>JAHKQU010000018.1:41432500-46432500 GCA_020383195.1 Neomicropteryx cornuta
TTTTTAGACGAGGGGGATTATTTTTTCAGGCGTTAGTGCGTTTAACTCCTATGGCTTCTGAGAAAGTTTTTTGTTAAATCGTATGGTTTAGCCGTTCACGGAAAGCGTGCGTGCTGCCGACTGTCAAATGTTGTTTAATTAAACGTCTTTTTTGTTAGTTCTTAGCTTGTGTGTGAGTTTTCAGCTTTACAACTATACGAACCCTCTAATAGACCGTGTGTTATTGTGAGTATTAAAAATAGAAGACAGTTTTTTCTTTCAGTCCGTTTTTCAGACTGTAAAGTACTTGTTCGTTTGACGACCTAAATAGTCATTACGTATCAGTTTTGATGTATTATTTCATATTTTTTATTTTAACGTGTAGTCGGGTGGCAATTAGAAAAGGGAGTTTACAAGCAACCTATGGAATTACTCAAGAAACTGCCGTTTGCAATGTTTCCAAACGAAATGTATTATATAATGCAAATGTATCAAATCTCAAAGAACATCTAACATCCCGTGAATGTACAAAATCTCTACTGGAATTTTATTGTAAAAAAAATTCACTGCCTCAAATTTGACTATACAAGTAACCCGTTAATTGTAATTAACGTTACGCGTTTTTTCTTAGTCAGTTAAAGGCTTAATTTGAAGGTGGTGTAGTTATCTAATTTATTTATTTATCAATGTTCAAAACAGCGATATAAGGAGGTACTTTTCTAGTACTACATTTATATGGATAGAAAAATGTACAAATTATAAATTTAGTTGCATGTGCAATGTGCGTGTAGTGTGTGGTGTGTAATATGAAGTATGTGTATAGTGTGTGGTGTCTCTATTTGTGGCATGGAAATTTTTGTGCGTGTGTTTAGTGTATGTATATAAAGCGATATTTGATTAGTGATATAATAAATAATTTAAAAATATTAATATATATTTATTATGAATGCTTTAAACGTATGCCACGGTGCATTTGGCCTAGCTGAGTAGGTAATAATAGGTAGGGGTAGTAGTAGTTGTGTATTTGATTTTATTTATTTATTTTAGATGGTGAGTAAAATATTGAAATACATAACAAGCTAACAATTAATCCCGGATAAAAAAAACACCTATATTCAAATATATTCAAATAAAAAAGAATGAAAGATAAAACACAGATTATAATAAATAGAAACAATATAAATTATATATTATATAATAGATACAATACGTAGAATATTACGTATAAATAAAAATATACGAGTATATTTATATTTATATAGTATATACATATATACTATATAATAAATATAATGTATGAACGTAAATATGTATATTTTTATATTTTTGTTAGTTCGAAAGCAATTCAAGGCTATTATGGATGATATCTATGAATCTATGAATATCGTCTTTATAATAATAAAGACGACAGATTACCTTATGACCTTAGGTCACAGCAATATATTTAAAATAAAAAAACGCGTCGAAATGATTAAAATAATTTGAATGAATCCGAGGATATCAAAACGAATTGTATTTATTTTGAAATAAAAAAATATGCAAAAGGCACGCATTTTTGGCAATTATTGCGCGAGATCGTATGCCGTGTAATCGGGCCCTTACGCAAGAAACTATTATAACGCTTTCATGGGCGTTCCGTGCGCTCGCCTTGTATCGCGTACCTATACTCAGTGCCCCCTACATCCACTTCCATCGTTATGTTAATTTCTATATAAGCCGAATCGTTCAGGCCCTATGCGGCGCTGATGGATTTCGCGATAAAACGCACAGCTCCGCCCGTGTATTTGTTATCGCGATCTATATGCGCGTATACGGAACACACACGTAGATAAATTGCTCGCAGATAAATTTAGGTCAACTGGGTAAACATTTTCCTTATTTATAAGCGGGTATCGCACGGTTTTGTGGATTTAACGCTTTTAATTTTGTGCGTTTTGTTAAGGCATACTAGGGTTACCTACATATTAGGGTGTCTAATGTATTTAAACAATAAAATATGTGTATATATGGAGTATTTATGCACATATAACCACAATTTCAGCGATAAAGACATTTATCTTTTGCATATTTTTCGTTCATAAAAAGAAATTCTCTTTGAACATATCGATACCTCCTACGTAAAGTATGGTAAGTGACATAAATGGGGTTTTCATGTTTTTTTGCATAATTTAAGTCTATTTATTATAAAGTTTAAGGTGCTCTTACAAAAAAAAAAAACAAAATTCGTATTAGGAAGATTTTTTCGGATGCATAAAATGCTAACTGCAAAATACCCAAAAATATTTCCGAAGTAAAGTATTGCAAGTGGTATTATATTCCGGAACGCGCACGAGCGCATGTTGCTTTCCCGGCGACGATGACTCATTCGTATTTTGTGCGCTTACGAATTATTTTTCTAGGTAAATTAGTTATTTATAGGTGATATGACACCCGAGCAATGAATAAACACATAAGATCTCCACTTTTGTGCAAGTTGGCTCGATAAGTTACCTTCTCAAGGTTGCAACGTCCTCAAATTAACGGGAAGAATAGATTAAAATACATATTATAGTTTTTTATTTTTATTTTTTTTGTCAAATTACCAGTGTAGTGTCGTAACTACCACATGCCATACTGTACGTCAGAAATTTGATTCTAAATTGTATTGTATGTTATACTTACCATACTGCACGCCGGATTATAAAGAATAAATATATTGTATGTAATACATGCAATACTTTACGTTGGAATATTTTTCGCGATAAATGTTATATGTAGAATATACCATACTTTACGGCGTTGGCCAAACGTAAGTCCAAAAACTTTTCTGAAAAACGTTTTACACGAGTTTAGATAGTTTTTTTTAGAATGTCAACTTCCTCTGAATGCTGATGAAGATGAAATAAAAGAACTATTGGTTCTTCTTGGCGATAGCAATACAATTAAAGGTAAATACATTTTTTTCCTAGTAAATGATTTTCTAAAATGTAGTCATCTATTTTTTTCGGGTCTTTGTAGGTATATAGGAACTTAATTAGGTAAACCTAATCCAGTACTTGTTTTCACCAGCTTGCTAGATTTTGTACATTTTAGGTTAGAATAAAAGCAATAAATAGAAGTTAAATAGACTATTTATTATTTTACGAAATTTGAATTTTAGTAGCGAGGTATAGTTTTTGTAAGAATATTTTTGTAAATGCATGCATGGTACACCTTAATGTAGGCTTCAAAAATATGGTCTTTTGTGTTTTTTTAAGCAAAAAATTGTTTTTTTTTACATTTATTTTCGTAGATATTTTTTCATGATTACTTGTTACTAATTGTTTTTTTTTTTAGATTAAGATGCTAAAAACAGTAAGACTACACTGTTGCTTTTGACTTCGACGCAAGGATTTAAGCAAAACCATCTACTTAAAGTGCCGTTTAATATAATCATAACTTACTCGGACGAAGTATATCGAAAAACAAATTTATTATTACGATTATTTTTATATCTTTATTTTGTTCTAGATAACAAAAGTGACAAGGAGTTCCGGTTATAATGCTGAATCCCCCCACCAATTATTACTAAAACAAATCGTATATACGGATCGTTTGATAACTTTTACACTGAGGATATGTGGTGAAAAAATTTGTATTAGAATTTTTGTAAATAATTATCAATAAAATGTCTGACAACTGTACAGTCTAAAACCGGAAACTTATATGCACTTTACATCTATGTCGAACACAAATATAAAGTGAATAAAAAACACATATTTTTACGTAAGCTGACCTAACCAAACCCACAATGAGAGTGTTAGGTTCACGCCTTAATCGTGAGATCTGTTAAAACAAAGAATTTGTTTATGCAAATGAATGGTACCGTCACAGTATAAAGAGGGTACCATCTTGTAACGTGAGCTAATCAACGCGAAAACCATAATATAATGTTGTGGATATGCCTTATATGAAATCCCCGCTCACTGATCGTAATTAATAGATAAAAATAAATGTAAAGAAAATAAACTGGAAAAAATGATGAGAAAGTTCCATTACTTTCGAAGATCCATTTAAAATTCTTTATAAGAATGATCTGGCTGAAACCACCTCTACTATAGTCACAAATAAAAGGTAGACGCTCCCAGAGTCCTATAAGTATATGCAAATTATATCCACGATCTCTTTCGATTCCAAAAGAGAAAAAATGATCTATTGAACATTTTCAACAGTGGAATTATTTCACAACGGTACCATGACTTTTACGAGACCTATGCAACCTCAGCAGATGAAACTTCAGATTCTGAAGAGGTTAATCTGTAAGAAAGCCTGTCTGTACAGCATCTGCCTCCTAACGCGCCTACACAGAGAACCAGCTATGTTTAATTAAACATTGTATATTTGCACATTAGAAATCTTTCAGTACCCAAAAATTCACTTTATGTAGGTATAATGTCATATTTTTAACATAAGCGACTTGTTTATTTTTTTAAATTTACTAGCTGTAAGTATAGAAGGGATAATGTTTTGTTTTTAAAAAGTGTAAATTTTATAACTTTTATAATAAATACATATTAGGTACATTAAAAATCTAATAAATGTTTTACTTACACCTATAACATGAACTAAACTAGTAACCTAGTATAAAAATACATAAATAAGCCACGCATACTATGGTAACTCACATAATTTGCTATGGATGTTCCCATGAACATTATTGCAAGTATCACATACAACAGTATTTCTTTGAGTGATATCGACGTATGTGTGACTTACGAAACTTTCTAGACACACACACACACACACTATAATATAATAACATAAAATATTTTTTTTAAAAATATATTTTTTTATTATGATTTTTTTTTTCTAAATTATTATTTTTTTGTTCGAGAGATCGGTTTAGTTTTTGATATAGATCCCCCCCCCCCCAAAAGACATCAGTGAATATAAATGCACCCCGTATATTTTCTTATACGATTTGTTAATAGGTTAGTCCAAATGCTAAACTATTTTTATAAATGATTGGCATCTCCTTGGCACAGCACATTGTGCTATAAGATATTGTGCACAAAACTAACCCATTTTCAGAAGATTTTCTTACTGGCTAGTAGATAGCTATAGTGGTTAGTAGAAAATTGCTTCAAATTTGGTTTCATTGAGGCTACAAATGTACGCCCAAAACTGTCTTATACCAATTTGAACACAACCCGATGAAAAGGCGTTAGACGTTTTCAATCTCTAAGCGAAACGCGACTGGTATAGTAAGATGGTATGGTAGTGGACGTGGTCTGGCGCTATGTTATCGGCATGTTTTCGAAATTGGCTCACATAAAATGATCGATCTCGGCTATAAATAGAACCTACAGGAACCCACACCTATACACAACACACAGGTACCTTATACACGTACAGGCTAGGGTTATAGCAGCGAACAGACATTGTTTGGTTGATAAGCTTGGATGAGCTAACTAAACCATTTAATGATAACCGTTAGTTAGCCGAGAGTATGTACTAAAACACAATGTAAAAGTGTCATTTGCATAATGACAAACTATAGTTTAAAATTATCACCCATCTACATTCAACCTATTTTTATAAGAAGAAACCGAGAATTCATCGAATTTAGCCGAATGAACGTGTCGCATGAGCATTTCGCATTTTAGTTTCATTTTATAAACAACACGGATATAATATTTCAATTTAATAATAATAATAATGTGGCACTAACTATTTTACAATATATAAGGTTGTATTCATACTGGCCAGTAATAACTAACATGTTCTCAAGTGTCTAACAGCTGGGCTGTCAATTTTAAGTAGATTTCTTTAGAAAAGCTACCTATTGCAGTGGGTACCATATCATGACTTCGCATTTTACATCCCCTAGAACCCAAAACCATCCTCAGCTTAAAAGTTTATAAATCTATCTATCTATATCACTTTTAATTTGATCATACAATTTAAGGGACAAAATCTCGGTCAAGTTCGTTTATGGGCAATTGTTTCACCACTTTTATCTGGTGAAATCTACCTCCGCCTTTCGGCGTGCCGAAAGTCCATTTAGTAAATTTGTAAACCAAGGGTGTAGTACCTAAATGTCTAGGCCAACTCATGAAAAGGCGTCCCTTTGATACTGAGCTGAGATAGACAGATGACGTGAATACGTGTACAATGTTCGCTAACCATTATTTATTTATTTATTTATTTTATTCAATATGGTACAATAAGATGTTACAACAATAAATCATATAATAACACTGAATGAATAAAATTAATATAATATAGACAAATTAAACACCAGTCATTTATTGTTGCTCTGAAGTAACATGGCTACTCTAACTAGGTTAAAAAAACCTGTTCTAAGAGCAGCCAAAAGGAAGTTGCAGAAAAAATGAAATATTATTACGTTCGCGAGACGTTACTAATAACAAAGGGGATCATAGGATAAATATCATAAATACAAAATATAATACATATAATAAACTAGCTGACCCGGCCACGCGTTGCTGTGGCTAAAGTTTTTGTTATATTACATTATAGTAAACAATCTAAGAGGAACAATAAGAGAACATCAGTCACGGAGTCCACTATGCTTTTTCACACAGATGGTATTTGTAAAAAAATATGCTGATCTCCTTATTTGACTTTCTACTACTATAACCCTTTAGTACAATGAAATTATTTACGAACAAAGACGACAATGATGATGTTGGTATACAAATTCACTGGATTGAGATTGATTTGAAGGGGAAGTACGTTGAACACAATTAATTAAAATGTTCTTACACTTGATACTAAGCAGAAATCAATAGGTAAAAAATAAAAATTTATCAGATTTATTATTTCCATTTAATTTTATAACAAATATAAGTATATTACAGTATAATACAGTAAATAACATGTGACGCTTAAACTCATGAATGAGGTAGGCAAGGCAGACATTCTTAAACTTTTAAACATTAATATCTTTTTTTTTGAATTATAAATACTTTCAATTTCAATTTAATTTAACACCAATCGGTGCACAATGTTTTTGGTTAACCTGTCTTTAGCTAACACAAATAGATTCGACGGTTTCCCAACACGTGAACACGCAACATATAGTTGCCCATGAGAAAAACATGGATTTTCCAAATCTAAACCACAAATGGACATTGTTTGACCTTGAGATTTATTTATAGACATGGCGAAAGCTAAACGAATTGGAAACTGTAGCCTTTTGAAGGGTATGGTAGAATCTGATGGTATCATCGGAATACGTGGCAGCAGGACCACTTTTCCTTTAAACTTCCCAGCCAAAATGGTTGCTTCAAGAATGTTTCCGGTGATCTTTTTGATGACCAAACGCGTACCGTTACATAATTGAGGTGGATTCAAATTACGGAGGAGAATAATAGGGAACCAATCTTTAATCGAAGATTATGTGGTGGCATTCCAGGGATATCTAATGAATTTTAAAATTCAATCGGAAAATTTACACTTTCATTTTCATCAACAACAGTATCGATTGATTTAAAAGACATCAGATCGCCTGGTAACAACTGTTGTATCTGGAAGTTAATTTCGTCAACATCAACATCAACGTTTTTGGCTGCCAAAATCGCCCGTTGTCTAAGCCATTCATGATTCAAATAATTATTCTGTATATCCGGGAAAATACTCTGAATCAATTCAGTTTTATCCTGAACAACAGTGCAAAAATTGTCTGGTAGTTTAATGCATTGCGTATTTGGTTGCAGTTTTATTTTACCGTTCCCAATATCTAGTAGTTGTTCGGAAAATATTAGTGCTGATGGATCATTTTGCAATTGTACTCGCATATTTATGGTCAATCGAAGTGTTTCAACACTTCGCCATAAGAATGATTGTTTCAAACATGCATTAATCTCATCCGCGAAAGTAGAGCGAGGTATAACCGGTAAGGTCTGCCGGAAGTCACCAGACAAAAGTAAGATAGCACCACCGAAAAGTTTATTATTGCTGTTTAAATCTTGCATAGTTCTGTTTAATGCTTCAAGTGAATATTTGTGTGCCATTGTGCACTCATCCCAAATTATTATAGAACTCTTCCGCAACACTGCAGCTATTCCACTATTCTTTTTGATGTTACACATTGCATCTGGTTTATTATGAACGTCCAATGGCAGCTTGAATGTTGAATGTGCTGTTCGCCCACCATCCAGTAAAGTAGCCGCAATGCCTGACGATGCTAATGCTAATGCGATTTTTTGTTGCGACCGTATTTTGGCAAGAATCAACGATATTAAAAATGTCTTACCGGTTCCACCGGGTGCATTCAAGAAAAAAAAACCGCCTTGTTCAGCAGCAACAGCCAGCATAATCCGATCATAAATAATTTTTTGTTCTGCTGTCAGTAATGGTTCACTGTTCATGATAATTGTTGCTAAACTTCCATGGTCATATTGATTTTCTCGTTGTAAATCGGTATTGACTAAGTCGGTGGCTGGACGATTAGGTGATGGCATACCATAATGATTAAGTGGTAAATTTGAAATAAGAACACATAAATCCTCGATCAAGACCAATGCTTCATTGTACATCTCTGGTGTATAATCTATGTTTTGGCATTGATTTGTTTTGGCATGATGTCTTCTGTCATACAATTTTTATATTTTTCCCACAAAGTTTGTGCTTGCGAGTGATAACATGTCGCCAAAATAATTGCAAACAACTGACGAATGTTATTCGGTGTTGATGTCAACGCAGCATCAGCAAGCGTTAAGTCCCAATGGTTATCGTCTTCTAGCAATTGCAGTTCACGACATGCATCCTGGTATGTATTGAATACTCGACCATTAGCTGTTCGTAAAAATTCAAAAGACGTTGGTCCGGGAACATTCACCAATAACAAACGTAAATAGAAGCACTCACGTTGCTTTGGATGTACCGTGTAAAGTCTCCCCAATGTCTTAGCTTTGAATATGCCTGTAATGGAAGGATGTGGTTTTCCTTGTTTCCGTGGCTCCCATTTTTTACTGGATTTGTTCCATGTGAAATAACGTGGAACATCACCATACACCAATGTCTTCGCGAATTGGCCAAAAACATCAGGTTTTTGACACAATGTAAAAAATTCAGTTAGAGTCGTTTTCGGAGCTTCGAACGCTCTTTGGAGAACATTTTCTTCAGTGAAGTATACACGTTGACCGTTTTCAAGATGTATTGCCAGATGTTGGACAGCAGGATCTCTTTCGTGGATGGGAAAGCTGAGAATATGCCAAATAGCTTCATTGCTGCTAATGTATCTGCCCATTTGGTATCGTGCTATTTCGTCATTTTTATTTATGTTTTTTACTTCAAATATGGCCAAATCACTGCCTTTGTTTACATATTTACAAATATACTTAATTGATTTAACAGAACTGCAAAGCTCAACATTGATATGAGCTTTGTAAGTTTTTGAAAGTAGTGGTGAGTATGGTACCACCCACTGATTATCAAACTCAACTTGATTTGGAAAGTTCGGCAGTCGCATCGTAAATGTGTGGCCACCATTCTCAGTACTTCTGCGGCGATACATTGGATAACCATCAATATCCGTGATCGTGTCATTCGTATGCGGCTTTGGGAAGTTTTTTTTACATTTTCCATTTTCCATGCACGGTGAGGTCATGTTGAAAACACCGCATGGCCCATGGATCATGTGTTTGGTGACAATATCAAATAATTCTTGATCAATTAATGGGTCTGGAATTTCGGCTGAAATTATTTGATCGATTTCTTCAGGACGGATTCTATCTTTAAGCCAAACCAAAATGTGGGCATGAGGCAAACCTCGCTTTTGCCACTCTATCGTATACAGCCAACAACGTGTGATACCAAAAATTGTATATTTAACAATAAAATCAATTAAGGATTTCAATTTTTGTTTAAACACACGTGCAGTTAAATCATGACGATGAATGGCTTGTTGTCCTGGCAATAGTAAAGTTTGTATCTCTTCCCAATTCGGATTACATGTGAATGTAATAAATAAATCCGGTCGGCCGTAATGACGTACGTAAGTCATCGCATCTTGTATGTATTCCTGCATGTTCCGTGGACTGCCGATGTAGCTTGAAGGTAAAATGAAAGCATTACCGATGTCATTGGGATTTAAATTTCCATCGATGTTTCCAGCAACAGCATCTCGTAAGTGAATATATTCTTCCGATCGTAGTTTTGCCTGGTTGAATCGAAGGAATCGCAAGCGTTCGCTTTCGACCTTAGCATACATATCAACAATGTATTGATGGAACAGCTGACGATATCGAAGGATATAATTGTCTTGATGTTGTCTAACCATTATTCGGTGTGCGTAGTAGTTCATTGAGCTAACTTTATTATTTCTGTAATCACCTAAAAAAATAAAAAATAAAATGCAATACGAAATTAAAATCTATACATACAGTAAGAAAGTAAATAGATAATTGTCAAATTTACCGGTATTTGGATCATACTGTTTGATATTAAGGTGATATTCATCTTGTCCTTGCCAAAATATCAATGGATATTATAGTGCGTCATATGAACGGTGTAGATCCTAAATCGTACTGACAGTGTTGTCTCGCCGTGTAATGTTTATAGATCTTTTGTCAACTGGATCACCAACCATGATAACAGCAACCTCATCAACAGTTGGAGCGTTGAATCTACCAGCATGTTCACCTAATGGTACTTTGTCGGCTTTTATGACGATTTGATAATTGTCATTTTGCAGTCGTGGCGAAACTCTTTTGATCAATTGAATTAGTTGATTTAGTTGGATAACCATCAATATCCGTGATCGTGTCATTCGTATGCGGCTTTGGGAAGTTTTTTTTACATTTTCCATTTTCCATGCACGGTGAGGTCATGTTGAAAACACCGCATGGCCCATGGATCATGTGTTTGGTGACAATATCAAATAATTCTTGATCAATTAATGGGTCTGGAATTTCGGCTGAAATTATTTGATCGATTTCTTCAGGACGGATTCTATCTTTAAGCCAAACCAAAATGTGGGCATGAGGCAAACCTCGCTTTTGCCACTCTATCGTATACAGCCAACAACGTGTGATACCAAAAATTGTATATTTAACAATAAAATCAATTAAGGATTTCAATTTTTGTTTAAACACACGTGCAGTTAAATCATGACGATGAATGGCTTGTTGTCCTGGCAATAGTAAAGTTTGTATCTCTTCCCAATTCGGATTACATGTGAATGTAATAAATAAATCCGGTCGGCCGTAATGACGTACGTAAGTCATCGCATCTTGTATGTATTCCTGCATGTTCCGTGGACTGCCGATGTAGCTTGAAGGTAAAATGAAAGCATTACCGATGTCATTGGGATTTAAATTTCCATCGATGTTTCCAGCAACAGCATCTCGTAAGTGAATATATTATTCCGATCGTAGTTTTGACGTTTGCGTTTTGACGTTTGCCGCTCGCGTTGTTGAGGTTAGATTTTTTCGGTGGCATTTGACTGAAAATAATAATTTTCTTGTTCTTAAGATATTCTCTTGAAGACGTTCGTTACACTGTTCTTGAGATTCTTGTGCATGACCTGCTGTCCTGATTCTTTGAGCTGGATTGCTTGATTCAATTTGTTCTGCCAACTGATGGGCTCTTTTAATACGTTTGCGTCGAATAACTGTCACTGTCAAATAATAACAGACATTAGCGCCATCAACCCAGTCGAAAGGTATCGACATCTGTCAGTTTTATGACTGCCAAATAATAACAGACAAATAATTAGCGATAAATTAAAATTGCGACTATAATTTGAGATTTAAACTATCCTATCTCTCAAGTGCACATCGAACTGCACATGGTGTTCAAATTTTATTATAATCGGTTAAGTGGTTCAGCCGTCCATTGAGGACAAACATTGTGACACGAGATTTATATATATTAAGATAGTGCATAATATTAAATACATATATATAAAATATATATTACATACAATATACATTTATTAAATATATAATTCTAATAATTGTGTTACTTATAATTTATGGGCTAAATATACAGAAAAAAACTAAACAAAGAAAATATATAAAATTACTTATAGTCTATATATGTTATATAGTTATGTCTATTGCAACACACTGCTCACTATCTTCAGATAGTTTTATTGTCATTGGCATCGATAAAAATATCTCCATCTTTTGCACAAATATCTCTATCTTTTGCACAAATATCTCCATCTTTTGCTGATGACAATGTACTTCTGTTTGAATCCAATTCCTGGGACACAGTATTCAGGAAGGGAGAAATAAAAGAGAAAATCTATTTACTTTAAATATTGACAAGACCAAATATTAATACACGACTGTGATAAAACTAATTGTGAATGCCTTCCTCTAGAAAACACTGTTTCCATAAAATATCTCGGAATAGTGATTGATTGCTACTTAAGATGGACCGACCAAATTATTGCAGCCGCTACACGAAGACGCAAATTGATTTACATATGCCGAAATATACGAAATGTATTTAAGTTATGCTATTACGCTCCTGCGCAGTCTGTATTATCATATGGTCAACTAGGATGGGGCGGTGCAGCTATTACAAATCTCGATCCCCTAATTAAGGCACAAAAAGCTTTACTTAGAGTAATAAATACAGAGTAGCCGCTATTGAGGGCAGTTAAAAAGATTAAAATCTTTATGTACGCCGAACAAGGTATAGCCATCGTTTATTAAAATTTTCTAATTTATTTTTGTTATAACTATTTACAATAATATTACTTATTCTAAAACTTAATACTATTGACTGCTGGCGATTACCAGCGGGCGAAAGACTAGAACCATAGAACTCGGTTTCCCCTAAAAGGGAAGAGGGACGGTGCAAACAAAAGTGGTGTGCTACTTAAGGTTATAAATAAAAAACCGTATCGTCACTCTTCTGACAAATTATTCAAAGAATTTCAAGTTTTTGATGTACGACAGTTGTATCAGAACAGTGCTAATGTACTACCAAAAAGATGTAACTTCTCAAATAAAGCTAACTAATACTCACGACACAAGACAACGACAAAGAGAGGGACATCACGAAAACAGAAAGCAAACTATATGTGAGGGACAGAGACACTACACATTTCTAGCGCCCAGAACTTATTACAAATTTTACACTGAGGTTGACAGATTGACAGTGACTGACGCAAACTTTAAAAGGACGGTGACGCATTGGCTAATAAACAAAACGAGGCAAGAATGCGAAAAGCAACTTACTCAAACTGTTACTTGAGTCCACTTTTGATTCTACATTACTACTTTTTACATTATATATATTATTCTGTTGTAAAACATTATTTTAGGCATATGGAAATCTCAAATTTATTACGACTACAGATAAATATTGTATTATTATAGCTAACCAAAATTGATAAGTGTATTTTTGAACGAAAGTA
The DNA here is from genome assembly GCA_020383195.1 of Neomicropteryx cornuta. Taxonomy (NCBI): domain Eukaryota; kingdom Metazoa; phylum Arthropoda; class Insecta; order Lepidoptera; family Micropterigidae; genus Neomicropteryx; species Neomicropteryx cornuta. Next base: position 41,445,840 of record JAHKQU010000018.1, read on the forward strand.
TGTTTCTAATGTATATATATATATAGTATATGTGTGTTTGTGTAAGTGTTTATATATATTTGTGTGTATGTGTGTGTGTATACATATATATATATATATATTTATTTATCACAGCTCTCTAATATAGACCTCGCGCTCTTATTATCTCCCTACTTATATATTTCAAATAGGTAACACCTCGACACAGGCATTTGCCTAGTAAAGTGTCCACACAAATTGTACTTTTCTTCTATAGAATATCAATAAAATGCGACATAGTAATACACATTTAATGATTTTAATTTGTATGGATATTTTAATCAATAAATAAATAAAATAAATCAATTTACTATATATTTAAATAGATGGGGTCAATTCGGTCAGCTCGCGAAATTCCGAATAGCCTTGACACCGTTACTGCGTACAGCGACAGCTGAGCGCTCACAACAAAGACATTACATGTTTTTTTTTACTATTTTCACGTGTTTTACATTTTTTTCTCGGTTCCCATGATGAATTTCAACACAATTACCTAATAAATACCATTCGAAATCGCAGGAGCAATTTTGTATCGGGAATGGCCATGGGACATGATCTTTTTATGATTTTATATTAATAGTGGAAAATCGCATAAAATTTAAAAAAGTTTTATTTTAAGTTTAAAAAGTGATGGATACAATGGGAACAGATGTGTTTCTTTGTATGTTTATCGTGATTATAATTTTAAATACCTATTTTATCGTAAGATTTAGGTTACGAAACGCATTTATAGGTTAACCTAGCCATAAAATATAAAAGTGGGACGCACGCACGGGGAGCTAAAAATGATTCGCGCATGTCCATCCGCGCATGTCCGTGTAACACGAGCATAAGGTCTCGCACGCGCAACACCTGGTTACCATTCACCCAATGAACACCTGGCGCCAAAGGGGGGGTTCGATTCCGGTCAAAAACTACCGATCGGAACAATACTAGGGACTGGAAAATAATTATATTTAAAAATCGTCGATATTACGGTGTAAATATTATTAATAAATATGTACGAGATTACTTATCACAAAATAATCATGATATCATATTATATTACTTAATTATAAAATGGTATCACTTGAAACCAGGCGGACATTTAGCGATATAACTTTCTTATATACTATATCATACACTCAAAGGTAGATTTTCCATTCGTCGTGAGTGAAATCTCTCATCGTTTTTCGTTTTCTCCTCTTTTAATATCACCATCTCCCCTGACACTAGTACGGGCATATTTGGCCTAGTTGAGTAAGGCACAAAATAATTGCATATTACCTAGGTTATAGAAATTATTTAAAAAAAAAATATTGAACACCTGTAATTATGAAAACACCTTTACTTAAGCACACATAAACCCTCACACACACCCATCACACACATCCATGCATACATAGCTTCAAATTATTCAGTCTCTTTTATCTCTTGCTCTCGTAAAATATTTATGAATCCTGTATAATTATTTTGAATAAAACTGAGTATACACAGTGTGCCTCTAGTTAATTTTTCAGTTGCAAATTTTGTTATTTTATTTTTGTTATGAAAAATTGTCTATTTTAGTTTATGGATCGTCAGCTGAGGATCTATGTTTCTATAACTAATTTTCATCACTTTAGAACAGCAACAAACGCTTTAAAGGCGATGTAAAATTAAATTATAGTTTCTATTACAACTAATAAATAAATGAAATATATAAATTGATATATATGGCAGATCCTAACCTGCTTTGCAGACTGTTAAGGTTAGGCATGTTCGATAGGCTGGAGCGTCGATGTATGGGGAATTTTTTTTTACAATTTTTTTTTTTGGAATATGTTTTTCTTTGTATTTATTTTTTTTGTGGTGTATTTTTTTTGTATTCACTTCTGTACAATAATATCAGTGCAATTAAAAATGTCCAACAGTTCTCTACCAACGCTCAAGTTTTATTACACTGTACTCTTATTAAAATATCTCTCGATAGTATTTAGTTCCAATATGTATTTAGTTTGTGAATTAATATATATATATATATATATATATATATACTTTTTTATTATTTTTAGGATTCACTTTGCTAATATATTCTTAATCCTACCTACATATTTGGATATACGGATATTTTCCAACCAGAAATTGAGGAATGAAGGAATTCTGATGGATTTTTCAGCATTTTCATGAAACTACGGATTAAATAATGAATTGTTTGGCAGATATACCAAACCATTTAAAAAAAACGTAAGCTCGGCCCCACCAGACTCAGTTTCTATAACTTTTTCGGCGTCCCTTGTTTATATAAATGTTCAAAAAAACATAATAATAAATTAAGATAAAAAAAGATCGAGAGGGCTCGCGCAATCATGGTCCCGTAACAGAACTATATCAAAAAACAGCAATCGACCTAATTTTAATAAATTTAAATCTAATCCAAATGATTAATTTATTGGAGCGAAATGAATAAAGAACGCCAACATTTGTTTACCAAACGCAGAAATACAGCTCTAAGTACAAAGTTTAACTTCTTTTGACTTTCTTACGTATAGGTAGAGCAAATGTTTAATTTTCAATAACATAAATACGTAATACTACCTACGTAATAACTATACTACCTTAAACATAAAATAGTTTATAAAAAAAACATAGATTAGTTATATTTATTAATGCCAATTTTTGAAATAAGATTGAAGCTTAAAAGTAGTTCTTACAAGCGATATATATCCCTGACGTTATAAAAACAAGAGAGACTAATTTAGAATATTTTTTTTAGAGAGAGAGACTATCGAGATGTGTACTTGTCACTATAGCAGCTGTTCTCGAGAAAAACTTTGACAAACAGACGGACGGACCCAAGGCTGATCTTGTAAGGAGTCCTTTTTTTTTCTTTTAAGGTACGAAATCTTAAAAACAAGTACATGTAATGTACATTATGTATTAAAATAGAAATTATTAAAAATGTATTAAAATTAGGTGACATTTTTCTTTTAAATACATTCCAATAATTCGACAAACATAAAATAAAACTACAATTAATTGCCTAGTTTGATTTAAAACATTATTTATGATACTTCCTAATTAATTTATTTTACGCATACTTTAAAGCATTAAAAAGAAGAAAATCGAGTATGCCCTGAGTAATATTTTTATTTAGTACTAGTTGCACTATATAGGCCCTGCAGACGGCTTTGACAGCGCCTTCGGCACGCGACAACACGTGCCTGCGGCACTCGGGATGGGTCGCTCGCGATGCCATTTTTCGAGTTTCTAAACCCGACGGTTTATAAGTTCCATACAATTACCCCCATTACCCTCCCTTAATGGTTGAATTTTGCAAAATCCACTGTTGATACTTGCTTATATTGTGTAAAGAAGTTATTTATAAAATTTCAAGTATCTAGAACTAAATATATATTTTTTCATAAAAATTTTCACCACCCCATATTGATTGAATATTAAAAAAAAACTTTCGATATCTATGTTATATAAAGAAGCAATATGCCAATTTTTTGAGATTCTAAAACCAAAGGATAAAAAGTTCAATACAAACTTCAAATCACCATTATTCGTTGAATTTCATATTTTTTTAATTCACAAACCTAATCGTATGTGCTCAGGACAACTTCCCAAACTCGTCATCGCAATCTTACCGACAGTTTAGGACAAAGAAACAGATATTTATATATATATATATATATATATATATATAGATAATCTTGAGTTACAATAAAAATAACATTTTAATAACAATCAGGTTTGTACGTTTTAATTTAAAACTATTGTTTTGAAAAAAAAAACACTTTTTGATTACACTAAATTTATATAGTGAATTTTAAGTAAAAGATCAAAGGTTAACTTTCGAAAGACCAAAATTTCTCGACGTGAGAAATGTAAAAAATCCTTTTTTTGAATATGTAACATTTGTAGCTTAATATTAAAATAAAACGGTCGACCACACATATTGAAATTATTGTTTATATCCGATTTTTGTAATTATGCAAAATGCAATAAAGTGCTTGCCGTTGTCATAGTTATTTTTGTTGTAAAATATAATATTCATAAAAAGAAAACATCGATATTTATAGGAGCGTTCCTCCCTAATACGGCGGTGCGGCGCCGGACAATAGCGGGCACGCAACAAGCTACGCTCGTTCTTGCAATAAACCCTTCTAAACCCCACCCTAATAGCACACAGCTCAGCTGGTTTTTGTAAATGAGTCGGTCTTTACTTCGTATTATACTACGTATATACGATTTAATTTAACATTCTTTCGGTAAATATATATCAAATATATATCCATATATATCGCCGTGAAACAAGAACAAGAACAGTGAATAAGAAATACTTTTTACTAATTTATATATCCTAACAATATGCAGGTAATGTGCATTTAAATTACACTTTATTTTAGTCATAGATGGTTCATTTGAATCTAAAAAATAAATAAATTATTTTGTTATAAAGCTTTATATTTAAAGTTTTGTCAAAAAATAAAATAATAATCTTAATTTTTCAATAATACCAACGATTTTCCGTTATTTCAAAATTATTATTAAATACATTAAATTATTGAAAAACCTTTACTACTTAATTAAAAAATAACTTAATATTGGGCCAGTTAATCATTTCATTTCATTATTTCATTTATTTTATTTTTATTAGCATCAACTTCAAAAATAAGTCACTCCTGAAATAGTCTCATCTAACCATAATCCGTTATAATAATCACTTATCTATTGTTTTTTATATTTTGTTAAAATATCCTTTTCTTATTTTATCTAATTAGTTTGTTATTTGATATTTGACAATAACACTAAACATTATTACTAACTATTGACACTATTTAACCCCATTAGTTTTCCTTCTCGCCCGATGTTATGTCCCACCTCTTTTTTGAAACCACTAATGGTGACAAAGTCATAAACTTATATAGGTTTTTACTCGTTAAAAAGCAGGGAAATCACGTTATAACTTCTCCAGAATATAAAACTATCTGATAGGAACATGACTTTACCTCTAAATCTCGAGTAGTAGTCGAATATGGTACACTTAATAATTTAAACCTCATAAATTTATACGTTTAGCTTGGCACCAGTCTATCATCAATCTCTTTCTCTCGGATCCGAATTTCGTATATCTAACTGCTTGCAAAAACGTCCTGGGTTATTTGTATCTTATATCTTTGATTCGTTCGTGTTGTACTAATCTTAAATTTTATCTCCCTTATATTTTGTTTCGCTTTTGCATTAACTGATTTGTATATGTCTTTTCTCTCTTACAGTTCCGCCTCACAGAATTTCTTATCTATAGAATCAGCTATGATTTATGTAGTTCCATTAGAGATGGTCCGCCAACTGCTTTGAGTCGTAACAGTGATCTTTTTCACTATTCCGTCCCTGATCACTTATCCAAATACTCCTCAAATAATACATAAATAATATTTAACCGCACTTCTAGGACCATATTATGACATTGAAAAAGTAAATGCGTTTAGAACGTCTAGACCAGGGATTCCCAAAGTGGTCGATATCGATCCAGGTCGATATAAATGAAAACTGATTTTGGGAGTTCTAAAAATTCACCACTATTAATTAACACAAGTTCTTATTTGAAACTTTTAAGATACTGTATAAGTTGTGTTACGTGTACCAACTTGTTATAAGAATGACTAATATTTTAGTAGGAAGTATCATTGTTGTAAATTAAAAAAACATAACATGTCATTAAGGGTACACAAGTTCGTACAAGATGAAAAACTCGGCAAGTCAATAAGCATGGAGAAGTCCGTGCAAGATAATGTATTCGTGCGTACAAGTCTTCTGACTTGATCTGTATTTGACGAAAATACGCAATTTAACACGAACGAAATCATGATCAAGTTGTATCAATAGGAAAAAAACTATAGATAGGATTTTTAAAGCAATTTGGCTATGGGGGTCTGAGGTAACAGTTAATTTTGAAAAAGGGGTCTCTTGCCCAAAATAGTTTAGGAATCCCTGGTCTAGACGAAGCGCGAACGTTTGTGACAGTCACAGCGAGTTTTCCTGTTATCCATTATTCAATATCGCATAACCCTGTTAATATCGAAATTTTAACATTTAGAAACCTCGTTGTTTTGGGAGGGGGGGAGGGGTTTAGTATATTTTTTTGCACTTTTGGAAATGTTTATTTTAAATCGATTGCAAAACTTTTGAAAAAATATTTTAGAATATACACAGTACAAAATATAATACTTTTATTTGATGGGCCCAAATTACTCCCATTAAAAAAGTAAAAAATATGTTTTTTAAATTCCTATTGCACATGGTGTATGATAGTAAATTTAATGAGAAATCCTAATGATGCACATTCGATCGATTTGAATCACCTGTAATCTGAATGTAAAATTTACCCATAAACAACTAATTAATTAATTAATTTAATTTTATAGAAAAAAAAATGAATCCACGGGTATGAAATTATCTAATGTTTAAATTATGAAAAAAAAATATATTTATTTTTTGTATTTTTATGTAGATTTTAATTTTGTGATACGAATAATTATTTTTAATACTCGTTTTTTTAAATATTTTGTATTATAAAAACAAAATGATCAGGTATCGATAAAATTGCATCAAGCACATTACTACTGTTGCCTAGCGACGCGAACGGCTTCATTAAGTTTTATATTTTGCATAACGAGCGAATGGGAATACTAAACAAGAAACTTCACTGGGTTTAACAACGGCGATATCTCTCTCTCCCTAACGCATAAAGATGCCCCTTTGCGAATGAGAGAAAAAAATATCAACGGTCCCACTTCCACCACATCCCCTACCCTAGAAAACTTTAACGCATTGATTTGCAGAACAAATTTCATAACAAAAAACAAACAATTCGGTTGCATTGCTCATTGTGCATTTGGCAAAATATAGTTCTTGCCAAACTGCAAGATAGTTTGTTGGCAAGGGCTCCCGTATACTTACATATGTTCTTGAATTAATTATAAAACATAATTTGAAAAAAATTAATGCGGTCAAGTCTAAACCTCAAATAACTGAAAAAATCGTATCCTAACTAATGTTTTCTTAGTATATTTTTTAACTAAAAAATGCTATTAATTTTACTAAATATTTCGTTTTCGAAAACTATTAAACAACGTCGGTATTACAGAACCTTTTGTTCTGTCTCAATATCAATTGGTAGATTTAGGTAGCTGCGGTGACATTGTTTAGTAGGTGAGGAAAAAAAATAATGCTTAATAATCGCAGCCTACACTTAAAAACAACCTTGGAACAAGACAAAGGGTGAAATACTGACATATATAGGGTATTCTACTGGCGATTTTTTCTGGAAAGAAAAGAATTGAAACCAATGTTCCGTATATTAGATAACACTAACGATATGGTATGTCCAATTTAACCTCAGGGCTAACTATTTTTTTTTTTTTAATAATTGCTATGACCTGGGTCTTATACATTTATTTTGAGCCCTACTCAACTAGGCCAAATGTGCCTGTGCTAGAGTCAGGGGAGATGGTGGTAATGAAGCATTAAAAATAGTATGACGCCAGTTCAACGCCTTAACCACTAGACCACCACGGTTTAAGGTTTGAACAATTAACTTTTTTTAAATGTAAACAATTGCAGGTGTGGCTTACTAAAAACCTGTACGGTTTTTTTTTTGGTTAAGATGATGGAATGTGCATGCATTTTATCCCGGCAATCGGGACACTGGTTGGGATTTCGCCGCCAACCACTCGCTCACTTGCCTGCAACGTTTATACCTACAGCAGGGTCAGCACTCTCGCCTCAATAATTTTCTCATAGAATACTCCGCCAAGAATGTGCAGCGGCCAAGTTTACTGAGCTTGCGGCACACTCGGGGAGAAGTTCTGATGTGTACTGAGGATCCGAGCTTTTAGACGTCAAACGCTTAATCAACTTAATCAGTTTTAGTAAAGCCGTCCATTAAATTTACAAATGTTAATATTTTACTATAAAAATACAATGTCAATTTGCTTACATATCACTCACCGAATATCGTTAGCTTTATTTCGCATTACCCACTAGATAAATCAAAATACTAATTTTATTCTGCCTTGGTGATTTGTGACTACAGATTAAAAAAAACTTCAGTGAAGTTATTTACTTTGTTATTTATTTAAAGTATAATTACTCCTAAACGAATGAAAGGCTTGCCTGGAGTTAACTAATTAGATTAAAAGTCTCCCAAAACGCGATTACCAATGCCTAGCTACGTATGTAGACTCAACCTTGTTTTGAGGACCCGTTAATCAATCGAGAATTTGGCTGGTCGTACAGATTCAAACTAAAATACTTAAAATGAGTAATTCATGTCGGAGAAAAAAAACCTTTGGGAAATCGCAGGGCAGCGTTATAGTGCCCGAATGAAAGTTAGTTAGTAAATGGAATCTAAGTTTTAAGCCTTCAAACGTCCCCCGCCCCTCGGTTCGATTTTACCTCGTCGCGTATACCTACGAGGGTTTGCGATAAAATAGCCCTTACCTACCTGTTTGATTTTCAAAAAATAATAAATATTTTTAATTTAAAATATCTGTTATTTTTCTTATACAGTACAAACGTAAATATAATTACTAATTATGTGTTTTTAATTTATTAATTATTATGTTATGTAATTATTTGATTTTGAACTAAATTCATTTACCTACATAATACAGGGTTTTCCAATAAGAGGTTTCATTTTGAATAGCTTGCTATTTGGCAGCTTTCAATTTTGAAGCTGCCATTTTTTGATATTTGATAAGTAAAAACTACGTTTTTAGTAAAAATGGTACGATACACGCTTCGACAACGCATTTAAATTGTTAAAATTCACTACAAAAACGGTGAAAATTTTGCAGTCACAGTTCGCAAAACTAAAGCACATTTTGGTCAACGTGAAGCACCTTCTCGGCCGGCAATAGTAAAACTAGTGAAAAGATTTGAGCTGTTGGGACAAGTTAGTGATATGAAAATCCAAGAATGGTTATTGAAAAGCCTCTCCATCTTCAACGTGTCACTGTTTGGTGCGGTTTTTCGGTTGGCGGTGTGATTGGACCTTACTTTTTCGAAAATGAGGCTGGTGCAACTGTTACGGTGAATGGATGGCGCTACCTAGGTATGATTAATGATTTTTTATGGCCAGAATTATTGATATTGACGTGGAAGATGTTTATGTTCGGCAAGACGGCGCTATGTGCCACACAAGCAAGAGGTGTTCACAATTGGCCACAGAGATCTTGTGATTTAACACCTTTAGACCTTTTTCTTTGTGGCCACGTGAAAGATAAGGTCTACGCCAAAGCTCCACAACCGATTCAAGACCTTAAAGATGGAATTCGTGAAGTTATCGAGGACATACAGCCGCGAATGTGCGAATTTGTCATGCAAAATTTCATGAAAAGGATATGGTGCTGCAAGCGTAACCGTGGCGGCCATTTGGCTAATATCGTTTTCAAATGTTAATGGCATACCTTCCTCTTTACAATGAAATAAACATTTATTGATTTCTCTTAAAAAATACTCGTTTTTTTAAATATCAAAATTAAACCTCTTATTGGATAACCCGTTATAATGCAGTTTATTTATTAAGCTACAAGAATATCTTGTTTTTAGCATTTGACCTTTTCCTGGCATCCTTTCCCTGGGTTCTTTTTGACATTAGCGTTTGGAATTAATTTTAAAGTTATTAATTTATGAGTATTCTTCACACTATTTAATTAATATACATATATTTATTTATACCCACTACGAGTACGTCCGCTTCCTAAAAATTAGTATTTATTCGTGGCAAATATTTGTTTATTAATTAGGCTACACATTACACACACATTTAATCAATGCTACACATTACATTTAATCAATGCTTCAACCTCCTTTTAAATATTGCCTCCCTCAGTGTGGAATCTTTTGGTGCAGTGTCTAGAGGTGGTTTAAAGAAAGCCATTCATTACACATGTCTTTAGGATTTTCATCCGTTTGAAAGGCCTACAGAATTGTCGCAACTAAAATGTAAGTCACTGAGAAAGAGGCATTCTTGAGTTGGCTTTTAAATTAATTTAGGGTCAAAAGATGGCCACAATATATGTTACATATGTTTAAATGGACACAGAAAGCCTAGAATTTGTACTTTTCGAGTTGAAAGATGCAACAGACGGACGGAAGGGCAGTCGGCTGACCACACCGTGTGCTTTGGACCCTGCGGTTATGCTCGTATCGACGCTGGTACACGCGCCTACAACCGTTGATCACCATCAAATTAGAGTGAAATAACGATACCAAATCGCTATCTCGCTCTTTTTTGTCACAATCGAGCCTTTGGGTCACTCTATTTGGAAATGCTTCGCATACTTAACTAATGAAAACTTATACATACCTTTATATCAAAAAGACAGATAGAAAAAGTAGCTTAATTTATATTTTGATTTTTTTTTCGCATATGATATGGTAAAAATCTCGCGTCTTTTGTGTGCGTCGGTTTCTGCCAAATAAATTTCAATAGCTCCCCCCATACGAGCACATATGACAGAGATGAAAAATGTTCGCTTCTGATAAAAAAAAAAAACGGCGCGCGGAGGAGGTAAGAATGTTGTCACGTGTCGTAATGCTGTAATAAATTATGCCTCTTTATTACGAACATGCCAACGATAAAATGGTACATCGGCATACGCGAGTGTGTACAGTAAGTACCAGCACTTATGTACTAGAAAAGAGAGGACATTTTATAAGTCGTCACAGTGCATGCTCGAAAAGTGGATTTAGAAATAGTAGATTTCTTTTGCAAGTTTTTGTCAAAAGAAATCATTTTTTACCAAATGTTGGTTCAGTACTAATTTTACAAAACAAGAATTCTGAAAAGTACCGTCTGATATTTTTAAAACTAGGACTCTCGGAAGTAATTACTGTCTGATAATATTTAATCTAGAACTTGCTAAAGTATATCATATTTACTGATAAAAAAACAAAAACAAGTTTACTGATATAAATACAAGTGGAATTGTCTAAAATAGGTAGTTCTGCCTGAAATTATTGAAACTAGAACTGCAAAAAGTAATTCTTGTCCGATGTAATAAATCTAAAACTTTTGAAAATAATCTAACAAGCTCTAACTTGTTTTTAAAGTCTGACACTAATGAAACAATGACTCTTGTTTTATTTAACTATAACCACTCTTGCTAGCTTTCAGTTTTGGCTAATACTATTCGTTCTTGGATATATGCTTCATATTTTGTCCGGCGCAACATCTACCGGTACTAACGGCTATTATTTAAGATGTGACTAACAGTTCAAATCATTTATTGACAATAACAACCAGACAACAATATAACAAACAGTCAAAATAGTTTTTTTTGTTTTTTAATTCTAAAATAAATTATTCTAGTTAAATAGAATATTTAACTAGAATAATTTATTTGCCATAGCTGCCAACCCGGGGCGAAGCCCTGGGTTGGCAGCTTTCGTTTATAATAAAATTGGACTTATTTATATAAATTTGTTTAATACAATTCTTCTAGAACTACCTCGAAAAATACAAATTGCAGTTGGATGAATTGTAATTTTCCGCAGACGCACTTTTTCACTTTTTATATTGCCTTTCTTTGGAATATACACAAAGCTATATAATGCACAAAAAAATAATAACTTTTTGTTTGGATGTAAGGTTGATATATTTAATTTTTCGGAATTTATCCTGCTTTAAAAAACCATTGTACAATTACACTTTTAAATTTGTTCACTGCAAAAAGCAGTCTTTTTTAAATAATAATATAAAAGTAATTTAAAATTAATATTTCTGGTGGTTTGACTACGATATGGTACACTATGAAAAAGGAACGAACACTGCAGAATGTGTTCTGGTGAGTGTGAGGGTAGGGGGGGATTACACCCTTTACCCCTCCCCCCTTCCCCTCGGGTATCAGCGCTTGTTACCGAGAGTATAATTATCTAAAAACAATAGAAAATGGAGCGTTGTAGAAGACAACGAATTATAGCAAATATAACAAATAACAAAATATACATTGAAACAGAAACAACATTAATATATACAATGAAGTATAAAAATAAACAGTAAAGAAATACAAATCAACAGAGAACACAAGTAATAAATCGCGCTGACAGACTAACGGACACTTCGATGGGTTTAACACATAAAAAATATGTTTTTTTAGTTCTTTATTATAAACAAAACCAACAACCAATTAAATAAAAACCAACAATTGCTTACTGACCGCGTACTGAGTAAAACCTGGAGCCCTATTCCCATCGAATCAATATGCTTTGCCTTTACTAGAAGGCGCGATCAGAGTGTGGATTGTACGGCGAGGCCAACGGGTCGATGTCAAATATTCCCATGAAGGGAAAGACGACAAGTGAGAGTTATAATGCACAAAATTATTCTATGTAGGCCATTAAGTAGAAATGATACACTCACGTCACACTGCAGAAGTGAAACTTATTATTGCAAAATCTACATATAAACGAGATAGGAAACAGGTTACATCCAGGTGGGCTACGCAACGAGAACTTTGCTGTTTACAGTCGTCAGCAATAATAATACTATTATTTATGTTTACACGATACAGATGTTAAACAAATAATAATTATATGGTAGTGTTTTTATATTTTAAACGTTTAATTTACTATTTAATATCTATTTTATAACCATTGGAAAATTAATCACAATTAATCATAAAAGAAAATATTTAGATACTTCGATTTTATGTCTTCAACATCGTAAAGGCAGATTTTTAAATTCAATTTTATTTCTCCGAAATTTAAGAAATGATCAACTGCTAATAGTGTTTTAGTTAATTGCTCTCTGTTAAATAAAACACCGATCTTCAAGGTCTACTGTCGATATGATTCGCCTTACCTTAAGGAGGATGATACGACTTTAACACGCGACGTCTTACATAAGTGTGCTTTACTATAATAGATTGTAAATAAATAGATACTTGCAAGTGTGTCATTTTACTATTGCCGATATCAGTTTATAGAGTGTTGAAGGTCTCAGCGCAGTTTAATCTATTTACATAACATGCCGGGGGCGGGTTATGCGAACCCACGGGTTAGGCCCGGGGGGCGGGTCGCGCCGTTATGCCATCGTAATGAGAAAGGCAAACAGCCTAACGTCAGGTAACAATAACAAGTCATGCCATCATTTCGACGAAAGCACGTTAAAAGAATTGCGATGGGTGCGGGTAAGAAAGGTTAGGAGCTACTCTAGCAGTATGCTACTAGAGTAGCTGCAGCCTTTCAGTTGCGTCTTTCAACCTTCTAATAGTATACCTACCATTAAGATTTTAGTCCAAACAATATGATTTTTGAGTAGATTTCATTAGGAAAGTTATCTATTGCAATGGGTATCATTTCATGACTTCTAGAATATCACATCTATCTATTTACTTTCTTGTGAAATCACTGTCAAATCTTAATATATATAAATCTCGTGTCACAATGTTTGTCCTCAATGGACGGCTGAACCACTTAACCGATTATAATAAAATTTGAACACCATGTGCAGTTCGATGTGCGCTTGAGAGATAGGATAGTTTAAATCTCAAATTATAGTCGCAATTTTAATTTATCGCTAATTATTTGTCTGTTATTATTTGGCAGTCATAAAACTGACAGATGTCGATACCTTTCGACTGGGTTGATGGCGCTAATGTCTGTTATTATTTGACAGTGACAGTTATTCGACGCAAACGTATTAAAAGAGCCCATCAGTTGGCAGAACAAATTGAATCAAGAAATCCAGCTCAAAGAATCAGGACAGCAGGTCATGCACAAGAATCTCAAGAACAGTGTAACGAACGTCTTCAAGAGAATATCATAAGAACAAGAAAATTATTATTTTCAGTCAAATGCCACCGAAAAAATCTAACCTCAACAACGCGAGCGGCAAACGTCAAAACGCAAACGTCAAAACTACGATCGGAATAATATATTCACTTACGAGATGCTGTTGCTGGAAACATCGATGGAAATTTAAATCCCAATGACATCGGTAATGCTTTCATTTTACCTTCAAGCTACATCGGCAGTCCACGGAACATGCAGGAATACATACAAGATGCGATGACTTACGTACGTCATTACGGCCGACCGGATTTATTTATTACATTCACATGTAATCCGAATTGGGAAGAGATACAAACTTTACTATTGCCAGGACAACAAGCCATTCATCGTCATGATTTAACTGCACGTGTGTTTAAACAAAAATTGAAATCCTTAATTGATTTTATTGTTAAATATACAATTTTTGGTATCACACGTTGTTGGCTGTATACGATAGAGTGGCAAAAGCGAGGTTTGCCTCATGCCCACATTTTGGTTTGGCTTAAAGATAGAATCCGTCCTGAAGAAATCGATCAAATAATTTCAGCCGAAATTCCAGACCCATTAATTGATCAAGAATTATTTGATATTGTCACCAAACACATGATCCATGGGCCATGCGGTGTTTTCAACATGACCTCACCGTGCATGGAAAATGGAAAATGTAAAAAAAACTTCCCAAAGCCGCATACGAATGACACGATCACGGATATTGATGGTTATCCAACTAAATCAACTAATTCAATTGATCAAAAGAGTTTCGCCACGACTGCAAAATGACAATTATCAAATCGTCATAAAAGCCGACAAAGTACCATTAGGTGAACATGCTGGTAGATTCAACGCTCCAACTGTTGATGAGGTTGCTGTTATCATGGTTGGTGATCCAGTTGACAAAAGATCTATAAACATTACACGGCGAGACAACACTGTCAGTACGATTTAGGATCTACACCGTTCATATGACGCACTACAATATCCATTGATATTTTGGCAAGGACAAGATGAATATCACCTTAATATCAAACAGTATGATCCAAATACCGGTAAATTTGACAATTATCTATTTACTTTCTTACTGTATGTATAGATTTTAATTTCGTATTGCATTTTATTTTTTATTTTTTTAGGTGATTACAGAAATAATAAAGTTAGCTCAATGAACTACTACGCACACCGAATAATGGTTAGACAACATCAAGACAATTATATCCTTCGATATCGTCAGCTGTTCCATCAATACATTGTTGATATGTATGCTAAGGTCGAAAGCGAACGCTTGCGATTCCTTCGATTCAACTAGGCAAAACTACGATCGGAATAATATATTTACTTACGAGATGCTGTTGCTGGAAACATCGATGGAAATTTAAATCCCAATGACATCGGTAATGCTTTCATTTTACCTTCAAGCTACATCGGCAGTCCACGGAACATGCAGGAATACATACAAGATGCGATGACTTACGTACGTCATTACGGCCGACCGGATTTATTTATTACATTCACATGTAATCCGAATTGGGAAGAGATACAAACTTTACTATTGCCAGGACAACAAGCCATTCATCGTCATGATTTAACTGCACGTGTGTTTAAACAAAAATTGAAATCCTTAATTGATTTTATTGTTAAATATACAATTTTTGGTATCACACGTTGTTGGCTGTATACGATAGAGTGGCAAAAGCGAGGTTTGCCTCATGCCCACATTTTGGTTTGGCTTAAAGATAGAATCCGTCCTGAAGAAATCGATCAAATAATTTCAGCCGAAATTCCAGACCCATTAATTGATCAAGAATTATTTGATATTGTCACCAAACACATGATCCATGGGCCATGCGGTGTTTTCAACATGACCTCACCGTGCATGGAAAATGTAAAAAAACTTCCCAAAGCCGCATACGAATGACACGATCACGGATATTGATGGTTATCCAATGTATCGCCGCAGAAGTACTGAGAATGGTGGCCACACATTTACAATGCGACTGCCGAACTTTCCAAATCAAGTTGAGTTTGATAATCAGTGGGTGGTACCATACCCACCACTACTTTCAAAAACTTACAAAGCTCATATTAATGTTGAGCTTTGCAGTTCTGTTAAATCAATTAAGTATATTTGTAAATATGTAAACAAAGGCAGTGATTTGGCCATATTTGAAGTAAAAAACATAAATAAAAATGATGAAATAGCACGATACCAAATGGGCAGATACATTAGCAGCAATGAAGCTATTTGGCATATTCTCAGCTTTCCCATCCACGAAAGAGATCCTGCTGTCCAACATCTGGCAATACATCTTGAAAACGGTCAACGTGTATACTTCACTGAAGAAAATGTTCTCCAAAGAGCGTTCGAAGCTCCGAAAACGACTCTAACTGAATTCCACGTTATTTCACATGGAACAAATCCAGTAAAAAATGGGAGCCACGGAAACAAGGAAAACCACATCCTTCCATTACAGGCATTTTTATTTTTTACCTATTGATTTCTGCTTAGTATCAAGTGTAAGAACATTTTAATTAATTGTGTTCAACGTACTTCCCCTTCAAATCTCAATCCAGTGAATTTGTATACCAACATCAACATTTTCGTCTTTGTTCGTAAATAATTTCATTGTACTAAAGGGTTATAGTAGTAGAAAGTCAAATAAGGAGATCAGCATATTTTTTTACAAATACCATCTGTGTGAAAAAGCATAGTGGACTCCGTGACTGATGTTCTCTTATTGTTCCTCTTAGATTGTTTACTATAATGTATTATAACAAAAACTTTAGCCACAGCAACGCGTGGCCGGGTCAGCTAGTTGATATATAAAATTTAAGGCACAAAATCTCGGTTTAGTTCGTTCGGCAATATCAAATGAGGGGGGCGGGAATGGAGAGGTGGTTGAAAAAGTGAAATTTTGTTATAACTTTCTTAGTATATAAGATATCGAATTCATTCAAATTTTAAATTGTTCTTTAATTGAGGGTCTAAAACATATCTCAGTAAACTTTTTTAATAGCACCAAACATTGGTCCTAGGGGCGGGAAAAAGTTGTTTTTAAAAAGTGAAAAATATCATACTGCCCTTACAAGGAACAGGATCAAATCAGTTCAAAATGTTAATTGCAGGCCTATAATATCCTTGCAACTATTGTTTGAACAATTTTTGATTTGAGCAACCCTTATGGCACAGTATAAAGAGGGATTCAGTATACGCACTCTCGCTGCGCAAGGGTACGGCGCGTTGGCGGGTTGGGGTGATACAAGTTCGTACAATTAGAGTTCACCTATCCCCTACTTTGATCCGGTGAAATCTACCTCCGTCGCCGGCATACCGAGAGAATTTTATTTAGGTCTTACTTTCGATGGAGACATCTGTCCCTCTGTACACCGCGTCCCAAGACCATTCCCGATTAAAAATCCAGGTAATCGGTCCTGCGATTTTAAGTATTATTCATGAAGACCGTATACCAAAATTCGTCATGGTTTCTGAGATTTTGTGCGCTAATATTAAACAGTTCTTGTAATAGGTACGTCTTACGCGCCAGATGTTCACGTCACGATAGGTAGTTGGGTTAAGGGGTAGCGGGGTTACTGCAATGCCCTCACCGGCCAAAGTTGACGATTTCTTATCGATATCGCCGAACGAAATATCGCTGCATCGTTAAGAAACTGGTAATTTACATTCAACATTAGGATAGAAATAAAATGGTCATAAATTATTTTCGCATTTTTTTATATAATTGCTTACTCATGCTGAGGAACACAAAATCCCCGTTAGTTCCTGAGGAATGGTCTTGGATATAATTTGCTTCTGGTTAACCGTCAAGCAATATATTTTACAATATGATTCTAAATTGCAAATAATTCTGTACCAATTTACTTCAGTATTAAATTTATCAAGGAATACCCAAAATAAGGATGGGTCTCAATTTGACGTATCTATATTTTTATTTTTAATTCCGGAACTCATTACTCCGGATTGTATTGAGCAATTTCGTTTTTTTTTATATCATAGGGGCGGGCGGTTTCTAGGTGGTAGATTTTATTAGGTTACGTCAAGTGAAAGGTGGTAAAATATTGAAAAATAAGTTTTTCATTCAAAACGTTTCATTGGCTAGATTGACTTAAACAATTTTGTGGATATTTTATTTTTATTTATCAATAATGTTACAATTATTATTTAAAACATATACAAGCGCCTATATAATATACGCCTAATAAAATAACACAATAAACTTTCTATTTTTAATAACAAAACGTCGATCTATTGATTAAGGACAAAGTGAAATTAAATTATTAGGTTTTAGGTTTCAGGTGTTTACTACTATAATGGGAGTTTGACCTCATTGCATTCAAAAATTTATATACTTAAATAGTAAGGTGTATATTTTAAATACGGTATAACGGTACGGTAATTTGGTATTTTAGAGTTATAATTTTATAAGAGGTATACTTCGTATACCCCTGCCCGTAAAGCCTGACCGTATTAACATTTAGAAATTTCGAAAAACTTTTAATATTTTTTTTAAGAGGTGGAAATTATAAAGCCAGTATGTTTAGTAGAGAATCATAGAAGTTGCATTGCACACAACAATTACATTATCAATTTACTATTTTTACGTAAAGTTTACATTTTTTTTCACGGTAACCATGATGAATATTGATATAATTTCTTAACAAATAACACTGCAAATCGCAGGTCCAATTAGCTGTTTCCTTTAAAGGGACACGGTGTGTAATTGACATGTTTATTGATATTTGATTTCATATTTTGACCATTTTGACACTTTTCACCGTACAGACTTTCCAACGGTGCTTTTCTCAATACTGTTGACTGAGTTAAGTACACGAGACATACACAAAAAATGATATAACAACAAGTATCAACCTCACAATCCTTAAAACTCTAATATAACATTAAAAATACTCAAGCAGCCGAGGGTCTTAGTAGGTATTTTAAAAAGGTTCAATAATCGATATGAAAGAACCCCTTTTTAAAGTCAGCGCAACCTTTTAAGGGTGGAGCACTCTCGCAATTTGTAGGTTTGAGGCGGGTGGCGTGAAATTTTCAGGGTGTACGGTTCTGCAGAGTGTTTCAGTGCTCCACTTTGGCGTCTAACCTTTCAGGACGTATAAAGCTAATGCAATGTATAGCGACCGAGTCGGGCCAGTACTCACTCAATCACTCCAGAAGCCATTTTGGTGACAGGTCTTTATCACTATGTTCGTGGCTTTACGGGCAAATTGACTTAATGTCGTGAAGGTAGCTGGGGAAAAGCTTCGAAATAGGCTAAAAGCGAGACGACGAGACGAAGTTAGCTTAATTTGGGATATTTAGTGTAGGAATTTCGTATAACTTCAAGTATCGAGTAAACAGATTAAACATAAGTAATAAGTCAATGTAGGGCAGGATAAGATAGGTAAAGAAAAGATATAATACTTTATTGTTTATTTTAAAAACCGACAGTGTGTATTTATATTGACCAATGCCCTTATAGCTGGTTGATCTATATCCACAACTAAACAGGTCTCACGAAAAAAAAAATCCTAAAAAAAAATCATACAAAAATAATTATATTATTAAAAAACTTTGTTTTTCTTCGAAGCGGTTCGCGAACCACCCCGGGTGCGAGGTCATTCCTCGATCTCACGCTATGGGTTCAACCGCCTTCCCAAACATCAAAACAATTTCTTTCAAATTTCGAATTCGTTTTTCTCGGAATTGAGAAACATTTTTCCAATATTTTTGCTCCATATTTTTGCATGATTATTGATCCATATCAACCCCCTAAAAGGACATCAGTGAATATAAATACATTCTGTAAAAGAAATGGTACATAAAATTGCGTATAAATTTGACTGATGACAGGTTTTTGCAAAGAAATACATGTAAAAATTGAAACATTTATGGTTCAAACTATTAGATGCCTAAAGGATGTCTAAAGATTACCATTATATTGTCGTGGTAAATATGAGGTAAACTCACATTCAGGAAATTAATTTCGGAAATTATAAGTTGGCAACACCAGACTGACGAATTTTAAATAAAAATATCATTTGAAGCAAAATATCTGAAAATACGGCGCAGTTAGCTTAGTATGACAAAAGGATGGCTTAAAAGCACGGATTACTAAGCGTACGTAATAAACAAACCCTTACCGTCATATAAGTGTACGAGGCGCCGTACCGCAATAAAAACGAGACGGGAAATTTGCCTTTAAAGACGCCGCGAAGGTCTTTCAAAAATTGGTAACGGTGAATTCTAAATATTCACATTTATTTAATATTTTAATAGTATAAGAAAACTATAGTTTTTTGGTGCCAAAATTGACTGAATGTGAGAATGATCACTATCCACATATGTATAAATGTTTTTTGTCTAGCTTGTAAGATTGTAAAACTGTATAATGATAATATTTTGTTGTTATTTGAAGTATCCATAAGGTAGATACGTAACATTTATATAGGTAAGATATTTAAATCTTAAGTCAAAATAACATCATTATAATGCAATTAAGGGCGTGCGAGGCGTAACATATTAATGGATTTCAATTTGAAAACAAAACGCTTGGTCGCGCGCGGTATTTAACGAGAACCTAATTAACAGGCCATTAACATTCGCCGCGAAATGATATTTAATTCAAAGGAAAAAGTCACTGGATTTAGGTTTGTAGGTCAAGGAAACAAAATAGAATACCTATAATTTAATAGTTAGGCTAAAAACGAATTGTTTATTTTTATTATATAACTAGCTGACCCGGCCACGCGTTGCTGTGGCTAAAGTTTTTGTTATATTACATTATAGTAAACAATCTAAGAGGAACAATAAGAGAACATCAGTCACGGAGTCCACTATGCTTTTTCACACAGATGGTATTTGTAAAAAAATATGGTGATCTCCTTATTTGACTTTCTACTACTATAACCCTTTAGTACAATGAAATTATTTACGAACTAAGACGAAAATGTTGATGTTGGTATACAAATTCACTGGATTGAGATTTGAAGGGGAAGTACGTTGAATACAATTAATTAAAATGTTCTTACACTTGATACTAAGCAGAAATCAATAGGTAAAAAATAAAAATTTATCAGATTTATTATTTCCATTTAATTTTATAACAAATATAAGTATATTACAGTATAATACAGTAAATAACATGTGACGCTTAAACTCATGAATGAGGTAGGCAAGGCAGACAGTCTTAAACTTTTAAACATTAATATCTTTTTTTTGAATTATAAATACTTTCAATTTCAATTTAATTTAACACCAATCGGTGCACAATGTTTTTGGTTAACCTGTCTTTAGCTAACACAAATAGATTCGACGGTTTCCCAACACGTGAACACGCAACATATAGTTGCCCATTAGAAAAACATGGATTTTCCAAATCTAAACCACAAATGGACATTGTTTGACCTTGAGATTTATTTATAGACATGGCGAAAGCTAAACGAATTGGAAACTGTAGCCTTTTGAAGGGTATGGTAGAATCTGATGGTATCATCGGAATACGTGGCAGCAGGACCACTTTTCCTTTAAACTTCCCAGCCAAAATGGTTGCTTCAAGAATGTTTCCGGTGATCTTTTTGATGACCAAACGCGTACCGTTACATAATTGAGGTGGATTCAAATTACGGAGGAGAATAATAGGGGAACCAATCTTTAATCGAAGATTATGTGGTGGCATTCCAGGGATATCTAATGAATTTAAAAATTCAATCGGAAAATTTACACTTTCATTTTCATCAACAACAGTATCGATTGATTTAAAAGACATCAGATCGCCTGGTAACAACTGTTGTATCTGGAAGTTAATTTCGTCAACATCAACGTTTTTGGCTGCCAAAATCGCCCGTTGACTAAGCCATTCATGATTCAAATAATTATTCTGTATATCCGGGAAAATACTCTGAATCAATTCAGTTTTATCCTGAACAACAGTGCAAAAATTGTCTGGTAGTTTAATGCATTGCGTATTTGTTTGCAGTTTTATTTTACCGTTCCCAATATCTAGTAGTTGTTCGGAAAATATTAGTGCTGATGGATCATTTTGCAATTGTACTCGCATATTTATGGTCAATCGAAGTGTTTCAACACTTCGCCATAAGAATGATTGTTTCAAACATGCATTAATCTCATCCGCGAAAGTAGAGCGAGGTATAACCGGTAAGGTCTGCCGGAAGTCACCAGACAAAAGTAAGATAGCACCACCGAAAAGTTTATTATTGCTGTTTAAATCTTGCATAGTTCTGTTTAATGCTTCAAGTGAATATTTGTGTGCCATTGTGCACTCATCCCAAATTATTATAGAACTCTTCCGCAACACTGCAGCTATTCCACTATTCTTTTTGATGTTACACATTGCATCTGGTTTATTATGAACGTCCAATGGCAGCTTGAATGTTGAATGTGCTGTTCGCCCACCATCCAGTAAAGTAGCCGCAATGCCTGACGATGCTAATGCTAATGCGATTTTTTGTTGCGACCGTATTTTGGCAAGAATCAACGATATTAAAAATGTCTTACCGGTTCCACCGGGTGCATCCAAGAAAAAAAAACCGCCTTGTTCAGCAGCAACAGCCAGCATAATCCGATCATAAATAATTTTTTGTTCTGCTGTCAGTAATGGTTCACTGTTCATGATAATTGTTGCTAAACTTCCATGGTCATATTGATTTTCTCGTTGTAAATCGGTATTGACTAAGTCGGTGGCTGGACGATTAGGTGATGGCATACCATAATGATTAAATGGTAAATTTGAACTAAGAACACATAAATCCTCGATCAAGACCAATGCTTCATTGTACATCTCTGGTGTATAATCTATGTTTTGGCATTGATTTGTTTGTCTAATTCGGTGCAAGATGTCTTCTGTCATACAATTTTTATATTTTTCCCACAAAGTTTGTGCTTGCGAGGGATAACATGTCGCCAAAATAATTGCAAACAACTGACGAATGTTATTCGGTGTTGATGTCAACGCAGCATCAGCAAGCGTTAAGTCCCAATGGTTATCGTCTTCTAGCAATTGCAGTTCACGACATGCATCCTGGTATGTATTGAATACTCGACCATTAGCTGTTCGTAAAAATTCAAAAGACGTTGGTCCGGGAACATTCACCAATAACAAACGTAAATAGAAGCACTCACGTTGCTTTGGATGTACCGTGTAAAGTCTCCCCAATGTCTTAGCTTTGAATATGCCTGTAATGGAAGGATGTGGTTTTCCTTGTTTCCGTGGCTCCCATTTTTTACTGGATTTGTTCCATGTGAAATAACGTGGAACATCACCATACACCAATGTCTTCGCGAATTGGCCAAAAACATCAGGTTTTTGACACAATGTAAAAAATTCAGTTAGAGTCGTTTTCGGAGCTTCGAACGCTCTTTGGAGAACATTTTCTTCAGTGAAGTATACACGTTGACCGTTTTCAAGATGTATTGCCAGATGTTGGACAGCAGGATCTCTTTCGTGGATGGGAAAGCTGAGAATATGCCAAATAGCTTCATTGCTGCTAATGTATCTGCCCATTTGGTATCGTGCTATTTCGTCATTTTTATTTATGTTTTTTACTTCAAATATGGCCAAATCACTGCCTTTGTTTACATATTTACAAATATACTTAATTGATTTAACAGAACTGCAAAGCTCAACATTGATATGAGCTTTGTAAGTTTTTGAAAGTAGTGGTGAGTATGGTACCACCCACTGATTATCAAACTCAACTTGATTTGGAAAGTTCGGCAGTCGCATTGTAAATGTGTGGCCACCATTCTCAGTACTTCTGCGGCGATACATTGGATAACCATCAATATCCGTGATCGTGTCATTCGTATGCGGCTTTGGGAAGTTTTTTTTACATTTTCCATTTTCCATGCACGGTGACGTCATGTTGAAAACACCGCATGGCCCATGGATCATGTGTTTGGTGACAATATCAAATAATTCTTGATCAATTAATGGGTCTGGAATTTCGGCTGAAATTATTTGATCGATTTCTTCAGGACGGATTCTATCTTTAAGCCAAACCAAAATGTGGGCATGAGGCAAACCTCGCTTTTGCCACTCTATCGTATACAGCCAACAACGTGTGATACCAAAAATTGTATATTTAACAATAAAATCAATTAAGGATTTCAATTTTTGTTTAAACACACGTGCAGTTAAATCATGACGATGAATGGCTTGTTGTCCTGGCAATAGTAAAGTTTGTATCTCTTCCCAATTCGGATTACATGTGAATGTAATAAATAAATCCGGTCGGCCGTAATGACGTACGTAAGTCATCGCATCTTGTATGCATGCATGTTCCGTGCCGTTCCGTATCGACATCTGTCAGTTTTATGACTGAATCTACCAGCATGTTCACCTAATGGTACTTTGTCGGCTTTTATGACGATTTGATAATTGTCATTTTGCAGTCGTGGCGAAACTCTTTTGATCAATTGAATTAGTTGATTGTGATCTTCTAAAAAATTTTCCAATAATATCACAATTGCTCTTTCCTCTGCTTGTTCAATAAAATTATACTGGCACCGAGTCGTCACGCGCTCTTCACAATCGCCCATAAAATAAAAAGGTATCGACATCTGTCAGTTTTATGACTGCCAAATAATAACGGACAAAAAATTAGCGATAAATTAAAATTGCGACTATAATTTGAGATTTAAACTATCCTATCTCTCAAGTGCACATCGAACTGCACATGGTGTTCAAATTTTATTATTAGTCCATTATTTTATTATTAGTCGATTGAGGACAAACATTGTGACACGAGATTTATATATATTAAGATTACAAAATCGTTTTTATCCAACAAGGAAAACATGTAAATATATCTTTTAGATTAAGGGAATATATTTGTTTAGCATAATATTAGCAACCAATAAGTATGGGAAAAAAAAAAAAAAAATTTATTATAATAATTATGTGATTTCAAATATTCCTAAAACGCTCGTAGGTTGTGGGCAAGAGGTATGAAGGGGGTGCGTCCGCTGAAGGGCGAAAGCGGAAACGCGTGAATAAAAGGTCGCCTCATACCTACATTCGGGTTAGTTGTTTCTAGCAAGACGTGACTAGGCACCGTTTCGCTGTCAGTGTTTTATAACGTCAATCGATAGCCGTCGCGAATATTAACTTAGTTAAAAATTTTTAGAAGTTGGTGTAACTCTATTAATTACGTACCATCCAGCCAGAGGTTTTGGATACCACGAGAGCTAAATGTTAATCACGCAACGAGATAAAATCGAGCTAAATCAACGAGGTCACAAATTACCAAAAACAAATGTACTTCAGCGTTCGAGACTCGTTTAGTAAACGATTGAGAAGTTAGGCTGAAATCTACATATCGGTGAGTGAATTGAAGACAATCTGACATTTATTTCATAAAATAAATAGTCACAAATTGTCACCTTTTCGGAGAACTGTATTATAAACTGTCAATGTTTGTTCGCATTAATTTAATTAGTACTGAACTTTATTCTGTGTTTTTAAATTGTGATTCAGACAATATCCTTTTGCTTATTTAACGGATTTACGACCCGTTGAATATACTGTTTTGAATAAATAGTGTGATAACTTTCAATTCTGTTTTTATTGACTTTTAATCATTTTGAACTTTTTGAAATCGTTGCATTATAAATCAGGCTAGCTTGATTTGAGGAGACTGACTCTTGGAAAGCTCGGATCTACAGTCCACCTTGAGAACGTGGCATCAGAAGCCACCCAGCTGTGTCCCGACTGAAGAGGACTGGTCTTCGGATCCGCTGGAAGCGGATCGGCCGGGACATAGCATCTTTGTTGGTCCTTTCGAGCGCAGATTGGACGAGCCCCGAGTTTTCTTTGACAAGATGTCAAAAAGTCAAGCGAGCCAAAAGGATATGGCAGATCAGGCAACTCCAGGAGAGAGGAAGAGCGAGCGCCTGAGGCAAAGACTGTCAGGCAATACAAGTCGCGGTTCAGGACGAACCATCAGCGCAGGACGCCGACAGGACAGAGCCGAGGAACAAGCGCCGTACACAACGGAGCGTCTGAGCATGACGGCACAGGATTCCCAGGAAGCCGAACAGGTCAGCACGGAAGCAGGCCCATCCAGGCTCCAGGAGAGGCTGCAGGCAGCGGCCCAGGAACTCCCTGCGTCACGGGCATCATCCGTTGCAAGCCGCAGGTCCAGGACGTCAGCTGCTTCGAGAAGCAGCGTCACCAGACAACTGCTGGCAGCGGACCTTGAGGCTGCAGAAGAGAGCGCCAGGCTGCAGGCAGAAAACTCCAGGCTGCAAGCCGCTGCAGAAAACTCTAGGCTGCAAGCCGCTGCAGAAAACTCCAGGCTGCAAGCCGCTGCAGAAGCCACCCAGATACAGATGGATCTGGTGGCAAAGAGGCTGGAGATCAAAAAAAAAATGATCGAGGCCGAGGAACAAGATGACGATGAGGGCAGCATCGCGGACTCATCCGCATCGTCTAGGTATTGTCGCGAATGGGCCGCGACGAAAATACCGAGAATCGACACGCAAGCGGACGATTTGAAACAGGCGTTTCGAAATCTCCGTATCGGCGCGGCACAAGAGGAGCGGCCGGGCGAGAGCGAGACAACGCGCTACCGACAACGGTCGCCGATAAAAACTGAAAAAGTGTGTGTGTCAGTGCCTAATACAAGTGATTCGTATCGAAATAACATGTTAGTGTCGGCGCGTGCAAAACTTTTACGTGACTTGCCGAAGTTTACCGGAAACACTAATGAGTTTCCAATATTCATTAGTTTATTCAATCAAGGGAACGAGATGTGCGGCTACTCCAATGCGGATAATTTAATCCGTTTGGCTGCCTCACTCAGCGGGCCAGCGAGGGAGGCTGTGAGGTCGCTGCTAGTCGAACCGGAGAACGTTCCTGCCATCATGAAGGTGCTTTATCGACGCTTCGGCAGACCAGATGCTCGCATAGATGAACTGATGACAGAGGCTCGCAGTGTTCCGAATATTGGGGTAAGTGACTCACTTTCACAATTAGTTAATTTTGGCACCATTGTTTGCAATATTGTACACTCACTTAAAAGCATGGGACATGACGGATATTTAATTAATCCGCCATTGTTGAAAGAATTAATTTTAAAATTACCTCAATATTTAAGGCTTCAGTGGTACAAAGAATTCAAAGGCGAACATCCCACACTTACAGATTTCGGGGAATGGCTAGAGTCATTACTGGACGCGGCCGCAAAAGAGGAAACTAACTCAGGTAGTTCAAAGCCCGCGGTCAAAGAACGCAGCGAGTTAAAAACGCGCGCGATTAAAAAATTAGAGCCGACGCGTAGGCATATTTTTAATACCTACGAAAAATCGTTAGAAGTTAAAAAATGTCTGTACTGTAAAAAAACAAATCATGATTTAAATGTTTGTAGGAATTTTGCGGCTCTAAGCCTAAACAGTAAACGCGATTGGGTCAGGGAAGAAAACTTATGTTTTATTTGTTTAAAATTAGGACACACCGCACTTCAATGTAAAAGAAAAGTGTCGTGCGGAATTAACGGATGCAAAAGTAAACACCATAAGTTACTTCATCCGATAACGCGTTCGGAACCCGGCCAAGCAGCCCCTCCGGAGGGGTCAACCACGGTCGAGACAGGTCACGTGACGCACACACGTCATGAGAACGGAGGCATTGGACTCAGAGTTGTCAATGTGAAGGTCACGGGCGAGGCTGGGTCCAGGGATATACTCGCGTTATTGGATGAGGCATCGACTCTGACTCTAATCGACGAAAAAATAGCAAACAAAATCGGCGCAAAGGGCGTGGCATCGACATTAAAAATAGTAGGTATTAACGGTATGAAATCACAGAACTCGTGTACTCGGTCGGTAGATATAAAAATTCAAGCCGAAAACAATTCCGTAATTTATAATTTAAAACATGTAAAAACAATGAAAAATCTAAATTTACCTTATCATAATTTAGATATCGATAAATTACGAGAAAATTATCCGTTTATATCTAGGTTACCTATTAAGTCGGTTCACGGAAAAATAAAAATGCTTATCGGACAAGACCAGTATGGCCTCATCTTGCCCCAGGAAGTCCATGGTGATTGGCGCCAGGGTCCTGTGGTAACAAAGGCATTAATTGGGTGGTCAGTAAGCGGTAAAATCGGACCGGGCGCTAATAGCGATCGTGTATCACATTCACGACGTAAGGAACGCGACGCGAAATTAAAAAACGGTAATTTCGACGCCGGCGCTAATAGCGATCGCGTATTACATTCACAACGTAAGGAACGCGACGCGAAATTAAAAAACGGTAATTTCGACGCCGGCGCTAATAGCGATCGCGTATTACATTCACAACGTAAGGAACGCGACGCGAAATTAAAAAACGGTAATTTCGACGCCGGGACAAATGGCGGGCGCGCGTTGCACTTACAACGCAACGAGCGCGACGGGCTATTAAGAGACGATTTAACTTCTAATTTTCAAAAGGTGAAAATAAATTATCACAACAAAGTGACAAATAACGTCTTTGTCACTCACGTTGCTGAGACCGAAACAGCGTTAATAGACGCGTCCAAATATTCAAAATGGACGCGCCTAATTCGTTGTACAGCGTGGGTGTTCAGGGCGGTCGATATCTTTCGAAAAAGGGGGGAGCGGGGGGCGCTTTCTGCGAAAGAAATCAGTAACTCGGAAAAGTACTGGTTACGACAAGCGCAAAATGAAATCTTCGCTGGGGAGCTAAAAGATATAAGCGCAAATCGGCCAGTGACAAAATCGAGTGAAATTCGTCATCTAAATGCATTTTTAGATGACGAAAAAATATTGCGTGTAGGCGGTCGCATAAATGCAATGCGAAATATCGCATTGCAATGTATTAAGCCGGCCATATTGGATGCAAGTCACCCCTACACCAAGCTATTGATAAGCCATGTGCATGAGTCGAGTTCCCATCAAGGTCAAAGGTTCGTATTAAACGAATTAAGACAGCGTTTCTATATACCTAAAGCGCGAAGCGCTGTGTGGAAAACGGCTCAAAGGTGTCCGTATTGCCGGGGCCGACAGGGAAAGGCGATACCTGCCCGGAGGGCCGATCTACCTGCCATACGACTCCGGCATCACGAGCGTCTCATGCACCGAGAAAAATGGCAACAACCCGCGAAACATATACAAGTAAGCGACGTGGTATTTCATAATCGAAAAAAGACTTCCGCAAAACGCTTGGCTGCGCGGCATAGTAGTGCAAACACACCCCGGCACAGACGGACAAACCCGGGCGGTAACCGTCAAAAGCCACGGGAAACACTACAAACGACCGGCAGTCAAAGTGGCAGTTTTACGAGTCCACGACCATCAAAGGCTGAAAGAGTAACGTTTCAGAGAGGGCGGAATGTCGTGGTAAATATGAGGTAAACTCACATTCAGGAAATTAATTTCGGAAATTATAAGTTGGCAACACCAGACTGACGAATTTTAAATAAAAATATCATTTGAAGCAAAATATCTGAAAATACGGCGCAGTTAGCTTAGTATGACAAAAGGATGGCTTAAAAGCACGGATTACTAAGCGTACGTAATAAACAAACCCTTACCGTCATATAAGTGTACGAGGCGCCGTACCGCAATAAAAACGAGACGGGAAATTTGCCTTTAAAGACGCCGCGAAGGTCTTTCAAAAATTGGTAACGGTGAATTCTAAATATTCACATTTATTTAATATTTTAATAGTATAAGAAAACTATAGTTTTTTGGTGCCAAAATTGACTGAATGTGAGAATGATCACTATCCACATATGTATAAATGTTTTTTGTCTAGCTTGTAAGATTGTAAAACTGTATAATGATAATATTTTGTTGTTATTTGAAGTATCCATAAGGTAGATACGTAACATTTATATAGGTAAGATATTTAAATCTTAAGTCAAAATAACATCATTATAAAGCAATTAAGGGCGTGCGAGGCGTAACATATTAATGGATTTCAATTTGAAAACAAAACGCTTGGTCGCGCGCGGTATTTAACGAGAACCTAATTAACAGGCCATTAACATTCGCCGCGAAATGATATTTAATTCAAAGGAAAAAGTCACTGGATTTAGGTTTGTAGGTCAAGGAAACAAAATAGAATACCTATAATTTAATAGTTAGGCTAAAAACGAATTGTTTATTTTTATTATATAATTACAAAATCGTTTTTATCCAACAAGGAAAACATGTAAATATATCTTTTAGATTAAGGGAATATATTTGTTTAGCATAATATTAGCAACCAATAAGTATGGGAAAAAAAAAAAAAATTATTATAATAATTATGTGATTTCAAATATTCCTAAAACGCTCGTAGGTTGTGGGCAAGAGGTATGAAGGGGGTGCGTCCGCTGAAGGGCGAAAGCGGAAACGCGTGAATAAAAGGTCGCCTCATACCTACATTCGGGTTAGTTGTTTCTAGCAAGACGTGACTAGGCACCGTTTCGCTGTCAGTGTTTTATAACGTCAATCGATAGCCGTCGCGAATATTAACTTAGTTAAAAATTTTTAGAAGTTGGTGTAACTCTATTAATTACGTACCATCCAGCCAGAGGTTTTGGATACCACGAGAGCTAAATGTTAATCACGCAACGAGATAAAATCGAGCTAAATCAACGAGGTCACAAATTACCAAAAACAAATGTACTTCAGCGTTCGAGACTCGTTTAGTAAACGATTGAGAAGTTAGGCTGAAATCTACATATCGGTGAGTGAATTGAAGACAATCTGACATTTATTTCATAAAATAAATAGTCACAAATTGTCACCTTTTCGGAGAACTGTATTATAAACTGTCAATGTTTGTTCGCATTAATTTAATTAGTACTGAACTTTATTCTGTGTTTTTAAATTGTGATTCAGACAATATCCTTTTGCTTATTTAACGGATTTACGACCCGTTGAATATACTGTTTTGAATAAATAGTGTGATAACTTTCAATTCTGTTTTTATTGACTTTTAATCATTTTGAACTTTTTGAAATCGTTGCATTATAAATCAGGCTAGCTTGATTTGAGGAGACTGACTCTTGGAAAGCTCGGATCTACAGTCCACCTTGAGAACGTGGCATCAGAAGCCACCCAGCTGTGTCCCGACTGAAGAGGACTGGTCTTCGGATCCGCTGGAAGCGGATCGGCCGGGACATATATAGTTTTACTAAATTAATTAGTTTCTTAAATTTAGGGTTTTTCGCAACTCAACATGAAATGGGTATTTATTTAATAAAAATGTATCAACTTCATGATATTGATGATGAATTATTTTACATTTGTATCGCGGGAGTGAAAACAGACGATATTCTCGCATTCTATGTGAAGGGACGTTGAATTAAACATTTTGAAGAAAATCGATATTATTATTGATTGTGTTGTATAAAAATATAGGCCTTTAACTTAGTTTATGAAAGATTATAACAATTTTAAATATTTTTTTTATTATCTATGTGCTTTCACTGAAATTGATACAATTTATTAATGCAACAGACATCTTTCCATCAAGCATGTGTATACACCCACTCGCACACCTAAAGTATTGCATATTCTCACATATTTAGACAATCACATCACACGTGATATGATATGGTTAGGTATGTGATATGTGTGTATTTTGAGGATGTGTAAGATTGCGTTGTTGTGAGGATAGAGATAGAGTTCAGGTCATAGTCACCAAGTAGTTTATGGAGTTTCACACACTTATCCTTACCAATTTCTGACTCAGTTGGAATGCAAATAGAAATGAATAAATAACCGGTAATAGCTTCGACTCGATATAAAGTAAAGACTTGTATGTTAGTTTTGGTATCTAGGAAGGTGTCGTGTCCGGGAGCGCGGTAAGTAAAGACTGTAAGTATTGTCTTCGATTATGAAAACTAAACCGTGAGAAAGAATTTATAACTCATCTCAGTACGGTCTAATTTGACGTCACAACGTGTGAAAAGCAACTTGACATTTTTCCAAACAAAGCAAACGCTTTTGTCTTTCAATTAGGAAATTAAAAAAAACATTGTATATACAGGGTGTTCCAAGACCATTTCTGAAGACTTAATGGAGTGTTTATGTTCCCTAATACGAGTAAGAAATTGTATAAAAAACGCGTTAATAATTCATGCCTAAATTTATTAACTTTATCAAAGCGCTGGTGTAAATTCCGTTTGCTCGCTCGCTCTCGGCCAAAGCCGACCAATGACCCGGCGGGCGAGCAGTATGACAAGTAAGATTTAATATTATCACGTAAAGTTTACATTTTTTTCGGAAACCATGTTTGATATGACGTCAGTACAAATCAGAGCCAATTAGATGGAAGTAGGTAATATCGGGAATGGTGTTAAGACACGGTATATATACCTTAAAGCTATGAGAAAAGTGTTCGCTCACTTAAATAAGGGATTAGGGGAGAAGTTTTTTCATATTAGCGCGGTCTTGGTCAAGTGCGAGCGAAATACAAAAAGGGAATTCACACCGGCATTAATATATTAGGCGCTTTTTTTTATATATATCTTACTCGTAATGGGCAACATATATACCTCCTGGGAATGGTCTTGGGACATTCTGTATAAGAGAAATAGGTAAAGAAAACATAGATTTGTATATTTAATGAATGACCGTACTCACATGTCAAATTGCAAATATTAAAATAAACTTTCAAATGTAAAAATAAAACCGCCTTTACAATATACCTCCATCCTAAAAACTAATAAATAATACAATAAATTGGAGTAAATAAGAAGGTAAAATAAGGAGTACTATAAAATGCACTTAAGTTAAGAAGACAAGATCGAATGATAGAGGGCACCAAAAATAAAAACATCTTCTAGACACAGACAACTCATTTCCTGGGCTTACGAGCGCATAGGAAATCAAATAACCGATGAAATTAGGATCGCTGAAAAGCAAGTCTCGCTATATCAATATTAAACTGGTTTATCCATTTGAAAGAAAATTGTTTCGGAATATGAGAGCTATGTACCTTTAGCTCTTTGCTATGTACTTTAAGCATTTTGCGCGTACGGTGTGGAGCGTGAGATTTGACATATTTAAAGTTTATATGGAGAAGGAGTGCGAAAAGTTAAAATTATCTGTAATATGTGTTATAAATACATTAAATTAAATTAAATAAAACATTCATACTATCTGACAGATTGAGTTTCGAGCTGTAAATATGGTGTGATTTCAAATGTTCCTTTTTCAATAATCTTTCAATGTCAATAAAGTGATGTCAAGGCAAAAAAGCATAATTATTAGGTCAAAAAAAAAAAAAGTACATTTTATTATATAAATGAAAACCTGTATTATCTTAATTTCAGTAATTTGATTTAATTTAAAATTTCCGTAACTTCATTGTTTTTTACATCTCCATATTCGCACCTATGCCTTCACATAAAACTGACGTGAGACACAAAGAAGAAGGAGGAATATATTTTTTGTGAAAGTCGAAATGAAAATGGGCCAATTGCAAATTTAAATAGTATATTATTATAAAATGATTAAATTATTTTGACGAATACATTTAAATGTGCGCTAAATGTCATTCTAAGAAATTGGAATACTTTTGATTGTGGATTAATGCATTAACAATGCAGGTAATTAACATTTCAAATCTGAAGTCACTTTAGGTGAAAGGCTGCATTCACTTTATGTTGTCATAAGGGTAAAGCATATTGGCCTTATCACAATAAATTCTTTAAATTATTGTATGATCGACTTACATCACATGAACCTTCAATAAAAAGAATGTCAAAATATTTTGAAAAGATTTGTAAATACAATTCAGCAATCTGTAATTGTGTTTTTTTTAAACTATTAAGATTAAATTATATAGGCATTGCAGGGAATTAAGGCAAACAATATACGCCAATGGCGTATGTGTTCACGGTCGCAGCTCTAATAAAACAAAAATTAATAAAAATAAATATGCAATGACTATAATGGTATTATCGAGGTATTAAAACCTCATTTATGCTCAAACTTAAAAGTTTAATGAATTACCGTTGAATTTCGACCACTGAGCAACCTCTCGCTTATATTATACGCCGTAACGATTTGTGCAGATCTTGAAGCATTATCTGTATAATTTAAAGTGGAATTTTACTTACTTGACGCATTGAACAATTCGACTCGTACTCAGTCAGAGTTAGTAATAAAACCGAATAAAGGTCGAACTGTCAAACTGTGCCTCTAGTCACAAAACACGAGCGAGAAAAGCTGTCAGTGCGAGCGAGAGGAGCCGTCAGTTTGAACGTTTTTATTGCATTATACAAACGTCAAAATGACAGCGAGCGGTGAGTCAGCTTTGCACTAGTCGCACAGGCCCGGATTATTTTAAAATACTCTTATTTTTTCGATTTATCGAAGGAACTTAGTATGAAATTAAAGTTACACGTCAAAGGGTTTTAAAACTGGCAAACGGAGCCTAGCTAAGAGCCTTTTACGATAAAAACCGCAGTACGTAGAAACTGGGTTCAGTTGCGTCACTCACAATCTCTCGAGGGGCATACAGTCGTGTTTAAAAATTGGAAATTGGCGCCAGAAAGACATTTATCGCGGTGTCCTACTCTATCTCTTACGTCACGGCAGATTCCGTCACTGGTGCGAAGAGAGCGCCGCGCACACTCGACCCAATGCACTACGTCCCAATACAGATAATCACAAATAATTTATTTCGAACTATTGCACCATGAGGAATGAACCTTTGTTACCTTTATCTCTATATGAAGTTTTTCTTTCAATAACCTACGACTAAAATTGCTAAAATATAAATATAGATACAGCAAGATTATTTTTTTCACTCAGCACACAGAATAAATTTACAAAAATAGCCAGGAATGGCATTAGACAAAGGTTCAGTGTATTTAATTACCACTTCTCAGAAATTAAATCCTTTATACAAAATACGAAAAAAAAAAACGACGAATTAAGACTGTATACCTCTTAACGATCCTTCAGCGTTTTTCTTAAAATTAGCTTAAAATTAATAACGTTTAATAGCAGCATACTTCGACCGACACCTTAAGATATTAATTTGGTCTAATTATTTAAACTTATAAACTATGCAGTATAAGCTTTGCAAGCCGACTACCATAGGGCGCAACCTAATGGAAGATTTACAGTCTCTAGTATCAATATTAAACAACGACTTAGCAAACTTAAGGCGCCTTCGAGTTGCGAGTTTTAATGCTGATCTAGCCAAAATCTGCGTCAAAACAAAGCTCAGTCCATAATAACATTAGAAGGCTTGCCTGCCGCCCTCCCCGCATCGTACCAGTTGCGCGACTTTGCACAATCAACGCTTTGACTTAATGGCAAAAGCGTGTAACTAATGAAGAAACGATTTTTAATACATCGAATGCATTTTATTAAATTATTATTTAGCCAAGACTTTAAGTTTCATCTTTAGAGCAGAATTCTTTCTCACGTCAGCTTATACCTGAGAAGGGAAATTGTAATGATTTTAGCTTGTGTATTGATTCTTTTACCTTAAAGAATAGACGCGTACTATTTATTTAATTATTTATTAGAAGAATTATAAACAGCGAAACAGAAAATAATTACAAATAAAATCATACATAACATGCGGTCAAGTTTAATTCCCAGATTAACAGATTACAATTGTGTAATTGTTAACATTTAAAAAAAAAATGAAATGAGTGTGTGAGAGAAGCGTGAATAACTGTAAGATAATCGAGTGTGAGAGAGGTGTGTATGTAGGAGAGTGGAATGGAAATTTGATATGTTAGGATGACTACGAAATCATAGCAATTAAAACATTGCTTGCTTAAATTTTACAGGCCGATTTTCCGAGGAATATTTTATGTAATATCGTTTATTTTTTTTATCGTAGAAATACATAATAGTTTTTTTGGTGGGTAATGGTCATAATATAAATGATAAAAAAGCTTAATTTTATTTATGAGGGATAGCGGCAGTCATTACATTCATTAAAGATAAAAAATATTTGAAATACACATTGACTCTAAGAAATATCTACAAGAAATATTACACTAAAAATTAATAATTTTGGATATGCCACAACCCTATAAACTAAAGATAACTACGCGATCTATGTATCGAGAAAAGCACGCAATCGAGTGCAGCGTGTTGTATCAGCAGACAAGGCCACAGTTTTTTTTTTGACGCCCAATATTAAGGGATGAACTTGCCTAAGCTTAAGTATTCACTTGCAATGCAATCTCAGCGTTGGAATCGAGTCGCCAACGCATAAACAGAGTACCCGTGGGATGCGCGAGCCGTCGACGATTTGAGGGTAAAAAAAAAGATTGTTACCCACATTAGCCTACTTATTTTTAACTCTAGATTAATAATTAAATAATAAGCTGAAATTAATCTGAAAAATAAAACCAACTGTATTGACATGAGTCAAAAGGATTTATAAAGCTACTAGCTGTAGTTGATGCTTTGAGGTTAATCATAAAGAATTAAGAATATAAATAGCAGCGCCATCTATTGATTACTTACTCAACCCAGTCGAAAGGTATCGACATCTGTTAGAATCATTTGGAGTTAACAGATAATTGTGACTGTCAAATAATATCAGACAAATAATTAGCAATAAATTAAAATTGCGACTATAATTTGAGATTTAAACTATCCTATCTCTCAAGTTGGATCGAACTGCACATGGTGTGCAAATTTTATTATAATCGGTTAAGTGGTTTAGGAGTCCATTGAGGACAAACATTGTGACACGAGATTTATATATATTAAGATAAGAATTTGTGTCAGAAGCATGTTTAAGCCTTGCCTTAACATTTGATTTTTAATAATTTTATTTTAAAGTACCTATGCTTTTTTATAAGTTTTTTTTTTATAAATAAGTACCTAAACACTTAGTTTAGGTTTTCTAAGTTTTATTAAAGTATTTTGAGTGAATGAGAAATAGTAGGGTTTTTTCATTTTTTAGTAAAATATAGAGCAATCAAAATGACTGAAAAGTGAAACCCTCGTATTAAGATTGTTTTGATATCTCTATATAAGGGACACATAAGTACTTTGAGGGAATTATTTCTTCGTGTCAAATTGGACTGAGGTGTCGCTCTGTCCGAAATCGACTAAATTATATTTACGTTACTTTTTATGTATCAATAAAGATTCGTGTCGAGTGAATCTTCTTTTCCTGGGATGATCCTGGAGCATGCAAATTTCCCTCAGAAAAACAGATAGACTTTACATTAAATACCCACGTAGAATGATATATTAGCTAATACATAAATAGTATAATGAAAATCAATTTTCAAAAACTATAAATTGTATGTACAGATTATCCAATAACCCACACTATTCAAGAAATAAGGTATTCCAAATATGTAGCATTCTGGAAACTATTACATATACTCAGGGCGCAATAAGTTAGTAAGTATGTGTCTGCGAATGTTTGCGCGCGATTAATAGAAATTAGGGAATATGAAAGCGCAAATGGATAAATAACTCTAAAAAAAATAATTTCACCAATAACTAAAACTCTGGACAAATTCATAAAACTCTTCGCATTGCCTCTTCGAAACACAACTCCATTTAACATATCTCAAAAGGTGCATTTTATAATGAATTTGAAAAACCATCACCCTCAATATTTATATTTAATATTAAACTCGGATGATGGAAAGCATTTTGAATAATAATTTATTTTTCTTATGACCTGTGTTTCGTTGCCCTATTTACACGCAAAGCCGTACATTACATGCAGGCAGCATATTACACATCTGGAATTGTATATCAGGGCAAAATCGTCGAGAAAAGCGCATTATTCTCGGAAATGAAAGATGGAAAGATTGAATCACTGAAGATTGAATTCTGAAGCACTGGATGAGAAACAGTCGACTATACCACTACGCCACTGGGCCGTGTAGCATAATATGCAGTTTGTACAAATGAATCAAAAATATTGAATATCATTCACTTCGCAGAACACCGTATACAGGTGGTTATCCTAGAACAATTTATTTAACAGGTTTTCTCATGTAAATATTTCAAATCGTAATTACAAGCATAACAATAATAATAATAAAAAGGAATTTAACAATAAAAAACAAAAAAAAAACCATAACTAATCAGGAAAAATACACAGTAATATATTACCTATAATTAAAAAAAACTGCTCCCAGGCGAACCAATCGAGTATCTTTGAAGGTTGTAAAAAAACAGTTTCAAATTATGCATGGTCACAAAAACGTATAGCGCATGAGTTTTTTTTAATTTAAATTATCTTTAAAAAAACGTTGTACAGTTTCAATTTCATTCATGGACGTATTCTTTATTAATATGTCCAATATTATCATCTCTCTCACTCTACTTTATTATAGAAGTGTATTCGTCACGCGGCTGTATGTCTATTCAAAGAGGTTTATATTTTCGTCTTTCATAATAATAGAACAGATAAACAGGCTATGCATGATAGCAGCATTTTACGCCTCCAAGAATGCTGAGACATGCCGTATAGACCGCGGACTCATTGTTATTTGTGTATTTTATTTTATTTATTGATGACCCTTGATCGAGCCAATAGCAAAAAAAGAAACTTCGCTAGGAAGGCATCGCTGCAGCAATCGTTACTGGTAGAAGGTTATATTAAAATGA
Source organism: Neomicropteryx cornuta (assembly GCA_020383195.1). Lineage (NCBI taxonomy): Eukaryota > Metazoa > Arthropoda > Insecta > Lepidoptera > Micropterigidae > Neomicropteryx > Neomicropteryx cornuta. The sequence continues at coordinate 41,484,262 of JAHKQU010000018.1, forward strand.
AAATCCATCATTTCATGCTTTTAGTAATCACACGAAAAACCATTTGTTGTGGAATACGGATTATGGAAACATCGAAACTTAAAATCGAAACATATAATAAGAATTTACCTAACAAACATAAAATGTTTCCCACCTTTTGTGTATTTTGCGTAAAAAAATCACTACGGTGGTCTTTTGTTTTTGAAACATTGTTATAATATGCGCTACAATCTTCTTTAATTTGTGCATTTTATTTTATTTTATTTATCGTTAATAAATTTCGTTAAAATATGGACTTACAAATCACTGCTGGTATGGTGACGCAGTGTAATAATGGCCTCTCTCTAGAGACAAGCCACTTTTGCTACAAATTTCATCGGGATGCTCGCCTTGAGCCCGGCGCGGCGTTGCCAGATTTCCTTTAGGTTAAGTGGAGCGGAACTTTCACAACTATATTGCGCATATATTAGATACTTGGCAATATTACGTGTTTGAATTGAATTGACAAGAATTGTAAGCGAAAGGAATTTATGACAACTGGCTCTCGGCTACTCGTTTAGTTATTATTGAAATTACGAAAATTTGCTTGGGGAATTCTATTTAATTTAATATATTTTAGGGAAACATACAGCGTAACTTAGTTTATAAAACAGTAAATAAATAGTTATAAATTTGGCCAATTAATGAATTCACTGTTTAATAATTGAATTGAAAGTTAGGTTCACCTAGAACTGATTACATAAAAAAAGAAAATGATGAAAAACGTAAATAAAATAGTTGCGTATTTGCACAAATAAAATATGTTTTAATTAGAATATGGGTTGTATTAGAGTTATTATGATAAAAAAAAATATTGATACTTTTACCTTTAATTACCTGTATGAGACGTGTATATTTTACTTAGCTTGTTTTGGAATTAATTTAAAGTACAATTATCATCACATTATTCATCACATACAATATTCATCACATATTCTGTGAAGTGTTGCGTTTTGTGTTGATCTAGTAATTGGATACTTTGTAGAAGCTCTGGCTTTGTAGAAGGTTATCGAGTAGTTTATATAAAATAACAGCATCAAAAACTTTCCTTCTGAAATAGAAATAATAGAATAGAAAGTCCTGAATAGGAACCCAAGCGTTCTATGTGATTTGTCCACAATAAGTTCAATGTGTTTATTATAGAGCAGCTTAGAGTCATAGATTCTATATGTAATCAACGATCTTTTAAAACATATAGATACAGCATGCGATACAAATCGTCCTTGTGAAAACGCGACACCGACGATTCCCCCCGCCGTTCCGCGCGCCGCAACACCATATTATTGCATATTAAATTATATTTTTAACAGTGCAAATATATAAAGGTTATGATTGTAAAATGTATTTATGTAAATGTATTTTTTTCTATGTATTTACTGACTGTTTATTTGCCAAATAAAATAAATAACTTGAAATAATGTTTATGGGTGTAAAGTTATATAGATGTAATGGCAACTAGAAAATTATAACACAGCAACACATTTTGAGGTCGTGGTAGTCTAGTGTTTAAGGCGTTGGGCTACTGACCCAAATGTCTCGGGTTCGAATCCGCAGGTGGTCATAACATTTTTAACGCTTCATTAGCACCATCTCATCTTACTCTAGCACAGACACATTTGGTCTAGTTGAGTAGGGTCCAAAATATTTGTATATGACATAACAATGCTTAAAAAAAACAAACAGCCATAGTGCAGCATTAAGATATTAGTGTAATGAAAGTTAGAAAGAACTGCACCAGACGCTGTGGTCTCTCATACTTTAATGAATTCCCAAGAAAGAGGAGAAATGAAAAACCGCTCAGGGGCGGCTCTGAAGACGATGAGAAAATGGGTCGGCGGCAATCCGAATGGCCATGTGGCGGGTTTTTATTTTTTCACCGGATCAATAATAGTCCCTCTGGGCCATCGCCGAGAGGAACGGATCAAACGCTGGGAGTACTCTTCTCGAAGACAGAAAATATGAGTTCGAGCACTTGCAGGAGACACTTCAGCATTTCAACTTTTATGCATTAGTAAGCACTAAAGAAATAGAAGAGCCAGTGACGAATATCTAAATCAAAAAGAAGAACAAATCGTATTTCAAATATATTAGGTAATAATTCAATAAACTTTTTATTGTTGGAAAATGAAACGATCTACCAAAACGTTGAAATCAGCGCATACATACCACGTCTGAAAATCCCCTATCATATCCTAATAAAATAAATCCTCACATACATTAAACATACGTAAAAAAGAACATATGAATTCTGTTCAAAACGAGTGTGTCTGTATCGATTGTATAGAAAGATTTTCCGAATACATTTATGTAATGTTTTATTCGCATTGCTATCGGGAAGGAAGGAAACATTTCCTTAAAACAACCTCTTAATTTAAGTCCCAACGACTGTATTGTTTGAATGTTTTTTTAAAGACATCATTTGCATCAGCGAAGCTTTAACTAAGCAATAAGCAAAAGATGGCAATAGCAGTTTATCAAATAAAAGAAAACTTGAAGGCATTTATCCGAATAAGTATTTTTTTTAGATACAGTTCATATATAATATTTTCCTAATGTTTAGTTTTTTGGATATTTAGCATATAAATTATAGGTAAAACAGAATTATATATTTAATAAATATATATTGTATGTAATATATATATACATAATATTATACATTATTTATTATATGTATTATATTTTGTATTTATGATATTTATCCTATGATCCCTTTTGTTATTAGTAACGTCCGCGTACGTAATAAGTATTGTATTTTTTCTGCAACCTTCTGGCCGCTCTTAGAACAGGTTTTTTAACCTAATTAGTGTAGCCATGTTACTTCAGAACAACAATAAATGACGGGCGTTTTATTTGTCTATATTATATTCATTTAATTCCTTTTTCAGTGTTATTATATTATTTATTGTTGTAACTTCCTATTGTACAATAATGAACAAATAAATGCAGACCACTTAAATAAGTATTAATGATAAACATAACAGTAAACTATTTGTATACTTAAGATTTCCTATGACAGTGTACATTTATTATTTTATACGTTTTGTTATATTTAATTTTATATTTTTAACAGATTTTAATGATTAAAGATTATTAAAAAAAGAAAAAACAGACATTAAGAATACCAAAGTAGTTTTTAATCACTGTGCAATGTGCATTGTCGTCGTTGAATATATTTATTGTAGAATATTTGAAAATTTATTTTCCTGATATAAATTTTACTTAAAAAATAGAAAAAAAAGTATTTAAAATTACTTTAAGTAATTATTGCTAGTTCACTGATAAAACTTCATAATGTCTGAGTTAAATTTCAAATCAATAAAGTAAATAGTTTTGGAACGGTGAAAATTTTTCTCATGAAAGGTAGGACATTCTTCAAAAATCACAAATGTATGAATAACTTTTAATCCGTTGACTTTCGGATCTTCCTATATTTAGGGGCTTGGTAGTAATATCTCCTATCGCCATATTTAAGGCTCACCGCTGGCTCTAGGACAACCTGTATAAAATAAAAATAAATAAATAAATATTTATGTTTTATAAAGAATCGGTAGATCTGAACAAAGGATGTGGATATAAATAAATGCGGAAATCGTCGCTCCTCTGATTCAAAAATTATACTGCGATGGTTTTTGAGCTACAACACGAATCTAATTACATTTATTTGGCTATCATAAATTTTTTTTTTGCTCTAAAGAACAAATTTATAGTTGTTTTCAAATTAAGAATGGTCACTTTAAATTGCGTACGTTTGCTAATCTGTGTTCGACGTATAATAACAACTATTTAGAAAAAAAATGTTATTTTAGTTAGTTCTACAGAAAAGTAACAATTCATTTTAATTCTTTGATGACAAAGTCATATAAATAACTCAAAATAAAGCAATTGAGTTACCGAATCAGACTTTTCCACATTTTAGATCCTATCAAAATAAACCAATAAATATTCGAAAAACAGGTTATTGAATACAAAAGACATTAAAATAAGCTCAAATTGCATAAACTATTATTGTAATTAAAAAAAAATGTTATTAATAATAATACTACTGATAAACATATTATTTGGCACGTATAAATAAGGTACTTAATAAAAAAATCTAATATATTTATATTAGATTTTTTTATTAAGTACCTTAAGTACCTTTATTAAGTATTTACCTTCTAACGAACCTATTGCAAAAAGATTTTTACTTTATAGATGGTAAAGGAGTGAAATTTACTATGTAGACTACACAAAAATAGTAAATAACGCAAAAAAATAGTTTTAATAATAATAATAGTAATATTAAAATTGTGTGGTAATGATGCTTTTATTTATAATTGCAATGAACTAGGTTACATATAATACAAGTTTAAAATAGGGTTTTCGTACACTATAATATGGAAAAACGGTGTTTTTATAAAATTAACTGTTAATTGAAGTATATTTTATATATTTTATTAAATTCTCTTTCTAAATTAGTTTATTTATATGTAGCGTAACCGTCCTTTTCCGGGTCATTTTTGTGGAAGCGAATACACATTTTTTTTTTTTATAAAGGGCCTTTTTAAGCTTTCGATAAACACATTTTTCAACTATATTTTAATTAAACTTGACTTTAAATTATAAAGTCGAAATACAAACGAAGATAATTTAACAAAACGAAATAACCTATCATGGACCAATTTCAGATCGATAAAACTATAACATAAGCTTTTCCGCACCTCCAGCATTAAAATTAAATTTCTGTGTGCAGCTTGCTACTAATTATAAACTAATTAAAAAGTGTGACGGAATTTCGCGAAAACACAAAAACCGTGCCCAAAAGCGTGTTGCAGTAGGTAATTTAAATGTGTAGATTAAAGTGTTGTAATCATGTTTTTCATATAATCATGTAATAATTGTTTTTAAAATTAATGTCAAGCTATTCCAATGTATTAAATTTGCCACGAAAAATAATATTTATACTGTATATTGCGTTACTAATTAAAGTGTATTTTTTCCTCGTCTTATTTTACTACCCTCTTCTAAGGATTGCTAGAGTATTTTAATGAAATATAAGGGATTCGTGGAAAATCAGATAAGTACAGTCAAGCAGGCGTGTCGCGGAGCTGAGGTTTAATCTAGTTTCTTACAAAACGACGCGTTCGTCCTCTTTCATTCAAAATGAAACTTTTCAAAGGGCATACCCGCCGGGGAGCAGCTATGTAGATTTATGGAGACAAGCCTTAGTATCGAACACGGATGCATACTAACGCTTTTCTTTTGAATATAGCGTGAACATTTCCCTGCGATCTAAAACGGTTGAGAAAAAAAATATATTTATTGCGAAAAATTATTTTCTCTATATTAATGCAGAAAAACTTAATATCCATCCACAACACTTACCGAATTTAATATAGCGGGTACTTAATATAGTCTTTGAAATTTAAAAAATTATAACTCAACTAGGAATATTTTGACTTATCCTTTATGCTACCGTTATAAGTTTTTGTAGATTTGTAGTTATAATATTAAAATATACATTTTTATCATACACAGTTTTGATATATACCGTGTCCAAAGACCACCTAATAAAAAAATCCCTTTCGGTACGCGAACTTGACCGAGATTTAATGGGCTTAAATTTTATGTATTAATTTGAAAGTGATGGTGTAAAATTACGGCAGTTATCGTATCCACGAGAAAGTGATATAGATAGATAATTAGACAGGTAGATAGATAGATATATAAACTTATATATAAACTTTAAAACTGAGGGTGGTTTTGGGTTCTAGGTGATGTGAAACGTGAAGATATGTCGACATTTTCCGAAAGACATGACATGGTACCCGTTGCAATAGCTAGCTTTCCTAAAAAAAACTACCTTAAAACAGCCAATTGATCCAGCGATTTCTAGTGTTATTTGTATGGAAACTATATCAAATTTCATTATGGTTAGTTACCGATGACAAAAATGTAATCTTAAAGTAAAATTAGTAAAAGGATCACGATCTTTGTTGTGAGCGCTCAGCTGTCGTCGTACGCCGTAACGATGTCAAGGCTATATCTATTGTACTTACCGAAATTACACCAACTGTTAAATATATAATAAATATCGGATATTTTTCTTATCCATAATAGGACAAACAACACTTTCTTATCAAATTTCTCAGAAATAGAATGAAATTTTTAAAATATGCCGTTATCATGTTGATGATATAAGATCAAGGTATCGAAACATTAATATCCAATGGTTACCAAATGCCATCCATGAAAATAAAGGGTCTAAATGAATCAAAATTAATATTTATTCTTTGGATTCGCCCTAATTGAACAATTTGGGAAATGAATTTTTTTCGCGCTCTGTAGAGTAAATTGGATTCATGCGACTGAAAGTATACTCTGATCGCTGAACCCCAATTCTCTGGTGTAGCAATTGTAACATGACTTGGGCGTGTGATTTAAATGTATTTATCATTTGAATTTATGTTCGCAATTGCGTTACAATATTACTTCGGGCGTAATATATTTGTGAGTATTGTATTTTAATGTGATTCAACACAATTGCAACCACTAAAACGGAATAGGTATTTCTATTACACACAAATAATACAAAATGCTTAGTGAGGTGTTACTAATCCACACAAAGTGTACTTTTCTTTTCTACAAAATCAATAAAATGCTACAAAGTATTACACATTTAATATTATTAATTGTATATTGGATATTTTAATAAATAAACCCAATTACAATTAAAAAAAGTATTTCATGCTCAAGTTATTTTAACGAAAGGATTTTTTTCTGAAATATGAATCTATATGTGTGTACTCGATTACTCCTAAACGCATTTACGAAATTACCCCAAATTTTTAATTATGGTATGTATAGTAGTGAATAGAAAAAATAATTCCAAGATTAGGGGATTAGCTTAGCAGTTCACCTTAAATTACGTTCGATTCCTAATTTGTTAATAAAAAAAAAATGCAAAAATAATTCATGCCCAAATTTATTCATTTCATCAAAGCGCTATTGTAATAATTTTCCTTTTTCGCGGTTGCTAGTGACTTATGACAATAGCGAAATCATAATATCACGTAAAGTTTATAAATTTTTTACTCGGGAACTATGATGAATTTTGATATGCAGTCGAAAGAAATCAGGTTTGATAATCAGCGTGACAGCAGCTGTGCGCACCGTTTTGAGCCGAATGAGCACATCACTCCGAGCCTCCTCCTGAGTTTAGCCGAATGAGCGTGTCGCATTCGGATTTACTTACTGCCTAGGAAAAATCGCGTAAAGTGCGCTTAAAAAAGTTTTCCTTCAAAAGTTTTCCTACATATCGAATTTCGAACCTCCTCCTTTTTTCGAATTCGGTTAAAAATAGTATACTACTCGTATAAGGTTGAGTAGGACAACAATATTTTAATTCATTTTTAAACCCCTCCCACCTCCCTTCCCTTTTCCGGAACCAGTGCTTTTGTGATCAAAGTACCTCACTTAATTGGATTCTATTTTAAGGTTCTATTAAAAAAAAAAATGAAGTAGTAACCAGTGCCACGTTGAACAGACGAGCGTTGATCCGACAGAGGGCGTCCCTATGTTAAAAAGGGGTGATCCACTCTTTATTCCATAGACATCGCACTCGAAACGTCTCGAGGACCCTCTGATCGCCTTGCGTTTGACGCGGAGTAATATAAGGAGGGATTTCATCACAGCCATATAAGTCAGAAAGAAGGATTCTGGAAGCGTTAAGTTTTGTTATTTTTTAGGGTTCGGATCATAATGGTCAAAAACAGAAACCCTTTAGTCCGTTCGTCTGTTCGTCTGCCTGCCCATCTGTCCCTGGCCTGTATCTGGTGATAGAATTAGCGCAAATATACCATAGGTCATTTATACATATTTTTTTGCGCTAACAGGTTTCAATATAAGGAATAATTAAAAAAAAATAGTTTTATGTTAATAGTTTTTTGGTGTGTGGTCTTTTACGAAATTTAAATTGTGTTTTTACTAGGACGCTTTTACAGGTTTCATTAAATAAAATGTTGGAAAAAAAATATCATTATCTCCTAAAACATAAGGTATCAAAAACGAAAAAAAATATGGTGTATGAAAAACAATGTAAACATTATAAGAAAATTATAGCAAACCTCAGAATATTAATTCATTTCCGTTAATAAACAAAATATATATATTTTTTTAAATTAGCACATAGCATATCTTTAAACACTCTAACCTAATGTCTTTTTTCTCATTGTGGAAATTCACAATTGCCCTTTATTACCATGCTGATAGTGTTCTTAAAATCCCGGTAAAACACCAGCATAAAACAAGACAAGTAAGCAAAAAAATGCTTTCTATCCCCGAATTTAAGACCTTATATGGCAAGCGGCAATCATGCGTGTCGGTCCCCACTTTGTATAATAAATTACCTGGCGATATTAAAGTGAGTTCTGCGTTATCACCATTTACAAATAAATTTAAAAAATAGCTCTTAGAAACACATGTAAAATGATTATTATGATATAATATGTATTTTTTTTCGCAAATGATTGTTATGATATAATATGTATTTTTTTTCGCAACTTTTTGTTCGAATTTTAGAAAAGGAATTATTTATTTGAAGTTTGCATTTCTCCCCTCTAATATAGCATAGGTTTCAACTTTGCGACTGCGGTTATCTAGTTATACATATCTTTAACTCGTAAAGTCATTGATTTCAATATTATAATTTGCTTTCCAAGTTGATAAAAACAATTCTAAAACACTTTTTTATTTTTATTAGGTCGTTGAATATATAATTTATAAACATTTTTAACTATTTTTTTTTATTTACTAATTAGCACTGTCCATTATACTGATATAACAAAATTATATGATTTCACGTGTCATTGTGATCTACTAACGTGATCACAATGTTGTTACTGCATGTTGCTATAGCAGGGCGATAATTATGCTTAACCCTGTTTCAATTACAGATTTATTCATTTCGAGAAGAGGTGTGTGGTCCTGCATAATAATAGGAAATAAGAGTAACAACTTTACGCATTGTTTTGAGTTCATTTATAAATTTGTTTAATTTTTGTAATGTTAAATTATTTTTTTATGCACCTTAATAATTTTCTGTAATATGATGTAAGTATTAAATACCAGTAAAACAAAATAAAAATAGGAAAATGTAAGATTCTTTGATCTCTGCAACCAGCTGATAGTAAAATGAATAATTTTGATTTTTAATTGCAATACCAATGTATATTTTACATTTAATAGTTAAAACTAAAAGATAACACATATTTAAAATATTATAAAATTGTATGTTGCTCAGCGCGCATGTTTAAATAAGTATGCTACTAAAGAAAAGTAGTAATATCTCCACACAAACGCTAATATTGTGACTTATTTATAGATACAAGGGAAAAATAATATTAGATATTATTTTATCCCCTAAATAGCTATGACTTCCATGGAGTTAATAAGTTAGATTTTTAATTTCACCAAAAGTTAAGAGCCTCATAAAGTCCGTATTTTTTTGCACATTTTTTAAGTTTAACTTAAATACCAGACATTAAATGAAACTACAGAAGCATAGCTTACCTTATATAGATGCAAATTCAAGTAAATTTACAGACATAAATTGATTCTGTTTTTCAGAAGTAAGTTACAAAGGTACAGATAATTTATGTGCTTGATGAGACAGAACGATTTAAGAGCACTATTTTAGACTACGTGAGACTCTTAATTTTAAAGAAAAATAAAAAAATAAATTTTTAATTCTTTAAAAACCTAGATATTTTAGTTATATTTTAATTACGGATCGCAGTACTGAATTTATTAAGGCGAAGCCAAGGGATAAATATTAATTTCGATTAGTATAGAACCTTTGTACCTTTGTACTTTTGTACCTTTGTACCTTTGAACCTTTGTACCTTTGATCCTTGGTAATCTTTTGGTTACAATTGGATATTTAATAAAAAAAAAATTAACTTATGTCTTCAACATAGTAAACGCAGATTTTAAAATTCAGTTGTATTTCTCTAAAATTTAATAAATGATAAACTGCTAATAGTTCTTTTTTAGTTAATTTACTCTCTTTTAAAAGGCATTAGTACCTTAGAAAAAATAATATTTGAAAGGCAAATAAAGGGTCTACATCATAGAAAAGTATATTTTTTTAATTTCTATATTATGAAGCTGTAATTAAGCCTTGAAGCCTTAATCCAACAATTACTTACTGACCGCGCAGAGAGTAAAACCTGACGCCCTAAAAAGCACGGTTTTTCAAGATCGACTGTCAAAATGCTTAGCCTTAAAGGTGGTATACCCATACTAACAGGTAGGTCCAAGTGCACTATTCCGCGTTAATAAGCCCCTTACTTCGATAGCATCCGGTTTAAATTGGAACTCAACGGGAGAATGAAACGGTCGATAAATTGCGAAATGCTGATAACAGCCATTCTATGGCTTCAACTTCATTAGGGGTAGGGATTAGATTTTTGCCTATTATTATCTTGTTCTATTTTTAATATTTTACAAATTAATAACCGTAAAGAAACATAATTTATTGATTTAGAATGAAAAATCCGTTTCGACACGCCGGAAGGCAGAGGTAGATTTCACCGGATAGTAGGGGATAGGCGAACTCCAACCCGCCGCCGCGCCGTACCCTCACGCAGCGAGAGTGCGTATACTGAATCACTCTTTATACTGCGCCGTAAGGGTTGCTCATATCAAAAATTGTTTCAAACAATGGAAACAATTGGTTTCCATTGCTTGAAACCATTGTTTCCATTGGGAAATTGGTTTTTTGAAAAACCAATTTTTCCCACCCCTAGGACCAATGGTTGGTTGACTATCGAAAAAGTTTACTCACGTAAGTTTTAGGTACTTATTTGAGGAATAATTTACACAGCTGACAATTATATCGCGGATGTGTTATTTGCCCGGTAAAACCAAACGTCATTCAGTTTACTTGTCAGTTTTAAGTACCAGTCTAATATAAGTGCAAAAATAATTTACCGGAAAATTGCTATCAATCATATTCCCTATTCTAGCGTATTTTTACCGTAACTTACTTTAATATACACCTGCGACAGTATTAGATAATAAACGTGCACGGCTATCATTAGACGGACATATTTCAGTACTTAGACGGGACTTTTATTCTAATACTCTCTATGACCAATACATTGTATTGAATACATTGTATTGGCTGATAAAACAATAACGAGACTTTTTTTTGTTAGTTTAACTAATAATTTGTTTTATTAATTAAATCAAATTAAAAGTTTACATTATCTTAATATTAAGAAGCGTGAAAAATCTGTATTTTACCGTACGTTTTATCAAAATTTTATACAAAAATATATTATCGACTGAACACCAGAATTGAGACAATAAATCTATAGGCATAGTTGATTTCATAAAGATGCAAATTCATCTTAAGTTTTTTAAAATAGATTAATTAACCTAAGACAACACACAGTGGGTTTCTGTGTTTTTACAAGCCGCTAGCGGCTTCTAGATGAGATCGAATGATTTAGAAGCACGCGCAAGCGAGAAAAGATCGCTTTCGTCAAGATGCTCCTTAATAAGACACTCATTAGTATGAGGATGAGTGAGAGTATTTATGATTAAGAATTAAGCAAGAAGAGGTGATTCGAGTCAGCGCTAAAAACTGGAAAATCGGGATATTTTCTAATTTATTCTACGCTGGAGTAATTGCTTCGGCCTACCTTCATGAACCATGAAAAATTTAAGAATGTGTTTATTGTGTCATTAATTAATTACTTAATGTGAACTTATCTTATCGTAGGTACTTTTTGTTTTGTTTCCTTTCTATACATATAAATCTTGCAGATCATAAAAAAACCTGTTCTTTTAGAGTTCCGTACCCAAAAGGAAAAACGGAATTTCTAGAATACGACATGAGGAATTTGGAATTTGACAGTCAAATATTTAGAAATATTTTTTTTCACGGGTGTAAATGGAGGTCGCCTAAAAATAAATTGATTGTTTTTGTATTGTTTTACAAAAAATCTACTTTTAAGGATTCCAAAAAAAATATAATTTTCGGTTATTATATATATGTATAAATATATCCTAAACTTACTAAACAGCAAGATATACAAAAAAATAATTTACAGGAAATTCTAGATCTTTAATAGGTCAACAAAATTTACAGGTAGTACTGTTTATTTCCTAAGTACGATCCACAATAAGTGAGTATTAGTGTCTTAAATTTGAAATAACAAGGAGTTCACTTGTTGTTATTAATATCCTGAAAGATTTAGTGTAAATCAAATTTGTCTAATCCGACACATACAGGATGTTTGAAGACTACTGCCGAAGACTTAAGGGGGTGCTGTGTAACCTATTATGAGTAAGAAGTGATATAAAAAAAATGCGAAAAAAAAATATCTCTAAATTTATTATGTTTTTTAACAGGTAGTGTCAATAATTCGGCCAGCGCGCGGATTACGATGCCGCGTCGATCGATAATGGCCTTGACACCGCTACGGCGTACGGCGACAGTTGTGCGCTTACATACATTTTAAAACTTTTACCTAAATTTTACATATCGGGAGTTTTTTTGAGACACGGTGTATATGCTATATAATTGGAGCTGGTACAATAAGGCATAACTACTTTCTCTACTTATAAAGCAAGTTCGACGGTTTCGCATCTTTTAAAGTTATTTGCTAATTATAATGTTAATTGTAACTTCTTTCAACTGTGACTAATTTAAAACCGAATTCTCGAACTATATTATACTCACAGAGTTAAAAAAAAACCTTTAAGTTAAATAGATATGAAAACGTTTATGGCCTCAACGTTAACAGCGAAATTATTTAATTATTGACCTCATGCAATTAAGAGTGTCAAACTTAATAAAAAAAGAACTAAATTAGAGCTTAAAGAATTTGTAGCGCTGAGTGATGTTGCGGGTTACTACCTGCAATATCAATGTTTCCCGCAATTATATTTAATGCTATTGGATATAAAATTGCTTAGATTTAGATTGCGACTTGTAATTATTATGTTTTTGTAACGCATCTTTCTTTGTGCATTCTTTGTATATTTAAATAGGACGATTTATATTCCTATAAATACTAATAAGAATATAAAATATAGAATCGCAATATATAACGTAGAAAAATACAAGCCGTATTACCTCCTGAACTGTATTACTTAAACCATATTACTTAAACTATCTAAAGCCTTTAGCAAACATTTTGCGAAAAGCTAAAATATTTGAATGGCTTTGTTGTTAATTTAGCCGGCATCCAAAATTCATCTTGAATTAATTTAGTAAGATTTTAGTTGGCAAATGGAAGTCATATTGACTGAACTAAATGGCTGCTAAGTCCACGAGACGGGATGTCACTCCCAGACGACTAACTAATGTTTACATTAACAACAGAGTACTCATTTATTGATACTGGCAATTGTATAACTGTGTCGAATAAGGTTTGTATATATTTTTATTAGGCCTCAAAAGAAAAATTTGCACACGGTTTTACCTAAAGTTGCAAACGGTGTGTATGCAACTAAATGCGTCGATTTCTAAGTTTGGATGAATGGATTTTCTTATTGTTTACAAATAATAAAAAGTTTGCTAAATTATTTCTTAGATATTAGGTAGAAATTTTATTTAGCATCGATTTTTTTTTAAATCATACATAACAAGTTAATATTTATTTTTGTATTACCTTATACGAGACCTAACATAAATATACGCCGAATTGATGACATCACTCTTTTTCTAAATTCCGTTAAAAATAGTGTCAACCATTAAACTAAAACAACCGAGAAAAGTTAAATAAAACCTTAAAAAACTAAAAATTGTATACAAATTTACTATTTAAAAATTAGTACTAATTGATAAAACCAATTTAACTATAAAATTAATTACAATGATTAGGAAATAATTATACAAGTTGTAGGTTAATCATATTTTACATATACAAACATTGCATGGCATTGCGCACCTCAAACCGCCTCCACGCCTTATCCTAGCGCAGCGAGAGTGCGTATCCTCAAATCCCTTAATCACTGAATCTTAATACTGTGCTGTAAGGGTTGCTTATATCAAAAATTGTTTCAAATAAAATTGGAGTGAAATTATAGGCCAACAATTAACATTTTGAACTTATTCGATCCTGTTACCCTTTGAACCACCCCTAGGGCCAATGGTTGGTGCTATGAGAAAAGTTTACTTAGATAAGTTATAGGCCCTTATCTAAGAAATAATATAAAATTTAAATAAATTTGATAACTTTTAAACTAAGAAAAATTTCAATGTCTCGAAAAACCCTCCCCATTCCCACCCCCCTGGTCTAATTTTGCACATTAACGAACTACAGCGAGTTTTTGTGCCCTTTAATTTTATGTATAAATTTGAAAGTGATTGTAAGTGTCCACAAGAAAGTAATAGGGAGATAGATTTTTTGGGTTCGAAAGGATAGAAATTTTACGGAAATCATGACATGGTACCCATTGCAATAAGTAGCTTTCCTAATGAAGTCTTCCTAAAACTAGGAATACTTAACTAAAGCAGTTTTCGAATGTAGCACCACGGAGGAAGACAATCCCTGAACTACGTACAGTAACATATTCTTCGAGGTCATTAATTACCTAGGATGAGAGATGCCACAAATTGTAATGTTTGACTTAAAAAGTTCAAATTCTTTTTTATATTGACTGTGTGCTTGTTTGTTTTCAATTCTCGATTCTGTTGTGTACAAAATGTTTTTTTTAATTTAAGCGAAAAATATTCAGATATTGATGTATTTAAGGTAAACATAATTGCACGAAAGAAACTTATTAAAAACCAGACCTTAAATAAACATAAAATTTCCCCCCTCTCTCTTTATCCTCTCATCCACCAATCTCCCTTGTTATTATTAGTTCTGGGCCTTAGAACTAAAAGTACAATGTCTAAAAATTACACTTTTCAATAAAGGAATCCAAAGTTTCCTTATTTTTTTGCCTAAAAAAGAGTTTTAGGTAGTAGTAACAAACTGTCAATCATCGCCAAAGGATTGTACATCGATTTATAAAAAAAAATAAAATTGGTTACTGTGGGTGTGCTAACTAATATCTTTTTTTTTATTGGTTCATAATTAAACGTTTATAAATGCCCATCAAAGACCGTCAAACGATCGCAAATAAAATAAATTGAATCGGTTATAGATGGGGGGCTAACTATGTGGAGGTCATAATGGCAGCGTCGATGCGCAGACTAAATCGAATATTGTCTACGCTCCCTTTTCACCCGAAACAAAGAATACAATTGTCTCTTTTGCATTGCTTCATTTTATTGTAGACAATTTTAAGATCTACAATTTTCTTTTAAATATTTTTGTTTAAATCTCTTGTGGCTTAGTGTGATTGGTGAGTAGGATGTATAATATAAATTATGTAACCAAAAATTATGAAAAAATGATCTTATAAGTAGTCGTTAATGTAACAATACAAAAAGATATTTTTTGGGGATAATAAAAAAATAAATGAAAAAAAGGACATATACAATGATTTTCGGGCTCTACTCAACTAAGCCAAATGTGCTTGCGCTAGAGTCAGGGGAGATGTTGGTAATGAAGCGTAAAAAATGGTATGATCATTTGCGGATTTGAACCCGCGATCTTTGTGTTAATAGTCCAACTTAGTCCAGCCTTAACCATTAGACTAAATCTTTGGCTGTCGTAGGTAATGAAGACTTAACGTATGTGTTTTTTGACCAAAAAATCAGTTCACGATGGCATATCTATTTTTTTCAATTAGATGGGTTGTGGAATGCTTCTCTACTAATTTTGTAACCTCTTCCCAGCATACCTGTAAATATATGATATTAGCCTAAAAACGTCTTATTTAACAATAGCCTAACAGCTATCTAACAGTTAAAGTTTCGTCAAAACCGCTTAAGTATTTATAAGGGTTGTAGGTAGACACATGACACTCAAAGTCTTTGTCTTTGTCAGAAATGAAGGAAAAGGGTAAATGTACATTTTCAATGAAAAGTTGAGAACTTACTTATTCTAAAGAACACTTAAAAGAATTCTTTGGTATCGTTAGCTTTTTTTCTTTCGATTCTTTTAGTAACTATCCGCCTTATACATAAATGCGTAAGCGTAGTACTGTACAAATGTAAGCGTAGTACTGTACGAATGAATGTTAGAGAAATACTTAACCCGCTTACTAAAGCTACCATATTAATATATGCGCTTCTAAGATAGATGTAAACGAGGCACAATTAACGTACTATATGTTAAATTAATCATATTTAATAAAAATAAACAAAAAAAATATTAACTTAAGTAGGTATCTTTCATTAAAACAGTATAAATTTGGATTTCATGTTTCAATTTTGCAAAAAATATACTAGTTAAATGTGTCGACTGAGTTTTACAATCAAATGCAGGTAGAGAGGTCCAGGATATTTACATATAATTACAACAAATAATTATTACCTAAATATTAAAAAAAACTACTCCTAAACAACTGTCATACTCGTACAACCACAAATTTTGGTATAATAATTTATTAAATTACGACTAATGACTAATAGTCCATCTGACCAATAGTAAAATATATCTGTATTTCCAAGAAGCTATAAAATCGCGACATTTACGTAGGATGATGACATTTAAGATTAAATGCTATTATAACAAATATCCTTTTCATTGCGAGTTGCGAAAAACCTTACATGCAAATAACAGACTAAATTAGCAAAACAAACAAAATAAAATAAAAAAAATAAATAATAATAAAATAGTAATCTTTGGACATCATTTTCAGTTTTTTTTCTTTGGCCTCTGACTATTTGTAAAACATACCATTATTTCAAAATATTGTTTCAAAATTAAAATGTATTTAGAGTGTAATTTAATTTAATTTTAATCTTTACATGTATCTCTGTACTTTTGCGAAAACCTGTCATCAGTTAATTTTACAAACAACTGTTCTTTCTTCTTAAATTATACTGCTGGTTTTCCGAATAAACAATAAATAAATACAATAAATAAATAAATAACAAGAATGGATATGACAATCTAGCTATTATATAGGCTAATGTTTTTAGAGGCATGGTTTTCAAGAAGAGATAAAACGCATATAATTTGATGTTATGGCTAAGAATTTAGTTTTATTATAAAGATAAGGGTTTGCCATTATGTTTTAAAAATGATTTCGGGTAAGTGGCCCCCGCGGCTGACTCGAACAAATTCCAGCCGAGAGGCCCAATTTTCAACCACTTTTTGCAGCAAGTTGGGCCGGGCCGTATGTCAGCAATAACGCGCCGAATATTCTCTTCCAAGGCGTTAATCGTGTCCGGCTTATCTGCGTAGACAAGCGACTTCACATAACCCCACAAAAAATAGTCCAGCGGTGTTAAATCGCACGATCTTGGAGGCCACGCCACAGGCCCACGACGCGCTTTTTACTTTATTTTAAATGATTTTTTCTAAATTTGCACTATTTTTAAACGTTGTTCAGGAGTAAGTCTATTCATTATGAAATGGCAAACCAAACTGAGCATAATTCAAGTGACAGCTGTCAAAAACACCAACTACGAAAAAAGTAGTGCCAGATTAAAAACCACGCCTCTAAAAAAAACATCCTATATAATATCTTTTACTATACTAATATTGTTTACTATATATTGTTTAGTAATAGTTAATTATTTAAGCAGGTTAAATAATTTACTATTATTTTTTTGTACTTGTAATTTTTTGACTTATCTTTATTTGGAAAATAAGACAGCTACATAAAAGAAATCATATACAGGCGGTATAGAATAATAAAAAGATAAAACAATAGTACTAACTATTGGTATATATTTCCACCGAGTGAGTATAAAATTAGTGTTTAACCTAACAAATGCAAAGAGTGGGCGGGAGAAGAGAGTTGGGGGGGGGGGGCGTGGAGGAAAGGGAAAGTTCATGTTATCGTTTGATTTTTGAACGGTGCTAGGTTATTATTAAATATATCAATTTCTGGATATTTTAAATTTGATATTGAATGGGTTCATTCTGCCCATAATGGGTTGTTTTATTTTCTATCTCCACTGTGCCTGCGGCACTTTGAGCCTGTTTAAGATGTGCATTTTGGATGACCACAGAACCGACTGAGGGTTATTTTTTACGTCTGACTAGATTAAAATAAAAAAACATATGACATTCTTTTAATTCATTATAAAGTTTATCACCATTTTAGTATTTTTTGTAAAATTACGCGCGGCTAGTAATGAACGGACATATATTTCAATTTAATAAGAATAATTTTATAAAAAATGTAATGTGGCACTCAACATTCTTTCACATATTTCTATTTGCGCACATAGATAAGTTTGTAATAATTTTAACTATCCAGTAACAAAAAATACATTCCAACGGCCGTGCTGTCATATTTTAAAAAAATGTATATGAGCGCTCTATGACAAAGTTTCATTAATTAGTACTAAAAATTTGTTGATCTTCATCTTATATAACTATGTTATGTGATCAGTCTCCGATTCCGCACTCTTGAGATTAAAAAAAAAACAGTGTTACAGTGCAAAACACCGCATTTTTTCCAGCGCATTTTATGGGCATTTCGATTCAGACACGGCAATCGAAGGGGTTTTTGTAAAAACCTGGCAAGTTCCAAATTATTGAAATCTGTTTATTTTATAAACCTTGTTTCAGTACCAATTCCGAAAAAAAAAATCCAGCCCATTGGCCCTGCGATTTCAAACATGTTTTGTTTTGACCTCATATCAAAATTTATCATGATTTACGAGTAAAAAAAATTGTAAACTATGCGATAATATGAAATCGCTCTTGTCATAAGTTCGGTCGCCAGTGAAGCCGTGTCGCGCCGGGAAATTGATCGGAAAAATCGCAAGTCCGGACTTTCATTCGGAAAATATTCAGCATTCTCGCTGCCGTAAAATTCACTTTAATTAAATACAGGTCTAATTTATATTTACTGGTGGTCGTCCAGTGGTAGAAATTCGACCGTAATTCATCAAACGTTTAAGTTTAAGCATTATTGAGGTTATTATACCTATATAATATGGTGAGTTTACCTCTATAAAGAGGTAAAGAGGTATCCGTATCCGTGTATTTTCAAATTTAATATTATTAACTCTTGAAAAAAAACAAAATTACAGCTTGTATTTGTATTTAAATTTAATACATTTATTTTGTTGCAATTCATTGTCAGTTTAAATTTTCTCCTGCAAAAATGAGACTTGACATTCATAGAAGTATAAAATGGCATTAATAATTATTTTTGCTTGACTTTATTACATTGACTGACTGTTGTAAAAGGAAACTAACGTATTAATATATTAACATGAAGGGAAAACTTCAGATTCCTTAAGCAAATTGCGCGCACGGAGGAGTGTGAAATTTGGCATAGTTAAAGTTTATAAGGAGGAGTGCGAAAAGCTAAAACGTATCTATAATATGTGTTACAAATACATTAAATTTAATAAAATTAAATTTTCATACTAACTAACAGATTAACTAAATGAGTTCCGAACTGTGAATTTTGGGGTTTTTACTAACGTTCCTTTTTCAATAATCTGTCAATGTCAATAAAGTAATGTCAAGACAAAAAAGTAAAATTACTTGGTTAAAAAAAAATAGTCCATTTTATTATATAAATTAAACCCTGTGTAATCTTAATTTCAGTAATTAAATTTTACGTGTTATATTTTTAATTTAAGTAGTTATTATTTTTACATCCATTATGCCTTCACATAGAAATAACTTGAGACACAAAGAAGAAGGAGGAATATATATTCTCGTGAAAGTCGAAATGATAATAGGCCAATTGCAAATTTAAATAGTGTAAATAGAATTACAAAATGATGAAATTGTTTGGAGGGATACAATAATACAACAAATATCATTCTAATAAATTTTAATACTTTTAATTGTGGATTAATGCATTTACAATGAAAAACATTTCGAATTTGAAGTAATTTTATGTGAAAGGCTGCATTCACTTTATGTTGTCATAAGGGTAAAGCATATTGGACTTATCATTCAAATTATTGTATGATCGACTTACATCACATGAACCTTCAATAAAAAGAAATATTTTGAAAATATTCGTAAATACAATTCAGCGTTCTGTAATTGTTTATTTTTTTTTCAACTGTTAGTAACATTAAATTTTAAATTTCATAGGTATTGCTGGGAATCAAGACAAACAACACACGCTAATGACGTATTTGTACACGCTTGCAGCTGACGTAATAAAATAAAATAAAATTGTATGTATATTTGCAATGATTATAGAGGTATACTCACCGTATAAAAATCTGATAACTGTTCTGAGAAACCTCACTAAAAACCACACACATAGAACCCGTGGTTGCTTAAGTTCCCTTTTTTCACCGCGTGTTTCTCTTAGTATAATTTACTCGAAATTTTAATAGTAAGCATTTTTCACAATGTTTGAGAAGGTCCTGTGATACACGGGCCAAAGTTGATTGAAATTCGCGCGATCTATACCAATATAGGAAAGCTTATGCTTACATCTAGAGCCCTCTACGCTGTCCTCCTCCCCCCCCCCCCCCCCCCCCCCCCGTCCCCCTTAAGCCCCTGCAACAGCCCATCGGCACCGGGTATTTTACCAGGGAATAGAGTGAGGCACGTTGCGTGAAGTTAATTGGCGGTTATGTGAGTGTGTGGGTATTACATTCGCTCGTCCGTGTGCCTTCGGTGCGCGCGTGTCTGTGCGCCAACGAAGGCAGCCAATTTGTGCCGAGCAAATATCGGCAGGTGTAAGAACAGTGTTCGTTTTTACAGCCGAGATTTTCCCGACCTTAGCACGAACGCGAGAGTGACTTTGTGTGAATAATACCAATTGAAAATACAGGATGAACTTAAAGTCAGCAGTGTCTTTCTGAGGTGTGATTGTGGGCATGAAATAAAGCAAACAAACTGCTCTGATTATTAATTATTAATTAAGGGGTAATTTCCCGGGCGCAAATTTTGTAATGTAGGTTAATCGGATAGGTCAGGAACGCAATAATACGAGCACCAAACGTTCAAGAGTCTATTTATATTTTTATATGGTTTTTTTTTTGTTATAGTTGACCAAAATTTGTTCAGATTTATGCCTAAAATCACCGTTAAAAGTCACTCTTAAAAATCACCTTTAAGTTCATTCTGTATAGGGATAAACTGGTTTTTGAAGTTAGCTTCTTTAAGAGCACCTCTCACAGTGTATCTTGGGCAGTTAATGAATCTAATGCGACACGCTATTCGGGCATATTCGTGTAAACTCGGCTATACGATACGATACATGTTTCGGCGGGGTTCGGCTGATGTCGTTCGTTGTGCCGAGTGAGAGCAAACAACGTGACAACGTTTTCTTATTTAAATAGATAATAGATGCCAGTATAAGGCGATAATTTCGAAATATATATTAAAACATTACGCAGTCGAAGACAAACTTTGGTTTTCTGTCATGATTATTTTATTATCATATAAACAGGTGTGCGGCCATATTGTTAAATGTAGATGCCAGTATAGGGTAATAATTTCAAAATGTGATAATAAAATGACAAATTTAATCAATTGCCATAGAGAAGTTTTACTTCTTACGCTCTTTACTTGTTTGAAAAAGATTTTGTATCTATTTTACTAACTGTTTTATTTCAAAAAAAAAAAAATAATCATTAAAAAATAGTACATTGTCTTTTTCAAACTGCAAGGCAGTTTGTTAGTAATAAAAATCTCCCGTATAGGTACATATTTTGTTACAATAGTTATAAAATAATTAATTTAAAACATAATTTCAAAAGTCATTTAAGTGGCTACAATGTAAAAACTCAATTATTACTAGGGAGTGTTTTCATAGTATATTTTTTCATTACTAAGTGCTACCAGTTTTCTCCCCAATTTCTTTCTGGTTTTGTCCGGTCACCATTAAAAGGGTATTTAGAGGCTTGCCGCGACGAATAGCTATTTCTCCTCTCTATCTAAAACTCTCCAGATCAAAACTAAGATACATTTTATTTTTTGGCCTACCTAAGCGAGTTTATATAAAAAAAAAGCTTAAAAGTGATTTAAACTGAAGAAACTTATCTCACCTATTGCGAGTCAAGTATTCGTTTAATTACAGTTACGATTGTGGCTGTAATAACGAGCTGATAACGCGGTTCTAACTGAAAACCGTCTTTTTCTTTATTCGACTTCAAACAAAGGTGTTTCTCAATTCGATGTGTATATTTTTTTTATTATATGCTTACTTATTACTTTAGATTAGCTTAAGCGATTATAAATTCTTTTTTTAAATAAAATATATAAAAACTAAGTTTTCAATATTAAATATTATATCGAATTGATCAATATTAATACGATTAATAAAAAAAGAATTTGCGTATAGATACTAAATTTAGATCTAGAGTTTTAATATAGATTTTATTTTAATAAAATGAAAAAGTCGGCACAGAAACACGCTGTATAAGCTTAGACTATGTTGCTGGATCGGTTTTTATTTCTAACAAGAAGTTTATTGTATTATTACGAGTACATTTCATCACAAAAGTTTTTGAATTAAGGCGGTTAAAAATGCATACTAATTCAATTATAACTTCACAATTATAGGTCAAAATTGCCCTTGATGCCATGCATTTTTTTTTTAATAAAATAATTTTTATCACTAATTATACAATTATTGCTATATCCAATTATTTTAAACCCTACTCAACTAGGCCAAATGTGCCTTCAGTGTATTAACCTTCAGTGTATTACAGGCCAAACTTTAAAAAGTAAAACAAAACAATGCATTAGAAAATAAAAAGGCTTTAAATATTGCATTTGGAGCGTGTAAGGCTTCTTTAATTCATAAATAACCTCACATATTTACGATAAAACCTTAAATAATTAGGTGCTGAACATGGTGTGTATTGAAGATCATACCGTGGTCGAAAAAATAGAAAACCATAAAATTATATATTTAATGTAAAATTAATAGGTCTCAAAAACTATATCTCAATCAGAAATTCCCCTTTTCTCTTATATCCCTTCCCTTTTTCAACTTTCCCCCATAACAACTTTTACGAGTGTACAAGTATACTTATTACCTACTCGATAGAAAATTTTATTTGGTTTGATTTTATGCTTTGATATTGGTAAGTGTTGGTGGTTCAATTATCTTTTACTTACAATTGTACTTTAATTAATTATTTTTACCTATTTTTACACATAGAGCATGTGCGGATTACATTTCTATTGTAACTATTATGTATATGTGTATGTAGTACACATATGTATACACATTGTATGTATATGGGTATATTGTGTATTTGTGCATATGTTTATGTTATATGTGTATTGTATAATTATATATTATAATATATTTAAAGTAAAAAGTATCTGCGAAAATAAGCACACTTCTATGTAACTCAGAAAGGAGGGCAGATCAGCACAGTCGTTTTATTAAAAAAATATATTAAGGCATATATACCTACCATTTATTTTTGTTTTACCCTTTTTAATAATGAAAATTTTTATTTCTTTATT
Organism: Neomicropteryx cornuta; assembly: GCA_020383195.1. Lineage (NCBI taxonomy): Eukaryota > Metazoa > Arthropoda > Insecta > Lepidoptera > Micropterigidae > Neomicropteryx > Neomicropteryx cornuta. The sequence goes on from JAHKQU010000018.1 coordinate 41,507,760, forward strand.
TAAGCCCGCTGCTTGTGTATGCTTTTCATTATGTAACTGTTAAATTTCTTCAATAAAGATAAATTAATTCATTGATAGCCAATAGCTCCGCTAGTTAAGAAGGTAAAAAAATAAAAGATTTTTTTAGCTACCGACGACTACTAAAACTCTTATGGGAAGCAATCAAAAACTTTACCACAAATTTGATGTTTACGAGACTTTTTTTACCGTCCTTTTTACAGTGCTTGCTTCATTCGTCATTAAATTTACCTTAACAACTTGAAATTACCCGTCGGATTTTATTGTAATTGTGGGCTTATTGCAGTTTATAGGGACATTAAAAGGTAAAAAAAACCATTAGAACCTTTATAGCTAAACTCGCGTATACGCTTGTTTATTTTTTATTTTCAGTCTTCGGCGGTGCCTGAGTTCACAGTAATGAGTTTTAAAAACAGGGTATTGAATACTCCGAAGTCATAAAGTGGTCCCTATTCTAGTGGTAAGCTTACCTATTGTGATCTTGTCATGATGCTTGTCATTACCACCAATACCAACGAGATAAACACAGTCCTATAAGGATTTAACACCTAACTAGCGATAGATCTTGTCGGAAGATGAGATTGGAACCCTTTGTTACATCCCCTCAAAACCAGCTAGAAGTGTTGCTCTTGGCAAATTCAAAACTTTGCATATTCATAGCACGTGTAAATTATTAGGGAAAATAAAAACATTCTAGTACATTATTATCGCAGCCCTTAATAAATTACTGTTTTTTTATGTGGTTAACTTGTATGGAAAGTGAGTTTAAAATCACTACTTGCAAATATTTGCGCACATGTCAGGGGACCGACTTATGAAAGTGATGGTAGTAGTGTATGAAATAGGTTCAGTACGCGAAATACTATTTGACAAAACTCATTAGGCCCGGGCCGAAATGATTTTAACGATTAAGAAATTTGGTTAGAATACATTATATCGATCTGTGTTTCAATTTTAATTTAAGTTTATTCAATTTACTGATTTTAAATAGGAAAACAATTAAATATATTACAAGTTATAGTGAAATAAGTACATTATAACTACTAATAGTTGTAATGTCGGATATTTGATTTTATGTTATAATTAGTTTTGTCTTTTCTTTATTAGCCGCTACTCCCATCGGAATCCAAATCATATTGATCGCTATTATTACAGGTCGGAAATGCACATATATTTTTTTCTAATTCCGGAAATGTTGGCAATATTTTTTCCAGCATTCTTATATTGGTCACGGTACCTGTTAAAAGTGATAAGGTGCGTTATGCATTACAATTATACTGTTATTTCTCGAATAACTCATCCTGATGATAATCGGCGATGTTTTTAGCCAACAGCAACAAAGCGCCCGAAATCCAACCTCTATCGCAACCGGCAGCTAAAATTACACAATCCTTTCCTCGAAATGCTGGAGTGAAAAGCTTTCATAAACTACAGCGCTGTATTTAAACCAGCGTGCATTACCTCAAGCGATGCAACTATCTGTGCGTTCGGTAATTTTTATTTGAACATTCTTGCTATATAATTTGTTTGAAAATGTTCAATCTGTAAAAGTAATATATAGAATTCGAATTTTCCAAATGTCAATACTGTCAGACTTTTATATAAGTAATATCATCATCATCATAATATCATATAAATACGGTATTTATGAAATACATCATAGAATTTAACTATAAATATTTTATTTTGTTTTTCTGACAAATAGACACACTTTTCATATTTCTCTACAGATGCATTGACGGTTTAACATTCTTAGTTGTATATAACAATATAACACTGCCTTCCTTAGTACAGACATAGTCTAGTAAAAAAGGCAGGGCACAAAGTGTAGCAGTGCTAATCGCTCCCTGTGCTATTTAATAGGATATACTGATTTATTCTACTACATTTCGTTTTTTTTGGCAAATTAAATATGTCACAATAAATGAATAAATAAAATATATTAGCTGAATAAAACTAAGTAAGATAGATTACATATATAAAAATATTTTGAATGGAACTGGAATATATAAATCGCGTCGTGGGCCTGTGGCGTGGCCTCCAAGATCGTGCGATTTAACACCGCTGGACTATTTTTTGTGGGGTTATGTGAAGTCGCTTGTCTACGCAGATAAGCCGGACACGATTAACGCCTTGGAAGAGAATATTCGGCGCGTTATTGCTGACATACGGCCCAACTTGCTGCAAAAAGTGGTTGAAAATTGGACCTCTCGGCTGGAATTTGTTCGAGTCAGCCGCGGCGGCCACTTACCCGAAATCATTTTTAAAACATAATGGCAAACCCTTATCTTTATAATAAAACTAAATTCTTAGCCATAACATCAAAAATAATCTGCGTTTTATCTCTTCTTGAAAACCACGCCTCTAAAATCATCACCCTAAAAATATTTTGAATGGAACTTTATACCAATGAATTCGGTAGACCTACTTGACCTAGAAAATACTGCAGATATGATGCAGACATGATTGAAAGGGTGTAATTAAGAGTCGCCATACTGCAGCATGATTGCAATACAGCGAAATTGCGACAATGGAACTGTCTATACTGCGGTATCAGCGATTTTCGCAACAATATCTCACTCGGCCAAACTTTGCTTAGGAGAGGGTTGAATGTGAACGAAAACCTCACTTGCTCTCATTGACAATTTTAATAATAACAAACATTTATTACTGAAGAAGTGAGTACATGTGAGGACCGTACTAAAGAAAATTAATTTTTAATGTTTTTGACCTTAAAATTTATTTATATTTATTTTTTTATAAATACGTATTTATTCAGTTTCTGCGTCCATAGCAACGGCCTTTATTTAACAAAATTGTTTATTAAACATAAGAATAAATAGCTTTATGCTATAAAATATATCACTTATGATAAATATATAAACCAACTCATAATATTATAGAAATATTTACTATCAAGACCATTTCCATTAGAAACAGGTAATTGGTCCTGCGATTTCTGGTGTTATTTGTTTAGATACTATATCAAAATTCTCGAGGTACCGAGGAAAAATAGTTAAAAAATCATGTGTTTGTTGTGAGCAATCAGCCGTCGCCGTACGCCGTAACGGTGTTAAGGTCATTATCGACCGGCGCGGCTTTGGAATTCACGCACTGGCCGATTCGTCACCATCTATTAGAAAATATAATAATTTGAATATGTTTTTTTTTTCGCATCTTTTATATCAATTCTTCCTCATAATAGTTCACACAACCCCCCCCCCCCCTCCCCACTAAGCCTTCGTAAATGGTCTTGGGACACCCAGTATAATATAAAACACTAACATTTTTGTTTTTACAATACATATGTATGTGTTACACATTTAAAAAGAATATTTGAAAATTACCTTTATGAGTTTATTTAGGAATGTAGTTCATGAGCATTTCTGTTTTTTTTTCTGCCTAATTAAGAAACCATGTTGTGATTCTTTTCTAAGGCATAGTATTTGAAACTATAAAATTCTAGGAATTTTTCATAACTTTTAAAGTACAAATATTAAATAAATTAAATACAATAATGGGTTATCGTAGGTACCACCACCGTACCAAAATGTGCATAATAAATAAATACATAAGAATATGGAAGAAACATCTGTCTCAGATGTGTAAGTACTAGATTAGTTCATTTAAAGTTGTAGATTGCATAACAGTTCCAGAGTCTTTGTTAGATGTTTGACAGATCCGCTTTCAATTTAAAATAGCTCTTTGCTAGCAGTCTGGTTTAAACGAGCTTCCAATTGCAAAGCACATCTGAACCACCCAGTGATTACGATGATTACTAAGCTGTGTTTTAAAATACACAACAGTTTCTGCTTAGAATTCAAGCATTGAGGGGCCTCTTTCCACGAGCTGCTTGTTACGCAGGGCGTGGTTAATTATCTCCTGTTTCGTCTAACGTCTGCGTAGAAAAGGTAGCCCTCTGTAATGAAAAGGATGTAAGATTCTGGAATGAAAAGCCCTCTGCAATGAAAAGGATGCAAGGATGCATGTACGATTGGATACAATTCATGTAATGCACATGCACTTTGTGACGGTTACTTACGCTCCGATATACGATAATGGCCACTTAGTTTGCTTGCATTCTGTGAAGCTCATTCGACAGTGGTACTATTAGGCCAGACAAAATAAAAATTCAATTCACAAAAAAGCAAAAGTTTCCAAATTTCACTAGTTTATTACGAATCACGTATTCAATTTCTAAATAAATTTGCAAATCGTTAACGTACCCGGAAATCGCAAAAATTTTGGCGTTTATAATTTTACGCTCATCTTCTAATTAGCAACCCGATTGAGACACCGGAAGAATAGAAAATTAAGAAGAGAGTTAAATAAAGCTTGTATTGTTTGGTAGGTATTAAATGTTGCCTCATTCGGGCAACGTTGAACGTTCCCCGTTTGCCTGGCGTAGCGGACCGCCGCGACCCTGCAGACCCTGCGGACCCTGCAGGGGGTGTTTCGTTCAGACGCATTTACCCATTTTTGATTCGGTTCGTTTGTAAGCGCGTGTTGCAAATTTATATTTATATTTGTAAACTCCGGCTGAATTGATATTATAGTTGGCAAAATTATATTTATTGCATATTAATTGCACATGCTGCAAATTTACATTTATATTTGTAAAATATAATTGAATTGATATTATATTTAGTTAGCAAAACTTTTATTTGTTTGTTCTGGAAACTAACAATTTCCGGGTTCGTAAATGAGTTGCAAATTTAGTACATAAAAACGTCACTAAGCTTTGAATACAGACAATATTTGAAAACTTTTGCAATTAATGTTAAATTATATATTTTTCACTCTCTTTTTGACTGGCCTATATGCGTTCATTGCCAGGCTAGAAGCGTATTACCAAGTATAAATAAGTATATTCTACTGCGATTAAAATAACATTATATTGCGGGAAAAATATGTACAGAGAAATTATAAATAATAGGCGGTTAGGGCAGATAAATCAATCAGAAGCATAGATAATTAGGAGATAAAACATTGTCAGTCAAATACCGTATTCAAATTCCAAAAATATAACAGCACGGCTGTTGGAACGTATTATTTATTACTAGTCAGTTTAAATTGATACAAACACATCTATTGGCGCAAAAAGGAACGTAAAAGAATATTCAGTGCCACATTATATTATATTATAAATTGAACTATTATGTCCGTATTTAATTATTGTGGTTAGCAAACAGAAATTGTACACAATACAGGTAATGACGTAAAGGCAATATAAAATAAGTATTCTTTTCTAAAACTAGGGTAGACCGATGCAAAAAGGCGAAAAAAAATCATTTTAAAATTTATATTAAACAAATTTAAATAAAACAAAATAAATGATGAAAAATCTATTTTAGAATTAAAAAACAGAACACAAAATACCTTAATTTTGGCTTTGATTTTTTTCAGGTTACAAAAAAAATAATATATTCAGAACTCAACTAGGAGTTTTGTCCGTGGTTGTGTGCATTGGTATAGTAAGACAGCACTGCGTTGTATTTAAGAGAACACTGCGTTGCGAAACTATTAAAAACAGATCAGTTGGTAGAAGTTTGTATTAATAAATCCCAAATTCAATAAATATGAAGGAGGGGGAAGGAGTTGTTTGATTACTAAACGTGCTTCAAAATATAAAAAAAAAACTAAAATGGTTATAATTTTTTTTTTTATATTTTAATCTACTCAGACCTAAGAAATAACTAACTCACTTTCGCCTCTATGGCCATCCAAAACTCACATCGAATGGTCTACAAGTGCCGCAGGTGCAAATGGAAATGAAAATAAAGCAACGCTTTACAAGTCTAGAGAAAAGATGCCGTTAATGACGTCTGTAAGGCCTAGCTGTAAGACGTCAGGTTCTGATTAAATAATTTACTAATATTAAATAATGTAGAGAAGCAGTTGATATTATGTGATAGCTACAGGGTGTCATAGCCATTCTTGTTTTATCTTGCTATCCGAGCCCCATAGTTAAAGAAAGTATTGTTATCAGATGAAATTTGACCCCCCCCCCCTTTTTCGTCAGATGAAAAGTATATCTGTATGTATTTGGTTATTTATGTATTCCTGAAAACAAGATATAATGAATCTTCATATTAGTCGCATCGAAAATTTTTAAAGACTATTGTTAAAACATTTAAATTTCCAACATTTTCAAGTTTTTCGACATACGCCAAGGGAGTTTCTCATTATAAGATGACCGCGCTTAAATTTAGGCATACTCTCGCAGACATGGCTTTTCTATATAATGTCATTAACCAGTAATTCGATAGCACGTGATAGCACGTACTCTATTGGCAGCATCCCCTTGCAGGCATCTTCTTGCTATCCGCAGTTGATATATACCAAGAGAATAAGGGCTTATTTATGCATGAAATTTGTAACTATAATAGTATTATCGTTATATTATTGAATATAAATATTAAACATTCATAATATGCATATTTTTTTTTATTAAATGATTTATTATATAACTGATAATATTTTGGTTTATACACACTAAATAGTATTTTTGTTGATGAATGTACTCGAAGCGACCGGTGTGAGATGTACTCGTACCGATTTCATTATAATTACACCGACGCGATTGGAAGTGACCGTTTTTTTTATAAATAAACAATTAAAGACAGTCTGGATAGATACCGTCATGTGTAACTCATCATTGCTAAAAGTGTTTTAAGTGAATATTGAATATGTTTTGTATATATAAATTTTATTAAATAAGTTAAAAGTAGGAACGAATGAGTTCACATAAAAACCCGCAAGGGTTTTGTGATCAAACAAATTAAATATGTATTTTGTTTATAAATAAAGAACTTAAAAAAAAAAAAAATAGATACACATGCATACACACCCTCAAACGCACACAGACATTACACATTGTTTTATAATTTGGTTTATTAATTTGATGTTCTCAACCACAGAGTGTTATTTTATTGTATCGCTGTTTTGTATGTTTCTAAATAAATAATGAAACCTACATTCAAATTTTGGACACGTTTGTTCATGCCTGGGCTACATGAAAATAAATTATTTTTATGATCAGTGCATTAATAGGTGGTAGAGGAGTTTTGAAAAGCTGCACTGTACCACCATTATTATAAATAAAAAAGTGTATGTGGGATTACATTATGTGCGTTAGAAGTTAACATTTGGTAAGGAAATTGAATAAATTTATCATCAAATTAATATTAATGTATTAAACTACGTTTCAATATTAGCACCACATACAATCATTATTCGTCAATTTTTTCGCAAGCCTATTTATAAGAAAAAAACAACGCTACATCTGGCAGCACCAATTAACAATCTACATCAATTAACAATTAACAATCGACTTTAGCCGTTAATACGGCTAAAGTCATACGTGCTCATGCACGTCACCTCTGAGCGTCCTTCTGAGTACTTCAAAAATGCGCAGACAGTATCTTTTATCCTATTTCTCGATGTCCTGTGTGCCAAAAACTGTCCATTTGTTACTGCTAAGCCAAAGGATAAATATTCATTTCGATTATTTTTTCCTATAACTGGCATTTGGTAAAATTCAATTCTTTTTCTGAAGAATTTAATAAATGATAAACTGCTAGTAGCTATTTTTTAGTTAAAAGTTAAAATGCTCCCTTAGGAAAAAAATAGTGTTGGAAAGGTAAATGATGGGTGGATACTCCAGGATCGTCCCAGGGAAATGAAGATACACTCGTTACGATACTTTATTTAATCAAAAAGAATCGTAGATACAATAATGGTCGATTTCGGACAGAGCGACACCTCAGTCCGATACCGCACGAAGGAATCAGTTCCTACATGTTTTGTTCAAAATAAATTTGCAGGTACTTATGTATAAACCTAAATTCTACAAAACTGACTATAAGCCTAAAAGATCAGAAAATAAAGCATATCATTGAAACCATACAGAAATTTAATACATTATAAACTACTACAATCAGATTCTTAGCACATGTTACAGGATTATTAACATCAGCTTGTATAGCCACCGCTTATGGCTGGGTGTACACAAAGATCCTGGAAAGGCACAAGTTTTTAAGTTTACAAACACATAATTGTAATGACGATAGGAAAATTCCAATATCAATATACAAGATATTAATGGTGGGAAAATAACATTAAATTATACATAAATCCTATTAGGCAATATATTTTTGAGGTAGAGATATTTTCTGATGCCTCGAAAACAGGGTGGGGCATAGCGTGTAATGATATAAAAGCACATGGACTCTGGAAAGAATCGGAGCAAGATTGGGAGGAGCAAGATTGGCATAGAATGGGAGGTATCCAGTTCCCACATTTAAATACATTATCAAAGATGATTTGGCAGTGATGTGAAGCTAGAAGTATATGGATTTTTGCATCATATATAAAATCCTCGCATAATAAGGAAGCAGATACCAGACGTGTGGATTCAGAAACTGAATGTGAGTTGGCACATTATGCTTTCAAACAGATTAAAAAACCGTTTGGTGAACCCGAAATAGTCTTATTTGCTTCAAGAGCAAACTCTAAATGCAATAAATATGTGTCATGGCGCCGTGATCCAGAATCGTATGCAATTGATGCATTCACTATAACTTGGTCTATGCCTTTCCGCCATTTTCATTTATTTTGAAAACTATTCAAAAACTTATTAATAATAAGGCCACAGGTCCACCTGTGGCCTTATTGTGGCCTTATTATTATTCCATACGGGCCATCACAACCATGGTTTCCATTGTTAATGTCCATGATTATATCCAAACCAATATTTTCCTCACCCAATAAAAAGTTACTTATTTTCCATTTCAGGAAATATCATCCTCTGGATGAGCAACTCTCTTTGATAGCTGCAAGTATTATCAGGGAAGCATTCAGACGAAGAAGCCTAGCGTCAACTTCGATGGATATCAATTTCAAAGGCAACCGCTAAACAATATAATGTTGCTATTAAATTGTGGTATGAGATTTGTGCGAGAAATTGTATAAGTATGTATGAGGGTTCAGTACCAATGGTTATATTATTTTTAATGGCCTTAATCATTAATGTAGGCACAGATGACTGGATTAGACGTTTTTCAAGGGAATATACAGGCAATGTCCATCGAAACCAGGGTATAATGAAACACGGGACGTGAATCTTGTTTTGAATTATGTAAGTAGTCTTTATCCAAATGATAGCCTATCACTTGAGCAACTTGCAAAGAAATTAATTACACTATTAGCATTAGTTACAGCTCATAGAGTTCAGACACGATGTTCAATCAAGATTATTAACATAGCACATTTAGCTTATTTAAGTCGGATCTAAAATATTTATATTTGTCTTAGGTCTATGGAATCAATTCCATGCCCTCCGCTACAATTTGCGCAACAATAGTCGTATAAATTCTGAACATATTTTTTTTGTGCTAGACCAAAGTTAACTAAAATCGGGTTACTACTGAGATTTTATATTATATATAATATATATATATTATATATGTGTCATCACTAAATATGTCTTTTAATTTTACACTTTTTACATATCCATTATTTCTGTATTTTTTGTTAAAATATCATCCTTTCCTTATTTCATTTAATTAGATGGTTACATAATATTTGACAATATTTTACACTAAAGAGGACAGGTGAGAGTTATAAATGCAGTTTTATAAATCGACATCCTACGCTCTCCAATACGGGACCTCTTTAGTAGCTTTATAAATATTTTGCTATCTTACGCTTTATCAAAAAATTAACAAACTTTTCTAAATTTTTCTATATATGGTCAAAATGTTTCCCTTATACTACATCGAATAAAGTTTTCCTACACCCATTTATATAAGAACGTGAACATTACAGCTGGGCGTTAAACCGATTGAGCGTTTCGCATGAGATTCATTCACTGCCTATAAAGAAAATGTGAAATGTTTCACTTCAAATAATCGTCCAGGTAAGACCGGAAGTACACGACAATATTAAGGTCGCGCGGCGCTGGGCGGGCGTCAGGTGTGTTTTATACTTCGCGTACGAAAAGCAACCAGCGTCGCGACGTCGAGCGACGCCCCGTTATCGCTGAATTTGGGAACCGACGCCTTTCAGCAAAGGCAACATTCCTGCCTTCGCGTATTCAAGCTGCGTACCCGAGTATTCAATTATAAGCCGCCCTTTATTTCAACAGTTTTCATAATATCAACTACGAATTCAAATCATAGCATAATATTAAAATATACTAATAATTTTTGAAGTAAAACTTCAATACTAAAAGACTAAGGTTAATGTGTGGTAGTATGTTCGTATGAAATTTTATATATAACATTTATTTTTTATATGAGTTTGTATAACTTTAACATAGTATGTATATTTGTATATATTTAGATAAATTCCATGTATTTGTGATTATTATGTATGTGTATTTTTCATTTTTTTATCGACGCGGCAATAGTACTTCTAAGTAATAAACAGACTATCTTCCTCAGAACAGGCTATAGCCTAGTTAGGCAAGATTTTTGTTTTATGCTATGGCTTTTATAAGATTTGCAAAAATAAATAATTAAAATAATAAATATATAAACGATTTTCCCAAGGAGGATAATAGAATCTATTTGCAACACGCTCATTTGGCCCATTTGGAAACACGTTTCAGCTGTCACGATGATTTTCTTTTTCTACAGTATTATTTTCCTAAGTACAAAAACAAAACTTATTAGTGGAATATAAAACCAATTATGGATTTCCTACATTTTACATAGTAATATTAGGATGGATAGTATAAAAAAATTAAGAACAGTGTTGCTTTGATTACGAATGTTATAATGTAGTAGAATTGGTATGTATGTGTGAGTGGTTTATGTATGTGTATAATAAATACAAATTTATATACTACGTGTGGTTTTATTATGTATATAATATAGTTTATTAATATAGATAATATAAATATAATAATAAGTATATTCTATGTATGAACGTATCAGTATATGGTGATAATATAGAAATAACGATAAATAAATTATGCAGTTGATGACAAATTTAATAAACTGATACTATAAACTAATAACTAATAAACTAATAACTAAAAATAATAAACTAAACCTGAATGAAGTTTGCCTTTTAATGCCAAAGGCACGCTGAAATTTTACTCAGTCATACCACCAGCAATATTAATTTTAAATTACTTTTATATTTTTAATATTTAAAAACGACTGATTTTTTCCATTGCCCATGTGAGCCTAATTGTACAATGGTTTTTTAAAACGTGATACATTCGACAATACAATACAATTTTGAAAATCTTTCAAATCACCATACATATATTATCGCCCTTTTAGTTTTTATTGTAAATTCTGACGTGTGGCTAGTATTGAACCAGCACGAACATAATATTTCAAAGTATAATAATTTATAATGTAGCACTGAACATTCTTTTACACTTTTCTATTTGCGCACATAGATGAGTTTGTATTAATTTTAACTGGCCAGTAATAAATAATACGTCCTTTAGTCTACAACAGAAGTGCAAACAGTGATATTTTTGAAATTCGAATATGATATTTTGGGCTTTCTATCGAATTGTCAATGTGTCATTTATTAGTATGTATTTAAAATTTAATGTTATATCTATATATTAATACGTGAAGTGAAAACGCGCATAGAGGGTTGTGAGATTTGGTTTGGTTCAAGTTTATATAGAGAAGAAGTACAGAAAGCTAATATTTATTTACAACATGTGTTATAAATATATTAAATTTAATAAAATAAAACGTTCATACTGCTGACAGATTGATTGAATGACCTTCGAACTGTGAATTTTGTGTGATTTCAAATGTTCCTTTTTCTATAATCTGTTAATGTCAATAAAGTAATGTCAAGGCAAAAAAGAAAAGTATTAGGTTAACAAAAACTGAGGACATTTTAATATATAAATCAAACCCAGTCCATAGTTTTAGTAATTTCATTTTACATGTTACATTTTTAATTTCAGCAGTTTCATTTTTTTGTACATCCAGATATTCTTCCATTATGCCTCAACTGACGTGTGACACAAAGAAGAAGGAGGAATAAATATTCGCGTGAAAGTCGAAATGATAAAAGGACAATTTCTTTTTGTGAACTTTTTTCTTAATGAATATTTTAGACGATATAAAGGAATGTTCGTTGAAAAATGTGAGGCAAAAGTTTTTTTTGAAAATTTTTACTTTTTCGGATCGTGAACCTATAAAACGGTTGCGAATTTGAAATATATATATAATACTAGCTGACCCGGCCACGCGTTGCTGTGGCTAAAGTTTTTGTTATATTAAGGATAAGGATTTCAATTTTTGTTTAAACACACGTGCAGTTAAATCATGACGATGAATGGCTTGTTGTCCTGGCAATAGTAAAGTTTGTATCTCTTCCCAATTCGGATTACATGTGAATGTAATAAATAAATCCGGTCGGCCGTAATGACGTACGTAAGTCATCGCATCTTGTATGTATTCCTGCATGTTCCGTGGACTGCCGATGTAGCATGAAGGTAAAATGTAAGTATTACCGATGTCATTGGGATTTAAATTTCCATCGATGTTTCCAGCAACAGCATCTCGTAAGTGAATATATTCTTCCGATCGTAGTTTTGCCTGGTTGAATCGAAGGAATCGCAAGCGTTCGCTTTCGACCTTAGCATACATATCAACAATGTATTGATGGAACAGCTGACGATATCGAAGGATATAATTGTCTTGATGTTGTCTAACCATTATTCGGTGTGCGTAGTAGTTCATTGAGCTAACTTTATTATTTCTGTAATCACCTAAAAAAATAAAAAATAAAATGCAATACGAAATTAAAATCTATACATACAGTAAGAAAGTAAATAGATAATTGTCAAATTTACCGGTATTTGGATCATACTGATTGATATTAAGGTGATATTCATCTTGTCCTTGCCAAAATATCAATGGATATTGTAGTGCGTCATATGAACGGTGTAGATCCGAAATCGTACTGACAGTGTTGTCTCGCCGTGTAATGTTTATAGATCTTTTGTCAACTGGATCACCAACCATGATAACAGCAACCTCATCAACAGTTGGAGCGTTGAATCTACCAGCATGTTCACCTAATGGTACTTTGTCGGCTTTTATGACGATTTGATAATTGTCATTTTGCAGTCGTGGCGAAACTCTTTTGATCAATTGAATTAGTTGATTGTGATCTTCTAAAAAATTTTCCAATAATATCACAATTGCTCTTTCCTCTGCTTGTTCAATAAAATTATACAGGCACCGAGTCATCACGCGCTCTTCACAATCGCCCATAAAATAAATTTGAAGAAATTTCGGATTGTTATCAGGCATTGGCATCAGTGATCCGATTTTATGGTACACCTGGCCTTGAATTTTGAATGTAGTTTTTCAAAATTACGTCCATCGGATGCACGATCGCATATTACAGTAAATAACATGTGACGCTTAAACTCATGAATGAGGTAGGCAAGGCAGACAGTCTTAAACTTTTAAACATTAATATATTTTTTTTTGAATTATAAATACTTTCAATTTCAATTTAATTTAACACCAATCGGTGCACAATGTTTTTGGTTAACCTGTCTTTAGCTAACACAAATAGATCCGACGGTTTCCCAACACGTGAACACGCAACATATAGTTGCCCATGAGAAAAACATGGATTTTCCAAATCTAAACCACAAATGGACATTGTTTGACCTTGAGATTTATTTATAGACATGGCGAAAGCCAAACGAATTGGAAACTGTAGCCTTTTGAAGGGTATGGTAGAATCTGATGGTATCATCGGAATACGTGGCAGTAGGACCACTTTTCCTTTAAACTTCCCAGCCAAAATGGTTGCTTCAAGAATGTTTCCGGTGATCTTTTTGATGACCAAACGCGTACCGTTACATAATTGAGGTGGATTCAAATTACGGAGGAGAATAATAGGTGAACCAATCTTTAATCGAAGATTATGTGGTGGCATTCCAGGGATATCTAATGAATTTAAAAATTCAATCGGAAAATTTACACTTTCATTTTCATCAACAACAGTATCGATTGATTTAAAAGACATCAGATCGCCTGGTAACAACTGTTGTATCTGGAAGTTAATTTCGTCAACATCAACGTTTTTGGCTGCCAAAATCGCCCGTTGACTAAGCCATTCATGATTCAAATAATTATTCTGTATATCCGGGAAAATACTCTGAATCAATTCAGTTTTATCCTGAACAACAGTGCAAAAATTGTCTGGTAGTTTAATGCATTGCGTATTTGGTTGCAGTTTTATTTTACCGTTCCCAATATCTAGTAGTTGTTCGGAAAATATTAGTGCTGATGGATCATTTTGCAATTGTACTCGCATATTTATGGTCAATCGAAGTGTTTCAACACTTCGCCATAAGAATGATTGTTTCAAACATGCATTAATCTCATCCGCGAAAGTAGAGCGAGGTATAACCGGTAAGGTCTGCCGGAAATCACCAGACAAAAGTAAGATAGCACCACCGAAAAGTTTATTATTGCTGTTTAAATCTTGCATAGTTCTGTTTAATGCTTCAAGTGAATATTTGTGTGCCATTGTGCACTCATCCCAAATTATTATAGAACTCTTCCGCAACACTGCAGCTATTCCACTATTCTTTTTGATGTTACACATTGCATCTGGTTTATTATGAACGTCCAATGGCAGCTTGAATGTTGAATGTGCTGTTCGCCCACCATCCAGTAAAGTAGCCGCAATGCCTGACGATGCTAATGCTAATGCGATTTTTTGTTGCGACCGTATTTTGGCAAGAATCAACGATATTAAAAATGTCTTACCGGTTCCACCGGGTGCATCCAAGAAAAAAAAACCGCCTTGTTCAGCAGCAACAGCCAGCATAATCCGATCATAAATAATTTTTTGTTCTGCTGTCAGTAATGGTTCACTGTTCATGATAATTGTTGCTAAACTTCCATGGTCATATTGATTTTCTCGTTGTAAATCGGTATTGACTAAGTCGGTGGCTGGACGATTAGGTGATGGCATACCATAATGATTAAGTGGTAAATTTGAAATAAGAACACATAAATCCTCGATCAAGACCAATGCTTCATTGTACATCTCTGGTGTATAATCTATGTTTTGGCATTGATTTGTTTGTCTAATTCGGTGCAAGATGTCTTCTGTCATACAATTTTTATATTTTTCCCACAAAGTTTGTGCTTGCGAGGGATAACATGTCGTCAAAATAATTGCAAACAACTGACGAATGTTATTCGGTGTTGATGTCAACGCAGCATCAGCAAGCGTTAAGTCCCAATGGTTATCGTCTTCTAGCAATTGCAGTTCACGACATGCATCCTGGTATGTATTGAATACTCGACCATTAGCTGTTCGTAAAAATTCAAAAGACGTTGGTCCGGGAACATTCACCAATAACAAACGTAAATAGAAGCACTCACGTTGCTTTGGATGTACCGTGTAAAGTCTCCCCAATGTCTTAGCTTTGAATATGCCTGTAATGGAAGGATGTGGTTTTCCTTGTTTCCGTGGCTCCCATTTTTTACTGGATTTGTTCCATGTGAAATAACGTGGAACATCACCATACACCAATGTCTTCGCGAATTGGCCAAAAACATCAGGTTTTTGACACAATGTAAAAAATTCAGTTAGAGTCGTTTTCGGAGCTTCGAACGCTCTTTGGAGAACATTTTCTTCAGTGAAGTATACACGTTGACCGTTTTCAAGATGTATTGCCAGATGTTGGACAGCAGGATCTCTTTCGTGGATGGGAAAGCTGAGAATATGCCAAATAGCTTCATTGCTGCTAATGTATCTGCCCATTTGGTATCGTGCTATTTCGTCATTTTTATTTATGTTTTTTACTTCAAATATGGCCAAATCACTGCCTTTGTTTACATATTTACAAATATACTTAATTGATTTAACAGAACTGCAAAGCTCAACATTGATATGAGCTTTGTAAGTTTTTGAAAGTAGTGGTGAGTATGGTACCACCCACTGATTATCAAACTCAACTTGATTTGGAAAGTTCGGCAGTCGCATTGTAAATGTGTGGCCACCATTCTCAGTACTTCTGCGGCGATACATTGGATAACCATCAATATCCGTGATCGTGTCATTCGTATGCGGCTTTGGGAAGTTTTTTTTACATTTTCCATTTTCCATGCACAGTGACGTCATGTTGAAAACACCGCATGGCCCATGGATAATGTGTTTGGTGACAATATCAAATAATTCTTGATCAATTAATGGGTCTGGAATTTCGGCTGAAATTATTTGATCAATTTCTTCAGGACGGATTCTATCTTTAAGCCAAACCAAAATGTGGGCATGAGGCAAACCTCGCTTTTGCCACTCTATCGTATACAACCAACAACGTGTGATACCAAAAATTGTATATTTTACAATAAAATCAATTAAGGATTTCAATTTTTGTTTAAACACACGTGCAGTTAAATCATGACGATGAATGGCTTGTTGTCCTGGCAATAGTAAAGTTTGTATCTCTTCCCAATTCGGATTACATGTGAATGTAATAAATAAATCCGGTCGGCCGTAATGACGTACGTAAGTCATCGCATCTTGTATGTATTCCTGCATGTTCCGTGGACTGCCGATGTAGCTTGAAGGTAAAATGAAAGCATTACCGATGTCATTGGGATTTAAATTTCCATCGATGTTTCCAGCAACAGCATCTCGTAAGTGAATATATTCTTCCGATCGTAGTTTTGCCTGGTTGAATCGAAGGAATCGCAAGCGTTCGCTTTCGACCTTAGCATACATATCAACAATGTATTGATGGAACAGCTGACGATATCGAAGGATATAATTGTCTTGATGTTGTCTAACCATTATTCGGTGTGCGTAGTAGTTCATTGAGCTAACTTTATTATTTCTGTAATCACCTAAAAAAATAAAAAATAAAATGCAATACGAAATTAAAATCTATACATACAGTAAGAAAGTAAATAGATAATTGTCAAATTTACCGGTATTTGGATCATACTGTTTGATATTAAGGTGATATTCATCTTGTCCTTGCCAAAATATCAATGGATATTGTAGTGCGTCATATGAACGGTGTAGATCCGAAATCGTACTGACAGTGTTGTCTCGCCGTGTAATGTTTATAGATCTTTTGTCAACTGGATCACCAACCATGATAACAGCAACCTCATCAACAGTTGGAGCGTTGAATCTACCAGCATGTTCACCTAATGGTACTTTGTCGGCTTTTATGACGATTTGATAATTGTCATTTTGCAGTCGTGGCGAAACTCTTTTGATCAATTGAATTAGTTGATTGTGATCTTCTAAAAAATTTTCCAATAATATCACAATTGCTCTTTCCTCTGCTTGTTCAATAAAATTATACAGGCACCGAGTCGTCACGCGCTCTTCACAATCGCCCATAAAATAAATTTGAAGAAATTTCGGATTGTTATCAGGCATTGGCATCAGTGATCCGATTTTATGGTACACCTGTCCTTGAATTTTGAATGTAGTTTCAAAATTACGTCCATCGGATGCACGATCGCAAATTTTAGTTGCCCCAAATGACGTCATTTGGAAGCAAGAATTAAATTTGCGTATCTTACGCAAAAATAATTTGGAATCATCTGAATTGCCAGTAAGAAGGGATAATAAAGGCTCCGGCGGAGCGGGTAGAGGTGACAGCACAACTTTTCCTGATGCGCAGCACATGCCGGCTGCTTCATTCCGAAATTTCAATGCCTGACAATATTGACATACTATATCCATTCCACCGATAGCAGTTTTTGAATGCGCTGAGTAGTTAATATCTGGTGCATATTCAAAGGCAAGCCGAACGAATGATGCACGTGTTAATGAGCGGCTGATCCGTTGCCTTTGTCGATCTAGTACTCGTACTGTAGCTATGTTTCGTTTTCGTGCCGCTCTTGTTCTCGTAATATTCTGTTGCAGACGTTCGTCACACTGTTCTTGAGATTCTCGTGCACGACTTTCTGCAGTCCTGATTCTTTGTGCTGCATTTCTTGGTTCGATTTGTTCTGGTAATTGCTGAGCTCTTTCAACACGTTTGCGTCGTGTCCCTTTGCCGCTCGCGTTGTTGAGGTTAGATTTTTTCGGTGGCATTTGACTGAAAATAATAATTTTCTTGTTCTTATGATATTCTCTTGAAGACGTTCGTTACACTGTTCTTGAGATTCTTGTGCATGACCTGCTGTCCTGATTCTTTGAGCTAGATTTCTTGATTCAATTTGTTTTGCCAACTGATGGGCTCTTTTAATACGTTTGCGTCGAATAACTGTCACTGTCAAATAATAACAGACATTAGCGCCATCAACCCAGTCGAAAGGTATCGACATCTGTCAGTTTTATGACTGCCAAATAATAACGGACAAAAAATTAGCGATAAAATAAAATTGCGACTATAATTTGAGATTTAAACTATCCTATCTCTCAAGTGCACATCGAACTGCACATGGTGTTCAAATTTTATTATAATCGGTTAAGTGGTTCAGCCGTCCATTGAAGACAAACATTGTGACACGAGATTTATATATATTAAGATAGAAGTTATATTAAAATTTTATTCCTAGGTTCCACAGGTTTCGAAATATATGTGAAAAACCCAAAATTGAGACCTTCTACGTGACCGCCCCCCCTCCCCCACTCCGGCTCTCTTCTTTTAGTATGTTAACTCCTTAAGCATACTGAAGATTTTTCTAACGCAATCGCTTAATTCCCTGCTCACGCACTCTACAACTCTTTAATTATTGGACAATAGGTAGCATTTCTAATGAAATCTACCTAAAAGTAAGTACTTAACCTCAAAAGTAAGTATGAAAATGTATGTTTTGTCCTTCCTTGTAATGAAATGCACTATTTTTACAAATGTGGTTGGAATTTTTGCTTCTAATATTTAAAATCATCTAAAATACGGTATGTAAGAAGTAAATTGTAAATTTTATTTTGTTGAATATTCTCAACGGCGAAAAATGACACTGAGGATTCGAACACGGGATCTCTGGATTTAGAAGCAGGCGCTTATACGTTTATATTTCATAAACAATGAATTTTAAAAATGAAGTTTAAGAAAACGTTTACATATCGAGTTTTATATAGGGTGTTTTTTAGAGGCGTGGTTTTCAATCAGGCACTACTTTTTTCGTAGTTGGTGTTTTTGACAGCTGTCACTTGATTTATGCTCAGTTTGGTTTGCCATTTCATAACGAATAGACTTACTCCTGAACAACGTTTGCAAATAGTGCAAATTTAGAAAAAATCACTCTAATTTTTTTTTAAATCACTCTAAAATAAAGTAAAAATCGCGTCGTGGGCCTGTGACGTGGCCTCCAAGATCGTGCGATTTAACACAGCTGGATTATTTTGTTGTGGGGTTATGTGAAGTCGCTTGTCTACGCAGATAAGCCGGACACGATTAACGCCTTGGAAGAGAATATTCGGCGCGTTATTGCTGACATACGACCCAACTTGCTGCAAAAAGTGGTTGAAAATTGTGTCTCTCGGCTGGAATTTGTTCGAGTCAGCCGCGGCGGCCACTTACCCGAAATCATTTTTAAAACATAATGGCAACCCTTATCTTTATTAGAGCGAAGCTCTCATAAGATGACTCCAATTAGAACTTTGTCACGGGCTAACTTGGTCATTCCTTGACCGATTTGAAAAATTTTTGATTTTGAGAGAATCTACATGAAAAAGTGAAGGTCGTGACGGAGCTTGATTTTAAATATTGTCAAAAATAAAATTTTTGGGGTCAAAAGAAAATTGTCTATGGGAATATCCATTATAAAAAAGTCACGCGCTTTTTAAATCTATCCCGTCGTTAAAAAGTTATTGTCACAGACTAAATTTTATTTAGAAAATTTTTAGAGCGAAGCTCTCATAAGACGACTCCAATTAGAACTTTGTCACGGGCTAACTTGGTCATTCCTTGACCGATTTGAAAAATTTTTGATTTTGAGAGAATCTACATGAAAAAGTGAAGGTCGTGACGGAGCTTGATTTTAAATATTGTCAAAAATAAAATTTTTGGGGTCAAAAGAAAATTGTCTATGGGAATATCCATTATAAAAAAGTCACGCGCTTTTTTGAAAATTTTTTATTCGAAAATAATTAATCGAATTTTATTTTAAATTATTTAATTTGATATTAATTTAATACAATTTAACAATAATAAATCGTTTTTAACAATAAATAAAAATACAAAAAATAATTAGGTAAGTTTCACGCATAAAAATAGTAAAAAAAACAAAATTCGCTCGAAGGTCACGTCACTTTTTTTCTTAGCGATTTATTCTAATTTCGATTTAATTTTCTAAATTAAGCATTAATTTTGAATAATTTATCAAGATTTTTATTTTTAAAAACCATCTCTATGGTCGTAGTTATAAAGAGAAAATAGCATTCATCCAAATTATAAAGTAGTTAACTTGTGATGAGCGAACATGTCTTTTACTATGGCTTAATCTGCTTATGTTTTTTTAACATCTAGAATAAGAGCAATGCCTCCCATAAGAAGGCGACTATCAAAATCTATCCCGTCGTTAAAAAGTTATGCTGTTGATTTCCGGATGAATTTTTTTTGTGCATTTGTATCAAAGAGATTTCAAATACCTCATTATAGAAAATTATCAAAATCTATCCCGTCGTTAAAAAGTTATTGTCACAGACTAAATTTTATTTAGAAAATTTTAGTAAATCGCTTCGCTCTAATATGTGCTGCAGCGAAGCAAAATGCGAGCGACTGCGGCGACCTAGTTAGAGCGAAGCTCTCATAAGGCGACTCCAATTAGAACTTTGTCACGGGCTAAGTTGGTCATTCCTTGACCGATTTGAAAAATTTTTGATTTTGAGAGAATCTACATGAAAAAGTGAAGGTCGTGACGGAGCTTGATTTTAAATATTGTCAAAAATAAAATTTTTGGGGTCAAAAGAAAATTGTCTATGGGAATATCCATTATAAAAAAGTCACGCGCTTTTTTGAAAATTTTTTATTCGAAAATAATTAATCGAATTTTATTTTAAATTATTTAACAATTATTTAATACAATTTAACAATAATAAATCGTTTTTAACAATAAATAAAAATACAAAAAATAATTAGGTAAGTTTCACGCATAAAAATAGTAAAAAAAAACAAAATTCGCTCGAAGGTCACGTCACTTTTTTTCTTAGCGATTTATTCTAATTTCGATTTAATTTTCTAAATTAAGCATTAATTTTGAATAATTTATCAAGATTTTTATTTTTAAAAACCATCTCTATGGTCGTAGTTATAAAGAGAAAATAGCATTCATCCAAATTATAAAGTAGTTAACTTGTGATGAGCGAACATGTCTTTTACTATGGCTTAATCTGCTTATGTTTTTTTAACATCTAGAATAAGAGCAATGCCTCCCATAAGAAGGCGACAATTCGGTCGCAGGACAAATGACGCTTTACGGCAGCAGTTATCAAGGGCTAGACAACAGGAGGATTCACAAGCAGGAAATATAATGCATTCAGAAATGCTTTTGATCAATGAATTTTATGCTAAGATTCAATCTATTGGTTATATTCAATGTTCAAAATGCAAATCAATGTTACTATTGGAAGAGACTGATACCATTGAGTGTTCTTCCTGTCGGAAGAAGCCTTTAAAATACTCAAGCTCTAATAACATGGAAGTTGCTACTCAACCAATTGAGCTCAAACATCTAACTCAAATCGAACAAATGCTTATCAGTCGAGTCCAGCCAGTACTCAGAGTCTATCAGGTAAAAGCTTGTGGAGGTGCAGGACAGTATAGATATACTGGTAATGTTCTCAACATCCAACAAGATATTCAGCCCATCGCAAATACATTACCTCTTATACCAGAAGAACTTCACGTAATTTTAGTAAGACGAATCGGCATGAATGGACATTCCGATTTCAGAGTTCGTAGAGAAAAAGTACTCACAGCTTTAAGATGGCTCATTCATAATAATCCTTATTATGCAGATGTTACAATCAACCAGGATGTATTAAATTCATTGCCAAGCGACGGAAATATTGCTGAACAATTACGATATGTCAGTGAAGGAGAAATAATGACTGATGAACTTGAACAAGATTCATTGAATGAAAATTGTGTTCCTGTTATGAACCCTATTCGTAATCAAAGAGATTTAATAACAACTGCTCTAACATGGCCAGTTGCTGACCAAGAAGCTGTAAATGAGTTCAGATATGCTGGTTACATTGTCAAGGCTTTCCCACATCTTTTTCCTGATGGGAAAACAGATTTTAACGACACTTCACGTTCTGTTAAAGTAACTTTCAGGGAATGGTGTCTCCATATGCTCAGGAGTAGTGATAAACGCTTTGCACAAGATCCTAGATTTCGCTATTTCTGTCTTAATACAATCCAGCGTCACGATGCGTTGAAACGAGGTACAATATATGCAAACATAAGTAATTTCATTGGCACAGTCGAGGATCTAGTGAGAGGTTGCAAAGAAAACTCTGCGATGCTTAAACGTTTATTACATGTTGGTGCTCAAGTAACTGGAACGAGTTAAAAAGTTATTGTCACATTTATTTATTATTATTAAAAGTTATTGTCTAAATTTTATTTAGAAAATTTTAGTAAATCGCTTCGCTCTAATATGTGCTGCAGCGAAGCAAAATGCGAGCGACTGCGGCGACCTAGTAATAAAACTATCTTCTTAGCCATAACATCAAATTATATGCGTTTTATCTCTTCTTGAAAACCACGCCTCTAAAATCATCACCCTATTAATTACAATTGAATCACATTAATTTTATACATCCTGCATATATGTATAAGGCACGGGCAGAAATGGCTTGTCAACATTCTAAAGCACTCATAGGAGAAATTACGAAGCGGCACTACCGCATTGTGACAATTGCAGTCGTCGTTTTTGTAAAGCGAACGAGGCCATCGGGACGATAGGCTGTCGCGCATAGCTATCTCGCTCCCACTTCGCTCACCCCTTCACCCCCACCCATTGTGCTATCTTCGGAGGGAATATTTTGTACAGCCTTCGTATGGCGCAGTTACTTAAGACTGCAATAAATCGAAAAAGAAGGCACCTCTTCTCTCGTTTATCTACGCTGAATGTTCCGGACAAAAGCAACTCCAAAGCAAGACCTTGACAGACGTTCAACAATGCAACATTCCGCCAATACCAACTAAAGCATGAACAATTCCATCGTGAAAAGCACGAGTCTTTTCATTATCTTTCGACTCGGAACACACGTGAAATTTTAACCTATTGTTTTTTTTTTTAAATAAAGGCGAAGCATTTTGCCAGTAGACCTTTACTCTCAAAACTCAAATTTTAGTCTTTACGCGGGCAGTAAGTAATTGTTAATTTTTTATTAAATTACAACTTCAAATAGAGAAAAAAAAACAAACTTTTCTATGTTTTTGACCTTTCATTTGCCTTATAACCACTATTTTTTCTAAGCCCCTAATGGCAGTTTATCATTTAATAAATTTCTCAGAAAAAAAAATAATTATAAAAGTTTACTACTAAAAAAAACTATTAGAAGTTTATCATTTAATAAATATCGTCGAAATAGAGTTGAATTTTAAAAATCTGCCGTTTTTATGTTGACATAAAATTTTATGTAAAATAAAGATGTCGAAACATATGTTAAATATCCAATGGTTACGAAATGCCTACCATAGACTAAAAGGTCTAAATGAATAGACATTAATATTTATTCTTTGGCTTTACGATAAAATTATATTAACTACACCTCTAATTAACAATTTTTCCAAGACCAGTGAATAGTTTTTATAGTTCTCAGTTCTATTCAGTTAAACTTTAAACAGTACCAGGTTCTATTATCCTCTGCCACTTTTAGGCAATTCCTCTGATAGTTTGATCTTTTTTTTTGTTAGATTAGAACCATGTGATTTCGAATAAAATGCCTTCCAGGTGTTGGTATTTTTGCGAAAGGTATAGTCTATCAATTTACAAACATGCTGCAGGCTGTTTGGTAAAGTTACACAATATTTATTTATTTTTAAGAATTACAAACAGCGTTACAATATATGGATTCAAACACAATAATGCTGATTAAAAGTAATTACATATGAGCGAAGGAGTTGTAAATTAGGAAAATAAAGTAAAGGAAAATAAACAATAATATTAAAACGAACTGCAAGTGTTAAAAGGAAGTGCATGTATGGGTGTGTAATAAGGTGTTCTATTTGTACTGAGATGTTGGGGGTGTGTGTTTTAAACTGCCAAATTCAACGAATGAGGCAATATTTATAGCTTTTAAATCTTATTAACCATCAAGCAGATAAGTTTCATTGGTATTTTTGTTTATTTTTTCGTCTTAGTTTTATTGCCACCAGTGTCTTATTTAAACCAGCTACTATTGCGGACAGTTTTTGCAATTGCTACGGCTGTATTGGACATTGTTTATATTTAAGATAAAAACAAGTCCTTAAACTAATAACAATAATTATAATTAATCGTTCCTAACTAATATTCAATTACCTATTATTTATCTTTTAACTTAATTTCATAAATCTAAAGAGACAGACGAATAAAATACGGGTAAAATTACGTATATTTGATTACCAAAACGTAATAATTTAAGAATCAAAGCAAGTAGCGTGACCTGAGAAGTATTACAATAGCCTACATTTATTAAATGACGTAAAAAATTGTGAAATAACCTTGAAAACCTGCCGAACGGCACACCACAGCATTTAGGTTTACAAATTAGGTGTCTCGTTTTGAAGCCTGATTTTCTTTCATCCTGGCAGAGTTAGAATGTGATGCCAATACGGTATCTATCAATTTTGTACATATCTGTCTATCTGCCTTCCTTTGACCGAAGTGGTGTAAAAATGGCAAACGCTCTCTTCCTGAAACTTTCGTATGGAAATATAAATTGCTTGTAGCTGAATTTGCCAGATGAGTCCTAGCGTCAAAGTGCATACACCTCGATGGCCTTCGAAGCCTCCCAAACGTTTTAACGGATGTGACATGTGACTAGTGTGCGCAGCCACGATTACTTGTTAGTCGAAACCCTTAAAAACTCTACTGGCAAACGAGTACTGCTCCACCCTTCAACTTCTGTCTTCATTCCCAATTCCCTAACCTCACTTCCCCATTTTTTGTACAAATAACTTAAAATATAATCAAAGAACCATAATGTATCAGCAGTGAACTTTAGCTCAATTCATAGAGTAGGTATTAAGATTTCTAGATGGTTAATAAATGTGAAATATGCAGTGAAGAATTATTTGCAATAAAAAAATAATTTTAATGGCACTACTGAATAGAATTAGTTGTATATGATTCTCTTTATATTAAAATTTATGCCATAAGGCACGATTTAATTTGATTTACTGGAACAAGTGATGGTCACACTAGAACAGATTAAAGTATAATTGAATAATCATCAAACCTTATTGAGAATAGTTATATTGTATTGTAAAACATTTCTTCCGTATGTTATAATTAATAAAGAGAATTTTGAACTCGAAGTTTTGAATATGCTCCTGTAAAATCTTCTGTCAGCGGCAGCCTTCTATTTTTAAATGTGCAATGTTGCCAATATATACACTAGTACTACCATTAAAAGCCAACATGAAATATAGAACACATATCATCAAAAGAACGTATAAGGAATATATTTGAATGTGCCAAAATTCGTATTTGACGGCGGTTGTGTGTCATCCCCGCTCCTTCCTTTCAACCCCGCTGCCCAAAACGATGTGGGTTTGATTTGCAATTATCTTATACTCGTAATATTTGGGATCTTTTTACTATCGCCTCGTTCCAGTAGTATTTTGGTTCATCAAAAACAGTAATTGTTGTTACGTGAAATTAGTTACCTTTAAAAGGTTTAAATATAAGTAAGTTTTTTATAAAACTCATGCACTGTGTATTATCAACAGATCGTCACGCATCCAACATTTAAGCCCTTCTAGGCTCATCTCCAGCCGATTCAAGAAGGATTCATTAGCGATCATTTTATTACAGAGATAACTATTTCTGAATTTATATATAAAAAGTTAATAGAATAAGTCTACTCTCAATAAATGTTTAAAACAACTTAATATTAACCGGTAATATTAACAAATAGGACCGTTACAATATCAATATGTTCAATTTGTGGTTGTATGTTTAACCAACAATGGTTGTTCGTATATATATATATATATAATAAAAATAGTATTAAGAAAGGTAATATTACATCTAAATAACCAGCAGTTAAACAACAAATAATGTAGTAAAATTTGGGTTACATCGACAGATTGTTTTATCGCTGATATTCTCACTTAGATTTTTTTTCAAAATGCGATAGTAATATTATGTTTGAGAATCTTTATTATTTCATGCGGTTTTTAGATATTTCTTTAGAAAAGCTACCTATTGTAATGAATACCATGTCTTGACTTCCGGAAAATTTCGACATATCTTCGCATTTCATATCCCCTAGAGTTTTTCATCCTTCAGTTTTAAAGTTTATATATCTATCTATCTATCGATCGATCTCCCTATTAAGTTCTTAATGGGAAAAATCAGATCCAGGGTGCGGGAATGAGCGTTTTTTTTTCGAAAAAGTAAAATTTTGCTATAACTTTCTTATTATATATGATTTCTAATAAATTTAAATTTTATATTATTCCTTAGTTAGGGGCTTAAAACTTATCTAAGTAAACTTTGTTAATAGCACCAACTATTGGATCTAGGGGGTGGGAAAAGTGGTTTTTATAAATTTAAAAATATCATAGCTCCCTTACACAGGATCAAATCCGTTCAAAGTGGTCCTATAATTTCCTTGCAACTTATGTTTGAAATATTTTTTGTATAAGTAAGGGATGACACTTTGATACGGTGAAATCTACCCCGCCTTTGGCATCCCGAAAGGATTTTTATTTATTGGATTCAGTTACAGAGTGAACCGTCCACTTTTCGTTTCTCATTCGACGCCTTTGCGCGTTTCAACGTGTTGAGTCCGACGCTAAAAAGCAAGCTTTTCAACCGCGGCGTTCGCTTGTTTTGTTAGCTGCAAATAAAGCGCTCCATTTGAAATGGACTTGTTGGCAAATTTCTTGTGTATTTTCGCCAGGAGAAAATTTCACGCTGGATGCATCCCTCAGAGCGAAGCTGGCAATCCATTAGCGTGCTCTGTACCAGAATACTCAGAATTATGTAAGCAAGGTGATCCTCGACCCACTCTATTGTCGGTGGACAGGCCAATTACACTTTGTGCTTTTTACAATATTTATTCTTGCAAACATGAACTTGGCACTATAGAGATTGTTTTATTAAAAAAAGGGCGCTCCTTTTAAGAGGTTGATCTATATCGATTTCCTTTGAGCTCCCACCATGAGTTCAACTACGTTCTCAAAAAATAAAATGATTTCTATACAACTTTGAAGTAGCTTTTCTCGAAATTAGGAAAAACATTTTCAATACCTTTTACTGATTAATGTTTGATTGCCGATAGCGAATATCCTAATTGGAGTAACGTAAAATATCCCTGAATATTAAAAAAATACGTTCAGGAGTTAGATACGTAAGTATGTAATCGTATATGACATTAAACAATTTATTGAACCATATAGGAGCTCATTTTTAACATTTACGTACTAGAATTTGCATCTTTATGAAATATGAGATTCTTGTATTCAGCCAGTACACATCTAAAATTTGAACAAAATATTTAGAATAGAAATTTTGTCTAAAAACGTAAGAACTGCGGGGTTCGTATTCGTTGTGTGGTTACCAAATTCTGTATATTTTACACGAAGTTTATTTATTATTAAGTTATTTAACTACAGAAGTTATTTAATATATATAAATGAATACCATCGAGTGTTGCTAAGAACAAATAAAACATGCAGAAAACCCCCGAAACTTAGATACGTAGTTATAAAATAGTTACAATATCTAGTATTATTTTTAAAAATTTACAAATTTCAGAGTTACAGCACTACAGCGTTTGCATAGAGAAATGACCGGGTTGATCTCCTCATAGTATTTTATATTGTTTTGTTTACTAAATAAATAAATAAACATTTATAATTTAAAAAAAATATATTTTATTTCTAATGCAATTAAATTAAACTCAATTTTGTGGGAGAAGCTTGATTTTGGTCGTATTTTTACGAGGTGTTTTATATTTAATGTTTTTATGGAAGAAGCTTGATTTCCGTCGTATTTTTTTTTTTAAATACCAGCTATGTATTTTCACATACATCAAAGAAAATGGTTTGCTCCGCTTTCTTCGGGTTCGTAATTTCTTGAGCGTTGGCAGGTGTCCAGTTGGCTTGTGGATTGCTACTACTATATTATCCAGCAACCCTTCGCTAGTGCCTGTTACTCACGCCTGTCGACGAAAATATAATTTTACTAAATTATGGTTTTGACTCTATAGGCCTATATTCTGTCACCACTTCACCACCCTGCGTCATGATGATGAAGGATGATGCCTCAATGGATTCATATTAATTTTGAATCATTTAGACCCTTTTTCCAATGGCTGGATTTGGTAACCTTTGGATATTTGATCATAAAAAAATATGCTTAGATTTATGTCTTCAACATAGTAAAAGCACATTTTAAAAATTCAACTCTATTTCTAAGATTTTTAATAAATGATAAAGTGCTAATAGTTCTTTTTTAGTTGATAATGGTCTCTTTTAAAAAACATTACAGCCTTAGAAAAAATAATAATTGAAAGGGAAATGAAAGTTTTAAAACATAGAAAAGTTAATTTCTATATGTTGCGTCCTCACTTGCCAAATACCCGACAAGTCAGAACGTATTTCCTTATGCGGATATTATGCAAGCACATGGCCTAAATTAAAGCCTAAAGCACTATGCAAGCACATGTCCGAAATCCGAAAGTCAACAGCATAGAAGTTCGTTGGATTTTTCAGTAACGTTTTCATTTTATTATGAAGTCATCGCTGTGCCAAAACTATCAAGTGTAATAATTTTCTACTAAATGTCGCAACAACCTCAAATATTATTTCATCAAATAAAAATTTTATAAATATTCTTTTGTCTTTTGGTAAATATAAAATAAAAATTCACTAAAATACATTTATTTTAGAAGTATATTTTTTCTCTGCCCACTTACACAATCTATTTTATAATAAATTAAAGATATTATAAATAAAAGTGTCATCTTTCGCAGTTGATTATTTTGTCCACCACGCTGCGTCGCGCCAACCATATCTAGGTCAAATACATAGCCAAGGCGTGGCCAATGTCAGGAACAGCCAGTCAGTATTCAGAACCGCACCCCATTCCTTCCGTATACAGGCGTTCAACGTCACCCCTCCATGGCCCACTGTGCAAACCAAATATTTTGCTGATTAATGTTTGATTGTTGGCCTAAGCCAACCTCCTGAAAAGATAGTAGTGATTTTAAATACTCTCTGTGTATATATTAATTATAGTATATTTTAACTACATAATAATCTATTAAGCTAATAATAGTTTTTCTTATCCTCTGCCTCATGAAATTACCATTGTAAGAGTAATAATTTTAATAAATTTTCTTTAGAGTCCAAGGAATTTAAAGCACTCAAAGAAAGAAGTGTATAATGCGTCTGGGCATCGAGGTATTATGTTTCACTAGAGAAGATATAGTACGATACGATTGGCAGCCATACTAAAGGCTCCAGGTCCTATGACCTATGGTATACACTGTAACTTAAACTTCTTTCGTTTTAAGGCGCCTACATACCCGAAAGCTATTAAACATATTTTATTATTTTAGGGAATAACCTGAGGAAATTTCTTTTAAACATACCGCATAAAATATATTAAAAAAAAACAAAACCACTATGTTTTTGATATAGGGTTTTTGCTTGTGTGACCAGAAATATCCCCAAAATAAATATAGTTGTATGATGAGAATAAAGTGGAGGAGGGATTTAGCTAAGCGATTTGAGATATATGGTATAACAACTTATAAAGAAAATAACATTTGCCTAAAATTGGAAATTTTGGTTTTAATTTTTAAATATGAATATAAAAATTTATGCTATTTATTTTTAAAACGTATGCTTTAATTAAAAAAAAAAAACAACTTTAGCTATCATTATTTCATACAAAATGGTAGGCTGCGGTTTGTGTTATAAACGCCGTTATGCACGTCGTAGAGTTTACACCTTTCCGTTCATCGTACAAGGCTTCTTTTCGCAGGCAATAATTTGTAGGTCAGAATCGTTCAAATTGTCTCCTTTGTTTACGTATGTAGTCCCCTTAAATAGTCCCTTGTAAAACCGTACACAGTGCTTCAAAGAATGAGAATGCAGAGTGTCAAACCAATAAAACTGTAGTTAGTTTGCCCTTTTCTATATTTTTCAACAAAGCATGAAAAATGCAAGAAAAATGTACCTATTAATAAAATATTAATATCAATAAATACGCCATGTCCATACAATATTTAAAAATAAATACACTGTTAATAGACACAAATTATAAATGTAAATAGTACATGCTAAATCTTTACCCTTTACTATGCTCGAAATATTGTTTAGGTCTCTCAACGAAATTGTACCTCCCAGCTA
This sequence comes from Neomicropteryx cornuta, assembly GCA_020383195.1. Classification (NCBI taxonomy): domain Eukaryota; kingdom Metazoa; phylum Arthropoda; class Insecta; order Lepidoptera; family Micropterigidae; genus Neomicropteryx; species Neomicropteryx cornuta. The sequence goes on from JAHKQU010000018.1 coordinate 41,538,304, forward strand.
AGTGTTTTTATACTGCGACGAAATCGACACTCTCAAGGAATAATATCGTAACCGAGACTTTCGACTTTTTGACATACAATCAAAAACCCGAAAATGTCGGTTACGATATTACCTATATCCTGTGCTATGACCTAGGTCATATACAATTATAGTGGGCCCTACTCACCTATTCTTTTGTGCGCTTGTGAAATACGGTCAAACTTTTATTAAAGTAGTAAAAAATGATTTAAAAAGGAAATAAAAAGTTAAAAAACGATGAAAATGTAGCGAATATTATGTATAATGAATAAAAAAAAAATAATACTTATAATATTATAAAGAATTCGAATTTTACGAATTTATATACGTAATGTAAACTTACGGCGAAAGCCTGTTATAACGTAAAAATAATCTAAATACGGTATTTAAGAAATACATTATTCAATTTTACTATATCTAAATGATTTAAATTTTAACAATAGTCTACGTATTTTGCATTTGAAGTTCTGGTAACTTGATACGAGTAAAAAAATATTATGCCCGCAAAAATAAAGGTAAACGAGGAGCCAAAATAAATATCTTATTTTGAAAAATTATGAAATATCTATTTTGTTAATTAAGCCTCCCACTCATTCGAATGTGAGAGGGTAGTATTTGCAATTTTTTCGCTCCTAAAAACTTAATAATTGACACTTACGATGTTATTCGTTGGGCGTGTCTAAAACATAATATAGGTATGCCGCGGCCGGTCGACGTCATCGCCCGACCCGGTTTCGCTTGTTCTTAAAAGTAGCCTTTGTAGCTATTGTAGCCCATAAGCTATTTGCTTGATACATAGCAGCATTAAGTTATAGTAGCCTCTGCTGTATCAGATGTCGATGATATGGAGAGGGGGCCAAGAGTACCGAAACTAGTATTTAGTCTCTGGTATTTACAGACCAAAATACGATCATTCCTATTTTTTTTTAAATAATTGCTATGACCTAGGTCATATAGAATTATTTTGGGCCCTACTCAACTAGGCCAAATATGCCTGTACTAGAGTCACGGGAGATGGTGGTAATGAAGCTTTAAAAATGGTATGACCATGTGCGGAATCGAATCTGCGACCTTTGGGCCAATAGCCGAACGCCTTAATCACTAGACTACCACGATCTCATGAAATGAAGCAACATTTTCTGCATTACAGGTTTTTACGAACGGTTTTTGTGTTTTAATAAGTTTACTCCGTGTTACGTGTAATTTATATATTAAATATGCAAAAACTAATCATAAAAAAACCATAATAGTTACTTTTACCAGATATAAGAAATTTAATTATTATGTTAGTTTTTTATTGTGCAGTGCAATCCAATAGGTAGTTTTTCTTTTTAATAACTAATCATTTTTTACTGCAAAAATATCCAATAGGTAGTTTTTCTTTTTAATAGCTAATGATTTTTTACTGCAAAAATATCCTAGATTTATGTAGAATAGAAAACCAATTATAGATTTCTTTAATAATTTTTTTCCTTTAGCATCCTTATTTCCTTTAGCATTAAAAAAAAACACATACATTTTAGTATATTACATGCAATGTCAAATTTTCATTGCGGTAGTAAAAACATGATTTAAAAAAGAAATAACATTTAAAACGGTGTAATTGTAATAATAGTGATATATGTGAAGGATCATAATGATAACCCAAGTAAATTATTTAATGGATATTTAGAAGAAAAATGTATAGATTTATTTAAATTAATATTTGTTAGCAGAGCACTTTTACAATTAATATTTTCTGATGACTCCTATAGCATATGAACATAAGCATAATCTATTGAAGCATAAGCATGAAGCACAATCTATTCGTGGTCATTGGTGGTCGTATCTCGCAAAGTGTCGATACCAAGGCAACTAGGTCAAACCGTATTTATTGACAGTTGACTAAATTCTGCCATCTTGCGATTTAATCAGTGGCGTTCCAGTGCCGTGAGCTCGATCAAGTTATATCAAATTCACGCCATCAAGTCATTATTATTACATTTCCAGCGAAGATGCATTCGTGTCGATATCAATTCGATGTAGCGATGAAACGACCGAACCGCAGATACTGCTACCTAACCGAAATGGAAATGAAACCTGCAATTTCTATCTTTAGCCGTAGGTGTTCAAATCGAGATATTTCCATCATAAAATTTTAGCAAATTCACTTCAAAGTTGGTTAAAATGAATCATAATATATGTAAATGACATCAACATTTTATTAATAACAATCGTGCTTTAATATCTTTGGCGAGTTATTTTTGTTGGTTTGAACACAAAATTAAAATTAGGGGCAAAATTGGGCTAAGAAATCATGCACGCACAACAAAGTTAAAAAATTAACTAAACCCCGGATGAAATGTGAAATGGTGAAACCCCGGTGAAATGCACGCGAAACGTCAAGGCAAAGCCAAATTAATTATATTAGTATTAATATTAATTTCGATTCATTTTTCCTATGGTAGGCATTTGGTAACCATTGAATACTTAATCATAAAAACAATATATTTTGATACCTTGATCAACAACATAGTAAAGGCAGATTTTTAAAATTCAATTCTTTTGCTGATAAATTGGCTAATAGTTATTATTTAGTTGAATTGCTCAATTATTAAATATTTTAGAGCCTTAGGTAAAATATTAATTGAAATGCAAATGAAGGATCTACAACATAGAGAAGTTTTTTTTTAATTACGATATTATGAAGCTGTAATTAAATAAAAACCATCAATTATTTACTGTCCGCGCAAAGAGTAAAACCTTCAAGTTCGACTCGGCTCGACTCTACTGAATATGCTTCGCATAACTATGCATATTCGGTTAATTTTTTAAAACTCTAATTTATTTTGTAGATTATACCTTCAATTGTTATAATCATTTTATGGCAATCATTTAAGAAAAATTATTATTAGATAAAGATTAGGATAAAACAAAATTTAGGAAAATCAAATTATACAACAGTGTATTTTTTATTTATTTAAAATCACATACGCTTTGGAGGTACCATTCCTCCGGTGGTATAGCTGATTGGCAGGTGGTGCAACGAAGTTGTTTTAAAGCCAAGTTCTTTATCCTTTTTCTTAGCTGGGGGGAAAAATTCCTTTATTTTGTGAGAATGGTGCTTTCGTTCAATATAGAAGGGTTTTCAAAGTTGCTCACTAATGAGGACCATGCTGGGAGCTTCAATTAGGCCTTAAATAAGTTAATTAGACGACATATTTTACGCCTTAAACTTAAAGACTCCCATTTAAGTCAGATAAAAATTTCGTCAGACTGTCAAATCTGCGAAAGCGCCTAAACACACGTCTGCTTGCTAACCGCTGAACTGCTTCAAGGTCAGAATTTAGATAGATGAACAATACTCCAAGGATGGACGAGCCAGTGATTTATACACAAGTGCCCCAGCACGTGGTCCAGCAGAACGTCAGTACCGCATTACAAAACGCAGTGACCGACCGGATTTTCTTATTACTTCGCTTATGTGCGCCCCCCAATGTAAAGTATTGGATATGTGTCCAAGATACTTTACGAGTGACTTATTCGGGATTACCTGTCCAGAAACAGTATAGTCAGGTTGGATTATCTTTGACTTGCGAAATTTCAAAAAAGGAATACTTGGAGACATTGAGGTTTTGTTGTTTAAAATCCAATTCGAAATGTTGTTGAGATCTTGTTGAAGAATATTGCAGTTGCTTTGTTTTTCACTACTTCTATAAAGCACACATTCGTCAGTGAAAAATTGCATTGTGGAACACGTTTCAGTTATCAGGTCGTTAATAAATATAATAAAAAGCTTCGGAGATATAACGCAACCCTGCGAAGCTCCCGATGGAATCAGAGTATGGTAAGACAGCGAATTACCAACTTTTACTTGCAAGCTTCTATTGGTTAAAAATGAATTGATCCATAGGAGGACATTGGCATCAATTGGAAAATGACCGAGTTTATTTGAAAGAATAGAGTGTGGAACTACATCAAACGCTTTTGCGAAATCTAGGAAGATCGCATGGACCGCTACTCCTTGATCTATCGAGTCCGCGATTGCTTGAGAGAAGGGAGTAAGAGCTGCTTCACAAGAGTAATTTTGACGGAAACCAAATTGCTCGGGCCTGAGGAAGTTTAGGGGCTCTATAACAGCATCTATATGATTAACAATAAGTCTTTCAAGTATTTAACATATCATGCATGACTAAGGTAAAAACAATAACTTTTAACTTTTTTTAAGTGATAAATCTTCATTTTACAGTTTTTTGTCGATCATTTTACATAATTTAGTTCTAAGTGACAACTGCTAGTCACTTGAAAACCGGGCAGATTGTATGTAAGCAATTCTGGACAACTATCTTGAATAAGTGAATGTGTAATTTACAATATCTTAAAATTAAAGTTTTGATTTTTTTGGAATTTGGAATTGCTTAATATACTAAACCTCTGACTTCTGCCTGAGTTTGAATTTTTAAACCTTCCCTGCCAAGCAATTAAAAGATGCGTAAAACTTGTGATGAAGTTCACCGGAAAAGTGTGCGGACACGATAATAAATATACATTACAGTAACAAGATATTACTGTACAGTAGATATTAGAGTAACTTTTTAGAGTAACAGTAGATATTAAGTAAATTTTAGCATTAAAATAATATTTTCTAGTTTTCGTTATTTTTTCTACCTTTATGGCCTTGCGCGAACTTAAGATTAAAAATATATATTTTTTTCAATATTTTTCTGTGTATATCAGGTTATCAGCATGCAAACGCACAACTTTTCTCCGCGTTAGAAATCGATACTTGATACTCGCTTTTTTTCGACCCAAACAAGTCCAAGACCATTTCCGATAAAAAATCCTGCTTACTGGCCTTGCGATTTAGTCATGATTTGTTTTGATCACATAAAAAAAAATCATCACGATTTCGGAGTAAAAAAAATGTAAATTTTACGTAATAATATGAAATCGCTTTTGTCATCTAGCGAGGCCGCGCCGCGCCTGCTCAGTGACCGGCCAATTTTTTACATAGAATAGGGAACATAACACACACACACACACATAGGGATCATTATACACTAACAAATACTTCATTTGCCTGTTTATTATATTACAAATACTTAATATGTTATTATAGTGTATACTTCATATTTTTGTTTTTTTTTAAGATTAAACGCTCGCTTATTGTTAGTTGCCAAACTAATCAATAAATAGGAACAAATTGAAATACCTTCTTTAAGACAGACACTTAGTCTAGTTAAGAAGGCAACGAACGGAGATTGCAGTGGTACAAAAAGTTCATTGATACAATAATTTTAAATTTTTATACACGAATCTGTAGCCTTTTGAAATGTATTTATTTATTCCTTATGGTTCAATTGGAAGTCACAACAATAAATGATATAATAACACTGATAAAGGTATTAAATTATTATAATATAGACAAATTAAACACCAGTCATTTATTGTTGCTATGAAGTAACATGAAATGAGTATATAATTGTATTTAATAAATAAATGTTATTGAACCATCCCCTTAAGTCTTCGTGAATGGTCATGTATTAGGTGCCAGTACCTAGAGAATTACAGTATTGAGAGAATTATTATGCAACGAATTTATAATGCGTGACGTGCACGTGCAAATGTACGAGTATGATTGAATTTATAATGCGCGACGTGCACGTGCAAATGTATGATCGCGTTTACCGAACCCTCGCACTATCTACGTGTAATTTGAGATTTCCTAGATCTGCTTGTTTTCACTTCCAAGCATAAATTTACAATAATAATCCACGCAGCGACCTAATTGCCGCATTTAATTAATTAAACGTTCCGTGCTCTTAAGAGGAATAATTTAAGGTTGCAAAACATACAGGTGAACTTAAAAGTCAGCGGTATCTCCTTCTAAGGGATGTTTCTTTTCATGAAATGTACGTATATTGATAAATGAATATTGTTCAACAGCTTTGTAAATAAAGCAAAAAAAAAAAACTGGTCTAAAATGACAAAAGAAAGAGTCCAAAAAATATTTTAAAGATCACCTAACAAAACAGTACCTACAAATATATTGATGACAATGAACAAAGTTTCGCTCCCAGAATCACTCCTTAAGAGGATACATTTGACTTTGATTTCATCCTGTATATACGCTTTCTTACAACTTAAGAAACTAATATTTTGGGGTGAAACATTATTGAATCAAGCAAAATTAAGAGTTTAACATCCTAACACATTTTTAACCCACTTCAAAAAAAAGGAGGAGGTTCTTAATTCAATCTGTATACAGGATATTTTTAAATTTAGCGCACTTCTTTTAGGAGGTACTAATAAGGAGGAAATAAATTTATATAAAATGTTGACATAATAAAAGCGTGGAGAGCCCACGACGATTACGCGAATAAAGTTTAGCGCTTTTCTATATTTTATATACATTTTTCTTTATAAATGTGTGTTCACACAATAGTCCAATACTCCGCAGAGACTTCCTTCTATATCCATGGGTCAGGACGAAATTTTCACGATAAAAAGTTTTTGTGTGGGAAAATGTAATGAATTCGAGTCACCGCGTCACTGTCCAACATGCAGTCAGGAAGTCAACAAACACTTTTATGAACGTTTTAGACTGCTATCTAGAAAATAGTCTGAGAGTTAGCTTAGCTCACTAATAACATAAATATCCTGTTTTATATTATTGAAGGGAAAGTTCTCTATAGAACTTTCCCAAAAATACAAAAATACAAAAATTCCAAAAAATACAAAAATTCGCCCGACCCGTGCCTATGCACGGGTCGGGCGAATTTTTGTATGGAAAAAAAATTTGGACGGGAAAAATGGATTCGCGTCACACGTCACCGTCACCGACATGTTAGGCTAGGTTAGGTTATCTCTGAAACTACGCATCCGATTACAAAGATTCTTTCACCACTTTTAAGAATGGACCTTTAGGGTGGCTACATATTAATATTACCCTAAAACTCCTTATAACCCTCCCCCCCCCCCCTTATAACCTTCAACCCTTAATTATTAACATGTGAGATTTAAAATTGTTAATTCAAAGTAATTTTATTTATATCGTTTGATAATTTAAAAAAAAAACCAATTCTAAAATAGTTAAACTTCGGTAGAACTTTGCATTTTATATAAATAAAATTACTATAAATATGCCTAGATATGAATAAAAAAATAAAACTACTTTGGCCATATTAATATTCTACTCGTACCTAAAAAGCATTCATCGAAGCATTGCATATGGTGCATGGTGAATAAAGAATTTAATCTCATGCCATGGATAGGTATTCACAATCTGTTTTTAATACATAATAATAATACATGTCATTTATCTTTTCAGGCGATTTGCCGCTATTAAAAAACAATCATCAAATATAAGTCAAATAACTTTACAACTCAATTATACAATTATATATAAATCTATATATATATATATGTATATATAATCTATATATATTAATTTTGTTTTATTACGTCATCTGCGAGCGTGTACAAATACGTCATTAGGGTGTGTTGTTTGCCTCAATTCCCTGTAATACTTATGAAATTTAAAATTTATTGTGAAAACATTTGAAAAAAAAACAATTACAAAATGCTGCAAAATATGAATCTTTAAAAAAGTATTTAGTCGATTTGAGAGTGACCTTTAAAATTTAAGGTTACTTAATAACATTAGAAAAAAATAATACACAATTACAGATTACTTAGTATTTAAGAATTTTTCAAAATATTTTTTGACTTATTTTTTATTGAAGTCGATTATACAATAATTTGAAGAGTTCATTATGATAAGGCCCATATGCTTTACCCTTATAACATGAAGTCAATGCAGCCATTCCCTAAAATTACTTCAGATTCGAAAAGTTTTGCATTAATCCACAATCAAAAGTATTTAAATTTCTTGGAATGACATTCAGTGCGCATTTAAATGTTTCCCTCAAAATAATTTCATCATTTTGTACTACTATTTATGCAATTTAAATTTGCATTTGGCATATTATCCTTTCGACTTCCACGCGAATATATACGAGTCCATTTTCTTTGTGTCTCACGTCAGTTCTATGTGGAGGCATAATGGAAAATATGAGCAAATATCTGGATGTAAAAAAAAAATGGAACTACTGAAATTAAAAATGTAACATGTAAAATTAAATGTCTGAAACTAAGATTATACAGGGTTATACAAACATATTAAAGATAATTTTAGCTTTCTGCATTCCTTCTCCATATACACTATAACCATGCCAAATCTCACACTCCTCCGTGAGCGCGATATGCTTAAAAAGAAATCGAATCTGAGGGAGATCCGTTGCTCTCCATGAAGTTCTAGTCGGTGGGTTACCTTTAGGTTTATGGTTCATTATTTAAAATTTTGTTTTCTGAGGCTTAGCGCACGGTGGCGCCCTAATTTGTCAAGTGAAGAACTGAAACTTATTTTGGGGGTTATAAGGGCCTAACTTATGAAAGTAAACTTTTTGGATAACACCAACTATTGGCCGTAGGGGTGTTTTTTTTTTAAATTAAAAAAATATACCTCCCTTAATTTTTGATATGAGCAACCCTTACGACACAGTTTAAAGAGCGATTTAGTATACGCACTCTCGATGCGCAATGGTAAGTACGGCGGGTTGAGTTCATACTTGCCACTTGTCAAGAGATGTAATTAAATAGGTAAAAGTTGCCACTGAATATCTATCGGAAAACCCGCTGCAAGCGTACTCGTATGAGTCTACGCCCACTTCGCTCAATTTATTCACTATCTTCCTGTTTCATAAATAAGACTTACTGAAATGGGCGCCACCCTTCTGTCGATGATTTTAAAGGCACCCGTAAGCCTTTCAGCTTTAACCTCGGTTCGAGTTCAACGCAGTGGACCACATTCAAATTTTCCTAGCGGTGCACTGCCAGAACATCGCATCACTTTGAATTCAAACTTCAGTGGCGTATACAGTAATTTCAAAAGCATGGCTTATTTCATGTTTACGTGTACGTCTTCAGGATTACGCCAGCGCAGGTATTTGTGCTTAGGGCAGAATTCACTACGATGCAATATGGAATAAATACAAAATTGGTTTCGCTTGCGTGATTTCCGTAAAACGGCTTTTACAGTTAAACGACGCGTATTCAAAGACGTCTCCTCAAACGGCTAAAATGTCAAAAACACTTTCAGGATTCCAAGAAATTTCAGGTTAGTATTTTATGTAACTTTAATGCACCTACAAATCAAATAGACTATTTATTTCGTTTCATCACACACGAAATCAAGATAAGTAATTTTATTGTTTCAAAGTGCGGGCAAACTAAGCAATGAAATAATATTTAAAAAAGCCTTAGTAAATCTAACTACAAATATGTTGAAATTTCATCTTCGCAGAAGAAATTTCTTTTACTCAATCATAATTTATATAAACTCGCTTCTTCTGAAGCGTTATAATAACAAGTACCTATTTTACGTTTATACTTATGTAATCTTAACGAAACAAATAGTAAAGCCCATTTGCAATTAAATATGTCATCAAGTATGTTAAGTTCATAGTTTAAGTAGGTAGGTTTTTATGTTTTTAGAATTTAAATATTTTTTACCCGCGCGAGAATGTACAGGAGAATGTCCTAGTTTTTAAATCGAGTCTGAAAAATCCTATTTCTAGGCGTTTACGCTGACTGGATTTTAATATTATGACATAGATAAAAACATCAAACCAATCATTTGGATTAGATTCAAATTTGGTCGATTGACTGTTTGTTCATAAATTCGGGTACTCCGGGACCCTGATTGCGCGAACCCAGCGTCGATTGATTTTATTTCAATAGCGTCGCCGGGGCTTCAACACGTCGCAAACGCCTGGCCTCTATGGCCTTATCCGCTGAACAGTTTTTACGCTTTTATCTATCCGAGGGGATTTATGTAGGGTCCGGCCCTGGCAGGCTTAACGCTTCCCTATTTATCTCGAAGCCGAGCAGAAGCGAAGCGAGGTATTTACGAATGATAGCGTATACCTAGTTATATTTTAAGCGCAACGTGATTGATTTATTTATTTATAAAGGTAGTAAATACTGTAATGGCGGTAATGGCGGTTCAAAAGGAAGGAAGGGGTTCAAAAAGGGAAATTTTACTATAACTTTCTTAGAATATAAGATATCGTTTTCATTTAAATTTAATTTTACTAAGGGCCTAAAACAAAAGTGGTTAATGGTTTGATAGCACCAATCATTTGTCCTAAGGGTGGGAAAAACTGGTTTTTTAAAAATCTAATAATCATACCTCCTTAATAGTGATACATCGATTTCCTGAGTGCGGTTGTGGACCCATCTCTAAACGGTGGATCGGCGTGGCGCGGGGTGGAAGCGTGCGCGTTAAGCTTAATTATTCTTATTGTAATTATTATGACGGAATAAAGGACCAACTCTATTTATCTATTTTATTCGTCTAACAATAGGCACAAGATAAAATCGGTTCACAATGTCAATTATAAGTATATAATTTCCAAACAAATTTTGCCCCTTACGGGGGGGGGGGGAGAAAATCCTTACGACTTATAAGGGATTCAGTATTCGCATTTGATACAAATTCGTACAATTGGAGTTTGCTTATCCCCAGTTTGTTTAGGTGAAATCTGCCTCCGTCTTCCAGTGTGTTTTTTTATTTATTTAATTTTACGTATTGTTAGTTCACACGTTTTCTGCGCATTTACTGAAAATGTTGAAATAGACTAAAACATTTTTAAAAAATGAGTCACATACGAGTAGAATCAAAAACAGCAATCTGCCAAAATGATCATTTTAGGGGTTTGTATTGATTTTTGAAACATCTTCATCTTTACCATAAGTTGATGCAAGAAATAATAATGTAAAACCGCCATCTGATCCTATAAAACGTGTTTAAAATATTAGGTTGTAATCAAAACCTGAAATCTGCAGCCATGGCGGAATTACTTATGTAACTAATATCAAATTATGATTAAGACTTAAGCCTCTGTGACACAAAAATGGTAACTTGCAAAACTCAGTTTCATAAACAACAGGAAATATTGAGTGGGAATGAGTGAGGTAGGAAGATTTTGCGCAGCATCCCATCTCGTTGACTCGAGATGTGGGTACAATGATATATGAACATCTCATGTCTTTTCATTTCGACGGGGTTCGTACGCACGCGGGCATTATTCCTCCGAGAATTCGCTTGACAACCAAGATATGTGAAGCTAAGACGGGTAGATTGAAATGATAATTTTTCCACGTGCGTTTTATCTTGCGGGTAGAAAATGTGCTGGTGGTACATAGTTTGTAAACAATGTGGATTAAATTTACATGTTTTTTTATTTTGCATTGTCTGTTGCGGAAATTGGTATTTTTTGCCGCGATCGCCTACATTTTTGTTTTGGTGTATTTTAAAAGTGTTTGCGGCTTAATCCAGCGGCAAAGAATTGTTTTTAGTGTAATTATTTTATTCTTATTTAGTATAATAAGTATTAATAATCAATAAGTTATTAATGTTGAGTTAGTGTGGTAGGAAGAATCTTTGGTAAATTATTTTTATTAGAGATTAGCATTAGAATTTAGAAACTACTCTGGCAATTTTGCTACTTTTTTTTAAATTGTTGCCTGTTTGGAGATGGATTTTAGGGAAGAAAAATTAAAAAAGTTATCCGGAAAATTGGGGAAATATATGTTTAGCGTCGTCGCAAAAAAAAAAATGATCGTCAAAGCCGCCTAGGCACGTTTTTCGTGCTCCGAATGCGCCCTAAAATGCCACCCTCAGGGCCTAGCTGCCAACCCTGGGCAAAGCCGGAGGTTACACAGATAGTTGCGACTAAAATACTGGGTATAAACTGTAAGGAAGAGCGTAGAAGAAACTAATTTATTTCCACCCCTTAGAAGGTTATAATTTCGAATTTAAAAACGATTTAATAAGTGAGCTAAACCGTTTGAGATACTCGTAGTTTTAATTAAGTAATTATAATGTTACGAAATTAGACGAAATTGGTTTACACAAATTCAATTAAGCAAATAAAACCACATTCAAATGCTATGAGCTTTTGGGGTTTATTTGGATAATAATAAAACCATTTTCTCATTTTCTCGTTATAACGTTCTTTCGGTCAATTCCTAGGAGTAAATTGGAATATTGGATATCTGAAATCATTTTTACTCAATTTATAATGATCATATTGAAAGAATTCATAAACTGATACTAAAATCAAATTTAATTACCTTTAAATTATTCAAAAGAGATTTGTGTCTTTTAAATACTTTTGTTTACTCACAGATTAGACAGCCCTGAATTGCCTGTCTGTTTTGATTTTAATGTTCCATCTAAGGACCGCACTCTTAATGTCTTCCGAACCCTAGATTGTTCCAAAAATAACGCGTTTATTTTCACCATTACCTCGTATGTCCAAAACCTACAGCAAATATATCAATTGTCACGATATCCTGAAACTTCGTAGTACGCTTTCATGAAAAATGCGCTAAATTACGGAAAGAATTTAATTGTGAAGTTTGAATAATTTATAACATGTTATTATATTATACAAATTATTTTTGGTTTGGTTAGGTTTTTGGATTACGAAAATTGTATCTGTTTAATTTTTAGGTAGAAATCTATTATAGTTTTATAAATTGGTAACTATTCACTGCTTGTATGTTTGTTGAACTTGTAACTATAAAACTGACGATTTCTCTAATAAATAAATAATTAAAAATCGATAATTTCTGTATTTTACCGTGTTCTTTTTAACCTAAATACTTTTAAATACTACAAAATATCCAGCTCATCTATCAGTGCATCGTTTAAATTAACATACTACACTCGCATATGTTTGTTATTTTATTTTACGCGTTCAATCGATTTGCGGCGATCAAACATGTCGGTTCGAATAAATTTTATATCGGGACAACGGTGACCTTTTTCTTTCTTCTTTTAGGTAGATTTTATTAGGAAAGCTATCTATTGCAATGGGTACCATGAAAATTTCGACATATTTCGACAATTTCGAGCCCAAAACCACCCTCAGTTTTAAAGTTTATATACAGGCTTATTTTTTCTCATGCACATTCTTTTATGGGGTCATTCAATATTTCAAACTGATCAATTTTTTTCTCACGAGTTTTACAATATCTCAAAAAAAGTAGAAAACAAAATCCTATTAGCGTTTAAACCCATAGTTACTTCCTTCTGACTGGGGCGGCCGCTGTGCGATCTTGGCATTTGCGCGGCATACACGTTCCGTTCTATATTCCGACGCTGGTGCGAAGAGAGCGCCGTGCACACTTCTTCTCGGTCTGTCCCCCGATCACGATGCGGATAATCAAAAAATAATTTATTTTGAACACACTATTTATTTTATCTCTCTACATGAGATTTTATTTTCAATTTACTACGACCAAAATGGCTTTAAAAAACCGTATTAAAATAAGTATAGACACCGCAGGATTATTTTTTTTATACAGTCTAAATTTACATAAAATAGTCAGGAATTAAACTAGATTCAGTGTATTTAATTTCTTTTTATTTATATTTGTAATCATCATCACTTCTGAGAAATCCATTATATTCCTCTTAGCTGTTGTCGACGTAACTCTGCAAGGGGCCAGGCTAACAATAAAAATGACCAATCGAACGTTTCTTTGTTTGTGCTAGAAAAGCTCTGCGTATGCGGTGTTTCCAACGAAACAATGGGTTTAGAAATGGAACGGAGAACTGAGAACCGTTAAAGTACAGTTATTTTGAGATGAAGGAAAAGGGTGGAAACTTTCTCTTAGACACAAAGCTTCGAAACAACGAACTCTGAGGCAGTCTAAAGCCTATAGCGACCGTGAGAAAACTTTGAGTTTTGCCAAAGCGTAGGATTTTTACAAATTCGATTGATCAAAAAACTTTGGACGTTTCAATATCTACCTACATCCCTGCCTACTTACAAATCGTATCCGATAACTCGAAAAAAAAATGTGGTGATCATTTTGCAATTTTGTCAAGTATCTTTTCTAGAGACTCACTATTAGCTTCAGATTTGCTGAATCTAGAGATCTCAAATCATTTTAACGTGTTCTTTCGCTAATATTAACACGATTAGCTGATTAGCTGATTAGATACAGCTAGGTCGGGATCGCATTATGAGTATAATGGTGTCACAAAACAACACTGCATGTCATACCTAATGGGAATGATATCCTTTCGAGTTCCCCAATAATATTCGTTATCATATTTAAAATTATAGTTAAATTGCTATATATTTACTTTAATATAGTTATAGTTAGTATTCCTATAGTTTTATATATATATATAGAATGTGATTAAACAGAAATTCGATAGCTCGTACTTGATTAGCACCATCCCCTTCAGAGTTCCGTACAGAAATACCAGAAACACCCAATTATTTCACGTCACCAGGCTTAAAACCAACCATGCACAAAACGCAACGATGCGTAGAGTCCTCAGCGCATATAATGAAAAACTCAATCAACGCAGTTGATGAATACCTACTAAGAGAATATGGGGTTACTTATGCGTGAAATTCGTAACGAAAGTTATGATAATATTTAGTGTAAAATGTATAAATAAATATTATATTCGTTATAAATATTAACATTCGTAAATATATAATTTATAAATTATTTATTATATCGCTAATAATATACATACTCACACACACCCACACACACAGCCATACACACACACACACAAACACACCCTCGCACACACAATAATGGACATGTTTGTCCATACATAAATTGTGTGTGTGTGTACTGTAGACGTACTTCGTGTTACATTCCACTCACTTCACGCCCAGTACACACAAGTTTGATGTCCTAACTTGATATTTATATTTGGCACATTTTTCTGGCCATATATATGTAGAATTGGAGAATTGTTTTCTTGTATCGCTGTTTTATACATTTATAAATAAATAAATAAATATTATACAGCTGAGCCGACGAAATTCGTACCGCCTCAGAATCAATACATTGTGTTAACTTATTAGCTGAATCAAATTTAGTTTTTTATTAACTATACTCAAAATGAAATAGGTTCAATAAATGTTTTCAAACAATTCAAAATTACATAATGAAGCAATTAATGATGATCGCTCAATGACAAATATGATAATCTCCTAAAGTGAACATTTTCGAAGGCAACTTATAGTTGGAAAATAGAATTCCATAGAATTCTATACAAAATATATGAGAAAATTATTTTCTTTATAATTTTTTTTATAAATATAATACTTTGTAATTTATCGTGAATTTTCAAATGTTATAATATTTATTCTGCTATTCGGGGCGGAGACAAATCCAAGATCATAAAAATCGGTCCAGCCGTTCTTGAGTTATAAATGGTGTAACTAACCCGACTTTGTTCTATTATATATAGATTATGACGACGTCGAAAGCTAAAAATATAACTATGCACAAAACGCAACGATGTGCAGAGTGCTCTGCACATATAATGAAAAATTCAGCGGAAATGATATATTTCAAGAGAATAAATGGTTATTTATGCATTAAATTCGTATAGGTGAGTTATAATAATAATGAATGTAAAGGTTTACAATATATAAATATTATATTGAATATAAATATTTAGCATTCGCAATAGGTATGCATTAATATTTTAAAATTATTTATTATGCCACTAATAATATGTAGGTTTATATACACACACAAACAGAAACAATTCCATGCCACAAATAGATGCACCATACACTAACACATACTTCACATTACACATCACACACTACACGCACATTACACATTGTTTTATTAATTTGAATTTTTCAACCATTTATTTATATTTGTACATATTTCTGGCCATATAAATGTAGTAATAGGAAAGTATCTTCTCGTATCGCTGTTTTGTACGATGTTATATCAATAAATAACTATTCAATGATCATTTCTGTATACTGTGTAATTATCCTACTATGCTGTGTCAACTATGATGTGGCTTGGAAAATACTGTATATTATCGGATAGAGCGATAGTATCTGATGACTTGGCACACTTCAGGTCAACAATAGTCGAATTGCGGATTACGTAAATTTCCCTTCGGTAGAGCAGAGGATGAAAAGCGCGTTTCTTAAGTTTGACCACACGACTACTAAGCTTGTCGGTGGTCACGGTAAGCTCGCTGAATTTGGGTTAAGCGACGACCCCTGGTGGGGTTGTAGTCGCGGTGTTCAAACTGCAGAACGCATCATTTGGACCTGCGCGTATCTGACTGACGAACGAGACTACTTTTCAGCGTACTTGACGTTACTATCGGATCATTCGTATCGACTCTCTCCAACTTCGCGGCTTTTAAGGTGTTCAATGGACAGTTCTCGAAGGACCGGGCACCCCTCCCGCGTAATAATAGTTTGCGTAGGTGCGGTTTCCTATTTCGCCCGGGAAAACAACATTTGTGTGTATCGTCCGTCCCTCTTCCCTTTTAGAGAAATACTCGTAACTTCTCTACGGTTATGGTTCCCCTGCTCGCTGATAATTATTATACAAACTAATTAATTATACTTTTTACCGTATTTCATAAGCGCACAGATAGATAGGTGAAGTGAAAGGCTTTCATAAATTACAGGATAGTAATTGAACCAGCGTGCATTAACTCAACCGATGCAACTATCTGTGCGTTCGGTATTCATTTGTCTTTAAACATTGTAGCTATATAATTTGTTTGAAAACATTTTTGATCTTGAAAATATTAACAAAAATTTGAATTTTCCAAATGTTAATATGCTGTTAGACTTTTATACAATGTAAACTTACGGCGAACGCCTATTATAACGCAAAAAAATATCTAAATATATTATTTAATAAATACATTATACAATTTTACTATATAAAATATATTACTTATAAAACGAAGCCAAAATACACATTACCTATATTACATTCTATAAATTGAGAATTAAACCGGTTACAGGTTACGGATTTATTTTAAATTGTTTACCTACCACGTCATAATAAAGGCTTGAACAAATTTTAAATTCATTTTAAGGGAAATATTAATAGGTAAAACACGGTAGACTTTAAAATTACTACACGTCAAAATAAATATGCCAATGAGTACAATGTGTACAAATTATATTAAAGTTCTATATAAAATATTAATGGCGAAAAACTAAATAAATGATAAATATGTTTACTTTGTTCCTTGTTTTGTTCTTTGTTCAAAAGAAGAAAAAAAAACCGTCCTTCTGTCTATCACAGACGTTTTTCTCGAAAACTATGCGATGATTAATTTGAAATTTAGCACAATGTCGTATGCATATATAACTTTGACAGTCAAAGATTATAAAACACATTTATTCTTGTTTTAATAGGGGTGAGTTCGGTTTCTCAAAAAAAAAAATATTTTTCTTTTTTTCTTGAATTCTAAAAATATTTTTATATAAGTGGGTTTAAAACATATTGCTCAAAATATGCAAAAAAAAAAAAATCATACCTAATCTTCTATTTTTCTAAACCTAAATTTCGATATTATAAGGCTTAGTAGGTATTGAGTCACAGATAATAGAAAAACAGCCGTTTTTTTAGTTGCAGTTAGCGCATTGTTGCTGAAAAAATTAATGTCATTTTAGCGAATAAATATTCATATTTTGTTAGATACCTTAAAAAAATGTGTGAATCAAATTGCTCCTTTACACCATGCCATTTATTTAATAGTTTAGGCCCTATAGGATATTTATTAACTAAGCCCAACAGATTAATAACATTGATCAACGAGATTTTATACATACCAATTAAAACACATATGTAGTTGCCACTGTTTTATAGTACTTATTTTCAGACAAAAAAGTATCAAAACTACCTTGTTCAAGTTTAAGATGGTAAATTAGGTAGGTATTTATGTTTTTGGAATCGAAATATTTTTCAATCGCTTTGGTAGGTTGCTATAATACTTAAAAATAAGGTAACTAGTTTACTAACTAAGGTAACTAGTTAAGGTAACTAGGTAGGTAGTTGAGTTTCTCAGTGTAGTTTCTGACGTTTTTTAATAAAGAAAAAAAAAACGCGTTTTTGGACGCTTGCTTAGCCTACGCTGAGCCATAAGATACAACAAATTATTAATTTAGATTATAATTAAATATAATTTAATTTGTCGATTTTCTGTTATGATTGCGTGAACCCGACTCGCTTTTGGCAGTTTTTTTTTGTAATTTTATTAAAAATTTTAGGTTTTTTTTTGAGCCCCCTAGATAAACAAAGTATTGTTTTTATTTATTTGTGGAGAGCGATGGCCTACATTTTAAATATTTAAAAAAAGGTCTAATTAAATTACAAATTTTGCCATACCACGAAAATAACCCAAGATATTAAAACTATGCTGTCCTCGAGTCATATTTAAAAATTATCGACGATCAGCAGAAAATTTGTAGGATATTAATTATTATTATTACGTAAATATAATATTTAGGAGCTAGGTTGAGTGATACTGATGAGTTTAGTAAACGAGGAAAAAAATTAATGCCTAAAAATTTAGAACCAGGAAAGAGTCAATTGCAGACCTATGAAGAGCATTCCACTGCCGATTTGATCTGGAAAGAAACGAATTAAACGCAATGTTCCGTTTTCTCAAGATAATTTTATCCTGGAAAGATGGTCATTACGACCAATATAAGGAGGCTTAGAGAGTTGGGATCTTAAAGTAGACCAGGCAGGCTCATTCGTCACAGTCTTATATAAACTATTTAATCTGAATTCGAAACACCTTCTACTTAGTGGCTCCCAATTAAGAGTTGAAATTAATTTAGATGGACCATCATATCGACTAAAACGCCTAAAGCATGTCGGCTTGCTTTTCTCTGAACTGCTTCTAGATCATCTTTAAGACATTGATCTATAATATAACAAAATTGAATATAATATATGAATTTAAGACATTGAATATAATATAATAAAATAGGTTTATTGTCCCTAACAAATTCGGCTAACCACAACATGGCAATATCGTTGACTTCATCAATAATATTACGTACGCATAGGGCTAAAATTAAATCTCCATTGAGTTGGAAAATTACAATGACTGATTGCTCAAAGGGTCAGAATTCACTTCTGTTACTGCATAAACCATTTTAATTAAACGCAATTGGTTAATTATTGAAATCAATTAATTAATGCAGCTACATAGAACCGAAATTGTCTGAAACCAAGAGAGAAATGCTGCATTTAGTTAGAGAGCAATATTGGAAATATGGTTTCCCAGCCTGCTAGGTCTAGCCCAGCAGAATAGATTAGTGACGTGGAAGCCGAGGTGAAAACTCTATCGGATTTGGGTATACTGCGTAGGATTTATTTATTTATTTAATCGAGGAAAAACAACGGATACATGAGATGAGAAGAAAACTTATGATTTAGGTTAGTCTTGCATCCTTACAAGTTTTTCACATATACTCGTAAAGTGATTTATTTCATATCTAATGCTAAGTTATATAAATTTACTGACATTAAGATCATGGTTAAGTGTATACAATTGCAAGAAATTGCAATTGCAAGCATAACTACACAGTACTACTTTATAACTAAGTTCACAAAAGTAAAATTAAAAATAGTGGCAAAAAAAAGTAGAAATAGTGGCAAGCAAAGTGGCTAAGGAGGTGAATTGAAATTAATGATGAAGAGAGCCGAATTCAGGATGCTGTATTTTGAAGAGACTTTAGAAAAGTGAAAACAGAATTCTTAAAAACTGTGGCCTTCGAGAAAACATCCACCTCTAGGAACAATTTGTTGAATGTTTGACATAATCTATAAAGCGGTGCTCTAAAACCTGCGTTGGACCTGTTAAATGGCGTTATAGGCTCAAAGACTAATTGTCGACGGGAGAGTCTCGGTGGGACATGGAAGTTGATTTGTTCAAGTAATTGAGGACAGTCGAAGTAATTATTACATATTTTGAACAGTACAGTCATATCTAACATTATGCGTCGATTCTTTAGAATTAAACAGTCATGTTTTTTCAGTAAATGCGTGTATCCTAAAGGTTGTTCATGGATTCTATACTGTAATGTTTTGAAATGTTTTGAAAAACTGTAATGTTTTGAAAAACTTTTTCTGAACCATTTCTATGTTATCGGAGTACTTTTCGTAAAAAGGATTCCATAAAATGCAAGCATATTCCAATTGAGATCTTACGAGAGAATTGTACAATAATACATATGATTCTGGTTGTTTGAATTTTTTTGATATACGTAATATAAATCCTAACATTTTATTTGCTTTATTTACAATGTTTTCAATATGAGTATTAAGATGAAGTTTAGAGTCTAATTGAACACCAAGATCACGAATGCTATCTTCTGTGTTGAGTGGTATACCATTAATATTGTAAATGTGCCTAAAAACGTTTTTATTTTTAGTGAACGTAATGTGCTTACATTTATTCACATTGAGGAAAAGTTTATTAACTTCGTTTGGAAATGATTGTTGTTGATTATAAACAATTATGAAAAGTAGTAGGAATGGCTGAGGTGGATGGATGACATCCGTAGGGCTGCA
This sequence comes from Neomicropteryx cornuta, assembly GCA_020383195.1. Lineage (NCBI taxonomy): Eukaryota > Metazoa > Arthropoda > Insecta > Lepidoptera > Micropterigidae > Neomicropteryx > Neomicropteryx cornuta. Next base: position 41,558,776 of record JAHKQU010000018.1, read on the forward strand.
GGGGGAAACAGATGGCTCCATCCAGGAGTGGATGGCGACAGGCTGAGGAAGAAGAAGAAGAGAGAATGGATCATTTTTCTCTATGGTGTTATCTTAATATAAGAATCGGTTGATTCGAGTTAAGAATGGCAGGTGATATTCATCATTCTATAATTTGATAGATAATTAAACCATTAAAAGAGAAACAAAAAAAATGAAAACGAAAAATAGTACATAGGCATTAGTATAAGGCATGTAAACATTTTGGATATTTTGATATGAATTACTATTATAACTTTCTGTTATTTTTCATGTTTCATGTGAAAAACGAGGGACATTGTGGGATGAACCATAATGCAACGAAATCCTTTTAGAAAAGAAGATAAATAAGGAATGAAGAAATGAAGGAGGACGGGGTCATCCATCGTCAGAGCAAGATCAAGATCTTCGTTTTGGAATATCTTAACGTTGAGATTCCACTCTCGCCAGCATTTCCTCAGGGATTTAAAGGGATGCTAGGTTTGATACGCTACCGATGACAAATTTTCAAAAGAGGGTTTTTAGGGGCCCTAGGTAGTATTTTTTTGTTAAGAGTCCCTCTTTTAAATGAAAAGAGGAAAAAAACATAGTTTCTCTTAACTCTATTGTAATAACGATAACGTCGCTAACGATACACAGAGTCGCATGTCCTGATAGAAACATCTGGATAGGGAAGGTTGGTAGACAGATATGTGACCATTTGGCTTCTATCCCAAAATACTTTTAATGTTTTATAATTGGCATTAGAAGAATTATATTTTTGTTCATAAATTCATTTTTGAATAAAAATGTAATTCTTTGGTATCTGTCAGTGTATAAAATAAAAGAGTTGGATAAAAATTCTTTGTAAAAAAGGCTCAATGTTTTTATATATATTTTTTAACATAAATTCTTACAATTAAGTTCATATTGTTTAGTATACATCTGGAAGCCTTGAATTTAGAAATTGGGACCAAACTGGCGTTTCACTAACTCAAACCCCTGCAGCCAAAAATTGGTCCTGTAAAGATCCGCGCTATAAACGACGTCAAGATATCTTTTGGTGAACCACTGCCCAGCGATTTATTCTGCAATATTAAATGATTTTAAAGTTTTTTTTATGGTATTCTAAAGTAATCTGAAGTAGAGACTATGTTTGTTTTCAACAAACTATGAGTTTATTCAAAAATATTATATAGGGTCGCCGTGTATCGTAAAATTTTGATTTATAAAACTGAAATATTTTATTTTATTAGTGCGATCGTTCAGAAGAGCGTTTGTGAATAAAAGGCCGTATGTGTGGTGTGTGGATGTGTAATTATTTTATAATACTTCTATTACATTCTACATGATCATGAAAAAAAAACACAAGCAATACAAAACCTTGTGTTTCAGACTCGATAGAATAATGGACTATTTGAAGAATTATTTTAGGGTGAAAATAATAAAAAACACTCAGTTCGAGAATAATTTTTCTTTAATTGGCTGGAGTATTATGGCATAATGAAATGCATAAATAACTGCATATTTTTATTTTTAATAAATTGTACTTATATTAAACGAAAATGATACATAGTTTTACTGTTAATATAGTTTTTATTATTAAAATATTTAAACTAAATTATTATTATATTAAAATTAAATGAAATTAATAAAATTAAAAGAATAAAAAACAAACTTTTAAACCGTGGAATGCGATCTCTACTAAATACCTTAATTACAAACTAAGGTATTATAAACATTTATCTTACCGTAGAATACTCGAAAGTTATATACAAAATGACAGCGTCTGTGTATCGAATCCTCCTAGCTTATATTCTCTAAAAAAAATATTAATAAAATGTTTTCCACAAAGATCATACATTTATCATCATATTTGAGATACGTCTCATTTTTTAAGTGTTGAAAAGTCAATAAGAAAATACTTTAACTAATCCATATATGTAATGATAAAATATAAGTAATTAGGTAATTATATGTAGGTAAGTAAAACATGGTCTTCAAGTTTAATACACAATCGCATGCATACATATTTCATTATTTATTCTTCGTTATAATCATTGGACAACAAAACGAAAATTTGGAAACCTAGTTATTGAATATTAGTTTGGAAAATATAACTAATCTACTACTAATCTACTCTATTCTATTTTTTTTTTTTGATATTTCACTTATGCTGTATAATATTTTTTGGCTTTCGGCTTTATTATTGCTTCAGTTTTATAAAGGATTATACATTTTTTCCCACATTTTTTCTCGTAGATCTTATAAACCGTACTATTTTAACCAAAATATTATGTGACGTGACTTTAGACAGTCCCTTCAAATATTGATTTCTTTAGCATTACTACTGAGTATTATGGCCTTAAAGTTATTTACATATTTAAACAATCACATAAAAGAGAAAGTTTTTACAAATCTATTGACCGTTTGAAGGTAACAGCTGAGGAACGAAAATCAAACTTAATTAGTGAAATCAAAAGTATACAATTTAGTCATAGTTAAATGAATAGAGTACAATAAATATAAAAGAGTCAAATAAATAGAATTTAGCTATATAGAAAATTATGGAAAAATGTAGGATTCAATATCTTATAATTGAAAGTGTTCAAAGTCTTTTGTATAGATAGATGTCCGTAGCTAAAAGTAAGATAGTTACATAGAATAAATAGTGTTTGGGTGGATTATGGATACAAGAACATTTTTTATAAGTTTTGTTTACATAGATAATAAGTATACATTTGACATATCCAATTTGAGGTGTAAACATTTTCACGTTACAATATTAAGTGGGAAAGAAATGGGCTACTTAAGTTATTCTTATACTCAAGGTGGGTCTATTCTCGTACTGTCAACGGCCGATAAATAATATAGTAGGTAGCTAGTTGGGTCAGTAAGTGTGCCATGTTGAATAGACTATAAAAGTAAAGTAGGTATATATAGACGCTTAAAATACATGGATGGAGCTGACCGCGCTGGCGTCGCAACGTCGAGTCGATTAGAGTAATAACATAGATTTCCAATCTGTCCTATCTCAGCGGTTATTTATTAGTCGTTGCTTGGCCTTGTAATTAGGCGCAGTTCCGATTGCCCTGTTGATGTCCTTTGGCCACACGTTACGGGCAGTAATATTGCGCAAGTGTGTAAGTGCATGTGCGTTATTGTTACCAGATTTAGTCGATAATGCAGGAGTTTCACCCGGGAATTTAGTTCCAAAATCGAACCTTCATACAGCAGCGCCACCAAGCCGTCGGCTTTGACTCGTGTGGCACTCGGGATGGGTCGCTTCGCCTATTTTCATTTGTTTTACGACTAAGCGCTGCAGCAATAAGACGTCGTATGCTGCACTTTCAGAATTGCCACGCGCGCTACCTGACGGATCAACATCGCACCACGCCTAAAACCTTCCTCTACTCGATAGTGAACGAATCTTTCAATTAGGTGAAGTGGTTTCGGAGATTACCCATCACATATAAATAACAGTCACTTACATATATAAAATAGAGTAGAGTTTTTAATATTTTTATAGAGATTTTAATTTTGAAATTTTAAAAAAATCATAGAGCCTGAATGTTTAAAACCGAAAAGCATAAATAGTTGCATCGCTTGAGTGTAATGCAAGCTGGTTTAAATACAGCACTATTTTTTTATGACAGCCTTCAACTAGCTGTCCAACTAATAATGTAACTTCCAAATAGTAAAAATTGTAATAGGTCCCAAATTACCCTCTACATATCAACGATTTATGCCCACTTACTTATACTTAGTATACTTATATTTATACTTAGTATAAGTATAGATTTTAAAATAAATTCTTTTAATTCTTTCCTTTTTTTATTTTGGCCGTAATGAGCATCCTTCCAAGATAAAACCTATCTTGAGAAAACAGAACATTGGGTTCTTTTCTTTTCTTTTCAGAACAATTCACCGGTGAGTTTATACATGAGTCAGTATTTTACCCTTCCAAGGCTGTTATTATTACTCAGGTTGTAAAAGTTTTTTCTTGCAAATAAACTATTTTGCAGTTCGTTAAGAAATATAATTTGTAATTCATTGTATAATTTTCTTCGAATAAATTAAGATAACCGCATTGTATTAATTTCGAAGATGTAGCTTAGAACTGGATATGTTAAAAAATGTTCTGCCCAAAACTATATTTTTTAAAAATGAACCGTATAAGAGGTATAAACGTATAAGCGTTTATATATATATTTAATTTTTTGATAAAGTGCTGGATAGCATCATAATATTTATAAAGGTTCTAAAGAGGTCCTGTACTTGAGAGCGCAGGATGTCGGTTTAACCCAGCGCTGAGTTTTATAAAAATGCATTTTTAACTCTCACCTGTCCTCTTTAGATGGTTACATAATATTTGACAATATTTAACACTATTGTATATATACGTCAGCAAATTTAATTAGACCCACACACTCTCGCGCAACGCAAAGTTGTTCCGAAAAAATAAAATTATTATGTTACATAATAAGTTACGTAAAAGTATCTACACTATGAATATGAATCTATATTATAATAACATGATTACTTACAGCGTGAATTACATAAATACAATCGATACCGAGATTTCTCTAAAGATTTATCTATAAATGATTACATTTTTTATTATGGTCTTTGAAAATTGCTTCCTAAATAATAATCGATATACAATCACTGAAGAAATATTTTACATTCAGTGACGCAACGATTTGTCTTCATAACGGACGAATAAAAGATTTTACCGGAGCTGTAATCAAATTAATCATTTATCGCGTAACAGATTATTATTCAACTAGGCAGTATCAATTATCGAAGAAGTATTTTAAATCATAATCCTCACCAACGCATATTCCTTAATCAATCATTTAAAGTTTTTAAATTGCTAAAAGCGAAGTTCATGAGAAATCAGATACGACGATGAACAAACATGTCATACTAATTTAATTAATGTGTTTGCTCGCTGCCTCGTGATGCAACATATCAACTCATACAAGTATACTATAATTATTATTCGATTGATCACCGATTCGCAAACATTTGTCGGACAATTTGAATTTTAACGTAAAGCTACGCTTTCTGAAATTAAACTTCATTACGCACGGTAAAATAGTAAGTGCGACCGAACGAGTAACGAAACGCTGAACCACCAGCAATCCTAACTGCCGTATTTAAAGTAGTGAAATTACCGTGTTTATAATTTTTTGATACGGGAATGATAATGCTGCCGTATAAATCTAATTAAAATGAATTGAACCGCCGTATATTACGGCAATTGCCTTATTAATGGCAACGCTGAGCTAGAGCGAGGCGCTGGGACTCGCTGCAGCAATCGTTACATCGCGCTAAAAGCATTCGCTGCGTTTGTGTCAAGTGATAAATACAGTTATTCGTTAAACCGTACCTACCCCCATTTGTATTTCAAATTACTTCCCGCGTTATATTTTCGTGTATTATATTTTTTATAAGTGGTTATCATATAAGCCAATTTTATCTTTTCTCGAATATAAAACTATGAACACCGACACCTATACCTATACGTATTTTTGGATGGTCTAATAGTAAATCATTAGATTAAAAAACCTTAGCTTGATTACGTTCTCTTTGGTAGATTTCTTCAGGAAAACTTCCTATGTCATGATTTCCGGAAAATGTTGACATATCTAACACCGTAAATTTAAAAGTTTATATATATATATATATATATATATATATATATATATATATATATATATATATATATATAGTAAAATTGTATATTGTATTGATTAAATACCTTATTTAGATTATTATTACGTTATTTTATAAGGTGAACACCGTTAGGTTACTCTATATAAAAGTTTGACAGTACTGACATTTAATGCTTTTTAATATTTTAAGGATTGATTTTTTTTTCTAATAGATTATATAGCCAGAATGTTCAAAGAAAAATTAATATTGGATTACCTCAAGCGATGCAACTATCTGTGCTTTCGGTATTAATTTTTCTTTGAACATTCTGGCTACATAATTTATTTGAAAAAAATTTCAATCCTTAAAATATTAAAAAGCATTCGAATTTACCATATGTCAGTACTGTCAAACTTTTATATAAGATATTCACTACTTTAATGAAAGTTTGACCGTATTGCATAACCGCACAGATAGATAGGTGAAAGTGAAAAGCTTTCATAAAATACAGGCCTGTATTTAAACCAGCGTGCATTACCTCAAGCGATGCAACTATCTGTGCTTTCGGTATTAATTTTTCTTTGAACATTCTGGCTATATATTTTATTTGCAAAAAATTTCAATCATTAAAATATTAAAAAGCATTCGAATTTTCCAAATGTCAGTACTGTCAAACTTTTATATAATAATTTAATAATGAATAATGAATTTATTATAATTATATTATATTTATTATAATTTATTATAATAATCATTTTTTTATAATGAATGAGAAGTGAATGGTTTAATGGATATTTACAAGAATAACTTACGTTCAACGTAGTTTATCTGAAAATGAATCGTTATGGTTAAAAATAAAAAGAAAAGTGTAAAATATATGCACATTACGTGCAAATCGTTAAGATATAGTAAAATAGTAAAATGTATTGTTTAAATACCGTTAATTAGATGATTTCTATGTTAAAATAGGTAAACACCTTTAGTTTAACATATATAAAAGTTTGACAGTACTGACATTTGGAAAATACGAATGCTTTTTAATATTTTAAGGATTGAAATTTTTTGCAAATAAAATATATAGCCAGAATGTTCAAAGAAAAATTAATACCGAAAGCACAGATAGTTGCATCGCTTGAGGTAATGCACGCTGGTTTAAATACAGGCCTGTATTTTATGAAAGTCTTTCACTCTCACCTACCTATCTGTGCGATATGCAATACGGCCAAACTTTCATTAAAGTAGTGAATAAATGATTTAAAAATTAAACAATAATTATGAAAAAAAGTGTGAAAATGTAACGAATATGACGTATAATGAATGAGAAGTGAATGGTTTAATGGATATTTACAAGAATAACTTACGTTCAACGTAGTTTATCTGAAAATGAATCGTTATGGTTAAAAATAAAAAGAAAAGTGTAAAATATATGCACATTACGTGCAAATCGTTAAGATATAGTAAAATAGTAAAATGTATTGTTTAAATACCGTTAATTAGATGATTTCTATGTTAAAATAGGTAAACACCTTTAGTTTAACATATATAAAAGTTTGACAGTATTGACATTTGGAAAATACGAATGCTTTTTAATATTTTAAGGATTGAAATTTTTTGCAAATAAAATATATAGCCAGAATGTTCAAAGAAAAATTAATACCAAAAGTACAGATAGTTGCATCGCTTGAGGTAATGCACGCTGGTTTAAATACAGGCCTGTATTTTATGAAAGTCTTTCACTCTCACCTACCTATCTGTGCGATATGCAATACGGTCAAACTTTCATTAAAGTAGTGAATAAATGATTTAAAAATTAAACAATAATTATGAAAAAAAGTGTGAAAATGTAACGAATATGACGTATAATGAATGAGAAGTGAATGGTTTAATGGATATTTACAAGAATAACTTACGTTCAACGTAGTTTATCTGAAAATGAATCGTTATGGTTAAAAATAAAAAGAAAAGTGTAAAATATATGCACATTACGTGCAAATCGTTAAGATATAGTAAAATAGTAAAATGTATTGTTTAAATACCGTTAATTAGATGATTTCTATGTTAAAATAGGTAAACACCTTTAGTTTAACATATATAAAAGTTTGACAGTATTGACATTTGGAAAATACGAATGCTTTTTAATATTTTAAGGATTGAAATTTTTTGCAAATAAAATATATAGCCAGAATGTTCAAAGAAAAATTAATACCAAAAGTACAGATAGTTGCATCGCTTGAGGTAATGCACGCTGGTTTAAATACAGGCCTGTATTTTATGAAAGTCTTTCACTCTCACCTACCTATCTGTGCGATATGCAATACGGTCAAACTTTCATTAAAGTAGTGAATAAATGATTTAAAAATTAAACAATAATTATGAAAAAAAGTGTGAAAATGTAACGAATATGACGTATAATGAATGAGAAGTGAATGGTTTAATGGATATTTACAAGAATAACTTACGTTCAACGTAGTTTATCTGAAAATGAATCGTTATGGTTAAAAATAAAAAGAAAAGTGTAAAATATATGCACATTACGTGCAAATCGTTAAGATATAGTAAAATAGTAAAATGTATTGTTTAAATACCGTTAATTAGATGATTTCTATGTTAAAATAGGTAAACACCTTTAGTTTAACATATATAAAAGTTTGACAGTACTGACATTTGGAAAATACGAATGCTTTTTAATATTTTAAGGATTGAAATTTTTTGCAAATAAAATATATAGCCAGAATGTTCAAAGAAAAATTAATACCGAAAGCACAGATAGTTGCATCGCTTGAGGTAATGCACGCTGGTTTAAATACAGGCCTGTATTTTATGAAAGTCTTTCACTCTCACCTACCTATCTGTGCGATATGCAATACGGTCAAACTTTCATTAAAGTAGTGAATAAATGATTTAAAAATTAAACAATAATTATGAAAAAAAGTGTGAAAATGTAACGAATATGACGTATAATGAATGAGAAGTGAATGGTTTAATGGATATTTACAAGAATAACTTACGTTCAACGTAGTTTATCTGAAAATGAATCGTTATGGTTAAAAATAAAAAGATAAGTGTAAAATATATGCACATTACGTGCAAATCGTTAAGATATAGTAAAATAGTAAAATATATATATATATATATATATATATATATATATAGGGTGTACACCGTGTCCCAAGACCTGATACAAAAAAACAGCTAATTAGCCCTGCGTTTTCAAATATGATTTATTTTGACTTCATATCGGATTCAGTGAAAAAAAAATACACTTTAGGTGATAATATTAAATCGTTCTTGTCGTAATTTCGTGCGCTTGCGAGGCCACGCCGCTCCGGGTCATTGACCGACCTTGGCCGTGCGCAAGCGGGCACTGAAAGAGCGAAATACAAAGAGGGAGTTTACACGAGCTTAGCATTTTTCATACAATTTCTTACGCGTAATAGGGAACATAACCACCCCCTTAAGCCTTCCGGAATAGTTTTAAACACCCTGTTTATCCGTATATTGACTAATATTTGATTTAATCGTTTCATACTTAAATGTCATAATTTTATGACTTGATGATCCCGTATATTTATGCAATAATAGTAAATGTAGTATCTTGAAATAGGTGACCGCGACCGCGTCGATCAGCTGTCGTACTTATTAGAAGAATCGTGTAATATTATCTCGTACATTCAAAATTTTGATGACGTCTATAACGAGACTATTTATATTATGAAATTTAAACAGTGAAACTAAACCGGTGGCGCAGTGAGTAGGCATTCATACCTCGTTACCCTCGTGCATCTGCCCTGTGCTTTCGCCGCTCTGTGGTTACTTTGAACGGCCTTATATAGTGAAGAAAACCATTTGCCGGTTTCAATTTTAAGTAGTCATACACTTTTTCATAACGATTGATGTATTTTTTAATTGGTTGCCTTTGTTTTGTTTCAGACTTGAACAAAATAATCAAATTAAAAAAAAACAATTTTTAGAATTGTGGAACTAGGAAAATGGGTTTGAAGTTGAATAAACTTGAGTATGGCATGAAATTAAAAGAATTTTTAGATTCGAAACGTTAATGTTGACTTGTACATAGTTTGAATAAATAGATATATTTTTTAAAATTTATTTTATTTTCAATACAAAAGGTGGTTTTAGTCAATTTTTAAGGCTACTATAACAATATATTCTGACAACACAATCTATACAATAGGAAGTTATATAATAGGAAATTTCTTAAAATTAAATATTAAAATCATAATATTCCAGAGGCCTATTCTAACATGCGTACAATCTTTGTCTGCCAATATTTTTAGAAATGAAGCAATTTCATAGAATTCTCTGATTACTGAGTTGAGAGTTTTAAATCTACCATAATGTCTTCTTAAATTAGCAATAGCTTGACTGACAGTCCACACAATTCTACAAGCTGAAGATACAGCTATACCACTAAAATCTGATGCTACAATCAACATTGATCCAAGGGCATAAAATCGCCAAGTCAACAGAAGGCGTTGCAAAGGAGGAATAGCAAAATTTCTGAAAATATGCCACAGGCACGAGTCGTTGCACGCCGAAGTCGCAGTTATTAATAATAATATTTATTGGTACACATTTTTCCATTACAAAATAGAATACCAAAGCAATATTTATTCAAAAATAAAACCAATGAAAAAAAACAAAATTAATTATGCCAAATAATTGATTGATTAATTAACATATTAATCAACAACCTAAGCCGACTACAGGCATCTCCAATTTAACATATATGTTTAGTACGGGCAATGTCCAGTTAGGTATGGTTATGTTATTATTCATCATGTAAGAAATAATAAAAAAAATAAAACATACATTTAAAATCACTGTCACTAAAACGGATCCTCCTATAAGAAGTTTTAAAGTTATATTTTAGTAACATTTTAATTTTACATACGTCGATACGATTAGGTAACATGTGGCAACACTGTGGCCAATTTCGGATCACACGGTGAAATATTTTAACATTTATGTATGGGGCTTCAAGAAAAACCTCATTGAAGGAATATAATTTTATTTTAACTTTTCAACCATATCTAATAGGGATAACCCCGGTATATCTAAACATTTATTTCAAATGATTAAACCGTGGTCACTTTCGATTTTTACTTATAAGTACCTATAGTAAAACATATTATAAGTAATGAATAAAATAATATAATTTAAAACAGTAGTTAGAAAGTATAAATTGGGTAAATTATCCCGCTATAAGAAGTTAAAACAAACCCACAAAGTTAAAACAAACCCTTTTCATCAAAATTAAAAAAAAGAACCTACTTTATACTAAAAGAAATGATGAACGATGGAACTAAAAAAAATGGAAATAGACGAAAAACATTATAACGTTGTAAAGCATTGAAGTCAGCTATCCGTCTTCGTTTAAAACCTCCTAAAATCAAACATACATTAAGAAAATAAAAAGACTAAATTAAAATTAAAAAAAAAAATAATTACTTTAAATTAATGATAAACTAATGGATTTAAGTGATGCAACTAAGGTAGAAAATTAATAGTTTTTTTATGGTAAAAGTTACGGAACGTCAAACCTACGAAGTCATAAAGCATATTGGGCTGGTAAAAAAAAAATGCTGATGGATTGGAAGGATTAATTACCGAGCCGCGACACACCATTCGTAAAACGCGCGGACCGCACATTGCCGCATTATAAAAACATTATATTTTGCGATGAACACCATCGGTGTGTGTTTTTAAGCGTCCTTTTTGAGTACACATATAATCACACTCATCGCATTTATATCTTTTTATTTTGCGATGGACACCATCAATGTGTGTTTTTAAGGTTCCTTTTTTAAAACTCATATAATCACACTCGCTGCATTTATATTTTTTTATTTTGCGATGAACACCATCAATGTGTGTTTTTAAGGTTCCTTTTTGAGTACACATATAATCACACTCGCTGCATTTATATCTTTTTATTTTGCGATGGACACCATCAATGTGTCTTTTTAAGTTTTCTTTTGTAATACACATATATTCACAATCGCTGCATTTATATTTTTTTATTTTGCGATGAACACCATCAATGTGTGTTTTTAAGGTTCCTTTTTGAGTACACATATAATCACACTCGCTGCATTTATATCTTTTTATTTTGCGATGGACACCATCAATGTGTCTTTTTAAGTTTTCTTTTGTAATACACATATATTCACAATCGCTGCATTTATATTTTTTTATTTTTCTGTGGACACCATCAATGTGTTTTCTTATGCTTCCTTTTTTAGTACACAAATAATCACACTCACTGCATTTATGTCTTTTTATTTTGCGATGAACACCATCAATGTGTGTTTTTAAGGTTCCTTTTTTAAAACTCATATAATCACACTCGCTGCATTTATATTTTTTTATTTTGCGATGAACACCATCAATGTGTGTTTTTAAGGTTCCTTTTTGAGTACACATATAATCACACTCGCTGCATTTATATCTTTTTATTTTGCGATGGACACCATCAATGTGTCTTTTTAAGTTTTCTTTTGTAATACACATACAATCACACTCGCTGCATTTATATTTTTTTATTTTGCTGTGGACACCATCAATGTGTACTTTTAAGTGTCCTTTTGTAATACACATATAATCACACTCGCTGCATTTATATTTTTTTATTTTGCTGTGGACACCATCAATGTGTACTTTTAAGTTTCCTTTTGTAATACACATATAATCACACTCACTGCATTTATGTCTTTTTATTTTGCGATGAACACCATCAAAGTGTGTTTTTAAGTTTCCTTTTTGAGTACACATATAATCACACTCGCTGCATTTATATCTTTTTATTTTGCGATGGACACCATCAATGTGTCTTTTTAAGTTTCCTTTTTGAGTACACATATAATCACACTCGCTGCATTTATATTTTTTTATATTGCGATGAACACTATCAATGTGTCTTTTCAAGGTTATTTTTCTCCTAAACATATTACCACACTCGCTGCATTTGTTTCCTTTTACACTGCTATGAACGTCTTTGATGTGATTGATTATTAGATATTTAAATGCAAACGACTTATAACATTCGTTACATTTTAACTGTCCAAATATTTTATTTTTATTTGGTGTTTCTACGTTCAAACATAACCTACATAAAAAAATAAAAAAATCTTCGGATATGGATCTATTGCATTGAACATTAATGGACGCGGTGCTATCTAGAGGACTCCCGCACTTCGTACACGAAAAATCTAAAGCGCTTACATTTATTTTTAGAATTTTCTTGGTAACTTTTTCGTATTTTACGACATTCGCCAAATTGTAAATATCAGGCTCTTTCTTGATAAATTGAACATCTTCAATTTCAATTTCCCGCTGTTGATTTATGGTAATTTCTTGGTTTTCATTTCTAGGATTTTCTTCATTTTTCAGATTAACAGAACTAAATATTTCCCAACTGGAATGGTGCATTTTAAAACTAATAAAGCTTACTTTGCAATAAATATAATGGTTGCGTATTGTTTGGCAGCGCTGTCATTGTGTTGTTATTTAGGTTAAATATTACTATTGATGTCAAAGATACAGATTTGAGTCACTTTTAAGGCCACAATTCGAATTTTGAAAAACATAATTCTCTCTGTCAATGTTATTTATAGCGAAATTCATTCCTAGTACTTTTTATTTGATAGGAAATTTAGTTATCTTAGGGTTTAAAATGAAAAATATCTTTGATTGTTAATAATATGATTTATTTTTCAACTCTATTGTGCAAGTAACATTTTTTTTCAAATAAAACGTACTATTTACTATTGGAAATGAGAACATTATTATTTACAAATAATGATTAGTGTCCTATTAAAGTGATAAGTGAGACTTAAATTGGTATGAAATAAAACAAATTTTGGTTTAAAATCACTAAAATAATAAGTAGGCATTTTGTTTAATAAAATGCGAAGAATTTTGGAAACTCAAACAATAAAAAAATATGTTTTTTTACTTGAAGTAAATAAATATTCTCAGCTTTACAAAATCAAATATATTGTCCTGACCCATCTCAGTCAACAGATATTTGGACTCTATAGATGCTTTATGAGTGTATGTCGTCTGTTTATTTCAAAAACAAGTTAAATGACAAAATGGGGTAAAATGAGTTAAAAATACAGTTTTTCGAGCTCTATCGACTGGTATAACACACTTAATGAAACGATGGCTGGTTTAGAAGTTAGCTTGTTTAAATACCGACTAAATACATTGATTCGCAGAAATATGTACTATTCAAATCTTCTAGGTGAATTTATAGGAGTTTTTTCTAGATTCATTCTAGGAAAAAAACACAAAATACCTTGAATGCTTTTACATGAAAGTATATTTTCTGTGACATGACATATCATATTTTAAGTAAAAACAGTTAAATATTGTTATTTTTTTTAGATGTAATATATTTCATATATACTTTTACAAACAAAAAACATTAAATTACAATTAATTATTTTAGTTGTTTTACTGAATGCGGTTTTTATAATTCTTCAATCAGCTAAAACACCTTAAGTTATTATAAATGTTTTGTGCGGGTAATATAGACCCTATTATTTTAATCACTAATGACTATTAAAACAAGTTAAATACGTTTAGACGATTTGAACAGTTCACTTGTGCGCGTTTCGGCCAGCCGTACTGCACTGAAAATATTTCCTTTTACTTTTATGAATACATAGCATTTTTTTCAGACTGTTTTGCGCATAAGGGTGACTCTTCAGACCTCAATGAAGAGTAACAACGCGTGGTAGATGAATGTGAATCACTTTTTGGAGATGATTTATCGGATGATGATCCCACATACAGGCCTTATGTTCCTCCATCAAGATCAATTTCTTGAAGAACTATCGTAGACATCTACCACCACAACAGCCATCAGGGATACACGAGTACATGAAGGCGAATATATGGACTATCCCTTAATTCTGATAAACAATTCTCCGCGGCACAGCAATGCAACAGAAAATGTTTTTTTTAATACCTTGACAGCCAAATTTAATGACAAGTATCCAAAACATTTCTATTGTTTCAGAATCACATCATATAGTTGAGACAGTTTTAAACGTTTTAAAAGTCTTACCAAAAAAAGAGATGGCGCAATATAGACCCTCAAAGCTGGGCAGGTAATGTAGCAAAAAGTTGACGCAGTGATGGCTTATCTTATATGACATACAATAAAAAGGTGCCTAAACCAGCAAAGTGTGATAAATGCCAATTTTCCCCTTGATGAACGTAACCAATTATGTAGATATTACTGGAGGCTTGATTTTAAAAGTAAGAAAAATTTCTTATTATCTAATGAACTCGTTCAATGGCCTAAACGATTTCTTGTTAGAACTCAAAGAAAACCAAGATTGTATGCCAAGAAATGTTTTTTTCCTAAAGGCGATTTATTGAAGGTGTTATTCCAGAAAATCAGGTGATGGGTGGTTCAGAGATCTTAATGCCTCTGCCACTGAAAAAGATCGAGTGCCACAACCAGCTTTGGATGAATCGTCAGACGAAGATTATTATAATTAAATGTTATATTATTGCCTTGATTATATTTATGTTTGATATAATTTTATTATTTGATAACTTTACTTTACTAGGTGTTTGTAGCTGTAAAGAAAAAAGAAAGATTTCATTTAGATGGTTTTTGTAACTTTATTTCATTGTTAACGATTATTGCTGCTTTAGACAAGAAATAGAAAGAGTATAGAAACTCAATTTTATTATTCTACAATCTTTTTTGTAAGCTAAAATATTTGTAGCTGTAAAGGCGGAAAAGAGTTAATTAGTTATTAAATTACTTGGTATTTGTGTTTTTTTTTAAATAAAAAAGCGTGTTTTATTACATGCTTCATTTCTATTTTTTTTTAAATACCTTTAGCTGATATAATAAGATAAATCCTAATTTAATAGTAAAACTAATATTTCACCGATATTTATCAAGGAAGTAATGGAAGATTGTTTGTATCAACGGGGCTCATATACTTACAGGTAAAACACAAATTAAGTATATTTAGTATAAAAATAACATTAAAACAAGTACAAATCGTATAAATTGTGTACAGGTAAAAGAAGTTAAAAGTTTCCCACTAGTTTATTTTTATTTTTTTATTAAAACAAACTTAGCCTTTAATCAAAAAAAAATGTTGATAACAAAAGATTATTAAATTTTCTTGATAAACTACATTCTTAATGTTTTTAATTTGTTACCTCAATATGAGTTTTCAAGTCTCAAACTTCTAAATTGATTTTTCTCAAAAGTGTCATATCTGCATTTAACTCGTTTTTGAAGTAAACAGACGATTTATACTACTCGTACTCGTATTACATTACTAAAAATACATCACAAAATATATATATATATATATATATATATATAAATTTTAAATAGAAGTTATATAATTATGCTTAAATATACTATTTTAAATATACTCTCACAACATTCAAATTATTTATTTCATGAATGGCGTATGAAGGTTGAGGAGGCGTATGGGCTGGAAGCCGGGACAGGATCCACCAACCACACGAGTGTCGTAAAAAAAGCATGGTGATGAAGCTATGTGCTTAATGGAGGTACGGCGAACGAAGATTTCGTATTGCAGGGTAATTGTTTTTTTTGATCCCACGTCGCTTGGTCAAACGAGCGTAGGATTTTCATGTATTTTTTACCCTAGCAAATGGTTTCAAATTTCGGTGGTCAAAAGTTCGGTAGGCACCGTAACACTCGTCCAGAATATTTTTTTATAAAATTGAGGTTAAACAGCCGCTAAACGTGGTTAATTTGACAGTTCTTAAGCGACGTTGTTAAGCTGCCGTTTAGTGTTAAGTTACGTTTATAAGTAAACTTTTCTGCTATTTAGGCTGCATACAGACCATTTAACTTTAAATGACGTTTATGAGTAAGACTAGAAATTTTATGTGTCCTCAAAAACGAGTCGTCAGATTCACATTGTTTTTATTAAAATGTTACCACGATCACTTTACGACTCACTAATCGATGTTTCGAGTCAATTAAATTATGGGGATTCCCTGTATCCTTTTTACTTTATGAATCCGGTAAAGTGGCCTACCTCCAGGGTCGACATGGAAAAGACACATATTATTTATTAGATCACTTTCAATGGCTTTATTGTAATTATTTTTCTTATATAACTCGTAAACACTAGAAAATACCAAATTAAAATTGCTTAATGATATCTGCACCACCTAAAGTATTGGTAAGTAGGCTATATTATCTTATTTTTTAATGTGTTTGAAAATAAACTATGGATTATGACATGATAACAAAATGACACATTAATAAAAACTATTTTTAAAATCATAAATAAAAATAGTCAGACCATCTAGGTTTTGATTAAATAAACCCCCAATACTTCTAAATTCAAAAAATGACTAGGTAATTCATTCCCACTATTAGATGGCAAAAATCAACTTCTCAAATACGGTATGAAGATGTGGTTCAAATATTTATTTGATACCATTTCTCGTTTACTTTCATTAATCTATATATTATCATCAATTGCTTATTGTCATTATATTTTTATATTATTTGCCGCCATCTGTTATTATATATATATTTTTTTTTTTTTTTTTTATAAGTTCTTTATTTATAAACAGAATACATATTTAATTTGTTTGTTCACAAAACCCTTGCGGGTTTTTATGTGAACTCATTCGTTCCTAATTTAACTTATTTAATAACATTTATATCTACAAAACATATTCAATATTCACTTAAAACACTTTTATCAATGACGAGCTACTCATGACGGTATCTCTCCAGACTGTCTTTAATTGTTTATTTATAAAAAAAACGGTCACTTCCAGTCGCGTCGGTGTAATTATAATGAAATCGGTACGAGTACATCTCACACCGGTCGCTTCGAGTACATTCATCAACAAAAATACTATTTACAATATATACCGTTAATTAGATGATTTTTATGTTAAAATAGGTAAACACCTTTAGCTTAACATATATAAAAGTTTGACAGTACTGACATTTGGAAAATTCGAATGCTTTTTAATATTTTAAGGATTGAAATTTTTTGCAAATAAAATATATAGCCAGAATGTTCAAAGAAAAAATTAATACCGAAAGCACAGATAGTTGCATCGCTTGAGGTAATGCACGCTGGTTTAAATACAGGCCTGTATTTTATGAAAGCTTTTCACTCTCACCTACCTATCTGTTTATACGTCATATTCGTTACATTTTCACTTTTTTTCATAATTATTGTTTAATTTTTAAATCATTTATTCACTACTTTAATGAAAGTTTGACCGTATTGCTTGACGCACAGATAGGTAGGTGAGAGTGAAAAGCTTTCATAAAATACAGGCCTGTATTTAAACCAGCGTGCATTACCTCAAGCGATGCAACTATCTGTGCTTTCGGTATTATTTTTTTCTCAATTATACAATTATATATATATATATATATATATATATATATATGTATATATATATATATATATATCTGTCTATCTATATCACTAACACCATAACACGATAACTACCATAATTTTACACCAATCACTGTCAAATTGATACATAAAATTTAAGGGAATAAACTCTCGGTCAAGTCCGTTAATGGGCAAAATCGGACCAGAGGGAATGAGGTTTTGAAAAAATAAAATTTTGCTATAACTTTCTTAGTATCTAAGATATCGAATTCATTTCAATTTTATGTTATTGCTTAGTTAAAGATTTAAAACTTACCTAAAATTTTTTTTTTATTGCACCAACCATTGCTCCTAGGGGTTGGAAAAAGGAATGTTTGATACAAGTTCGTACAGTTGGAGTTCGCTCTTTCGTTCGTACTTTGATCCGGTTAAATCTACCTCCACGGCGTGCCGGAGGGATTTTTTATTTATAGTGCTTGTGGCCACATACCGGAAGGCTGATTAGATTTTCAGGTCAGTGCGTCATTTTTTTTCTGCCAGCTGCCACTGCCAATTATACCAGCGAACGAACTTTTAAAACGCCCACAGATGAGCGTGAAATTGCACTGCACCAATTACGCGTGTCGCACGGCGTGTGGCGTTGATTGAGTTTAAAAACGTGAAATAACGATGCCCTCAACTTCATGCAGTGTAAAATCGTGCATTAAGGCGCCTACATACCTGAATGCTACAATAATGCGAATTTTTATTTTAAATTTATTTACAGTTATTACAGTTTATTTACATTAAAGATAATTTATTGTTCTAGGGAATCAACTAAGAAAATTTCTTAAAAAATTGTTTAAAAAATATATAAAATAAAACAAAACCGCCATGTTTTTAAAATTTAATTTTTTGAAGTCAATCCGCTTATGAAACCAGCAAAATCACAAATAAAATAAATGTAGTTTTATGATGAGAATTATGAAGAGGGATTTATCTAAGCTATTTGAGAGATATGTTATAATAGCTTAAAAATAAAATGAAGTTTGCCTAAAATTAGACATTTTTGTTTTAGTTTTAGATAAGGAAATTATCATTTTTTTTAAAATATATGTTATTTTCTTATACGTTATTGTAAAAAATGATAAAAAACATTCCCTTACTTTTTAAAAAAACAACTAAATGTTATCAATATTTCATACAAAACGGTAGTAAATGCCCGTAATTTTTACACCTTTCCGTTCATCGTGCAAATCTACTTTTCGCAGGCTACAATTTGTAGATTAGATTCATTCAAATGGTGGCCTTCGTTCCGTATGCAGTGCCCATAACCATTCTAATTGCACGGAATAAATAAATTTAATGGGAGATGCCCAATTTTTAAAGTGCTTGCGAAATAAATGTGTTCGCAAATAAAATCTTCAACTTGTGATTCGTTCGATTCGGATCAGCGCATTGAATGATCGAATCCGCCGCGTTTGGCTTCGTGTGATTGGCGGACGATTGCCGGGTTGCAACCCAGCAATCGTTGCGACCCAGCAGCATCACGATTATCAGCAGCGGAGATTATAGTCTGTGTCGGGCTTTTAAAAAAATAAAATGATGTGTACTGGGTGGTATCGCGTTTCGGCGTAACTTTCATACGAGATGTTTTGATTAGAATACTTATATTTCGGTTTATAATGGTATAGGACTCGATGCCCTTTGTCTATTATCTATGGCACGATTTACTTTCCTTTTCTGAGGAAATGGAATTCCAATATTCTTGGCTGCCTGACGTCACAAATCCCGCAGAATGCAAGAATTCTCTCCCATTATTTCTTATTCGATCTTTTTGTTGCTAACTTAGTTAATAATTAAT
This sequence comes from Neomicropteryx cornuta, assembly GCA_020383195.1. Classification (NCBI taxonomy): domain Eukaryota; kingdom Metazoa; phylum Arthropoda; class Insecta; order Lepidoptera; family Micropterigidae; genus Neomicropteryx; species Neomicropteryx cornuta. Next base: position 41,578,687 of record JAHKQU010000018.1, read on the forward strand.
TAATATCATGGTTTCCAAAAGTAAACCAACAACTGTTTATTGTTTAACATTAGTCTTTTATTGACTGACTAAACTAGACTGAGTATTATGTATAAAAAACTTGAGTACCATTTCAAATTAAACTTTTTATTATAATTTTAAAAGTTCCATACCAATATTTCCAGTCTATTTTAAATTTACGTACTTTGTAGTTATTACGTATAAAAGAAATTAAAAAAAACTATTTATTTATTCAAACCACAAAAAAAATAAATTAGTATGTTTGTTTTTTTAGTTTTTTTTCTGCATTTTTTTATGCAATATCTTTTAAAAAAAGATATCTACTTGATATCATTGAGTATTGAAGCGTATATTTATAATTATCAACTTGCTAAGCATAGTTACTAAGAATTCCTTAGATTTTTATATAAAGTTATTTATTTATTATTATTTATTTATTTACAAAATAGCGATATATATTGTGTATAAATAAATATTCTAGATAGGTCTGGCCCTTCGAACCCTTAATCCCATAATCGTAATATAATCAATACGAACTTTCTTGGATACATTAAAAGTGATAATTACAATATTACCTGGAAAGAATACAGCATTAACATCTTATTTGGGACTAAGGCAAAAAAAAAATGGTTTTTCAATAATGAATTTAAATTAAAAACATCGACATATATTGAACAAGATAAACATCGTATCTACTTTTTTAAAAATATTTTTGAAAAATATCATCTCACGTCATTTGACAATTATTCTTATAATCGAATATAACCCTATTTTATTAATAATGCAAAACAGTTTACAATGAAAAAATAAAAAATGGAAAATACTAGACGAGATTAACAATCTTAAGTAATTCTTTAGAAAGAAGAAATGGAAGATTGTGGAAGAAGTTAATCGTCAAAACAAAATAATTATATATTGTTAGTTTAATTAATACATCGACAGTATGCAATCAAAGGAAAGTTACAGATTAAATCTACGATAATTCCATTAGCACGTACTACTTATATAATGCATGTAATATATAACCATGTTATTAGTAAGAAATTTTAAATATAAATTCTTATCTAAATTAATAGTCAGATCAGCTAGATGTCAAATTTGTCTACACACACACAAACTGAACATTTTTTATTCTCTTGAAAATCATATATAATAATATAAATTGTATATTGAACTGTAAATAAGTTGGTCATTAACCTCAAAAATTTCAATGGCTATATAAAATAAAAAAGGAAGATTAATTATGAAAAGAGAAAAATATTTTCATGGGAAAAGTCCTTTTATTGAATGCTTTCTTTCCTTCTTTCCTTTTCATCGATCATTCCTTTAACGACGGCCGCGTCACAGGCGCGGGGCGTCGGAAGAAATCCTCGGCGGCCTTGATAAATAGCCCGGGCAAATATTTGTACATCGTAAGCCCAATTATGGCGTATAATAAAACTCATTAAGGGCGGCATTTTTTGCCGTGCCGGTGACCTTAAATTGCGGCGGGAGGCAAATTGAAAGAGAGCGTAAAAGAAAACCGGATAAGCAGACCCTCAGCTTCTATTCATCGCCTTCCAGCCTGTCCTGCAGGCTTAGTCTGGCTGCCGTTTGGCGCTCGAAAATCGATGAAAGTGATGACACATTCGAGTCGATAGGCTACTCAGACTAGGGCCACTGGATGGGTTAGGTTAGGTTAAGAACTGAATTGTTTACTAAAGTCGCTATTGAACGTTCAAATCATATCTCATCAGTTGCGGTCATTGGGCAACATTAGTCAACTATTCATTAGTGGGTGGCGGATCAAGGACACGTGTTTTATTTATGATTAAATTTTTAATAGTTACCAAAAAAAAAGTCTAAAAAGTGTCTAAATGAATCCAAATTAATATTTATACTCTGGCTTCTCCTTAAGTGCAACACAAATTATGGTATGACTCAATTGCCGCCTTAAATCGTATTAGTAAAACGTATAATACACCTATTAGCATCTAATAATTTTAAAATTTATAAAGTTATTTTTGCGTTTTATTTTTTAATTTTATTTTCTATTTCCCACCCATTAAGTTCTTCGTATTTATTTTTATAATTATTGTAAAATTCTGGCACACAGCCTAAAAGTTTAGTTGAAGAAGAAGTACATTAACGTTGACGTTTATGAATTTAAATATAACACAAAATTTAAATTTGGCATAGAAATAAAAAACACTTTCGTTTTTCCCGAATTTTTCGAGCAACTTTTACATATATATATATATTTAGAACCTCATTTGAACTATTATGAACTTAAAAAAAAATTACAAATCGGTCCAGCCGTTCTCGAGTTATGCGCTTACCAACGGAGAGCATCTTATTTTTATTTATATTGATATATTTAATATTTTTGTGGCTTCAAAAACAATGATACAACAGATATCACAGAAAATCTGTCAGAAACAAACCACATTACGCTCTTTTAAGCTCAATCTCTTTTAAGCTCAATCCTTGGACGTATAGTCCTCGGCCGTCTATTTCGGTCCCCTAGTTTTACCTTCATGAAATTTGAATTATCGTGGGAAGCACGTAACTCACTTGTCTGGTACTGACACTGAGATCCTATAACAGCCCGTTCCGGCTATTCCGAGCATTCAATATCCGACAGCTGCGATGTATAAACTATGCAAATGCATACCTGGTTAGACTAAGAAACCATTAGTAGATTGTTTCCCTCTAATTGCGGTTTGGTGCTAATTCGAGAGTATTCAAAGGTCTCGTAGAAAATTAAAAGTATTCTTTTACGTATATATGATATTTTAATTTATTAATTTAGGGTCCTACAAATATAAACATTAAATAATAAGTATAACCCTGATACTTTTTTTTAATGATGAGTCACTAAAAATAATCTGAGAAAGCCAGAAATGGCACGTGGAATTTTCAAACATTGTACATCCTATATAATATATATTGATGATATGTCTGTATGTGTGAAAGGAGATTATAACTTATTAAATAATATGACTATTTTTTATTTGGGAAATAAAACAGAAAAACATATATAGGCGGTACACAATAAAATAATAATAAAAACAATGAAAATAATAATATCAACTAAAATAAAACTAATTAAATATTCCTACCGAGTATAAAATTAGTTTTCATGTTAAAGTTTTTCGAAGCCACTGGTATATTTTATATTTATGTTAAACACATTCTATGAATGGGTTCATTTTGCCCATAATTGGTTCTACGACGTGGGATGTCTAACAAAACGTTCGTTCTTGTCACACGTGAAGGTACCCTGAGATGCATTAGCTCAAGTAGAGAGCTACAGGTAATTGTACCTGACTTAATTCATATATACCATCAGATTTAGCCCTTCTTTTAGCTAAGGATTCAAGATTATAGATCACATTTTTTGAAGGTAAAATGTGTCAACTCGAAGTCTCAAATACACACACACAGTTACACCTAACACACACACACACACAGACAAAAGTCACAGGTTGATAAAAAATATTATCGGGATCTGCTTGTTCAATTTATTACGTATACGTACAGATTCCTTGTAATATACTCGTAAGTATAAGAAATTCTATTATTTTATGGTTTTTGAAGTAAAAGGTCTAAGCACGATAGAATGACTAACCTTAACCCACCTTAGGTCTTACCTAACTATGGAACTCTTAAGCATAGGTTATTCTTAGGCAAACGTTTGACGTTAGGGATACTTATCTCAATTTAAGGGATTCTTAGCCCTAAGTGAGGTTTGGTGAAAAAGGCAGTTAGATTTATGCGACTGGACGCATAACGAAACCACCATTGACCACCGACGGCTGTTTTTCAAACATCTCGATAAATAATTTGTTCACTTTATGCGTCCTCGAGCAGGCATAGCGAGCGAAAAGAATAGCGATAAGTCTTCTTCTGTCATAGGCAACAAACACGAAATGAATAGAAAAAAGTTTAGGTAGGTACTTATGTATATAGAAGGCATGTTGGAATATCGTTCATAAATAACAGATGGCACTGCTCTCGACAGTTTGGCGCAATGGAGTTTGAACTCAATTTCTACAAGCTTTCATTTCGATTCCAATGTTTGTATGCCGGTTTAGGTCAAATCTTGCAAGCTGAATAAGAACCACTTCTTCTTATCCTACGGAGTTGTAGTTTGACATGTTGGTTGAGTTCCGACGACAATACATTTTCGTGATCTGATTTTACACATAGGAATGTCTCCAACGAAGAAACTCCTCAATGGTCAAAAGCACAGACACGAAATTTTATATATGCATTCAATCACTTGTTTTTAAAAATGTATTTTTACTATTAATTTATTTATATTTTATTTCCAAAGGCATAACATACTAAGTCGGAATAATATTAATAACCAATACCGGAGTAAATCGATGTAATATAAACTATAAAAATGTGAATATAACTAATAATCCACTTATAAAAAAATGTTTAGAGAATATTCTGTATGCAAATAACAAGGTTTATAAATTTTATGGAAGATTTACAAAAAACAGTTTTTTTTGAGCTTGCAAATTTTCCACCCTCAGAAAACAAAGTACAAGGTAGCACTCGAAGCCGAAACCGAATAAGGATCCTAACCAGAACCTTAACTGGCCACTGCAAGCTGATCAAACACCTGCACAAATTAAGCCCATCGACCGACGACAGGTGCAGGATCTGCCAAGTGAGTCCAGAAATGCCGTTGGGAGAATGTGAGGCCCCTCATGTACAAAAGGTACCAGCTTCTAGGCAACCATCTCCTCAAGCCTGAGGAGATTAGAACCATCGCACCTAAAAAGTTACTCAACTTTATCTACAGTACGGGACTAGAGGGCGAACTATAAGTGAATTTAAAGGTACAATAGTTATGGAAAGGACGCGGTACGCGGGGGGGGGGGGGGGGTAGACTCCCCACATCCACTAACATTCAAAACATAACATAGCACGCGAATAGTATAGTCACGTATTACCGCAGTCGAGCGACACGGACGCATCAATTTTGAAACGCTCCTGCCTACCTACCTCACGCGATAAAAAAAAAAAAATGAAATGTTTGAAGTGCAAATTATCAGTGCCGTCAAATGGTGAATATATGACATGTAACGGTTCCTGCAAAAGTTTATTTCACTATAACTGCCTGAAGGGACGTGACTCAACATTAAAGCGAAATCGCCATCAGTGGAAGTGCCTAAATTGCATGGAGGGTAGCGAAGACATTGCAAATGCAGAGACCTACGCGGCCTCGTCGGCAAGCACGGCTAAGACTTTCACCGATGATGTTTCTATGAGAGATATCCACGTAATGATAGTACAGATAAATAAAAAACTATCTACTCTCGATGAAATGAGATCGCAAATCAATGACATTGCGAAATTCACGGAGTTCCTGGAAGGCAAATATGAAGATGTCCTAAAAGCCGTGGATGAAAACAAGGCTGCGATTAACACATTGCATCTGAACTGTCAGGATTTGCAAGACTCTAATAAAAATAAGGATAAAATTATCACTGATCTGAACGAACGTGTGCTTGATTTAGAACAAAGGTCAAGGGAAAGGAAGGTTGAATTAACTGGAGTGGAATGTCAGGACAACGAGGACCTCCAACATGTCATTTCTGCCATCGCTAATACCATTAAAGTACAGGATAAAGGTATCGATAAAATCTTCCGCGTACCAACAAAAAACAAAAAAAGATATCCGTCCATTATTGTACAATTTAATAATGTATGCAGCCGAAACGAATGGATGTCTAATCGCAAAAAAATAATAACAAATGATGACGTGTTTCGAAATGGCAATGCTAGCCGAATTTTTGTAAATGAACACCTACCTGCTTCGACTAAGGAACTATTCTGGAAAACTAAAACTTACGCCAGAAATAATAATATAAGATTTTCTTGGGTAAAAAATGGCGTAATATTTATAAAAAAATCCGAAGAGTGTAAAAACGCTACAAAAATTAAATCTGAAAGTGACCTGCGCATTTTGCAGTGAACGGACGGTGACTTTTGTTTTTTTTTTTACGATTTGTAATATTATCTATACTCCGGTCAGAAGATGATGCTCAAGAAAAATTCATTACATATTTTTCTTCTCAAAATACATTTGACAATTGGTTTATGGAAATACCTGTCAGCAAAGTTCACGTGTTTACATTTTAATGTACGGTCTCCAAAAAAAATTAATGTGAATCAGTTACAATTAGAAACGTGCAAGGCAAGAAAATATCTAGACTGTATTAGCTGAAATAAATATTAAAAGCAGTGCCGCTAATCTCTATAATATTCCTGTTTTTGATTTAATGATGACTACGCGAGAATCGAAGCGCGGCGGGTGCATCGCTGATTACATTCGAATAGAGCATCGAGCGGACCTCCGACCGACAGCGCCATCTACATGGACACTTTCTCATACATCTGATCGCCATCTACAGGTCATCTAATCAAATTACGCGTTTGTTTATAAACGAATTGGATGACATTTTAATAGCATACCGAGTAATGAAGCGACCTGCCTCACCGGCGATGCAAATATTGATCTGCTCGAAAACAGAAACCACTGCCACGTACTGCGATCTGTTGGCGAACTATGCATTGATGTGCTGCATACGTGAAATTACCGGAGAAGAAATTAGGTACGGGGAAGTGACAGCTAGCTGTATCGATCACTTTTTTTGTTAGATCTAGGAATTATTATCAAGCTTATTCGGCAATCATACACAATAAAATATCGGATCACTACCCCATTTTGTGTGCTAGATAAATAAAAAATCTATACAATTGTCAATCTATAATACAGGAAAGACTGGTTGTTAATGTACATATAATTCTATCATTTCATTCTTCTTGTCAATGTAATGTTTTTTTTTTAACACTAGGTTAAGGGTGTAATAAAAAAATATTTGTATATATATAATGAAGTAACATGTTGCTAAACAAGTCTATACGAGTGAGTATCTGGTAGACGAGTCGGCAGGCTCTTCCAGAACATGTAAAGTGCTTACCTTGAATATGTGAAATAAAGGTCGCGAAAGCGACATTGAATTTGAATTTGAATTTGAATTTGAATTTGAATTTGAATCTCGATGACACCTGCTCGGTGTGACACGAACGTCGTGCGTATTATATACAGGGTGTCCCAATATCATTCCCGTAAATTTAAGGGGATGTATATGTTCCCTGTTACGAGTAAGAAATTATATAAAAAAATGCAAAAATATTTGATACCCAAATTAATTATTTGTTAAACTAAATTTGTGTAAAACAATCATAATATTACGCCAGCGTTCGTCAGGCATACTAAACCCGCTGAAAACACGTCGGGCGCCACATCGTGAATGCAACTCAAGGTCGAGCGGACGTAAACTCGTTTTACACAAATATATTAGGTTTTAAATAGAAACTTCAACATTTTTTTTCTCGAATACCATAATGAATTTTGATATAGTTTCTTAAGACTAGGAATCGTAGGACCTATTAGCTGTTTTTTTTTATTGGGATTGACCTTGGGACAACCTGTATACATTTGCGGCTTGACCAATGGAGTGTCGTGAATTTTGCTATGCTTCGCAGCCCCAAGAACTTGCTTAGATGCTCTGCATCGCACTGGGTTCGTTCGACGTTTAGCGGAGTTTACGAATACGGCTGTTAGATTTTAAGCACTATAAAAGAAAACTGGGTATGAAAATAATATGATTTTTTGTAAATTTGCAAAAGTTTTGCTATCCGAGCCGACCGCAAAAGCGGGTTCTAGGCATAGCTACCGCGTACAAATTTGAAGTCGGACGACAGAATACAATCGACATATTTGAAGATTGTTGTGTGCTACAAATGAACACGTGTGTGATACATTTTAAATTTGCAGTGTATTGCAATTTGATCTATCAACTGCCTGTCATGACATCTGTTGACTATAATATCCGTTCCATCTGTTGCATCAGTGTCTTCCCTGACCTGTGCAATGGGTGCGAAAGAGATACAAGGTTGACCTCAGTTGGATGTGAGGGTTTGAAATGGCGTGGTTTTTAATGAGGCACCTGATATGGCTTCGTTGCATTGAAGGACGTGTTGAATAAGCGGGTGTACCTTCTAGCAGTATCGAATCGCCTCTACGAAAACATAATAAAAAGTGATCATATCTTTAAAAAAAACATTTTATTTTTTTTTTATTGCGAATTTGGAAATAGCGTCATCTAAAAAAGATGATTGATTAAACTACACAAAAAATAAATAAAATTACCGCCAATATTTAATGATTCCTATACAGCTGCATTCTTATACAATATAAATGTATGGACGAATTAAACCACGACCATCTCGTTAAAACTTAGTAATAAAAATTGAAAACATTCAATTATTCAGTTCCTTAGATGACACGTAACACACACGCCATTACAAATTTTTCCTTATTTCTGAACTCATTGAAGATAATTTGGTTAATAATAGTTTACCTATAAAACGGCTGGCTAGTTTCTTAATAGTTTTCATTAGGAAAGCTTCCTATTGCAATGGGCAAAATTTCGACATATCTTTGCGTTTCACGTCCTGTAGAATCCATTTATATGTATCACTTTATTGTGGACACCAAATTGTGGACAGATGTGAAATTGATACATAAAATTAAAGGACATAAAATCTCGATCAAATTCGTTAATGGTCAAAATCAGACCAGGGGGAAGGGAATGGAAGGGGTTTTTTCGAAATAGAGAAATTTCGCTATAACTTTTCCATAGTATGTAAGATATCGAATTCGTTTAAATTGTTTATTATTTATTAGATAAGGACCCAAAACTTATCAGAAAACGTTTTGATAGCACCAACCTTTTTGGTTGGTTTGTAGGCCTATAATTTCCCTTTTGTTTGAAATAATTTTTGATATGAGCAACCCTAACGACACAGTATAAAGAGGGATTCAATGAACGCACTCTCGCTGCGCAATGTACGGTGGGTTGAGGTGCGCGAGCTGCTGCGAGGGGGTGTATCACGTGGATCACCTATCTCCTACTTTGATCCGGTGAAAACTACCTCCTCCTTCCGGCGTGCCGAAAGGGATTTTTTGAGTTTGCTTTTCAAAATATGGAAACTTTTACTGAAACTTAACTTTTGACCCCGAAAAGCCTTGTCACTTGTTTTCAGAAGTCGTATGCGGTTAGAGCTTCATGTGCCTGAGTAAAGGTATATCTACCCTCATCGCTCGGCTGTGCATCCTGAGACACAGTCACACCGAGTTATGTTGTTAAAGCTATATTTTAAAAATCTGCCTTTACTATGTTAAAGACATTAGTGATTTAAATTTATCCTATGGCTTCGGTAATTTGTTCCCACCAACTCTGGCAGCGCATGCATTTTACTATGGTTAATGGGCGCTTTTAGGCTGAGCAGTTTAATAACACTACTACGCATAGGGCGGTTGTCATTGATTTAAATCCTCTTACAAAGTATACCCGCTATTTTTACAAAAGTCTATACAGGAAGTAATAAAGTGGATATAGTAAAGGAGTTGTACACGTGTGCTTCGTATGGCTTCATTACTTCCCATTTCAATCTCTATATAAACCTAACCTAAATATATATATATGGCTTATGTACAATAAAGAGGCTTTATAACTGCATGAGTTTTCAATAAACCGGAAGTAATACATTGTTTTAATTAATTGACTTGGTCAATCATGTCTAAAAAAATGGAAAAAGTTATAATTTTTGGTGATATAATCAATGGAAGAATATGTTAGAGCCAATTTCCTCATTTATCTACATAGAGGAAATCAATCTAAACAATAACTCAAAACAATTCGTAGTTCGTTACCACGTGACCACGCACCACCACCGAACTAAATTACTTCTTGAATTTTTTTGTTATACTTCCCAGTTAGCTGTACTGAAATACATTTGAAATCGGTTTATTTTAATTTTTACGTAGGTTTTTTAGCTATTTAAATTTTAGCTATCCTAAACATCTTCTATACATTGTTTAGTAGCGGTAAATTAGTTAATCAGAACCTGACGACCTGGTGTCATTAAAAGCATCTTCTCCACAGACTGCTTCAGGGTTGCTTCATTTCATATCTTCACTTGAGCTTGTGGCACTTTTAGCACATTCGATGCTGGTGCGGATAGTCATAGAGGCGAAAGTGAGTTATTTTTTAGGTCTGTGTAGATAAAAATAAAAAAAAAACATAGCTACAATGGTATCACGACATTCTTTCAATTAATCATAAATTTTGACACATTTTTTTTTTTTGTAAATTTTTACTCGCGGCTAGTAATGAATCCCTTCCCTCCCTTCCTACTTATAGGATTTGTGGTTTATGATATACTAACTTCTCTTAAATTAACCTTTTTTCAATAAAAGTTTCGCAACATTGTCTTAAAATAATATACTAATATTTAGTGATGTGGATACAAATGCGGATCATTGGTGTCTCAAGAATATTTGATGTTTGCAATATAAATGTGCTGTTTCCTATGATCACATATTAAATGTGATTTTAAGAAATAAAAAATAATTCAAATCGAATTTAAAAGTATTCCATTGCTATCTAATACCCTTATATTTAGAATTTTATATAGGTATGTCATAAAATTCAAAATAATGTAAAGGTTCGTTCAAGATCCACCAAAAAGTAACGGATATCCTCGAATATCCGCGGGGGGAAGATAATATAAAATTGTGGATATAGTAAAATTGTATAATGTATTGTTTAAATACCGTATTTAGATGATTTTTACATTAAAATAGGTAAACACCGTTAGGTTACCTTATATAAAAGTTTGACAGTACTGACATTTGGTAAATTCGAATGCTTTTTAATATTTTAAAGATTGAATTTTTTTTCAAATAAATTATATACCCAGAATGTTCAAAGAAAAATTAATACTGAATGCACAGATAGTTGCATCGCTTGAGGTAATGCACGCTGGTTTAAATACAGGCCTGTATTTTATGAAAGCTTTTCACTCTCACCTATCTATCTATGCGATATGCAATACGGTCAAACTTTCAAGAACTGTATTTCATGTTCTTTTTATTTTCAATTTTTAAAAATTTAAAATCAATTGTTTGATATTATTCAATATTAATAATATATTTAAAATTATTCTTTTTTTGCGTTATTACCTAAATTATTGTATACAATTTCTAAATAGTAACCACGCTAAATAAATAAATAACACGAGCATTATATTTCAATTTATAATTATTATAACGCGGTAGGTACTGAACATTCTTTTACATATTTATATTTGCGCTCATAGATGAATTAAAAATTAATTCTAACTGGCCAGTAATAAACTAGGGCGCCGCCTTGCTTCGCTGCGGCATACATTGGAGCGGAGTTTAGTACATATATAAATGTATTTCTCCATAGGGATTACCATTTAATTTTTTATAATTCTTTACACAATCAAATCTATATGTTATTTGGTATCGATGCACAGAAGACATTGTCATGGTTATTTTAAAAAAATAATTATCAAAATCGGTCTTGTAGTTCTAGAGCCTTAGTTTGTGAACAGAGTGACATTTGAGTCACCACATGGGAGCTTCGCTCCAATAAAACTTTCAAAAGCTGCGCTCTCATATGTTTGTAATTTGAATATGATCGCGCCTTAATGATGAGCGCTATGTCATATGTCAGGTTCATACTAAAAATTTGTGACTTTAATGTTATTTTTTTATATATATTATCCGACCACCTTTCGATGTGATCTAATGGTTACTTTTCTTGGGTAACAATCTACAAAAGAATATTCAACACTTTCGCATTTGTATTTTTCGAGTTGAACGTCGCAACGGACGGACGGACGAACAGAAAGACATTATCATTATAAACACGCAATCTGGGCAGTCCAATACTGCCGCCATTACCTAAAAAGTGACAAATCCAAATTATCATTTTTTGAGAAACAGACAAAAAACATTTAGTGAAGGATTTATGCGTGAAAATGAAATAATTGTAAAATATTTTTTGTGTAGTAATAATATAAATAATCATGATTTTAAAGTTTTTATTTTTATTGTTACTAAATTTTAATAATTATTACTGAAATGGTTATTACATAATTCTAACTTTGCGTAATTAAATCACAAAAAATATTGAAACAATGCAAAAGAGTAGTAAAAGCCCACATGCCACTTTTTAGATTAACTAGGGTAGGCTAGCTTTTGAAAAATTACTAAAATAATAATTAAATAAAAATAAATCAAGTAGTTGTTATATGTATAATGTTTTTTTAATTTCAATCATCAATGTCATGAATGAGATTAACATTTTGGTTATTAATCACCAAGTCATTCCAAATTTCCATTCTTAAATATCTTTTATTGGGTGCATGTTCACGCCGATAGTGTGATACCGCTGGGTTGAATGATTCCACAACGTTTCTATCAATTTTTCCCTTTTTGCATATTTACCCCGTTTATCGAAAAAAATATTATTTTTGTAATTTTATTTTTCCATGGATTTTGTATAATCCTGTCATTCGTTCTTGAAAATCCCAAAGTTGTCAACAAAATATTTTAAAAACTCCTATCTTTTCTTCAGTAGAATTTGTTAGCATATACTTAAACGAATTATTCCGTATGGTATTGTCCCCACTCCAACGTGCGTCATTTAATAGGCATTCGGGATACTTTGCTAGAAATAAATACATTTCTCTCAGTAAAAGAAAAGTTTGCTTGAGTTTATGCTTAAGTTTTTGACCCTCTTTATGAGCGATTAGTCAATCTTTTAATGGCATATCAAATTTTCTCCTTTTTTTCTCCACAATAATTTCATTTAATACTTCGATATTTCCTGTTTCGATTTACTGGATTTCATTGTTGGTTATATGGTCCGACGTTTCAATTGCAATGAGGCTACTCTGGATTGAAGATTCTGACATATTTCCAGGCTCAAAATCAGGATCTTGACATGAATCATCGGAATTAAAATCTAGCGGAAAAGGGTCCAAATTTTGGTAATTATAATCAGAGACAAAATGTAGCGGTAAGGTGTCGAAAAAATCATGATTGTTCAATTTCGAACAAGACAGTCCGCCAGGGAACTCAAAATCTGCAGATGTAACTATACCATTTTGGTAATTCAGGCTTTTTTGCAAATCTTGATCCGACATAACCTCTAAATGTTGAGATCGACTTACGTATGTAATTTATTCTTGTATGGTTGTATGTAATTTATTAATCTCGGGCTCCCATAAAGCAAGTCTTAATAGTTTTCTTCCTATGCTCTCCATTTTAAATCAGCAAAGCACTATTATAGTTCATAATACAAGTGGTTAACTCCACAATTTAAGAAAGAAATGCACACGCAACGTTTGATAGCACAACACTAGAAAATGGCTTCTATTCCATCAGTAATAAATATCAAATACGTTAACATAAATAATCGAAATGACATGGTAAAGCAACTTATAATAGTGGCAAAAGCCAAATACACACCTTAAAGGTGGCATATCCAAGATGGAAATTAAGAAAGTTGCAAGTGCAATGGATATACCCCTTTTTTGGTAAGTTTAGTCAGCATTTTTAGGTCATATCTTGGATATACCACTAATTGTGACCATAATATAATAAATATAGAGGGAATCACCACTTTTTACTTGAATAAATACATAGTTTATACCTCAATAATGCTAGGAAACCAAAAAAAACCAAAATTGAAAATTTTGGATTTGCCACTTTTTAGTTAATGACGACAGAATAAAACTATAAAGCTATTCCGAAAAGTCAGATAAAAGTGGTTTAAAGATGAGATATTTATTCGAAATTTGCCGCCATCGAGACCCAAAAATATCCTACTGTGTCCAACGCCAAATTTTAAATTTTGAGTAATTCTATAAGTCACGCTCGAGGCAACTTCTAAAACGTCATAAAACTCAAGCACCTTTTAACCGTCGAGGGCGTACATTTTAAAGACCTCGGTCAACGGGTCTCTCAAAACAATTCCAAGCAATCGGTTTTTTATCGCTCGTTTGAGGCGAGTGGGGTTCCCTTGAACGCGAGCCAAATTCTAACCCTCCCATTCGACGGCCCCGTTCCGCCAACCCGCTCGGCTACTTACCACCACCTCGAAGGCTCTGGTTTTCAAAAAGTGCCCGCTGAAATAATAACCAACGAACGTCTTATCAAACTTAACATACGCAAAAACGTATAGATACATATGTTGCCTTTAGTCATATAATGGTCTTTTCTTGTATGCATTCTTTCGTAATATTCTGAAAAATGTGTCACAATCAACAACTTCTCCTTAACATAGCTATGTAACCCATAAGCTGACCGTTCTTACTTTCACTTTTAGGTAGATTTCACTAGGATAGCTACCTATTGCAATGGGTACCATGTCATGACTTCCGGTAAATTTCAACATATCTTCGCGTTTCATATTCCCTAGAAACCAAAACCCCCTCAATTTAAAAGTTTATATTCTTGTGGACACGATAACTGCCGTAATTTTACACTAATCACTTTCAAATTTCTTCATAAAATTTAAGGGCACAAAATCTCGGTCATCTTCGTATAAATTATGTTTGATAGTAACGAATATTGGTCCTAGGGGTGTTAAAAACTGGTTTTTCAAAATTCAAAAAAATCATACTTCCCTTAATAGATCCAATCGGTTCAAAATGTTCATTGTAGGCCCATTGTATATTTGACACAATTTTTTATACTAGCCCTTACGGTAAGAGATGACCAACATGTTTCAGTGAAATCTACCTCCGCGTTCCGGCGTGTCAAAAGGATTTATTTAGACCCCTCAGTCTTTATTTAATACTAACTTCTTCCAAATTGAATTTTTTTCAATAACTCGGCTAAAGTTTCGCAATGTATCTTAAAATACTATACCAATGCAAAATTTTATGTATAGTGAACCATTAAATCATGTTCATATATTTATTATATATAAATAATCTAATATTAAATTACTGTAGAACACGCTCATTTATTGTATTTTTTTTTATTTAAAATAGTTTTTTCTTTTATCTTATTTACTATTTTTGATATCTATCTTTTTACGTCATTACCTGTTTTATACCTGTTCTCTTGGGTAACCACGAAAAATAAATAAATATATAAATTAACACGGACATAATATTTCAATTGATAATAATTATTACGTGACACTGAACATTCCTACACATATTTCATAGATGAATATAAATTAATTCTATCTGGCCGCTAATAAATAATACGTCCCGACAGGCATGCTGCAATATTTTTAAAATTCAAATATAATACAAATATCGCTGCGTGATATTGCTGCTTTGTATCGAAATGCCAAGTTTCATTCTTTACCACTAAAAATCTGATGACTTTAATGTTAAATCTATTTTATCCGACCAGTTTTTGATGTGATCTAAACGGCTATGGTTGTTTTTCCTGGGCATCAATTTACGCACAAAAATTCAACTCTTTCGCATTTGTACTTTTCGAGTTGAAACTTACAGACGGACGGACGGCCAAAGGACGGGATAGTAGCTTCTTAGATAGACGCTATGCTTACGTCAGTTTTCTAATACAACAAAATAATGAAAAAAAAAATTGACAACTATGCCATTATTAATGCATAATATTCAAAAACATATAAATTGTTTTATTGGTGTGCATAAATAAACGAATATGCACGTAATACCTTTAGTATATACCATACATTATTAACCATCGTTTTATAGAGTGTATGTTTAGACAAAAAAAAACTAACTATTTCAAGTTCTACCTTGATAATTATGTTATTGAAATGTATTATACGTGTGTGAGTATGTAACTATAGTTAGGCAAGTGACATGAGATAAACTACTGTTATAAATACTTGGTTTCATGTTTCTTGGTGTATTAGAGAAATGTCTAAGTTTTTTAGTCAAGACGGGAAAGAGAGATTTTTGTGCGTTTATATGGCTTACGCCACCAAAACCATATGAAATAGACCAAATTATTAACTTTAATTGTATTTAAATATACATTACACAATTTGATCGATTGACTGTTTATTGATAAAGATCTGACACGGATCTGGCTACGGTCAGCAATTTACCGATTGAACCTATAAAGCCAAGGTCCAACGCACGTTATAAAAAGCACCGCTTGACATATTAGATGTCCCTTTAAGTAGCAGCTAAGGGATAACATTGGAAAATCTACAAAAAAAAACACATTTTTGGCGAAGCACCACTCCTCAAGCACTAAGTATTTAAACGAGCGGTTAATAGCATTACATACATTGACGACTGGTCTTGTACTTCTTGGAGACTGATTTTTGAAATTGATTTTCGTTATTTTTATATAAATTAAGTAAAAAAATAATAGGGTAGTTAAAAGCCAGGCTTTTGAATTTAAAAACAAAGTAATTATAGATTATTAAAACTCAATTATATTTCTGAGAAATTTAATGAATAATAAAATGCTGAAAGTTCTTTTTTAGTTAAATTGCTCACTTAGTAATTGAAAGGAAAATGAAGAGTCCAAGAAAAGAAAGGTTTGTTTTTTTAATTTTTATATTATGTAGCTGAAATTAAATAAAATCCAACAATTGCTTACTGAGCGCGCAAAGAGTAAACCCTGACGCCCTATAAAATGGCCCTATTAAAGGGCCTACTGAAAACTCAACTGTATCGCCGGAACTAGTTCCTAAATATTGTAATTAGTTAATAATTATGATAAATATTATCTGAACAGCTCATAGATAAAAAAATGTTTAATAAAATTATTAAACATTGAGAATCGCTGGGATTCCAATAGAAGCTCGGACGTGCCGAGGAGTGGGTGGGCCGCTGCCAGGTTCCAACGCTGCTTTGGCGTCTATTAAGTTTAGTCGATGGCGCTTGATGCAACAGCTCCGCGGTACTTGTTCCAAGGTATCTCCTCCCCTCCCCTCCCCTGCCACCCCGTTCCGAGGAAAGTTGGCGCGGCGCTGTCTTCGGCCGGGAGGGCGCTAATGATTGGCCAAGTTAATCGATTTTTCAATGTAGGAAACTGAAAACTCCAAACAGAACTCAATTGAGAATTGCTTCTGGAGAAATTTGGAAGAGACCACCCACGATTCGCTTAGTAATTAATTGTAAGATTATTGGTTTATAAAACAAATAAAGACTAAATGCTTTTTGTAATATTAGTTTAAAAAAACAAATGGGTTATTGTAATCGCGTTCGATTTTTTAAAATATTTTTATGATGATTATCTATTTTTACATACATTTATTAGTCAATAATAGATAGATTTCATCTTGGAAGCTACCTATTGCAATGGGTACCATGCCATGACTTCCAAAAAATTTCGTCTTATATTCGGATTTCCCATCCCCTAGAACCCAAAACCTTTAGCTTTATATATCTATCTATCTATCTATTTATCTATCTATATCACTTTTTTATGGAAACGATAACTGCCGTAATGTTACACCAATCGTTTCAAATTGATACATAAAATTTAAAGGCACAAAATCTCGGACAAGTTCGTTATTGGGCAAAATCAGGCCGGTGGTGCGGGAGTGGGGGGGGGAGGGGGATTTCGAAATTGAAATTTTGAATTGAGAGAAATTTTGCATTAACTTTTTAAGATATTGTTTTAATTAACATTTTATATTATTTCTAAGATAAGGGACTAAAACTAAGTAATTTTTTTTTTGATAGCACCAGCCATTGGTCCTAGGGGTGGGAGATGTGGTTTTTCATACATACAAGTTCGTACAGTTGGAGTTTGCCTATCCCCTATTTTGATCAGGTGAAATCTTTCTTCGCCTTCTGGCGTGCCGAAACGGATTTTTAATAATATAACTGTCACTACATAGGTTAAAATCTATGCTGTGGTTCTGGTCATATTTTGGAAACTATTTTTAAGGTACTTCTTTTTACACATGCGTAATAATGCGTCCCCAGTCCATTCCCGAATACTAAAGGGGGGTGTTGTGTAACCTGTTATTATATAAAAACAAAAAAATATCCACAAATTTTTGAACAGATGTGTCGATTCGGTCAGCGCGCGAATTCCAATGCTGCGCCGATCGATAATGGCCTTGACACCGTTACGGCCGTACGGTGTCAGCTAAGCGCTCAAGAGAAAATACATTATTACATGATCCTTTTACTATTTTCACGTAAAGTTTACACTTTTTTTTATCGGTAACCATGATGAATTTTGATATAGTTTCTTGAAAATAATACCAAAAAATCGCTGGTACTAAGTCACGATCGCTACAATTATCTCTTGAAAATACATAACAAATTTAAGTTGGTGTTACTTTTAAGGCTTCAACTTGGCCACATCATACATGATACTACTTAAAAAGTCAATTAGTACCGTAAGATAAATTACAAGAAAATCTCTATCATATTCATTCTAACCAATTTTTCCTTTAGTAGTAAACATAATACTAGGCTGCCGCAGTCGGTCGTCGTACCGCATGTATTGGAGCGAAGTAGGAAGATTTAATTTCCATGATAATTTGATGCGATTTGATAAAATAAAACATTTATTGCACAAACTTAAATTATACCAAGCAAAAGTTGAATATTATTTTTATTATTAAGAGAAATTAGCCGACCCAATTCTTAATTCTTATTCGTTTTTTTGTTTAATTTAAAATTTTTTGGTTCGATTTTCGTTTGAAACCATCGCTATGACGTTTTCGCTAGTTGATTGGCTGTTACTCACCATTTACAACCCATAAATACATACCATAAATTACATAGATACCATAAATTTTTAAATTTTCGCTTCTCCGAACCTAGAATTTATTTTATTATTCGAAAATTTCGAAAATCGGTCGACTAAATTTAATAGGTACATTTCACCATCGGAGTCTCCTATTAATATGCCATGACTAATAGACATATTTTTTTACAATAAAGCAAGCATTTTTTTGACATTTGGCATTTAGAAAAAAAAAAAAAACACAAGCCACAAAATCTATACTTTCTAATAATAATAATTTCATAATGAATAATAAAAGGTGATAAAATATGAATGTACTTCGGATAAATAATATCGCATTACAATAATATAAAAATATTATACAACGGGGACGTTGGGGTGCAGCAATTTAGATGTAAAACATTTACTATTGCGTTCAACGTCACATTTTCAATATTTTAATACTATAAACTGGTTAAAAATTTAAATAGAAACTATTTAAAATTTAAAAAAAAACCACGATTAAATAGGGGAGTACAGCTGTGGCGCAAAGAATGCTTTGTTTCGATTAATCATATTCAAAAACATATTTCATACTTAATTTAACATTAAGTATTTTTTCTGAAATATAATTCTATAGAAGCTTCATCATGATAAATCAAAATATTCAATAATTTGTGTATATCCATTATGAATTACCTCAAAAACCTATACCTACTCTGTTTCTTAACTTGTGTATATATAGATGCGTAAATAAGTTATGGTTAATTTTAGCTTCTATTCATTATTGATGTATAAAAAGCTACTATCCCCGTCCTTAGACAATCTATCCATCTACCTGTTGCGTCTTATAATTTGAAAAACAAACGCGAAAGAGTTGAATTTTTGTGTAGATTAATGATCTTGAAAAACAACTATAGCCGTTTAAATCACATCGGAGGCTGATCGAATAATATAGAATGAAGCAGCCCATCACAAGTTGGTAAGAGTAGTCTGGGAGAAATAACGCCTATAGGGCCTATCTGTAAGACGTCAGGTTTTGGTTAAATAATTTACTAATACTATTACTAATAATTGACTATTTGGTTAATTTAATGTATAAAAGCAGTTGATACTATATGATAGATACAGGGCATCATAGCCATTTTTATTTTTTATCTGAGCGTCTAATGTGATCTTGAGTTTGTTCTATTATTATTAAAATGTAAATGAGGTGTTGAGACCACAAAAAATAACATCTTGATTCGAATGCTGATAGTATGTCAATTGAGATCTGTAAAATTATATTTGAGGGATTATGGTGTTTTCAGCAGGTTTATATATATATTGGGTTGGATTATTGTAAATTAGAAGTCCATTGTTGAGCTGAATTTCAAGAGAGGATCTGCCTGTTAATTAAGAGAATCTGGTGGCGCTAGTCTGAACGTCTACGGTGAAAGCTCTCTGTTGAGAATTGAGATCTACCGATATAGACAGATAGGATTTAACTAATTCTACGAATGGAATTATAATTAATATTCAAAATCGGTATTGGTCATTCGTTGAAGAGGATATTAATTGTCACGACCTGGATAACGCTTATTATTTGTTAAGAATACACGACCATCGACCTTAAAGAGAAACCTTACACATTTTTTTCTAAGCAGCGGTTGAATCTAATGCGGCATGCTCATTCGGCTAAACTCGGAAATACGCTCGGAGGTAATTCGGCTAAAGTGGTTGATTTTCTTTTTTTACAGAGTGTTTTTAAATTTAGGACACTCCTTTAAGGATGTTGATCTATATCGATAATCAACATTAATCACCAAAAAATATTGGAAAAATGTTTTTAAATTATGAGAAAAACGGCTTCAAAATTAAATAGAGATCGTTTTAATGTTTAAGAGCGCGGTTGAACGAATGACGCGAGACTACTCAGTGAACCCCGAGTTCGCGGCTCGCGAAGCACTCCGAAGGTACCACACAAGGTATTTTAAAAATATATATATATATTTTTTTTTATTTTATCCAAAAACAATACATATGAAATAGCATAAAATAATTTAAATAATAAAACTAGTTACAAGTAATCTTAAACTATCTCATACAAAGCAAAATAGATAGGTGGTGTGGATTTTATCACCCCACTAGACAAGGTCTGTTCTGGGGTGATACCTGCTCCAATTTTACACGTTTACTTTATTGCTTATTAATTATTTTTATAATTAGTATACGTATGGGTGTATATTTATAAAAATATACATATCATATATATGAAATAAATACACGTGAGATACTTATATTATAAAGTGTTAGGTTTTAGTAATAATTATAATATATATAATGTGCAAAGTATATAATATTATATTTTATTATGATTTCTATTACCGAAATTATTTTTTTTTTTCGTGAGGTATATAGATCAATCTTATATAAGGGGTGCCCTAAATTTTAAAACAAAATTCCTGTATAAATAGGTGTACGGAAAATATACATTGGAAAAATGGTTTATCATACAATACTATACAGTTGATGAGACTTTTAATAAAGTTCCTTACAGAAGTTTTACTTTTAACGTGACCACACAAAAGGGTTTTTTTTAAATTGTGTACTGGCGTTTATTAATCTAATCTAATTTAATTTCTTTGGTATTTCTTTGATAATTGGTATTTCTTTTTTTTTTTCATTTTATAAAAAAAAATCATTCGCTCTATGGAATTCAGCTTTTGTTTTTCTTTTTTTTCGAAATTTGACAGCCGACATCTCGGGCTGTCAGTTGTCGGAAGTTATAAAGGGACGGTCTCTTTTACAAATTCTTTCTTTTCCTGCTGGATTTTAAATCCGACAAGTGCTTGGTTTCCCTTTGTCTTTGTTACTTAACTACGCGCTGTTTTCTCCATTTTGTTTTTTTTTTTTTATTTGAAGCCACTACACTAGGTGCTAAGTTTCGGTTTTTTTCTTTCTTGGGGGTAGTCATTTCTGCGGGAGCCTCATGTGGTAAATTCTTGTTTCTCTTTTTGTACCAGGCTTTTACTTTTTGAATTCTTAATTTCCGAAACAGCAGCGGCGTACTAGACCGTTTTATTTTTCCTGGGACCATATTTGAACCGTCAGGAAAAAGTCAAGGCAGTTTTCTTCACACACGTTTTCGAATTCACTAAATCGTTGTGAATTTCACGCCAAGTATAGGACTAATGGTGATCACATGGTGATTAAAAAAGTTTTTTAAGGTGATGTAATCATTCAAATATAAAAAAATTATTTCAGTTCCAGCGTTGCCCATTTAACCTAGAGAAGATTTTAAATAATTTTTATATAATGTTTTTCTAAATTGTTATTACAAATTGTTTTTTTAATCTAGCACTTGGTTGCACTCTATTTTTACATTGTTTTATTTCAGAGATTATCTTCAATTTATTTATTTTTTTTGACGTGCCATGTGAAGGAGTTTTTGATTTTACTAAAAATTTTACTAACTGTTTATTTTTTTGTTTTATTGGCCTATATTATATATGTTAATGTTTTGCGAAGAAGTTTAATTTTTTAAATAAATGAAACAAATGTTATAAATCTATCAAAACTGTCTTTTATTTCTCAGGTATTTTTCTGAAGCAGGCGCAGAGTGTAGTGTACTCACCCCCTGAGCACTTTTTATTTTATTTGAGCATTGTTTTATTGATTTTAAATTATCCTCATATTTTTATTTAATTCCAGGCGCCCAAGTAACATTTTTTTTAATTTATTTCGTATTTTTTTTATATTTGTAACTTTTGTAAAAAAATGAAAATTGATCACCAAACAATGAAAATTGATCGAAAAACTTATAGTACATAAAGAATGTACGACAGCAATATTTTTTATCCTGTCCTAACTGGACTAACGCCGATATTAGTTAGGGGAGGAAAACATATGTTAAACGGTCGAGCTAAAATAGGACTATGTTTTAGGTGGAAGTATGTTGGGTTCAATGATGTTTTTCCTTGTACTATTCGCGAATGGGTTATATAAAAATGATCTATTTTTTCTTACGTTTATATTAAGTCGATTGCAAAAACCATTATCTGTGATTACCGGCAAGATTACAGTAATAATGCTAATAATATTAATAATTATGCTCTTTAAATGGTTACTGTTAAAACATAATAATAGTTGACTATTACCATCACTTTTATTTTGTCTTATGCCATACGGCTTGATATTACCGTTATGGTATTCACGACTTTAGCAGAAAAGTAATTCTCGCGGAAATCTGGTTTTCGGAAGACCAGTGGCGTAGACACGCGATTCTGGCAATAATCACTCGTTCGAAATATGTTGTTGTTTGTTGTAGCGTAAATAAATTTATACTCATATGTAGTCTATGTACATTTATAACCTGATCTAAAATTCGTAGCTTATTCACATTGTCTATTTATGTAGCTATTGAAATTTAGTTTAAACTTTAATAAATTTATATTAAGTAAATGTATTTAATATATTGTACTCCTTTTCGAATTTAGCGTTTGTTAACAAGCGAACAAAATGATATTCTTCTGAGATTCTCAACATTCTTCTGATGACAGCGCTGAGATTATATGGTAAGATCTTCTTAAACCATCATGAATTCTCTTTAATTTGCTCTGAGTAGTTTATAATTATAATCTGCCATATATTTTCTGTATAAAATATTTCGTAGACCTAAGAATCCATTTTTTTTCCTTGTCCTCTTAACCGTTATTTTTACCCTACTCCTCGTCCGCCTTACTACTTCGTCGCTGCCTCTTCGGATCCCCGGTCGGCGCCGTAATAGCCACCGGGCCTGTCACCGTGGTGGCTGTCGTTGACCAACGCCTCTGGTCACCGCTCCTTCTGCGCCGGACGGTATCTAACCGTCTTCTGACCCCGAACTACGTCGGAAACGAGAGGAAAGTGACCATTATTTTAATTGACAGTACCCTGACTAGTGAGACCCTATCTCTGTGCCATGGACATATTGTTTTCTCTTACCTTATCTTATTTGGATTCGAACACTTAGTGCGACCATATGAACAATGAATATTGATTGACCTACGTATTTTTAAATACTCTATATTTTTATTAGTATATTTATATTATTACTATATTATATGAGTTTCATCCCCAATTCCATTTTTATTCTTTCGTTCATGTGTCACCCTGTATTTTCTTTTTTATTAAATGTTATATTATTATTAAAGGATTAGTTTGATTTCTGAACCTTCGGGAAGTAACTCAAAAAATCATCCTGGCAGGACTACGGCTGCGAATAATTTTAAACCGTAGATGGCATCCCTGACTATTAAGGTGGTCGGTTTATTTACCCTTCTTTCTCTCTCTTATAATTAAATCGCCACATTGTTTCAAATCATCATATGATTTACGTAAGCGTGACGCACGCGCACCACGAAGCATTCAGGTCTATAAAATCACGGATACAAGGAAGGCAGAGTTTGACTTCACCAGCCCACTGGAACACACCTTCAAGCCTTGGCGGTGTCTTGTAATATTTTACATTTTAAATTCAATTAACTTTACTTACCAGATTGTACTTGCCTATCTACTTTACCAGATTTAAGAATACGTGTGTTTGTTGAAACATTTAATAACAATAAACAGTTCAATCTAGTCTACATTTGCACTGACAACGACGCCTCGTAACAATCTCAAACTACTTTAGTAGAAAAGTTAGCCAGAATATTCACCAGAAAAACCAAACAAACTTCAACATTTAAAATTAGATAAAACCATTGTGCTTACAGAGTAATGACTGAAAATATATGATAAAAACTTAGACATTGAATGGAGATCCTCTTTTTTGTGAAGTCTGTTAAAAAAAATCTTAAATATCCCAAAATTAAAATTGCGAATAAGCACCAATAAAATACGAATCAAAAAATATTTCTATTGAACTTAGAAACAGACTTCCTTAAACCTTAATTTCTTAAGAATACTCTGGATGAAGTAATCTTTAAAACCAAAAAAAAAGTATTGAAAACGATTCTTCCGTTTGAGAGCTACGATGCCACAGCCAGACACACAAACACGTTAAATTTAAAACACCCCTCTGTTTGCGTCGGGAGTTAAAAATGTAGCTCTTGAACCAACTGCAAATAGTGTCAAATCTTGCAAGTTTGTTATTTTTTGCTGATTTTGTAGTAATCTAACTAGATTTAATATCTGTACACTAGATCGGATTTAAAGCATTTACAATACGAGTGTATACAATAATTTTAGGATAATGCAAGAATATTATTTATAGTACATATATCTATATAAAAGTATCAAAAATAAATATATCGCTATGACTTTGGTCATATACAATTATTTTAGTCCCTTTGCATCTAAGCCAAATGTGTTTGTGCTAGGCCAAGGAAGATAGTGGTGATGAAGCGTTAAAAATGGTACGACCATGTGCGACTTCAAATCTTGGCCTTCCTATAAAAATGTTTAGATCGGTGCTGTGCAACGGATACCAAACAAGATTAATAATCTTATAATCAAAGAAAAATAAGAATAATAAAGAGAATAATTTTAAATTTCTAAATGAGACTTCTGATGAAAGCATTTGCTTATTAATCGACCGAAGATGGAAACAAGAAACAAAAATACTGCGAGGTAGAATTCACATACAATATTCAAAATTCATGTTTATGAACATACCAAACTTAAGAAACCGTACGGATTAAGACCTAAACTAAATAAAAAAAAACAACAAAATCGACCGTAAAATAAGTGCAATAAAATAAGAAACAATACGATCAACTCCTTACTGTTAGCATACAATAAAAAAATAACAGTATAAAAAAAATTGCGCATGCAAAATTTCATGTTTGTGCTGTTGACCGTTGGGGAGTTCCTTAGTTGAGAACCAATTCTGGGTGTAAAATCAAGTCATGCTTACCATAAAAATGCATTGTCATCGGAACTGGACCACCATGTCAAATTTCAACTTCGTAGGATAAGAGGAAGTGGTTTTAATTCAGCTTGCGAGATTTTAACCTAAACCGACATTCCAACATTGCTAGCTAAATAAAAGCTTGTAAAAAAAACAGATTCCCCAAACATTTGGATCCAGAATATAGACATGGTAAGCCTGCAAGTGTATGAGTTAAAACCATGTTTTGTCATAATAGCTTGAAAGCTCCTGCCGTCTGCAGCAAATTATCCAAGCAACTGGAGATACTAAATAGGTTTATGGTCTGTTAAGCCGCTGTTTCACTTTCGACATTGATGCGCGAAATTAATTATTATGGAAACTATCTACTCTCATTAGTGTCCGACGTAATAATTCTATGTAAATACCCGCTACAGTATATACCACGTCAATTATGATTAACGTTTAAATACCAATTCTAGCGAAGTCTATTTCAAATTCAGTTTAAGTAGTTCCTTTGTCTTGAGCTAATTATTTCAAAGTTAATTTGATAAATATCTTACTAGTACAATAAATTTGAATGAAAGCGTTTTTGAAATATTTATCATACAGAATTTTATAATTTTGATGTTAAAGAAATATTTTTGAACCTAGATTCTACAATTCTTGTTCCGACGTCACCCTATAAATTACATTATTTAAATTCAATATTGTATCATATTAATATTTATTCAATAAATGTTTATGAGTGTCTTATGTTTATTATATTGCAATATCACCATTCTCGATTTTCTCCTGTTTTTGTCTCAAAACCTTAAGGAAGCAGTGAGAAAATAGACTAAGGCAGGCGAACCACAGCCGGCCAGCATCGCACAGCAAAGGTTGGTCTTTTGTTTTCTTGCTGATTGCCATTTACTCTCAGCTGTGAACCCTCCAAGCCATCAAAACCTACAGTCCGCTTCCCCTAATCCATGTATAACCGTACAATTCTATTCCATGTATGTTCCAAATTCCATACATGAAAAAAATAGGTCATAATAACTTTGTAAAGTTTATTTGAAAAATATTTATCATTTATTTCTAGGCTTATTTTTGCGGTCGAACTATTATACATTTAAAGAATAGTTCAGCATTCTGGAGCAACTCGGTCGGTCTAGTAGCGTGCGAGTGGGCATGCGAGTTGACATAAAATGACCTCTAATTACGCGATCTCGATGATCTCTCACTTCGACTGACTGATAATATCGTCCGATTACGTCACTGGTACTTCCTAATCATCTGATACCCGGCTTCGTCTGGTTATTTTATGAATACGCAATTAGACCGAAAGTTTTCGTTAACCTTTTTTAACGCACCGAAGGCATTATTAATTTACTAACTCGGCTGTTTGAGCATTTCCATAAATATTACTTACGAATTATATATTTCGAATTCTTAACAATCTGTAAACTGGCAAATGAACTTCTTGATGTACAAAATCCTTACTGGTTTAAATCATTGTAAGAAATATAATAATTTAGCTTTAGACCTCGTTAACTTGTAGTAAGGATAAGATAAGGATGAAGATATAGTTCAGATTAAGATCACCAATACTTTATCGAGTTTCACACACTTATCCTAACCGGTTTCTGAGTCATTAGGAATTCAAATAGAATTTAATAAATTACCGGTAAAAGTTTTGACTCGATACAAAGTGTTTGAGTCATTATTAAAATGCGTTCAAACTAAGTAATTTACTCTTTGTGACAAGGATATACCCGTCTCTTTCCTAACAGAGACGTTTCAGCGATTGAACGGTGCGGTTGTATGAACCTCTGCTCTCGCGCAACGCTACAAGAACTTGTCGGCCCATATACCGTGTCGCAAGTGCATAACTACATCGTAGTGTCACCTGTGAAACTCACCAACACCGGTTGCAGCATCCGAACTCATTAGTGCGCCTGGCAACTAAAGGTTGGTGTATCTATTTGTAGTTTGGTGTATTCCGTGTAACCCAATTCCTTTCTGGTTAGATATAATCCAAACCTATATACCTAAACCTACAGTCCACTAGTTAATCGAAAATATCTACCACAAAGTAAAGGCTTGTTATACTAGATAGGAAGGTGTCTGGTACTGTTTTCGATCGTGAAAATTAAAACGTGAGAAAGGAATTTATAACCCGTCTCAAGAGGGTGTCTGCTTTGACGTTACTATGTGTGAAATGTAAAATGCAACTTAGCCTTTTTCCAAATAAATCTTGTGATTTTTCAATTAGAGAATTGCAAATAGTTGCCTTTGACGTCAATAAAAAAACTAAAGAACTGTATAACTGCCAATTTCACATGTGAGAAATATGCTTATGTTACCAACTCGTGGCGATGGCTTATTAGGCTACGAATAAGAGGACATAAAAGTTATCATATTATGGTGCGATACCTACAACGGTAGCTTAGACTTTATTGGTGGTTTGCTATGCAAATCTCCGCTTTGAGAGGTTCGGCGTTTGTATTCTGACAAGCATTAGGTCTGCACTGCCCTAGGTCCACTGGTGCCCTAGGTGCACTGTCCTGGTCTGCTGCTGACTAGGAGGCCATGACTCCATTTGGGTGGATGAGATATGCGTTATGGTACTAATTTTCATAACCAGATGCATAGGCCTATAATCGTAAACTTCCTATGGAAATCCTCGTATAAACATCTAAAACTAAAATAAATTATACTTTATTAACGGGTTACAAGAGGACAGTAAAATTATTATGTGTAATTGGAGTAGCGTGATTTGTTATAATAATTTCTATTATATCCGTATGAAATATAAAATAGAATAACTATTTTACTATTATTTCATTTTACTATTATATACACAAACACAAAACACAAAACACAAACACAAAACACACAAAACATGACTGAAAATAATTGTCACGGTACCTACCTGTTAGGAAATTTTAATTTTTAAATTTTTGTTAAAATTATGAAAATTTTATATCCAGCGAGTCGGGCTCACGTCTTACTCTACCAGAACTTATCAACAAACAGTCGATCGATCGAATTATAGTATATTTAAATCTAATCCAAGGTTCATTTATGATAGTGCATTTTTATAGTGCATCAAGTAGCCCTTTCAAATGACACCCACAAAATATAAAACCTTTTTTTAATGAGTCCAATCTTACCCCCATTAAAAATATTTTTTTTATTATTTCTTAATTTTACACTATCGAAATATATGTGCGCGTTATAAAGACCTAACATTGTGCTAATTTTAATTCATCGCATAGAAAACCGTCAGTGAACGTCAGACAGATGAACGCAAAAGTGATCTTATAATAGTTCCGTTTTTTTCCTGTTGAGGTACGGAACCCTAAAAAATACGGTGAAACTATTTTTTTTGATTTATGTGTTTGTTAACCTAAGGGTAAATTTGTTAAGTTTTAATAGCGTACAAAAATAAAATTAAATGAAAAGTTAAAAGTGAATTCAGTCCACAAAGGCAATGATTTAAATTAGGAAATGTCTGCAGCATTCGATCCCGTTTCGGGAAACATCGACACATAAAGGAAGAATTTCGTACTGAGGATAGTACAAAAGTAGATAAAAAATAGTCGTGCAATCCAATCAGCATTCTTCCCGAGTGCGATTTGGCCGAGGTCGTATTGCGTTGGTAGCATTTTATTCCATTGTTCGCTCGCAGATTTTATTATGACAAAAATCTCTTTCGGCTGAATCTTTTCCTGCCTTATATATCGGGCCTGATTAAATAGTGCCTTTTCTGTACTCGTCGGTACAATTTTATTTCCTCCGCATCGGTCGTTTGTAAATAACGTTATATTTATTATACGGAAACGAAACGCAAGTTTTATAGTATTGAATTATTATAACTTGATCGCTTGTTTTACAGATTAATACCGAGAAACTATGAAAAGTATGATTTTTTAATCAGGTAAATTTTTGCGCTTTGTAAACGAACGTCAATCTATAATAATAAATAGTAAAAAAAATATATTTTTACAAAATTTCGTGTCTGTGCTGTTGACCCTTAGGAGTTCCTTCGTCTGGAGCCAATCTTGGGTGAAGAATCAGGTCATGTTTACCATAAAAATACATTGAAATCGGAAGTGAAACAACATTTCAACTCCGTAGGATAAGAGCAAGTGGTTCTAAGATTTGACCTAAATAACAGAAGCTGTCGTGTTTGCGCGACTTTCCATGAAATCTACATCCGTACGGCAAAATCAATCGCACACAGATGTATGATTTTTCTACGTATGAATGCAAAAAAGGCGCTTAATGGACTTCAAAACCATTTTAATCCATTTTATGACCAAGATTTGTTATCAGTTAC
Organism: Neomicropteryx cornuta; assembly: GCA_020383195.1. Taxonomy (NCBI): domain Eukaryota; kingdom Metazoa; phylum Arthropoda; class Insecta; order Lepidoptera; family Micropterigidae; genus Neomicropteryx; species Neomicropteryx cornuta. Next base: position 41,608,465 of record JAHKQU010000018.1, read on the forward strand.
ATTCCGTTTTCGGCGGTTAACACTCCATCATGACATACCTAAGCTATTTTTTATAATACTTTTTCTTCTGCTTTCGATAAATTGCCGTTTTAAATGCATTTTCCATTGTATAATTAAAAAATAGTTGTAGTTTTATACGCTTTTTTTTGCCGTTGAAAAAGAAAAAGAAGAGTGTCAGTTAATTCGAAAATACTGTACTGTAATGCAAACTGAAATTAAAAATTTATAGTTTCAACTCTTTATAAGGTTTATTATCAACGTAAAACGTAATAAAAAAAAAAAGTGGGTCAATTTTTGCAAAAGTTAGGACGCGCCCAGCCCAAATATTATTCCATCGCGACATCGTAACACACTGTTTTCGATCATGCTAATGTCGACCTAAAATCCTTAGCCGTAAAAGTGTTAATCGATAGTTGCCGCAGCGCGAGTGCGAGTGATGTTTTACGGCCACGTCGAAATATATCATGTCTAAATTTAGCATCATTTAATTAAATCTATAATAATAATAAAATTTAAAAGTGTGGCTTTAAAACTACACTATTATTTTGTCGACAATATGCACTCTTTGTTGGGTAAATTGTATGCCGCATTATCGAATGCGAAGCGAAAAATAAAAGGAAACACATTTTTCTTTTATCGGAACGAAGCGTAGCTCCTATGGATCGAATTCAATATCGAAATGTTTGTGATCAATGATTTCACCGCCGATTTTACAATTTTAAAGTTTTATTCGAATTACATGATAATATTCGGTCGTGACGAAGTCGGAATTTTAAAATTCTTAAATAATTTTTTGTTCGAATTTTTGGAAAAATAATATTTTTTGAAGTTTGCATTTCTCCGCTAGAATATGCTGCTAGCATGGGTTTCACCATTGCGACTGCGGCTACTCAGTTTATATTTCAAAAATGCAAATCAATTTCATAAATGAGCCTCTAAGAAGTACAAGATAAGTCTTCAATGTTGGGTCAAATCGTGTACCTATGGACATTTCCCAGTTATTGATGTAAAATTGTTATTATCTGAATAATGATAGAAGAATAATAAAAAAAATGTTTGCATAGTGTTAGAGATTAGATAGTTTGTTTAAATATTGTACAAATTTAAAAATTAATACTTATTAAGGGAGCACAAGTGCTATTTCTAAATCAATAGTTTTTGACTGAATGTACCTACGGACAATATTGTACCTATGGACTATCGAATAAAAATTAATGTACCTTCATATTTAAAAATTAAATGTGAGGTTTAATAATAAAATAAGTGGATTTAATCATTTCTCATGATACTCGTATTATGATATACCTACCTACTATCTAAGTACCTTCATATTTAAAAATTAAATGTGAGGTTTAATAATCAAATAAGTGGATTTAATCATTTCTAATGATACTCGTATTATGATATACCTACCTACTATCTACCTAAAAATTTAATAAAAAGTATAGAAACAAAAATAAATATCCATTGAAAATTCAATCTTTTTTCTGAATTAATCTTTAAACCTAATTCTTCTATACTATCATCATCAGATGTCTCGTCTGTACCAACTTTAAAACAAGTTTGAGACGCGAAAAAATCATCTACTCAGGAACGTTTTCATTGTGGGTGTTAGACACGCAGTTATAATGATAATAATATTTAGACATGCTTAGTTTTTATTTTTGATTTCTTTTATCACCGTTTTTCTTTTATTATTTTCATTTTCTTTATTGCTTCATTTAGTATGATATTTTTGTTCTGGTGTCTCTGAGAGTATTCTAGTTTTTCCTATTTTTCTGTATTTTTCTGGGTGGTGTTTTACAAAATAGTCGTATAGTCTCTGGTCTTATTATTTGCTTCGTTGGGGTGGATATTGTGCCTGATATTGATGCTTTATTATTATCAATTTGATCGAATTAGAAAGTAAGCATGTACCTGTGGACTGTCCACAAGTACACGCCGAGCCTTGTCCACAGGTACAATTTGCGACAATATATCCTAAAAACGTTATAGTCATTTATGCGTGTGACTTAAAGGCCTCCAACTTAGAAAATAAATAATTTACTTGTAAATATTACCGCTACTTATAAGTTATATTTCGGGGGATTGTATAAAAATACAAATAAAAGTTCATAAACTTTGCCTAAAACAATACTTTTTGAACCAAAAAACATCAAAGTGCATCACTTGACAGATACAAGATGGAGTTGCCAAATATCGAAAATGCGAAGTGAATGTGGTTCGAATTTTGACATTTGATGGTAACTTCATGAGATAATGCTTATGTCCATAGGTACAACTGTCCATAGGTACACTACTTGCCCTACGTAATGCTATAAACCACCCGTCTAAATACTTACTGGTTGAGGAGTGGTGCATCACCAAAAATGTGGTTTTCCATTTTTATCCCTTAGCTGCGCCTTAGAAGATATTCCCCGTTTCGTTCGATAAAGGGCTGAATAAACTTGCATTTTCGGTCGAGTATATCAAACGAGCGACTAAGCAAGCAACAAAGAATACTCTATTTTTTTTTTCATCTGCAATCCATTCGTCTTAAAATATATGAGACTCAAATTGAACGAATGTGATAAGAAACGAGATCACCGTATTAAATTCATTACGATGGCGATTATTTTCTATCGTAATATTTTATTTTGGAAAATAATTTTAAACTATTTTGATTTCGTGATACACGTTTGCGAATTGATTAGTCGAGCGCTGCATTTCAAGTGTCCATTTGAGCTTCACAAATGCCGATTTCAAATCGAACGCTGATTAAAAGCTGGGGGAAATTTCAATTGAATGCGTTCACAGATTTCAATCATCCGTGAAGCCGCCCGCCGTTTATGGTTAGAGCGTGGTATAAATTCCTACTGAAAATGTATATATATGGTAAATTGTAAAATGTATTTCTTAAATACCGTATTTTAGATATTTTTAACATTATTAGAGTCAGTATTGAAATTTATAAATCACGAATTAAATATTTTTATTATTTTTATAGAGATGGAAATTTTTCAAATAAATTATCTAGCCAGAATTTATAACAGAAAAATAATACCGAACGCACAGATAGTTGCATCGTTTTAGTTCATTGCACGCTGGTTTAAATACAAGCCTAGGTTTTATGAAAGTCTTCTAACTCTCACCTATCTATTTGTGCGTCTTATATATACAATAAAGTCAAGCATTAATTATTATAGTTAAAAAAAGATTTAAAAGAATATAATAAAAAAAAAGGTGAAAATATACGATAGTGAGAATTGTGGGTGCGGTGAATAATTTAATGAATATTTACAATAGAAATAAATAACTTTGGCTCAACGTAGATATATATACAAATGAATTGTCGATAAAATAAATTTACAATACGTGCAAATCGTTAAGATATAGTAAATTGTAAAATGCATTTCCTAAATACCGTATTTGAGATGATTTTTAACATTATTAGAGGCGTTACACCGAAATATTCGTACGCAGAACATTAATTTATTATCTAACATGGTCAATATTTAATTGGTATCAATATTACGCTCAAAAAAGCTTTTATTACAACTAGGTTCCCTAGTCAAAACTAGAATATAAAAATGGGTAATTTTAATGTAAAAACTAGTTTTCACTAGGCAAAATGACTAGCAACAAAACTGTCTGTAACGATTAACGTTTTATTAGACGTTCTATCGCATGAATCTAAGTTACTCTTCCTTGCGATCAGAAACTTCAGGAAAAGTCCTGGCATTTCCACACCTTACTTATCCGGACCGCGGACCGGAAAAACGCACCTGTGTGTTTTATGTAAGTGAGCGTAAGTACTAATATTATTTGTAATGAAAATATATTACAACTCCTAAGAAGTACAATATAAATATTATTAAATAGATTAATTAAAGCGACAAGCGACTGTTACGTTGAGCAGATGTTTCCTGCCTGCCTAACTAGACGAATCTGTTCCAAGGGAAGCAGTTTGATTTTGTTTGCTTAATGACTTCCGTTATCTGATCGATGCTAAAATAACATATACAAATTACGTAAATATAATATAAAATAAATACAGCGAATTAATAAACAATAATTACATATACAAATTATATTTGAAATTTTTCCTTTTCAATCATCTGTCAGTCAAGTCACATTTTTGCATGACCAATTAAAACTAACAAAGAATTTGTATCAAACAATAAATACAAATATAATTGTGGTTTTTTTTCAACTGTTACTAACAATAAATTTTAAATATCATAGTTTTTGCTGGAAATTAAGGCAAACAACACACGCTAATATTTTGTAATAAGCGCGCAGCTGACGAAATAGGAAAATATTAAAAAAAATATGCAATGATTATAGAGGTACACTCACGTCATTATATAGGTATACGAATTCAATAACGCTCAAACTTAAAAGTTTAATGTATAAAACCACTAGGACGAGTACTTATACTTCGCGAGGGTTAAGTAAGTTGCATCCTTTTACTAAAAAAAAAAAAAACTAACACGGTTTACAGCCCTCTAGAGTAAAGTTCAGTGTTGAAATGCTTCATTTTTAAATTGCGATTGCCGTATTCGAACCGAGGGCTATCAATATACGCGAAAGCGTTCCTTTGTCTATTGAAAATGTCAATCGACGTTTGAAAATCGCAAATTGAACGGCGACAAAAGCGTCCGTAAAACGATATTCACCTGTTAATTTGATTACGTGCTTTGTTGACTTATTAATACGTATATTTTGCCCTTGTCAGCATATCAGGAAATCCGAAATTAGGGAAATTATGATACTGCGTTTCGTGTTGCAGCTCAAAGACCATTGCTAATATCGAAAATATAAAATAAATGTTAATAACCACGAAGCTGTAGCGGCGCTACATACTTGGACTGCGGCTGGCAGCGTCGTTTTTGTCGGCGACGGGCGCATCTGATTGGTCGGCGCCTGCGCAGGGGCGCATTCGAACGGCGCACGGGCGATCCGCCAGCGACGCAGGCAGGCAGGCAGACGCAGGCACAATTGTTATCTAGTTTTTAAGTATCCGATACATATCATCGTTGAAATGTTTCCCAATTGGAATTCATTGTAAATGTAAATATTGCCGCGGAGAAATAAAGGATCCAGAACATGGGAGAAGTCTTCTTCATTTTCACCTCCATCATCCCTGGACCTGGAACATCCCCGGCATAAAGCATTGCACACAGCAGAGGGGGTTGATTTTTAAGATTTTTATATTTTATAGGGCGTCAGGTTTTACTCTCTGCGCGGTCAGTGAGCAAAAGTTGGTTTTTATTTAATTACAGCTTCAAAATATAGAAATGAAAACAAAACAAACTTTTCTATGTTTTAAACCATTCATTTATCTTTCAAAAGACATAAGATGAAAGTATCTAAATTTATATTTTTTATAATTAAATATCCAATGATTACCAAATGCAGGCCATAAAAAAGGGTCTAAATGAACCGAAATTAATATTTATCCTATGGCTTCGCCTTACCATTGACACTATATAATCGCCTTACCGATATTTTTTATTATGATATACCGATTAGTTATAAAAAATATATATCAACGACGAGTTAATGGGTAGTATCGCTACACCGCCGTAGTCTTAATCGAATTTTCACTCGACAATATTTTCGTTCAGCCTACTTTTTAGTGCACCTCAAGACGCACGAATAACTTTTGTCACCCTTTCCGTGACGAGTTATGACCTTGTCTGATACTTTGGTCGCGCAGAGTGAATGTCGAGGTTCCTGTCAAACCCCCCCTCTGCTCGAGGATGTAAGCGCACTAACGAGCAACGCATTAGTGCCACAAGCATTTGCAAATATTTGGCGACAAGAAAAGCGTTTCGCCTATTTTTAAAAACGATTTCACGTTAAAAAAAAACATTAACAACTCAAAGAAGTTGTTTATGATTTCTTTATTAAATATAAAGCTCTCATATTACCTCAAATCTCATCGAATTTGTATGAAAACCATACAAGGTAACCATACAAACCATACAAAAGAAATTAAGCTGCTTGGCAGTTACTCATACGTAAAAAATCACGGATATCAGTAATTAGCGAAATTTGTATATCACTATAATTAATCATTATTGCTTGCGAGAAAATTACGACAGGACATAGCCTTTGTTCGCTTGCATTGTTAATTACCTACCTGTGACTAATTGACAAAAGAGGCGTGAAGTGAAACCCATCCTACACCCCTTTCGGGCCCCATCCGAACCCATTCAGTACTGCCTTCAGCGCTTTGCTTCAGGCTGAAAAATCAGCATTTAAAGTCGTTTTAGTATTTTTACGCTGCGTATAGTGCAAACTAGCAAAAACATTGGTTTAAGTTATTTCGATTAGTGTTTTTGTTAATTGTGCTTTAAGTTCATTAAATAGAATTTTATTGAATTAATTTTAGTGTGAGTTACTTCTAGTGTAACTAAAAAAAATAAAAACCGTAACCTTAAAGTTACTGTAAACCAAACAAAACAAAGAAATATTACTATACATTTCTTATATTTAGATACAATAAAAACCTGATTTACTAGAATTTCGAAGTTTCAACGATCGTTGAGTATGGTTGAGCTTTCCACTCGTTCGAATCATATTCACTCAATACCAATATAAATCGATTCTTATGTATCGATTTAATCGAATAAATACTTCAATCTACGTTCATTATTCAACCATCTGAAGGAGTCCGATATAAGAGATCGTTTTAGTACTTAAAAATTATACAAAAAATCGTTTAAACGGAAAACCTTTAGCTGTTTAGTTGTTTAGAAAGTCATCCGGTAGGCGATAATGGCATACAAATTACAACAAGTAGCCCATTAAACTAGTAAACAGTAAACTGGATTAATTTGACAAAAAATAGGACTAATTTAAAATAATTTCGCTACACTTGTAAGTCAAATTTATTCTGACTGAGATAACTTTTTGTATTACGGTACTGCCCTCACGTATGTAGCGATCTATTTTTCGTTTCAGTACAATTACGCAAATAGAAGCCTGTTTTTGAAAAAAAAAAAAAAAATATTTTTTTTCTGTTTAATTCGCTTACTCAGTCGCGGATCAAATTAAGATTTTTTTCAAACCTGGGCAAAAACGAAATGAAGAGTTCACTTATGTAGAGTACATGTAGTGCAATTAAATTGACTAAAAAAACAGACAAACATGTGAGGTTGAATTAAAGCTTACGTCATTGCTCCTCACTAGGCAATATGTTCCGGAGGCGATTGTACACTTGATTGGGCCAATATAGATAAGAATTCATATTTTTTTGTAATTATCAGTGTTCGATCGAAGGCTACGACTACCCGCTCTAATTCAAACACAAAGGAGGTTGATTGACGTGAACGCAATTGGTTGTGTCCGTTACAAATTCAGTTCGTTAGCGCTGATATATTGAATACCGGTTTATAAAACCGCATTAATAATACCCTCTGCTTACTAGTAAGTATAGAAAGCATAGGATTTAACGTCAAATATGTGTGTATAAAAATGTATGAGTACGCCAGTGTGGTGAATATTTGACTGAATTAAATTTGATGATACACAGGTACATCCTATAAATTTATAATTATATTGGACTTCGAAACTCTCACCATCTTAAATTATGAAAGGTTTAATGTGGTTTTAATGAATAAACTTAACTTTTGAATGAAATTGGTTTAAATTGTTAGTCTTCGAATTGAGGTCAACGCGTGTTGGAATACTAGTCTTAATACATTAAATATTTAAAATAACGTGTGCTTACTAGCACAAGAGTCCAGTGCCGTGCGAAATCACTTAATAGACGATTAGCACACTTGAAATGTATTGGCGGCTGGTCAAAAGGCAGCCGACTATTTCTCACATTTCATATTTCAGAAATCCAATGTATCGAAAATGCATAAATTGCAGTCTACATACCGTTTGATATCAAGAGAGATAAACAGTGAGATATTTAAGAAATTCCTTATATACCCCGAAATAGGTACCTGGCAACTTCAGTCTTCAGCAAGTCTTCATCGAGCACTTACAACATCAAATTTCTGCACAATTTCCGTGTCTCACATTTATTCTTATTATTAATTACGAATATATACTAGTAGTTGTTTAAGTATTGTAACAGTAATTTTAAGTAAATATTTATAGATAATAAGGATCATCTAATTAATCTACATCTTGCATCAACACGAGTACATCAACCGTCAACCGCGAGCACTTCGGCCCCCGTTACAAACGTATGTACTAAAAAAGCGTCGCGCATGAAAGCAGACAATGTTTCATAATTCAGCATAGTACAAAAACTGTAGTAGGAAATATAAGGAACGGTACAAAAATCACTTATATTTTCAATAAATAAATAAATAACTTTATTTGATGTATTAGCTAGCAGATATATGTTTAGGCGCTTTCGCAGATTTGACAGTCCGTCGTAATTCTTAACTGACCTTTAATGGGAGCCTTTAAGTTAAGGCGTAAAATATGTCGTCTTATTAACTAATTTAAGGCCTACTTGAAGCTCCCAGCATAGTCCTCCATTAGTGAGCAAATTTGGAAACCCTTCTTTATTGAACGAAAGGACCATTCCCACAAAATAAAGGAAATGTTTAGCTTCGCTTCTTTCGCTCACTTTCAGAAAGTGAAATAGTCTTAATTACAGCGTCTTCAAATCTTTCCCTAAGATTCCTCCCTAGCTAAAAAAAATGATTAAAAAATTGTGATTGCAATTGCGCAAAAATTGCATTGTTGCGATGATTTAGGTAGGTAATAATTACATGACAGGTTAATGCAGCGAAGTGAACTCACGCTCGAATAACGCTATTGCACCCGTCCTAGCTTTGTAGTAAGTAAAATAATATAGTTACTATGTTCAGAAAAATAAAATTTTAATGGTACATAATACGATCTATACAATAAATAGGTACTAAGTCGTATTCAAATTATTATATCCATGATTATTTTTACCTTAAAGTAGAAAAAGGTATAGTTAACGACATAGGTGTGGGTAGTTTCACAAAAATATCATCTGGGCGTTTTTTTAAAATAAACTAGTTAAAATTAGAGCCTTTTTCACTACATCACCAACATGAGTTCCCCAATGGGGATTGGATGACAGGGTAATTTCTAGATGTTTTATGGTACAGTGATTTGCCAGCTAGTTCGTACTTGAAATCATTATGGATTGAACCGAACTTCATCAAAGCCAACTTGTCTGAATTTAATCGCATGCCATTTTGATTAACCCATCGGACCACCGCATCTAGATCGTTTTGCAATTAAATATTTAGATTTAAATCTAAATTATTTTAAAATTATAGACACCCAACTCTCTAGTTTTGACTACTATTTCCCACGTATTAATAATGTTTATGAATTTTACATATTAAATATATTGTTTCTTATGTATGCTTATTTATAATATTATTAGTTAATATCAAGATCGCATTGTATTGCTTCTTAAATCTATTTCATGGGGTTGGTTCATTTCACTATTAATCTATTTTTTCAGCCAATTCGTTTTGCTGAAGCATGTAGGCGGAAATACATAAAGCGACATTTAAATTTATAGTGACAGTTTTCTTGTAAAAGGATACGACGTTACATTGCAATGGATGTTCTGCTCGCTCGTAATTCGCTCTAAATTTATTCCTTGGCTGCGCGTTGTCTTATCTCCTGACCCCATTTTGTGGGAAAATGGAGCGTCAGATAATTCTCAATGAGATAAGCTAGGAGGCTATTTTATATTGTTGCTTCTAGGACCTGTCGTGCACAATTAATTAAAACATATATGAAATATCTGTTTTATTGTTTATGTATAACTAGCGTAGGATGAGTATAATTACAGGCTGCACTTTGTCTCATGCACATCCTTTTATGCATCATTCTATATTTCATACTGTTCAACTTTCGCTCTACGAGTTTTTTCAATATGTCAAAAAAAGTAAGTAAAAAAACAGTAGAAAATAAAATTCTAACAGCGTTTAAACGCATAGTTACTCCTTTTGACTAGGGCGTCCGGCGCGGAATCTTGACCTTCGTATCACGTTTAGTTTGCTCGCGGCGAGCGAACCAAACGTTTCCTGGGATATTATTTATTTTGAATGGAAAAAATATGTCAAAATTAAGAAACTTCTACAAAAATTTGTTTACTTTGGTGTTTAGAATAACACCATAAAAGGACGTGCATGAGAAGCGACGACATACACGTGCGCGGACGTGTAATTAAAGTTACTCTGTAATGGGTGATAAATTCTATATATTAATTGATTTTTAAGCGCCAGTATATCGTGAGGTGGCCTTTGCAAATGGTGTCGGCCACGTGCACTTCGAGCGTCCGTCGACAACATCAAAGAATAAACATTTGACCGTTTTTTATTTATATTAAAAATATAAGGCAGTTTAAAAAAAATCAAAGTTTAAGGTTTTCTGTAGAATTTTATTGCGGACATTTCTATGTATAAATTAGGCTTACGTCACATATGTAGTTTGGTTTATGAGAATTTTAAAAAATAAAACTTAACAATTTCAATATTTTTTTATGTAAACATAGGATTATTTATTTAAAAAACCAGTTTAAAGGTTTGATAGAAACATTTTCAGTTAATTATATTTTAAATAATCTTTTAATTTTTTTTTATGTCTGGTATGAAAAGCTATCTTGGCAGTAGACCTCAAAAACATGCATAAAATGCAAGTCGAGTGCGTTATAGCTCTTAATATACGGTCTGGTTCTCGCGCCCTCTAATCAAATTAACGAAAGAAAAATATAAATAGTTTAAAAAATGGCGTCTCTTTAATCATTCATCTGACTACAACACATATCGTATTCTCCGCTCCCGCCAAAAATATGTTATCAAAGAAGTTATGAACAGTTTATATTACGAACCGAATAAAACATTCTCGCAATTGTAAGAGTTACTGGCAATATATTAAATCGAAACGTAATAAATCTGATTTACCTACTATATGAATTATGAAGTATTTTGAGTCTGTTACGAATCAGATAATCAACAACAAATCCCGAACATAACTGCGCAAACGCATTCAACATCGCCCACTAGTGAGGGTATTACTATAGATATTCGAAATATCGAAATCGATGTAAATTTACTGACGAAATACATTAATAATATTGATCCTAATAAGGGACCAGGCTCAGATCTAATAAGTCCCATATTTGTTAAAAGCTGTTGCAAACCACTGTTACTGCCTTTGCATATTCTATTTACTAGATCCTTTAAAGACTGTGTCTTTTCCACTGTCTGGAAAATGCATTTGTCACTCCAATTTTCAAATCCGGTATTAAAAATTATCTAAAAAATTACCGTCCGATTTCTAAATTATCTGTCTTTTCGAAACTTTTAGAAAAAATAGTGTACGACCAATTGCTTCCCCTTGTCAAAAATATGTATTCATTATTAAAATATTAAAAAGGAGGTATAAAAATATTTCATATGCGTAACACCTAATTAATACTTAATTTATAGTTGAAACGTGGCGATAATATGAAAATACTTTTATTTCAATGTTGCTAATTGAAAAATAAATTAAATAGAGCTAAAAAGTCTGTACACGAGTTTAAAAAATCTCTTTAGTTACGCCGTAAGACAGGTAGATTTCACAGAGTCAAAGTATAGGCGAACTTCAATTGTGCGAACTTGTATCAAGCATTGGGCGAGCTGCCGCACGATCCACGCGGTAGTTCAGGCACCTCAACCTGCGCAGAGCCGTACCCTTGCGCATCGAGAGAATGTATACTGAATCCCTCTTTATACTGTACTGTAAGGGTTGCTTTTTATACAAACATTGTAGGGAAATTATAGGCTTAAAATTTACGTTCCGAATGAATTTGATCATATTCCTTTTAAGGAAGGTATAATTTTTTGAATTTTGAAAAAACAGTTTTTCCCGCCCCTGGGACCAATGGTTGGTGCTATCAAAGAACATCATTATATAAGTTGTAGGTTCTTATTTAAGGAGTATTATAAAATTAAAATAAATTCGATATCTTATATACTAAAAAAAATATAGAATAAAAACACTTTTTCAGAAAAACCTCCCTGTTCCCGCCCTCTGGTCTGATTTTTCCTATTAACGAACTTGAGCGAGATTTTGTGCCCATAAATTTTACGTATCAATTTGAAAGCGATTTGTGTAAAATTACGGCAGTAAAAAGGTAATATAGATAGATAGCTAGATAGATAGATAGATATATAAATTATATATTTAAAACTGAGGGTGGTATTGGGCTCTAAGGGATGTGAAACGCGAAGTGGGGAGTCCAGGACTTGCTGGGTGCTCCTAGTGGCAGTGTGGTTCCAGTAGTTATGGATAATTTGAGTGGTGGGATTATCCAACGAACAAACAATTGAAACTAACAATTTATCGGCAATGGACTTTATATTAATTACATTTACATAATAAAGCTAGTATAAAAGCAATATAACAACTAAAAACTTATCGACCCTAATGCCAACAGAGTGCAACACACTGCATGCGCAACTGACAGCTCATCTGTCACTTCCGCAGTCGGTAAACCAAACCAACTTCTTGATAATTTAGGTGGAAATAGTTACAGCGAACAGACTTTTCCCAAAACCAATATTCGAATATTTAATTACGATATGTAGTAAATAGTACAGGACTTAACATGAAGATATGTCGAAATTTTTTGAAGGCCTGAAATGGTACCCATTTCAATAGGTAGCATTCCTAAAGAAATCTACCTAAAAACGTAGGTTATTTCAAGCATTACAGGGTTAACTTCATTCTGTATACATTAATTATAATCATAATCATTTAATATTACATGATTGCAGAACTAAGGCCCGTGTTAGTCTATGCATCTATACTTTTATAGCAACATGCCGAGAATCGTTGGCGGATTTACATCGTGTTCTATCTGCATCGTAGAATGCCGCACAAGAGAGACAGAAGATGCTATCAGCGACAAACCACCATTCGTAGTGGCAACGTACAGGTTGTCCCGTGATTACTTCTGGAGACTTAATTGAGTGGTATGTTTCCTATTATGAGTGAGAAACATAAAAAAATGCAAAAATAATTCATACTCCAATTTAATTAGATGGTGTAAACAGATGGTGAAAATTTGGTAAGCGCGCAAATCTTGACGCGTGCTCAGGTCGACAATGTAACCTTGACACCAGGCTCACCACAAAGACATATGGAAATCTGATTAATAAATAAAATAAATATAAATTATAACAAGATCCGTTTAATTATATTGTGTTAAAGTTTATATCAATTCGTTGTTTTTTCTTGGGAAATGTCTTGGGATACAGTTTACATGTCTACTATTTATTATAAATGTCAATTAAATATATTACATTTATATAAAACTTTCTCGGTTTATACCATTATTAACGCTTCATAATGACTATATTTCCTGACTAGCACAGGCACATTTGGCCTAGTTGAGTAAGGTCCAAAATAGCAATTCATATTTTTTAAATATATCAAAACACATCAACATATGTTCATGTGTTTTGGTATACAATATTTTGATATTTACTAAAGATACAAAATATATAGGTACTACTTATATTTTTAAACATTTAATTTTTTCATTGAAATCATTGGAGCGGGTCGAAGCGTAGCTCCCATGGATCGATTCCAATAGCGAAATGTTTGCGATATCCAATGATTTCATCGCCGATTTCAGAGTTTTAAAGTTTTAATCGAATCTACATGAAAAATAGTATGTCGTGATAGAGCCGGAATTATAAAATTCAGAATAATAAAAAGTTATGTTTAAAAATATTTTCTTTATAGGGAATCCCATGTTATTTTTTTTCCTCTTTTAAAAAAAGTTTAATTTCTGGCGTCGTTTGCAAAATTATGTTTCTTTTAGATTTTTTTGGTGAATTGGTTAAGATATACATAATTCAAAATGTTTATCCCCTTTTTCTAAATCTAGATTACTGAATTTAACATTTTAACATTACCAAGATTAGTAGGGATTAAGTCATAAATGCCTATATAAACTGGAATTTCTTTTCTCAGACTAACAGTTATTAAAAAAAATTATGTCAAGTTGCTGAAAAAAATTATGTCAAGTTGCTGAAACAAATAATGTAAAGTTGACGAAAAAATAAAAGTCTGAATGGCCGCTTTCGGCTGGGTCTCGGTCTTACGATGACAATGAGATACGCAAAATAGATTACCAGCAAGATACCTACAAATTGTAGGTCCTACAAAAAAGCGAGCGACAGCATATATCTAACTATGTTTATCTTTTACGGATGACTCACAGTTAGCATTTTTGACTAGAAATAAGAGTTCACTAAGGAGGACCATTTGAGCAACGCAGTTTTAAATATGAAAGTTACCTTAAGCATTAAGTGTAAATAAAATAATCCATGTAATTTAAATATATTTTTTTTTTAGTTAGCACATGCTTAAATTCGGTCGATCTTTTATGATATGAGCCGATGCGTATAGATGGAAAGATTGGTATTCAATTATTAATTTGATACTTATATTCTGAATTTATAGTCAGTCTTATAGTCACATCCCTTTTTTTTATTAAGGAAGGGTAGGTTGGTGTTTATCTCTTTGCAGCTGATATATTTTATTTAGAACAATTGTTATCAATAAAAAAAAACAAAATAACGATTAAAAAAAACTCTTTTTATTTTCGTCGATGAAAACTGTTGATACTGATGATAAACTGAATGAAAACTGATGATAAACCTATATACTATTAGTGGTATAATAAATAATTTCCAAATAATAATAGATATGTATTTATTACGAATGCAATACTAATATTCATTAATTGTTTTTAAATATTGTAGGGTAGTAGATCATCGTATAGCACGGAGCTTCACAGGACCAGAATGCTGCTAGTTTAAGCAATAAAACAAATTTCATGGACAAATAACACTGTATTCTCTTAAAATATGTTATTGTGATGAATTTTTCATTATATGTGCCGAGAACTCTGCACATCGTTGCGTTTTGTGCATAGTTCGCCGGACATTGGGTGTTACTGTTATTCCCGTACGGAGCTCTGAAGGGAATGCTGCCAATCAAGCCAATTATTGTTAACAAATAATCGTCAGTGTAACCCGTGATTTATTTTAAAAAACGTCTCGTTGATGGGTTTTAGCAGATCATGATTTTTTTGTAATAATTTCTTCAACCTTGCCGGTGTTCAGGAATCGCGGCGACCGCATAAATCAAACGGTTGACATTATCACCTCCTGCGCGTTCCGTGCCACGCGTGGGGGCATATCTCGTAACCCGATCGAAGCCGACAGGCAGCACGCCCGCGTTCAGTCCATTTTCTTTTAAAATCAAATCTTGATCAGCATATGTAAACTCAAAAATTACGCTTTCAATTTTACCGTACACCGTAATCCTAGAACGATTAAACATGCTTAAAGGAAACATAAAAAATCCTGTTCAGCACGCCGGAGGGCGCAGGTAGATTTCACCGAATCAAATTAGGAGATATGCGAACACCGATTGTACAAACTAGTATCAGACATTCAAACCGTCGCCGTGCCCTACCATTGCTTAACGAGAGTGCGTCTCAAACCCTTCCGGCTTCAGGTTGCTTTATTAGTTAGGTTTTACAGTACTATAAACAGATATTTCGTACTTTCCAATGTCAGATCTTGCAAGGTGAAAAAATTAAAAATAAAACTCATTTTTTCCACGACAATACTATTAAGTTCATGACTTTGTACAAACAATAATAATAAATAAATTCAAGTTTGTGGCCCGTTTGGATTACTATTCATTTGGTTATGATTTCAGAACCAATACGCTCTTTGATGAATTTACGAAATAACCAGGCGGTGCACGATCTTTAAAATTCACATCGCGCCCCTCGGCTACTTGCGTCCCGGCGTGCCAGGGACCCATTCTCTCCCCACCTCCGGACCACTTCCTGTCTTGTATGTCAAGCGGGTTCCCCGTGACAATGTATGCATACCGCCGCTGATAAAAATGTCAACTTCTGAGGTACGCTTCCCCGTCGGAGCTTTCAGTTAATTTTCCTATTGATACGCCGAGCGTAGAACGTAAAACGCCGTTACGATCTTTTACGTTGAAGGAACTGCGTCTGAGGGAAGCTTTTATTTTTATTTCTAACGCACCTACTTACTCGTTCGAAGCGTAATAGTTACCAGGAACCGAGGATTTTATAAGTCGCAATTTGGTATCGGGTGTAACTAGAGAAAGACTGGAAAGAAGATTGGTATTTATTTAGTTAATAATAATAATAATAATTCATTTATTCTGATTGTATAGTAAAATTGTATAATATGTTGCTTAAATACCGTATTTAGATGATTCCTTACGTTATAAGAGGCGTTCGCCGTAAGTTTACAATATTTATATAAAAGTATTGACATTTGGAAATGCTTCTTATCGATTTGGATCGAATGCTTTTTAAATATTTTTACAGATTGAAAATTTTCAAACAAATTATATAGCCAGAATGTTTGAAGAAAAATTAATATAAAACGCAGAGATAGTTCCATCGCTTGAGGTAATGCACGCTGATTTAAATACAGGTCTGTATTTTATGAAAGCTTTTCACTCTCACCTATCTATCTGTGCGTTAATGCAATACGGTCAAACTTTCAATAACGTAGTAAAAAAAAGATTAAAAAAAGAAACAATAATTATGAAAAACGGTGAAAATGTAACGAATATGACGTATAATGAATGGTTTAATGAATATTTACAAGAATGATTTACGTTCAACGTAGGATATATGAAAATGAATAATCAGGGCTAAAAATAAAAAGAAAAGTGTAAAATATATGCACATTATGTGCAAATCGTTTAGATATAGTAAAATTGTATAATGTCTTGCTTAAATACCGTATTTAGATGACTTCTTACGTTACATAAGTAATGTAACCTTATGGCGAACGCCTATTATAACGTAAGAAATAATTTATATATATATATATAACATATAAAGGAATATATAACTATATATGTTAACAGAAAAAGAGATAACAATGGTTATCGTAAATGGTATTGGCAATGGTAATGGTAATGGTAAAGCGTAATATTTTAAATAATTTTATATTACAATATAATTGTTGAGTTCAATTAACTACAACATTCAACATCCATCAACATTTTTGGAAGTTATACACAAAAAATGTTAAGCGAAACAAGTTTACGCGCTGAAGGTTCGTGCCTAATATTTTTCTCCTGTTACAAAATTAAATCATTTTCCAAATATTTTTTCTAATGCACTTTCGAAAATATTAATGCAGTGAAGGAAAAAATAACTGCATTAGACAAGATACTGTCATTCCACAATAACCATTCAAAATAATGAAGCTAGAAAGTTGTAGCAGTTTGTTTTTTTAGCCCGTTGGAATTATTCTTCGCAAGCCTTGTGGCGAATTTGGTGGTTGTTTCTCTCACTCGTGAAGTCCACGGGGATCACCAAAAAGTCAAGGTGATGTTAAAGATTTAAACTTTTTTTTTTATTTAATCCTAGCCGACTGAGTTGCAGCATCGCACATCTACCTGGAGCTGTTTTTTTTTATTTAGATTCATTCTTTTTTTCTAAATTGTTCTTCAAAAAAATGTTTTGTTTTAACCTTTGCTTTTACTGCAGTTTTTTTCTAAACTGATTTTTATGTTGTAAATTTTTATATTTTTTTGTTTTGGCTATTGCCCATATTTTGTTGGACGTTGGAAGGAGTTATTTTTATTGTTTTTTTAACAAAAAGTATTTATTGTTTTTTACAAAAAAAGATTTTACTGCCTATTTACTCTTATATAATTGTATTGTGAGGTTCTTTGAATACAAAAAAAAAGATTTTTATTTCTTCGTTAATTTCCTGAAGCAGGCGCAAAGAGCATTGTTATTACTCACCCCTTATATTATATTTGACCATTTTTTAATTACTTTTAATAATTATTCTTGATTATTTTTTTTATTTTATTTTATTTATTTTTTCTAAATTTTCAGGCGCCCAGCAATTTTAAATTCATTTAGAATTTTTTTATTTCGTAACTTCTTGTTACAAAGTACCTCTAATAAAGACTAGATAAGAAAGCTACAAGCGTTTGCCTGCAACCTTGTAATGACGTATAATTTTATTGATTTTAAATTTAGGTTATAAAAAATACATTATTTCAACATCTACACAGCTTAACACATCCCATCAATTTTCTTAGGCTGTATGTGTATAATATGTTATAATGTGTTCAAAAATGTGACCAAAAATGCTTTCGAATGAAAGAGGCATTTGGTAAAAGATTAACTAGAAACGTTCACTCGTAAGCGAAGAGATACTAAAAAAAAGACAACTCAAACTTCTTTGATTAATATTAGGTAACTAAGGGCCGAAGCTTCATATCCTACTTAAGACTAACCCAAATTTTAAGTTAGACTTAACCGACAAACATCGTATTTTAACATAAAAGTCCGCTTTAGCTAAGAATCAAAACAACCGCGACTTATGCCTTAAGTTAAACTTATGTCAGTTTAAAATATGCTGCTAGGAGCAATTTGAGTACATTCAACGGCGCGACTATCGCCGGGCATGCAAATGTCAAAATTGACGGCGGGAATGCGCGCCAATTTTATAACTATGTTATTTTGTAATTACAATTAGAGAAAAAATACAATACTATAAATAAACCACAGAAAGCACAACATCAAAACAAGCATTTTTTGATGCAAATCCTACAGCTGAAAGCATAACCTCAAAACATCAGATCACGCGTCATATGTCAAAAGCGATGCGACAGTGGCGACAGATATTGTATACACATACCATTGCGGCGTGTAAAGAACTAATCACGAGTGGGAAAACATATTCTTAACAAAGTCAAACTTAAAAAGAAACTGAATTACACAATTAAATTTAAGTCATACTTAACAGTTAAGTTGATCCTAACTAAGAACGATTTTAGGCAAGGACTGAAATTTTGGCCCTAAGACGATTTTTTTTTAACTTTTCAAAATAATTATAAATCATAAAGCTCAAAATCATAAGCTTCTATCATAAAGCTCAGCAATTTTAAATGATTTTCTTAAAAGTTTTTTTTTTAATTCGTTTTTGGTATAAACTAAAGACCGCAGTGTGAACATCTTAATTGATACGTACGGCCTTATGCATAATCGCGTTAGAACTTTGGCTAAGCAGTGACCATGTTTAATATAACATATTTAATATTTTTAAAATGTTGTCACTTTAGCAGCGAACTGAAATATTTGTAAATATTTACAGGCAAAATAGTCAATTCGGTGACTACGTTGTTTATTTTAACGAATAATATCTAAAGAATTCTCCTAAGAAAGTAACTTATTGTAAAAAGAACAAAAAATAATGGGATGACATATGGGATGATTCACGCCTAAATCATTTAAAAATACATTATTTGATTTTAGTTATGATGAGATGGCATAAAATAGTATTTTTAACATAATTGTGATATAATGTAGAAACGAGTAAAATGTTGAATAAAATAAATAATACAGGGTAAACTTTTGCATGAACAGAATCATCCCTTAAACGGAAAGTCAGTAGTATCCGTTTAAGGGATGATTCTGTTCATGCAATTGAACTATTTTTGTTAAAAGAAAACGCGTGACAAAGGAAAAAGGAAAAAATGACAAAGGAAAGAGTTATAAAAACATTTTAAAGTATGGTCACCTAACAAAATACCTAGAAATGTATTGACGAAGGGAATGACGGATAGTTTCCCGCTATAGGTTTCATGATAGGTCATGAATACGGTCACCGAACGTTTAATTTTATTTATATTTTTATATGGATTTTTTTTTTAACTATATGAAAACTTGTTGAACAAAAGTTATTCAGATTACTACCCAGAATTATTATGTATATAAAATATTCTTTTCAAAAAAAGTAATACGAAAAATACAATATAATTGTAGGTTACTTGTTATATTTACCCTATCATCATACAGAAGAAAAAAGTGTTGAAATTAAGTGATGGCAGCCACCCATGTCACGCACGAGGCCCATTGAAAAGTTGATATGTCAAATAGAAGAATATTTCGCAGAAAAGGTCACAACGCATGGCCACATACGTCGAGTTTATTTCTCCTTGGACCTTGGCAAACTCTCCCGCCGCCAACGCGCCGAAAACGCCGGCCGACATCTTTGATTCGGGACTTTTCCGCGTGCGGAAAATTCGTTTTCTGCTTGATCGGCTGAAACTAACGACCGTACGAACGTGGCGGTCTATTTGTTAGGGCATTTGACTATCAACCCAGCGGTACCGGGTTCGATTTCGTATATTGTGATAAAAATATTAAATACTCTTATAATCAGGTTTGTTCTATTTTGATTAATTAATTAAGTTGATTAATTATTATTATTAGTTTTAGGCAGGCAGCTTGTGTCGTCTCTGATAAACTTGTCCAATTAACATATGTAATTATTTATTATAATATATTATTGCTCGTGTAAAATGTAATACTGTTAAATTAAATACTGTCGTGTTACTTAAACTTAATTTATTTTAATTGTTCTTTAGCATTGTTTTAGCATTACATTGTATTGTTTTCATTGCATTATAATTTATTAAACTATTAACAAAAATACATTCCTATACATCTAAACATGTGATGGAAATAAATAATCTTATCTTAATGCTTATATGGTTCTTAATGCTTATATGGTTATCTTGTTTATATGGTTGAACAGGGCCCAAAAAAATATATAGGGGTCGCATTTTAAAAAAAAAAAACACGTCAAATTAAGAGTCCGGTTGAATTTCATTCTTGAATTGTTAAATGTTTTACGGGCGCCTGTACTATGTTTGATCAAATATCAAGTTTTATCTAAATTTCAGAGTAACTCCTCAAAAAATGCTGCCTCATACTCACGACACAAGACAACCACAAAGAGAACACAGAACGTTAACTACATATAGTACAGACTAAACGTTTCTAGCGCCCAGAACTTATAACAAATTTTACACTGAGGTTGACAGATTGACAGTGACTGACGCAAACTTTAAAAGGACGGCGGCGCATTGGCTAATAAACAAAACGAGGCAAGAATGCGAAAAGCAACTTACTCAAACTGTTACTTTTGTCCATTTTTACTTTTAATTTTACATTTATTTTTTGTATTTTATATATATATATATATATATACAGGATGTCCCAAGATCAATCCCACGAACTTTAGGGGTGTTTAAGTTCCCTTTTAAGAGTAATAAATTATGTAACAAAATGCGAAAAATTTTCATCACCAAATTTATTATTTTTGTAATAAAATTGGTGTAAATCGATCTTATCAATCGTTAATCAATATTATCGATCGACCAATAGCATTCCTCTTACAACCCCAGAGAAGGGGAAAGGAGTTACCCCTTCTTCTTAGACCGACCCCTGTTCGACCAGTGGCATCTGACAGCAATCATTTAGCTCCGCCCAATAGGGCATTTCGAACAACGCGGCAGGTCATTAACCTCGATCTTGACTGACCGCGGCCTAGTGACCCAGTGACGTAGTTATCCGAGGGAGGAGCCATTTAAAAATATCTGTTTTACGTGATTTAGAATAGAAACTTCAATATTTTTTTTCTCGAATACCATAAGAATTTTGATATATTATCTTAACAAATAACACTAGGAATCGTAGGACCTATTAGCCGTTTTTTTATTGGGATTGACCTTGAGACACCCTGTATATATATTATTATACTGATTTAAATGTTATTTTAGGTAAATAGAAATTTCACATTTATAAAGAATACAGATAAGTATTGTATTATTATAGTTTAACTAAAATTGATAATTTTTAATTAAATATTAATTAATGTAATTATTAGTTAATGTATTATGAATAAAAGCATGTTTCCAATGTATCAATTATTGCTTCCTTTTTAAATCATTTCTATAATATTATTATAGAATTACATTAATTAATTAAAAAGAATTCGAGTTTTCTTAATGACTATATACTGCCTGACTCTCATATAATTGTTATGACCTAGATCATATACAATTACTTTTGGGCCCTATTCAACTTGACCTGCCTACAGCGAAGGGAGTTGTCTCTACATATATATATTAAATTTATTTATATATATAGATATTTATATAAGTATTATTAAAATAGTGAAAATATCATATGATGTCAGACATCTACAGACATCTAATATGAATCTCGCGCTCTATTATCTTAATATATATAAATCTCGTGTCACAATGTTTATCTTCAATGGACGGCTGAACCACTTAACCGATTATAATAAAATTTGCACACCATATGCAGTTCGATCCAACTTGAGCGATAGGATAGTTTAAATCTCAAATTATAGTCGCAATTTTAATTTATTGCTAATTATTTGTCTGTTATTATTTGGCAGTCATAAAACTGACAGATGTCGATACGGAACGGCACGGAACATGCATGCATACAAGATGCGATGACTTACGTACGTCATTACGGCCGACCGGATTTATTTATTACATTCACATGTAATCCGAATTGGGAAGAGATACAAACTTTACTATTGCCAGGACAACAAGCCATTCATCGTCATGATTTAACTGCACGTGTGTTTAAACAAAAATTGAAATCCTTAATTGATTTTATTGTTAAATATACAATTTTTGGTATCACACGTTGTTGGCTGTATACGATAGAGTGGCAAAAGCGAGGTTTGCCTCATGCCCACATTTTGGTTTGGCTTAAAGATAGAATCCGTCCTGAAGAAATCGATCAAATAATTTCAGCCGAAATTCCAGACCCATTAATTGATCAAGAATTATTTGATATTATCACCAAACACATGATCCATGGGCCATGCGGTGTTTTCAACATGACGTCACCGTGCATGGAAAATGGAAAATGTAAAAAAAACTTCCCAAAGCCGCATACGAATGACACGATCACGGATATTGATGGTTATCCAATGTATCGTCGCAGAAGTACTGAGAATGGTGGCCACACATTTACAATGCGACTGCCGAACTTTCCAAATCAAGTTGAGTTTGATAATCAGTGGGTGGTACCATACTCACCACTACTTTCAAAAACTTACAAAGCTCATATCAATGTTGAGCTTTGCAGTTCTGTTAAATCAATTAAGTATATTTGTAAATATGTAAACAAAGGCAGTGATTTGGCCATATTTGAAGTAAAAAACATAAATAAAAATGACGAAATAGCACGATACCAAATGGGCAGATACATTAGCAGCAATGAAGCTATTTGGCATATTCTCAGCTTTCCCATCCACGAAAGAGATCCTGCTGTCCAACATCTGGCAATACATCTTGAAAACGGTCAACGTGTATACTTCACTGAAGAAAATGTTCTCCAAAGAGCGTTCGAAGCTCCGAAAACGACTCTAACTGAATTTTTTACATTGTGTCAAAAACCTGATGTTTTTGGCCAATTCGCGAAGACATTGGTGTATGGTGATGTTCCACGTTATTTCACATGGAACAAATCCAGTAAAAAATGGGAGCCACGGAAACAAGGAAAACCACATCCTTCCATTACAGGCATATTCAAAGCTAAGACATTGGGGAGACTTTACACGGTACATCCAAAGCAACGTGAGTGCTTCTATTTACGTTTGTTATTGGTGAATGTTCCCGGACCAACGTCTTTTGAATTTTTACGAACAGCTAATGGTCGAGTATTCAATACATACCAGGATGCATGTCGTGAACTGCAATTGCTAGAAGACGATAACCATTGGGACTTAACGCTTGCTGATGCTGCGTTGACATCAACACCGAATAACATTCGTCAGTTGTTTGCAATTATTTTGGCGACATGTTATCCCTCGCAAGCACAAACTTTGTGGGAAAAATATAAAAATTGTATGACAGAAGACATCTTGCACCGAATTAGACAAACAAATCAATGCCAAAACATAGATTATACACCAGAGATGTACAATGAAGCATTGGTCTTGATCGAGGATTTATGTGTTCTTATTTCAAATTTACCACTTAATCATTATGGTATGCCATCACCTAATCGTCCAGCCACCGACTTAGTCAATACCGATTTACAACGAGAAAATCAATATGACCATGGAAGTTTAGCAACAATTATCATGAACAGTGAACCATTACTGACAGCAGAACAAAAAATTATTTATGATCGGATTATGCTGGCTGTTGCTGCTGAACAAGGCGGTTTTTTTTTCTTGGATGCACCCGGTGGAACCGGTAAGACATTTTTAATATCGTTGATTCTTGCCAAAATACGGTCGCAACAAAAAATCGCATTAGCATTAGCATCGTCAGGCATTGCGGCTACTTTACTGGATGGTGGGCGAACAGCACATTCAACATTCAAGCTGCCATTGGACGTTCATAATAAACCAGATGCAATGTGTAACATCAAAAAGAATAGTGGAATAGCTGCAGTGTTGCGGAAGAGTTCTATAATAATTTGGGATGAGTGCACAATGGCACACAAATATTCACTTGAAGCATTAAACAGAACTATGCAAGATTTAAACAGCAATAATAAACTTTTCGGTGGTGCTATCTTACTTTTGTCTGGTGACTTCCGGCAGACCTTACCGGTTATACCTCGCTCTACTTTCGCGGATGAGATTAATGCATGTTTGAAACAATCATTCTTATGGCGAAGTGTTGAAACCCTTCGATTGACCATAAATATGCGAGTACAATTGCAAAATGATCCATCAGCACTAATATTTTCCGAACAACTACTAGATATTGGGAACGGTAAAATAAAACTGCAACCAAATACGCAATGCATTAAACTACCAGACAATTTTTGCACTGTTGTTCAGGATAAAACTGAATTGATTCAGAGTATTTTCCCGGATATACAGAATAATTATTTGAATCATGAATGGCTTAGTCAACGGGCGATTTTGGCAGCCAAAAACGTTGATGTTGACGAAATTAACTTCCAGATACAACAGTTGTTACCAGGCGATCTGATGTCTTTTAAATCAATCGATACTGTTGTTGATGAAAATGAAAGTGTAAATTTTCCGATTGAATTTTTAAATTCATTAGATATCCCTGGAATGCCACCACATAATCTTCGATTAAAGATTGGTTCCCCTATTATTCTCCTCCGTAATTTGAATCCACCTCAATTATGTAACGGTACGCGTTTGGTCATCAAAAAGATCACCGGAAACATTCTTGAAGCAACCATTTTGGCTGGGAAGTTTAAAGGAAAAGTGGTCCTGCTGCCACGTATTCCGATGATACCATCAGATTCTACCATACCCTTCAAAAGGCTACAGTTTCCAATTCGTTTAGCTTTCGCCATGTCTATAAATAAATCTCAAGGTCAAACAATGTCCATTTGTGGTTTAGATTTGGAAAATCCATGTTTTTCTCATGGGCAACTATATGTTGCGTGTTCACGTGTTGGGAAACCGTCGAATCTATTTGTGTTAGCTAAAGACAGGTTAACCAAAAACATTGTGCACCGATTGGTGTTAAATTAAATTGAAACTGAAAGTATTTATAATTCAAAAAAAAGATATTAATGTTTAAAAGTTTAAGACTGTCTGCCTTGCCTACCTCATTCATGAGTTTAAGCGTCACATGTTATTTACTGTATTATACTGTAATATACTTATATTTGTTATAAAATTAAATGGAAATAATAAATCTGATAAATTTTTATTTTTTACCTATTGATTTCTGCTTAGTATCAAGTGTAAGAACATTTTAATTAATTGTGTTCAACGTACTTCCCCTTCAAATCAATCTCAATCCAGTGAATTTGTATACCAACATCATCATTGTCGTCTTTGTTCGTAAATAATTTCATTGTACTAAAGGGTTATAGTAGTAGAAAGTCAAATAAGGAGATCACCATATTTTTTTACAAATACCATCTGTGTGAAAAAGCATAGTGGACTCCGTGACTGATGTTCTCTTATTGTTCCTCTTAGATTGTTTACTATAATGTAATATAACAAAAACTTTAGCCACAGAAACGCGTGGCCGGGTCAGCTAGTCTCCTTATATATTTCAAATAGTTAACACCTCGATACCTGTATTTGCTACTAATTTACGCAAACTTTACATTTTTTCTTCTCTTATAAATCAATACAATATAACATAAATACATTTGTGAAATTGTTAATTCGATATTTAATAAATAAATAAATGAATTAAGGGTAAATCAAAGTTTACGAATGACCACTTTATTTACAAAATGATTTTTCACTTTAGAATTTGGTAGAATACACTCGTTTTTATGTTTAATTCGGTTAGTTCGCTGATAAAGTAGATTTTTTTATGTTTTTGATCACTTTTAAACCGGCCAGCATACTTTCTTTTCCATCAATATCATAAATGAATGTAAGGTTATATTTATTGTATTATTTCAATATTATTATTATTATTTAATTTTGAAAAGTGATTTATAATGAATTGAATAATAATTACAGAAAACTTGATTCTGTGAGAAAAGCTGGACCAAGTTTCATTTTAATTTAAACTCTAAAATAATGGCAATGCCGATAAAGGCTTTCAAAGTGTGCACGAAAGAATGTTCACTGACCGCATTTCACACTAGCACCTAACCTGAAAGCCTATCCTAGAAAGCGGAAGAGGCCACTTAAATAGAAGATTGAAGAGGGGATGGGGGATCAGAGGGTTTAGGGGTGGTGACCACCCCCAACTACATCCCCAACCTTCATCAATACATACTAAAAATTTACCTACCTATGATACATCTCAATATTAACCATATGAAAAATATCGCGTGAAGCTGGTTAATAATAATTGACGCAGGTCTGAGGGACTCAACCACGTTTTAGTTCTATACTTTCAAGGAAAGGTAGCCATTGTCTCTGCCAAAATTCAAACATGTTTTATAACTTAATTGTGATGTAGGTAGGTATTAATTTATTTTATATTTTATTTACGTTAATATTCAATATACAATGTATTATTACATATATAAAGAATGGCGTATTTTATTGATTTACAAGAAAATAAAAGTGTTTAGTTTGTGTGGATTAGTAACAAATAGGCAAATAAATCCCTGTATCGGATATGAATATTCGAATTTATTTTACACCTCGTGACAAGACCATTCCCGACAAAAAAATCTAAACAATTGACCCTGCGATTTCGACTATTAAAAACTATACATAAAAACACATCATGGTTTTTGAAAATAAAAAATGTAAACTATCCGTGATAATATTAAACGGAGTTTGTAATAACGTTTTTGTTGTGAGCGCACGGCTGTGATGTCGTCGCGCAAGCGAGTCAGAATTCGCGCGTCACCGAATTTACATCATCTTTCGTGAAAATTAATATACTTGGGAATCAACTATTTTCGTTATTTTTTATTACAGGGTGTCCCAAGGTCAATCCCACAAACTTTAGGGGGTGTTTAAGTTCCCTATTAAGAGTAAGAAATTATGTAACAAAATGCGAAAAATTTTGATCACTAAATTTATTATTTTTGTAATACATTGGTGTAAATCGATCTTATCAATAGATAAATCAATATTATCTGTCGACCAATAGCATTCCTCTTACAACCCCAGAGTAGGGGAAAGGAGTTACCCCTTCTTCTTAGACCGACCCCTGTTCGACCAGTGGCATCTGACAGCAATCATTTAGCTCCGCCCAATAGGGTATTTCGAACAACGTGGCAGGTCATTAACCTCGATCTTGACTGAACGCGGCCTAGTGACCCAGTGGCCTAGTTATCGGAGGGAGGAGCCATTGAAAAATATCTGTTTTACACGAATTAGAATAGAAACTTCAACATTTTATTTCTCGATTACCATAATGAATTTTGATATAAGTTTCTTAACAAATAACACTAGGAATCGTAGGACCTATTAGCTGTTTTTTTTATTGCGTGAGACCTTGGGACACCCTGTATATATTTCCTTACTCATAAAAGGGAATACAAATACCTTATTAAATCTTTGAAATGGTTTGGGAAACTCTGTATATATCATAGATTAAATTTAATAAAAAAAAGTTCATATTGCTGACAGCTGACTGACTGAATGAGTTTCGAGCTATGAATTTCGAGATGTGATTTCAAATGTTCCTTTTTCAATAGTCAGTCAAGACGACAGGACAAGGGAGCTGGTAGGACAAGATATACTTTCTTTGAACAATAAACGTCACTTATGGTGGCATTGAACTGACTCTCTGAGTCAATCTTAATGTAGTAACGTGAAGCAAAAATACTTATTAATGCCATCTTATACTTCTATGAATGTCAAGTCTCATTTTTACATGAAAAAAAAATAAAACTGGGAATGAATTGTATCAAAATATAAATACAAATTAACACAAACTGTATTTGTATTTTATTTTTTCAAATGTTACTAACATTAAATTTTAAATTTCATAGGTATTCCAGGGAACGAAGGCAAACAACCACGCTAATGATGTATTTGTATTCGCTCGCAGATGTCAAAATAGAGCAAAATTTTAAAAACATATATGCAATGATTATAGAGGTATCCTAACTGTATTATAGGATACTCAATAATGCTCAAACTAAAATGTTTAATGAATTACGGTCGAATTTCGACCACAGGGCAACCCCTAGTAAATATTAATAAAGCTATTCCGAATTACTAAATATTTTCCAAAAAATGGTATACATTTTTTTGTCCGCCTTTGAAAAATGGTCTATGTTAAATATGTTCCTAAGATACAGTAATAAAAGATGAGAGGTAAATGTTTATTATATACGATAATAGATAGTATTTTAATACCTACAAAACCTTTTGATAAAATGAATTATATATTTATTGACTTTTGTTAGTCTGATTAAATTTTTAAAGCTTTATTTGTTCGCTCGATATAGTTGACAATAATTATTAGGGCTGGCAGCATTTAAAATGTAAAATACTCGAGTTGCGATATCGGGAGAAGCGAGGTAATGACAGCCATTATGAATAACTAAACTGTCTTTTTATGGCAATTTAATGAGGTAAGAAGACAAATATCAACTCCCCAGACCCCTTTTATAATGGAAGGGAGAATGCATTTAAGCTCGCCCTGCCCCCCGCAGCCTTCGCATCTTCCGCAGGCACGAACGAGCAAGATGAAAATTCTGCTAACCAGATACTCAGCTACATTCTTATACTTATTTTTTTATTAGTTCATAGTAGCATTAGCGTTTAGTAGCAATTTGTTTATTCCTTTCAAACGTAATTATTCTGCTAAAGCTTGTAATGTAAATTACCTGAAAAAAAATTACGGAAAAAACCATAGAGGATATTTTGTAAATAAATTGAGCTTTCGACAAAAAATGTGTAGGTTTTATATAGACGACAAATATATACACACACTCGAATACATGTTCACTAATAGATACGTTAGACAAACTATCCTAAATGTAATGTTAACTCAAAAGTTAAGGTGAAGCATACCTTAACCTCAGTAGACCTTAAAATTCGTTTCTTTATTTTTATAGGGCGTCAGGTTTTTCTCTTTGTCAGTAAGCAATTTTATTGATGGTTTTTTTTTAATTACAGCTTCATTATTTAGATATGAAAAAAACATTTTTTTCTTATGATTAAATATCCAATGGTTACCAAATGAAAAAAGGGTCTGAATGAATCCAAATTAATATTTATCCTTTGACTTCCCTTTAAGCCACGAGTGGATATCCTCAAAGAGGCATTATATCGTCTCTTTTGTGGTCTATCGTGGTGGACACCCTACTAAAGTTAGGTACATGACGAAGCCCAGCTTGATGCGCTAAGTTACGTCGACGACATTGCAATTATCTTAAGGAGTAAATGCATACACACATGTCTGGGCTCTCACAAAAGCACTCAATATGTTAGCTATGTTATATTCGATAGTGGATGTAGGGTGTTATTTACGAGTATTAAGAGTATCTTTGCAGAACTATTGTACTTTAATATCCACTTGATTGCCTAGAAGCTGGTTGGTACCTTTTGTGAATTAAGAGGCCCGCATTCAGCGAATAAATGTGAAGCGGCTTCTGAGCTTCTGCACCTGTAACCGATAAACTCATTAGGTGCAGGTGTTTGTTTAGCTTGCAGTGGCCTATTAAGGATCCTTAGTTGGTTCCGTTTCATTAGCTCGGAGAGTTTTTTGTGCACCCACAACGCTACAGTGAGAATCCTCATTTTCTTACCAGTTTCTAGCATAGATTTTTAGCAGTATAATAGATAAATGGGAATATGATAGATAATCGAGTATTGATTTAGTTTAGTTGGTTTCAAATTTCAGCGACGGCGTTTATTATATTTTTTTCATTGATTTGATTTCATTTTGAAGTATTGATTTTAGATTGCTTACAGTCTGCCTAACTTTTAGTATATTTATGGTAAAATTATCATTATCTTCTGATGTAAAACAACCGAGTTTTAAAAAAATACAAATAATCAAAAATTAAAAAAGACCTCCGACACACAAACGGCTGAAAAGATGTTCTCCAATCATAACTAAAGGATACTCGATCAAGTTACCATTCAAATAAAAAAAAAATAATAATAATTAAAACCGTTTCATCCGTATGGGAGCTACGATGCCACAGATACATAGATACGTTAAACTTATAAAACCACTGTTTGCATCGCGGGGTTAAAAATAGTACCGTTTACTTTATTGGACATTTACATTCGCATGGAAAATTTAAAACAAAAAATTATGTTAGTGGGTTAGTAGGTATAGATAAAAGGAAAACAGTTTCGTCAGTCTCATAGTTACATAAAAAATATGTCATGTACCGACCCAGTAACCGTACCTATAAATGTATTTATTGAAGATAGTAAACGTAGTTTCCCGGGCGCAAATATTGTAATGTAGGTTAATTGGATAGGTCAGGAACATAAAAATACGCCCACCAAACGTTCACTAGAGTTTTTTTTTTCATATGGATATTTTTGTTAGCTAAATGATAAATTGTTGAACAATAGTCGTTCAGTCGTTGCCCAGAATCATGTCTGCTGACTTTAAGTTTACCCTGTCTCTGAGGAGCATCCATTTTTTGTTTTTTGTTTAATATAGAGAAAATAAATAAAATACAAAAAATTACTACAAATATTTCGCTTGGCTTTATCTAATATACGGTAAAAGTGATGAAAATATGCTAAGAAAAAAGACTCTTGGATTTTTCAACGTTCGCGAACAAACAATACAAACGAGTTGATCATGGACATAAAAAGAGCGGAAAATGTGATTGACTCTACCGGCATCTTGCCAGCCAAAAAAGGGCGGCATGAAAAAATAGTCCTAATTCAGACCGGAACAATTTGAATTTATTTTATTTATTCAAATACTACCCGTTCAACCCGGGCCTCACCCCGGTTTGGCAGCTAGGCCCTGACTCATGTTTAGGCTCTTCTATCGTGTAATGATAGAAGCTCGACTAACTGTGAGATAATTGAATGAAGTGTGAGAGAAGTGTGTAGGTTTGAGAGTGGAATGGAAAACTGATATGTTAGGATGAGTGACAAGCGCACATCGCAAAGTAATATAGGTATTTAATGGTTTCAGATGATTTTGTTTTAATGATTTGATGGTTTCTAAATTCTACTTTTTTTAAATTCACAAACGCGTAGTAAAATATTATTACTGATATCTACGTATTATGAGAGTTTCTCAGTAGTATCGGTATTCTTTCGACCGCCGCGAAAGCGCCGCGGTCAACATTTTTAAGGTTTTCGGTTGTAGTATATTTTTTTTTGTTTGTTTAACATCTAAAAACAAGGAATGACCCTTATTTTTTTTTTTTTTTTATTAAGTGCGCTACGGTCTGAAACGTTGTAAGACACTCGTATCTACGAAACGATTCAGACCGAGGAGGAAAATTGATATTTGGCGAAATTCTTCAATCTTGTTATATCTGCGAGTGACGGCAAAGTGCGAAAACAACGTTTTCTGCATAAGAAATATGCAAAGTAGATTTTGCGTTCATAATATACAAAACAAGGGCGTCTTTTGTTCTATTTTAAAAGCGGCCATTTCAGAGTGGTTATATTAGCTCTGATTCTGTACCTTTTGTAATTTAGGATTAGGTCGCAAAACATTTACAATTTAAATAATTTGCTTTTAAATAACATAAATAATAGTGGAAGAATTATAAGTGATAGTACAAATAGTCTAAATACGTTTTTTTGTATCTAATAGCAACATAAATATTTTTTTTAAATTTAATTTAAAGTTGATTGGCGTGAGCGTGATGACAAAACATCAATAATATAAAATATAAGCACACGTGAGAAGCACACGACTAAAAATATAATAAAAAATTAATATATTATGAAGTCTCATTTATAGAGTTTTCAAAATAAACGGCCTTCTGCTTAATCGCGTTAGTAATTTTTAGGCTTAGCAGTAAAATATGCGTTCAGCCGAAGTTCTTAGGTATATTAATGTTTTAATGTAATAAAATAATTTTACTATTTTTTACAGATTTATATTATTAATATTAAATAAATCATAGGTATAACGCAACTATATCCACATAATAATTTAAGCAACAAGCGACTGCTAACCACGCCTTTGCTTTATGCTTCCTAACTAGACGATTCTGAACTAAGGCTTGATTATTATTTTAATACCAAAATTATACCATTTTGTAAATATAAGCAGTTTAATAAACAAATAAATAACTATATAGTGATGTATTGTTTTATAATAATATTAAGCTAGATAACACTTATATCATTAAAAAAATATTACAACAAATATTAATATCAAATAAAAAAAAATGGTTTAATGTGAGTCGGGCTCGCAATCAGGGTTCCGGACCAGAACTTCTTCAACAAAAAGTTGATCGAAAGAATTATCTTATGGATCAGTCAGCGTAAGCCATTTTAGCGCCGAAAAAACGACTCATACGACCAATTCTGTACTGTAAAAACGAGAAATTTAATTATTTAAATTTCTTAAATATATTGGTTCCTACTCACGCGGGTTAAAAATATTTTAATCGAAAAATATAAATACATACCTTCATACCTTGGGCTTGAAATAGTTAGGTAGATTTGACACCTTTTTTGTCTGAACATAAAAGCTATAAAACAGTGATATATATGTTATTTTAATTGGTATGATAAAAAAAAAATACTCAACTGACCAATGGTAATATTTTATTGGGCGTTGTTACTAAATATGCGCTAGTTTACAATATTATATTTATTTATATAGCATGTTGTGAAGGACAAATTTGACACTTTTAACATAATTTTACCATGATAACAATTAAAACTGTGTTGTTTAAAAAGTCTTTTTAACTAATCTTCTAAAAAATAAAATTATTCTTAGATGAGTCCATTTCCTCTCTTTTTTGTCCAGACTTTTTTGTGACCTAGAATTCTGTTTTATAAGAATTAGATAAGTGGGTCGTCCAGGGTTGTTGCCTTAATTTATAATTAATTTACATATGCGTTATCGATCTCAAAATCTTCAAAGGAAAATATTTGATGCATTGTAACTTGTCATAGAAATTCAAGTACATACCTAGAACGATCAAATTTTAATATGGTGAACGCAATGCTTAAGTTGCATTTCAAGTTTATCAGCCATTAAAATACCGCTCATGGCCAAAATTTGGGCTTGTTTCTTAGAAAAAAATATCTTGGTGATCAAAGTTTTAAAATCGGGATGCAAACTTGTGTTTAGCAAACTTAAAAAAAAACAATTTATTAATTTTCAATGCTTGTATGTCGGCTTAGGTCAAATCTTGCAAGCTGAATTAGAACCACTTTCTCTCATCCTATTGAGTTGAAATTTTACATGTTGGTTCAGTTTCGATGACAATGCATTTTTATGGTAAATATGACCAGATTGATGTTGACATGACCCAGGAATGGCTCTAGACGATGTGACTCCTCAACGGTCAACAGCACAGACACGACATTTCGTATAAGCACTTAAAAAAAAAGCTTGTTTTTAAAAATGTATTTTTTTATAATTTTTTCCTATTTATTACATTTTTTTTCACGCAAGAATCATCCCTAAATACGTGTACGAAGATACGAGTTGGTATGTAGCTAAACTTCCCACACGTATTTTAGATTTGGGTATTAAATAATAGTAATATTATAAAATACACAACAAATATTATATTTATAAGGTAGTAGATTATTTCACTATATTTCAGTGTTATCTTTAGCAGCCTCATTTCATCAGCTTATGTCTCCTCTATCCAATTATAAAATCAGCAGACGTCTGGAAACCGCTCTGGTACCATGGGGGATTATCTGCCTCCACGGTCTTCTTTGAGGGGAGATTATCGTAAATTACTCACTTCTGCTGCAAGAGGTATTGAGAGACGATAAATGCACACTAGGTAATATAGGTTTACGAGTATTATTACTCAAAATTCATATCTATTTGCAAGCTGTGCCAAAATCCGCCTCTCAACCTCAAATATAAAAAATATTTTTTTCGGAACCAAACTTACAGTGGTGGAAAACTAATAGTCAAATAGAGGAATTCTGATAAATTAGATAGAATATTGATTACCGAAGATATTGTAAACGACGTCTTATTTTTTTTTTAGTTTACAGGAAAAGTTAATCTAAAAAAATAAATTTAAAAAAAAGCATAAACCAATGAGTAGTAAGCGACAATGCATAGTGTGGACTTTATCACTCTTTAGACAAATTATTACTGGGTTATTATAATATATATTTATTTATTTACAAATCTATTTATTTATTTATGTACAATCAAATCAAATTAATAAACAATGAGTAATGTACGTGAAGTGTGTGGTGTGTTATGTGAAGTATGTCTAGTGTGTGGTGGCTCAATTTGTGGCACGGAGATGTTTGTGTGTTTAATGTGTGTCTACATATTATTAGCGATATTATGACAAATTATAATGAAAAACGTTTGTTGACAGTAAATTTATTTATTCAACATAATATCGTTGTTTATTATCATTTAGGATATTCAAAAATATGAACTTATAAAGTTTGGAAAAAGTCAATCCAATGCAAGGGTGCGGTTTCTCCGTTTGGCAGATCTTCGTTCTCAATATGTGATTTTTTGTAACCGTATTGAGTATTGAAATTCGTATTGACGCTCACAATACGGTAAAATCCGAAAAAAAATATTTTTAAGGTATGTGATCTTGATAATAAAAAAAGTAAGCATTCTGGCAATTAATTTATTTAAAAATTCAACATATTTACACCTAATGAAAAACAATTATATAAATTTAATTAGTCCTCATAATAGCAAAACTAATTTTACATGTTTAGTTTGTTAATGATTACAAATTAAATATTAACCTATTATAATTTCTGTAAATTAGGAAATAAGTATAATCATAAGAATGGTATTAATCAATATAAATAAAATATAGTTTGATTTCAGAATAAAAATGTTCAATGCGTTTTTTTTTTAATTCAGGTTTAAAGATAGATTTGATCATATTGCTTCCCCATCGTCCTTCTAATTTACAAAATTACATATACATACATATTTTATAGAAATATTTGAGGTTTAGTAAAAATCTTATAGTAATTCCGAAAAATGGTCAATACCAGTTTGACAAAGGTCATAGAAATCTTTTCAGAATGTTAATCTATAAAAACTTTTAATATTAAATCAAAAAATGAACTAAATTGTTTGTTTACATAACTAGTTTCCCGCCTCGTCTATATGTAGATTTTGCTTGAATTAGTTTCACTTCTGTAGCTTGCAGTGTAGCGTGCAAAATACACGATCTCTATCTGTTCGTCCGACCATCCGTCGTTAGGTTTATTTAAGTCTTTGCATTGGATATTTTACAAGCATTTTATGTTGTTTAATAAGAATTTAATTCTATCAATAAAATCTTTATAAATGGTTGATGGTTGGTTAACTAGGGATACCTGTTATGTGGGGGGTGGAATTTATATTGTTTATTATGCTTTTTCGATTTTATCTACTTAGATCTAAAATATAACCCACTTTCGACTGTACGGCCTTCGAAAATGCACTTCGAATGGGATACAAGTGAAGCAACCCATAGCAATTTATTACCATACACGTGTGTAGTATCTTTTCAGACTGAACAAATTAGCTGGAGTAATTTCACACACACACAGCTTAGGTAATTTCTGAATATACTGTTTCCTAAACAATTCTACTTTTCCCCACGCGGTTAGGTATATCACAGTGGATCCTACCTGGCCAAGTAATCTTTTACCGTAAAAATATTCAACGGTAAATGATTGTAAACTGTCACGGTTGTCATACATAATAATTCATATGACATATAATTTTTCGGATTTTATATACTGTTTGTAATGGGTCTATATTTTAGAGGCGTGGTTTTCAAGAAGAGATAAAACGCATATAATTTGATGTTATGGCTAAGAATTTAGTTTTATTATAAAGATAAGGGTTTGCCATTATGTTTTAAAAATGATTTCGGGTCCCAAAAGGCCCAATTTTTCAACCACTTTTTGCAGCAAGTTGGGCCGTATGTCAGAAATAACACGCCGAATATTCTCTTCCAAGGCGTTAATCGTGTCCGGCTTATCTGCGTAGATAAGCGACTTCACATAACCCCACAGAAAACAGTTCAGCGGTGTTAAATCGCACGATCTTGGACGCCACGCCACAGGCCCACGACGCGATTTTTGTTTATTTTAGAGTGATTTAAAAAAAAATTAGAGTGATTTTTTCTAAATTTGCAAACGTTGTTCAGGAGTAAGTCTATTCATTATGAAATGGCAAACCAAACTGAGCATAAATCAAGTGACAGCTGTCAAAAACACCAACTACGAAAAAAGTAGTGCCAGATTGAAAACCACGCCTCTAAAAAAAACACCCTATACAAGGCTATTTAATTCCGATGTTTCGGCGATGATCTAACATCCTGTGCTCAGTAATAGTCACAAACTCGACTGTTAGGCAAGCAAGCTGCTGTTGCCGTATACATAGATTTCAATAAATAAATAAATCATATTCCGGCAAGCAATGTGTGGTATTTTACTTTCCCATATTTAGTAATACAGTATGACTGATAATTCATACATAATGCCATAAGATGCCCTTAATGACGCCTGCAGGGCATAGCTGTAAGACAACAGGTCCTGGTTAAATAATTTACTACTACTACAAACACTATAAAAGCAGTTGATATTATATGACAGCCACGGATTGTCATGGCCATTCTTTAATTATGATGGCCGATGGAATTTAAAAGGTTACCTGAATGTAATATTAGTTGCATTCAGACTTCAAACGAAAGGCTACGCTCGCTACTAGGCATTAGTGTCCGGGAAAACCAGGTAAGGCAAGGTTGACATTGAGACCCCAATGCGATCCGATTGGCCTCTGCCCCATCCCCTCACCGCACAAATTCAATCACTTTCCTCAGGATCAATCACGCTCTCCGGTTCGGTGGGTGAGGGAGGGGGGGTTGGGGGTGGAAGGGGGGGGGGGGTGACGGAGAGCAACAGCTGCCACCGATGCCAATTTCCGCAAAATTGCCTTGGCGTCGTCGCAGAGATTGAAATGATGCAAATAGCGGCCGTCCCACGGGCGCTTACGACATTTCAAAGACAAAAAAATGTTACAAAACGTTACCGAAGGCACTTCTAACATCGAATACGTCCTTAGCAACTCCTCTTACAGTAAGATTTAAAGTAAGAAGTAAGAATAAATTTACCTTTTTTTAATAATCCGGCAAAAGTTTCGCAACGCTGTCTATTGAACCAATACCAATGCACATAATCAGTTTATACATATATATATGTATTAATAAATAAATTACACAATCTTTTAGAATAATAATAAATTTAGAAAAGTTTATTATTTTTTTAATAATGCGTTGGTTAGTAAAATATTTATGAAGGTACTAAAGGGGTTCATACATAAGTCTCTCATAAAATCATCAGTTCATCCCACCATAATCCTTCAGCTTAATCCATTATTTTTATATATTTAATTTTAATATCATCCTTTTCTTTTTCCATCTAATTAGATGCTAACATAATATTTTATACTAAAGAGTTAAAAATGCATTTTTATAAAACTCAGCGCTGGGTTTAAACTGACATCCTGCGCTCTCAAGTACAAGACCTCTTTAGTACCTTCATAACTATTTTACTAGCCATCGCATTATCAAAAAAATATATTTTTTTTTAATATTGTTTTATTTATTGAAATTTTTGGTAAATCGGTTTAAAATATATATCTCAATATTTGAGTACAGTATACCATATTATTTACCCCTACTTGATCTTCTTGGTTTCTAAAGCTAACACTTCGATGCAATTATGGTTAGTATACGATATTAATATTAATAAATAATATTAATAAAATTATATATTAATAAAATATTAATAAAAACTCGTATATTAATAAAAATCAATTGCTGCATGTATGTTACATCGTCACTCAAGAACGGCTCGACCGATTGGGCTTATTTTTTATAGAACAAGGTTTTGTATGAAATCAAATTTTGGGAAAATTACCGGAATGTGGGTAAATTCAGAAAATAACAAAGTAGGATTTGTAGACTTTGTTTGTAAACTGGAATATAACAAAAGTCATTTGGTATTTTTAATTAAATTAAAATTAGAATGTCGATATCAACAGACGGCGACCGCTATGTATTTTATCAACAACACGTTCCGCATGGTCGGTTTGTGCATTGCGCCGAAGGCGTTGTCTAAACCGCCCGCAGGCAATAGGACGGAGGAAGCGTAAGTGGCCCAAAGATGGAGCGACCCATGCCGAGTGCCGCAGGCACGAGTTGTCGGCGCCGTCAAAGCCGCCTGCAGGGTCTAGCTGCCAACCCGGGGTTCCGAAGTAAGTTTGTTATTTGTCGGTAATAAATCGTAGATAGAAAAACTGCAGCTTTCTTCGTGTCATGTTTGCCTAAAAAAAACTTTTCGGAGAAGGCCGCTTTGAGGGCGCTGACTGAACCATAATACATATTATACCAAATTTAATTATTAAAATTATACCTTAATATACTTTTGATGTTTTTGACCTATTTTTTTATATTTCTGATCTCGCTTATGTTCTGAAAATATTCAAATGAGCTTTTGTCAATACTCAATCAATCGACTACAGAATTTAAAAGATGTAATGAATTACATTTACCACTGACCATAACATGTTTTTACCTACCAATAATAATAACTGAATTTTGGATACAAGTTTACTATTATTATGAGAAGCAAGCGCTAGTATGCAAGTATGTAGGTCGTACAAGTAGATAGTTTGAGCAAACTTTAGTAATATGTTTTGTAACTCGGCTGAAGTCTGTATCCGTTCAGAAATTGCCTATAATCAGCATGTCAAACTCCATCCTCGCAATAACCGCAAGTCTCGTGGTAACAGCCAACCAGTAAACATTACTGCTATATACCATGGACTAATACATATTTATATAGTAAGTTTTATTGGTTATATACAGACCTATAAAATATCGATGGTTTGTCTGTGGTTAGGCGGGTGAGGTAATTTATTTAATTATGAAGTCTTATTGACCGACTTCAAAAAAAGAAGAGTTTTTAGTGTTTTTTTTATTCTTCTGATAGCGAATTTCTCGGAAGGGATCCCAAATTATTTTCTTAAAATTAAAATCCAGCGTAAGATTAAAATAAATGAAATAATAAGTCTATTTTTAAAAAAATATTTTATGTGCTTTCTTTTTATATTGTATGTTTTTGTTCGTCTCAGTAATTGATCGCACATGTAAAGAGATATAAAAAAGTAACTATTGTTTGTCAAATTTTCTTGCCAAATTTATTATTTTCCTACGCGAAAAATAGTAGGTACACACATGTAGAAATAGTAACATTTAAAAAAAAACCCGCATGTATGATCTGTCCGTGATTCTAGAAATTTGAAATAAGTTTTAATTCAAAAATTCGGGTAGTTTTAGCCAAGGAATACGCGTTGTACGCAGTGCCATGCGGACTTTTCCGACGTTTTGAAGTTCTCAACATTCTCCTCAAAGCGTTCTTTCATTTCAAACGGCGTATGGCTGTCGAGTATTTTGGAAATTATCAAAGCAAAACTGTGTCCCAAATTGTCGTCAGCCGGCTCTGTACTTACAAACTAAAAGGTGCTCTAAAATAAAAGCAGCCGAAATAATTATTATTAAAGTGAAACCTTTTTGTGCAAGGTTTTTTACGAAACGCTCCTCTAGCTAGAGTGGGGCGCTAGGAAGGCATCGCTGCAGCATTTTAGGTAGATTTCTTTAGGAAAGCTACCTATTGCAATAGCTACCATGTCATAACTTGGGCGGGAATGAGGGGGGGGGGAAGTTAGAAAAAAAGAGAAATTTTGCTATCTTAACATTCATTTAAATTCATTTAAATTTTATATTATTTCTTAGGTAAGGGCTTAAAATTAATCTCAATAAACTTTTTTGATAACACCAGCCATTGGTCCTGGGGGTGAAAAAAAAATACTTTTTCAAAATAAATAAAAAAAAACACTCTCTTATAAGGTACCGGATCAAATCAGTTAAAAATGTTAATTGTAGCCCTATAATTTACCTACAATTTTCGTTTGATATGAGTAACCCTTACGGCACATGCGTTGCGCAAGAGTACGGCGCGGCGGCGGGTTGAGGTTGCGCGAGCTGCCGCGCGATCCGGCGCGATCCGGCGCGATCCGTCTCCGGCGTGCCGTTTATAGTTGTTGCGTAAAATAGTGTCACTTCTGTAGTGTGCATACCCGGTTTTAATTTTTGTTTATTAAGAGTAAAATCTGCCGGTTAGGCTTAGGATAATTCGAATGGAACGATTGTGTAGAACAAATTAAGGTCTAATTGAACATGTATTAGACATTTGCTATTCTGAGTGGCATTCGCCCTAATTAAGGCCTCTCGTCGGACGTCAGTCAGCCTTATTAGTATGCGAGTGACGAAAAACAGATAATGGAGGTAAGCCTCAAAATACTTGAATAGAAACGGAACGCTGTTCGTCGCGGTGAAATTAACGTCAACAATTGCTCGAGAAACTTCGGTCGAATAATGCTACAGACTGCAAAAAAAAACCCAGTGTGTGTGGATTTACACTACGCGCATTGTTAGTAAAACTCCCATCCTCATGGGAACTTCCTCAAGTTGATTAAAATTCTCATACAAGTATACACATAAACACAAAATACATAATTAAACTGCTGAGAGACGAAGGAATTAATTATGCTGATACAGTAATATGCATAAGAAATTAGTATTTTATATTACTGTGAAGGCTCTGTATATTTGTAATTTATATTTCATTATGTTTGTAATATTTATTTTTAGTGTACATAAGAAAGAATATCTATTAATTCTATAGAAGGTATTATTTAATATTACAATAGAACATTTTATAAAAATATGTTTCTTTTAACTCAATATTTATATTATTTTAGTGTATATATCCAAAAATATTACTTAGAAGCTGTACGCAATATTTAAAGATGTCATATGTTCGCCTAGTTAGGCTAGACACCGTGATTTATATAGTAATGATTTTATTTTCATACTTAAATAAATGAATATAAATATAAATGGTATTTACGCACGCCTATTTATTTATATAAGAGAATCGACGGGACAGTACGACGCGAGTACCCCAATGCGTCCACCCGAGTTTCATCGAATGAGCGTGTCGCATTCCGAGTGTGTCGCCGAGTTTAGCCATGTGGCAATCGAATCTAGTCTGTCGCAATTAGGTTAATTTGCTGCCTAGGAAAAAGAAAACAAATAGAACTAATTAATTTAATAAAATGTTCATAGTAAATTTTGATGTATTTACTCGCATTACAATATATTGCAAGCACCTATAATATTTCGATACAACAATATTTTACTAGAAGCGAATGCTTTTTCGAAGCATTATTAAATATTGTAGATTAAATATTGTAAAATATTTTCAGAATAAAATCAATAAATAATCAGACACTAATCACAAATCAGAATCATCACTTTGCTTGTAGGTAAAATGTTACTGTTACGCTATATTAAATACACAGGTTTACATCAATAAGTACGTAATTAATAAAGTAATACTTATTAGCTTTCTATTTTGTGTACTTTGTTTGTTTTTTTTTTTTTCGTCTATTATCTTATATATTTTTTGTTAATAAAATTCCTTGCACACTGTAACGATTCATTTACCTATTGTTTGTATTTCACTTGTATGAAATAATCAGTATATCGTTACACGTTTAGTACGCTCCTTTAATCTTGTAACAAATTTTGTTAGCTTCGCAAACATTCATTTGAGTTTCCGCTCGGAATAACGTAATATGCGTTTATATTCCTTAAACTCTTTCCTAAAAAAATAGATTAGTAAATCACGTATTTTAATGTTGCAAGGTTTTATAGTCCTTGACTTAACCTTGTTGTTTATTTTTTGTTACATTGGGTGTTCTGGAGGCCTAAAAATTATTGGTTAAGAGCATAACCTACAGCGAGACCCGATAATACTTTTGAATTTAGTGGAAAAAGGTGGAAAAAAGTAAAGACGAGAGGGATTGCATGGAGAGCGCTGGAGAGAAGTTTGACATTGAAATATATCAAAATTTATAGTATTATTTATTCCGTGTGATTCGACGTTTGAACCGCTTAAGGAAGTTTCTTCGAATACGTGGGACTAATTTGGAACGTAGCGAGGTGGAATTCGCTTTCCGGCCGCAGAATTTCGCTACAAGGATAAGCCGTCTCTCTTGGTTCTGGGGGGCACGCATCTTGGCCTGGTCTGGAGTATTGGAAGGAGTCTCATTGATGTTGGGTTGGGCAGCGCGGTTGATTGCCACTAACTCGACATCTCTGAAGTTGGCTGGAACCACGCAGCTTGGTGTATGAGCGGCGGGTTCGATTGAAAGTTCCCAATTGCTATTTACAGGTGCTTTTGAACATATTATATTTTGATATTAAGTATTACCAACATAAATTTT
This sequence comes from Neomicropteryx cornuta, assembly GCA_020383195.1. Lineage (NCBI taxonomy): Eukaryota > Metazoa > Arthropoda > Insecta > Lepidoptera > Micropterigidae > Neomicropteryx > Neomicropteryx cornuta. The sequence goes on from JAHKQU010000018.1 coordinate 41,651,257, forward strand.
AATAATTGTTGGCTTTAGACCAACGAATGCCGTAGGTAGTTTGGTTATATTTTGTATGTCAATTAACTTATTCTGTGTAGTATAACACATACAGCTGGGTGTTATAAATAGTAAATTACCAAACTTTGAGTCTTTTGGGTAGTAAATATCTAGTAAGTTTTATGGTTTTAATTTGAGTTACTCAATACAAGACGTTGTGGATAACGTCCGGTTCCGCTTGGTATATATCAGTGACTAGTAACTCAGAGTCAAAATTTGTTGGATCATTAGTTAACATTGTTTATGATTTATATGAAATTGTATTTAGAATTATTGTGAGTACATCAATATAAAAGTGTTGCACACATTCGAACGCATACTTGAAGTTGCCATGGTTACTAAATATTTTATCGAATATTCTTTCTTCAAAGGATAGTTCTAAGTGTAAAGTGACGCGGTCGACGATACGTAATATTGTAGATGATCTGAAGTTGTAACTATTAGAATGTAATATTGTTAAATTTGTAATCCATAGTTCTTCGGCGCGTTGAAGTCATGTTGTTGCATTGATCTTGAATATTATTTTCCCTTTTTAATCGTATCGAAAAAGGGTGACGCTCAACTGTTTGTAGTAATTATGTTTAATTGAAATATGCGCGTACCTCCAGTATGCCGTTATATAAGTATTTCTCGAAATAGTTACACAATTGCATAACTACACAATACACAGTTACATAATTACAGTTAGACAATTAAATTATATCATGAATGCACGGTTAGTCAAAATATTCTTGAAACGCCCTGAGATTGGTCTGGGCCAGATCACCAGACCTGGAGCAGCTCTTGTGACCATCATCAACTAGGGAAAGGTAGTACCCGTAGGTTGGTGAGAAAAGGCTGCGATATTTGGTTGCGTCATCGGGAAAGTTGTGTCTCAAGAGAATTTTCCGGAACGTAAGGCTTCTAACCTATTTTTAACAGGCATCATTTGGATAACCTGGAGGCAACGTTGCAATACCTAATATTATTCCCTAATATTTTTTTAGAATGACTATTCCTTACTTTATGTAATCTAATTTATAAGGAGGAGAGGGTCCTCTTAAATTAACGAGCATCTCCCGCCTAGCCGATCACTCTCGCGATATTCTGATAGACAACCAATTCTTCATTGATCACCTGCATACCTACTAATTAAAAGATTCTTGAATTTATATTCAAGCTTATCGGCTGTTTTTTTAGAAATTAAAAAATTCCATTTCTCAAAATATCGGTTAATCTTTTTAAATGAATTAATGTCATATGTGCATGTATTTATTTATGCCGGCGCCACGCGCTTGTAACGTAAGATTTTTGCACACCTTCGAAATTGGTAGATATACAGTTCTCATGGCCAGTTTAAGTGGAAGTTTTAGGTTGACGTCAAAGGCAACAAGACTTAATTAGTTTACAAATTCCTAATTGAAAGTCACAAGTAATTGCTTTGAAAAAATGCTAAATTGCATTTCATACATCGTGTCGTCAAATCAGACCATCTTGAGACGAATTATAAATTCCTCTCACGGTTTAGTTTTCACAATCGAAGACGGAACTTTCAGTCTTCAGTCTTTACTCACCGCGCTCCCGGACTGGACGCCTTTCTAGGTAGTCAACCTAACATACAAGTATTTACTTTGTATCGAGACGAAGGTATTACCGGCCATTTATTAATTTCTATTTGCATTCCTACTGAGTCATAAATTGGTTATGATGCGGAACTCAATAAACAACTTGTGACCTCTGTCTGAACTCTATCTCTATCCTCACCTTATCCCACACGTTAACGAGAGATATTTATCTAACGTTACATATGAATAAAATCTTCAGAATTGCTAATTTAGCAAATTGAATTTACCTAATTTGGCTATAAATTGTGAAAATTGAACTTGTACCCTACACAAACCACTAAGACAACCTCTGTTCACTCGGTACATTGTCGAAAACGCCATTCTGCATTGGGCTCTCAAAGCTTAAGCACGCTTCTTTGGGTGATATTTTTTTATTAACATTGAATTAGCGGACTTTAACACAAATCTGTTCTGTAAAACAGCTAACAACAAATACAGTTCCTTTATCATTATTACGCTGATTTTACTCTACAAACTTTTACATTTAACGCATTTTTGGACAGATGGGTTTTAAGCACCTTTAGACAGTAACAACTAACATTTAAAACACATGTTGTATTATTTTTATGAAACATGCGGGTATTACACACACATGTGCCTTTATTTTTATGAAACAGGTGTATTGAAATGTGAAAAGCAGATATTATGATAACATTAGTGGCCACACAGAGGTTAAGATAGCTTGTCAAGTTTTTAATCATCTGCCCCTGCCTCGGGTCTAAATTTCAAGTTAAATGCCCTATTTTGGTTAAAAATTCAATCGTACCAGGCAAAATCGAAAATTTTAGAATTAGCAATAAATCATCCTTTTTTTATTAAATTTAATTACATGTATATTATTTGACCATACTTTATACTAAAGAGGACAAGTAATGAAAATGCTTTAATGCCCTCATAATTATTTTGCATGTCTTTATATCCAACGCTCTGTTGAAAATTAAATAATATTTTTAAAAATCATTCATCTTATCTATTAAAACTATCGTCGAATATAATTAAGCACATACGAGAACATTAACACTTAATTAAATATTTATAAATTTATATCTATAATATACCGCGCACGGTATAATGTGTAGTGCGTGTATCTGTAATGTATATTTTTTTTATTTAAGTTCTTTATTTATAAACAAAGTACATATTTTATTTGTTTGTTCACTAAACCCTTGAGGGTTTTTATGTGAACTCATTCGTTCCCACTTTTAACTTATTTAATAAAATTTATATATACAATAACATATTCAATATTAACATATAACACTTTTATCATCCATGCTATGTAATGCTATGTATATCTGTAATGTATGCGTAAGTATAGTGAAAAAAATAAACATAAAAATCGGAAATAAAACACATTTTTTTCACTCGTTTCTTTATTTTATTCAACCTAGATGTACAGTAGAGTTACAGTATGTCTTATTGAAAATGAGAAATTTTTCATGTATAGTATAATTTTTCATTAAGGTCTAGGAATTATATCCGTAGGAGTCTGACACTAAGAAGTTCTAAAAATCATGTAACATTTAGTCTTACTTCATGATTAACCTAACAAAATTATGAAATGGTTTCTGAAAGTATAGTTTTAACCAAAAAATATTACTTTAATATCTACTTTAAATGCTAAGAACTTCAAAATGAATATAAATATACATCATAAATAAAAACAAGATATTTTAACAAGTCATATATATCATTGTCAAATCAAGTGATTGTAGTCATATATTTTTGCAATTTTAATTGCAATTAGACTTTAAATACAGGTAGGAATACTCCACTTTATTATTTTGTAGTACAAAATTATTGCATCCAAAGGTACAAATAGTTTAAGAAATAGGATTTTAATATGAATAATTGCGTTTGAAAAATTTATAGAACACGAATCTAATAAAGTTTTTTTTTTATTTTGAATTACAAATAGAAAATTAGTCTTATCGAAGAAATCCTTTTATTTAAGTATTGCTTTAGAAAATTCTTTTTTAACAGTAAATATTATTATTATGGCCACATAGTTACAATTTATTACATCTTATAAAAGAAATGCATTTATAGAAAAAAAAAATATAAAAGAAATGCTGTTTAACTCGTTCACATCTATACTACATTCACACTCATTATAAGAATTGCTACAGTTATAAAGCAATAAAAAAATGAAGTTGTTATGTTATTGCTAGTATGTTACTCACATATCGAGTTCATAAATAACTGCCTAAAAATAAATTCAAGTCTTTTGTCGGTCATCTAAAGTACAAAAACGTTTAGTTTACCAACCTATAAAATCATTATTTACAGTGATTTTGTTATTAAATATGTTTTGAAAATAATTAAAATTCAAATTAAAGTAAACATAATAACTTATAAAGGATTTACAACTTAAAAGTTTTCAAGAAAATTTTATTTAACCACTATTTTCGGTTAACCATTCGGTTCTTTAAGTTTGTTTGTGGAAATCACGATTCGAGCCATAAAAACATATATAAATTGTATAAAAGGTGTGAAATGGCTGTCAACTTAAAATCACAGTCTTAGATTTGCGTATTTTAAGTAATAGCCTCGAACTTCAGACAGTGAAATCTAGTGATAAAACTATTTAGATAAAATAATAATTTCAGCAAATGTTATATTATTTAAAAAATATTTCGCCTGAGCTTTCAATTAAAATTAATAGGAAAAATAGTTCATACTAGAATAAAAATATTGCAAATATCGGAACATGAAACAAAAATAAAGAAAATATACAACAGGAATTTATGCATGTTAAATGAGATAAAAAAACTTTTTAAATTGAGTTAGTTACATACTGAGTAAAATGAACGTTTAAAACGATTTAAATTATTATTGTAAATTAATATCCACTTGATACTTTTGAAACTAAAAGCCAATTTATGGTAGTAAGTTTCAAAATATTGAAATGGAATTTCTAATTTAAATTTTTAAAAATTATAATAACGCGTGCACCTACAAAATACCACAAATCCTTAAAAGTGATGTTATCTAAACCTAGGCTTGGCAAATACCACGATCGTACCCACCAAAAACTACTGCGGAATAAACAGCAGTCTACCTTGCAACGTAAAATGTAACTATGTTACATTTTAATTTATAACTATGTTACATTTTGAAACAAATTTATCGGTACAAATATTATTTTACCTACATGGCACGCTACACTGATATGGATGATATGTTCTTTAAAGTCAATACATATACATTTCGCCATAGATATAATATGTTAATATTTTGAAACCTTATTAAATCTTATGAGTAAGTATTTAGGAAAGTTATAATATACATTTTGTACAGAAAATAAAATATTATTAATTTCAATTTAAAAAAAAGTTATTTTAATCAGAAAATCAATAGGAGTATGCTTAGTCAATTAAATACAATTTATATCAATGTTCCTATTAGGTGGTATTTCTTCATCAAATTAGCGGTAATCTCTAATTAATACTATAATTGAATTGACTATGACGTAGGCATAAGAATTGAAATTGACTTAGAAAAGTATTTATATTGTATATTTTGGTTTGTATTACGTACAGTATATGTAGTCGATAACACAATACAGATAGCATTTATTATGACGCCATGTAAGATCGTTTAAATTCAAACCTAAATCCATATTGAAGCTATAAAAAATATGTATGGAAACGATGAATTTAGGGAATATTATTTTGTTATTTTACCGAATTTGTTACGAAAATACATATTTACAAAATGTAATAGAAATGAAAACTATTAAACTTGTATACCAAGCCAGATACTGATATAAGAAAACAATTCAGCAATGCCGTATTATATCACGTGTGATTAAATATCATCTTGTCAGATTCTTTACACTTATATTATTTATACTTAATAATAATTATAAAAAAATAAAAAACAAAATTTAATTTTTATAAATAATTAAAAAAAAACAGGTTAATGTACGATTCTAACACTGCAGATATTTTATATATGTAGCGTATAAAAAATAAAATAAAAACATATATCCCTACTATACCAGCAACAAACTTTAGGTGATATTAATTTAAAAATCGAAAGCTTTCATAATTTGGCCCTAGGTAGCAACTGGAAATATAACCACAAAAAAAAAAGATTTTATATGCTAACCAATTTATGCAAGCACATCTGTCTGATTTACGGATTAATGGAATGTCTGATTTACGGATTACGGATAAAATATAAAATATCAAAGTGTTACATTACATAGATTAAAAATGACGTTCGAGTTGACGTAATATTTCTGAATTATTTATTCTCTATATTCAGGTCGAATACACAAGCTAATGAATAGGTTTTTTAATTATTTTTGTGGTAATATCCAAATTGTTCTACAACTAATACCTCTATAATTATTTAAATAGTTTATGTAAAATTTGAAAAAAAAATACATTCAAGTATACCAGCCTTCAATTACGCTGCACGCTATTTATTTTTAAACATTAAAGATAAATGCACGATATTCCTATATAAATAAATTGCAAAACCTACATATTAATAAACGTGAAAAATTATATATGTTATACATGTATTATTTTTTAATAGGTTTGCCAAACATTTTTTATTTTTATGTATTGTTCATGGCAATTATTGTGAGAATTTATAATAGATCGTATTATAAATTCTCACGGAAATAATACAACGAATTGAGCTCTCTTTTGCTAGTTGTTTTTTGAGAATTTTCAGTCTTTTTTTTTAACTAAATTCTAATATTAGGTATAATTAAGTATATTTAAAAAGAAGTAATTTTTTTATTGCGATTATTTTCAGCAAAGGTTAGTGTTTTATTTTTTTACCATTTAAAATTAGAGATTAAAAACTTCAAATGGTTTTGGTTCTTGAATGTTTCAAATGAAATTGTTCATTAACAAAATAAGACTTTCCGCCGATAATTTTGGCCATTACACGGTTTTTTTTGACACAGCGTTCACCCACGTGAAATTTCATAAAAGACAGGTTAGAGTTGTTCGAAGCATAAGTTTTGAAATATATACATATATATATATTTTTTAATAAAAAATTTAATGTAAATAATAATAATAGTTTAATAAATCTAGGTCTCTCGTGATTTTTCAAGTATGTTCTTACTAAACGAGTAACCATTTTTTCATTTACAGTGAAACAGTGTAGCGCTCTCTAGAAATCATATTCTAAAATAAATCAAATACCTTCTCTGGCTTCGGTTTTTTAACGATTTGTTTCTCATTTTATTATTTCTATTCGTAGGAAACCGCACTACCTTAAAAAGATACTGATGGTGTTTTATTTAACAAGTAACAAAAAATTATGTATTTGTAAAACCCCATTCTACAATAACCGTTTCAAATTATTTACCGTACGCCAATCAACTAGGTTATTCGTTTTATTATGGGAAATAATATGGTAAATAAAACAAATAATCTGTAATCGCATCGTTATGTAAAACACATATTTTACAAATAACTAATACTCGCTATCGAAATGTAGGCTGTAACTAAAAGCATGTTAAAAAAATCTAGATGTATATTCGTCATGTACAGTCAATCGTACAATGATCACTCAGTATTTAGGCCAATATGCCTTGGCAGGTGTGTATCGGGCATGTGTGTATGTATGTGACACCCGCCAAGGGACTGTAGCCAAAATATTTTGTGGGATTTTCGCATTTGACTGTGCTTGACTACAAAAAGTACTCTATTAGCCGAATAAATAACATGAACCAAATGAAGGCGAATTTGTACAGCTTTATAGGCAATCCGTGGATAGGTCAAACGTTAGACACGGAAATGCCTGTCTTCACGTCTTATATAATATACAAAAGCAAGCATTGGCAACAATTTCAATAGTTTAAGTTATTGTGCGGATTTGCCACCAGGATCGGAGCTAGCAAATATTTTAAATCTTTATTTCGGGAACAACTAACTATGGATTCGACTCGATCTATAACTTTACTGGTCTGAATCTTGATGCACTTGATACATATTGTACAAAGTCATTTGTGTGGAAACAACTCGGAGATTTACTAAATACGCAATACGTTGTAAACGCTATATCGTATCATAAAAGTCGAAATAACAATTTGATTTAAGCCGTAACATTTTTAAATATTTGCAAAGAAAGATGGCAGGTCATTTGTAAATATTTGCACACATATTTCGTTTAAGAAAAGGCGAAATATGTGTGAAAATATATACCAATGGCCTCCCATACACAACATTTGTGCGTCTTTGCAAATATTTGCGCACATTTCTGGGACAGGCTCAGATATATGCGCTAGGACTACATAGGTTAAAGTAATGAAAAATGAAGAGACGACAGACTCCTCAAACTATTGGCCTATTTTTACAAACGCCGTTATATTGATTAAATAAATAAACCTTCAAGCAATATTACAAGAAAAAAATGTCAGACAATAGGGTTTACTATATTTATTACTTAATGAAAATCAGTACAGACACGGTTAGGTATTTACCCCAGAATAGATAATGACTAGTAGGGTAAAATAAATTATTTCAAATGTTTTTTTTAGGGTGTTCATATTGTTTTTATTAATTATTTATTTTTATTAATAATTGTAGATTTTAAACAGTTTTTACAATTAGGTATATTTATTAAATGATAAAAATAAAATCCAATAATGGTAAAATTTACGACATATTTTTCAACATTCGTATTGTAATTGTTTTTTAAAACGCAGATCACGCATACCTTAATAAATTTAAAAAAAATGTGGTTTGCAATATACATGACAAGATTTTTTTATTTTGTTTTTAATAAGAGTTTTTTTTTTGTTTTGTTTGTTAAGTATTTGAATATTTCTTAAGGTGGAAAATCATAGATCATTAAACATTACAATATTAGACGTGTATCAATCCCTACTGAACATAATATGTGATTACGAGTACATACATATTGACATATTGTATGTACACATAATGTTAGGTATATTATTTATATGGATATATAATTAATATTTTTATGTGTATTAAACGTTCGGAAAAATCGTGTGTGATTAATATAAATATAAATTGTTAATATTTCATTTTTTTAATTTTATAATATATTTATGTTATTGTTTTATATATTATTATGTTTTATTTTTTTTTATTGTTCGCAAAATGCGGGTAATATTTGTTGATTTATCTATATAACCTTCCTAGCTGGATACAGTTCTATGGAATTTACAGGCATGGTTTATTATAATAAATTTCATATTGTAGAGCTAGGTTTTCGCATCGCAGTATTTTTATATTCATCATATATTTAATTAGAGAAGTTGAATAAGTTTTTTATTGTTTAAAAAATTGAAATTGGTCATTATAACTTTAATTTAAAGAATGTAATTAATTACCTTGTATAAAATTTCAAATTAAATTGGTGTTTCATATTGTTTATTGTCCAATTTGCTTTGCATATTCATAGCAACATGCTCTAAGAATACGAAAATTATAAAATCCATAAAATATAAACATGATTACTGTATATAAATATGAAATGACGCTCGACGTTATTTTATTTTAAAAGCGAAATAAAAAACTAGACATGATTTTAATTTATTAAATATTAGGTATCATATTTGACATGCCTATATTTTACTTATGCTGAAACTTATTGACAAAATACTTTCGAATATTAGTTTGGTTAAGCTATCAAAAATTTCAATAATATAAAGGCCACCTAATCTTAATTACAATAACAAACGTTTAAATTTATTGTAATTTAATGTGTACCTCTTTTAAACACGCCCCTGCTTCTAAATAAATAATATTGAACCAAGCAAGCGATCATTTAATCTAATTAATATTTTTTGTGTTTGGAAAAATATATTATTTGTAAGACTAATTTATATTGATAATACTTTGTATAGTTATATTTATTCAAAGATGTATAGAAGAACAAAGGGAAATTGAATATTCGTTGCTATATTTTATTGGCCTGTTGCAATATTTTTGGTCGACATCGTTTCAACTTTATACTCTAACGCTCGCTATCTATTCGAAGTATCAAAAAGCTCTAATTCTTCAGAAACTAGATTTTAGTTTAACTTATGTAAGTTATATATGCCGTTTGATTTATACGTGACTCTTTCTTTCTTCCATTATCGATTTGGACGGTCTTCGCCCGAATTTGTTTAATTTTATTTGTATCTTAATTGTCAATTATTTTTGTAATTCACATCTAACGTAACTCATTTTAATTGATCAGTTATCTTCTTTCTACTCCAATGTTTTAAAAACATTTAAAGTCTTTGTATAACCAATGTCTAATAAAGCATTGTTACTACGGTTACTTTTAAAACTACATTACATTCAAAATATTGCTTTTTATTGCCGTATGACGTCGCGAGAGACATTTTTATCTTAAATAATGCTTCCTTATACTAATTAACACACACTTAATGTTTTTTGTACATGCTGTAAAAATATACCTGATTAATATTGTGCCTTCAATTACAAACCACAACCGTAAATATTCTCATATCCACTCAATCTGTATCAACATTTCATTAAAAATGATTTAAATTTCAGTCATTTAAAACGTTCCCAATATTTATATTAAACCTTCAGAGTTGTCCAGATTTTCTTCCGTTAAACATTCATCATCTCTAATGCAAGCTGATTCCAGGTGTTTGTTCAAATAACTTTTGAGAGCGAATGGCTTTAGGCATCTGGCGCAGCTGTAGTTTTTATCCTGGGAATGAGTCTGCATATGTGCTCTTAGGTTTGAGCGATCGGCAAAGGCCTTTCCGCAGTGCGCGCACCCGTAGGGCTTCTCTCCAGTGTGAGATCGCAGGTGACCTTGCAGCAACCAAGGACGAGAGAACATCTTACCGCATATATAACAGGAATGATTCAATGAATGTGTCAATACATGCATCGCAAGTGCCGGCATCGACACATACGCCTTACCACACTGCTTACATTTTTTTGCAGATACAGAATCGAGACTTCTGTGAGTTTGTTTATGTCTCGATAAATTGGACGAGGTGGCGTACTGTTTTCCACACTCACCACATACATATCTATCGACCTTACTATATGTCGTATCGTCGTTTTCACAGTGTTTTGACATATCGATGTCTATAATCTCAACTTCAGAATCTGCATCAAGCATGTTTAGATCGGAATCGGTATGTTGATCTCGTTGTGCAACAATCTTATTGATCTTTCGGGAATCTCGCTTTTTCTTTTTTGATCTACCATCGGTTACTAATAAGGCATCATAGGTATAAACAACTGATGCTCTGTTGTTAAATGGCGATGGGGTTGAATTCGAATAAGGTATTTCTTGAAATTCTTCGGGTATAGGAACATTTTCATTAGCTATTTGGGAATCAATTAAAAAATCGCCAGAAAAAGGTGTAACGTTCATATTTTGATCTCCGATATTTATTGTCTGTGAATGACTCGATACTTCCATTATTGGTAAGCCCATATTTGTATTTGATATTGACGGTATGATTGGTAAATTTTGCGGTAAGGCGGACACAAAATAGACTTGTGTCGGTTGGTAGCATGGTACCAAGACATGTTGTGTTGTTTGAATTTGTTGTGGCATACTTGGTGCCATTGTCAACGGGAATGTGGCATATGTTGGACCTGTTGAATTTGGCATCTCATATATTACTGGGTGGCTACCTGCTTCTGCGGGTGTTGGATTCTGTAAAGTAACTACTGCTGGCGGTGGTAGTGGTGGTAGGCTCTCAGCAAGTGACAGCAGATCATGAGCCACTTCCGTTTCCTCCGCAGTGTGTCTATGGGCTAGATGTGATGTTAACAGTGTTTGGAATGTCTCCGTATGCTGATATGTAGATACTGCAGGAATGCTTTTGTCAGTTTCCGTTTGACTGTTACTCGTAATTTTGATATTTTGATCGTATTTTTCATAGTATATTGTAGTCTCGGAGATTTTTTTAACGTTATTACTTGTCTTTGAGTCGTGTGTTGTAATCACTGTAGATCTTACTGGTTTTAGGCAATGTAAATAATCTGAAACAAAACAAAATAGTTAACTTTGTTACTGAACAAATATGTCTCTAAATACCTTTTTAGCGTGTATCAGGAGGAATTGGAATAAATGATAAATTTTAACTATAAGTTAAATTGAATTCAGTTTAATATAATTGTATAACATAATAACATAATTGAAGATAAAACAACTAGAAGAATGAAAAAATGCCTACATACTGCCTGATAATGGCGTAGATACAAGACAAAAATACGTTATGTTATTAATAATAATAATAAATACTTTATTTGACACAAAAAGTTAAAAAAATGTTATCTTATTATTATTGAATGATATTTATTATTAACTAGATTTCTAAAACAATATTTTTTATAATGGCATCTCAGGGAGTATTGAAGTGTTTTAAATAGTGCAATTATGTAATGAATCCAAAACTAAAATAGAAATAATAAACTTATACAATAATTTCAAGAGATAAGAAGTCGCTAAACTGCATTTATTAATTTAATTTCTTTCCATTTATTAATTTAATTTCTTTCACATTTTTTATAAAATAATTGTATAATATAAAAAAAAATAAGCATTGTGTAAAATATATTGTGGAATGCTGAAGCAATAAAAACAAATCAATGTTCAATATTCATAAGTGTTAATTGTTTTATTTTGTAATGCTGATTGCATATTTAAAACATTTTTTAAATTTAATTGATTGCATAACACTCATTCGCAAATGCCTTATTTTCTGTATTTGCTTAGTGTGGTTTAATTAAAACTAATTAAATATTTAAAAAAAAAAAGCATACTGTAAAATATTCCTATCTATATAATATAAAACAAAGTCGGGTTAGTTGCACTATTTATAACTCAAAAACGGCTGGACCGATTTTTATGATCTTTGGTTTATTGGATTTGGCCCTACCCTAAATGGCAGAATAACTATTAAAATATTTAAAAAATATTTAAAATGGTTAAAAAAAATTATAAAGAAAATTCATTTTGTATGGAATGGTTTTGTATTCTGTTAGAAACCTATTTTCTAACGGTAAGTTGCCTTCGAAGATGTTCACTCTGTGAGGTTATGCCATTGCATCGCTAGCGTGTGAATATATTTTTTCAGTAAGGTATATTTTTTTTTATTTATGTCCATTATGCTGTAAAAAGGAAACCCGACTGTGAAGGTTAATTTTTTTTTTTTTTGATGTGTAATTATGGTCTCATTACATAGACAATATTCTTTAGCGAAGTGAGGCTTGCCTACCTAACCTTTTTATTTTTCGATAGCTTTCGATCAAACTTACCATGAGTGGCTTTGTGTGCCCCTGTAGGGCTGTGACACGGGGGCGCTACGCTTCCTTCCGTTGGACTTTTGGGCGCCTGAGCGCTGCGCACGACCGCCGATATACCGGCAGCCGTCGCAGCCGGACGCAGGGCCCGCTTCTGTTTCTTCACCATATAGCATCGTGGCATTTTGCGGCTTTCAAAATATCTAAAATAAAAGAATGAATACATATTTAGGCCATCAAAAAACAAATAGCGCATAGACATTGTCGAATGATGCATTGCAAGTTTTAGGTAAATTTCATTAGGAAAGCTATCTGTTGCAATGGGTACCATGTCATGAAATTTTGAGATTATTCGCGGTTTATATCCCCCAGAACCCATTACTACCCTTAATTTAAAACTTTATAAATAAGTTATATATCTAAGTTTATATACCGTAATTTTACACCATCAGTTTCAAATTGATACATAAAATTTAAGGGCACAAACTCTCGGTCAACTTTGTTAATGGGCAAAATCAGGAATGGGAATGGGGTTTTTTAATAAAAAAGGGAAATATTACTAGAACTTTCTTAGTATATAAGATGTTTATTTATTTATTTTATTCAACAAATTTACAATATCATAATTTTATGTACAAGCCAAGCCCAAGGCTTATCTGCTGGAAACCAGGTGTGTAAAATACAGATATTAATAATTGTGAAACTTGTTCAAATTATTTTCATTCATTTAATTTTTATATGGAATTCATTTAATTTTTATTTTATTTCTTAGATAAGGATCTAAAAGTAATTAATCACAGTAAGCTTTATTGATAGAGCCAACCATTGATCGTAGGAGTGAGAAAAGGTGGTTATTCAAAATTCAAAAAATCATACCTTCCTTAATAGGGACAGTATCATATCTGTTCGAAATGCAAATTGTAGGCCTATGATTTCCTTACAACTTTAGTTTCAAACAATTTTTGATATGAGCAACCCTTGCGGCACAGTATAAAGAGGGATTCAGTATACGCACTCCTGCTGCGCATGGGTACGCGCGGGGAGTGGATCGCGCGGCAGTTCGCGCAATTTATTTATTTATTATTTATTGAAAAATCCTACAGTATTAATTTTTATAATTACAAACATAACTTATTACTAGTATACACAATCAATTATGGATTTCAAACATTTTACATATTAATATTAGCATAAAAAAATTGAAACAGTCTTAAAATATATATAGATTACTAGCTGACCCGGCCACGCGTTGCTGTGGCTAAAGTTTTTGTTATATTACATTATAGTAAACAATCTAAGAGGAACAATAAGAGAACATCAGTCACGGAGTCCACTATGCTTTTTCACACAGATGGTATTTGTAAAAAAATATGGTGATCTCCTTATTTGACTTTCTACTACTATAACCCTTTAGTACAATGAAATTATTTACGAACAAAGACGAAAATGTTGATGTTGGTATACAAATTCACTGGATTGAGATTTTAAGGGGAAGTACGTTGAACACAATTAATTAAAATGTTCTTACACTTGATACTAAGCAGAAATCAATAGGTAAAAAATAAAAATTTATCAGATTTATTATTTCCATTTAATTTTATAACAAATATAAGTATATTACAGTATAATACAGTAAATAACATGTGACGCTTAAACTCATGAATGAGGTAGGCAAGGCAGACAGTCTTAAACTTTTAAACATTAATATCTTTTTTTTTGAATTATAAATACTTTCAATTTCAATTTAATTTAACACCAATCGGTGCACAATGTTTTTGGTTAACCTGTCTTTAGCTAACACAAATAGATTCGACGGTTTCCCAACACGTGAACACGCAACATATAGTTGCCCATGAGAAAAACATGGATTTTCCAAATCTAAACCACAAATGGACATTGTTTGACCTTGAGATTTATTTATAGACATGGCGAAAGCTAAACGAATTGGAAACTGTAGCCTTTTGAAGGGTATGGTAGAATCTGATGGTATCATCGGAATACGTGGCAGCAGGACCACTTTTCCTTTAAACTTCCCAGCCAAAATGGTTGCTTCAAGAATGTTTCCGGTGATCTTTTTGATGACCAAACGCGTACCGTTACATAATTGAGGTGGATTCAAATTACGGAGGAGAATAATAGGGGAACCAATCTTTAATCGAAGATTATGTGGTGGCATTCCAGGGATATCTAATGAATTTAAAAATTCAATCGGAAAATTTACACTTTCATTTTCATCAACAACAGTATCGATTGATTTAAAAGACATCAGATCGCCTGGTAACAACTGTTGTATCTGGAAGTTAATTTCGTCAACATCAACGTTTTTGGCTGCCAAAATCGCCCGTTGACTAAGCCATTCATGATTCAAATAATTATTCTGTATATCCGGGAAAATACTCTGAATCAATTCAGTTTTATCCTGAACAACAGTGCAAAAATTGTCTGGTAGTTTAATGCATTGCGTATTTGGTTGCAGTTTTATTTTACCGTTCCCAATATCTAGTAGTTGTTCGGAAAATATTAGTGCTGATGGATCATTTTGCAATTGTACTCGCATATTTATGGTCAATCGAAGTGTTTCAACACTTCGCCATAAGAATGATTGTTTCAAACATGCATTAATCTCATCCGCGAAAGTAGAGCGAGGTATAACCGGTAAGGTCTGCCGGAAGTCACCAGACAAAAGTAAGATAGCACCACCGAAAAGTTTATTATTGCTGTTTAAATCTTGCATAGTTCTGTTTAATGCTTCAAGTGAATATTTGTGTGCCATTGTGCACTCATCCCAAATTATTATAGAACTCTTCCGCAACACTGCAGCTATTCCACTATTCTTTTTGATGTTACACATTGCATCTGGTTTATTATGAACGTCCAATGGCAGCTTGAATGTTGAATGTGCTGTTCGCCCACCATCCAGTAAAGTAGCCGCAATGCCTGACGATGCTAATGCTAATGCGATTTTTTGTTGCGACCGTATTTTGGCAAGAATCAACGATATTAAAAATGTCTTACCGGTTCCACCGGGTGCATCCAAGAAAAAAAAACCGCCTTGTTCAGCAGCAACAGCCAGCATAATCCGATCATAAATAATTTTTTGTTCTGCTGTCAGTAATGGTTCTCTGTTCATGATAATTGTTGCTAAACTTCCATGGTCATATTGATTTTCTCGTTGTAAATCGGTATTGACTAAGTCGGTGGCTGGACGATTAGGTGATGGCATACCATAATGATTAAGTGGTAAATTTGAAATAAGAACACATAAATCCTCGATCAAGACCAATGCTTCATTGTACATCTCTGGTGTATAATCTATGTTTTGGCATTGATTTGTTTGTCTAATTCGGTGCAAGATGTCTTCTGTCATACAATTTTTATATTTTTCCCACAAAGTTTGTGCTTGCGAGGGATAACATGTCGCCAAAATAATTGCAAACAACTGACGAATGTTATTCGGTGTTGATGTCAACGCAGCATCAGCAAGCGTTAAGTCCCAATGGTTATCGTCTTCTAGCAATTGCAGTTCACGACATGCATCCTGGTATGTATTGAATACTCGACCATTAGCTGTTCGTAAAAATTCAAAAGACGTTGGTCCGGGAACATTCACCAATAACAAACGTAAATAGAAGCACTCACGTTGCTTTGGATGTACCGTGTAAAGTCTCCCCAATGTCTTAGCTTTGAATATGCCTGTAATGGAAGGATGTGGTTTTCCTTGTTTCCGTGGCACCCATTTTTTACTGGATTTGTTCCATGTGAAATAACGTGGAACATCACCATACACCAATGTCTTCGCGAATTGGCCAAAAACATCAGGTTTTTGACACAATGTAAAAAATTCAGTTAGAGTCGTTTTCGGAGCTTCGAACGCTCTTTGGAGAACATTTTCTTCAGTGAAGTATACACGTTGACCGTTTTCAAGATGTATTGCCAGATGTTGGACAGCAGGATCTCTTTCGTGGATGGGAAAGCTGAGAATATGCCAAATAGCTTCATTGCTGCTAATGTATCTGCCCATTTGGTATCGTGCTATTTCGTCATTTTTATTTATGTTTTTTACTTCAAATATGGCCAAATCACTGTCTTTGTTTACATATTTACAAATATACTTAATTGATTTAACAGAACTGCAAAGCTCAACATTGATATGAGCTTTGTAAGTTTTTGAAAGTAGTGGTGAGTATGGTACCACCCACTGATTATCAAACTCAACTTGATTTGGAAAGTTCGGCAGTCGCATTGTAAATGTGTGGCCACCATTCTCAGTACTTCTGCGGCGATACATTGGATAACCATCAATATCCGTGATCGTGTCATTCGTATGCGGCTTTGGGAAGTTTTTTTACATTTTCCATTTTCCATGCACGGTGACGTCATGTTGAAAACACCGCATGGCCCATGGATCATGTGTTTGGTGACAATATCAAATAATTCTTGATCAATTAATGGGTCTGGAATTTCGGCTGAAATTATTTGATCGATTTCTTCAGGACGGATTCTATCTTTAAGCCAAACCAAAATGTGGGCATGAGGCAAACCTCGCTTTTGCCACTCTATCGTATACAGCCAACAACGTGTGATACCAAAAATTGTATATTTAACAATAAAATCAATTAAGGATTTCAATTTTTGTTTAAACACACGTGCAGTTAAATCATGACGATGAATGGCTTGTTGTCCTGGCAATAGTAAAGTTTGTATCTCTTCCCAATTCGGATTACATGTGAATGTAATAAATAAATCCGGTCGGCCGTAATGACGTACGTAAGTCATCGCATCTTGTATGTATTCCTGCATGTTCCGTGGACTGCCGATGTAGCTTGAAGGTAAAATGAAAGCATTACCGATGTCATTGGGATTTAAATTTCCATCGATGTTTCCAGCAACAGCATCTCGTAAGTGAATATATTCTTCCGATCGTAGTTTTGCCTGGTTGAATCGAAGGAATCGCAAGCGTTCGCTTTCGACCTTAGCATACATATCAACAATGTATTGATGGAACAGCTGACGATATCGAAGGATATAATTGTCTTGATGTTGTCTAACCATTATTCGGTGTGCGTAGTAGTTCATTGAGCTAACTTTATTATTTCTGTAATCACCTAAAAAAATAAATAATAAAATGCAATACGAAATTAAAATCTATACATACAGTAAGAAAGTAAATAGATAATTGTCAAATTTACCGGTATTTGGATCATACTGATTGATATTAAGGTGATATTCATCTTGTCCTTGCCAAAATATCAATGGATATTGTAGTGCGTCATATGAACGGTGTAGATCCGAAATCGTACTGACAGTGTTGTCTCGCCGTGTAATGTTTATAGATCTTTTGTCAACTGGATCACCAACCATGATAACAGCAACCTCATCAACAGTTGGAGCGTTGAATCTACCAGCATGTTCACCTAATGGTACTTTGTCGGCTTTTATGACGATTTGATAATTGTCATTTTGCAGTCGTGGCGAAACTCTTTTGATCAATTGAATTAGTTGATTGTGATCTTCTAAAAAATTTCCAATAATATCACAATTGCTCTTTCCTCTGCTTGTTCAATAAAATTATACAGGCACCGAGTCGTCACGCGCTCTTCACAATCGCCCATAAAATAAAAAGGTATCGACATCTGTCAGTTTTATGACTGCCAAATAATATCAGACAAATAATTAGCAATAAATTAAAATATGACGATTTGATAATTGTCATTTTGCAGTCGTGGCGAAACTCTTTTGATCAATTGAATTAGTTGATTGTGATCTTCTAAAAAATTTTCCAATAATATCACAATTGCTCTTTCCTCTGCTTGTTCAATAAAATTATACAGGCACCGAGTCGTCACGCGCTCTTCACAATCGCCCATAAAATAAAAAGGTATCGACATCTGTCAGTTTTATGACTGCCAAATAATAACGGACAAAAAATTAGCGATAAATTAAAATTGCGACTATAATTTGAGATTTAAACTATCCTATCTCTCAAGTGCACATCGAACTGCACATGGTGTTCAAATTTTATTATAATCGGTTAAGTGGTTTAGGAGTCCATTGAGGACAAACATTGTGACACGAGATTTATATATATTAAGATGAATATTATATACGTATACAGTAGATTTTTTTTTTTGTTATGTGTAATTTGTGAGTGATGTTTGTGGTATTTGTGAGTGTGTGTGATTTGTATGTATATGTTAAAATAAAGTAATAAATTAAGTATGGTTTTAGTATGTATAAAAATAATTTATGATGAAGGTAATATAAATATAATCTGTATGTATATTCTATATGTAATTGCAATTACAAGTACTTATATTTTACAACTAACCATTAACAACATAAGAATCTAACAATACAATTAAGTTTTATTTGTCTTTACTATTAATGATATTGGATATCTCTTTTTTGAATGATAATAAGGAGGTATTCAATATATCGATTTTTGAAATATCACTTTTGTTATAAAGGGAGCAGATACGTGGTATGGTGTTATTGGTTTATTGAATTAGTATGATAACAGGGAATATGGAATAATTTTTGGTGCCTAGTTGATCTGTATGGCACATTTATATTTATTTTTTGCAATAAATTTGGACAATCAAAAATACAATTAAAAATTTTATATAAAAATGTTAAATCATAAATTTAATTGTCTACGATACAAGTTCGTACAATTAAAGTTCGCCTAGCCCCTACTTTGATCTGGTGAAATCTACCTCCGCCTTGCGGCGTACCGAAACGGATTTTTTTTATTTCTTTTTAGTGCCTCATTCAAAGAAGAGGAGTATAAAATTGAGATATTTGAATTTATTTCTGTTCACAAAACTTTGACACAATGGGTAGGTAAAAGTATAAAAATATTTTGATTTGAGTCCAAACCAAATATAATAAATAATAAAAAGATAACTATAATATAATTTATATTATTAAATAAAAGTGGAAATGTCTCTATAATTGGTTAATAGAATATGAACGAAATTTCTTATCAATAATAATAAATATTAATATTCAACACATTTTCTTTTTGAACAAAATTTATTGTGTAAAAGGTGTACCTACATATTCCACAATCTATTATATACGTATTTGTCGATTAATGGTATATATCTATTAATGTATTTGTGATTAATAAATTCTATTTAATTAACTAGTGGCCTGATGAGATCGTGGTAGTCTAGTGGTTAAGGTGTTTGTCTATTTGCCCAGAGGTCGCAGGTTCGATTTCGCACTTAGTCATACCATTTTTAACGCTTCATTAACACCACCTCCCCTGACTCTAGTACAAGCACATTCAGCTTAGTTGAGCAGGGCCAGTAGGTTGGGTAGTACCTACGTCATAGCAATTTTTAAAAATAAAAAAAAATATTTTAAAACACTTATTTATATTAATAATATATACTGATAATTTATATACGTATGCGTCTCTTGACATTTGGCAAATTCAAAATAAAAAACTAAACACAGCGAAATGCGTTCTTAGGACAGTGTTTTAACTCTATATAGTAAAGTAGGCAGCGTGCAAATGTTGTAGTGGTACTAAACGCTTACTTACGCTTAAATTGATATTTTTAATAGGGTTAAAACCTGTTCACTATACCTACACGAAATATGTAAATAAATTCGTCCGCCAATTACAAACTCAATTTAATTACGAACAAAATCGATCAACCCCTGCAGAGTATCTGCAGAGCGGAGCGACCTTTAACATTTTAGGGGTCATCGCATATTAACGGTATTGGAAAAAGAACTAATTACAATCCGCTGTAAAAAAAACTTTCATAGTTTTACATTTGTACATTTTTAAATACAATGTGCGAAAATACACCCTAGCCCACGCAAAAAAGAAAGCTACTATGCTGCCCGTATTAAATGCAAATCGAGACTATGTACTATGTCCACAATGGCTTCCAAGTGGACATACCACAATGGCTTCCAAGTGGACATACCACAATGGCTTCCAATATGCGAGATTTGACAACGCCCGGTCGCTTAGTTTGTTTTTGTAACCCCCGACCAAAGGAGAGGGGTCATCTAAGTCCATTCTTATGTCTGCAATATCTATGGATATACTCGAAACTACTTTTATTACCGTTGGGAATTTTTGATCACATTTTGGATCTCCACGTTTTATCTGCTGTTTGCTTGTTAAATCTTTACATCGATACGCTTAATTTTATCTATATTTTGAAAAAGCTATATTATAAGATCTCTTAAAACTACACAGAGATTTTTGGTAATTATGAAACAGTAATATAAAAACTAGGTTCTTACGAAGCGAAAATTTGAAAAATTTGTCGTAATTATTAAACAGCAAAATAACTACCGAAAATGTTATGTACTCTGTACATATGGTTTTAAACTAAAATCGAATCCAAAAATTTTTAATTAAGAAAAAGGGCGAATAGGTAAAGAATTGGATCGACTAATTTCTCTTAGTCGCCTTTACCATATTCAACTTAATTATTTGAATTTGTTCAATAAATGTTTTATTTCATCACTTATATATCGTTTTCGTGCATCAAATTGCATGGAAGCTATATCTCCCTATTTCGCCCCAGTACATGCTGAAGCTTGCGGCACGACAAGCGAATACGGCGACCCCATTATGGACTCCATTTTGGACTTGTCAAAACTGCACATCAATATTGCTCCGCGCTATTGGAGACCGTGACGTTACCTCACATTTGAGAACCCACAGCCAAGTGAGTTCCTTAGTACATTGATGTCTGGCGCCGTATAGCGCGCTAGCAGTTACAGGACGGATTTACTTCGACTCCACACCTGATATAGTTGGTCGGCGAGACGGCGTTATTCGCTAGGTTTACGATAGTCTTCAACACGGCATACCTGGACGCCGATGTCCGCTTTGACGAACCAGCAGATAAAATTTTAACTGTATCGAACTGTACAGACTAGTCATGAACCTTTCGTAAGTTGTACTTATATTATGCTCATAGTCTAGTATAGGAACAATGGCACGTCATCGGCGTTAGGTTGCCCTGACCTCCAGAGTCTATTCCGCAATGGTACTAACGGATTCGATAAAGAATTTGGGTCGATTCGAACCTGGATTGATTCGATGTCAACCATGCTTCAACCCGCTGTCTTCACCGTTAAGAATACCTGTTTCGTGTATCCGAAGTATATATATGCAGGATCAGAAAAGTATCAGAATAAACATTTGACAGTTTTTTATTTATATTAAAAATATAATGCAATTAAAAAAATCTAAGTTTAAGGTTTTCTGCGGAATTTATATTATATACAGGGATAATATATGCTTCCATTGTTGCTCGAAGAAAGTTCGTAATTATTATAGTTATTACGATTATAGGATTAAGGGTTAGAAGGGCAGATAAGACGCCTAGGTGAAAACTCTGGCGGATGTTTTATACTTTGTAGGATTACTTTGGAAATGATTGTTGTTGATTATAAACAATTATCAAAAGTAGTAGGAATTAATATTTTTCTCTATGGTATTATCTTAACACAAGAATCGGTTGATTCGAGTTATGGGTAAAAAAAAAGGAAAACCAAAAATAATACATAATTATGCATAAGTATAAGGTATGTAAACACTATTGGATAATTTGATTTGATTATTATTATAATATATATTTATTTTATTTTTCATGTTTCATGTGAAAAACATGGAACATTATGGTATGAACCATATTGCAACGAAATCTCTATATAAAAGAAGATAGATAAGGAAGACAGAAATCAAAGATGACGGACCCAATCAAATCAAAGATGTCAGAGCAAGATCAAGATTTTCGTTTCGGAATATCCTAACGTTGAGATTTCACTCTCGGCAGCCTTTCCTTAGAATCGTTTAGTTTTTTTTCATAACGGGTAACGTAAAGGGATGCTAGGTTTGATAAGCTACCCATGACACATTTTTTGAAGAGGGATTCTAGGTGTTTAGGGGTATTTTTTGTTAAGAATCCCTCTGTTAAATGATAAAAGGAAAAAAACATAATTTCCTCTTAACTCTATTGTAATAACGATAACGTCACTATCGATACATAGAGTCGCGTATCCAGATAGAGACATCTGGATAGGGAAGGTTGTGAGATAAGTGACGATTTCGGCTCAATTTTAGATTAACCATCTTTTGCCGACCATATAGGACCTGTTAATACGTACATCAATAGGTTTAATTTAGGCTCCATTTAGATCTGGTATATTTTATTGGCCATATTGGTCTTGTTATGGTGCCGACATTGATATGGTGTATCTCTTATTGTTTTAGTAAGCCGTGTAAGCGCCTGAAAAACGGCCTATTCCAACATTTTTTTAAGCTACATGGCATATTTTTTTTAGCAAATGTACTCTATAGCTATATATACTCGTATATTTGAAATCAATTTACGAAAAATGTTGACAAAAATATTATTAGAATCCCCTAATCTGTTTTAAACGATACCTCACACAAAATAAATACCTAAACTTTTTTAAATGAGGCCAACTCACCACACATTTTAAAAGGAAAAAACATATTGTATAATCTTTGTCACGAAGAGCACATTCATTATGCCAAATTTCAAACCTCTAAATCCAGAAGTTTTTGTTTTTTAAGGGTTTCGTTTTTCCCTTTTGATACGAAACCCAAAAAATGTATGTTTAATTTATTTATTAAATAAACAACCCATAAGTTTTGTAATACGGTATACTTAGGATTAATAAAAACGATGCTAGTCTGATCTAATGTATAAAAGCCTGTTTATACATTAAGCCTCTTTATTTTATTAGCGATAGAATATATGTTGGAAATTAATTTAGCATTAAAAATAAAAATTCAATTCAACATTTCTAAAGCTCCGTGCGGTTACTCCAAAAGAGCAGGTTTAATTAAACGTGTTTGCTGAAACTAAAGTTAGAGAATGTAAATTTACGCATACCGTGGACATTGCACTTCATACGTTAACTGCAGTATCCATTTTAAATTAAAATTCAACGTTTTCATTAAACGAATTAAGCAATATAATGTTCAGTTATACTCAAAGTAAATCGTAAAATAAAATACAATATACAAATATAGAAAGTCGAGTATCTGGGTCTGGGAAAATCTTGTCATGTTGGCCGATTTGATAAGGTTTGTTACCTTTCTAACTAGGTAAGAGTTACCAGTTTTAAGAAAGGTCGTATGTGAATAGCGTGTTACAGTTTGAGTATAAAAGACCTGCGCAAAACCCTGTGAAAAATAATAAAAAGTAATTTTAGAACAAATATACACACACGCACACATAACTATACATACAAATGAATGCAACTCAAGTGGCTAACCCTAACCACTCAATACACTTAAAATAAATAAATAAAAAAACTTTTTAAATATTTTTCTTTTTTTACTTTTTAAACATCTTTATGTGCTGTATCCAAAATAACCACGTTAGGCATACACATACAAGATGGACGGAAGTTAAACTTTATGAACTAACTTCATGTGCAAATACGCACGGTAGAGTAGGCATTCTACCGCATGAGTTCAAGGCTAAACTCATGCGACTAACCGCGCTTGAGTTCCGCCTGTAAGGCACGGCTGCAACAATCGTTACAGGCAGCTTGGGCGTATGAAAACGTCAACATATTTGCTTCTTACTCGTATTTACAAGCTTTTATTTCACTTGCAATGTTTGTATAACGGTTTAGGTGGAATCTTGTAAGCTAAATTAGAACCACTATCTTTATTTCTACGATGATACATTTTTATGGTAAGCATGATCTGATTCTACACCCAGGAATCGTCTCTACACGAGGGAACTCCTCAACGGTTAACACCACAGACACATTTTTTTTATATATATTCAATTATGATTGCCCGTTTTAAGTGCCATCGTGACATGGCTGCTGCACCCATGGTTGGCTCCCGACAAGAGAACTGCTGAACCGTTAACAGCACAGACACGAAATTTCGTTTACGCATTCAATTATAATAACCTGTTCTAATTTCTATCGTATCATGGCTGCTTCGCTGAGGGTTGGCTCCCGACGATGGAACTCCTCAACGGTTAACAGCACAGACACAAAATTTTGTATACGCATTCAATTATGCTAGCCCTATCTAAGGTTTGACATAACTTGGATTAGTGCACCTTGGTTGGCTTTACACCTTGACTTGTATAAATTAGCGAGACGGGCGTCATTATCATTGGCTTGCAACCTGTATAGGACAAGGAAAGTTATCCCACTAATAAAAGAGTATACAATCATAATCAGATTGTCCTTGAGCATTTTTGTACTTAAGGTGTAACTATTAACAAAATATAGCACAAGATAGGTCTCGCGACAAACTTTTCTTCTAAAATCATTTTGCCAAATATCCTTTCTACTTAGAACTACTTGTGTCAAAATATATTCTCGCGACAAACTTTTATATCATATAAAATTGTATAATGTAACAAAATGATGGGTATGATTTACTTCAAAGTTTATTTTTTTTTAGAGCACTTAATAAAAGCTTGTTTTATTACCATTATTTTTTTTTTGCGTGTTGTTTGAACTATTGATTTTGGTAGTGTATTTGCTCTTGATAGATTTTTTTTTAGAATCCTATTAGAAAATGACGTTGTTTTTGTTGAATAGTTTTAAAGATATTCTTTTACATACACTATTTATAAAAAAACTGTTTGCTTTTTTCTTTTCGTATTAGTAAATTAATATTCAATAAATTGGGTTCCACCATCGAGAATAAAATCAGAAACCTAACCTATATCGTGTATAAGATTTGTCTCTTTTTTTATAAAACGTAGATTATTATTAAACGAGCGTTGTGGATGTTGAGCTATTTTTTCTGCTGCTTACATGTTTGTTGATATTTAACGATTTTTCTTCCCTGATGCTTTTCTGCGTCGTTCTATCTCTCTTTGACAACCATGCTTAGGACATTTAAGCTAGACCATTTAGGCTCTCATTAATTCCCATATTATACGAGAGACGGACATCATCGAGCATGCTCACGCGTTTTCCAGTGCGATATGTGTACGAACATAGTCCAGTCAGTCGTATTCCACTGGTGCGTTCGGGTAAATATTTGTGGTTTGTGAGGGTAAAGTCAATGCCGGCAATATAACAGCTAGATAAATTGTATAATCAACCTAATATCATTTCTACATCTGTATGGCCCTTATCATAACATTATTTATTATGTATTTATAGCGAAAAACTAGCATAACTATTTTGAACACAAATAGTTAATAATAAGGCCAATTAAAGCTTACGCTTACGTATATAAAAACTCATAGGTTTAACTATATTTTAGAAAGTATATGTGTGATATATATGGTGAAAAGTGGATTTGTGTGTGGTTGTGGGTGTGTGTATGTATATCGTACATATTGTGTGCAGATAAATTAATGTTTAATACGCAACGTTTTCATTTTGAATCAGACTGGCATAATTTAGTTTGTATTTTTGAGAACAAAACAGAGTTTCTGAAGAAACCAGGTTAAATTGCAGGTGCTCGACACTGAATGAATATAATGCGACACGCTCATTCGGCTAAACTCGGGAGGATTAGAAAGGTATTGTTATATCAACATATTATCAATTATTTTCTAAAAATGGCAAGCACTAAATATTACAGGCCTATTTTATTATCGAAATAATGCTGCTTTATCTATAAATAATAATAAAAACAAAAAACAAACAATTACGAAAAATACATCAAAACTAAGAAGTAACCACTTAAGGTAACAATATTTTTTAAATATTTATTTATTTATTTCCCATTTTGTTTAAACATTGTATATTATGTAAAATCCAACCAAGCTCAAGGCTTATAACATTTGGAAATCATTGAGCATAGCATGTTTTGTAGGATGATGATTGATGATTGTCTGTACAGATGCTTGTGCGCATGCTTCACCTTCATAATTTATTTTTTACATTATTTTACCTATATCAAAAACATTATTGAGGACTAACAAATTAGAATAATACAATAATATAATAGCAAATGCGATATATAACATCGACATGATAACATATTTGTTAGGAAAGCTTATTTTTTAATTTACCTTACACTAGAAGAAAACCTTACAATAGTTATAAGTGAACCATACATATATATTTGAGAACCTTTATAGTCTGTTAAAAAGTATACTATACCATATGTGGTATATACCATATACGGTATACCATAGTATGATGGTCGATATTATGGCTATTACTGAAGATGAAAGTAGTCAACGTTACAGAAAACAACAGTATATTTGTTGAGCATAAATTCACACACACACGAGTAAACGTAAGCTCAGCCCTAACTGAGATTTCGTAGTAGCCTAGTAGTTAAGGCGTTGGACTATTGACCTAAAAATCGCGGATTCGAATCCGCACATGGTCATACCATTTTTAACGCTTCAATACCACCATCTCTCCTGACTCTAGTACAGGCACGTTTGGCCTAGTTCAGTAGGGCCCAAAAGAATTGTATATTACCTACGTCATAGTAACTATTTAAAAAATTAAGTAAAAAAACTAAGTAAGTAACGCAAATAAAAGTAGCTACTTATTATAATTTCCTCTTATAATGTTTATTTCTTGTTTATAGTATACGAGATCTATGTTCTAAGTTCCTTTTTTTTATCAATTTATCAGGCTGGTGGTCATATTTAAAATGATGACGAGATAGCAAATGGGGTAACATTGTGGATGAAATTACACGAACCGTACAGTACTCGACGCTCGAACCATGTCAAGTGACTCTCGTGGTTATATTGTGTCGAGAATATTGTGCGGCTTGCATGCTATAACTCCTACTGTATACTGTATACTCTTTACTGTTATACTCTACTGTACTGTAATGGTTGATACAAGATACAAGATAATTTGTTACCATTAACAAACAAGTTGTACAGGAATGGCATTACTATTAGATTATAATAATCAAGTACACATAAATTTATCCATATAAAAAGACAATTTACAGCAATATTAATTTACAGCAAGAACTTAGAACATAGATCTAACAAGAACATAGGTCTTTAGGTTAAGAAATGGGCAGTAAAATATCATTTTTATAAAATATCTCTTGGTCTTGGTTTTTAAAACCAAAATCTTAAAATAGTCCGTAACTCGTAAGTATTGTTTTAATTATTTTCCATTTTATTTCTCTATCTAAAGTTTTTAGTAAACTAAATAAAGGTTTTCTATTTTTTAATACGTTTTGAAATTATGTCAATCATTTAGTCGTGTGAACATCTGATATAGTATCAAAAGGTCACAACCATTCATTGAATTACACTTGCAAGATATTTCCTGCCTCTAATCTGAAAAGATCACAATAAAAAGACAACTCAGGCAAATATATTATATTAAATATATTTTACTTCACAAAAACCATCAAATTCACCATTCGACATATCTACTTTCACGTAATAATAAATAACTTTAATAGTATACTTATTAATCTTTTTTAAACCTATTTAACGCCTTGATTACTCCTCAGGATGTCGTAGCCAATCTACTAGTTTTAGCATTCTTATTTAATTATGTAAGCATTGGGTACGGATTATTATTATTTTAATTTATATATTTTATACATTTTATAACTACCCATGTAGTTATAAAATGTAATCTACGGTTATTGCCCGACTAAGCTTACACACTAAACAGTTTTATAAAGTAGCTCGAACATAAAGTCGAGTAAGGTGCGCACCGTTCGAAGCTACGAGTTGGGATATTAAGTTTAGATTAAATGCCAGCACAAGCTTAGCTATAAGCTATCCTATCATGACATTACTTAAGGCAATTTCAGAACATTTAAGTACTTAAAACTAACTTTATACATTTATGAAAAATAAAATTGTTCATAGTTTGATACATAGATTTTTATTGGAGCGGAGCGAGCGAAGCTCCCATGTGGTGACTCAAATGTCACTCTGTTCACGGACTAAGGCTCGAGAACTACAAGACCGATTTTGATAATTATTTTTTTAAAATGACCACGACAATGTCTTCTGTGTATAGGTACTAAAAAACATATACATTTGATTGCGCAAAGAATTATAAAAATTTAAATGGTAATCCCTATGGAGAAATACATTTATATACTAAACTCCGCTCCAATGTATGCCGCAGCGAAGCAAAGCGGCGCCCTAGTATATTCAGGTAAATCGTCTAAAGACAAAGCAAACAAAGAAAGAAAATAAATGATTAAATAGCAAAACTTTTAAATAATAATACTTTAAATATAAATACTATTTTTTTTTATTTTAGTTTTTATTTGTTCAATATGTTACAATAAGAAATTACAACAATAAATGATATAATAACACTGAAAAAGGAATTAAATTAATATAATATAGACAAATTAATTCATTATCCATTTATTGTAGCTCTGAAGTAACATGGCTACTCTAACTAGGTTAAAAAAGCTGTTCTAAGAGCGGCCAGAAGATTGCAGAAAAAATACAATACTTATTACGTACGTGAGACGTTACTAATAACAAAGGGGATCATAGGATAAATATCATAATTGCAAAATATAATATATATAATAAATAGTGCATAATATTATATACACATATATATAAACGATAAATACGATAAGATACTATATAAGAGACGATAAATTTTCAAGTGCGAACAATAAAAATACATATATAATTACCACAAACCAGAAACGTTGTGTATCAGCTTCTATGTAAGTTTTGTTATGCGTTTTATGTTGGTGAAACTACGACGCCACTAAACATTGGAATTAATACTCATAGATTATCCTGTAACAAATTACTTTCCACTTTACACGTTCCAATTCACGCGAGAACTCACGGCAGAGATTTCGATGCTTGCTTTAATGTAAACGTTATGAAGTCTTTGCCCGCGGATACCCACGAAATTGATTTAAAGACATGGGAACTCTCTCATATTTGGGTTTTGGGCGCTTGCAAGTCAGTTGGTCTAAATAGCGCGTGACACTTGATATATTCTTTTAAGAAATTAGTTTCATTTCATAATACTGATTGATTTATCTAGCAAAACTGCAATTATATAATAATAATTGTAGTGGCTGGATATATTTATCTTTTAGTTGAAAATATGTTTTTAGAATTATGAAGGTTGCATTTTAAACGTCATCTTTCATATATTTTCTGATGACGCCGAATGGCGAAAGCTTAAAAATAAAAATCAACAAATCTATATATATATAAATATATATATTTTACATACAATATACATTTATTAAATATATAATTCTAATAATTGTGTTACCTATATTATGATACTTTTATTATAAACTTAAAATTACTAATTTTTGAATCAAAAAAACTATTTTTCTAGACCATAATTGCATATTGTCTGAATACTGTAAGACAATAATTGTATTATGCTTTAGATATTTTTTCTGATAGTGCCTAGAAAAACAAGGTTAGTATTATAACTAACAATATAGGTATTAACATTGAAAATTTTGATTAATAATAAACTTTTTAAATTACTATTAATAATTATTTAATAGTAATTTAATAAAAAAATGACTATAATTGACGATTATTTCATTACCTTCTTCAAAAAAATTAAGAGATTCTCAATTCGATATGTATAATAATATATATCATTTTATATTTTTAATTTTCACACATTATTCCGATTTTGCATAGATATGCAAAAAGAGGGGTTCCATGTTCTGAGGGGTGGTCCATTTTAGTTTACACAAAAAATAAAATTATATATATTCTATTCAAAATGACGAATTTAATTTATTCCTACTATTTGACAGAAAGTGTGCATTTTGGAATAAACGAAAAAAACTAAATAAAAAAAATAAGGAATAAACCTCTGCGTTCACTTCGACATTTTGATTATTTTTTTTTTATTATTTTCTAAAAAAAAGAACTTTATAATATGGTTATTTAGTTTGTTTTTTTTTTGCTTAATTTAAAGTCTTATTTTAAAGTCCTATAACATTTATCATAAGAAAATCCTTTTTCTTTAAATATAATAATTACATATTTTTTCTTTGGCGCCTAAATTGACACAAAAAAAAAACAAATATTAAATAAAATACGAAATCTACATCACAGAATATGTTACATGTTTGAGAGGAAATTCAATAATTTATTGAATGTATTCAATACAATATTTATTGAATAATTTATTGAAACAAATTATTGAATATTTCTACATATTATTAACGATATATTACGCTGCATATTGCTACACAAATGCAAGTAGATTATTGCGTTATGACGAATAATTTGTGTATACTGTACACCACTCAGAAATGCAACGATTTCTGCGGCGATGCCTTACCAGTGTTTCAGAGTTTCGTTACGCATTTAGTAATATTTATTTCAAAAATATTTATTAAAAATATTTATATAATCTCTCGTATGTACTTAATTGAAAAAAATAGCGATTATTTATTGAAATTGCGTTTGTTTTATTTTTTGAAATAATGCTAATACGTAACGTGAGTTTATTCGAAACATATAATATGTGTAAACATATATGTATAAAAAACGTTCTAATTATAATAATGAAATTGATATATTATTTAGTTGTAATTTGAGTGAGGTTAAAGCATCAAATTTCTAAATTTCTATGCGTTTCAATTTCTAATTTCCTCTTTGTCTATGTGCCTATTGTTAAAATATATATGTTAAGTATTTGTTTTGTTAGTTTTTAGTTTTTGCGAATTATTTTTTTTTGGACACTAATTATATTTTTAAAAGTGCGAATATATAAAGGTTAACATTGTTATGTTAATTGTAAGTTTTTAATATGTTACCGTAAAAACCCGTAATCAGTAAGAACCCGTTCTTACTAGTAAGAACGTTTGCAACTAGATCAGTAAATGATTCTCGTAATGATACATAAGAAATCTATATTAATAAATTATTTTTTTATATATTTGTCATTTTTATTTAAAATTCGGATATTTACTATTATGCTTTTAGTAATAACGGGTTTTAACTGAAAAGTTCAGTAAAAAGCCGATATAATCATTTTTTTCGGCATTCGACTAACTGCCTTAGTAAGAACGGATTGTTTCTGGTGCTCTTAGTTATTTCACGTATTTATTAGTAAAACGCGTTCTTACTTATTTCGGGTGTTTACTGGAACATATATACAAAATGTTTATTTGCCAAATAAATAAATATAAGAACAATAATACTCATGTCTCTTTTTGAAAACTTTACAAAAATTGGCACCCGTTCAATGCATAACATTTATGTAGCGAAAAGGCCATTTCCAGCCTCGGGTAGAGTTGAGCTAAGCACGCTTCCCGGATGACAGACTTGTCAGGCCTGTCATAGCGATAGAACGGAAACCAGGGCGCCCTACTAAGCTGCCGATCGATGACATCCGCTCCGTGGACGGCAGGAAGAGGATGCACAAAGATTCGGATTGCCGCGAAGGAAATTACCGCGTAAGGACTACATCCTGCGGCGGTGGATCGTATTTGATCTACTTATTTATTGGGGCGCTTTTTTTTCAGAATAGTCATGGTAGGTGTATCAATGTGCCTCGACATAAGACACTGACGGGTCGGAGAGGTGAGAGACAAAGAAGGAGGATTATATATTCGCCTGAAAGTGGAAATGATAATAGGACAAATGCAAATTTAAATAGTGTATTGCAAAATGATAAATTTATTTTGAGGGACACATTTTAATGCGCACTGAATGTTATGCTCAAACATTTTAATACTTTAGATTGTGAATTAATGCATTTACAATGCAGGTTTTTAATTCAAAACATTTCGAATTTGAAGTCACTTTTGGTGGAAGGAAGGCACACTTCATGTTCTCATAAGGATAAAGTTATTTTATTACCGGCCAACAAAATAAATACTTCAAGTAATTGTAGGACGGACTTACTTAACATAAACCTTCTATAAAAAGACAGTCAAAAAATATTCTGAAAACAAGAACTTTTTAAATGCAGGAACTTTGCTACTTCTAAATATTGATATTGAAACTACAAAAAAGCTTCAGAAGAAAATTCAAAGATCTGATAAACAGCCAAAACTTACTACATCAAAAGCTTCGTCATATGAAGATGAAGATGAATAACTCCTGGAGACGGAGATGAAGATTACAAAGTCACAAAAAGGAAGAGAAAATTGGCGCCGAGGACATTTGAAAGGTTGTCTGAAATTTTTGATCATTGTGGAGTTTTATTTAGAGCAAAAGCTGCTATTGCTACGATTTCTATAAGTGATATTAAGTGCAGTATCGACAACCTAAAATGTTAAAAGAGCGTACTCGTATATTTGAGAAACCAGAAGCTTTATTTTTCAAAAGCCGTAGATCTCCAAAAAATAGTCGTCGAAAGAAATGTTTCTACGTTTGCTTGCCACACTCAATCTGTCAAAAGGTGTGTGAAACTGAAGATAGAAGCCTCCTGTTCTGTGGCTCGCCGTATAACCAAAGAATGCTCGGTAGAAGGTCGAAATAAATGCCAAAATTGAATTCGAAAAAAGATTTCAACTAATGATAAGTACCTACTTAATTTTTTTTTTTTGATTTTGTAGATTGATTATACAGTTATCTATATCTTAATATATATAAATCTCGTGTCACAATGTTTGTCCTCAATGGACGGCTGAACCACTTAACCGATTATAATAAAATTTGAACACCATGTGCAGTTCGATGTGCACTTGAGAGATAGGATAGTTTAAATCTCAAATTATAGTCGCAATTTTAATTTATCGCTAATTATTTGTCTGTTATTATTTGGCAGTCATAAAACTGACAGATGTCGATACCTTTCGACTGGGTTGATGGCGCTAATGTCTGTTATTATTTGACAGTGACAGTTATTCGACGCAAACGTATTAAAAGAGCCCATCAGTTGGCAGAACAAATTGAATCAAGAAATCCAGCTCAAAGAATCAGGACAGCAGGTCATGCACAAGAATCTCAAGAACAGTGTAACGAACGTCTTCAAGAGAATATCATAAGAACAAGAAAATTATTATTTTCAGTCAAATGCCACCGAAAAAATCTAACCTCAACAACGCGAGCGGCAAACGTCAAAACGCAAACGTCAAAACTACGATCGGAAGAATATATTCACTTACGAGATGCTGTTGCTGGAAACATCGATGGAAATTTAAATCCCAATGACATCGGTAATGCTTTCATTTTACCTTCAAGCTACATCGGCAGTCCACGGAACATGCAGGAATACATACAAGATGCGATGACTTACGTACGTCATTACGGCCGACCGGATTTATTTATTACATTCACATGTAATCCGAATTGGGAAGAGATACAAACTTTACTATTGCCAGGACAACAAGCCATTCATCGTCATGATTTAACTGCACGTGTGTTTAAACAAAAATTGAAATCCTTAATTGATTTTATTGTTAAATATACAATTTTTGGTATCACACGTTGTTGGCTGTATACGATAGAGTGGCAAAAGCGAGGTTTGCCTCATGCCCACATTTTGGTTTGGCTTAAAGATAGAATCCGTCCTGAAGAAATCGATCAAATAATTTCAGCCGAAATTCCAGACCCATTAATTGATCAAGAATTATTTGATATTGTCACCAAACACATGATCCATGGGCCATGCGGTGTTTTCAACATGACCTCACCGTGCATGGAAAATGGAAAATGTAAAAAAAACTTCCCAAAGCCGCATACGAATGACACGATCACGGATATTGATGGTTATCCAACTAAATCAACTAATTCAATTGATCAAAAGAGTTTCGCCACGACTGCAAAATGACAATTATCAAATCGTCATAAAAGCCGACAAAGTACCATTAGGTGAACATGCTGGTAGATTCAACGCTCCAACTGTTGATGAGGTTGCTGTTATCATGGTTGGTGATCCAGTTGACAAAAGATCTATAAACATTACACGGCGAGACAACACTGTCAGTACGATTTAGGATCTACACCGTTCATATGACGCACTACAATATCCATTGATATTTTGGCAATTACAAGATGAATATCACCTTAATATCAAACAGTATGATCCAAATACCGGTAAATTTGACAATTATCTATTTACTTTCTTACTGTATGTATAGATTTTAATTTCGTATTGCATTTTATTTTTTATTTTTTTAGGTGATTACAGAAATAATAAAGTTAGCTCAATGAACTACTACGCACACCGAATAATGGTTAGACAACATCAAGACAATTATATCCTTCGATATCGTCAGCTGTTCCATCAATACATTGTTGATATGTATGCTAAGGTCGAAAGCGAACGCTTGCGATTCCTTCGATTCAACTAGGCAAAACTACGATCGGAATAATATATTCACTTACGAGATGCTGTTGCTGGAAACATCGATGGAAATTTAAATCCCAATGACATCGGTAATGCTTTCATTTTACCTTCAAGCTACATCGGCAGTCCACGGAACATGCAGGAATACATACAAGATGCGATGACTTACGTACGTCATTACGGCCGACCGGATTTATTTATTACATTCACATGTAATCCGAATTGGGAAGAGATACAAACTTTACTATTGCCAGGACAACAAGCCATTCATCGTCATGATTTAACTGCACGTGTGTTTAAACAAAAATTGAAATCCTTAATTGATTTTATTGTTAAATATACAATTTTTGGTATCACACGTTGTTGGCTGTATACGATAGAGTGGCAAAAGCGAGGTTTGCCTCATGCCCACATTTTGGTTTGGCTTAAAGATAGAATCCGTCCTGAAGAAATCGATCAAATAATTTCAGCCGAAATTCCAGACCCATTAATTGATCAAGAATTATTTGATATTGTCACCAAACACATGATCCATGGGCCATGCGGTGTTTTCAACATGACCTCACCGTGCATGGAAAATGGAAAATGTAAAAAAACTTCCCAAAGCCGCATACGAATGACACGATCACGGATATTGATGGTTATCCAATGTATCGCCGCAGAAGTACTGAGAATGGTGGCCACACATTTACAATGCGACTGCCGAACTTTCCAAATCAAGTTGAGTTTGATAATCAGTGGGTGGTACCATACCCACCACTACTTTCAAAAACTTACAAAGCTCATATCAATGTTGAGCTTTGCAGTTCTGTTAAATCAATTAAGTATATTTGTAAATATGTAAACAAAGGCAGTGATTTGGCCATATTTGAAGTAAAAAACATAAATAAAAATGATGAAATAGCACGATACCAAATGGGCAGATACATTAGCAGCAATGAAGCTATTTGGCATATTCTCAGCTTTCCCATCCACGAAAGAGATCCTGCTGTCCAACATCTGGCAATACATCTTGAAAACGGTCAACGTGTATACTTCACTGAAGAAAATGTTCTCCAAAGAGCGTTCGAAGCTCCGAAAACGACTCTAACTGAATTTTTTACATTGTGTCAAAAACCTGATGTTTTTGGCCAATTCGCGAAGACATTGGTGTATGGTGATGTTCCACGTTATTTCACATGGAACAAATCCAGTAAAAAATGGGAGCCACGGAAACAAGGAAAACCACATCCTTCCATTACAGGCATATTCAAAGCTAAGACATTGGGAAGACTTTACACGGTACATCCAAAGCAACGTGAGTGCTTCTATTTACGTTTGTTATTGGTGAATGTTCCCGGACCAACGTCTTTTGAATTTTTACGAACAGCTAATGGTCGAGTATTCAATACATACCAGGATGCATGTCGTGAACTGCAATTGCTAGAAGACGATAACCATTGGGACTTAACGCTTGCTGATGCTGCGTTGACATCAACACCGAATAACATTCGTCAGTTGTTTGCAATTATTTTGGCGACATGTTATCCCTCGCAAGCACAAACTTTGTGGGAAAAATATAAAAATTGTATGACAGAAGACATATTGCACCGAATTAGACAAACAAATCAATGCCAAAACATAGATTATACACCAGAGATGTACAATGAAGCATTGGTCTTGATCGAGGATTTATGTGTTCTTATTTCAAATTTACCACTTAATCATTATGGTATGCCATCACCTAATCGTCCAGCCACCGACTTAGTCAATACCGATTTACAACGAGAAAATCAATATGACCATGGAAGTTTAGCAACAATTATCATGAACAGTGAACCATTACTGACAGCAGAACAAAAAATTATTTATGATCGGATTATGCTGGCTGTTGCTGCTGAACAAGGCGGTTTTTTTTTCTTGGATGCACCCGGTGGAACCGGAAAGACATTTTTAATATCGTTGATTCTTGCCAAAATACGGTCGCAACAAAAACATCGCATTAGCATTAGCATCGTCAGGCATTGCGGCTACTTTACTGGATGGTGGGCGAACAGCACATTCAACATTCAAGCTGCCATTGGACGTTCATAATAAACCAGATGCAATGTGTAACATCAAAAAGAATAGTGGAATAGCTGCAGTGTTGCGGAAGAGTTCTATAATAATTTGGGATGAGTGCACAATGGCACACAAATATTCACTTGAAGCATTAAACAGAACTATGCAAGATTTAAACAGCAATAATAAACTTTTCGGTGGTGCTATCTTACTTTTGTCTGGTGACTTCCGGCAGACCTTACCGGTTATACCTCGCTCTACTTTCGCGGATGAGATTAATGCATGTTTGAAACAATCATTCTTATGGCGAAGTGTTGAAACACTTCGATTGACCATAAATATGCGAGTACAATTGCAAAATGATCCATCAGCACTAATATTTTCCGAACAACTACTAGATATTGGGAACGGTAAAATAAAACTGCAACCAAATACGCAATGCATTAAACTACCAGACAATTTTTGCACTGTTGTTCAGGATAAAACTGAATTGATTCAGAGTATTTTCCCGGATATACAGAATAATTATTTGAATCATGAATGGCTTAGTCAACGGGCGATTTTGGCAGCCAAAAACGTTGATGTTGACGAAATTAACTTCCAGATACAACAGTTGTTACCAGGCGATCTGATGTCTTTTAAATCAATCGATACTGTTGTTGATGAAAATGAAAGTGTAAATTTTCCGATTGAATTTTTAAATTCATTAGATATCCCTGGAATGCCACCACATAATCTTCGATTAAAGATTGGTTCCCCTATTATTCTCCTCCGTAATTTGAATCCACCTCAATTATGTAACGGTACGCGTTTGGTCATCAAAAAGATCACCGGAAACATTCTTGAAGCAACCATTTTGGCTGGGAAGTTTAAAGGAAAAGTGGTCCTGCTGCCACGTATTCCGATGATACCATCAGATTCTACCATACCCTTCAAAAGGCTACAGTTTCCAATTCGTTTAGCTTTCGCCATGTCTATAAATAAATCTCAAGGTCAAACAATGTCCATTTGTGGTTTAGATTTGGAAAATCCATGTTTTTCTCATGGGCAACTATATGTTGCGTGTTCACGTGTTGGGAAACCGTCGAATCTATTTGTGTTAGCTAAAGACAGGTTAACCAAAAACATTGTGCACCGATTGGTGTTAAATTAAATTGAAATTGAAAGTATTTATAATTCAAAAA
The DNA here is from genome assembly GCA_020383195.1 of Neomicropteryx cornuta. Lineage (NCBI taxonomy): Eukaryota > Metazoa > Arthropoda > Insecta > Lepidoptera > Micropterigidae > Neomicropteryx > Neomicropteryx cornuta. The sequence goes on from JAHKQU010000018.1 coordinate 41,689,579, forward strand.
AAAAAATATTAATGTTTAAAAGTTTAAGACTGTCTGCCTTGCCTACCTCATTCATGAGTTTAAGCGTCACATGAATCCAGTGAATTTGTATACCAGCATCAACATTTTCGTCTTTGTTCGTAAATAATTTCATTGTACTAAAGGGTTATAGTAGTAGAAAGTCAAATAAGGAGATCAGCATATTTTTTTACAAATACCATCTGTGTGAAAAAGCATAGTGGACTCCGTGACTGATGTTCTCTTATTGTTCCTCTTAGATTGTTTACTATAATGTAATATAACAAAAACTTTAGCCACAGCAACGCGTGGCCGGGTCAGCTAGTATATTAATACATAAACGGAAAACTTCGGTGTCCTTTATAGGCATATTGCGCGCACAGAGGAAAAGGCGATTTGGCTTAGTTAAAGTTTATATGGAGAAGGACCGCAGAAAGTTAAAATTATCTGTAATATTTGTTATAAATACATTAAATTTAATAAAATAAAATGTTTATACTAACTGACAGATTGACTGAATAAGTTTTGATTTGTCAATTTTGTGTGATTTCAAATGTTCCTTTTTCAATAGTCTGTCAATGTCATTAAAGTAATGTCAAGACAAAAAAGCAAAATTGTTAGGTTAAAAAAGTCAGTATATTTTATTAATGTTACCCTGTATAATCTTAGTTTCAGTAATAATTTTACATATTTCATTTTTAATTTCGGTAGTTTTTATTTACATACTGGTATTCGCACCTATCTTCCATTATACCTTCACATAGATCTGACGTGAGACACAAAGAAGAAGGAGGAAAGTCGAAAGGATAACGAGCTAATTTCAAATTTAGTGTAAATAATCCAAGAAATTATAATACTTTTGATTGTGGATTAATGCATTTACAATGCAAGTTTTGCGATGTCACTTTAGGCGAATGGCTGCATACACTTCATTTTGTCATAAGGGTAGAATATTGGCCTTATCATAACGAATACTTTAAACTTTAAAGTATTGTATGATCGACTTACATCACATGAACCTTCAAAAAAAGAAAATCAAAAAAATATTTTGAAAAGATTCGTTAATAAAATTCAGCGTTCTGTAATTTTGTATTTTTCCCAACTGTTATTAACATTACATTTTTAATTTCATAAGTATTGCATGGAATTAAGGCAAACAACACACGCTAATGACGTATTTGTACACGCTCGCAATTGACGTAATAGAAGAAAATTTAAATATATATATATATATATACTCACTGTATTATAAAGGTTTAAGACCTTTAATAATGCTCAAACTTAAAATTTAATGAATTACGGTCGAATTTCGACCACTGGGGACTACTAGTAACAGCTGATTTCTTTATACATATTATATCTTTATTTCGATACTATTAATTACGCATAAATTGTCAATTATAGTTTATGAAAAAGTATATCTAAAAAACATTGCTTTTTATATCTTGGAATAACGCATTAAAAATATATTTTTTTTTCGAAATTTCAAGTTTTTTGAGTGAGCTAAAAGTGTATTAAAATAGCAGCTATATAAACGTAAAATTATAGTTATGGACGCAATACAACTTTTGGGATATATTAAATTCATAAATAAAACGTTTCTTTTTTTCGCCATACATGGCGACATTAATGCGAAAGGCCGTAGCCTAAGGTAACAAAATTATATATATTAATTTTCAGTTTTGCCAAAACATTGTATTTTTTTCTCTTTCGTAATTTGTAGGGTTCCATACCTCAAAAGGAAAAATGGAAACCTTATAATCACCTGGCGCCCATGCATCTGTCTGTCGCAGAAGTTTTTTTCGAGCATGACGTAGGAATTTGGAATAATTGCCGCATGTATGGTACATCATCACTTGAGAACGGCTCGAACTATTTGGCTCATTTTTCATTTCCTTATTGTGAGGACAAAGTTTGTGTGAAAGAAAACTTTTCACGTTGGTGGTTGATAATACCGTCCGCAGGGAATAGATGATGGCCTAGAGATGGGGAGCAGAGCGACGCATCCCGAGTGCCGTAGGCACAAGTTTTCGCGCGCTGAATTCGCCGTCAAAGACTTCTACAGAGCCTAACTGCCTACCCGGGGCAAACCATTCATTATTTTTTTTTATGAATATAAATTAGGCTCCACAAATAGAAACTTTTATTTTTTTAACGTTTATGGTATTCTTTGGAATGTGTACATAAAAAAAAAGGATTTTTTTTTATTAAATTCGATATTGAAATATCTCAAAATTATTCATTCCCACTCCGTCCCCTACTAAAGGTTTCTTAATCTACAGTTTCATTATAATTAGTCTAAACCAGTATTGAGTCATAAATAATGGAAAAACTGCCCCTCATTTCGTCAGCCTCATAAAAGTCTCATAAAAATTTGTTGCTCTAAAAATAAAAGTCGGAAAAGCTGCTTTTCGAACACTCTACTTTACTCTTGGAAAACCATGTAAGTTAAAATAAATGTGCTATAGAATTTTAAATTACAAAAAGATCTACGATAAAGTCTGTAATATATATCTTTCAAGCGCAGTTAAGCATTTTTGTTTACTACAAAGACTTTTTTAACAACACAGTATATATCCCCATTAAAGTAAATATGTTCCTAATCATTCCGTGATAACAAAAATGGGTTTTCATACTTTAAATAAACATTTTTAGAGCTAGCATATCTTTAATAACTACTCGCAATAAATTGATTAAACTCGGTTATTAGAGGCAATTTTGTATTTAATTGTTTATAAGTTATTACGGGAGCCCGACTCAAACTTGAGTGGTTTTATTATTTGTTTACATGTTTAACCAATTTATAATAACTAAAGTAGAAAAAAAAAGAAATTACCAAACAAATAATTAATCACGATATGGAGCCTAATACGTTTGAGCTTACTAGTAATTAAGCGCTTAATATTATAGCGCTTGTATTAAAATAGGCTTTGTGGTGATTAGTTATTAAGTATTTAAGAAGGCATATTCAACGTGCTGAGCAAAATGACGTCTTTAATAGATTTTTTTTTTTTTTTTTTAAACGGTTGACCTCAAAATAAACCTACAATCAAAAAAACATTAAATACCTTAAAATTCTTATTGTCAGTACGCATTCGCCAAAACATTGAGACCAGCGCAAAAATACACCGAAAGATAATTCAGCATAAATTATGCATTTACAAAAGCTTATTGCATTTTATTATTTCTTATACAACTGCTTTGTACACTTTGTATTACATTTTTTTAATAATATAGAATAAAAAAAAATATTTTTTTGATTGTAACTACCTTGAGTACACTGAACTGAAACTTTAAATATATCAAATTAAACAGTTACCATGTATTAATAAATATCATCACTTTATTTTAAAATATATTTATTTAAAAAGTATATTATACACGGTTAAACACATAAGTTTTATTTGTGTGTAACGTTAGTGCTTGTGTGTGTATATGTCTGTATATTTGTGTTTAAAATAAATCTTTATTATTTTTCACAGGTTTGTACTTAGATCAGGATTATACTTACACTGTTGTACTTAGTAAATAATAATTCTTAGAACAAGTAACTCTTACCCAATTAGAAAGGAAACTGACATTATCAAATCCAGGTTCTCGATTTGCTAAAGTATTTATAATTAACTAATGGATATTTGTAATTTATTTTAATATTTAATTTAAAGAAAACTGAACATTATATTGCCGATACCCTATTTCATATAATTAAAACTTTGAATTTATATCAAATTCAGGCATTCTGGTATAGTTTGCAAAGCTAGTAATCAAAATCACTGCATAAAACATTTTGAACGGAAAACTTGGTTGTTATTATTTTTCCTACTTTACATTAGACCTAACTTAACTAAACTCTATTCCCCTGTAAAACGCAAAAAAAAAAATAATATTAATACTGCTCAATCCACTCCGAAGTGTTTGAACACACATGAATAAAACATGCAAGTCGTATTGAAAATGTCCTCTTTTTTTTTTGGAAATCGCTCAAAAATAACAATATTGATAATATTGGAGGTGAATGCAATATATTGTATGGAAATATAATACGTACAAATATGCAATATAATATATTTATTTAATAGTTATTAAATTATTTTATTTATAAGAGCAAACTTAAAACAAACTATGTGTACATATTATAACACTTAAATATTAATTGTAAAGGTACACAGATACTAACTTTGTATAGACAAAATTGGTTACTAACGGCATCATAATAACTAGGTTAAATAGCTGATAATCGTTTTTGTTTCTTTCTTCCTCGGGAACAATAACCAATTAATATTAATAATTTTCACCTTGTATAAACAAATAACTTTTTTTTACATTTTTGGCGCAACGATGTAAAAAATCTTGTAATAAAATTTATTTTAATTTCAATGTACTTACCCAACGTAATGAAAATAACGTTAAGTTATGTGTATTGAAATAATCTTTATTGTGGTGTTTAGTAGTATTTTGATAGTAATGTTATTATGGCCATTTAATATTAGAGTTGCTTAAGATAATCTTTGTTGATAAGTTTGTCTTATACCTAATGCCTGAATGTTCTGAAATTACTTTATATCAATAGTGATAGGGTTTATTATTTATATTATGATAACTTATAACTCTAACTCTATAGGAGGATTTTGACATGCAAGTGTTGCTCCACCCCATGCAAGTGTTCCGTACCCTGATTAGCTGTTTTTTTTTCGGTTTCTAATTTAATGAGTACGGATATGCATAGTAACTGCAAAGTGACAGCCCCTGTATTTGAACTTAACAGCGTACTAACGCGACTATGCATAATTCCGGTGTGTGTTAACAGCACTTACTTGTGCCAAAGTATTGAACGAAATTGAAATAACACTTATATACATAAATGGTCGAGGAGAATTCTGTGAATATGATCGTCATTTTAAATAAAAATCTTAGCACATTGTATTTAAATATTTATTTTTATTATTACTCGTATTTATATTAAAAACAAAAAACAACAAATATATTACATTGATCTTGTGATAGTTATATTTTAATTTCCTTATAAGCTGTATGTTAATTCTGTATATGTATCTGTGAATATAGAAAAGCGTATTAAAATTTGGAAGTCGAACGTGACAATATGGCATCTTGTCATCTAATTCAAGACGTGATCTCAAGTTAAATTTGGTTAGCGACAAAGCATCATCGCTTCACCATTCGCAGCAACAAGTTGTAAGCGCCACAGGTAACGCGGTCACAGGTTGAAACTAAAGACCAATTTTTGAAATTAACTCACAACCTAACTTATATATGTTAAATATAAATTTCGAAATATTAATAGAGTGAAATAATATACGCTATTTTCACATTTGCTCTTAAGTTGTAAACGAAAATGTACAGTTTACGTACATATATAGTAAATAATTTATACCTATTTCTGTTTTAAAAAGTAGATAATATTATTAACTGGATAGATAGATAAATAGTTAAACATAAAATAATTGTTTTTACCTGAACGCACATACATTTAATTAATTATTAATTTATCATTTAAGTAATTATATTTATGCAGTGGTTGTTTGCGCTCGCAGATTAAGTACAATTGCTTATCTTAATAATTACAATATTTAATTGTTCAAAATACACTTATTAAATAAACGTAGAGGATACGTTTCGCTCGCAGCCTTATATAGGGTACAGCGCTATGTCGCACAGCCGCCGCGAAGTATTTGTAAAGGTAAAAAAAAGTAGGCAGATGAAGAAATGTTAAAAGCGTACCTGGTTGTTCAATCACAGTCGTAGCGGCGGCGAGCGGTCGCTGGCTGCAGTGTCATCGCTGGCCACAGGTCGCCGTCTCTCGGTCGCGTCGCGCGAGCACTGCCTAGGGGCGGCTCCGCTGCTATAACCCTCGCACAGTGCCGCCACCTGCTGGAGCGCGAAACACCCCGAATTATCGTACGGCAGCTCCGCGCGATTGCCTTATGCGGCGGAGGAATTATCGTACATCATAATTTGTAAAAATTAGTTTGTGTAAAATTTCTTTCAGGGCGGCAAAGTGGCTTGAATTAACCCATCTGAACATGTTAGGAAACGCTGCGCCGTAGGGGTAGATTTGAGAGCGGGGGAGTCATCGCTGCAGCAATCGTTATAAGCAGTATGGATGTATCATTTATAGAAGTACGAGTAGTTTTGCATTTTGACGCAAGCTATTGTATCTTGATGTGTGAACAAACATTAAAAAATATACACGTCGAATTGAAAACGTCTTCATTTTTGTGAAGTTGGTTAAAAAAAGATTCCGTCGAGGGGCTTATCCACTTTCGGGGATTCTTTAGCCATGATGTCCATTTAAATAGTGTTGTAAAGTGTATTGTCAAATAAGTTGTATTTTCCTTATTAGTCCAAAACACTCTATTTTGAATATTTAGCAAAATTCTATTTAAAGTAATGAAAGCAGGTTAAGGGCAGACAAACGTTACTTTTTACAAAAGTTAGTAAATGCATGTATTTCCCATGTTTAGTGAAGACTTCCGCTGTGTAGTTTTAAAATAAATTTATAGCTTCTATAATAATACTCGATAAAATATACACAGTCATGAAAATTAGGAAGGGGTCTAAATTTCAGCTGGATGAATTATAATGAAACGTTAGATTAGAATATTCTATAAAAAAACTCAAGAATGACATTCAAAAATATTTAAATAAAAATTGTTGTTTTTAAACTAGGTAATTGTATATTCTATCGTTTTTAAATAACCGCACTGAATTATACATTATGACTCCTAAAGGTAGTTTAAATATGAAAACCAGTAAAACAAGAATACACAATAGTATCAACTATTGTGTCGCAAAGAATCGTACGTTAACAAAAAATATCACATATTACAAATATTATCGCACGCGTGGGCAGCGTGGACGCCGCCCCACGTTTTGCCGACAGCCCGTCCGCGCGTGCGTCGCCCGCCTGCCGCCTGCCGCCCGCCCCCCGCGACACGCCAAGCGTACTTGCCCTCGCCCTAGCGCAAGGGTGTCGTGTACTTGGACAGTGGTGCCATACGTCTAAGATGTTTCTCCTATAATCCATAATTTATAAATACAGTATTACGCGTGCATATTGGTTATCATACCAGTAAGCTTGAAGCGAAGCCAAAGGATACCTACATATTAATTAAGATTCATTTGGACTCTTTTTTTTGGCTGGCATTTAGTAAATGAATCAAATTGTAAAATGAATCATAAAAATATTTTTAGATACCTTGATTAATTGTAATTAATCAAGGTAGATAATTGTAATTAAAAGGTAAATGATGAGTCCAAAACATAAAAGTCTTTGTTTTTTGAATTTCTATATTTTTTAATTGCTTAATGACCACACAGAGTAAAAACTGACGCCCTATAAAAATAAAAAATGTTAAGGTCAATCGTCAATATGCTTCGTAGAAACTATGGGTCATGCCGTCCTATCACTTCGTGTCTTGGCCCTTTGGGGCTTAACGAATAATAACGCTAATCTTTATATATGTCGATTAATTAAGTCTTTAAACTATTATTGTTATATGGTTAAACCACCATGCAGGAACAGACTGGCAGATAGATATGTAGTAATCTGGAACCCGTGCATTCCTAAATATGAACTGCATTTCCTCTAACTTTAAAAAAAAATACCGATATTTTATTATTACTTCTAACATACTGGTAAAAATTTTCTATTTAGGATTCTGTAAATACACTAGGGTTTGCTTTTTTTTTTATTTGTCTTAATAACTGATGTTATAATATTGAAAGTATCTATAATTTACTATGGCTATGTTTTATATTTTCTTTTATGTTAATCAAACTTACAACTTCATACATACTTCAACTCAAGACAACAACAATAAATAGGCAAAAATGTACTTTCTTCGTATATGTATTTTTTATTTTGTAAATTATATATTTTCGCGAGCAATTTTAATGATTTAGTCTTTAGAGCAATAGCTCTATAATAAACTTGAAATTAAACAGCTAAACGAACGACTTATCTTAGTAATAATATCCGCCCTCTTTTAAGATTTGTCTCTGAAAGCCAAAAAGTTGACGTTCGTTCATGATTGACGGTAACCTTAAGGTAATAAATACATCTTAGTTTTTACATTTGTTAGGTTAGATTAGTTTCTGTCTGATCTCCACAATATGATGTGTACAAGAACAGAGTGAAACACATTCAAAAACTGTTTATTAGACATATCGCACATCGTGAACACTTGGAAATTAACACATGACCAGATGGCTAATTATTTTCATATGCTGACTCTCAAGGACCGATGTGCTATATCGGATATGGCACTTCTTCACGATCTCCTACATAACAGAGTAGATAGTCCATATCTGGTGTTAGGTATCCTTCTGAAACCACGCGCGCGTCTACTCTGTTCCAGGTGACAAGGCCCAATGCAAACTATGCCAGAAACTCTGTTCTGTACCGTTTACTCGATACCTACAACACCAAAATCAGCGTGGTTCATGTTCTTGACCTAAATCGAGCGGGGTTTCTCTGAAAAATGCTAACTAAATTATGCCAGTCTGATTCTAAATGAAAACGTTGCGTATTAAACATTAATTTATCTATACACATATACGATCTTCATATACACAACCACAAACACCCTCATTCACACTTTTTTTAATCATACACATCACACATAGACCTTCTAAAATATAGTTAAGGTCAACAAAGTTTTAAGTACACAGGCATAAGCTTTGATTAGCCTTATTATTAACTCTTTGAAAAAATGTATAAGCTACTATTTCACTGTATGCTTACCTGCTTAATAAACTAGCATACATTGGCATACATTGGAGCGGAGTTTATTATATAAATGTAATTCTCCATAGGGATTACCATTTAATTTTTTATAATTCTTTGCGCAATCAAATGTATATGTTTTTTAGTATCTATGCACAGAAGACATTGGTCAATTTAAAAAAATCATTATTAAAATTGGACTTGTAGTTCTAAAGCCTTAGTCCGTGAACAGAGTGACATTTGAGTCACCACATGGGAGCTTCGCTCCAATTAAATTATTCACTGATTAATAATTTTATTTTATTAATTAAGATAATATAAAATAATTGAAAATTCATGCAGGTACTATAAAAAGAAGTAGGTGATTTCGATGACATTTGCTTGGTTCGAAATTTGTTTATTTGAAGGTCCTAATAGCCTGTCTGTATTATATGTGCTTGCTAATGCTATTATGTAAATAATTATGAATCCAGGTTGCTCTTTTATCCACGAGGTAAAAAGAATAATTAATTTTGGCATAAATCTGAAACATCTCGACGCAGAATAGAGTAGATCAATATTGAGTTCATACGAGTGAACGTATAGGGAAACGCTGCACCCTACCATCCGCACCGTTCAGTTAGAGTAAGGCATCGCTGCAGCTTTTGTTACAGGCAGCTAGGGAGTATGAATACGTACACCATGACAAAAACATCATCTGCGTTTTCCACTATACCGTACATTCGTTATAAATTTTGCTTAAATTTATATTTTGTTTCAAAATTAATATTTATTTATGATTTACGGATCATTTCCATTTTCCTGCCTACCTACTTCTTTCAAACGCTCACATATCACACAATCATATCATGACTCTTTGAATGTACAAGAATTACACGATAAATATTTGTTATTCTTGGTCATATGTTAAAATAGGATAAACATTAGCTGTAAACTTGCTCAATTTCGCTGTTTAAAATTCTTTTAATAATTAAATAAATTAACTCAATCATTTTTACATTCGTCCAAATAACATAGAGGGCATTTAAAACAGCGGCGAAGTAAGGTTATTTTGGCGAACGATATTTTTTTTCTTGCGTATAGTGTAAAAAATACACGAGATTTCAACTAAATTCCGTTCCTTGTTAGAATTCCCCCAATGTCGGGGAGTTGCGCACAGTTTGACCGCACTGCCGGAGATTCGCGTGCAACAACCGCCCGGCCGCCTCCGGGTGGTATCGATCCGCACGCATCAAAGGAAGGGTCTCTGTGACTTTTGTTTGCCATTCTACCGTAGCACGCCCACGAATGAGTGCAATGCAGGCGTCGCTTATTTTATTTACTAAATTTATTTAATAAGGCGAAGCCATTAGAAAAATATTAATTTCGATTAATTTAAACACTGGCATTGGTAACCATTGCATATTTAATCATAAACAAAATATGTTTAGATACCTCGATCAACATATTAAAGGCAGATTTTTAAAATTCAATTTAATATCTGAGAAATTTCATAAATAATAAACTAATAATAGTTGAATTTTAGTTGAGTTATAAAAAATATTTAGACCTAAGTCAAACATTTTGGTTTTACCTTCTTTATGTACTTATTTATCTTAAATATTGGGTAGATTAAACATACTTTTACATTTAAATATATTAGATATTATAGTATGTTATCATCATTATTTTTACTAGATTTACGCTTTTTATACTTTAATGTTATTTCTTATATTTTATGTACACTTCATTTATTTTTCACTAAATGGCATTATATAATAAAAAAAAATAATAGAGCCTTCTAACAATACGTTTTCTTAATCGGTAATGCGCCAACATTAATACAATATAGTATATGCACTTCTGTCGCTATTGCAGAACAGGTTTTCCAAGACCAATAGTAGTCTTTGCCTGGCAACTAGCGGGCTAACACACACACACACACTGGCACGCTATGAATAAAAAGTAACCTTAGTGTACCTACGATAATTAAAGGTAGATTATTTCAAACTATCATAGTAAAATGTATGTTTAATATGTAAAATTGTAGACTACTTAAATTGTAAACTGATTTAATAGGTATACTGAAATTAATATATTGTAAGGCATGTACTCAGAAAAGAAAAAATAAATATTATTAATTTCTCTCTTATAAAAAAAAAAAGAGCCTTAGGAGAAATAGTATTTGAAAGGCAAATGAAGGGTTTACAACATAAAAAAGTTTGTTTTTTTTTAATTATTATATTTTGAAGCAGTAATTAAATAAAAACCAAGAATTGCTGCCTGATCGCGCAAAAACCTGACGCCCTATAAAAATTAAGCTTCGCCTTAATATATATAACTATTGCCAATTTTAAAAGGTCATCCTTTTCTTAAAATCACCGTAGCATCTGAATCTCACGTAAAAATAATTTAGACTAAAATACTAATGCCTAATTTAAATAAAAAATATATTTTTAAAAAGCTTACATTTATAATAATCTAATAGTTCATAAATGACAACGTCCGGAAGAGTCACTAAAATAAAAAAAAACTAAAAATAATACTAACCAATTACCGACAATTACCAATAATACGACAATTACGGATTGTTACCACCTACACCCATTTTATATATTTACCTACCCCACTCCCCCATTTCTTTACAATTTTTATATAAATATATTATTTAAATTACTTTTCTAGTTAACTAATGTAGTCTGTTTAACCATGAATGAGTCATCGATTTTTCGGCTTTTCTACACGTATTTTAGGATCTCTGGCAAACAAAAAGGTCGCTACATAATGGCGGTAATTTTACAACAATATATGTTGTAATTAATTCGACGAAGCGGTTTTAATAAAGTTCTTATTTTAAATACGATGTATAATAAATTAACAAGACAAATTAATAATACAAAAATTCCACTTTTTCAGCCACACATTCTTCATATTTATTGAAAGAATTTCTAAATTATCTTTTATTGTATACAACTCATTGGTTTTATGTTATAAGCGAAACAAAGGCCCCTCAATTTTATTTTATTTATTTATTTACACAAAATACAAATACAAAATGAGAACATTTGATTATAAGTTAATGATGAACCTATCGCCTAAAAGGCTATATGGCTGAAAAATAAATAAATTTTTCAGCCAGCTAAAACAGCTGACAGCAGCCAACAAGTTAAAAATCTGTCATTTGAAAAGTAATTTGATGATAAACGATTTAAAACGTAGCATAATTAATATAAATGTACATTTTTAAAATAAAATTTCTTACATATTTTTCCTAGGCTGCGAATACTTCAACAAGTATTCGCATTTCGAGCGTGCTCCCAAGTTTAGCCGAATGAGCGTGTCGCAATCGTCACGCTCATTCGGATAAACTTGGGTGCACGCTCGAAATGCGACACGTTTGGAAAACGATACGCTCATTCGGTGAGGACGCATGAATGTGATGAACTCATTCCCTTTAGGGTCGTTCCACCGTGAGGTCATTTAGATGTAACGCTCATATAAATGAATAGAAGAGCGTAAAATTGTTGAATATTAAAAATTATTAAACCATGATAAATTTTAAATCATTATGCAGATGATGATAAATTTTTGTTTGTTACATTGATTTTTTTCTTATATAAATAGAAACGCGGAAGCATTGTTGAGTGAAGATGCCAGTATGGTGTAATAGTTTTGAAATAATATAATATGATGAATTTATCGACACCCTTACAGTTTAAGTTTTACTTCTAAAACACGTGGTGATCTATATACTTTATTTTAACACAAATTGGTGTTATTTTATCATTTACTAGTAAGATATATAGTAATTAGTTATATAAAATCATCATAATCGTGTTGGTGATTATATTGAAGTCATGGATGTATTATTGTAAGGAAGCGACAATGGGAGCTGCTCAGCATGACTTCTTAGCTGCTTGCTTCTTAGCTGACTTGATCTGTTTCTTTCGCTCGGTTGGCTATAGCGCTGTCTCACTCTTTTTACATTTGTGAGTGTGTTCTAATATCATGTTTAACGTAATGACGATACTAAAAGATGAAGCTAATCGTTTCTTGTCCAAACCTCAAAAAATAAACAATGTTTCTCGTTTTCTCTGTTCAAAATGTTGTCATACCGTATTGATCAATAGAATTCGCATAATACTTTAAAAATATAGTTACAAGTAAATACAAAAAAACCTAAAAGGTAAAAAAAAAACCTATTTCAAAATAAATCTTAAACAATTTTTTTACTGTGAGAATCGAACTTCAAAAAACAAAACTATAATATTTGTAAAATTACCGCCATTATGTAGCGACCTTTTTGATATTCCGAAATTCTATAATACGCGTAGAACGGGCGAAACATCGATGACTCATCCGTGGCTAAGCGGACTTAATTAATTAGGTAGAAAAGTAATCATATATTTATATCAAAACTGTAAAGAAATTGAGGGGGGGGGGTGTTAAACTATAAGGTCGTTGTACATGGTAGCCCAAATATTTATCCTAACAATGAACCCATCGTCGACAGTTTTTCGTAGATCGTAGACATTTTTTACATAAATAACTAAGTCGTCGGACCACTGACCCAAAGGTCTCATGTTCGAATACGCCCATGGTCATACCATTTTTAACGCTTAATTGCCACCATCTCCCCTGACTCCAGCACAGGTGCATTTGGCCTGGGGCCCAAAATAATTGTATATGACCTAGGTCATAAAAAATATTTAAAAAAAAACCGTTTTAACACGCCGGATGATGGAGGTAATTTTCACCAGATTAAAGTCGGGGAAAGTTATAGCAACATTTTTTCTTTTTCAACCCCCACCCCCCATTTCCGCCCGCCTTGTCTAATTTTGCCCATTAAAGAGATTTTGTGCCCTTAATTTTTGGTGTAAAATTACGGCAGTTATCGTGTCCACAAGAAAGTGATATAGATATATAGATAGATAGATAGAAAGATAGATATATAAACTTAAAAACTGAGGAGGATCAAAAGGTTAGGGAAAAAACGAGTTAGATCATCTCTGTAGGTATCCAGTAATATATTATCTTCACTCCTCATATAACTCATATAGGATCAGTTCGTATAAGTTAAGAATATTTATTGATTTCTTATGGGAAAACACACACTTATATGAACATTAAAAAGGTAAGAATTAATCAAATAACAGCACCGAATATGGATTTCCTTCTTATTTACAAACATATTATTACGTAGGTAGGTATGTTTTCAAACTAAATTGTTGCAAAATGTTTTTAAACTAAATAATTTATTTAAATACAAACACCTAGGTATAAGATTTGTGTGTAGAGAATGTGCTGTGTGTGAATGTAAGTTAAGAAAGGGTTTTATTGTGTGTGTGTGTGGTGAATTAATTAATTATAAGAAGGTATGTTTATAAACAATGCGTGAATGGATTGAGTGTTAGATTAGGTATTGCATTATGTGCATTAGGTATTTACCTAAATGTCAATTATATCACATATGAACAGCATTTTAAAACTGTTTAAAAAAAAAAGTGTCAACATCCGATAATTTGTTGTTATAAAATAAACATATTCGCAGTATAATTCCATTTTTACATGCATTTGTATTACAGCTGGCTACTTTAAACAACTTGTCATTCCTCGTATTTCTAGCGGGAATGTTAACAGTTAAAAACATTGTTAATTATCTTATATTGAACATTGCATTGTTATTTTTGATAAACTTCTTTTCTGTGTAGATACTATATCTTGTATTGATTTAATATTAGTTTATTATTTGGATTTTATATTGATTGTATATATGTGTATTATTACTAAATTATATTATATAGTTTTTTTTAATATATAAATTATTATTAAAATTATGTATTAGTTATTAACCGTACATTTATGTATTATTATTTATATATATAGTATATAGTATTATATCTATTGTTATTATTATTATATCAGTATTATTTTTAGTTTTATTTATATACTACATATTATTATTTATATATTATGTATTATTTCATACAATTCAATTAAAATAATTGTAATTGTATGTTGCGCAGTGTGACGGTTATGCTTATAAGAACGATGCTTTTAGTAAAGTCTACTTTAGTACGGGCATTGCCTAGTTAGGTAGCACTTTGCATTATATATAGATGATAATTTACTGTCAACAAACAAATAAATAAATAAATATTTAAATATTTAAGAAATGTATTTTGTATTGGCTGAATACTATATTTATGTACTCGTACATTATATCCAGAAGTCCGTATGGGAGATGAGAATTCCAAATGAGAACGAATCTATATAATTAATTATTACGATAAACCTAAAAACATCGAAGCGCTTTAGATAACACTTACTTAAAATGGTTTATTGGGTATATTCCAGAATAGGTAAATTTTACAACCTATATAATTAAAGATATGTTCACATATAATATGGTCTAGAGTTCAAGTTCAAATCCGATAATAATGTGCTATTAGACAAAGCCAGCATTACATAACCATGCGAAGGGTTCTAGTTTGAATAGGAAACGCCCACCTTTACACAACCAGCAAACGGGGCATTGTTTGTTCATATAAGGTGGCATTACGCAACCAGGAATGAGGTAACAATTCAAAATTATCTTATTGTACTGATTCAGGACAAGGCGCACGCTTAGATATTATTATAATATGAGTTCTGAATTATAATAATAAAAAATCCCTCTCGGCACGCCGGAAGGCGAAGATAGTTTTACCGGATCAAAGTAGGGGATAGGTGAACTCCAATTGTACGAACTTGTATCAGTATTGCGCAGCGAACTGAACTGAGCGTGTACTGAATCCCTCTTTATACTGTGCCGTAAGGGTTGCTCATTTCGAAATTGATTTAAAACAAAATGTAGGAAAATTATAGGGCTACAATTAACATTTTGAACTGATTTGACCCCGTTCCTATTAAGGGAGTTATGAATTTTTGAATTTTGAAAAAAACATTATTTCCCACCCCTAGTATTGGTTGGTACTATCAAAACGTTTACTGTGATAAAATTTAGATTCTTATCTAAGAAATAATAAAAAAGGTGATATAGATAGACAGATAGATAGATAAATATACTTTTAAACTGAGCATGGTTTTGGATTCTAGTGGGATGTGAAACGCGAATATACTCGTATGTCAATTTGGTTTCGGAAGTCATGACATGGTACCCATTGCTATTGCAATGGGTACCATGGCATGAAATCTACCTAAAAAAAGGCCGAAGTCTGCCTTTGACAGGAGCAGTGGCTTCTAAATAGTTAGTGAGAAAAAAAACAACATCATTAACATCATGTGGTTGTAATAATAATCAATAATTTATGAACAAAAACTCTTTAGGATATTTTAATAATACTTTAAAAAATGTGATTACCATCCACAAGACTTTCTGAAGTGACTTCCTTCAGTAGTAAGTATATATTAAATTAACTGCATTTCAAAATAAAATATTATTGTATTTACTTCATTTACTTAATAATCTTTATTCCTTTTACCTATTTATAAGTTATAAATAGTTATACATAGTATAACACTATTTATACTTTTTTTAAACTAATTAAAATCTAAATTTCTTCAATTTCAGTTTGTATATATATTATAATCAGTATGCGTAGTTCAAAATGTGAACATCTGCCGAATACGGCGAGGTCAAGAGTGGTTCGGAGATTAGAAACCAAAACCAAAATGAGACTTCGTGTTAAGACTTAGGCTTGATTTTAACGTCTAAACGACTTCCATATTTGATAAATTAATGAATTGAGAAATCGCTGTAATGGGTTTTTTATAGGAATATTATGGACTATTTGAATGTATGATTTCATAGTTTTTTTGATAGTTTTAATAACTTTTATTTTTGTGTAAAATAGGGTGAACCATACAGTCATTGGACAGGTGACGATGATTGTACAAAATTTACTTATCGATAAAATTTAACAGAATTAATAAAGAACTACATTTCATTTTTACTGGATATAACTCTGCACTATATTTGAACTTCATTCTAGTTGCCATTTTCCCGCTATGTTATCACATCATACAGCTGTCCAACGTCAAAGTTGTGTCGGAGTGTGTTTTTGCGTTATCTTGTTATTTTCTTAAGGTTTTAGTGTTTATTCGAAATTACCTAAAGGGTATGGTTACTGCATTAAGTTTTATTTATTATTATTAAAAGGTGTTTTAAATGCATCCTAACATAATTATCAATCATATAATTTAACCTAAGCCTTGTTGTTGGTTATTTTAGGCATGTGTCCAATAACTGTAATACAAAAGGAAGATTTTACATTAATTGGACAGAGTGCCCAATAACTGTAACTTAATCTCATTCATCAAAAACAGTTATTGACCAAACCTAAAATTATTAACAAATATTTATTTATTGCAATTTATTTTAATTACAATTTTAAAATTCCTAAGAAAGTTACACACTGAAGCCTTAAAATCTGCTTTAAAGGAAATAATAAATTATGGTGCTGAACTGAGATCAAAGAAAACAAAAATGATGCCCGAAATCAACACTTTTATATAAATTAAAAATCCTGGCATAAAAAAATATAAATAAAACCAATTTAAAAAAATACTTATGGATTTTCTACTATATTAAGTAGCAACGATGAAAATATTCTTCCTGAGTGGATTATTAATTTGTCAAGAAGTGGTTTATGCGCCGAATTACCGATATGGCAGTATTTCGACCAATCAAAGTGGCGGAAGAAAGCTGTTCTTGATTGGAATAATAAAAAAGAAAACGATCCTCTCACTAAATTTGTATTTGTATCAATATTAGAAGATGTGATAAAAAAAACCATTAACCCTGACATATTAATTAAGGGGTTTAGGGCATCTGGTTTCTATCCCTTCGATGTAAATGCCATTGACTATTCGAAATGTTTAGGTTCAGATACGAGAACTTCTAATCCAAACATAAAACACACTAAAAGTCGACCTACCATGACATAAAACGTATTTGAGAAGATAGTCGGAAATTATACCATTCATAAAATTAAATCGAACCCTGCTGTGTTAAAGGCATAAAAGAATTTAAAAATTATTTATAGATTATGGAAGTATTTCCAGAGTACACAAGAGGTTGAAGGGCAAGATAATAATAACGATGGTGAACTACAGGTTAATTTGGCTACGGATCTAGTTATAGGTTATTCGAATGATACATCCATAGCGGAAGAAAATAATATAACTCCTATTGCAGAACATGTAAATCTACCAGAAGCCTCAATACAAGTACAAGTGTTGTCAGAGACTACAATAAATGAACAAAATAATATAACTGAAATTAATTACATTAATCGAACACCGGTCATATCATTAGAGCAGGTCCAACAAGCTTTAACAGCAAATGAACGTTTAACAATCAGAGAAACTAATCCAACTAGTTTGATTAAAAGTTAAAAAACTGTAAAGACACGAACAAACGGTGTTTTCATAAAGGAAAATGTCTAACAAAAATAAAGGTTAAAAAATATCAATATAGCCGAGGCAGCAACACGGCAGTCGTTTTCTGATGAGATTCGGTGCTTGAAAATGATCAGCTGGTCCATCAGGCCAAAGAGCCTGTTAATTTGCCGGGCGATATTTACGCATGTTCGTCTTCAATGTGATAGTTGTAGAGGTCTATATCACTTAAGATGTGGACCTAAGCATCATCAAAAACATATACCGGCTGAATTTCACATTGATTTATTTGTATGCCACGTATGGTACGAGCAACAAAACAGTGATCATGATAATGACTACGAAGTAGATGATTAGAGGTATACATTATGTTCAAATAAAAGGAAAGATCAATCTAAGTAAAATTAAGTTATTTTTCTTCTTCTTTTTTGTTTTTTTTTTATTGATTAATGTTTGTTTCTTCCAAAATCTTTTTTAAAATTGTGTTTAATCTTACCTATGAGAATATGAAGTGTCAGAAAGTTACATTGTTATTAAACTAGATTTAAGACTAAGAAGATAAACATAATAGGTAATTTACCTACATATTTTCAAACTGTCCAATCACTGTAATACTAGTGGTCAATCATTATAAAAAATGTCCAATCACTATCATTTTCTTACATGTCATTTAAAAACAATTGTAATAAATATGTAAATTGAATTAGGGTAAAAATCAGGCTCGATAGTAAAAGAATATTAGTTATCTGATGTATTAAACATAAAACTATATTGATTACGTGTTTTATTTATGCAATAATGCAATTATAACTCAAGAAAACCCTTAAGTGTCCAATCAATATACGGTTCACCTATGTATGTATTTATTGTTTATTGCTTTTAGATAGTATATATTATAGCATCGGTCAGATGATTGAAGTGGCACTTAAAGAAAAAACCACACTACTTCCCTTAGTACAGATTCGTATTATTTTATAGTATAGGTTAAGTATTGAGAATTTGGATTGAGTATTTTACCCATCCTTGGTATTTTAATATTTGGTCCAATCGAGTCAAATTAACATACTAACCAGTCAAAATACCTTTATATTTATAGGTTTGTAAGAATAACATTCTAACTACAATACTTTCTACCTGTCTCGCCCGTGTTATTTCCGCAAAAAACAAGTTTTCATCCGGAATATCGAATATCAACCCGATGTGTCCCGATAAGAGAAAATAGTAAATTAGTAAAGTTATTAGCAGGTTTCTATAGCATAATGCATACCGTTGGAAAGGGGATAAATAGAAGAACTTTTTTAAATAATTCGAAGATCATGATCTTATGAAGTTTTTTTTTAATTGCAATGTAAAGCTGAGTCTTAAATTATTTTTAACGCTGCCCACAACTTTGTGATTTAATAAAAGTAATTCGCAAGTAATACTGAATTTTATAGAACCATACAACAGTACACATAAAAATAAAAATTAAATCTAGGGACTATATCACTATACCAATAACTTTTTTTAAAATTTTAATTTATATGCTGAATTCTGGAATTTTTCAAAAAAATATTAAAATGTTAAAAAAAAAAAAACCATGGGACTAAAAAAAAGTTATTGGGGCTGAAGACATAGCAAATGACCCCCCCTTTCGGCCAATTCATTATGGCAAACGATGCACCAAACATCCTGTATATATATATATATATATATATATATATATATATAGATTTGATGATATAATATTTTTTAAGCTTTCGCCATTCGGCGTCGTCAGAAAATATATGAGATATGACGTTTAAAATGCAACCTTCATAAATTCGAAAATCGCATTTTAAACTAAAAGATAAATATATCCAGCCACTACAATTATATTAAATAATTGCAGTTTTGCTAGATAAATTAATCAGTATTATGAAATGAAACTAATTTCTTAAAATAATATATCAAGCATCATGCGTTAAATGCTGTTAAGTTAGTTTAATTTTGTCTATTTAGACCTATAGATCTATCTACAAGCGCCCAAAACCCAAATGTGAGAGAGTTCCCATGTCTTTAAATCAATTTCGCGGGCATCCTCGGGCAAAGACTTCAAAACTTTTACATTAAAGCAAGCATCGAAATCCCTGCCGTGAGTTCTCGCGTGAATTGGAACGGGTAAAGCGGAAAGTAATTTGGTACAGGATAATCTATGATTATTAATTCTAATGTTTAATGGCGTCGTAGTCTCACCAACATAGAACGCATCACAAAATTTACATAGAAGCTGATATACAACGTTTCTGGTGGTGCACGTTATGTTTGTGGTAATTTTATATGTAGTTTTATTGTTCGCGCTTGAAAATTTATCGTCTTTTACAATAATTTTGCATGTTTTACAACGAGGTCTTTTACATGGTTCGACCCCGTTTTTTGGAAATGTGTTAAGTGGTTGGTTACCAAACGTTTTATTTTTATTTAATATATTACGTAAATTTGGCGGACGTCGGTAAGACAATATAGGTGGACAATCGAGTATATTTTTACAATTTGGATTATTAGAGATTATTGAATATAAGTCTTTTAAGATTGGATTTAATTTTTCTACACCAGGAAAATAGGTGGTGTTCAGAAAAATTTTTTTGTTATTAGAGTTTGTTTTTATTTTAGGTGTAAATTTTGAAGAAGAGTCTAAAATTTGTTTTTTTAAGAGATCGGGTGGGTAATTACGTTCTAAAAGGGATTTTTTTAGGTTAGTGAGATATGTTTCTAAATCAATTTACATTGGTAGAGATTCTATGACCGCGAATAGAAAGGGAATATGGTATTGATTTTTTTGTGTGAAACGGATGGCAACTATCAAAATGTAAATATTGTTGTTTATTAGTTGGTTTTATGTGTACTGAAGTTTTGAACTGACCACCAGAAACAGTTATATCAACATCCAAGAACGTAATGCAACTATCTGAGACATTATGTGTGAACTCTAATGGCCCAAAAGAATTTAAATCGGATATGAAATCCGTTAAAGAATCTCTGCCATGTGGCCAAATAACAAAGATATCATCGATAAAACGAAGCCAAACTAAAGGCTGTAAAGATTGACTTTTAAGAAAATTTTGTTCTAATTGACCCATAAACAGATTTGCATAAGAAGGAGCCATTCTAGTGCCCATTGCTGTACCTTTTGTTTGAAGGTAAAAATCTCCTTCAAAAGAAAAAGCATTGCAAGTGAGTACAAAATTTGCTAACTCTGTAAGAAAATCAGTTGATGGTGTTTGTGGAGATTGTCTTTTATTGAGAAAATATCGTAATGCTTTTAATCCAGCATCGTGTGGAATATTAGTGTATAAAGAGACCGCATCAATTGTTACAAGCAGAATATCTCTGTTATTACATAATTTTATGTTATTTAACATTTCAAGAAAATGGTATGTATCTTTGACATGAGAATTTAAAGTTATGACAAAAGGTTGTAAAAAAGAATCTACATATGCTGATATTCTTTCAGTAACAGAATTATAGCTTGCAACAATTGGCCGGCCGGGATAATTAGGTTTATGAATTTTTATTAGTAAATAAAAATTCGGTGACCTAAAATTCTTTGGGACCATTAAATTCACATCCTCTTTGGATAGATTCTCTTTAATTTGGTTTTTACTAATGAAAGCATTAATTAATTTAGCAAAATTATGGTTAGGATCCCCAGATAATTTTTGATATGCTGTAGCATCATTGAGTTGTCGCAAACCCCCTCAGCGACATAATCTTTTTTATTTAAAATTACCGTCGTTGAGCTTTTATCTGCTGGTAAAATTACGATATTATCATCTTTTCGTAAATTATTTAATGCCTTCATTTCGTCATCCGAAAGGTATAGATTTGATGATACGATATTTTTTTGCTTGCGTCATTAGGCGTCGTCAGAAAATATGTGAAAGATGACGTTTAAAATGCAACCTTCATAAATTCAAAAAACGCAAAAATAAAACTAAAAGATAAATATATCCAGCCACTATAAAATTTCCAATATCCAGCATTACAAAAACGAAAAACCTTTTGGAATGCAACTAGATATAATAAATGAACTTTTACAATTTATTCAAAATAACATTAAAAAAATTGGAATGCATCTACATAAGCCACCAATCCATCCAAAAATAAGTCATAATCGGAAGCCAAACACTTCTCGAAGGTCTATAAGAACTTTTTATATCGTAGGTAATTTATGATCTTACCGCAATTCACCACATATTTATATACAAATTTTTGACATTTTCAAACCTCGACGTCCCAAGCTACAAAAGAAAATTGGATGTTATTTTATAGATTTTGGCTCCAAAATGTATCGGCAAGTTTTACCGCTACTAGAACATCGAAAATTTCAACATATTCTGTGGTGAGACTTACCTGCAATATGAATAAGCAATAAGCAAATCTGAACTTTTTACAGCCAGATATACTTTAACATCAGCAAGAGGTGCGATTAGATGGCGCCTCAGTATTACTTGCAAAAAATAAATCCTGCTCTTATGGGTGATATCCCATCAGCTGGGTTTAATTAGTATGTTCTTGAAAGTGGGTCTTGATTTTGGATCTTTTATTTGTTATTAGAGAAAGCTAATGTAGATACGCCAATCATTACCGTCAATTAAGGATGAAGATCAATTTATTAAAGCCAAGGTCGTTAAAGCACCTCTTTGTCTATTTGCACACAGTTTGTATGTTTTTTACAAAAGTGGTAAACATCGAACCTCATGTCTGACCTAAAAATGAATGCATTTATAATTGCATTTTTACATCAATTTGTAAGTATGCATCAACCTATACAGTTAACTTTGTAGGTGCAAAAACAAAATACTTTATTGGGATCTATAAATTCTTTGCAAATGATGATAATTAAATTATGCTATAAACGTAGCATTTTAATCCTCCATCAACATTTTGGCAGAATATTCGAAAGAGGTATCAGATCCAGTAAAATTATTTGAGACATGTGAGCAGTTTTAACATTTAAAGAACTTTCAACAGTTTTTTTTTAATACGGCTTTAAAAAGTTTAAAGCCATATTAAACTTACGGCATCCTTGGGCCATTTCAATTGATCCAAATGAACCAGAAGCAATAATAGCTGGTTATATTGTTTTTAATAAGTGCATCCCTTGTAGCAATCCTTATTCATCAATCCCATACAATCGCCATTCACAGTGGTAAAATACACCAGAAGATGTCACAGCACTTTTGAAAGCGGTAAAAATTACTATCTTCACACACTTCAGCAACACGCTAAATAAAAAAAGCAAAACATTAACATTGGTGATGCATTTGTCATTTTTGGAAGTAGTTTATTCATTACATATACTTTTAAGGTGCCTACATACCTGAATGCTATAAAAATGCGAATTTTACAGGTTTTCAAAGACGTTATGAGAGATATCCACAAGAAATATAAGTAGTCTAGTTTATTTACATTAAAGAGAATTCCTAGGGTACCTAAGGAAATTTCTTTAAACAATATGTAGGTATGTAGAAACAAAATCCCATGTTTTTGAAATAGCATTATTTGAAGTCAACCCGCTTATGAAACCAGAAACATCACATATAAAATAAATAAATTGTACAATTTGTAGATCAGATCGTTCAGATGGTGTTCTTGGTCCACGCATTAAGGTAAGTCCCTTTAAGGTATCCCTACGGTGGTATTGCTGGCTGGGAGGTTGTGTAACATCCTCTTGAAAACTTCCTTAATTTGTAGAAATGATCTTTCAGTCCAATATTAAAGGTATGTAAATCACAATTATAATAGTTCATAGGAATGAGGTATTGGTTTTATAAAAGTCAACAATATTGTTCCCATTTATTAATATGTTAAATAGGCTTTATTATAATACTATTTAAAATGGATTTGTAGACATAGAAGTTATGCTTTTAAATTTTGAATGAAAGATATTTTTTTTAATATAATATATCACTTTGTTACCTTGACAAAGATGGGTAGGTAAAACTTATAGAAAAAGTTTTTATCTTTTTAAAATGTACATAATATTAATATGGTAACCATGTTAACATCTTCTAATCTAAAGGTGCGCCTTCGCGTTAAGCTTCCGTAAGAAGTCATCATGATCATGAGAACGTCGCCAAGAATTAATTAAGTTTGAAAACATTGAGTTCTTAATTAGAATACTATTACACGGTTCTACATAAATTTCATGCATGTATTTTATAATAATAAATAATTTAACATTTTTGTAAGAGATAATGCGGATAGGTAATTTATTTTCTTAGTGATTAAATGTGACTTAATAATCTAAATTATGTTAGAGGTAGAATATATGACTTAGATAATAGTATAATATAGTCATATTGGTGATTATTTGGTTTTAATGATTATACATTCTCGGTGGTGTTTGCTAGATTAAATCTATTATATATTTAGGCCCAAATAACATGTATAGAAATAAGTAGACTAGTATTTTTTCATATTAGCTTTTTTTTTGTAAAAAACTAAATTTATTTTTATTTATAGAAGGAAGTATATTCATAAGTCTTTAGATAAATTTGATTTATGTAATGTGACTTAAAGTCTTTAAGTATAGAGCACAAATGTATGGATTTTGATATTCAATTTCGGATTGAAATTTAAACGGAAAATATTATTCTTCATAATTTTTTTTTAAAAGTGATTCCATATTAGTTTTCTTCTTATATTATACTTGTAGATCCAGAATTAAAATACTTACCTTAAATATAAAGATATAGCGAAGTATAGACATAGAGATAAAATGTCAGGCAATATTACCTTAATTAATATTATGCAAAAATTGCCTCTTTATCTTTAAATTTTCTCCTATTTTAAAGATATATGCAAAATTACAATAAAACAGAAAATTTGTTACTTTTGTAAATAAATAACATGCTGTTAGTGCATAAATAAATTTAATTAACGTCTTATTCATGCTATTTTAAAATATTTGTTAACTAAAACAAATTATAACAACTTAACAATGTTTATCTGTAAAAATACTATGCATATTTTATATTTTTCGATATAAACTTTTTAAAACAAATTTGCTATGCAGTCAAAATATTTTTCTATATATAAACTATTTAAAAACACAACTATATTATATTCAAGAATGTACACATAAGTACATAAGTAAAACCATAAAAAATAGAAAATTCAAGTTAAAATATTTACTTAGTAAAAGACTTTTATAGGAAACTCAGATTTAGCACTCATAATAAATAACGCATTTTACAAACAACAAAAATTCTTCATTCCAATATTTAAGAATTAGGCCAAATTCAAAGAATTTGCTTGACAAATATTCGGCATGAGCACGATATTTTCAATTTTCATTTCTTTTGTTTTTTTGATAAAAGTAATTACTTTAATAATAATATAAAATGTGCACAAAAAAACAAAATAAAAAAATCCATAATAACTATAAATCTCCCAATTATACATTCTTGTTTGAATATGCCATATTATATGACAATATTATGCTGATGGATCTTAACAAAATATTGGTTTTTCTTAGCATATCGTGAAAATAGATCTCTTTATTGACCAAGTTTATTTTATTACATACGAACTTTACTTTGTTACTTAATACCTTATACTAAATTGCATCCGTCATAATTTTTTGGTATTTATAAATTTTCAATCATTTCTAAAATAAAAAATAAGCACCAGTAAATTAGCCATACAAAATTGTTGTTGGTTTTAAAATGGTTGTATAATTTAAACAAAGCGATTTATGGTTTAAAATTTTTAAACCTTTATTATAAACATTTTTTATAAATGGTTACTACAAAGTATAAACTAAATATGTCAGGTATATTATTTATTAGATGTTCAAGGATAATTTAAAAAGATTTTTTTGTATTATGATCAGAATACTACTTACTCATTTTTAAATACTGATTATAAATTGAAAAAATGGTGTTTTATTAATTTACGTCAATATTGATAAAACCTAATGGAAATTGTTTTTTTTATATAATTACTTGCCACATTATATGTGAAAATTGAAACTCAGAGGGACGGAAAGTCATAATTCATACTCAGTACATAAATAACTAAGTATATAAAAAATTACGTTTTATTTATATAGTTTAATTTAAATGTAAATTGACCTAGAATATAAATAGATAAACACGTGGATTCTTGTTATAACTGCCAAATATATAACAGATAAAATTAAAATGTTTTTTTTAACATATGACATAGGTATATATTATGTGAGTAAGATTTAAATAATTTTTTTAGAAATACACTGTATCGGTTAATAAATTTTCAATAAGGAAACCGTTTAAGTCTCTTTATAAAATCTACGTTCCTTCTAATTTAGGCTGACATTTATAAAAGGGATGTTTTTTAATTTCAAAATTGACCAAATTTATACCCTTTATAAAATATATTATGGTGTTTATCTTGTATCACACATTGTAACAAACCTCAGATTGTAATCTCAATTAACATAGGTTTTCTGTAGTCATTTATTTTAATCACTAGATAATAATTTCTTCAGATCTGTATGCATACTTTAAAAAAAAACAATACGCTAATATTAGCACTATGTCTATTCAAATACTAGTATTTAAATAGTATACACTAGTATTTGTTTATTAGTTTAGTAGGCTAAGCTAGTTAATTGAAAAATAATATTTTAATGTTTTTTGACAAAAAAATACTTTTCTGTTTATTTTTCTTCGTGATCGATAAATAAATATAATTAAACTTAGGCATTTAGTATGAACACATATAGGAAATTTTTAGTACCTCTTAAAGTCATGCGCTTAGCCATTATTATAATATCGGTCATGTTACGTCAAATTAGGTAATATTAGGCCAAATACTTTTAAATCCTGTACTTTTAAATCCTGTTATATATAAATATTTTATATTTTTAAAAATCTTTATTGCTGTAATATATTTCGTGTATTTGGTGCAGTGAATTTCAAGAATCTGGAAACTGATAATATGCATCGCAATAATAAATTTATTTGTGTAGCCTTAGGCATTTTTACGTGTGTGTGTGTGTGTGTGTGTGTCTGTATAAAGTTTTAATATGAGATGTAAATATACGTATTTTGTTTTATTTATATTAAATATGTACATTTTCTGTACTATGTAAATATGTATTAAATATGTAAATATGTACGCTGATTTTCTCGTATACAATATACAAAAGGCATTTAATAAATTATATCTGGGCCTTGGAACTAGAAGTACCAATGTCCATTTTTAAACAAAATTATTTAAAAATGAGTGTATAGGTACTACTAAAAAAACAATAAAACTTTTTAATTTAATTTTTTTTTAAATGTCTTATTGTGTCAGGAGATATAATCTGATTATACTTGTAATTCAAATATTTTTAATGGATGTTATTTTATAAAATAAATATTTCTATGTTTAAATACGCCCATTTTCACATGCAAATTTTCAAGACCAAAATCAAACTTTTTATTTGAACTCATGCATTTTTTATTAACGCTATTTGAATTGCGTTTCAACATTTAGATTTTAAACTAAATAGACAATGTCTGCGTTCAGTTTCATAATTCGAAAGTTAAAATAATCAATATAATATAATTATGCCTTGTTGTACAATATAACAAATACTATTTTGTTGTTTTGTTTAATCGTTTAAATTACAATCAAATACGGTACAATCCTTTTGTTTGTGATTGTGATACTTTTTTCCTTTCTAAATTCTGGGCACATATTGTGCGAAATTCAGTTTGATAAATTTCAACGCATACATTTTGAATTTATACATAATAAAAATATATTGGCTACTAATTTAAGAAGAAATAAAGGTGTATTGATTTTGACCCAAGTGAGTATTAATATGCATAATATTATATGTATAATATATTTTATTTTAGCGTACGAGCTTCGCATTCTTTACAATACCTATGAAATTCCAAATTATATGTTATCTAATTTAGGATCCTTAAGTGCAATTTTTTTTTCATACATTATATATTTAGAGAGGTAGATCCGTGTACAGTTTTATTTCTTAATCTTACCACATTCATCTTACAATCAATATACATTCACCTTACAATTTAGAAAATCTGTTCAATCATTTTTATATGCCCTTATATAAATGTATATATATATATATATATATATAATATAAATATATGTATCCAGGTTATACGACTCTTTGTGCTTGTTTATAGTGTTTTGTGAACGTCAATATTATATTGTGAACTGTCAACGGTAATAACCTGCAAGTAAATTAAAACTAGCATCGCCATGCAATAATAAAATATATATTAGGTAGATTCTTTAAAAAAAATGACATGTTATATATAAAGCAATATTTTAAGATAACTTTAGGATTGTAGTCAAATTTGAATGACACGGTCTACATAAGTTACTTTATTTTTTTTAAATTAACACAATATTATGGAAAATATGCATATAATAATAATAATATAAAGTACTCATATATACTTTAAAATTAAAAGTATTATCACTTTTTAAAGACATTTCAATTATTTATTTTTTCTTAAAATTATTATGCAATAATATATTATGGATTACATGCAACATTTATATCTAATACTGGTTTGTCACAAAGATGTTTATTAATATCTGTTTTATTTTTATTTTTAAAATTAGCACTTTAATGTATGCATTATTATGATTGTATAATATATTTTATAAAACATACTATAAATATTAGTCATTTATTTTTCAACAATAATCACAAATATCTGTATCTATATTCCTATTGTATTTTTTAGTAGAAACCAAAGTGATGATGCTAAATTATTTTTAAAATATATAAGCTTAATTCAATAAAAAAAATCAATAGGTATCTAAAACATCAAATAGTATCTTAAGACCGGAATCATCCTAAAGTGTATAATATTATTTTTATACCCATTTTTAACATCAGAAGTTAATATTAATGGAATAAATGTTAATTTTATTTTAATAATTATCTGCAATTGAAATGCACGTTTAAACTCATTTAGGTCAAACTATTAAATCGTAAATTTTATTTTGATTTTTTTAATTTTATAGTAAATGTTACCCTAAGCAATATTTCAAGATGTTAAATTTATTAAAAAAAAAAGATATGTGCTTTGTGAACACTGTGCGATAATTAACAATATTGATATTGTTTGTGGTTATTTGCGATAGGTCAAAGACAAGTTTTGGTGCAAAAGTTAAGGTATTAAAAATAAAAACTATTGTATTTTTTATTCCAGTAAAAAGTTTTTTTTTTGAGTGTTGTTTTTTTTTAAAATATGCAGTAGTTGCATCATTTCATCGTACAATTTAAATTTAGAATGGTCACTGTGAGCGACTAGTGTTATATTTTATAATAATATGGTTTTATCGGTTGCGCCCTTTCTCTCCCCCTAGTTAGCTATAATTATTATGCTTACTTCTATAACACAAAAAATAATATATTTTAAATATTAATATATATTAAAAATAATATTTAATATACTATGATATTTATTTATTAATGGCAATTTAAATTATCTCTGGCACTAATTATGTCGGAAAAATGCTTACATTTTGATCAATTTACTAACTATTGCAATGGCATTACTTTTCATATTTAATATGAGTTATATATTTTTAATTTATCTATAAATTTATTGTCTATTTAGTAAAAGATAAAGGCAACTACTTTTATACGATTCAAATTATTTTAGACCTTTTATCAATAAAATAGGATGCTATAAACAATCATTAAAATATTTGGATTTAAATTTGAAAATAGCTAAATGACTGTAGGCCAAATTTCATTTCATTTTGTATATACATATTAGTAATAGTAAAATAACATATAATACAATATTGATATGACAAAGAAAATTTTAATTTGGAATAGGCCTAAGTTAACCTAAGCAAACAAGCAATTCGATATTAGTGAAACGCTGTGCATTGAGAAAATTGACATTATCAAACCTAATCGAAAATGAGGAAATTGACAAAATGTGACATGCATACATTTTTTATATAGATAGTTAATACGATACATCCGAATAAAGCTTGGTAGCAAAGTGTTACACCTATTTAAATAGGTATATATTTTGTAAATATTTTAACTTAAATATATAATTTCAATCCTTTTTAGTAAAATATGTAACTACTATGAACAAGAATCTAATTCCAAGTAAACAAACAATTTCTAAGAACCAAGATTCTAATTCTATTAATTTCATATTATAATCTTAATTAATTTTCTATTTAATATACACGTATCCCACGTTGTTTTTCGAAAAAATATTGCCTTGTTCTTGTTGACTATTCTAAGCATGATTTTGAATAAATTATACTAAAATAGTTTATAGCAATATTGGATTATATTTTTTTAATAGTTTCTTTGATATTTCGCTTTGAGCTTAAAATCTCAACAAGGACAAATTAGAGGTGAGGATAAAAGGTTGTGCGACCTCGTTTACCCAAACTTTATTGATTGGCTGATTGTTTGACAGACAGATTTCATAATATAACGTACGATATGCGAAATTAAAAACGGTTTATAAAGATTATTTTTTAGTACAATATGATATTCATAACATAGTTTCTATGATATTTCTATACGAGGGAATCGTGCGTGGAAACGTAATGCATTCGCACGGTTAACCTATTGTTTAAATTGAGTTAAATTACTTTAATAGCAGGAGTTATAAACAGTTTAAAAATGCTGACGGCGTTGTTTTGACTGTTCTTAGGTCAAATAATTTCCTGATATGCTGCAGTGGTAGTTCTTGGACCCTTTGGATGTTATCTATTGGGGAATTCATAAGCAATAACGAGATGCAGAAGCAAGCACACGCGACCGTGCTTACTATTTTGGCTCCGCTAATCCAAAACAAAATGACTACGTATTGACTATTTAGTGCCCTCTACCCCAAAACAAAACCACATGCGGACATTCACCTTGAGCGGTAGCTGGTGCAAGCAAGCGCACTCCAAAACTCCCGTTACACGATCATTTCATTATAACCACAAATTAATTAAAGTTTACAAATTAATTTCTCTGAAACCGTGGTGAATTTTAATATACCCGCTATCTTCAAAATTAATACTGGAAATCACATGACCAATGAGCTAGATTTTTTTTACCGTAAAAGTCGTGGGACACGGTGTGTATTAATTAATCTGTTTCTAATTATACTAATATTTTTATAAATATATGTTTTACAGAATATGCACATTCACTAAATATCTACAGCTAATTATGGAATTGCTTTTTGCAGAATACAACGTAGTTTTTAATTTTCCTAATCATATATTTCTTAATATATAATAAATTAAAAATTCTGGGTGTTCCTTACGTCCTGATTACGCGGTTATGATTTTAGCCTAAAATCTTTGAGAGCACGAATAGACAAATACATGTTACATAAATATTTAATTATTATTATTTTAAAAATACAAGCGATATTGTTTAGTAACTCTATAGTCAAACATACTAATTATTTGACCATTCAATTGCTAAAACTATACACATATGTAAGTATCCATGAGTAACTTAGAAGATAATGAAGGTATAAAACTTTGTAAGGATGTAACCAACAAAAGTGCCTGGATTATACAGAATGTATTTAAAATCACTGTCCTTTTTAGGACGTTGAGGTAATTGGGAAACATTTTTCCAATATTTGAATGCTGAAATAGATCAACCACCTGTAAGGACGGTAGTAATTTTAAATACATCCTGTATATTATTTTGAAATATATTACTTTTATAGATATTTTATTAGGCTGTTTTATGACAATAGATTTTTTAAATAAATCGAAACTGACATTCAAATAAAAAAAAACTTCAATCAAAGTAATATATATGTGTACATTTAAATATTGTATATATGTATGTATGTATACATTTAAATATTGTTTTAATTGGGTCTAAAAGTATTTGACTTATTTATATTCAATAATAAAGGCAAATCGCTTGACAAAATGTATAAAATAGTTTTTGACAAAATAAAAAAATGTATAAAGTATTTTATATGAAGCTAGATAGATTTTATAATTTAATAGAACCCTTTAAAACTCATCATCATGTTGTAAATCCGCGTATTCATTCTTGCTGGACCGCATGATCCGTAATTCCGAGCAAAAATAACGATTTATGTGAAAAATATATTAGTAGACATGACTTTATATGTAGTCTAAAATAACTAAAATGTATTTATTTTGTTTTTAAAGTTGTGATTCCCTTAAAACAGTATATATCCTAAAAAACAATTGATCTAAAGACACAAAAAATTAATAAGGAAGCTGCTGTATCAAGAGAGAGATAATGAAGAAGATTAAAACAATGTCATCAAACTACTAATTCATTAAACTTATCTATGAAAGCACCCTAAATAAAGAAGTGTAACAGGTTCTCGTCTATATGAGGATGTGGATTCTTAGTTTTCACTTAGATTGTGGAAAGAGCCTACATGTCTACATGCATGTGGTTGGTGTATATTTTTGATTTAATAAAACTTTATTCGATCTAACATAATTACTATGGAAAATGTATTTTTAAATATATTTAAATGTATTTTTAATTTAGGTAGGTAAATTGATTAATTCTTAATAAAACGTATAATACAATTGAAAACATATACATTTTCTAAAAAAAAAAAAAAAATCTTGTCTAAGATCGATCTCGGTTGCCTATCTCAGTATTATCAGTGAAAGAACCAAAAACTAGATGAGCTCTCAAATGCGCTACTAAGAAAGTTAGAAGTAAAGGTGTTAAAATTTCTTTGCTTGAAGGAGATATTACTGATATTTATAGTTGCCTATGCTAATGGTATAAGATTTTTACTCATTTTTAAATGTCCAATATAATTCTTTCAATACCTACATCCTATAAGATTTCTGTAAGTTGTCATTTAAATTAAAATAAAGTAAGCTTAATAATATACCATTTTTTAATATTAGATATATTTTATACAAATATCTAGATATCTATAGATACGATTGAATAAAATATAAATCTCAATGTTCTAAGATTTTCAAATAATAAGTACTTTTCTCTACTCTTCCTTATCTCTGGCGTTAGTTTTCAAAGCTAAGTTATATTTCTTCAGATATTTTTGACACACTCGAACTAACATTATAACGATACATAATATACAGTTAGCGTTATATTATCATTAGACATATTCATTAAACCTTCATAATATTTGATAGCAGAATTCATTTTTTTAACCAAATACTCATCAGTAAGATGAAAAGTCGCTAAGTGTAAGGATCCTTTTGTTAAAACTGAATATTTAACTATGTCAGCGAGACTTTTAAATGATTTAACTAGCACAGTTTAATATTTACAAAAAAATAATGTATGCTAAATTTAAATAATTATTCGATTTGAACAAATATTATGTTTTTAATTGATTTAATTCAAAGTAGCATAATATTTTAATCATAATATATTTTTAATTTTATTGGCTTCATAATAAAATATTGATTTTATTGTATTTGGAATTCACTACTAATACGGTAAAAGTTTCAATAAAGGAAAAAATAAAATTACCAAAGAAAGGTCTTGACAAGGAATTTAAGGAAAAACATATTTTTTTCACAGTAAACAAATATGAACATCAGTATAATTAAATTATGACCACATGCCGAAGAACTATTATTAATCGATGATTGTGTGCTCGTAATATTATTACGCTAGTAATAATACTACTCGTATTATAGAACTGTACGCAATAACATATATATATTATTTTTATTACCTATTTTTAATAGTTTATTTTAGTTATTTACTTTTTTGTTATGTAGTTTGCTGCTTCTTGTATTTTATTATATTGTTCTTCTCTGATATTTCTAGTAATCGGTAAGCTCATTGAAACGTCAGTTAGTATACTGGTTCAGTCGACACTTTATGTACCCGATTTTAAATGTATGTATCGCATATGTTAAAAATGAAAGGCTCATGCTTGGCAGGTTTGTATGACACTAGCGTTCAAGCTAAGTGCGATATACGGGGTTCCGCGACCATTCCCAAATACTTCAAGGGGTGTTTATGTTCCCTATTACGAGTGAGAAATTATATAAAAAAAAAAATGAGAAAATTTTTCTTTCCCAAATTTATTAAAGGTGTAAATTGACGTTTCTGTGAAAAAACTCGTAAAAACGAGCGTATGACAGATGTTTTCTAGGAAAACATGATAGATATTTGTCCCAACAAATTATCATTGAAATCGCAGGGCCTATTAGCTGTAGTTTTTTCCGGGAATGCTCCCGAGACACCTCGTATACTGTAACTATTGCAATAATCCTAATTATTATAATTGACAGCAAATAATTTAGTGACCATTCGGACTAAATACCTAAAGTACATTTCTGATTTTATTAATGAATTTTTTGAAGTTTAACGAAGCGATCTCAAATTATTAGTAAGCAAATAATTGCGTCAGATTTCTTAAAATATTAGTCAAAGATGTTTTCCAAATACTCGTGTTTTTGTATCGATTCAAAACTTCACAATGTGCTCAATAAATAGATGAAACTTATAAATACAACAAAATGTACTCTATCTTTCAAAATAAAAAAGATGTTTTACTGTATAAAAAATAATGTCATATAAAAATATATTTTCCAAAACAATCTCGACGACTTTCTTTTACTGATAAGTTAAGCGTGCTTTGCATATTCCGTGCTCGTTTATTTCTTGCTGGTTATGATGACGGCAGGCGGGGGTGAGCGAACAGCGGGGGCGGGTATGGTCACCTGGATCGTCTGGGAATTGCTGCTGGAAGACTTCTGGGATGCTGGGGTCGGATCGTCGGAGAACAGCGGGTTCTTTACCTCCATCTCGCCAGTCTGAAAAATCGTAAATTACGTTAACGTTGTCCTCAACATTTTTGTTAAATATTGTCCTCATTTTTTTTTTATTATTTAAATATAATATATTTGAATAAATCGCTTAACCTACAAAGTCCGCAAGATCTTAGCTATAGGTATATTTTTTCCTGGTATAATTCAACTAATTAGATAGATACATACTAAATACTAAAGAGAACTACACTTAAGTTGCATTCATTCGTGTGTATCGATAGTGTGTGTATGTATATTTGACTTAAAGATAATTTTTATTGTTTTGCGCAGATCTTTTATATTCACAATGTAATCATTTTTAAATTACCGTTCTGCGAACAGGTAATTCTTACCTAGTTAGAAAGGTAACAGACGGTAACAGATTGTTTTTTTTTTTAAATAATTTCATTGTAATATTATTTAATATTATTAGTTGTTTTAATATTGTGTTAAATTTTGTTTTTGTTTGTATTCATTTTGTTAAAATTTTTAGTGTAAAACTGAAAATATTTAGTGTCGCTGATAAATAAAAAAAACTTTGAATTTGACAGGTGAGGGCTAAAATTCATTTGCCCTCACCTGTCCCCTTGCCCCCCCCCCCCCCCAGCCCTGTGCCCTTGCCCTATCCCCTTGCCATTTGTTTCATTTTTTTTAATGCATTTTTTTTAATCTAAGTTGCCCTCGCCATGGATTTGAACCTAGGCCCTGCGTGAGGCTTTAACGGTGACTTCGGTGCATGACAACTAGTGACTGCAGCACTCGGAATGAGGCGCTACGCAACTCATATTTAGCCCCTTCGGGCCATCCGCACGCCTAAATTTGGTTTATCGTAACGGAGCCTTCGGCAACTTGTGCCTGAAGCACTCGAGAGAACTGAAAATAGTTGCGTTGACCTGGAAATTCCGTGAGCTTTCCAAAATTTATTAAAACACTTTCGTAGCATGTTACCTGAATAATTAAAAAAAAAAACACCCTTAAGGGTTGGTTTATAAAAAAAAGAAATTTTTGCGTAAAATAAGTTAATATTATTTTATTTATCATGTACGAAAATTAGCTAAGCTAAACATGCTAAGAAAATTAGTTGATAACTAGTTTCGTTCTATGTTCAAACATATTATAAAAGATATAAATAAATGTAAGAAATATGTACGTAGTAACGACCTTACATTACAGCAAGTCATGTCTTTTAAAGACACAACAAAATACATCCCTTATCCGGTTTATCTGAAAAAAGCTTTGTCAATCGGGCTATAGGTATATATAACTATCACGCTTCTGGATAACTTATTTCGTTTGTAAGTGGGTCTTAAATTATAGTGATTAGCTGTTCCAACTGCAGCAAAGTTCGGCGTTGAAAGTGCCTAAGGTCTGCCTTTTGTGGTCTTACAAGTTACAGGCAACACCTTGTTTAGAACTATAAAGTATGGCCTTTGGGTATCTTAATAACTCTCAATTTGAAGCTTGAACACTACTGTTAATGTTACTACTGTTATTATGAGCCGATCTTTATTTATTATTTAATTTTTATAAACTTTTAATTTTTGTTTTTTACATATTTCTTAGACGATGAATTCATATGAACCATTCATAATTGGATATTGCCCGTACTAAGGTAGGCTAATTTTAAAAGTTATTTAATAGATGAATCAAATATAATTGCGTAGAACATATTTGAAAAATTAGACAAAATATAAATAATGAACACTAAAAAATTTGAAAGTTTTATCTAAATATTAAAAAGTTCCTATAAAATTATGGAGTACATAACTTTTAACAGCCTCGAAATATTCAACTATCTAATTTATATAATAGTTTTATAAAAGACTAAACAGAGAAAAATACACTAAAAGAATATCATTTGACTAGTAGTAATTTTTAGTGGTTAGACTTGCACCCTTACTCAAAACGGAAAAGGACCACATTAAAGAATTTAAAAAATATATATAAATTAGTTTATGGAGGCCAAGATATCCGATGGATTGATCTCAAAAAGCAAGAATGGCTATGGCACCCTATAGTTATCATAAAATATCAACTACTTATAACTAGGCCCCACAGGCGTCATTAACGGCATCTTCCCCCCAGACTACACGAATCTGTGGTACCAACTTGCTATGGGTTGCTTTATTTTCTATCGCTACTTGAACTTTTAGCCTATTTGATGTGCGTTTTGGATGGCCATAGAAGTAACAGCGGGTTAATTTTTAGTTCTAAATAGATTCAAATTTAAAAAAAAAATACTCTTTCAAATCATTATAAATTTTAACACCATTTTAGTTTTTTTTTTAGTTTAGTGACGAAACAACAAATGAAACAATACGAAATAAATTCTGTTACGTGTTTCTATTTGTGTACATAATGAGTTTGTATTAATTTTAACTGGTCAGTCCTCAAACTTTAACTGGTCAGTCATATTTTTGAAATTCGAATATGATATTTGAGCTTCTTATCGAACTGACAATGTTTCATTAATTAGTGCTAGACTTTAGTTGACCTTAATGTTATACATCTATATTATTAGATCGGCCTCCGATGCGATCTAAACGGCTATGGTTGGATTTCAAGAGCATCTATCTACATAGAAAAAATCAACTCCTTCATATATTTACCTTTCGAGTTGGAAGATGGAACAGACGGACGAACAGGCAGATGAGATCAAAAGACGGAGGTAGTAGCTACTTATACATGAATGTATATAAGCAAAAAATAGACTTCTCACGAGGTGCAAAAAAAAATGACAAACTGGAACCACATAAGATAGGAAAATAGTAAGTAGCCTGGAAAAAAGTGGCAAGGACAGCTGGAGCAAGAAGATCTGAAGGTATCAACTTGAGTGATGTTTTTGATAACCTCAAACCCACAAAGGATTGTGCCCTAAATGTGGATAAAAGTATAATTGACTACTGAAACCTTTGTTTACGTAAAAAAATCATATAGTTTTCACGCTGTAATTTTTCAGTTTATGTAGAAAATATAAATATGGACACTAAGCTTAGATTTTTAATTCTAGGAGTGTACATATTTGTATATTTCATTAAAAAAAACCTTTAAAAGAAATTTTAATAAAATAAATGTTTTTTTCTACACTACTACTATTTGCTAATAGTATGATATTTGTAAACTTAATAGTTTAAAAGTTTTAGAAGTTTAGAAGTCTTAGCCAGGCAATCAGACAAACAGGAAGTTTCGCTTGTTTACCATTTTTGGTATGGAATCCAATAAAAATAATTCCGAAAAAGCTTTCAAAATTATAGTCCCTTATGTGAGCAAGGAGTTTAAATTAGTTATATGTACTCACAGTTGCAAATCCAGGACATTCGTAGACAGTGTAATCACCCTCTTCATTATCATCTTCAGATTCGGGATCAGAAATCGAACCGTTACGATCGCCATTGGACCTGTTGATTAAATAAGATTTATTAAGAAATTTCTCTTCATTTAGAAATTTTCGGTTAAACAAAGTAAAAATAATTCAAAAATACCTTTCGGTAGGCCGGAAGGAGGAGGTAGATTATTCCACCGGATCAAATTAGGATCAGATAGGAGCAAGCACCTCAACCTGCCGACGTACCCTTGCGCAGCGAGAGTACCTAATAGATAATAGGAACGTAACTCGCTGTTATTTTAGGAATTCGCCTAGGCGTAAATCTCATTACACTAATATGCGAGGGTGTGAAAAGTAGTGCTAACAGACTTGAGATTCTTATGTCAATATTAGGTTTACTCTCGTCTTAGTAAGACGAGAACCGTGTTAACGCTCTGAAGCAGTGTAAGGTACATAAGTAATATATAAACGGGTATATGTCTCGGTTCATGGGGCTATTTCTCTGTAATTCGGTCGGTGACAACGTACCTATTTACTTTTATTGCGTATTTATGCTTAATTCGAGACCAAAGGATTAATATTAATTTCGATTCATTTAGACCCTATTTTCCATAACTGGCATTTGGTGACCACTAAATATTTAATCATAAAACAACTATGTTATGACACATTCAACATACTAATGCCAGATTTTTGAAACTTAATTCTGTTTCTGAAAAATGTAATAAATGATAAACTTCTAATAGTTCTTTTTTAGCCTTAGAAAAATAGTAATTGAAATTTTACTCCCAAGATGTTTAACGTTTTTAACCACTGAGAAAATCATAAATGATTTTCAACATTACAGTTATCATTCATACGACTTTCTGACTTTCTATAATGGTAACTAGAAAGTCCACAAATTCTAAGTAATAAGATCTCTCCGCGTAGAATATTATTTCTTACGAATTTACAATTAAACTCGTACAAAATATAAATGATAATACGAATTATGAGGTCCGAGAAAACAGGTTGATCTATATCGATAACTGACGAAACAAAATTTAAAACGATTTTTTATTTAATTTTGAAGTCGTTTTTTTCTTAATTGAGAAACATTTTTCCAATATTTTTTGGTGACTTATGTTTGACCCTCGATATACAGAGTAACATCCTAAAAGGAGTGCCCTAAATTTAAAAACATCATGTATAATAATTATTCGTATAATTGACTAGTGATAACCTTAATGGCGGCTGACTGGATACCACTGAGGCTGAGTGGCAATTCCTGGTACTAATATCTACCCAAATTTATTAATTTTCTATAAGAAGAGGTATCACTACTACTACCTTAATATATTAACATAAACTAATATAAATTTAATAAATGTAACTTGCTGTATAACTTTTTAATGGGCAGTATTACCTTAGAACGTTGGTCAGTAGGAAAAGTTTCGCTTAATGGAGCTCCGAACAAGTTAAATGAAATGTCCTAGTTATGAAATTTCAGAAACTACCTCGTCTGATGGCTGTTTGCGTTCCTATTAAAAGTTAGACGAAGTAAAACTTTATCTACCTTTCAATCACGGTATATCATCTCGTTAGCATTAATTGGCATTAATATTAAGAGTGAGTTATGAAATGCTACTTTTTTATTGAAAAAAATATCCGTTTTTTAAAGTTATTTCTTTATATTTTAGCAGATATGGTGCATCATATTTATTTTGTAAGGATATTAAATGTTGACATAAATTATAGAATACTTAATATATTTTTAAATATTTTTTCAGAGGTTGGGCCTTATTTTATACACTTTATATCAATTAATTATACTATAATTATGCCTTTAATATAATCAATTGATACGGAGTTAAGGAATGATTCGAAGGAAGTAGAAGGAATGAGTCGAAGTTTGAATTGATGGTCACACACAAGCAAATATACAAGTGATGATGCCATTTAATTAAAACCGATTCAATTCAAATTCATTTCAATTCAAAATTCTTTTTATTAATTAAACTATACAGAGGAAATATTTTACAATATAATATTTATTGTTTACTTAAAATATTCAATTTAATGACCGATACAGAGCATCCCCCGCTCATAGGATGTTTTTTTTAGAGGCGTGGTTTTCAATCTGGCACTACTTTTTTCGTAGTTGGTATTTTTGACAGCTGTCACTTGATTTATGCTCAGTTTGGTTTGCCATTTCATAATAAATAGACTTACTCCTGAACAACGTTTGTAAATAGTGCAAATTTAGAAAAAATCAATCTAAATTTTTTTTAAATCACTCTAAAATAAAGTAAAAATCACGTCGTGGGCCTGTGGCGTGGCCTCCAAGATCGTCCGATTTAACACCGCTGGACTATTTTTTGTGGGGTTATGTGAAGTCGCTTGTGTACGCAGATAAGCCGGACACGATTAACGCCTTGGAAGAGAATATTCGGCGCGTTATTGCTGACATACGGCCCAACTTGCTGCAAAAAGTGGTTGAAAATTGGGCCTTTCGGCTGGAATTTGTTCGATGCAATACATCAAAACAAATGTTAGGTAGGTATTGCCAGCTAAAACATGACAGATGCAAGTACTACTTCTGGGTCGGGTAGAATAAATAAAGCCTGAATTGCAAAAAAAAATATTCAAAAATAAAAAGAGAAGTTATTCTGGACGTTACATACTTACATAGTTATATATAAATAAACTTATACTTGAAGACAACTTAAACGTAGCGATAAATTAAATTAAAAGGTTTAAATTAAACTTTATTAAATAACTTGCTAATCAATGTACGAAAAAGAAACGTCCAATAAACAGATAGTTTTAGAAAAAAACCAAGTAATAAAAATAAATTGTCATTTTCAACAGCAAAAAAATGGTGTAAAATATATCAAAAACATATTTTATAAAAAAAACACATGATACTAAATATAAAAGTAGGTATTAGTCTGAAACAACTGTTTAAAATTGTTTTTTTTAAAGTAGATTACAGAAGGCAGTCTGAAAATTAGGAAATAACATTAGTAAATATAAAATAATACATAACTTTGATAGTTTAATCCATGTCGTCGTTTAGTCGAAAACATTGCAGTCCGGGAATTAATACTATCTTCACAGTGGTAATTATAAATTTTGTATTACTATAGAACAATAATCAATCCCAACCTAGACCTGGATAATTTCTCTGGAACTCAGCAGAGGAAATAAATGGTATCCTTTTAGCTTTCTTCCCAAGCATGACAACCAGATAGAAGTAAACTCATTTAAGCAAAAAAAAACATAAAATGGGAATTAGGTATTTTTTTACGATTCCTTTCATTTCGGAAAAGAAACTAAGTACGACCTACCGATTGATTGTTTTGAACGGGTTTATAAACTGTCAAAATGTGGAAATGTGTGGAATGTGTGGGTAAATGAGGAAAATAAAATAACTTGAACTTGAACTTTCACGTTCAAGTTATTTTATTTTCCACAATACATTACAATATACGAGGTGTGTTCAAAAAGTATCGCGACTTTTGTGTTTTTTCTAAAATTATTTACTTATTCATGAATATCTATTTTGTCCCCTTCAAAGTAATCCCCATGAGATATTATACACTTGTGCCAACGGTTTTTCCAATCTTCGAAGCACTTCAAAAAATCATTTTTTTTTATCTTGTTCAGCTCCTCCTTCGATGCCGTCTTTATCTCGTCAAGCGTAGCGTAACGTAAGCGTAGCAGCTTCCATTGGGATGATTGAGCTTTGGTTTCCACGTCATAACCATAAACCCACGATTCGTCACCAGTTATGACCCTCTGGAGCAAATTTGGGTCGTCGCGGACAGAGTTTAACATCTCATTAGCAATGTTCATGCGATGCTGTTTTTGGTACGAATTTCGCGGCGACCCGTCTCATGCCCAAATCATTGATAAAAATCGAATGGCACGAGCCAATCGATATGTTTAAGTCCTCAGCAACTTCTCTAACGGTGATTCGACGATTGGCCAATACCATTTTCTCCACTTCATTAATTTTTTCGTCTGTTGTTGAAGTGCTCGGGCGTCCGGCACGCTCTTCGTCGTTCACATCTTCTCGGCCTTCTGAGAACATTTTGTACCACCGATAAACGTTGCTTTGGTCCAAGGTAGCTTCTCCGTATGCCACAGTCAACATTCGGAATGCATCCGCGCACTTAATTTCGTTTTTCACACAAAATTTGATACAGGTTCTTTGATCCAATTTTTTTGAATAGGTAAAAATCGAAGACGATCCAAAACACGTGCCAGCAAAGCAGCTGTCAACAATTAAGTGAACATTCAAAATGGCCGAGCTTGTCGGCATAAGTGAGAGACATGAGTACCAACATAACGCCACAAAAAAATCGAAATTCGAATATACGTAACCCGCGAAAATTCAAAAGTCGCGATACTTTTTGAACACACCTCGTACAGGAATATCATATATATTAACATTAAAATAACGACGATTACACAATCAAGAGTATGTAATACTATAAAGTCAAATTACCCACAAGTCCAAGAGCGACAACAACCAGAGTAAAACAATAACCTAACTACCGTCAATTTCTTATAACTCACCGTGCAATAAGGACCCTAGTTTGGATAAATGATATGCATAATACCAGAAACTGGTTTTATTATCAGTGACAGTGAATAACGCACTAGGGTGCACATCCATAAATATAGTCGATAGGATCGAAACCATTATGAAATGTCATAATTAAAATATTCCTCCCAAAAACAAATTAAAGGCAGCCATTTAATTTAAGTCCATGACAAAGCAAATTCATTCTTATAGCAACCACCTTTAACCGGGATTTGAAAAATAAT
Organism: Neomicropteryx cornuta; assembly: GCA_020383195.1. NCBI lineage: Eukaryota > Metazoa > Arthropoda > Insecta > Lepidoptera > Micropterigidae > Neomicropteryx > Neomicropteryx cornuta. The sequence goes on from JAHKQU010000018.1 coordinate 41,732,622, forward strand.
GTCAAAAACAAACTATCGTTACCAATTAAGACACAGTTCTTAATTCAAAAACAAATGGCGGTTCATGTACTATTTTTTTGCGATTCTATTATAATATTTATCGGCGGTAGTCACATTTTAATATTCATGACAAAGAAAATGAATGAATAAAATGAATGTATCGAAGCGACTTGCATTCGCTTCCGAAATGAGCGAGCAAGATAAATAAAATTGCTCCTCTCTCCTCAGTCGTATTATTTTCCTCACGAACGCGAAATCTCTGCCCGAGTAAAATCCGCTTGGTCCGTTGGTCGCAGAATCTTTTTATATTGTTATCTCGCTTAAAGTCACGTAGAACATCCGTTTCGTCCGTAATCTTCTGTGAACCCAGCTGAGCATATTGCACATCTGTGGCCTCGAATATCCGAAAGGCGTTTCACGAAAATATTGAAACCATATTGAATTTACGTAATGTTGCGTCCTAACTTGCCAAATATCTACCCGACAAGTCAGAACCTCTTCCCTTATGTGGGTATGCGGGTTCGTTCGGTTTTTTTGATCACAAAAAAATTCATTCGATCATTTTTTTTTTCATTGTTAGTTTTAATTTTTTTCATGTAAAAATGATATTTGACATTCATACTTGTCAAAGAAGAACTTGTTGAACTTGAAAGAAGAAGACTTGTCATCTTAATATATATAAATCTCGTGTCACAATGTTTGTCCTCAATGGACTCCTAAAACACTTAACCGATTATAATAAAATTTGAACACCATGTGCAGTTCGATGTGCACTTGAGAGATAGGATAGTTTAAATCTCAAATTATAGTCGCAATTTTAATTTATCGCTAATTTTTTGTCCGTTATTATTTGGCAGTCATAAAACTGACAGATGTCGATACCTTTCGACTGGGTTGATGGCGCTAATGTCTGTTATTATTTGACAGTGACAGTTATTCGACGCAAACGTATTAAAAGAGCCCATCAGTTGGCAAAACAAATTGAATCAAGAAATCTAGCTCAAAGAATCAGGACAGCAGGTCATGCACAAGAATCTCAAGAACAGTGTAACGAACGTCTTCAAGAGAATATCATAAGAACAAGAAAATTATTATTTTCAGTCAAATGCCACCGAAAAAATCTAACCTCAACAACGCGAGCGGCAAACGTCAAAACGCAAACGTCAAAACTACGATCGGAATAATATATTCACTTACGAGATGCTGTTGCTGGAAACATCGATGGAAATTTAAATCCCAATGACATCGGTAATGCTTTCATTTTACCTTCAAGCTACATCGGCAGTCCACGGAACATGCAGGAATACATACAAGATGCGATGACTTACGTACGTCATTACGGCCGACCGGATTTATTTATTACATTCACATGTAATCCGAATTGGGAAGAGATACAAACTTTACTATTGCCAGGACAACAAGCCATTCATCGTCATGATTTAACTGCACGTGTGTTTAAACAAAAATTGAAATCCTTAATTGATTTTATTGTAAAATATACAATTTTTGGTATCACACGTTGTTGGCTGAATACGATAGAGTGGCAAAAGCGAGGTTTGCCTCATGCCCACATTTTGGTTTGGCTTAAAGATAGAATCCGTCCTGAAGAAATCGATCAAATAATTTCAGCCGAAATTCCAGACCCATTAATTGATCAAGAATTATTTGATATTGTCACCAAACACATGATCCATGGGCCATGCGGTGTTTTCAACATGACCTCACCGTGCATGGAAAATGGAAAATGTAAAAAAAACTTCCCAAAGCCACATACGAATGACACGATCACGGATATTGATGGTTATCCAACTAAATCAACTAATTCAATTGATCAAAAGAGTTTCGCCACGACTGCAAAATGACAATTATCAAATCGTCATAAAAGCCGACAAAGTACCATTAGGTGAACATGCTGGTAGATTCAACGCTCCAACTGTTGATGAGGTTGCTGTTATCATGGTTGGTGATCCAGTTGACAAAAGATCTATAAACATTACACGGCGAGACAACACTGTCAGTACGATTTCGGATCTACACCGTTCATATGACGCACTACAATATCCATTGATATTTTGGCAAGGACAAGATGAATATCACCTTAATATCAAACAGTATGATCCAAATACCGGTAAATTTGACAATTATCTATTTACTTTCTTACTGTATGTATAGATTTTAATTTCGTATTGCATTTTATTTTTTATTTTTTTAGGTGATTACAGAAATAATAAAGTTAGCTCAATGAACTACTACGCACACCGAATAATGGTTAGACAACATCAAGACAATTATATCCTTCGATATCGTCAGCTGTTCCATCAATACATTGTTGATATGTATGCTAAGGTCGAAAGCGAACGCTTGCGATTCCTTCGATTCAACCAGGCAAAACTACGATCGGAAGAATATATTCACTTACGAGATGCTGTTGCTGGAAACATCGATGGAAATTTAAATCCCAATGACATCGGTAATGCTTTCATTTTACCTTCAAGCTACATCGGCAGTCCACGGAACATGCAGGAATACATACAAGATGCGATGACTTACTCACCACTACTTTCAAAAACTTACAAAGCTCATATCAATGTTGAGCTTTGCAGTTCTGTTAAATCAATTAAGTATATTTGTAAATATGTAAACAAAGGCAGTGATTTGGCCATATTTGAAGTAAAAAACATAAATAAAAATGACGAAATAGCACGATACCAAATGGGCAGATACATTAGCAGCAATGAAGCTATTTGGCATATTCTCAGCTTTCCCATCCACGAAAGAGATCCTGCTGTCCAACATCTGGCAATACATCTTGAAAACGGTCAACGTGTATACTTCACTGAAGAAAATGTTCTCCAAAGAGCGTTCGAAGCTCCGAAAACGACTCTAACTGAATTTTTTACATTGTGTCAAAAACCTGATGTTTTTGGCCAATTCGCGAAGACATTGGTGTATGGTGATGTTCCACGTTATTTCACATGGAACAAATCCAGTAAAAAATGGGAGCCACGGAAACAAGGAAAACCACATCCTTCCATTACAGGCATATTCAAAGCTAAGACATTGGGGAGACTTTACACGGTACATCCAAAGCAACGTGAGTGCTTCTATTTACGTTTGTTATTGGTGAATGTTCCCGGACCAACGTCTTTTGAATTTTTACGAACAGCTAATGGTCGAGTATTCAATACATACCAGGATGCATGTCGTGAACTGCAATTGCTAGAAGACGTTAACCATTGGGACTTAACGCTTGCTGATGCTGCGTTGACATCAACACCGAATAACATTCGTCAGTTGTTTGCAATTATTTTGGCGACATGTTATCCCTCGCAAGCACAAACTTTGTGGGAAAAATATAAAAATTATATGACAGAAGACATCTTGCACCGAATTAGACAAACAAATCAATGCCAAAACATAGATTATACACCAGAGATGTACAATGAAGCATTGGTCTTGATCGAGGATTTATGTGTTCTTATTTCAAATTTACCACTTAATCATTATGGTATGCCATCACCTAATCGTCCAGCCACCGACTTAGTCAATACCGATTTACAACGAGAAAATCAATATGACCATGGAAGTTTAGCAACAATTATCATGAACAGTGAACCATTACTGACAGCAGAACAAAAAATTATTTATGATCGGATTATGCTGGCTGTTGCTGCTGAACAAGGCGGTTTTTTTTTCTTGGATGCACCCGGTGGAACCGGTAAGACATTTTTAATATCGTTGATTCTTGCCAAAATACGGTCGCAACAAAAAATCGCATTAGCATTAGCATCGTCAGGCATTGCGGCTACTTTACTGGATGGTGGGCGAACAGCACATTCAACATTCAAGCTGCCATTGGACGTTCATAATAAACCAGATGCAATGTGTAACATCAAAAAGAATAGTGGAATAGCTGCAGTGTTGCGGAAGAGTTCTATAATAATTTGGGATGAGTGCACAATGGCACACAAATATTCACTTGAAGCATTAAACAGAACTATGCAAGATTTAAACAGCAATAATAAACTTTTCGGTGGTGCTATCTTACTTTTGTCTGGTGACTTCCGGCAGACCTTACCGGTTATACCTCGCTCTACTTTCGCGGATGAGATTAATGCATGTTTGAAACAATCATTCTTATGGCGAAGTGTTGAAACACTTCGATTGACCATAAATATGCGAGTACAATTGCAAAATGATCCATCAGCACTAATATTTTCCGAACAACTACTAGATATTGGGAACGGTAAAATAAAACTGCAACCAAATACGCAATGCATTAAACTACCAGACAATTTTTGCACTGTTGTTCAGGATAAAACTGAATTGATTCAGAGTATTTTCCCGGATATACAGAATAATTATTTGAATCATGAATGGCTTAGTCAACGGGCGATTTTGGCAGCCAAAAACGTTGATGTTGACGAAATTAACTTCCAGATACAACAGTTGTTACCAGGCGATCTGATGTCTTTTAAATCAATCGATACTGTTGTTGATGAAAATGAAAGTGTAAATTTTCCGATTGAATTTTTAAATTCATTAGATATCCCTGGAATGCCACCACATAATCTTCGATTAAAGATTGGTTCCCCTATTATTCTCCTCCGTAATTTGAATCCACCTCAATTATGTAACGGTACGCGTTTGGTCATCAAAAAGATCACCGGAAACATTCTTGAAGCAACCATTTTGGCTGGGAAGTTTAAAGGAAAAGTGGTCCTGCTGCCACGTATTCCGATGATACCATCAGATTCTACCATACCCTTCAAAAGGCTACAGTTTCCAATTCGTTTAGCTTTCGCCATGTCTATAAATAAATCTCAAGGTCAAACAATGTCCATTTGTGGTTTAGATTTGGAAAATCCATGTTTTTCTCATGGGCAACTATATGTTGCGTGTTCACGTGTTGGGAAACCGTCGAATCTATTTGTGTTAGCTAAAGACAGGTTAACCAAAAACATTGTGCACCGATTGGTGTTAAATTAAATTGAAATTGAAAGTATTTATAATTCAAAAAAAAAGATATTAATGTTTAAAAGTTTAAGACTGTCTGCCTTGCCTACCTCATTCATGAGTTTAAGCGTCACATGTAATTTACTGTATTATACTGTAATATACTTATATTTGTTATAAAATTAAATGGAAATAATAAATCTGATAAATTTTTATTTTTTACCTATTGATTTCTGCTTAGTATCAAGTGTAAGAACATTTTAATTAATTGTGTTCAACGTACTTCCCCTTCAAATCAATCTCAATCCAGTGAATTTGTATACCAACATCAACATTTTCGTCTTTGTTCGTAAATAAATTCATTGTACTAAAGGGTTATAGTAGTAGAAAGTCAAATAAGGAGATCACCATATTTTTTTACAAATACCATCTGTGTGAAAAAGCATAGTGGACTCCGTGACTGATGTTCTCTTATTGTTCCTCTTAGATTGTTTACTATAATGTAATATAACAAAAACTTTAGCCACAGCAACGCGTGGCCGGGTCAGCTAGTACTTGTATAAGAAGGTAATATTAATTATTTTTGCTTGACATTGACAGACTATTGAAAAAGGAATATTTGAAATTATACAAAATTCACAGCTCGAAACTCATTTAGTCAATCCGCTGTCAGTAGAATGAGCGTTTTATTTTTTTTTAATTTAATGTATTTATAACAAATATTACAGATAATTTTAACTTTCTGCGGTAATTCTCCATATACCCTTTAACTAAGCCAAATCGCCTTCTCCTCTGTGAGCGCAATATGCCTATAAAGGACACCGAAGTTTTCCGTTTATGTATTAATATATATAGATAACTGTATAATCAATCTACAAAATCAAAAAAAAAAAAATTAAGTAGGTACTTATCATTAGTTGAAATCTTTTTTCGAATTCAATTTTGGCATTTATTTCGACCTTCTACCGAGCATTCTTTGGTTATACGGCGAGCCACAGAACAGGAGGCTTCTATCTTCAGTTTCACACATCTTTCGACAGATTGAGTGTGGCAAGCAAACGTAGAAACATTTCTTTCGACGACTATTTTTTGGAGATCTACGGCTTTTGAAAAATAAAGCTTCTGGTTTCTCAAATATACGAGTACGCTCTTTTAACATTTTAGGTTGTCGATACTGCACTTAATATCACTTATAGAAATCGTAGCAATAGCACTTCTGCTCTAAATAAAACTCCACAATGATCAAAAATTTCAGACAACCTCTCAATGTAGTATGAGCGTTTTATTTTATTAAATTTAATGTACTTTCAACACATATTATAAATAAATGTCAACTTTCTGCACTCCTTCTCCATATAAACTTTAACTATGCCAAATCTCACACTCCTCCGAGCGCGCAATATGCTTAAAAATGTACTCCTTTTTTTCTTTTCGCGTATTAATATATCGATTAAAGAAAAACCAAAAATTTGTTGGTAACAGCATGCATAATGTATTGTTTATCTAAATGTTAAAATTATGTCCCCACGCTGGTATCTACATTCAACAATAATTTATTTATTCATGAAGAAAATCAACGGGTCAACTAAAAACCAACGTGACAGCTCGGCGCAATTACTTTAGCTGAAGTGTCCCTTGAGTTGAACCGAATGAACGTGTCAAAGCGGGAGTGTGTCGATTGTCCCTTCGATTTTACCCGAATGTTTCTGAATAAGCGTGTCGCAATACAATAAAATACAATAATATACAATAAAAAATATGCTTAAGAAAAGTTGTGTAATGAAATTTTGATTCTAAAATCTAATAGTTGCACAAAAAAGCTTATAGGCTAATAATATTAGGTTAATTCAGGCTAGCGTGTATTGATGTGTAATCATTTATAGCAGAACCCTGGGAGTTTTTGGGGTAGTGTGTATTGCGCTAATCAACTGCGACCGGATGCTTCTGGACTAGTATTCAATTACTGAGCAACTGATTTTATTATCTAAATAGCTGTCAGTTGCGTTTTAATTAGGGAATTGCTAGGTTGGTATTATTAGTGTTATTTACTTGTTAACCAATATAATTTGGAATCAAAATATATTTTTTTTTTTAATTGAATCCAAATCAATATATGCGAAATAGCATAAAACAATAAATATATCTAGTTATTAACGAAACTAGACAATGTTAAGCTATCTCATACAAAGCATAAAAGATTTTGCTGGTGTGGATTTTATCACCCCACTAGACAAGGTCTGATCTGGGAGGTCCGTTCAAATCTGCTCCAATTTTGTTACAAGTTTTTTTTTATGTCTATTGTATATACATATTTTTATAATCATTTCTATTTTATTTTGATAAATATAATATAAATATTGTTATGTAAATATACGGTTTTGTAAAGTAAATGCTCATGAAATAAGTATATTATATAGTGTTAAATTTTAATACTTGTGCAAGATATATACACATACATCTTGTGTTGTGTACATAGTGGGTCTGTGTAAGAATATTTAAAAGTAGTGTTTTACATTAGCTTCTTGTAACAATTATTAAATATTCATTTTATATTAAATTTTATATAATTTTTTAATTCTCCCTTTACATTCACAGACAAATGCTGATGTTTAATAGAAAACAATAGATTCGGTGGAATCGGTGAAAAGGTTTAGAAATTTTGTAATAAAAAGGAGTAAAATAAGAGGGTAAAAATACTATTCTACTATAATATGTGCTCAATTTTTTTTTTGTGAAAAAAGATTATTTTGAGGAAATAACAAAAAGGTATTTTTTATTTTTTTTTGTGGCTAAATAGAATTCAAAACGGCCAGACAGCTGACGGCTATTTGCCAAACATTTTAACAACAGCGACCACCACCATAATGGAAGTTATTTGCCAGTACTCGGTGATCCATTTTTCATTTACTATCTTATAAAATTGTTTGGTGTTTTATGACGCTTATTATATCACAGAACATAGAAGACCCTAGAAGCGGCATTGTGGGTCTGATCCAGACACGCGGTGCCAAGACTAGTTAGATCAATCTGTCAACCGTAAAATATATAGGTAAAAAAGTTCATCGTTATTGGATCACCCGCGGACGTATTAGGGCAGCTTTTTGGCGATTTATCACCTTCGAAATACTAACCCAGTTCTGAAGCAGCAGGCTTGGAACAGCTAATTAATTAAATTATACACTGAAGTAAATATTATTGTTCATACCTCTCGCTTGCAATGATCTGCTGCTTCTGATGCTGGTAATGGTAGAGCTGAGCCGAGTGTGCTAGTTTGCGATCGCCGCTCGGACTAATGTCTATGTTGGGACCGGTGACACCATACGCCGGGTACTCAACATCAGCAGCAGCCTTAGCCCTCTTCTTCAACCTGAAGACGGATTGATAATGCAAGTTTGTTTTTAATCATTCGAATTACAACAAAATATACCATTCTAGTCATATTCTTCTACTTTCAAAATTACTGGATCCCATCTACAACTTTATGAGGTCCATCTTATATCTACGCACATAAAACGTTACAAGATTAAGCTAAGTTACGCACAGAAGACCGTGCCTGTTAGAATTCATGACTCTTGAAATGTAGAGCAATTACACGATAATAGTCTGTAAATCTTTGAATTATACTTGTTGGCCATATTTGGCCATATATTAATTATTTAATAAAATATCTAATATACAATTAATATTATTAAATGTCGCATTTTATTGATTTTATAGAGAAAAGTACAGTTTGTGTGGATTAGTAACACCTCACTAGGCAAATGCTTGTGAGTGTATTATGTATAATTTTAGCTGTAAACTTTCCAGTCGCCATCTCTGATCGCTTTACTATAAATAAGAGAGAACAAAGTACTCAGACTAATAACAGAAGCCCCGTGATTCGTCCGAAACTCACAACTACACAAAGACCCATTAGAAGAAAATATCAGATCACCATCAATAACTTTCTTCAAAAGTTGTGATAACCACACAGACCCACTCATAAACACATTCCAAACCAATTACAGCAACTAAAAAACCCAGACATCAAGACACATTAACCAAACACACAGACCTAACAACCCAATTATATTTTTATATTCTTCTGTTTCAGGACTCCAAGCAGGACATCGAATTTGCCGAATCGAATCAAATCACAGAGCTAATTTCGATCGGTACTATATACGCCTCTGTCGCGTTCACTACCCACCCATCCATAAAAGGGTAAAAAGGGTAAATCTCTTCGCAGTTCAGGAACCGACATCGTGCTAGTAACATCTGAGCATACATCGTCGTCAATAGAAGGATTCATCCGCGACAATACTTCTACGGAGTTAACTATTTATTAATGGAATGTAACAAGTTACTAGTGTAAATCCAATCTCAATAAATCTGAACGCATTATTAGCTTAAGGCCCTAGAATCCAGGGATTAGGGCCATTACGATTTATTTCGAAGAAGTACAAAACGGTAAACATTACTTTATTTTATTTCAGGAAACAACAGCTTACATAGTAAAATTACAATAAACAAAAAACAATTAAAACACAAGGCCAATAACAGTTCCATCCAAATTTAATTAGAATACATTCGGGAGCGAGGCCGGGACCACGAAGTAGGAAGGGTTGGGGAATCCAGTCACCAGAATATAATATAAAACACAATAAATTCTACATATACATATACATATAAATATACTACTCAAGGGCTAGGGTAGGCACTCTCTTGAATGCCGGGAAAGTAGTGTTAAATATATCGATGTCACTAAACATGCTGTTGTGAAGCTTACATGCTCGATGTATATATGAATTCTGTGCATAATTCGTACTCAACCGTGACAGATGGAATGTCTCACACTGGCGAGTGGGTCTAGATGGAACCCTCAAATCTATGAACCCCAGAAGATCAGAGCAGTCGATGTGAGCATTGACAATTTTATATAAAGGTAACACATCACATATTACATAAAAAAATAAGTACAAATTAACTTTTTTATCCGCCATATCACCGCGGAGGATATAAATGATTATTTAGCATGGAATCTTTATTCTTTCGCTGCCCAGGAAAAATAATTGTATTGGGTTTCAGTTGAGAATACTCACGTGTACCATCCGAGCGCGAATCCGACTATGCCGACGGCGACAGCCGCTGCTACGCCGGCGACCAGCGCCACCACGTACACGTTAAAAGCGCGCTGCGCTTCGCTCGCCGCCCCGGCCGCGCCCGCGCGCCCGAGCGCGCGCTGCACGACGTGCACGTGCCGCTGCTGCGAGGCGGGCACCAGCGACGAGGGGATGTCGTCGACGCGAGCCGTCTTCGACAATCTGAACACGGCCACAACAACCATAAAATACATCCTTTTAAATTCAGGTTACTCCTTTTAGAAGGTGATCTACGAATATATCGATAACTAAACGGGTCTCAAGAAAATATATAATTTCGAAAAAAAATTGTTCCTACTAAAATAAATATATTAATAAAAACTTAAGTTTATATTCTTTCTTGGAAGCCATGATGAATTTTAATAAGAGGCCGAAACCAATCATATTTGAAATCGTATATTCAGTTAGGTCAGTTAGCTGGGTGTACTCGTATTAAACGAATGGCGTTGGGACACAGTGTACACAGGATGTTCTTTTAATTTAAGGCATTCCTTTAGGATATTGATCTATATTGACAACCAAATATTATTCAGCAAAAAATATTGGTAAAATGTTTCCCAATTACAAAATTTCTCAAAATGTTAAAGAAAAATATTTAAGACGGTAAATATCTACAAAATTAAATTACTTAAGCCATATAATAAAAATATTTTTAAAAGTGAATATCTACAAAATTAAATTATTTAAGCCATATAATAAAAATGTAAATAAAGAAATGTAAAAAATAAGATCAAGTAAAAAAAAATTAAATCCCTTAAAAATAAAATTCTTAAGCACATAAAACTATAAAACAATATAAATAAAATGTAACAATAAAAAAAAACCTGAAGAATAAAAATAGGTTGTTTGAGCCATTATTAAAAAGCGTTCAAACTAAGTATTTTACTCTTCGTGGCAAGGATATACCTGTCTCTTTCCTACCCACAAATATTCCCCCGTCTCGCTCTTCCGCACCAAACCAACAGACGTTTCAGCAATTGAACGGTGCGGTTGTATGACCCTCTGCTCTCGCGCAACGCTACAAGTACTTGTCGGCCCATATACCTTGCCGCGAGTGCATAACTACACCGAAGTGTCACCTGTGAAACTCACCAACGCCGGTTGCAGCATCCGAACTCATCAGTGCGCCTGGCAACTAAAGGTTGGTGAATCTATATCTATTTGTAGTTTGGTGTATTCCGTGTAACCCAATTCCTTCCTGGTTAGATATAATCCAAACTTATATACCTAAACCTACAGTCCACTAGTTTATCGAAAATATCTACCATAGGTTTATGGATAAAAATATAAAATTCAAAACAGGTTCTCAAAATAGGTAATAATCACCTAGTGAGATAATAAATTCCATTTTATGTTTATTTATTATATTAATTACATATATAATAAGGGAAAAAATATGTAAAAATATCAACACCTATTTTTATTGTGAGATCGTGTTTTCTTCGCATAAAAATGAACTTATCATAAATTCTCGGTCTTATTTTTTATTATTAAAAAGATATTACTTTTTAAGTACTATATGCATGTGAGCATGAAGCTAGTAATCGGTTCCACGACCCCTAACTGGAGCAAGTAACGCATTTAGTTTGTACTAAAGGGCGCGATGCTTATCTGAGATGTATGCATATTTTTTTAACAATCATGCAGACCGCAACTTAATTCGTGATTTTAGAAGAATGCCGCTGGTCTTATGCTTTATTTTCAGCATGTATAGATGCTAAATGGTCAATAAATATATTTTTTCTAATGATAAGCCTTTTATTACAAACTTGTGGAACGTAATACCAAGATAGGAATGATTAGTTCTTGAAAATAATTTACAACTACAAAAGTATATAACGCTAACTATATAAGTATTGGAACTGTTAAAATTATAAAAAAAAAAATCGATACACACACATCGACACAGTTAGTGCCTAGAGTTCACATAAAAATAAAAATAAACACATAGGTGGTTCGATCTACATATGCAGTGAGATATAGCTGATATCCCTAATATTCATAGCCAGTTGCCGCCAATCCATAAATTAATAACTTTAGGTAAAGTATATATTTAACTTTAAGTTTTATAATTACAATGTCGTTATCTTGTATATTTTTTATGTATAGTAAAAAGAAGTAAATAATCATATACAAAAATGAAAAACTTACATTTAATTTTAAGTTTTATTTACGTTTTGATCTTCCTGCGCTCTGAATTACAGTATCTTTATTACATTTATAATAATTTTATTATATGGTTTAAATAAAACACTTAAAAGGATAAAAAAAAATATACCTTTTAAAGGCAATTTACCGCATTATAATTTTTTTTATTAAATTTGAAAATGAAAAAAAAAAATAATTTAAATTATTTTTAGAACTACCATATTTGTTTTGTGCATCATGAAAATACTTATAGGTATTCATACTTTCGATTGAATAAAGTTTGATTTAAAGCTAGTTTAAATCCAAATTTAAACTAATTATATTGTAAAAACAAATAATAAATGTAAGTATTATGAAGTAAATAAATAATATTATATAAACAGTAGTTGTCTTCTAAGCATTTTTATTGCCGGCAGATTCTTTGTGCAATCTCGACGCTAAATTGAATAAGCTTTTCATCAGGTTTTCACTATGTGGCCTTACCTCAGCTCAAGTCAGCTTTAGCTCGGAGAGAGCGCTTATTCCGAGTAAAATAGCATTTTCAACCACAAATACTCGGATAAAATGAGAAAAGTGAAACGTCTTCGGAAAATGCCCGCATTGTGGCAAGCAGTAGTCCGTAAGTAAGTTAATATTTCGAACTCTTATTTTTTAAATCATCTGGTGAAATTAATTACTATCTAAACTCGCAAACATGACATTAGAAATATTTATTAAATATTAAAAACAGGTATTACTATTCAATATATCTTTTAAAACAAATCTATTTTTTAATATTTTTACCTCTGATAGTTTATTAATAATTTATCATCAATTTAATATAATATACGAATGTTTTTTTTTTAATTTCGAGCATCCTTTTAAGAGGTTGATCTATAGCAATAACTAAACCAGTCTTACGAAAAAAAAAATAATAAATTAATTATATTCGCTAATTGCATTCAACCGCGCTCTGAAGCATGAAAACGATTTCTATTTAATTTTGAAGACGTTTTTCTCGTAGTTGAGAAACATTTTTCCAATATTTTTTGCTGATTAACGTTTGATTACATTCAATACATTGTTGTTTTTCTGTGCTGTAGTGAAAACCTGCTGTCAGTATTTTTTTTGTGTTTTGTATCTGTTAGTGTCGTTATGCCAAATAAACCTCAAATTAAATTAATAGGAATGGTTTTAATAGGTGTAATACGTTTTAATATTAAAGACCACGAATCGCTTTTGTTAAACAACAATACCTAACTTAATTTTATTTTGATAATACTGAACAACAACAAACTTCTAACAACTCAAATTGTTATCAATTTTATCTGTGATAAATAATCCATTTAAGGGTTTCGAACAAAGAAATAGAAATACACCATAGAAGTAAACCATAAGAAATACACCAAAATTATCATTTGAATTAGACTTAAATATATTTTATTTCGTTCGATCGACTGTTTCTTGGACGAAGTTCTAATACGAAACCTCTATCTCAGGAGCCCGACCGCTGTTAACTGTTTTTTCTCTTTCTCATCCTATTTTTATTGCAGCTATATACAGAGTGTATAGTGTATAGACAGTGTGTTGAACGCATATAGTGTATATACAGAGTGTATAATGTATAGACAGTGTGTAGAGTGATGTCCTTTAAGAGGGTTGAGCTGTAAAGGCAACTAAACATGTCTAAAGATAACTAAATAATAATTTAAAAAAAAAAATCATACTAAAATAATTATGTTATTAAAAAAAAAGTTTTCTTAGAAGTGCCTTGCGACCCGCGCGGTCATTCCCAGATCTCGCGCCATGCAGAACACTAAAACAATTTTTTTTTTTCATTTTTCCAATACATTTTGCTCATCAATTGAACAATTGATGAGCAATTTGTTTGAACATCATTGACTATAAAGACATCCTGTATATTCTCGTATGTTTATATTTTAATATTAAACTGTTCTCAAATTAGGCTTTTGTTAAGTGCTGTATTTTTGCCAGATAAAATTAAATAACCAGCTTCTACTCTTAGAAGGTTAGTCTCTACTAACCTTCTAACCTAAGAGATATATGTAAAAAATAAATAAATACATGACTTACAAACCTTAAAGAAGTATATATATTGGTATTCTTGTCGAGATCGCCGTCAACGACGAAATTTTTCAATTTGGCGCTGGCCAAGTTCGGATTCTGTCGTAGGCTCCGCGGCTCTTCGAAATCGGCCAGGGCGAGCGGAGCCGCGGCGATCTTCTTCTTCTCCCTGGGATCATTTCCGGCCGCATTCTGACTCAGAATACCGCCGCCATTCTTCGGATCGCTTTCGACATTATTGGCTCCGCTAGCGGCGGCGCTTGCATTCTTCAGTTTGAGGCTCAGAATGGAATCTGGAGCGGTTTCGTTTTCATCTTGGCGCACCTCTGACGGAGCCTCGCCCTCGGTGTGAACGAAAATATGCTGCAAATCAGGACCAATTGGCTGTTTTGGGAACATCGGCGTCTCTTGCACAATTTCTTCGGTCAGATTCTCCACACTATCAATATAAGCTGTAAGAAAACGTAATAAATTAATGTAAAATAATAGAGTAATGTTTTATCAACATAAGGCAAAAGATACTTCAATTCCCTAATTTTTTATACTTCAAAAGATAACTGTGGGCCTACCCTGGATTTAGACCCAGGTGAGTCTTGCCAATCACAATTTCTTTATACACATAGCAATTTTCATTCGCACTACACAAAAACAATTATATTCGATCAACGATCTATTAAAAAATATATTTACACCCATTGAGGGTGAAAAACGCGCCACGCCTAGTACGCCACTTTGCGTCGAGTACACTCCTCGCGTATCATACGTCTCGCTTGCTGTATGGCGGAGTGTTGCGGTGCGTGAAACGGCGGGGGAATCGTCGGTGTCGAGTTTTTACAACGACGATTCATATGACATGCTGTGTTATAAGTTTTAAAAGATCGTTGATTTAACTGATTAAAGCTCGTACAACTCAATTTCAGAATACATGTTTGTGTAGGGGAGTAGATTAATTCAATAATTTCCCCAATAATATAAAAAAAATAGAAAAATATCATAGCTTTAAGATTGAGTTAAGTTAATTGAGTAGAAAAAACATCTAATTAAAAAAATGAAAGTATTATTTTTACATAAAAAATAAAACTGACAATTAATGTTTTATTTGTATCAAAAAAAAATACAAATAAAACCTGTAATTGTGTTTTTTTGTTGTGTAAGTGTATTTGTGTTGTGTAACTGTTACTGAAATTAAATTTTAAATTTTATAGGTATTGCAGGGAACTAAGGCAAACAACATACGCTAATGACGTATTTGTACACGCTCGCCGCTGACGATTACGTCAGCGGAGAACAAAATTAAATATATATATATATATATATATATATAATATATATATATATATATATGTAATGATTATAAAGGTAAACTCACGATATTATAGAGGTATCAGAACCTCAGTAATAACTTAAAAGGTAATGAATTGCGGTCGAGTTTCGATCACTGGACGATCACTAGTATATATATAAGGTTATAACATAAATGATTCTTCTGAAAGCAACAGTTTACAATTATCAGAAGTACATCTTCGTAATTATATAACATATACATATATTTTTAGTAATTTATTTTTATTAATTAATATAATCAAAATAAATTTAATTAATATATACCTTCTTGACATACCTAATCGTGTTTCCTTCTAATCGGTATCGCTAATTAGCTAAAATATACCACAGACATCAAAGTATCTATCGTAGCTTGGCTTGAGTTGTTATTTTTCTTATTTGTTTTTACAGATTATATATTTAGAATGTATATTAAGTTTATATTAATAAATAGTTTGCTTGTTAAATGCAAAAACCTATATAACTATCAATTTGCGTAATATACTTCATTCTATTATACTATGTTTTGAAAAAAGCTAGTTAATTTTAAATATACCTACATACGCTTCGGGTTTCACTAAAAACACCGCTTTGAAGTCGTAACGAACCCGGTACGTAATTAGCCTGACGCATATTTACAATGCGAATTACCATACAAAAGCTGATTGCATGAACGCGAACTCTATCGGAAACCGGATATCACTAACCACACGGTGAGGAAATTAGCGCTCTTTAATATGATTATTTGTTAATACCTACATCAATTAACAAGAACTCTTACTTTACACAAAATACAAAAAAACAATAAATACGCTGTTGGTTAGCAACATTGAAGCAAAAAATAACGATTTAGTACATTGAAGAAAGGGCTCTAACAAAACATAGATAGTTTTTTTGTAATTATGCTCTTTTAAAGTATTTTTATTACTTAAAAAACATATTTATATAACGATCAATTAAAACGTTTACCTATCGATCATGAAATTATTAACGATACGTCCTCAAATTTAAACATTTTTTCAATAAATTGTGGTCGAATTTCGGCCACAAGTCTACGTACTCGTAAGTATATATTAGTACGAAAGAGGAAATTGCGCGCACGGAGGAGAGTGAGATTTGGAAGGAGTGCAGAAAGCTAAAAAATATCTATAATATTTATTACAGTAAATTAAATTAACTAAAACATTCATTTTACTAACAGCTGACAAACAGAATGATTACAGAGCTGTGATTTTTTGTGATTTCAAATGTTCCCTTTTCAATAGTCTGTAGTATCTGTCTGTAGTGTGTGTCTTTCTTGTCAATGTAGTATTTATTGTCAAACAAAAATGATTATTAATGAATTAAGGCAAACAACATACGCTAATGACGCGCTAGCAGAAAAAGTATATGAAATGATTATAGAGGTAAACTCATCGTATTAAAGAGATTACGTAAGAGGTATCATATTAAGAGATAATGCTCAAACTCAAGTTTAATGAATGTGGGTCCGGGTCCACTGGGAGACCACTAGTTTTATTACAAACACGAAGTAACTCGACACTGTATCGTACGCGTCTTTTATCTCATCCATTAATAGTTTCCTGTATAACAATAACAGCTAAGGGCCAATGCAAAATAAATCTTCTTTCTTTAATAATGTTTTAATAACATTACCGACTAGCTGTTACGAGTAATGTATCCTATTTGTACGAGCTGTCTTTTGTACGAAAGGCCCCTGCACTTAGTTTCTCGGTATTAGAGCTATTTTTACCTCGACTTTGCCTTTGTCATAGTTTAACAAAGAGTAACTTGAGGCTTATTTTCTCATGAGAGGTATTTTACTAGCCGTGCATAGAGGGCGCCTTTAAGCTGCTTAAATATGTCACGATGCAAGCTTGCCACAAGAGATTTTAGACCATTATGGTTCTTATAATATGAATGTGTACGAACATTTGAGGTTCGAATAAATGAAAAGTACGACGACGGTCTTTTGCAGGCAATCGGGTTTATAAATAACTTTGTAGGGTTGAATGTAGTGAAAACATTTATTATACGTTTTTCTTAGATTATAAATTAAGTTATTACTGTACTTAATATGACGATGAATAGGTATAGCAGAAAAAATATGCGTGTGTTTGTATATTGGTAATATTATAAAACGTACTATCATTAGATTATTTTTTTTTGGTTTGGGGGAGTTCGGTCAAGACCAGGGAAATAATTCTTGAAAGCAATCCAACAATTTAGTATGCCAAATCAAGCGTTTTTAGACCGGTTATGCATGCAAAACCAGTAAACATATTTTTAAGATAATTTATTTCGAATAGCAAAAACCAATATAATATAATAATTATGTAAGCAAAACTCGCAAAAATTTACGATAAAGTTTCAGCACATCACCTGCGCAGACGCACTACGCTTGTCATAAACTGGCGAGGCAACAATAGTCCTTCAGGGCGCGGGAAAGGGACGCCTATTGCCATTTACGTCATTTGGAAGTTATTTGAATCTCTTTGAAAGCGTATATAGCTGACATGGGTCAACGCCATTTGTCACGCAGCTAACAGACAAAGATAGCTATATGAATACGTTTCACGCGTAAAAGCACGAATAAAAGAGAAATGTTAGTTTTTCAACAATTTAAATAGAAATAAATTTGAATATTCATTTAATATGTTTATTTTTTCAATTATATTTTATTTGATTTATATAAATAATTCTTTTTAATCTTTTTCTTCAGTTTCTAATCCATAATACGTTTATTTTTATAGTGCATTTTTGGATCTAATACTGTTTTATGTTAAAACGTTTTAGACGGTCTCATTATAATATATTTTACTTTTATTTTCAAAGCGGATATTTTTAACCCCCGACGTTAACAGAGTGGTGTTATAAGTTTAAAGTGTCAATCTGTGTGTTTGTCTGTGGCATCGTAGCTACTAAACGGGTAAACCGATTTATTTTTTTTTTCTCTGTTAGGTGACTTGATCGAAAATATTCTATGCTTCAATAAAATCTTTTTAGCCGTTTGTATGTCGAGTTTTTTTTTTAAATACTTACTTTATTATCTCTATAATGTACCTAATGTGGCATATTCTTAAAAATAATACGGTTTTTTTTACCGCTCGATGTCTTTGTAATTCAACAAAATTGATTGTCCTAGCGCAAACATCACCCTAAGGCTGTCAGCGTAATAATAATGAACACGAGGCTTTTTGGCCTAGCCCAGGGATTTTCTAAAATTAACTGATACCTCAGACCCCCATAGCCAAGTTACCTTATCCTATCTTTAGTTTTTTTCTTATTGATACAACATGATCATGATTTCGTTCATATTAAATCGCATATATGCGTCAAATTCAGAGAAAGTCAGAAGATTTGTACACACGAACACATTATCCCGCACGACCTTCTCCACGCTTACAGCTTCTTAAAAGTACAACAATTTCCTACTAAACTATTAGTCATTCCTATAACAAGTTGGTACACATAACCCAACTTATACAGTATCTCGAAAGCTTCAAATAAGAACTTGTGTTCATTAATAGGTATCGATTTTTAGACCTCATCGACCCTCAAAATTAGTTTTCGTTTGTGTCGGCCCCTGGGAAACCGATTTTGGCCCCAAAGGGTCGATATCCACCACTTTGGGAATCTCTGGTCTAGCCGATCTCCGCGGAGCATTATACTTCTGATTCACTGAGGTAGTGAATCTGGAGTTTTGCGTGCGGTTCGCAATTCGGCATGATGGATGTCAGGTTATGACCATCCTATGGAATGGCGAACTCAATGGTGGTTATGTAAAAGGAGAGGACGATGCTGGATGCTTAGTGCGGCAGATCCCTGTTTTTTTAAAGTTTAACATTATATGTAAATAAAAACTGAAAAACTATAACAAGGAGATGAATCAAAATACAAACAAACTCACCAATTTTGTCTATAGAAAGGACACTGAGACTGGTTAATTATATTCCTGTCTAATATATTCTATTTCTTAACTTAAATATATATAAATAATATGTATGTATTCGTATTACATGTATGTATGTCAATTTTAGTGTTCATAGTTTTTATCTAATCTATTTTTTTTTATTTTAAACATTATTTTTTTATTTATTTTTTGACAGTAACTAAACATTAATTTCACATTGTGCAAAGTACTACCTAACTAGGCAATGCCTAGTTAGGGAGTACTAAAGTAAACTACTAGAAGCATCGTTCTTATAATATAACTATTTCACTGCGCAACATACGATTACAATTATATGAATTGAATTGTATGCAATAATACATAATATATAAATAATAATACTAATATATAAATAATAATATATAATATATATATATAAATAAGGATACATAAATGTCTCCTTAATATCTATAAATAATTTTAATAATTTATTTTTTATAAAAATATTTATAGCAGTAATACACATATATACACTCAAACTAATAAATAGATATTACCCATTGTTATAGAAAATACATGACCTATGTTGTAAACGTAAAACCCAAATAATAAACTAATATTAAATGTGAACTAAAATACATATAAGAAAAGTTAAGTATTCCTGATATTTATACGTATATAGAAGAACATACAGTAAAATTCTCAATACAAGATTATATACACAGAAAAGAAGTTTATCTTGGTATATAATTAATTAAAGTCTCTGTTTGCTTTCTGCCGAGCTCAAGTAGCCAACAAGAAATTAGTTTCTTATATGTTAACAAAGACAGAGACTTGCCAAGAATATCTTTAATTTTATTATAAATACGCGGCGCTAATAAAGTGAAGTGTCTCTGAGCAAACCTTGTCTTTGCTTTCGGTATAGTATGTTGGTGGCTACTAAGTTGCCTCGTAACTATTCTGTGACAAACTACCTTATGGTCGTCTAGTTGTTTTAAATAAAACAGAAGACAGCTTTTGGCGAAGGTTTATCTTATGTCCAAAACCTCGAAACTGTGAAAGAGTTTTTCTGATGGATAGCGGAAGGGTCTTTTGGTAATACCTCTGATAATGGACTTTTGAGCTTTTATGACAGGATCTAGACAACTTAAGATCGCTCCACCCCAGCAAATAAACGGTCCTTATTAGGTCTTTAGATAGAATATTTCTTAGTAATTTGAACTTATAAATAAGATTTTTTACTTTTTTACCTGTTATACGAGTATGATCTTCCCAGCAGAGTCTATGGTCACATTTTAAACCCCGATATTTATAGGAGGAAACTTTTCTATGTACGGGCAATGACATTGATGGCGATTTTGAAAAGAGGAAAGTAATTTTATTTGAAAATTGCCTAAATATTTCATACTTTTTTCCATACTTCCATACTTTTGTTGTTGTATAAGTTAAACGTAATGTACTTAGTTTTATTAATGTTAAGAGATAATGAATTACTATCGAGCCAATGTTTTATTAAATTAAGACCCACCTCAGCATTTTTATAAAGAGTTACCCAATCCTGCTCCTAAAATATAAGGACAGTATCATCTGCAAAAAATATAGCTTGGCCATTTATTAAAAGAATATTCGCAAGTCCATTTATATAAATCAGGAACAAGATTGGACCCAATACACTGCCTTGAGGAATACCAAAGTCAATTAACCTATCTTCGCTAAGAGCATTGCCTACTTTAACGACTTGAGTTCACTCACTCCTCAAATTCCATGTTGTTTGATTTTCTTAAGCAATATGGGGTGAGAAACGGAATCAAACGCTTTAGCGAGGTCTAAAAAGATTGCCATACATTTTTCCTTATTATCTAGAGATTTGACGATTGTTTGCAAAAAAGAACCAAGTGCATCATTTGTGCTGTGTCCATTCCGAAACTTCCTATTACATGCTTGCTTGTCAGAAGATTGTTATCTTCTAGAAATGATACTAATATTTCCTTTATAACTGACTCAAAGATCTTAGAGACTGTATTAAGAATGCTGATAGCAACTTATATCATCTTTGTTTCCTTTGTATTGCAGGTATTTATGCTGTAACACGCTGTTTCCTGGATTATTTTTAGCTTGCAAGTGTAACTTGACTCGTTTATGTAAGCTTCTAAAAATTCCAATAGTGATCCAAGATTTAAGTTTTTTTTTATTATGTGGAATGTTTTTTTGGGAAGTAAACTCTTTTACAATTAGGTTGATGGTAGTAAAAAATGTGTTGTGCTATATTGGTATCAGAAATGCAATAAAGTGAGTTCTAGTTGAATGTTTTTAGGTCTTCAAATAATAATTTATGGTCTACAACACTAATTGACTTTAGACTTGATTGATTACCGTGATTACCGTTGAGGGTGAGAGTAAAATTGTTGGAAGGTGATCTGATATTTCGCTATCGCAAATTATTCCAGTAATGCCACGATGCAAGGAGGTAAACATATGGTCCAGGCATGAAGCGTATCTGGTGGGTTTATTGATAAAAGAGACTAATCCATATTCAGCAAGTAACGTTGGTATAATGATTTATTAAATTTATATTAATATCTCCTGCTAATATGAGGTGTCTACTTCTGTTTTGATGATTTTCGATAAATGAACTGAAAATAGAGATAATTTGTATGTTGATGGTGATCTATATACGAGTATACCAATAATAACTACCGTGTCATTGACAATTGCTTCCAAACAATTGGAGTCCTGAATATAAATTTCATTGACAACAACATTAAGAGCTCTTTTATAATCTTGTTTTGTTTATAGTTCAATTTTGTAGAGTAGGTATGTATCATAGCCATCACACGTTGAATTGGAGAATTATGTTTTATCCAACATTCACTCAAAATTATAAAGTCAAACTCAGAATTAATTGTGGATAATAGAAGCAGTAGTTTGTCAAAGTTTTGATTGATACACCTGATGTTCAGGCTGAGAATTTTGAAACCATCGATATTTTGCAGATTTTGCTACATTGACTTAAGTTTAACAGCGTTGTGTCGATGGGTTCAAAACTTGTCAGCTCGTCCATATTGTAATCATTAACCGCGCCTTTTACTGAAGAAGGCAAGGAAAATATTATAGTATTTTATTAAAGTTATAATATCTTTATAAAAATACTTGAGGTTATTGGAGCGTAGCGAGCGAATCTCCCATGTGATGACTCAAATGACACTCAAATCATGGACTACGGCTCTAGAACTACAAGACCGATTTTGATAATTATTTCTTTAAAATGACCATGACAATGTCTTCTGTGCATAGATATCAAAAAACATATACATTTGATTGCGCAAAGAATTATAAAAAATTAAATGGTAATCCCTATGGAGACATACATTTATATACTAAACTCCGCTCTAATGTATGCCGCAGCGGTGCAAAGCGGCGCCCTAGTTTTTAGTAGGTAGATTTCAGTAGCAAATAACAAATTAGTAGTTAATATCGCGACATAATATCTGTAAAATGGTTTGATCATTTTTGTATTATATTTTCAAAAAACAGCTCATCGCAATTGCATTTAATTAATCTATTAAATAACTATTATAATTACCTATCCTACCTACCTAAAAACCTATCTTAGTACGGGCGATGTCCAGTTAGGAATGGTTATGTTATTCATCATCTATGAAATATGTAAAAACAAAAATGAATAAATAAATTAATTAATTATAAGCAAACGATTTTAAAAAGAAGTACTGAAAGGCAGAAATCATAAAATTACTCACCGCTGTTGTCCGGCATATCCGGTTGGGACAGCCTTACGCGCTGGAAGTACCTGGAGTCCTGCGGCGTCACCGCAAAGCCGCCCGTCTGCTGAGGATCGTTCTCGGGAAGGTCATAGGAGAAGTCTGCCACCGGCAGATGCTGCGGCTCGTGGAACGGACCCGCAAACAGCTGCCTCTGGTTAGAATTTCTCGCGTGTATGGGAATGTTGGGGACTCGGTGAAGC
Source organism: Neomicropteryx cornuta (assembly GCA_020383195.1). NCBI lineage: Eukaryota > Metazoa > Arthropoda > Insecta > Lepidoptera > Micropterigidae > Neomicropteryx > Neomicropteryx cornuta. The sequence continues at coordinate 41,756,128 of JAHKQU010000018.1, forward strand.
TCACGTGAAACTGTTCAATATATATTTTATATTAGGCATTTATTGAAAATTTTAATATAATTGAATGAATGCTCTAACGAATAAGCGTATGAAGAAATGAACACGTAAACAAATGTACGAATGAATGCATGAATAATAGTAAATTATTATTAATTTTGACACAATACGGTACAATTTCTTTTCACGTTGGTATGATTTTTAGTTTAGTGAGGTTTAGTGTATGTATTATGTAATAAAGTAATAACTTTACATGTATTATGTATTAAAATTCTATGTCCCCAAATTAATAGTTTTTAACAAATGATGAAAATTCGATTAGAGTGCGAATTTCGATAACGCACCGATCGATAATCGCCTGGCCACCGTTACTGCGTACGACGACAGCTGTGCAATAAAGATATTGCATGAACGGCCTGGTGGCGTAGTGGTACAAGCGCCTGCTTCTAAATCCAGAGGTCTCGGATTCGAATTCCGAGTGGGCCAAATCCGTCCAGGTATTTTTACATTCATTCAGCTACAGACTTGCGAGATGTTGTTTGCCTGTAATGCACGGCCTCGCATTATGAAAACAACAATAAGGCAGTCGGAACTGCGTTCAATAGCGCCTTCCCGACAACAAGAGCCATACGAATAAAAAAGAAGAAGTACAGACATCGTCTAGTGAAGAAGGCAGGGCTCATATTATCAAAGTAGTGCTAATTGCCCTTATTAATAATCTGCATGAATTTAATTATAGCATGGTGTTGCTTAAAAAATGTGACATAACATGTAAATAAATAAATAAATATATAAATGAATGAACGAATAAATGACATAATAAATATATCCAAATATTTTAGGTTTTATTATTATCTTTATATTTTATCTTACCTACTAGGAGATAGACGCATATCATTTTTCAGTGTTTCATATTAAAGAGAACAATTAGTCAGAGAATAAAATATATTTCAATGAAATTAAGCGCTGGATCTAAACCTACTTCCTGCTACCTCAATTACAGGAACTCTTTTATATCTTAAAAATTATTCTTCGATTTAGCTTCATATCCAACGCTTCAAAAAAAAACTAATATTTTCAAAAGCTATATCCTTCAGTAAGGGATTTTTTTTGTTTTAAATAGATATTTAAATTTTACCCAAACTTGCTCTTAAGATATTTATTGCGTAGTGTAAAGTTTTCATTCAAGTAATAAAAGGAAAGAAAAAAAATAAATAGGAGATATATTTATAAGATGTGAAAATAATATAAACCCGTTATTATCGTATTTATCGGAAAACAGTAGATCAAAAATTAATGGTAAGGTAGCGTAATGTTGTGAATCGCATTTTTTTATTAATAGTACTGTTCTCAGTTGCTCTCTTTTCTGACAGAGAATAGTGCTGATGTTTTTACATTCTGTTTTCATTTAAAATATCATCAATAGTACATATAAAACAAAAACAATGCGCAACAGATTTCAAGAAATAACTTTGGCCATATTATGAACTCCCTCCAAGACTGAACTCTGCAAACTATCGTGATATTTAGTAGATGAGTTCGCGCTGAGAAATTTAATTTGGTTACACGATGGGACATCAGCGCATTATGGACTTAAGGAGACTCAACCTGGTAATTTGTCCGTACAAACGCTGTAATTTTATAATACTCGGTATCGTTTTCTACTAAATATTTAGGCTTTTATTGTATTAAAAAGTTATTTTTTTATATTGTCTAAATGTTGTCCTTAGAACGTCTGTATTTTTCTATACATTTTATGAAAAGTTTAGACGTAAATATCTTATTGTCTGAATACAAGTATCGAGAAAATAACACTACCAACAACGGTACGGAGTGTTTTTGCGTTAGATGAGATAGAACGATTTTAAAGCAGGCGCGAGACAGAGAAGAGCGCCACCGAAAAAAGATGGATCGGCTATGTCAATACAAGATTAGAGTTGCAAAACCGCATAAAACAAGCAGCAAGACCAGATATGCTAAGAAAAGTTTGTCGTTCGTTAATTGTAGGCATTTTCAAAATTAATTATAACATTTACTTTAGCCATAATTCCCAAAAATATTAAAAAATTCTTTTTTTTTGGTTTTGCAATTAATACATACCACAAACTACACGTAATAAATATAAGTCCTTTCCCTCGGAAATACTAAATTTGGGTTTCTTTAGAACATTACCTACCGCTTCTTTGGAAATTTTTGAACATTTGAGCATTATAAAAAAAAATATATATTTGTTGAAAAGTGTTATAGTTGTGATTTTTTAAAAACGGTTCAGAATTCATTATTGTCGTCATAAAATGAAATATACCCCTAAATATCTTCTATACCCCTGTTACGTTTGGACTTCGCTTTACTGAACATTCTGTATATCGCTTTGCCTGAAATAATCTCACGTAGCTTGTTTTTAGTGTCTACCACACGAAGTATCCATTGCAACGCATTTTTAGCCTGTGTTTCAGTTTTCGTAAATTCAGTTATTTTAATTTATTAATTAACAACAACAATTTTTTTGAATTATTATTCAACAATAAACAAGATAATAACTTTTATTTTGATAAAATCTTTATTTTGATAAAATAAAGATAAAATCTCGTATTTTGTTGAGTAAGGTCGTGCGAGACGATAATTTATTTCTGATTGGGTTTTTGCAAATTGTTAAAGAGAAATCATAGTTCCGGGCCGGAAACCGTTTTACTCGAAGAGAGAATTATTCTGGACATAACTCGACCTAAAAGGCTCTCGAGGCGGAGATGGAATATAGTAAACCGTTTTTCGTGGCAATTGCATATTTGCGTGCATTGTCACCTTGTCTCGTTGAAGATTTTACGTAATATTGTTATTAGTATATATATTGTAATTTGTATTTTTTGTGCTATTACCATTTTATAAATAATATAAAAAAATGACGGAGGTCTATAGTTCTCAATTGAGTCCCTTCCTAAAGACGCGTACTGTTACAACAAGAGCACCTTTTCACAGTAAGGGGAAAATGCCTTCCTTTAGTGTGCTTGTAAATAGGAAGTTGGCATCACTTCCAGCACCTTTCAATCACAATTCAATTATCAGATGTGTTCAAGGGTGGATGATTCTAATTACACTCATATCGATAATGAAATTAACAGAACCGTATATTAGAAAAGTTGTTTTTTTTTTAAATTCTATATGATAATTAAATAAAAACTAACAGTTGCTAACTGACCGCTCAAAGAGTCAATATGCTTCGTCTGGCATCCACACATTTTCTGGTATCCATTGCTATTTTTCTTCACTACTTCATAATATTTATAGTCGTTAGAAAATGATTTTGAAACGTTAAGAAGTCAGATACCTGGATTCACTTGCTCAGGCTCGTCGAGAATCGGCATTGGATGCTGGTAGCTGATGTAATCCTGTTCTGGGTCGTCGATATCAATGAGCGGCGACTCGTACTTTCTGTAGTTGAAGTGGTCCGGCAGATAGGACAACATAGCTCTCGGCGTGCGTTCGCGCCTAGCTTTTAGATACGCCGGCAATCGAGGATAGCGCAGGTACTGGCCTGTTGAAAATGGAACTTCTATAAATAAGTAGGCCCACCGAAAACGATTACATACATTCTTAGGTCCCAAACTCCACAATAATCTTTCGGAGTTTATTAAGGAAATAGATAACCTAAAGATATTTTCGAAAAAAATTAACATTTGGCTGATAGATAAAGGAAGACAAGAATCTGCTGATTTGTTAAATATTTTATTTTAACATTTTGTTGACTATCATTATTATTATATTTCTTAGGCAATATCCAAACTATAAATGACAACGTATTTAAAGAGGCGCATTATCACATATGGAAATGCATATATATAATAATAAAAATAATAATATTGTATGTATGTATATAGTATAAATTTACTCAAATAAGCAATTTTTTGTTTGGTACGTTAACATGAGCTCTATTAGTATACTCACTATGTATTTTATTTTTCTTTGAATCCAAAGAAAATATGTTTTTTTTTGAAAAAAATATTTGTTCAGACAAATATGTCTATATTTGTCTGAACAAATATAGCATGTCAAATCATCAAATCATCATCATCAAATATATGTCAAATAACTTTACAACTCAATTATACAATTATATAAATAATACGCACACAAATCGTGTGCTTTAATTTTACACTTTTACATATCCATTATTTTTATTTTTTTATCAAATTCATACATACATCACTCATAAAATCATCTCATTTCACCATCATCTTTCATCGTAATCACATATCCATTATTTTTATATTTTTTGTTAAAATATCATCCTTTCCTTATTTCATCTAATTAGATGGTTACATAATATTTGACAATATTTTACACTAAAGAGGACAGGTGAGAGTTAAAAATTAATTTTTATGAAACTCAGCGCTGGGTTTAAACCGACATCCTGCATTCTCAAGTACAGGACCTCTTTAGAACCTTTATAAATATTATGCTATCCAGCACTTTATCAAATAATTAAAAACTTGTTCAAAATGTTTCAATATTGTCAAAGATTGTGTCATATATCTTTTCAGGCGATTTGCCTCTATTAAAAAACAACCATCAAATATTTGCAGCATTTTGCAGCACTTTTAGTCGCATGAAATAAAGTAACTCTACAGTACATTTAACATTACAGTACATACAAAAATTTGCAATTCACTGCATACAATCTAAAAATATTCTACGATTTTATGCTTGATGTCACAGAGTCGTAGCTTGCATTTTTAAAAAGGACAATTTCATGCACTAGCTATTGGAATCAGGTCAAACATCTGTGTCGCCGCCGAGAGAAGGCTCTGGTGTGATTTGACACGTAGGACTAAATACGAGTTCATATTGGCTAGGTAGGACTTTTGAGTTAAAGTGAAACAGAAAATACGGTTATTTTCATGAAAATTCTACGTGTTGAAAGTGCTAGCCAAATAATCATTTTAAATTTTCACAGTGGACCCCTTTAAACTATTTTTGTTTTATGTGTAATAAACACACATTCTATTTAAAGGTTTTAAGAGATCAACGCCCACACTTTTCCTGACATTTTTGCGTCAATTAAGAATTATTTAATTATATCAATTTAATTGTTGAGAATATTTAAGGTAGCTTTTCTCTTTATTTGTCAAATATTTGTAAAAAAATATATATGCCCTAAGTTGTTTTATCCTTTTATTATTAATAACTAATTACATTATTTAGGAGCTAGCTCCAATGATACTGTTGAGTTTAGTAGGCGAGAAAAAGTTAATTAACTCGCAGCCTTGGAACAATGAAAAGGAAAAGGGAAAGGGTCAAGGGAAAAAGTCTATGAAGAGCTTTCCACTGGCGAATTGTTCTTGAAAGAAAATAATTGAACCCATTGTTCCGTTTTCTCAATATATAAGGTGGCTTAGAAAGTTAAGAGCTTAAAGAAGACCAGGAAGGCTCTTTCGTTACAGTCTTATATAAACTATTTAATTTGAATTCAAAACGCCTTCTACTTAAAGAAACGAAATTATTTCAGATGGACTATCATATCGTTACATTTTTTTTTATAAAAAAGAATTGTTATTTTACGCCCTACTCAACTAGGCCAAATGTGCCTGTGCAAGAATCAGGGAATATGGTGGTATGGACCATGCCCGTGACCTTTGGCTCAATATTCCAACGCCTTAACCACTAGACTACCATTATTTATTGTAAAAAATACCTGTTTTAAATAAAATAAGATACATAAAGAAGATAATAAATGTCATATATTTTTCCATCATATTATCACAAAACTATACGTTTATATAGATATGCACAAACATGCACGTACGCACGCATATAGATGCATACATACAATAGAAATGTATATTTTCTTACATTAGTTAATATTGTAATATAATTTAATTGGCGCCTAATTATTTATTTATAATTTGATACAGTTTCTCTTTGGCTTTCCAACTTGATTTTCCTTAAACTAATAAGTAATCTACAACTCCAAAATAAAATTATAACGATAGTAAAACGATTATACTAATCGTATATTCTAATATTATAGTCGAATATTTCGAAATTTTCGAGTTTTGTATGTTTGTGAAAATTTAATACATTTGAATGATTTGTACACGTGACATTGATGCTGACAACCAATTTTAATTAAGTTTAGAAAATTAATGTTTTGGTAAAATAAAACATAACAATTCATCTCGAGACTGCAAAGAAACGATTAGCGAGCTAATGCTTGTAGTTAGTACCGCGGACAGATTCCGTATTAAAATTAACGGTTGAATCGTTTTACACATATTTCGTGTAGAGACAATTTATTTAATAGTCACTTGCATAATAATTTCAAATGTAACTCAAGTTAAAAGTTTTACAAAATATTATATTATTGCAATAATAACAAGAAACATTGCTAAATTGGTTTATGTTAAACTATACATATTATATTTATGATAATTTATAAGACAAGAATGGCTACGACAACCTGTAGCTATTATATAATATCAACTGCTTCTATACAATATTTGGTAGTAGCAAAAGTAGGCTGTACAGGCATCATTAAAGGTATCTTTGCCCCATACTATACGCGCCCGTGGTACCAACTTGCTATTGGTTGCTTCATTTCCTATTTCCACTTGTGTCTGCGGCACTTTTAGCCCAATCGATGTGCGTTTTGGATGACAATAGAGGCGAAAGTAGGTTATTTTTTAAGTAAATAAAAATAAAAAATACATATTTATTTCAAAATAAATGTTAACATCTTTTCAGTTTTTTTTTATAAATTTAAACTCGTGGCTAAAATACCTTCCCCCCCCCCGTGATTTATTTAATACTAAAATCTCCTAAATTGATATTTTTTCAAATACTCGTTTTTTGTTACGCTGTCTAAAATGCACACAACCACGGTCAAAATTCCTAGTTTAGTTTCGTATTAAATCCTTTTTTTTTGTTTCTATATATATGAATAATCAAAGATTAAATTAGTGCATTTCATATTTTTATTTTTTTTAAGTTAAAATTGTTTTTTCTTATCTATTTTACCTTTTTTATATTTTATCTACATTATCTTTTTTACGTTATTATATTTACGTCCTTACCTGTATTGTATAGAATATCTATTAGGTTACTACAATAACTAAATAAATATTTATATAACTTTAAGATACAAATATCGCTACGCTGTATCGAATTATTTAGTTTGATTCTTCATTACTAAAAAGGTGTTGACTTTAAAGTTAAATATCTATATTATCCGACCAGCTTTCGATATGATCTAAACGGCTATGGTTGTTTTTCGAGAGCATCAATCTACGCACAAAAATTCAACTCTTTCGCATTTGTACTTTTCGAGTTGAAAGAACAGACAGATGGCGGGAATTGTAGCTTCTTAAATACGAATATATGTATAGAAGTATAAATTTAATTCTAAAGTTATGTGATTATATTCTCATGATATATAGCACCTCAGTAAAGCATTCGACGTGGAAAGGGTAATTTTGTCTGCACAAAACTATAGGTGATGATTTTAGAGGCGCGGTTTTCAAGAGGAGATGAAACGCTTTTTGCAACAAGGCCGTATGTCAGCAATAACGCGCCGAATATTCTCTTCCAAGGCGTTAATCGTGTCCGGCTTATCTGCGTAGACAAGCGACTTCACATAACCCCACAAAAAATAGTCCAGCGGTGTTAAATCGCACGATCTTGGAGGCCACGCCACAGGCCCACGACGCGATTTTTACTTTATTTTAGAGTGATTTAAAAAAAAATTAGAGTGTTTTTTTCTAAATTTGCACTATTTGCAAACGTTGTTCAGGAGTAAGTCTATTCATTATGAAATGGCAAACCAAACTGAGCATAAATCAAGTGACAGCTGTCAAAAACACCAACTACGAAAAAAGTAGTGCCAGATTGAAAACAACGCCTCTAAAAAAACATCCCTATATATGAAATGCTCAAATTGAATATCACTTTTACGTGTTTTTGAAAAAGTCCTTGCTAAGCTATTTTATTTAGCTTTTTAAAAACCAAGCCCTTTCAAAAATAAACATACTCGTACATACAACTTTAATTACTTTTATAAGCAAATAAAAGTACACTTCCCACGTCAAATGCGTTCACTAATAAATCTCTTTTAATAAAGCTCTTTTGTATATTTTAATTACCTTAAACAATAAAAGTATTCGAGTGTAAATGTGTAATCCTGTAATCCTTTGTCAAAAAAGGATTCCTTTAATAAGAAACTAACAAATAATAACGACAATATATATACCATGTGTAATATAAATATACGATTCAGATTAAATAGTTTATTTATGACTGTGACAAATGAGCCTGCCTGTCTGCTTTAACTCCAACTCCAACTCCAACTCTCCAACTCCCACCAACTCTTCAACTCAACTCCAACTCTCTAAGCTTTCTTATATTGGCCGCAATGACCATTCTTCCAAGATAAAACCAATCTTGGAAATGGAACATTGGGTTCAATTCGTTTTTTTCCAGAAGAATTCGGCAGTGGATTTCTCTTAATAGGTCAGTATTTGATCCCAAGGCTGTTTTTAAGCGTAGGCTGCTAGTTGTTAAGCATTAATTTTATTTTTTTTCCTCACCTACTAAACTCAACAGTATCACCGGAGCTAGCTCCTAAATATTGTCATAACCTAATAATAATAATTCCGGACGTTATGATAGGCGTTCGCCGTTAGTTTACATTATTACTTATATAAAAGTCTGACAGTATTGACATTTGAAAAATTCGAATGCGTTTTAATATTTTTACAGATTGAAAATTTTCAAGCAAATTATTTAGCCAGAATGTTAAAAAAAAAAATGAAATCCGAAAGCACATATAGTTGCATTCTTCATGTATATATATATTATTTTTATTTTTTTCATCAACTTCATACATAAATATAAGTCAAATAACTTAACAACTCAATTATACAATTATATACACACATATATATATATGTGTGTGTGTAAGTAAATTGACTAATTTAAGAAACACCTTCCGTTGGGGAAATTATTTAAAAATGTTATTTAAACGGGGTATATTCACTTCATTTTAATAATTATTCTTATTACGTCATACGTCATATTACGTCAGTATAATTATTACGTCATTACGTTCGCACATTGAATATAAGATATTAAACATTATCAGTTGTTTAACCTACAATACCTCCTATAATACAAAATGTATTATTACGAGTATATTTGAACTCAACATTGCATATTATAATTTATGAAATAATAAAGTATATTATCGGACGAAGTACTTATTTTATACTGTAACTGCAACACGTCAAAAGCGTAGACGCTACGTGTGCCTCTAGGTGCGTAGATTGTATAGTTGTTTTGTCGACATTGTGATCAGTATCGATACGTTGATCAACGCTCATCAATTACCAACACATTGACAAGTTGAATGCTTTGTGTAATTTAGAATTATTTGCGCAACGAACTGAGTAGGGTACAGAGTCATTAGTGGGTAATCAACAATTATTTCCGGATCTGCTCAACTTATTTGATTGGCATCAAATCGTACGTTGAGGATTTAAAATCACCTCAGACAGCTAGTTCAGACTTGAGTGCGAATTCGATTAGGAGCTTTGGAATCGGTGGCTTAGCAAGGAGGGGGTGGACCGCCCCGGGCCCAAGCCTGAGGTTATTTTTTAAATATAACATGTATAATTTAAATTTTATATTATAAACAAATTAAATATAATATTGTCTATATATATTGAATAGTAACCAAAAACATGTTCATCAATAAATCGTTTTTATGTACATCTCCACAAATTTCGTAGAAAGTTCAAACCGCTAATTTTAAATGTTTTGAGGCTCCGTGCAATTTGAGCACTAAGGTCCTTGCTATCAATTGAGTGAGGGTAATCGTTGTGTAACACGTTGTTAGGACTTATTATCCTTACACTCATCCTCATGCAAGTGCAAGTTGTTGTTTTTTTTAATTATTTATTGTGTTGTTTCAACAATCTTTTCTCGTATAATAGATTTAGGTCAGGTAAGTGTTGCTTTATAGTTTACTATTAAAAATTTGGGTTTACAATTTCATTAGTCCTTTATGCTATGCTTTTATACATTTTTCAAGACTAAGAGACTGTGACTGTGTGTGTAAGAGACTGTGTGGGGACTACATAGGTAGTATATGTACATGGGGGGAGGGGGGGGGGCAAGGAAAATTCACGCCCCAGGCCACAAAAGGTCTTGCTACGCCACTGTTTGGTATAACAAAAAAATATAAACCAATTGCCTAAGTACCAATTAGCTTAAAGTTTATTGAGATAGCTGGATATCTATGTTAACTTTTGGGATTTCGGACTAAAATGATCCAAACAGAAAAACTATTGTGGTGAGACATTGTTGTCAGTTTATCTATACAGACTTTTCATTTTCTAAAAAGTTGGGATGTTATGAATAAATATTTAATGAATAATATTTATTTTGCATCCACTGCCGCAAAAATATAAATACTATTTATTTTAAATTGTTTAAATTGCAATATTCTTTTTTCGGAATCCTTGTTGTGAAAACTCAATTTAAACAGTTTTTTTTTCAGTATAATTATCAAAAGTTAAGTTTTCACAAATGTAGTATACATTCAATTAATTTGATTTGTTGTACAAATGTCTAGTTTTATTTGAAGTTAGAGACGTTGGAATATATGCTTTTAATTAAATGACCATACCATTTTAACCTTTATCATTGTCTGATTCTGGTACAAGTAAATGTAACCTAATTTAGTAGAGCTCAAAATAATAGTTCGTCAAATATTTTCATAATGTAAGTCAAAATGATAATCTAGGTGAAAATCATTAATAAAAAAAAGGTTTTTGATGGGCAACTTTAAAGTTTATAATCTAAGTTTGCTAACTATTGCTTTCATTTTTTCCTTTTGTTTGGTTTTAACAAGAAAGTAGAAAAAAAAATCAGTCTCGTTAAAAATTACTGGCTTATCGATTTTACTGTATTTTCTTTCACGGAAAAATGAGTCGCTTCTGCAATACAAAATAATATAAAAAAACATGAGTGATAAAAATGTAGTTCATGTAATGTTGTTTAGGTAGTTCTTTGATCGTTCTCAACGAAAATGCTTAACAAATATCCGTTACAAAAAAGAAAATTGTGTATAACTTTATATATATTTTTATATACATTCGAGTCGCCTTAAAAAAATAACAATAAGAAAGAGCAACAACTAAAAAACACAAATTAAAGAAAAAACACACCTATAATAAATGAAAACATAAACAAAATACATCTAAATAATGAGCGAAAACTCGTTCGTTATAATTGGCGCATTGTTAGATAGTCTTCATAACCAACAGGTTTTTATAGGGTATTTTTTTACTACTACGCTGAAGAAATAAAACAAAAATTAGGTAGGCACAGTCGCCGCATTTAATTCGAGATTGCTGAAAAAAATAATACATTTATTCGCTTTATTTTGTAAACCAATTTTTCCAACATAGTTCGCAGTGAGTCGCTACGGCTGCCGTAGGGCGCGATTTTTAGATAGCTCGCTTCATTCACGCTTAGCTTTTGGGACATTTCACCCACGCACTTCTCACAATTACGTCGGTACTTACGTCAGTTTTGTCGCTTAAGCTCGCTCGCTCGTGGATATAGCGAACGATTAAAATAAAATGATCGCAAATGCATCGAAACAAATCGACATTTAAAATAAATCGCTTAGATACAAATTTAGCAATATTCGAAAAATCTTCCTTTTTAGGGTATGTATGATTCCAGCACAGTCCTCCCTTTTAGATGAAAAGAAAGATTTGGCACAGCGTGTTTTAAGTTAAAATCGACTTAGGCAACAGGCATTTGGTATTTAGCTTGCAATGTTATGGAAATCCTCAACGGTCAACAACATGAAATTTTGTGTTCAGGCACTTAAATAAAAGCTTGATTTTAAAAAATATTTTTTATTTTATATTACTATAATTCTGTACTGTTTTTATATTTTTTTTTATATAAAATATATATTAGTGTGGTTTTGGAACTAGAATAGTTTTTATAATTATCGTACTCACTTGTAAAAAGAAAGTTCGCAGCAGCTTCTGCCAGGACGATACCGAATAGCAGAAGGGCCAATTTCTGGGCCATGCCTCCTGTGTATGTGTTCGACGGTGCTAACAGCAACAGGGCCGTATGCCGGGGCGATAACGGCTGCGTGTGACGTACGCGGCTACGCGGCGGCGGGCGGCGGCGGTCGGCGGCGGTGTGACGAAAATGGCTCGCCGGGCGTCGGGCGACGCGGCGCAAGTGTTGCTCGACGCTCGTGCCGAGCCGGGGCGAGCCGACGCGTCTTTGACTAGTGAGGCGACGCGGCCTAATACGCACAATCGTACGTCGGCCTCGAAATCATTTTATTTATTCAACTAACACTTTTTCAGTAAAACTTCAAGCGCAAAACGCGGACGCAGAGCCGTTTTGACCGTTGACCTTAAAATTCGGTGCTTTATTTTTTTTAAATCCCCATAGCTCTCTCATAAGTATATTATACACTATATAATATTACAAATATATAAATCGTGTAATATTAACATGATCGCTACGAAATTAATTTTACACTTTTTTACACGACACGTATTATATTTATTATTTCAACCTTTTTAACAAAGTAGGCACGGGATTCGATAGATTTTGATTTTGGTATAGTGTTTCGTTAAATCTGACCCATTTTACTTTAGTTAAAAGGCTATTTATTTGAGATTTTTATTTAAAGAAATAATTACAAATATTTATAATCAAACGACTCCTTTACAGGGATATATGTATAAACTAATTGTGACTTGTGTGAATTGTGTAATTATGACTAATTGTGCACCTACCATCAAAAAAATTTAATGAAAATATTAAAGTTAAATATAAAGAATCAAGTATTTATATTTCATTACCAAATTAAATTTTAAAAAAAATATTGCAAATAACTACTATGAAAAATCTTAATAATAGGAATATAAGGAGAATATAATATACAACATAAATATATCTCATTTGCTAAAGGAAATGGGTATTTTTTGTTGTATGTTTAGACATACAACATTTGTTACGTCACATTTGTTGCGTGTTACGTTTGTTGTTTTGTTGACGTTTGTTTGTTTGTTGTATGTTGCATGTTGTATAATTAGTTATAACAAAAGATATGAATACTGAAGGAATAAAAATAAACACGAAATGAAAATTTTTAACGATCGTTATTTGTGAAAAACGCGCAGGTCGATTGTTCACAAGATTTCTGGTTATTTTGTTTCCGACGAGTGAGCTCGTTATGTTATTTTATAATTTAGTTTCCTTTAAAACTATCGTACCAGACGTGTGCCTTACTCCAACTTCGGAGCGGAGTAACAAAATTATATACGATTTGTGAGAAAAATGGCATAACCGTCAGCACTCGCTCAAACGCGCCAATCTCCGTCGATCGATAGCCACCTTGGTGGTGGCGCGTGGGGGCAGGTGGGGGCAGGTGGGGCTTTATCTCCCCCCTCCTGCCCCCGTCCCTCAGCCACACCCGCAGGCAACCACGTCCGCGCAACAATGATAACTTTGTTAGACAAGAGCGACACTATATTGTCTTCATTAAACATATTAAAAAGCCATCTTTATCTATATACCTACATAAAAATATGTTTATATCGCTTTCGGACAGAACTATTCGAAACCTAATATTTTTAGTTTATATTGTTTTTGTGCGAAAGTTGATCGCAAATATTCGACGGACGTTCGCGTTTTGAAGTCAACTGAATCCATTTTGACCATTTTTGTAATGACGAAAACAAGGAAATTACTCTAAGTTAAAATAACGGAACCGCGCCAACTTAAATTTTATTTATTTATTGTTATTTTTACAGAAAAAAACTTACAGCTAGACATACAATTATTACAAAAAAAACATTTAATCTATAAACATACAAAGAGAAAATGAGATACATCTCCTCTCATCTAAATTCGCACTTAGCGGCATGTCGGAATCTTCACCGTGTCCATGTAACTAGCTGCTGGTGCTGAACACCTGTCCTAAGATGAACTGTCTGCATCCATTAAAAATGTACCTGAATGCAAGTATACGGATCAGAAAGGGCAGTAATCTAAGGTTCCTATTTTATTTTTTTTGCGTAATTGCGTAATTATTAGAGATATATCAAAAATAATTATAAAAGAAATGCAGATTTTAGTTATTTCTACAAAAAATAATTTAAAATAACCCTAAAAAACGACCTAAAAATATATAAAAGAATGTTAAAGATTGATGATTGTCAAAATGTACAAAATGACCTTAACCTCCTCTTATATGATTACGGCTTGAATAATAAACTTAGTCTTAATTTAAAGAAATGTAAAGTGATGACTTTCTCTAGATCACCCAACCCGATTATTCATAATTACCATATAAATGGTGAGCCAACTGAGCGAATTTATAAATTCAAAGACTTGGGAGTTGTTTATGATACTGAAATTACAACTCAATGTTTTAAGTTACTTGGATTTATCTTAAAAATAACAAAACCTTTTAAAAACCATGCTTCAGTAATCACAATGTTTAATGCATTTATAAGAAGGAAGTTGGAATATGCTAGCGTTATATGGAATCCCTCCTACCAGCAATATGATCAGCTAATAGAACGATTGCAAAAATCTATGCTGAGGTCACTAAGATATAGATTTAATAGAAGTCTACTTCAAAGCTATCAGGACTTATTAGATGACTATAATTGCAGCAGCTTAAAGGATAGAAGGTCGATTTTAGATTTAAGTTTATTGAACGTAATTTTCTCCAATAAGGTAGATTGTCCGGACCTTCCATCTTTGCATAGAAGCCGTCAATCGAATGTTTTTTATTCTCCTCATTGCTCTACGAATAATGCGCTGTTCTCGGCGGTGTATTGCCGCGCACATCGAACGCATTCAATAAATACATAAATTGTTTTGACACTTTCAGTCAGCCGCCATTAAGGCAATACAATTATATGAATAAATAATATATATTTAAACCGATTTATTGTCTATATCATGCGAATTCAAGCCATGTCACCATTTTGACATGATTAAGAGTTAAAAGCATAATTTAACTATACATGTTCAGTTTTTAACTTAGTTTTTAGTGTTTATATATTAACAGTAGAAATCTTTGATTAGTTTTACAAATACTTTTTAAGAATTTAAACTTATCATTAATACCCATTGTTTGTAAGACTGTTGATTTCTCAATAAAGAATAAAGAAAACAACAATGGATATGACCCCCTGCAGCGATCTTCACACATTGTTTAGTAGAAGAATATAATAGAATAAGTAGGAGTTAAAGAATATATCTAAATTATATAAACAACTTTTTTAAGTGCGTTTGGGTTTCAACTATTCTAAATTTTAAAACATTTCGAAATAAAGCGATGTACCTAAAATTGGTATGGGTATTCGAAAGGATATTTAAATAATCAGTAATAATAATAATAATTTAATTTTTGTAAAGCGGAGATCGTTGACCACGCATGGCCAAGGCTACGTACATATATCGATAGCGTGGCCCGACACCAAAGGTAATTTGATACCCGCGCATTAATAAAATTATTAATAAATTTATTTAATTTCTTACACGTAATAGGGAACATAAACACCGGTAATGGTTTCGAAACATCCCTGTAAAGTATAAATAAAATTTAAAAAAAAACCTTTTACGTATATAGTTTAGTTCTTTATTTTATTAATTTCTTACCCTTTTTGACGACAGATATATTTTTATAAAAATTTTGCAGAATTATTGGTATACTGTGTAGCCTGTATTTTTTTTTTTAGAATTGCTATGACCTTAATCATATACAATTAATTTTGGGTCCTACTCGACTAAGCCAAATGTGCCTGTGCTAGATTTAGGGGAAATGGTGATAATGAAGTGTCAAAAATAGTATGACCATGTGCGGATTCTATCTCGGGACCCTTGGGGCAATAGTCTAACGCCTTAACCACTAGACTACCACTAAACTATCTTAATTTCTGACAGCGTTATTTTTATTGGATTATATCTATGATAGAATAATCCATAAAATTTGCCGCTTTACCACTATACTTTGCTCTGTTATAACAAAAATCCCTTTCGGCACGCCGGAGGCAAAGGTAGATTTTACCAGATCAAAGTAGGGGATAGGAGAAATCCAATTGTACGAACTTGTACCAAACATTACGCGAGCTGTCGCGTGATCCACTCCCCGCGCGAATTCATTTGAAATACAGGCAAAATTATAGTTCATCCTATAGCATATAGCAAGCACCTCAATATTGTACCCGATTTAAACCAGCACTGTGAAGTCAAAAATCTAAAATTTTTTAATAGCATATTTTATTCTGAAAGAAGTTGATTCTTTATCTTTTCCGGCTGCCTTGCGGAATTTAAGGATTCTGCTTTCATCGTGACGATCTTAAAAGCTAAAGTCGTTTTATATCATGAACTTTTAAAACACCACTCTAAATCTCAAAGTAGCACCTTTGAAATTGGGAGCCCGAAAGGAAATATTATAACGTGTGGAAAGGACCTGGTTTAACCACAACATTAAAAGTGGTTTAAGGCGAAGCAAATTTACAGTCACCTTGAAATTCGGTGCTCTATATTTATAGGGCGTCAGGTTATACTCATTGCGGGGTCTGTAAGCAATTGTAGGTTTTTATTTAACTACAGTTTAACTATAGAAATTAAAAACACAATTTTTTCTATCTTTTAGACTCTTTATTTGCCCTTCAATTATCATTTTTCCTAAAGCTGTAATGTCTTTTATAAGAGATCAATTCATCTGAAAAATAACTATTGTTAGCTATCATTTATTATAGTTCTCAGAAATAGAATTGAATTTTAAAAATCCGCCTTTACTATTGCAAATCGCCTGAAAAGATAAACGACACAATCTTTGACAATATTGAAAATTTTTTAAAAAGTTTTTAATTATTTGATAAAGTGCTGGATATCATAATATTTATAAAGGTTCTAAAGAGGCCCTGTACTTGAGAGCTCAGGATGTCGGTTTAAACCCAGCGCTGAGTTTTATAAAAATGCATTTTTAACTCTCACCTGTCCTCTTTAGTGTAAAATATTGTCAAATATTATGTAACCATCTAATTAAATAAAATAAGGAAAGGATGATATTTTAACAAAAAATATAAAAATAATAGATTTGTAATTACGATGAAGGATGGTCAAATAACTTTACAACTCCATTATACAATTATATGTATATATATGTATATGCAATGATTATAGAGGGAAACTACTGCTAAAACTTAAAGTTTAATGTATTACGGTCGAATTTCGACCACTGGGCGACCTCTAGTAAAATATTATTAAACTCTCTGTGTGTCGTTTACTAGATGCATATGACACTAGATTCGCTAAGAGTGACATTCTGATATGAACGAAATAATTTCTTAAATTTCTAGTTGCTGAACATTAACGACTACATTATTTATATAAATAATTGTATATTCAGTTTCCCGCTCTTTCGTTTGAGGCACTGACATACACATTTTTTTTTATCACCGACATTTGCATAAACGTACGTCGCATACCTTCATTCGAACATTATAATCCTCACTATCTCTTCGTCGATATATATTACTGCTATTTATATAAATCATTATTAAGAATCGCCGTGGATAACTTTTAAAATAAACTAAATAAATATTGTAGAGCTATGTAAATTGATGTAAGTTATAGAGTCGTAGCGCGGGCGTGATAATGTTTACTCTGAGATGACGCTTATTAGGTGCGGTGATCACGTGCCAGTTTTGCACAAGAGGAGCTATCAACACGGGTGGCCTCTCTCTCTCTCTCTCTTTCTTTTGTGACGTCATAGCGTTGATATTAACATACTGACAGTCGATTAATTACATCATAAAGTATTTAATTTTAAACAACAAATTTTCGGAATTACGTTTGTAATACGGTTTACCCGTAATCGTGTAAAAAACTTCTCATAGATGTAAACTTCTCTATGCGCATCTCACGCAACTTTTTCGGGACATCGAATTAATCTAATGCGATATGGTGTTCGGCTAAATTAGTATGAAAGATGACGTTTAAAATGCAACCTTCATAAACTCGAAAATCGCATTTTCAACTAAAGGTAAATATATCCAGCCACTACAATTATTATTATATAATAACAGTTTTGCTAGATAAATCAATCAGTATTATGAAATGAAACTAATTTCTTTTAAGAATATATCAAGTATCACGCGTTAAATGCTGTTAGGTTAGTTTAATTTTGTCTATTTATTTAATTGGAGAATTTCTAGGGACAAGATTACATTTCTTGATGTTGACATAATATCTTCAAATCATGCGTGCTACAGCGTAAGGGTGGTTAGGTCGTTCCCTGAAAATACGTTTATATTACACTTTTTATATACGTTCATTTATTTGAATATACATATAGATATATAACATTTTCTTTATAATTTTCTTTATTTTGGGTTTTTTATTTTGCGGATTATAATTGACTGTTTAATTAATTTAATTATTTAATTTTCGTTTTTTTGTTTGTCAACTCAACAATTTTATTGATTTTGATGAGTATTTTTTACGTAAATTTATTCTGATTTCTATAGTTCTTACTATGGTCACCATAGATGGGATAATTACTGTGCTTGATGGTTCGGCTTTTTGTTGTTGGTTTATATATGAAATGCAAATTCTACGGGTATTTCTATAACTTTATAGAAACAAATCGTTCTTACCTAACGCTTAACATTATTAGTATTATTTTATTATGTTTATTTAAAATGATTTATAGTTTTATGCTTAATTTTGTTTTTTGCTTTAGATATTTGGTAATATTTACGGACATCTATATTGGTGATAATAGCCTATTGTTTTAATTAAATAGGTATTATATTGTATGTATTTTATATCAATCCCACCTCCTCACTACGACCACTAACAGGTAAACCACCGTGTAGGTACTTCAGGTGACAGATGATGTACCTAGACCAGTCTTCGTTTAACCGTTGAAGAAGGGGCCACGGAGCTCCGAAACGACCAGCAGAGGTACTCGCCTAATCTCTATCTTCTTCTACTTTTCTCCAGCTATCAACTAACAATAACAAGTGTTTGAACAACCAAAAAACTTTTAAAGTATTTTATATATATAGTAAAATTGTATAATGTTTTTCTTATATACCGTATTTAGATGATTTTTAAGTTAAAATAGGCAAACGCCGTTAGCTTACCTGTATATAAAAGTCTGACAGTGTATTGACATTACAAAAAATCGAATATATATAAGGGAACTGTTTCTTGTCAACGTACTATTTGTCTTACAATTTGGCAAGATGTACTCGTATTTATTTATTTATTCTGGTTAACTATCAGAAATTGTACACAATACAGGTATAGACATAAAGACAACATAAATTAAAGACAAAAAGTAGGGTAGCCCAATTGACTTATAAAGATAATTAGAGATAAAAAAAGAATAATACCAAAATATAATAAACAAAATTAAGTAAGATTTAAATATAAACAATAATACAAAAAAAAAGAGCACGCTGTACACCAATTCTAAATATTATAAAACTAAACTAAGGGTTTGGTCCGTGGTTTTGTGCATTGGAATAGTATTTTAAGACAGCGTTGCGAAAGTTTTGCCGATTTATCGAAAATAGATCAATTTGGGAGAAGTTAAATAAATCACAAATTCGGTAAATAGGGGAAGCTAATCATTTTATAATTTGTGGGCATTTTATTCAGATAGAACATGTCGTTGAATCTTGTCGTTCTGATCTGTACAGATTGTTGCTTTTTTGCTGTACGGGGTAGGGTTATTATTTTTTGCACGTAGTTCACGGCGAACCAACCTAACCTACGCCCTCCCTACATTCAACCGCACCCAGTGAACTCCGTGGCCGTGCATATCTAATATCTCGGCTCGCTGCAGGAGCAGTGAGGCGCCGCCTAAAGCAATATTCTATGCAGTACCTATACACCTGTAAAAGCATAGGATTTAATATCGGTTACACTACAAGCTGCTGTGCTTTAATGACATTAGGTCCGGGGTAAAGTCGACGGTTTAAACATAAAATTAAGTAACATTATGAACTTTAGGAGATTATTAAGTTCTAAGACCATTTTATCCTCAAATCGGATTGGGCAGTGTTTTTAGAGGACCTACATTTGAATGCTTTCTTTAAAAGTATGATAATATTTATGGATTTTTGATGTTACTCTAGGTACGAAATAAAAATTGTTATTTTACCTCTGACCTGTTTGATTTGTACTGGGTACTGTCACGTTTGGGTCACGTACTGTCCTCAGGGCACCTGTAAAACACCCTAATTTAGGAATTGACCTTGTATTCAGGAAAGAATAATTATTTGCACAAAGATTCTAACCCGATGACACGAACAAACAAACAGCAACCGTTAAGAGGATCTTACATATCGAGCTACTCCGATCCAGCCAAGAAGCTGGATCTATCTCAAGGTTATTTAGGGATTTTTGCTTATTCGTGCATTCATGACTAAGCCTATCTCCGCGCTATTAGTCCCTTAAAGTTTCAAAGAAATATCGGTACAATGACATATTGGAACTATGCTAATGCTCTGATACTAAAGCAATTAAGTTGACCGATTTTTGGGCGCCACTCGCTTTGAAATAAACGAAAAATCTAACCAATAACAAAAACTATCCGATTTACAAATCTAGACCAAACTTAAGCTGCGCACAGATCGACCACGCCAATGTATATTTCAATTATAAGTACTTCTCCTTCATACTTTTCACTAATGAAGAACTATTAATTTACCTTTTCTAACCCTGACAACAACACTAACAAATAAAAGATGTTTTCTCATTTGGGTCTGATACCCTTATATTGACACAAAAACGTAAGTTCATCTTGGCAATGGCACCCTGGCACATGAGCGAACTTTATATCAACCACCAAATATAATATCCGAAAAAGGTACAAATTAAACAAAGAAACTCAGATATCAGTATGTGAAGCATTCTGTGAGTTAACATTATCAGTTCTAAATTTAGCTTTTAACATCACTCAATTATATTTAAATAAATTCTTAATAATATGCAAACAGCATCTATAAATATACCAAAGTTATCAGATTATTATTCAATTTACTTTATTTTTTTTAAAACGTTAAAACTCCTGCTTGTATACAGTTATTACTCACTTAAAAAAATATTTTGAAAACTAAATATTTTATTCTCGGTATTCCTGTAATATATTCTGTAATTAAAATGCCATTTCTAAACAGGTAATCTTACATAAACAAATAAATATTCAAACAAAATAAAACCATACTATAAAAACACAAAGTTTGCAAACAGGGCCAAAATATTCTATAAAAACCGTCAGCCGTTTGCGGGTCGTTTTCATGCGCAATGTTATTTCAAACCATTTTATTTCAAACTTTATAGACAATTCTCATTCGACATGGCGGATAACTTTCGCTCTAACAAAACCAAAAAGCAAATCCAAGTACTAAAATTATAACTTGCACCATGTCTTCTTACAACTTGAAGTCAAATCAACAGCTACAGTTTCTTTTTTTCTTATAACGTTATACTTAAAGACTGCAAAATGCTTTCCAATTATATTTTAGTACGAAACATAAGTTAAAGAAATTACAAATAATAGCCTCCTCAAACCTTGAGGCGTATTAGCACAGTTAACTTCTTACAAGAACAACCTTACATTTGTAGGCTGAAATCTCGTAATTCTGTCGCACCGGTGGCAGCGTTTTTATAAAAACCTCTAAATTTGTCTGTTCCGCGATGCAAACCGATGTAACGAAAACACATTTATTTATTTATTTGTATAGGAAATGCTTACAGCTTACATAATGACAGTAACATAGAAATAGGTACATAATTATTCGGCTTAAGTTGTTAATTAACAACTTATGCCGACTACAGGCATCTCCAATTTAACAGATACGTTTAACAGAACAAACTAGGATCTAATTTATAAGTGATAATATTGTGTGAGTGTTGTAATTTGTGAGTATATTAGGGTGTGGAATGTAAGAGCATGATAATGCGTATGTATAATATATATATATATATATATATATATAGATTTGATGATTATGATTTATTTAAGCTTTCGCCATTCGGCGTCGTCAGAAAAAATATGAGAGATGACGTTTAAAATGCAACCTTCATAAATTCGAAAATCGCATTTTTAACTAAAAGATAAATATATTCAGCCACTACAATTATTATTATATAATTGCAGTTTTGCTAGATAAATCAATCAGTATTATGAAATGAAACTAGTTTCTTAAATGAATATATCAAGTATCACGCGTTAAATGCTGTTAAGTTAGTTTAATTTTGTCTATTTAGACCTACAGACCTGCAAGCGCCCAAGACCCAAATATGAGAGAGTTCCCATGTCTTTAAATCAATTTCGCGGGCATCCTCGGGCAAAGACTTCAAAACTTTTACATTAAAGCAAGCATCGAAATCCCTGCCGTGAGTTCTCGCGTGAATTGGAACGTGTAAAGTGGAAAGTAATTTGTTACAGGATAATCTATGATTATTAATTCTAATGTTTAGTGGCGTCGTAGTTTCACCAACATAAAACGCATCACAAAACTTACATAGAAGTTGATATACAACGTTTCTGGTGGTGCACGTTATGTTTGTGGTAATAATTTTATATATATTTTTATTGTTCGCGCTTGAAAATTTATCGTCTCTTACAATAATTTTGCATGTTTTACAACGAGGTTTTTTACATGGTTCGACCCCGTTTTTTGGAAGTGTGTTAAGTGGTTGGTTACCAAACGTTTTATTTTTATTTAAAATATTGCGTAAATTTGGAGGACGTCGGTAAGACAATATAGGGGGACAATCGAGTATATTTTTTTTTATATATATATATATATATATACATATATGTGTGTCTGCGTGTGCGTGGTGACGAGAATACTTGAGGCTTATGTATAAAAGTCATTTTCAGCCCAAATGTCATTTAGTTTTACAAAAAACCGACGAAATACACTTTTCCGTTTGCGTATAATTTTATTTCATAGTACTTATTGCAGGTATTTTTTTATAGAGTAACACCTTTTTAATGAGCTACTCCAGCATCGTCGAGTATTCGGTGACATTTACAAGTGTATTGTTTAATTTGTAGGACAAAACAATGCTTCATTGTGTATCGTATTCAATATTGGATTTAATTCTTATTTAAAATCCGGACCAAGATGGTCAAAACAGGAACCCCTATGGTAAAACTTCATTTTTCTGCGTAAATATCTGTCTATCCCAGGCCTGTATCTTCTAACCGAATAGTTATACAAATTTATTATTTGTTATGCAAATTAGTGCAGAAGTAACATAGTCATTTTATCATAAATTAAAAAAATGAACATTAAAAAAAAATATGTTTTAATTATATGACATGTCTGGTATTATAGAGACCTTTTGAGATTCTGTAAATATTTTATACATTTTTTGATAGTTATTTCATTGGCTTTAATTTTAAAATGTACCAAAAAAAGTATGTTCCTTTATCACCGAAAGTATGAGGTAAACATTTTTGAAACAATCAGATATTTAGAGAGTAGTGAATATTACAGGATAATAAAGGTCAGTTATTATAAAATATTCGTTTCCCTCCCTACAAAAGTTTGAAAATACTCACTGTGGAGTTCTACATTTTTTTTTTGTTTGAAGGCCCTTTCATAGGCTTTTTAATAAAAAAATACCAAAAATAGTATCTTCCCATTCATCTTCGAACGCATGATATAAACATTTTGAAAAAAATAGATATACGTTAAGTAGTAAATATTATAGGAAACTATAGAGAAGGCAAATTATCACTTCAAAAACGTCTGCACAAAAATATTGAATGCCAAAAAGTAGTTTTTCCCATAATTATTCAAAAACACGAGAAAAACTCTATCGTTTAAATGTGATTAATAAAGAATCACAGGTAATATATTATGTGGTAAATGTCATAAAGCAGAGCTACTTCGATTTATTACACTACCACCAAGGGCGGATTTTTTAAAATTTTGTAACACAATTGATGTTAATAAATATATTATAAATATATGTCTATTTTAAGAACAATTACATTAGACGAAAATTTACTGAAAGTTTTTAGGACTGAGTTCTATTGTTCGGTTGCGAAGAAGTTTCATCGCTAACATTATCTGGCTCAGTAATTGCTCACTAAAACTATACTAAAACATATTTAAATTCTCATATCGAAACGGTGCTGCTCGCGATAGAAAATTTCGCAAAAGTATGACAGAATCATACTCATATGTAGCCTATGTGGCGGGTATAACTATGTAGGTATCCACTCGGAGCATCCCTCTGACGTCAATCCTCCTGCGTAGGTAGGTACTCGGTTTGATACACAACAGCTGATACACTCGTACGTAGGTACGAACGCTCTCTACCCGTCGTCGCCACAAACTTAGAGGGAATCATAACATAACATTAATTAGTCTACAATTTGTGTGCAAAAGCAGTTTTAAAAAAATTTAAATCAAAAAAGCCCAGTGGTCAAAATTCGACCATCATTTTGAGCATTTTTGAAATTCTTATATCTCTATAATCGTTGCATAATATATATTTTTTAATTTTGTTCTGTTACATACGTTAGCGTGTGTTTTTTGCCTTACTTTCCTGCAATTTAAAATTTAATGTTGGTAACAGTTGAAAAAAAAACACAATTACAGCTTGTATTTGTATTAGGTAAATTTCTTTAGGAAGCCCATTGGAAGGTACCCATTGCAATCATAACTTACGGAAAATGTCGACATATCTTCGCGTTTCACATCCCCTAGAACCCAAAACCACACTTAGTTTTAAAGTATATAAATATCTTTTTATATTTATGTATCTATCTATATCTATCTATCTATCTATCTATATCACTTTCTTGTGGATATAACTGCCGTAAGTTTACACTAATCCTTTCAAATTGATACATAAAATTACAGTCACATTTCTCGGTCAAGTTCGCTAATGGGCAAAATTAGACCAGAGGGCGCAAATGGAGAGGTTTTTTCGAAAAAGTGAAATTTTAATTCATTTTAATTCAAAAAATTCATTCCTTGGATAAGAGTCTAAAACTGATTTCAGGAAACTTTTTTGATAGCACCAATGGTCCCAGGGGTTGGAAAAACTGGTTTTTCAATATTCAAAAAGTCATACGTACCCGGCAGAAAAAAACCCTTTACGGGAGAAGGAAGACCCTTATAAGAGATTCAGTATGCGTATGTATTTTAACATCAGTTATGGTAGAGCACGGACGACAATTTGACTTTTGACGTGTTCAAATCCGCAGATTATCCGCATTTTTACGCTCAATTGTGTTCTCGTATAAGAAATAGTGTTTTTTTTTTAATATGTATTTTATGGTTAGATTTAGGGTTCGGTTAAAATATAAAACAAAATTTTGGACGTATATAATTTTGTTGCCCATTACAGGCATGTAACTTCAGAGCGATTTTAAGCAGAAAGTCGATTAAAATTGACGATTAAAAGTCCTATGCTATTTACAAGTCCAGATTAGAAGGAGTATATTTTTCAGAAATCGCTTATAAATATTTTGAACTACAACTGAACTGAAATATAAAAATAACCACGTCTTACGCCTGCATCCAACAGCCTAAACGTCTGGAGTAGTTATTTTTAGCTTATTGATGAATCGTAAGGCGTGTGGGATTCATCTGAGGTCATCTAACTACCTATATTTGCAAGTGTATTTCCAAGCATTTGAGAGGCTTCCGATAGGAGAAAAAAAGAGAAATACTGTCTCGGTTTGACGCAGGGGCCGAACTGTGACTGCAATTTATTTTACTTCTAAATGAAGTAGTCTTTGTTTCAAGAAGATGTGTAGCTATTAAGAAGAAAATGAAGTTTATAAAAAGTATATTATAACACAAACAAACAACAAAAACTTAAACTTAACAAAAAAAACTTAACAAAACCAAACGTAACATAAACACAAACACAAAACATAAAACAAATTATCATCAGACTGAGGACATATTTTTTGTATAATAACTGTCTGATAATCAAACTCTGTCGGTACCATAGCTGTCCTTATATGTGTAGCTTTATTGACATTAAATAAATAATAAGCTAATTATTTAATTATGGTTGAATTATATGAAAGAAGCCATTGCTAAAGTCGATATTGAATTCAAATAAAACAAGACTGATTTAACCCACACGGCAAGATTTCAAAAGGGGCACTATGCAACACGTTGGCGTATTGTTAAGGGTAGCGGATAGCGATTAATTTCCAACCAGTTATTTTACGTTAGAGTACAGCTACTGAAACGACTTAAAAATTTAAATGAATGATTAATGTGTGCGACCTTTTATTAAATACGTATTGTGATATTGTAGTCCATTCTTTTGTATTTAAAATAAGAAACAGAAATAATGTACCTGAAGCTCAATACAGAGACTTTAAGATTTTAAAATCCTAGCCTTTTTAAAACCTAAGTCTAGCATATATCTGTCTTCTAAGGATGACATTTATGATGATTTTTATCTATAAAGGTCGAGGCCAATTTATGAGTTGTTTAAAAAAACATTAAGACCAATATGGTAAATAATACTCATCCAAATTAGATTAGATAGCTTAAGCATTAAATGGAGATCAAAATTGTTTTGTACACCATATTAATTTAAATGAATATCTTATAAGATATGGCAATATATGAAGCAATATTTGAAGCATTTCTAAACAAAACTGTTTCAATACTCATTGGGACGAGGCTGCAGTGTCGAACAAGACTTCCGTTGAAATATTAAATGTAAAAATGCACTTTTCAATTCCCGGTAAAACTTTCTTTTTCGATAACAATAAACAAAGCGCAGGTCAAACTTTCAATATTGCAGGAATAGATTTGAGCGTTGATGCTTTTTATTTATTTATTTATTAACAGGTAAGCATACAGCGAAATAGTAGCATATACATTTTCCCAAAGGATTAATAATAAGGCCAATTAAAGCTTACGCCTATGTACAAAAATATTTAGAACTTTGGGAGCTTAAAGCTATTTTAGAAGGTGTATGTGTGATGTGTACGGTATAAAAGTGTTAGTGAGTGTGGTTGTGTCTGTGAGGTTTTGTGGTTGTGTATGTGAGAGTGTGTGGTTGCATGTGTGTATGAACATCGTATATGTTGCGTATAGATAAATTAATATTAATATGGAACGCTTTCATTTTGAATCAGATTGGCATGAAATACTTCGGATTTTTGAAAGAAACTCACCACGATTTAGGTCAAGTAGGTACATCAACCTCGCTGAATTTGGTGTTGTAGGCATTGAGTAAACGGTACAGAACAGAGTTTCTGGCTTAATTTGGATTGCGCCTTGGCACCTGGAACAGAGTAGACGCGCGCGTGGTGCGAGAAGGTACTCGCAGGTAGATACCTGATACCAAATATGGACTGAAGGTGTGTTTTTTAGAGGCGTGGTTTTCAAGAAGAGATAAAACGCATAAATTTGATGTTATGGCTAAGAATTTAGTTTTATTTTAAAGATAAGGGTTTGCCATTATGTTTTAAAAATGATTTCGGGTAAGTGGCCGCCGCGGCTGACTCGAACAAATTCCAGCCGAGAAGCCCAATTTTCAACCACTTTTTGCAGCAAGTTGAGCCGTTTGTCAGCAATAACGCGCCGAATATTCTCTTCCAAGGCGTTAATCGTGTCCGGCTTATCTGCGTAGACAAGCGACTTCACATAACCCCACAAAAAATAGTCCAGCGGTGTTAAATCGCACGATCTTGGAGGCCACACCACAGGCAGTTTAATAAACAAATAAATATATAGTGATGTATTGTTTTATAATAATATTAAGCTAGATCACACTTATTTCATTAAAAAAAATATTACAACAAATATTAATATTAAATAAAAAAAATGGTCTAGTGTGAGTCGGGCTCGCAATCAGGGTTCCGTACCAGAACTTCTTCAACAAAAAGTTGATCGAAGGAATTATCTTATGGATCAGTCAGCGTAAGCCATTTTAGCGCCGAAAAAACGACTCATACGACCAATTCTGTACTAAAACGAGAAATTTAATTATTTAAATTTCTTAAATATATTGGTTCCTTAACGAAGCTTAACAAATAAGTGGGAAATGTTACTACAAAATATTAATATCGAATTCACAATCGAGAAGTCATCTAATATCCATATATATAAGGTAATCCGTGCATCATTCGAGCTTCGATAGATTGTGAGTAATAATAAAATTACTCACAGTTCGCAGGAAAATTATATTTTGCTCCAAGTACTCAGACTCAAATTATACACATCAATGAACTGCTAGCAATTTTCAACGCGATCAAAACTCATACATTCGATTCTATTTTATGCATGAAAAGTGCCGTAATTTATGACGTGCATTAAATTTTGAAATCATATTGATGCGATTATTCATCCGATATTAATTATTCCACTAGCCGCGCTAAACGAGCGAGGGTTTCTTCAATAAAATATCAAGAAATAAAAAAATGGTTGTAGAAATTAGACCTGAGGGTTTGCAAATAGGAATTCACAATTAGGCGTTGTTGTCATATCTATTTGATATTTGGTCCCATACTTGATGATAATTGTCAGCAGTGACTTGGATATGACAAACCATTCGTTCTGTAGTGCAGTCGTTGGACGTCTGACAAGGATTTATTGTCATATATCAACGATCTGAACAAGTCGCGGAAGCTTATCCAATCATTTTGTATGTGCATTCAATTATGAGAGCCCAATCTAAATTACAGCATGACAAAGATGCTGCACTCAGGGTTGCCTCCCAACGAGGGAACTCCTTAACAGTCAGCAGCACAGACACAATATTTGGTATACGCATTCAATTTTGATAGCCGATTCTAAGTTACTCAGGGTTGGCTCCCAACGAGTAGCTGGAAGAAGTTCAAAGGAGGTTTACAAAAATACCCGCACAACTAAAACGCTTGGAATATGAAGAAAGGCTGTCTGTGTTAAAATTGACGTGATCGTGGTGATCTCATTGAAACTTACAAAGTGTTACCTGGACGTTATAATTGTGCAAACATTAAGGACATATTCATGTTTAACCAAAACATGCAATCTAAATCTCTTATTCCGCTAATCTAGGAAGAACTTTATCTCCAATAGAGTTGTGGATAATCGGAATCGGCTACCATGTGAAGTGGTGGTAGCTATAAGTGTAAACCAGTTCAAGAACGGCCTTGATAATTTCTTTAATCTAGGCAAATCGGTAGTAACTGAGAATGAGATCATAAATATATATCAGCTAAATAGCATATGAGCATAAATAGCTGCTTACCCAGCGAATAATAATAACAATAATAATTAGCACAACATTGTTTTAGAAGGCAACCTATACTCTTTGGCCAAGACATGTTTGAATTTACAATAACGGTACTATATGCTTCTGCAAATAGTACGTACATTGTAACAAAATTAGCGTATAAATTGTTTTGACAACCGCTTGCAAGAAAATACACTTAAGGCGAAGCGTATTGACTGTCGACCGACTGACTGAATTTCAGTGCTTTATTTTTATAGGGCGTTAGGTTTTGTTCTTTGTGCGGTCAGAAAGCAATTGTTGATTTTTATTTAATTACAGCTTCATTATATAGAAATTTAAAAAACAAACTTTTCTATGTTTTAGAGCCTTCATTTTCCTTCCAATCACTATATGTCCCAAGGCTCTAATCATCTAATGTCTAATGTCTAATAAGAAAAATAACTATTAAGAGTTTATCATTTATTAAATTTCTCAGAAATAGAATTAAATTTAAAAAATCTGCCTTTGCTATGTCGAAGACATTTTTTTTTATTATTAAATATCCAATGGTTACCAAATGAAAGCCATTGAAAAGGGGTCCAAATGAGTCGAAATTAATGTTTGTCTTTTGGCTTCGCCTTAATTTAATATTTACACTATAAATATTATTTTAGGGATCTCATCCTATAAATGATAGTCAAAACGTAATTACAGTATTTAAATTTATTTCAATTAATATAATAAACTATTATATTTAAAATTTATGTAATCATAAAAATATAAAACATGCTGTATAGTTATTATATTTTTAATAAAACTAACAAACATACTAGCGTAACTAGAATTTGTAATTAAAAGATATAGGTATGTATTGGCATTGAAGTACAAAGAGATTGAAGTTTTATGCAGTTTTAATATAAAAAGAAAATTTGAAATACCATTGGACAAGAAACATAAGATTTGAAAATCATAAGTGTTTCTGTTGGAACACAATAAACGCAAGTAAATTTAGTCTATTTTTAATATACAAAATAAAATAATTTACTTTAATAAAAGGAACATATAATGCAAGGACATCATTATTTCGAAAACAAAAGAAATACCGCATCCTAATTCAATTTTAAAATAACATGTTTTTTTAGGATACAGTCATAGCTGTAAATTAACTGATATAATTAAATACCTTATTAAATGCATAGAATCTATATTAGAAATGTTACTCTTGTTATTTTTTAGAACTTGTTTAGAATTTCAGAACGCTTAATTACATATTTTTTATTTCATTCATGGTTTTTTTCTCAGTAAGAAATCAAAAGTTGGTATACTCGCTATCTAGCGGGGCATGAAAGAACTTCTAAGAAGAGAAAGAGATTGCTCTCCACAATAAACTATTAAAAAAATACAGATATCTACCTATAATCCAAAATACAAATAAGTTTAGAACTTTTAGCTAATATTGCAAAATGATTTGATAACTAAAGTAAATTAATTTAAATATTGTTATTTGTTTTAATAAACTACCACTCGAAGCTAACAACATTAGGTATAACAGATGTTATATATAAATATTTATTATCTTTAAAAGTATGGTGAATTACTTATTACCAATGAGAATTATTTAGATATTTGTGTCAACCGGATATATTCTTTGGTAGACTTAATTCTAAAGTGAGAATAAAAAGTCAAAGGTTTAACAAATTTTGAACATCAATATACTGCTCTTTAAAATTCATGAATCTCACCTTGATCACAGTTTTTGAGATGATTCCAAACTGTTTTGTTTATATTTATATATTTGTTTATTCAAAGAAATATTTCATTGAAAATTGTCAAAAAGAGTCATTTTTCATTTAATATTAATTAATTAGGTTACTTTATTGTATAATAAATAAATACAGCATATTATGAAGGAAACCGTAAAATAATTAAAAAACATACAAAATTTTAAATACATTTGATGCAAAGACCATCGTTCTATTAAAAATTACTAAATTTATTATAAATGGTATAATCAAAATTGTCATTGTCTCACTGAGAAGCTTTGAAATTTATAAGAATGAAATATTACATAATACCTACTACATCAGGAAAATCTATGCACTTGCACTTTGGTTGTTACATTTAACTTAACCATATTTTAGAATGTGTTAAAAAAAACAAATTAGTATCTTTTTTTTTACATATCATTATTTTATGATTATTCAAGATAACATCTTCGGAAGGGGTCATACTTCTAATGTATCGCCCAGATAGCGTTCTGACCAGCAAATGTGATTCGAGAAACTCAACTCAATAAAAAATAAAGTACCTTATTTAAATTGTAATTACATGTTGTAAATGTATAAAATAATATATTCATATATAGAGGACAGGCGAGAGTTTAAAATGCATTTTTATAAAACTCAGCGCTGGGTTTAAACCGACATCCTGCACTCTCAGGACAGGACCTCTTTATTACCTTTACAAATATTTTGCTATGCTTTATCAAAAAAATTCTAGATTAAATAAACTTTTCTAAATTTTTCAATATTGTCAAAGATCGTGTCATTTATCTTTTCACGCGGTTTGCAGCTATTAAATTTATTTTGGCAATAGTAAAGTTGTGTAATGTATTTCTTAAATATCGTATTTAGATATTTTTTTACGTTATCATAGGTGTTCTCCGTAAGTTAACATTACTTATATAAAGTCTGACAGTATATTGATATTTGGAAAATTCGAATTCTTTTTAATATTTTTACATATTGAAACTTTTCAAACAAATTATATAGCCAGAATGTTTGAAGAAAAATTAATACCGAACCCACAGATAGTTGCATTGCTTGAGGTAATGCATGCTGGTTTATATACAGGCCTGTATTTTTCACACACCTATCTATCTGTGCGCTTATGCAATACGGTTATGCTTTTATTATATTAAAGTAGTAAAAGCATGATTTAAAAAGGAAAAAATATGTTAAAAACGATGAAAATGTAACGAATACGATGTATAATGAAGAAAGAAAATGTATAAAGAATTCAAAGTTATTTATCTACGAATATAAGGGTAAGGCGGGTTGAGGTGCGCGGGCTGCCGCGCGGAAAGCGGATCGCGCGGCAGCTCGCGAAATGTTTAATACAAGTTCGTACAATTGGAGTTCGCCGATCCCCTATTTTGATCCGGTGAATTGCGTTTTTTTTGTTAATACGATAAAGGTACATTTGTAACTGTAATTTGCTCTACATTTCGATTATTTTCTTAAATTAAATGTCACAATAAATCAACATGTAATATATAATATGTAATATCAATATATAATAATCATCATGTAGAGATTATTATAGGCTACTCTTTGTCGAGAAAATATTCACGGTTCCTTAGAAATTGAAAAATTGTAGAAATGATGGCCTCAAAGGCCGTCGAAAAGGCTGAATGTGTCGGACGGAATGCGTCAGGTGGAGTGCCGGGAGTCACATTACAGATTTATTCGTTTCCGATACTCTGAATGAGGTTTTACGGAGAGAAAAATTGAAAAAGCCCTGTGGGCGTCTTTGATGGTATTCATAGGCGCCTGCATAGAATAGGACGGTGCGAAGCGACCTATCCCGAGTGCAGCAGAAAAGCGTTGTCTCGTGCCGAAGGCGCCTTTAATGCCAAGGCGCCA
This sequence comes from Neomicropteryx cornuta, assembly GCA_020383195.1. Taxonomy (NCBI): domain Eukaryota; kingdom Metazoa; phylum Arthropoda; class Insecta; order Lepidoptera; family Micropterigidae; genus Neomicropteryx; species Neomicropteryx cornuta. The sequence goes on from JAHKQU010000018.1 coordinate 41,789,046, forward strand.
TTTTAACATTCTCGTAAAAGATAAAAGAGGTAAACATTACTTGACTGCTCATTTCACCGCGCACCTAAATCAATACGAAAAAATACAAAATTAGCAAATATACAATATAAAATATTTTAATATATTATAACAATATTTCGGACGAAGGATCGTACCGTTTACACTTTAATATGCAATTTTTTTACTTATGTTCAGTACTAAAATATGATCGGTGAGCATTTTGGAGCCTTTAAGTATAACGTTTTAAGGAAAAAATAACTTAGCAAGGATTTGAATTATAAATGGAAAATAAGTGACGTTTTTGGATGGGACGGAAAAAGACAAAGAAGGAGAATGACTCGAAGCAAGACGAGGGTCCGTTGTGTGGTACCTACACTAAATTTGATAGATTATTTTTTATCTGCGGGCAAATTATGTTTGACAAATTAAATTTCTCTCTTCAATTTAAAGATATAAATGGGATTTCGTGTTCTAGCCCTCACAAAAGGTGGTAATCTTACAGGGCCAATTATTATCAAATTTATTCACAAATTCGAGGTTTTGCAGTTTCAAAACCGATCTTTTAAGACGGGGGGCAAGCAAAATGTAAAAAAAAATGACCGACCTACTAAATTCAATGGTAAGTATTGAATCGGCAAGGGCTTATTGTATAGTTTTGGTCGGAGAAGTTCGATTTGCAACAAGAAAAGGCTGCCAAGAAAGAAATCTGGGCTCGTTATATATTGTTGAATATATGACGAATTGTTTTGGTGATATCAGTCTTTTATGAACACTTGAACACATCACCTGATAGAGAAGGTTCTTCAGCTGGCGACGTCTTGGACGAGCACGCGAGGCCACCCGGTGTGGTTCGCCGGGTTGCACAGCAGCGGCCCGACGATGTGCTCGCCAGGACGGTCAGCCCGGCGACCTGCTGCTTGGACACTTGGCCTGCTGTCATGGCCTGGAAAAATCGCTGCTCAGGATACGAGTCTCACTGCCAACAGAAGGCCAATAGAATGCAATGCTACAAAAATGCCAACTTTCCAGACTTTCAGAGATATGAGTAATCTGGTTTATTTACGATAACTATAATATACTAGCTGACCCGGCCACGCGTTGCTGTGGCTAAAGTTTTTGTTATATTACATTATAGTAAACAATCTAAGAGGAACAATAAGAGAACATCAGTCACGGAGTCCACTATGCTTTTTCACACAGATGGTATTTGTAAAAAAATATGGTGATCTCCTTATTTGACTTTCTACTACTATAACCCTTTAGTACAATGAAATTATTTACGAACTAAGACGAAAATATTGATGTTGGTATACAAATTCACTGGATTGAGATTTGAAGGGGAAGTACGTTGAACACAATTAATTAAAATGTTCTTACACTTGATACTAAGCAGAAATCAATAGGTAAAAAATAAAAATTTATCAGATTTATTATTTCCATTTAATTTTATAACAAATATAAGTATATTACAGTATAATACAGTAAATAACATGTGACGCTTAAACTCATGAATGAGGTAGGCAAGGCAGACAGTCTTAAACTTTTAAACATTAATATCTTTTTTTTGAATTATAAATACTTTCAATTTCAATTTAATTTAACACCAATCGGTGCACAATGTTTTTGGTTAACCTGTCTTTAGCTAACACAAATAGATTCGACGGTTTCCCAACACGTGAACACGCAACATATAGTTGCCCATGAGAAAAACATGGATTTTCCAAATCTAAACCACAAATGGACATTGTTTGACCTTGAGATTTATTTATAGACATGGCGAAAGCTAAACGAATTGGAAACTGTAGCCTTTTGAAGGGTATGGTAGAATCTGATGGTATCATCGGAATACGTGGCAGCAGGACCACTTTTCCTTTAAACTTCCCAGCCAAAATGGTTGCTTCAAGAATGTTTCCGGTGATCTTTTTGATGACCAAACGCGTACCGTTACATAATTGAGGTGGATTCAAATTACGGAGGAGAATAATAGGGGAACCAATCTTTAATCGAAGATTATGTGGTGGCATTCCAGGGATATCTAATGAATTTAAAAATTCAATCGGAAAATTTACACTTTCATTTTCATCAACAACAGTATCGATTGATTTAAAAGACATCAGATCGCCTGGTAACAACTGTTGTATCTGGAAGTTAATTTCGTCAACATCAACGTTTTTGGCTGCCAAAATCGCCCGTTGACTAAGCCATTCATGATTCAAATAATTATTCTGTATATCCGGGAAAATACTCTGAATCAATTCAGTTTTATCCTGAACAACAGTGCAAAAATTGTCTGGTAGTTTAATGCATTGCGTATTTGGTTGCAGTTTTATTTTACCGTTCCCAATATCTAGTAGTTGTTCGGAAAATATTAGTGCTGATGGATCATTTTGCAATTGTACTCGCATATTTATGGTCAATCGAAGTGTTTCAACACTTCGCCATAAGAATGATTGTTTCAAACATGCATTAATCTCATCCGCGAAAGTAGAGCGAGGTATAACCGGTAAGGTCTGCCGGAAGTCACCAGACCACCAAAGATAGCACCACCGAAAAGTTTATTATTGCTGTTTAAATCTTGCATAGTTCTGTTTAATGCTTCAAGTGAATATTTGTGTGCCATTGTGCACTCATCCCAAATTATTATAGAACTCTTCCGCAACACTGCAGCTATTCCACTATTCTTTTTGATGTTACACATTGCATCTGGTTTATTATGAACGTCCAATGGCAGCTTGAATGTTGAATGTGCTGTTCGCCCACCATCCAGTAAAGTAGCCGCAATGCCTGACGATGCTAATGCTAATGCGATTTTTTGTTGCGACCGTATTTTGGCAAGAATCAACGATATTAAAAATGTCTTACCGGTTCCACCGGGTGCATCCAAGAAAAAAAAACCGCCTTGTTCAGCAGCAACAGCCAGCATAATCCGATCATAAATAATTTTTTGTTCTGCTGTCAGTAATGGTTCACTGTTCATGATAATTGTTGCTAAACTTCCATGGTCATATTGATTTTCTCGTTGTAAATCGGTATTGACTAAGTCGGTGGCTGGACGATTAGGTGATGGCATACCATAATGATTAAATGGTAAATTTGAACTAAGAACACATAAATCCTCGATCAAGACCAATGCTTCATTGTACATCTCTGGTGTATAATCTATGTTTTGGCATTGATTTGTTTGTCTAATTCGGTGCAAGATGTCTTCTGTCATACAATTTTTATATTTTTCCCACAAAGTTTGTGCTTGCGAGGGATAACATGTCGCCAAAATAATTGCAAACAACTGACGAATGTTATTCGGTGTTGATGTCAACGCAGCATCAGCAAGCGTTAAGTCCCAATGGTTATCGTCTTCTAGCAATTGCAGTTCACGACATGCATCCTGGTATGTATTGAATACTCGACCATTAGCTGTTCGTAAAAATTCAAAAGACGTTGGTCCGGGAACATTCACCAATAACAAACGTAAATAGAAGCACTCACGTTGCTTTGGATGTACCGTGTAAAGTCTCCCCAATGTCTTAGCTTTGAATATGCCTGTAATGGAAGGATGTGGTTTTCCTTGTTTCCGTGGCTCCCATTTTTTACTGGATTTGTTCCATGTGAAATAACGTGGAACATCACCATACACCAATGTCTTCGCGAATTGGCCAAAAACATCAGGTTTTTGACACAATGTAAAAAATTCAGTTAGAGTCGTTTTCGGAGCTTCGAACGCTCTTTGGAGAACATTTTCTTCAGTGAAGTATACACGTTGACCGTTTTCAAGATGTATTGCCAGATGTTGGACAGCAGGATCTCTTTCGTGGATGGGAAAGCTGAGAATATGCCAAATAGCTTCATTGCTGCTAATGTATCTGCCCATTTGGTATCGTGCTATTTCGTCATTTTTATTTATGTTTTTTACTTCAAATATGGCCAAATCACTGCCTTTGTTTACATATTTACAAATATACTTAATTGATTTAACAGAACTGCAAAGCTCAACATTGATATGAGCTTTGTAAGTTTTTGAAAGTAGTGGTGAGTATGGTACCACCCACTGATTATCAAACTCAACTTGATTTGGAAAGTTCGGCAGTCGCATTGTAAATGTGTGGCCACCATTCTCAGTACTTCTGCGGCGATACATTGGATAACCATCAATATCCGTGATCGTGTCATTCGTATGCGGCTTTGGGAAGTTTTTTTTACATTTTCCATTTTCCATGCACGGTGACGTCATGTTGAAAACACCGCATGGCCCATGGATCATGTGTTTGGTGACAATATCAAATAATTCTTGATCAATTAATGGGTCTGGAATTTCGGCTGAAATTATTTGATCGATTTCTTCAGGACGGATTCTATCTTTAAGCCAAACCAAAATGTGGGCATGAGGCAAACCTCGCTTTTGCCACTCTATCGTATACAGCCAACAACGTGTGATACCAAAAATTGTATATTTAACAATAAAATCAATTAAGGATTTCAATTTTTGTTTAAACACACGTGCAGTTAAATCATGACGATGAATGGCTTGTTGTCCTGGCAATAGTAAAGTTTGTATCTCTTCCCAATTCGGATTACATGTGAATGTAATAAATAAATCCGGTCGGCCGTAATGACGTACGTAAGTCATCGCATCTTGTATGCATGCATGTTCCGTGCCGTTCCGTATCGACATCTGTCAGTTTTATGACTGAATCTACCAGCATGTTCACCTAATGGTACTTTGTCGGCTTTTATGACGATTTGATAATTGTCATTTTGCAGTCGTGGCGAAACTCTTTTGATCAATTGAATTAGTTGATTGTGATCTTCTAAAAAATTTTCCAATAATATCACAATTGCTCTTTCCTCTGCTTGTTCAATAAAATTATACTGGCACCGAGTCGTCACGCGCTCTTCACAATCGCCCATAAAATAAAAAGGTATCGACATCTGTCAGTTTTATGACTGCCAAATAATAACGGACAAAAAATTAGCGATAAATTAAAATTGCGACTATAATTTGAGATTTAAACTATCCTATCTCTCAAGTGCACATCGAACTGCACATGGTGTTCAAATTTTATTATTAGTCCATTATTTTATTATTAGTCCATTGAGGACAAACATTGTGACACGAGATTTATATATATTAAGATTGTTATAGAGAATCAACTGGGGAAATTTCTTTAAATATTATGAAAAACATAAAATCACCGTATTTTTGATATGGGGATTTTAAAAGTTACTAAAACATCCATTAAAAAAAATGGGTAAATGATGAGAGAGTCGAGGAGGGATGCACCTAAGCAATTTGAAATACATGTTATTTCAAAAAAACACAAAAGTTTCCAATAATTGAAGATTTTTGTATTAGTTTTTAAGTATGAAAATAATAAACTATGCCTTAAGTTTTTGAATTTCAGAAAATATATGTTTTGGTGTTACTATTAAAAAAAAAAATAGCTTTTAAGCCCGTCATAGATTTTACACCTTTCCATTCATAGTACAAGGCTTCTTTTTGGAGGCAACGATTTGTGTGTCAGAATCGTTCAAAGGTGTTCTTCGTTCATGTATGCAGTCGCCTTAAGCCACCTTACTTTTTGAACACACAGCGTAAATCTGTACATTCATATTGTTCTACAATCTTTTGAGACTTAAATTAGTCATTTGCCATTATTGGCACTTAGTGGGTTTTAATTGTATGGGGACGGAATTAATGTTCAATCAATTCGAGTTTAGATACTTTGTTGGACAACGATAGAAGGAAACCGAGTTGCGGTACAATCATTCCCGCATCCGGAAAGTTATAACCAGTTATAATCGGAATATTGGCTAATTCGAGGACGTTTTAACAATGATCTGCATTGGGAGAAAAGAAATCTTTTTTAATGATTAACTGAATAAGCCAATTGCGGAATAAATCAATAATTTATGTATATAATACTATATTTTTCCCCTTTGCAGGGTAATGAAACTCAATTATTACATATTAGGATGCAAACAGATCAACAAAAAAAAATCCTTTCGGCACGCCGGAAGACGGAGATAAATCAAAGCAGAGGATAGACGAACTCTAATCGTACGAACTTGTATTAAACATTGAGCGAGCTCCTTATATTTTGAAATACGTAAAATACGTTTTAATAAATACATTTTAATTTTAAAAAAAGCAAAACATGTTATTAAAAAAATAATTTTGTTATAACCACATTTTAACGATTTTAAAAGTCACTACCATCTCTCCTGACTGAAATCACTAACTAATTTAGCTTAGTTGAGCATGGAAGAAAAGAATAGCAGAAATTACGATATTTAGGTGGTTGATAATAACCTAATAAACAATATTTTTTCCGTTTTCGTTTCAAACACATGTGTGTTTAACTATAGTGCATTTTTCTTATAATTTAGAATTCTCAATATTTAGATTTTTCTATAAATTTTTATTTTCTATTTTTAAAATATAGCCTGTTTATGATATACTAGCTTTTGTGTAGGGTTTGTTACATGAATCCAAGCCACTAAAACGTGCCTAAAGAAGTTTCACTACAATAAATACAATTTATTTTAAAGGATACCCTTTCGTCTCCTTGTAAGAGTCTCTGCCATTAATCTGGTTTCAGTCTGAAAGTCCTCAATACGAACTGACCAATCCAATCCATAGGTCAATCTTTCTCCTCATCATCAGCCTTCATCTGCAATTACACGTACCTAATTATACAGTATAAAGGTAATGCAGTTCTTAAAATTAAAGTCGCTTTAAGCCAAATCCACTGCCAATTAGGTAGAAGGCCAATTTTTAAAGCACAACTCTGTTTCGACTGAGCTAAACATACAGTTATTCGTATGCCAAAACCGGGCTCAATTTGTGCTTTGTTTAATATCCAACTATAGCTTTCAGTTTGCTACACATGCATAGCGTATGAGATGTGAATTAAATTATTCGAGGCTGCTCAAAATCGAAACACCTTTTTTATCATCATAAATGTTGCTTACAAAAGTTTCCTTTTAAAAGGTGGTGAAATAAAAAAAAAACTTAAATTGGAGTATTTAATATCAATCTCTTTAGATTTTTGAGCTACATATGGCAGTATTGAGAACTTATTAAAGTGAGTACAATTGCAGAAGTTTAAGCGTTTAAATTTTATATTGGGATTAAAATGAGTACACATTCATACTGTTTTACAAACAAAGTGAGCTAAGTCCGCCTTGATCAATCACAGGCTCTTAGCCGGTCTTGCTATTACCAAAATCAATTTTTATGTGTTATTTTACATATAATTAGTGCAAAATCGGGAAAAAAATGAAATGGGAACGTTGTGTGAACGTAGGCGATAGCTCTGTTTTTAATGTCACTATGGAGAACAAGGAACAAAGAAACAACAAAGCCAAAAGAAACAGTTTTGTACATAAGAGGTACTTAAAGTATAGGGATATAATCCTGGAAGATGCTGACTTATTCAAAACATTGTTTGACAATCTTGCATCCAATGTTAATAAAGATGCGTTTTTGCTTTTAATCGGTAAACAATAGTTTACCGATGTCATGTTTAAGACGACGTCCGAAGTCTAGAAATGGACCCAAATGCAAATTAAGTGCTACGTTCAAAATAAAGTTACGAAATAAGTTAAAGTAAGAGTTTGCAAGCCTATGTTCACAAGAGCATTAATGCAAAGCTAAAATATCAAGCATTTGAACTTGGAACCTGGCACTCCGAGGCTAGAACAGCTACATTCATTGGGCATGAATTATCTTGACAAACTCCTCGTAAATCAATCTGGGGCCGATGAGAAAAGGGTAAACTATTTTACCACCTTATTTGAAGGAAAATCCGAGGAAGAAAACGAGGTTAGGACCAACGGGGAGTTATTTCAATTTAATATTTTTTTGTATGAGCATAAAAAATAATTCATTTTATAATTTATTATTATTAGGACATACTATTACAAATCGTTCCTATCACATACCATAATGTGTCATTCAAAATGGATTCAGATTCACCCATCTTACAATCAAAGTGAGTCAGATCCATTGTTTGCAAACAAAATGAACTAAGTCATTTTTTATTTAAATCAAAGCACTCAAATATCAAATGTAGCTTCTGTTGATTAAAATCAAAAGTGAAGTAGCTATAGCTATGAATGTTTAGTTAATTTCGTATAAAATACACTAAATTTGTTTTGTGATTTTCTTTGTTTGAAATTAAATGGACTTGGACCCGATTTGAAAGGAAACGCTTCCATTATATTCACTGGTAGAGTCTTATAAAACTTAAACGTGTTTATTTGCTATGCAATTTAAAATAGCCAGGTGCCATTTTTCTACTTTCTTTTCCAATATACAGCACTGATAAAAACACCATTTATAAACCATGTCTTAGCCTCGTCTCGTAAAAAATACCTTAGTTACTGTTGCTAAGATACAAAGATTATATCATTTCATTAATGTGTCAAAATATTTTCATTGGGAAAAATACATTTTTCTTTGTTAAATGAAAAAATAATCTACTATTACTTATTAAATTTCTTAAATCTTATTTATAAATTAGTTAGGCTATCAAGATCGAGTGTGTGAGTGAGGATAAAAGATGCTGCGGATGCAATTGATTGCATCGACGGATGTCCCCACGGATGGAGGGTTGCGGAACGAATTTGTTTGCGAGACTGGAAGCCCATCAAGAACGCGCCAGATTGGAATATGTAAATATAAAATGTATTACCTATTTCGCAGTAACTGCAATTTGCACCGTAACCCTAACCTAGCTTGTTATGTCGGTTGACATGAGTTTTCATATTTTTTATCTTATTTTTATGAATAATTCATGGAAATATGACAGTATCGGGCATTTTTTCCTTTGCTATGTATATTTCCAACGTTTTTCAGTCGGCGCTTTTAATATCTCCACATTAGCGCTGTGGAGATATTTGTTAAAAAAAATTGTCAAACAATCTTGAAATGTATATTATAGTATGTTTAGTATTGCATACTTTAGCGAGGTTCGATGCATAAGAAATAAGCATAAATCACATACAATCATTTAATGAAAAATATATATTTTTAAAAAATGCCCTACCATATATTTCATAGGCAGGGGTGACTTCAAAGTATGCTATTTCAAATACTTGGGTGGATGTAGGCACCTTAACATATGGAATAATTGGGTAGGGGAAATGTGCTTATATATACTAACCTAAAGTGTTAGAGCTGGCCCAAAAATCAGTTCTGAGAACTATTCAAAGATGTCAGGAACCCATCCCATCCCATCCAGTCAATTCTTCACAGACATCAAAGGCTTAGATGTCAGACATTTCTTCATAAAGAATGTAATATTGTACTCACAAAAAAACTTAATAAATAGATCATGAGCTCATGAGAGTGACTTTTAGAGATACCGAAAACGTCTACAGTTTTGTACAACGGTCCTTGAAGTTCTTAGGCCCCAAACTCCACAATAATCTTCCGGATTATATCAAGGAAGTAGATATCTTAAAGATATTTCCGAGGAACACAAGAATCTCCTCACTTATTACATTTCATAGGTAATATTCTAACTGTAAATAACGACGTATTTGAAGAGGTGCATAAATTATGTATAGAAATATATCCTCAGGATTTGAGTAGGTAATTATGCATTTTTTAAACTATAACAATCTCGTCAGAACATCAACATTCTTTTATATTTATATATTTTAAATTTGTTTTTTTGTTTAAATTAATGTGTATGTTTGTTGTAAATAGGCAAACTTTTCTACAGGTGCCTTCCTTAGAACAGACATAGTTTAGTAAAGAAGGCAGGGCACAAAATGTCCCTGTGCATTTTAGGTAGATTTCTTTAGAAAATCACCTCCCCTTAGTTTAAAAGTTTATATATAAGTTTAAATATCTACTTATATCTATCTATCTATATCACTTTCTTGTGAACACAACAACTGCCGTAATTTTCAACCAATAACTTTTAAATTGATACAAAAAATTTAAGGGCTCAAAATCTCGGTCAAGATCTTTAATGGGCAAAATCAGAATAGGGGGGCGGAAATGGGAGGGGTTTTTCGAAAAATTAAAATTTTGCTATAACCTTCTTAGTATATAAGATATCGAATTCATTAAAATTTATTTCTTAGATAAGGGCCTAAAAGTTACGTGAGGTAACTTTTTTTATAGCACCAACTATTGGTTCTAGGGATGGAAAAAAGTGTTTTCAAAATTCATAAAATGTAGGGAAATTATAAGCCTACAATTAACATTTTGAACTGATTCGAACCAATTTATCCCACCCTTAGAACCAATGGTTGGTGCTATCAAAAAAGGTAACTCACTTAACTTTTAGGCCCTTATCTAAAAAATAAAATAAAATTTTAATGAATTCGATATCTTATATACTAAGAAAGTTATGAAAAATTTTACTTTTTCGAAAAAACCCTCCCATTCCCGCCCCCCTCGTCTGATTGTGCCCATTTACGAATTTGACCAAAATTTTGTGCACTCAAAATTTTAGGTATCAATTTAAAAGTGATTGGATGAAAATTACGGCAAGTTCGTACAATTGGAGTTTGCCGATCCCCTACTTTGATCCGGTGAATTGTACCGGGTTATTTTTTAATACGACAAAGGTACATTTGTAACTGTAATTTGCTCTACTACATTTCGATTTTTTTCCTCAATTAAATGACACAATAAATAAATAAATAATACGTCCCAACAGCCATGCTATCATATTTTCGATATTTGAATACCGCTGTGCATTATCATTGCGCCCTATCGAAATGTCAAGTTTCATTCTTCAGTATTAAAAATTTGTTGACTTTAATGTTAATTATTGACACAAACGATTGACAATTGAACTCTTTTTCATTTCTACTTTTCGAGTTGAAAGATGCAACGAATAGTAGCCTATTAAGCATGAATGTATAGAAGCTAAAATGTGCCAAGAGCTGAAAGTAATTCGGTGAAGGTGTTAAGTAACTTCTTATTAACAGTATGCAGTGGTACTTGACCCTTTATTAATTTTATATTATTTTTCTTTGTTTTAGATTCCCCAAAAAGGGATTGGCGATATGAGCACCTGTTACTATCGGTAAGTGCTGATATTTCTCGTTTCTAAATAAGTGAATTATATTAATTTATAACGGATATATTAAAAGGCCCTAAAATTATATTATGATAAGCATTCAAAACTTTGCTACCACAATAAATCTGTAAAAGTTTAAATTATATTGGGTAAGATATATTTATATTTTACCAAGTTACTTGTTTTTTACTAGCAATAACAACATAGATAGATGATAATTTATTTATCCCACCTTTATTTATCACACAGAGGAACGTTTGAAATACTTATTATATTTTCATTATAAAATGAGGTAGGTACCTAATAAGTAATGTTGGGTAAGTTTTTTAATAGATTTGCCTAATTCTATGCCTAAGGGCCTAAATGTTTACAAGCATAGAATAATAAAGGTCACTCACTTTTGAGCTCAGAAGGCAGTTTAGATTCGAGCAGTTCAGTGTTAATGACTGCAATGGGTACCATGTCTTGTCCGGAAAATTTCGACATATCTTCGTGTTGCATATACCCAATAATATAAAATCCAAACCACCCTCAGTTCAAAAGTTTATATATATATCTATACATAAATCTTGATCAAGTTCTTTAATGGGTAAAATTAGACCAAGGGGGTTTTTTCGAAAAAGTGAAATTTTGCTATAACTTTCTTAGTTCCTAAGATATCGATCTTTTAAAATTTTATATTATTCCTTACATAAGGGCCTAAACTTACTTAGTCAACATCTTTGATTGCACCAACTATTGGTCCCAGGGATTGGAAAAGGTGTTTTTTTTTTTAATTCAAAAAATCATTAGTTACAGGATCAAATCCGTTTGAAACATTAATTGTAGGCCAATAATTTCTTTACAACTTTTGTTTGAGACATTTTTTGATTCATATCAAAAAACCATTACGGCACAGTACAAAGAGGGATTCAGTACCTATACGCACTCTCGCTGCGCAAAAGTACGGACGACTGTTTTTTTTTTTTAACAAACTGTTAGATGAGATAGAAATATCAAGATAGCAAGAGAGAGCAGAACTTTCTCGCAGAGGCCTTTTAATATAAGGCAGCACTCCGAAGGATTTCCTTATATCGATTCACTAGTATTCGGTGGTAACGAGACTGTGAAATTTTATTAAAACCATTTTCTCGAATATTCTACAAGTTTTCTCGAGTATTCACTTAGAACCTTTCAGGGGATTAATCTGTATCGATAATCAAATTTAATTTAAGTCAGTTTAATGTTTGAGACAGCAGTCCCTTTGGACTGTTGACCGCGCGACGCAAGGTACAAAATATTTTTTTTATAATACAAATATTTTTTTTCGTGCGACCGGTTTAGTTGATGTGGCTGATCAGGTATTAATTACATTCATTTCTAATTTCTAATCGGCCAACTAATAGTCACCAACTAAGAGTGAATGTCGTTAAAGTTGGGTTAGTTATACCAGAAATATGATTTAATAGCTCCGAGCGTTGAACAGGCGCGGGTTTTGGAGTACCTAAAGTAAGAATAGCGTGGTTCAATAGCACGTTGTTAAAACTGGGACTGAAACACGACTCCTGTGGGAGGTATGTAATATTCTGGATGTATTCAGACGCGAAATGGAGGTTCGGCTATATTTAACGCTGGTGCAACGGAAAATAAAATTCGCGATTGCGGCCGAATGCTTAAAAAAACGATTTTTGCTGCAAACGTCATCATCGAAGCGTTTTTAATTTCCTTTCTGTTTGGGCGTTGGTTTACGCATGATAATGTGGAAAATCCAATTTGATGGACTAAATATTCGGTCGGATATACTTTAAGGATAAAGACGGAAAATGAGTTTACAACTTTGATAATCTCTGTTGGAAATAGACGTGTTTTGTTACGAAAAACCATCAGCCCCATAGAAAGAAGCATCAGCTGATTTTTTACGATTTTTGTGTGTCATTATCGCTCGAGGAAAGAGGCTATTAGCGAAATTGAGAAGTGCTCGCTTTAAAAAAAAGGCCACAGACAAACCTAACGGATGATATAAGTCTGTAACTTATGGGTAGAAAATATCCGATTTGAGAGGCAAATTCGAAAATTTCCAAAATGGAACCTTTTATTCAAGAGAAAGAACGCAAAGCAGATCTTGATCACTATTTTTTTGGAGTTCAACGCGACAACAGCTGAGTTTTGACATTCGATCGACGTACACATTTTTGGATGATTGAAGCTGGTTTCAAGGAATATAGATAATCGCTAGAAGGGACGGTCGAAGGAAGCTACATCTTCGAGAGTACATATATAAGGACTGAAGATCGGCTAGCGGAGCCCGGACCCATGAGAGAATATTCCGGGACCTTTTCTCGGAAATTTCCTTAAGGAAGTTTCTGGACCTCGAACTTTCCTCTAAGGTCGACTTGAGGAAAAAATCTTTTTGGAAGAGCTTCGATCAGCGGACAGTATAGACTAATTTTTTTGGAAAAGTGAAGCTGGATTGAATGAAAAAGTGAGCTTGTTATGCTAATGACAGTTGAGTTCCAGAACGGAATTACTCGGGGACACGACCGCTCGAAGGAACCTTCTTTCAACTAAGGGGAACCAGACCACGGGTCCCGTCGGGGAAAACGACTGTCCATATGTGTGCAGTAACCCTTAATACTTGATTTATTGTAAATGTGATACTGTGATAATGTGTCAAAGGCCGTCAACGGTCGGAGATATTTTCGAGTTGGAAATGCATTGTAGGTAAATTAGGCACGCTATATTGAAGCCCCATTTGTAAATATCAACAGCTTGTAATATTATTAAAATTGTTGTAAATATAACGGTCATAATTAAAGTATATTTATTTGCGAGTGATTGGTTCTCGACGAAAGTGTATCATGAACCTTTTCGAGTTTGGAGAGGCATTGTAAAGACACACTTGAGTGTCATCACGCTGTATGACACTCTACCCCGTGACGTTGTTGTAAATAAATTTGTTCAACACATTCGAGTTGTTTTTATTTGATGGGAATTGATGAAAGGTAGAGTTAATTTCCATGTTTAGCAACACATTTGAGGTCTATAAACAATATATCGATTAAATTTAAACGTCAATAATACATTTTTTATATTCCCCAATACCATAGCAACCAGTCATAGCAACATAGCATAGCAACGTAATGGATTTAAATTCGGATATATTTTCTTTCCGAAATTAGTTGCTATGCATTTTTTATATTAATCTGAAAAAGACGACAAGATGGCGGTCTGAAAATGTTTTTCCGTGGGTTTAGAATAATGTAATATAGATTGCCTGTGGCTAGATAATTTCGAAATAACATTTATACAGTGCATAATAGTCGATATAGTTCATAATAGATAAAAGCAGGCCGCTAGCAGGCCAGTGATTAGGTGAAAATAAGTAACATCAAAAACTGTTCTTTGAGACCCGCAAAAGTTAGTGGAACCTGAGGGAATCACGCTGCGAACACGAGGGCAGTCTTTGGTTTCCCAATTTGCTGTTCCACTTATATTTTTACCTTTTTACTTTAATTGGTAGCTTTTAATAGGTCAGTTAATTTGGTAACATTACAGAGATGAATTCATTGATAGGAAATAATGATGTTGATGAATTTTAAAAATCACCTATTACCAATATTGTCATGGATGGAAAAGTAAATGGTTCCAGTACAGATATTAGAATTTTAAAGATGTATGTAATCTTTCTTTTTCTTTTGCTAAATATTCAATTTGAGTTTACCACCTCATCATGCCTTGATCTATATAAATGCCTAAATATTTGATGGAAACTGAAGTGGTGTAAAATTTATGATGAATTGAAAGAATATTATCATGACCTTGTACCTACCTATGTTTTTGAGGTGATGATTAGGAGAGCAATGGGTACCATGTCATGACTTCCTGGAAATTTGACATATCTTCGCATTTTATATCCCCTAGAACCCAAAACCAGCCTCTGATTAAAAGTTTAACTTTATGTATCTACCTATCTATATCACTTTCTTGTTAACACGACAACTACCGTAATATATTTATCCAATCACTTTTAAATTGATACATAAAATTTTGAGTTCACAAAATTTCGGTCAAGTTCGTTAATGGACAAAATCAGACCAGGGGGGCGGGAATGGAAGGGAATGGAAGGGAATCGCGCGGCAGCTAGCGCAATGTTTGATACAAGTTCGTACAATTGGAGTTCACCGATCCCCTACTTTTATCCGGTGAATTGTACCGGGTTATTTTTTAATACGACAAAGGTACATTTGTAACTGTAATTTGCTCTACTACATTTCGATTTTTTTCCTCAATTAAATGACACAATAAATAAATAAATAATACGCCCCAACAGCCATGCTATCATATTTTCGATATTTGAATACCGCTGTGCATTATCGTTGCGCCCTATCGAAATGTCAAGTTTCATTCTACAGTATTAAAAATTCATTGACTTTAATGTTAATTATTGACACAAACAATTGACAATTGAACTCTTTTTCATTTCTACTTTTCGAGCTGAAAGATGCAACGAATAGTAGCCTATTAAGCATGAATGTATAGAAGCTAAAATGTGCCAAGAGCTGAAAGTAATTCGGTGAAGGTGTTAAGTAACTTCTTATTAACAGTATGCAGTGGTATTTGACCCTTTATTCATTTTATATTATTCTTCTTTGTTTTAGATTCCCCAAAAAGGGATTGGCGATATGAGCACCTGTTACTATCGGTAAGTGCTGATATTTCTCGTTTCTAAATAAGTGAATTATATTAATTTATAACGGATATATTAAAAGGCCCTAAAATTATATTACGATAAGCATTCAAAACTTTTCTAGCCGCTTAGAAGTAATCATTATGTCCGAGTGCGGTTTGAGAGACAGTGGAAGCCAGGAAAAATAGTCAAACAAATACCGTGCAGGGTCCTGTATGTGTATATTTATTTTGATAAGAATAAAAAAGGGAAAATTATTTATAAGATATAGATTCTTTGAAACATTTTATCGATGTTTGAAAGGCAAAGTGACTAACAAGCTAAAGGACAAACTTTACAACAGAAGCATTTTAAAGATTGCATTTTTTAAAAAAATATATTAATACTTAAGTAACTGACCGATTTGAGATTTGATTGCAAAGTTATAAATTTAATAATATTATGTTTTGCTATCATTTTCTTTACCAAACTCTAACGGATTGAAAATTACATGGCTTGTTAATCAAATTATTAATTTCCTCATTAAAATAAACTCCTACAAATACAGTGACTTTGATACCTGTACCTAAATTAAATGGGTAACTTTATAAGAGATTGGGCCAACTTTTTATAGTATTTTTTTTACAGTATTTTAAGTCAAACTTAGCTATTGAAAATGTAGTAGAGCAATGGTTCAAAAGAAATATTTTTTTACCTAAAATAATAATTGTTATTGAAAGATTGATTACAAGATAGGACATGATGTCCTACAGCTAGGCCCTACAGGCGTCATTGACGGCATCTTCCCCCCAGACTAGACGCGCCTGTGGTACTAACTTGCTATGGGTTGCTTCAATTCCTATCTCCTTCCGTTTTGACAATATAGTATAGTAATTAGGAATAATGGAACAGTAAATTCGTACAAGCGATTGACACTACTACACTCTGTTTCCTGCTGCTTTAACTAGAATATCGCCTGTACTAAAGAAGGCAGTGTCGTTTTTTTCAAGGTTTAAATGCTACGCGGTACGCAGGTTACTGTTTTCGTTTACGAGAATGTTTATATTTCAGGCAATTATAATATTAGTTGTATATTGTATAATTTTTGTATAATGATATTTTAACTGTGTGATTTTTAAGCGCGATTTAGTACCTGCAGTTTGAAAGTACGTCGCAACTTATTATGACTTACATATTCCAATACCGTGAAAGTGCAACAGAGCCCGAAGCGCAGAGGCATATAGCGCCGAAAGCGTCGAGCACACCTCAGCATCAGCAGGCTTTCTCCTATAAATGCCCCGTTCTTTTTTGAAGTGAAACTAATGTGCGCATGATAGTGACTTCGAAATGCTACCTTGGCGCCGTCGAGCTAGAGTAGGGGTCTAGGAGCTCATCGCTGCGGTAGCCAAAACCTCGCAGGTATGTATTTCTCTTGAATTAAATAATCTCTTTATTTAAATAATCAATCGACTGGGTTTTAAATTAATTAATACTGTAAAATCGTAAATCATTAACACCAAAAGTATAAGTCGTAATCGGGTGTCTCAAATTTTTCTACTTTCTTTTCCAACATACAGCACTGCTAAACACCATTTATTAACCATGTCTTAGCCGCCTCGTCTCGTGAAGATTACCTTAGTTACTGTTGCGAAGATACAAATATTGCACATTTGTATTGCAAATATTGCAACTCAGCTGCACTGAGGGTTCAATCTTTGCATTGACAACACGCTGAAAGATGCCAACTGGATATCTATTCCAGGCTCCTAAAATAATGTTTTCTAAAGGCTAATAATAATAATAACCCAATAAATGGCAGTCACTATTTTGGTAAAGCTTTTCGCTATTAAGAAAAGACACAAATTCGCTTTCTTTATTCTTTATTCTTCATTGAAAGAAATCAACAGTCTTGCATACAATGAGAGTTTACATTAAAAAGGTATTTGTAAAACTAATAACAAATTTCTATTGTTAATATAAAACCTAAATTAGAAACTAAAAAACTTATAATTCAATTTTACTTTAAACTATTAAACACATAACAAAATGCTAACATGGCTCGAACTAACATAGAATAAGGTATAATAAATACCTTAATTAAGTATATTTATGTTAAAATTTAACAATATTTTAACAAAACTGTCTTCTTTAATTCCTCACAAAATTTTATTTCTGTCTTCCTTAAAAGATGACGTTACTTATTGCAAAGACGAACGATTATTGGTAACAAACAATTTTGACTCCCACATATATTCAAAAAACATAAAATCTTAACCTTTTTACTGCCAGAGACACTTTTTAAAAATTGCACTCAAACCGTGCGCTTAGTAAAATACTAATTTTAGAAAACTACCTATGTTTTAGGTAATTTCTTTGGGAAAGCTACCTATTGTAATGGGTACCATTTCATGACTTCCGGAATATTTCCACATGTCTTCGCGTTTCACATCCCCTAGAACCCAAAACCATCCTCAGTTGTAATTTTATTTATAAGTTTACAAGCTGACCCGGCGAACTTAACCTCATCAATATCAATTGTTGTTTTAACTTTTAGCTGAATTAAGTTTAGTTTTTATTAAGAATGCATACCGACCGCGCAGACGGTAAAATCCGATATATATGTTTCGATGTGTGCAAGACAAACGTGTAAGCTACTATCGACCTTATATCAACGACATTGTGGGATTATAAGAGCAATTTGTTTTAAAGCTCTTTAGTCGGATCGTATAAGACAGAGATAGAATAAATATTTTTTGATGGAGCTTATAATAAGTTTATTTTAACGTTGTTTAAATATTTAGGCAGCAAGAATTAAAATTGTTAATATTTTCGAGCTATATTGTAAAGATTGTAAGAAATGTAAAATATAGTCTGTGACAGTGGTATTTTATCTAAAGTATTATTTGGTTGAGGTTCTTAGAGAAGGATCTTCTATTCTTTAAAACAGGACCGGGTGTGTGGCGGGTTCATCTGTCACAGTCTATATTAATATTCTTTTGTAGCATTTGTGTTCATTGATTTTATTAAAAAATAAGATTACTATTAAGGAAGCTAACTAAACTTCAAACAGGACTTGCGTAAGCAGGACTTGGATAAGTGACAACGGGCACAGTACTACGGGATTAACTTCTCTGCGTTTCTGGCATTGCAATGTCGTAGAAGGCAATTTTAATAGAGTCCATCACGAGAAGACCGTCGCGACCTCAAAGAAGTTTAATCAAATCTTCTACTTTGGACAACGCTCACTGTAAGAATTATTTACATACGTGAATTGATTTATCGAAATGTCTTCGTTTGTATATTAAAGTTATATGAACATGTTCACAGATCATCGCGATTGGAACGGGGATATGACGTGGACTACGTGATATTTCATTTGAAAGAGAGTAGAGTATATGTAACATTTCCAGCTGCCTCTGACCTTTAGGATTTCGACTTCTCTACGTCGCATAGAGCGCAGTGCAACTCGTATTCCATCCCGGCAGCAAAAAAGACTTACATTAAAAGCCTAAATTGATGAAATCTGAAGGTTATTTATCTTGTAAAACGGTTTTGTTTAATTGCATTAGTGTGCGATAGTTTCTAAACTCACCGGACATATTTGCAGATCCATAATACACAGTAGAATCAGTCTGGTGGGTATGGTTGAGAACAAGATTGGTTGGCGAATCTACTGTGACTGATGAAGGGGAGCCTCGAATTGCGCTTTATGCAGTCATTGTATTTCTGGGATCTTGAAGACGCTAGAAAATAATATGTTAACGGTATTTAGATATAACATTGATTGTAAAGAGCACAAAAATTATGCTCTATATTTCATTCATAATATGTTAACCGTATTTAGATATAACATTGATTGTAAAGAGCACAAAAATTATGCTCTATATTTCATTCAGCGTCTTATCTTACATTTGTGTTGTTACTTTTATTTAACTTAGATTTTTAATAAGTTTATTTTAACGTTGTTTAAATATTTAGGCAGCAAGAATTAAAATTGTTAATATTTTCGAGCTATATTGTAAAGATTGTAAGAAATGTAAAATATAGTCTGTGACAGTGGTATTTTATCTAAAGTATTATTTGGTTGAGGTTCTTAGAGAAGGATCTTCTATTCTTTAAAACAGGACCGGGTGTGTGGCGGGTTCATCTGTCACAGTCTATATTAATATTCTTTTGTAGCATTTGTGTTCATTGATTTTATTAAAAAATAAGATTACTATTAAGGAAGCTAACTTAACTTCAAACAGGACTTGCGTAAGCAGGACTTGGATAAGTGACAACGGGCACAGTACTACGGGATTAACTTCTCTGCGTTTCTGGCATTGCAATGTCGTAGAAGGCAATTTTAATAGAGTCCATCACGAGAAGACCGTCGCGACCTCAAAGAAGTTTAATCAAATCTTCTACTTTGGACAACGCTCACTGTAAGAATTATTTACATACGTGAATTGATTTTTCGAAATGTCTTCGTTTGTATATTAAAGTTATATGAACATGTTCACAGATCATCGCGATTGGAACGGGGATATGACGTGGACTACGTGATATTTCATTTGAAAGAGAGTAGAGTATATGTAACATTTCCAGCTGCCTCTGACCTTTAGGATTTCGACTTCTCTACGTCGTATAGAGCGCAGTGCAACTCGTATTCCATCCCGGCAGCAAAGAAGACTTACATTAAAAGCCTAAATTGATGAAATCTGAAGGTTATTTATCTTGTAAAACGGTTTTGTTTAATTGCATTAGTGTGCGATAGTTTCTATACTCACCGGACATATTTGCAGATCCATAATACACAGTAGAATCAGTCTGGTGGGTATGGTTGAGAACAAGATTGGTTGGCGAATCTACTGTGACTGATGAAGGGGAGCCTCGAATTGCGCTTTATGCAGTCATTGTATTTCTGGGATCTTGAAGACGCTAGAAAATAATATGTTAACGGTATTTAGATATAACATTGATTGTAAAGAGCACAAAAATTATGCTCTATATTTCATTCATAATATGTTAACCGTATTTAGATATAACATTGATTGTAAAGAGCACAAAAATTATGCTCTATATTTCATTCATAATATGTTAACCATATTTAGATATAACATTGATTGTAAAGAGCACAAAAATTATGCTCTATATTTCATTCAGCGTCTTATCTTACATTTGTGTTGTTACTTTTATTTAACTTAGATTTTTAATAAGTTTATTTTAACGTTGTTTAAATATTTAGGCAGCAAGAATTAAAATTGTTAATATTTTCGAGCTATATTGTAAAGATTGTAAGAAATGTATAATATAGTCTGTGACAGTGGTATTTTATCTAAAGTATTATTTGGTTGAGGTTCTTAGAGAAGGATCTTCTATTCTTTAAAACAGGACCGGGTGTGTGGCGGGTTCATCTGTCACAGTCTATATTAATATTCTTTTGTAGCATTTGTGTTCATTGATTTTATTAAAAAATAAGATTACTATTAAGGAAGCTAACTAAACTTCAAACAGGACTTGCGTAAGCAGGACTTGGATAAGTGACAACGGGCACAGTACTACGGGATTAACTTCTCTGCGTTTCTGGCATTGCAATGTCGTAGAAGGCAATTTTAATAGAGTCCATCACGAGAAGACCGTCGCGACCTCAAAGAAGTTTAATCAAATCTTCTACTTTGGACAACGCTCACTGTAAGAATTATTTACATACGTGAATTGATTTATCGAAATGTCTTCGTTTGTATATTAAAGTTATATGAACATGTTCACAGATCATCGCGATTGGAACGGGGATATGACGTGGACTACGTGATATTTCATTTGAAAGAGAGTAGAGTATATGTAACATTTCCAGCTGCCTCTGACCTTTAGGATTTCGACTTCTCTACGTCGCATAGAGCGCAGTGCAACTCGTATTCCATCCCGGCAGCAAAGAAGACTTACATTAAAAGCCTAAATTGATGAAAT
The DNA here is from genome assembly GCA_020383195.1 of Neomicropteryx cornuta. NCBI lineage: Eukaryota > Metazoa > Arthropoda > Insecta > Lepidoptera > Micropterigidae > Neomicropteryx > Neomicropteryx cornuta. The sequence continues at coordinate 41,810,682 of JAHKQU010000018.1, forward strand.
CTGAAGGTTATTTATCTTGTAAAACGGTTTTGTTTAATTGCATTAGTGTGCGATAGTTTCTATACTCACCGGACATATTTGCAGATCCATAATACACAGTAGAATCAGTCTGGTGGGTATGGTTGAGAACAAGATTGGTTGGCGAATCTACTGTGACTGATGAAGGGGAGCCTCGAATTGCGCTTTATGCAGTCATTGTATTTCTGGGATCTTGAAGACGCTAGAAAATAATATGTTAACCGTATTTAGATATAACATTGATTGTAAAGAGCACAAAAATTATGCTCTATATTTCATTCAGCGTCTTATCTTACATTTGTGTTGTTACTTTTATTTAACTTAGATTTTTAATAAGTTTATTTTAACGTTGTTTAAATATTTAGGCAGCAAGAATTAAAATTGTTAATATTTTCGAGCTATATTGTAAAGATTGTAAGAAATGTATAATATAGTCTGTGACAGTGGTATTTTATCTAAAGTATTATTTGGTTGAGGTTCTTAGAGAAGGATCTTCTATTCTTTAAAACAGGACCGGGTGTGTGGCGGGTTCATCTGTCACAGTCTATATTAATATTCTTTTGTAGCATTTGTGTTCATTGATTTTATTAAAAAATAAGATTACTATTAAGGAAGCTAACTAAACTTCAAACAGGACTTGCGTAAGCAGGACTTGGATAAGTGACAACGGGCACAGTACTACGGGATTAACTTCTCTGCGTTTCTGGCATTGCAATGTCGTAGAAGGCAATTTTAATAGAGTCCATCACGAGAAGACCGTCGCGACCTCAAAGAAGTTTAATCAAATCTTCTACTTTGGACAACGCTCACTGTAAGAATTATTTACATACGTGAATTGATTTATCGAAATGTCTTCGTTTGTATATTAAAGTTATATGAACATGTTCACAGATCATCGCGATTGGAACGGGGATATGACGTGGACTACGTGATATTTCATTTGAAAGAGAGTAGAGTATATGTAACATTTCCAGCTGCCTCTGACCTTTAGGATTTCGACTTCTCTACGTCGTATAGAGCGCAGTGCAACTCGTATTCCATCCCGGCAGCAAAGAAGACTTACATTAAAAGCCTAAATTGATGAAATCTGAAGGTTATTTATCTTGTAAAACGGTTTTGTTTAATTGCATTAGTGTGCGATAGTTTCTAAACTCACCGGACATATTTGCAGATCCATAATACACAGTAGAATCAGTCTGGTGGGTATGGTTGAGAACAAGATTGGTTGGCGAATCTACTGTGACTGATGAAGGGGAGCCTCGAATTGCGCTTTATGCAGTCATTGTATTTCTGGGATCTTGAAGACGCTAGAAAATAATATGTTAACCGTATTTAGATATAACATTGGTTGTAAAGAGCACAAAAATTATGCTCTATATTTCATTCATAATATGTTAACCGTATTTAGATATAACATTGATTGTAAAGAGCACAAAAATTATGCTCTATATTTCATTCATAATATGTTAACCGTATTTAGATATAACATTGATTGTAAAGAGCACAAAAATTATGCTCTATATTTCATTCAGCGTCTTATCTTACATTTGTGTTGTTACTTTTATTTAACTTAGATTTTTAATAAGTTTATTTTAACGTTGTTTAAATATTTAGGCAGCAAGAATTAAAATTGTTAATATTTTCGAGCTATATTGTAAAGATTGTAAGAAATGTATAATATAGTCTGTGACAGTGGTATTTTATCTAAAGTATTATTTGGTTGAGGTTCTTAGAGAAGGATCTTCTATTCTTTAAAACAGGACCGGGTGTGTGGCGGGTTCATCTGTCACAGTCTATATTAATATTCTTTTGTAGCATTTGTGTTCATTGATTTTATTAAAAAATAAGATTACTATTAAGGAAGCTAACTAAACTTCAAACAGGACTTGCGTAAGCAGGACTTGGATAAGTGACAACGGGCACAGTACTACGGGATTAACTTCTCTGCGTTTCTGGCATTGCAATGTCGTAGAAGGCAATTTTAATAGAGTCCATCACGAGAAGACCGTCGCGACCTCAAAGAAGTTTAATCAAATCTTCTACTTTGGACAACGCTCACTGTAAGAATTATTTACATACGTGAATTGATTTTTCGAAATGTCTTCGTTTGTATATTAAAGTTATATGAACATGTTCACAGATCATCGCGATTGGAACGGGGATATGACGTGGACTACGTGATATTACATTTGAAAGAGAGTAGAGTATATGTAACATTTCCAGCTGCCTCTGACCTTTAGGATTTCGACTTCTCTACGTCGCATAGAGCGCAGTGCAACTCGTATTCCATCCCGGCAGCAAAGAAGACTTACATTAAAAGCCTAAATTGATGAAATCTGAAGGTTATTTATCTTGTAAAACGGTTTTGTTTAATTGCATTAGTGTGCGATAGTTTCTAAACTCACCGGACATATTTGCAGATCCATAATACACAGTAGAATCAGTCTGGTGGGTATGGTTGAGAACAAGATTGGTTGGCGAATCTACTGTGACTGATGAAGGGGAGCCTCGAATTGCGCTTTATGCAGTCATTGTATTTCTGGGATCTTGAAGACGCTAGAAAATAATATGTTAACCGTATTTAGATATAACATTGATTGTAAAGAGCACAAAAATTATGCTCTATATTTCATTCATAATATGTTAACCATATTTAGATATAACATTGATTGTAAAGAGCACAAAAATTATGCTCTATATTTCATTCAGCGTCTTATCTTACATTTGTGTTGTTACTTTTATTTAACTTAGATTTTTAATAAGTTTATTTTAACGTTGTTTAAATATTTAGGCAGCAAGAATTAAAATTGTTAATATTTTCGAGCTATATTGTAAAGATTGTAAGAAATGTATAATATAGTCTGTGACAGTGGTATTTTATCTAAAGTATTATTTGGTTGAGGTTCTTAGAGAAGGATCTTCTATTCTTTAAAACAGGACCGGGTGTGTGGCGGGTTCATCTGTCACAGTCTATATTAATATTCTTTTGTAGCATTTGTGTTCATTGATTTTATTAAAAAATAAGATTACTATTAAGGAAGCTAACTAAACTTCAAACAGGACTTGCGTAAGCAGGACTTGGATAAGTGACAACGGGCACAGTACTACGGGATTAACTTCTCTGCGTTTCTGGCATTGCAATGTCGTAGAAGGCAATTTTAATAGAGTCCATCACGAGAAGACCGTCGCGACCTCAAAGAAGTTTAATCAAATCTTCTACTTTGGACAACGCTCACTGTAAGAATTATTTACATACGTGAATTGATTTATCGAAATGTCTTCGTTTGTATATTAAAGTTATATGAACATGTTCACAGATCATCGCGATTGGAACGGGGATATGACGTGGACTACGTGATATTTCATTTGAAAGAGAGTAGAGTATATGTAACATTTCCAGCTGCCTCTGACCTTTAGGATTTCGACTTCTCTACGTCGTATAGAGCGCAGTGCAACTCGTATTCCATACCGGCAGCAAAGAAGACTTACATTAAAAGCCTAAATTGATGAAATCTGAAGGTTATTTATCTTGTAAAACGGTTTTGTTTAATTGCATTAGTGTGCGATAGTTTCTAAACTCACCGGACATATTTGCAGATCCATAATACACAGTAGAATCAGTCTGGTGGGTATGGTTGAGAACAAGATTGGTTGGCGAATCTACTGTGACTGATGAAGGGGAGCCTCGAATTGCGCTTTATGCAGTCATTGTATTTCTGGGATCTTGAAGACGCTAGAAAATAATATGTTAACCGTATTTAGATATAACATTGATTGTAAAGAGCACAAAAATTATGCTCTATATTTCATTCATAATATGTTAACCGTATTTAGATATAACATTGATTGTAAAGAGCACAAAAATTATGCTCTATATTTCATTCAGCGTCTTATCTTACATTTGTGTTGTTACTTTTATTTAACTTAGATTTTTAATAAGTTTATTTTAACGTTGTTTAAATATTTAGGCAGCAAGAATTAAAATTGTTAATATTTTCGAGCTATATTGTAAAGATTGTAAGAAATGTAAAATATAGTCTGTGACAGTGGTATTTTATCTAAAGTATTATTTGGTTGAGGTTCTTAGAGAAGGATCTTCTATTCTTTAAAACAGGACCGGGTGTGTGGCGGGTTCATCTGTCACAGTCTATATTAATATTCTTTTGTAGCATTTGTGTTCATTGATTTTATTAAAAAATAAGATTACTATTAAGAAAGCTAACTAAACTTCAAACAGGACTTGCGTAAGCAGGACTTGGATAAGTGACAACGGGCACAGTACTACGGGATTAACTTCTCTGCGTTTCTGGCATTGCAATGTCGTAGAAGGCAATTTTAATAGAGTCCATCACGAGAAGACCGTCGCGACCTCAAAGAAGTTTAATCAAATCTTCTACTTTGGACAACGCTCACTGTAAGAATTATTTACATACGTGAATTGATTTATCGAAATGTCTTCGTTTGTATATTAAAGTTATATGAACATGTTCACAGATCATCGCGTTTGGAACGGGGATATGACGTGGACTACGTGATATTTCATTTGAAAGAGAGTAGAGTATATGTAACATTTCCAGCTGCCTCTGACCTTTAGGATTTCGACTTCTCTACGTCGCATAGAGCGCAGTGCAACTCGTATTCCATCCCGGCAGCAAAGAAGACTTACATTAAAAGCCTAAATTGATGAAATCTGAAGGTTATTTATCTTGTAAAACGGTTTTGTTTAATTGCATTAGTGTGCGATAGTTTCTAAACTCACCGGACATATTTGCAGATCCATAATACACAGTAGAATCAGTCTGGTGGGTATGGTTGAGAACAAGATTGGTTGGCGAATCTACTGTGACTGATGAAGGGGAGCCTCGAATTGCGCTTTATGCAGTCATTGTATTTCTGGGATCTTTAAAACGCTAGAAAATAATATGTTAACCGTATTTAGATATAACATTGATTGTAAAGAGCACAAAAATTATGCTCTATATTTCATTCATAATATGTTAACCGTATTTAGATATAACATTGATTGTAAAGAGCACAAAAATTATGCTCTATATTTCATTCAGCGTCTTATCTTACATTTGTGTTGTTACTTTTATTTAACTTAGATTTTTAATAAGTTTATTTTAACGTTGTTTAAATATTTAGGCAGCAAGAATTAAAATTGTTAATATTTTCGAGCTATATTGTAAAGATTGTAAGAAATGTATAATATAGTCTGTGACAGTGGTATTTTATCTAAAGTATTATTTGGTTGAGGTTCTTAGAGAAGGATCTTCTATTCTTTAAAACAGGACCGGGTGTGTGGCGGGTTCATCTGTCACAGTCTATATTAATATTCTTTTGTAGCATTTGTGTTCATTGATTTTATTAAAAAATAAGATTACTATTAAGGAAGCTAACTAAACTTCAAACAGGACTTGCGTAAGCAGGACTTGGATAAGTGACAACGGGCACAGTACTACGGGATTAACTTCTCTGCGTTTCTGGCATTGCAATGTCGTAGAAGGCAATTTTAATAGAGTCCATCACGAGAAGACCGTCGCGACCTCAAAGAAGTTTAATCAAATCTTCTACTTTGGACAACGCTCACTGTAAGAATTATTTACATACGTGAATTGATTTATCGAAATGTCTTCGTTTGTATATTAAAGTTATATGAACATGTTCACAGATCATCGCGATTGGAACGGGGATATGACGTGGACTACGTGATATTTCATTTGAAAGAGAGTAGAGTATATGTAACATTTCCAGCTGCCTCTGACCTTTAGGATTTCGACTTCTCTACGTCGCATAGAGCGCAGTGCAACTCGTATTCCATCCCGGCAGCAAAGAAGACTTACATTAAAAGCCTAAATTGATGAAATCTGAAGGTTATTTATCTTGTAAAACGGTTTTGTTTAATTGCATTAGTGTGCGATAGTTTCTAAACTCACCGGACATATTTGCAGATCCATAATACACAGGAGAATCAGTCTGGTGGGTATGGTTGAGAACAAGATTGGTTGGCGAATCTACTGTGACTGATGAAGGGGAGCCTCGAATTGCGCTTTATGCAGTCATTGTATTTCTGGGATCTTGAAGACGCTAGAAAATAATATGTTAACCGTATTTAGATATAACATTGATTGTAAAGAGCACAAAAATTATGCTCTATATTTCATTCATAATATGTTAACCATATTTAGATATAACATTGATTGTAAAGAGCACAAAAATTATGCTCTATATTTCATTCAGCGTCTTATCTTACATTTGTGTTGTTACTTTTATTTAACTTAGATTTTTAATAAGTTTATTTTAACGTTGTTTAAATATTTAGGCAGCAAGAATTAAAATTGTTAATATTTTCGAGCTATATTGTAAAGATTGTAAGAAATGTATAATATAGTCTGTGACAGTGGTATTTTATCTAAAGTATTATTTGGTTGAGGTTCTTAGAGAAGGATCTTCTATTCTTTAAAACAGGACCGGGTGTGTGGCGGGTTCATCTGTCACAGTCTATATTAATATTCTTTTGTAGCATTTGTGTTCATTGATTTTATTAAAAAATAAGATTACTATTAAGGAAGCTAACTAAACTTCAAACAGGACTTGCGTAAGCAGGACTTGGATAAGTGACAACGGGCACAGTACTACGGGATTAACTTCTCTGCGTTTCTGGCATTGCAATGTCGTAGAAGGCAATTTTAATAGAGTCCATCACGAGAAGACCGTCGCGACCTCAAAGAAGTTTAATCAAATCTTCTACTTTGGACAACGCTCACTGTAAGAATTATTTACATACGTGAATTGATTTATCGAAATGTCTTCGTTTGTATATTAAAGTTATATGAACATGTTCACAGATCATCGCGATTGGAACGGGGATATGACGTGGACTACGTGATATTTCATTTGAAAGAGAGTAGAGTATATGTAACATTTCCAGCTGCCTCTGACCTTTAGGATTTCGACTTCTCTACGTCGTATAGAGCGCAGTGCAACTCGTATTCCATCCCGGCAGCAAAGAAGACTTACATTAAAAGCCTAAATTGATGAAATCTGAAGGTTATTTATCTTGTAAAACGGTTTTGTTTAATTGCATTAGTGTGCGATAGTTTCTAAACTCACCGGACATATTTGCAGATCCATAATACACAGTAGAATCAGTCTGGTTGGTATGGTTGAGAACAAGATTGGTTGGCGAATCTACTGTGACTGATGAAGGGGAGCCTCGAATTGCGCTTTATGCAGTCATTGTATTTCTGGGATCTTGAAGACGCTAGAAAATAATATGTTAACCGTATTTAGATATAACATTGGTTGTAAAGAGCACAAAAATTATGCTCTATATTTCATTCATAATATGTTAACCGTATTTAGATATAACATTGATTGTAAAGAGCACAAAAATTATGCTCTATATTTCATTCATAATATGTTAACCGTATTTAGATATAACATTGATTGTAAAGAGCACAAAAATTATGCTCTATATTTCATTCAGCGTCTTATCTTACATTTGTGTTGTTACTTTTATTTAACTTAGATTTTTAATAAGTTTATTTTAACGTTGTTTAAATATTTAGGCAGCAAGAATTAAAATTGTTAATATTTTCGAGCTATATTGTAAAGATTGTAAGAAATGTAAAATATAGTCTGTGACAGTGGTATTTTATCTAAAGTATTATTTGGTTGAGGTTCTTAGAGAAGGATCTTCTATTCTTTAAAACAGGACCGGGTGTGTGGCGGGTTCATCTGTCACAGTCTATATTAATATTCTTTTGTAGCATTTGTGTTCATTGATTTTATTAAAAAATAAGATTACTATTAAGGAAGCTAACTAAACTTCAAACAGGACTTGCGTAAGCAGGACTTGGATAAGTGACAACGGGCACAGTACTACGGGATTAACTTCTCTGCGTTTCTGGCATTGCAATGTCGTAGAAGGCAATTTTAATAGAGTCCATCACGAGAAGACCGTCGCGACCTCAAAGAAGTTTAATCAAATCTTCTACTTTGGACAACGCTCACTGTAAGAATTATTTACATACGTGAATTGATTTATCGAAATGTCTTCGTTTGTATATTAAAGTTATATGAACATGTTCACAGATCATCGCGATTGGAACGGGGATATGACGTGGACTACGTGATATTTCATTTGAAAGAGAGTAGAGTATATGTAACATTTCCAGCTGCCTCTGACCTTTAGGATTTCGACTTCTCTACGTCGCATAGAGCGCAGTGCAACTCGTATTCCATCCCGGCAGCAAAGAAGACTTACATTAAAAGCCTAAATTGATGAAATCTGAAGGTTATTTATCTTGTAAAACGGTTTTGTTTAATTGCATTAGTGTGCGATAGTTTCTAAACTCACCGGACATATTTGCAGATCCATAATACACAGTAGAATCAGTCTGGTGGGTATGGTTGAGAACAAGATTGGTTGGCGAATCTACTGTGACTGATGAAGGGGAGCCTCGAATTGCGCTTTATGCAGTCATTGTATTTCTGGGATCTTGAAGACGCTAGAAAATAATATGTTAACCGTATTTAGATATAACATTGATTGTAAAGAGCACAAAAATTATGCTCTATATTTCATTCATAATATGTTAACCATATTTAGATATAACATTGATTGTAAAGAGCACAAAAATTATGCTCTATATTTCATTCAGCGTCTTATCTTACATTTGTGTTGTTACTTTTATTTAACTTAGATTTTTAATAAGTTTATTTTAACGTTGTTTAAATATTTAGGCAGCAAGAATTAAAATTGTTAATATTTTCGAGCTATATTGTAAAGATTGTAAGAAATGTATAATATAGTCTGTGACAGTGGTATTTTATCTAAAGTATTATTTGGTTGAGGTTCTTAGAGAAGGATCTTCTATTCTTTAAAACAGGACCGGGTGTGTGGCGGGTTCATCTGTCACAGTCTATATTAATATTCTTTTGTAGCATTTGTGTTCATTGATTTTATTAAAAAATAAGATTACTATTAAGGAAGCTAACTAAACTTCAAACAGGACTTGCGTAAGCAGGACTTGGATAAGTGACAACGGGCACAGTACTACGGGATTAACTTCTCTGCGTTTCTGGCATTGCAATGTCGTAGAAGGCAATTTTAATAGAGTCCATCACGAGAAGACCGTCGCGACCTCAAAGAAGTTTAATCAAATCTTCTACTTTGGACAACGCTCACTGTAAGAATTATTTACATACGTGAATTGATTTATCGAAATGTCTTCGTTTGTATATTAAAGTTATATGAACATGTTCACAGATCATCGCGATTGGAACGGGGATATGACGTGGACTACGTGATATTTCATTTGAAAGAGAGTAGAGTATATGTAACATTTCCAGCTGCCTCTGACCTTTAGGATTTCGACTTCTCTACGTCGCATAGAGCGCAGTGCAACTCGTATTCCATCCCGGCAGCAAAGAAGACTTACATTAAAAGCCTAAATTGATGAAATCTGAAGGTTATTTATCTTGTAAAACGGTTTTGTTTAATTGCATTAGTGTGCGATAGTTTCTAAACTCACCGGACATATTTGCAGATCCATAATACACAGTAGAATCAGTCTGGTGGGTATGGTTGAGAACAAGATTGGTTGGCGAATCTACTGTGACTGATGAAGGGGAGCCTCGAATTGCGCTTTATGCAGTCATTGTATTTCTGGGATCTTGAAGACGCTAGAAAATAATATGTTAACCGTATTTAGATATAACATTGATTGTAAAGAGCACAAAAATTATGCTCTATATTTCATTCATAATATGTTAACCATATTTAGATATAACATTGATTGTAAAGAGCACAAAAATTATGCTCTATATTTCATTCAGCGTCTTATCTTACATTTGTGTTGTTACTTTTATTTAACTTAGATTTTTAATAAGTTTATTTTAACGTTGTTTAAATATTTAGGCAGCAAGAATTAAAATTGTTAATATTTTCGAGCTATATTGTAAAGATTGTAAGAAATGTATAATATAGTCTGTGACAGTGGTATTTTATCTAAAGTATTATTTGGTTGAGGTTCTTAGAGAAGGATCTTCTATTCTTTAAAACAGGACCGGGTGTGTGGCGGGTTCATCTGTCACAGTCTATATTAATATTCTTTTGTAGCATTTGTGTTCATTGATTTTATTAAAAAATAAGATTACTATTAAGGAAGCTAACTAAACTTCAAACAGGACTTGCGTAAGCAGGACTTGGATAAGTGACAACGGGCACAGTACTACGGGATTAACTTCTCTGCGTTTCTGGCATTGCAATGTCGTAGAAGGCAATTTTAATAGAGTCCATCACGAGAAGACCGTCGCGACCTCAAAGAAGTTTAATCAAATCTTCTACTTTGGACAACGCTCACTGTAAGAATTATTTACATACGTGAATTGATTTATCGAAATGTCTTCGTTTGTATATTAAAGTTATATGAACATGTTCACAGATCATCGCGATTGGAACGGGGATATGACGTGGACTACGTGATATTTCATTTGAAAGAGAGTAGAGTATATGTAACATTTCCAGCTGCCTCTGACCTTTAGGATTTCGACTTCTCTACGTCGTATAGAGCGCAGTGCAACTCGTATTCCATCCCGGCAGCAAAGAAGACTTACATTAAAAGCCTAAATTGATGAAATCTGAAGGTTATTTATCTTGTAAAACGGTTTTGTTTAATTGCATTAGTGTGCGATAGTTTCTAAACTCACCGGACATATTTGCAGATCCATAATACACAGTAGAATCAGTCTGGTTGGTATGGTTGAGAACAAGATTGGTTGGCGAATCTACTGTGACTGATGAAGGGGAGCCTCGAATTGCGCTTTATGCAGTCATTGTATTTCTGGGATCTTGAAGACGCTAGAAAATAATATGTTAACCGTATTTAGATATAACATTGGTTGTAAAGAGCACAAAAATTATGCTCTATATTTCATTCATAATATGTTAACCGTATTTAGATATAACATTGATTGTAAAGAGCACAAAAATTATGCTCTATATTTCATTCATAATATGTTAACCGTATTTAGATATAACATTGATTGTAAAGAGCACAAAAATTATGCTCTATATTTCATTCAGCGTCTTATCTTACATTTGTGTTGTTACTTTTATTTAACTTAGATTTTTAATAAGTTTATTTTAACGTTGTTTAAATATTTAGGCAGCAAGAATTAAAATTGTTAATATTTTCGAGCTATATTGTAAAGATTGTAAGAAATGTAAAATATAGTCTGTGACAGTGGTATTTTATCTAAAGTATTATTTGGTTGAGGTTCTTAGAGAAGGATCTTCTATTCTTTAAAACAGGACCGGGTGTGTGGCGGGTTCATCTGTCACAGTCTATATTAATATTCTTTTGTAGCATTTGTGTTCATTGATTTTATTAAAAAATAAGATTACTATTAAGGAAGCTAACTAAACTTCAAACAGGACTTGCGTAAGCAGGACTTGGATAAGTGACAACGGGCACAGTACTACGGGATTAACTTCTCTGCGTTTCTGGCATTGCAATGTCGTAGAAGGCAATTTTAATAGAGTCCATCACGAGAAGACCGTCGCGACCTCAAAGAAGTTTAATCAAATCTTCTACTTTGGACAACGCTCACTGTAAGAATTATTTACATACGTGAATTGATTTATCGAAATGTCTTCGTTTGTATATTAAAGTTATATGAACATGTTCACAGATCATCGCGATTGGAACGGGGATATGACGTGGACTACGTGATATTTCATTTGAAAGAGAGTAGAGTATATGTAACATTTCCAGCTGCCTCTGACCTTTAGGATTTCGACTTCTCTACGTCGTATAGAGCGCAGTGCAACTCGTATTCCATACCGGCAGCAAAGAAGACTTACATTAAAAGCCTAAATTGATGAAATCTGAAGGTTATTTATCTTGTAAAACGGTTTTGTTTAATTGCATTAGTGTGCGATAGTTTCTAAACTCACCGGACATATTTGCAGATCCATAATACACAGTAGAATCAGTCTGGTGGGTATGGTTGAGAACAAGATTGGTTGGCGAATCTACTGTGACTGATGAAGGGGAGCCTCGAATTGCGCTTTATGCAGTCATTGTATTTCTGGGATCTTGAAGACGCTAGAAAATAATATGTTAACCGTATTTAGATATAACATTGATTGTAAAGAGCACAAAAATTATGCTCTATATTTCATTCAGCGTCTTATCTTACTTTTATTTAACTTAGATTTTTAATAAGTTTATTTTAACGTTGTTTAAATATTTAGGCAGCAAGAATTAAAATTGTTAATATTTTCGAGCTATATTGTAAAGATTGTAAGAAATGTATAATATAGTCTGTGACAGTGGTATTTTATCTAAAGTATTATTTGGTTGAGGTTCTTAGAGAAGGATCTTCTATTCTTTAAAACAGGACCGGGTGTGTGGCGGGTTCATCTGTCACAGTCTATATTAATATTCTTTTGTAGCATTTGTGTTCATTGATTTTATTAAAAAATAAGATTACTATTAAGGAAGCTAACTAAACTTCAAACAGGACTTGCGTAAGCAGGACTTGGATAAGTGACAACGGGCACAGTACTACGGGATTAACTTCTCTGCGTTTCTGGCATTGCAATGTCGTAGAAGGCAATTTTAATAGAGTCCATCACGAGAAGACCGTCGCGACCTCAAAGAAGTTTAATCAAATCTTCTACTTTGGACAACGCTCACTGTAAGAATTATTTACATACGTGAATTGATTTATCGAAATGTCTTCGTTTGTATATTAAAGTTATATGAACATGTTCACAGATCATCGCGATTGGAACGGGGATATGACGTGGACTACGTGATATTTCATTTGAAAGAGAGTAGAGTATATGTAACATTTCCAGCTGCCTCTGACCTTTAGGATTTCGACTTCTCTACGTCGTATAGAGCGCAGTGCAACTCGTATTCCATCCCGGCAGCAAAGAAGACTTACATTAAAAGCCTAAATTGATGAAATCTGAAGGTTATTTATCTTGTAAAACGGTTTTGTTTAATTGCATTAGTGTGCGATAGTTTCTAAACTCACCGGACATATTTGCAGATCCATAATACACAGTAGAATCAGTCTGGTTGGTATGGTTGAGAACAAGATTGGTTGGCGAATCTACTGTGACTGATGAAGGGGAGCCTCGAATTGCGCTTTATGCAGTCATTGTATTTCTGGGATCTTGAAGACGCTAGAAAATAATATGTTAACCGTATTTAGATATAACATTGGTTGTAAAGAGCACAAAAATTATGCTCTATATTTCATTCATAATATGTTAACCGTATTTAGATATAACATTGATTGTAAAGAGCACAAAAATTATGCTCTATATTTCATTCATAATATGTTAACCGTATTTAGATATAACATTGATTGTAAAGAGCACAAAAATTATGCTCTATATTTCATTCAGCGTCTTATCTTACATTTGTGTTGTTACTTTTATTTAACTTAGATTTTTAATAAGTTTATTTTAACGTTGTTTAAATATTTAGGCAGCAAGAATTAAAATTGTTAATATTTTCGAGCTATATTGTAAAGATTGTAAGAAATGTAAAATATAGTCTGTGACAGTGGTATTTTATCTAAAGTATTATTTGGTTGAGGTTCTTAGAGAAGGATCTTCTATTCTTTAAAACAGGACCGGGTGTGTGGCGGGTTCATCTGTCACAGTCTATATTAATATTCTTTTGTAGCATTTGTGTTCATTGATTTTATTAAAAAATAAGATTACTATTAAGGAAGCTAACTAAACTTCAAACAGGACTTGCGTAAGCAGGACTTGGATAAGTGACAACGGGCACAGTACTACGGGATTAACTTCTCTGCGTTTCTGGCATTGCAATGTCGTAGAAGGCAATTTTAATAGAGTCCATCACGAGAAGACCGTCGCGACCTCAAAGAAGTTTAATCAAATCTTCTACTTTGGACAACGCTCACTGTAAGAATTATTTACATACGTGAATTGATTTATCGAAATGTCTTCGTTTGTATATTAAAGTTATATGAACATGTTCACAGATCATCGCGATTGGAACGGGGATATGACGTGGACTACGTGATATTTCATTTGAAAGAGAGTAGAGTATATGTAACATTTCCAGCTGCCTCTGACCTTTAGGATTTCGACTTCTCTACGTCGTATAGAGCGCAGTGCAACTCGTATTCCATACCGGCAGCAAAGAAGACTTACATTAAAAGCCTAAATTGATGAAATCTGAAGGTTATTTATCTTGTAAAACGGTTTTGTTTAATTGCATTAGTGTGCGATAGTTTCTATACTCACCGGACATATTTGCAGATCCATAATACACAGTAGAATCAGTCTGGTGGGTATGGTTGAGAACAAGATTGGTTGGCGAATCTACTTTGACTGATGAAGGGGAGCCTCGAATTGCGCTTTATGCAGTCATTGTATTTCTGGGATCTTGAAGACGCTAGAAAATAATATGTTAACGGTATTTAGATATAACATTGATTGTAAAGAGCACAAAAATTATGCTCTATATTTCATTCATAATATGTTAACCGTATTTAGATATAACATTGATTGTAAAGAGCACAAAAATTATGCTCTATATTTCATTCATAATATGTTAACCGTATTTAGATATAACATTGATTGTAAAGAGCACAAAAATTATGCTCTATATTTCATTCAGCGTCTTATCTTACATTTGTGTTGTTACTTTTATTTAACTTAGATTTTTAATAAGTTTATTTTAACGTTGTTTAAATATTTAGGCAGCAAGAATTAAAATTGTTAATATTTTCGAGCTATATTGTAAAGATTGTAAGAAATGTAAAATATAGTCTGTGACAGTGGTATTTTATCTAAAGTATTATTTGGTTGAGGTTCTTAGAGAAGGATCTTCTATTCTTTAAAACAGGACCGGGTGTGTGGCGGGTTCATCTGTCACAGTCTATATTAATATTCTTTTGTAGCATTTGTGTTCATTGATTTTATTAAAAAATAAGATTACTATTAAGGAAGCTAACTAAACTTCAAACAGGACTTGCGTAAGCAGGACTTGGATAAGTGACAACGGGCACAGTACTACGGGATTAACTTCTCTGCGTTTCTGGCATTGCAATGTCGTAGAAGGCAATTTTAATAGAGTCCATCACGAGAAGACCGTCGCGACCTCAAAGAAGTTTAATCAAATCTTCTACTTTGGACAACGCTCACTGTAAGAATTATTTACATACGTGAATTGATTTATCGAAATGTCTTCGTTTGTATATTAAAGTTATATGAACATGTTCACAGATCATCGCGATTGGAACGGGGATATGACGTGGACTACGTGATATTTCATTTGAAAGAGAGTAGAGTATATGTAACATTTCCAGCTGCCTCTGACCTTTAGGATTTCGACTTCTCTACGTCGCATAGAGCGCAGTGCAACTCGTATTCCATCCCGGCAGCAAAGAAGACTTACATTAAAAGCCTAAATTGATGAAATCTGAAGGTTATTTATCTTGTAAAACGGTTTTGTTTAATTGCATTAGTGTGCGATAGTTTCTAAACTCACCGGACATATTTGCAGATCCATAATACACAGTAGAATCAGTCTGGTGGGTATGGTTGAGAACAAGATTGGTTGGCGAATCTACTGTGACTGATGAAGGGGAGCCTCGAATTGCGCTTTATGCAGTCATTGTATTTCTGGGATCTTGAAGACGCTAGAAAATAATATGTTAACCGTATTTAGATATAACATTGATTGTAAAGAGCACAAAAATTATGCTCTATATTTCATTCATAATATGTTAACCATATTTAGATATAACATTGATTGTAAAGAGCACAAAAATTATGCTCTATATTTCATTCAGCGTCTTATCTTACATTTGTGTTGTTACTTTTATTTAACTTAGATTTTTAATAAGTTTATTTTAACGTTGTTTAAATATTTAGGCAGCAAGAATTAAAATTGTTAATATTTTCGAGCTATATTGTAAAGATTGTAAGAAATGTATAATATAGTCTGTGACAGTGGTATTTTATCTAAAGTATTATTTGGTTGAGGTTCTTAGAGAAGGATCTTCTATTCTTTAAAACAGGACCGGGTGTGTGGCGGGTTCATCTGTCACAGTCTATATTAATATTCTTTTGTAGCATTTGTGTTCATTGATTTTATTAAAAAATAAGATTACTATTAAGGAAGCTAACTAAACTTCAAACAGGACTTGCGTAAGCAGGACTTGGATAAGTGACAACGGGCACAGTACTACGGGATTAACTTCTCTGCGTTTCTGGCATTGCAATGTCGTAGAAGGCAATTTTAATAGAGTCCATCACGAGAAGACCGTCGCGACCTCAAAGAAGTTTAATCAAATCTTCTACTTTGGACAACGCTCACTGTAAGAATTATTTACATACGTGAATTGATTTATCGAAATGTCTTCGTTTGTATATTAAAGTTATATGAACATGTTCACAGATCATCGCGATTGGAACGGGGATATGACGTGGACTACGTGATATTTCATTTGAAAGAGAGTAGAGTATATGTAACATTTCCAGCTGCCTCTGACCTTTAGGATTTCGACTTCTCTACGTCGTATAGAGCGCAGTGCAACTCGTATTCCATACCGGCAGCAAAGAAGACTTACATTAAAAGCCTAAATTGATGAAATCTGAAGGTTATTTATCTTGTAAAACGGTTTTGTTTAATTGCATTAGTGTGCGATAGTTTCTAAACTCACCGGACATATTTGCAGATCCATAATACACAGTAGAATCAGTCTGGTGGGTATGGTTGAGAACAAGATTGGTTGGCGAATCTACTGTGACTGATGAAGGGGAGCCTCGAATTGCGCTTTATGCAGTCATTGTATTTCTGGGATCTTGAAGACGCTAGAAAATAATATGTTAACCGTATTTAGATATAACATTGATTGTAAAGAGCACAAAAATTATGCTCTATATTTCATTCAGCGTCTTATCTTACATTTGTGTTGTTACTTTTATTTAACTTAGATTTTTAATAAGTTTATTTTAACGTTGTTTAAATATTTAGGCAGCAAGAATTAAAATTGTTAATATTTTCGAGCTATATTGTAAAGATTGTAAGAAATGTAAAATATAGTCTGTGACAGTGGTATTTTATCTAAAGTATTATTTGGTTGAGGTTCTTAGAGAAGGATCTTCTATTCTTTAAAACAGGACCGGGTGTGTGGCGGGTTCATCTGTCACAGTCTATATTAATATTCTTTTGTAGCATTTGTGTTCATTGATTTTATTAAAAAATAAGATTACTATTAAGGAAGCTAACTAAACTTCAAACAGGACTTGCGTAAGCAGGACTTGGATAAGTGACAACGGGCACAGTACTACGGGATTAACTTCTCTGCGTTTCTGGCATTGCAATGTCGTAGAAGGCAATTTTAATAGAGTCCATCACGAGAAGACCGTCGCGACCTCAAAGAAGTTTAATCAAATCTTCTACTTTGGACAACGCTCACTGTAAGAATTATTTACATACGTGAATTGATTTATCGAAATGTCTTCGTTTGTATATTAAAGTTATATGAACATGTTCACAGATCATCGCGATTGGAACGGGGATATGACGTGGACTACGTGATATTTCATTTGAAAGAGAGTAGAGTATATGTAACATTTCCAGCTGCCTCTGACCTTTAGGATTTCGACTTCTCTACGTCGTATAGAGCGCAGTGCAACTCGTATTCCATCCCGGCAGCAAAGAAGACTTACATTAAAAGCCTAAATTGATGAAATCTGAAGGTTATTTATCTTGTAAAACGGTTTTGTTTAATTGCATTAGTGTGCGATAGTTTCTAAACTCACCGGACATATATGCAGATCCATAATACACAGTAGAATCAGTCTGGTTGGTATGGTTGAGAACAAGATTGGTTGGCGAATCTACTGTGACTGATGAAGGGGAGCCTCGAATTGCGCTTTATGCAGTCATTGTATTTCTGGGATCTTGAAGACGCTAGAAAATAATATGTTAACCGTATTTAGATATAACATTGGTTGTAAAGAGCACAAAAATTATGCTCTATATTTCATTCATAATATGTTAACCGTATTTAGATATAACATTGATTGTAAAGAGCACAAAAATTATGCTCTATATTTCATTCATAATATGTTAACCGTATTTAGATATAACATTGATTGTAAAGAGCACAAAAATTATGCTCTATATTTCATTCAGCGTCTTATCTTACATTTGTGTTGTTACTTTTATTTAACTTAGATTTTTAATAAGTTTATTTTAACGTTGTTTAAATATTTAGGCAGCAAGAATTAAAATTGTTAATATTTTCGAGCTATATTGTAAAGATTGTAAGAAATGTAAAATATAGTCTGTGACAGTGGTATTTTATCTAAAGTATTATTTGGTTGAGGTTCTTAGAGAAGGATCTTCTATTCTTTAAAACAGGACCGGGTGTGTGGCGGGTTCATCTGTCACAGTCTATATTAATATTCTTTTGTAGCATTTGTGTTCATTGATTTTATTAAAAAATAAGATTACTATTAAGGAAGCTAACTAAACTTCAAACAGGACTTGCGTAAGCAGGACTTGGATAAGTGACAACGGGCACAGTACTACGGGATTAACTTCTCTGCGTTTCTGGCATTGCAATGTCGTAGAAGGCAATTTTAATAGAGTCCATCACGAGAAGACCGTCGCGACCTCAAAGAAGTTTAATCAAATCTTCTACTTTGGACAACGCTCACTGTAAGAATTATTTACATACGTGAATTGATTTATCGAAATGTCTTCGTTTGTATATTAAAGTTATATGAACATGTTCACAGATCATCGCGATTGGAACGGGGATATGACGTGGACTACGTGATATTTCATTTGAAAGAGAGTAGAGTATATGTAACATTTCCAGCTGCCTCTGACCTTTAGGATTTCGACTTCTCTACGTCGCATAGAGCGCAGTGCAACTCGTATTCCATCCCGGCAGCAAAGAAGACTTACATTAAAAGCCTAAATTGATGAAATCTGAAGGTTATTTATCTTGTAAAACGGTTTTGTTTAATTGCATTAGTGTGCGATAGTTTCTAAACTCACCGGACATATTTGCAGATCCATAATACACAGTAGAATCAGTCTGGTGGGTATGGTTGAGAACAAGATTGGTTGGCGAATCTACTGTGACTGATGAAGGGGAGCCTCGAATTGCGCTTTATGCAGTCATTGTATTTCTGGGATCTTGAAGACGCTAGAAAATAATATGTTAACCGTATTTAGATATAACATTGATTGTAAAGAGCACAAAAATTATGCTCTATATTTCATTCAGCGTCTTATCTTACATTTGTGTTGTTACTTTTATTTAACTTAGATTTTTAATAAGTTTATTTTAACGTTGTTTAAATATTTAGGCAGCAAGAATTAAAATTGTTAATATTTTCGAGCTATATTGTAAAGATTGTAAGAAATGTATAATATAGTCTGTGACAGTGGTATTTTATCTAAAGTATTATTTGGTTGAGGTTCTTAGAGAAGGATCTTCTATTCTTTAAAACAGGACCGGGTGTGTGGCGGGTTCATCTGTCACAGTCTATATTAATATTCTTTTGTAGCATTTGTGTTCATTGATTTTATTAAAAAATAAGATTACTATTAAGGAAGCTAACTAAACTTCAAACAGGACTTGCGTAAGCAGGACTTGGATAAGTGACAACGGGCACAGTACTACGGGATTAACTTCTCTGCGTTTCTGGCATTGCAATGTCGTAGAAGGCAATTTTAATAGAGTCCATCACGAGAAGACCGTCGCGACCTCAAAGAAGTTTAATCAAATCTTCTACTTTGGACAACGCTCACTGTAAGAATTATTTACATACGTGAATTGATTTATCGAAATGTCTTCGTTTGTATATTAAAGTTATATGAACATGTTCACAGATCATCGCGATTGGAACGGGGATATGACGTGGACTACGTGATATTTCATTTGAAAGAGAGTAGAGTATATGTAACATTTCCAGCTGCCTCTGACCTTTAGGATTTCGACTTCTCTACGTCGCATAGAGCGCAGTGCAACTCGTATTCCATCCCGGCAGCAAAGAAGACTTACATTAAAAGCCTAAATTGATGAAATCTGAAGGTTATTTATCTTGTAAAACGGTTTTGTTTAATTGCATTAGTGTGCGATAGTTTCTAAACTCACCGGACATATTTGCAGATCCATAATACACAGTAGAATCAGTCTGGTGGGTATGGTTGAGAACAAGATTGGTTGGCGAATCTACTGTGACTGATGAAGGGGAGCCTCGAATTGCGCTTTATGCAGTCATTGTATTTCTGGGATCTTGAAGACGCTAGAAAATAATATGTTAACCGTATTTAGATATAACATTGATTGTAAAGAGCACAAAAATTATGCTCTATATTTCATTCATAATATGTTAACCATATTTAGATATAACATTGATTGTAAAGAGCACAAAAATTATGCTCTATATTTCATTCAGCGTCTTATCTTACATTTGTGTTGTTACTTTTATTTAACTTAGATTTTTAATAAGTTTATTTTAACGTTGTTTAAATATTTAGGCAGCAAGAATTAAAATTGTTAATATTTTCGAGCTATATTGTAAAGATTGTAAGAAATGTATAATATAGTCTGTGACAGTGGTATTTTATCTAAAGTATTATTTGGTTGAGGTTCTTAGAGAAGGATCTTCTATTCTTTAAAACAGGACCGGGTGTGTGGCGGGTTCATCTGTCACAGTCTATATTAATATTCTTTTGTAGCATTTGTGTTCATTGATTTTATTAAAAAATAAGATTACTATTAAGGAAGCTA
Source organism: Neomicropteryx cornuta (assembly GCA_020383195.1). Classification (NCBI taxonomy): domain Eukaryota; kingdom Metazoa; phylum Arthropoda; class Insecta; order Lepidoptera; family Micropterigidae; genus Neomicropteryx; species Neomicropteryx cornuta. Next base: position 41,831,529 of record JAHKQU010000018.1, read on the forward strand.
ACTAAACTTCAAACAGGACTTGCGTAAGCAGGACTTGGATAAGTGACAACGGGCACAGTACTACGGGATTAACTTCTCTGCGTTTCTGGCATTGCAATGTCGTAGAAGGCAATTTTAATAGAGTCCATCACGAGAAGACCGTCGCGACCTCAAAGAAGTTTAATCAAATCTTCTACTTTGGACAACGCTCACTGTAAGAATTATTTACATACGTGAATTGATTTATCGAAATGTCTTCGTTTGTATATTAAAGTTATATGAACATGTTCACAGATCATCGCGATTGGAACGGGGATATGACGTGGACTACGTGATATTTCATTTGAAAGAGAGTAGAGTATATGTAACATTTCCAGCTGCCTCTGACCTTTAGGATTTCGACTTCTCTACGTCGCATAGAGCGCAGTGCAACTCGTATTCCATCCCGGCAGCAAAGAAGACTTACATTAAAAGCCTAAATTGATGAAATCTGAAGGTTATTTATCTTGTAAAACGGTTTTGTTTAATTGCATTAGTGTGCGATAGTTTCTAAACTCACCGGACATATTTGCAGATCCATAATACACAGTAGAATCAGTCTGGTGGGTATGGTTGAGAACAAGATTGGTTGGCGAATCTACTGTGACTGATGAAGGGGAGCCTCGAATTGCGCTTTATGCAGTCATTGTATTTCTGGGATCTTGAAGACGCTAGAAAATAATATGTTAACCGTATTTAGATATAACATTGATTGTAAAGAGCACAAAAATTATGCTCTATATTTCATTCATAATATGTTAACCGTATTTAGATATAACATTGATTGTAAAGAGCACAAAAATTATGCTCTATATTTCATTCAGCGTCTTATCTTACATTTGTGTTGTTACTTTTATTTAACTTAGATTTTTAATAAGTTTATTTTAACGTTGTTTAAATATTTAGGCAGCAAGAATTAAAATTGTTAATATTTTCGAGCTATATTGTAAAGATTGTAAGAAATGTATAATATAGTCTGTGACAGTGGTATTTTATCTAAAGTATTATTTGGTTGAGGTTCTTAGAGAAGGATCTTCTATTCTTTAAAACAGGACCGGGTGTGTGGCGGGTTCATCTGTCACAGTCTATATTAATATTCTTTTGTAGCATTTGTGTTCATTGATTTTATTAAAAAATAAGATTACTATTAAGGAAGCTAACTAAACTTCAAACAGGACTTGCGTAAGCAGGACTTGGATAAGTGACAACGGGCACAGTACTACGGGATTAACTTCTCTGCGTTTCTGGCATTGCAATGTCGTAGAAGGCAATTTTAATAGAGTCCATCACGAGAAGACCGTCGCGACCTCAAAGAAGTTTAATCAAATCTTCTACTTTGGACAACGCTCACTGTAAGAATTATTTACATACGTGAATTGATTTATCGAAATGTCTTCGTTTGTATATTAAAGTTATATGAACATGTTCACAGATCATCGCGATTGGAACGGGGATATGACGTGGACTACGTGATATTTCATTTGAAAGAGAGTAGAGTATATGTAACATTTCCAGCTGCCTCTGACCTTTAGGATTTCGACTTCTCTACGTCGCATAGAGCGCAGTGCAACTCGTATTCCATCCCGGCAGCAAAGAAGACTTACATTAAAAGCCTAAATTGATGAAATCTGAAGGTTATTTATCTTGTAAAACGGTTTTGTTTAATTGCATTAGTGTGCGATAGTTTCTAAACTCACCGGACATATTTGCAGATCCATAATACACAGTAGAATCAGTCTGGTGGGTATGGTTGAGAACAAGATTGGTTGGCGAATCTACTGTGACTGATGAAGGGGAGCCTCGAATTGCGCTTTATGCAGTCATTGTATTTCTGGGATCTTGAAGACGCTAGAAAATAATATGTTAACCGTATTTAGATATAACATTGATTGTAAAGAGCACAAAAATTATGCTCTATATTTCATTCATAATATGTTAACCGCATTTAGATATAACATTGATTGTAAAGAGCACAAAAATTATGCTCTATATTTCATTCAGCGTCTTATCTTACATTTGTGTTGTTACTTTTATTTAACTTAGATTTTTAATAAGTTTATTTTAACGTTGTTTAAATATTTAGGCAGCAAGAATTAAAATTGTTAATATTTTCGAGCTATATTGTAAAGATTGTAAGAAATGTAAAATATAGTCTGTGACAGTGGTATTTTATCTAAAGTATTATTTGGTTGAGGTTCTTAGAGAAGGATCTTCTATTCTTTAAAACAGGACCGGGTGTGTGGCGGGTTCATCTGTCACAGTCTATATTAATATTCTTTTGTAGCATTTGTGTTCATTGATTTTATTAAAAAATAAGATTACTATTAAGGAAGCTAACTAAACTTCAAACAGGACTTGCGTAAGCAGGACTTGGATAAGTGACAACGGGCACAGTACTACGGGATTAACTTCTCTGCGTTTCTGGCATTGCAATGTCGTAGAAGGCAATTTTAATAGAGTCCATCACGAGAAGACCGTCGCGACATCAAAGAAGTTTAATCAAATCTTCTACTTTGGACAACGCTCACTGTAAGAATTATTTACATACGTGAATTGATTTATCGAAATGTCTTCGTTTGTATATTAAAGTTATATGAACATGTTCACAGATCATCGCGATTGGAACGGGGATATGACGTGGACTACGTGATATTTCATTTGAAAGAGAGTAGAGTATATGTAACATTTCCAGCTGCCTCTGACCTTTAGGATTTCGACTTCTCTACGTCGTATAGAGCGCAGTGCAACTCGTATTCCATCCCGGCAGCAAAGAAGACTTACATTAAAAGCCTAAATTGATGAAATCTGAAGGTTATTTATCTTGTAAAACGGTTTTGTTTAATTGCATTAGTGTGCGATAGTTTCTATACTCACCGGACATATTTGCAGATCCATAATACACAGTAGAATCAGTCTGGTGGGTATGGTTGAGAACAAGATTGGTTGGCGAATCTACTTTGACTGATGAAGGGGAGCCTCGAATTGCGCTTTATGCAGTCATTGTATTTCTGGGATCTTGAAGACGCTAGAAAATAATATGTTAACGGTATTTAGATATAACATTGATTGTAAAGAGCACAAAAATTATGCTCTATATTTCATTCATAATATGTTAACCGTATTTAGATATAACATTGATTGTAAAGAGCACAAAAATTATGCTCTATATTTCATTCATAATATGTTAACCGTATTTAGATATAACATTGATTGTAAAGAGCACAAAAATTATGCTCTATATTTCATTCAGCGTCTTATCTTACATTTGTGTTGTTACTTTTATTTAACTTAGATTTTTAATAAGTTTATTTTAACGTTGTTTAAATATTTAGGCAGCAAGAATTAAAATTGTTAATATTTTCGAGCTATATTGTAAAGATTGTAAGAAATGTATAATATAGTCTGTGACAGTGGTATTTTATCTAAAGTATTATTTGGTTGAGGTTCTTAGAGAAGGATCTTCTATTCTTTAAAACAGGACCGGGTGTGTGGCGGGTTCATCTGTCACAGTCTATATTAATATTCTTTTGTAGCATTTGTGTTCATTGATTTTATTAAAAAATAAGATTACTATTAAGGAAGCTAACTAAACTTCAAACAGGACTTGCGTAAGCAGGACTTGGATAAGTGACAACGGGCACAGTACTACGGGATTAACTTCTCTGCGTTTCTGGCATTGCAATGTCGTAGAAGGCAATTTTAATAGAGTCCATCACGAGAAGACCGTCGCGACCTCAAAGAAGTTTAATCAAATCTTCTACTTTGGACAACGCTCACTGTAAGAATTATTTACATACGTGAATTGATTTATCGAAATGTCTTCGTTTGTATATTAAAGTTATATGAACATGTTCACAGATCATCGCGATTGGAACGGGGATATGACGTGGACTACGTGATATTTCATTTGAAAGAGAGTAGAGTATATGTAACATTTCCAGCTGCCTCTGACCTTTAGGATTTCGACTTCTCTACGTCGTATAGAGCGCAGTGCAACTCGTATTCCATACCGGCAGCAAAGAAGACTTACATTAAAAGCCTAAATTGATGAAATCTGAAGGTTATTTATCTTGTAAAACGGTTTTGTTTAATGGCATTAGTGTGCGATAGTTTCTATACTCACCGGACATATTTGCAGATCCATAATACACAGTAGAATCAGTCTGGTGGGTATGGTTGAGAACAAGATTGGTTGGCGAATCTACTTTGACTGATGAAGGGGAGCCTCGAATTGCGCTTTATGCAGTCATTGTATTTCTGGGATCTTGAAGACGCTAGAAAATAATATGTTAACGGTATTTAGATATAACATTGATTGTAAAGAGCACAAAAATTATGCTCTATATTTCATTCATAATATGTTAACCGTATTTAGATATAACATTGATTGTAAAGAGCACAAAAATTATGCTCTATATTTCATTCATAATATGTTAACCGTATTTAGATATAACATTGATTGTAAAGAGCACAAAAATTATGCTCTATATTTCATTCAGCGTCTTATCTTACATTTGTGTTGTTACTTTTATTTAACTTAGATTTTTAATAAGTTTATTTTAACGTTGTTTAAATATTTAGGCAGCAAGAATTAAAATTGTTAATATTTTCGAGCTATATTGTAAAGATTGTAAGAAATGTAAAATATAGTCTGTGACAGTGGTATTTTATCTAAAGTATTATTTGGTTGAGGTTCTTAGAGAAGGATCTTCTATTCTTTAAAACAGGACCGGGTGTGTGGCGGGTTCATCTGTCACAGTCTATATTAATATTCTTTTGTAGCATTTGTGTTCATTGATTTTATTAAAAAATAAGATTACTATTAAGGAAGCTAACTAAACTTCAAACAGGACTTGCGTAAGCAGGACTTGGATAAGTGACAACGGACACAGTACTACGGGATTAACTTCTCTGCGTTTCTGGCATTGCAATGTCGTAGAAGGCAATTTTAATAGAGTCCATCACGAGAAGACCGTCGCGACCTCAAAGAAGTTTAATCAAATCTTCTACTTTGGACAACGCTCACTGTAAGAATTATTTACATACGTGAATTGATTTATCGAAATGTCTTCGTTTGTATATTAAAGTTATATGAACATGTTCACAGATCATCGCGATTGGAACGGGGATATGACGTGGACTACGTGATATTTCATTTGAAAGAGAGTAGAGTATATGTAACATTTCCAGCTGCCTCTGACCTTTAGGATTTCGACTTCTCTACGTCGCATAGAGCGCAGTGCAACTCGTATTCCATCCCGGCAGCAAAGAAGACTTACATTAAAAGCCTAAATTGATGAAATCTGAAGGTTATTTATCTTGTAAAACGGTTTTGTTTAATTGCATTAGTGTGCGATAGTTTCTAAACTCACCGGACATATTTGCAGATCCATAATACACAGTAGAATCAGTCTGGTGGGTATGGTTGAGAACAAGATTGGTTGGCGAATCTACTGTGACTGATGAAGGGGAGCCTCGAATTGCGCTTTATGCAGTCATTGTATTTCTGGGATCTTGAAGACGCTAGAAAATAATATGTTAACCGTATTTAGATATAACATTGATTGTAAAGAGCACAAAAATTATGCTCTATATTTCATTCATAATATGTTAACCGTATTTAGATATAACATTGATTGTAAAGAGCACAAAAATTATGCTCTATATTTCATTCAGCGTCTTATCTTACATTTGTGTTGTTACTTTTATTTAACTTAGATTTTTAATAAGTTTATTTTAACGTTGTTTAAATATTTAGGCAGCAAGAATTAAAATTGTTAATATTTTCGAGCTATATTGTAAAGATTGTAAGAAATGTATAATATAGTCTGTGACAGTGGTATTTTATCTAAAGTATTATTTGGTTGAGGTTCTTAGAGAAGGATCTTCTATTCTTTAAAACAGGACCGGGTGTGTGGCGGGTTCATCTGTCACAGTCTATATTAATATTCTTTTGTAGCATTTGTGTTCATTGATTTTATTAAAAAATAAGATTACTATTAAGGAAGCTAACTAAACTTCAAACAGGACTTGCGTAAGCAGGACTTGGATAAGTGACAACGGGCACAGTACTACGGGATTAACTTCTCTGCGTTTCTGGCATTGCAATGTCGTAGAAGGCAATTTTAATAGAGTCCATCACGAGAAGACCGTCGCGACCTCAAAGAAGTTTAATCAAATCTTCTACTTTGGACAACGCTCACTGTAAGAATTATTTACATACGTGAATTGATTTATCGAAATGTCTTCGTTTGTATATTAAAGTTATATGAACATGTTCACAGATCATCGCGATTGGAACGGGGATATGACGTGGACTACGTGATATTTCATTTGAAAGAGAGTAGAGTATATGTAACATTTCCAGCTGCCTCTGACCTTTAGGATTTCGACTTCTCTACGTCGTATAGAGCGCAGTGCAACTCGTATTCCATCCCGGCAGCAAAGAAGACTTACATTAAAAGCCTAAATTGATGAAATCTGAAGGTTATTTATCTTGTAAAACGGTTTTGTTTAATTGCATTAGTGTGCGATAGTTTCTAAACTCACCGGACATATTTGCAGATCCATAATACACAGTAGAATCAGTCTGGTGGGTATGGTTGAGAACAAGATTGGTTGGCGAATCTACTGTGACTGATGAAGGGGAGCCTCGAATTGCGCTTTATGCAGTCATTGTATTTCTGGGATCTTGAAGACGCTAGAAAATAATATGTTAACCGTATTTAGATATAACATTGATTGTAAAGAGCACAAAAATTATGCTCTATATTTCATTCATAATATGTTAACCGTATTTAGATATAACATTGATTGTAAAGAGCACAAAAATTATGCTCTATATTTCATTCAGCGTCTTATCTTACATTTGTGTTGTTACTTTTATTTAACTTAGATTTTTAATAAGTTTATTTTAACGTTGTTTAAATATTTAGGCAGCAAGAATTAAAATTGTTAATATTTTCGAGCTATATTGTAAAGATTGTAAGAAATGTAAAATATAGTCTGTGACAGTGGTATTTTATCTAAAGTATTATTTGGTTGAGGTTCTTAGAGAAGGATCTTCTATTCTTTAAAACAGGACCGGGTGTGTGGCGGGTTCATCTGTCACAGTCTATATTAATATTCTTTTGTAGCATTTGTGTTCATTGATTTTATTAAAAAATAAGATTACTATTAAGGAAGCTAACTAAACTTCAAACAGGACTTGCGTAAGCAGGACTTGGATAAGTGACAACGGGCACAGTACTACGGGATTAACTTCTCTGCGTTTCTGGCATTGCAATGTCGTAGAAGGCAATTTTAATAGAGTCCATCACGAGAAGACCGTCGCGACATCAATGAAGTTTAATCAAATCTTCTACTTTGGACAACGCTCACTGTAAGAATTATTTACATACGTGAATTGATTTATCGAAATGTCTTCGTTTGTATATTAAAGTTATATGAACATGTTCACAGATCATCGCGATTGGAACGGGGATATGACGTGGACTACGTGATATTTCATTTGAAAGAGAGTAGAGTATATGTAACATTTCCAGCTGCCTCTGACCTTTAGGATTTCGACTTCTCTACGTCGTATAGAGCGCAGTGCAACTCGTATTCCATCCCGGCAGCAAAGAAGACTTACATTAAAAGCCTAAATTGATGAAATCTGAAGGTTATTTATCTTGTAAAACGGTTTTGTTTAATTGCATTAGTGTGCGATAGTTTCTATACTCACCGGACATATTTGCAGATCCATAATACACAGTAGAATCAGTCTGGTGGGTATGGTTGAGAACAAGATTGGTTGGCGAATCTACTTTGACTGATGAAGGGGAGCCTCGAATTGCGCTTTATGCAGTCATTGTATTTCTGGGATCTTGAAGACGCTAGAAAATAATATGTTAACTGTATTTAGATATAACATTGATTGTAAAGAGCACAAAAATTATGCTCTATATTTCATTCATAATATGTTAACCGTATTTAGATATAACATTGATTGTAAAGAGCACAAAAATTATGCTCTATATTTCATTCATAATATGTTAACCGTATTTAGATATAACATTGATTGTAAAGAGCACAAAAATTATGCTCTATATTTCATTCAGCGTCTTATCTTACATTTGTGTTGTTACTTTTATTTAACTTAGATTTTTAATAAGTTTATTTTAACGTTGTTTAAATATTTAGGCAGCAAGAATTAAAATTGTTAATATTTTCGAGCTATATTGTAAAGATTGTAAGAAATGTAAAATATAGTCTGTGACAGTGGTATTTTATCTAAAGTATTATTTGGTTGAGGTTCTTAGAGAAGGATCTTCTATTCTTTAAAACAGGACCGGGTGTGTGGCGGGTTCATCTGTCACAGTCTATATTAATATTCTTTTGTAGCATTTGTGTTCATTGATTTTATTAAAAAATAAGATTACTATTAAGGAAGCTAACTAAACTTCAAACAGGACTTGCGTAAGCAGGACTTGGATAAGTGACAACGGGCACAGTACTACGGGATTAACTTCTCTGCGTTTCTGGCATTGCAATGTCGTAGAAGGCAATTTTAATAGAGTCCATCACGAGAAGACCGTCGCGACCTCAAAGAAGTTTAATCAAATCTTCTACTTTGGACAACGCTCACTGTAAGAATTATTTACATACGTGAATTGATTTATCGAAATGTCTTCGTTTGTATATTAAAGTTATATGAACATGTTCACAGATCATCGCGATTGGAACGGGGATATGACGTGGACTACGTGATATTTCATTTGAAAGAGAGTAGAGTATATGTAACATTTCCAGCTGCCTCTGACCTTTAGGATTTCGACTTCTCTACGTCGTATAGAGCGCAGTGCAACTCGTATTCCATCCCGGCAGCAAAGAAGACTTACATTAAAAGCCTAAATTGATGAAATCTGAAGGTTATTTATCTTGTAAAACGGTTTTGTTTAATTGCATTAGTGTGCGATAGTTTCTAAACTCACCGGACATATTTGCAGATCCATAATACACAGTAGAATCAGTCTGGTGGGTATGGTTGAGAACAAGATTGGTTGGCGAATCTACTGTGACTGATGAAGGGGAGCCTCGAATTGCGCTTTATGCAGTCATTGTATTTCTGGGATCTTGAAGACGCTAGAAAATAATATGTTAACCGTATTTAGATATAACATTGATTGTAAAGAGCACAAAAATTATGCTCTATATTTCATTCATAATATGTTAACCGTATTTAGATATAACATTGATTGTAAAGAGCACAAAAATTATGCTCTATATTTCATTCAGCGTCTTATCTTACATTTGTGTTGTTACTTTTATTTAACTTAGATTTTTAATAAGTTTATTTTAACGTTGTTTAAATATTTAGGCAGCAAGAATTAAAATTGTTAATATTTTCGAGCTATATTGTAAAGATTGTAAGAAATGTATAATATAGTCTGTGACAGTGGTATTTTATCTAAAGTATTATTTGGTTGAGGTTCTTAGAGAAGGATCTTCTATTCTTTAAAACAGGACCGGGTGTGTGGCGGGTTCATCTGTCACAGTCTATATTAATATTCTTTTGTAGCATTTGTGTTCATTGATTTTATTAAAAAATAAGATTACTATTAAGGAAGCTAACTAAACTTCAAACAGGACTTGCGTAAGCAGGACTTGGATAAGTGACAACGGGCACAGTACTACGGGATTAACTTCTCTGCGTTTCTGGCATTGCAATGTCGTAGAAGGCAATTTTAATAGAGTCCATCACGAGAAGACCGTCGCGACCTCAAAGAAGTTTAATCAAATCTTCTACTTTGGACAACGCTCACTGTAAGAATTATTTACATACGTGAATTGATTTATCGAAATGTCTTCGTTTGTATATTAAAGTTATATGAACATGTTAACAAATCATCGCGATTGGAACGGGGATATGACGTGGACTACGTGATATTTCATTTGAAAGAGAGTAGAGTATATGTAACATTTCCAGCTGCCTCTGACCTTTAGGATTTCGACTTCTCTACGTCGTATAGAGCGCAGTGCAACTCGTATTCCATCCCGGCAGCAAAGAAGACTTACATTAAAAGCCTAAATTGATGAAATCTGAAGGTTATTTATCTTGTAAAACGGTTTTGTTTAATTGCATTAGTGTGCGATAGTTTCTAAACTCACCGGACATATTTGCAGATCCATAATACACAGTAGAATCAGTCTGGTGGGTATGGTTGAGAACAAGATTGGTTGGCGAATCTACTGTGACTGATGAAGGGGAGCCTCGAATTGCGCTTTATGCAGTCATTGTATTTCTGGGATCTTGAAGACGCTAGAAAATAATATGTTAACCGTATTTAGATATAACATTGATTGTAAAGAGCACAAAAATTATGCTCTATATTTCATTCATAATATGTTAACCGTATTTAGATATAACATTGATTGTAAAGAGCACAAAAATTATGCTCTATATTTCATTCAGCGTCTTATCTTACATTTGTGTTGTTACTTTTATTTAACTTAGATTTTTAATAAGTTTATTTTAACGTTGTTTAAATATTTAGGCAGCAAGAATTAAAATTGTTAATATTTTCGAGCTATATTGTAAAGATTGTAAGAAATGTAAAATATAGTCTGTGACAGTGGTATTTTATCTAAAGTATTATTTGGTTGAGGTTCTTAGAGAAGGATCTTCTATTCTTTAAAACAGGACCGGGTGTGTGGCGGGTTCATCTGTCACAGTCTATATTAATATTCTTTTGTAGCATTTGTGTTCATTGATTTTATTAAAAAATAAGATTACTATTAAGGAAGCTAACTAAACTTCAAACAGGACTTGCGTAAGCAGGACTTGGATAAGTGACAACGGGCACAGTACTACGGGATTAACTTCTCTGCGTTTCTGGCATTGCAATGTCGTAGAAGGCAATTTTAATAGAGTCCATCACGAGAAGACCGTCGCGACATCAATGAAGTTTAATCAAATCTTCTACTTTGGACAACGCTCACTGTAAGAATTATTTACATACGTGAATTGATTTATCGAAATGTCTTCGTTTGTATATTAAAGTTATATGAACATGTTCACAGATCATCGCGATTGGAACGGGGATATGACGTGGACTACGTGATATTTCATTTGAAAGAGAGTAGAGTATATGTAACATTTCCAGCTGCCTCTGACCTTTAGGATTTCGACTTCTCTACGTCGTATAGAGCGCAGTGCAACTCGTATTCCATCCCGGCAGCAAAGAAGACTTACATTAAAAGCCTAAATTGATGAAATCTGAAGGTTATTTATCTTGTAAAACGGTTTTGTTTAATTGCATTAGTGTGCGATAGTTTCTATACTCACCGGACATATTTGCAGATCCATAATACACAGTAGAATCAGTCTGGTGGGTATGGTTGAGAACAAGATTGGTTGGCGAATCTACTTTGACTGATGAAGGGGAGCCTCGAATTGCGCTTTATGCAGTCATTGTATTTCTGGGATCTTGAAGACGCTAGAAAATAATATGTTAACGGTATTTAGATATAACATTGATTGTAAAGAGCACAAAAATTATGCTCTATATTTCATTCATAATATGTTAACCGTATTTAGATATAACATTGATTGTAAAGAGCACAAAAATTATGCTCTATATTTCATTCATAATATGTTAACCGTATTTAGATATAACATTGATTGTAAAGAGCACAAAAATTATGCTCTATATTTCATTCAGCGTCTTATCTTACATTTGTGTTGTTACTTTTATTTAACTTAGATTTTTAATAAGTTTATTTTAACGTTGTTTAAATATTTAGGCAGCAAGAATTAAAATTGTTAATATTTTCGAGCTATATTGTAAAGATTGTAAGAAATGTAAAATATAGTCTGTGACAGTGGTATTTTATCTAAAGTATTATTTGGTTGAGGTTCTTAGAGAAGGATCTTCTATTCTTTAAAACAGGACCGGGTGTGTGGCGGGTTCATCTGTCACAGTCTATATTAATATTCTTTTGTAGCATTTGTGTTCATTGATTTTATTAAAAAATAAGATTACTATTAAGAAAGCTAACTAAACTTCAAACAGGACTTGCGTAAGCAGGACTTGGATAAGTGACAACGGGCACAGTACTACGGGATTAACTTCTCTGCGTTTCTGGCATTGCAATGTCGTAGAAGGCAATTTTAATAGAGTCCATCACGAGAAGACCGTCGCGACCTCAAAGAAGTTTAATCAAATCTTCTACTTTGGACAACGCTCACTGTAAGAATTATTTACATACGTGAATTGATTTATCGAAATGTCTTCGTTTGTATATTAAAGTTATATGAACATGTTCACAGATCATCGCGATTGGAACGGGGATATGACGTGGACTACGTGATATTTCATTTGAAAGAGAGTAGAGTATATGTAACATTTCCAGCTGCCTCTGACCTTTAGGATTTCGACTTCTCTACGTCGTATAGAGCGCAGTGCAACTCGTATTCCATCCCGGCAGCAAAGAAGACTTACATTAAAAGCCTAAATTGATGAAATCTGAAGGTTATTTATCTTGTAAAACGGTTTTGTTTAATTGCATTAGTGTGCGATAGTTTCTAAACTCACCGGACATATTTGCAGATCCATAATACACAGTAGAATCAGTCTGGTGGGTATGGTTGAGAACAAGATTGGTTGGCGAATCTACTGTGACTGATGAAGGGGAGCCTCGAATTGCGCTTTATGCAGTCATTGTATTTCTGGGATCTTGAAGACGCTAGAAAATAATATGTTAACCGTATTTAGATATAACATTGATTGTAAAGAGCACAAAAATTATGCTCTATATTTCATTCATAATATGTTAACCGTATTTAGATATAACATTGATTGTAAAGAGCACAAAAATTATGCTCTATATTTCATTCAGCGTCTTATCTTACATTTGTGTTGTTACTTTTATTTAACTTAGATTTTTAATAAGTTTATTTTAACGTTGTTTAAATATTTAGGCAGCAAGAATTAAAATTGTTAATATTTTCGAGCTATATTGTAAAGATTGTAAGAAATGTAAAATATAGTCTGTGACAGTGGTATTTTATCTAAAGTATTATTTGGTTGAGGTTCTTAGAGAAGGATCTTCTATTCTTTAAAACAGGACCGGGTGTGTGGCGGGTTCATCTGTCACAGTCTATATTAATATTCTTTTGTAGCATTTGTGTTCATTGATTTTATTAAAAAATAAGATTACTATTAAGGAAGCTAACTAAACTTCAAACAGGACTTGCGTAAGCAGGACTTGGATAAGTGACAACGGGCACAGTACTACGGGATTAACTTCTCTGCGTTTCTGGCATTGCAATGTCGTAGAAGGCAATTTTAATAGAGTCCATCACGAGAAGACCGTCGCGACATCAATGAAGTTTAATCAAATCTTCTACTTTGGACAACGCTCACTGTAAGAATTATTTACATACGTGAATTGATTTATCGAAATGTCTTCGTTTGTATATTAAAGTTATATGAACATGTTCACAGATCATCGCGATTGGAACGGGGATATGACGTGGACTACGTGATATTTCATTTGAAAGAGAGTAGAGTATATGTAACATTTCCAGCTGCCTCTGACCTTTAGGATTTCGACTTCTCTACGTCGTATAGAGCGCAGTGCAACTCGTATTCCATCCCGGCAGCAAAGAAGACTTACATTAAAAGCCTAAATTGATGAAATCTGAAGGTTATTTATCTTGTAAAACGGTTTTGTTTAATTGCATTAGTGTGCGATAGTTTCTATACTCACCGGACATATTTGCAGATCCATAATACACAGTAGAATCAGTCTGGTGGGTATGGTTGAGAACAAGATTGGTTGGCGAATCTACTTTGACTGATGAAGGGGAGCCTCGAATTGCGCTTTATGCAGTCATTGTATTTCTGGGATCTTGAAGACGCTAGAAAATAATATGTTAACGGTATTTAGATATAACATTGATTGTAAAGAGCACAAAAATTATGCTCTATATTTCATTCATAATATGTTAACCGTATTTAGATATAACATTGATTGTAAAGAGCACAAAAATTATGCTCTATATTTCATTCATAATATGTTAACCGTATTTAGATATAACATTGATTGTAAAGAGCACAAAAATTATGCTCTATATTTCATTCAGCGTCTTATCTTACATTTGTGTTGTTACTTTTATTTAACTTAGATTTTTAATAAGTTTATTTTAACGTTGTTTAAATATTTAGGCAGCAAGAATTAAAATTGTTAATATTTTCGAGCTATATTGTAAAGATTGTAAGAAATGTAAAATATAGTCTGTGACAGTGGTATTTTATCTAAAGTATTATTTGGTTGAGGTTCTTAGAGAAGGATCTTCTATTCTTTAAAACAGGACCGGGTGTGTGGCGGGTTCATCTGTCACAGTCTATATTAATATTCTTTTGTAGCATTTGTGTTCATTGATTTTATTAAAAAATAAGATTACTATTAAGGAAGCTAACTAAACTTCAAACAGGACTTGCGTAAGCAGGACTTGGATAAGTGACAACGGGCACAGTACTACGGGATTAACTTCTCTGCGTTTCTGGCATTGCAATGTCGTAGAAGGCAATTTTAATAGAGTCCATCACGAGAAGACCGTCGCGACATCAATGAAGTTTAATCAAATCTTCTACTTTGGACAACGCTCACTGTAAGAATTATTTACATACGTGAATTGATTTATCGAAATGTCTTCGTTTGTATATTAAAGTTATATGAACATGTTCACAGATCGTCGCGATTGGAACGGGGATATGACGTGGACTACGTGATATTTCATTTGAAAGAGAGTAGAGTATATGTAACATTTCCAGCTGCCTCTGACCTTTAGGATTTCGACTTCTCTACGTCGTATAGAGCGCAGTGCAACTCGTATTCCATCCCGGCAGCAAAGAAGACTTACATTAAAAGCCTAAATTGATGAAATCTGAAGGTTATTTATCTTGTAAAACGGTTTTGTTTAATTGCATTAGTGTGCGATAGTTTCTAAACTCACCGGACATATTTGCAGATCCATAATACACAGTAGAATCAGTCTGGTGGGTATGGTTGAGAACAAGATTGGTTGGCGAATCTACTGTGACTGATGAAGGGGAGCCTCGAATTGCGCTTTATGCAGTCATTGTATTTCTGGGATCTTGAAGACGCTAGAAAATAATATGTTAACCGTATTTAGATATAACATTGATTGTAAAGAGCACAAAAATTATGCTCTATATTTCATTCATAATATGTTAACCGTATTTAGATATAACATTGATTGTAAAGAGCACAAAAATTATGCTCTATATTTCATTCAGCGTCTTATCTTACATTTGTGTTGTTACTTTTATTTAACTTAGATTTTTAATAAGTTTATTTTAACGTTGTTTAAATATTTAGGCAGCAAGAATTAAAATTGTTAATATTTTCGAGCTATATTGTAAAGATTGTAAGAAATGTAAAATATAGTCTGTGACAGTGGTATTTTATCTAAAGTATTATTTGGTTGAGGTTCTTAGAGAAGGATCTTCTATTCTTTAAAACAGGACCGGGTGTGTGGCGGGTTCATCTGTCACAGTCTATATTAATATTCTTTTGTAGCATTTGTGTTCATTGATTTTATTAAAAAATAAGATTACTATTAAGGAAGCTAACTAAACTTCAAACAGGACTTGCGTAAGCAGGACTTGGATAAGTGACAACGGGCACAGTACTACGGGATTAACTTCTCTGCGTTTCTGGCATTGCAATGTCGTAGAAGGCAATTTTAATAGAGTCCATCACGAGAAGACCGTCGCGACCTCAAAGAAGTTTAATCAAATCTTCTACTTTGGACAACGCTCACTGTAAGAATTATTTACATACGTGAATTGATTTATCGAAATGTCTTCGTTTGTATATTAAAGTTATATGAACATGTTCACAGATCATCGCGATTGGAACGGGGATATGACGTGGACTACGTGATATTTCATTTGAAAGAGAGTAGAGTATATGTAACATTTCCAGCTGCCTCTGACCTTTAGGATTTCGACTTCTCTACGTCGTATAGAGCGCAGTGCAACTCGTATTCCATCCCGGCAGCAAAGAAGACTTACATTAAAAGCCTAAATTGATGAAATCTGAAGGTTATTTATCTTGTAAAACGGTTTTGTTTAATTGCATTAGTGTGCGATAGTTTCTAAACTCACCGGACATATTTGCAGATCCATAATACACAGTAGAATCAGTCTGGTGGGTATGGTTGAGAACAAGATTGGTTGGCGAATCTACTGTGACTGATGAAGGGGAGCCTCGAATTGCGCTTTATGCAGTCATTGTATTTCTGGGATCTTGAAGACGCTAGAAAATAATATGTTAACCGTATTTAGATATAACATTGATTGTAAAGAGCACAAAAATTATGCTCTATATTTCATTCATAATATGTTAACCGTATTTAGATATAACATTGATTGTAAAGAGCACAAAAATTATGCTCTATATTTCATTCAGCGTCTTATCTTACATTTGTGTTGTTACTTTTATTTAACTTAGATTTTTAATAAGTTTATTTTAACGTTGTTTAAATATTTAGGCAGCAAGAATTAAAATTGTTAATATTTTCGAGCTATATTGTAAAGATTGTAAGAAATGTAAAATATAGTCTGTGACAGTGGTATTTTATCTAAAGTATTATTTGGTTGAGGTTCTTAGAGAAGGATCTTCTATTCTTTAAAACAGGACCGGGTGTGTGGCGGGTTCATCTGTCACAGTCTATATTAATATTCTTTTGTAGCATTTGTGTTCATTGATTTTATTAAAAAATAAGATTACTATTGAGGAAGCTAACTAAACTTCAAACAGGACTTGCGTAAGCAGGACTTGGATAAGTGACAACGGGCACAGTACTACGGGATTAACTTCTCTGCGTTTCTGGCATTGCAATGTCGTAGAAGGCAATTTTAATAGAGTCCATCACGAGAAGACCGTCGCGACATCAAAGAAGTTTATTCAAATCTTCTACTTTGGACAACGCTCACTGTAAGAATTATTTACATACGTGAATTGATTTATCGAAATGTCTTCGTTTGTATATTAAAGTTATATGAACATGTTCACAGATCATCGCGATTGGAACGGGGATATGACGTGGACTACGTGATATTTCATTTGAAAGAGAGTAGAGTATATGTAACATTTCCAGCTGCCTCTGACCTTTAGGATTTCGACTTCTCTTCGTCGTATAGAGCGCAGTGCAACTCGTATTCCATACCGGCAGCAAAGAAGACTTACATTAAAAGCCTAAATTGATGAAATCTGAAGGTTATTTATCTTGTAAAACGGTTTTGTTTAATTGCATTAGTGTGCGATAGTTTCTATACTCACCGGACATATTTGCAGATCCATAATACACAGTAGAATCAGTCTGGTGGGTATGGTTGAGAACAAGATTGGTTGGCGAATCTACTGTGACTGATGAAGGGGAGCCTCGAATTGCGCTTTATGCAGTCATTGTATTTCTGGGATCTTGAAGACGCTAGAAAATAATATGTTAACCGTATTTAGATATAACATTTATTGTAAAGAGCACTAAAATTATGCTCTATATTTCATTCATAATATGTTAACCGTATTTAGATATAACATTGATTGTAAAGAGCACAAAAATTATGCTCTATATTTCATTCAGCGTCTTATCTTACATTTGTGTTGTTACTTTTATTTAACTTAGATTTTTAATAAGTTTATTTTAACGTTGTTTAAATATTTAGGCAGCAAGAATTAAAATTGTTAATATTTTCGAGCTATATTGTAAAGATTGTAAGAAATGTAAAATATAGTCTGTGACAGTGGTATTTTATCTAAAGTATTATTTGGTTGAGGTTCTTAGAGAAGGATCTTCTATTCTTTAAAACAGGACCGGGTGTGTGGCGGGTTCATCTGTCACAGTCTATATTAATATTCTTTTGTAGCATTTGTGTTCATTGATTTTATTAAAAAATAAGATTACTATTAAGGAAGCTAACTAAACTTCAAACAGGACTTGCGTAAGCAGGACTTGGATAAGTGACAACGGGCACAGTACTACGGGATTAACTTCTCTGCGTTTCTGGCATTGCAATGTCGTAGAAGGCAATTTTAATAGAGTCCATCACGAGAAGACCGTCGCGACCTCAAAGAAGTTTAATCAAATCTTCTACTTTGAACAACGCTCACTGTAAGAATTATTTACATACGTGAATTGATTTATCGAAATGTCTTCGTTTGTATATTAAAGTTATATGAACATGTTCATAGATCATCGCGATTGGAACGGGGATATGACGTGGACTACGTGATATTTCATTTGAAAGAGAGTAGAGTATATGTAACATTTCCAGCTGCCTCTGACCTTTAGGATTTCGACTTCTCTACGTCGCATAGAGCGCAGTGCAACTCGTATTCCATCCCGGCAGCAAAGAAGACTTACATTAAAAGCCTAAATTGATGAAATCTGAAGGTTATTTATCTTGTAAAACGGTTTTGTTTAATTGCATTAGTGTGCGATAGTTTCTAAACTCACCGGACATATTTGCAGATCCATAATACACAGTAGAATCAGTCTGGTGGGTATGGTTGAGAACAAGATTGGTTGGCGAATCTACTGTGACTGATGAAGGGGAGCCTCGAATTGCGCTTTATGCAGTCATTGTATTTCTGGGATCTTGAAGACGCTAGAAAATAATATGTTAACCGTATTTAGATATAACATTGATTGTAAAGAGCACAAAAATTATGCTCTATATTTCATTCATAATATGTTAACCGTATTTAGATATAACATTGATTGTAAAGAGCACAAAAATTATGCTCTATATTTCATTCAGCGTCTTATCTTACATTTGTGTTGTTACTTTTATTTAACTTAGATTTTTAATAAGTTTATTTTAACGTTGTTTAAATATTTAGGCAGCAAGAATTAAAATTGTTAATATTTTCGAGCTATATTGTAAAGATTGTAAGAAATGTAAAATATAGTCTGTGACAGTGGTATTTTATCTAAAGTATTATTTGGTTGAGGTTCTTAGAGAAGGATCTTCTATTCTTTAAAACAGGACCGGGTGTGTGGCGGGTTCATCTGTCACAGTCTATATTAATATTCTTTTGTAGCATTTGTGTTCATTGATTTTATTAAAAAATAAGATTACTATTAAGAAAGCTAACTAAACTTCAAACAGGACTTGCGTAAGCAGGACTTGGATAAGTGACAACGGGCACAGTACTACGGGATTAACTTCTCTGCGTTTCTGGCATTGCAATGTCGTAGAAGGCAATTTTAATAGAGTCCATCACGAGAAGACCGTCGCGACCTCAAAGAAGTTTAATCAAATCTTCTACTTTGGACAACGCTCACTGTAAGAATTATTTACATACGTGAATTGATTTATCGAAATGTCTTCGTTTGTATATTAAAGTTATATGAACATGTTCACAGATCATCGCGTTTGGAACGGGGATATGACGTGGACTACGTGATATTTCATTTGAAAGAGAGTAGAGTATATGTAACATTTCCAGCTGCCTCTGACCTTTAGGATTTCGACTTCTCTACGTCGCATAGAGCGCAGTGCAACTCGTATTCCATCCCGGCAGCAAAGAAGACTTACATTAAAAGCCTAAATTGATGAAATCTGAAGGTTATTTATCTTGTAAAACGGTTTTGTTTAATTGCATTAGTGTGCGATAGTTTCTAAACTCACCGGACATATTTGCAGATCCATAATACACAGTAGAATCAGTCTGGTGGGTATGGTTGAGAACAAGATTGGTTGGCGAATCTACTGTGACTGATGAAGGGGAGCCTCGAATTGCGCTTTATGCAGTCATTGTATTTCTGGGATCTTTAAAACGCTAGAAAATAATATGTTAACCGTATTTAGATATAACATTGATTGTAAAGAGCACAAAAATTATGCTCTATATTTCATTCATAATATGTTAACCGTATTTAGATATAACATTGATTGTAAAGAGCACAAAAATTATGCTCTATATTTCATTCAGCGTCTTATCTTACATTTGTGTTGTTACTTTTATTTAACTTAGATTTTTAATAAGTTTATTTTAACGTTGTTTAAATATTTAGGCAGCAAGAATTAAAATTGTTAATATTTTCGAGCTATATTGTAAAGATTGTAAGAAATGTATAATATAGTCTGTGACAGTGGTATTTTATCTAAAGTATTATTTGGTTGAGGTTCTTAGAGAAGGATCTTCTATTCTTTAAAACAGGACCGGGTGTGTGGCGGGTTCATCTGTCACAGTCTATATTAATATTCTTTTGTAGCATTTGTGTTCATTGATTTTATTAAAAAATAAGATTACTATTAAGGAAGCTAACTAAACTTCAAACAGGACTTGCGTAAGCAGGACTTGGATAAGTGACAACGGGCACAGTACTACGGGATTAACTTCTCTGCGTTTCTGGCATTGCAATGTCGTAGAAGGCAATTTTAATAGAGTCCATCACGAGAAGACCGTCGCGACCTCAAAGAAGTTTAATCAAATCTTCTACTTTGGACAACGCTCACTGTAAGAATTATTTACATACGTGAATTGATTTATCGAAATGTCTTCGTTTGTATATTAAAGTTATATGAACATGTTCACAGATCATCGCGATTGGAACGGGGATATGACGTGGACTACGTGATATTTCATTTGAAAGAGAGTAGAGTATATGTAACATTTCCAGCTGCCTCTGACCTTTAGGATTTCGACTTCTCTACGTCGCATAGAGCGCAGTGCAACTCGTATTCCATCCCGGCAGCAAAGAAGACTTACATTAAAAGCCTAAATTGATGAAATCTGAAGGTTATTTATCTTGTAAAACGGTTTTGTTTAATTGCATTAGTGTGCGATAGTTTCTAAACTCACCGGACATATTTGCAGATCCATAATACACAGGAGAATCAGTCTGGTGGGTATGGTTGAGAACAAGATTGGTTGGCGAATCTACTGTGACTGATGAAGGGGAGCCTCGAATTGCGCTTTATGCAGTCATTGTATTTCTGGGATCTTGAAGACGCTAGAAAATAATATGTTAACCGTATTTAGATATAACATTGATTGTAAAGAGCACAAAAATTATGCTCTATATTTCATTCATAATATGTTAACCATATTTAGATATAACATTGATTGTAAAGAGCACAAAAATTATGCTCTATATTTCATTCAGCGTCTTATCTTACATTTGTGTTGTTACTTTTATTTAACTTAGATTTTTAATAAGTTTATTTTAACGTTGTTTAAATATTTAGGCAGCAAGAATTAAAATTGTTAATATTTTCGAGCTATATTGTAAAGATTGTAAGAAATGTATAATATAGTCTGTGACAGTGGTATTTTATCTAAAGTATTATTTGGTTGAGGTTCTTAGAGAAGGATCTTCTATTCTTTAAAACAGGACCGGGTGTGTGGCGGGTTCATCTGTCACAGTCTATATTAATATTCTTTTGTAGCATTTGTGTTCATTGATTTTATTAAAAAATAAGATTACTATTAAGGAAGCTAACTAAACTTCAAACAGGACTTGCGTAAGCAGGACTTGGATAAGTGACAACGGGCACAGTACTACGGGATTAACTTCTCTGCGTTTCTGGCATTGCAATGTCGTAGAAGGCAATTTTAATAGAGTCCATCACGAGAAGACCGTCGCGACCTCAAAGAAGTTTAATCAAATCTTCTACTTTGGACAACGCTCACTGTAAGAATTATTTACATACGTGAATTGATTTATCGAAATGTCTTCGTTTGTATATTAAAGTTATATGAACATGTTCACAGATCATCGCGATTGGAACGGGGATATGACGTGGACTACGTGATATTTCATTTGAAAGAGAGTAGAGTATATGTAACATTTCCAGCTGCCTCTGACCTTTAGGATTTCGACTTCTCTACGTCGCATAGAGCGCAGTGCAACTCGTATTCCATCCCGGCAGCAAAGAAGACTTACATTAAAAGCCTAAATTGATGAAATCTGAAGGTTATTTATCTTGTAAAACGGTTTTGTTTAATTGCATTAGTGTGCGATAGTTTCTAAACTCACCGGACATATTTGCAGATCCATAATACACAGTAGAATCAGTCTGGTGGGTATGGTTGAGAACAAGATTGGTTGGCGAATCTACTGTGACTGATGAAGGGGAGCCTCGAATTGCGCTTTATGCAGTCATTGTATTTCTGGGATCTTGAAGACGCTAGAAAATAATATGTTAACCGTATTTAGATATAACATTGATTGTAAAGAGCACAAAAATTATGCTCTATATTTCATTCATAATATGTTAACCGTATTTAGATATAACATTGATTGTAAAGAGCACAAAAATTATGCTCTATATTTCATTCAGCGTCTTATCTTACATTTGTGTTGTTACTTTTATTTAACTTAGATTTTTAATAAGTTTATTTTAACGTTGTTTAAATATTTAGGCAGCAAGAATTAAAATTGTTAATATTTTCGAGCTATATTGTAAAGATTGTAAGAAATGTAAAATATAGTCTGTGACAGTGGTATTTTATCTAAAGTATTATTTGGTTGAGGTTCTTAGAGAAGGATCTTCAATTCTTTAAAACAGGACCGGGTGTGTGGCGGGTTCATCTGTCACAGTCTATATTAATATTCTTTTGTAGCATTTGTGTTCATTGATTTTAATAAAAAATAAGATTACTATTAAGAAAGCTAACTAAACTTCAAACAGGACTTGCGTAAGCAGGACTTGGATAAGTGACAACGGGCACAGTACTACGGGATTAACTTCTCTGCGTTTCTGGCATTGCAATGTCGTAGAAGGCAATTTTAATAGAGTCCATCACGAGAATATTTATTATATTGTTTTTTTGTTTGTCCTTTTCTTAGTTTGTAACCCTATTGAAACTTTTATACTGTAATAAAATGTTATTTTTTTTTCACCCACAGAAAAGGTACCGTCTTTGTGGGGAAATGTAAAGGTGTTTTGTAAAAAAATAATAATAAAGTTTTAAAACAAAAAAAAAAAAAAAAAAGACCGTCGCGACCTCAAAGAAGTTTAATCAAATCTTCTACTTTGGACAATACTCACTGTAAGAAGTATTTACATACGTGAATTGATTTATCGAAATGTCTTCGTTTGTATATTAAAGTTATATGAACATGTTTACAGATTATCGCGAATGAAACGGGGATATGACGTGGACTACGTGATATTTCATTTGAAAGAGAGTAGAGTATATGTAACATTTCCAGCTGCCTCTGACCTTTAGGATTTCGACTTCTCTACGTCGCATAGAGCGCAGTGCAACTCGTATTCCATCCCGGCAGCAAATAAAACTTACATTAAAACCCTAAATTGAACTAATACGAACCACGGGGGGGCATTATCGAATATTTTTCTATTGATATATCCCGGTTGGTATCCTCTCAGGGGCTGGAAGTCAAGAGTTTTGCCATTTAAAAAGTCAACTACAAACCTATTAATTTTATATTATAGACTATCTGGCAACTTCGGCCCACGACAACTCGTGCCTGTGGCACTCAGAATGGGTTGGGCCATTACCAGGCCTAACGCATCCCGGCGCTGAGCATTTCGACGGCCTTTGACGACATCATTTCTACAAGGCGCAGGCTAGCAAAATATTCTTATTAATATTATATGATCTCATAGCCTCGTTATATAAAAAACTTATGGTCGCCAGACGTTGTGTCAAAACAAACAAAATCATGACGGACTGACATATCATGATCGATTCAGTATTAAAATCGAACAGTCTGAGTCATCTAATATTATTTTAAAAATACTTACATCGTTATTGATAAACAAAATAAAGCAAACCTAAATTATTACGTTTCACGTTGCTAATATTCTAATATTCGAATGGATTCGAATGGTTTGCTTGGATTATTGCAATTTATTAATTATTATATACTAAAATACCATTCCCTCGCGAACTTTATACTTGGAATATTTCATTGGAAGTTTCATTATAAATGAGGTAGATTTTCTCGAGGAAACGTATTTTTTCCGTGCATTATAAATAATGTATTTATTTATAAATCAACAATTGTATTTTAAACAATAAATTAAATCATGCGAACTATATTATTTAATTTCTAAAATAGACTTTTCAAAATTAACATAAATTTTTTATTTATTTATAATATGCTACATTAATATTTTATTACATTTTCTCTGAAAAAAGGAAAAATTAAAATATTTCATACAATATTACATGTGGTGTCAGCCTAGAATTATGCTCAGTACACTAGGATTCGTTGAGAAAGGGTTTACTGTATTCACCTAACTAGGTTTGAACACCAGTTCTAAGGTAAACTTTGTGTAAGATATCTCTGTCAGTGCATATGATAGGGTTCGAGTAAGTATCTACACATAAATATAGTTACATTAGCTTTTATAGTTATGTATACATATAATATGATATAATATAAGTAATATCTATTCATTTTTATGTAGAACGAACTTAAATATTGATTGTTCGAACGATAGATCGATCGATTGATTCGTACGCTGAATCGATTCTGCCGCCATCACTCACTCTCAAAAGCAAATGACCGTCACTGACGAGGCAAACGGACGTTTTAATCATATTAACTACGATGTTGTGTGAACGGTAGGTTCTGTTGTTTATTTTAAGTATATAATTAATAATAAAAAAGTGTTGGCGCAATGGCAACGGAATCTGCGCTTTTAGTTGCGAATTTGCGTGAAAAGACCTCCGTTGACAAAGAAACTATTGAAAAAGCCTCAGATTCTTGCATGACATAATTACATGCGTTAGTAATGTACCTACTTTAGAACGCGTACCTGCGTAGAACGAACTCAAGTTTTTTTCAAGTCAATGGGTCAACCGAAACACTGGCTTATTCGCACCGGAGATACTTTAGCCCGAGAATCTGGATTTGCTTGAAAAAAGTAAGAATATGGTTTATTATAAAAACCTAAACCTATGTTCGGGCCTATAGTTTCAAAGTACATTTTTAAAATAAACTACGGCGCCGCTTTGCTTCGCTGCGGCATACATTGGAGCGGAGTTTAGTATAAGTAATATAAATGTATTTCTCCATAGGGATTACCATTTAATTTTTTATAATTCTTTGCGCAATCAAATGTATATGTTTTTTGGTATCTATGCACAGAAGACATTGTCATGGTCATTTTAAAAAAATAATTATCAAAATCGGTCTTGTAGTTCTAGAGCCTTAGTCCGTGAACAGAGTGACATTTGAGTCACCACAGGGAGCTTCACTCCAATTAACATTCTCACAGCTTGGCCACATACAAAATAACTTGTGAGGATGTGATAGAATCTTCACTGATTGTGAAATCGTTACAAGTTATTGCTGGCCCCTTCAAAGATGGACTTTGCCTTGCTTAATATTTGTCAACAGCAAAGCCGCAGTGGAAAAGTCAAGGAAAAAGTAATAGTCCGCCCAAGCATATTAAACAGATTGAAGCAAACGTCATAAAACGGCAAGAAAACGAGATGAAAAATTGAAAGATGGTTCTGGCAAACGGTCGACATCAATTAGTAGAAAAACTGATAAAAGTCCAGTTAAACCGCACTCAAAGAAGTTAAAGCTGATAGAAGCGAAAGCGGTGTACGCTCTTCCGCCCGACCCCGAGCTGATAGAGTGGAGGAAACAAACCAATAGTGTAAAACCAGTTGCCCAAGCAAGATTCTCTGTCCAAGATCGATTCCTTGCTGTTTTTTAACACGGATGAGACACAGCAGGAGGTAGAACAGAAAATAGTCAGAAGGACAATTCATACGAGGAATCCGATACAAAGAACCATACCAAGATAGCATACATTTGAATTCTAGAAACGACAGTGTTTCCTTAGGTCGTAATATTATTGATTGGTACCTACTAGGAGTGACTAGTGAGTCAGGAAAGTGCCAGTATTCAAAATGTTAAAGCTCAAGATGAAAGTAAATTTTCTAACCAAAAGCAAAATCATTGTAATAATGATGGTGTAAGGAATAACCACATTCCTTTGGCAAAAAGCATGAAAAGAATTCGGATAAAGTTAGGAAGCAAAAAAGTATTGATGGAATGAAAGATTCCAAGGTGGATATTGAAAATACGGAAGTACTTTTAAAGGGTTTCACCTCCTGTCAGAACATCTCCGGCACGCTGTCATCTTCAGCCTTCCGAACCTGTACTTTTAAGCAAAGTCAATGTAATATTGGAAAATTATAATACCGATGAGATTTGTATGACTTGTCTCTACCCTGTTTATACTATAATTGAATATTAGGTCAAATTAATGATTATAGTTTAAATTCAAGTATATTCATGTTATCTGGATATAGAATTTTATATTCTCTGTCCGAATGAAGGACAGATTTGTGCTGTGCATAATATTAAATTTATTTTATTATTTAGCGACCAACTTTCTGGATTTGAGGTTACCACCTCTTCATTGTTTTCTTTTTCTCCATTGAAATCTCGTTCTACAATAAATATCGTCTAGGTCTACCATTTTTTATTTAAAAAAGCTGATCTTTGTTTTAGTTCTCTATACGTCGGAGAGGGGACATCTCCCAATTGACGTATTTAAAAAGTAGCATTAATAAACTATGACTTATGTGACTTGTAGAAACCGTTGACATCATTTCTTTTTTTTAAGTATCAAATATAAAGCATGATTAATGTGCCAGTTCCCTAAAACAATGTGTAATGTCTTCTTATCATGTCTAAAGGTACCAGGGTAATGTAAACATTGTAATATATCGTATCGGAATAATAGTAAAGCAATATAAAGAATTATAATAATCTATGTGTGAAGTAGCCCTTAGTACTTGAAGAACCTTGAGATTTATTGTAAATGTGATACTGTGATAATGTGTAAAGTTTCAGGGATACGCGCTGCGGTGCCCGAGTCCGTCAACGCTAGGAGACATTTTCAAGTTGGAAATTAGGCACACTCGAGAGTCGCGCTATTAATCAGAGGCTGGTTTTGGGTTCTAGGGGATGTGAAACGCGAAGATATGTCAAATTTCCCGGAAGTCATGACATGGTACCCATTGCAATAGGTTTTAGTTTTCCTAATAACATAGGAAACTTAAAAACATAGGTGGTTACAATGTCATAATAATATTCTTTCAATTCATCATAAATTTTTACACCACTTCAGTTTCCATCAAATATTTAGGCATTTATATAGATCAAGGCATGATGAGGTGGTAAACTCAAATTGAATATTTAGTAAAAAAAGAAAGATTACATATTAACATTCTAATATCTATACTGGAACCATTTACTCTCAAAGCTACCTGTGTAAGTCAATATTTAGGGGACTACATTAGTGAGTGAAGGACTCCATTTTAGGCACCAAATCTCCAAATGTTGTTATTTTATTTCTAACTTGTTATATCATATTATCTCAAATCGCTTAGGCATATCCTTCCCTCGCTTTATTTTCATCATAAAACTTTATTCATTTTACATAGGTGTTTCTGGTTTCATAGGCGGGGGTGACTTCAAAAAATTCTATTTCAAATATTTGGGAGGTTGTTTATTGGAGCGATGCTCCCATGTGGTGACTCAAATGTCACTCTGTTCACAGACTAAGGCTCTAGAACTACAAGACCGATTTTGATAATTATTTTTTTAAAATGACCATGACAATGTCTTCTGTGTATAGGTACTAAAAAACATATACATTTGATTGCGCAAAGAATTATAAAAATTTAAATGGTAATCCCTATGGAGAAATACATTTATATACTAAACTCCGCTCCAATGTATGCCGCAGCGAAGCAAAGCGGCGCCCTATTTTTTTTATAGGCCCCGTAAAATTCGCATTTTTGTAGCATTCAAGTATGTAGGCACCTTAACATGTAAAATAATTGGTTGGGGAAACTGTGCTTATACTATATACTAACCTAAAGCTGGCCTAAAAATCATTTCTGAGAACTATTCAAAGATGTCAGGAACCCATCCCATCCCATCCAGTCAATTGTTCACAGACTTCAAGGGCTTAGGTGTCAGACATTCCTTCATAAATAATGTAATACTGTACTCACAAAAAAAAACTTAATAAATAGATCATGAGCTCATTGTAGTGACTTTTAGAAATACCGAAAACGTCTACAGTTTTGTACAACGGTCCTTGAAGATCTTAGGCCCCAAACTCCACAATAATTTTCCGGATTATGTCAAGGAAGTAGATATCTTAAAGATATTTTCGAGGAACACAAGAATCTGCTGACTTATTACATTTCAAAGCAACTATACTCTATTGTCGTTGCAATAAACACCTTACTAGCAAGAAAACTTCAGCACCGGACGAATCTTACTTTACTGATTTGAACCCTGGTGAAGTACCTGATGTGATAACGCAATTAGCACAATCCGAACAGCGCTTACTGTCAAGAATTATACCATTTGTAAAAATTATTAAATATGATGGGCAGGCCTTCCTTACTGATTGGACAATGCAAGTGCGAATAGGAGATCAACTGTCGACGGAACGTCTAGTACCACAGGGATCTGTTGCCGGACCAGTTATGTTTATACTATATTTAATAGACTTATAGGTGTTTAATTTCAACGCCGAGTAGGTTTGCTGATGATACAAAGTTTTTTGGTGACCCATTAGTCAGTTCCGGTCAACTCCAGGAGACCTTAACAGCATAACGAAGTGGACGAATGACTGTTGCCAGCACCCTGAATATTGAAAAGTGTACCGTTATGCATATAGGCAGAAATAATTCAAAACTCTTGTATTACCTAAATGGAACTCAACTCAAGCCTGTGACTTACAAAAAGATCTCAGCAATTGTTGATTTTTATTTAATTACAACTTCATTATATAGAAATTTAAAAAACAAACTTTTCTATGTTTAGAGCCTTCATTTTCCTTCCAATCACTATATGTCCCAAGGCTCTAATCATCTAATGTCTAATGTCTAATAAGAAAAATAACTATTAAGAGTTTATCATTTATTAAATTTCTCAGAAATAGAATTAAATTTAAAAAATCTGCCTTTGCTATGTCGAAGACATTTTTTTTTATTATTAAATATCCAATGGTTACCAAATGAAAGCCATTGAAAAGGGGTCCAAATGAGTCGAAATTAATGTTTGTCTTTTGGCTTCGCCTTAATTTAATATTTACACTATAATTATTATTTTAGGGATCTCATCATATAAATGATAGTCATTACGTAATTACAGTATTTAAATTTATTTCAATGAATATAATAAACTATTATATGTAAAATTTATGTAATCATAAAAAAACATGCTGTATAATTAATATAATTTTAATAAAAGTAACAAACATACTAGCGTAACTAGAATTTCTAATTAAAAAATATAGGTATATATTGGCATTGAAGTACAAAGAGATTGAAGTTTTATGCAGTTTTAATATAAAAAGAAAATTTGAAATACCATTGGACAAGAAACATAAGATTTGAAAATCATAAGTGTTTCTGTTGGAACACAATAAACGCAAGTAAATTTAGTCTATTTTTAATATACAAAATAAAATAATTTGCTTTAATAAAAGGAACAAATAATGCAAGGACATCAATATTTCGAAAACAAAAGAAATACCGCATCCTAATTCAATTTTAAAATAACATGTTTTTTTTAGGATACAGTCATAGCTGTAAATTAACTGATATACTTTAAATACCTTATTAAATGCATAGAAACTATATTAGAAATGTTACTCTTGTTATTTTTTAGAACTTGTTTAGAATTTCAGAACGCATAATTACATATTTTTTATTTCATTCATGGTTTTTTTCTCAGTAAGAAATCAAAAGTTTGTATACTCGCTATCTAGCGGGGCATGAAAGAACTTCTAAGAAGATAAAGAGATTGCTCTCCACAATAAACTATTAAAAAAATTCAGATATCTACCTATAATCCAAAATACAAATAAGTTTAGAACTTTAAGCTAATATTGCAAAATGATTTTATAACTAAAGTAAATTAATTTAAATATTGTTATTTGTTTTAATAAACTACCACTCGAAGCTAACAACATTAGGTATAACAGATGTTATATATAAATATTTATTATCTTTAAAAGTATGGTGAATTACTTATTACCAATGACAAATATTTAGATATTTGTGTCAACCGGATATATTCTTTGGTAGACTTAATTCTAAAGTAAGAATAAAAAGTCAAAGGTTTAACAAATTTTGAACATCAATATACTGCTCTTTAAAATTCATGAATCTCACCTTGATCACAGTTTTTGAGATGATTCCAAACTGTTTTGTTTATATTTATATATTTGTTTATTCAAAGAAATATTTCATTGAAAATTGTCAAAAAGAGTCATTTTTCATTTAATATTAATTAATTAGGTTACTTTATTGTATAATAAATAAATACAGCATATTATGAAGGAAACCGTAAAAGGTGCAAATGAACATAATTAAAAAACAAACAAAATTTTAAATACATTTGATGCAAAGACCATCGTTCTATTAAAAATTACTAAATTGATTAAAAATGGTATAATGAAAATTGACATCGTCTCACTGAGAAGCTTTGAAATTTATAAGAATGAAATATTACATAATACCTACTACATCAGGAAAATCTATGCACTTGCACTTTGGTTGTTACATTTAACTTAACCATATTTTAGAATGTGTTAAAAAAAACAAATTAGTATCTTTTTTTTTACATATCATTATTTTATGATTATTCAAGATAACATCTTCGGAAGGGGTCATACTTCTAATGTATCGCCCAGATAGCGTTCTCACCAGCAATGTGATTCGAGAAACTCAACTATTACAAAGAACTTTATAAATATTTTGCTATGCTTTATCAAAAAAAATCTAGATTAAATAAACTTTTCTAAATTTTTCAATATTGTCAAAGATCGTGTCATTTATCTTTTCACGCGGTTTGCAGCTATTAAATTTATTTTGGCAATAGTAAAGTTGTGTAATGTATTTCTTAAATATCGTATTTAGATATTTTTTTACGTTATCATAGGTGTTCTCCCTAAGTTTACATTACTTATATAAAAGTCTGACAGTATATTGATATTTGGAAAATTCGAATTCTTTTTAATATTTTTACATATTGCAAATTTTCAAACAAATAATATAGCCAGAATGTTTAAAAAAAAATTAATACCGAACGCACAGATAGTTGCATTGCTTGAGGTAATGCATGCTGGTTTATATACAGGCCTGTATTTTTCACACACCTATCTATCTGTGCGCTTATGCAATACGGTTATGCTTTTATTATATTAAAGTAGTAAAAGCATGACTTAAAAAGGAAAAAATATGTTAAAAACGATGAAAATGTAACGAATACGATGTATAATGAAGAAAGAAAATGTATAAAGAATTCAAAGTTATTTATCTACGAATCTAAATATGGTATTTAAGAAATATATATATACATATACTTTTTAACTGTTAGTTAATACAGATGGTAGAGGGCTTACTGAGTGAATGCCATTCACTTTGGTGCGAGATACTGCCTTCTTCGGTGGCGTTTTGACACCAATCCTTCAGGCTGTCACCCAAAATACACAGTGCCTATCCAGATAGTGCCATCCAAAATGACAAACTCCTCCTTCTGGCTTCTGGGCTCCTTGAAGATAATCGAGCTCGATTTTGGGACTAGCCCGCGCTTGGTCTGGTTTTTAATCGGATTTTTTTGTGGTCTCTGGGCCTTACTAAATTGATCATTTGTACAAACTATTTATATATCAGGTGATATTTTTTTAATTAACTTCAAATCCGACAAACTAGCAAAGTATTTATAAAGGTGATTATATTATTCGTTTTGTCAGGCGATCCAAGATTCAGCAATCTTAGTTCGAGAAACTCTTTATTACCTATATATTTTGCTGTTATATACACATCATTCGCATTAAGTAAATATAAATAGATATTTTCTAAATTTTTCATATTTTCTAAAGTGATATGACCCAGCAATAATTTACTAGGCTACATCAATGACATGGTAATTTAAACTTTGCCTTAACTAATTCATTCTTAGACATTTGAGTTAGTCCTGAGAAACATACAGAGTGACTTCATCCTATCGTAGATTTAATAAACTAGTTTCGCCTGAAATCTGGATTGGTATGTGTATATGTGAGTTGACATGATAAACTGTGGGTTGAGAAATGATAATATACTCTGCCGTTAAAAATAAAATTTTAAAATGTGACTAAAGCAGAAAAAAAATGTGTAAATAAAAATATGTGTATTTATTAAGCGTAACAAAAAATATGTGGATGAATTTTATATCATTTTGTGTATAATTTTAAGAACAATGCCCTTACAACCTGTCTAGAGTCTAATAAAGGATTTAATATATTTATATGGATCTAGCTCCATCCAGTGATATTGCTGGCTTATTCGCAGGTGTGGTGTTGTCTTAGTTACCTATCTAGGTTGAAATAGTTACGTTTAAATTAAAATATTATTATTTAGTACAAATTTAGATTATTATTGTACTAATTCAAAAAAAAAAATGTTACTGTATTAAAATGAAACTAATAAATCGAAGAAGCTCATGATACGATAAAATATAATATATTTTTTTAAATTGTAACTCAGCAGTCAGTCGTAAAAATACAATCAAAATTATGGTAACTTCTCGAATCACAATTATTGTAGAAATTATTTAATATAAAGCAATGGATTGGACTATTGGCAAAAAAAATTTACTTTCAGATTTGTTATACTATATTATATATTTATTTTTTTACATATCATTTATTCCGAAATTGAGCAAATTTGAAACTAATATTACAGAAAAAAAACAATGGTAACAATGTTGAGGCCCTATACAGATACATAAGTTTTATGCAAGTTACTTTCTCAAGCCAACATAGACATTTCTAAGCATAGTGACATTATGTGAAACATTATAACCCTTATCGTTCATAAAACAAGAAACCGTCTAGCTCTAGACCCAGTCCACTATGACTGCCTCATCCAAGATTTTTTATATTAATTTTCATGTATGAACCAACCAAAGGCAATTCACCTTCTTATCTATCACTGAAAATTTCAATATTTATACGTAAAGGCATTATTTTTATATTTATTTATAATTTTACCAATGGTCAGAATGTATAATTTCAATTAAGGTAGATTATATTTACTAAACTAATATGCATTCAAGTCTATTTTTATTTTCTACAGACATTTTGATATGTGCTTTTTCTATACTAAGAAGCAACAATAAACACTAATTTAATATGTATAACAAATGTGTATATTGAAATAATTAACTATAGTAGATTATATGCGTATTATTATCATAATTTAGAATAATGCGTTTTCAGTTGTGTACTTTTGCGATTTAAGATGCACTTATGTAAAATCTATTATTATTGTATTATTTAAAGTGAAATTTAGACTTATTGTAAATTCCGGTGAATATAAATATAAATTAGCGTCAAAGGATTGTAAAATCCATTCATTTCAAATCCACAGGCTTCTTTTGCAAACCTTTTTTGAATTTCGGCATCTCGCTTAGAACTAAGCGGGAACAAGTTTTTATCATTAGAATTGTACCTACTTAAATGTCGAATGGAGTTCAGTTATCGCAAATGTCCTAACATCATCTGTGTTGGTTTTACGCTTTTATTTTCAAATTATGTGTTTTTAAGTAAAGATGGCATTAAAAACGCTGGCACATCATTTAATTTTTCATTACATTATGTATGAAGGTCCCAGTCCTTTAAATTCAATTTATGATAGATTTTCATGACTTCAAAATAACTAATAAATATTATTTATATCCACCTTTCCTTACGTTAGTTTTATAGATACGTCTGCGATATAATATCGGATGATAATATTTTTTATTTAAGTCAAATCACTTTTCGAAATAACCAGACAACTAATAATATCAATATAAAATTAAATACATTAATTAACATAATTAAATACATTAAAACGTTATTAATTGTTTTTGTATATTTTTTCCTCGGTATGTAACAAATAAACAAATTAATATACTCGTAAGCACTAAAAAACACAAATAAGAAACATAATTCACACATGAAATTCATGTAATAATAGGCAACAGTTGACTGTGTATTATCATTAAATAATTAATATTTAATTAAACAATTAGAATCACTCTTAAATCTCTAAAAACTTATGTTAATATATTTTATGTTCTAAAACACCGAGATTGGATAAAAACTCTAAATTCCTACTAAATTTTATGGCAAATGAGCAGGTACCTGCGAGCTATATTTACTACTACCGTTTATGAATTTATTTATATTAAAAAGATTACATAATATTATTTAAGAACGTCATTAAGAATTAGGACGCATTGTGTATAAATTCACAGCACAGTTGTAAACAACAAAACACAAAATATAATGAAATAATATCTACTTTCCATTAGTAGTTCCATTGTTCCAGCGTACATGGAAGTATATACAAATAGGCATGCCCACAGATTCGTTTTGTCAATTTTTTGTTTTTAAAATCACTTTTTAAATTACTCCAGAATTACCTATTTATTTAACTAAGTTATATGACAGTTTAAAAAACTAAGCATTGAGATCAAAAAAAAAATAAATGCAGTAAAACACGATATATTTACATAGCTAATAAGAACTTTAGTTTCACATATCGGTAAAGATTTAGATCATATCCGCAAACAAAGGTATTTTTAGTGCAAAAATGTATTTATTATCAGTAGCTATTGCTTTTTCACCAAAAATATATTTTTATTTAGATATAGACAAAATTATAACTAAGCCCTTATGTATAGGAGTCAAATCAAGTAAAAGTAAAAAAAAATAATTGAATAATATCATTATTTTTACCAAAAACCCATGTTTTATATTGCATTTTTATAACCAGATCTTTCTGTGTGAAAATATATAAATTAAACCAATTTAAAGACTTAACTCATTGAAAATAAATTTACAAAATATTATAAATACAGTCTTATAATTTAATATGCCTTTCCTTACATTAAATACATCAATAAAATTTCAATTGTATTTCTAGTGGAAGATGGTAAAAAAATTGATTCAATACATGTTATCACTCGTATTTTATTAGTATTGAAAAAATATTAATGCATTCTTTTAGCAAATGAAAATGAAAAGTGTTTTTTAAATCACTTATTGAATGTCAATAAAAGCAAATTCCTTTTAGGCATCAAATAACCAATTAGGACTGTTAGTTTTTTTAACTTTTATGATGTTTTAATTGCGATAAAATATCATCAACATTTTATACATTCTCATAATGTAGTGACTTATAAGTTGATATTTATGGTTGATTGAAATTAGATCATAGTGAAAATAAATACAAATATTATTATCCTTCTGATTTTTAAAATATATCTGCTTCTTGCAATAACATAACGTTAAAGTAGATAGAACTTTGTGATCTGATTGCACATAATTTAAACAACTTCTGGCAAATAACATTAAAAAATCTGTTTTTAAACATATTTTAATCCGATTTAATATAAAGTCTTTTATTAATTGATACAATGAAAAAAAATACAATATAAAAAGTTCAGTTTAATGTCGCCATAATCGATGTTTGTTATTCATCTGATAATAGTATAAAGAAAATATATCTTGTCTTGCCACAGCCTGAAAGGCTCATCTGCCAGAACTCAATTTAGACTATTTATTCATAAAACGGCCCATAAATATTTTAAAAAATCTTTTTATTTAATCAAGTACCTAGTTAGTCAATACAAAGTAAGTACAAATAGATTTACTTATAATAATTGTCTTCATATATCTTTGACATAACAATTCAAAATTAAAAACATGAATTAAACTTATTGCCCTATAGTGGAGAGAATAATAAAATAAATATTTTATATTTGCGTTTTCTTTTCTCTAAAAAGCCTAAAAGAAGAGTATTTTTATTTGGGTATCAACGAAGGCAGTTATCGTACCTTATGCTAATTTCTCATAACATTTTGCACAATTTTCAAAACAGGATGAAGCCGTTTTTTTCGTACGCTACACTACAAAAATCGAATTCTACAAACACTTATCACAATAAACTTAATCAATTGCTCTATCCATAACAGTGTCATTACAAAGATTAATTTTCTCAAGAAATAAATAAATATATTATAATCGTTTATGACATCGCCGTTATTTTTTTTTATTTGTAGGTACTACTTAGGTACTTTGCACAACTATACTTTAATTTTATACTTAGGTAATAATTTAACGATTTTTATTTAAAATTCTTATATGCATTATCAATATGCCGAATAGTTTTATAACTAGGCTAAAATATCTGCCTCAGAAACCATTTTTTGAATATGATTTAGACTCCGCAATGAAATATTTTTTTATTACAAGATCATAATTGTTTGCTCCACGATTCTGTAGCACACCGGCTTTAACCTCAGAATAAGTTATTTTTATATATTTGAGGTATAGAATCACTAACCATTGATTATTTGAGAAATACAATCCAGATATTAATTCTAATATCGTGTATACTCGTAATATGTCGTATATATTAAGTGAAGGCAAATATTATCTGTAATCAATCAAATAATAATAATAAAAAATGTAATATTACTACATACTACATACTAGTTACACATACTTTTTTTTTGACGGTTTTAAGTATAAAACCGTCAAGGTTCATTCGATTGACAGTTCAAACATAATTTGAAACTTTAAAATGTAACATTAACTATAATATCCAACCGCTTTTGATCATAAAACCATATTGCTTGTTATATAATTTTAAAGAATAAAAAGCAGTTTATTGCCTAATAAAAAAATACAGCAACCCGCAAAAGTAAATACTTAATTCATTTTAATAATAATTTCATAAAAAAACAGAATTTTTAACAAGCCTAAATTGTCAACAGATTGGCATTTTGTCAATATTTTAAAAAATGAGCGATTTGCATTAAAATTACAAGCTTTGACGTCTTACACCTAAATAGACTAATACCTAATGAATTACACACAATGTGCATATATTGCTTAAATAATGTAGCTTTGTTTATGTGTCTGAAATTTAAGTATAGCTTGTTAGTGCAAGGTAAAAAAACAATCGAATATTATCTGTCGTTACATAATATATTTAAATCAAGATACGTTTAATTTATTTATTTTTCTGTGATGTCTTTCTAGTAAAATTTAAAGGAAAATTACTTATTGTATGAATTACGCTTATTACGCGTGTCATATAAGTCGAACAAATGTGTACCTAATTTTATTATATTCGTAATTTATTATTATTATTATTATTATTCTCGAGACGTGCCTATTGAAACATTTAAGTAATGTTTTCGCTCTCAGATGATTAACGTACTCGTATGCTTCGGAAGGAAAGCGGGAACACTATCTAATATGCAAAGTGTCTTCATCCGACTGCGGATTAATAACTCCATTGAAGATTTATTCGTTAAAATCATTCAATGAATGTTCGAGTTATCAGAAGCGATCAAGCTAACACTCCACGTCGGAGAAATAATAGCACTAGTCGTCCTGGTCCATACCGATAAGTTCCGCCTGCAGGCGTCCTTTAGTTCGGCAGCAAGCAGTCAGACAGAGGATCCTCAGGGCCAGTCTGAACTGGGGGCTGAGCGTAATGAGGATGATGATCTTCCAGAACGAGTTGAGAATGCCGACCCAGACGATTCCGAAATGCAACATCGGCACCTGGAGCTTGGCGGCCGTAATGTATTCGTACAGACGCACGCCCGCGTACGGGGTCCAGCTCAGCCAGAAGGCGACCACCATGACGAAGCTCATGATGTGGCTCGGATTGGAGAGGTTCTCGGAGAGGGCGGTCACGTACTCCTTGTCGTGGATGGGCACGCCGCTTCTGAGCTTGCGCATCATTCCGAAGATGTAGAAGTAGTTGTAGATGATTGAGATGACGCTGGGGCCGAGCACCAGAATGGCCAGCGTGCCGGTGTACGCGGCCGTATTTCCCCAATCCAACATGCAGATGTAAGCGTCGCGGTCAAACAGAGGCTTATTGAAGCCAAGGAGAGGCGGGCAGCAAAGCATCGAGGCCGATATCCACGTGAAAACCATCCAGCATTGACACCGAGTGCGCGTTTGTACCTGGAACTCCGAAATGAAAATAAGTCACAATGGCAGAAAACATTTTTAAAGTAAAACTTCTTTGGACAAATCTTTCACAATTTTTCCTAGGCGACATGCTCATTCGGATAAAATCAAGAGATGAAAACGCTCGGAGGTGATCATATAAACTAGGGCAAAGTAGGGAGATTTAGCTTCCATGACAATTCGATGCATGGATATGCGATAAAATAAAACATTTATTGAACAAACTAAAGGCGAAGCATATTTGCAGTCGGCATTGAAATTCGGTGCTTTATCTTTATTAAAAAAAAATACTCATTTGTTTTAGACCATTCATTAACCTTTCAATTGCTATTTTTCTTAAGTCTCTTTGTCTTTTATAAGTGAGAAATTCTACTAAAAAATAACATCATTTATTAAATTTCTCAAAAAAGAATTGAATTTCAAAAATCTGCCTTTACTATGTTGAAGACAATAAGACGAAAATATCTAAGTATATATTTTTATGGTTAAATATCTAATGGTTATAGAAAAAAAAAATGCCAGTTATAGAAAAAAGGGTCTAAATGACTCCAAATTAATATTTATCATATGCTTTGACTTAAATAATATGAAGCAAGATTTGAACATTTAGCGACTAAGAGAAATTTAACGATCCATTTCTTGACGTTTTCCAACCAATCATTTTTTATTAAATTGTTATTAGTTTGTTTTTTTATTTAAATTTATAGATTTTTAGATCCGTTTTCAGTTTAGCATAGACATGAAACATGGCGTTTTCGCTAGTTATTTTACGGTTTATTAATTAGGAACCATTTTTAAAATTTTCGGAAACCTAGTTTTTATTTTACTATTTAATAATTATCAAAAATTTCGAAAATTGCTAATTACAGAGATATGATATGATATGGTACATTTCATCATCAGTCATTGGATAGGAGCTTCGCTCGCTCGCTCTAATAAATAGGCGAGCGGAAACATGGTTGAATGCAGATGCCATTTTGAAATTTAATAAACTTTCTCTACAAAAGCTCTCGTGGTGTAAACACAAACACAAACACTGTTTTTTATTGCACACATGCATCGTTCATATAAATCAAATTTTATTTAAGTGATTGCAACTTGGTCGGTATAAGAATATTTATTACTTGGAGTATGTACAAAAGATCGATCTAAATATAAATTAGTTAATCTAATTCAAAACTAAACCATTGTTCAAAAACTAAAGAACTCTACATTCTCATTAGTGTTAGGCGTAGTAGAAACAAAACAGAAATACAATTACACAATTACTACTATTACTATTACTGTTTATCTATATTACTATTTTATTTATTTATTTATATTACTATTTCATGTTAATCGGAGTGGATCGAAGCGTAAACCCATGTATCGACTCCAATAGCGAAATGTTTATGATGCCAGATCTCAATGATTTCACCACCGATTTTAGATTTTTAAATTTTTAATCGAATCTAAATGAAAAATACTACGTTGTGACGAAACCGGTAAAATTCTGAATAATAAAAAAGTTATGTTAAAAATATTTTCTTTATGAGAAATTACCACCACCTACATTTTTTCAAGCGCTTTTTTTTTCGAGTTTTAGAAAAAGAAACCTTTGCGACTGCGGTTACCTAGTACATTCTGCTTATTTATTATCATCAAACAAATTTGTAAGATTTTGGTTGCTTTATTATATTAACATAGATTAAACTTTTCTGA
Source organism: Neomicropteryx cornuta (assembly GCA_020383195.1). Taxonomy (NCBI): domain Eukaryota; kingdom Metazoa; phylum Arthropoda; class Insecta; order Lepidoptera; family Micropterigidae; genus Neomicropteryx; species Neomicropteryx cornuta. The sequence goes on from JAHKQU010000018.1 coordinate 41,871,329, forward strand.
ATGTTGCCTTATTGCTTATTCTATGATTTACTTAGCCCGGTGATTTACATTTATAAATAATTGGAAGAATATTTAGAAGAACAATATTTTGTTTAGAAGTCTATATCAGGAATAAATCACCGATAAAATTACAATAGTATAGAAGAGACTACATTAAAAGAATTACTGGTTTAAGTCTACTTACGCTACGTACTTACACACGCTATTTAACATAGTATTGTGGCATAAGTATATTTTGTAAGTATTTCCTTAGCTACTAGCAAATTTCGAAAGGTGCACGATTTTAATAGCCGACGACGTCCTTATACTTCGTCATTAAGGCCCTGAGACTCCGCTTGTAAATATAAGGGAAAAATTAACAATTGGGTAATAATTTTACCCAATTTCAGGTGTTATTACACCATGTTCTGAACTCATACCCGATTGCATTTAACCTATAACTGAGCAATAAGCAATTTACAAGGTGTCCCGAGACCATTCCTGAAGACTTAAGGCGGTGTTTATGTTCCCTATTACGAGTAAGAAATTATTACCGCAGAGCTGATGAAAATTGCCTTAAGCGTGCCGACACGCGATCGCATCTCGTAGCCTTGACCGCACGGCCAATCGGCTGGCGTTTGTGTCACAACAAACGTTTAAATTTATCACGCAAAGAACCCATGATAACTTAGATAGGCAGTAGTCTTGACTGAATAGTCTCGAGATATCCTGTATTCTACTGTATGGTCTCAATGTATTCGCTTATGATCTGCAAGCGATGCGGTGTGATACTTGGACAGCACAGCAAAGCCGCCTGTCCAGTATCCATCTTAAACCCACGAGTCTACGTCCGCCCGGGGTATTAGCCATATTAATTGATGTTGGCAGGAAAGCATCCGAAATAGTGCAAGAGTTATAAATTATAAAATTATAAAAATACATATAAAATTACCACAAACATAACGTGCACCACCAGAAACGTTGTATATCAGCTTCTATGTAAGTTTTGTGATGCGTTCTATGTTTGTGAGACTACGACGCCATTAAACATTAGAATTAATAATCATAGATTATCCTGTACCAAATTACTTTCCGCTTTACCCGTTCCAATTCACGCGAGAACTCACGGCAGGGATTTCGATGCTTGCTTTAATGTAAAAGTTTTGAAGCCTTTGCCCGCAAATGCCCGCGAAATTGATTTAAAAACATGGGAACTCTCTCACATTTGGGTCTTGGGCGCTTGTAGATCTGTAGGTCTAAATAGACAAAATTAAACTAACTTAACAGCATTTAACGCATGATGCTTGATATATTCTTTTAAGAAATTAGTTTCATTTCATAATACTGATTGATTTATCTAGCAAAACTGCAATTGTATAATAATAAGTGTAGTGGCTAGATATATTTATCTTTGAGTTGAAAATGCGATTTTCGAATTTATGAAGGTTTTTTAGAGTTTTATTGAAAACAAGGTTGTATTTATTGGTGTTAGTTTAGATTTAAATAAACTTAAATTCGGTTAATCGACTGTTTGTTGATAATGTTTTAGTACAGAACCCTGATTGCGTGACTCGCTCTAGACTCGTATTTTTATCCTTTGGTGACTTTATTTACTTATTCTACTTGTAACATAAATCTTCTGTAAAGTCACAATATAAAATAGTAGCATGACGATATAAACTGCTCAATAATTGCGAAGAGGGGCCTCGGTGGCAACGCTCATGTGGTATGACAGCACTGCGATGCTACGAGTTACGGTTTGGCAATACGAAATCTCAGGTCTCGTTCAACGAGCTAATCTCTCGATATTAGATAAGTTTTGTGTGCCGTTCATAGGAGTTAATCCTTATAAATTCAACATCCAAGGATTTAATAGTGATTTTGAATCAAAATAATCTTACTAATTTTAAACATTGTGCGATTGTACTCCTCTATTTCAATTCAATTTTCAATTTCAACGTTGCTAGAAGACACTTTTTTCAACAAATATATAAAAATAAACCGTAAATATATCCAGCAAGACACAGTCTTTTCTGGAGATTTTTTAATCTTAAATAAAATAATATATTTCAATTTAAGTTAACATAATATGTGTAAAGTGAAGAGAGAATACCGCAAGAAAGAGTTAATTTAATTAAAATAGCAAAATAATTTTTAGTTTGTTTTTTGCATAAATTCATTTAGTTTGTATTTTATTAAAGATTTTATTTTCAGTTATATAACTTCTAGAGGTATTTTATATTTTAATTGTCGATACCCATACGTATTTATACATCTTTCGACAATATAAATACATTTGTCTAATAAAGTACAAAAATTTTCCATGTTTCATCTGAAAAGAGGTTGCTTGCAATTCTATAATAACAAAATTATACCGTTAGAATTATGAAGTGGGTAAACAATTTATAGTCACCTTGTATTGAAATATTTTTACTTTTTGGAACAATTATTTTTAAACTGCGAATTTGTAAAATATAAAAAATCTCTGTTCCTATATATGTTCCGTTCTAATATCTCCTCTGTTATAATAAGACAGAGATGCAGTTACTGAGTGAAATCCGGTCAAAAATAAATAATAAATAATAGGTAATTTTACAAATATTGCGATAAAGTATCACTTGTTAGCAGTGAGGTTCTATTTTAAACCGCAGTTCCGATTACCTTGTTGCCTTCATGATCTACAAACGTGTGATGCAATACAATCAATACGGTAATAATAGCTGATTAACTTGATTAGTCAAATTAGAGCATTTTTAATAGAGGTTTGCAAGCTTTTACACAGTAATTTTATAGATTTACGATGGTAATAAAGAAGTGCGTCGGAAATGATAAAAAGTAATGTCTTTATTATAGACAACACTTTTTACCATTTACGACGCATTTACACAATTCTAATGGATATATTTTGTCCATAAACATTGCGTAAATGGTTGTGTAAGCATACTATTATTAGCGGCCTCTTTAGAAAAGAAAATAATGGTTGTTTATTGTTATTTTGTTAAACAAATGCAACATACGCGTCAAATGGTTTGTTCTTTCACATGGTTAGTGGTCACTTTTAAGTTTAGCACCGTATTAATACGAATTATTTAAAATTAATATTCATTTTCAGATACTTTATATATTTTTTTAAAAAACATTATTTTTCCTAAGACCATTAACAAATAAATATGGGCATGTTTATGTTTCCTTTTGCGAGTAAGAAATTATTTCCTTTTGCGAGTAAGAATTAGAATTAGAATGGAAAATGCCATAATTTTACATCAGTCACTTTCAAATCGATACATAAAATTTAAGGGCACAAAATCTCGGTCAAGTTCGTTAATGAGCAAAATCAGACCAGGGGAATGAGGGACGGCAAAAAAATGAAATTTTGCGATAACTTTCTTAGTATAGAAAATATCGAATTTATTTATAATTTTATGTTATTCTTTAATTGAGGGTTTAAAACGTATCTCAGTAAACTTTTTTGATAGGACCAACCATTAGAACCATTAGGGATATAAAAAATTGGCTTTTGAAAATTTAAAAAATCATAACTCATAAGGTTTTACTCTTTGCGCGATCAGAAAGCAATTGTTGGTTTTTTATTTACTTACAGCTTCATAATATATAAATTTAAAAAAACAAACTTTTCTTTGTTATAGACCCATCATTTGCCTTTCAATAACTATTTTCTTTAGGCTCTAATGTATTTTATAAGAAAGCAATTCAACTAAAAATAACATTAGCAGTTTATTGTTGGCGCCAGATATTTATTTATTTATTTATTATTATCTTTTCCTGTCAAAAACAACACCTGTCACGTGTCCAGTTCCAGCTACCCGCAACGTGTTTAGCTGTGGTACACACGGCAATGGCGCGTTGACTCGACAGCAGTAACGTTCAGTATCGCGCTCACGCCGCAATCACGCTCGTCAACTTATCTTTTGTGCCTCTTCCTCGAGGAACCTAATGTGGTGAAGTGAGTTGGTTCAGCGAGTTTTACACTCATCTTTCCGGGAGAGCGAAGTGAAGCTTGAGTCAAGGAGGCGGATCGCGGTAAACCTGTTCGTTTCTTTCTGTCTTCCGATATTTGGCGCTGCATAATAATAATAATAGAATATAATAATTAAACAAAAAAATGACAGTCCACTAACTCTATCGAACATTTATAATTTATTAAATTGCTCAGAACGAGAATATAATTTAAAAAATCTGCCTTTGTTATGTTGAAAACATAAGGTCAAGGTATCTTAAAACAAGGTTTTACAGTGAAAAATACATTTAATTATAAGCAGAATGTGTTTTGACCCAATACAGAATTCTAAAAAACAGTACAGTGGGCTTAAAAAATAGTACTGATCAGCTAAACTTAAAAAAAATATTGTTTTAATTTATCATCTTTACTAACATTTCTTATTAATTGAGGAGATAAACTTGATTTCACTGTATATACCACACGAGTGTCCTAGGACCATAATTAAATGATAACCATACTAAAAAGTATCGCATACTATGATACCACTGAATAACGTAAAAAGGGTCTATTCAAGAAAGGTGAAAGTATTAAAAGTCACGGAGCAAAAAAATCATAAACACAAACTATAGACTAAAACAGAGACCAATTGTTATGTTAATACAATATATATTTTAAAAGTAGCACCGGGTAACGATGGTCACAATTTGGTGTAGTGGGAACCAAAGTAAATTAACATGGCGTCCAAGACACCATTTTCTTTTAATGCGCCGAAATAAATGAAGTTTTTTTTAGCACCTATTTATTAGGAGGCATCTATATATTAATACGTGAAGGGAAAACTTTGTACCCCTTTTAGCTTCTATACATACACTCATGTATGAGAAGCTACTATTCCCGTCCTTTGGCCGTCTGTCCGTCCGTCTTTGAATTTTCGTTTTTAGATTGGTACCCAAGAAAAACGACCATAACCGTTTATCCGACCATCGGAGGCTGGTCGGATAATATTATCCGACCAGCACATAAAATTATCCGCACGGATTGCGGTGAGACTTGGCATGATTAAAGTTTATACGGAGAAGAAGCGCAGAAAGCTAAAATTTAGCTATAATGTGGTACAAAAGACTAAATTTAATAAAATAAAACGTTCATACTACTGACAGCTGATTGACAGAATGAGTTTCGAGCTGTGAATTTTATGTGATTTCAAATGTTCCTTTTTGAATAGTCTGTCAATGTCAATGTAGTTATGTCAAGCAAAAATATTTATTAATGCCATTTTATACTTCTATATATGTCAAATCTCATTTTTACATGAAATAATTAAAACTTACAATAATTGTATCAAAAAACAAATATAAAATACAAGCTATAATTGTGGGTTTTTCAACTGTTACTAACAGTAAATTTTACATTTCATAGGTATTGCAGGGAATTAAGGTAAACACGCTAATGACGTATCTGTACACGCTCGCAGCTGACCAAATGGAACAAAATTAAAAATATATATATGCCATGATTATAGAGGTATATTGACCGTATTATAAAGGTATAAGAACCTCAATAATGCAAGTGTATTCGTAAGGGGCAAAAGCGCCCCCTCCCCCTTCCTATTCGTCTGAGTGCCCCTCAATATTCGCATCTCTTCATAAATTATTCCAAAGGTGTCGGTGGCTATGTCAGTAGTTATGCTGGCTGGTAGCTATACTGGCATCAGTACGTAATAACTATTTCTCTAAAGCCTCTAAGGTGGCACAGGTAAGATAAGCTCCATCTCAAAGAGAATTAATTCACCTTTGAAGTTGGCAACGCAGTCTCATGTTATTTCAATGCTGTCGACATTCACTTTCTTTGTAAAGCGATCTCTTTTCGTTCCTCGAGCCAACTCTGGTATGGGGCTGCCAGCTTAAAGGTAAACGGATATGCTATTTTACCTTTCTTTACCGACAAATATTCAATGCGAATTTCAGATTTTTGATATCTTTTTCTAGTTTTTCCATTAAATAGACAAAATGATTTTCACCATAATTGTTTTTAATATTGATTTCAACAACATCAGTTTATAAATATAATTTAATTTATTATAAGCTAAAAAAAACTAAACTAGAAACAAAAATAAAAGGTTTTAGGTTAAAAATATATCTGATTTGGATTTTCTTTTATTTATTTATTTTTAAATTGTACTATAAAAAAATATTGAAATATTAATAATTATATTAAGCTTAGTGACGATAAAACACAGATTATAATAAATAGAAACAATATATTATATAAGTCACACATTACCAATATAATATATACGAGTATATATAATACATATGCATCCTTTACTGGGTGTGTTTTAGAAAAGTAACCTGCCAATTATAATTTTAACCCGATATGAAAACGTGAAAAATAATATTATAAAAGATCCACATTCAACATTTATATTAGTTTTGTAATTAGATATATCTAAAATTAAACTAAAAAAAAAACTGGTCTAAATTAAATCGTGCACAAACTTTATTATAGCTGGAATAAAAACGTATCAATACGTTCAAATAATATAAACCCTTCGGACATTTTTTTAATGACTCTGGCAATTAAGTATGCTAAGAAAAAATGAATGCTGAAAGCAGCGCAGATTTAAATAAATTTCTTAATTCGTATCACGTATTCGTTCACGCTGCCGAGCGATTGAATAATAAAATCCACTAATGACTGTCATTTAGTTGCGTTTCAAAAAGTTTCAAAACTACAGGAATGTACTCGTATGCTCTTTTTGAAATGCATGGCAGTAATTAGTGGGTTTTTTTCATTCAATGTTTTTTTTTCAATGCATTCCCTGCTAAATAATGTACTAATATTTTGTTTGCAAAATAACATTAAAATTTGTCTTGCAATAGTTTCATGTCCCAATTGCAAACATCACACACACAAAACTAAGCACTGTAGTTATCGCTTTAATTATATTATTGGATTTTTCAAACATCAAATATTTTGGTGTCAGTGCGTTTAACAGTAATAGCAAGAGTCAACCTAATTACAAAACATAAAACTAATCACCACCCGCAATTATTTGTTTTATGCATTTATAAAATATATCGACCGTTTTGCCAATATTTATCACTTGATATAAAAGACTCTGGAATTTAAAAAAAGTTGTAACGCGACCACGCTTATTTAAAACTTATACGGATTGAAGTTATTTATTTTGTAAAATTAAAGTAAAAAAATAAATACTAAAAGAAAAAATCGTTAAAACAAAAAACATAAACAATAAAAAAAACAAAAAATAACTAGAACTAATCATGAAAAATACCACGTTAAAAAATAAAATAATGCCTCCAGGTAAACAATAACAAATAAATAATGATAAACAAATAATAATTCGGCTTAGTCAGCAGAATCTCTTTAAGGAGTGATGAAATTGAACAATTTTGTAAATAAAGCAAAAAAACTAGTCTAAACATACAAATAAAAGAGTCTTACAGCATTTTGAAGTATGACATCTAACAAAATATCAGACGAGGCATCGTACCTACAAATGTATTGACGACAGTAAACAGCGGATAGTTTCCCACGAGCAAATATTGTAATCTAGGTCAATTGGATAAGTCAGTAACACAACAATACGCTAACTAAGCGTTTAATAAAGTATTATATTTTCATATGGATTTTTTTTTGTTAACTACTTGAAAACTTGTTGAACAAAAGTTGTAGAGTTTCACAGAATCACACCTCAAAAGCATACCGCTAACTTTAAGTTCATCCTGTATTATGTATGTTATGTTTTTGTAAACCAAATTTAAATAGTTTTAATATAATACCGCTAACAGACTAGCAACCGTCGACACGAAATTTCTAATGACGTTTTCTCACTTTCCTTCCGAGCGTAATCTAGCACACTAATAGTAAAATTCATTTATTTTTATTTGGCACTTGAAAACCTAAATCCAAAGTTTGGAATAATTTCGTTGCTGGAATTTGACTCTATCTTGTTCGGATATCGTTCCAGAAAATGGTCAAAATCGATTCAGGTAATTTAAACTTTTGTTGAATTAGTGGAGGTTAACTTTCATTCGATAAGACTACTCCAATCAATACCTTCAGAAAGTAAAAATACACTAAATTGCTAAATCAGAAATGCCGTAACATCTTCGATTTGTCTACTGGTAAAACTACAGGCGAAGCGAAGTTTCAAACGCATTGCAGATATCGTGACCCTGAATAACAGCTTAATAGCCTAAAGCTTTTTGTTTCTTCGATACAGTATCGTAAATTCTTGTTTGATTCCCTTCGGTTCTCTGATATTATTTAAGGTGGGTTCAAACGGGAATTAAAAGAGAAAGGTTATATTAAACCCGGAATGTCGGTTTAAACCCAGCGCTTAGTTTTATTAAAATGTATTTATAACATTTCTCTTTGGTATGTAAAATTGTCAACACCTTAACTATATAAAACAAAACCTAGTAACGTTATATTGAGAGTAATAATCAATGTAACCTGGTGTATAATAATTTAGACGTGCTGTTTAAAAATTTTTTTTTATTTGTAAAAGCGATTATTATTTATTTGATAAAACATTAGATATTAAGTTATATAGTAAAATAGTATTAAAGGTACTAAAGAGGTCCTGTACTTAGAGCGCAGAACGTCGGTTTAACCCAGAGCAGATTTATAAAAATGCATTCTGAAGATAGGAGGATAGGTGAGAGTTTAACGTGAATTTTTATTTAGTCATAAGTAATGTTTTTGCGTAGTTAAATAAAAATAAACTTTTGCTTTCGAATAAGTAAAAACGCGATTAAAAAACAAGGTGAAATAATATTTTACAATAGAAAGAAAACGTTTTAATTTCAAAGACAAATTTCAAAATAAACACTGTAGTTTCAAAGTACGTGATAATGTGATAAAAGGTGTGAAATATTAAAAAAATATACATATTTGAATGTAACTTGCGCTTTCCGCAGACTTTCCACACAAAAGAGAAGTTATACTTCCATGCGATCATCTTATATACTTAAATCCCTTCTTCACTCATCTATCCCTGTTATAAATGAAATTCAGTATTTATTCAATTTAAACGTACAATAATAAAATATTATTTAAAAATATATTTTATAATATAATAAGTTGAAATCTAAGCAGAAAATTTGCAAAACTAAAGTCAGAAAAACTAAAATTTAACTAATGAAACTTTGAAGGTAAACAAATAACACAACTTTTTGGGTTTTGGTCTTCCTATTTTTTTAGGTAGATTTCATTAGGAAAGTTACCTATTGTAATGGGTGCCATTTCAGGACTTCTGGAAAATTTCACATATCTTCGCGTTTCACATCCCCTAGAACCCAAAACCACCCAGTTTAAAAGTTTAACACGCGATAATTGCCCTAATTTTACACGAATTATTTTCAAATTGATACATAAAATTTAAGCTCACAAAATCTCGGTCAAGTTTGTGAATGAGCAAAATCAGACCAGGGGAGCAGGAATAGAGGGGTTTTATCGAAATAAAGAGAAATTTTGCTATAACATTCTTATTGTATAAGATATCGAATTTATTCAAATTTTATATTATTCCTTAGACTTAGGCCTAAAACTTATTTAAGAAAACTTTTTTGATAGCGCCAACCATTGGTCCTAGGAGTGGGAAAAATTGGTTTTTCGAAATTCAAAGGATTTCCGCCGAAAGGATTTCTTTTAAATGAAAATAATATTTATTTGCAGAATGACTTAACCAATGGTCAACTCTCAGACCAGACTCCTTCCTTCCGGCTTTCTTTTCGGAGTGCGATTGATGGAAAAGTACAACACCTTCAGAAGGGGAGGAGAAAACACCGACAACGGGCGACTTCAGGCGAGAAACGCACCTCTCAAAGCATATTTTACCAGAGCTTCACGCGGAGGCATTCCAAGTTTCCCTATTTCTGTTCCAATTACATTATGAAATATTTAAAAGTAGAACAGCTCTTTTCATTTAGCAGCAGGTTTCGCTGTATATTATTATAGGAGATATTATAATCACTTTCTTTTTAATATTTTATAAATTTGATACGAATGTGGGTTATAACAGCTTAAATATTAATGCGGCAACGTAGCCGTATCTCGGCTTAAATGGCGCGTTGGATTCTACCGTGGCCTAGTTTGTATTGCAGATATCTTACTCGAATAGCCCACTAAAGCTACACAGGCAGAGTTTATCAGTTCTTCGTAAATTTAGTACGCAATAACTTTGGTACTGAAAAACTCAAATTACAGTTGTACAAGCGACTTCTCGTTGCTTTCTTTTGCTCCCAATGAGTTACAGTTTTATGCAACTTCAACACGTTGCTCTTCGTTCGTTCTTAATAGGCTACGGTTGCAAACAACCACATCACGTTGCTCCATTACTCACAACAATTGGTAGTACAGTCACAATAGTTGCAGTTGTACTCAACCACATCACGATGCTCTGCCGTTTGCTCTTAATAAGTTATAATTGTACACGACCACTTTTTGTCGTTTGCTTCCAATGAGCTATAGTTGTACACAACTGTTTCTCATTGCTTTATTGTTTTCTATAATGAGTTACAATTGTATTCAACTATGTAACGTTGTATTTCGTTCGATCCCAGGGGGTTACAATGGTACGCAACCATGTCACACTGCTCTTTTGCTTACTACGAAGGGGTTACATTTGTATGCATTGACGTCACGTACGAAACTACGACACACTCTATTAGGTACTCCCTATAACTAATTTATTTCACGAGTATTGTTTAGTGGGTATAGAATGTTAACAAATTTCATTTAATGTAGTCCTTGTGAATATCGATCATTTGTCCATCCGGAGATACTCTACTTGCTGTATTTTTATCTATCTGAGTTAGTTATCTAGTCCGCGGTGTCATAACCTTAAGATAAATGGCGAGAATAGTGATTATTTGCCTAACTTTTTTATATATATTGAAATTATAGGTTTTATTAGTTGAGACTTATACAGTAAATCTGCATTATTTTTAAGTTATCAAAACCAAACAAACAGAATCTTATACTCATTGGGTAAAAAAACCTAAATATCAGCGATTTGACCTCACCAGAAATCTTAATCTTCTTAAAAAATGCCCCAGGTAACTAACTTTTCGAAAGATATTTTATTTCCTACTTCTTTCTACGACTGTAACAAAAATAACATCTCTTTTTGTACCCTCAAGGAAAGGAATTTCTAAAAATCCTTTTTTAGTGGGCGAATCGTAAAAAACAATGTTTTAGTCAGTCATTAGGGACCTCTCCCATAAGTACACTCGAGGGCAAAATAACCACTCATAAACCTATCTATCCAGAGTTCGCGTAGCGGGATAGCCGCCTGCCGCCGTCCACTTTGGTGACACGAACAGCGAAAATTCCCTTAGGGGTAGTGACCACTTCGTACATTACGAGAACAATGTGTAATTTTTTGTGTGTTTTTAGTAGGATGATTTATACCGACAACAAAACCGATCTCATAAAAACAAACATCGAAAAAAAAAACACATTTTTAAATCAATTATAAAATTAGTAAACATCCGCCTATCCAACCTATTCGTATTGCGAATGCACATGCTGTAGGTTTGTGACTCTGTTATTTGTAAATATAATAGAAATTTAAATTTTGATTGCATGCGCCGAGTTGCTTTATTCACACGAATGGAGAAACGACATAGTAACTAGCTTGCCTGATGGTTTTCATTGGTATTCAAGTATCCTCTCGTAGACACAGCGTTAACGCAATCCAGAATACCAAATAATGAGAGCGGCGCGTCGCGCTGCAGCCGCAAATTAGATTGGAGAGTTAACGTAATGCTAACGCCATTTGCCGGGGTGTGTTCGGAGAGTGACGTCTAATGCATAGTATTTGCATAATGTATGTGTAGCTTTATTACATTTGTGTATTACAAACCGGCTCGGTGGCGTAGTGGTATAAATGCATTCTTCTTATACATAGGTCTGAGCAACAGACCCGCAATAGCGGGTCAAACCTATAATTCATTTGATTTCACGCGTAATAAGTGTCCATCATACGGTATTGTAGAAAAGTTGTGTTTTTAATATACGAAAAAAATATTTGTATTTTTGAGTCAAGCTGAGATGAGTATGGTACCACTAATATACTGGTTTGAAGCAGCCATCTTTAGAGCTGATGAATATCTTTCAACATTGCATAGTTTAATATAATAATATATAAAGTTTTTTCGGTACCAGTATCCTCCACAGTATTGCTGTGTTATTTAACTAGAAGTCTATTTTAATTTAAATACACGGGTAAAAAAAATAAATTTAATAGTGATTAATAAAAGCTATAACCTACGGAAAACTGGAAAAAAATAAGAAAAGCTGGGCGCTCCAAACTTCAATGACCTCATTATTTATACGCTGGTGGGTAAAAACACGAAAAGCCAAGGTATTAAAGCCACGCATTTTTAGAGGAAGCCAAGAAACGCTTAAGTTGGAAAGCCGTCGATGAAGAAAGATGACCTAATAATATTTTAGATTTAATAAAATAAATAATCGTTAAATCTTGTGAGGTTAAAGTTAAAAAAAAAAATAAACCGCTTTCAAAATTAATGTACAACCAAAAACAAAAGTAATAAATATTCCAATTATTTTTTTATATTTAGCAAGTAATAATAAAACGGATTCCCCAGAATGTTGAAGTAGTCGCAGAAACATACCATATGCAACTTCACTATAAACCATATATGCATCAACTCAAACGGATAGGGTAAAAAATTCAAAAACTGAAAACTTAAAAGTAAACGCAAAAATCACATATTGAAATGTTTATAAAATAAAGTTTTTAAAACTAAAAATACTACTAACTCTAACAGAACGAAATAGAATGGAATAATGAACGAAGAACGGGATGTTACTTGAATTTAGTTTCTATCGCAATAGTGGTTATTTTAGTGCAAAATAAAATTATTAATATATCAACACTTTAAGGAGATTTTAAAATGACCTAAATTTTAAAATCACTGAAAAATTAGTTTATTTTTAAACTTTATAAAAGGGGTGTTAAACACGTCAGTGTTTTTTTTTTATTTGGCCTTGCTATACTCGGAGCTGATTTAACTCTGGTAGTTGCCTTCGTCTAGTTAGAACACACTTAGAGAAATCCCAGAGGGATCTCCATCCATATGCTTTACTTCTAAGCTAGACCCGTGCTGGTAATCACACTAACTCTCGCGGTCTTAAAGTTAACAATTACTCCGCGCCCACACGCTTCCCCCACCCGGCTGACGCAGGGTTGGTCACCCGCTTATAGGTGACAACGTTTGGTGTTTTTAGCGGAATAATCTTGATATATTTTTTTTTATAAAGGGACTGTTACGTGACGATTTTTCTATTACAAAAATGCTATTGATATATCAGTTTGGTGTTTTTGTAGTAAAGATTAGATCCATTTTTTAATGTTACAGTTTCATATTTTTCCTTTACCTACTTATAAAATAATGTGCCTCAAAGTGTTAATTATATTCAAATAGAGACCTCCTGCACATTGTAATTATATATTTAATTATGATATAGGTATTATGTAGTATAGTTCGACACCTTTTCAAATCTAATTTTTACTTTCTTTCTGTCAATAAGTTGTGTCGAACTATCTACATTTACAATGCAAGTTAATGACTACCTAGTCGGTGATTTCACGGGAATTTCGCGGGCGGGTGTTCACTACCTGCCTGCAATAAGAAATTGATAACATTCTAACATACCTAGATTTTAATCGCTTCAAAAATACCGCTTGCTTATTTACAAACATGCGCCTATTTTATCGTAGACTTATAAAAATCTTAAATCGGCCAGAACAGGTACTAATATTAAAAAATGCAAACATGTATTATACAAAGAAAACTGCGATGAATCTACGAAGAAAACTGTGAGGGTGTATGTGGAGTATAAGACGATTGAAGGTTGACAAAATAAAGGTGAGTCTGTTTAAGGCGTTTGCGTTATGCAAATGCAAATAGCAAATCAGATGGATAACCAAACTCTTTCCGGATCTATAAAATTATAGTTCTATCGCTTGGATGCACATTTTGGGTTTTCATCAACTCATTGGGTAATAAGGAATTATACGCAAATTTTGATGGATACAATTTTAAGATGAGAATCCCTTTCTATCAGAATAATGCGCTGCGGAATAATGCCGATGGAAAAATATAACTGTTGTATTAGAAGCTGAGAAAATAAAACAGTACCTATTTAGAACACAGAGATGAAAACCTATTTACCGCCCTATTTATGCGCTGACCATAATCTCGGACCTTAAAATGTGGATGTATGATCGCGCTGCGAGGAACAAATTTTACCATTGAGGATATCATGAAACGTAGTAAGAGTAATTTTCGAATTGTTTTAAGGCAAAAAAGAAACAATTATTTAAATTTACTTTTCTCATACTGGTAATTAGAAGGTAATCGTTCTAAATGTTTATATTTATATAACAAACCCATTTTTGTTTAATGCATACTTTTCTCAGTGTAAATATGCAAAAACGTTTCCCGTTTATTTTCTTTTCAATGTAATCAGTTCTAGGTGAACTTACCTTTCAATTTAATTGTTAAACAGTGGATTCATTAAATTGGCCAAATTAAGAACTCTGTATTTGCTGTTTTATAAATTAAGTTATTTATTTATTCATTATGGTACAATAGGAAGTCAACAATAAATGGTATAATCACACTGAAAAAGGAACTAAATTAATATAATATAGACAAATTAAACACCAGTATTTATTGTTGCTCTGAAGTAACATGGCTACTCTAACTAGATTAAAAAACCTGTTCTAAGAGCGGCCAGAAGAAAGTTTGCAAAAAAATAAATTACTTACTACGTTCGTGAGACGTCACAACAGGTTAAATATGATAAATAAAAACCATCACGCATACAATAAATAGTGCATATTATATATTACATACAATATATACAATTATTGAATATACAATTCTAATAATTGTCTTACTTATAATTTATAAACTAAATATACAGCAAAACTAAACATAAACAAAATATATAAAATTACTTATTATAGTCCATATTATGCTAGCTTTTCTATTGTAATACACTGCTCACCATCTTTTCAGATGCGTCTCAGGTCAGGTGCGCACAGTTGCGCTGTGTGTTTCCGTAAAATGTATTCAATTACATAAATAAATTTAAAAAATAAATGATTTGTAATTACATAGTCTGGGATCGCAGTTATTGCAACTAGAGGACGCTAGCATGTACAGCCATAGTTATTCTGGGGTCATGAGACCAATCATACTTTGTTTTATTAGTAGATATGTACTATTGAACAAAAATAAAGTTCGTGGATACGCACTGTACTATTTATACATGGAAGACGCATTGCGTACTAAACAAAGTTCGCTTGCTGATTACTTCAAGTAACCATAACGATCGATTTCTATGACTCGTATCGAACTATACATACTTAAACTGCATTTTGTTTAACAATTATAGTTATTCAATAAAATCGACACATTTTGTTAAAAAGGAATTTGATTTATGAGTTGCATCAGTATAAATATTTGATAGATATAGAACACGTTGAAGAATTAACAAAAAAAAAACAGTGTGTGTAAGAAGTAAAATTTCCGTAAGGAAATTGATTAAAGTCATATTATATTTAAAAATCCTCCCACACTGGCATCTACGAGAATATTAAACAATATTTCCGCGCGCGTATTTATTATAATAAGAAGAAAACGCAACGACAAACGACGCGACGACCGAAGCGTGTCGCCGAGTTTACACGCACGTACTCGAAGAGCATGTCGCATTAGATTCATTCGATGCCCAGGAATAAAAATTGTGGGAGGTGCGACCAAAGAAGTTTTACTTTAAAAACATTTGAGATATTTCTACTTATACAATTAATAATCTTTCCATTTATTGCGTGCTTATTAGGGCAATATTCGTCGATTAAGGAACCCATTATACAGAATGTATTTAAATTCACTGATGTCGTTTTAGGGACAATCAAACATTAGTCACCAAAAAATATTAAAAAATGTTTCACAAATTACGAGAAAACGAATGCAAAATTTAAATACATATGTAAACCCAAGAATTGAATGCATTCCAAAGCAAAATATTACCTGAATCCGAGCGCTTATTAGTGTTAACGTGATAATCATATAACCGAGGTTACGTTATACGCGATTTAAAAATAGCCTAATACTTAAACGGCTACAATGTAACTGTGTGACTTGTAGCTGAACTCGTCACAGTGCTACATTGCCATGGTATCACTTGCAACGATATTTCCGTGTCACTAGAGCTGGAGTGAATAAAAGCGATTTCAACAACACTATAAGCCAACTTCAGTAATGCGGCTATTCGTAGAAATACGGTGCATTATTTTTAAAGCGCGTTAGGTTTTATTTTCTGCGCGGTTAGAAAGCAATTGTTGTGTTTTGTTTAATTACAGCTTCATAATATATAAAGTAAAAAAAAACCTTTAATATGTTTTAAACCCTTCATTTGCCTTTCAATTACTATTTTTCCGATGGCTCTAATGTCCTTTATAAGAGAGTAATTCACCAAAAAAAAAAAACTATTAGCAGTTTATTATTTATTAAATTGAATTTAATTTTAAAAATCTGAATTTACTATGTTGAAGATATAAGATAAAAGTATCCAAATATATGATTAAATATTCAATAGTTACCAGCCATAAAGCATAAAGTAATAAAGGGTCCTAAATGAATCAAAATTAATGTTAATCCTTCGTCTTCGTCTTAATAGGGTGATTTAAACGGTGTCGTCTTATAACGCGCATGTCTAGGGCTTAGAGTAATTGCACATTTCTTTAAATTATCTGTTAATAAAAGCTTAAATATTAATATTATCCGTATCTGAGGGTCACTTACCGTTTCATATCGTAGCGGCTTTCTGACTGCCAAATATCTATCGACGGAGATCCACATGAACGTGTAGACGGACACTGACCAGAGGGTGACCTCGATGTAGCCAGTAAGACGGCAGACGATGTCTCCATATTGCCACTTGCCGGTCACCGCCGGCCACACGGACAGTGGAATCACAAGTAGGCCACACAGCAGATCGGCCACCGCCAACGAGAGCAGGTAGTAATTGATAACTTCGCTGGACAGTCCTGGAACACATTTGTCTAAAATAGACAACATTGGGCGTGCATTAATGGATGTCGTCAAAATAAACAATGGTACAAATAGCAACTCAAAACATAACGTGATTGGTTGTAAGAAAAATCGACAAGCTTCAACATAACATGGTTTGGTCGAATGATCTGGAACGAGTAGATAATTTATTGTATTTCGGTGGTCATGCAAAATAAATATTCGTAACCATTTGAAAAAAAAACTCTAAAATCAGATTCGTTTCTAGTAACCAGTAATAATGTTAGAAGAAAAAAACGTAGGCATGCATATTGATTATTGTTTCAGAACTACGCGATGAGTGCTTCCTCAGTTTAAGTCTATTCTTAAACGCGGTTCTCCTATTAAATCGGAGTTCACCCAACATTTTTCTTCCCTAATGATGGCTTAAGTTTGTTTAAAATCATTCCAACCAAAATAATCATCTAAGTACGCTTGTCAAGTAAAAGATATTTTTTTTAACCAGGGATTTTCATACTTTTTGTGATTATCAAATTGATCATAATACCTGAATCTACTACCATTTTTTTGGCAGTTCGTTTATAATGGCGTGCGCATTGAAATTAAGAAAAAGTATACCGTAATCATTATTACGGCATTATCTTTTTGGCATGATTATGCCAAAAAGACATTAGAATCGAGACACAATGTGAAGACATTTTTGCATTATTTTTATAAAATTTAACACTTAAATTTATATAATCGTTTTTGTTTCTACAGCACGGTGAATAATTTTACAGTTTTTCTACAACAAGCAAAGATGTTCGGAACCTACGAAACGATCATTAATTAGACTTTGGTTTCGTTATTATCAGAATCTAATTGCCTAAAAAATGCAGTGTCTGCACTGTAACACTGTTTTTTATTGGAGCGAGCGATCGTAGCGAGCAAAGCTCTCATACGATATCGGCCGATTTTTGGTAATTATAAAACAGTAAAAAAGAACTAGGTTCTGACGAAGTGAAAATTTACAAAATGGTACGTAATTGTTAAACAGCAAAAAATCTATATAACTTTCTTGTGGACACGATAACTGCCGTAATTTTATACCAATCACTTTTTAAATTAATACAAAATTTAAGGACACAAAATCTCGGTTGAGTACGTTAATGGAGAATATCAGACCAGAAGGGCGTGTATGGGGGGGTTTCTTTGAAAAAGTGAAATATTATGTATAAGTATAGTTTAGTATCTAAGATATCGAATTCATTTAAATTTTATATTATGTCTTAGATAAGGGCCTAAAATGTATCCAAGTAAACATTGGTCCTAGGGGTGGGAAAAATTGGACGTTCAAAATTCAAAAAATCATACCTCTCTTATAAGGCATCGGATCAAATCAGTTCAAAATGTTAATTGTTGACCTGTAATTTTTGTTTTTGCAACATTTGCTATGAACAACCCTTACGGCACAGTATAAAGAGGGAGACGCACTCTCGCTGCACCAGGGTACGGCGGGTCTGAGGTGTGCGGCAGCTCGCGCAATGTTTGTTCATACAATTGGAGTTCGCCTATCGCCTACTTTGATCCGGTGAAATCTACGTCCGCCTCCGGTGTGCTAAAAAGGATTTTTTTTAATATTGTTTTCACGCATCAAATTATCGTGGAAGCTATATCTCCTTACTCCGCTCCAATACATGCTGCAGCTTGCGGTACGACAAGTGACTGAGGCGACCCTTATAATTTCAAGAGTGCGGTGATAATGAGCAAGAGATGCGAGGCATCTTGGAAAATCTAAGGAAGAATGCCGGGTGTCTGCATGCAGAAGCGTTGTTACTGCTTCTACACTTCGAACGCATCCATACATAACTTTTCATTTTTCGATATTGACAATCGACCTTGATGTAGGTGTTATAATTTTATAGGGCGTCAAGTTTTACTCATTGCGGTTTTGTTGGTTTTTATTTAATTACAGCTTAATAATATAAAATTTTTAAAAATAAACTTTTTATCTAAACCCAGGGGGTCTAAACCCTTCATTTACCTTTCAATTACTATTTTTTCTAAGGCTTTATAAGAGAGCAATTCAACTAAAAAAGAATTATTAGCAGTTAAGCATTTATTAAATTTCTCAGAAAGAAAAAAAGATTTTGAAAATTTGCCGATACTATGTTAAAGAGATAGATCAAAGTATCTAAACATATATTTTTTTAAGGTTAAATGTCTAATGGTTACCAAATGCCAGCCAAATGTCTAAATTAAACGAACTTTGGCTGCGCCTTAAATTTAAAAATACCAAGAAGTTGTTCTATCAATATATATTATTTTATTTAAAATGTGCCATTTAACCACATTATAAATATTTTTTAATTTAAGGGTTTTAATTTATACTAGAAATTTATTATCTTATCACACCTTATTCATATGCATTGTTGCATTCCGAGCGTCCCAAGTTTAACCGAATGCACGAGCGTGTCGCAATTAGATTTATTCGCTGAGTGAAAAAAATGTGTCTAAAGAAGTTTTACGTCGTAAAATATGCATGCATAGCCGGACATGCGAGATTTGCAAGGTTCGAGGGGATATTATCGTGCGGAAAGTTATCCGTAGTTTAGCTATACGAAACGGAGACTTCCTCGTGCCAAAGGGGGGTATTTTTAATTTAAATATCTTGTCGGGAAAACGAAAAGTTTGAAGGAATCTTCAAAGAAAAACTCTCAGAAACATAAATGTAAGGTAGAAGTAATCACGGTTAATCGTATTATTTAACGATTTTATATTTAACTCAAAATTTGACTAAGGTAGTGTTTTATAAACCATTGACGTTTTAACTTAATACTTATATGAGACATCGTAATCTAAAATTAGAGTTTAAATATTTTTTGTACGGGAAAAGATTTAGTACAATCAAAGTGTTACAATATTTCGTTATAAAGTTTGGATGAAACGTTTTTATTATTATAGTAACAATATGAATAGAAATGATGAAACTTTGATCTGGGATGCCACGTGTGCTAACACTGTGGTCAAGATCGTTAGGTACGCTTTCGACGATTTTGCTCTCGAAACGCTGGACGTGTGGTCCAGCGTTTCGAGGTGAAATTGTATTTAATTAAATATACTTTCCAATAAAAATAGATACGTTACTTTTATAATATGAAAATGGATATTATAGGTATTTGTACGATTCAAATACTAGAAAGATTAGAAGCTCTATTCAGATTGCATAGAATCGCACATTGTATAGGGTGATGATTTTAGAGGCGTGGTTTTCAAGAAGAAATAAAACGCATATAATTTGATGTTATGGCTAAGAATTTAGTTTTATTATAAAGACAAGGGTTTGCCATTATGTTTTAAAAATGATTTCGGGTAAGTGGCCGCCGCGGCTGACTCGAACAAATTCCAGCCGAGAGGCCCAATTTTCAACCACTTTTTGCAGCAAGTTGGGCCGTATGTCAGCAATAACGCGCCGAATATTCTCTTCCAAGGCGTTAATCGTGTCCGGCTTATCTGCGTAGACAAGCGACTTCACATAACCCCACAAAAATTAGTCCAGCGGTGTTAAATCGCACGATCTTGGAGGCCACGCCACAGGCCCACGACGCGATTTTTACTTTATTTTAGAGTGATTTAAAAAAAATTTAGAGTGATTTTTTCTAAATTTGCAAACGTTGTTCAGGAGTAAGTCTATTCATTATGAAATAGTAAACCAAACTGAGCATAAATCAAGTGACAGCTGTCAAAAACACCAACTACAAAAAAAGTAGTGAGGCGAGCCCGGCTTTTCGGCTTCTATGGAAGTAACACCCCCGACGTATACAGGATGAATTTAAATTCACTAGTGTCCTTTTACTCCGGGTTAATCTATATCGATAATTAAACCGTTCACGTGAAAAAAAAAAAAAATATTTTGACAAAAAAAATAATACTAAAATAACTATAATATTAAAAAACTTTGTATTTCGCGTCGCTCGGAGGGTCGCTGACCGAACTTGCACCATGCGTTCAACCACGTTCTCAAACATTAAAACGATTTCTAATAAATTTTAAATTCGTTTTTCTCGTAATTAGTATACATTTTTCCGATAATTTATGCTTATTAATGTTTTAATTGTTGATAGAGATCAACCTCCTAACGGACATCAGTGAATTTAAATAAGTAGGTATATATTACAAGGCTGACCCAAGACCATTTCTGAAGATTCAAGGGGGTGTTTATGTTCCCTACTCTATTACAAGTAAGAAATTGTATAAAAAAATAGGAAAATAATTCTTGTCCAAATTTATAATTTTTATCAAAGAGATCGTGCGAATTCCTTTTTTGCATTTCGCTCTTTCGTTTGCTCGGTCGCTCTCAGCCAACACCGATAAATGACCCGGCGCGGCCTCGCGA
The DNA here is from genome assembly GCA_020383195.1 of Neomicropteryx cornuta. Taxonomy (NCBI): domain Eukaryota; kingdom Metazoa; phylum Arthropoda; class Insecta; order Lepidoptera; family Micropterigidae; genus Neomicropteryx; species Neomicropteryx cornuta. Next base: position 41,892,747 of record JAHKQU010000018.1, read on the forward strand.
GCAAACGAACTTGTGACAAGAACGATTTCATATTATCACGCAAAGTTTACATTTTTTTTCTCGGAAACCAGGACGAACTTTGATATGACATTAAAACAAAACATATATGAAATCGCAGGGTCAATTAGCTGGTTTTTTTAAGCTTTTTTATAAGCTAAAATTAATTCAATGCTTCTTTTATACCACCATAATACCCGCTTTTATGCTAAATGGTTTTATTGAGTATTCATTTGAATCATTGTATCTGTTGCCTTTGTCACGATTGTACGGTGTATAGTGAAATTACTCTTATTAGTGAGAGCCAATTAGTAGCTATAATAATGAGGCTTCGGCATAAGGCATTGTGTAATTCGTCAGACCAAACAGTCCACCCCTGTATTTGCAACTGACATTTTATTATCCAAATATAGCGTTTTCAGCTGGAAAGGAAACGTTATTTTTTAATTTATTACATTAGTAATCGACATTGATTAATTGGATTCGAAATAAATGAATTTACGGTATGTATTTAATATTAATCCTATTACAATGACAGTCAAACACTTTTATGTTTACACGTCTTAATTGTGAGTGCCGGCACAATTTTTTTTTTAATAAAATTAATGTATAAAAAATATTTATAACATATCATGGCTGGCAATATACTGCATGTCAACACACCAGCATGACAACACAGGGATGTCAACACATAGGGGGAGTATTCAATATTTAACCAGTTTTTTATTTTAAATTTGTATGCATTATTTTTTATTTTAGAAAAATAACAGAGGGCATTAAGAATGATTTTTTTGTAATATAGGTTTAAAAATTTGCTAGTAAAGTATTTTATGAGGGTTTCACAAAGGTTCAAGGTGCACCTAACCCAAATTATACCCTTCTAACTCTCTCACGTTCAACAAATACACGCCGTGAACATTAGCGCCCTTATGCATAAAACATTAGCGCCCGTATGCATAGTCACATCAGTTCGTTGCTAAGCCTAAAATCCACAACCCTACCAAATTGCATGCATAAGCGCACAGCTTACATGCATTCGGCTATAGGTTTCTACGTCGATGGTTTCGATTAGCATGTTTAACTATTTGCCCTTGTTTAACTATTTAACTATTGGTACTTGTAGGTACTTTAGTAATAATCGGTTTATTGAAGTGCTTGATAGGCAGTGAATACGACACGCGAGGACGCTCGAAAATGAAGTAGGTACTTATTCAGCTAAAGTCGCGTCCAGCTGTCACGTTAATTGTTTTCTTTAATGCGGAAAAATTTTTGGGTGTAGAGGTGATCATTTTTAAATATTTTAAGCTAGGCCAAATGTACCTGTGTTGGAGTCACGGGAGATGGTGTTAAGAAACCGTTAAAAATGGTATGACCATGTGCGAATTCGAACCCGCGACCTTTCCGCCAATAGTTCAAAACCTTAACCACTAGACTACCACGATTTCAAGGTTATATAAATAAATACTTTACTATTTACTCGTTGACAACTTTGATTAAATTCCAAAAGAATTATTTTTCATTATTTTGGCTACCGATTCAAAGCTATTTACAAAAAATGTATAGTTTTTTTATTTAATGAAAAACTAAGATAATATTCTCAGTATTAATTTTATAAAAGATCAGGCTTTTTCTACAACAGTTACAGTAACAGTAGTAACAGACTGCTGTTGCTATAGTTTTCCTATAAATGTATAGGTTTATTATTTAATGTTATGTTATGACAATCTCAAAAACAAATTTTACTGATTAAAACAAACGTCCATGTGGGGTGTGTAAATAAAATATATTTTTCATTTTGCGGTGCAAATAAATAAAACCAACGGCAGAATTATGAAAACCAATTCAGCTCTAGCGAGGAACGAAAGTATAAAAAATTATAATCTCCAATATTCATCTGTATTCATGAATTCTTTTGTGATGTTGTTGACAGAATGTTGCATTATACACGATTTAAAATAATTGAAAAGGGTTAAATGGGAACTAAAAATATGCACATAAATAACATGTTTTATCTTTACGCATTCATAAAAGGCAAAGGTTTTCACCTGTGAAAATAAACACCTTACCGATTAGTTAAAAGGCCACAAGCTAACGGAATGGCACCATAAGAGTTCTAAGATCGTGGTAGTCTAGTGGTTAAGGTGTTGGACTATTGGTGCAAAGGTCGCAGGTTCGAATTCGCACATGGTCATATTATTTTTAACGCTTCATTACCACATCTCCTCTGAATTTAGCACAAGCACACTTGGCCTAGTTGAGTAATATGAGTGGTAATTGTTATGACTTAGGTATATGAAGTAGGTCATAACAATTGTTTTTTTAAATAAAAAGATTGTCAAAAGAAAATAAGTTCATCTTCCTGGATTCGTTTCCCGTTGCGGACAGTGGGTAATAATTGAAAATCGCGACGGCTCGCGCGGCCGGCCGGCATATATCTTAAAAAAGTTATTTTAGTACCAGTTATTTCGGTTATAGTGTTATAAAGTTTGAGTGCAATCTTCTTGACACGCGTCAGTGACAAGTATATATTTGATATATATATATATATATATATATATATATATATATATATTAAAAAATAGCGGCAAATCGCCTGAAAATATGAATGACAAAATCTTAGACAATATTGAAAAAAATAGAAAAATGAGCGTTTATTAGCCGTTGAGAAAGGCAGCTCTTTCGCGCCGAAACGTCTGGCAATTTATTAGTAAGTAGGTATTTCAGTCGACGAATGGCCCGAAAGCGACTTTTTCAAAAACTGTTCATTGTGCTTAGGAGTTAACATACCCTAAGGGGGAGCCGGAGTGGGGGTCCCACTGTTGGGTTTTTCGATTATCGTAAATTTTTATATAAATTTTATTTTATCGATTTTTTTCAAATTTCCGACCGTTTTCGAGCTACGCACTCCGTAAAAGTGAAAAAATTTCGAAAATTCCACATTTTTCATCGAACATTCCTTCATATCGTCTAAACTGCATCCAAACAAGGAAATATCCCTCCTCACGCACTCTACACCTCCTTGATTGATTATACTCTTTTCACTGATTCTATTCTATTCCATAAAAACCGAAATCTAGACATTTTTATAGTTGCCTAGGGGGGTTAATCGACCTAATAATAATTTCCAACGGACTCAGCTGGGTTATAACAGCAACGGCTTTTATAAACATAATCGGTAAGGTCCCCCGAGTGGCGAAATGGCGGTAGTCACGATCTAAAGGTGTTATGGCGCTATAACTGCGCCCAGTTATAGCGTCATAAAGATGGCCACCGCAGCTATTTATTTTCTTCGAAACACAATATCTATGTAAGCGATTATTTGTATGAGGTGTTGAACGAAAGCGTATTAAATAGGCAACAGTAACAGATGCTAACTGCGGAGGCAATTCAGGTAATTCAAGTAAAGAATTATATTTTTAAAATATATTTGATATTTTTATAAAAAACGTATATTTTCTTTAAATTCGTATTTAAATACCGTATTATAAAATAAAATTACAGTTATGTTGATAAAAATATTGTTAAAATAAAAATATAAGTAATAATAATAATAAAAAAATATGTTTTTTTTTATCTTCCTAAAAAACTTTTAACACATTCAGCTCCGTACGTAATACGTGCGGACCACGCGTTGCCGCCCGTTCGGCGTAGTTCGTTGACTGGACGCGAGGGCTGTCACTCGTTTTTGAGTAATACTTTCTTATATTTAATATTCTTATATTTCTTATATTGACATAGGTTTTGTAAATAGACCTCGAATTATTTACCGCTAATCACTAACGCACATTTCACATAACAACCACATTTTAGGATTTTATGCATAATGAAGTCGCTCGATATACGAATATATGGCGTCTAATATTCAAGTCTTAAATACAAAACAAACTGAGCATATTTTCCTGTTTCCATTAAGGATACTTCTTAAAAATTTAAAAATTGTAAATTGGCGAAAAAAAGACATTTATTTAGCGGCGTCCTGCTCTATTGTTCACGTCACGGCGGATTCCGTCACTGGTGCGAAGAGAGCGCCTAGCACACTTCTCAGTCTGTCGCCGGTCCCAATTCGGGTAATCACAAAATAATTTATTTTGAACTATTGAAACACATTTTAAAAAAAATAATCAGGTATGAACCTTTGTTACCATCTCTACATGAGGTTTTTTTCAATAACCTACGACTAAAATGGGTTAAAAAAAACCCCTCTAAATATTTTTTTTAGAGGCGTGGTTTTCAATCTGGCACTACTTTTTTCGTAGTTGGTGTTTTTGACAGCTGTCACTTGATTTATGCTCAGTTTGGTTTGCCATTTCATAATGAATAGACTTACTCCTGAACAACGTTTGCAAATAGTGCACATTTAGAAAAAAAACACTACATTTTTTTAAATCACTCTAAAATAAAGTAAAAATCGCGTCGTGGGCCTGTGGCGTGGCCTCCAAGATCGTGCGATTTAACACCGCTGGACTATTTATTGTGGGGTTATGTGAAGTCGCTTGTCTACGCAGATAAGCCGGACACGATTAACGCCTTGGAAGAGAATATTCGGCGCGTTATTGCTGACATACGGCCCAACTTGCTGCAAAAAGTGGTTGAAAATTGGGCCTCTCGGCTGGAATTTGTTCGAGTCAGCCGCGGCGGCCACTTACCCGAAATCATTTTTAAAACATAATGGCAAACCCTTATCTTTATAATAAAACTAAATTCTTAGCCATAACATCAAATTATATGCGTTTTATCTCTTCTTGAAAACCACGTCTCTAAAACATCACCCTATATAAGATAGACACCATAAGAATATTTTTTTACTTAGCACACAGAATAAAATCACAAAAAATAATTAACAAATTGTATTTAATTTCTTTTTTTTGTCTTTTTAATCATTATCACTGAGATATCCTTCCACTAAAATATAAAAAAAAACGACTTGGATCCATGCAAATGAACGTGTAACGAAATGCTGCACCCTCACTCCTCTGCACCGTTGCGCTACAGTGGGGTTAAATTATTTTTTAATCGTAAATTCAATGGCCGGTTTCTGACAGTTTGAACCATTAATATTTCAAAATAATTTATATTAAAATATATATATCTTTTCATGTATTTTTGTAATTTAGCGAAACCTGTTATCAGTAATCTTTATACGCAATTTTATGTACCATTTTTAATATATATTGTATTGTTGGTTTTCCAAATAAACAATAAATAAATAAATTATGGCATATATTCAGAGTAATGAGCGAACATACCTGAATTTGAAGAAAACTTGGTGGATATTTAAGTTAATACAGAAGAAATTGCTTTTCCAAATTAAAAACAATTGTTTCCATGCAGATAATTTATCCGGGTAAATCTCGCAAAGATGTCTTCGAATCTTTCTTATTTTAGAGGCCACGAGAGATTTTAAAAGTAGGTCATAAAAATGATGGATTTCCGCGAGCTCATTGTATAAGGGCGAACAGCGAGATTTATACGACCCCGACTCGCCCTCGGCGCTACGGCGAGCGACGCCTTAGCGCCCTTTCTCCATTTTTATGCAAGGCTGACTTAGGTAATACTCATTTTAAAAGCATTTTAATATTTTCAAATTTTATTTGTGACGATCCTTAGAAAATACAAAACGTAAAAATGATAACAAACGGATAAGAGATAAAGACACATTTTTAGGAGTAAAATTTCTCTAATTCTATTCAGTAAAGAAGTTGATTAAATTTATTATCATCTGCCTAATAATGTATGTTTCAAAATAATTATCACTAGCATCAATAATAATACCTCGCATCAGTTTTCTTTATAATAAATATAGTCGAAATGATATTTTCTATGATAGCCTTAGGTAATTCAAAAGGCATATTCTTGAATTGCTTCCGAAATAACAAAAATATTATTTATATTTATTTATATATATCTAACTTATATTTGATGATTATTTTTTAATAGCGGCAAATCGCCTGAAAAGATAAATGACACAATCTTTGACGATATTGAATAAATTATAAAAGGTTATTAATTTTTTGATAAATAAAAAATATACATAAACATCAAATATTAGTCAAATAGCTTTAAGAGTCAATTATAGAATTTAACGAAAGAATCGTTTAAATACAGTATTTAAAAAATACATTTTACTATATTTGCACATAATGTGCATATATTTTACACTTTCCTTTTTACTTTTAGCCATGACGATTCATTTTTGTAAAAATCTTTAAATTATACACTGCTCATCACTCTCATTCATTATTATACGTCATATTCGTTACATTTTCATCGTTTTTATCATTATTGTTTAGTCATTTTTAAATATTTTTTTTTACTGCAATAATGAAAGTTTGACCGTATTTCATAAAACGTGAGAGTTTTCAAAAATACAGCGCTGTACTTTAACCAGCTTGCATTACACGCAAGCTATACAAGCGACGGCGGGAGATTACACATTATTTCTACATGGCCGTTATTATGGTCCAACTTTCGAAAGCTGAAACTTAAGGATCGCGTTCACAAATTCTTTAATGACTTTTTTAAATATTGTTCCTCTCCTCTGCCTCCCTATCACGAAGCATTATAATAAAAAAAAAAGAGAACGCTTTTCACCCTACGCACTAAATAAGTAAAACTGATTAAAGCAAAATCACACGATGTTAGTTTTTGCTCGCGACAAGCTCTCGACGAAAAACTAATCATATCAAATACCAAATAATATATCAAATAATATAGAAACATAAATACGAGTACGTTATTACGTTATAACGAATAGCTAGTGTGCACTATTCACCCCTCAGAAATGTAACGATAAACGCAGCGAGTGTTTTTATACCTACGTATGTTTTCATACGAGCATGAGCCGCCTGTAACGATTGCTTCAGGCAGTGCTCTACACTAGGTAAAATATACAGGCTGTTCCAAGACTATTCCCGAAGACTGAAGGGGGTGTTTATGTTCCCTATTACGTATAATAAATTTTATGAAAAAAATACGAAAATAATTTATTTATTAATTTTATCACCGCGCTTGTGTAAACTCCCTTTCTGCTCGCAGGCGCTCGGACAAAGTCGGTCAATGAACCGGCGCGGCGCGGTTTCGTCAGCGATCAAACTTATATCAAAATTTACATTTTTTTTTACTCAGACAACATGATGAATTCACCTGCAGTTTAACGTTCCATTCCGTCGGTGGCACTTATTGTTGAGCCAATTTCTTGAGCCAATATTAAACAATACAAAGTGAGTGAAGTGCTAATCTCAGGGCCCTGAGTGTCAACAATCGATGTAACTCCCGTGAAACCATCAAGAGCTACCGTTGTCTGGAAGTCACGAGTTGAGGTGAAATTACATAGTCCTGTTTCACACTCCACTAATCTATTTAATTCCAACGACCTTTTTCGTTTGTTTCTGTACCGTCCCACTTGAATGGTAAGAGTCAAAGGTGAGCACATTTACAGATTGAAATCGTAGGGCTCATAGCTGGATTTTTGTATCAGGAATGGTCTTGGAACACAGTGTGTAACCCATCCGGTACTCAAAGAACCGCTGATGAATTTGACGTAAATTTAACCACTTCGTTGCCATGTGAATAGTTAATTACTCAACTAAACTTCTCGTGACAGTTGCCCAGGAAAAGGCAAAATCATTGGCCATGTCGTCAATGTTAATGACAATGACCTTAATTACCATATTATGAATGTATGTTTATCCCCTTTTCGCCTTACGGCACCCCCATAATAAGTCCTTTGATATCTAATTAATGTGACCTAGGTCGTATTCGATTACTTTACCCACTTTACCCAACTCTGTTAAGTTTTTTTGTGCTGGAGGTAGGTAAGGCCCGTGATGAAACGTTAAATTTGGTTTGTCTTTAATGACATAATTCGCTGGATCCCTAGCACAGGACTTGGCAATTTTCAATAATAAAACGGCATTTTTAATTTGTCTAAGCGTATTTTTTCTTTTTGTTTTAGGTATTTGTTTCAATAATTTCGCTACATGCCTTTAAATTATCTTATGACATCTGAACGTTTAAATCCTTATTTTCGTTTTATATACTAATCAAGCAATAATTCAACGTGTTTTTTAAACTGTCTTAATCTTAATATTTTAATTCATATATTTTTTATTAGCCGAATGATTAAAATAGAAAACCAACGCGGAGATGTGATCGTTGGGATCAATTTTCCACGGTTGTAAAAATTCAATTTGCGTAGTAAACAATAACGTGAGAACGCTTAGTCGTGGAAAAACGTGCCTTTGGTAAGTGAACTTGCATGCAACAGATTTGTATTACATTACTCGTATAATTGGTATACTTATACTCGATTTTCGCATACGAGTTTTTAGTATACTTGAATATAAATAATAAATCAACTTTCTGTGTTTTTGAAATATTATGTAGCTATTAGAAACGTCTTGGTAATTTTAGTTTTATTTTTAACCAACTACAAAAAAGAATGAGGTTTTTCGATTGAAGCATTTTCTTTAAACAATATGCTCGTATTTTCACTAATTTCTTGGGATTTTATTAAGCGGTTTCATTGTATGATTTTTATTGTAGATATATGATATTTCTTTGTGGTGGACTTTGCTCATTCTAGCAAAACAAAACCGATATTGAAGGCGATTCCGACGAAGTTTCATTAAATTATTTAGGTAGGTATAATAAAAAAAAAACGACCGAAATAATAGTAAACAAAAAATAATAAATCTTCTAAAACTTGTTTTTAAGAGTAGAATTCAACGTTTTTTTGACCAGCTTTTTTATTGTTCACTTATACTAAATATAAGACGTTTTTAGTATTATTTCTTAGTTTTACTGGCTTTATATTTATTTGGAAGTCGGTTTTATTTTATTTAAGGTGTTTTTTTTCAAATTTTCTTACTTTTTCGTATCCAAGGGTTCGTTCCAAAAAAAATTATTAATGAAAAATTCAAAAGTATACTTTGAAAATATTTTTTAAATTTATAAGTGTTTAATATCTTTTACTGGATTATCTATATGTTAATACGCGAAGGGAAAAGTTTTTACTCCTTTTTAAGCATAAAGCGCGCACGGAGTAGTGTGAGATTTGGCATAGTAAAAGTTTATATCGAGAAGAAGTGCAGAACGCAAAAATTAATCTATAAAGTTTTTTACAAATAAAATAAATTTAATAAATAAAACGTTCATTCACCGCCGGTTGTTATAATTCAGCATCAAAAAAAAAAATAGCATGACCAAATATAGTATTTGGTGGTGATATTTTAAGCAAACAAAATATTGGAATAGCATGAGTACAGACGACATTAAGTCGACTAAGAGCTGAAAAAAAAAAAGAACAAGATGTCGTTTTACCGTCAGCAGAGATTACTGACATGACTTCTCTAAATTAATATGCACGAAAGGCAAAGACTAATCGCCGTTTTAAGGTAAGCTTATTTTGCGTTTAATTGCATTAAAGCGATTAATTGCATATTTAAATACTGTAAATAGTATTATAAAATGATGAAATTATTTTGAGGGATACATATAAATTTACACTGAATGTCATTCCAAGAAATTTGAATACTTTTAATTGCAGAACATTTCGAATCTGAAGTCACTTCATGTTGTTATAATATAGTTCAATTTCAATTCCAACTGCCTCTTTGTTGTCTTGAAAGTATAAATTACAATCATTACACCTAGCAATAATAAGCATACAATCTCAGTAAGGAAATCTTTTTTTGTAGTTGCCTTCGCTTTTTAATAAATTAGTCTTAGGTACGCCATTTATAACTCAAGAACGTCTGGACCGATTTTTACGATCTTTAATTTGTTGAATTTATCTCAACCCCAAACAGCTGAATAACTGTTAAAACATCGGATAAATTTATGAAAAAAAAAATTACAAAGAAAATACATTTAGTAATAACTTCATTTTTTTATTTTCTTTGTATGGAACGGCTGTGGAATGTGGAATTCTATTTACCAACGGTAAGTTGCCTTCGAAGATGTGATGCGCTCAGATTGTCTTATATAAAACAAATTTTAAACATTATTATTAAATATTTGTATTTAGTCTTAATTAGTGTAAGAAACATCTACTTATTACTGTACTGTAAAGGTGGTTATACATATTTATAAAGTGCACACTAAAACACACCTTAGGGCCAGAAGAGTGTGGCTCGTATTATGTTTTCATTTTTTTTATATATAGTATATTAATATGCGAAGAGAAATATATACCCCTTTTTGAGCGTATTGCGCGCGAGTGTGAGATTTGGCATAGTTAAAGTTTATATGGAGGAGAAGTGCAAAAGCTTATTTACCTATAATATGTGTTATAAATACATTAAATTTAATAAAATAAAACGTTCATACAACGGACAGCTCATTGACTGAATTAGTTCGAATGTGGATTTGTGTGATTTCAAAGTTCCTTTTTCAATAGTCTGTCAATGTCAAACCAAAAAAGCGGGATTATTATTGGTGGTCTCAAAACATCGAGTACGTTTTATTATTTAAAATGAATATATTTTAATTTATTTTTTATTTTATTGTCTAATTTTTACACGAATAAATAAATAACATTATTTTATTTTAATTTTAGATTAAGGTATTTATAATGTGAGACCGACAATGGATGGATATTTGAGATGAAATTTTTAAGTGAATTGCCTTTACACGCGTTTCAGCCAAGCTGAAAAGGTGGAAACGATTCTATTTTTCCTCGGCAAGCTTACTTCGAAGAGTTCAATTATTTGCTTGATTGGACGCTTTACGTTCCACGCTAGAAATCATTTTCCAAAGAAGTCTTACTAGTTGAACGTTGGAGCCTTTCTTATTGCGGAATGAAGAAACGTACAGCTATCCTTTGATAGCTGTACGTTTCTAATAATAATAAATAATAATATATAATAATATAATATATTAATATTAAAAATATTAAAGCATTAATAGCATGAACTGAATGCCTATTTAACGCATATTATGGCAGATGTTCGTATGTATGCAACCCAGTCGTTTTTTATGTTTAATAATAAAGGAGTGAACTGTTTAATATGTGATTTTAGATAATGGACTTTTACAAGGAATTTATATGTAATAAAAAACTAAAATAATACTATTTGAAAATATGAAATAGGTGAATTACCCCGAGAGTTATCCCGAGACCATTCCCGAAGACTTAAGGGAGGAGTGGTGTGTTACCTATTATGAGTGAGAAATGATATAAAAAAATGCGAAAATATGTCATCCCCAAAGTTATTATATTTTTTTACAGATGGTGTTAATTCGGTCACTGCGCTCGAATTCCGATACCGCGCCGATTAATAGTGGCCTTGACGCCGTTACAGCATACACAACGAAGACACAATTATTACTTACAATTACAATTATTACCTTAATTATTACAATTACAATTATTATTACTTACAATTATTTACTTTACTTTTACACGATTATTATTTTTTATATTTTACGTACACTTGATTTATTTTTCACTAAATGACATTATGTAATATAAAAAAATAATAGAGATTTATATAATACTATTACTTTCTAATACGTTTTCTTAAACGGTAATGCGCCAACATTAATACAATATAGTATACGCCCTTCTGCCGCTATTGTTGTGACAAGGTTTCCTAGTACAAGTTTTCAGTACTTTTTGTCTGGTAACTAGCGGGCTCACACACACACACACACACACAGACATACACTGGCAAGCTATGAATAAAAAGTCCGCCTAATACTGTTAACCTTAGTGTACTTACGATAATTGAAGGTAGATTACTTCAAAATATCATTGTAAAATGTATGTTTAATATGTAAAATTGTAAACTAATTTAATAGGTATAATGAAATGAATATATTGTAAGGCATGTACTCGGAAAAGAATAAATAAATATTATTATTGTTGGCAACTTTTTGAACATCTATGTTGAGCGGAATAACTACGGAAGTAAAAGAAGAAAAAGGGAGAATGACAGCGCGATGGAGAAACGAGATATTTGCTGCGTATTAAAGATTGTTATTGTTGGGTTGTTGTTGTTGTATATGTATCCTTGGAGGTATGGAGTGGATGTACAGTGTGTCTGAATCCATACACGAGTAACATTCCTAACATTTTTATTATTATTATTATTATTACATGATCCTTTTACTATTTTCACGCAAAGTTTACATTTTTTTTTCTCGCGAAGCATTATGAATTTTGACATAGTTTCCTAATAAATAACACTAGAAATCGCTGGACCAATTAGTTGTTTTTTTATCGGGTATGCAACCTTAAAAGTTTTTTTAAAATTAAATACTGGATAAAGCAATTACAATAAATATTATAAACATAGCCATATCTAACAAGTCTACCGCCAATTCTAAAGCAGACTGTTTTAGTATATATAGGCAACGTACATATTGCAAAAAATAATTATTTGTCATCATAAGTTATGTATACTGTGTTATGTGTACTTATGTGTTATGTGTATGTGTGTATGTGTTAAATTATGTTAAAACATAAATATACGAGTACATGAATCAATAAAATTTCAACATAATAATAATGTTATTATTATTTAATATTACATATACTTTGAAGGTATTCATTCCTCCGGTGGTATAGCTGATTGGCAGGTGATGCAACGAAGTTATTTTGAAGCCAAATTTTTAATCCTTCTTAGCTGGGAAGGGGTCTTAGCGAATGACATCTATCTCTTGTTTATTTTACTAATGGATTAATACATATGTTTATTGCCTCGATTATTTTAATTACTATAATCACATGAAAATGTTTATCATCGTATACTTTTATTTTACTGTTATATATATTTTTTTTTTTTATATTTTTCGCAATTAAATTTACTGACCCAAAACCAGTGCGTTTTTTGTTATTACAATGAGAAAAGCAGCTGAGCACAGCCTATTTATTGAGATACTATTACTGTATTCAAACATTTGTATTAAATTTATAATGCCTCAATAAATGAAATGGGCCTTAACTTATTCTAAAGTTTTGGTTGGAGAAAACTTTTGATTATTTAAATAATTTATCTATATCATAAATATGTTATTTAAAAGTGGCATTTCTTTATAAAGTGTGTGCACATATTGAGCGCTCAAACGATATAATCAGTACGGGCGCAGGCCCAGTAATAAAGAAAGTAAGTTTTATGACTTTTACATTATATTTGTTACTAAATAAATAAATATAATATAATTAAATATTATCTCTTTATTTCCTAGCAAATGACATAACAGGATGTATTTATATATATATAGGGTTTCCAAAGATCATTCTCGAAGAATTAAGGGGTAATATACCACTCAATTATATTATTATCTATACATATAAAACAAAGTCGGGTTAGTTACGCCATTTATAGCTCAAGAACGTCTGGACTGATTTTTTGATCTTTATATGTCGGATTTGTCTTCGCCCGAATAGCAAGAATAACTATTAAAACATCAGAAAAATTCACGAAAAAAGTTTTATAAAGAAAATTCATTTTCTAAACATTTTGCATGGAATTGCTTTGTATTCTGTGGAATTTTTAAATTTTATAACGGTAAGTTGTCCTCGAAGATGTCCACTTAGTGAGGTTATCAGATTTGTCATTGCGCGCGCATCGATAATTGCTTTTTGGTACATTATTGAACTTAATTCAAGCTGAATTATAATTCAGTTAATCAGTTAACACCACATTTATTGATTCTGAGGCGGTACGACATTCGTCAGGTCAGCTCGTATTAAATAAATATTAAATGAAAATATATGCAATTAATTATATTCGCTTTATCCCGCCAGCAAATCGTACAACGGTGTAGTATTTCGCTTTTGCCTTTAGCGCGGCGATGGCTTCTGCGATTGACCTGTCCGCAGAGCCGAGCGGCTAGAACAAAGGAGCGCGGCCAGAGCAATTTCGCCGTCTATGGTTTTGTTCTCGACGTGCCCGCGGCACACTCGTCCGGCGCGCTGACAGCTAATGCCAAGGTTACGCTGAATGCCGTCTGGTCGATTGTATACGGGCGGCCTTCATTCTGTACTTTTGCTTATGTGCCCTCTGCATGCAATGCTGACATGTGAATCTACCCGATGAGATATCATGGAAGAGTCGAACCCATATTGCAAATTTACGATTTTCTTATCGCTTTGAGCAAACAAATTGTTTTAAATTCGCATTTATAAGATAGACTATCTATCTTTTTCCAATAAAAATGTGTCTGATTGCGAAATATACGGAGCAGTAAGGGTTCTTATATTATATTATATTCTTATAATAAAGCTGCGCATATTTGTCTTCAGTCCATTATTAAAAATGCAGCAACCAGAGTGTCAGAAATAATAAAATGGCTTTCGAGAGTGGATTGCTTCTTAAATACATAGGTAGGTACCAATTCAGAATACAGAATTACGGAAACTACGCATTTTAGATTCAGCAAACCCGCAAATCGGTGATTCGATCACTAACTCGTTCGTCGTTAGCACTTTTTCAACATTCGGCAGTGTTTCAGTTTGGCACTCGATTTAAACCGCTTCAAGCCATATTTCTTGGCCTTCGTGCTACTACCATAAAGCAATCAAAAGGCCTTGGTTTACTTGGCCCTGAGGCAAATAAAAATATTTATTTTCCTAATGTTGCTACGTTTCTTAGATTGAGATGAAAAATTTTGTTAAAAATAATAGTGACCGCAATGTATTTGTCGGGCTAAAGTCAATATTTGCCCGTGATATATACGCTTAATATGAAATCAGGAATACTTACAAACAAACATTGATTTCATATTTACCTAGGTTATCATAGGGAACTGTCCTTTTCCTGAATTAATCAATAGTAATAATAAATTAATATATTCAATAAACTGTGTTTACCCATTAATACTTGTTTCCTGCCTAATGTGTAATTTCCCTTATTTGCGTTACTTATTTTAAGTTACACTTAAACTGTACGTTTTTTTAAATGATTTTAATTAATATAAAAAAAAAACGCATTTTTTTTTATAAATAAAGCAATTCTAATTGATTTAAATTTTAATAGACTGTAAAATGGCCGCAAAATAAAGATATTATAATAACCGTTTTTTAAATTATTTACAGCAATTCTTTAATAAAAATAAATACCAACATGATATCTATTTTGGAATCTATAATTCTTAAAATGTTTATGCAATCTTTTCATTGCTCTTCCAGGACATGTAAACTGCTTACATAAAAAATATATGAAATAAAGGTCTTGAAATTGAATATAGTATAGTATACTTAAGTATACTTAATTGTGTTTTAGGTTATTATTAAAAGTTTAGTTATGGGTGTTAATGAATACCTACCTGATTTTTCGATAAGTTCGTTATAAGTTTAATAAATTTAAATAATAATTTAAGTTAAAACGCTTTTGCAAATTATTGTATCAATTAACTTATTATACCTATTCTGGCTTCACAAATAATTTTATATTTTAAGTTGTATTTGAATTTCAAAAGAATAAAAATGTATAAAGGTCTAATAATCTCAATTCTTATAATATAACGCAGCACTAAAAATAATTATTCATCTATAAAGTATGGATCTAAAAAAAATTTAAGTAAATGTTTTTTTTAAATAATATTTTTTTATAAAAATATAATTCTTAATCGTCTGACAAAATTAATTAAATAAAATTTAGATTTTATATTATTCTTTTTAAAAGTTGGATATCAGGCCAAATTTGGCCCGATGTATAGGGTGATGATTTTAGAGGCGTGGTTTTCAAGAAGAGATAAAACGCATATAATTTGATGTTATGGCTAAGAATTTAGTTTTATTATAAAGATAAGGGTTTGCCATTATGTTTTAAAAATGATTTCGGGTAAGTGGCCGCCGCGGCTGACTCGAACAAATTCCAGCCGAGAGGCCCAATTTTCAACCACTTTTTGCAGCAAGTTGGGCCGTATGTCAGCAATAACGCGCCGAATATTCTCTTCCAAGGCGTTCATCGTGTCCGGCTTATCTGCGTAGACAAGCGACTTCACATAACCCCACAAAAAATAGTCCAGCGGTGTTAAATCGCACGATCTTGGAGGCCAAGCCACAGGCCCACGACGCGATTTTTACTTTATTTTAGAGTGATTTTTTCTAAATTTTCACTATTTGCAAACGTTGTTCAGGAGTAAGTCTATTCATTATGAAATGGCAAATCAAACTGAGCATAAATCAAGTGACAGCTGTCAAAAACACCAACTACGAAAAAAGTAGTGCCAGATTGAAAACCACGCCTCTAAAAAAAACACCTTTATATACTAAAGAGTTTATGTACCTACTTACTTTAAAATTGCAAATTTTCGTCTTAAATCCAACACTGAGTTTTATACGAATTTATATTAATTCTTTATACAAATACATTTTTTTTATACACACAGTATAGTTAGTTAGTGCAAAAACTTCTATTAAAAATTCAAATTCGGTAAATCAAAGTAAAAATTTACCACGAAGACAAACATTCAAATTTAGTAATAGGTCATAAATTAGTTGTTATCATTGTAATACACCAGGGTTTACGGTTCTACATTGTCCAAATAGTCAGGATAAGGGTCAGAGTAAGGATAGTCAGGGTTAGTTAGTTAGTTTAGCTTGAGTTTTATATTAAAACTCTATAAACATTGTGTTTTTAAAGAGTGGTTCAAAAAAAAATGTGCGAATGGTAGGTTAGGACGTGTAATAATTTGACTTTGAATGAAATAGGAGAATTGGAAATTAAAATGAAATGCATTGTAAAATTAATGAATAATTTATTTATTTTGATTCGAACTATGTTAGTTACTAACTAATAAATACCAACCACAATTAAGACACGCAGCTGACAACTCTTTCTATTAAGATAATAATTGTTACTTAGTAATTGAATACCATTTTTCCAATCCACACAACACAGTGATCCACTCAGATGTTGATGTTTACACATCAAAAGTTACAAAAAAAAAAAAATGATACCGTGGTCGAAGACCATTGCCGATAAAAAAAAACAGTTAATTAATTGCACGATTGCAAGTATTATTTATAAGAATCATAATATAATAATAATAAAAATCGTCATTTTTTCCCAGTAAAGAAAATGTAATCATCACGTGATAATTTTATACGGCACTTATAATAGGTACGACAGCTGATCGGCTCGTCATAAATCACTTAAATCACGAAATTAATGCACCCTATTAAGTCTTCGGTAATAGTCTTAGGACACTTGAATTTCAAAAAGAAAAAATAGTGCATCAACCAATCCAGAGAGGCGCAGTCACGAGCCAGCAACCTATTGATAATATTGTTACAGCATACTATGCCAAAGTAGAATAATTATAGCGAGCAGTAGATGAGCAGAAACTACCTTAATAATGATTGGTCTTAAAAAAGATATTTTTTTACCTGAGGAAAAAAATAGCCATAAACCACGGAGCAGCGGTGGGATTTACTTTCAGAAAGTGTAAATACAGATTTTATGTTCATTTTCCTTCTTCGACGCCTTTTGTCTGTTTTATATTTACTCTCTCTAGAGAGCGCGTCTGTGGGCAATGGAGTAATCTAAATGGAAAATCCTACGCAAATTGGAGCGGTACGGAACATAAGCCAAATCGAAATCATTTGAGAAGCGCGTCTGTGGCTTATTTACCATAAAAGTGTCCTCAACTTAAAGTATGTAGTCACAAGACTGTATTAAACAACCATGGAACCTAAAATAAAAATAAAATCTTGAGGTAAATTAGTTAAGCAATTTTTTGTTCAAACGTGGCATAAAATATGCTTTAATGCTCAGTTCACAGACATTACCTTTAATAGTGGTATGCACTATCTCATTCCCTCCATTCTCATTTTCACGAGAACATTCTAAAAACTGTTGGATATGGGTAAAAAAATAGTTTTCGCATTGTGTAAACAGTTTTTAAGCCGAAGCCAAAGGATAAATATTAATTTCGATTTATTTAGACCCTTTTTTGTGGCTAGCTAGCATTTGGTAACCATTGGATATTTTGTCATGAAAAAAAAAGTGTATAGATACCATGATAAAAACTTCAAGAAAATAAAGGTCGATTATTAAAATTCGTTTCTGTATCTGAGAAAGTTAATAAATGATAAACTGCAAATAGTTCTTGTTTAGTCGAATTGCTCATTAGAGCCTTAGGAAAAATAGTATTTGAATAGCTGAGGATGGGTGTATAATATAGAAGTTTGTTTTTTTAATTTCTGTACTATGAAGCTGTAATTAAACAAAAACCAACAATTGCTACTGACTCGCAGAGTAAAACCTGACGCCCTATAAAGCACCGAATTTCCAGGTCGATTGTCGATTATTATGCTTAACCTTAAAGCATAACTTAAATCACTGCGATACCAAATCAATTTGGTTATGCTGAGCCTAAGGTTGTTCGCCGAGTATTAACTCCGACAAAATACGTCTGTCAAAATAACTCACCGGCAAATTTCTGTGAATTACATTTCACTGATACTTTCGTACTGTAAAGAGTCTTGGGTCTTGAAACAGTCTTGAAACGCGCTCGGCTATGTCTGGCTTGGACCGATTTTAGCACTATAACAGCGAACAGATCCGATTTTAATTTGGTGCTACCCAAAATAGCAAACACTAAAATCACCAGAAGGCCAATTTACTATAATATTTATACTTTACTAGGTTTTAACATCGTCATACAAAAAAACTCCAATTGACACGTCGCGTCGGTGGTAATCTAATCTACCGGTGGTGGAGATTAAAGTGGTGAAAGATTTTGGTCATCCCTAACCGTAAGGGTTATCAAAAATTGTTTCAAACCAAAGTTACAGGGAAATCATAGTCCTACAATTAACATTTTGAACGGATTTGATCCTGTGCTTATTAAGGGAGAAAAATCAATTTTTCTCACCCCTAGGCCCAATGGTTGGTGCTATCAGAAAAAATTAAATAGGTAAGTGTAGGCCCTTATATTAGAAATAATATATATTTTAAATGAATTAGATATCTTATATACTAAGAAAGTTATAGCAAAAGATTTTGTGCCCTTAAGCGCAGTATACGAATACGAATTTTTCGCGGCCCAGAGGAGTGTGGGTGCAGCGTTTCGTTACACGTTCAGTCGCACGAATCCGAGTCAACCTGCCGTGAGCGCAAAAAAAATCACTCAAATAGGCAAAAATCACGCAAGAAAAGCTCATAAAAGCGGATTACGGTTGCCAGCTGGTCGGCGGAGCGTACTTAGCAATTGGCCGTTTCATACAAGGAACCTGCATAGCGACACGCACCCCTCATCAAGCTGGATATATACCGGCGCTGCGTCATTCCCTAGCAGCACCGATTTTCTGATAATGGAACTTCACGTTCGCCATCGTCTACTAAGTACTCACAGCACTAAGAGCAAATTCGTTTTTAATGTCTGGCTCCTACTTAACCCCCAAATATCAAATATCAACTGTAATTGACACTATTTCGATATTTGCTACTCAATTACTTGACCTATTCTAAACTAAAAACCTTTTTGTAAGACAAAAATACTTATTAATGGGTAGAGTTTCAGCATTACTATTGAAAAAAGCAACGTGGCATTTCAATTTAGTTAAATTATTCAAACTTTGAAAAGTAACATATTTGCTATTAACGCACCTTAACCAAACAGTATTTTTGGAAAAGGGATTATCTAGCTCAATGTGGTTATTGCGAAAATTATTATCAAATTACCAATTTTCAAAACTAAATAAGGCTAAAAAACAATTCTAAAAGGCTAAATACTTCTTACACCTAACGATCAAACTAAAAAGCAATAAAAAGAGATGTTAAAAATTTATATTTAGTAAATAATTATAAAAGAATACGACAATAAAATATATATTTTTTTCTTTGAAAACTTGTTTATTTTTTTATTTTATGTGTAGCTTAATAAATTTATACACCCTTTATTATCTATTTATTTATTTATGAAAGTACAATACAGCGATACAATAAGATAATTCCCTACTACTACATTACATGGCCAAAAAATTGTACTAAATATGAATATGGTTGAAAAATACAAATTAAAAGATCAAACTAAAACAATATGTAGTGTGCGTGGAGTGAGTGTGGCGCCATTTGTGGCATGGACATGTTTGCATGTGTGTGTGTGTGTGTGTGTATAAACCTACATATTATTAGCGATATAACAAATTCAAAAATATACCTACGAATGTTTAATATTTATACTTATTATAATATTTATTTATACATTATACTAAATATTATCATAACTTACGTCACGAATTTCACGCATAAATAACCCCTTATTCTCTTGAAATATATCAATCTATTATTAGTATGTTATTCTGTTTATAACTGCATCGTGTCAGCGCGAACGACGCGATGCCCTCGAAATAGATAACTACTATCTAATTCCATTTTATATATAATAGCGATATAGAATTTATATTAAAAGTTGTTTTTCAACCCGATAACAAACAAATGTATCGGAATAACAAAATGTTTTGTTTTTTATGAAATAAAAGTCGTTCTGCGACATTGAAAACTCGGAAAATAAAATAACAACAGTCGAGTTTAGCTTAAAAATAATACGCGCCATAGCCCTCTCCGATTGCCGCACTTGCGCACTGCTCCCCTCCCGCCCCCCACCCCCCAACCCTCTGACCTGACCCGTTTTCCTCTCGTTTCCTCCTGGTTACTATCCCATTGTTTTGCAACAACGGCTCAATATTTTGAATGTTTTTTTTTTGTTCTGTGATTAGAGAGTATCAAACTAATTCTTAGGAGATATCCTGCGAACTCCACTAAATTATTCAATTATGTGTGTTAATGTATGAGTTGTGAATGCACGAGGTGTGGTTAGAGATAGAGGGCGTGGGGTTTTAATATTTTACCAGAGCACGCTTTTATTCTTAGATTAGACATAAAATGCACTTTTATGTAAATTAATAGAAATATTAAGTAAAATGTAAAAAAGAACATTTTAAATTAAAATCTTCTTAATGTTCTCAGTAAAAATGCAAACAAGAAAAATGTTGATAATTTCATTGCATTGGATTTAGCTAGCGTTTGGAAATGAGCCAAAATGCAATAACATCATTGAATGTTTGTGGCGACAGCATATTGGCGTGCAATGTCACTAAAATAGAAAGTTCATCGTACCGAAAACTGAAAAATTACACATTTGTTTGAAAATATCGATGAGTCGTACTTTCAACATATTCCTTTTCAGAAATAATCCAGAATAAATTCAGATTGAATCTTCGCGGAGGTTCTCAAGTCGAAACATCGAAAACTGCTAACAATAAGTAGTTTATGGTAGGTATTATTTCTTAGTGTTTTGGTTGTTGATTTATCTTAAATTTGGCTTATTTTATTTTTTCTTATTCTCAACCTTATTTGTAACATGTCTTTACCTACTATCCTCCTTCATCATAATTATTAATTCATAAAAAAAAAATGATTAATTATTCTTTTATTTTACGTTTTAGGATTACCTATCTTTTGTCACAGGACAGAACCATTTATACGAGTTATCACAAAATTTATATTTTGAACTTATACAGAATGTCTTAAGACCATTCCCGAAGATGTAAGGGGGTTTGCGTTACCTATAATGAGTGAGAAATTATTTAAAGAAATGCGAAAGAAAATCATGCCCAATTTTTTTTTTAACAGATGGTGTAAATTGGGTCAGCGGACTAATTCCGACGCGCTCGGGGATCAACGACCTGTGCTTGGCCGAGACATCGGCGTGGGCGAGCGCCACAGCTGTGTGCTCACGACAAAGACCATGTGACATGATTTGTTTATTATTACCGACTGAAGTTTAGATTTGATATAGTTTTTTTAACAATTAACACCATCAGAAATCACCGAGGCAAATATATGTTTTTTATCGGGAATTATTTTGGGACACTGTGTATAATATCAGTTGATTAATTTGCTTCACTTACACTTTTTTTACAGATCCCTCGGTTAATGTGTTTAAAATACCCTTTCTTATTTATTTTTGAATAGTGCAATATTTCATGCCTTAAGAGACGCTTAATTCAACAGAAATAATAAATAACATAGAATTTGCGAAGCAACTCCAACATTTTAAAAAGTTAAGATATCGTTACCGAAACAGGTACATGCAATAATCAGAGTAATTTCAATGATTATACTATTAGGCTTCTTCTAGATGCGACACGCATTTGATATTGTTGCAGTGCGACTTCCTCCAAACTTAAATAAAAAAATCTATGATTTAAGTAGCCAGCAAAATTTCAGTCAAAATTTAGTTCAGCGTTAAAATACGAGCAATCTTTGCGAGAAGCTTTAAAACAATATCAGTAGCAAAAAAGATCTTTTAAATAATTATTATATGATTGGTATAAAGTAGTCTACATAGTAAAATACTTAAAATAAGTTAACTACTGAAAAATAACAATGACAGTACAAATTGATCGGTAACTAAGTACGTATGTTTCCATCAGCTCCAAAATGAACATACAATGTTTTAAAAATATTTGAGTATTAATAAAAGAACAAGGTGACATATTTTTGGATCACTTTATATGAAATTTCATCGTATTGAGATTCCCATATTAATTACGACGGTCAATCGCTTAGATAATTTCTCAACATCGACATCTTGGGCACTTTTATTACCCAATACTTTTTTTTGTACAACCCTTGACTCGAACATGCTTTGTCTTCATGTAAGAGTTAAATCATTTTTTGTTTATAAATATATAATATAATATGTAATATCGTAATATGTAATATAATATGTAATATGTAATATGTATAATATAATATGTAATATCGTAATATCGTTACCGCAAAGTGATTCACAAATTTTATTGTCATTGTAGCGCTAGTTGGCTCTTGAATTTTAAAATAGCTTTACAATACTTCCGATTTTAAAATATCAAGGGTTGACCATCGGTACCGTATACAGGGTTGTCCCAAGAACATTCCCGAAGATTTAAGTTGGGTGTTGTATAACCTATTATGAGTAAAAAATTTGAAAAAAAAATACCTTACATTTATTTTTTTAACATATGGTGTCAATTCGACCAGCGCGCAAATTACGATGCCGCGCCGATCGATAATGGCCTTGACACCGTTACGGCGTACGGAGACAGTGAAATTTAATACAGTTTCTTAACAAATAACACCGAAAGTTGCAGGACCAATTAGCTGTTTTTTTTTTTTATGGGAAGCTTATAGCTTATTGGCCCTGCGATTTCAAATGTGATTTGTTTTAAGCTCATATCAAAATTTATCATGGTTTACTAGTACACGAAATTTAGGCATTTTTTTAAATATCTTACACGCAATAGGGAACATCCTTAAATCTTCGGTAATGGTCTTGGAACAACCAGTATTTTAATTATCGTGTCATCAATCATGGATTAGTTTCTCTTCGCTAGTCAATAGTTGTGGCGGTAAATGAGTAAATATCGAAGGCGTGACCTTTCTATAAGCCATGATTTATTCTATGTATAATAAATAAAGTAAGTGTGAATGATAAAACTTGTATATCATACCTCTGAAATTGAGGAAAGCTGCTATTATGAGGAGATTTGAAACGACCACAGCCACTCCCACGACGCAGACGACAGCTGCCTGGGTGAGCGACTCGAAAGTCGGCATGGGCTCTCGATCTGCGCTGACGTCGCCCGCGCTGACTATCTCGCCCGCGCGACCGATCACCATTGTACCTACAACACAACATATTATGCAACAACATCGAAAGACTATACTTTGTACCGGAGTTCTATGATGAGGTGATGAACAGGTGATGGGTTGTTAGGATGCGTAGATTGAGAATAGAAGAAGGTACGAATATTCACTTACGCTAAAGTTACATTTGGTTATGAAAGACTACGTTGTTATAGCAATTATATATATATATATATAATACATATAAAACAATATATATAAAACATATGTGAGACCATATGTGAGTTTGGATTTCAAGTGTGGAGCCCATACTTTCAGAAGGACATTGACATGTCAGAAAGGGTACAACGAAGAGCTACAAAAATACCTACTGGCCTAAAGAGTAAAGCCTATGAGGAGAGACTAAAAATTCTCAATCTCCAGATATTAAAAGAGAGGCGAGATAGAGGGGACCTCATTGAGACATACAAAATATTAAAACCTCACTATGACTGCGCAGAATTGAGAGAAATATTCACATTCGATAAAAACACCCAACTACGTGGGCACTGTATGAAGTTAGATAGGACGTCCTTTTCAAGCAACCCCAGGAAGAACTTCATCAGTAACAGAGTCGTGGAAGCATGGAATGGACTACCAAAAAGTGTCATAGAATCAAAGACAGTCAACCAATTTAAAAACAATCTAGACGAACATTTAAGAAAAATAAAAACAAAGAAAAAATAATAACTATTTTGATATTGAATAAGATATAGGTTTATCAGCTATGCTGCCTGCCTATTACGAAATAATAATAATAATAATAATAATAATTGCGTGAGCTCGGTATAAAGCGAACAGAAATGTCTGCAATAAACTTCTTTTTTGGGAATTCACCGCGTGTACACTGTACATCCGGAATACTCGGATTTTCATATTAAGTATTTTATTTCATATTTAATAATACTTTATTATTTGACTTTATTACAACATATGTCATGTCTAATCTATAACAATAAAACTATTTATGAGTATGAGTGTATGTATATATTATATTATTATACCATAAATTCAAATTTATGTATACTATTGTAAGTGAGGTTTAAATCAGAAACAATATGTAGAGTTTTGAAAATATGTTTGTGTAATATAAAACTCCAAAATAAATTATTATTAATATTATAGTATATGACACGGAAGAGAGGTCTAGTGCCAAATGCAGGCAGGACTAGTTGGAGTAAATTTTCCATTGCATACTTCCGATTTAGTAAAGTAGTCATGTGAAAATATTTCTATCGATTTTCACATGGTCTAAGCGATTGATGTCGTTCGTCGCATTCGATGCCTGAAGGTTTCCTTCAGAGAATTGAAGCGGTTCGCTCTTGTAAACAATAGTTAGAATTTAATATTATAAATTTGATATACTTTGAGGCAAAAGAAAATAGAAACTTATTTATTTGGTAGAAAATATAATATCGGAATATGTTGACGTCTTTGGTTTGGTTTCCGTGAAATTCAAGTGTGCGAATTGTGATTTAGCATTTTATTTTTATTTCAGGAAACAACAGCTTACATAGAAGTAAAATTACAATTAAAACACAAAGCGAATGACAGTTTCTTCCACACTTAAAAAAAAATAGAAAACACATTCGGGAGCGAGGCCGGGACCAGATTTTATGGATAGGACGGGAGGACCAGACCACACACGCGCATAAATGCATGCTGACATCCGAAATGAGACTTTATCGGGCAATGGATAAAAAAAGGATACCTATAGAATTAAGGCGCCCCGGGACGCATTTGTCCTTGAGATTTGAAAGAGTAGGCTTTATTCGAACATTGACGAGTAGAAAAGAGACGGATATACTCGCCGAACGCGAATTCGTTACATTTGGAATCGATGAAACATGTTTTTTGTATTTAAATAATTATTATCATTTGAAAAAAATGTTTTTTTTTAAGTAATGTCCTAGATTATTATATTGTCTATCTTTAGAAAGAAAAATTAGGTTCGCGTCACTTACACAACTTAAAAGAAAATCGTTGCAAGAAAAAAACAACACTTTCTTATTTATTTATTTTCATTACTATAATAAGGTGTATTTCGTTTTTTTTTAAGCAAAGTACTAAATTAATATATGTAGAATATTGTGGTATTTTTAGTTTTAGCCATTTGTTGGGAATAACTTCAACAAAATGCACCAAAATACGTTACAAAACACGTTTTAGGGACTGGTGGCGCCTTAAATCCGCACATCGAAGAGTTAATTGCTGCATGCTTCGATTTAGTAAGGTTCAGTGGGCCTAGTCTGAGCTGGCAGTCGACAATCGACTCGACTCTGGCGTCTCTTTCATTCGCTGCGGACGGTCGTAAGAAAAAAGAAGTAGCGCATACAATCGAGTAGATTTTCGACTGTCGAACGTCAACTGGAAAATCGTGAGACATTGAATAAGGGAATACGTGGTCAAATAGGTTTCAAATGATCTCTTCTGTCATCTCTTAAAAGATTTCTACCGCACTGCCGAACAACCTGTAGATCGACCTCCTAAAATTAAATATTTTTGTGTGAGATTGTTATAATTGGGAAGGTCGTTGAGATGTAGGTTACTCGTTTGACACTGACTAAACTAACACTATTAATCAGCGCTACGACAGCTCTCCAGTTCCAAGCCTTTTTTAATTAAGCCGTGCCTGTGCACTTTCCGTGGCGTAACTGCAGAGCCTTTGAAGCTGACACATTAAAGCTACATTCACACACACACACTTCAAGTGCCGCACGTAGCGTTCGTAGCTCCCGGTTTCGTAAATACCGTTTACGTGTGTTAGTGTTACCATCATTAATTACAATCATTGATGTTACGTCGAATTCTACGTGTTTGTCGCGGTTTGGGTTAATTGTAACACACCAGAGTGCACAGTAAGTGCTTTATAATGTTGTTTATACGTTCTGTGACTAAAATTTTCATTGATTGTGCAATATAGTGTGTATAGAAAACTACTCTTACATTATACAGATATCACAACATCGTCATTTACTGAATAAATTAGAAAAAAAAACCTTTTTAAAGTACCAACTTTCAAATGCGTACCGATATTTCGTTTCTGTGCTGTTATGGAACTTCTATATGTTTTAGTTAGACCCTTCATTTGCATTTCAATCACTATTTTTCCTAAGGACTATTTTCCTATGTAATTTATAAGAGAGCAATTCAACTAAAGACGAACAAGTAGTAGTTTTTAGTATTTCATAGCAAAACAATAACGCCATCTACATTTTAAAATAATTTCTTGGATGCCTAATAATTGTACGAGGTTGAACTACCTATCTGAAACCAATCAGTGCTATAAGCTTCGAAAAATGCACGGCATTATGCTTTGAGCATTTTTCAAAACCTTTGTATGCACTCAGCTTTAGGATTTAATATCACAGTGTAGCCGATCTCTTTCAAACGATGACGGCCGTCAATATCCAGCATTATGTTCTGAAGTGGATTCCTCTTTAAATAAAACTATTCGCCGAGGAACTGGAAATGCTGCCGACGAACAAGCTGGAGCGACTTTTTTATTGCAATATTGTTTTACCACTTACCAGTTAGAAGCAGACAATAAAACTAGCTCTTATTTGGGGCCCCCTTTGTATGAGAGCCTGGTTTCCTGGTCACTGTGCCTTTATTTTGAAAATATCTATATTTAGGTTTACAACAATTTAGCTACAATTTCGTGCTGGTATTATTTCTTATATTAATTATCCATATATAATACGTGAAGGTTAACTTGTACCCCTTTTTAAGCATATTACGCGCACGGTGAAGTGTGAGATTTGAATATAGGTAAAGTTTATATGGAGAAGGAATGCATAAAGCTAAACTTTATCTATAATATGTGTTACAAATAGATTAAATTAAATTAAATAAGACGTTCATACTACTGACTCTTTTCAATAGTCTGTCAATTTCAATGTAGTATAATGTCAAGCAAAAACATTTATTAATGCAATCATATATTTTTATGAACGTCCAATCTTATTTTTGCGTGAAAAAAATTCAAAACCAACAATGAATTGTATCAAAAAAAATGTATCACAAAATAAATATAAATACAAGCTAAATTGTGTTTATTTTTCAACTGTTACTAACATTAAATTTTATAGGTATTGCAGGGAATTAAGGCAAACGACACACGCTATTGACGTATTTGTACATGCTCGCAACTGACGTAACACAACATAATTAAAATAAATATATGCTTAGATAATAGAGGTATCAATAATAACCACAATAATGCTCAAACATGTAAAACACACTGGACGACCACTAGGTATTATTTTTACTTTATTGGTGGTGTAAACTTTTGGGCCACATTTTTTTTTTATTTCAAGTCGGTTTTTATATGGTTTTTTAAAGTTTTCTTTTGAAATCAAATATTTAGTCACGACCTCAAAAAGGGAAAACAGAGCCGTTATAATATCACTCGGACGTTCCCCGTCTTTTTTTACGAAAACGACGTGACATTTAAATTTGCCATGTTAGGTCTTCGTGAAGCGCACACTTTCATCATTGAAATGTTTATAATTATTTTTATAATGGTAATGGTATTTTTATAATTGCTCTCTTCAATTTTTTTTTTTTTACTTTTTGTCGCGAAAAAATATCAGTAACTAAAGTTTAGATAAATACCTAGGGGGGTTTACGCCAAGCGGAGGTATTTACGATCAGAAAGTGCCCTTCGTTAAGTTAATTTAGTCAGGACAAAGGAACGCGCATTTGAAAGTACCATTTCCTACAAAAAAAGGTTTATATACAGTTCACCCAAGCGGCTAATCACCTGTTATTAGCTTAGAAATTCAGGCGAAGAAAAATCACGGTCGCCCTTGAAATACGTTCTTTATTTTTATAGGGCATCAGGTTTTACTCTTTGCGCGGTCTAAAAATAAACTTTTCTATTGTTTAGACCCTTCATTTACCTTTTAATTACTGTTTTTCCTAAATCTCTAATGTCTTATAAGAGAGCAATTCAAGTAAAAAAACAACCATTAGTAGTTTATAATTTATTACATTTCTCAGAAATAGAATTGAATTTTATAAATCTGCCTTTACTATCTTAAAGACATAAGATAAAGGTATTTAAATATATATTTTTTTATGATTACATATCCAATGGTTACCAAATGCCTGCTATAGAAAAAAGCGTCTAACTGAATCAAAATTAAATTATCCTTTGGCATCGCCTTCAGCAAATAATCTCTTTCCGGAAATGGTGGCTTTAGATACACAAAAGAATTTAACTTAGCTGGGAAAAACTCATTTTAAAATATATTCTATTTTAAAAAGACTAACATACTGTTAAAAATATCTTAGTCTATAAGACATGCCTATTCTTAGAAAATAGTAGCATTATTTCGTATGTTGTAGGTATCTAAGATATACAGGTGTCCCAGGACCATTCCCCAAGACTTAGGTGTTGTGTAACCTACTATGAGAGATAAATGATGCAAAAAATAATTATCACCAAATATATTATAGTATTTTTAACAGATTGTGTAAATTCGATCAGAGCGCGAATTCCAATACGGCACCGATCGATAATGGTCGTTATGTTTACATTTTTTTTTTCTCGAAAACCATGATGAATTTTGATAAAGTTTCTTAACAAATAACACTAGAAATCGTAAGACCAATTATCTGTTTCTTCTATAGAGAATTGTCCTGGGACACGGTGTATATATATAGCTTAAAATATTCGGAAAAATATATACAAAGGCCCCTCCCCCCTAAACAAGCTATAATCAAGGTAAGTAGATCATAACCATAGATAAAATCGCCACTTATTTCAACAATCTCATAGTTGCTGAAAATTAAAACTCGGAAAAACCGCTTTTAGATTACTTGCATCGACGCTGAAAGATTAAACGACGCACGGCCGCAAAAAATCATGAAATATATTCGGGTGACGCAAACATTGCTTTTCTGAAGGAATTTTTTTAAAGTACAACAATGAAAGTTTTTTAAAAGTACAACAATGACAACAATTCCTAATAAAATATTAGTCATTCTTAATATATATTCATGTGTGTGTGTAGTGGTGTGCATTTGATGTGTGTAGTGATGTAAAGCGATGTGCAAACAACGCGTTTTAAACTGGCTATATATATCCAGAAAAATCTGGACTATTTATGAAGAAAAACGACAGTGAAAAATCGCCTTTGAAACTAATATGTATTTTATTTTGCGGACAGTGCGCCAAAAGCAATAATTTTTTTTTTTTGGTCCTCTTATCTAGCTCTTCGAAACTGTCGCTTTTGTGAGCAAAGTAAACAATCGAGTATTTCTCATCGCTTTATCGGCTAACTTTTAATGTTTAATCGTTTTATAAAATGGGAAAATAAAATAAATAAGGAAACGCATCCTGGCAAATATTGTACAAAATCAACAAATATAATTCGTACGTGCGCCCTAAATCGAACTACCTTTAATTTAGTAGGTTTAAAGTGTAGGTATTAAGGTTTTTTTTTTTAGTCCATCACCTCTCTTACGGAGGTAATAATCCTTGACGGAAGCCGTACCAGTGTACTCGTATCCACGGCTGATTCACGCCATAATTTTCAGGGTCATACACATAATATGTAGTGCCAGTGTTCAGCTTTAGTTGAATTTCCGTTGTCAAAGATCATAACCGTTCAGTCCATCTTTATACAAATCTACATCATTATATAAATTAGTTTGAACGCTTTACACTGAAACAATATTTTAGCAAAACGCTTGGTTGTTTAAAAATTTGCATCCGCAGCAAAAAAAAAATGCTAATCGAACATAAGTGTAAGCAAATCGTATAGTTGCACTTACAGACTGATTATAGTTAAATAATTTTTGATTAGATTTACCATATTTCTTCCTATGGTAGTGAGAGATGTAGTTCAAGTTTTTTTTAGCATAAACATTTTGCTATGAGCGTCGGCATCGCCACCATAATATTTTGTTGTTTTTACTTGTTACCATTTTATTTTACTGTGATTCAAATCAAAATGGCAGTGTGACTGAACAGCTGACCGGGAAATTTACAGTCAGCTGTTGTTAATTGTAGCGATAGTTAGATATTATGTTAAAGGCAACAATTATAGCAAAAAAGCAAAAATGATGTTACTTGCAAGTAAGTTTAACAATAACCGATGTGTAACTTCAACAAAAATTATTACCGTCACTATATCAACCATAGTTTTACTGCCATTAGCATATTTTTTTTCAGTAACAAAAAGTAAAGAACGTTCGAATAAAACGTTTACTCATTTACTCGCTGTGCATACAAACTATAAAAGCATTACTTATAACAAGACAAGATCCGGAATGTAAGAAAAAGCAAACTATGCTTAATTTATTTCACTATTTTAGGCAAAACGCTCCATGCAAAATGAACTAAGTAGAAAAAAACCATATAGGGTGTTACAGAGATTTATAATATCCAATATGATTTAGCAGATCCACGTCTCCGCAATTAAAAGTTTAGCTATAGTAAAACTTTTTTTTAACAGCTTTATATGTACTTTCAAATAGAGTTAAAATGATCGAGGCCCGAAAGACTAACGAAAACGGTAAGAGAGACGAGATAATATGAGAAATATATATATTTTTAATAATTATGCTATGGACTCCTTCAAGGAATATAAATATATTTATTGATTATTTATTTATTTTTATTGAAAAATCCAACAGCATCAATTTACATCATTACAAACAGAACTTAATAAACAATATAAAACCAATTATAAATTAACTTAGACCCAAAACACAATCGGTTGGTGAGAATATTACAAAATGAATAAAACAAATCTTTTACATATTCCATCAATACACTTATTATGTACCTATTGAAATTCGTAATATTTTAATAGAAAAACTTTAATAAAATTTTAAAACTACATTGATAAGAAGAGAAAACTACATTGTTAAATTAGTATAAAATAATGTGTGCAAGGATTCATTTTTATATTAGATTTACAAAAACATAATCAGTACCGGTGCTATTTTTCTTAAAATAACAATAATAATATATGAACATTATAAAAGGTTAAGCTATACTTAAAAAATAAAAACACAATAGTTTAAAAGGTTTATGCATAAAATAAATAAATATAGTATGGATTCTAAATAAAAATATAAAAGTAAAATTCTAATTAAAATGCGATATGACTTTTAAAATGAACTGATAAGTAAAATTCCTTACGTTTTGGTAGGTACCTCAAAGGTTAATGACCTAATATAATATAATCTTATTTTACGCATTCCAAGTTTCGTAGGCACGAGCTTCTGGGCACCAAATAAGGCAATAAATAATAAAATTTATTTCGAATTTTTATAAATGTTGGTATAATATAATCAATTAAATTTTCATCAATGTCTAAAAGGGTGTATTTTTGTTTTTACGAAATAATCCCATTTGAAATTGTGGATATGTGATTTTCATAGTCCAACGCAGCACAAGCCATGCGTAAACTTACGTAATGACAATCAAAGGGGGTAGTTAACGTACCGTTAGGACAATTCAAATCCATTCCATTGGTTTGAAGCGAGTCTACGCGTCGGCTCCTCTCACTCGCACAACGGACGCGGAGACGTCCGTCCGCAGCGCGTTCCGAGCACACACTGGCGTCGGCGATGTCGGCACAACGGCCGCCGTACCACACAAACACATCTCGATGGCTCGTTCGAAATTCGAATTTACCGCCACATCGCTGAACGGATCTCTGCCGAACGGAACACTGAACGAAAGGCTCTACGACTGTAGCATCCTAGTCAATATACTGTAAACAACATTAAAAAAAACCTATTGAATTATTTGATTGTGTGCGTTGAGAATGTCTACCATTATTATTATCATTATTATTAAATAATTACAATATTTAGGAGCTAGCTCCGATGATACTGTTGAGTGTAGTAGTTGAGGAACAAAATGAATGCTTAACAATTCGTAATCTACCCTTAAAAATAGCCTTAAAACAAGGAAAAGCACAGACCTGTGTAGAGCATTCCACTGATGAACTGCTTTGGAAAGCAAAGAATTGAACCCATTGTTCCATTTTCTCAAGATAGGTTTTATCTTGGAAGGATGGTCATTATGGCCAAAATAAGAAGGCTTAGAGAGTTAGAAGCTTAAAGGAGACAAGACAAGTTCATTCGTCACTAGTTAATCTGAATTCAAAACGCCTTCTAAGTGGCTCCCAATCAAAAATTGAAATTAATTCAGAAGGACTATCATATGACAAAAACGCCTAAAGACATGCCGGCTTGCTTTTCTCTGAACAATAAAACACTGAAAACTACAACTGAAAAATAAAATTCTAACACAATAACTCTACCGTCGTTCACTTTTACTGCTTTCTTCTTTCTCTCTTGATTTCTGCTTGTAAAAAATTATCAGAAATTTTATTTTCGTAAAGGCACACAGATAACTTCTTTAAAACATTATCTTACGCACAAGATTTTTTTTTTTATTTCAGGTATGCTTTCGCGTACTTCAATATTAACCGCTTTTCTACGCAATCGCTCGTAGTTTTGTGTTTCTTCAACAAGAGGTTTTCCCCACTTGTCCAACATTATTTTTGAATTACGCTTGAGTAAGTATGCTTTGCGTATAACTACCATAACGTGCAATATAATTATGTTTCATATACCAATTTGTTCATCAAATTCACGTGGAATTCACTCTCATATTCCTCGAATCTCCCTCTTGCTCATCATCAATGATGAAGAGTATTTGAGGAATTTTATAAGTAATTCATTACCACTATATATTTGGTAAATTTCACATTAAAAAGAGCTAAATTACAAATAAGCGATAAAAATACATAGGTTATTAGCTATTCATAACCTATATTGCGATAACCAAAATGGAAAATCAATATAGGTTTGCAATTAAAATGAATTACATAAACTATTATTATGACGTAAGATTATGAAATAGGAATCTATTTATTGATTTATTTAATTATTACCTTTTTACCACTATTTATTATTTTATTTAGGGTATGGCTTGTGTTGTCAGGGAGGCGCTCAATAAAAATACAGCAAACATCATCTCGCAAGTCTTTAACTGATTAAGTATTGTTTCTTTTTTTCGTGTATGTCTTGTTACTTAACTCAGACGAAAGTGTTGCGAAAAGTGCCGTTGAGAAAAATTACCTGGCCTGATTTGACACACAGGGGGATCAAACCCGGGACCTCTGGATTTAGAAGCAGACGCTTATACCACTGCGTCACCAGGCCGTCTGACACGATGACAACCGTAGACTCTTTTAAAATTAATTAAATAAAAACTATTATAACCGGAATCTAATAGGCAAGTTGTTTGTAAATAGGTATAAACCATTCTGATCTAAGCCTATTTTGTATCTAATAAAAAAAATAATACGTAATTAGGTCAAATATAACAATACGCGTACGTTCGTATATGATTTTAGGATCCTTTGTGAGATGGTTTATCTGCTATAACCCTGTTCCGACCGCGTCACTCCGCGGCATTTTACCGGATAATAAAATTCCAACGGTAGGACGCGGTACTAGTTAGTGGTCGCCCGGTGGTCGAAATTCGACCGCAATTCACTAAACTTTTAAGTTTGACCATTATTGAGGTTCTTTTAGGTACCTCTATATCATTGCAGGCGCATTTTTTTAATTTTTGTGTTATTACTTCAGCTGCGAGCGTGCACAAATACGTCATTAGCGCGTGTTGTTTGTCTCAACTCCTTGCAATATCTATGTGATTAAAAATTTAATTAGTAACAGTTGAAAACAAAAACGCAAACACGGCTTGTATTTGTATTTACTTTTTGATACAATTTGTTGAGTAAAAATGGGACTTGACATTCATTCAATCAGCTCAACAGAATGAATGTTTTATTTAATGTATTTATAACAAATATCACAACTTTAGCTTTCTGCACTCCTCCATATAAACTTTTAACTATGCCAATCTCACACTCCTCCGTGCGCGCTATATGCTTAAAAAGGAATACAAAGTTATATATATAAATATATATATATATATATATATATATATATTTTATTTATTTATTTATTTATTTATTTATTATATCCATAAAAAATTATATCATTACATGTATATTAATATATCGCATGTTATTGATATTCCATAAAAGAAAAGTACAGTTTGTGTGGATTAGTAACACCTCACTAGGCAAATGCCTGTGTCGAGGTGTTACCTATTTGAAATATATAAATAGAGTGATAATAGGGGCGCGAGGTCTATATTAGAGATCCGTGATAAATATATATATATATAGATAAAACATTTTATATATATATATACACATACACACAATAAATATATAACATTTACACACACACACACACACATATATATATATATATATAGTAAAATAGTAAAATGTATTGTTTAAATACCGTTAATTAGATGATTTCTATGTTAAAACAGGTAAACACCTTTAGTTTAACATATATAAAAGTTTGACAGTACTGACATTTGGAAAATACGAATGCTTTTATATATGTTAAACTAAAGGTGTTCACCCACCCCAACATAGAAATCATCTTATATATATATATATATATACGTAAATACATACATTAAAAACATACTTTAATTCAAATAAACTTATCGTTTTTAGTTAGCTATAATAATACAATATTTATCTGTAGCGTTTGTTAATGAATGTGAAATTTCTAAATACCTACAATTAACATCAGAATTATTATTCTGATGTTTCTGTTGTATATATAATGTATAAAAAGTAAATGAACAATAATATGTGTACTCAAGCAATAGTTTGAATAAGTTGCTTTTCGCATTCTTGCCTTGTTTTGTTCATTAGCCAAAGCGTCACCGTCCTTTTAAAGTTTGAGTCAGTCACCGTTGATCTGTCAACCTCAGTGTAAAATTTGTTATAAATTCTGGGCGCTAGAAACGTGTAGTGCCTCTGTCCAAAAGTAGTTTTCATTCTGTTTTCGTGATGTCCATCTCTTTGTCGTTGTCTTGTGTCGTGAGTATGAGGTAGCATTATTTGAGAAGTTACATCTTTTTGGTAGTACATTAGTACTGTTCTAATATATAGCTGTCGTACATCAAGAACTTGAAATTCTTTGAATAGTTTATCAGAAGAGTGACGGTAAGGTTTTCTATTTATTACCCTAAGTATAGCTTTTTGCGCCTTAATTAGGGGATCGAGATTTGTAATAGCTGCACCGCCCCACCCTAGTTGACCATATGATACTACAGACTGCGCAAGAGCATAATAGATAGTCTTTAATATCTGCAACTTAAATACATTTCGTATATTTCGGAATATGTAAATCAATTTTCGTATTCGTGTAGCGGCTGCATTAATTTGGTCGGTCCATTTTAAGTGGCAATCAATCACTATTCCGAGATATTTCATGGATACAGTGTTTTCTAGAGGAAGGCATTTACAATTAATTTTATCACAGTCGTGTATTAATATTTGTTTGTCATTTGTAGGTTGTAGTCTTGAATCTATTGTAAAAGTCATGTATTTGGTCTTGTCAATATTTAAAGTAAGTAGATTTTCATTTAGCCAGTCATAGGTCTTTTCTAATCCAGATTCTGCCTTCCTGAAAACTGAGTCCCAGGAATTGGATTCAAACAGAAGTACAGTGTCGTCAGCAAAAGATATAATTTTACCCGTAATTTCAAGATTGAATAAGTCGTTGATGTACAGTATAAAAAGAAGAGGTCCCAATGTACTACCCTGTGGTACTCCATATAATATGTCTAAATATTCACTTCTCACATCACCCATCTTAACACATTGTAGCTTTTAAACCAGTCAAGTTCAATATCTGACACCCCTATTGTTTCTAGTTTATGTATTAGTCGGTCATGCGGAACAGTATCAAATGCTTTGGCCAAATCAAGAAATACGCCTAAGCACTTCTTTTTACTATCTACATTAGTGACAATGAATTTTGTTACTTCAAGTATAGCATCACGTGTTCCTAATTTGGATCTAAAGCCATATTGCCCTGGGGCTAATATTGCATTATTTTCTAAATAACAAGAAATATAGATTAGAATATAGATTGGATGAAACGATATTTTTTAGCTTTCGCCATTCGGCGTCTTCAGAAAATATATGAAAGATGACGTTTAAAATGCAACCTTCATAAATTCGAAAATCGCATTTTCAACTAAAAGATAAATATATCCAGCTACTACAATTAATTATTATATGATTGCAGTTTTGCTAGATAAATCAATCAGTATTATGAAATGAAACTAATTTCCTAAAAGAATATATCAAGCATCATGCGTTAAATGCTGTTAAAGCAATTTCGCGGGCATCCGCGGGCAAAGATATATATATATATATATATAGTAAAATAGTAAAATGTATTGTTTAAATACCGTTAATTAGATGATTTCTATGTTAAAATAGGTAAACACCTTTAGTTTAACATATATATAAAAGTTTGACAGTACTGACATTTGGTTTCTTTTTAATATTTTAAGGATTGAAATTTTTTGCAAATAAAATATATAGCCAGAATGTTCAAAGAAAAATTAATACCGAAAGCACAGATAGTTGCATCGCTTGAGGTAATGCACGCTGGTTTAAACACAGGCCTGTGTTTTATGAAAGCTTTCACTCTCACCTACCTATCTGTGCTTCAAGCAATATGGTCAAACTTTCATTAAAGTAGTGAATAAATGATTTAAAAAAGAAACAATAATTATGAAAAAAAGCGAAAATGTAACGAATATGATGTTTAATGAATGAGAAGTGAATGGTTTAATGGATATTTACAAGAATAACTTACGTTCAACGTAGTTTATCTGAAAATGAATCGTCATGGTTAGAAATAAAAAGAAAATTGTAAAATATATGCACATTACGTGCAAATCGTTAAGATATAGTAAAATAGTAAAATGTATTGCTTAAATACCGTTAATTAGATGATTTTTATGTTAAAATAGGTAAACACCTTTAGTTTAACATATATATAAAAGTTTGACAGTACTGACATTTGGTTTCTTTTTAATATTTTAAGGATTGAAATTTTTTGCAAATAAAATATATAGCCAGAATGTTCAAAGAAAAATTAATACCGAAAGCACAGATAGTTGCATCGCTTGAGGTAATGCACGCTGGTTTAAACACAGGCCTGTGTTTTATGAAAGCTTTCACTCTCACCTACCTATCTGTGCTTCAAGCAATATGGTCAAACTTTCATTAAAGTAGTGAATAAATGATTTAAAAAAGAAACAATAATTATGAAAAAAAGCGAAAATGTAACGAATATGATGTTTAATGAATGAGAAGTGAATGGTTTAATGGATATTTACAAGAATAACTTACGTTCAACGTAGTTTATCTGAAAATGAATCGTTATGGTTAAAAATAAAAAGAAAAGTGTAAAATATATGCACATTACGTGCAAATCGTTAAGATATAGTAAAATAGTAAAATGTATTGTTTAAATACCGTTAATTAGATGATTTCTATGTTAAAATAGGTAAACACCTTTAGTTTAACATATATATAAAAGTTTGACAGTACTGACATTTGGTTTCTTTTTAATATTTTAAGGATTGAAATTTTTTGCAAATAAAATATATAGCCAGAATGTTCAAAGAAAAATTAATACCGAAAGCACAGATAGTTGCATCGCTTGAGGTAATGCACGCTGGTTTAAACACAGGCCTGTGTTTTATGAAAGCTTTCACTCTCACCTACCTATCTGTGCTTCAAGCAATATGGTCAAACTTTCATTAAAGTAGTGAATAAATGATTTAAAAAAGAAACAATAATTATGAAAAAAAGCGAAAATGTAACGAATATGATGTTTAATGAATGAGAAGTGAATGGTTTAATGGATATTTACAAGAATAACTTACGTTCAACGTAGTTTATCTGAAAATGAATCGTCATGGTTAGAAATAAAAAGAAAATTGTAAAATATATGCACATTACGTGCAAATCGTTAAGATATAGTAAAATAGTAAAATGTATTGCTTAAATACCGTTAATTAGATGATTTTTATGTTAAAATAGGTAAACACCTTTAGTTTAACATATATATAAAAGTTTGACAGTACTGACATTTGGTTTCTTTTTAATATTTTAAGGATTGAAATTTTTTGCAAATAAAATATATAGCCAGAATGTTCAAAGAAAAATTAATACCGAAAGCACAGATAGTTGCATCGCTTGAGGTAATGCACGCTGGTTTAAACACAGGCCTGTGTTTTATGAAAGCTTTCACTCTCACCTACCTATCTGTGCTTCAAGCAATATGGTCAAACTTTCATTAAAGTAGTGAATAAATGATTTAAAAAAGAAACAATAATTATGAAAAAAAGCGAAAATGTAACGAATATGATGTTTAATGAATGAGAAGTGAATGGTTTAATGGATATTTACAAGAATAACTTACGTTCAACGTAGTTTATCTGAAAATGAATCGTTATGGTTAAAAATAAAAAGAAAAGTGTAAAATATATGCACATTACGTGCAAATCGTTAAGATATAGTAAAATAGTAAAATGTATTGTTTAAATACCGTTAATTAGATGATTTCTATGTTAAAATAGGTAAACACCTTTAGTTTAACATATATATAAAAGTTTGACAGTACTGACATTTGGTTTCTTTTTAATATTTTAAGGATTGAAATTTTTTGCAAATAAAATATATAGCCAGAATGTTCAAAGAAAAATTAATACCGAAAGCACAGATAGTTGCATCGCTTGAGGTAATGCACGCTGGTTTAAACACAGGCCTGTGTTTTATGAAAGCTTTCACTCTCACCTACCTATCTGTGCTTCAAGCAATATGGTCAAACTTTCATTAAAGTAGTGAATAAATGATTTAAAAAAGAAACAATAATTATGAAAAAAAGCGAAAATGTAACGAATATGATGTTTAATGAATGAGAAGTGAATGGTTTAATGGATATTTACAAGAATAACTTACGTTCAACGTAGTTTATCTGAAAATGAATCGTCATGGTTAGAAATAAAAAGAAAATTGTAAAATATATGCACATTACGTGCAAATCGTTAAGATATAGTAAAATAGTAAAATGTATTGCTTAAATACCGTTAATTAGATGATTTTTATGTTAAAATAGGTAAACACCTTTAGTTTAACATATATATAAAAGTTTGACAGTACTGACATTTGGTTTCTTTTTAATATTTTAAGGATTGAAATTTTTTGCAAATAAAATATATAGCCAGAATGTTCAAAGAAAAATTAATACCGAAAGCACAGATAGTTGCATCGCTTGAGGTAATGCACGCTGGTTTAAACACAGGCCTGTGTTTTATGAAAGCTTTCACTCTCACCTACCTATCTGTGCTTCAAGCAATATGGTCAAACTTTCATTAAAGTAGTGAATAAATGATTTAAAAAAGAAACAATAATTATGAAAAAAAGCGAAAATGTAACGAATATGATGTTTAATGAATGAGAAGTGAATGGTTTAATGGATATTTACAAGAATAACTTACGTTCAACGTAGTTTATCTGAAAATGAATCGTTATGGTTAAAAATAAAAAGAAAAGTGTAAAATATATGCACATTACGTGCAAATCGTTAAGATATAGTAAAATAGTAAAATGTATTGTTTAAATACCGTTAATTAGATGATTTCTATGTTAAAATAGGTAAACACCTTTAGTTTAACATATATATAAAAGTTTGACAGTACTGACATTTGGTTTCTTTTTAATATTTTAAGGATTGAAATTTTTTGCAAATAAAATATATAGCCAGAATGTTCAAAGAAAAATTAATACCGAAAGCACAGATAGTTGCATCGCTTGAGGTAATGCACGCTGGTTTAAACACAGGCCTGTGTTTTATGAAAGCTTTCACTCTTACCTACCTATCTGTGCTTCAAGCAATATGGTCAAACTTTCATTAAAGTAGTGAATAAATGATTTAAAAAAGAAACAATAATTATGAAAAAAAGCGAAAATGTAACGAATATGATGTTTAATGAATGAGAAGTGAATGGTTTAATGGATATTTACAAGAATAACTTACGTTCAACGTAGTTTATCTGAAAATGAATCGTCATGGTTAGAAATAAAAAGAAAATTGTAAAATATATGCACATTACGTGCAAATCGTTAAGATATAGTAAAATAGTAAAATGTATTGCTTAAATACCGTTAATTAGATGATTTTTATGTTAAAATAGGTAAACACCTTTAGTTTAACATATATATAAAAGTTTGACAGTACTGACATTTGGTTTCTTTTTAATATTTTAAGGATTGAAATTTTTTGCAAATAAAATATATAGCCAGAATGTTCAAAGAAAAATTAATACCGAAAGCACAGATAGTTGCATCGCTTGAGGTAATGCACGCTGGTTTGTAATGCCCATATTGCTTGAAGCACAGATAGGTAGGTGAGAGTGAAAGCTTTCATAAAACACAGGCCTGTGTTTAAACCAGCGTGCATTACCTCAAGCGATGCAACTATCTGTGCTTTCGGTATTAATTTTTCTTTGAACATTCTGGCTATATATTTTATTTGCAAAAAATTTCAATCCTTAAAATATTAAAAAGAAACCAAATGTCAGTACTGTCAAACTTTTATATATATGTTAAACTAAAGGTGTTTACCTATTTTAACATAAAAATCATCTAATTAACGGTATTTAAGCAATACATTTTACTATTTTACTATATCTTAACGATTTGCACGTAATGTGCATATATTTTACAATTTTCTTTTTATTTCTAACCATGACGATTCATTTTCAGATAAACTACGTTGAACGTAAGTTATTCTTGTAAATATCCATTAAACCATTCACTTCTCATTCATTAAACATCATATTCGTTACATTTTCGCTTTTTTTCATAATTATTGTTTCTTTTTTAAATCATTTATTCACTACTTTAATGAAAGTTTGACCATATTGCTTGAAGCACAGATAGGTAGGTGAGAGTGAAAGCTTTCATAAAACACAGGCCTGTGTTTAAACCAGCGTGCATTACCTCAAGCGATGCAACTATCTGTGCTTTCGGTATTAATTTTTCTTTGAACATTCTGGCTATATATTTTATTTGCAAAAAATTTCAATCCTTAAAATATTAAAAAGAAACCAAATGTCAGTACTGTCAAACTTTTATATATATGTTAAACTAAAGGTGTTTACCTATTTTAACATAGAAATCATCTAATTAACGGTATTTAAACAATACATTTTACTATTTTACTATATCTTAACGATTTGCACGTAATGTGCATATATTTTACACTTTTCTTTTTATTTTTAACCATAACGATTCATTTTCAGATAAACTACGTTGAACGTAAGTTATTCTTGTAAATATCCATTAAACCATTCACTTCTCATTCATTAAACATCATATTCGTTACATTTTCGCTTTTTTTCATAATTATTGTTTCTTTTTTAAATCATTTATTCACTACTTTAATGAAAGTTTGACCATATTGCTTGAAGCACAGATAGGTAGGTGAGAGTGAAAGCTTTCATAAAACACAGGCCTGTGTTTAAACCAGCGTGCATTACCTCAAGCGATGCAACTATCTGTGCTTTCGGTATTAATTTTTCTTTGAACATTCTGGCTATATATTTTATTTGCAAAAAATTTCAATCCTTAAAATATTAAAAAGAAACCAAATGTCAGTACTGTCAAACTTTTATATATATGTTAAACTAAAGGTGTTTACCTATTTTAACATAAAAATCATCTAATTAACGGTATTTAAGCAATACATTTTACTATTTTACTATATCTTAACGATTTGCACGTAATGTGCATATATTTTACAATTTTCTTTTTATTTCTAACCATGACGATTCATTTTCAGATAAACTACGTTGAACGTAAGTTATTCTTGTAAATATCCATTAAACCATTCACTTCTCATTCATTAAACATCATATTCGTTACATTTTCGCTTTTTTTCATAATTATTGTTTCTTTTTTAAATCATTTATTCACTACTTTAATGAAAGTTTGACCATATTGCTTGAAGCACAGATAGGTAGGTGAGAGTGAAAGCTTTCATAAAACACAGGCCTGTGTTTAAACCAGCGTGCATTACCTCAAGCGATGCAACTATCTGTGCTTTCGGTATTAATTTTTCTTTGAACATTCTGGCTATATATTTTATTTGCAAAAAATTTCAATCCTTAAAATATTAAAAAGAAACCAAATGTCAGTACTGTCAAACTTTTATATATATGTTAAACTAAAGGTGTTTACCTATTATATATATATATATATATATATGATGATTGTTTTTTAATAGCGGCAAATCGCCTGATAAGATAAATGACAATAAATCTTTGACAATATTTTACACTAAAGAGGACAGGTGAGAGTTAAAAATGCATTTTTATAAAACTCAGCGCTGGGTATAATCCTGCGCTCTTAAGTACAGGACCTCTTTAGAACCTTATAAATATTATGCTACCCAGCACTTTATCAAATAATTAAAAACCTTTTTCAAAATTTTTTCGATATTGTCAAAGATTGTCAATATTTCAATATTGTCAAAGTCGGTTTAACAAACGCAACGTAATGTACAGTACTAACTGTACAAGAACAGATGTGGGTTGCTTTCCTCCCCTTTCCACCCGGGCGAGACAAATGGTAACCTCGTGCCTAGGTAATGGGGGTAATTGCCTACAGATAAGGTATGCCAATGGTGTACTTATATATATACTCTCAACCATAGAGGAGAAATTAGATTGAAATCGTTCATTTCATTTTTGTTTGGTCAGGCTGATAAAACGCACATTAAGAGGGCAAGGCAAGGAAAAAATATTAATTTGTAAACATCGCGAAAAATTACTGGATGTGTTAGTTAAGAATACATTTGTGTTCGCTACTGTGTTTGTGTGTGATCGCTAAGTACTCTTGAAAAATACCGTTTTTTGAACTTATTAATATGTTTATGAAAAATCCAGTCGAAGAGATTAAAGATTGTATATATTTTAAGGTATAATTTCAATTTCAAGAGTGGAAAAATAGTCGATGTTCGGTGATTTTGGCTTGCCGCATACAAAGCCCTCTACAACAATCGGGCAATGTCGATGTAAGATAGAGGGGACTTGAATGTCTAAAAAAAAACAAATTTGCTTCATCTTATTTTTTCTTAATCAAAGTGGTCAAAAAACCGAAACCCTTATGGTGACTCTATTGTCTACCTGTTTATTTGTCCGTCGTCCCAGACCTCAACGGTTAGTTATACAAATGCTCATAAGTTCCGCATATATTTACTAAAAGTCGTATAATCAAAAATATATTTTTTAATTATTAAATACAGGTTGACCAGTAAATAGTGAATAAAACCATCGCAGGTTCAATAAAAAGGTTCAGTCATCGTTTGTCTGATTTTCAACCATTTTAGATCTTTTTATTTTATTCTTTTTAGAGATACGCTTCGTTAATTTTGCCACTACTGTACAAGCAACACCACTTTATAATTCTGCGAATGGATACATACCACGATTTACTAACAATAATTTCAAACCGACTTCATAAGACCTACATTTTTTATTAATCATAACGTCATCATTAAATATTTTAAAATATGTTTATCCTAGTAGTATGTTTTTAATGTACTTGCATTACGTATTTAAAGTAAATATTAGTTAATTACAATAAAAATCTAAAAAATGAGTTTGGTTCTATATTTTTTCATCAAATATCATGTTATTATTAAACACTACGAAATTATTCAAATGTCCGGTGCCCTTAGGGTGGACAGAGTTTAACCAAATCGCGTTTCACTACAGCCTCGGAAAATGCTAGGGGTCCCGGTATAAAAGTATACATAATAAAAACTCAATTATGACAAAGGACAGTCATTGTATAAATCAATTGTTGGTAATCAAGTATGTGTGATATCTACTGTTAGATTTAAAAATAGAGATTTTTTGTTAAAGTTTGTTGTTGTTAATTTTTCAAGTGTTTTTTTTTTAATACTTAATTTTACATAAAATGTGTATGTATAACAAAGAATAAGAAAGTTCTTATTGGTAGTAAAAAAAAAGTAACTTAGTATAATATAAATAATAAGTATATAGTGTGTTATATTTATATATTCAAGTATAACTTACATAATATAATTTACCATTTTACAGATTTAATGTGGTATTTTTTCTATCTGCTAATTTAAAAAAAAAAGTTAAACTGCAAATGTATAAACTTAAAACTAATACTATAATTAACTAAATAAACTTTCTTGAAAACGAAATCAATAACCCGTGTATCGCGTATCATTTAAAACTTGAAAAGGACGGAATACTGCCTTCTTTAGTACAAACGATAGTCTAGTTAAGGGTCAGGAAACAGAGTGCAGTAGTGTCATACACTTGAACGAATTTACTGTTCATTATTCTTAATTACTATA
Organism: Neomicropteryx cornuta; assembly: GCA_020383195.1. Classification (NCBI taxonomy): domain Eukaryota; kingdom Metazoa; phylum Arthropoda; class Insecta; order Lepidoptera; family Micropterigidae; genus Neomicropteryx; species Neomicropteryx cornuta. The sequence continues at coordinate 41,937,713 of JAHKQU010000018.1, forward strand.
CTATATTGTCAAAATATATTGTGAACCTAAATAACATATATAAAAAAAAAATATTGGACATTTACGAGTTTATTAAAGTAGCTGCCATGCTATCTAAACTATTATTGTGGTATTCTATTTTAATGTGTTCATGATAAATAATCAAACGCACATTGTGGCTTTCGCATAATAAAATAAAAACAAAAGGTGCACCAATTGTCGAGTGTATCAGGTGCGACCCTGCTGTTTTTTTAAATACATGAAGACTTTTTCCTTCTGGCTCGTTACTCCGACTCTTAGAAAACCGGACTGCTCAGCAAACAAACCGTCCTTAGCGAAGCACTCCTTAGGATTTCTTCAGAAATACACGACATGGTTAGGCAGGAAGTATTCATAGAATGAGTTTTAATCAACGCTCTTATTATAGAGCTATTGTGTAATCTTATGTGCAAACACATAAGATTACACATAGAAGGAAAGGGGAAAGAGAAAAGGTAAAGAGAAAAAAAACTATATTTACGTAGCCGTGGTTAATCAATTCGAACACTTTAGACAAGTATTAGTATTAATAAAAAATTTTTTTTTTACTTAAACTGAGGTTAAGCATTTTTGTAAATCTACACGCCGGAAAGATTTCCTAAGCTAACAATGAATTTGCGAATTCATGTCGCCGTCATTAGATTTTGCTCTGATATCAGAAGTTAGTATAGTCACCTCATACAAGATGGAAATTGTCATCCGGAACTAACCCAGGGTGCTCAAAATGTAATTAACTCGTTTTGCCATTACACGATGTTTACAAGCAAATGTCAGTAGCCATTTATTGTAATTACATCTCTCTAAATGTACATATTTTTTAAACATTTAGGCATATCTTGATCCTTAGCGTATAATGGTTTTTAAACTAGATTTGTCAAATGTATAAACAATATTTTTAACAATAATTTATATATTTAAAAAATCTAGTTTAAAAACCATTATTAGTAGTAAGCAAAAGCTTAGTTTTAAAATATATATAAATATATTTATTATATAATGCATACACTACCACGGAACACTGCCTTTTTTAGTAAAGACGCGGGTCTAGTTAAGGAGACGGAGAATAGTTGTCAACGGTGAATAGAAGAACAGAATAGTGTCGATGTATTCCATAAATAAATATATAAATCCTTCAAAAAAAAAACCACACGCATACTAATCTACCTAAAAGAAACAGGCCTACGACGGACGGACGGGTTTTTTATAAATTTCGTTTCAGTCCCCCCTCGCAAAACTTATCAAAACCTTTTAAATTTCTACATATAGCGTGTATTGCTCTTTAATAAAAGACAAAGACTAAAATCATGTAATCAGGATAACTGACAAGCTGACAGATTAATAATGGGCGAAAAACCTTTTAAACGCCCCTATCCTGGCCGTTGCTGACATTTTGTAAATTACAAGCGAAAGCCAGTGTCGTTATAATGGATGAAGTCAAATCGATAGTTTTTCATAGTAAGCTTGAAACCTAACCTCGATCGCAATTTATTTATGCGATGGATGCGCATTACCTTAAATGCAATTGTGACATACCTAATTATGCCAAAAAAGAACATTTTACAGTAAAAAGCACAAAAAATAAAAATAGAACCAAATTAGAAAATGGGACGGTGTTAAAAAATATTAAAATCGTAGTTCATCAACATTTTTTTTCAGGCATTTTAAATACGTTTACGTTTAATACGTTTCATAAGATTTTATTGATATAATCGGTTACAATATTAACTTTAACTTTATTTATTTCAAGGAAAGTAAAATATTTTTTTTTTAAAAAAAGTAAATAATTACTTCAAAATAGCAGCTAGCCTACAAACAGATATAATATAATATTTATTTATAAAACTCTCTTTATATATATATATATGTTTGTGTATATAATATGTACGTATGTATATATATATATATACATATATATTTATTTATAAAGAGTTTTTTAATTATTTTTATTTTTAAATGCATTAAAAATATATTTAAGACTTTTTCAATTATTATTTTAGATATACATTTTTTTGCACACTTTCTCACAAAGCCTATAAAACATTGCACACTAGCTTTTCCACAACCCACACACCCAAAAAACTGAAGAATAATTAAAATTACATAAAAATATTATTTTTGCCTTTCCTACTACACCACTTTCCACACTACACATTTCTATTTTTTTGTATATACTACTAGTATAGTATGGTCCTATAGCACTCTATCTAAATGTGAACCACCAATGTGAATGTGTTCATTAAATGTGAATGTGGACACAATGAACCAAATTATCGAACTTTAGTAAAAAAAAATAAACAAAACAAGTAAATGATTCAATATTTTTTTACGTTTCGAGTAATTAAATCCTAACCGGTACTTTATTGAAGTTCTTTTTTTGATGCTCTCTTTGATTTCAAGATATATCCGTTAATTTCAAAGTTATAAAGTCTTTACTCCCTGAATTGATTTGAACATCTCATTTTTGGGTTTTGAGGCATGATTTGATGGATTTTGGTTTTATGATTTACTCTATAAATGAGTCTTAACAATTTGTTTGCTTTATGGCTTTATGGCCTAGGTTCTATAAAAAAATAACAAAACTTTTCTAAATATTTCAGTAATGTCAAAGATTGTGTCATCTATCTTTTCATGTGTATATTGAAAAATATAGAAAAGTTTTTCTTTAATTTTTGATAAACGTTGTGTATACAGCCAAGATTATAAATATTAGAAAAAGAGATCTTGCGTAAAAAGGTTCTGTACTTAAAACCGACAAACTGCGATATAAATGTAGGTGTATTATCGTGTCGTAAGTCGTCAGGCGATTTTCCATTATTCACTTAATTTCTACCTGTTAAGTCCTAATACGGTGCATATGTGTGTATATGCGTATGTGTGTAATATGCATATGTGGCTAAATATAGAACAAATATAAAGCATTTTATATAAAAAAAAAGATTTAAATTTTTCTGACATGATTAGAGTGAAGTTATTATTGTCGAAGAGTTGGTTCGAACAACAAAAAGGTAATAAACATTAATACAAGAACAAATAATAAAGTATAGATTTATAATACAAAAATAATTTTAGTATTTTTTTTTTCGGATATAATGTACGTGTAAATATGATGAGTAAATATTAAACGATTATACCATCACACTTATATTTATGTACCAATATAATATTCATACTATCATCAAATATATAAATAATGAAATTGTCGTATATTATGTTAAATGTGAATAATGCAAAAGGCATCACAATGTCGGAACAAATTTTACATGATGACGCAGGGGTGAACCACTGATCAATTTGCCTTTACTTCGAAAATTTGCCATGCGGCGCTTGGTTCGAAAATTTACCATCCCTTGCCAAATATCCGAACTAGCAACGGCATTAATTAATTTGACTTAATTAAATCCATGGTGAGAAACAGGGCAACTGTGACATCGCTGAAAATTGCTGTATTTTGCTTGGAATTTCTATTACATTCTAACCAACTATATTTACTTTCTATTTAGGTAGAGATAATATATAGTTTTAAGGTCTCGTGAGGTGATTACACTAGAAAAACACGTAATTAATTTTGATACTATAAACGTGGTATATTAATAAAGTACACTAACTACAAAATACCACACTAATACAGGCTATTTCGATTTGAAATTTTAAGCTTACAAATAATGTGTTAAGGTACAAAAATACTAACGATGGTACAGTCAATCTAATAAAGTATGATAAAATAATGTGAAAATGGAGTAAATTGGGCTATGATTTCTCTGTGAACTGGAATAAACCTTAGAAGAAGATTGCACGTTCTGGGTTTTGACATGTGTAATAATTTCAAAAAATTACCCTGAATTCTGTCTATTCTTAGGCAATTGAGATAAAAAGATTTCACTTGTAATACGTTTTTATATTTAATAACTCAAACGTAGTGCCATTCCATTTAATATTGAAATATTTTTTGTTATGACCTATTTTAATATACAAAAAATTTACAAATAGATATTTATGTAAAAATCTAAGAGCAATACTAAGCAAACTATCGATTTTAAGATATAAAGTACTTTACTAAGATTATTATATATCTCACTTGCTGAAACACGAATAACATATGGAATTAGTACATATGGTCTAACATTTAAAACATAAATTCAAAAAATTAAACAACTACAGCATCAAATTCTAAAAACCTTAGTACCCAAAAAAATAAACATAAAATTAAAAAGTGAGGAAATAAGCGATTTAGATATTGTAACACATTACCAATAGAAAAAAAAATGATTATCATGTAACATTGGAACAATTTTACAAATATAAACAGAACATACCGCAAAATAAAACAACAAGGCAAAACAAAGGGAAATTTAAAAGTGGCCAACAATGAATATGGTAAAAGAAGGCTTGAGAGAATTGTTGCAATTTTATTTAATAACCTACCGAGTAATCTAAAGGACACAAATATTTTGTCAAAATACGGTTTAAAAGAAGGATTAAAAAAATATATTCTAAATAGTATTTTTACAGATGAATGTACTCGAAGCGACCGGTGTGTACCCGACTTTATTATACGACCGACGCGAGTGGAAGTGACCGTTATAAATAAACATAATAAAGACAGTCTGCATAGATATACCGTCATGTGTAGCTCAGCATTGCGAAAAGGGTTGTTATATTATGATAATGAATATTTAATAAATTATATTATATCGACTGTATTAAATAAGTAAATAGTGGGAACGAACTAGTTCACATAAAAACCAACAAGGGTTTAGTGAACAATCAATTAAAAAATGTATGTTTTGTTTATAATAAAGAATATTAAAATATATATATATGGATTACCGACTAAGTTAATTATATTAAATGTATCCAAATAAGTATCTAACGTGAAAAAAAAAATAAACAAATAATATATTTGTATTTTTTTTTAATTCAAAACTAAGAAAATAAATCAGTATTGACCAATAATTAGGAATGTAAACATTTGTAATCTTCAGAGTAATCTAATCTAAAAAAATGTTATTATGTTTAGGGCTGAAGGATACAGATTTGGATTTTATTAAATATTTATTTTTTATATAACACATTAAAATACTATATAAAAAAATTAAACTAAATAAAATATTTCCTCCTCTGACTCCGACTCTGTGAGTGTACCAAGGACACTGGCTGCGTTCCCACGCACCACTTCTAAACTGACTCGCTGAGCAAAGAATGGAACCGCGCGCGGATCCCCCGACGCGACGTCTCTTAAGAGTTTGCCAAGTTTATCAGCAAACTCTAGCGCATCGGGAGACCAGACCATGGATACAGTGTCTCTACGGCGTATTAACAAAGTTATAATTTGTTAACAGTTCCTTATACTTGCGTTGCGTGGCTTGGTGGCGGCCCGCGCTGCTGCGCCGATCTGTTTTGAGGTGTTGTGGACGTGGTTTCCTGCGAGTGTGTCTGCACACGTAACATGCCACGTCAAGGCTTTACCGTGGTTCCATGGTACTAATGTGACTCCGTGTGGCCTTTTTCCATCTATCATTTTCATGCCAGCCGGCTGATAATGTCTACAGAAGCAAGCGTTTTTTTTAAAAGAATGTTTATTGCATTATGGCGCCACCAACGGCCAGCACTCCTCTGGAACGAAGACCGTGAGGCCAAAAGAATCTACACTATCCCCGCAGTGACACGTGTGGGGCAAACAGAGTTTCGCACCAAACCGATGTGTCATTGATATAAGAAGGGTGGCGCTATTCAATAAGGTACCTAAGAACTGGATTAGTTTTCATTTTAATCCAATTTTTCTCGAAAACATCATCAACTGTCACATCCGATATCTATAATATTTGTTGAAGGTACGTATTATTATGACTGTACCACGACTCACCAGTAAAACTCTGCTGGAATAACGCCAGTTTCAAAAGGCATTTCTTTTTTTCCGTACAGAAAACTCTATTGTTTTGCGGAAAACACACACTTTCGCGTTTTTTAAACCTAACTTCCCGCGCTGTTTAACGTTTGTGAACGCGACGAAAAACATATACGAGCAAAATTTAGTTACAGTAAAAACCATTAGGTAATTGTAATTTAGGATGAAGCTATGTAATTTTTTATTTGTCATAAGTACTGTTTATGTATGCATACATAAATAAATGGTGGATTCTAGTAGATTTTGAAGTACATCACATGAAAATTTCCCTATCATATCTAAAATAAAAAAATAAAATTTCCATAGGTATTCCGGGATAACCAGTGAACTTTATACTGAACAATATTTATACTAAAATATACTCCAATGTTACTATTAATATTCATAAGAGAAGAAAGGAAAATTATAGTTAACCAATAGCAAGCAGCTCAAACTGTCAAATTTCAAAAAACTTACAGTTATGTAGGCATAAAATATTATAATATCCTACCAGAGTCCCTAAAAATTATTTTAAAAATCCACAAATTTGAAAATGCAATACAGTAATATACATTAGACAATAATATATAGTTTTAAAGACTTTGAAAACACCTAATCACAGGTTTAAATACAGTTAGATCCTTAAGCCTATTTTAGTAAACTGTTATTTAATTAATTCTGGGTTTCTCTCGAAAATTATAACCTAATTTCTTTTATTGTTGTTATTAAACATGGATGATCATGTAGTCGTGTTTTCCGTAAAAAAATGTTAAAAAATAATGATTTCCACACCACTATACTAACCTCAAAATTGTTATTTTACCTAAATTAAAATTATGACGATTTATTTGTAGTGCCTAAAATGAAAATCACATTTGGAAAGCGGTTACTTAGATAAGTAACCGCTTAATCCCTTAGGTAGATACCTAAGGGATTAAGACTTTATTTCTAAAAGTTTAACATTATGGCTTTCGGAGAGAGAAAGTAATGATGTGCTGCAATCAATGACTATAGATTCTCATAACTTCTTATAAAATTATTTTAACTATTTATGAACCTATAAATATAATATGTTATTGTAAGTATATTGATTATTAATATTTATTACTTAAGTATATTTGCTTATTTTTTCCAATAATTTGTATTTTTTATCCCTTTATTCGTTCAAATCGAATATTCTATAATAAAAACATCTCTAACCTAACCTAAAATAACTACTCTAATCTGTATAGATAATCTCTTTTTTTTTCAAAAATAAAATGGACTATCTCGTATATTTTTTATTTATTTTCAGTTACATATGTAATTGCAATGTATTAGAACCTATGCAATATACAGAGTATCCCAAAACCATTTATGAATATCCAGGATGTTCAAATCAGCGTTTTTTTTTTATCGGGAACGATCTTGGGACACGGTGAATGCGAAAAATTGAGTTGAAATAAAATATATGAAAAAACACATTGTATTAAAACTTTCTAGTTTTTCAGAAGTAGACAGCAGTTCCGTTTTATATAGGAACAGCGCGGCGAAGTTTTTAAATCTCGACGCAAACTGAAATCGATTTTCCTCGCCTCCTCGATTATAAGATCAGAAACAGCTGACGTGGAATCTGTTTGATTCTGTACCGCATCATCGGAATGAAGATTTAACAGGAAATTGAAGTGGCTTTGCCATCAGATTTAAAACCAAATGCATTCCTTTTTATTTTCTATCAATAAAATATAGCTATCAATTAAAAAAAAACAATATTGTCAAAGATTATGTTATTTATCTTTTAAGGCGGTGATAGTTTAACAAAAAATATAAAAATAATGGATTTGTGAAACTCAGCGCTGGGTTTAAACCGACATCCTGCGCTCTCAAGTACAGGACCTCTTTAGAACCTTTATAAATATTATGCTATCCAGCACCTTATAAAAAAATTAAAAATTAATCAAAATTTTTCAATATTGTCAAAGATTGTGTCATTTATCTTTTCAGGCGATTTGCCGCTATTAAAAAACAATCATCAAATATAAGTCAAATAACTTTACAACTCAATTATACAATTATATATATATATATTTAATATTGTCTGTTTGCCTAGCCCTGAGTTTTATAAAAATGCAACATGACTCTCACCTTTAGTTTAAAATATGGTCAAATATTATGTATCTTTCTAATTAGATGAAATATGTAGAATGTAAGGATAATATTTTAACAAAAAAAAAAATAAAACGAATGGAGATAACAATGCAATTAAGATTACTCCGTTTCATTTAAAGACAATAAATCTAATTGGTCAGATGTTCAGGTTCTAGGTTATCCATAGAAATTAGCACCTCTTATAGGAAAAAAAAATAAATAAAAAATTCAATCGATAGAAAATATTGAGTATTGATTATTTTATATAGAAATTTTTATATAGATTATCAGGTCACAAATTGGTCATTAGCAGTCAGATGATTTTGGTAATTGGTAAGTCAAAATAAAACTAGTGGTGTCCATCCGTGGCGCTGGCTTCATATATTTATAATATTTTGATTATGGAATTAAAAATAAAAAAAAATGTATGTAATTTTTGGTGTTAATAGTGCGATATGTTCAATAGTAAAACAGATACTGCGTTATTTAATGACAATATAGGGAGCAGAATCCGAAATATTTAACGCTCTAATGGTATTTCTAATGTGTAAGTTATTTTAGTATTTTTCTACAAAATATATTTAAATCACAAACGCAAACTTGCTTAAACAGACGCTAAAATCTATGGAAGACTTTTAAACTTTTAGAATTTTAAAAAACATATTAATGATTGACCAATTACCAAAATATTCTTACTGATTATCAACAATTTGAGGTATTTTTATATTATCTTTTTTTTTTTTAGTTGAGATACTTAGTTCCCGGAGGTGATAAAGATGAAGGATTATGGTTAAATAAGATGGTTTTATGAGCGACTTCTATGAAGTTGATGCATAAAAATAATGAAAACCTACGGCACAGGATTAGTGTGTATATTTATAATACAGGATTAGTGTCGTTTAATTGAATTTTAAAGTGATCGACTTAATTATATTCGATAATGTGTTTTTATTAGCGGCAAATCATCTGCAAAAAATGAGATATAATTTTTGATTTATTGAAACACTTAGAAAAGTTTTATCTATAAAACAACAATAAATTCATAAAGCTACAATAAAAGGCAGAATTTATCATTATTGCGTATAATGAATGTATTAATAGGTGCATTGAAAGCTGCTTTTACCACACACATTGCTTTCCCTTTCATTCCCGTTCTTTCTTGCGTAGTACGTCAGTAAATATGAGTAAATGTCGTCAACTTACCGAATTGCGGGAGTCTCTGACGTAGGTTTTACTTTCACTTCACTCAGGCCAGGGCTGAACTCATGCACACCTACTAACCTACCTACAGGGTAGAGGAAAGTACATATTTTATGGTGCGGCGCCGCTTTTTCTAGGCCGCGTGATGACGCGATTTATATACGTATATAGGTAGGTAGCCACGTGCGCGATAATGCCTTACTGAAACGGCAAAGGTAGGCAGGCTCCACATTAGTGTGCCGACGAATTACTACGTGTTAGATTTGACCTAATTCGTGATCTTGTGCTTGATTTAAAAGAAGGTTGTTTGCACGTTCGCAGGTTTGGCGGATTTTTAAACTAATAACAGTTTATAATTTAATGTTTGTAGTAAAACTTATTCCTTACACATTCCTTACTGGGCAATGAATGAATCTAAAGCGACACGCTCATTTGGCTAAACTCGGGATGACGCTCAGGGTGAAGTTGACTTTTTGTTATCTGTCGTGGTTATCTGAAGCGCAGAAACATTATTGAATGTAGATGCCAGTACGTGGGGATAATTAGATAGATTTATTTAGGAAATCTACCTATTGTAATGAGTACCACGTCATGACTTCTGGAAAATCTATCTATCTATCTATCCTATATCCTTTTCTTGTGGACACGATAACTGTCGTAATTTTGCACCAATCACTTTCAAATTGATTTATACAAAATTTAAAGGCACAACATTTTGGTCAAAATCGTTAATGAGAAATAATAGACTAGGGGGCGGGAGTGGGGGAGGTTTTTTCGAAAAAGTGAAAATTTGCTATAACTTTCTTAGTAGGTATAGAATTGAGAATAATTTATTTTAATTTTATATTATTCCTCGGATAAGGGTCTAAAACTTATCTTAGTTAAACTTTTTTGATAGCACCAACCATTGGTCCCAAAGGGGTTGAAAAAGCGGTTTTTCAAAATTTAAAAAATCACACATTCCTTTATAGACAAAATGTTAATTCTAGGCCAATAATTTCCCTAGAACTTTTGTTTGACACAATTTTTGATATGAGCAACTCGCACTCTCGCTGGGCAAAAGTACGCGGCGTTGAGGTGCGCGAGCTCGCTCAATGTTTGATACATGTTCGTAAAATTGGAGTTTGCCTATCCCCTAATTTGATCTGGTGAATTCTACCTTTACCGTCCGCCGTACTGAAAGGGATTTTTTTTAAATATTCTCAGTGTCTCAAGACCAAAACCGCTAATTAGTCTTGCGATTTCCAGTTTTATTTGTTAGGAAACTATAACTCTTTAGAACCTTTATAAATATTATGCTGTCCAGCACTTTTTTATATTTTTTGTTAAAATATCATCCTTTCCTTATTTCATCTAATTAGATGGTTACATAATATTTGACAATATTTTACACAGAGGACAGGTGAGAGTTTAAATGCATTTTTATAAAACTCAGCGCTGGGTTTAAACCGACATCCTGCGCTCTCAAGTACAGGCCCTCTTTAGAACCTTTATAAATATTATGCTATCCAGCACTTGTGTTTATTGAATAAAATCATTTGAATTTGAATTTGGTTTAGCACTCAAACTTTTACACATAAAACACACCTTAATGTGATTTTTAAATAAGTGAATTCGTATTTTAATGTGTAATATTATTTAATCTATTTTTTTGTTGGTAATACGTTTAATGACAGCTTATATCTCTCATAAACTGAAAAAAAAATAAAAAACAGCTCCTCTCTAAAATATATAAGAAAGTAAAACATGTCGCACCCCGAGGATTGAAATGTAACATCTCAAAATCTTCTATTTTCGGCAAATGGCGTTTGAAAATTCCATAAATTTTAAGGTTACCATTCATGAACTAGAAACAAAAAGTAAGTATTTTTTAATATTAAATCGGTACAAAATAAATATCTCAAATATCACAAAGGATCAATGGGATGAATAATAAAAAATAAAGTATACTTTTAATATGATAATTTGATACAGACCTTATACTTTGTAATTTTTTTTTTGAGTTACTACACTAGTGCTTAGACTTAATACACTAGTGTCACTAAAATTGTAATAATTTCGAGGATGAGCATTGTTGTTTCGAAAGGAGTTTAATAAAAAATAGCTTTATTTTGTGATATCGAAGGATATATTTATTTGAACGTATGGTATCAATGCAAACACAATAAAATATAAGTACCTACATTTTAATTTGATCATTTTTGGAGATCTATAAAGAGTATTTACATTTAAAGAGTATAAAGTTCACAGTATCTTATTGACTTAATATATTTTTATAAAAGTCGTGATACTGAGCAGGAATTAGGTGTAGATTGCACAAGTCCATCAGGTCGTTCTTTTTTGCTTTCTGCTTGGAAATTTTAACATTCGAATAAGCTGCTTTCAGAGCTGTAGGTCTTTTGGGGATAAATGGTGCCTTTTGTATTTTCATTGCTCTCTGTTCTGTAGTGTTTCCAGAAATTGTTTTAGTTATGTCAATTTCAAAGAAATCGTTTTGATTGTAATCGTTTCATAAAAAAAATTGTTTGGGCATGTTTTTTTCACATTGATAACTTTTACATGGTTGAAATACATTTTATGGCGTCGTGTATTAATATCATAATTGGTTCCCATATTAGCAGCTAAATCTCGTAAATCAAAAAAATCGCTTGTCGCTACTTCAGTGACGTATTGTTGTCTATTTTCTTTGGCTAATTTAATTAAACCAAGCCACTGAGAAGTTACATAAATTGGGCCACTGCGCAGAACTTGTTTCTTTTTTCGTTCTTTGATAGAGTGCATGTGGTCTTCGTTTTGGGTATGACCCACTGTAAGAAATTTGTGGTAAATCTCAGGTACATTCATGGTCACGACGATATATAAATAGAGACTAAAAATAGTACATAATACAAAAATAATACTAAATACAAAATAAAGTATTTTTATTTTCTCCACAGCAATTGTCCGAATAAAATATCAGAGATATGCCTTTACCTTTATAATTTTCCTTAATAAATTTTAAAATGAGACTACCAATTTCCATGGATCTCCGCTTAGCGATAGTTTCATTCCAAACATAACAAACAACCTTTGTTCATTGTTGTATCATATACAGTAAAGTTGTATGTTGCAAGTTTCCGTTTATAAAAAAAGTTTAAGCTTCACCAGCAGGAGTATGTAACACAGATCACAGCTGTAAGTTTTCCATTTTTACTATCTTCGATATCTTGGTGTTTTTCAAGACGAGAACTAATCTTTTCATAAATGTGACAACGGTATTCATTTTGCATAGCATTTTTTTCGTATTGATTTTTATTATTATATTAGGCACATAACGAACATTGATTTTTTTTATGGTTTCTTTTTGTTGTATGCAGTTGTAATAACTGTATCATTAATATTAAGAGTTACTTTAACGAACAATTTACACTCTGATTTTTTGATCCCTATTGGTAGCAAAGTAATAGGCATCATTTTGAGTCATCATTAAACCAACTTTCGGGTGGAATTAGAGGCTATCTATATAAAGCCTCTCTTGATTCAAATTAGCTAGGGCCCAAAAGTTTGTAAATATTTCTTGCCGTTTCTCATTGTTGATTTTGTCAAAACACTTTAACTTACATCGTTCTCCACGAGGAGGTAATATTGCCCTTGCTTTGACCAATTTTCCTTTGCTTGTTTTATATCCTAGTCCTTGATTTCGTCTCTGTTTTTTTACCACTCTTTTCCACGTAGCAGGATGTCTAGATCATTTTTTTGATAACTTACGTGTTTCCTCAGTAACGGATGTGACAAGTTCGCTAACATTTTGCCCACTTTCCGTTGACTTTCCGACACTTTCCGTTGGTTCTGGTGAAGGCATCCAAGTCGGATCATTGGAGCTGTTATCGTCACACGACAAAGACACAAATTTAGCGACATTATTAATATCACAGTTATGAACTACTTCATTAGATTTGCAGGGGGCATTTTCTGCCTCCTCATCAATCTAAAAAAAATGTAAATTCTGATAAAACAAATCAGAAAGTAACAATATTAGCAATACAAAATATGCTCTTCAGTGTTACACATACATACGACAATAATGTTTAAATGAAAACACACTTTTGAACAATTCAACACAAACAATTTAGAGTTTTTTCAACATACACACATATACTTAGATTGTCAACTATTTGTTTGTTAGCCAAGGTCAATGACGTAATTAATCGTCCCCTGGCATACATTTTTCTGTACACAATAAATTGTGTACAGAAAAACTAATAAAACCAAAATCCAAATAAAATAAAACCAAAGTACTTCTCAGTTCTAACTGCTGTGAAATGCGTATTAAGTCAACGTGTGTTCATAATATTGCATACTTTTGAGGTTGTATAGTATTATATTAAAATGTTACAATAGCGCTTTGAATTTTTTTTGAGGTGCCAATGTAGTATCAGCAAATACTACATAAATGCACTAAGTTTAACACGTTTTGATATAATACTATAGGTTATTGCTTAATAAAACCACTGTTTAAAGTGATTTTGAAATGATAGTGTACACACATGAAAGAGCATAATAAAACAGATCTAATGACATTAATAACTCAAAATTGCCATTTTTTGACTTAATACGCTAGAATCCTCAGGGTGCGATGTGTTGTGTCCGTTCCATTTTGACACAAGGCATTGCAATGTGACATTTATTGAAATTACTCTACGTAGAAGAAAAATCGTTCCAGTCATTATTTAAAAATCAAAACTGACTACAATCAATTATTCAAATCAATCAAGCTAATATATCAATCAGTTTTAAAATGTAAAAAAATAACTGCTCGAAATATTTACCTACTTTTGGCATGTTCGTAACTGATATAGACGATGCTCAGATTTGTCCAGTAAAACTAATATTTGAACATGCTTTAGTTCAGACAAGTGCTTTTTTTTCGAAAACATTAAAGACAGCGCTCGTTATCTATAATAATAATAATAAAATAGTAATGTTTGGTATAGTAATAGTAATAGTAATAGTAATTTTCAGTGTCTTTTCTTTGTCCTCTGACTATTTTTACAACATACCATTATTTCAAAATAATATATGTTAAAAAAAAAACATAATATATATATATATATATATTCATATATATTTCTGTATTTAAAGTGCTAATGCGAGTGTACTTTTGCGAAAACCTGTCATCAGTTAATTTTACAAACAATTGTATGTACCATTCTTTATAGATATATTGTACTAATATATAGATATATAGATTGTATTATAGATATATTTTCCGAATAAACGATAAATAAAATAAATATATATTTTAAACTATTAACCATAACCAAAAAACATGTTACTAGCTTTTTAAAAAAAAAAAATTGGATCATATTTTGTGGATTATTTTATAACACGATCTCTATTGTTTTAGAAAAGAAATCTGCTTATTAACATTTTTACCTGCTGCGAATGTGTCGAAAATAATTATTTAAATGCATTTTTTTTTTAAAGACCCATAAGTATTGTGATTAAGCATGCCTACATTCGATTAAATTAAAATAAAACGCTGTTATGCATTAAAGTAAAAAGGCACATTTATTAATCTATTTTTACTGGCCTAGAAAGCCGACCAAACAAATTGACCGATTTGATCAGAATCCGTTTCCAAGCGAGCCGCGATGCATCGCACGTCGATCATTTTCGCCGCTCTGGTTAATGACAGGGGAGGATTGTATGATCGAAACAAATCAAATCATTCGCCAGATTAAATTAGGAGGCAGAGCGCGTATGCTTATGCAAATGGCGTTTACGAGCTCTCAACGTGTGAATGCGATAATATAATTCGACGGTTTTTAACATTGCCTGCCACACTCTTGTTTAATGTTTATTAGTCTTATGGAAGTGAAACTTCTTTACTCCCTGTAGATTGACTTGGATTTATGCGGATGAACGCGTAACTAAACACTGTAGCCCCACTCCTCCACGCTGTTGAAGGCATCGCTAGCTTTTATTTAGCTTGCAAAGTTTGTATGTCGGTTTAGGTTAAATCTTGCAAGCTGAATTAAACCACTTCCTCTTATCCTACGGTGTTGAAATTTGACATGTTGGTTTAGTTCCGATGACAATACATTTTTATGGTAAGCATGACCTGATTCCACACCCAGGAATGGCTACAGACGGAGGAACTCCTCAACGAATAAAATATTGTATACGCATTCCAAGCACTTAAATAAAAGTTTGTTTTAAACGTGTATTTTTACTATTAAGTTATTTTTATTTTGGTTCTGTTGCGTGCGGTGTAAAACAGATTGTCTGTGTTTTCATTTTATATGTTTGGCACTTATAATTGGGCACTTTTTAAAGTTTATAGTCACGGGAGAATAGTGTCATTCAATCCAGTGGGAAGGGTCGATGACCTATTGAAGTTTTTTGAACTCGACTTTTTCTATATTTAACCAATCGATATGGCTATTTTCCGTTGGCCTCGCATTTGTGCATCAACCACTACTCCACATAAAAGTTTTTATTGGGGTTGAGAAGACAGCGGGCCGTTAGACTTGCTTTGTACTTTATATTTCGATGTTTATTTCAGTCTAAGTGTGTGTTTTATTATTAATAGGTAATTACAATATTTAGGAACTAGCTCCGGTAATACTTTTGAGTTTAGTATGTAAGAAAAAAAAAACAATTAATACTCAACAACTCGCAGCCTACGCTTAAAAACAGCCTTGGAACAAGGAAAAGGTTTAAATACTGACCTATGAAGAGTATTCCACTGGCGAATTGTTCTGGAAAGAAAAGAATTGAACCCAATGTTCCGTTTTCTTAAGATTTTTGAATGATGAAGGATTTATACTTATCACATCTGCATTTTTGTAACTACACGTAAATTCAGGCAAGATAGGCATTTGAGAGGTGCTACTAACAATAATTTCTATGGCCACGGCAAGATGGTCACTCAAACCATCAAACTGGGTGACTGGAAGGAAGACTGGGAGATATAAGAAAGACATCTAAAATATTAGCAGCCTCCTTACTAACTATGGGGGCTCTATTTACCACATAATCTGAATCAAGCGATTAGCACAAGCGGTTGGCAAGCAACGGAGTTTTAGATTGAGAGGGGAACGACAGTTCCAGTCGACGTCTGGGGTGTTTATTGCTCTCGACAAATACTAGATTTTGTTTCCGTGTGTCATTTGGTACAAAATACTAATTAAAACTCAAAAATCCTACACACTTTTTTAACCGACTTCAAAAAAACTTAAATTTTATATTTCTAATTTGGTATGAGCGATTTTGGATATTTTATTTTGGATACACGAAATGGCATTTTGGAGGAGTCGTCGTATTTCAGTTTAGTTTTTAGCTTAATGGCAGGAGCATTTGTTGCAAAATGTTTCTGCCATCTTTTTTCTGACCAGCTTCTTTTAAATCCAGGTATAGAGGACGTTATACTCCAAAATTATCAGTAAATAAGTAGTTCTTAATTTGTTTCTGTATTAACTAATTTTGTTTAATTTTCTCATACCATTTATTGTTCTTGTCTTCATTCTTGTATTCATCCACTTGAGCCATTATTATAATAAATCCCGAAAGTCACTCGTAAAGTATCTTGGACTACACATATCCAATACTCTACATTGGGGGCGCACATTAGCGAATTAATAAGAAAATCCGGTCGGTTACTGCATTTTGTAATGCGGAACCTACGTTCTGCTGGGCCACGTATTGGAGCATTTGCGTATAAATCACTGGTTCGTCCAACCTTGGAGTATTGTTCATCTGTTTGAGACCCTCATTTTTCCTATTTAAATTCTGACCTTAAAGCAATTCAGCGGTTAGCAAGCAGACACGTGTTTAGGCGCGTTCGCAGATTTGACAGTCCAACGAAATTTTTATCTGACCTTAAATGGGAGCCTTCAAAGGCTTAAAATATGTCGTCTTACTTATTTAAGGCATACTTAAAGCTTCCAGCATGGTCCTCCATTAGTGAGTAACTTCAGAAACCCTTCTGTATTGGAGAAAGAATGTCGGTTTTCATTCTTTTCTCCGCGTACCATAAGTGGAATAGTCTTGGAATAGTGGAATAGCAGTATCTTCAAGCCATTCCCTAAGACCTCTTCCCAGCTAAGAAAAACAATAAAAAACTTAGCTTTAAAATAACGTCGTAGCACCACCTGCCAATCAGCTATACTACCGGAAGATTAGTTACCTACAAAGTATATGTAATTTTTAAATAAGGTAGGAAAAATAAACTAAAACTAAATGTTTCGTTCAAAATGTTTTCATATCGAATTTGTTAAAGTAATTTCGATTATTATTTTTGATAATTTCTAGTGTAAAGTAGGTAAAACCGTCACTTTTTTTTGTTTGATCAATAATACCATTTTAAAAATAACCTAGTAAAGTTAAAACTTTAAAAATAAAAATAATCGAAAAGAAAATACCCAGGAAATAATACAACGAAACACTACTGAAGTTCATGCGCCGTTTTTAGGATTTTCGCGGATCGAAAGTAATTTTCGATAGTAATCCATACTAACAATAACAATAAAGAGTTATATCTATATAACAAATAAGAGTCTATATATCTATCTATATATATAAATTACTGTTTCTTTGTTTGTTTGTCCTTTATGCATCCCTTAAATTTTGGTGAGTTGTTGTGGCCCGCGAAGGTCTCTGACAAAAAAACTAAACAAAAGTTGGCCACCCGCAGGGCCTTGATTTAGTGAAGGCCTAAAGATGGGGAGCGAAGCGACCCATCTTTAGGCCTTCACTAAATTGCAGGCACGAGTCACGCGCCTGAACACGCTGAACAGCCAGCGCGTGAACATTCTGTCACGCGCTGGCTGCTCAGCAAAAGTTGTAAAGACTGTGAGCTTATGCTGATTTTTGTTTTTGAATAGGACCAATCCCACAAACTTTAGGGGGTGTTTAAGTTCCCTATTAAGAGTAAGTAATTATGTAACAAAATGCGAAAAAAAAATAAAAAAAAAATTAAGTGTAACACTTTATCACTGTAAAGTGTAACACCATTGGTGAACTTCAACATCACTTTAAGACAGGCCTAGTGAAGTGATAAAATCCATGCAAAATTGTACTCACTACAAACATGTTTTCTTTCAGTGTAGTTTTATTTTATATCGTTAATTAAGAACATTAAAAAAAAATGTTTTGTATAAAAAGTCCATTACAAAATTAATCAATTGGTTATTTGTAAATTGAGTAGGTCACCCAAAGGTCATTTTATGGGTCTATAACGCGAATCATATAACTGAGGTTATGCGTTTTTAAAATAGCCTAATACTCTAGCGGCTACAAAATAACTACATGATTTGAAGCTAAACTTAACCGTGCTTTATTGTCATGGTGTCGCTTGCAACGAGATTTGCAACGTATCACTGAAGCTGGAGTTTACACCATAAGGTGTCCATCTGTGTAACTTGCGGAATGTCCAAGCCAGGCAATGGGCAATAACTGTCAATAATAGGCAAGCGAAGCGATTTCGTCACCGCTATGAGCCAGTTTCAGTAACACGGTTATTTCCATGCGTTAGAATAATAGTTTGATTTAAACGGTGTCGACCTATAACGTCTACTTTTGATTTCAATGCTATCACATTTAAATGGTATCTCGTAAAACAGAGACTGCTATATACAGATTACTTGTACATAATTAAATCACGTGCTAGATAGATAGTCATTTATTAATTTTATAACAAAGTTCGCTCTCCGCGTCCGCGTTCTACCACAATGCAACAGTCGCTGGCCTTTCGTTCGGCGGCTAAAGATGGGGCGCCAGCCTGTCGTTGCTAGAGTTATGTAACAATCAATAAGGAGATTTATATACTCAAGAGTAAATATACTTAGTGAGTCAACTGGCTCCGGTTTTTTCTATCCTTCGTGAGTTTATTCTACTCTTATGTTAAAAGCAGTCTTTCTGAACCAGACATACATGAGTATGTCTGGATACATGAGTTATACATTTAACTCAAAATAGACAATATTTTAAGGGGGCTGACTACACACGTGAACGAAGGACAACATTTAAACGATTCTGAGCTACAACTTATTACCTGCGAAAAGAAGCCTTGCACGATGAACGGAGAGGTGTGAACTCTATGACTGGCACAAACCGCAGCGTACGATTTTGTATGAAATTGATAGCATTTAGTTGTTTTTTAAAAAATAAAGGACATTTTTTTACATTCATTTTATTTTTTAAATAATAACATGTACTATCTGAGCATTTAACGTTAATAATCATTTAAATATTTCAAAACTAAAACCAAAATCTCCAATTTTAGGCAAATTTTGTTATTTTATTTCTAAGTTGTTATACCATACGAGTCAAATCGCTTAGATTAGGTACCTCCTTCACTTTATTCTCATCATAAATAAAACTATATTTATTTTATAAGAAATGTTTCTGGTTTCATAAGCGGGTGGCTTCAAAAAATGCTAACTTAAAAAACATGGTGGTTTTGTTTTTTATATATTTTTTACCTAATGTTCAA
Organism: Neomicropteryx cornuta; assembly: GCA_020383195.1. Lineage (NCBI taxonomy): Eukaryota > Metazoa > Arthropoda > Insecta > Lepidoptera > Micropterigidae > Neomicropteryx > Neomicropteryx cornuta. The sequence continues at coordinate 41,957,419 of JAHKQU010000018.1, forward strand.
AGAAATTTCCGAAGGTAATTCCCCAGAATAATAAATTATCTTAAATGGAAATAAACTAGATTAGGTACTCATATTTCTTGTGGATATCCTTATTAGCATTCAGGTATGTAGGCGCCCTAAGCATGCGATCGTGTATCAAGCGCCAAAAGTAATAATATCACAACAAATTTTTGAAGTCGGCGCAGAAACACACCATATGCAACTTCACCATAAACCTATGGTATGAACGATGTCTCAACGACTTCAACGCTTTACAAGATGTTTTTTTTTATTGTTTACCGAAATCAGCGCTTTATAGACATTCATTTTTTTTTTTGACAGTGGCGACTTTCATACTTGAAAATCCTTCGCTAGACCTACTACATGTCAAAAATATTAAGGATCAGCAATGCGAACGCGGATACAGTTTTTTTCCGTTAAAATTTTTTTTACAAAAACTCGCAATACGCGACCGGGTCATGGAGTATGTTCAAAAAATTCAAGGAACTGCAAGGGAATTAGGGCCAAATGTACGATACCGGAGATATCATTTTATTTTTCCTATCTACTCCATACAAATTTTTAACAAAATAATTCTGTATGTGCTGTTCGCATTGTTATCCACAATCTTGATATTTTTAGGCATGTAATAAACGAAGGATTTTCAATCATAAAAGTCGCCAATTTGAAAAAAATATATATATTTACCTGGTTTATTGGTGCTATAAAAAAAACTGGGGTAAATTTTAGGCCCTTATTTAAGGAATAATATAAAATTTAAATTAATTCGATATCTTATATACTAAGAAAGTTATAGCAAAATATCACTTTTTCGGTTTTGAAATTGAACTAGATTTTGTTTCTTAAATTTTATATATCAATTTGAAAGTGATTGGTCGAAAATTACGGCAGTTATCGTGTCCACAAGAATGTGATATAAGATAGATAGATATATGAACTTTAAAACTGAGGGTGGTCTAGGCCCTAGACTCTAGAGGATGTGAAACGCAAAGATATGTCGAAATTTTTGGAAAGTTAGACATGGTAATTATTGCAATCGGTAGCTTTCCCAATGAAATCTACCTAAAAAATGAAATCTACCCTACGCATTTCATTCGTGAAAAGTCCCAGAGAGAAAAGAATCATTCCACATAACCCAATTTTAATTTACACTTTATTGAAGACTGGGAGTACATTTATTGAAAATATGACTTTTGTTATTGTTTTCCTTCAAACTTTACAAATACAGGGTGAACATAAGTTTAAGAGATGATACTGTGCATTATATTGAACAACTTTTGTTCAACAACTTTGTAAATAAACAAAAAAAAACTTGCCTTAAAATATAAAAGAAATAATCCCATAAACGTTTTAAAGTATGGTCACCTAACAAAATATCCAACCGCACGGCGTTGCGACCGAGTAACCGACTAACCAAGCGGAACCGTACCTACAAATTCGTTGACGGCAGTGGACGACAAGTAGTTTCGGACTAATAATGTAATATGTAGGTCAATATATAGGCCAGGAACACAACAGCCGCGCAACCATATGCGCTCCAAACTTTCAATAAAGTATTTATATTTTTATATGGTTTTTTTTTTGTTAGCTATTTGAAAACTCGTTGATCAAAAGTCGTTCAGTTTATGTACAGAATCACACTTTAAAAGGTCACTGCTGGCATTATGTTCACCTCGTACGTTTGTTAGCTTTTATTATCAACGTGGTATAAAGTATAATTTTGGAAAAAAATATTTCTGATAAATATGTTATATATATTTGGATTTTTATTGCCAATAAAAGCACTTTCTAACGCAAAATAAATTTAATAGAAAAGTCAGTGACGAGAAAAACTCTCACCATAAGAACACATAATATTCTCGTACATATATCCATTCTGTGATGTGTGAGATCTATTCTGATCATTTTCGTCTGGTACCGGTTACAAGAGAAATTTATTTGCATATCTAAAGAAACGCAGTGTACTGTTTCAGTATTGGGTTAAATACCTTGTCTGTTACTGGGGGCAAAACCCCCGTAGGGGTTTTTTTTTTCAAAATTAAAAACAAACAAAAATTTACACTAAGTTCCTTTGCTTTAAATTTACCAATTGACATACATTTGAAACCGTGAAAAAATAACTGTATTTCTGTATAGCCGATATTGTGGTGACAAGAAAATTAAACCAGTGAAAACACTTTATTTAATATTTAATGTTAACATAGCTTTGTGTAACACGATCATTAATAATATTAAAGCAATTAAGAAGATCCGCTTTCGAGTAATCGTGTCACCAAATTGCTACTGATTACCTGTAGATGTTTATCCAATCAATTCAAGATATTTATCTATTGTATTTATTTTGAATTTTTCAAATATTACATCTGAGTTCTCATTCGTAAAGTAGAGTTATTTTCGGAATTGGTGACACGAGTTTTAGCGAACGATGCTGGATTGGTTCTATACATAGATCTGGTGATTTATATTCGCAAGCGGATTTTTTCTGAAATGTCTGTTTGTAGACATGTGTTGTCATGGCTACAACTGTGTCAACAGTTTCCTTTATTCATTGATTATTAATGCGTTTATTTAGTGGAATTTATTTTACCGTGTAGCCTTATAAAATAGAACTAAGATTACCTCCAAAACATTTGAAATAGTATATTTAGAAAATCGTTTTATTGTTTAAAACCAAAACATTTCATTAAAAAAAACTGTTCCTATTGGTTATTTGAGCTAGATATCATTGGTCAGCATCATAATTCAAAAAATTATAATTCATATCTGCTCTATGTTTGAGTCGATTACTGACTCGTTCACAATTCATATCATTCATGGGTACAATACGCGTATAATTACAATACAATTCACGTTAAAAAAAGCTTTTAGACTATCACCGGGATGTCATCTACTGAATCGTGTAGATCATATTTAAATATTTGAACAATTTATGGTATTTTTACAAGAAGCCCCATGCGACTTAGATCTTACACATGAATCAATTCATTCTTACAAAACGCGTCAGAAAGATAAATTTTTGCTAGCCGTGAGACCTCAGACTACGCAGTATAAAAATACCAGTTTATATATGGGTTTACTACTCTTCATAATTTTCCTGACAGAATTAAAATAATAAATGCTTACAGTAGATTTAAAAAAGCTCTAAAGGAGTACCTAGTCAATAAAACGTTGCACAATATTCAGAGTTTTGAGGATTTTATTTTTCCTTTCAATTCACTTTGAGTATTTGATTTATTTTTTCACTATTTTAGAAAAATCTTAACATTGCTTACTCTGATTTCTTATTTGTTTTGTTGTCTTATTATTGTTTATTATACACATACATACATTGTTATTACTGTACATATTGTCGTTCCTATACATTCAAATTGTGAATGGAAAATAAATAAATGGTTTCAAGGCTATACCCAGATGCATACACAAACTCATTGTGATTACTATAATATACTCTTTGTTCAATATTGCTAATTATAGTTTTACATATAATATATGGTTAATGTTTTACCCTTAACTATATTCACAATCACATGCATTTATTCGCGAAATTACATTTTATGTGATTGAGTCTATGACGCACTGAAAATTGAGAGAAAACAAATAACTAAAAGAGACGCGGTTTTGCAAAACGGGAAATATTTTGTGTTTCAATGCATTCGAATTTTCTATATTAGCATTTTCCGCATCCGTTTGATTATTTTTGTGGCGTTGGCGGAAAGACTAAACTTTTGATTGGCTTTTGTTTCTGTATTTATTTTTTAATGGACCAGAATATTCATTTATTTACGGGGCGATTAATCGCCGATTAATCATAATTAATCGTCGCCTGTTTAATATTAAAAAATACATTATATTTTTACAAATTCTTTCGTTATTAGCCTTTCTAGTAAACCCTCCGGAAAAAACAGTTTATATATATATATTTTAGGTCATTCCATAAATTAATAGTAAAATATAATACAGATACATATTGACCATTTAAATTTTGCCACCCTAATATAATAATTATTATTTTACGGCGAAATAAAAGGAACATCTCTAATAATATACCTGTTCTAATTTTATTAAGCTCGCGTAAGTTTATGCAGAATATCCGAGACCATTCTCTTGTTTATGTTCCCTATTACGAGTAGGAGAAAAAAAAATATGTCACCCCATATATATATTTCTTTTGTTAAAGCGCTGGTTTAAAATGGCAAAACGCGATCGATATTTATGACCTCAGTCAATCTGCTAATATCTTTTTTATGTAACTCTGCAGATTCGGCATAATTGTTGTGCTGCTCATCCAAAACGAAAATTCAGTGAAACAAAATCTTCGTGGAATATGTTTTAAGAGTGATTATTGCAGGTGCATCCCCTCCCTCCCTCATCTTCCCTCATCTTCTCCCTCTCTCATCTCTCCTTCATTTCGCAAGCGAAAATCTGCATTCCTTAATGAACGATAAAACGATTAAAGTGCAAGCCACTTATTTTAATAATTTAATTTGAAGGATGAAACAAACTTAAAATGAATATTTAATGAATTTGAAATCCCACATCTATTTCCTTATTTAGAGGCAAATAATCCTATAATCCTACTTAGTATTTGATAAAACTGTGCTATTATTGCATTATTCCGTTACTGAATAATGAGAACCGAATTCCAGTAGTTAGCTGCGTATCAGCCAATGGTAGAAATTTCAAAATTGGCCCAAGCATCGCGGAGAAGAAAATGGCATTCAAAATTATAGGTTTTACTTTGTGAATAAAGCAAAAAATTGGTATAAAATGACAAAAGAAAGAGTCCCAAAACCAATTGAATTTGTGGTCACCTAACAAAATACCAGACCGCGCGGCGTCACGAGGTCGCGACCCAGTAACCGAACGACTTCATGACCCACCGTACCTATAAATGTATTGAAGATAGCCAACAACTGGTAGTTGCAATGTAGGCCAGGAATACAACAGTACGCTCACCAAACGTCCAATAGAGTATTTATTTACTTTATATGGGTTTTTGTTTGTTAGCTAAATGAAAACTTGTTGAATAAAAATCGTCCAGATTTATATCCATAATCACACCTTAAAAGGATGCTTCTGACTTCGATGATTGTCTCGTAACTTCGATGACAAAGTATGCGGATGTCTCTTGCAAATGTATCTATTGCTCAATCGTTGAGGTTATGATATATACACGAGTGACGGTGTTTGAAAATTATGGCGTTAAAAGAATGGCGTTTTGGGTACAATTAGTCTTTTTATTTCATTTGAATCTTGATAATAACTAAAATATTTACACTTCAAAATACTTTTATTTTTAATATGCTCGACTGGTAAAAATATAGTTAAAAATTATTTTTTTTTAAAAAAATATGTTATATATTATTTGGCAGAGTAAATAAATGAATAAATGTACATATTTTGAATAAATTATTAGTTGCGCTGTGCTCTGTAAAATACCGTGATCCGGTACAAAATCGTAGCGAAGTGAGCAACCAAACATTTTTTTAAGGTGAATAAATTATAATCTAGCAAAAGACTCTCGGTCGGGCGACGGCGAGCCAACAAAGGGAGTGACTTTAGACTTTAGAGTCTCCAAGGCGAAGGCAATTTGCTCAGAGAACAATTAATAATATTATGCAAAAGCACGCTTCTCGATAAGGCCGTCAAAAGGCGTTGAGAGAGCGCCTTTAGAGATTCTATACTATTTTACTATCGCTTGTTTTTATCACTCTATGTATGTACTTCAGCGACTAGCTTGCTAAGCTTTATAGCTTAAGGCGAAGACAATGGATTCACAATGGACAATGGATTGGACAATAGATGGAATGGACAATGGATGGGACAATGGATGGAATGGACAATTTCGATTCATTTAGACCGGGAATTCCCAAACTATTTTGGGCAAAAGAGCCCTTTTCCAAAATGAACTGATACCTCAGACCCCCATAGCCACATTACTTTAAAAATCCTATCTATAGATTTTTGCCTATTGATAGAACTTGATCATGATTTCGTTCGTGTTAAATCGCGTATATGCGTCAAATACAGAGCAAGTCAGAAGATTTGTACGCAGGAACACATTATCTCGCACGACCTTCTCCACGCTCACAGCTTCTTAAAAGTACAACAATTTCCTACTGAAATATTAGTCATTCCTATAACAAGTTGGTACACATAACACAACTTATACAGTATCTCGAAAGCTTCAAATAAGAACTTGTGTTAATTAATAGGGGTCGATATTGAGACCTCGACGACCCCCAAAATTAGTTTTCGTTTATGTCGCCCCTGGGAAACCGATTTCGACCCCAAGGGGTCGATTTCGACCACTTTGGGAATCCCTGATTAGATATTTAATCCTAAAAAATTATATTTACACACTAAAGGCGGATTTTCAAAATGAACGGCTAATAGTTTTTTATGGCTAGATTTTTCTCTTATGAAAGACATTACAGTCATAGAAAAAATATTAATTGAAAGGCAAATAGAAGATGTACAACATAGCTAAGGTTTATTTTTTTTAAGTTCTATATTATGAGCTGTAATTAAATAAAAACCAACAATTGCTTAGTGATCGCGCAAAAGGAAAACATGACACCTATAAATATAAAGTAACGAATTTCAAGGTTTACTGTAAATATACTTCGCCTTAAAAGCTGTTTAACATGCAAATTTTGACATAAACTTGCTTTGTCGGGCGCTTTTGTAAAGCATTGGGAATTTAGGAAAGGGGCGAAAACTATAGTATTATTTGCGTCCATTGATTATTATTGTTTGCAGTAAGTGGTAGGTATGGATTAGACAGGGATTGTAAACTTAAAGCTGGAATAATAATGCTCACTAGAGATCGACCAGTGGTTGAAATTCTACGTAATTCATTAAACTTAATAAAATAATTTAATTTAATCATAATAACAGTCGAAAAAAAATCCACAATTACAGAACGCTCAATTGTATTTACGACTTTTTTAAAATATTTCTTTTTATTGAAGGTTCATGGGATGTAATTCGATCATACACTAATTTGAAGTATTCATTATGATAAGGCCAATTTTCTGCTTTACCCTTATGACAACATGAAGTGAATGCAGCCTTTCTCCTAAAGTGACTTTAGATTCGAAATGTATTGCATTGAAAAACCTGTATTGTAAATGCATTAATCTACAATTATTACACTATTTAATTTTGCAATTGGCCTATTATCATTTCGACTTTCACGAGAATATATATTTTCCTTCTTTGTGTCTCACGTCAGTTTTATGTGAAGGCATAATGGAAGATAGGTGCGAATATCTGGATCTAAAAATAAATGAAACTACAGAAATTAAAAATGTAATACGTAAAATGAAATTATTAAAACTCAGATTAGAATGGGTTTGATTTATATTATAAAATATGCTCACTTTTTTTTAACTTAACAATTTTGCTTTATTGACATTGACAGATTATTGAAAAAGGAACATTTGAAATCGCACAAAATTCACATTCGAACTCATTCAGTCAATTTTATTTTATTAAATTTAATGTGTTTATAACACATATTACAGATAATTTTAACTTTTAGCACTCCTCCATATAAACTTTAACCATGCCAAATTTCACACTTCTCCGTGCGCGTATTATTCCTAAAAATGAATCCGATGTTTTCCCTTTACGTATTAATATATAGATTAATTAATATATTTTTAAAAAGAATTGCTTGACCTAGGTCATATGCAATTATTTTGGGCCACACTCAACTAAGCCGAATGCGCTTGTACTAGAGTCGGGGAAGATGTTAACGTGTAGGCGTTAAATGTATTATGATAGTGCAGATTCGTTGCGTGATCGATTGGTTGATAGTCAAAAATCTTAACCACGTATAGACGACTACCAGGATCCCAGACATGCATTTATTATATTTTGCAATTATACATTTGTTTGACGACATTCATTTCTTTTAATTTCTCTAATGTCCTGGACAGAAAGGCTTTAGAATAAGAACTTACACCATAGTTTTTTAAATTATTATCGTTTTTATATTTCTTTTATGTATGTAGATTTCATTCTTTAATGCAGTTCTGTAGACAGTGTTGTTACACAGCCTTTTAATGCGTAAAGATAATACTACTTATCTCCTATTTTCATTATTAGAACTCAAACTGTGAAATACCGAAGTAAAAAATAAATTAATGCGACACACAAATAGTATCACGACATTACAATTCCAATAAATAAGCAAATCTGTGACACATCTCGCGTTGGGAATAGAGTTGAGTTTAAATTTAGTTTGTTTTCGTGACTTACTAACGGCGCGGTTATCGAGAGCAATAGCCGCGCGTTTTGACCCATATTCGCGTAGGTTCATTTATTCCGGGTTCCGGTAAAAAAGCGCCATCCGGGAAACAAAACCCAAGGCCTGGAGGCGAGGTTGAAAGGGAGCTATTTGTATCGTAACTTCGATGACAAAGTATGCGGATGCCTTTTTCTGAGAGCGTCTGAAATAATTTGATACAAATTATTCGCTTTATAGGGCGAGAGGAATTATGGAAATTTATGTAATTCGTCAGCCACTAGGATCCTCATTAATATTTATTAATATTAAAGTATCAATAATTAAATGTACTAGCCCACTTTAAGAGATACAGGTAAAATCAAGCCTTAAGTGGCACGGATCCAAATGCCGTTAGATTTCTTAGGTTTGGTTGCCTTTTTTCCACAAGGGGTTTTGCTACTCGTTACCCACGACTTCTCGCACTGCATAGGTTAATAGCGTCTGTGTGTCTGTATGCAACTTATATTTATTTTGGTATTGTTTTTATTTCAAGTTGTTATTACGTTTTAATTCTTTGTATGTGCTATTTTGTATTTATCTTCTTCTAGTAATAATAATCTTAAATGAAAAGTAATATTTATACTTGTATTAGAAAGTAAGAAGTGACTGTATCTGAGAGTATGTTTGTTTCATTTTATTAGGTATAAAGAATGGCTACTGACGTTTGGGCTGACGTAGGGATTGAATCTTTAAAACGACCCGCAACACAGGCATGTCTAAATCTGAATCTTACTAAACAATCCCTTTCGGCACGCCGGAAGGCAGAGGTAGTGTCACCGTATCAAAGTGGTGAAACATTTTGGTCATCCCTTAACTCCCATTTTGGTCTTTAAGGGTTGCTCATATAAAAAATGTTTCAAACAATAGTTGTAGGGAAATTATAGGCCTATAATTATCACTTTGAACGGATCTGACCGTGTGCCTATTAAGGGAGATATGATTTTTAGAATTTTAAAAAACTAGTTTTTCCCACCCCTAGGACCAATGGTTGATGTTTACTGAGATAAGTATTAGGGCCTTATCTAAGGAATGATATAAAAATTTAAATGAACTTGATATCTTATATGTATACTAAAAAAGTTATAGAAATGTTTTCCAAAAAAATCCCCTTTCCCGCCCCCTTGGTCCAGTTTTCGTGCTCTTAAATTTTATGTATCAGTTTCAAAGTGATTAGTGTAAAATTACGGCAGTTATCGTGTCCAAAAGAAAGTGATGTAGATAGATAAACTTATATATAAACTTTTGAATTGGGGGTGGTTTTGGGTTCTAAGGGATGTGAAACGCGAACATATGCCGAAATTTGTTAGTGAAATAAGTGAACCTTTTAGGATTAATATCAGCCCCCGTGCCTTGTTATTTGACATTTACGACTCCTGTCCGGGCGGAAACTTTTAAACTTTTATTCTGATCCTACTTTGTCTCCAACCCTTCCGGCTTAAGAATGCTTTATTTGTCGACTTTACAGCACTATAAAAAAAATGAATATTTTGTACTTTCCAATGTTGCCAGCTCGTCATATTTTGCATTGTGAAATTATTAAATACAAAATGCTCATTTTTTCCACGACAGTAGGTTTAGGTTAATTTTACCACATAAGGACTTATTTTATGAAAAAGATTACCCAGCTATACTGACATAACATAGGTTTGTCCATTTTCAATGTTCTGAAATTATTCTATAAAATATTAATTGGTATTTCCAATTTTTATAGAAATTTTTTGACCATTATTTTTTTTTTTTTTGTTTTACTTTATAATATAAGAAAAAACACATTTCTTGTACTTCGGTAGGTAGTTTTTAAATTTACAATTAAATTTATGTAGCAGATTGAAAATGCTTAACAAAAACGCGGTTATATTGAAATAACAAAACTCCATGATTGGGCTGGCACTCAAAGCCCTTAACAAATCCCCGCTGCCTATATAATTATTTTCTTTTAAAAATTAAACCATTCAATTTCACAAAAAATATATTCCTCTTACCGGCTAAAAAGAAAAGGTTTACCCGTGTCAAAAAGATTGGCGGCCTGTATTTTTCATGAAATACGAAAGGTTTTTTTTATTATTGTATATACACATTTCCAGTATTATGTTAAAGGTATCATAAGGATCGTCGCGTTCGCTGAATCGGCAAAACTATAATAAATTTCATGCTAGGTTAGTGAAATAAGTGTGATCAAGACAAAAAAAAACTGCTTTTTTTTAGCGCTTGTTTCTATGAAACTTTGCGAAGCTCTCAATAGATCAAAGGAGAACTAATCCCACCTTCCCCGACTATCAATGTCTCCCTCTGCCACACACGTACCCTCGCGTACCTCTTACCCTCTTTATAAAAAAAACGTTGAAAATGAAACGAATATGATGAAATATGATGTATAATAAAAAAAAAAATATTTGTTTAATTTTTAAGAACTCTAAAAATGATCTGTCATTTATCATAACGTAATACTGTTATCAAAGTATCTATGAAGGTGTGGGTTTTGTTATAAAAGCTTATAAAGTTTTTAAATATTTAGTATTCCTCCGCAGTGAAGTCTATCGAAAGATAAAGTTATCAAAGAATTTAAAGAAATGAATATTTCAAAAATAAACTTTTTTAGTAATAGTTGTGTTTATTGTTTTAGGAAAAGTATATTCGCGGTTAGTAGAGTTTCTATGGCAACGGACACAGGTCGGTTACCGTAGAAATAGCGTTTAGGCCACGTGCGCCAGTGAACAGATTTGCTTGCCATAGTGATGCAATTCACTCACCTCTTCGGCGATAGTAGTGTTGTACGGCGCGTATCGATCCGCGAATTTCGGCTGAGCACGCCGCGATCGGGGCTTACGCTGGGCGGGCGGTTAGGCGTACGGACGCCGCGGCCGGCGGCGTACACTCGCCTCCACGTTGCCGTCCAAATAACTAATGCGGCGATTATTCGTCGTTAAATTTATCGTAGGTTTAATCCTCTTCGCGGTTGGGTGGTATCATTACCGAAATTTATTTATTAATTCAATATACAATCTATTGTTATATATGTCATATTTTATTGCGTCTCAAGAGAAGGAAAAATGCAGGGTGTTTGATAGGTAGATGGAAACCTTTCAGGAGCTGATAAGAGGTGTCATTTAGAATATACTTAGCCATACTTACCTTATCCGAAAGTCTTCCTGTTTAGGAGATATTTATCATTTTGAACTTATTTAAAATAATGCCGATAACAAGTTATACGTCAATTATAAATTAATGAAAAGGGAGTATTTTTTGAAAAAAAAAATTTTACTTTTTATTTTATTTTATTATTACTTTAAAGCAGTGCTCCGCAACCTTTTCTCACCTACGACACACCAAAATTCTTTTTAAAATTCCGCGGCACACCAAAAGCTAAGATATATAGATATTAAATTGATACAAAAATTTTAGATTTTTTTTTGAAAAGTATAGATATATACACATAACTATAACATATTTATTTTTATGCAATATTAATAATTATTATAAATTCTTGATCGCGTATGTTTCTTCCGCCAACCCTTCAAATTATTAGTATCTAATAATGTTAGAATTCGTTGTTTTTTATCCAATAACTAAATTAAATAACTAAGTTCTAACGTAAAAATTTATCCATATTTATAGGGGTAAAAAACTAAATATGTATCACACGAAGAAGGCTAACCACACACAATTCAACAACACAATTAATGGTAATTATCGCAAGTGGTGGAAACTTGTTTACTTAAAGATGTTTTGTAATATTAGTGACAGCTCTGCAAACGACAGTAATGGTGGACGTGTGAACTGAGTCGCTTCGCCCGTCACTAGTGCAAATGCGTTTAAAGCATGCGCACGGACATGAGTCTTCAACGATGCGCATAAGAGTTATTTTTTCTTTGTTTATGACTAATTTGGTGCAGTCATGGTGTGTACAAAACACACTGCACAGTTTTCAACAATTGGCACCAGGCGCTGGAGAAACATTGAAAAATTATATAATAATTATTTTTATTCTATACTAAAATACCAAAATACTTTGAATTTTACCGCGGCACACCTGTATCTTGCTTACAGCACACCGGTTGCGGAGCACTGCTTTAAAGTGTATTTATTCTGCAAAACATAAAAAAAAATTGTCTAAATATTCAGTAAACGATTATAGTGACATTTTAGTTTCGCAAAAAGGTTTAGTATCATGTGAAGTTTTGGGTTTTGGGGTAAATTTAGATAAAAATACAACAACCATGTCAAATACTTAAAAAAACTTCTGAAATGTGTACTCTTTCTATTAGTACAAACCACAGGCAGGTACCTAGCAAATTCTTGAACTTTCAAACAAATTGGCATAATACCTCGATGGTTAAGCACTTAATGCCTGTATCGAGGTATTACCTGATATGATATTAGATGGAGCCGTTTGCGGCGGGGAAGACATGAACAAATGACATGTCATAATAAAAACGATATCTTTTATGTTAGGTTATTTTGATAACTGTTGGATAAAAATTACCTTCCACAAAATGGCTCGAGTAAACACACATCTATTTTTATATTGGCGTCCCTATTTTTAGCTAAATTTTCCACTTTCAACATTGCAGTAACATCATTCGATTTGTAGAGACTTTGAGGTACGGAAAAATATTTTCAGTTTATATTATTGGAAATCAAAGTAATTTTTAATCCAAATAAAGCGTAAACGCACTAACGCTAACGCAGGCAAAACTAATTAAACAGTTAAAATTCTAAATAACATTAAAAAACCCAATTTCAGTTAAAAAAAGAAAAGTTTTTAATCAAGCGAGACTGCGCAACGAATTCACTGAAAAACGCAAGTTGTGAGGCCGAGTTAAAACGAATTCACACGAACACATTAGATTAATTTTTAGATTTAAAAAAAAATCTTTAAAATTACAAGCTAATAAGAATTTATACGGTGAATTCAACTGTTTCTGATTATTTTTTCTAACTTCTTACATTAATTTATCATTGTTCAATGCACTAAGATTCATTTAATAATTGTTTAAAAAAATATATATTTTATTTATTTGTTGAAAATATAATATTACAACTATCCTAAGTAGTACAATATAACTAACGTCTTAGTATTATTAAATATCTTAATTAAAGCGACAAGCGAATGTTACATTGTACAGATTTTTCCTGCCTCCCTAACTAGATGAATTTGTACTAAGGGAAGCAGTTTGATTTAAAAAGCTTATAATCGGTAATCGGTTGAGATTATCGTACGTATGACGGCACTTTCTAAGATGTCGTGCTGCCGGCGACGCGTGTTCCGACCAACCAAGCGAATCGACGCGCAGGCGCGGAAACACATGTCTGCCACGGTCGTCACTCAACACCCCTCCCCATCCCCTCCACATTTATTCCCACGACCGGTGCGATGCTCTTATCAGGATGACCCTCTTATGACCCGGCTCTCGACGTGCAAAATGAGCACAAAGTTAGGTTGTGTTCATGGAGCTAGAACCTGGACTGGCATCATTTGTCACTAGCTCCATACCAGCTCTATACCCAACGAGATCGGAATTGAACATCTTCTGGTATCTATATATTATTATAAATACGCGAAGAGAAAACTTTGAACCCCGTTTTAACCAAATGTCCGCCACGGAGGAAAGTGAGATTTGGCAGGGTAATGCTATATGGAGAAGTGCAGAAAGCTAAAACTATCTAAGTATATGTGTTATAAATACATTAAATTAAATTAAATAAAACGTTCATACTACTGACAGCTTTGAATTTTGTGTGATTTCAAATGTTCCTATTTCATTAATCTGTCAATTTTAATGGAGGAATGCAAAGACAAGAAAACATAATTATTAGGTTTTAAAAAAGTGAGTACATTTTATTATTTAATTTACGTCTAATCTTTGTTTCAGTAATTTCATTTTACATGTTTCATTTTTAATTTCATTTCTTTTTTAGATTCAGATATTCGCACCTAACTTTCACTATGCCTCCACATAGAACTGACGGGTTGGAGTGAGAGACAAAGAAGAAGGCTGTTACGCTACTAAGTCTTTCGTAGTAGGGGAATCGCGCCCTCATCGCGCATCGCGTCTACTGCCCTCGAGTGCCTCGGGCGGCTGATCCTTCTCGACGTGTCCACTGCCGTACCGTCGGGCACCTTCTCGATCTCTTTCCTCCTCGGCTACCGCCACGGTGTTGTCGTGACCTTACAGTATTTAGTTTGGGGCGCCAGGGAAGGCTACCCGAGGGATGCATGCAACGCGACGCGAATCTGCCAGGGCAGCGGCAGTTCCGGCTTCGACCCGACGCGCGCTTCGGTGCTGATAGCTGATGCTATTCGGCCCTCAAACCGCGTCTGTATTACGTAAGGTAGACCGGATTAGGCTCGTTCGCGGGTCCTTATCACTGGCTGGGTTCACTCTGCAGAGGGCAGACGTCAGGCGTGAGGTTCGGCTAATGTGAAGGTCGGTAGAGCAGGGCGCGGGGCTGATATTCTCACGCCGACATTATGAACCAGTACGAATATAAGTATCTCTTTGAGTATGCACCGACACCTCGTCATACGGGACGTGGCGAGTCATGCTTCTGCTTTAAGACAATTTTAAGAAACGAGTGCTAATAGTTAATTTCAAGAAAAAAGAGAATTTACCGACTGCCTAATGCTAGGAATTTACTATATACCGAAAGCTTCTAAAATAATATAACCAATTAATGTCCTGGCGATGCTATGCTAAGAGATGATCATGGGGGCGTGAAATTAGTTAATCTGACGCGGTGTTTGTCGCGAGGCTATTCCGTAATCAACGCGAGTCCTGTGAACTAAACTTTACTTGTCCCGATGCCGACCACGGTTGATTGGATTTAAGCCCAGTGGCGAAGTGCGAGATTTAACTGTGCATAGGCCTGAGCCTCTTCTACCCAAAAATACCTCGGACCCTAGCAGGATAAAATAGATCACGATATATTATTGAAAAAGCTGTTTGACTTTGGTTTGTCAATCGATCTATTAAACTTGGTTGCTAGCTATTTTCAGAATAGAAGGCAATATGTATCTTGCGGAGACTCAGTGTCTGATACTTTTAATACGTTTTCTGGTATCCAGCAAGGGGCCGCGCTAAGTGGTTTATTTTTTATTTTATTTATTAACAGTATTTTTACTGCAGTAATAAATTGTAGTTTGCTGGTCTATGTGGACGATGTGAAGATTTACCGATCAGTGACTTCACTATCTGACGCGCAGCTTTTACAAGATGACATCAATCGTCTTGTAGAATGGGCTGACGATAACAAATTACAATTTAATGCTTCTAAATGTATCGCAGTATCCTTCTCACGAGCTGTGCGTGAAAAAATAAGTTGTGAGTACTCTCTGGGTAATGAGATCATTCGCAGATGCGACGAAATTCGCGACTTGGGGGTTGTGTTTGATTCGCGTCTAACATTTCATTTGCACATGCGGAGCATAGCTACGCGTGCAAATAAAATGTTGGGATTCGTGCTCCGAACCAGTCGATCTTTGAATAAACCGAAATCCATCTCGCTTTTATACTGCACGTTCGTGAGGAGCATATTGGAGTATAGTTCCATTATCTGGAGTCCTCATGAGGTTACTTACGGTAATATCCTGGAGGTGATTCAGAGGAGGTTCCTTAGATACCTTTATCTCCGTAGGTATGGATATTATCCAGAAATGTTTCCTAATACGTATCCATCAGCATTCGTATTAGGGATGTTAGGCTTTAACACACTCGAGTTTAGGCGACAAATCCATACGTTGTGTTATTTTTATAAGGTTATTCGCGGTTTCATCGAGAATCCCGTAATACTCGGTGATATTGGTCTCTTTGTTCCGGACCGTCGTACTAGAGCGCGGAAGCACACGTTATTTAAGCGGTTAGCGTGTCGTACCGACGTATACAAGTATAGTCCGATTGGGAGAGCAGTCGAATTATTGAATTCCATTTCCGTGGAGATTGATATTTTTGTCTGTTCGCCCAATGGGATTAAAAATCTGCTTTCTATTGCGCCGTTGTAGGATCGGCGTGAATTATTTATGTGTTAATGTTTGCCTGGTGGCATTATTTTAATTTTTTAGTTGAGTATGTTTCATGCTATTGTTTTTTGTTTTTAATGCTTTTTGTTTTTCTTTTAATTTGTTTTACTGTAATTATAATGTACATGGGGAAACCTGTTAAATAAATAAATAAATAAATAAATAAATAAATAAAAGATAAAGGGCAAACACCGTTTACCTTTTTCGGGGACTGTTGGCCTCCTACCACATTTTACCACTTGCTTTCGATATCCCAGGTCGCGTCGGAGTACACGCCTCCTATCTAGGATATTGATACTATTTGAGGTTATCGGCCTCCGAATATTTAACCAAGGAACAACATATATTTCATGAGATGGTAAATTACAGTTTAGAAGTAATATCAAAATTCAGACAATTAAACTCAGATGTTCAGTGCATACAAAATGTTTTCTTTATTTCTAACCCTAGTGTCAGGTGAATGACACTAGTTCACATAAACAATGTATCTTAAGATTAATAAAAATAATAATTATCAGTAGATGATGACCATCGCAGATATCCATTCGTGAATGAGAGTTCAAAATTTTAAGATATAAGTTGACTGAAATGAAATGACTTGACTTGAACTGAGTTGATATGAAATTGAATGTACGAGGGATCCTTCTATAAATTGCAAAACAAGTGAGTTTACTGGGAAGGATCCTTCAGACGACTGCACGTCTCTTATTGCAGTACGCGGCAGCGACAGATGTGTTCCAGGATAGAAGATTCAGTTGACATGGTGTGACGCTAATTTATTTTCAGTGTCAGACCACTCGAATCCCATTGTGGGTTGTCGAATCCCATTGAAACTGATGAAAATGTCCAAAACGTAGACATTGCGGTCCAGCAATAATAATTATAGATGAAGTCTAGTATATTATAAAGTGAATCAGGGAGTGCCATCAGTGAATATAAATACAAACTGTGTATTATGTAATGTCAAAATATTTATTATGTAATATTTTATCTATCTATAATTATATGTATAAATGACTGTTTCGTTGTCCTTTATGCATTCTTAAACCGTCGGTCAGATTGCGATGATGAGTTTGGGAAGTTGTCGTGAGCACACCCGATTAGGTTTGTGAATTTCAATCATCAAGGGGGGAGTAATGGGGGTTTGAAGTTTGTATGGAACTTATAAACCGTTGGTTATAAAATCTCAAAAATTGGTAAAAATAGCTTTTTAAACAACATAGACATCGACTGAGAAATATTTTTTTAATATTCAACCAATTAGGGGGGTGAACATGTTTATGAAAAACATCGAGTGAGAAAGTTTTTTTTTAACATTCAACCAACAAGGGCGGTTATGGAGGGGAGGGGGGGTGAACATTTTTATGAAAAAATATATACCTAGGTCTGCAGACTTGAAATTTTACAAATAGATTCTTTACATAATATAGACACGCACTAACGGGGGATTTTGCGAAATTTAACCATTAAGGGGAGGTAATGGGGGTTTGAAATTTGTATGGAACTTACGAAAAGAAGATTTTCACTTTGTGAAGTTATTGCATTTGTCATTGTGTCAAATGAAATGTGTCAAAATAAATATTATTTTGATTATTGTAGATTTATTAAACTTAATTTATTTTGAGTATTCTTTATAAAAAACTGAATTTAATTCAGCTAATAAGTTAATTTATTGTTTCAGAGGAGGTACGAAGTTCACCAGGACAGCTTGTAATTTATACAATTTAGAATACTCATGTATGAAAATATATTCATATATATATATTGATATATATATATATATATATATATCAAGACCATTCCCGAAGACTTAATGGGGTGTTTATGTTCCCTTTTACGTGCAAAAAATTGTATTAAAAAAATCGAAAATTATTAATTCCCAAATTTATTAACTTTAACAAAGCGCTGATGTAAATTCCTTTTGCCCTTTCGCTAGCTCGCTCGCGCTCAGCCAAGACCGTTCAATAACCCGGAGTGGCGAGGCGTCCAGAGCCAACGAACTTATGGCAAGAACGATTTAATATTATCGCGTAAAGTTTGCATTTTTTCTCGGACACTATAATGAATGTTGATATGAAGTCAAAACAAATCGTTTTTGAAATTGTAAAGGTTTTTTTTAACAGGAATGGTCTTAGAATACATTCTATATAAATACATGCAACTCTATCCAAACACATATACTTTCACGTAACAAGACAGTTATCAGTATTTTTTTTAATATATTGCTTGTTTGTACAATATGTTATAAATAAAATGGTTAATTAAATAATTGAACTTTTATGAAAATATTTTTTATTCACCCATAGGTATACCTAGATTTAAAAAAATATTGCATTGTATTTAAAATAAATGTAAAAATATCCAAAATTATACATGTGAAAATAAAATATGAAAATTAGAAGAGCATCTTTATTGTCGAATGCAAACTTTGCGAACTTACGCATGACGGAAGCGCTCCCCTCTGGCTGAGGGGCTGAGACAAAATGTCTTCCGTAGAACAGGTGAAAGCCTAGTTAGGTAAATTATTTTGCATTGTAACATTGTTTTTATAACATTTGCTGTAATTAATAAATAAAATAAATAAATATTTCATCTCGGACAGTTTCAAAAGCTTCTGGAAGGTTCTACAGATTAGTGGAAGGTTGTGGTAACTTCCAGAATAATTTTGACCTTCTTGGAATGTTCGAGAAGTATGAAGAATGTGGTAGAAAAACATAGAACACAGCGGCCTACAATCTTTAATTTTCCATATCATTTATGCACAATAAAAACAGTTTTCAAAAATAATATATCAATTTGATACCCGTATTCCAATAAATTTACAATTTTATTGCGACAAGTACGAGATGTTGATGCCTTTTCTTTTATCAGCTGAGCATTTTAAACAAACTTTTAACATCAAAATATAGTTTATTAAAAAGACGTTATAATTTTTTTTTCAAAAATTTTATTAGGTTTGCAACCAAACGAAGTAAATTAAATAGAGCGGCCACCTCGCTCTGGAAATAGGCCTTGCCCTAGGCCCTAGGGGCTTTCACAGTTGTTGCTCTAAGGTGGGAGTGTTCCTATATCTGTCTACATCGCACTCTTTTTCTCAATTTAATCCGCCTTAAAATAAATATTGAAAACTTTCCTCTGAACTATATGATACATAATTACAGGTTGCTTACGGTTTTGTCACACTGAAAATTCTAGCACCAACACAATTCCTTAAATTTTAGTTTAGTCATATGAAATTTACTTCTAATTTCTAATTTCGTAAAATTTATTTCTGAGTTTTTCTTTGAATGTACTGATTTAACATATATTTAGTATGAACAGCCGAATATCACAAACATCTTGGGAGGACTGCCGTTGGATCAATTATAATTACTTTATAGCTTTTGGCCATTTTTAGTTTATCGGAGGAAACTTACTCGGGCGGATGAGTAGTCAATCGAACAAACAAAAATTAAATGCAGTACCTTATAACATTATATATATAAACATTAAATATAAGTCAAATAACTTTACAACTCAATAATACAATTATATAAATAATACACACACAAATCATGTGCTTTAATTTTAGGCTTTTATATATCCATTATTTTTATTTTCATCAACTTCATACATAAATCACTCTTAAAAATCCTTGAGGGACTCCAAGGTTGACTTCTGTTATATTTGACATGACAATAGTTTCATAGTCTTGATCTATACTTTTTATTTGAACTATTTGTTTTCGGTTTAGAAGATAAGACTTAAAAAGATCATTTGCAATGCCTCTAACATCATAATGATTCAATTTACTGTTAAGACATTTGTGTATATGGTTACAACACTTCAAGTTTCAAGTAAGGCTAGTTTCACCATTCGGCTGATGGTCGCTTTACTTCACAATGGTTGCTCTGTGGTGGTGTTCTTGCTATATCTACCTTTTATAATTAACTTCCATATACATGACAAAAAGCAGATAAACATGTTCCCCTATAATATTTCATGATTAAAAGTTGGGGCATTTCCACAAATATAGTATACTATAGTAACTTGATTGTTAAAACGCTCTATGTAACCATCGTTTCAAGCGGTAATTATTTCAAGCCAAACATCATGACTGACGGCTGACCGTTGAGCAGTGTTGCCACATCGTGAACCCAAAATAACCTCTAATTATCAGACTACGACAAAATTATCGTACACTTTCAATATTTTCGCATTAATACCTAGTAGTACAGGGATGAGCAACCTTTTTAATCAACGGGCCAATTTAAATTTAAAAAGTTTTTGGCGGGCCGCATATAAAGTTACACTTATTAATAATTTACAAAACTTAAACATTAGAATAAAAAATATAAAATTTAAAAAAAAAGTGGAGGTTTCAGATACAAATTTTGATCCAAAATAAAAACAAAGAAGAAAAGAACAGAAAAACGAATTTACTTGAAATTTTTAATGAGAAATTTGGCACTGTTTTTTCGATACAAGTGAATCAATATCAGCCGGAATTGATGAGGTAGCTACACGTACGCAGCTTTCTAATCGTGCATCACTCAGTCTTGATCGGTGATCATTTTTGATTAATTTCATCGTTGAAAATAATTGTTCGCAAACATACGTACTTCCGAACAGAGACATCATTTGCTTTGCATTTTTCGTCAAAACGGAAATTTCTCAGGGCTCACATAAGATTTATAAATTTTTTCGATGTTTACTAAGAAAAATACATGTTTTAAATAGGTATTATTCTGAATGTCAATCACTTCCATTTGAAAGTCTTCGGGAACAGTATCCACATCGATATTAAATGGCGAGGAAAACATTTTCATGGAAACCGCTGTCTTCTCAGCTTTTTAGCATTCTTGCTAGCTTTCTAGCTATTTTTAAAAATCAAGCTATTTTATCAAATACGGCAGTAAAGGCTAGTTTTGTTGTCAGTCAAATACTGGCAAAAAAAATGAAACCCTTTGCGGATGGAGAGATGATAAAAGAATGTCTGACTGCTGTTGCAGAAATAGCATTTCCTGATAAAATAAATATTATTTCAAACATTAGTTCATCAAGATTCACCATTGCAAGGAGAATTGAAGACTTGTCCGAGAACATAGCAACAACGCTTCGTGAACACATTGTAAAATTCGAATACTGTTTTTTAGCACTTGATGAGAGTTGCGATATTAGCGATACAGCACAACTGGCTATATTTTTACGTGGTATTGACACCAAATTTAATATTACCGAAGAATTGTGTTCTGAAATGAAACGTGTTTTGAAATGAATCTTAAATAAGTAACACTAATAGAACCTTAATTTTTCTATGCCCACAAAGAAATGTCTAGGTATATATGATTTTGTTTTTTTAATCAAAGAGTTGGTTGTAGTTAGCAATATGGAAGTGTAGGTTTCCTTTGCTAAATTGTTGTAAAATATATCAATTTTAATTCGGGGGTAAAAAACGCATAGTTATGGATATTCCTACTGAGTTATGTAAGTTTGTGTCTCTTTCAAATTATTTCGATCAATAACGAATTTTTTTGTGAGTGTATTTCTTGACAATTTCCAATACACATTCTTTATAATGTGATAATAAGAAAAAAAATACAGTAATTTATTAAATCAGTGGATATCATAATTTCTATAAAGATTTTTATTTAAATAAAGAAAAAGAAGAAAAATATCTATGTTTTCCATGACCTTAAACAAATGATCGTAGGAAAACGTCAAATCAATGAAGTGTGACAGTTCATTCTTGAAATTTCTTGTCGTGCCAGCTGCATAGCGCTACACACGGCAAAACTTTACCGTTGATTCAACTAAGTCATTGGTTGGTTGTGCTATTACATTTCAATAGTTTCCTACTTAGCTCATTAATTTGTCTGTTAAATGAGAAACTCGCGGTATGAATAATAATATTTAATCTGATCTTTAAAGTTGCCCTTTAGTACGGACATATACGAGTTACCTACTTTTATAACTGTGGTTCAAATAATTACGAAAAGCAACGATGCATTTCAACTTTCCAGTTACCAGTGTTTTGAAGAAAGAAATTAACAAAGTAATTCTCAACGACATATGCTTTCAACGCGGACGGTAAGTGTTTTTTTCTATATTAAGCATTTTAAAATAACTAGGTATTTCGTACATTATTCATTTAATTACAAATTACTGTGTTCAATGTCGTTATCAAGTTTAGTTTGTTCTAGTTATCTTGGAATACCTGAAGAATATGGGCGAGGCCGTTTTTTACGAAAAATAAATAAATGATAGTCATTTTAATATGAAAAACATGTTAATTAAAACAAAAAAATATGTGGTAACTTATAATTAAAAAGATATAAAATAAACAACATTGTAATTTGAGAATAACAAAGCAATTTGCTCTTCTGTTAAATATGCCGCTGGTTACATTTTATGCGTAATTGCAAATGTTCGTGAAATTTAGGCCCATATTTTTTCACTAGGCCCGTCACGCATTCGCACCTCGTCCCTCTCGTGCGGCTATGGTGAACGGGGTGGAATCGCCAGTGTGATTGGCGGTTGTTCTCGGCTCGTCCCCGCTACAGCGAGTCCGGATAGGCCAGACTGCAGTCTTACTACCTTGGCTGGGGTCTGGTTACTCCTTACTACTATAAGGACGCAATCGTGGAGCTAAATGGGCTGCTCAGAATCTCAGGGGGTGGGGGTGACGCTCCACGATGCATTATAACTCCGTGTCCTTGATCAGTGCGCCTTCCCCGCCAGTGAAGATATTTACACAAAGAAAGCATCAACTTTCAACACTCCAACACAAAACATCAATTGAGATTTATACTAAATTATTCCGGCACCAGTCATCCTGCTTCACGGTACAAACTCCTCATAATTACTGGTATTATATCCTGAACAATGTGTAGAAATATTACAGAAATAATTACTTAATATTTTGGGGCTTCATCAACCTTACTTTATTAGACCGGCAGTAACTATGCCGCAGCTCGTTGATTATAAGCCAACTAAGCAATAAAGATATTAAGAAACATATTACACTTCAAATTACCGTACGATACTGTCAAAATTCATAAATTACCACAGTGAAATCAGGAAACTACAATGTTTATTGTGCAATGGCGTTTTCATATTTATTTACCGTTCCAACTGTCGGTTCAATATGTTACGACTTTTACAATTTGACAGAAAATGGTTTAGTTGTAGACGGCTACCATTACTATACTAGTGAATGTCATATCAACATCAACACCAAATGTAAACATTGAATACTATCAAAACTCGAAACGTCATTCGGCAATCTGACCTATGATCAAAACAAACAACACTGATGACCATTTTGAATCGACCGAGTCAAAGACCGAACACGTCCCATTCTGGAGGTTGTCACTATGGACTACATACAAAATCTCTTCAAGAAAAACTCACTTCCGCCGTATTTAAAACAAACTACAACCAAAATATTACATTTCATCTACCTATGAACGCTAACACTGCATTTAAATGTTTATACTTAAATCGTCCGTTTGACTCCGTACATTTCGATTATCGGCACTACCGGGTGCCAAGAAAAAAATGTCGACCGACTAGGCGACTTCAAAATACGACCACGATGTTCCAGATACTCAATCTTCCATCTCCCCGGCGCTTGGCCGGGGAGCGCTCCCTCTCCTTATCCGTTGCCGCCATGGCATTCGGGGTACACCCACCATCGAACTACTAAGTACGTAAAATATTATTATATCCGGGGCGCGCGATTCAAATCTTTAACAATTATGTACTTCATTTATGTATTTTCATTTTAACAATACTTATCAGCTTTACTTTTCAGTTTTTATTTCTTAATTAACTATTCCGATAATTTTACAAATTTTTCACGTGTCAATAACTCGGTTTCATTTTACTTTTAGTAAATTCATTTAAGAATTTGGACTGTGCTGCCATCTACCGGCGACGATATCATCGCACCACGATGATTATTACCGTCTCTTTCATATTTTTATTTCTATTTCATTTTAGGGTGACAGTTATATAGAAAATTAAATTCCATGCTCATGACGTTAATATTCCCTTGTAACGTGAATTAACTAGCGCTACAACATCTGTGCTCAATGATGGTGATGAAGTATTAAAACTCCATGCCAATGTGTAGATTTGAACCACCTACATCTGGTTCAGTGATTGAACATCTTAAAATCGCGACCAACACATTTTTTATTTAGAAGAAACATCATAGTTATTTAAAGATTGCATGTAGTGTGCCTTACTATGCATATATTATGATGTGAACAGTGCTCTACACCTGCTAGCATATTTAACGGATAAGAGCAATGAAGTTAATTTCTTTTTTGAAGGAATCCACAAAGAAGCCTTCTGGCGATCATTGTTGATCATATTGGAAAGATGTCTGCTGAAGCCCAAGGTTTGCCTCACCAAATTACCGCAGCAGACAAGTTGAAGGATGATCAAACGGTTTATCTCCTAATCGATCCCTATACTGAACAGTGAGTAACAAATTAATTTTGGACGTAAAACTTTTTACCTCATACATTTTTTCCTAGGCAGCGAATAAGTCTAATTGCAACGAGCTGATTTGGTTTCACATTGCTATCACATTGATTTTTTTCTTATATGAATAAGTTTCTTATAGAAACATTGTTAATGTAGGTGCCAGTATGGGGTGATAATTTGAAATATAGATTAATACAAGATTTTGTAGTTGATAACAAATTTAATCAACTTTCTTACAGAAGTTTTACTTCAAACGCGCCTAGTTTAACCACTTTATATTTTTCTTTTGTATTACAAATACCTATTTTTCTGAAAACCTGTTGTATTAATTATTAATATAATCCAACAAACTTACCACAGGGTAGATCTGAGTGCACATGTCAATAATATTATTTATAATTTCGCTTTTGTTGTCAGGGAGGCACTTTTCTGTTTTTCTTGTTTTCTTCAAGGTCATTTATACAGGCAGACGCATCAATCATCTCATCGTATTTGAATGCTTGTTTGTGTATCTCTTATAACTAAACTCACTTGACAATATTGAGAAAGGCACCGTTGAATGTTTTTGACTGAGAAAAATGAACTGGCCAGATTTTTCAGGCTGGGGTTAAAACCTGGACCTCTGAATAAAAAAAAGCATTCATACCTCTGCTCCATCGAGGTTGGCATTAGTTGTTTTCAATAAATTCCTTGAAATAATAAATATATAAGCAGATGTCAGTCACACAAAGTCTCAGAAATCCATAAAATATTCTAATTAACGGAAAAAGCACATGGTTTCATAATTTTGATGAGAGCAATATAATCTTTATTTTTATCTGCAAATGAATCCATTACGGTTTTCAAGGGCGGTGTACCGCCATTGAGAAGCGGCAAAGTTGCTTATCTTTTCTCTCATTCGCACAGGTTGTAATTTAATGAGATGTCGCTATTGTATGGTAAAAGATATGAGGTCTAAGGATGACATATTTAACATTGAAAATCATTCCTATATAGCTAATCAACAACAAAGATAATTACAAAATTTACCCCATTTCTACAAATTTTAGATTTAGAAAAATAAGTAAATTTTTTTGTGTTATTAAGAAAAAATTAGGATTTTGTTATGTCCAGTAATTTTCAGTGCGCGCTTTTTTTTAATGTCACAGAACGACCTTTATGTTTATTTCATTAACAATACATTTTAATATATGCTAGCCCAAACCCAGCTTCAGGTTTATCGGGCTGAAAAACAGCTCTTATATATAAATTCTGCATCACTATTCAATTTAACAAATTTAGGTAACATAATGTATAAAATTTTACCCTTAAAATTCCCCCTTTGCGGCTGAAGAATAAATATACCCTCCCACCCCTTTTGAAGTTTTGTATTATTAATTTAATAGGACTCTTATTTTTGAAGAATGCAAAATGCTTAAGCATCGTCTGTGTGCCCCCAGGGGCTCGTTAGTTAATTAAAAAAAAACTTTCGATTGAATCTGAATATGCCCAATAAAAATGTTTTGATTTTTTAAAATAGCATTTAATAGCTGATTTTGAGAAGTAAAGTAATTGAAGTAAAATATATTTATGTACATAATAGGTAAATAAGATGTTAAGGCAAAAAATAGTTTATATATACGGGCAAAGCCCGCAGGGTGTGCAGTCAGCATTGCCCAGATAATGTCAGTATTGTACACCGCTGCTGGGCATAGTGCACAGAAATAGTTGATTAGCGAACATGGCCCAGTTTGATATTGGCAATGTTGACACTGCCCACTCGGTAATGCGCGAAGCCAGCAACTTTTATTTCTTTGCGGGCTTGACCCAATTTTAAGCATTGTTAACAATGCCAAATCAATGTGGGCAGAGTCGATCGATATCATTGATTACCTGGTTAAATCTTGGTGACGCAAGAAGAAGGATGCAGATACGTGCAACCAGTGCTGCAGTGCCCGGCTGACGTACATGGAGTAAGGGGTTACGCACTTTCTTTTCGCACCTTCATTTCTGCGCACTTTGCTCAGCAGCGGTGTACAATGCTGAAATTGCCCGGGCAATGCTGACTCTGCACACCCTTCGGGCTTTACCCGTAACATACACAACAGAAAAGCCTACATGTAAGGTTGGGTAAATAACTTTAAAGAGTGTCACAGAATTAGACGCCTAAAAATTAAGAAAAATGGTCATAATTTTTTATCAAATATTGTAATTAGACAGTTTTTAACAATTTTATTTTAAAAACGTAATGTTACTTATAAAATCATATTATTAAGGTCCTACTGTATTGATAAAATTGAATAATTTTAAAATTCTGAATTTACCAAATCCGTTTTCAGCGGAAATGGAGAGTTGATTGGACTTTTAAAAATTGGTTGGAAAAACCTATACCTTCACGATGGTAAAGGAAACATTCACCAAAGAAAGTGTCAGTGTATACTTGACTTTTACGTGGACGATACAAAGCAGAGAATGGGCTATGGGAAAAGATTGTATGATTATATGCTAGAGGTGAGTAAAAAAATATTATACATCTGGTTGTGTCAACCTAAGCTACATAAGACTTTCACTGAATCTAGCATATGTTGAGTATATCGCTGCCTTTTATCTCCGAAAGTATAAAACATTTTGAAAGCATTCAGGCAAGCTAAGTGATTAATAGAGATTATTACTACATAATAATCTGCTTTCTGTCCTTATGTTACAACTCGAAAACTTAACCAGTTGCTTAATGCTGCATAACGAATATATGTGTCGAACCGGCCGCAATATCATAGCACTCATTTGTTCAAAAATTGCCGTTTAATTATTTGTTCATCCGATTACTTTACTGTCTATGCCATTCGATTTGCAAGTAACCAATCAATGGCTAAATACTGATAAAAAATTATAATCGTCATCACCTGCACCCTACGGAAATTATTTAGTGACACGGCAGCGTAATGAATTTTTCATCATTTGGCAAATGTCATAAGAGCGGTTTAAAAAAAAGTTTAGAACAGACAGTAATCAGAGTGATGACACTAAATTTGTAATAATTGGACGTCCCAGGTTGATTTTTCTTCATAATTTTGAGTTTTCATAGAAATAAATCACTATGCCCTACTATGTGTTTATCTTTTTTTAGCCACGCTCTCACAATAGCGTTAATTATATCGCATTACTCTTTTTGTAGTTTTCATTTTATTATCAGAAGTATTAATTTCGTTTTGACATTTTTGTGATCAGAGATGATTTTAGTTTCATAGTAATATATTAATTTATTAAATAATATTTTAAAAAAAAAGATATGAATTTTATTATGAAACCTAACCATGCGATACCTAACCCACCGATACCTAACTCTCTGATAACTAACCTTCCGATACCTAACCCTCTGATAACTAACCCTTCGATACCTAACCTTCCAATACCAAACCCTCTGATAACTAACCCTCCGATACCTAACCTACCGATACCTAACCCTCCGATACAATATGCTAAAATTATACATTTAGCGAAGGTCATTAGAAATATTTTCTAATAAAATTTACCATATATCTCATATAAAAATAAGTCTTGCTAAAATCTGAGATTTAGGGTTTACGGGTAGGCTGGGGAATAGACAAAAAATGTACAACCTTTTAATTGTATTTAAGAGCGTAATATAATTGTGGTAGTCCGTAAATATTTCAATAACCGTGAGTTATTCAGATTTTTAAAATAAACTTAAATATTTAAATAAAATGTTTTCTTGTGGTAAAAAATAAGTAAAAAAAAAAATATTCTAAAATGGAAATAGCCATCTGCTTCATTACGTTGAATACAAAAATGTTGAATTATTTTTTATGCAGGGTATCCTGATTGATTGAGAATCCTTGAAGAGGGTGAAATGGAGGCCTCAAACGTGCATAGTACAGTTATTTGTTTTAACATTTAATTCATATGGTTGAAGAGAAATTATTTTGTTTACATTTAACTTTTGATTTCATTCTTCAACATCTTCTTTATCAAGTTCAAAATGGTTCCTCTCACTCAGCTGCATGTTTTTCAACAGCAATGTTTTTCACCGTACACAGGAGAATGGCTGTACTGCTACAAAAATATTTTCACTCACTCACAATAGCCATACTACCATATTTGCAACTGCCATTCAGGCTATCCTATTCAGGTATGCTTTTAGAGTATACCTAATACACCATTTTCTCTTTTTTTCCTAGATAAATTATTATTATTAATAATAATAATAATTAATTGGTGTGCTGATTTACAGCTGATAAACTTATATCTTTGATTATTGTGCTCTTGTGAGTAAATACTCATCTAAGCGGTTTTTGAACTGATTAACTAACACTAGTAGGCAATTAATTCCACAAATCAACCATTCGGTTGGGCAAAAAGTTCTTTTTTTGGTTAGATTTGAAAACACTTTTGGTAAGTTTTAACTCATGCCTACGTAAATAGGTATTCGTGTTGAGGATAA
This sequence comes from Neomicropteryx cornuta, assembly GCA_020383195.1. Lineage (NCBI taxonomy): Eukaryota > Metazoa > Arthropoda > Insecta > Lepidoptera > Micropterigidae > Neomicropteryx > Neomicropteryx cornuta. Next base: position 41,986,648 of record JAHKQU010000018.1, read on the forward strand.
AAATGTTTTTTTACTTTTGTTCCTACCTGCTTATGAAAATAACCACTATGTAGATTTATTTGTTTTTAATGTTATGCAGGACCAAAGAATGGAGGCCCCAATGCTTCCCATTGACAAGCCATCTCCAAAACTTTTGCAGTTTTTGAGAAAGCACTACAATCTTGCTCACCCTATCAACCAAAGCAACAATTATGTTGTTTACGATGATTTTTTCGTCAGGTATGTATTCCCTAATACAATATTAACAATCTGATATACAGGTATCACTGATTTATGGACCAGGTGACCATGAAGTTTCTCATTCTTCATTAAGTTTGCTATGAATAAGCAAATATGGTCGATATGTGACCTATCAAAGATAATTTTATGTAGAATATAAATAAAAAAATATTTTGTAAAAACAGTTATTCAAAAAAATAAACTTTCTAATAGCCAATAGCCAAAAGGTTTCATATGGCAAAAGGGTGCATAAGGCCGTAAAGGTGTCATATTTAGTAGCTGATGATATTTTATACCATGTCTTGCTGAGGAATTAAGAAATAACTGAAAGGAACATGTTTGCACAGCCCGTGCACCTAAACAGTTGTGGCAGTATTTCTTCTTTCTCATTCAAATATTTTGCTGTCACTCGCATTCTGCCATTTTAACTACGTATTATCTCTTTCTAGCTATGATAATATAAATTACTAAAGCTTTTTACATTAAAAGTTCTAATTACAGTCAATCAAAGTCTACTTTTCAAAATTGTAGTTTATGCTTGGCAATAATATATTTTTTTATATTTCAGAGACATTATTCAACCAAAGTATGATAGAGAACCTCCATCAGTCATAGAACATCACGGGCGTTATTCTGCAAGTCAGCCTCAGACCACTATGGGAATGGTAAATCATTCTTATTTTTTATATAATTAAGACTAGTTTTGAGGACAAATAAATCTCACTTTCTGAATGTCATGCATGAAGGGTTTTTTCATAGGCTCATGTCCAAATTTCATTCCTATCACGGTCGACTTTTTAGAGTAGGTATATCTTATTTTTGAACGCTTCTACTGAAATGTCATTTCAAATGTTAATGAAGCTCGGAGATTATGAAATTTGATAGATCGACACTCCTAACGAATAACATCCTATGTCACTTTTTGGCAGTTTTGAGTTAGGATGTTATTTGAGTTATGAAAAAAAATGGCTATTTTTCTGTATATTCACCTTATCTCTATCATTACTACGTGCAAAGATATCGTATGCATGTGAATATTGTAAGTAAGCTTTTTAAGCAATTAATGGAAAACCATCCCAATTCTAGTTAAGTACAGTATTATCATCAGAGAAGACTATAATTACATGGAATAAAATCTTAACTGACTTTAAAATCTTTTTCGTAGCAATATTTTACTTCAATATGTAATATTAGCAATAGGATAACATCTTAAATTGACATAAGATGTTTTTCGGTGAAAAAAAAAATCTTCGGGCTAGTTAATTTTGTTCGAATATCGTATGTAATGTTAGGATGTTTTTCGGTGATGTTTTGATAAAAATGTGCACAATTTTCTCGTTTCAAAACTGACTTACGGTGTTTTTCCGTGTAAATTATAATTTGGTAGCAGCAACACTGGAAGACTTGAGACAAAATAGAAAACTTTTAGATTCATTTTGTCATATTATTTCATTTTTTAACATTTAATTGAATTCGTATTCTTGTTTCGTTATTTTGTAGTTTCAATTTTTCGGTTGCAATAAAGATCTTATTATTATTACGAGTTATTATAACTATAACAATGTTTATAATATTAAGTATTATTAAACATATTATTAAAAGAACCTATTATTATTCAATTAAAATCGTAAATACCTACTCAAATTTACTATGTTTTGATACATTTTATAATTGAAGAAATATTGATCGTATGTCAACATAGGTGCATTTGGAAAATATCGTTCACTTGATTTTTTAAAATGTACTATGGAAAAATATTTTATATTTAGTTAAGATTGTACTCCCTGAATTATGTTTAAGATTATATGAAAAAAAATAAAATCCTAAGACGACATAGGATTTTATTAGTGAGCACGTATGCCCTCTAAAGCACATTAAATAATTAAAGTTTCTCAAATTATGTCCACTTTGTTTTAATTCACCGAGTCCAATATAGTAAATTTTAATTTTTAAGTAATTATCCAAAAAGACAAAGTATGGAGATTTTTTATAAATTTTTTTTTGGGTCTCCTGAAAAGTTCCTAAAAAAAAGACAGGATGTTATTCATTGGGCGTGTCGAGATCATAGCATGTCATAGACAATTATTTTGGGTCCTACTCGACTAGGCGAAATGTGTCTGTCCTAGAGCCAGGGGAGATGGTGGTAATGAAGCATTAAAAATGGTATGACCATGGGCGAATTCGAACATGCGACCTTTGGTCAATAGTCTTACCACGCCTTACCACACTTACACCTTACCACGATCTCTAAACTTTTCATTTTAAACTATTACTCTGCATATTTTAACTTTCATTATAATTACTTTACGCCCCTGAATATATTTTTTTTTACATAAGATCCACATAATAATTTTCGTAAGTTATTTTATTAATATTTTAGTAATATTAATTTTTTATTATAGGTATTTCCAAAAAAGCACAAAAAACATTACTTTTGCCATTTGACATTGGTTTCAGGTTATCTCCTGCCCACTTTCAATACATTCGCCTATATTTGCTATTATTTGAAACTTTTGAAAGCACAATAAAAGTCACTAGAAAGTCTATTTCCAGCGATAATTTTAATATGAAAAACATAGGTATTACAAAGATAAAAAGAAAACTTGCAAATCAATTGTAATATTTTGCTTTTTGAGCCAGTTTTTAATTTAGGGCAAACTAATTTTTTTTTTTGTTAATACTCAAGCTAAAAAGAAAAAAAAAAATCTCTTTTTTTGTTTTCTAATTTACCTAATTCCAACATTTTTAGTAAATAGAATTAATATGTTCTTCATACCTTCATAAATATAAATAACTTTTTCAGCACAATAATATTATGTTTTTTTTGTTGTTTCAGATCATCCAAAATGGCCTGTAAGTATAAAAAGTATAAAGATCAAACCGCACTTGCAGCGGAGCGGCATATCACAGACAATATGTTTTTTTAATTATATGAACCAAACAGCATTACGACGAGCTGCAGAGCGGGAAAGTTGCCTCCATAAGAATATTTTGCCGCTCCGCGAAAATTCCAGTCAGTTGACGTTCAACCACCGAGCAAGCGAGTCTGCATGATAGCCTTAAACAAAACATTAATTTATTGATTAAAGAATTATAAACACCGAAATTGAACATATTTTACAGTTAATATTATTTATATAATATGGCCAACAAGTATAATTCAAATATTAACAGATTATTATCATGTAATTGGTCGATTGCATTTGGTAACAGATTAATAAATAGTCTAATATAAATATTAAGGTATTTTAACACGTTGAACGCTTTCTCGGCCACCGGTGGCCGGCACCCACCCATTCCAATTACGCCTTGTCCGCCACCGGTGGCCGACGTGACAAACCTCACTTTGACTTGACTTTCAGAGTCGTCGGCCACCGGCCGCTGCGTGTATTTTACTATTTGGCGTGGCCGACGTGGCCTTTCTCATTGAGAAAGGCCACGTGTTTTCATAGGCCATTGTGTTTTCGTAGATCTATAGCCTAAACTTACTTAACTAACCTACTCTCTTTCCATCTCAAGCAGATAGAGAGGGAGCAGGTATAAACTTTTTTATATACATTTTTCAGAAATTTTCAATTGATTAATAATATTATATTTTTGTGCAGGAACTAATTTCTCACTGGAGTGCGGATTCTCAAAAAGGAATTGAAATACTTACTAAATTTATACTCAAAAAACAAATGTACTCAATGCTAATTTTAAAAGAAATTAGTGGCTTTGAAATATTTTTTTTTTTGTGCTTGCTTTTTTGACTATATTTTATTTCTAATTTCTTGATAAAAATGTCTTTGTATTGTTGGTTTTAAATATTTATAATACCGTTATTACATTATTATGTTTTATTATAAAAATATTACAAATAGGTTAAAATACAAAGAAGTAGCGATAGAATATGATTCCTGAGAAACATACTAATCAAAGCTAAACTATAATAGAATATCCTAATTTTTCATTGTTCACTGACATCTGAGATTAAGTCTCAAAATGAATAGTGAAATGCAAGGGTCCGAAAATCCTTCTGACTCTGGAAGATTCAAACCAGTTTCTTCCTAAAAGTCGCATCGTAGAGTTATAACCTGGACAAAGTGCATCCTAATTTTTTTTTAAGGTGGTTGTGTATTAGTTTCCTTATAAATTTTAAAATACTTGACAAATCGCAAACACTTCGCTAAATTGTCGAAAATTGCAATTTCTTAGAACAAAAAAATCCAAGATTTAACATTTGAGTATACTGTAGTCTGTTGAATGAGATGATGCATCATTAGCCATGAGATGGAGATGATTGAAAGTGGGCTTTAGGTGACGGTAGTCCCCCACATATCTATATACTTACAGAACTAGCAATGATTGATTAATCCCTGATCCTAAACAGTTGTAATTTTAATGTGGCGTATTACTAAATCTAACTTGTTTTTTTTTTGTTACATTCGCTTTTTTTACTGCGTTACTCGATAAGATACGCAGTTTGTTTCCAGAATAAAGCGCCACAAAAAAAAATTAAGAGTACAGAATTCAGTTTTTAGCCCGGTTAGTATGTTTTTCTTCACTGCCCTAATTTAATTTCCTGTGATTTATTTGTTTTAGATACGTGTTATGGTCGACAAACTTACAATATTGGTAGTTCAGCATTCAATAATGCAAAAAAAAAATATATTTAGTGACATAAATGTCAAAAAATATAATACTAATTATATGAGAAATTATATCAACAATTTTTGGCCACTATTAAAAGAGAAATTATATTACTGAAATATTTATTTAATTGTTATAAAGCTATTTTTGGAAAATGAACTTAATATTGTGTACCGTACAACTACCAACCACTACCACTTAAGGTTGTGTATATACCAACTTAAGGTTTGCTGGTATTTATTTTTTTTTCAATATTGTGTTATTTCATATCTTGCAATTAATTTAATATTCAATTTAAAGCCAAAATACGAAACTCTATTACCTACTTAGAACTTTAATTCAATTTAGTAGCCAATTACACATTTCATTTATTGTAACATATAAAATTAATTTATTTTAGTTATAAATTTTCCTTATAATGTTATGCATTCAACGTACTTACTTGTTTTTAGAAAGGTTATAAAATTTCCGCTACTCTGGCTCAAACTTAAGTGAAATTAATATGTCAGTGATCATTTTTTGGTATCTTCGATTTTCCATTAGTTTAATGCCAGTATTAATTTAATTCCGTCCATATGTTTTATGGTTTATTTCTAGTTATTTTGACGTAATTTAGGCCTTATTGTATTTCAAAGGTAAATAATATTTTCAAAAGCGGAAAATATTTTTAAGGTATATGGATCATTTGGGATGAGAGATCTTAATGTAAAATGAGATAAAAATGGTTCTAATTGGACAGACATATGTTCTTGTTCGTATATATGTCTTATGGGTTCTATTGCCCTACAAAAGCGGGACAAGTCTTCCTCCATAGACCATGTAGGACAATTCCATCTTATTTTTACCATATAAATTTAAGTGTCACTATAAATTTTATTAAAGTCATTATGTTGTCATGTTATCTTCTTCTCAGAGACAAAAATAACAGTAAAAATTTTTTATTGATAATTAAGTAATATATTATTACTAAATGGGTCAGGGTAGCCCAAATTATAGAGTAGTGATCCAGGAGTATGGTTCTTGGGCCCAGTTTCAATTCCCAGTGTAAACTGAATGTTATTTTTGTGAATTTGAATGCTAAATCATATAATATTGAGATTTGATCACTATAAAGAAATTTTAAATGGTTATTCTTATATTAGATTCCTCTTAATGGCAAACCTTGCGCTGTCTAAACTTAATTTTATCCATGAAAAATATGTTTCTAGATATGTTTTATTTAATCGAAGACTGCCTAGAGATTACCTCTGTTTCCAGTGATATAGTGTCAGAAAATGATACATTAAATGTTCTTAAAAATTGATATTGTTTATGAAAAACTTATAAGTTTTTTTCTTCAATTCTTTCAGTTAAACTTTCTATAGTAATTACGTTGAATTAAGTTTGGTAAAAAGACACTAATTTAAATTATCATTTAAAATAAATTGTTTGATTTGAAGCTTACATATTTTAGATATTAAAAGATGTTTTATTTGGCTTTTAAAAGTTTGTTTAAAAGATTCATAAAATTTCAATTTAGACAATGTTTTATACTTTAATCACATTTAAGATCTTGCTAGTAATCCAAAATCTGTATTTTCTGTTTTGTTATACTGCCAAAGATTGACAAACATGCAAAAAAAAAGATATATTTTGTCATTTATTTGAAATTAAACAATTCATGTCAACACTTTAACTAAATCTCATTAACTAATATTGTCTTTTTGTCACTACTCTATAAGTGTTTAATGTTTATGTGGCTAAAAGGCCCTTAATTGATTACAGTACTTATTGTAGAAACATTAGAAATGTTAGAAAAATTGTTTAAATTAGACATATTTATGTATCTGTGAATACCAAGATCTTGTCTGAAACTTTTATAAGCCTAAGGTCTGGCAGAGGGGGGGGGGAGGGAGAGGGTACCTAAAGTGGGCTGTGAAATGTTTTTTATATAGAAGAACTTTAGTGCGTCATCTTGCATTTTTAATGTGAAACTATCCTGTCCACACTGTCTATTATCGGGAAGATCATAAGCTAATTTTTTTGCTATTAAATTTTCTTGGGGTAATGGTGGACAATGTGGAATGTAAAGTAAATGTTCCCATTTTTAACATCAATTGCAATACAGGTATTGCTTTAAGGGTGGTTATTTTCAAGCACACTCTCTCTCACTCACTCACTCTTATTTTATTTTCTTAATAAAGTTTTGGTCACTTCATAGATGCAGAAAATGATTTCTTTTAATTGAACCATATCTCTCAATTTTTTTTTAACCAGCTTATAATAAGTAATTTTTCCCTGGTTTCAATCTAGGAAGACAGCGAGTACTTCACGCCTAGCCAAAATATTAATGCAAAACTCGCCTAATTTTATGCTTCTTATTTTAAAGGATGCCTCATCGGTCTCACCTGAACCCTTTACGGTAAGCCTGATCTCAGGCAGTGATTTACATGGCAGCTATAAGTTCTTACCACAACATTGCGAGTCAATGCATTTACATATTTTATTTTTAGGATAATATTTAAGATAAATTTTTCCCATAACTCCAATGTAATAAAAATGCATATCGGTCTAGTAGTATCTAAGTTTTTCTTTTAAATTTGAAATAGTAGAAACCACCACAGTATTCTAATATGTAGATTCATACAGTATAATTTAATATTGAAAAATACTTATTTTTTGCCAAATATGTCAGTTATAAATGATTGTTTTGTTAAAATATTTAAAAAATACATATTTTTTTTTTCATCCTTTCATAGTGTGAAAACTATCTTTCTACCCTTGAAGTTATACTAGAATTCCATGGATTATTTCAGAAATAAACTGAATTCAGATCATTTTATCATTTGTCAATGTAAGGTTTTTATTTTTTTTTGTTATAAATACTTATGTACCCTGCATAATTAAAAAAATTACGTACGGTACGTACTTAAATACTTACGTATATATTATTATATACTATATGAACAAAAACAAAGTATGACAAAATTGCGATGATAAACCACACAGGTCCTTAAAAACCATATTGATAAAGACATTTATCAATGTAAGTTTATGCATAATAATAATATATTTTCCTGTTTTCTCTCCAAATTTCTATTTTGATTTTTTTTAGCTAAATCATACTAAATGTTTTGCTACTCTTTAAATGCCAATCAGAAGTTATTTTTACCTAACCAAATTGCATTCCAATATTTTATTATACCAGTTATTTTTTGTGTGCACCTTGGTCAACGAGCTACGAATTATAGCCGTTTAGTGGCCGTATTGAGTCGTTCCGCCTATGGATGGTCACTTTAGCATTTTTTTTAATAATGAGAGTTTTTGTGTGGTATGGTATTATCTTATTTTATGCTCTTATTCTTTCGGGGCAATGTTTTTGTCAACTTTGTGGTAGCCATCGTGGTGGCAGTCTATTATTGCCGTTCTCTATTGGGGACCCCGACGCGCCTTTCGATGCTCGTTGATCTTAATTAATATTATTTTAATATAGAATTTTTAGGCACGCTAAATATAGTGACATAAAATATGTTAACTTGTTTTTTTCAACACATGCATGCTCAAATTATGTTAATTTTTCGTAAGCACAATTATTGGCTTTGATCGAAATTATTATCACATATAAAAAATAAAACATTCTAATTTGTAAATGTAGTTTTCTTTTCTGACGTGTAACAAACAACAAAGCTTGTCTGAATTTGTTAAGGTTTTAGTTTTATTGGCCGTATTTTGAGCGATGACGGTCCTCTAAATATAAATTATTCATTTTGGGAATGTTTATAATAATCAAAGTATTACTACCCATCATTTTTAACTCAGCGTAAATATTATGTTTTAAATTTGTTATTTATCGTATTTTTTAATGAAATAGTGTTTGGTCAGGAAATAGGATTAAGTGCTAGTTGTACTTATCAGTAGGTATTTATTGGTTTTCAAGTTAACATCATTTCATTGTGGGAAATACGACAGTGACTTTGAATAACAATGAAAATGGCACTATATCCCTATTAAAGTTGGGATTTATTCTTGTTATCCATATAAATCCGTTCATAAGTGAACCAGGGTAATAAAAATATGTATATTGTATACATTTAAATAATCCTAATTAGCACCTTTTGAAAATTGACCTCAATATATGTTTTACAATATTAATTCTCAGTTAAAATTGTCTTAATAAATAATCTTAAATTACATTAATTATGGTAGATGACTTTGTTTTTCAAGGGTGGTCATTTTTTTCTCAAGCTCGAGTATTTTATCATGCAGGTATTTAATTTCCTTATGAACTTCATCAATGGTGTTTGCATTATTTTCTTGAACATGGCGTTTCAGACGTAATATATTACTTTCTGAATTTCCATGTTCACATTCTCCACAATCTGCCCAATGGCTGAGATCAATAGATGGTATACTTTTGCAAATTTTCATTCCACCTTGTAATGTCGGCAGTTTAAAAACATTATTAGAAACTTCAGTTATATTGTCGCTGTTATCACACAGCACTCTGGATAAAGTGACTCTCTTAATTTCGCGGAGTTGATCTGGATGGAAAGTGGTGGGGCTCTCGTACCACAAGCGGTCACCTTCGCGTAGTCTTTTAAATTGCTCTATCAGTAAGCATTGAAAAAGGGGACCAACTTTCGCGTCGGGTAACTGGTCTTCCAATATTCCTCCCACCCACACATCAATATTTTTAGGAGTACCGTAGAGCTGCTCTAGCTTATTACGTACATCTCTATCTGAAATTTCATATCTTAAGTCTTCAAACGAATTTACAGCTGGCATATTGCAAAACTTTCTCCATTCTAAGTATGGAGGAATAGCATGGTCTCGGGATCTTTGAATATTCATTGCCGCAAGATCTAGCGCCACTGCATGGGCATTATAGAAAAGTTTTTCCGTCAACTCTGTATTCAAATTTTGACTGGGTGTTTTTAATTTAGCGGACACTGCAAATAGTCCTCTTAGCAATGGATCTATGCCACCTTCATCTACTACTCTCCATGGAGCGAAGAATGCTTTATGTAAAGGTAAATGTCCTTGAGGAATAGGTTCAAAATTTTTGTCCAAGCGATGCAATATAGGATTTATAAGGGAATGCCCAAATCTAAGAGCTGCTGTTGCAAAAACATTGGATATTGAAGGATTTATAGACGCATTGTATTGTTGGTACTTTCCAAGAGCTGTCATTCCATTGCGTCCAAGAATTATCGGAAGCCAGGATGTGAATGTTATGTGTTGCATTTGTGCTCCGACAATTTTTCTTGCTTCCTGAAATAGCTTTTCTCCATCCCAATGTGGATTTATATTTTTCAACTCTGTTGCCAATCTGTTATGCTCTCTAAACCAAAGCGTGTGCATAGCCAACAGTCCAACTTGTTCGTTTGCTCTAATGTCTCCCGCTACAAAACAATTTATGTTACTTTCAAGTGGGTCTCGTCGACAATCCACACCTTGATTTCCAGCGTATGGCAATAGTGGCTTGTTTCCTGGAAAAACAATTCCCTTCCTCATTGTGCCATCAGCTTTTGTAAAGTCTCTTAGATCGTTTGACAAATCTTCGGAAAACCCATAAACCTGTGAAGCATCTATGAATGATGTCAACTGATTAATCTGCTCCCTAGGTTGAATTTTTCCGAAAATGACTGATGTCATACCGGAGCCACATATTGAACTCGAACGAATAAAATCGATACATCGCCTATTATTCACACGAGGATCCCGAGGTGGAACATCTATCGGGAAACAGGGTGCTGCATATTCACAACTCTTTTTGCAGTCAATTCCATCCCAGCTTTGAGAACTTACGGAAGGTATAGCATGATCAAGATCATGATCTAAAAACTGTCCCCATTGCATTACCATATGAGTAATAGTGTTGTCAGGTGTTATGACCTCCGTTGCTATCATTCGGGTTGACACTAATCTGCTACTAGGAAGAACAAATCCATTGTATGGTATATTTTTAGTCCACCCAACAGGTTGACTGAATCCATTCTCATAAATCGGTTGCATCAATCTATGAAAACCAGTTAATGAAGCTCCGTACATTGGGTTCTTAAAATTGTTGCACGTGCCATCAATAGATCTATATTTTTTATGGAAACAAAGGTCTGTGCATTTCTTTGTTTTTTGATGCAACATACATCCAGATAATTTGGCAATAAGATCTAATTGTTTTGGCGATAAAATAGCTTCATAGTGGAATGCGTCAGTTGTATTTACTTTTTTCCCAGCATTAATATTATTTCTTATGTTTACTAATGTTCTTTCATAAATTTCCGCAGCCCTTGCAATTTCACGGGCTGGCTCATTTGGAAATCTAGACGCTCTAAAGAGCTCACCAAAGTCCACATAACTTTTTTTTGAAGAAAACAGAGTGTCAATTGTCTTATTAATAGCTTCGTCAACATCGGAGGCCGCCTGAGAAAAGGCTAATCTTATAAAGTCATCATTTGTGAAGTCCGCACTATTAGAAACCTTAACAGTTAAGAATGCAGAGCCGGAAATTCGACCATGTTCATTCACTGCAGAACATTCATATCGTCCATTATCTCGTACTGTAAGGTTAAAAATATGTAAGCTACCTATAGCTGATACCTTTTTATGAAGTGTTCTTTGTATAACTGTTCCTTCCTTTTTCCATTCTATAGTAGGCTCAGGATTACCTTCTGTTTTGCATGGTAGTTCTATGTAACTACCTGGAAATGCCTCGATATCATATGGTTTAAATACGAATACTGGTGCTTTTCCTTCTTCTTTAATATCAAGGTTAATTATATTTTCTATGATCCGCTCGGAGCTAACTGCCTTACAGAGATATGATCCTTTTTGTGATTCATCTACGTTAGTTAATTCCAATTCAGTACCATCGTTTCTAAAATATAATTTGGGTGTTGGTAGTAGAACCTCTCCATTCTTGTACCACTTCGCTTGGAGTATAGGAACAGCATTTTCAAAACAGCGTAGGATAACTTTGCTGCCTAATCTTGCTATTATGGACCTCTGAGTCAATTCTGAAGAAGCTGAAACAAAAATTACAATAAGAAACTAGTCTAGCTTATGGACTCATTTAAAGGTCATCGGGAATTGAGAATACTTTAGTGATTCAATTCAATAAAATTCAGTCAGTAGCTCAGTTTTAATTTCCTATATAAGTTATTGATAACTAAATAGTTACTATGACCTATTTAACACTCAACTCTGATAACGGTATATCCCGTAATCGCCGTATACGACAGGTACCGTTTCCGGGTAAAACCGTTACCTTCTTAATGTATTTCTTATAATATTCAAAAGAGTGGCATGTCGCATATGCCTGAATTCATGAAAGGACCACTTTTTGACTTTTTTTTTAAAAGTCGACCACTGTGATCACATATATACACATTATATTAGACTTATATTTGATGATTGTTTTTTATTAGCGGCAAATCGCCTGAAAAGATAAATGACACAATCATTGAAAATATTGAAAAATTTTGAACAAGTTTTTAATTATTTGATAAAGTGCTGGGTAGCATAATAAGGTTCTAAAGAGGTCCTGTACTGTCCTGTGCGCAGGATGTTGGTTTAAACCCAGCGCTGAGTTTTATAAAAATGCATTTTTAACTCTCACCTGTCCTCTTTAGTGTAAAATATTGTCAAATATTATGTAACCATCTAATTTATACATATTTATACCTTACATGTATCAAGTACCTTCATAGTAACCAACTTAGCAATATGTTCTCGGTATGTCTTTTGAGTACAGGTCTCCCATTACTCTTCAAGCAAAACTACTATTTCTGTTGGCTGTGTATATTTAAACTGCTAGTTTATGTTTACTACTATAAAATTGGCTTAACCCAATGATAAGCTAAATAAGATATTTATTTCCGAAAATACATCAGTGTACACAGGTATGACATAATTTACAACAAAAATTAGCTAACAAAAATACATGATGAAGATAGTAATTACATAAGTAAATTCTCCAAAAAGAAATAAAACTAATTTAGATTGACATGATATTATGAATGGGGGGCTGCTAGGTGGCTGCTACACTTAGGCCACTTTTCTTGGGGTCCATTGTGTATTCCTCCGTGCAGCTCAAATCTAGAGCTCCTGCAGCCAGTCCGTCTCTGATACGAGCCGCAGGGTATATGCTGGATTCTTGCTGCATATTTCGGCCATAGCAAGCCTGGGTGCCCCCAAATTGTGCTTCTTTTTTAGTAGGTGAGGGCTGTGCAGTGACAGATTACGTATTTCGCAATCTCTTCTTCTATGTTGCAGCCTCTGCAGATGATGCCCAAGGTAGCAAGGTGTCTGTTTAGTCTGCAGTAGCCTGTTATCATACCAGTTAGGATACGGAGGTTTGCCCTTGGCCTCGCTGTTCTGGCTTGTCTACATTTTGCACTGTCCCACCTGTCTCTGTGCCTGGTCCGGGTTAGATGGTTTAGAGCAGATTTGCATAGTTAGCTGATAGTGGTAGGATAGGTTCTAGGCCGAAAGGAGTATTGCCTGAACCCCTCCTTGCTAGTTTGTGAGCTTCGTTGTTGCCCTGGCTGTGACTTTTACCCGTTGGACCGTAATATTGTTAGCGGATGCAATCAGTTCCAGGGCATGGTGACACTCCAGTATTAGCCTTGAGGTTGTTTTATTGTTTCTAAGTGCATGTAACACTGATTGGCTGTCGGTGAGGAGATAAATACATTTACCTTCGATTCCTCGATCGTGTATTTCTTTGTACCCGGGTATCACACCAGCCGTTTCCGCTTAGAAAATAGTTGTGTGGTTACCCAAAGGCTACTTATGTTCAGGTTCAGTTTTTGCGAGTAGATTCCCGCTCCAGAACAAAAATTTGCTTCATTTTTGAGCCATCTGTGAAGATATTGATGTCGGCATATATGCCGGATGGCTATTCTTCATTGGGGATGGATATCTTGTATTTTTTGTCAAACCACAAGCAGTGAAGCATTTGGTCAGAAGCTAGCCGCTGAAGAGGTGTATCCCTTACCGCCTCTTCGAGGATCCTTCTGTGATTGCTAAAGTTACCTGCATTGTTCCATAGACCAAGTTGTTGCAGTTGGAGGTCCGATTTTGTAGCCTCCTGCTCTATGAACAAGTCAAGAGGGGGGAGGCACAGTAAGGTCTCCAGAGCTGTTGTTGTTGTTGTTTTCATTGCTCCAGTGGTGCCGATGCAAGAAATTCTTTGAATGCTTCAGAGAATTTGTATTTGGGTTGTTCTAGGCCACCAAATCTTTGCGCCAAAGGTAAGCATAGGCCTTATGATAGCTTTATATAGCCATAGGGTGATTTTAGGTGATACCCCCCATGACCTTCCCATAAGGCGGTGAAATTGCCAAAAGGTAATGCGTATAATGCCTAGGTTCTAGGCCTTGTGTCTGAGAGGCTGAGTTGTGTGCCAAATAATTTTGGTAAGGTGAACTCGTTTGAGTTCACCTTACCAAAATTATTTGCCATAAAATAAGCATTTTGCGTTTTTTGTGAACAGGAATAGCTCTGTTTTTGAGGGGTTTACAGACAAGGCGTTTTCTGTGCACCAATTTTCTATGCGCCTCAAGGCTATTTGCAATGTAAGGGGAATTTAATTTTGTTTTTGGTTAACTTGGATTGCATTGATAGCAGAGAACTTTGATGCTCTATTAGGATCATTAAGATCCCCGACTATTAGGATCATTATGTCCTCTGCATAGCCATCATCCATCCATCCATCCATTATCATTGAGGTGTTGTATTAGACTGTCCACCAGCACGTTCTACAGAATTGGTGGCAGAACTCCCCCTGTGGGAAACCCTTGATGACTTGGGCTCTAATGACCATATCCTCTGTGTTTACTTGGACTGCCCTGTTTTGGAGCATGGTTTTAATTCATCCGCTGATGGTAGGGTTAACACCGTATTCCTAAAGAGCTCTTTTTATACTGTTAAAAGGTGCTTTGTCAAACGCACCTTCTATGTCAATGAAACCTCCGAGGGTGGAGATTTTGTTCTCCAGAGCCAGCTCGATCTTCGTGACAGCCATGTTGAGAGCGGTTTCTGTTGAACGGCCTGGGAGATAAGCGTGTTAGTTTGAATGCTGTGGTTTGTTTACCAATGCTACTTCTCGGATTTATCGATCACACAGCCTTTCCAGGGTCTTTAGAAAGAAGGAGGTAAGGCTGATTGGTCTGAAGGATTTGGCTAGGGAGTAGTCAGTGCGTCCTGGCTTGGGTAGCAATATCACTTTTGTTTCTCTCCAGTCAAGGGGTATGTATCTGTGGACAAGGCATGCCCGGAAATATTGTCCGTAGGTGTTTTAGTATTATCCCTAGTCCCCATTGTAGTAATGCAGGGAACACTCCATTAACTCCCGGTGATTTAAACGGGAGAAAGGTGTTAATTGCCCACTTTATCCCATTTCCAGTGATAGTAATGTTGGTGACTTCCCAGTCTTCCTCCGTTGGGGTGTGATCAGGGAGAGCTGGCCAGTCAACTTGGCTTGTAATTTTACTTGAATAATAATATTTAATGAGATCTAAGGACCTACGGAGGAAATAACAAATAAGTTAGGTTCCAATAAATATTCTTTGATAGCTTTTTTAAAATCAGCAGTCTATTATAGAAGTGAAGACTCATATATTTTGGAATTTAGAAGTTCTAGGTTGTGTAGAATGAACAAAACAGCCTTTGTACCTTGTATTGTGTGCGTGTATATTTTCATGTTTATTAAACTGGTCTCTATTTTTAAATAATTCATAAAGTGCTTCCAGAATAAAGATATCATTAATAGTTAATATCCTCGGTGATTTAAAGTGAGGGCGGCACGATTCACGTTGACCAATATTACAAATTGCCCTGATAGCTTTTTTTGGAAGGATGAATATGTCAGCTGCCTCCCACAGCAGAGCCCGACATTAATATCCCATATCTAAGGTGAGATAAAAATAACGCACAACAAACTGATTTAGTAGCTTGCATATTCATGCCATATTCGTCCCAAGAAATTTAATGGAACTGCTAACTTCAATAGGCTCCGTTACATTAAGTGATTTGGTCATATTTTTGGTAAAATGCATTAAAGTAGTCTTTGTTATGGTCAGCATAATATCTGCAGATATGCCCAGTTTCACAATATTTTATTATAAAGGTAGTCAAGTGAGTCTCACAGAGGCTCAGTGAGTTAAACTTTTATTGTTAAGCCCCTGAAATGCAAACAAACATTCTTGGTCTCCGGGTCCTATATTTTAACTGAGGAAATTCCTCTAACCTAATAGATTTGACCCAAATACTGGTTAGGTATTACGATTAAGTATGCTAGGAAGGACGTACTTTGTCTAGATTGCTGAAATGGTATGTCGATTCTATAATTAACCTGAAAAATATATATTCATGACATAACAAAAGTGTATGCTGCTATGTATATGTATACGTATATGGATAAAAATAAAAATCTTTATATAGAAATTCTACCTTAGGATGGGCATTGCCTAGTTAGATAGAACTTTGCATATATTAATACATTAATTAAATAAAATAAATATATTTGATATCTCTATAATTTGGTTGTAATATAGAAATTACTCCAATTAAATTATTTTACTCGGCCCACTTTTATGTACTCGTACCTATGTCCATACAATATATTTTTAGTCTCACATAGTTTTTATTTAGTCTGCTATGGAGGAATTAAAAATTAAATAATATTGTATACCCATCACTGTTTAGTTTACCCTGCACAATCTCATAATGACGATACACTCTTGATGAAATAAAATTAAATAAAGGACAAATATCTTACAAAATACTTCAACGTCAGCCATAGAATGGATAGTTTCGTAGATGTTGTGAGCTTCGCATGTGTATTTTCCTGCATCACTTGCGACAATATTGTTTATTATCAAACTGCCGTTGTGTTCCACCTTAACATGTGGTGATAGTAAAATTCTCTCGTCATTATGGTACCATGTAATGTGGGGTTTTGGTTGACCCGATGCCTGACAATTAAGAATTAGCGCATCGGTCCCTTCGTTTATTCTGACGTCTTTTGGTGTGATGACAAACTGAATTTCTTCTGCAATAAGAAAATTTACTTAGGATTCGGCATTTAAAATATATATATGTGTATAGGTAAAAAATATTGTGATGTGAAAAGAAAATAAGTTGGGATTTCAGCGTAACATGTATTTTTAAGCTGTTTGTGGTAGCAATTTTGTGACCACAATTTTGCTAAAACGGTTATTATGATTTTTTTTTTTTGTGACTGCAAAAAACTAGGTATGTATTAATTATTGTTCCTTTTATCCTTTCACGATGGGCCTGACCTTGCTCAATATTTTTCATTTGTTATTCATTGGGTATTGTGTCAATTATGGAAAGGCTGTATTATGTCAGGTTGGATGGATTTGAATACGTATTTCATTTTATAGGTGGCTGCATTCTTTTTCATTCGCATGGCTTGTGTTGTCGGGGAGGCGCTATTGGGCGCTGTTCCGACTGCCTTGATGTTGTTTTCAACGTGCGAGGCCGTTCATTACAGGCAAATAGCATTCTGTAACTGAATTTTTAACTGAGTATTTTTTTCTGTATGTCTTGTTACTCAGTTGACAGTGTTGAGAAAAGCATCGTTGAATATTCTCAATGGCGAAAAATAACCTAACTGGATTTGACCCACAGGAGGGATTCGAACCCGGGACTTCTGAATTTAGAAGCAGGCCGTATGCAATGATTCAAGAGTGGTCAGACCTGCACCTTGTGAAAAATGAAGATTCCAATCCGCGGGATCAAATAGGCGCTCTACACAATCACGCTGATAAAGTCAAAAAAAAAAAAGTTTAATACAACACAATACAAGTTTAATAAATTTTGTATCTTACAAGCCGCTTACAGTAAAATTTAAAGAGTACCCATACCGAAGGAAATTGTGAACTAACAATAGAAATTGTTTAACTAGTTGTACTTGGCAGATTAGGCAGTAAAAAAAAATAAGAACAAGCATTCATTGAAACAGCCCCATACTAGAATATCGTCAGTAGTCCAACGCCTTAACCATTAGACTACCACAATCTCTATTGATGTCGTGTTTACAAATTTAATAGCTCGAAAAAGAAGTAACTTTCTACTGACTTCTTCCTCTGTATTTTATACACACAAATTACACGTTATAATCTTTCAAAATTCAAAATATTCCACTGCTCCTGAAGATTTTCTTATTCAGGACTTATTCTTATTTGACTTACTTCCAAGATGTATAAGAAACACTGACCCTCATTTTGATGTGTAAGTGTGTCTGTAAACAATTATTTCAGATTTCACATTTACTCACAAATGCGAAAGTTCATATATGATGAGAGCTCTATTTCAAGAAGATTTAATGTTCTGTAATAGACAACCTGTTGTAATATCTGGCATACCTTGTGAAATTAAAACTAGTGTCTGCCACCTGGTGCCAAACATTGAACTATAGTAACGGTGATTGGTCGACTGACCCTTAAAAGGCCTTGAAGGGCTGTAATTAATCATAATTAAAATAACGCACAATAAACTGTTACTAAAATTAAATTAAGTGAATGAAATTATAATTAAAATGTCCTTACCCTCCGCATATGAGTCAAACTGATTATCTTGCAGAATGGTCATTTTTGCAGGTTTGGACGTTGCCTCCCCTATGGAGTTCTTGGCTATACATTCGAAGTATCCGTTGTCACTCATGACAGGGTTATTTATTTTCAATGAACCGTTGTCCAACAGCTCATAGTGGTTGGTTAGAAGTGAAATTTCCTTCGAGTCATGCATCCAAATTACATCAGGCTGTGGGTCTCCCCTAACTTCACAATCGAATATGGCCGTGCCGCCGAAAGAAATCTGAATATCCTCTGGCTCCTTGAGAATCTTAGGACTTTCTGTAAATAGACACCAAAATGCGTAAGAAACAATTGAAACATAGTTGTTTTTATAAACAAAAAATTTTTAATTTACTATAATAGTCAGAGGCATATATAGGCAATAAGTAGTATTGTGACAGGTTTGTCACAATAGTTAATTGAGTAGACTCGGCATAAGTCAAATCTCCGTACGGCCGAGCGTTTCCATTTTCAGACATCGGAGCGGTGTTGGTGATGATATAGACACAACGCAGTCACTGTCTCACCCCGGGCGAAGGGGCTGAGCTTAGTTTTCGACTGACGCTCGTGTCATGATTTTGTCATATCTGCTGTAGATCGCTTATGGCGCTCCTATGCCATTAACTATTTCTATGTATGACCTGCTCAAGTGAGCTAAATTTGAGTGTGCAGGAGCTAATCCACCAAACCGTTTTTTACCCCTATCCTACACTAGAGGTAACTTAACAAAACTAATATGAGGCCATTTTGAGAAATCCCCTTCATATTGAAATAAAACTCGCTTGGCCGAGGTTCATCAAATGTGAGATGACATCAGGTTTTATGGCGCGGAGCAATACAGGACTAAATTATAGCTGCAGGGATTGAGTCAGTGAAACACTATTTTGGTCCCATTTTCTATATTCAAGGCTACCATTTTTATACAACTGAATAAGAACTTTACAGTAATAAATTACACTTAAAATATAAAACGTAAAATGTATATTCAAACGTTGAGCAGTTTTTACAAATTAATACCAAGTATAAAACATTAAAACCATTTTAGAAGCCATATCGTCACAATATGCAAAACCAATGTGAGGAGTTAAGATGAGGAATGATTTTGGAGGGCAGCCGTAGGGCTGCACATAGGCCAAAGTGTGCCGTGTTCCCGTACCTCCTAGACCACAGGTCCTATAGCCAGTCCGTTTCCCAAATTAGCCGCGGAATAGAGGCTGGGTTTCTGCTAGTGAAGGTACATACGTGCACGTTTTAAACCCCGAGAAAAAACGCTTTTGCAGTGAACGCTGGCTCGGCAACGATTTCAAGGAAATGTCTCTAAAGGATGTGGTGACCTTTGCGCCTATTGGATTGAGCCCTACGAAGTAGTAGGGCATCGGAAAATGTGTCCGCAGGCAACACCACAAGTTGAAGCAAGAAATAATAATTTAAAACAGAAACCAGACCCATTAAAACGTCTTTAAAATATTGGCTTGGAAACAAAACAAGCAATCTGCAGCCATGTCGGAATTACGAGTACTTATTAAATTATGATTAAGACCTACCTCTGGGTTTAATTGTGACATCATTAGCAACAAAAACAGTAATTTGCAACTCAGTTTCACAAAGAGTATTAAAACACATCAGAAATTAAAATATTATTATTCTAGGCGTAAATTGTTTTGATGAAATTGCCACAAAACACATTTACCGCAGATTGCTGCTTTTGATTCCATACGGCTCATTCGATATTGGTCCAGATTTGAAATAGAGTTACCAACCACAGTGCAGGTCGTTCTCGGTCAAGCTGGTGAGCGACATGCCGCCCATTGATTCGGGCGTATCGCAGTTGGCGGCCACTTGGAAGGAACTCCTTGCTTTGCGATGCTTGTTGAGCAACTTGAGGAGCCAAATGAGGGAGCAATCGCACACTAGGAAATTGCTATCGAGTCGCAGACGCTGCAGCTTGGGCATGTCTTCGAACGCACCGCGGGGTAGTCGCTTGATCTCGTTGTTATGCATGAACCTACAAAGAATGAATGAGAACGGTCTCTGAATGAGAACGGTCTGCTGGGACCAAGAAGTATTATTTGCAGAGACGACATCACGGTTTCAGAGAAAAAAATATTTTGTTTTGTAAATGTTGACACGCGGTTAGGGAAATAACACTAATATAACAATTTGATAATGGTCCATGGTCTCCCCATGCGCTAGAATTTGCTGATAAACTTGGCAAACTCTTGCGAGAGAAGTCGGGGGATGCGCGCGGGTTCATTCTTCGCTCCTTGTGTCCCTGGAATACTCACAATTTTTTGGAAGAAATTTTTATTTTATAATTATGTCATATAAAATTTTAATATGTTACTTAATAAAATAATACAACTTCATAATAGTATGTCAATATTTCAAATATTCATAATATTCCAAATAAATAAATATTATTATTATAAATTATGGCACTGAACAATCTTTTACATGTTTTTACTTGCGCTCACGGGTGAGTTTGTAATAATTTTAAAAGGTTAATATTAAATAATACATTTTAACAACAGTGATGTCATCCAAATGTTATTGTTTCATTAATTAGTACTAAATGTCATTCATGTTATATTATTTGACCACCCTCCGATGTCATCTAAACGGCTATGGTTGATTTATAAGAGGATCAATCTACACACAAAAGTTCAACCATATTCTTTTGTTAAGCTGTGTTATTTATTAAAGCCCGAGTAAAGGGTAAAGCAATAAAAGTGTCACTGGTATTATGTGTTGAACTCGTTTTTTCTCCCTATTCTATTCATTGTTTGTTTTGTTATTGCCCACTCCTTGAAGGTGAAACTAAAAGTAGTCTCGTTATACGGCCTAAGGTCGCTGATAGTAGCTTCCTTACATGTATTGAAGCTAAATTGAAAACTAAGTATGAGGTAAATGTCTGCTTTGACTCTTAGTATCTCCTCAAATATAGTGTCTAATATACGGCAGAAATAAATTTTAAAACATATTCACGCTCATAATGGTTTTACTTACAGTCTTTGTAATGACGACAGGTTAGACAATACATCAACGTTAAAAGATCGGATTTTATTGTCGTGGAGATAGCTGTAAAAGATAAAAATTGAAAAATCAGTAAAATCAAAAACTATTTTTTATTTTAAAGTACCTACTTAATAGAATATGGTGTAAATTGTATTATATTAATGTTAACGAAAAGGGCCAGGAGGACCGCCACCCTCCCACCTCGTTAGCTTCCTCCCCAGGAAACAGCTGACTTATATCGACTTGCGAAATAAGAGTATTATAAAATCGCCTATTTTATATAAAAAAAATATAGTATTAATTTGTTTACTTCGTAGGTATAGTGAAAATTATTTTATAGTTATGTTTTGTTTCGTCGATATTAAACGTTTTGATCAAAAAATAATGGTAATGCAATAATGCATTATACAAACGTTAAACCGACAGCAGGGCTAGTCGAGACCGCGAGGGAGAGGTTCACATATCCATATTGTATATTTATGATGGTATTGGTGCCAAACGCTGAAGCGACGGATAGCCGAAGCTTGTTTCGCTCGCTACATCCAATGGCTAGTACTAAATTGGTAGTCTGCAACTCCTCAATCGCGTCTCGCTCGCTCGCCAATCGGCGCAAAATCGCTGAATCGTAGGGGTCCTCGCTCTCGCATTGTAGCATTAAATACGATAGAAAGACAGAATTATAGACAAAGAATGAGTGTTTATAGATATATTAGGATGTTTTTGGTTTTTGGCTGAAATTATTTAATTCCGTCATCGATAATATGTAAATAACATATGTAAAAACTAATATCATCATATTTCATACTTTTATGAAAACGTAAAAACAAACAAGATGTTTAATGTTATTTTTTTTTGTTTTCGAATTAAATAAATATTAGATCTTAGGTAAATATATTTTGTACATACAAATATAGTCAAAATAATACTATTCGTTATATAATATTTTGATATTACTATAAAGCACAATAAAAAATAACTAACTATAAAGCATAATATTAAGGAAAGGCAGAGAAAGATTTCTGTTCGGAAAATATGTTTTTTTTATTTGAATCGAACTAAACATTTCCACTATTATATATGCAACTGTCAAAACATGACACTGGAAAATCATTTGAAATAAAACATATCACCCATTTTAAAAAATCTCATTTTAAAGGTTCATTTTAAAAATGATTTCGGGTAAGTGGCCGCCGCGGCTGACTCGAACAAATTCCAGCAGAGAGGCCCAATTTTCAACCACTTTTTGCAGCAAGTTGGGCCGTATGTCAGCAATAACGCGCCGAATATTCTCTTCCAAGGCGTTAATCGTGTCCGGATTATCTGCGTAGACAAGCGACTTCACATAACCCCACAAAAAATAGTCCAGCGGTGTTAAATCGCACGATCTTGGAGGCCACGCCACAGGCCCACGAGACGATTTTTATTTTATTTTAGAGTGATTTAAAAAAAATTTAGAGTGATTTTTTTCTAAATTTGCACTATTTGCAAACGTTGTTCAGGAGTAAGTCTATTCATTATGAAATGGCAAACCAAACTGAGCATAAATCAAGTGACAGCTGTCAAGAACACCAACTACGAAAAAAGTAGTGCCAGATTGAAAACCACGCCTCTAAAAAAACACCCTATATTTATAATATAACTA
The DNA here is from genome assembly GCA_020383195.1 of Neomicropteryx cornuta. Classification (NCBI taxonomy): domain Eukaryota; kingdom Metazoa; phylum Arthropoda; class Insecta; order Lepidoptera; family Micropterigidae; genus Neomicropteryx; species Neomicropteryx cornuta. The sequence continues at coordinate 42,009,739 of JAHKQU010000018.1, forward strand.
TGTAGCCGCAGTTGCAAAGTTGAAACCTACGCTAGCAGCTGGAGATGAGACAGACAAACGTCAAATAAATCACTCTTTTTCTAAAATTTGAATGAAAAGCGCGCGAAAAAAATTAACACGGGATTTATATTATATGATTTATATTTATTTATATTATATGAGTTGTATGTACACTTACAGCTGCTGCAGGCTCTCGAGTCCTTTGAAGGCGCCATCCTCTATGCTATGAATATTATTTTTATAGAGATACAGCAGCCGGAGTCGCTTCAGTCCTTTGAACGTGTCGTTTTCTAAAACTGTTAGGTGGTTATTGCTCAGCAGAAGTGTCGTAAGGTGATTCAGATTAGCAAAGGAACCGGCCGGTATCCGGTGGATATTATTGAAGCGCAGATCGCTGAAACAGAGAAGCAAGTTTAGGCCAAGTCGTCTAGATCCATTCCTGGGTGCAGAATCTGGTCATGCTTACCACAAAAATGCACTGTCAATTCAACTTGGTTCTAATTCAGCTTGCAAGATTTGACCTAAACCGACATACAAACATTGCAAGCTAAATAAAAGCTTGTAATAAAAAAATAAATAAGAATATTGTATGTTTAGATCACCTCCATAACGTTTTTGAGGTCGGTAGACCTGTAATGATAAGTCGCTCTTCGTAAGTTTTGCACATGCTTGGAAGATCTTCTCTGAAAGTTTACAAGCAGTTTTCCATTTCCCTAGAGTACACTTTTTGATGTGTAAACATTTATACGCGCAGCCCGTGGGTGTGTGTGAATTTCGATTTGGTTCGGTTCTGTTGGTGACGCTTCCGTCAAATGAATTAAATCGAATTCGCGCTAGGCTGACATTCCGGATTTAAAATCAAGTTTGCTCTCTTTGAACGGAATCGCAACGAACCAGCCGGTGTGAAGAAACGCAGTTTTATCGCTAAACCGTGAGTCCTAATTTTCCGGCACTAAGACTTATTTATTGCAACAACTCTTACTACACTACGACTAAATAAAATGTAATGTTTGTTAGTGATTTGTGGGCCAATATGTATGTAAGGTTTTTGCTTTAAATTGGTCATGTTTATGTAAATTTAGATCTGGAATTACTGAATTTGAAAATTGTTAAAATAATATATACCTATTATAAGTTTGAAAAAAAAATTATTTAAACGGGGACAAAAATTTATTTAAAAGGATACAAAAAAGGCATCTACCGGCGTTTTTCAGGGAAAAAAATCTATTTAATTTTTTTTTAATCATTAAAATCAAAACGTTAAAATTAAAAACGACAAAAAAGGAGGGTAAAGCTATTTTAGCTTACAGAGCTATTTTGAATATTTTTTTTACAAGCTTTTATTTAGGTTCAACTGAACCACTTCCTCTTACCCTACGGAGTTGAAATTTGACATGTTGCTTCAGTTCCGATGACAATGCATTTTTATGGTAATCATGATCTGATTCTACACCCAGGAATGGCTTCAGATGAAGGAACTCCTCATCGGTCAACAGCACACACGAAATTTTGTAGACGCATTAAGTAAAGCTTATTTTTAAAAGTGTTTTTTTTTACTATTAATTAATTTATATTTCACCCAGGGCAAGCCACATTTTTGATAGTCGTTTATTATGATTTCACACCGCTCTCTTGCCATCATGGATATATGATATATGCCATCGATGATAATCTTTTATATGTAGAAACAGATACAGCCCATATATGTAGTCACTCATGTGTCCTTTGTGTTCGACAGATGTGTACAAATCGATGTCATTTTCTTCCTGACTTTTAAATGTGTCAAATTACAAACCTATAACATCGATTGCATTAAAAGCAATATTTAGTACCTAACTATTCATATTTAATCGGACCTAACTGTTTTATAAGCATCTCTTTCTGTACTTACAGATTAGAACATTTGACATAACTGCCTGGTATTTGTTATTTTCGAGTTGAAACAGTTAACGGTCAAACGGTTATCTAAATAACTACGTAATATTATTTTTACCAAATAGTAAAAACATTTACGAAACAGTATGTTTGCGTTACAAAGTATTATTGGATTTTACACGGTCGATTAATTCTGTGACCGCCAAAGAGATATAAAAGAAGCATTATGCCTCATTAACTACGGTAGCTACCTAGTAGGTACGGTTATCCTTTAACAAAGTCGTATATATACAATATTAAATCAACTACACTTTAAACAAACTCCTAATGAAATTCCATACGACTTTTGTTCTGGATCGATAAGCTAGGTTAACGCTGACATAACAAAGCCAATTCAATGACTTTTAAAATATTTATTTATTTAACGTATAGGCATTAATGATATTGGCTACTATTTACCAAGCAACTGCAACCTCATTTTAACGTAATCACGATCTGATGTTTATTCCATTTTTTTCATCATGTCTTAAATCCACTTTAATTCAACAAATTGTGTAGGTATATTTACATATTTGTAATGTATCTTATATTCAGTGAGTTTGACGTAATTCGTCCTCAATATCACGCATACTACAATTAAAATAATCATCCAACAATTGTTTTTTAATTTATGTTTTTATAATTTTCCACAAATTAATAATTATAAAAAATATGCACTAATTTAAATAAAATAAAATAATAAAGCATCAATTATTTACAATTTATTTTTAACATAGCCCATAACTCACTTCAATAAACCGCAAAAACCAACAATTTTTACTCCATTTGACCACATAGCACTCTTTACATGTGCAGGGTTAAATCCGGACATTATATTCACATACTATTTTTAACGTAACATTAATACCAAACTAGACCCCCTCACCCTAGCACAAGAAAATTTAGGTTATTTAAGTAGGGTCCAAAATAATTGAATATTACATAGTTCAAAGCAATAAAAAAAACCCTATTTATGTTTACTGTTAAATTATTTTTTTCTATATCACATAAAGATACACAACTACATAGGTAGTATACTAACCTATTGTTTAAATTAAATTAATTGAAGTCATATTTTAAGACTAAATCTGGCATTAGTATTCAGTAATCCAAATACCTATTTTAAATTTATATTTAATGTTTAAAATACGCATTGTATTTTCATATACTCGTAAAATTATTTTTTATTGATATTCTTTTCTGTTTTTATTGTTATTTCTATCAATCACAAGTATTTCCATGTTTATAGCTACTGATTTTTTCTCGATTGAGACTCGATTTCATTATTTGTAGATTTTCAATTATCTATATCTGCATATGTACCTCACTATTTTGATCGAGTGATTTTGCTAATCCCGTCTTTATAATAACTTAAACGCGTCTTGCCAAGTTTATTTCGATTTTTTAGTAATTTTATCGTTTTATGATTGAGACTAGATTATTAAAATTCTATTCTCAATCTTTTAGTAGTTTTATCGTCTTTTAAATACATTTTAAACGATTCAAATATCTCTCAAAATAACGGACTAATAAACATATATTTTTAACACGCTGTATCTCCGAAACGAAGCAATTGCATCCACCTTTCTCATATCTTTTCCTAATATAAATTCGTCCCTAATATTTTTATAGTGAAACTTTCTCAATCCTACCTACATCCTCATTAGAGGTGACTGAAATAATGGATTTATCCAGCGACACTATTATATTTTCAGTGCCACGGATCGTCAGCACTCGGCAGATAACTTTGATTCGTCCGAGTCAATTAAATTATTCCGAATCAATCTTTGCCTGGTTCGCCTGGTTTGGATTTACTTGAAGAATTATCACCAGTAAATCAAGGACAATTACACAAGGCCATATTGGGCTTGAGGCTGTAGATACTGGTATGTAGTTTATCTACAACATGGGTAATTCGTGTTTGGCTGTAACTCATAAGTAACTAGTTCAAAATCGTCACGGAAATTTTATTTTATTCGTGAACAAAATGTAACATTCAACTGTAGCTGTCTACGCGGATGATATGCAACTCTATAGAAAATATCTATATTACCTTAAACAGGCGTTCCGGATTGTGAATTTAGATTAGGGACGTTTTCTTTATTAGAGTCGGCTTTACTGAATTTTGATAAATCTATGACAAATTAAAGACTCTACAAATGTCAAAGATCTGAAAAGTATTGTTACTGTATAAAGAGAAATATTGAGTAAAGTCTGTACTGAGGGCTTCAGGTCGAAAATAAGTACATTGACATGACCAAAATACGATCAAAATTCGCTATTAAGTTTATATAACATTGAAATTGTAAGTACAGATGGAAAATTGGAATACCTGAAAATGAGACGAGAAAATACATTATAATCACTCAACAAGATCTTTACAAGACCATTCACACGTTTAAGATCAAGATCAGGTTCGATAATTTATTTATTGTGATTACAGATAATATAATTATGCACCGAATTCCAATGCAATTTGTTTCCACAGTAAAAATATTTTCTATCGACGTCTTACGTACTTTTATTTTTAGTTTATTTTATTTATTTGGCAATTAAACACTTAGTTTATACATAGACAACATACATTAAAGATTACAATGTTAACTTTTATATATTTGCACTGTTAAAAATATTATAAGTGTGCAGCAACAGTAATTCACGAAAACTAAAACAAATATTTAACATATACTTTTTAATAATAGGCAGATAGAAAAACGAGGAATTAAACATTCAAAACTTTAAAAAATTGACGGTTAAACTCACTTATACTACAACAAAATATATCAATGTCATTATTAGAAAGCTTATTTTACATTTTGCTTACTCTTACTTATGGGTAATTACTCTTGCTTATGGGCAGATGAAAAAGCTCTTTATATCTAGTAAATCGAGAGTGCACGATATTTAATCACAGCAGTTAGTTCCGTGCAATTAATAACATTATTTAAGATTTTGAATAAATGTAATATGTCAGAGACAAACCATTATTTAATCACACAAGTCACATTAGTACGATATTAACGGTAAAAGTAACGACCAACTATTCTAAGTATATAGGAAGTGGTTAAATGAAATAAGAAAAAATATAAATTATATCATAATTTCAATTTTGAAATTGATTGACTAAAATCTTTAGGAATAATTAACGCCATTGAATGCATACAATAAAAGTGATGTTAGTATAATAGATCAAAGTATGGGCATAATATTATGAGTAATGTTATTAAAAATAATGGAATGTTATAAATAATTAGAGGTACAGCGAAAGCAAAAAAAAAAAAAATAGTAATGGGCATAACATTTGATAGGGATAATTTGTAATGTTATAGAAGAGAACAAATAAAAATCGCCGAAGAATTTCGCCACCACCTCTTCATCACACATTCGTTAGTATAATAAATCTATAGCATATGTTAAAACTTCAAATTCAATGTCGCTTGCGCGACTTTTATTGACAAGATTGACAGCTAAGATTAAAATGTTCTTTGTTGTAAATGAACTCTCTGCAATGCCCTAAACTTTCGATTGCCAAGAGTTCATTTTTCAAAGTTTTCCCACCAACAGATATATAAGTAGCGATATGGCTTCTGTTCGAAATGTCCGTTACCGGTGTTTTGATAACTATAAAAGTCGGACTTGGTATCAATTCAGAATGAAGCATTCATCCAAAGTCAGAAACTCCTTAAGTTGCACAGTGTCACAATCATAATCTAAATGTATCTTAGATTTTATGTCTCAGGGAATACTTTCTGATTGTTAGATCATGATTGTCTATGAATGTTTTTATCTAGTTTTTTATAGCCCAGTTTATTATGGTTTTTGTAGACTTCTCTTTATAAACGCCAGACATTGGCACTTGCTGCGGAGCGGTGCGAATTACGACTGTAAATATACAGACGAAACAGGCCAGATGAAAATTTATAAACAAAACGTAGTCCGGTTTCCGATGCCCAGTCCGATGGATATCAAATTCTTTGCGTCTTATACACATTATGGGTTATCGCACGAATGCAAAATGTTTGGAAAAAAAATAATAAGTTTAAATGTAAGGAAAAAGCTTGCAAAAAAAATATTTAGTTCAGAGAATGTGATAATCTGAACTATACAGTAATAGATGCATGTTTATTTCTGGATTATATTTAAAATTGTATATTGTATTGATCAATATTGATCAATACAATATACAATTTTACTATATCTTAACGATTTGCACGTAATGTGCATATATTTTACACTTTTCTTTTTATTTTTAACCATGACGATTCATTTTCATATAAACTACGTTGAACGTAAGTTATTCTTGTAAATATCCATTAAACCATTCCCTTTTCATTCATTATACATCATATTCGTTACATTTTCGCTTTTTTTCATAATTATTGTTTCTTTTTTAAATCATTTATTCACTACTTTAATGAAAGTTTGACCGTATTGCATATCGCACAGGTAGGTAGGTGAGAGTGAAAAGCTTTCATAAAATACAGGCCTGTATTTAAACCAGCGTGCATTACCTCAAGCGATGCAACTATCTGTGCGTTCAATATTAATTTTTCTTTGAACATTCTGGCTATATAATCTATTAAAAAAATTTCAATCCTTAAAATATTAAAAAAGCAATAAATGTCAGTACTGTCAAACTTTTATATATGTTAAACTAAAGGTGTTTACCTATTTTAACATAAAAATTATCTAATTAACGGTATTTAAGCAATACATTTGACTATTTTACTATATATATATTGAAACAATCATAATCATAATCGTATGTCAGGGATATATAAGGGATGTCACTCTCATACGAGAGAAAGTTTTTACAAATCTTTTGACTGAAGGTCAAAAGATTTGTAAAAACTTTTTACTACAGCTGAGGAACGGAAATCAAACATAATTTAGTGAATTCAGAATAATACAATTTAATCAAAGTTAAATTAATGGAGTAGAAAAAATGTGAAGGAGTCAAATAAATAGAATTGTCATACAGAAAATTATGAAAAAAAATAAAGATTGATATCATAATTAAATTAATTGAAAGTGATAACAGTCTTTTTGTATAGTTAAATGTCCCTGACAAAGTAAGATAGTTTTTGATGAATTTCAGAAATTCAGATTCAGAAATTTCAAAATTTCAGAAATCAAGGCAGTGCCAAACATTGTTGGGGCACCGAGTGTAAGATGCGCTGTTTTGGCGCGAATGGGCACACTTCACGATTTCAAATTCCAAACTGTGCTGACGATGGTCAGGTGTTAGTCTTTATAGGGAAATTAATTTCTCGAAAGTCGAAACCCTTCTAGGGTCGCGGCGCGCGGCCCATGACGCCAGCCAATCAGGGCGTCGGGAGTCAGTGATAACCGCTAACTCAAACCAATGAGCGTTCAATAGGCATTTTGAATGATAGCCGTTTCGAATACAGTAGACTGCTCGAAAGATTTGACGTTTCTCCAAGGTAGGTAAGAAAATATCGCGAAAGTCAAGTCTGATGGAATATTCGAGAACATTTAGGTTATATTTATACCACATATGAATAATAAATAAGAGTGTTGATTATTGATAAACTAAATGTCAGCCAATACATAGAATAAATAGTGTTGAGGTGAATTAAGTACACAAGAACATTATTTATAGGTTATGATTAAATAAATAGTTAGTATGCATTTGCTATATCCAATCTGAGGCATATTCACGGAGGAGGAGGTTCACGTTACACTAGATCCTTCTTTGACATTGGTTCTATAACTCATAGCATTCGTTTGAAGGTTGAAGGTCGCTTCTGTAGAATATCAGTGGCCAATATTTCGTGGTATCTGTAGTTCGCTTACAGCTCTTCTATACCGTCGACTATTTCTATAGCTATTACGGACGAATTTTCAATTGTTTCGAAATCCTTACGACATGGGTTAACACTAAACGCAGATACAACTAGGTCGCCGCAGTCGCTCGCATTTTGCTTCGCTGCAGCACATATTAGAGCGAAGCGATTTACTAAAATTTTCTAAATAAAATTTAGTCTGTGACAATAACTTTTTAACGACGGGATAGATTTTGATAATTTTCTATAATGAGGTATTTGAAATCTCTTTGATACAAATGCACAAAAAAAATTCATCCGGAAATCAACAGCATAACTTTTTAACGACGGGATAGATTTTGATAATTTTCTAAAATGAGGTACTTAAAATATCTTCAATACTAATGTACAAGAGAATTTCATCGGGAAATTGAAAACATAACTTTTCAACGAATGGATAATTTTCTAAAATGAGGTTTTTGAAATCTTTTATATACATTATAAAATTCGATTAATTATTTTCGAATAAAAAATTTTCAAAAAAACGCGTGACTTTTTTATAATGGATATTCCCATAGACAATTTTCTTTTGACCCCAAAAATTTTATTTTTGACAATATTTAAAATCAAGCTCCGTCACGACCTTCACTTTTTCATGTAGATTCTCTCAAAATCAAAAATTTTTCAAATCGGTCAAGGAATGACCAAGTTAGCCCGTGACAAAGTTCTAATTGGAGTCTCCTTATGAGAGCTTCGCTCGCTACGCTCGCTTCGCTCTAATAATATATAAACAATATAATACGTACTTTTATAACACGACACAGAAACAGAAAATAGGATATTTTAAAAATTTCCTATTTTAAAAAAATGGAGTTAAACTTGAAAAAATGTAGGGTATTACGTACAAAGCCCAAACGGATTGGTTTATTTATTATAAAAATGGCTCAAGAAGATGTCACAACAATAAACCATATAATAAATTTTAAGAAATCTGGTATTATGGAGACAAATCAAATAACAGTCATTATTATTACTTTTAGAAATGTTATTCCAAAAGCCAATATAAATTATTTAAAAAACCTGTTCTAAGAGAGGCCAGAAGGAGGTATCAATCAAAGGATAAAACCAATTCTGCAATGGATCCCAGATTATATGATATTTACATTTAATTTTGTATACACCGCGAAAGATAACGTGGTATTTATACAATCGAGTGCGAATAAACTAACTTCAAAACCAAGACGCACTAATTTAACTTTTTATATAGCACCGTCTACGTAGCGTTTATGCTAACCGTAAATCAATACTTAATTATCTGTTAATTTTGTATTCGCAACGAATAAACGAATTTTGTATTTAAATTAGACATTATACCGTCTATTAAAAGTTGAATATTTAATGCATACCAAATGAATAAATAGTGATAGTGTTATAAAATAGCTCTGATAGAAAACATTCGAATAAGAGTTTATAATCACAGATTAATTTAATTGTATAATATTTATATCATGCAATAATCAATATAACGTAAGTGTTTATCGTATCCTATTTTACGCAATAAGTAATTCGCTTTATTGATATAAAAAAAAATGAAAAAAAATGGATAGAATAAAGATTGTAAATGACTATGTAGTATTTAATATTTTTAATTAACTAATTGGTACAAACGGTATTTCGGTATATATGTAGGTACCATAGCACACCAAATTAAACTTAATAAATTGATAGATTGTAGGAAAAAATCTTATCCGGTGGTTTTATAGTTGTTTATATTATTTCAATAATCAATTTACCAACTATTACTGGTTACGTTATTCTAGGTGTAAATTAAATCGATATTTATTTATTGCAATTCAAATATACTATAGACCACTCGAAGATGCACACATTATAAGAGCCAAAGAGGCACTGAATTAATTAATGAATGGTCCAGCTAATTAATGAATTCGTCTAACAACACAAAACCAAAATTTATTTAGCCAAAGAACAAAATAAATACATATTAGGAAGAGCGGGTGAAAATGTTATATTGCTGAGTTACAGGTGCTTTAAAAATAATCATATCTTGGTTTAGTTTAAATTTTAGTTGTTTTATTGGTATGTACAGATAAAACTATAGTCATCAAATTGGTACAAGCTATTTACACCACTATATTGTAAACTATGCTCAGGGAACTAGACTACCGTCTGTACTACAGAAGAGAGTCCGTCCTCAGTTTTAATTTTATTTCAAAGTCAAATTAAAAGTCCCGGTATTAAAAGCGATTGGTATAAAAATCATAAAAAATAAAAACACGCAGATGTCAAAACACTGTATCACAATTATTCGACTTTAAATAAAATATTTTACTCCCAATATTACGAGTAGTAATAAAAATTGTTATTTTGCATAACTAGTAATTTTCGATACAAGCGACCTTTTATCAGTCGGTCTGCAAGTCTCAAGTAAATAAATAATGCTAAACTGTTGTTTTTCTTTGTGAATATTCTCCCCGCAAAAAGCTTTGAATTTAGGTTATAAGAGGTGTGATTGCTGAGTTATAAGTATTTTTAAAAAAAATATATTTTAATTTGCGGCCGCCGTCTTAACTACGAAATTATTGACAGATCGTAGGAACGCGGAAAAGGAAAAAAAATATCGATGTTTCTAGCTATTAAGTTTACAGTTATTAATATATAAACTATGCTTTTAATATAATTTATGGTAGGGTATAGAGTAAAGATTTTTCATGGTAATTTGAGCATTAGAGTATTTATGTTTAGTATTTAATACTTCAACCACCTGCCCAATTAGCTTTTCTGTCTGTGATTCCTATCCATATGTAAGTGCATCTTTATCATGATTTAAGAGACCTAAGCTATATAGAAAGTATTCCTGCCTTTCAATGGTCACTTTTTTTTAAATATCCTATGAAAATAATAAACTTGAACCTGTTATTTTTATTCAAATAAATAAAAAATAAACGAAAACCTAAAAATTTTACTACTAAAAAATGTTACTATTTCAAATTTTACTAATTAATATTATTTTAAATATAAGAATAAATTTGTTCAATCCATCAACCCACGTCGTTCCCAATAAGGTGTCAACTTCCGTCGAATGATTCTACAATATATTTAGTGTAAAAAACAAATAAAAAATAAATCAATCGTTCGGACATGATATAAATGTTACAAGTATTATCTAGAGTCATGCGTGGGATGTGTTCGGATTGCGTTATATTTCGAAGAGATGATATTTTTGGAAGATGCGCGCATAGTTCACTGGCCATGAAAAATGAATAGATAATGAAGAAGAGCATTGTTCTTCCATTGATATTTCTATTCCAATTTTTCTATTTTTCAATTTTCAATTTCAATGTTGCCAGAAGCAACTTTTATTGTTCAACTATATACAATTACAATGTATAAATCCAGCTAAGACAATGTCTTATCTGCCGGTTTCTTAATCTTAACTAAAAACAATTTATTTAAACGTGCATAAAATCCAGATCAGAATGTTTGCAGTCTGTTAGAGTTTGCATCTCCTCTCTGGTCTCTGCAATATGAGTGGACTTGGAATTTAACATATATGACGAGGTGGCTAATTATTTTCATACGCAAACTTTCGAAGACCGACGTACCATAGCGGATATGGCACTTCTTCATGATCTCATACACAGAGTAAACACACAGAGTAAAACAATTTATTTAAACGTGCATAAAATCCAGATCAGAATGTTCAAAATCAGTTACACTTATTGTGAGAATTCGATGTCTATCTGTCTCAGACCTGTATCTTCTTAAAGGTTACTCATACAAACTCTTAGTAGGTATGCTATCTTTAGTGTATAGATCATAATAATTTTATTTTCATCGTTTTAATTATTATTTCTCTTTTATATCGTGTTTTAAAAGCTTATTGAAACTTGAACATTATTGCATGTAACGTAATCAAGCAGTAAAGGTGAAAGCTGTATTTTTTTTAGGTAGATTTCATTAGGAAAGCTACCTACTGCAATGGGTACGATGTCATTACTTTCGGAATTGTCATTAATTACGACAGATCCTCACGTTTCACATCCCCTATCTATATCATTTTCCCGTGGACACGATAACTGCCGTAATTTTAAACCAATCACTTTAAAATGTTGCTATAATGCAATGTTGCAATGTTGCAATGTTTATAATCGCTTTTATACTGCACGTTCGTGAGGAGCATATTGGAGTATAGTTCTATTATCTGGAGTCCTCATGAGGTTACTTATGGTAATATCCTGGAGGTTATTCAGAGGAGGTTCCTTAGATACCTTTATCTCCGTAGGTATGGATATTATCCAGAAATGTTTCCTAATACGTATCCATCAGCATTTGTATTAGGGATGTTAGGCTTTAACACACTCGAGTTTAGGCGGCAAATCCATACGTTGTGTTATTTTTATAAGGTTATTCGCGGTTTCATCGAGAATCCCGTAATACTCGGTGATATTGGTATATTTGTTCCGGACCGTCGTACTAGAGCGCGGAAGCACACGTTATTTAAGCGGTTAGCGTGTCGTACCGACGTATACAAGTATAGTCCGGTTGGGAGAGCAGTCGAATTATTAAATTCCATTTCCGTGGAAATTGATATTTTTGTCTGTTCGCCCAATGGGATTAAAAATCTGCTTTCTATTACGCCGTTGTAGGATCGGCGTGATTTATTTATGCATTAATGTTTGCCTGGAGGCATTATTTTAATTTTTTAGTTTAGTATGTTTCATGCTATTGTTTTTTGTTTTTAATGCTTTTTGTTTTTCTTTTGGTAATTTAATTTGTTTTACTGTAATTATAATGTACATGGGGAAACCTGTTAAATAAATAAATAAATAAATAATGTTGCTAGTGAAATGTTGCTATAATTTTCTTAATATATAAGATAATACTTATTTATAAAGTAGTACTGTGTAGTTATGCTTGCAACTGCATACACTTAACAATGATCTTATTGTCAGTAAACTCATATAACTAACATTAGACATGAAATAAATCACTCTATATGTGAAAAACTTGTAAGGATACAAGACTAACCTATATCATAAGTTTTTATAAGTTTTCTTCTCATCTCTTGTATCTGTTGTTTTTCCGTGATTAAATAAATAAATAAATAAATAAATAAATATGGAATTCATTTAAATTTTAGATTATTCCTTAGATAAGGGCCTAAAACTTATCAAAGTAATCTGTAGGCCTATAATTCGTGAGGAACCTCGCATTCTCGCTGCGCAAGGGTACGGCGGGTTGGCGTGCGCGAGCTGTCGTACGGTGAAGTGGATCGCGCGGCAGCTCGCGCAATGTCTGATACAAATTCGTACATTTGGATTCGCTTATCCCCTACTTTGGTCCGGTGAAATTTTCTACGCCTCCGGCGTTACGAAAGGAATATTTTTCATTTAATACAACCCTTTATTTTAAAAAAATGCAAAAATGAGTACGTTCCGGTACTAATGTTTTATTGTCTATTCTTTCTTTTGGCCCTACAAACTTATTTTGAAGGTTGGAATTTTCATCCGTGTAAAACATTAAAAAGTTATACGAAATGTGTAAATGTCAGCTTCTGCAGGTGAGTTTTCTTAGTTTTTAATTAGGTTCAAAGATAGTTTCTATTTGGAAAGAGGTACTGGCATTGGAAACAGGCATTCGATCCGCAAATAGATCCAGGAAGTAAAAAAATTAACTAGACATTTTTCTTCCTAAAATAAAGATTTAATTTTAGCTAGACGATTTTTCCGACCAAGGCTATTTAGGAGCTAATTCCAGACCACGCTGATCATTTGTAACATGCTTAAAAAAATCAAAGCCTGCTTACAAATCATCTCTTACTCATCTCCCATTTTAGTTTTGACAATGAATCTGTATGACTTCTATTTCTGAGAAATTTAATAAATAATAAACTGCTAATTGTACTTAATTAGTCGAATTAAAGATATTAGAGCCTTAAGAAAAATAGTAATTGAAAGCAAATGAAGGGTCTAAATTCTAAAACATAAAAAAGTTTCTTTTCCTTTACTTTTTAACTAGATATAATTTATTTTATATAAAAAGAATTAGTGACCTAACTTATAAATAATTATTTTGGACCCTACTCAGCTAAGCTTAACTTGCTTGTGGTAGAGTCAGGGAAAATGGTGGTAACAAAGCGTTATAAATTATATTACTATGTACGGATTCAAACCAGCGACTAGACTACCCAAAGTAAAACTATGTTATATGTCCGATTTAAAGAATTACGCTACTTCCTTGCTTCTTATGGTTTTGTTTCTTATTGTCATTCCATCTCGAGTTGTTTTTGAAACGATCTTTCCATCTCACGTTAACAAACATAATGTTTATTTATTTGAATATTGGCAAACATATAGCGTTCCTATAATCAGAGAAAATAAAGAGTGTAAAATTATACGTATGGTTTTAAACGTGTTTGCAAATAACCTTACACACACATACTTATTAGATGGCGAATGCCGGGGTAACTCTAGACCGAGGACACATTGTGCCACATTTTTTTTAATATTTAATTAATGGATTACACAAATAAATATATATTTTCTGTTTAAATAAAATCGATCAATTGAGAGTCCTAAAACATTGGGAACACTGGGTAAAACATTGGGCGAAATTGTATCAATTTTTTTTTTAATTCCAAAATATTGTATTGTTTAACTGTGGGTAAAATAGGTTTTACATGTATTAAAAGTAAATATTTCACAATTTGCTCAGGTTTTACAATAAGACATCGGTTAAGCTTACAAATACAATAATATGATATGACATGGTTTTTTTACTTTCAATTGTAGAACTGTACCTACTGAGATACGTAAGGTACGTTTTAGCATTTATCAAAATTTCAGATGTGGCCTGGTTTGCAACTATACCTTAGATAAGTACTGATGCTTAGTAAAGTCAAATAATTAAATTAAAGTTCATGTCACTTACACAAATTGAACAAAATTTTTGAAAAGGAACTTTGACATATATTTTTCCACAGTTAGAACTAACTATTTTTCTTTGATCGTTTGTTAGAGTAGTCTGATATCACTTACATAGAAATTAGATTGTTCCAAACTATATTTAGTTTCGGTGCCACACTCAATACCGACCATTTATCATTTAAGAAATAAGTTTTTTTTTAACCTTGAGTTAGGTCTCAAATATGTTCGTTTGAGATAATAATCGAAATAAAAGTTAAACAAAATGAACCGCAATAGGTTCCTTTCATAGATATATGGGCATTTCAAATTTATGGCCCTGAGCCAGTTCTTTAAATTATGCAGCTTTTGTTCATATGCTGAACCATAAAATAACTCAAGACGATCAAACGTGGAGACAAAAAGGTCGCTTCAAAATAAATTATACATAAAATATTTCCTCTTTTGATGTATCGTGACAACATTACAACCGTATCAAATCTGAAATCTATTCAAATCTCTCAGAAGCTCCATGAGAATTTTTTCTCTACATCATTGCGTTATCTGGCTCATTTCATCCTAAAAAATATATGTTAAAAATAATAAGCAGAAAAAAAGGAAAATCAAATAGAATGTAGTCATACAATTTTTAACGCTACATCACCACCATCTCCTTCGTATCAGCACAAGGAATTAAATGGTTAGTGTCCAAAATGATTGTATATGACCTGGGTCAAAGCAAATATCTCCCAAATATATAAAAGTTCACGTTTATAACCATTTTGAAAAATATACATAAATTAAAATTTAGTTCCCGGTACACACACATTTGGTTAACAGTGTAAGGGAGGACGCTATTTTTAAAATTTGGTCATTAATTAGGTAATACATTCAATAATAAAACAAATTATAATGAGGTTAATCGTATATTCTTTCTTATCTAAATGAAACTTGACCCAGTCAAAAACTTTAAGCGAAAGACGAAGATATTTTTACAAATAAATGATTTAACAGAGATAAATGAAATATTACTAGAGGTCGCCCAGTGGTCGAAATTCGACCGTAATTCATTATTTTTTTAATTTAGAGCGTTACTAGGGTTCTTATATCAATACATATGAATATTTTTAATTTTGTTCTATCACTTCAGCTGTGAGCGTGTACAAATGCGCCATTAGCCTTTAAATTATTTAAATTATTTCGCGTCTTGATCACATATTTTATTAAATTAGTAGCTCCTGGTTAAATATTAATAATAATACTATAAGTTCGGCATAGTGCAGGGAAATGAGAAATGGAGGTTTGGTTTTGTATTAATAAAGTAAAAAAAAATAATTATTAATTAATTTATTAATAAAAATTGTATTTATTAATAAAGATGATTGTTTGCGCACACATTATATTCAGTATTTGATAATATTTATTCTAATTCATTACAAAATAATTCTGCACCTAAGTTGAGAAGAAATGTTGAATGCGCTCAAATTGAGTTTAAAATGGTGATTATTCAAATAATCGATTATATATCTTCTGAAATTACCGAAAGGTATTCTGAATTTTTTTAACTTTAATCTTAAATCTTAAACATTATAATTTTTACGATGAATTTATAAAATATTGTTATTATTTATAAATATTGTCAAAAAGATAGGCGTTTCGTTTTGGAATAAAAATAGATAAATAAAGTAACACATTAACCTTCTTCGTCAGAATGAAAACGGCTTTTTTAAAGCCAAAGTTGGTATGTAGCTGCTGCCACGTTATTATGAAGAATTCCCGGTAATAAAGCATGTCTTCCGTGGGCTTTGACCTCGCTCGACGTTCTGAAGAAAATGTCAATGAATGAAATGACATTGTTTGGAAATTACTAAGAGATCAAAAAAAATAAGAGGAGGCACTCCCTCCCTTATCCCTCTCTTTACCCCCCCCCCCCCCGTGATAGGAGTTGCCGACTACACAAATTCTGTGTACGCCACTGCTGGCAACTTATATAAAAACATACTTAATGCGATATCAAAATATTCGATATTACAAAATATTGAAAAATTGCGATATTTCATATTTGTAAAAGAAAGAAATAACTTTTCACAAAAAAAAACTATGAAATGCATTTTGATGAGCACTCAGTTCACAAAAATACAATTCAATAAAAATCAATCAAGAGGTCCAAAACGGTTACCGTATTAAAAAATAAATTTACGCTGTCCTATAGCTGTAATTCTATAGTACAATAATTTGCTGTATCTTATGGTTTAGAAAAATGGCTTTTCCAATTTTTATTTTTTCAGCAAAATGACTTCAATTTCTTCAGTTTAATGATAACATAATTTTAGATCAGTCCAACATTTCCGAAATGTGCGGTATTAATTCATTTACACCCGGTATATTACAATCGCTAGAGTTTATATTTTTATAAGGGAAGATGTTTTATAGGTGTTTTTTGTGATTATTGTCCGAAAAGTTACAAAAGAGCCATAGGGAATGGTAATAGTTTTATAATTTACATTTTTTAAAGGTAAAAAGCGCGGCATCCAGGTGTCGGCACTTTCGCGATAAACACGCGTATGAGTCATGACTGCTACGTATTGACTGTACTTATAGGAAATTAGTGAAAGTTGTTTTGCTGTAAAATCAGCAGTGTTTGTTGGCAAGAAGCTTGAAGCAACCGACCGAGATTAATGTTTAAGCTTATATATGGATCGAAAGTTAGGACGCATATTCCCTCATAATAAAGATATATCAAATACAAAAATAAACATATTTAAAAATAGGTAATAATTACGTTTACAACAAAAAAGATAATAAATTATATGAAGTCGCTTAGAAATTATTTTTAGAAAATCATGGCGTATTGGCGGTGACTTTGCTAAAAAAAATATATTTTTATTCTAATATCAAAAATGAAACATTTTTAAATAGACTATTAAATAAAGTACTTTTTGAGATATTGAGCACACTCTTCGTAGAATATTTTATTTTAAATAGCTTTTCCCAAAAATCAGAAAACAAAAAATGCAAAGATGTCACGCGCTCGATTTTAAGGAAATTATAGTAACAATTATCATTATGTAAAAGTGTAGTTATTATTGTTAAATAAATAACAAACTGCTAATAAAACCAAAAAAAAAAAATTAAAAAAATATAAAGCGGTGTTGCCAGAATAATTGCATAATCAACAAGAGATATTTTAGATCTATTTTACTACCTCCTTAAGTTTTATCTACTAGTTACATTCTGTATACTCAAATATATCTCTTCTTAAAAAGTTAAGTTTATCCGGTTTAATGAAACATCTCCGCTAACTATCAAATAACATTTTGGTGAAAAAGAAGGCATTAGAAAAAATAAACGGTCAACCGAGTTTAAACACCGAGTATTAGGTTCGGCTTCCGTGCCAATAAGTGACAGAAGATGTCTTGTCTCTCTTTATTTATTTGTTTATCTTCTCACAGACATTTAGCCTACGAAATACCTCAAATTAATATCATTTTTTTATACACTTTTTTGTTTTGCATAAAAAGATTATGTGATTCTAAATCTATGCGGACGATTTCTTATTAAATTTTACATTTTTTGACTATTTTACATTTTAAAATTTTATAATTTTTGTTACTTTGAAATTTTATTTCTTTTAATATTCTATTTTTATCAATGATACATAGGAAAGAAGAAGAACCAGCTTAAATTTCATCACTAAAAATTATAAAATAATATAAAAAAAAATTAAAAGTTATAGAATTAAAATTTACATAAAAAGTATTGTGGTCATTGTGTGTAATTTCTTCATAAGGTTACGGACACATTCTAGTAAAATGTGACTGAATAAAATTGCTACAAGCGTAAATCCGCCATATTTCCGGCGATAAAAAGTCTGTTTCAGCAGACGCAAAATTGAAAAAAAACTGAAAGTGTAGTAGTGTGCGTGTGTGTCTATGTGTGTAGTGTGTAGTGTTGATATAGTGTAGTGTCTATTTTAGGGCCATTGAATAGAAATTCGTGAGACTCTGTATTGGACTGTATTAGACTCAGAAAATTATTAAAAAATATTGCTTGTCTTTTAATACATTACGAGGATAGTGTACAAAATAAACGTTTTAATTTACACCTTTTTAAAATTACTCTTAAAATAACCATAGATTTAAACTTTTAAACTAAACTAGACTAACTTTAGATTTTAAACTTTTTCGGCCGTTCGTCACTAGAAACCTAATTTTATGGACTATTATATACCGTTTATAAACACAAGAAAATACCTACCACTTGTGAGGCCCGGCGCAACGCAACAGTTTGAGCAGTCAGTGCATGAAAAGATAAGACCTTTTAACTATTCCTACTATACTATTTTGTACCACCGAGCGAAAGAAAGGCATGCTACAGTCTAGAGTAGTTTATAAGATTGTCGATTGGTAACCTACTCTCAGCTAAGTTAGTAGTTTTGGTAGAGTAATAATAAGAGTCTATCTATGTTAAATCGGTTAAGTGGTTCGCGAATTTAACATATGCATTAGTAGCATACAACTATTTAACAAACTAACTAGTTTTAAAATGGTTACATAAAAGTTTATTAGAATTAAAGTTTCTTCAGTCAACAGCTGATTATATCAAAACCATAATTAAATCAAATAATTTAAATATACGTAATTACGTTTATTATGTATGTATGTAATAAATTCTTTTTTAACAAAATATCTCTTTTTAAACTACCTATCCTTTACAGTATTTATTTATAAAGTTTTGAATACAAAACGCTCTTAAGATTCGAAAATAGGCTAGTCATAAAATGTTTTGGAATCGATCCAGCGAACTACTGGATGTGTTGTGGTGGATATAGATTGTATCTGAAATATTGATACTGAAACCGAATTTATAAAGAGAGATTTGTTCTTCGGATATGACGTATCGCCGTTTGGTGTCTGTATGGGTAGAATGAGGTTAACACAACAGTGAAGCACGTAGATTTTTATTGTAAAATGTGATTTCATGCGTTATTTTTATTGCATGTATTTGAGAGGCTATCGTCTCGAATAATGTCTGACGCAATATTCTATAAAATTCACCTATATATAGTTTTAAAAATCTAGAGCATTTAGACCAGAATTGTATTTGACTTACGGCTTAAAGTAAAAAAAAATCCCTTTCGGCACAGATGAACTGACTTGATCCTGTGCTTATATTAAGGAAGGTATGATTTTTTGAATTTTAAAAAAACAATTTTTCCTACTCCCAGGACCAATGGTTGGTGCTATCAAAAAAAAATTGGAATATAAGTTTTAGTCCCTTATCTAAGAAATAATATAGAATTTAAATTAATTCGATATCTTATTTACTAAGAAAGTTATAGCAATATATCAGCTTTTAGAAATAAAAGCCCCATTTCCGCCCCCCTGGTGTGATTTTACCCAATAACGAACTTGACCGAGATTTTGTAGCATTAAATTTTATCTATCAATTTGAAAGCAATAGGTTGCTTTTCTTATGAAATCTACCTAATTAGTACCTAATACAGGCCTAGTCTAGAAGCGACCGCTATTTGCAATAAATTTTGCGGTCAATTAACGAGGCGTAAATCAGCCACATCTGTGTCTAAGCTTTTTCGGGGTTTCGAGTACTGATGATTGAATGGTACGGATGGTGGATAGCTTACAGATTTGACCTTGATAAGATAAAAAAAAATACGGTTGGAATTTATGACCAGACCTAATGTCTGTCTCATTTAGAGTTTAATAATGCGGTGCAGCTGGAAGAGTATGTTAGCAACATTAATCTTCTTATTAAGACCAATCTAATAACATTTCTAAGAGATACATTGTATTATTGTCTTAAAAAAACAAATTTCAACTTTCGTATGCCAAATCGCTGGTTCTACACAATATTTGGTTCATTATTATTATATAAAAGAAACGATTCTTATCAAAAACCACACAAAAAATTGATACGACTTAAAAAATGCATTGGATGGCATGAAAACATACCTAACCTGATAGGGAATCTTTCAGGAGCGATGCCATTTTAGTGTAGTTGAGTTACGTCTAGTAAGAAAAACAAATAAAACACTAAATTTTCCGTTGATAATGTTTTCATATCAATACGTTTATGTTTAGAAAATGTACAAGTATAAATACTAATTAATTAACAACTAAAAATAATTAACAAATAAATCAATGAACAACTGAAAAATTAACAACTTTTTATCAATAAACTTTTTATCGTTCGTAAACCGATGCACCAAAATGTTGAAGACGGCGCGGCGCAGAGTCAAGGTTTATAATTTATACTAAATTTGTTCATTATTTCAACTCATTTTTTTGGTGTATCAGTTTTTTATTGTTTACTAACAATGAGAAATTTATTGTATTATTTCGTAGTTTTTCGATTTTAGACACATTTTGTAGTCGAAAAAGTCTTTTAATAATAAATCTTTTACAGCTCAATAAAACACCAAGCTACTTTATGTGGACTATTTATTTATATATATAAAATCTTGTTTATTTATTTATTTAAATACGAATTGGTATCCAGCTAAGATATTGTGCTTATTTAAGTGGCTCATAAGCCGCTCTTTGACTGCCATTTCTAGAACTTTGCCCGGGACATTCAAGATAGAGATTGGTCTATAATCACTTATTCTCGATTTATCACCTTTTTTGAAAATCGGACAAACAGTGGCATCTTTAAAGTGACTCGGAAAAATACCGCGCTCCATAGATAAATTTAAGATGTGGTCTAAGGGGGTGGGTATGAATGGCGCAATATATTTAATCGTAGAAGTTTTTAGGCCATCAGGACCTGCGGAGTTTGAGTACTTCAATTTTGAAATTAAATATTGAACTTCATTATCTGTTATTTTGTACAAGTAAAATGACTGTTTATTTAATACATTTTTAGAGATATTATTAGCGAGGTCACTTTCAGAGACTTATAATTGTTTTAAAATTTTATTTGCTAGTTTTTTACTCACATTCGCAAAATATTCGTTTATGTGGTCAGCAACCTGATGCACATGCAGTTATGTGGTTAGTATTATATTGCCGATACCTTATTTTATTTAATAAAAACTTTGAAGTTGGGTCTAGAATAGGTAAAATAAAAATATACCGACCTACACCTCGTCATATGACAAAAAACAATCTCATCCTTAAAAAAAACCTGGTTAGCCCTGTGGGAAGAACCCTGGACCAACCATTAAAACTAAATCATTTTTTTTTATCTTTATCAATCGTACAATATCTGGCAGTAAACCGTTATTTCGTTCCTTAAAAATTGCGCTGATTTGTTCCCAATAAGTATTTTTCCCGCGTAATATTTATCTTATCTTTGATGTTTATCACCATTTACAAAATGTCCGTTCTGATGATGGCCCTGTGTGTTATTTCAATAAAATGTAGTTCATCCTTTAGGCCTTCGATCGCGTCAATACCATGTTTGACAGTGAGCGTTCGCGTACAACTCTGGCAGGAGACATCTCTCAACATCTTTTAACTCTGGAAGGAGACATCTCTCAACATCTTTTAACTCTGACAGGAGACACGTTTGGTCGTTTTATTTCTTACTTTAATAAAATAATGTAGATAACATATAGCCATCATCGTAAGTACGTCAATGGCAAACATTCACAGTAAGTAAGATGGATAGTACGTACTCGCAATTCGGACGCACGCGATAAAAACTCGAACATGGGACAAGTTAATAATGATCAGTGTCGTATATCTCATTACTCTTAGCAAACAAGGCTAAAAATTTACACACATTCTAAATAAGTCATTATAATTATCGTTTCCCCGCATATATAATTATACTATATTATACATATCATAATTATACCATATTATAATTATACATATTCTATTATGAATAACAAAAATCTATCGCTAAATCTTCTCAATAATGTAGCCATCTTGTATGCCCATCGTTGACTTTTAAATAAATACGTAGACTTAATGTTTGAGAGAAACTTACCATACATCAGAAAGTTTATTAAAAAAACCACCCTGTATATGTATATAATTTCACAATATTCTAAACCTAAATTAAACAACCCGAAAAAATACAGGATATTTTGAATCCAGTACTGATAATTTTAATGTTTATAAAAAAATGTCTATAAACAAAATTTATTTAGCTAAATAAATATTTATGATTATAATTATTTATTTACTCTATTTTATCCTAAAATAATCCCTTGCTTAAATGGTCGTTGGGTGTATGAAGATAGGCTAATTGAAATGAACATTATCATTAGATTACTAAATTATACATTAAAATAAAATAAACATATAAACTTATATAAAAACTAGCTGTTCAACTCCATGCTTGGCCGTAGGTTCGCAGCTAGGCCCTGCAGGCGGCTTTGACGGCTCCTTTCGCTCGCGACCACTCGTACCTATGGCACCCGGGAGGGTCGCTTAGCTCACGATCTCTAGCATTCGCGGGCGTGCGCACAACTCACCAAAGTTGTATTGCAATCGGATGAATGCTTTAGAAATGCATAGAAGACGAACAAACGACAAACAAGCATTCATTTTTATACATATGGCAATGATTATAATCTCGGTAAAGTTGTATATTTTTATTCAGTATTTCTCCTATCTAATCGTTTTCTCCATTTAGTGTTTTACCATTTCCCACTTTCATTTCTCCTTCAATTTTTTAACCAGTTTAGTGCCTTAACAGTTGGCATCCTGTTACCTTCCTTAGTACTGACAAAGTCTAGTCAAAAAGGAAGGTCAAAAAAGTAGCCGTGCTTTTGCACCATATAGTTTAAGTATAATGAATATTTAATATGTTTTAATAACTGCTAAATTCTATTTATATTGACAATAGAGTTTTCATAGAAAAATAGATAGTCAAGGGTATGATATGAATGAGTTAGGAAATAAATTATTTCTTGCTAAGCTTTGTAGACATTGCTGTTTATCTATCGTTACGAACGTTTCAATTAAAATATATACGAGCGATATACATACGCGGTATAAACAAAACGGTATAAAACAAGCGGTATACACGAGCGAGCGGTATAAAACAAGCGGTATATACGAGCGAGCGGTATAAAACAAGCGGTATACACGAGCGAGCGGTATAAAACAAGCGATTAAAAGGGGCAAGGCAGAAGGGTTGAGTGAGAGAGCTATAAGGCTCTGAACACCGTCCCAGTCCTGTCTGTGGTAAACTGCTAGACTCACTGTCGAGACTACTCGTTCTCTATATATTAAATCTTAAATTAAAATAACAAATAATAATGCTGGCAAACAATAAAATATTGGATCGCAAATTATGTCTAGAAGCGCATTTTCTTTTATAACAAGATTTCATACATTTCAGGATTCGCATGAGCAAAGGAACTGTAAGTGTTCTCTTTTAAATCAAAAGAAGTCTGAAAACACTGTCACGAGTATAAAAACTATAAAATTAATTATACAAAGTTAGCTCAAATACAGCCGTCGATACATACCAAAATAATATTTGCATAATGCTCGGGTCGGTGCGTAAAAGGAGTTTTGTCATTTTTGAGTAATCATAAATTGAAAGTTCCAAGTGATTAACGTTTTTTATTAACAGCCGATAAATATTAATGAGAATTTATTCAACATTAGATCACAGTTAAAATTATATCCGAGAAGAATACTAGTACATATAACATGATATTGAAGAACTAAAAACAAACTCACTTCGAGGAATTGGCTCCTTTTACATAAAGTCAAAAGTGACTTAATTGAGTGACCACATAATTTAAAACTTATTTGAATAACAAGAACTTTAAAATAAAATAATAACTAAGTGTTCAGTTTTTGGCAAGGAACCATCTTTATTTGATAAATTATCCTACACTCAAAACAAGGTGTCGCAAAACGAAACTTACCACATTTCACATACCTAGATAACTTATTTACGTAATATAGATCATAAAACACATTTTATTTTTTTTAATAAAGGACTGATTGCGTGAATTTAATTCAATTTATACCAAAACTTGACTTAACCCATTAACACGCCGGTCGGTGACTCATTTTAAATCAATTTAATTTTTAAAAACATATTGCTATTCGCCAAATTGAAAAAAAAATCACACTTCGAACAAGAAGAACGCTATTTATTCGGCTGACTATCTATTAGATAGATTTCATTAGGAAAGCTATCTATTGCAATGGGTACCATGTAATGACTTTCGGAAAATTTCGACAATCTTCGCGTTTCACATCCCCTAGAACCCAAAACCACCATCAGTTTAAAAGTTTATATATCTATCTATATCACTTTTTTGTGGACACGATAACTGCCATAATTTACACCTATCACTTTCAAATTGATACATAAAATTTAAGGGTACAAAATCTGTTTAAAAAATTTAAGTGCAAAAAAGTTCGTTAATGGTTAAAATCAGACCTGGTGGACTGGAATGGAGGAGGTAAGTCGAAAAAGTGATATTTCGCTATAACTTTCTTAGTATACAAGATATCGGATTCATTTAAATTTTATATTATTCCTTAAATAAGGGCCGTAAGCTTAACTTGGTAAAAAAAAATATAGCACCAACCATTAGTCCTAGGGGTAAGAAAATTTGTTTTTTTAAAATTCAAAAAATCATATCTCCCTTGATAGGCACAGTAGGTATCAAATCAGTTCAAAGTGTGACCAAAGGAATGACCAAAATCTTTAACCACTTTGATCCCGTGAAGTCTACCTCCGCTTTTCAGCGTGCCGAAAGGAATTTTTTGAGCGTCGTTTTATCCCTGTTCCTCCAGAGCAGTGCCATCTTTCATCCATAAATTTCGTGAATATTTTATAAATGAATGACCACAACAAGCACCAATGTGAGTAATAAATTTTAATATAATTTTATGAAATTTACTCTTAGGGTTTTCGCGCCAATCTGTATGTAACGAAAGCTGGTAATCACGTAACTTAATCCATTAGATGTACTTATTATAAAATTTGAAAAGTAGGTATTTCAAATAGAAAGTAGATAGCTGCCTCTACTATATATTATTTCTAAACTGTGTGATGCCCTATGCCTGACTGATTATCTAAGAGAGTGTCTGACTAAACCAGCATTAGATGTTGCCAGAGCATCACCTAAAATTAACACATACACTTTAGGTTTACAATTCTATTGGTTTACTTTTATACTGGGATGTCCAAAGAACATTTCCAAGGATTTTAAGTCCTCTATTATGAGGAAGAAATGAATTAAAAAAAATAAAAAAAAAAAAGATCCCCAAATATATTACACGTTTTAACAGATAGTGTCAATTAGATTAGCGCGCGAATTCCGGTCGATAATGATCCTGACACCCTTATGGCGTACGGCAACAGCTGAGCACCATGTTCTATTTTCACCTAAAGTTTACATATTTTTTTCCTCGGTAATCATGATGACTTTTTATATACTTAGCGTTTAAAAACGCTGGATTTTTCGGAAATGGTCTTGGACAAAATTAATAAAATGTCACGAGTCCATTTTCATAAAAAAAACACTGTATTCAACTATTTGCTCTACACAACCTCTCGGTCCAAAAAGGTTGGAATGATTGTTCCGACTAAAAAAACCGTGAATCATAATAGTCAGTAAGTAATATGCAAAAATATCAAACAAAAAGCAATAGTGCAAAACATTTTTTTTTGTTGGCAATATAGTATGAAACGCTGTAGGAACATGCTGGAAATGATCACCAAGGTTTTTTTTTGTGACACAAAGGGGTTTTTAGGTATCGCTGCAAATTATATTATTGTATTTAATCAGTAAGAAATGCTAAGGCGATAAAAAATAGGCAATTCAGCAAAATTGTAACGCGTACGATAGAAATAAATAGAGATAAAATAATATTACAAATAATTAACACGATTAGTACGCATAATTTTATTTAAGAATTGTGTAATAAAATGAAATGATTGTACTCACAGGGTATTGGTATCGTGAGGTACGAATGGTACAGTGTCCAACTTCATGTGAATGCACCGGACGGCGCGTCTGATGCAGACACATCTCTTGGGACACAGAGCGTTCAGGGTGGACACCGGCTGCAGTTGAGTTAGCGCCAGGCAAAACAGAGCAACTGGAATGACCAGATACATCGCGAGCGCAGATGACTGCTCTCCAGAGCGGCGAACGCGTGCACACCACGCGAGTCCACTGCGCGAACGACCACAGTCGAGTCGACCGAGCTATACTATAAAGCTCTCACAAAACGTTGTTTAACCAACATCGCGGAGTTATCGTATCGGAGTGTGAAAATATCGTATTATAAATTTAAGTTTCCCCGTTCAGTGTCGATATTTTTACTTATGACCAATTACTAATTATTGCGATAAAAACTTAATATTTATAAAATTAATATCATTTTATCCATTTTCTATAAGTTTCACTTAAAGGGTTTCGTAAATTTCTTCAAATATTTATTCAAGAATTTATTATTTATTGATTTTTACATTATATTTATATAGCTTTTAGATGTTAGGAAAGACTACGTTTTGTTTTGGTGTCACTTTCCAAATTGACACCAAAACAGTTTAACTATTTGGGTTGGCACGGCGACGCCGACTAGCGGTAGAAAAGCGCTCAAATGTGATCTCACTTTATTCATGGCGGTTTTTTTTATAATTTTTAGTTGTAGGTAAAATAACATTGCTTATATGTCCAATAAAAGTAATACGTAAACTGCAAACATATAAAGTACGCTAAAAAATACGATTACATACTAAAAACTAAATACAATATAAAACTATTGCAATATTACCGTATGTAATCTACACAGCTACACTGACACGACAAATATGAAAGACGTCGGTAATATAAATAGTGTGCATTAAAATCTGTTTGTAGAAAAAAAAACAGCATAAACATATGAGTACTTCATAAACTATGACTAGTGAGATGGATACAGTTGTTTACTGCGAGTATAATAATGCATGTGATGGATTAATTCTAAAAGACTATTTAACAAAAAAATTTAAATGAAAATAGCTATTAAGGAAACGCTTTGTAATGGTCATTTTATCATATAATATAATAATTTTAATAAAAAAATTACACCATTTGTGACAGTACGCATTTTATTCTTTTGACCATATAGCTAAGCTGTACTGCCGTAAGCCCTCAGACTTTGGGACAATAATCGCATACAAATCAAATGAAAAACACTTTAAAATAATTATAAAATGAAAGTCATTAAAAGAAGATAAAAATATTATCGTAGTATCTAAGAAACATACATTTTATATTTTTACAATATTCCTAAGAATAACAACAATATACGAGTATTTAAATTGAAACAGAAAATTGTGACCGTTTTGACAGCCAAAAATATGTAACGCCAGCCAAATTAAATGTTAATATTCGGGCAGATATTTTACTAAGTGAAGCCGTTGCCTTTTTTAGAAAATTTCATCTTTATGATCTCAAACTGTCTAATATAAAATAGGAAACAGTTTTCTAATTTTAGTGGCCTCGTCTTTTATTAATGCCGATTTTATCTTTTCAGGTATAAATGTTATGATTTCATATCTATATTTGCCGTTCTGTTGTAGCGAATCACTTCTATAAAAAACATTTACTTAGCTATGCTAGTTGATCTTGAAATCAGGTGCTTTATTTTTATAGGGCATCAGGTTTATTCACTGCGGGGTCAGTAAGAAATTCTAGTTTTTATTTAATTACAACTTCATAATATAGAAGTTAAAAAAACAAACTATTAATGTTTTAGACCCTTTATATATTTGCCTTTCAATTAACAGTTTATCATTTATTAAATTTCTCAGAAATAGAATCGAATTTTAAAAACCTACCATTATTATATATTTAAGTATCTAAACATATTTTTTAGTAATTAAATATCCAATGGCTAAATGAATCCCAATGGCTGAATGAATGGCTAATGAAAGAGTCTAAATGAATTGAAATTGATGTTTATCCTTTAGCTTCGCCTTAAAAACTTTTGTCTTTTAAAAATATCTTGTTTAAATACTAGCCTAAGTTGTTTGCGAGGTTCCTAAATGTCAGAGTTAGTTTTTAAGACCCTTAAACATCTTAAACAGGCGTTCCAAAGGTCCTAAAATTAAACTGATTTGAGTATAGTTTCAATAATATCGTTGCATCTGCTTAATTACGGTAACAATAAAATAATATATAATGGAATTTTATTTTCTCTTTAAAAATAAATAGATAATAGCAATATATTTAATTTTTTTCTACAGAAATACACCTAAAACATACACATCTGTAAAAAGATGTATCTATATATTATATTTTTAATATCTTTGAATCATTCGTAAACTAGTTCAAAAAATAGGAAATATATAAATATATTATATTTACGGCTAAATATCGTACATTGCTAAAATATAAAATATACATAACTAGTCATATACACACAAACTACCAGGCAGCTGCAGGTAAAAACGTTGCCACACATTGTTATATTTTAACAAAATTGCTCGTATTCTTGATTAGAATACAGAATAATTTATGATTTTGTATTCTTGATTAGAATACAGAATAATTTATGATTTTTATACATTTATCATTCGTTTCCTTTATTTTTTCATCCAGTTTATACTTTAACCGAGCATTTTGCCGAAGTTAGGAGCCTTAGAAGATAAATTACCAACGACTACATACTATAGCTAGGGTCAAAAGTTTAAAATAATATTTTTGCTTCATTCATGTCAGTTATGTTATATTCATTCCAGTTGATCAATATCATATCATGATATAGTTTTTTAGAGTCGGTGGTAATTTTAAATTTGATTATAATATTTTTGTTATTGAATCGGCCATAAGAATTGTATGATAATGATCTGTGGTGTTAGTATTGCAAATAATACCTTTAGGATTTCGTAACGTCGTCAAAATGTGGTCCAAACAAGTATTTAAACTAGTTGCCTTATTTATAATTGATTCCAGACCATATTCAGCTGGAAAACTTAAATATTCATTTGTTTTTATATTAGCAACATTAAAGAAATTTATGTTGATATCCTCAAAAGTCACCCACAGGGGATTTTAGAAAGATGCTGCGCGGTAATCTGTAAATACCAAAACTTACAATTTTATTATTTAAAACGGCTTTCAGGCGATTTGCGTTTGAAGTTTAATTTTTTCAACCGTGTTTTTGAAGAGGTTTTTTATGTATTTTGCTTTGTATGGTTTTCGGTAAAATGAGTATCATAATTAATGTTACCTTGCTGCGGAATACAATTTTTTAGACTCTTTAACTCCTATAGATATATTTGACTGTCGAAATTAAATTATAGTTTTCGTTAAATATTACTAGGTTTTTAATTTAAATTACTCCACCTACCTTATATTTGATAAACTCCAACAAAATAATACGCAAAAAATAATATGGCAAGTGAAGTTAGTAGTATTAATGAAGATAGTAGGTATTTCTTATTGCACATTTTAAGTAAGGAGTTTTTGATATAGGATGCAGAAAAGTATCTTGCTAATCACATCAAATAGGATTTTCACAAAAATATTATATAGGAGGTATTGGCACTTTTATATAACACTGTAGGCAATACATGGGCAAGTAAACTTTGAATAATAACAAACTAAGAGAAAATAACAAAAAAATCAAAAAAAAATCTTATTATTTTGACGGAAATTTATTACGAATAATTAATATATAATATTTGTTTATTATGAGCTAAAATTGAAATATTATTGGTTAATATATTTATTTGAACATTTGAAATAATTGCAATAGGATTATTTATAATATTGATAATTATTTTTTTTATATTTTAATAAACATAAAATTGATATTCTAATTTATATTATATAGTAAAGTAATATTTTATGACCAGAAGAATAAAAAAAAATTATAAATAGTCTGGACACAAACATTTTTTTTATTGTTACACATGGCAACGTTGTCTTTCGCGCTCGCTCGGCTACCAGCGTCGGCGCACGGCGACAACCGGCTAGGGTTGTAACCGGTAAAGGCCGATATCGATACAAAAAATTGAATCATTATATTTTGTGTTTACCAACCAATTACAACCAATTACAGCGGATACATTTTATAAAAGGCGAAGCCAGAGGATTTCTATGGCTGGCATTTGATAACCATTCGATCATAAAAAATATGTATCTTATGTCCTCAACAAGGTAGAGGCAGATTTTTAAAATTCAATTCAATTTGTTAATTGATAAACTACCAATAGAAATTTAGATGAATTGCTCTCTTAGACATTAGAGCTATAAAAAAAAATAATAATTGATTGGCAAATGAAGGATCTAAAATATAGAAAAGGTTGTTTTTTAATGTCTATATTATGAAGCAGTAATTAAATAAAACCCAACAATTACTTATTGACCGCGGAGAGTAAAACCCGACACCCTATAAAAAATAAAAAACCGAATGTCAAGGTCGACTGTCGAATATGCTTCGCCTTAGGGTCCGGACTCCAACTCCGAAGTGAGAGAAGCATAAAAGCATGCTAACCCATGAAATTTGCTAATACACCCTTGCAAATCACGAAATTAAAAGGTTCTGCTCGCCCAGTGTCAACCATTGAACCAGAGGAACGGCGTTCGATGTGTTGGTATTTTACTGGAAAGTTCTTTTTGCGCTTTGCATTTAGCTGTTTAATTACTTAAGTTCCAAGCTTCACGCGTTGCTTCGATTGAACCATCAAGGAAAGAAAATAAAAAATCTTGTATCCGACACTTGTATCAGAAAATTAAACGTTTCGAAACTAAAGGGGCAATCTCTAAATGGCGCAATTTTTCAACAATGTAGGTACAGTTAAATAAATTGTTATAACTGATAAATATCTATAAATTTACACACTATCGATTAAAAAAAGATGAAACGATGAAGATGCGATATTGTTGGTGATGATGGCCATAAATAAAGATGATAGCCGAGAATACTTATCCTACCCACAGACTGCTACATAGATCCTACACGAGATAGTTGTGCTATTTTTGAACCCAAACCCAAAACAATTTTATTAACCTAACCTAACCGTAAAAAAACCGTTTATCGATATCGAAATATCTCACTTAATGACATCCCTAACCATTATTCAGCATCTGCAAACACAGTCTTGCATATTGCACTCCCACAATATCACCGTTTAAAAATAAGTATGGACACAATGGGACAAGCTAAATAGATGGCCACTGTGAAATTTCTTCCTTATAAACTCTTCATCGCTTACAAATAATACGTATCATAACGACAGATTAGATAGCATTGATATATTTTATCCCAAAACTCTTAAAATTGATCTTATCCAAAACTAAACTTTTTTTTCTCAAAATGGAAAACCGGAAGGAAACATCCGATATTACTTGAAAAATAAACCTAAAATAAATTGTGGGTCCCGGAAAACGAGAGAAGCTACCATGCATTCAGTATCTATTTAACTGTTTAATATTATTTTGTATAGCAGCCAGAGTTATGTCAGTCAATTTTGGTATACCTATCTGATAAAGCGGTTATATGATAATTATCCAATTGATTGGCATAGGGTTTTTTATTTGAATCGAACCTCACGTTCAGGTTTCACAAAAACGTCTTTGAAGGGAAAAAAAATGATAAATATTGATTTTTTATTTATTTGGTATATACCTACATACATAATATTTATCGTATCGTCAAAAATAGTTTAATTAAATTAATAGCTACTATAAACTTTCTATTGTTAATAAACAGTAAGAAAACGGTTCCACCAACGCGTCGAAGTCGGCACAGAAACTCAACTCTGCGTTTGACAATAGGAAGTTTATTGTATGTAGCTTATTATTGCTTACTTTTTTGATCATAGGTTTATTTATTTTTTTTTGTTTTTAATTTTAATATTTTTAACTGCCATAGACTAAAGGTATTCAATGCAACTTTAATAGAATCATCCTTAAGCAATCGTACAATATGCAATATAAACATTGGATATCTCTTGAGACAATTAATCGTGGCAACATTTTGAACGGAAAACCTACTTTTTTATTTTTTGCTACATTAATTGCTCAACCTAATGACTTAATGACTTAAGCTCAACTTAATGACACTGAAATGAGCCGACCCTTGAACAATTTTCTATTATATGCAAAGAAATCTAAAAATCGCCGGAGCCATGTCGGAGTAATGAGTGAACGTAAAAAACTACAGATAGAATTGAGAACCTCCTCCCTTTTTTGAAGTCGGATAAAAAAGGGTTTTCTATAGGAGATTTTAAAAAAAATTTGCTTACTTTTAACGTGGCTATTGAGCTATAAGATGTCATTTAGCACAGGCCATATCACCGCACCGTTAAATAAGTCCATAAAATAACGCAAAATCAAAACTTTTAAAAACTAAAATTATATTTATTTATATTCTATCAAAAATAAAAAATATATTTTATACATATACATCATATATACGACTTATTTATTATATTATTGATGGTTGTTTTTTTTGTAGCGGTAAATCGCCCGAAAAGATAAATTATAGAACAAAAAAAGAATATAATAAAGATAAATACTGAAAATTTTTATTAATATTTAGATAAAGCGTAAGCTATAATGCAAAATCATTATAAAAGGTACTAAAGAGGTCCAGTACTTGAGATTGCAGGATATCGTTTTAAACCCAGCGCTGATTTTTATTGAAATGAATTATTGCATTATGCGTTATTGAATTAATGAGTGCAAAATATTGTTAAATATTATGTAACTATCTAACTAGATGACATGGAAAAAGATTGATATTTTAACAAAAAATATAAAAATAGTGGATGTTTGTGATTAGGATTAAATAAGACGATTTTATAAGTGTATGAAGTGGATAAAAATGAAAATAATGAAAAAATAAAAAAAAATAAATTTAAAGCACATTTTTTTTTATAATAAGATACCGTTTTTGTTAATTCGAAGCATGGGCTATATGCAGATATAAATCAATTATCAGCGACTGTTAAAAAATATTATGTTTAAAATTTATCAAAATTGTTTTCAAAAATGGTCGATTTTAATATTATAACATTACCAAGTACTTTTGAAATATTAACGTCATAGTGTTGATGATCTAATTACATCTGGCAGTAATACCTCCAGCTGAGGTCAAATCAAAATGTTGAATCATCCAGGACCCCTGAACAAAACACATCGAGCGCAGATGTCATGTGCGTGACATATTAAAGGTACAAAATTGCAACACGACGTGATGTTTCTACTTTTTCATCATCCAATTACCATGAAAACTGCATCTTTATATTCGTATGTGTCAAAATAAACATTCTAACAAAGTTCAAAAACATTCGTGCCGTGTTAATCATTATTACAGACGTGCGAGACTTATACCTAGTCGGGCTTAGAACGGGTGGTAATTGATGGTAATAGTAAATTCACATACTAAGTAAATATACATATATTTTTAGTAGGAAATCATAGGCCCTGATTATTGTTAAAGGTAGTGCCACTGAAAAATAAATAAAAACTTTGCCAGACGAGCAATATTGAGTAAATATAAAAAATTATCCTCACTGCATACGACATTATTATATTTTTGAAGGAATCATTTATATTATGGCGAAACGTTTACCACTGTCAGACACAACATATTACAAGGTAGACGTTTTATCCGGAAATAATCTAGAATTTGTTAGATATTGACTTACAATTGCAATAATATGGCAATTGTGGTGAAAACCTGTTGTTTTTTTTTTTCATTTATTTTTGAATTAGAAAATAATTTGTTAAATATATATTGTAACATTATTTTATATAATTAAAATTATATAACGGCAACATACCTAACAAAATAGATGTATTAATTCTTTGAAAATGTTTTTTTATGACTTGGATATGAAGCTAAATCTTAAAATAAATTCAAAAAGTACGAGACCTAGATATAACATCTATAAATAAGATATTCGACCAGTGAGGACCATCCTTTTACGGGATCATTCTACACTTCAAACTGGACAACTTTTGAGTTTTTCAATGTGTCATAAAAATTATGTAAAGTAAGCAATACAAAAAATCCTAGAAACATTTAAACGCATGGTCACTTTACGAGTCTACTCTCGCGCGTCTTATGGGGGAGGAGGTCGGGGTGCAGTGCGCGGATACCTCTCGCAAGAAATGGCGCGGAAAACCAAACGTTTAACCCATTATTCTGGGATATTATTTTGTTGTATGGAAAAAAAAATATAATTTGCAAAAGTAGTACAAAAGTTGTTGAGTTTAAACTTTAAAGTGTAGAATAACCCCGTAAAAGGATGTGCGAGAAGAAGTTCAGCCTGTATAAATGGTACTAACCCAGTATTGTAGAGTTGCTTATCTCCCGCGTTTAAATTAACATAAGATTTTTACAAACCATCTGGGGAATTCCGTAATGGTAGATTCGTAAGAGCAAGCCGTACGCATCTTGAACTATGGTATGACCTAGAAACCTTGCAAAACAAACAATCGTTTCAAAAAATTTTAAAGAGATGCTTAACCCCATAGTCGCGTTAAATCTGAAGTAACAACAAAGTAGGCAAAATGCATGACGCTATCCACCTCTCACTATAAAATTAGAAGAACTTATTTGGCGAACTTCTAAAATTCTTTATATTTTTGGATGTGCCAGTATAAACCTAAATATAATTGATGCCCGTCCCTACAAGCGTTTTAACTCACAAGCTATTATGGATAGATATTTGAGATATTGCACCTATAAAGAGGTTAAAAAGTCAGTCATGTGGGCCTGGTTGCGGAATACATCATCCGAACTGCGCCCGCTTAAAGTACAAGAAAACATGTTATTTGGCATAAGGCCATTAGGCTTGGCCCGCCAGATAACTCAACAATTAAGAAATATGGTTGGAATACATCGTTATGATCCATTAATGATATTTAAATTTAAGTTTATTTCAATTTACCTTTTTTTAATTTAATGAAACTTATACTGATATAAATACATTAAAACTGCAAATGATCATAAAATCGAATAAAATTGAAGAAATATATTACGGAGCAAAACATTTATAGCTTTAATGAATTTAAGTAGTTCTCTTTCGTGTTGGTCACGACAAAAATATACTAATTTTGAATCGTTTTCATTAAATATTATCTACCTTTGTATTTTGTTTTTAATGTGTTTTGTTATTTACTTTTATACTGTTATTACTCGATATACGAGTACTTAATCTAGTGTATAGTTTTTAGGTTTGATATGTTATTTGTTTTAGTGAAATAGGCGATTTTTCAAAATAGTAATAGTAAATAGAATAGGTTTTTCCTGTGTTATTGAATTAAATAGCTTCACTACCTATGTATTTTTGTTCCGTCAGATTATTGTATGTTATAAATTATATATATGCCTATCCTATGTACATTTGCGTATGTCTTTAGGTTTTTGTTAATTTATTTTATTTTTTCTCTAGTTTTATGTTTATATTTTCTCATGCATTTGCAGGATTTGATATGTTTACTTTAGTTTTATTTTTTCTTTTTTCTTTATGTTTTTACTGTTTGTCTTTACTATGTAGAATTGTCTTGTGTACTTAAATAGTGAGTTAATTTTTGTTTATCTTATTTTAATGTAATTTCTATATACATTATGTATTCATAGAAATAAAATAAAATTGAAATTGAATATCCGTATTAATTATGTTTTTTTTTTGTTTCCATTGGAATCCGAATCAGCTTCATCGCTCGCTTTTATTATTACAGGTGGTTGAGTGGAAATGCACAAATTATTACAAGATTTTGTTTAGCTTGCAATGCTTGTTTGTCGGCTTAGGTCAAATCTTGCAAACTGAATTAGAACCACTTTCTCTTATCCTACGGAGTTGAAATTTGACATGTTAGTTCCGATGACAATGCATTTTTACCTGATTCTATACCCAGGAATGGCTCCAGATGAAGGAACTCCTCAACGGTTAACATCATAGACACGAAATTTTGTATACCCATTCAAACAATTAAATAAAAGCTGGTTTTTAAAATGTATGTTCACTTTTAGTTTTTCTTTTAAATGTTATCAGCTGCTTCCTTGATTAACACAGTAAGGCTTTCGCTTAGTTAAGGATTTGTATTGTTTTTCCTAACCTTTCTATATTAGTTCGATTGCGTTCAGAACAAGTCAGCGCAGAAACACACAATGTGCATCTTCACTTTTAGCCATGTATTTTAACCGGTTTTATCGTTTTGATATATTGGTTTTTTATTGTTTACTAACGAAAAGAAGAATTTTAACTAAGGATAATTCTTTGATATTATTTTAATATATCTTAATTTCATTAGTCCTGTACAAACAATTTAAAGAAAAGTGGCCTACTTTAGTACGGACAATGCCCAGTTGGGTGTAATTGATTTATTAAACAATATTCAAAATAAATAAATGATATAATAAAATGGGTTTTGGTTCAATATTACGTAGTCCGCCGATACGCAGCGGTCCCGTCAGTAATCACAGTATTCGTCAAACTATCCAGAGCGCATTTGAAGCATGTCAATGTAGGTACACGATTAGAACATGTTGAGAATCGATGATTATTTGATTGCTTTTTAAAGACGCTTTTTCCTATAATTGGTCTGCTAGTATAATAAATACAGATTCTGAATGAAATCACTTATACACTTATCTTAGCCATATATACAGATTGTATTTAAATTCACTGATGTCCTTTTAGAGGGTTTATCTATATCGACAATCAAACATTAATCACCAAAAATATTGGAAATATATTTCCCAATTATTATTGCCCGCTAAGATCGGCTGAAAACACACGTTTTTAATAATACAATTATTTTGGTATATATTTTTTTTCAAAATACCTGCATTATTACTGTAAGGATGTCACGGGCTGTTTTTTTTTCATAACAAATACAGTGTGCAGTATATTTTGCTATTTGATTTTATATCACTATCTAAACATAAATAGAACTATTATTAATTTTTTAATATTGTTAAAATTATACCATTCATCTTTTCAGGCGATTTGCCGCTATTAATATACCTATCATCCAGGTCCCAAACCTAATACCAAATTTTACTGTAATAATTAAAATTTATTCGGCAGGTGTAAAATCATTACGATTCATTTTGCCATTGGCCCGAAATAGTTGTGTTTACCCGAATATGTTGTCATTTATCACGAGATCATGACATGTAGTGACATTGAGTACGAACCATTCACAGATTGAAATAGTACCAGAATGTACAAAACCTATTAAAAATAAATAGTAAATTTCAGAGGTTCCTATTATTATTGTTTGTTTAGATGTTTAGCAATAAAACAATACTATAATATCAATCTAGAAAGTTACTTTTACATAATTTTGATATATTATTACAATCAGAAATCTCCATCTACATGCGACCATTTGAATTGGTTTACATTTACTTTGTTGATGTTTCTACGGTTCGAATCTGCGCTTACAGCTACTATCTAATCATAATCATAAGTTTGAAACATATATTTATAAAACATCTAATTTTATTTTAGTAGGTATTATGTGCTTTTATAGCCGTTATCATTGTGTATAAAAAAAAAATAAAAAAAAAATTGTTTAAAAATTAAATTATCGGTTCTCCGTATATCAAACAGATAGTATTAGAACACGTAAATTATGTCATTATATTAAAATATTTTAGTATCCATAATATTCTACATAGTATATTAAATTTAATCAATTTTTCTACATTTAAAACATATCTTTCAATATACATTTTCATAATCGTCGACCAGCCGACTCGTATTCCATGCACGTGATAACAATGATAATGCTTATCAAAGTGTCACTGCATTTGTTACATGGTTCTTCGTTTTAGCCTCTATACGTATTTATGAACAAAACGCTATTATCTCCGTCATTTGGCCGTCCCTCCGTCTGTTACATTTTTCGAAAAGTATAAATGCGAAAGAGTTGATTTGTGGGTAGGTTGAAGTTCAACCTACTTCAACCGTTTCGACCACCGGAGGCTGGTCGAATAATAGAGTAATATTAAACATTAAAATCAACATTTGTTAACACAAATAAATGAAACATGATCAGTATAAATTAATACTTACTCACACATACGCGCGCCAATACAAACATGTAGAAGAATATTTAAAAGCACATTATAATTATTATAAATGAAAATATTATGTCCGCGTTGTTTCAGAACTAGCCGCGCGTTAAATAATAAAAAAAAACTAAAGGTTTTTTTATTTTAATTTACTCAGACAAAAAAAATAACCCACTACGGACATCGAATGTGCTAAGTGCCGCAGGCACAAATGCAAATGAATCACATGAGCGAATAGTCTGAGTGGGGTATGCCTTTAATGACGCTTGTAGGACCTAGCTGTAGGACGTCAGGTTCTGGTTAAATAATTTACTACTACTAAACGATGTATAGTAGCAGTTGATATATAATAGCTACATGGTGTCAGCCATTCTTGATTTAAATATGATTTAATTTATTTTCTCACTAAACTAAACTTGCCTCTCAATGCTCAAAACTCACATAGGGAATTATTAGCGGGTCCTCGACATTTTTATATATTTAATACAAAATATTATATTTAAGTGTTTCACTCGCTCACATATTATTATGTTTTAGAAAAAAAAACAGATTGAGAGTAATTATAAAATTAAAACATCTGTTAGGAAGTTGATTAAATTTGTTCAAAATGATCACCTCATAGTGGCATCTACTTTCAACAATGTTTTTGCACGCCTATTTATTTATTTAATAAGAAAATCAACGTAAGCGATGACTAAAAATCATCAGCTTATAGCTCGGCGCAAAGACTTTAGCTGTCCTTCCGAGTTTAGACGAATCAGCGTGCCGCAATATTAGATTCATTCACTGCCTCGGAAAAATTGTATGATTTTAGACGCGTGGTTTTCAAGAAGAGATAAAACGCATATAATTTGATGTTATGGCTAAGAATTTAGTTTTATTATAAAGATAAGGGTTTGCCATTATGTTTTAAAAATGATTTCGGGTAAGTGGCCGCCGCGGCTGACTCGAACAAATTCCAGCCGAGAGGTCCAATTTTCAACCACTTTTTGCAGCAAGTTGGGCCGTATGTCAGCAATAACGCGCCGAATATTCTCTTCCAAGGCGTTAATCGTGTCCGGCTTATCTGCGTAGACAAGCGACTTCACATAACCCTACAAAAAATAGTCCAGCGGTGTTAAATCGCACGATCTTGGAGGCCACGCCACAGGCCCACGACGCGATTTTTACTTTATTTTAGAGTGATTTTTTCTAAATTTTCACTATTTGCAAACGTTGTTCAGGAGTAAGTCTATTCATTATGAAATGGCAAACCAAACTGAGCATAAATCAAGTGACAGCTGTCAAAAACACCAACTACGAAAAAAGTAGTGCCAGATTGAAAACCACGCCTCTAAAAAACACACCCTATATAAGGGACGCGTTATACTTCAAAAAAGAAACGCCTCTTATCAAGTTAATGCTGGCACATGTTGTATGGCCTATGGACCCATTTTTAAACTATTGAAGACTTTGACTACGATTTGATAAATAACCAACTTAATTTTTTAAATGATAAAAGTGATGCAGCTACAAAATATGATAATGTGTATAAAAAAATGTCAAACCATTAAACAATGCTTCAAACCAATTTAATACTGTTTTAAAGGCTTACCCAATATCCAACGATCGAATCCATTCGTAAAGCCGCTGCGATTAAAAGCTAAAGCAATGAATAATCTGTCTTATCGATTCCAAAAAAAAACATTTTTATTTGTAACCCTACAAAATTGTATAAAATTTTTCAACTCTTCAAACTCTTCCGTAATTCTAGTAGGTACTAATGCATTTAAGCTTAGTTAGTTATGTATGTAATATGAAACAAATCCGGCCATCATAAATAAACAGTCTCTCCGCCTAGTATGACTAATATTTTTTTATGCGTAGAAATGTGACTTAATATGCCGTTCAAAGTCATTATATTTTAAGGGACTTTTGAATGATATAAAAGTGAGAGTTTAGTTCGCTTGCAATTAACTTATGAGTATTTAATCGGTTTAGAGATTCCATTTAGTGGCCAGTTCTGTGTCTCTATAGTTCTTGGTAGCCCACAAACAAAAATTACACTATAGTTGGTTCTAATAGGGTTTACAAAAAAAAACCTACTTATCTATACAAAAATACTTCATTTTCTTTTATATTTAACCTACGTCTTTATTTCTCAAAATATTTTGCAAAATATAATTTTTAGGGCTTACAACCAAAAAAAAAAAAACAAAAATGGAACCTCTGAGATGGCTTTGCTATCTGTTTAGCAAACAAAATAAGGTGTTTATTTATAATAATCTAAACAAAAAATAAAAAAATGTATCAAGAAAATGATATGTAATAGTTTAAATGTGTATTAATCTTAAAATATAAAATAACAAGTCTTTTTAAGGTACATTCTTCTTATGTTGTAGGCATCCACTAGACATCCTTCCCCCCCCCCCCCCTCCCCCGGAGCGGAGTGTAAAAAGAGGGCATGAACATTTTTATATTGAAACCAAAAACTCACAAACAAAAGGTGTTACAAACTTGGAAATTAGTATCACCATTTTCTGAAATTCAGTTTAAAGGAGGAGTAAAGAGGGGGATTATTATTTCTAGAGAATACCAACATCTCATAAATAGCTGTTAACATGAAGCCTTTCAAAATAGCACGGTGGCACATAAGTGGCCCGAAGATGGGGAGCGAAGCGAACCATTTCGAGGCACCATTAAAACTGCCTGTAGGGTAGTCCCTAATTTACGAATTAGTGGAATATTTCATTACTTAAGTTTTAGCTATTTTTTTATTATGAATTATTATTAATGTGCTTGCGGATCATATTATCTTGTTTAATCATTTTCTACTTTCTTATATTAACGGCTAAGCTTTATGGTAGCTTTTATTTCCATCTACCATCTTTTTATACCCGCAAATAAGTATCGTCTTGGTAGAAAAATTGAAAAGGTTTTGTCAATAAAAAAAATATTTATTTTACAGTGTGGTCTGTCATTTGAATGGATATACAGTTTTTATTTTTATAAACAAACATTATTTTTTTAAAAATGATAATTGTAATTCTTTATTCCTATTTTTAATGTTTAATTTTTGAGAATTTATTTTGACTCTTAAACAGTCTTCAATTTTAAAATATTTCTACCTCCTCATCTAGCATTCGTTAAAATAGGTTTTTTAACCTAGTGGCCATGTTATTCCAAATTTAACAATAAATTACTGGTATTTAATTTGTCTCCATGATAGCCAACCAATTTTATTATATCATTTATTGTTAAGACATCTTGAGCTTTTGTGAAAAAAATATATTTTACATTTATGCATATTTTAATAGCAGTTTACGAGTAGCCTAGAAATACTGCGTTACAATATAAATGTTGTTAAACAATATTACAAATATTGTAAAACCAATTGTTAAATAAACACGTAGCTTAAAAATCAGTAAAACATAATAAATCTATGAATACATAAGAAAGAGCAGAGTATAGTTGATATAGTAGGTTTATAAATACGGTTCATGCATTTTTTTATATTTTTACACGAATAATTATTAATATATATTTGAATCTGAGTGGCTTTAATTCACACAAGTGCGTAGATATTTTATTCTTTATGTGACAACTTAAGAAAACTAAAATGTGTGCAGAACCAACTTAGCTTAGTTAAGGGCTAAACATATAAAAACATGATAAAATAAAAAGTGGATAACAGAAATATTAATATAGAATAACGAAGAAGTAAGATAATAAAAAAATCTCTAACCGTTTGCTTTATAAATTTAAACCTGTTAAAAAAAGATTTTTTTTTAAAATGTAGTAGGTAATACGTTTGTGGTATTTTATTAAACCGTATCATATTGTAAAATTCACACATAGCCAAAATTATCAAATCTTTACAGCAATCCGAAAGTAACACATAGAGGGGTATTATTTAATTATTATTGATTTGTAAACATTTATATCGGGACCCGAGGATTTTTAAAGGCTAGAATGAAATGCAATTTGGTTTCGGGGCGTAACATTTAGACAGTACTGGACTGGAAAAGATGTCGACGTTTATTTACTTAGTAACCGTCATTTATAAATTAGAAACAACAAACTATTTTATATAGAAAAGGAATGTTATTTTATAATTTGGAATTGGTATAAATTATTTAAGAATATATATTTTATGATTTCAACACATAAAATGTTCAACTCTCACATTACACTCACAGACGAACGATGAAATTGACACTATCTTAACCGCGAGTCCCGGCATTCGCATGTTTTTTATTTTCTCTGACTTTAAATTACTTATAAGGATCTTTAAGGCTCTGTAAGGCTTTTAAGGCTTGAAAGTTAAGCATGCGCTGGCAGAACGGAGTGTACGAGAGTTGTTTTGGATTTTACAACCAGGAGGGCATTGTCATAACGTTCTAAACGACATAAAAATGTAGGTCCATCTATGTAATTGGACCGCGACCAGAGACGGCCACGTAACCTCGCGAACTACTCGTGTTTCTAAATTATGTAATTTATGGAAGAGATTTCCGTAGTTCTCAGCGCTATCTCAACGCTATATGCCATCAACCGTTTACGCCCAGGTCATTTACGACCTTCCGGAGATTTGGTCTTCGACTTCAATTTTGTTAAAAAAAAATAGTGTGCGTCACACCGCGCGCTTTAAGAGTAAAAATTCTCTCTGGGGAAGTTAATTAAATTTGTCATCAACCGCATAATGATACATTAATCTATAATTCAAAATTATCACTCCGTACGTGGCGTTTACATTCAACAAGGTTTTCGCGAACACCGGTGTTAAATGAATCGAAATTAATATTTATCCTTTGGCTTCGCCTTAAGGAGGTAAAAATAATTGTATATAAAATCCAAAAATAATTCACACCTAAATTTATTATTTTATCATAGCGCTTGTGTAAATTCCCTTTTTAGTCGCGCGGGCTTGCCTAATGCCTATCAATGACCCAGCGCGGCGAGGCAAAAGCCATTTTATATTATCACGTGAAAGTTACAATTTTTTTACTCGGAATTTTAACATGAGGTCAAAACAAATTATGTTTTAAATCGCAGGGCCACTTAGCTGGATTTTTTTAACCGGAATGGTTTTGTAACACGGTGTATAAGAAAATAATTAATGGGACAGCTAGGCACATCGACTTTAGTTGAATGAGCACATTATATCCGAGCGTCTTCCCGAGAGATCGTAGTATAGCATTTTTAATGCTTCATTACCACCATCTCCCCTGACTCTAGCACAGGCATATTTGGCCTAGTTAAGTAGGGGTCAAAATAATTGTATATGACCTAGGCCATAGCAATTATTTTTATAAAAAAAAAAATGTTTAGCCCAATGAGTATATCGCAATTAGATTCTTATTATAGAACTAAATAAAGAACTTTTACTTTACACTACCTCAAATTAGCTATTAGAGATTAGGTAGATATTTTTGTTATTTTAATATTTATGAGTGTTTAAATATAAATCAATAATTTATAATCTCTACTGATATTTTAGATCACATCCTCAAAGTGGTCAGTAGAACTGTCTTAGAACCCCACAGTACGACCGTGCTGTGTGGTTTGCAATAGTATGCTTTGCTTCCTCATACAGAATAGTCTAGATACCAGTATTTTTAATTGATTATCTTTATTGTTATAATAAACAACTTTCCATTTATAATCACCACCTCTACTACCCATCCCATCCACCTCTATAAGCCATACTAAAAAAAAAACCAATGTTTATGTACTAGAGCAGCGGTTCTCAAACTTTTTTTTGCGTAATGAAAATGGATAAGCATGGTACTTAGATGGATGTAAATTAAAGTAAAACAACGAAGCTTTTCTAGACAACTATCAATAACTTTTAGCCAAAATTCTCGTAATTTAGTAAATTGCATTTTTATACTTCTATCGCAAAATTGGTTCTATCAAAGAAAAACACATTCCTCTCCATACGTAAAACGCGCGGACCACGCGTTGCCGCCCGATCGGCGAAGTTCATTGACCGAACGGAATATCCCACGCAGGACGGACACCCGTTTTTTAGTTTAAGCTATAATTGACAAATGTACAAAACTATAAAAAATATTATTTTTTATATGTAATATTATATTGACACAACTTTTGTAAA
Organism: Neomicropteryx cornuta; assembly: GCA_020383195.1. NCBI lineage: Eukaryota > Metazoa > Arthropoda > Insecta > Lepidoptera > Micropterigidae > Neomicropteryx > Neomicropteryx cornuta. The sequence goes on from JAHKQU010000018.1 coordinate 42,054,446, forward strand.
TAAAAATCGAATTATTTACCGCCAAACTCATTAAAAACATTTTCAATTCACTACCACAAGTTCACATAGAAATCAAACGTCAAAAGTGAACTAAAATGAAAAAAAAATCGATTAATGTATGCCTTTTATGAAATCAAGTATATGCTACATGCCGCGCTTTTAAATATTAATGAAAATGCAGAAGGCCGATGACGCTTACTGGCGTATACATCAATGATGATATATATATCGTCATCAGCGTTGAGTGTTTTAAGAAAATGTTGGTATCGTCGTGTATGCTCCAGTTTGTCAACCACTGTGCTTATCAACTGTAGAAATATATCTAGGCCATTTTTGTGGAAACGGACTGATTATGGTCAACTGTCAAAAATAATACTATCGTTGCATGACATACATTATAATATTTATTATATTATTATTATTATAAATATTAATGTAGTTATTACTAAATTTATATACATATAATTATTACCAGCGTTAGCTTTGATGAAATAAGCGTTTTGTGGGTGGATGAGGGGGTGGGGGTTCCGTTTCCGTTACATAATATGGAAACATCACTTAAGGGGCAAGAATTAAAAAGCTTGCGGTGAAGTTTACTGGGTAGGTTATATTTATAAACCAAATGGTTAAGAACTCAGTTAGGCTCGGTGGTTTCATGTGAACTGTCGACAAATAATGAGAACTAGCTAAATTCGTTTACCATTATGGTGACAGTATATTTTTCTGAATTAAAATGAGTAATTACGTTTTTTTTTTATGTTACATGCCGAGATGATATATTTTATAATAGCCTAAAATTATTTAACATGCATATGCATGTATTTAAATTTTAGATATCTTTTTTTATAAATTGTTTTAAATTTGTATTTTTCTATTTTGAATGGTCGATCTTTTTTAGTGATTCCAATAATTACAGAGACAAAAATCGAACACAGAGAAAAAAATATTTTTTTCTTTAAAATTTTTTATTTTATTATTTTTTTCAACCTTGTATTATAGTCGCCTATATTCTCATTTCATGTACTTAGAACCTTCATCTCAGTTATAATTGTTCATTAACGTAGTTTATCCATTTTTCTTAAATTAACTTTTTTTTACTCATTTTCTTAATACATCTAAATATGTACATAATATTTGACTATATTTTAAAGTAAACAGTTGAGATTTCTAAGGTAAGTCATCGGGATAGCCAAAACATCACAAAATGTTGTTAGGTGGATGTTAGCCACAAAAAGATGTCCACAAGAAGGCGTTCTATCGCCCCTCTTGTGGTCCATCGTGGTGGATACACTACTTAAGTTACTAAACGAAGCCCAAATTGATGCGCAAGGGTACGCTGATGACATTGCAACTATTATAAGAGGTAAATGCACATACACCAGCTCAGGGCTAATACAAAAGGCACTTAATATTGTAGCAAAATGGTGTACGGACCATAAACTGTCCGTCAATGCCAAAAAAACTATACTAGTACCATTTACCAGGAAGAGGAACACAGGTAAATTAAAAATGCCATACCTCTTCAACAAGGCCATTACATTCTCCATGGAATTCAAACATCTTGGAGTGACACTAGACAGCAAGCTCACATGGAACTCACATATCAGCAACATCACACAAAAGGCAACCTGTTAAAACCCAAAATGGCCCTTTGGCTATACACTGCCGTGATTAAGCCCATCATCAGGTACGCTGCTGCTGTCTGGTGGTCGAAAACCTTACAACATAAATTTAAATCTTTTCTTAAAATTTTTTTGCTCCGTTTGGTCATTTTTATTTATATATATCGTTTAGATATTTAGATAAGTATGGAAATAAATGAAGAAGAAACAAATTTAAAATCAAAAAAAATGTTTTATAAAGTTACAAAAACAAAGAAAATTAAACTAAGTTTTTATAAATTTTAATTTTAAGGTTTGGTAAAATTATTTGTGCATACGCAGTCATTTTACAGGACGTTCTTAGAAGTTTTACTTGAGTGCATAATATTTTTTAAATAGCTAACATTTATATTTTATGGAGTTAATAAAATATATGTGATGTGTGATCTCAATTATTTAACCGTCGATTTTAGAATTTTAAAATTTTGTTCGAATTTTAAAAAGAGATTGATTGATTTCAAGATTAATTTTCTCACATGCAATATGCTGCCAGCATAGGTTTCGCCTTAGCGACTGCCTAGTTTATTTATGTATGCAATATTTATGTATAATAAACCGCTAGCAGGTATCGGTTCAGACTTATGTTAGGTTAATAAGAATAATAATGCATTTAGGAAACAAAAGTTTTCATTATGTTGAAAATTATACAATAAACATAATTAGCAAAAGTTTTAAGATATGTAAGTTGCAAAATTCCCGACTATCCGTAGCCATAAATTAAGGAAAAAGCGTCACGGCAATTAGAAAAATGCCACATTGGGAAACATACTATTAAATCTGTCGTTTGGCCGTTAGCCCCCGACCGGCGCGGCGGAGAACGATTCTGTTGGCACAGGCGCAGGCGCCGGCGCATTCTGTTGGCGAACGCTGCGGCGGGACGACGAGCGTTACAACGGGCGCGGTTACATCCATTCGAGCGATTGTTTCACACACCGACTGACATTCGATTCTTTCGTATTTGTTTGCTTTGCACCCCTGGAGCGTACAGTCAACACCGACGACCACAATAAAAAAACACAGTGAGTACAATACAAACGGTCAATACATCAATATTTTGATTTTTTATGCATACACATTTAAAGTAAATGACCCACTAAAAGGGTGTATTTTTTTTAAAAAGAATCAGCAAAAACATAAACCAAAGTTTGGTGGCACACTTTTTAAAATTTATTGCGTAAAAGGCGTACATCAAATTTCATAGAGATTATGTTATTGTTACAGAAACTATTTATTTGTATAATTTATTCTTTGTTAATTTGTAATTGTATGTTTTCCATTTGACAGTTTACACACATAACCAGACATTTAGTTCGAACCTTATTTATTTATTTGTATAGTATTCATAAAAATATTTTGTTAACAACTGAGCAACTACTAACAATGATCTTAAAATAAAAATAAATTATGCCTACAGTATTTAATAACTAAATATGCGTTTACTTAAATATTACATGGAATATATTTTTTTTATATATACTCATATACATTAAATACAATGATTTTAATTAGTATCGTAAATTACACCACTATTATTGTAGTATATTTTAATCTGAAAAGAATACGATACCTAATACGATACGATAATAAATAAAACCGATTTTTTTTTTTTGCGTGAGTCGGTGTCATAGCAATGAATGTTTTACAAGTCTTTTCTAAAATTGTAAAATCGGGTTTATTAAGTGCGGAAATATTATCTGAAATACTCGTTTGTATAATGAGTAAATATGCATTTTATTATGATAGGTACAATTTCTAAATTTAAATTATTCACTTCCGAAGAAATATGAAAAATATGAAAATTTTTGTTAAATATGAAAAAAATAACCCTACTTTAACTTCTATTTTTAGGTCCGTTATAAATAATAGCAAACGAATCTCTAACCAAAACTTTTTGCGTCTAAATTATGTAGGTTTTTAGTGATTTTACTTTTATTATTCAAAATGTAACATGGGAACACAAATGCTACAAGCCCGCAGATCAATCGATCTAATAAATTCTGGTGTTTCTGCTGTCATTTAAGGTTGTTACAGATACAGGATGTTATTAAATTTATGGCACTCTTTGAAATTGCAGAACTAATTAGCAGTATTTTTTTATCGGGATTGATCCTGGTTCACGGTGTCTAAATGTAAAATAGAAGGAATAGATATAAACGAATGTTTCATCATTTCGTAATCATCATTTGTGCACACATGCGTACTTGCACTCATGCAATAAAGGGCTAGTTAAAAAGACCGTTAAAGAAAATTTATTAACTTGAAACTTCTATGCATAATAAGAATTATATGGCGGCTGCATATCTAGTGCTATACGCTCATAGTGCGTAGCATATATGCTACAAACTAACATAAAATATATGAAGAATGTTATTAATTTCGTTACACAAATTATTTTTTTGACCACTTATGATTATATATAATCATTAACAAATATAATACATATAGCTCTTTCGTGATAAACGTAGTTTAACTTAATTTTAAATACATATATTATAAAATTACTTCATGATATACAATTAGATATACAATTTGTTTACCTAACAAGCATATTTTAATTTTTATACCTTATTTATTTCGTCTTTATTATTTTGAGAAAAAGGTTTTGGATATTTCATTTTGTTAAAAAATTAAATCGGTTCCTTTTTAAATTTGTTGTAAAAAATAATGATACAGACAAAGATATATTTTTTAAATCTTATCTAAACTGGCTTGGCGGAAAGTAACAGTCGGTATCATGATTTTTGGAGTGTAAATTCAAACAAACAATTAATATGTATAAAAGGTTTGTTTGAATAATAGAACTGAAGGTTTCTCCTAGAAATGTAGGTACTTGTCGATGGTAATTTGAACCATCCAGTTTATTCGTTACAATTCACTAAAATAAATTTCTGACTCTTTTCTCCTATATTCACATGTGATTCGTCGTCAGATTGAAATAATTGCGCAACTGAATACCGCTCAGTACTAGGTTAATTTCACGTTAGTTATAACGGCTATAAAATTACTTTAATAGTTTTTTTTTCGACGAGCAACATTTCAAATTGATTTATAGAGACCTTAATGGTTTGGACAGCTTTTTTTTGCTCAACATACAAATGTTATTTTCTTTCTATTTTACCTAGACCCATACTTGAGTATTTGGGTTTTATACCATTTCGCCAATTTATTAAATATATTTTAAAAATTGTGTTATTGAACATTATAATAACAACAACATATAAATTAAAAATTGTCTGTTTTTTATCATTTATGTTGGCAGTAGTTTACGCAATGTGTCGGGCAGCACTTAGATACATCAATAATAAAATATTAGTTGTTTCTAAAAGATGTATTTATTCTCTTTCTCTTTTCTCTCTTGTGTCTAATAAGTTATGAGCACCAACTCAATTGGTACACCGCAATAACTTATATTAAAATTAACAATGTTAATATGAATTCATTAACAATACTCAGCGCAAATAATGTTTAATTGTTCAGATTTATTAATTAAGAAACATACTATACTATAGTACAGTACTATACTAGTATAGTACTAGTATACACACAGTACAGTAAAGTACAATACTATACTGTATATAGTATAAAGTGGATATACACTATATACTGTACAGTATATAGTATATAGTATAGTAGTAGTATAGTACTATAGACAGAAAAACTATACTTTACCACACTATTATACTCGTATATAACTTGCGCTAATTCACCCTACTACAGATTTTATAACATAATATTATATTTCGACATTTTCTTTAATTTTATTTTTTAAAGCTAAGAGAATAATCAGTATATTTGCTGGTTGCTAGTTATATCAAAGACGAATAAAAAAATAAAATAACAATCTAGTCTTCAAAATTACACAATTCACATTTAAAAGGACATTTTAAACAGAATAAGTTTAATTTGTAAATATAATAAAGACTAGAAATAAAATAAAATTTCCACGGGTAGGTAAAACCAAAAATCAATGCGTTCTCAAAACCAAAATAAAGTATAGGTTATAAGAAAGTTCATTATAAAAACCACAGTCTGTAATTTTTTTATTTATTGAAGGAATTTGTATATTTTCCATGGATAGGCATACTTCGATGCTGATCAAGTCATTATGTACGAATTAGTAAGACTACTAAATTGCTAATTCGTAAATACGATAAGAATGTATCTGATGGTTTTTAATTTCATGGTTTAAAGCCAAAAAACAATTGGAGGCTAAACTACTTAAAAAGAGAAATTATTTTTAATTTTTTTAACCAATTACTTTCAAATTGATTCATAACATTTAAGGGCATAAAATTGCGGTCAAGTTCGTTAATTGACAAAATTAGACCAGGGGGCGGGAATGGGGGGGGGGGGGGTTCAAAAAAGTGAAATTTTGCTATAACTTTCTTAGTAGATAAGAAATATCGAATTTATTTAAATTTTATATTATTCCTTAGATAAGGGCCTGAAACTTATTAAACTAAACTTTTTTGATAGCACCAATCATTGGCCCCAGGGGTGGGGGTTGACGGAAATTATCAATTCCATATTAGGGATTCCGGCTATTTCATTTATTTTAAATATTAGAGTTCCATTAAAGAAAAATGAAAAAGATTATTCAAAATCAGAAATTAATAAAAATTATTATATTATTTCTTAATAGTTTTTATTAGAAAAAATGAAAAAAATAATGACGTACGATAAATAAGAATTTATAAAAGTTTTTTTTATATAAAGCGAAGTATAGTATTTCTTTAACACCGTTATTAATATTTAACTAGTGGTCGCCCAGTGGTCGAAATTATTATGAGATTATGTGATTAATTAATACAGTATGATACATCTATAATCATTGCATATATTTTTTTGTGTTTTGTTCCATTAGGTCATTTGGCATCGTCTACAAATAGGTTATTAGCGTGTGTTGTTTTGTCTTAATTAACCTATGATATTTACAATTAAATGTTAGTAACAGTAAAAAAATACAATTACAGCTTGTATTTGTAGTTATTTTTGATACATTTTTTTTATACAATTCAATTTTTTCGTGCAAAAATTCATAAACATATAAGATGGCTTTAATAATTATTTTTGCTTGTCAAACTATAAAAATAGGAACATTTGAAATCACACAAAATTCACAGCTCACTCACTATTCACTCACTATTTCACTCATTCACTCACTATTTCACTCATTCACTCATTATTTTATTTAGTTTAATAAAAAAAACACTTGTTCCTAGTGAAGCGTGTCGCTAAACAAACGTCCGACCGAGTTTCCTCAAATTACTGCATCACATTAATTCACTGCCCAGGAAAAATAGTGCGGAAAAAGAAGTTTAACATTAAAATTTATTTTAATAGTGAATAAATTGGATAGTGCTTGTTGCCAGTTTATTATTAGTAAAAATAATAAAACTTTTCGTAAATAAAACTAAAATAATAATGATCGGAAATATTGTTGAAGATTAGCTTGGACAGAAATGAAACCAACAATATTGTGACGTACCTTCAGGAAAAAAATATTATTATTATATCTGAGATGTAATTCTATTTTATGTAACAAAAAGGACAGTTGCGAAAAAGTTTTTTTTTGACATAGGTAATTGGTCGTGAAAATTTGAAAGACAAAATTTGTTCAATTGCGGAAATGAGAGCACATGTTACATCAGTTGCTATTTCGCGACTGCGCCAACATGGTCATGAAATACGGCTTCGGACGCCAGTGGGTTGTTATAAAACCGTATGCAAATTTTACATCTTTGCCATCTTTTAAATTAAAATACATTTTTTAAATAGTGGAGCATTCTGTTAAACAAATAAAAAATTACCTTTTAAAATATTAATTAAACTATGTAGCTAATTCATTGTACACTGTAGTTGACACAGAAAATGCAATCACGTTCGATTGAATATGTTTTATATGGTAAATAATTTTACGAGTTTAATAATTCTCGTTTGTATTCGTAACTCTACTCTTTTTTCTAGCGCTCTCCATACTATGTTATCAAGAATATCAACTCCCATCATACCATACCATACCACCATACTACCATAGAAAATCACCCCTCGTATAAATTTATTCCTCAACTATATTATTTATTTTTTTTTGCAAATATATCATTTTAAATTTTATGCACAAAATTCGGCAAAAAAAACAACCTCTTTTTAGTATTCTTATTGGCAGATAATATAAATTACACCAATGGTCATCATTGCATCTCAATCGTCTGGTTTTATGCTTTATAAATTATTTAAAGTTGTTGACTCATGATACCAACAGTTAGTACCATAGGTTTTTTTTTCATTCTTGAAAAGTCTTCACCGATATGATTAACTCACTTCCTTTAGTAGCAGCTCGAGTAACTTGGCGATTTTTAAACTTGTACGCCTCAGGGTCGAATACTTCCACCTTGGTTTGTAGTTGCAATCACCGAAACGTTGCACCGTTAACTTCTGTTTATCGCAGCACTATTTTCTATGTATGTCATCACCATTTATAAAAAAAATAATGTTTGTTAGTTAATAATTGGTTTTTTATGCGTTCCTAAACCATTTATTCGATGCGATGAAACTATGATGAGTTATCTGTTATACGCACGCCCGCGAAAAAAAAGAGAGATAAATGAATGTTTATTTTTTCATCTTCTATACGTTCCTAAACGAGTGACTTGTGCGCACGGCCGAAGGCCTAGAGCTTGGTATTCTGAGCGCCGCAGGCATGAGTTTTCGCGCGCCAAAGGCGTCGTCAAAGCCGGTGCAGATCTGACGGAATTTCAAGGGCGACGCGACTTCTGCAGGGGAAGCCGCGATTCGTCGTATTGCGTATTCGTTGCAAATCATCTATCGCGCGGAATTTTGTGATCCTTCCTTCGAATTAAGCATTAGGTACAGCGATGATTATTTTATTGAGACAATTTGTCTCGACTGCAGTATTGACCAATGAACGGGTCACTCGCAAGACACTTTCTATTGTTCAATCCGGTTACATTGGATAATTTACCGTCCCGACAAATAGTCCAACCAAATAATCCTCATTGTAACCCATGTAAATGTATGTGTAGTGTAAATCAGACCTCAGTGAGCCCTTTTAGTGAAAAGTGCTTCTGAGCAGTGGAAGTGGAGCTATTAGGTATATTTTAAATGCAATAGTAAAATCACAATGTCAGTTTTTGGGGTGAGTCTTAAAAAAAAGTTTTGGATGCTTACATGGCTTACGCTGACTAAACCAAATATATCATTTGGTTAGGATTTAAATATACTTAAATTCCATATAACAGTTCGTTGATAAAGCCTGATTATGATAAATCGATGAGTTACTAATGCTTGTACAACATATGTGTTATAGATCGTACCTCAGTCAATCCGCCCTTCACGGAATATATGGCTAGCTATTTTAATAATTTTGCAACCATTTTGGTTTATTACATGACCTAAAACGCACTTGTTATGTTGTGCTTACAAGATTTTTAGATTTAATCATAAAAAAATATATTTGGACAGTAAAGTAACGGTAAAAGCAGATTTTTAAAATTCTATTACATTTCTGAAAACTATAATAAATAATAAACTGCTAAAAGTTCTTTTTTAGTTGAATTGCTCTCTTTTAAAAGACAATAGAACCTTAGAAAAAATAGTTATTTAAAGACAAATGAAGGGTTGCACGTTCAATTGATGCTACTCTGAAAAAAAATACGTGCTCCATGGGTATTGTCATTTTGACCGTAACGGTAAACGTGATATTGCCCGTATCGCACGTATCTTATTCGGCTGTGCTCATTTCCGCGGTCGTGACATCTTACAAAGCGAGTACAAGCAAAACTTTTTTGCATTGTTTCAACACGTCCAACCGTTACACAATATGAGTTTATTTTCCCTTGCGAATTCTCTTTTAAATTTCGTATTAAAAATAATCACATGGCAGGGCTCCTTACAATCTACATAATAAATATTCCTTTGGTAAGCTTGCAGCAAAGGAGGTACCTTCGACTCAAAAAAATAATATTCAACATTAAATAAGACACTCTCATTATTACAGGCTGGACAACTTACCAATATTACAAGCCTTGTAAAAAGTTTGATTAGTCATGTCTTGGATTTAAATTAATATTAATAATATTAATAATGTAAAGAACGTCGCTTGGCAGTGGCTTCTCGGATTACAGGATCTGTAATTGCGCGGAACTTTACAGGACTAAATCCCAGCTGCAGGGGGTGAGTGAGTGAAACACCAGTTTGGCTACGATTTGTATACAACTTTATAAGTACTTTACGGTAATAATTTACACGTCTAAAATATAAAACGAATCAAAATAAATATCCAAACTTTGAATATTTTTACAAAGAATTTTTCTCACTACTCATTTATTTTATAACTGACAATTTTTTCAAAAAAAAAATATTTTTATTCAGTTATGAATTTATGAACACCCATACAATTCTTTTAATGCCAAGTATAAAATAGTAAAAGCATTTTAGAAGCCACATCGTCACATATCCCCAACCTTCCCTATCCCGTCTCTATCTGGACACACACCTCTATTTATAATAAATGACGTTATCTTTATTTACAATGGTGTTAAGAGGAAACTATGTTTTTTCCTTTTTTTTTTGACAAAAAAATACCACCTAGGGCACCTAAAAACCCTCTTTCGAAAATTTGTAATAGGTATCATAGGTGTCATAGCTTTGATACCTAGCATCCCTTTACGTTACTCAGTTATGGAAAAAAATGAATGATTCTAAGGAAAGACTCAACGTTAAGATATTTGTAAGCAGAAAGCAAGATCTTGATCTCGCTCTGACGATGGATGACCCCGTCGTCGCATTATGGTTCATTCCACCAATGGCAAACACTAAGATTTCCGTTAAAAGCCATTCGATCTCGAATTGATTTTAGCGATTTCAATTATTCATTTTTTTTTTTTGACAATTGTACCGGGTTGCTCAGAGATCATCACGTTACTTTTAACGATATAAAAAAAATGCAAAAAAAAAAACATCCAAAATGCATTTTTAAACAGATTGGTGTCGATTCAGTCAGCGCGCGATTCCGATTTCGCGTCGATCGATAATGAACTTGACACTGTTACGGTGTACGATGACAGCTGAGCGCTCACAACATAGATATTATTACATTACAATTTTGCTATTTTCCCGTAATGTCTACATTTTTTTCTCTGTAACCATGATAAATTTTTAAATAGTTTTTTAATAAATAAAATTAGAAAACGCAGGATGAATTAGCTGTTTTGTTTATCGATAACGGTCTTGGGACACGGTTATATTATACAGAAAGTTTTTTTTCTTATACACATCCTTTTAAACTTTAAACTGAACGACTCTTTAAATTTTCAATTGTCTTATTACATTTGCAGACAAACGCTTATGTTTACACATCTTAATCTAGAGTCCCGGTACTCGCACATCTTTTTTTATTAGGCGATAGTTAACTATGAAACCTGGTTATATATTTATTTAATAAATATAACAAATACCTATTAGGAACGGATAGATTTTTTAGTATTATGAATATCATACAATTATGTTACATTGTACATACTTATAATTGTCTGCAATGCATGTGTACTTGATATAAATATATCTTCTTAATTTTTTTTTAGGAAAAACTGTGTTTTGGCCAGGAAGAATACAATGTGTTATTAGGAATAAATGAATAATGAATAAATAAAATAAAAATTAATATATAATAAATAAATAAAGACGTATGCAAAACTATTGTTTCGTATGATTAACATATAACATATAAAGTTTTGTATATTCACATTTGCCTAGGTTTGGATTCAATAAAATAAAAAAAAACCTATCGTTATCGGCTCATAAAATAGTGTGGGTTTGTTTGTACGGTAAGTTACACTCACCTAACATAATATTTTGACATATCCACATTTCGAGTAGAAAGCGGCAACGAGTGTATACAAATATATATATCTTAGTAGAGGATAAAAGTTCAGAAACCAAATTAATCGATTAGTATGAACACCGTTTTTTTATTTAACTCCTGCAATGTTTTGAAAGTGTAAATGGTGACCGAAACAAAATATCATTTTTAAGGAACTCAAAATATCTGCCGCCCAAGAATGGAGTACCGTTAACAAAGCGAGCCCTTGCAACATCGAATTAAATCGATATCAGCCCATATTCATAAAATCGGTCAAGCTGTTTCTTGTGGGTACATATCGTACCCACAAGTATGTACGATAAAAAAACAGTAGGCAGTCATTGCGAACTGCCGACAGAACCTGAAAACTTAAACCTATCAAATAATAGTGGTTTTTTTATATTTAAATTAATTATAGTATTAAAAACTGAAATTGCATATTTCTAAATTAAAATCCTCAACATTATTTTGGTTTTCACATCTATCGGCACTCCCAGCAACAATTATATACATTTTTAAATGGTTTACTTATTAATCAAAACATATGATGGGCTGCGCAAGCCCACAATTTTTTAAACAAAAATTTCAATAAAATAAGGTAGGTAATAAACAATTATGTTAACGTGTCAATATATATCTTTAGTTTCAAACTGAAATTTCGGTAGTATATGCTAATAAACCCTAAATTTAAAATAAAAGACAATTTGCATCTATTTTATGTTTTGACAGTTTTATTTGTTCTTTTATTTGTATATGATATAATAATAATAGTATATAACAGTGTATTATTATTATTATTATTATTACTAAGCCAAGCTGCCCGACTATTTTCTAGATGGCAGACGTAAAACGAGTATAAATCAAAAATATTCGCTGGCTCCCCACCTGCGGTATCGCACACATTACATTTTCCCCACAAAAAAAATTGTGTCCATACAATAATAGTAAAATTTCAACTACCATTAAAACATATTTTTGATTGAAAGAAACATGTTTGTTAGGCTTAAAAATATATTGTGTTTTATTTTTAAAACTATATATTTATATATTGTATATATTGTGTGTAAAATATATTTAGGACAATAAAGCGATATGAAAGCATACAAATCTACCGCTGAGAAATGAAATAGGAAACGAGAGCCTAATAAATATAGAATAAAATAGAATCTAATAACGAATTGATTAGTGGTAATCAATTTAGTATAATACTTTATAAACAGAGATACAAAAACAGTAATTATTTTTATTTAGTTAAGTCATCTAATTTAGATACAATAACAAGACTTGAATTATCTCTACTCTAGCAAACATTTTCGTCTTTGCTTTGTTGGAACTCGCATCTGAAACCTGCAGAAGAGGTTTGGCAGCTACGTAGTCCTAATAGGACTACGCCTTAAGGCTAATAGCTCTAACTATTAGCCTTAAGGCGAAGCCAAAGGATAAACATTAATTTTGACTCATTTAGTCCCTTTTTTTAAGGCCGGTATTTCGTAACCATTGGATATTTAATAATAAAAAATATATATTTAGATACCTTGTTCTTATGTCTTCGACATATTAAAGGCAGATTTTTTAAATTTAATTCTATTTCTGAGAAATTTAATAATTGATAAACTCCTAATAGATATTTTTTAGTTGAATCGCTCTTTTATAAAATATATAAGAGCCTTCGGAAAAAAGTAATTGAAAGGAAAATTAATGTTCTAAAACATAGTAAAATCTACTTCTACCTGCATTATTCGCCTGCATTACCTTGCATTTGATTCGCTCATCAAAAAAGCGGGACTTTGTATTGCGGGTACGTACAGATTATTTGAATGCGTCTACAATGTTCGTCGAGAGATCTTTTTACTGTCGATATCGCGAAGGAATGTAGGTAGGAATTAAATAATAACATTGGATCTCATTGTGACGGGATGTACAGTCAAGGGACAGATGTTCGTCGACAGGAATCGATAGATTCTGACAAAAGCTATCAAATAAAATGTTATCTGTTTGCACAACAACCCCAGACCGCCTAAGCCGTTTTAGGTAGATTTCATTAAATTATTGTAATGGCATGTCATAACTTCTGGAAAATGTCGACATATCTTCGCGTTTCGCATACCCTAGAATCCAAAACCACCCTTCGTTAAAGAGTTTATATATCTATCTATCTATATTACTTTCTTGTGGACACGATAACTGCCGTAATTTTACACTAAATCACTTTCAAATTGATACGTAAAATTTAAGGGCACAAAATGTCGGTCGAGTTTGTTAATGGGCAAAATCAACCAGGTCGATTTGGTTTAATTTAATTTTTATATTATTTCTTAGATAATATTATTCCTTACCTAAGTAAACTTTTTTGAGAGCTCCATCCATTGGTCCTAAGAGTGGGAAAATTAGTTTTTCGAAATTCATAAAACCATACTGGATCAAATTCGTTCAAAATGGAGGTGTAGGCCTATAATTTTCTGGTAGAGTTCACTCTACTCACTCTTTCACTCTTCACTCTTCACTCTCTCTGGTAGAGTTCACTCTTTCTGGTAGAGTTCACTGGTAGAGTTCACTCTACTAGCTACTCTACCACTTTTGATTTTTTTTCGTTTAAACAAATGTAGTACTGTAGTACTATACTATATTTTTTAATTCATGTTTTTTACGTTTTTACTGTGTTCAAGTACTTTTAACATTAAATGTAATGTACCCTTTCAACAATATAATATTTTGTAACTTACCACTGAACAATCAGTTTTTTTTTCCTCCTTTTGCCAATTTTATTATTTTGTCAAATGCATCAAACCATTTTATATTTGGAATGTAGATATCATCTGCCCTGCTCCTGATTTAGTGGATTTCTTAACATTAAGACACTTCAAATTGCAAGTAACTTCAACTAAACTCTACTTGATACTTGCTGTTGTAGGGGAAAAGATGTTTACATGGGTATAGTGGGGAGGCTAGTAGAGTGGGAGTTGTGGTGGTGGGTGAGTAGAGTAGAGTTACTTTACTGCAGCCAGTAAAGTACTCTACTGTACTAGATACTCTACTCTGCGGAGCTTTTTTTCGGGTTTCTACAGGTAGAGTTACTCTACTAGGTACTCTACTCTCCTGATTACTATACCCGTGTAAACCAGGCTTTAGTCTTCAGGCGTGCCGAATGTTTTTTTTTAAACTGTACCACTTCTGAAGACTGAAGAAATTAAATTTAAAGTGAAAGTGTATTGAATGTGTCATTTACCGAATTGTTGACTCATTCGAAATTGGATACATTCAAAATAGACAGTATGAATACGCATCGAGGCCAAACTGAGTTTTGTCACACTAAATGAGCGATGATCGTTCTTTAAACGAGCTCACGGGCCCACTTCGCCTGACATTCCGTTGCACAACACTCGACGAAATAAAAATCGATAACCTTTGCCGGTGCCAAAACGGCCGACACTACCTGAAGATGGGTGGCCGTTGGGCAAGCGCTGGTGCGCTACAATCAATCCTCTCGTGCGGCGCGCGTAGGTTCAACGACGCACGGCTTTCTTACCGGGGGTGTGGCCACATTCGCAACAAGATAAGAATGTAATTTATCTAGAAATTGCCCCACACATGACTGGTGTTTTTTTTATTTAATCGAAAGTTCATCTAATCAAAAGCAGCAATTAACATTTTGAACGGATTTTTTGCTGCGGATGATTTTTTAAATTTTAAAAAACTAATTTCTCCCACCCCTAGGACCTATCAAAAAAGTTTAATAAGATTAGGCCCTTATCTAAGGAATAATATAAAATTTATACAAACTCGATATCTTAAATGCACTAAGAAAGTCGAGCAAAATTTCACTCTTTCGAAAAAAACCCCTCCGTTCCCCTGGTCTGATTTTGCTCATTAACGAACTGGACCGAGATTTTGTGACTTTATATTTTATTTATCAATTTGAAAGTGATACATAAAATATTAAAAATTACGCCAGTCATCGTGTCCATAAGAAAGTGATATAGATATATAGATAGATATATAAACGTTTTAACTGAGAGTGGTTTTGGGTTCTAAGGGATTTGAAACGCGAAGATATGTTAAAATTTTCATTCAGTCACTGTACCCATTGCAATAGGTACCTCTCATAATCAAATCTACCTAATTGAAAACACGCATCGCACCAGTTGCTTTACCAGTTGATTTCAGTATTCAGTATTCAGTATTTTCAAAAAAAACAACTATGCAGTTGTGTATGAAAGACAGAAATGAGTAACATAATACAATAAAACAATAAAAGTAAATAGAACGATATAACAAAAACAAGATACAAACAACAAATATAGTAATTAAGACTAACATACCTACACTTTATACACAGTTATTCAAATGCGTGAAAAGAGATGTATAAACTAAATAGTACAATAATATTATAAAATTTATAGAAAAACAGTAAAAAAAAAAACAGTAGATGCAATAAAAAAAATTAAATAAATTTCAATTAAGGTCAAGACTGTACAAAGTTTTATCAATCAGATATTTTTTCAAAGCAGACTTAAAGCTGTGATATCTTTGCAATGTTTTTATATTATTGGGGAGATTATTAAATAAATCTACCCCCCTATAAATACTTGTGTTCTGAAATTGTGTTGTACGAGCTTTAATTGGTTGAACATAATTGTTTTTGTGTCTTGTGTCGTGCGAATGAACATTGCTATGTGTAGAAGCCGCCTCTTTCTTTAAGAAAAAATCACAAAGGGTTTCATAGATGAAGATACCATATATTGTGAGAATTCCTAAGTTCCGAAAGTGTGATTGGCAAGACTCACCTGGGCCTAAACCCAGGATACCCCTCACAGCCCTCTTTTGGATTATAAAAATTTCTCGAATATATGCTGCAGAACCCCACAAGAGAACTCCATATCTTAGGTGAGACTCTACAAGTGCATAATAGACAGACATCACAGATGACCTATCCATGCAAGTTCTTATACGTGATAGAGCGTAGCAAGCAGACGATAATTTTGATTTTAAATGGTCAATATGTTTACGCCATTTTAATTTATCGTCGAGATGCACACCTAAGAATTTTGTGCAGTGTGATTTATGAACAGGGTATCTGATGTTTATGTCATTCTTATTAACACTCGAGAAGTTTAAAATAACAGTTTTCGACATGTTAAGAGACATTTTGTTTGACTTAAACCAGTCATCGAGATCACTAAGAGCTGAGTTCACTTTACTAGTGAGTATCTCGAAACTCTCAGCCTCAATAACAGCACTGGTATCATCGGCAAATTGAGATATTTCACACGTAGAAATATTTTCACTCAAATCATTCGTATAAAGTATAAATAAAAGAGGACCTAAGATTGAACCCTGAGGTCCACCAATTTTTACAGGTTTTAAAGATGAAACTGATATAAATTCATGGAAATCTTCATTTAGGGATGGCAATTCAACGCATTGAAATCTATTTTGCAAGTATGATTTGAGTAGATCATGCGCAACCCCTCTGATACCGTAGTGATCTAATTTCTTAAGCATTAGTTCAGTTTCGACACAATCAAAGGCACGGCTCAAGTCACAAAAAATTCCAACAGAGTATTTTTTGGCATTCAGACATCTATGTATATAGTTACAACATTTAGCTAGAGCATGCTGAGTAGATCGATTCTTGCGAAAACCAAATTGATATTCAGATAGAACTTTAGTTTTAGACAAAAAATTTAGCAGCCTTTTTTCGATTATCTTTTCCAGCAATTTCGAGAATACACTTAGGAGCGATATAGGCCGGTAATTTTCAATATCTTCTTTATTGCCTTTTTTTATAAATGGGTATGACCTTAGCTTTTTTATAATGATCAGGAAAAACTCCACATAACAAACTCAGATTAAATAAGTAGGTGAGGGGTTCTAATAATAATTCATGATGTTTTTTCAGTAGATTAACTGGGAACTCGTCCAAACCAGTGGACTTTTTGTTATTTAAAGAATTTATTAACATCGAAATTTCATTTTCTGATGTAGGATTCAGAAACATAGAAGAGTCATTCTTGCCTACTTTATTAAGCTTATTGATAGGAGATGTTCTTGGAGGTTGTATGGAGGAGGCTAGCGACAGAGGTTTGTTTATAAAGAAGTCATTAAATTTCTCACAAATTGACTTAGTGTTACTCAGAAATTTATTATCAATTTGAAGTATGATTGGTTTTGGTGAGCCTGTTTGAGATCTACCGATCTCCTTGTTAATAATATTCCAAGCAGTTTTTATTTTATTCTTAGTTAAATTAATTTTGGTTGTATAATATTTTTTTTTTACTTTGTAGGATATCTTTCTTTAACTTAGTTTCGTACGACTTTAGGTAAGTTTTAATTAATATATTAGATTTAGAATGCA
The DNA here is from genome assembly GCA_020383195.1 of Neomicropteryx cornuta. NCBI lineage: Eukaryota > Metazoa > Arthropoda > Insecta > Lepidoptera > Micropterigidae > Neomicropteryx > Neomicropteryx cornuta. The sequence goes on from JAHKQU010000018.1 coordinate 42,072,342, forward strand.
TATTACCAGTTGATTTGAACAATATAATTCTAAAGAACTACATTTTTTTAAGCTGTATGACGATTTAGGAAGAACAGTAGATAATTTTATACTTTACGTGGTTACCATTAAAAAATACTTAAATTAAAATTATTTTTAATTTAGCTTTTTTTATTTGGTGGATATTCTAAATATCGACCTTGCAAAACTTCCGGTCATTGCCTTCTTTCACCAACCGTCAGACTTGCTTGTTGTCTTGGGCTTGGCTCTGAACGTGTATAGGGGACAAGGCCCTTTGAACAGGGAGCCTGGTAGAGCAGTCACTCAGGGCTGTTCTTCTTCCCGTAATCCTACGGGCGCTGAATATTTCGTTACAATTCGGTAGGGACGGTAATACTTTTCGAGTTTGGCCGCTGTTGCACTCAAATAATTATGGATAGTTTCACAGCAGTCAGGGGCCGATTGCCTGATTATGGTGACCTTTTCTTTTAAATACGATTTTCAGGGAACTAACCATCTCAAGGTAATGCTTGTAGCATGTAATTAAATTTTCAACTACAGGAGCATTATAAATGTAATTATTGTTTACTAGTGGCCGCCCAGCCGTCGAAATTCGACCGTAAAACATTAAACGTTAAGTATTAACATTAACATTATTAAGGTTCTTATACCTTTTTACCTCTATAAACATTGCATATTTTCTTTTTGAATTGGGTTCCATTACGCCAGGTTTGAGCGTGTACAAATACGTCATTAGCATGAGTTGTTTGCCTTGATTTTTTACAATACCTAACAACTAAAATAAAATTTAATTTTAGTAACAGTTGAAAAAAAAACACAATTACACCTTGTATTTAAATTTATTTTTTGATATAATTCATTGACAGTTTTTTATTTTTTTTTCTTACAAAAATGATACTTGTCATTCGTAGAGGTATAATAATTATTTTTGGTTGACATTGGCAGACTATTGAAAAGGGAACATTTCAAATCACACAAAATTCACAGCTCGAAGCTCATTCTGTCATCAGCTGTCAGTAGTATGAACATTTTATTTTATTAATTATAATGTATTTTAACTTTCTGCACTTCTCTATATAAAATTTAACCAAACCAAATGTAACACTTCTCCGAAATTAAAGATTGTAATGGCATATCAAGAACTATTAATTTCTATCTACTCTACCAAATTTTATTAAAAAAATTCAAGGTTTCATTTAGTCAGATAAAGTATTCCATTACTTTATCTGACTCTTTTTTTTATTATTTTTAAAATAAGTTATCTTTAATATAATCTAGAAGGCTTTTATAAATTGCGGCACCTAAAATCCTAATGGAACATTGTGCAAAATTTATCGACACTTTTGTGGTTTCTAATAAATGTATCCTGTGGTCGATTCTATTTTATGACTGTTATATTTATTAATATTCATTAATTTTTTATGAGAGTACAATATTACTTTTTCATTAAAGGATTGTCGTATATCTAATATCTTCTAGTCTGCGAATAATTGATTGTATTCTGAGTATATAGGCCTCAAAAATTGTACCTAAAAAAAAAATCGAGCTCTTAGTTAACCGAAAAGTTCGATAAAATAATAATTTGACCCAACTTTTACCATAAGTACCCAACCCAACTAAAGTGTATACAATCTGTTTGAGAGGCTGTACAAACTAATTCCCGTAGATTGATAAATATAACAAAACTTTCTTATAACCTGTACCAAACAATATCGTATATGAAGATTCAAATGAAAAGTTTTGTACACATTACAATACTGTTTTGTTACGTCAACCAAACAATTAGTAGACTCGTAAACGCATCTCGCGCTTCTAGCCTATTTCGCCATTTTGTTTCTCTAACGAACAGCGCTTACAAAGCAGTTTGTTCACGTGCAGAGTTCAATCAGACGCACCAAACTTTGGTTGAGCCTACTAAATACTTTGTAACGGTTTGTTAAGGCGCCACCAGTCCCTAAAACGTGTTTTGTAACGTATTTTGGTGCATTTTGTTGAAGTTATTCCCAACAAATGGCTAAAACTAAAAATACCACAATATTCTTCATATATTAATTTAGTACTTTGCTTTAAAAAAACGAAATACACCTTATTATAGTAATGAAAATAATTAAATAAGAAAGTGTTGTTTTTTTCTTGCAACGATTTTCTTTTAAGTTGTGTAAGTGACGCGAACCTAATTTTTCTTTCTAAAGTTAGACAATATAATAATCTAGGACATTACTTAAAAAAAACATTTTTTTCAAATGATAATAATTATTTAAATACAGAAAACATGTTTCATCGATTCCAAATGTAACGCATTCGCGGTCGGCGAGTATATCGGTCTCTTTCCTACACGTCAATGTTCGAATAAAGCCTACTCTTTCAAATCTCAAGGACAAATGCGTCCCGGGGCGCCTTAAGGTTACAAGACGTGTTTATATGTGCGGACAAATAACTTTAACCAGAATCGACCTGTAGGCACAACAAAACGTTTAGCTGTCACTATATCTACAGGAATTCCTTGTACAGGACACAGGTTTTTTTTCTCAGTGCAGTCTTTCTGAATCGGTTGTTTATTAAAATCAGCGACTTCTTCCTGTTGGAATCTTTGCTACATGTAACAGATTATGGAATATGCGAACTATCCTTATGCTCAACTCCGTATATTTCATTCAGGGTCATTAGGCTTGTTGGTGACAGATAACCGGTTCTCCTATCTAGGACGCATACTCGCGACTAAAGTAAATCCGTTCACGAAATCAAAGGCCAGGAGCGTTGAGCTAGAAAATATGCACCTACTGGACTTTTCAAGTCCTTGGAGATCAATTATTCCTACCCAAATGTCCAATTCTATGATTGGTTTAACCTGTAAAATTACATAAAGATACTGTACTGGTTATTTTTCTCATAAAAATATTTAGAGAGTTTTCAAACAGAAAGGGCAATAAACATCCTGATGTTTGTGAAGTCATGGTGTATTTCTTCCCCTGGGAATTCAAAGTACTTCAATGCAAATGCATTCGCTTTTAGTGTTTTGTCATGACAAGTAATCAGCACTAATAATAACATGATCAGATCACGCACTTAGAAGAAAAATATTACCGCGAATGACGTTTCACCGTTATAACTCTCCGTATTGACATTCCCACGCGAACATTACGTGCCGCTCAATCCGCCGTATTTTTGATAAAATCGCTGAGGTGCATTGAAAGAATCTATTGTTGATTGTGTCTAATTAGGTCATTTTTTTTTTATAGTTTGCTATGACCTACGTCATATATACACAATTATTTTGGGCCCTATCGAGTAAGCCAAATATGCTTGTGCTGGAGTCTAGGGAGATGGTGCTAATGAAGTGTTAACAATTATATGACTTTTATTATGTGCGGATTCGCACCCGCAACCGCTGGGTCAATAGTCAAACGCCTTAACCACTTCACTACCATGATCTGCAAATTTGTAATATGTGAATTGTGTGTTGATTCTTAATTAAATTGTATAAATGGGTGGGGAAATTGTCTCAAAACTAACATACATAAACCCCTAGCCTATAGCCTATAAAGCGGTATTAAATACAATTTTCGACTGCTGTATAAATACTCATCTGATCGAGTGTTCACAAAAAATATATAAAATCCGGAAAAGTTGATCATATCAATCAATACGAGGGTTCAAGGCTCCAGGTTGGCAGCTAGGTCCTGCCTTTTATTTATGAGATGTATGTATTCTCTAGAAATAATCATCCCCTCCTTTAACTGGATTTTCGGAAAATGGTGAAACATGTGTTTGTTTATTTTTTAAGATCTTAATAATAATTTTCAACTCTGTAACATCTTCTATTTTTGGGATATTGGTTAAACATAAGAATGTCACACCCTCTTTTTACCCATTTAGGAGGGGATTTTCTAAAGAAACCTTTTCTTATTGGGTGCCTACGTCATAAAGAAAATGTACCTTCGAAGTTTGAGCTGGGCGATGATGAATCAGTCAGGACTTGTAATTTTATATATATATAATATATGTTTTTCTGTGCTTATAATTCAAAACAGGAATGGCTATGTCACCGGTAGATAGCATTGAATATCTACTGTTCTATACATTGTTTAGTATTAGTAAATTACTAACCAAACGTTAATTAGTGAATTATGTATGTTTTTAACTATTGTACTATTATGTTAAGTAGATTAAAACAAAAAAAAAACTGCTGACATTCTTTCAATACATCATAAATTTTAACACTATTTCAGTTTTTTTTATAAATTTTGAGGCGTGACTAGTAAAAAACAACCCTTCACCCCTTTTCTATTTACTGAATTGGTGATTTATTCTATACTAACCCAAATTGATCTTTTTTCAATAATAACTCGCTAAAAGTTTCGCAACGCTGTCTATTATATCAATACTATGCTATCATCAATACAAATACTATACGAATACTGTTTTAATTTGTTTATTATATTTTAGTATTATTTTTTTACGTCATTACCTGTACAATTTCTGTTACGTATCCAACATAAATAAATTATTCCAATTTATAATAATTATAATGGCACTGAATATTCTTTTATATATTTCTATTTGCGCTCGTAGATAAATTTATATTAATATATACAGGCCACTAATAAATAAAACGTTCCAAAAGCCACTCTGTAAAATGTCTGAAATTTAAATGTGTCATGAACTGAGAATGAGCGCTGTCAGTTTCATAGTAAAAAATTGTTCTCTAATGTTAAATATCTAGATTATCCGACCAGCTTTCGATGTGATCTAAACGGCTATGGTTGTTTTACTTGGGCATCAATCTACAAATAAAAAATCAACTTTCGCATTTGTACTTTTCGAGTTGAAAACGGACCGATAGACGGAAACTGTCTTTTTTCGTTATCCCCATTTTAGGTAGATTTCTTTAGAAAAGTTACCATGTCGTGACTTTCGGAAAATTTCGACATATCTTTGCGTTTCACATCTCCTAGAACCCAAAACCACCCTCATTTTTGAAGTTTCTATATGAGTTTTCTATCTATCTATATCACTTTCTTGTGGACATGATAACTGCTGTAACTTTACAACAATCATTTTCAAATTAATTATTCATTATTATATCAAAGTATTTTTGAAATTTAGTTTCTAAAATAAATAAACAACGTGAAATAACATTATTACTATTTAAAATTTTAAAAATTCATCCTCTTCCACAGCAGTTGAATACAAATTGACTTGTTTTTAAATTTGTGTTATTGATCTCATCACTGTTGCAATGCGAACGCGATGGGCGTATAAGAATACCGCGTTTTAAAAATGTTATTGACCAATAGTTATATAACATAACCTCAACGTGACTACGTTATAAAAAGGTTTCTTTTGAATATCATATCTACATATTACATAAAATGCAAGCCTTGCAATTTAATAAATCTTCGTTGCACGATCTCGCTACTGTATTAAATCAAACGATGCAAGATCCTTCGATCGCACAATTGCAAACCGAACTTATGCCTGTAGGTAAAAAATATATATATATTTTTACTAAAACGAATAACAAAAAATCTAAAACATATAAAAAAAAATGTATACAAAACTTGCTGCATTTCGATTGTATAATACGCCAAATAAAGCTCACTAATTAAAAAAGCAACTTATATAATATTTTTCAATGAAATATTCAATATTTATTGTAATTAGCAAAATCATTTCTGTTAAATAAAATACAATTACTTATTGGTGTATTAAAAAATAACAAATTAATTTTGAATTATAGGGCAAGTTTCTTTTTATGTGAAATTTGGCGGTGGAGCGGCTCATTTTATTTAGTTCATAATTAAAATTATATAATAAAACTAACATACGCAAAGTGCCAGACGCAATTTTTCTAGAGGTATTGTTGATTGTATTTTTTGTAAAGTTCTATTTTTAAACACAGATATAGATAATTTTATTAAATTTAAAACAATTTACTTTTAAAGTATTTTTTTTTACAAATAACTACGTTTTAGTTGAGGCAAACTAAGAAAAATCAACTCACATTCTTGTTACCATCAATTATAATACCCTAATTGTAGCATGATCAAAATAATCATATATGTATAGCAAAATTTTATGGGGATATTAGTTAGTAATAGATTGTCTCTACTTGAAAAGTGCAAATATTTTCTGAAGGAAACAATTTTAAAAAGTATGGATTGTCAGACACTTTTTGACAGCGATTCGAAAACAAATTTTGTGTCATATTCAAATTTATAAACGTCAACGACATTAATTTTCTCTGCCATACACACTACGCTGTGCATTATTAAATAATAGAGATGCTCATCTCGTGTGCCACAAGCACGACAAATTATTGCCTCCGAAAAGAAGCCTTGCACGATGAACGTAAAGGTGTAAACTCTATGACGGGCATAACGGCGCTTATAACACAAACCGCGATCATTTTGTACATTTACGAGTAGGGATTTTTTAAAAAATAAGGTACATGTTTTTAATATAAAAACATATATTTTTTTAAAATTTAAAACTCTTAGCATAAATTATCATTTTCATATTAAAAACTAAAACAAAAGTCTCAAATTTTAGGCAATTTTTTTTATTTTATTTTAAGTTGTTATAGCATATACCTCAAATCGCTCAGGTATATCTCAAAACCCTCCTCCACTTCGTTTTCGTCATAAAACTATATTTATTTTATATGTGATGTTTCTGGTTACATAAGCGGGTGGCTTAAAAAAATGCTATTTTAAAAACATGGTGGTTTTATTTTTATTTTATATTTTTTGCACAATGTTTAAAGAAATTTCGTTTGGTATTTCCTTAGAGTAATAACTAGATTATTATATATTTGTGTATATATCTCTCCTAACGATTTTGAAAATCTGTAAAATTTGCATGTTTGTAGCATTCAGGTATGTAAGCGTCTTAAACAGCTTGTAACACTATATTATATTAAACAAAATCTTAGTGGGTCAATGTGATAGCTGGTCAAGTTCGTCGTTGGAAAAAAACCTCGTAATACCAATCATAAAACCACTTTCTCACTCTAATTCATAATATTTTATATTTTTTTATTACAACTTAGGTAATAATGTTCGGTCATTTGGTACTGTGATTAAATAATCATTTGTCAACATTCTACTGAAATGATTATTTCTTCTACTATTTGATACGAAATAGTAAAAGTGAAGTGAAAAAGTTTTTTTTAGAAAACCTAAAAGTGACGAAGATCAATATTTTAAAATCTTTGATACAAAAATTCTGAATATTGATATTCGACATAACACGTACTTTATAATGTATGTGAACTCATGTTTGTTTATAATATTTAAATTCATCTCTTAATATTAAACCTCTTTAATAAAATAAAGTTTATAACTTTAATACTTAAATATACATAGGTTTTATAAAAATGTACGTAGTTATGATTGGGGATACAGAAATGTATATATATATTTTTTTCAGTGGGGCGGGTGAAATTTGACACAAGCAAGCAAGTCGTAAGCAAGTGAGTATAAGTGCGTTTACTTGCTTGGTTACGACTGTGTCAGTATTAAGTGCATGTTCTAAAATGTACCAAATTAAACTTAATTTAAATAATAGGATTTATTTGAGGTTATACGTAATGAAAATACAAAATAATGTAAAATAAGGTTTACCTAAACGTAGCGATTTGACGAACTAATCATTAATCTAAGCTTATTTTTGAACATCGTACACGTCTAATTGCTGTATTAAAACGAATAAACAAATATGTATAAAAGGCACTTTTAAAAAAAATAATGACGTCCGTTTCATGTATGTATGTAAAAATACATACTTCTATTTTACAATAAACAATAAACGTATGACTTTTCAATATATTTTATACTTTCAACATACCTATGTTTTCTATCGGACGTACTTTTGCTTTAAACTCACGATTTGGTTAGGTAGTTTTAGAGGATCGTGGAAACCCTTTTTTTATCACATTTTCAATAAAATATAAAATAGTAATTGATTTTTTTTAAGGTTTAGAATATTGGTTTTTGACAACGTATTATAACTTTTTTTTTTTTTTATTTTATCCAAAAACAATACATATGAAATAGCATAAAACAATTTAAATAATAAAACTAGTTACAAGTAATCTTAAACTATCTCATACAAAGCAAAATAGATAGGTGGTGTGGATTTTATCACCCCACTAGACAAGGTCTGTTCTGGGGTGATACCTGCTCCAATTTTACACGTTTGCTTTATTGCTTATTAATTATTTTTATAATTAGTATACGTATGGGTGTATATATATAAATATATACATATCATATAAATGAAATAAATACACATGAGATACTTATATTATAAAGTGTTAGGTTTTAGTAATAATTATAATATATATAATGTGCAAAGTATATAATATTATATAATAATAGTCTACTATTATTATTAGTAGTATTATTAGTATTAGTATTATTAGTATTAGTATAGTAGTATAGCTTACTTATTTAGATTACTTATTATTTAATTACAAGTGAAATCCAGCTATATTCTGTTCAGATCGGTCATTGCAAATCAAAACTTTTAAAATAAAAAACAACGAACAATCAAATTTTTAGCTCAACAAGAAGAGACCAATTTTGTTCTTCGTGAACTATTTTATTTCTCTCCAAAAGAAAAATGACTATCTTTTTATTATATAAACTCGCGTATCGAAGATATTAATATAGACAGTGCTGTTGTCGAATTGGATAGTCCTTGTCCAACTTGTTCTATTAAATATAAGCGATCCAATTCAAGGGAATGATTATTTTAAATTCAATCGAGTTTGACATATCACGCTATCGGGCGGACTTCACTTTGAAACTGTATAGACAGGGGTGTGCACGGCTATATCGAATTTCCTCAATGGCTTCTACAAGCACAATCAGAGCACTTTTAGTACTGACAATCTTGGATACAGCTCGGTGTCTCATGTGTGATGAAGCTCTTCAATCGTCAGACTCCATGGTTTGGACTGAAGAAGATTTAAGTTCTATGATACCCGAAGAAGTTGACAAATGTATAGCGCACTTGGGAAAAAAACCGTTGGCTATAAACCTGGCAAAAATTATATGGGACTCGCTCTTAAAGGTTTACGGCGGTGCCGATAATATTCCAGAAGACCGACTACAGCTTCTGCATTGGGTTTCTATTGCCATTGAACCCAGCGAATTTAGTAACATAACATTTGACAGCATTGATATAGTAGAGAACTTTGGACTTTTTTACAATCTGAACGATGAACAGCTGTCGGCTATTGCCGAGAAAGTTCGAGAGGATTGGGGAGGCAAAGGGCCGGAAGACTATTCCTACTACGATCTAATAGCGCTAAAGCAGATATTGTGCGCTTTCAATCAGTCCGAGGTCGAAAAAATACACCCATCTGCGTACCGAGATGCTGCTACGTCTTTGTCCTCGTTGAGGAACTGTCCATCGCATGTCCTTCGCGGCTTGGCTAAGCTAGCAGTGGACAAGAAGGCGTACGGACCTCCGGTCGGTTGGACAGCAGGCGTGGCCAACAGTGTCGGAGTGGTAATTGATGGCCTCCCGCCTGAATTGTATTCTCAAATTCCTCTGGAAATACTCAACCAAGTGAAGATAGTGCTATCCAAATCATAATCGCTTATTTATTTATATAATTATTATTGTTATAAAACAACTACCTTCACCTGTGTTGGACTGACTGTTCGTTTGAGAGTCAGTGCCAACTTTGTAGGTTTTGTATTGCTTTTTCGTTTATCTAACGACAATTCTTTCATATTATTTTAATGTGTCTATTTATCCTAATTTCATTAGTTTTGTGCAAATAAATTGAAATTTAACATATTGGAAGTAAGCCTACCCTAGTACAAACAATGTTAGGTATGGTTAAGTTATACAATGGTTTTTTTTTTGACATTATTATAAGTAAATAAATAATAAATTAAAATGTATTTTGGTTCATATTACGTGGTCTGCCGATACGAAGCGGTCGCCATAGCAATCATAGCGTTCGTCACTATCCAGAGCACATTTGAAGCATGTTTAAGCTAAGGTCAATAGTAAACCAGAAAATTTATAACTCAAGAACGGCTGAACCGATTTTTATGATCTTTGATTTGTTAGATTTGTCTCCGCCCCGAATAACAGAATAATTATTAGGTCATTGGAAAATTTCACAAAAAAAATATAAAGAATATTAATTTCCTCATACATTTGATATAGAACGGCTTTGTTTTTCTGTGGTATTCTAGTTTCAAACGACATGTTGCCTTCGAAGATGTTTACTTTGTGAGGTTATCACATTGGTCACTGTGCGCGCATCGATATTTAAAATACATATATTTTAATTTTTGTACATTTATTGAACGAAATTAATTTTGAATGTCCTTAATAAAAAAACTGAATTTAATTCAATTAATAAGTTAACACAACATTTATTGATTCTAAGGCTAAACGAAGTTCGTCGGGTCAGCTTGTAAATAAATAAAACAAATGATGTTTGAAATCGCAGGGTCAATAAGCTGTAAAATTCTATATAAGGTCGCAGGTATAATGTATTGCTTAAATACCGTATTTAGATGATTCCTTACGTTATAAAAGGCGTTCGCGTTAGTTTACATTAATTATATAAAAGTCTGACAGTATTGACATTTGGAAACTTCGAGTGCTTGTATATATATAATACTTTAAAAGTTATTTAGGTTGTTTAAGCACTTATTATTGTTAGTCAACAGATGGAGAAAAAGTATAAGATAGAGATTAGGCAACAGCTTCTTTAACAGCTAAACGAAGACTTCGTTTAGCTGTTGAAGAAACGTCCAGCAGAGGTACTCGCCCAATCTCTATCTTCTTCTACTTTTTCTCCATCTGTTGACTAACAATAATAAGTATATATATATTTATATAATTGTATAATTGAGTTGTAAAGTTATTTGACTTATATTTGATGATTGTTTTTTAATGGCGGCAAATCGCCTGAAAAGATAAATGACACAATCTTTGACAATATTGAAAGATTTTTGAACATGTTTTTAAATATTTGATAAAGTGCTGGATAGCATAATATTTATAAAGGTTCTAAAGAGGTCCTGTACTTAAGAATGCAGGATGTCGGTTTAAACCCAGCGCTGAGTTTTATAAAAATGCATTTTTAACTCTCACCTGTACTCTTTAGTGTAAAATATTGTCAAATATTATGTAACCATCTAATTAGATGAAAGAAGAAAAGGATGATATTTTAACAAAAAAATAATGGATTTGTGATTACGATGAAGGATGGTGGTGAAATGAGATGATTTTATGAGTGATTTATGTATGAAATTGATGAAAATAAAAATAATGGATATGTAAAAGTGTAAAATTAAAGCACATGATTTGTGTGCGTATTATTTATATAATTGTATAATTGAGTTAACCACTGACCCACCGAGACTCTTGGGGTATCTTTGGTAGAGAACGTATAAAAAGGCACTCTACGGATTTTACTCCTAACGCGTGACGCAGTTTCTCGACCAACATCCATCCCAATGAGTACAACGGGCGTAAAGAAGTATACCTTCAAAAAATTTAGCATTGTGTTTAAAAAATAATGTAAAAAGTGTCCGAAATTACACATGTGAAACTAAAATAAGAAAATTAGAAGAGCATCTTTATTGTCGAACAACTACGCGAACTTACGCACGATGCTCCGGCAGAGGGGAGTACCCCCCCCCCCCCCCCGCTGACAACTGAACAGTCAAATCTATAGTTTTGCACTCGAAGACTGGGTCCTTAAGTATTTTAAAATTCAGTCCTATTTACTGCTAATAGTTCTTTTTTAGTTGAATTGCTCCTTATAAAAGACATTACAGCCTTAGGAAAAACAGTGATTAAAAAAATGAAGGGTCAAAACTCTAAAACATAGAAAAGTTTGTTTTTGAACTATCATTGTTTCATTAATTCATACTAAAACAATTTCGACTTTAATATTATATATCTATATTATTCGACCAGCCTCCGATGTTGTTTTTCAAGAGCATACAAAAATTCAACTCGCATTTGTACTTTTCGAGTTGAGTACGGACAGACAAACAGCAAACTACGGGGGTAGTAGCGAAGTTGCACTCAATGTGTTATCAGTTCCACGTGTGACCTTATCTAACTTATAAACTCGGGGATATAACAAGCCCAATAGATGTGCGAATATGACCGTGTCATCGAATAAAAACGTGGTTATCAGCAATGATTGCAAATACCTATATCGACATGCACATACGTCAAACATGCAGTTACAATCTTAGCACGTACGGATATGCGACACAAAACCTCTGGGTAATATCGATTTGGCACCTCCAAACACTCCGCTAAAATACTTTTGCTATGTGCAGTAATATTGAACGATCACATCCAGTTGAATTCTGCAGCAATTAAGTCGTTTGTCTGAAGATCAGTGCAAACATAGGAAAAATCGTCCTTCTAATATTAGCTACAGTCGGCTTTGTGGGATGTCTAAAAAATGTAAGCTCATTACTATATTAATATTTTCCGCTTTACGGCGAAGCCAAAGGATAAATATTATTTTCCATTTATTTAATTGTTAAAACCATTGGATATTTAATTGTTAAAACAATGTTAAGATACCTTGTTCTTATATCTTCAACATGGTAAAACTAATTTTTAAAATTCAATTTTATTTCTGAAAAACATAATAAATCTTCGCCTTCTTCTTTATGTAATTTTGCTTAATGTCTAAACTGTTTCTCTTGCTGATGTTAATTTCCTGTTCCAGTTATGACGGCAATGCGCCTGACGCTGTCGTATCCCTGGCTTCGGAAGGACAAAAAGTCGACGGCGGGCAACGATGACGCTCAATTCGCTGACTACATCAGCGATGATTCCATTCACGACGAGGTGTCCAAGATTGCCTTCGAGGAGTTGCGCGAGACAAAACTGGTTAGGATGGATGCGCTCGAACAGCTGCGCCAGTGGATAGCCAAAAACCCAGACGTGGCCCACGTGCGCATCGGTATGTCCAAGGTCTATTTTTTTTAATCATTTCGCAAGCGAAAAAATAAATGCAAGCGAAAAGCCACCCTTCGTTAAATTTAATTCGGTTAAACAGGATGTTCAGGAACTCAGGATTCTTATTGATTTAAACAGATCATTATGGGCACTCATCCCGGTACCTTCTCCATTGTGATTGTCGTTTTATCTTCTAAATATATAGGATTCTATGGAGGTTCAAAAGTTTAGACGTAAATATTGTAACGATTTGGCTTCTAAAATGGCTTTAATTTTTTATACTTTGCATTAGAAGAATTATATTTTTGTTCATAAATTCATATTTTAATAAAAATATAATTCTTTAAAATCTGTTAGGTATAAAAATAAAAGAGTAGTATCAAAAATTGATCACATATTTTCAACATATTTCAAATCAAATCAAGCTGAAATAAGAAAAGAACGATGAAAAAGAATGCAATAAAATGTATGTATAAAAGCCATTATGTTTAGTTGTGAGGGTACCTGTGTATTGTGAGGTATTGTAAGAACTTTAATTTAATGTTATTATTTTTGCGCTTAACTAGGTTTGGCATAAGTTTAGCCCAGGAATAAATAAAAACTAGAAATATTATAATATTTTTTTTTTTTGATGCTTTTTAAAACCTATTTAATTCAAATGTACCTTAAAATGTACGCTGCTCCCTCCCCTATATCTCTAAATAAAAAATAGAATTTTAAATGGAAAAATAGGTTCATAAAGATATCAGACAAAGTAAAGCTAAGGTCAAAGACCACAACAAAGGTTAAATGCTTATATCTTTATGCTCATTCAGCTTTGGGTTTTACCGTTATAAAAATTATGCCATTAGAATATATTATAAAGAACATTTCAAATTCCCAATTACATATATTTTAAAAAGGTTTTTTTTTTATTATTTTATTTTGTTAGAAAATTATTTTATTTTTAATTGTTATTTAAAGCAATATGGAAAAAAATATATGTTAATAAATGTATAAAAAGTTAAAACAAAGTCATGTTTTCAACATTGTCAAATATAATGTCATTCCGATGAAACATTTTAATTTAAATGTTAAGGCTTTGGACAATTGGCCCAAAAGTCGCGGGTTTGAATCGGCATATTGTCATACCATTTTTAACGCTTCATTACCCCTGGCTTACATTTGACCAACACATTTTGGGCAGGCACATTTGGCCTAGTTGAGTAGGGCCTAAAATAATTGTGTAAGACCTAGATCAATTATTTAAAAAACCTTTCCTTACTTACCTAACCTTATTCCAACATATATCACTCGTTTTTTTTATTGTTTTTGTGTTTGTTTTCAAGTATTTTCAAAACGATTTTGTAATTCCATTTCACAAAATATTTAACCTTATCTGTATTTGTAAAGACGATTATATATTACAATTGCAAAATTGTATTGAAATGTCATTTAACAGTTTCTCTTAGTTTTTCCTCCTAAAAGTGGTCTTCGCAATAAATAATTCAGATCAGTTCCAGTATTAATTATTTTTACCTACATTTAACTTTTTAAATGTCTTCAAGAACGGAAAAAACCTTAAAAAACACATTTTTACTGTGTTTTTTTATTAATATCTCAAAAAACAAATAAAACTGATACAATATAAAAAAGATGCAAATTAACTTTTATTTCAAATTTAAAGTATATTAGCATTTACTATCAAAAAATCAGATTAAAAATAAATATATCTATCGACTCCTCAAAATAATTGTGTATTACCTGCATTATATTTTTTTTTTTGTTTTGCTTTCCATCCCATAATATGTTTGATTAATAAGTAAACCATATATAAAAATGTACATAATTGTTGCTGGGAGTGTCAATAGATGTGAAAACCAGAATAATGTTGAAATTTTATTTTACAAATTATGAAATTTTAATTTGCCATACTATAAATAATTTAAATATCTAAAAAACACTGTTGTTTCATAGTTTTAAGTTTTCACTTCTGTCGTCAGTCCTCAATGACTGCCTAATGTTTATTTTTTAACACAGTTTAAAATCGAGGCGCTATTTTGTATTTGTCTTGTAACTTCGTGATGTTTTAAACACTTCTTTAACAAATAGGTTTAAAATAAATTTATTCATAAACAGTGTTTACAATAACGTAGTTTGTCATTCACAAATGCTCTTTTAAATTACACGGTATAATATTCTTAAATATTTGAAATCGTTTTTTTTTTTAAGAAATGATTAACGGTTTTTAATTAAATTAAAATATTTTTAATTAAAAGATTTTTAATTAAAGATGTCTTGTCCCGTAAAAACAGACATTTTCAACAAAACAGTAAGTAAATGAGTAATGCATTGTTAAAGTGAAGTATATTGGCAGTAGTCCTTGAAATTCGGTGCTTTATATTTTATAGGGCGTCAGGGTTTACTCTTTGCCCGGTCAGTAAGCAATTGTTGGTTTTTATTTAATTACAGCTTCATAATAGAGAAATTAAAAAAACAAACTCTTTACATTTTAGACCCTTCATTTACCTTTCAATTACTATGTTTCCTGAGGCTCTAATATCTTTTATAAGAGAGCAATTTAACTAAAAAATAACTATAAACAGTTTATCATTTATTAAATTTCCAGAAAAGTTAAAAAAAAAGAACTGCCTTTACTATGTTAAAAACATAAGATCAAGATATTGAAACATATTTTTTTTATGATTATTTTTATGTTATCCATTGGCCAGTCGTAGAAAAAAGAGTCTATATTTAATGAAATTAATATTTATCCCCTATCCCTAAACCTAGGAAAGAAGAAAAATTTACAAAACTGTTCGTGCAACAAGTGCTTCAAATGCAACAAATGCAAATGTGCGCTTTCTGGGGTTTGGCAATACAGGAAGCTGCGGTTGCGATCCTTTGAACTTTCGCTGGGCACGAAAGCCCGATCAAGCATTATATAAACTGCCAATTTGCAAGGAAGATGATCATTATGCAAGAAACGCCATCGTGCTGGTGCCCAGTACCACTAACATCACAACAGTCCTCCACAACCTTTTCAACGTATCATTCGTCAATCCACACATTTTATGAGGCGATCAATTAATTTTTCCTGCCTACATTTTCGTAACTTAAGGGGGCCATGCACTTATTGCCCCATCATTTTATTATTTTATGCTATAACAAATATACATATATATCTTATAAGACTACGCTTTTACGATAACTTAAAATCGGCGCAATGTTCTCGATTTATTTTCTTCGTTTGTGATTAAACAGCAGCATTGCTTATATGAGAGTGATAATAAGCAGTTCCTGACAAACATAATAGTACCCTTCGCGTTTATATGTAAGATCGGAATGCTTTATTGACATGATTTGCAATGCATTCGACCTGTGCTGAAATAAATAATTTGTTACATTTTAAGCATAAGCGATTCTTTATGTGTTGTACTTTATTTAATTATTTAGCTTTCCTTTTTCTTCACTATTAACCGACAAAAAACCAAAACGGCCAAACAGTAACAAAAAATAACCAAAATATATTTAGTAAAAAATAATATGTAAAATAAACTGTGTAATTTCAAATGTATATAATATTATTGTTATTATTATAACATGTAATTTAACAACTTTAAAACGTCCTGCATGATATAATAGAATGACGATATTATCCATATAATTAATACGCGGAGGGAAAACATCGGATCCCTTTATAAGCATATCGCTCGCACGGAGGAGGGTGAGATTTGGCATAGTTAAAGTTCATATGGAGAAGAACCGCGGAAACCTAAAATCATCTATAATATGTGTTATAAATACAATAAATTCAATAAAATAAAACATTCATACTAACTGTCAGATTGACTAAATGAATTTTATATGATTTCAAATGTTCCTTTTTCAATAATCTGTCAGTGTCAATAAAGTAATGTCAAGGCAAAAAAGCATAATTATTAGGATAAAAAAAATGAGTACACTTTTATTGAGTAAATTAAACCCTGTCTAATCTTAGTTTCAATAATTTTATTTTGCATGTTACATTTTTAATTCCAGTTTTTTTTTTAACATTCAGATATTCGCACCTATCTTCCATTATGCCATCATATAGAACTGACATGAAACACAAAGAAGATACATTCGCATGAAAGTCGAAATGATAATAGGACAAATTTAAATAGTGTAAATATTATTATAAAAGGATAACATTATTTTAGGGAATACATTTAAATGAGCACTGAATGTCATTCCAAAAGATTTGTACACTTTTGATTGTGGATTAGTGCATTTACAATGCAGGTTTTGCAATGCGAAACATTTCGAATCTGAAGGCACTTTAGGTGAAAGGCTGCATTCACTGTTACTCACATTTTTTTTTCAACTATTGCTAACATTACATATATCTCAAAGTTATTGCAGGGAATTAAGGCAAACAACACACGCTAATGGCGTATTTGTACACGCTCGCAGCTGAAGTAATAGCTCAAAAGTACCTTAAACAATAATAGCTTAATAGTAACTTAAAAGTTTAATGAATTACGGTCAAATTTCGACCACTGGGCGACCACTAGTATACTATAATCATTTCATTCTTTCCATAGCTACGTCGCGTCGACTGCTACCTGCCTTATATATCTTTCTATTCTAGTTAACTCGTGCATTCAGTAGTTTTTGTATTGAAACACAGTAGTAATATATGCAATACAAGCTGTTTTTCAGACCAATAAACCTGAAGCTGGGTTTAGGTTAGCATGCAATAAAATATATGCTTTTAATGAAATAAAGGTTGTTAAGCGACATAAAAAATATAATTATATATCGTACCTAGGGATTATCAAACTTAACACGGGTTAAACCTAGTTAGATTCATTATTTTTTTGTTATTTATTAAATTTGGAGGAAACTCTCATTGACTATGTTTTGATTGTTTTTTATTGTAACTTTATTTTTTGCATTAGCTGTCGTTTCCTAAAATAAATGAATAAATATTTTTCAAAGAAATCAATGTTTATTCATCTTTTTTTTTTTCCTATTTAATCAATTCATTTTGCGCATTTACGAATCAATAAAATATCAACCACAAATAGTATTACTTAATTATACTTACAATAGTATTACTTAATTAACAATCATTATATTTTAATAACGAGTAATGAAAATATATTTATGTAGGTAACCTACATAATGATACTCTACGTTATTTATTTCCGTTTTATTTATTAATTCATATAAGCCAAATTACATTTATGTACAGAGCAATAGTAACAGTTCAATGCCAAACGACCGGCACCTACTGCACCGATGTTCCCTGCCTGCCGTCTGTACATAATCCATAATCTATACTATTATATTCACTACTATACATACTATTACATAGTCTGTACTATAAATATATATATATTATATATAATCGAGTGTAAATATACATATGCATTACAGTAAATTTTATTATGATCGTATGTTGATTTTTCATTGTCTTGATGACTATAGCGAACTTATTGATATATAAAGTTTTTGATTCCGTACTTTTATGAACGTTCTTTATCTGCTTACTTTCAGATGAGGTATTCCTCCTCAGGTTCTTGAGGGTTAAGAAGTATAGCGTGCCCATGGCCCAGCAGATGATTCTAAAATACCTAAATTTGAAGGAAACATTTGGTACCATGTGCAGAAACCTGGATTGCATGGAAGACAGCGTCAGTCAACTTATCGACAACGGGTAAGCCAATTTACACCGTAAACATTAGTTTCATAGATGCTATTTGAATACCTATTTTTCCTTTTGATTTATTATTCAATTGATGAATGGCTACTTCTGATCCAAAGATACCGGCTTTCAGTAGGCCAAACTCAAATAGGGCGGCTAAGAATATTCGCAGCTAAGAATATTTAACAGCGCTTTTCTCAAGAGCGCCGAAAACAAAAAAAAAAACAATTTTCCAAAGTCGGCAGGTTTCTTCTTACATGTACCATTCATTGCTATATGATGATATTTTATAAACTGTCACTTGAAGTACCTACGTGGGCTAACTTCGCAATCGTTTCGAATACCAACTTCGAAGATAATCGAAATTGAAAGTTACCCACTTTTGGAGGTGGCCGCTTTTGCTACTGACCCTAATTTATGACGAAGTGTATTTAAGGCAACTTACACAACAGATCTTTAAAGTATCAGTCTAAGGATTAAGGAAACGCTATTTTTTGATGTGAGCTGTTTTGAAAATAGATGTCCTAAACAGGTACAGGCTAGCCCGATATACAGGATTACGAGTAGGAAAATATACAGATTGTTCCGAGACCATTCCCGACGACTTAAGGTGCTTTTTATGTTCACAATTACGTGTAAAATATAAAAAAATGCGAGAATAATCCATGCTTAAATTTATAAATTTTATCAAAACGCTTGTGTGAATTCCCTTTTTGCTCGCAGGTGATCGGCCAAGGTCGATCAATGACCCGGCGTGGCGCGGTCACGAACTTATGACAAGAACGATTTAATATTATCACGTAAAGTTTACAAGATGAATTTTATATGAGGTTAAACAAATCATATTTGAAATCGCAGGGCCAACTAGCTGGGTTCTTTTATCGGTAATGGTCTCTTGAAAGCAGAAAAAATAAAAAAAACGTTATAGAGAAGTCTAAACAAAAAATATTTTTTATTCGAAATCCATAATATGCAGATATTATGGATTTCCAATAAAAAATATTATTTTTTAACGTTTTGTTTGTATTGGAAACATCCAAGGAAAATTAAATATGTCGTAAATCAGCATAAAAAACAAAATATCATGTAAAATAAATAACTATGTGTGGAAATATTTCAGTTTGAACAAACACTCCTCATACTATTTCTAAGTAAGTGTTTTTAAACACATATAAGTAAGTGTTTTTAAACACATATAAGTAATAACACTTACATAAGTAAGTGATTTTAAACACATATTTTGTTTTCAGCTATATCTACGTTTCGCCCATTCGCGATGGCAGCGGAAGGAGGGTCATTTTATATAACGTCGGTAAGTTATTTTTTAGCGGTGAGATTAGCAAATGGGTAAATCCAATAAAATTGGGACCAATGCTCGTGTTTGCTTAAAGGGCATAAAGTCGTAAGTCGTCGTTTTTTTACATTTTAGATGTACTTTTTTAAAATGTGTTTCAAAAGTTCAAAATAAATTATTTTGTGATTGTATTGGGACCGGCGACAGACCGAGAAGTGTGCTAGGCGCTCTCTTCGCACCAGTGTCGGAATCCGCCGTGACTTGAACAATAGAGCAGGACGCTGCGATAAATGTCTTCTCGCGCCAATTTCCAATTTTTAAACACGGCTGTATTCCCCTTAATCCAGAATACGACTTTTCATAAAATGTATGGCAGTGAAACAAAGTTTATTGTAGTATAATTCTTAGACGCTGTCAATCAGGCCAACTTCCTATAATACCATCTTACATAATTAATATCACCTAGTAGCTTCTCGCTGTTACTTTCACCTCTCCTATAGATATAATATGTGTATACAGATGTTTTTAAATGTAGGGCACTCCTTTAAGGAAGTTGATCTATATCGATGATCAAACATTAATCAAATATAATAATAATTTTTTATTCTTTGTTTTCATGTGTAGGTAAATAATAAAAAACAAATTAATTAAATGTTATAATTAAAAAAGCACCTATCCACTTTATATAGTCCATGGGTACAACATACTATCCAAAGGTATAGTAACGACACTCCATAGGTACAACATGATATTGTACCTGTTGACGAAAATGTTTTTAATTAGGTCAGCATTAAAGAAAATAATATGAAATATTTATGTGAAAAATCATGCACTACTATCGTTTATAAAATGTATTTCTCCAAAAAATTATGAATAAAAAAATACTGTTTTATCCGTAGGTAGAACACTTGCCTCTGCTCATGTTAGTATACCAATTAAATGAAAAATGATATTAATACATTTACATGTAATAAAATTAGACATATGCAAACATAATAAATGGAATATGTAAATGAATTATATGATATATTTAATATATTAAAGAATATCTATTGTTATAATTTTGATAAAAGTTTATTTTGTAGATACTTTTTTATATTTTTCTTTTTATTCGTGTCAATGTTGTATCTAAGCTTTCCCAATAATTAGCTTTTTTTTGCCTGCTCGTTTTTCACCTTTATTTTTGAGATTGATTCGTTAACAAATTCCGTCTCAATGTTTCATTTTACAAGAGCTATTTTTGTTTGTAACTCTCTTATTTAATCTGTGAATACATACAGGATGTCCCAGAAAGATTGAGCACTCTTGAAGAGAGTGAAATGGCGGTACAAAGGTTTTTTTTTCAAATATTATCGCCGCTCTCACTTATCTTCATTAGTAAAGTGTATATGTGAAAACAATGATGTTTTTGACCTAAACTTTTCATACGGCTATATATGTTTGCAAAGGTGTTTATACTTTCATTGCTCACAATAGTAAATCAGTCTATGCTCATTTGAAGCTGCAGTTTACGCCCCTTCAAAAATGCACAATTTGGTAATCGCTCTGAAATGACCAGTGCCAAGCAGTACTGATGGTTCTTTTCCTTCTCGTAGCCAAGTTTGATTGTAATAAGTTCACTCCGGAAGACATGTCTCGAGTACACCTGGTCACCTATGAGACTCTTCTTGAGACACAAGAAAACCACGTTCGAGGCTTCACGCACGTCGGGGACATAGGAGGCCTCACCGGGACCCTCATTACGTCCTGGTCACCGTTAATTTTCGCCAGGCTCATCAAATGGGGAGAGGTATATTCGACCTTTTGACTAATGCTCTTTTTTTAAAGGGGCTTTTTTTATTTTATTATTTTATATTTTTATTATTTTAAATTTTATTATTTTTCGTTTTTTCCAGGATCCTATTTAAAATAACTGTTACAAATTTAAAATACTACTTGAGTAGTGATTTTAAAAGTAGATAAAATGTGTTCCATACTGATCTCGTTTGCAGTTACTCTCAGTACAGGACAAAAATCCATTCAGATGTTTTTTATCATTTTACAAACATTTTTTTTAGAATATTTTTTTATTGAGGAATAGAAATAATCGATGAACATTTTTGTCATATGGATCTTTTATAATCATTTGGAAAAAAGGATAGGTTTCAATTCCTAAAACTTTTATAAGATTTAAAAATATATTAAAAAAGTTTTAGTATACATAAGCTTAGTCATCATAACTTAAAATTTTTGATAGTCCTAAGGATATTATATATATTTTTCATACATTACTTTAACGATGTATAGAAATATTATTTTAAAAAAATCATAAATATACAAAATTATATAATGTTTGAACTCTCCTGAGTCCGTAAAAGTTTCGAAAATATCAATTTACTTTATATTCATTTTAACAAATTTAAAATTTTGTTTAATAAATATATTTTTTTTAAACATAATAACTAAATTTAAAAATATTAGTCGAATATTTAATTTAAATTACTTCTTGGACAATTTACTATTATGATATAGTAAACACATATTTTAGAGATGTGTTTAAAATATGCAATTTTTTATTCAATAATATTTTTTTTATATAAATTTAAATGGTAAACAACAAAAGTAACTTACTTATTTTATTGGTCTATTTTTGCAATAAACCTTAAATACTTCTATTTATATAAGGGTATAACGTGAGAATTTTAAGTTACCAGTATCCTTTTAGGGGTTTTTCTGGACACTAAACTGAAGAACCTGCATAGATACACCCTGTTCACCCTGTATAGAAATGAAAATAAATTAAAGGTAAATTTTGCCATGTGGGAATACTCAGATTTAGTTTTCCTAAATTCCGCGAAAGCGCCTCTTAGATTTATATCTGGCATATGGATGTTATGTAACTATCATTACCGACGCCTAAATAGGCTGTTATGTTACATCATGTTATGACGGTCAGGTATGCCAGTAGTTAATATTAAATACCATTAATCGGTTATTCTCGTTCTCGTAAGCACCCGGTAGAAGCTTTTAATTAAATTACCAATCATGACGCGCTTATTTTTAACCAATAAACTTATTTACGATTCATAAACTTAGTTAATAAAAATCGATATCACACATAATTAAAAAAAATATATAAAAATCACGCCGGTATACCAGCTATGCGCCATCACACGGGACGGCAGCACACACGAACGGTATCAAATATGTTATAAGCGCACCCATCAATTCAAAAAAGCGTTAAGATTTGGGAAAAAGAGGATGGAGAGACAGGGGTTAATCTAATAAATTTATTTCTTAAAATTTAAGGTCATTTCATATTATATCAAATAAAGGTAATATCATCTGTTTCAGCAATCGGTTCCGATGCGACATAAAAGAATACACCTTCTTAACGTCCCGACTGCGGTTAGATACGTTTACGATTTTGCTCGATCGTATATATCGCAAAAAATTAATGACAGAATAACGGTACGATTTTACATATCAGTAGTTTTTATTTTAGTTTTTAAACTTTAACTTAGTTATATATCTTCATTTTAACCTGATTATATGACCCTATATATACCTTGGTATATATACATTGTAATTATTCAAAAATACCCGTCAGCATAACAGAAGAATAATGGTACAATTTTAATTAGCAGTTTTAATCAATTGAATCTTTTTCTTTTTAAACACATGTTCAAAAAGCTTATTATCCAAAAAATAAAAACGTAATTTCGGGTCTACTAAAATGTTGAAGTTAGAAATCAATGGTTTTAAATATATATATATTTATATATATATATTTTAATCGTAATAAAAACCAATAAAATAAACATAAGTACATATTATGGTTATTTATTTAAATTTCAAACATGTGTTCATAAGAAAACAAAATTGGACATGTTCAGAAAGAAAGCGATTCAATTTTAGTTTTAACTTAGGTATATAACCCAGTTGTAACCCAGTTGTATGGATTTATGACCTGAGTCATAGCAATTATTTAAAAATACATGACATGATAACGATATTATTTTAATTATCATAGTTTTTAATATCAGTTTTTTGCTTTAACTTAGTTATATATATTATCTTTAACCTAGTTATATGGATTTATGACCGGAGTTATAGCAATTGTTTAAAAATACACGACAGGAAAACAGCAGAATAACGGTATCATTTTAATTATCGTCAGTTATTTATTTTAGTTTTTTTCATTAACGTAGTTATATATATTATCTTTTACCTAGTTATATATATAACCTGAGTCATATCAATTACTTAAAATACACAACAGGATAACAGCACAATAACGGTATGATATTAAGTTTAAAAAGTTATTATTATTTAGTTCTTTTAACTATAACTTAGATTTAACTTATAATTGCTATGACGTGAAAAATACTATGCGTCTAGGCCCTTCGAAAGTCATTAACTTTTATGCAATATGTGTTATGTATATATTATTGTATTATATATTAGGTTGACACTCAAGCTGCGATTGAAACAGTTGTATGAACGCGCTACGAATGATAGCCTAATAATTTATTCATGGCTTTACAAAAAAATACACTCAACATAAATTATAATATAGGGCAATTATGTTTTAGAGAAATTATGCATCCCCCACCCACACTAGACCCGACTACGTTAACTCATAGTTACAAACATAACATGATATTCCAACAAGACAATCCATTCTCTCTTAAAATAAATATATCTGTAACCCACTGCCAATGGACAACCACCAACAACGAAGGCTAATCCTACTCTATGTATTTACACTTGCCTTCAGCTTTCCTCAACAATAAAGCACTGCAATATCTTTGTGGACACTTTACCCTACGTCGTAGGCTGCTCACCGACATTCTTCAGACCAGTTTGTAACATTCACTCTAACGACCTACGGAGCGACCGTCATCTTGCCTTCGTAATAATAATTACATAAAACCTGTTCATGTTCAGTGTTACTCGTCACAAAATAGTGAAAACTGGTCATTTTAGCAGCATCTGGCCAAAACATGCTCAAGGACTCTGTAACCCCACATCACTACCCACGTCGTAGGGATGGGGGATTGATTCAGAGATATACTAAAAATTATGTTATCCGTTTTATCTAATTTTATAAAAGAAATATTACTTTGTCAAATATTCGTCAGGAACATATATGTACGCTTGGTGCAATTTTAAAACAAATTGCATAGGTTGGAGTTACATAGGTATTGCGTATATACTTTATCATTTATTCACTACTTTAATGAAAGTTTGACCGTATTGCATACCCGCACAGATAGATAGGTGAGAGTGAAAAGCTTTCATAAAATACAGGCCTGTATTTAAACCAGCGTGCATTACTTCAAGCGATGCAACTATCTGTGCGTTAGGTATTAATTTTTCTTTGAACATTCTGGCTATATAATTTATTTGAAAAAATTTCAATCCTTAAAATATTAAAAAGCATTCCAATTTTCCAAATGTCAGTACTGTCAAACTTTTATATAAGGTAAAAAATTTATATATATATATATATATATAAATTTTGTTCTTTTATGTCAGCTGTGAGCGTGCTCAACAAATACGTCCTTAATACATACATATGAAATTTAAAATTTAATGTTAGTAACAATTAAAAAAAAACTATTATAGCTGGTATTTGTATGCATTTTTTGATACAATTCATTGTCAGTTTTAATTTTTACGTGTAAAAATGCAACTTGAGATTCATTGAAGTTTAAGATGGCATTTATAATTATTTTTGCCTTAACGTTACTACATTGACATTGACAGACTATTGAGAAAGGAACATTTGAAATTACACAAAATTTACAGCTCGAAACTCATTCTGTCAATCAGCTGTCAGTCGTATGACGCGTTATTTTATTTAATTTATTGTATTGTAACATATATTATAGATAAATATTAGCATTCGGCACTCCTTCCCCATATAAACTTTAACCCAAACCTCACACTAAAGGGGTACAATGTTTTCTCTTCACGTAATAATATATAGATGACTAAAAGCATAGCAACTCATTTTCCAGATCCATCCCAACTTGAAGGGCCTCCATGAAAACATTGATGCAACATGCTTGCCTTTGGAATTAGGCGGAAAGATTCCAATGAGAGAAATGATTGAGATCTGGAAAGAGGAACTAGTCGCCAAAAGAAGCGAATTGATCGGTCTGGACGAGATGAAGATACTGAACGACAGGGGTATCATCTCGACCAGGGGCAGGAAAACCGACCAGCAGAAGAGTAGTGTAATCGATGATATGGCAAATTTAAATGGTAGCTTCCGTAGGCTAGAACTGGATTGAGCAGACCATAAGACTTGTACTTAAATAATATTCAGATCTAAGAGAAATGTTTAACTTTTATCTACTGATAAAACTACTGATGCTTCACGAAAAAAAATGTTAATTAATTGTAATATTATCATTTTTGCGTTTCCTAATGTTGGTTTGATCATATCTTCGATTACAATATCACTTTCTATTATTCAGTTATTCACTGAATAATAGAAACTATTATTCAGTTATTTCAATCAAAATACATCCTTTTCATCTTATTAGCACCTACTTAAAAGTAATGTTACTGTTTAGGTTATATATTTAGATTAAAAAGTAATTTAAGATTGTTGCAATAACATTTGCTTTCACTGTGTGCTTAAATTCATTTAATTTTGAAGTGTTTCTCTGTGATATTTTATTATTGATGTGTAAACATTTATACCGGAACCCGAGCATTTTAAGAGGCTAGGGAGAATTGCGATGTGGTTTCTGGGGCGTGAGGGACTATCTGATCGAGGGAGACAGTAGTAAAAGGGAAAGTTGGTAACCGACATTTATTAATTGGAATCAAAATATATGAAACATAAACTTTTTTTTTGAAGTTTGCAACTCTCCCATTAGATGCACAGATGAAGGCTGATATTTACACAACTTAACCGTAAGTCCCGGCGTTCATTAGGTTTTTTTACAATACTTTTGTGTGTCCTTAAAAAAATGGTTAATTAACCGATTTAATGATCGATTTCTCTTGACTTTATGGGTTACCATTTTTGTCATGTTCCAAATAATTGTGAATCAATGATCGTTCAATTTGCTGTTCAATGATGTCAACTTACTTTTTAAGTACTAGAAAAATAAACTTTGTATTTTACACACAAAAAATTGAAACTACTTTACGAGCAATCTAGATACACACGAAGTAGGAAACAGGATCAATTCAATTAATTATTATGAAGTTACCTACCATTCTAACCAAGAAAATACTATACCATACTCAAGAAAAAAACAATTAACTTATGATAACTAGTGAATAATTATGATTGTGTTTTATCTAAGAATACAAAAATCACTATATAAAAAAACATTACACAAACTATGCGCGAATTAATATTAAAACACAAATGCGAGTACCCAAGCTACGAGTACGATTGCTACAGCGATACCTTCACAGCGCCCCACTCTAGCTCCACGGCGAATGGAGCGTTTAGTTACACATTCGTTTAGTCGCTTGAATCCAAATTACTACCGTGCGTATAAACTTCATTTAAAAATGTAGGATGTAAAAACACAAAACGAGCCCTAGCTCGTTATTAAACCAGAGTTTTTTGTGTTATGCACAAAGAAAACACATTTTTTTTTTTGACAAATTAAAATAAAAAAAAACTTATTTCCACAAAATATTAGTTTACCTGTTGGGTTTCATTTTACTAAAATGATTATTTAAATTTTAACAAAAAAAACTTTACGTTTGTTTCCGTCTGAGGCATTACACAATGTCTAACATATAGAACACCGCTCGCTTATTACTTTCAGGTAGATTTTAAATTCTTGATAATTAATACGTTAGAGACTAATAACGCTGAAATTTAAAAAAAAATCATCTGGGTAATAATGTAGGGAACGAAAAAATTTATTTAAAATTTAGGATGCACAACTAGTAAGCAACAACGAAGTTAATAAGGTAATTAAAAATAAGCTAAATCTAAAAAAAACTATGAAAAAAATGTTTAGACACATACGATATAATATGTAATAAATGTAATCATCCAAATGATACAAAGATTTTGTAATATACATATTATGTATAAACTACATAGAAATATAATAAAATGATTTATTATTTTAAATTTTATTATACATTAATAATTAAATAGACTTTAAATCGAATGTAATAAAGTTTAAATAAAACTTGATGATTGTTTTATTTATTAATCTTCATGAAATAAGGAGTATTCAGAATAAATGAGTTAGGAAACTCATCCAAGGCTCGGTGGATTGTGTTCCATATGGAGAAGAAAATTTATTATTTTTATCACATTTTATCTAGATGCTCAGAACAGAACCCAGCGGTATTACATTCGATAAAAACATAGTCCCGACATATTTTATTCAGCTTGTCAAGAATTCGAGAACATCCGTATTTTTTTTATATTTATTTTACATAACATTAAAAATAATAAAAACAATAAATGATGTAAAATCAAAATAAATATATTTAAAATAAAATAAATCATAAAAATTAATAAAAATAAAAATAATGAAAATATTTTAATTATTATACAATTGTTTAAGAGAGATCTTCTTAAGGTAAAAGAGATTGAAGAAAAAATATGTATATCATCCAACTTTAAACATTAACTTGACGTTTACTGAACAACAAATGTAATAGGTGTCTATTGATTTTTTTATCTTGTAGTTGTTTTTATTTAAATATATATATATAAATATAAAAATAAAAATACATTGTCTATTTTCTTTAAAGTAGTAGCTTTTGGTAGGTTTTTACTTTTTGGATGTTGATTTACTGCTTTTGCATTTTATTATATTGTTTTTTTTGTTCATTTCTCTTATTTATGTAAACCTATTGAAACTTTTGTATCGTAATATAGATTTTTTTTTCAGCCACAGAAAAGGCACCGTCTTTGTGGGGAAATGTAAAGGTGTTTTCTAAAAAAAATAAAAAAAAAACGGTCAGCAAATAAGAGTTTTGTTTTGCAAATAAGAGATTGAGCCGCGTAATTAATTATTGAATGAGTAAAAATAAAATAGTTTGCATTCAATGTCTTTACGGGCAGCTTAAAACGATATAATCAGCAAAACATACTTCTGATTATTTATATGATTGGCGCAAGATAGTAAGCATTTTATTGCTATATAAAGACAGTATGTATTTATACAATGAATGTCTGTTTACACATATACTTACGTACTGTAAAATGTTAGGAAGTTGCATTTTCCTGATTTCCACTCATCTACTGAAATATTATTTCAGCGCGCATCGCTTAGATAACTACGAATCTGGTGCATTTTAATATTCTGTAAAATGTAAGGCGATTGATTCATTATAGTCCATGGCTTCGTGTTAAAGTCAAACAATTTGTTATCTAAAAATAGCCGCAGGCGAATCGAAATAGTGCCTGTTCATTTAATAATTTTAGCAGCCAAATAATAATTTTTCTGCTCGAATAGATTTTGAGCTTTGCGACTGGCATTTAAATGCCGCTTAAAAGTTTAGTGTGCTGACATAATACTTTTTAATTGCTTAACATACTTTGCTGCTTGTATTTTAAAATAGGTAACAATTAACACGACATTTTAAACTGCACAAATATTTTTTCACCCATTATTCTTGCTGATCGAAATTTTAAATAGTAATAATTTAATTACTTCAGAAATAAAAAAAATGTTTGTAATGAGGCACGTTCTGTTGCACGGCTTATTAGCGCGCCATCTGTTAAAATATTATGCAACGAGATCGATGAGCAATAAAAAAATGCGACTTACTCACCTAACTACTGAGAATTTATAGAGATTACAGTAATTTCAAAAGAAATAATTTAATAAATATATATTTATATTTTTAAATAAATGTTAACAACAAGAAACACTATGATAAATAATTTCAATATAATTTCATGTTAGTCACATCGAAAATAACCACGATTTTTATCCCACACTTTTAAGAAAATTACTCAACTTAAGCAGTTAAATCGCTAGGAATATGTATAGGTAATATATTTTAAATATTCTTAAACTTCTTATGTACTACATGTACCCAGCAAATATATCGTCTTTTTCGAACTAAAAATTTCATAGAAATCACAGGATTAAATGGAAATATCACTTTTATTTTTTGGCTTACACTTTACAACCACAATTTTTTTTCATGTCTAACATATCTACGCCTCGTAGACCAGTAAATAAATAAATCCTTTTGGCAGGCCGCGGGGCGGAGTTAGCTTTCAACGGATCAACGTATCGAGGTATGATTTTTTTGAATTTTGAAATATATTTTTTTCCCACCCCTAGGAACAATGCTATCAAAAAGGTTTCGTTCAATAAGTTTTAAGCCCTTAACCTTAATATAAAACCTGGTCTGATTTTGCCCATTACCGAACTCGACTGAGATTTTGTGCCCTTAAATTTTATATTCTATTTGAAAGTGATTTGTGTAAAATTACTGCAGTTATCGTGTCCACAAGAAAATGATATAGATAGATATATAAAATTTAAAGATTCGCGTAATAAATGCTAGGTAATCTCCGAAATTACTTATCCGATTTCAAAAATTCTTTCACTAATATTTAAAATTGATTTTCAGGGTGGACATAGCCTGTATATTATCCCGTTAAAATAAAAGGGATTTTCGTCGAGACCAATTTTGCAACATAAGTCAGGGAAAAAACGATCAAGCGAATGCGTTTCTTACGAACGCTGCCTTGACGGTAAGAGATATGTAAGAGGTCCAAAGGACAATATGGGGAGGGTAGCGACCCTCCCCATCCCAGTATAGGTACATATGTACCTATATTATATTGTGTATGTATGTAATTCATTATATACCTACTGGCGAGTTGCTCAAAATTCCGATAGATTTGAAAACCAAACGAATGTAATAATTTTAATTTACAAACTGTGACTTTATTTATAAACTTTAATTTTAAAAAAAAAAGATATTTTTTTAACTACAATTAATTTGCTATAAGTATTTCCTTTGCGTGAATTGAAGATTAAAAATATTTAAATATTTTTCCGGTTATATTGCTTGCGAACGCACAATTTTTCTATAGAATGATTTTACATACTCGTAATTGCCCATATTGCAAGTGTCGTAATCATGAAACTGGCTTTATCAACACACAAAGCAGTAATTAATACCCCTGAAGCCCTAATATTTTTTTAATTTTCAGCACTTCAGAATTTGTCCTCTTTAACTCTATTTAAATCATTATTCTTTCAGGTTTAAGAACTTTATGAAATATATTATATTTATATAATATTTTAAATAATTTTTCTAATTAGTTAGAGCTAACTGCTTTGGTCAAATATCGTGTACACTCTCAGTTTACTAGATGTACCTACTGCGCCTGCGTAAAAGTGGCTGACCATCAACTGTACATATTACTGCTACATCTGTTTGGACTGCATCATTATAACGGCGTAAATCTAATTTACGAATTAATTTAATATGTATAGCGTACGTTTCTTTAACTTGATTTCCAACTCTCTGACAAGGATCTTTCATTGCAACGAATGACCGAACGAAAGGATTGATGCGTTCCAATGCAAGAGATAGATTAGCAGTGTCAACATTTTAAAATATGATTGCGATTAACATGGTGAGCGACTATATCTATAAGTCATTGGGCCTGATCTATGATAAAAAAAACATCATCTATTTTCAAATGATACATACACTCCGCGCGAAACTGTATTTGAAATTTTAACTTCTGAATGTCTAATCAACAATACTGAATTATATTTCCGAATATTTTCAAAATATTTTTTTTTGCTTTCTTTTTCTAAAGGCTTTTTTTTGAACTCCCATACATGATTTGAAGTATTTATTTTGATAAGGCCGATAATATTGCTTTACCCTAATGGAAGCAAGGTGCGAATATCTGAATGTTAAAAAAATTAAATTAAAAATGTAACCTATAAAATGAAATAATTGAAACTAAGATTAAACCGGGTTTAATATAAATATTTAAATAAAGTTTTTGTTTTTTAACTTAGTTATGATATTACTTAATTGACATCGACAGTATATTCAAAAAGGAGTATTTGAAATAACACAAAATTCACAGCTCGAAACTCATTAATTTAATCTGTCAGGTAGTTTGGACCTTTCTTTTTATTAAATTATAGATAATTTTAACTTTCTACACTCTTCTCCATATAAACTTTAACCGTGCCAAATCTCACACTCAAAAGGGTAAAAAGTTTTCAATTTGCGTGTTATATTATTGAGATTTATAATGGGTTTACGGTCAGTATAAAAAATAACAAAGAATTTCTACTAAAATGCCTAATATCTATAGAATAACTTTCTTTGCATCCATGTTGTGGTGGTACGTACGTCCATAATAAAGTCTGAACTTAAATGTTTAACATTCAGAGCGCAGTGGTCGCGTCGAGTTTTCTCCTCGACATTTCCGTTTTATGTAATGTTTCAAGACGAAATTAAATTAATTCACTTTCATCGACCTCGCTATTCAGGATTGGCACTGCGGGCGCTATGTAGCGGCAATTTTTAATGCATATCTCTCAGCTCAAGTCGCTGATTGGCATTCATCCCGCTACCATTTTAAACAACGTGACTCAACTGTCACAAGTGAATTCATTTCGTACAACAAATGCTTCTGTTTAGTAAAGCGTATAAAAACAAACAGCGATCACATTTAAGGTCATTTGTAAGAGAATACGATCGACGGTGGCTAGTTATAGAGAATGTTTGGACAGTTTAATTATCTGCACGTAATCGGGTGCTTTTTGGTTAGTAACATTACAACACAAAAAGTGATAAAGTTTTGTAATATATTTAGATGTTTTATTTATAAAAAGTTGTCTATTTTTAAATATGAGAAATATTAAATTTCATTTGTGATGACTGATACGTTTTATCTGATGTTTTATGTGTTTCTCAGGTGTGTGTAATGATTACTAGGGTGGTTTGTCACGAAGATAACTACCCAGATAGCAAACAAGAAAATTATGACGAAGCAGGGCATGTGCATTTTGACGATTCTGGACAGACTATCAATTATGATGATGCTAATCAGAAAGACCAAAAGGTGGAACCTGAAATTAGAGGCTATATTAAGAAGTTGTGAGTGTCATTAGTTTCCAAATACATTATGATTTAATTCATAAATGCTAACATTGAATTTTTGCAATGCGAATTCGTATCAACACAACTATTTAAATTTCGGAATTGTAAGGGCAAACCAAAACCAATAGATTTAATACAGTATTTATTTTTATTAATTACAAAATGCTCATAGCATAAAAAAATCCTAGCTTATACACAAAAAAAAAACAATCTTTTTATTTTCAAAAACCATTTACTAAAGAGGATTATTTTCTCGTACATCCTATCTTAACACCCTTGTATGTATTTTATATATGTACTTGAGTTGCTTTGGCACACACTAAAGATTTACCCGCCGACAATACTAATAAAAAAGTGTATTTTAAGAAGCTTATTACTTTTTCTTTTAATATATACCCAATATAAAAAAAAATATGTTTAAATATTTTGAATAATTTCTACTTTAATAAACAATAATATTTCATTTGTGTTGCAATTTACTGTTGCAATCTGTCATATATTTTCTCATGACTTGAAATATTTTATTATGCATTTTTATTATGCAAGGCTTATGCATTTTATATGCATAAGCCTTGCAATGTTGAAATATAGATTACGCATTTTGCGAACTTTTTTGCGTTGTTTGTTTTGCTAAACAAAGATAAATTTGTTTGTTATAATTTTTAGTACTGATTGCGACATATCGCTGTGCTGTTCTAATTACATTACCAATCTTTTTTGTATTTAATTGTCAATTGTATTTAATACACAATTTATTGAATATTTCGATTTACTATTACTAAGTTTGACTAATGCGCAGGCGTAATATTTTCACCGCTTATAAATGTAACGGCGGAAGCACTAAATGTGTTTAGCGCGTATGCATTATCATTCGTTCGAGCTGCTGGTAACGATTGCTACAGTGATGTCTTCCCAGCTCCCTACTCTAGCTCGACGGCGACGAGGGGTGGTAGTTTGGCGATATACGTTCAGTAGCTCTATCGTACGTAAACAGTGATAGAACAGGCATAAATGTTACCATCTACCATCACTGTTTACGCACGGTAGAGTGACTTAGATTCGTGCTACTGATATGTTCGATTTTATTGGGGACCCATCACTTCACCATTTCTCAGTGTGTCACACTCGCGTCGAAATTCGAAGGCGACGTTGTATGACGTGTCCTCTCGGGTAAAACAAATACCTCCCTGTGCGTAAATAAGTTTGTTTGTTTGTTGTGTTTCAGAGATCGTTACCGCTACCCGCACCCGGAGGATCCAAGGCTTCAGGGTATTTGGAGGAAAAAGATGATCTGGAAACCACGCTGGGTTAAAACTTGGGAGGGAAAGAAGGTATTCGTCGCAATCTGGAAGAAGATGTGGGGCCCGGTGGAGATCAACGAATGGGTTCCGATTCCGAGGCCACCGCCTGGTTGGGCGCCGCCCATAGACCATGGCCAGAGCGTTCATCTTAAAAAGATCGGCTAGAACTTATATTGCACAACTGAAATTATTTATTAAATTTATCTAAATAAGTATAATGTAAGAATATATCGCTTGCAAAAAATGTTCAACAAAAATTATTTTTGTACATATTTCGCAAACAAAAACAAATTTCAACTATCGACAGTGAAGGATTAAATTTATTTATTTATTTATTGAACAGGTTTCCCCATGTATACATTACAAATAAAGTAAAAATTTAAACTACTAAAAGAAAAAATAACAACATCAAAAACAAAACGGAATGGTCCGGAATAAAGAAACCAATATCTCCAATGTATGGACTTGTCGCCTAAACTTGAGTGTGTTAAAGCGTAACATCCCTAATACAAATGCCGATGGATACGTATTGGGAAATATTTCAGGATAATATGCATTCCGAGATAGAGGTATCTTAGGAAATATTCTTCTTAAATGAAATTTTATTAAATTATGAAATAAATTTGTTTATTTCATCATTGTTTTTATTACAATAAAATGAGCAAGGACCCATTAGGCAGAGACTGTCGAGAGGTCCTTGTTATGTATCTTAACTAATAATATTGCATACATAATTAAAAGGTATAATAAGTACATGCATTTTTGGACAAGGTAGATTTTGGCATAACAAAGATAGAACATGAAAAACAAAAATAGAACCTTTTAACTGAGGGTGGTTTTGGGCTCTAGGGGATGTGAAACGCGAAGATATGTCGACATTTTCTGGTAGTCATGACATGGTCCTATTGCAAGAGGTAGCTATCCTAATGAAATCTACCTAAAAGGCGAATTCTATGAAAATCCCGAAAAAATAAATCGAATTTAAAGTGGACATATTTCGATTTGTCTCAATCGATGTCGATGATTGCTCGGCCTTTGCGAAGGAGTTGAATATAACTGACGAAAGTGAAAGCTTAAACTCATACAGGAATTACATACTCCTACGTACCCAACTAGGTGTAATGATTATCTCAAATAGCCTATCGAAGGTACATAACTTATAATAAATGATTAAGCATTTATTAAAAAACAACTAGTAAAAATAGTAGTATTAAAATAAAATATTTGTTGTAATTTATTTTTAGAAAATATATATATCGTCCCGGAACCTCGTGTAAATTTGAATGTTTTATTTTGTCAAGCAATTTATTTATTTTCCATGAGTTATTTAATACATAGAATGGCCTTATCTTTTTAAAAACATTACTTTTACAGTTTATACTGCATTAAAAACGCTTCTACATTTTAATTACCTACACCAATGCCTACATTTTTCCTTATTCTTTTCAGAATTGAGTGGTACTCTATTCGCTTTATTTATTTGTGTTTTTAATTGCTTTGACCCAATGCATACACTATTGTTTTGGGCTATTCAACTAAGCTAAAGGTGGGGATTCAAACTCGCGACCCTTGGGTCTATAGTCAAAAGCCTTAACCACTTACCGCGATATCTAAAATAAAATACCATGCAGAAAGTTTATCAAATGGAATATTAGTTCGTCTACCGTGCACGGTGTGACGCACCTACTCGCTGGTATAAAAAAAAAACAATTTTAAAAAAATAAATATTTACTTTTCTACCACTTTGAACGTGAAAAAGATAGATTTGATTTTTTAATTGGTAAGAAAAAGGTTAAAAAATAAATCTCGTTGACCGAAGTTATTAATTTGTAAATAAATTTATAATAATTTTATTTTTTTTAGCAACAATTAGACTATGATGAAATACCTGTTAATACTGATAATTTTGAAATTTTAGCATTAGAAACCTATAAAATTAGGGATTTAAATTTTTTATAAAGCTATATATTTTAAACCGATTTACCAAAATATAACTTTTGATGTGGCATAATTATATGTATATATATTTACCTATTTTTTGTCGACAAATATGCGCGTACCAAAGACAAAATTTTAAATTCCTACTTCATATTAGTTTTTGAGAGTAACGTCTGTGACAGATAGACGGACACAAGGGTGACCAATGGACCAAGGTGAAGCCAA
This sequence comes from Neomicropteryx cornuta, assembly GCA_020383195.1. Taxonomy (NCBI): domain Eukaryota; kingdom Metazoa; phylum Arthropoda; class Insecta; order Lepidoptera; family Micropterigidae; genus Neomicropteryx; species Neomicropteryx cornuta. The sequence continues at coordinate 42,108,826 of JAHKQU010000018.1, forward strand.
TGAAACCTTTTGAGGTATGAAACCCTAAAAAGAAAAACGTAACGCTGAATTATTTTTTCGCGCGCTTTTTGTTCGAATTTTAGAAAAAGAATTATTTATTTAAAGTTTGCATTTCTCCGCTTCAATATGCTGCTAGCATAGGTTTCACCTTTGCGAAACTACTTAGTATATTCTCTGTTAACATTAAATATATTTAAATATAGCAATATTTTTTTGTTTTGATATTAAATCACAATAAAAAAACACATTGAAAACTTATTATATAAACAACCCTTAAGTATCGTAGCTAGGCATACGTGCGATTAAATTTTAAGTAATCCTGAATTTAGGCATACTCAATCGTTAGTTTGTCTCTTAATACTTCAATATTATAATTCGTAAATTAATAGATCAACGCATATTGTATTTTTTTATTGCTCACATATTTTGATATTTACACTTAATGCTAAAAAATGCTAAGTATATTAAATATTGTTGTCCCTAAATAACCAGGTGCTTCTATTTTAAAGCGAATTAAACTATTAAAGTGCCAGTCCGAAACCAGATATCTATCTCAGGGGGGGGAGAGGGGCACACGAAGGAATGTATGAAGTTCCCCCCACTAAATCTTAAGCGGGGGTTTCGGGAGCGCCTCCCCTGATAATTTTAGAGGATACTTTTGAGTGTTTTAAAAATAGATTGAAATAGTGTTTTGTACCAGTGTTTTTATTTCTTAACACGGTGAAAAAAACCCTTATTTTCAATATTGGTGATTGTATCTTCCTTAATGAGAAATTAAATGCTGCCTATACCTTGATTGAACGTATTTTGGTAATCTAGAAACCCTTTTAGTTTCAGGTTCATCTATCCTTTATTCGACGTGTCTTCAAATCTTCAGAAAAAATATAAAAGTAGCGATCACTAAGTACATTATTTTGTATGTTAAAATAAAATGTATTCAAAATATACGAAAAAAAAACGATTTTCAAAACGATCGTTGTGCGCATAGGCAAAAGCATTTTTTTTTTAATATTTATTACAACAATATATAAAGAATTAAAAAAAGTTATAGTGTACGATATCCATTTGAGTAAATCAACAGATCCTAGAGGATCTGTTGATTTACTCACCCCCCCCCCCCACTCTCTTAATAGATTAAGAGAGGGGGGGGATAGCAGATTTAGCACCAGTTTAAATAATAAAAGGTATATAAAACGGCGATCATTACATAAAGAAGGTGGGTGCAATTAACGCAAACAAACAGCCAGAGGTAAATGGATATCATGACGATTAGTGGGCGATGTATGAATGTGTGACTTTAAGAGGGAGAGGATGTGAATATTATCTGAATAAACTGTTTAAATAAACAAACAAATACATTAGAGTTTTTTACAATTGTTTTTCGTGCCGAGTGAATGTATTTAATTTCAATATTCTATTTGTTTTATGTTTGAGTAGAATAGTTTATAACTGGTGCAGAACACATCTCGAAACCTGCAGCACCTGTTCTGTGACCACGACAATCCGTATAAGCGGAGGGCCGCTGAACATGCCAAGCACGCGAGTCTTCCGGGCTGATGGTGAAAGTACACGGAGATCAGGCCGCGGGGTCACTTTCTCCGCCTCCTTCCTTCCTTCCCTATCTTGGCACGACCGTGTAAGGGACGCACGCTAACATAATGCACACTCGAACGAATCGTACGAAACATTACAAATAACAGAAAGGGTTTTATCCACGAAGTCAGAACTGGACTCGTTTACAATTATTTTTAACAATTTAAACAGTGGATATGTGGTTCCGAAACAGCAAGAAAACCCAATTTAAAACCGATTTAAACCCGGCTTATTGAAAGTAAACATTGCATAGCGCAGAGACATGGGTATTCAAGTTGTATACTAATTTGTATTCTAAGTGTGTTTCAGTGCCGACTTCAACGTTTTGCTGGAACGGATATTGTTTATGAATGTTTGAGTCATCATATATTCAAACTTTTTGAAGATAGGAAAAAACATGTCATTTTATTTAGTGTCATTTTCTATGTATTTTTTTTTATAATATTCTTATATTTATATGTTCATGCTATTGAAGCTAGGTAAATATTTTTCATATTGAAGTTATCATTTTTAACCAATTTAAAAAAGGAGGTGTTCTCAATTAGTCGTAGATCTTTATAATTTGTTTATTTTATGTTCACCTATTACATTGAAATCAATTAATAGATTTGCATAATATAATAGGGTCTTATTTAAGATTCATAGGTCAAAATGTCACAATAAGCCCTTAAAAATAAGTCTTTCGTTCAAATTCTTTTAGTGTCTAATTGGTTTAATAGGTTTCGGTTATTATTTTTGCAAATTGAACCAGAATGCTTAGAGTTGATACTGTTCAAGTTTCATTGTGTCACTTCTAGTGTGAGGTTGCTAAAAAAATTAAAATATAAAAACAAAAAAATTACAACTGACGAAAAAATCAATGTCTTCAACCCAAGGTCTTAAGGAACTAAAAGCAGTTCTTATGAATTAATTTCAATTCTTAATTGGGAGCCACTAAGTAGAAGTCGTTTTGAATTCAGATTTTATAAGACTGTGACGGATGAGGCTGCCTGGTCTGCTTTAAGATCCCAGATCTCTAAGCCTCCTTATATTGGCCGTAATGACCATCCTTCCAAGATAAAACCTATCTTGAGAAAACGACACATTGGGTTAAATTCTTTTCTTTCAAGAACAATTCGCCTGTGGGATGTTCTTCAAAAGGAATGGAAGTAAGGTTTGTCATGTATTTTTGGTAACAGTTGTCGTTTATCAAAAAATAATATAAACTTTAAAAATAAGGTTTCATCTGTAAAACGTTTAGAATATAACATTGTGGCTTCTAGCAAAGTAACCAATGTAAAAAAATATTGAAAAAACTTAAAAATCGATTTTTGATGTAACTTACATGTCTGCATAAAAATATGCGATTAACAAATATTTAAGAGGCGATTTTTTTTTCAATAATTAAAAAAAAAGAAATTTTTAAATTATATTCAACGTAGAATTTACAGAATCTTTTATCCATTTGAATTTTTTTAAACAAATGTTAAGGTTATTCAAGGACTACCGATTAAGTTATTGACGGTTTGTTACAGAGAACCGCATTACAGTGACACGATACGCTTCGAATTTATGTATTAAACAAATTTCAAATTAAAATAGTTCTTAATGCAATCCATTGATTAAACAGACGCTCAAGACATGCTTACGTATCCAATAAAGAACAATATATTATTGATTATGGGAACCAACTCATTAACCGTCACTAAAAACGTGAGGATACATTAATTATTGACTTGCGACTCAGAAAGCAGACACTCAAAAAGTGAAAACGATTTTTTATCGCCGCATCAGTTATGCAATAATGATCGACGTTATATTGATACGGAGTTCGATATCTGCGCGGTTGACAGATATCAAACCTGCAATGCATATTCATGTTTGCGGTCTACTAATGTTATTATACAAAGCCACTATTATACTATTAATTATTACTTAGTACTTACTATTAAAATAAAATAAAAAACTCAATAAAACTTTTCAAAATGCATACTATTTTTTTTTAAAGGCGTTGTAAGACTCATCTTTTTTTTTAATTATTAGAATCGGTGATTAAAAAAAAAAAAATGTTCGGGCCTAAATGGAGCGTATGAAAAATATCATAATAATCATAATAAAACAATTTCGATGAAAATAAAAAAATGCCTTTATTAAGGTCGAGTTTGAGAATTTTTCGAGAAATATAAGTCGCACTGAAGCCTCCCTATTTATAGTTTTTATTTGAATTTTGTTTATAATGTTGTTAATTTTAAACATTTTATCTTTAGTAACTATCGCATATGAAGTTATTTAATTTCTCATAAGCTTGTGGTAGTCATAATTTAATTTAAACTAAACCATCGGGATGTGTAGTTTTAATGGGTTTTTGCATGACCGGATAGAATTTTCTTCTTCCTGGATGACATTCCTTTCAAATTATTGTATGGCATACCAATAATAATATGGACCAAAATAAATTCTTAATCGTCCATTTAGAGACTTTTTGAAAGAGACATCAAACACATTGTCGTTCACATAATGGCTTGCCGACTGTTTAAATCAAATTAAAAATATCATTTTATTTTTTATTACGTCCACCTCTCATAATAAGATGGTCGCGTCATTGGGTAAATTTCTACTGTCAAGTATTATCAAGTCATTTGATTACCACGACAACTTTGACAGTAAGAATACCTCCGCTTATTGATTTAATCTATGAGACCTTTCTATTAATACTAAATCGTTCTGCAAACAAAATACAACTGTATGTTGAATTGCACTCGTAGGTATGTTGAATTTGTGGATTTCGAGATTGCTCATTTAGCACATAAATGCTTCCATATTATCTACAAAAAAAAAAGAATACAATCTGTTATTTACAGAATGCGTCACTTGGTTAGGTACATGTCTTATACTTATGGTTATATACAGGATAAACGTACATAATATGTTCGCTTCTATGCATATATTCATGTGTAGATTGATACTCAAGAAAAACAACCATAGATCACATCGAAAGCTGGTCAGATAATATAGATATTTAACAGTAGACTTAACATTTTTTTAGTATATATTTTAGTATATTAAAAAAAAATATCAGATTGGTAGAAAGTGGCATTAAATAAAACACATATCGACTATCGATATATCGATGTTATCGACTTACCATCCCTAACATTGTAAAAATGAAAATTTTTTTTTTTTTTTTAAATTGCTTAACTAAGTATTTAGAAATATGTGCTTGTGTCTGAACAGTGAGTTTCTGCGACCAATACAATTTTTTTCTCAAAATTTCTGATTCATTTATTCATTTATTATTATTATTATTGCGTAAGAATTGCAACATAACAATTGCACTATTTAACCGTAATCGTATGTTGGCAAGAAACCAAAATTATTAGGTCACTGTTTTTTTTGTATTTTCGATAAAAGCTTTTTTAGAAGTGATGTTGATTACAAAAACAAAAAATAATAAATTAAATACACTGTACCTTTGTCTAGTTTCATTCCTGGCTATTTTTTCTAAATTTATTCTGCGTGCTGCGTATAATAAATAATCTTGCGGTGTCTATATATATGTTTATAGTGTTTTTGGTCATAGATTAATGAAAAAAAAAATCTCGTGTAGATAAAAGTTACAATGTTTCATTCCTGTTACTTTTTTTAAAATGTGTTTCAATAGTTCAAAGTAAATTATTTTGTGATTATCGGTATTGGGATCAACGACAGACCGAGAAGTGTGCTAGGCACTCTCTTCGCACCAGTATCGAAATCTGCAGTGACGTGCACAATAGAGTAGGACGCCGCGATTGATGTCTTTCTGGCGGCAATTTCCAATTTTTAAACACGACTGTATACCCCTTAATACAGCACCTATAAAACTAATACATCAGCACACATTTTTTTTATAAGCTTTATTTCGCTTGCAATATTCGTATGTCGGTTTAGGTCAAAGTTGAATTAGAACCAGTTGGTTTTATCCTTCAGTGTTGAAATTTGACATTATTGTTACATTTATAAATTTAGTAAAATTGATTTCATTTCTTTTTCTCTAGAATGTTACAATTTTTATTGACTTTTTTTAACGACGGAGTTATATAGATTTATGATCATTTGGTAGGAGGGCATCCAGAGTTTAATTTTTATATATATAACATTAAAACAATTATGTCCAGTCTCAGCAGGAAAGTATAAATATATATCTTAAACTATTTGAGTTTTTTCCTACTCACAGTTCTGACATTTGTTATAAACGCCATATTTTATACTACAACTTTACAAGTATTTAGTTAACACTATGTAAGTTATTCAAAATTTTTAATAGCTTATTTGTTCTTCATAATCCTTTACAAATTTATAGTATAGTGGAGTTTTAGATTACGAAAGTGGACGAAAGTTATTTGTTATGATGTTATGATGCTCTTTTATAAAGTTTAATTTTGTAAAATATAGTTGGCCATTAATGCATTGAAAATAATCGTGTTATATCTATTAACAAAATTAACTATTACAAAATTGCGTGCTAATCTGTAAATCGTGCTCTTAAAAAAAGCTTGTTTTACAGTTTAGTTTTTAGAAATTAAATGATAGAATTCAGCATTTCAGGTATCACACTAAAATAAAGATACCCAGCAGAGGAATAAATAGGAGTCTCAGTGTGCGAAAGGTTGCAGCAGACAGACAATTTTCAGTTTTAACTGCATTTAAGTCTTCCATCGACGAGCGCCGGCATGCTTGCTGTTACTGAATAAATCAAAAATACGAGATATATTTTTAGGGAAAATTAATCAGGTTCGCTGTTTGTTTGAATTAATGTTCTTTAAACTTTCCTTTAGGAAAAAATCTAATACATCATTGACTTACCGCTTCCATAAAGAAAAATTGTTTTAACTATGTTTGTTGTGTTGGTTTTTAGTGTATTAAAACACTAAAATCTCTACAAATACTACACTAAAAAATCTTATGCTAAGTTCTAATAATTAATCTAAACACTTTCAAGATTGCATATGATCACTTAATAGTGCCTTGGTTTTTGATTCTCTGAGTACAACTATTGCTATTATTTGAATTAACTTAGATGGGGTCCACACTGTTTCAAAATTTAAGGTCGAATGTATCGCCTTACTTCGAGAAGTCTTTTTCCAAATAATTTAGAAAATTTAGAGTATTTAAAAATTTGTATATCTTAGATGTTCAGGAAGCTGTTATTTGATGAATGTCAGTCACTCATGATAGTGGATGTTGATACAACGATGGAGCTGCTTACGACATATTTTATTACTCTTTAACATATTGGCGAGGTCTTTTAGAAGATAGTTATCGACAACGAGGTAATACCAATTAACTTTATCATTTAAGACATTCAAACTTTGATGTAGACGTTATCTAACCTTAGAACTCAGCGTAGATAATAACAAGGTAAGTTCTATGGTTATTGATTGGCACGCAGAAATACATTTCCTAATCCACTTTTAAGTGCAGAAAAATTAACACAAGCTTATGAGTGATGCTTATTTAAAGGCAAGCTAATCGATTAATTTTCAACGGACATGAATTGCGCATAGAGTTAGTCTATGGAAACTCGTTATTTTAAGTTCTTCATTTCAAAGTAGTGTAATTTTGAAGATCCTAATTTATATTTATTTATAGTAGAAATGGGATGGGGTGCCTTTTATTGTTCAATGGCTGTAAATGTTTAGGCATATATTGCGATTTTTAACATTCGCAACGATTATGGATAGTAATTTGTTATAGTCAGGTTTTTATTGTAATCTTTTTAAGCAGGTAACTAAGTTTAATTTTGAGCATCTCAATTTAAATTTATTTATTGGTTCATGGGGTGGAGCCTTTGTATATAATTTCATGAAATTAAAGATTAATAATTTAAATTTACTCTGACCATTAATATCTGATTATATTTTGAAACCTACCAGTCTTAATAAAACTTAAAAAAAATAGAACTATTTTTCTATGGTAATTCGTAATTTCCATTTAAATTAAAGTAATTTGTAATTACTTTTTCTACAATATTTACAATGGAACTTGCAGTAAATGTGATGGGTAATATGTTATAAATATATTACAATTTGGCCCGTTATTCACGGGCTTCCAGTCTTGTAGTAAATAAATTGTAATGCATTTAGTCAATATTTAAAAACACATTTTGTCTAAAAAAAATAAATATATTAAATTATAATGTGGATATATATAGCAGTTTGTTTTATATTTTTTTATCCCTAATAGGTTAAAAGAGTTAGGTAATAATAAGAGTTAGGTATATAAACCAATGTGTAGTCATGCAGTCATCTTTCAGCATGTTAAAAATGTCGGAGACTTATGACAGTGGATTATGTGGCACCAGCCTGCGCACTTGTTAAGTAAAATACGACGCGCACGACGTGCGCCACGCACTAGTCTATCTCGCACCTCACCGCTCTTTATTTCTATGAGTGATGGCGAGATGGGCATAGTACGGCCTGTACTTGTAATCATAACAGACTGTCACTGGCGCATAGCTACTCCTAATAGAAACTTCATAATCCATAAATACCTATGAATAAAATCTGCAGGCTTTATTTAAAGATCATATTTAATAAAGGCGTTTAAGAAAACAATACCATTGACCGCAACAAATTACTTTCAGCTGAGCTGATATAACATCTTCGCAATTGCCAAAGATAACGGTCGTGACTTCTAAGTCAAGAGCAAAGCATGAGAGTAGTTACAATAGTACACAAAAAAATGATTTCCATAATCTGTTGATACCGTACTCTAAAGCTATCTCAAAGTCACCAACCAACTAGACGACGACTCGGGTTCATCCTACAACTCTGCTATTGAATTTTGCTGGGAATGAGTTCAAATAAGTTTTTACATGCTTAATAAATTATCACAACAAAATTTACCTGTTACAATGTTGTAGACCGAATAGTGTAAATTTCTTCATACTGTTTAAAATCTAAAAATAAAATAGGTTTTAAAGTACTTATAATAATTTTATTATAGCTGTAACATTGTACGATTTATAAAACATAACAAATTACGAACTACATAATGTATATTTATAGAAATACTTTTTTTCAACAAAAACAACAGCACGATTCGCGCGATATTATGATAAAAATAAAACCAGACGATCAACATAAAGTTTACCTTAATTCCAATCGGGTTTTATATTGTGTCGTTAGACTTCGACTATTCGGGGCAACGAAGTATTTAGCACTAACCTCTAAAACTAATTACTTTTTGTTCAAAATCAGCCTTACACATTAAAATTATGAATTAAAGTTTTGGGATAAAAATGTATCGCCCACGAGACCACATTAAACCTTTTTAAATTACCCTTGGCGGTTTCAATTTAAAGTCTGTAAAAGAAAAGTATTCGCTTGGACATCGCTTGCAAATTAAATAATATCTAATAACAAACATGGCATAATAATATGTAGAATGCTAAAGAATGTATGACTTAGTATAAAACTATTAGATAATGGGTGTGAAATATTTACAAATATTACAAAATATGGCTTCATGTTTGACCTGTAAAGTCAGAATGCAAACGGTTTTTGGCAACTTGTGCTTAGGTCCTTTCAACCCGTGCTGCTATTTTGGAAAATTCCAATTGCTCGCTGGATTGGGTGATTGTTGCTGCTGTGATACTGCGGCCGGTGCATTTACTATGGACTTAACTTGACTACTGGCAGCAATTGAGTTATCACTCCTATCCCATCCGTGGCTTTGATGTTCATGGTGATGGTGATGATCTGGTGAAGGGAACCATTCCGATATCCACACTGGTTTCCAGATTTTTTTCCATGCTGGCACCCATATTTCCTTCCACGCAGGCACCCATATTTGCTTCCAGGCTTCCTGCCACTTCAATTTTTTATCGGATACCCAGATCATTTTCTTGCTTGGTTTCCAGATCTGCTTCCACGCTTCCTTCCACTCAAGTTTCTTGTCCGGAACCCAGATCAATTTCTTCGATGGTCTCCAAATCTGCTTCCAGGCCTCTTTCCATTCGAGTTTCTTATCATCTACCCAGATTTGAACTTTTTCAGATCGCCATGTTTGTTTCCATTCGTCTTTCCACACCAATTTTTTATCGGGAATCCAAATTTGTTTTTTAGCTGGTTTCCAATACTTCTTCCACACTGGTTTCCATACAAGTTTCTTTTTCCATAAATCATGCGAAGTGTATTCCCAGCCATCATGATCCGAACCAAGATATTTTTCACCAGGAACTCCTACCTTGACCCACTCAGGCACCCAAATCTTTTTCCAAGCTGGAACCTGAATTTCCTTCCATCCGGGTATTTGAATTTCTTTCCATATAGGAACTTGTATTTTTTTCCAATCTGGAACCTTAATGTGCTTCCATGCTGGCACTTTAATGTGTTTCCATACTGGTTTCCATATCTTTTTCCAGTCGGGTACTTTGATTTCTTTCCAGGCGGGTACTTGAATCTCCCTCCAAATTGGTTTCCAAATTTTTTTCCAGGCGGGCACCTGTATTTCTTTCCAAGCCGGAACTTGAATTGGCACCCAGATTGGTTTGTAGATTTTTTTCCAGTCCGGTTTCCATATTTGCTTCTTTGCGGGTTTCCATATCTTTTTCCATCCTTCTTTCCAGGTCAGTTTCTTCTTCCAGTATCCTGGATCGTGGTGCTCATGGTGATCGTGATGTTCTTCGTGGTGTTCTTCGTGATGCTCGTGTAAGTCGTCTCCTCCCGATGGACCAGAATAATCGTATCCTATTCTCTTTTGCGCTGTCAATTGTGTCTGTTGATTTTGTTGATCTTGAACAAGTGCCTTGGGCGTAACATAAGTCACGTGGACTATCACCCCAAAGGTAATCTGCGAATAAAAGAAGGACATCATTATTTTTATTTATTTTCATCGAAATTTCAGATAACATGTTAAGACGTTTGTGAATGTGAATGATATTCATAATTCACAGTGTATAATTAAAATTATGCTTTTATGTAGATTAAGTTTTTATACAGACCAACTTTCACCTGTGAAAAAACATTCAATAAAATAATTGCATATCGCTCAGCAATAAATCTGAAATATTCGCAGCTTATTATATAAGAACTCGCATTCGAACACATAGTTAATTAGTAAGCACTGAATGTTATTGCGCAAAATTAAGAACGATCTTAACGAGTGAGTACATGGAAGAAATACCTAAAATATAATACACATTAAAATAGGTTATAAAATGACATGACACAGATCCTCAATTCTTTAAAAAAAAACAGCAATATTGCAAGTTATATAGTAACATCATTCTATAAAGTAATTGTTTTAAATTGTAGCTACATTTCTCATTTTTAAAAGTCGACCTCATGGGCGGTAATAGACTATAAATATTTATATAGCATTTTAATTAAAAACATGGATAACTTTCTGAAAGAAATATAATATTCAAATCAATTATTCAAACGAATTCCTAACACATCGACCCTCTGATATAAATTTTAATAAACCATTTGCGATTCAGGTGGTCGATGTGGCGCGGCGTTACGTATTTAGCAAGTGAAAGTAATCAAAGCGCGCCTCCGCGCCTCCGCGAAGACGAGATGTTAAATAATTTGACCATTTTCAGTCAGCGTTAACTCGTGAGACTCGCGGCAACTTTCCATTCGCGCGAGAGGGAATCATCTCGACGCGGCAAGATCACGGATCACAGTTACCCAACCTTGAATAACAGACGCGATTCACTTGCATTGCCGAACTCTTGCTCTACATGCGTTAGTTTCAACGGCGACGATTTAATGATCAGTCAATGTAATGCATAACAACCACTACTAAAATTGACTGAAATCGCGTGGCGGAAATAATTATTTTGCTTTATCAACCTATATTTGTTCAATTTCCCAATAAATTTCGTTCACTCTATACCAATTCTAGGATCAAAACTTAAATATAAAACAACAAACTTTTAAATGCCTTTAAATAATATTTTGTATTTAATGAACGAATAAACATGTTACTTTTACGGAATGGGCTATCTTCACTTTATGGGCACCTATGAATTTAAATATCTCCAAAATTTTTCTTTTAACACAAAAATAATTGTCAGTGACAGCAGCCAAATTAATTATCACTTTATAGACAAACTCTATCCTTCCCCAATGATTGAGGTAGATTCTAAATATTTTTATGTTATATTAGTTTAACAAACACTTATAAATAATACATTCAATTACAATTCTTCAACTGCGAGTGCTTAATTTGAAGGTCTAAGCAAACGATACAGTTTCTGAAAATATCGTTTAATTCATAGATTAATTTAAAAATAAAATAATTATGACCAATTGCAGTATTTTATGACCAATAAGTAAAGCATATTTTCAGGAAAATGAACTACCTCCACTGAAAATCGAAATCTGACTTCTCGCCTTCGCGTTATCTGCTAATATACGGTACAGCCACCATACCAGGTAGCTTGGTTCTGTTTACATTCCATTTTCCATAACTTTCACCTCAACATTTAGAACTATTTTTTGTTTTTTTTTTTGTTGTTCTGTAGGTAAATTATTGAAATCAATTCGTACCCTGCAGAGGTAGAAAATTTACAAACACTTTGGTTGTTATAATTGACAGTTCCATTGTTTAAAATATTAAAGAGCCTATACTGTATAAATACGCTGTATTTACTAAAATAGATTCGATTCCTAACCCTTTTTAAAGTAATAATATTTTACCTATTATTAAACCAAAAATGATAGTTGTATGGTAAAACTCTATTTTCTATCGAAGAAAACCTTTATTTTATACCATATAAAGACCTTATTTCACTACACTTTTCGCCGGGTAAGGTTTTGATTTAATTCGTAGATATTTTGTAATATTGTACACCGTAGGTTTTTGATCTGAAGGTGTATTAATTAAAAGAAAAGCACGCCACATGTACAGAGATATCCAGATAACTTCTTGCCGTTGAGTGTAGTGGTATATATATACGTATAAGCGATTAGGATATAACAATAGGGTCCCTTCCCATCGGACTGACGGGCTATTATGACAAGCGGTCTGCGTCCACCCGATAGACAAAATACCACCACCACACTCAACGGCAGGAAGTTATTTGGATCTCTCTTTATTTAAGTACATGAGCGAAATTGCAAGTATATAAAAGGACTGACCACAAGGATCCAGCTCGCCCTCATGATGGGTGCGGTGGCGAACCTCTCGTTGTCCCTTTCACTTGTCCACAGCCGGAACTAGAGTGACATGACAGCCTGTGGCGCGTCTCGCTTATATACCCACCGCCCGAGGGGTGGGGCGCGGGGCGCGGTGGGGGTCCAACCCCGGCGCCTTCGGCACTTCCTCGACGCGACCGGCAGCCTCTTCCGCTTTTCTTCGGACGCGAGCATCGCGGCGCATCTGCCCGATCAGGTTTGGCCGATGGCGTTAATTCATATCATATAACTATATTATTATCGTTATAGCAGTATCGAGCAAAAAAACCAACATTGTATAACTTCTTATTTTTTCGATGATGACACGACTCATAAATCCAAATGTTCTCATTTAACGGCGCATAATAAAATAATTTCTACTACGAACAATTGTACGCAAAATTAATGTACGAGTAAAATTATTGTAGATCTTAAGAAGGTCTACAAAAAAGCCATCAACAGTATAGTATATCGTAAGGAAACTCACAAGAGGCATTTTTTTCTTTTAAATTTTAAATAAAAATAGACTTTTTATTCTAAAGGTCTATTTTTATTTTTCACAGTATTAATCCTTAAATTTAGTGTAAATGAAGTTTTCCCTTTACACTGTGCCATTTAAATAACTACTTGTACATTAAATTAATTAAAACGATTATCCTAATCGAATCCTCGACCATTTTTGTTTAATTATAGTTTTTTTTGTTATTTAGACATTAATCTTTTAGCTATAAAATAATTTCAATAACAACTCAAACAGCGAAAACTAAGCGAAGATTTAAAACAATATTTTTTTAACAACCTCTCCAAAAAAAAAATGCCATTTAACTTTCGTATATTTAGTCTTAGAATCAGCCCTAATAATATGCAAATGACCTCTTCGAACATCCTATATGTGTGTGTAGTTTCACCGCTTTTGTTAAAAAGGAGTTTCACTTAGCTTCACATACATTTGCATTCAATTTTCAGTGTTCACCCGAAATCGCATCTTTCAATACAATTATTTTACCTATATCCATTACCTATAATAAGAGGAAAAAACAGATAAATATACTTTCTTTTATCAACCTACTTCAAAAAAAGGAGGTTTTCATTTCGGCCTTTTTTTATTATTGTATTATTTTATTATTGTACTACTCATTACTCTGAAATAACTGTGATTTTGGTCGTTTTTTTTAACATGATAGAGAATTTCATAGAGGCGATCATTTTCTAGTTTTACTAAACTACGTCACGTTTAAGATAGCAATATTCTAAATTAAGTTTTTCGTTTAAGAATATTTTAATTCGAACTGATTTAAGCGGTTTGGATTATTATTGTTGCAAATTGTACTGGAATACTTCCATCATAGTTTTATCGTGTTACTTCTAGTATATGAAAGTTAAAAACAATTTAAAAAAAAACAAAAAAGAGAAGGTTTTTCAGTCAATTAAAGATCACAAAATCGTTATATATTTTTTTTTTGCCTATTTATTTTATTTGTTAACAGTATTGTTTGTCATAATAACAAACATGTTATTTTTAGCGTATAAAATTAATTTGGATTTCTATAACTTTTTACAGCAATTTTAAGATTGCATCCGTGTAAAATTGTTTCTTCCCCTAAAAATATTTATATGTAGGTTATAAACGAATTGTGGTAGAAATAGTATGGTGCTTGATTATGCGAGGGTGTGTATGTATGAGCGGTTGGGGTGTGTATGTTAAAAACAGAGTAAAATACTATGCGTGGTTTTAGTGTGTTTATAACATTTAGTATTCCATGTAAAAAAAAATAGTTATAAAAACAGTTAATTTAACAAATAGATAGAAGGTATACAAAATAATCAAAGTTTATATTTTAAGGTCCGTAGTTTCTAACAGACTACAAAAAAAGGAGGAGTTTCTTTATTCAATCTTATTAGAAGATTAAGAAACTTTTGTAATTTTAAAACTATGAAAAACATTCTTTAACAAACAGTGTTAGGCTGATAACCTCTAAATTACAGATTTTGAGTTACAATCGAATCAATAATTTCCTAGTCGTAATACGAGATATTTTGTACTATTTCATAACCTATTAACGATATACCAGACCAATTTAGATGAAATGTGTACTGACTAATATTGTGTTTATCATTATTTTAAACAAACTCTAAATGCTAACATAACCAAGGACGAAGTTTTAAATAAAATTGCAAACCGAGACGGTTTTTTTTTATTATTACTAATTTAAGCGAAATGCTGATTAAAACTAAAAGATACGCAATTAATCAAAGGGCAGTTAAAAGTGCTTCAAAATAGATCAACAGCATTTAATAGATTCGATTTAATAGAAGTCTACACTTCAATAGCTATAAGGACTTATTAAATTACTACAATTGCATTAGCTTAAAGAATAGAAGAACGATTTTTGAATAGAACACGTCGATCGAATGTTTTTCCTGAATCCTTTAATTATACGAATTATAATTATATATGATTAATTGATTTATTATACTTTGTTCCATGTTAGTTCAAGCCATGTCAGAATTTTGTTTATGTTTAATAGTTTAAAGGAAAATTGAATTATAATGTTTTAGTTTCTAACTTAGTTTTCATAGTAACAATAGAAATCTGTTATTAGTTTTACAAATACTCTTTAAATGTAAACTTATCGCTAATACATTTGTTTGTAAGACTCTTGATTTCTTTCAATAAAGAATCACGAGGCCCGAAGGACTGAAGGTCGCCCACAGAACATTATTTACTTATGTATTTCTGTTATAAATTATGTAATCGTAATACAATGGAAAACAAGATATAAAATAAGAAAATGTTTCTTTATTGAAAAATGTTAAACATTAATAAACGGTAGGTAAATAATTTTAATAGCATTTTCCAATAAAGGGATTGTGATCAGGAGCCCGCCTTTCTGAGAGAGGAGGGTGCTGATTTTCAGCTCGTCACGTTTTATTATATTATTATATATAACTTACACTCAACGTATAAACGTATTTTTATTTACAGTAAATTGTAATTATGCTCTTATGTAACACATACAAAATGTATGACCAGCAAAGAAAGCTATATAAAACGTTACTAAGTGTTAGTATTTTGCATCTCTAGCAGCAACAACGGCATCTATTTTTATAAACACAGACCATACTACCTTTTTATAAACCATATGTAAAGAATGTGATTATATTTATCGCAGCACTGGACATTCATATTTTTAAGTAGATACATCATAAGGTTTACCTTAAAACAGGTTTTCACACCTAGCCAGTTCTAGATGAAACCTAGTATGCTGAATTTAATAAAAAAAAAATAGATATTTTTGTAATAGAGATTAATAAGTTTCGGGTGTAAAATGTGTCTTTTATCACTATTAATTGTATGTACTTTAAAACATTATGGAAAGCGTAGTTAATCCGATACATAGGGCGAATATAAATACTTTAAAATAATAAATTACCACAATTACTCTCTTGTCCATATTGTTTGGATTCTTTTGTGTGCCCTCGTTGACAACAAAACTGGAATAAATAGGCTTAAAATTAAATTAGTCACACCAAGTCTTATACACACCGATTGTTAAAGCGAATGTATTAAAAAGATTTATCTAATATACAGGTATCGTAGAACCATTCCCGGAGACCAAAGGGTGGGTTTCGGTAATCTATTGAGTCAAAAAATCACTTCTAAATTTATTATACTTTTTAAGAGATAGTGTCAATTCGGTCAGCGCGCGAATTCCAATGCCGCACCGATCGATAATTGCCCTGACACCGTTACGGCGTACGGCGACGGCTGAACGCTCACAGCAAAAATATTATTTTCACGTGAAATTTAATATATGTCGACAACACCAACATTGTTTAGAACTCTATTGTCTCTAGGATATGCCCTGAATGCAATATGTTTCAGGATGCTGTTATTGTTTAAACTAGGGCATTCTTCATTACTTTTTAAGAAGTACTTAACTTTAACTTAACCTTAAATAATATTTTTTCAGTTTATGCACTGTATCTATATATTTTACTTTTTTAATATCACCGTTACGTATTTAACATACTTTGCGGAACCCTACAGTTGGAACAATGTCTTAATATATGTTTGGGATTGCGCCGAAGTACTTTAATACTTCCAGTAAATGTAGCAACTTTATAGCGTATAAATACGATTCAGTTCAGAAAAATACCCAATCAGGCAATCGCCGATTATATACTCGTAGAAAGCACAACTCGCCAATGCCAAGACGAAAGACGCCGATCTTCTGAATACAGCCTCCGTACTTGAACTATTTTATAAATGTCAAAGTCAATATTGTATGAAACATAAAAAGAATTACGTGACCATTTTTACTACGCATATTACGGCGCGTACTCATCGACACATGTATTCATTTGTTCAGTGAGGAATAACTAAGCATAGCGCAAACAAATTGCATCTTTCGTGCTAAGCGGATTCCTTCCCAATGGTACGGTTTCACGTTTATCCGTTTGTCGCCAAACTATCCTAATAGCTAGCTACTAAGCTATCATTGGCTTACGTTAAAATAAAATAAAATTAAAAAAAAACTACTTCAAAATAAACCTGCAACATAAAATCTGGGAAATAATATAATAATAAAACCGATTTACCAAAATTTCGGTATTGTAATTTAGACAGAACCGGTGGTTTATTGATGAGATACGGTTTGAGTAAATGCATAGCCCACAGATAAAACCTCTAAAGCCACTAGCATGAACAACTATGGTTCCTGAATGTTTTTGTTACATATTCCATTTTTATAATAATTGTATTCATATTATCCAAATTTAGCAGCGTTTAAACCTTCCCGATATAAATTATGTACTTATCCAATTTGCTTATTATTAATTGGAAGTTATACTGGAAGTTATAAATATAATTCTGATTACACACTCACAAATAAAGCTCACTTAGTACAGGCATGGCTCAGTTAGGTTAGGCTTTGTAATTATAAATTATATGCATAAACTGAATTCAATTCTTTCTTTTCCAGGCAAATTCTCGAATGGAATGTGTTGCGAGTTATGAACATTATTTTTCCCTAACTTCTAAACCCAGCAGTATCACTGGAACTAGCTCCTAAATACAGTAAAAACCAAATAAATATACACTTATACATGTAGTGGCTCGTGAGAAATAGTTCACAATTAAAATTGCCGTGATATTTAAAGGTAATATAAGTTCATCCTATTATAAAACGCACAAAAATACACACGCCCACATTATATCTCACATATACTTATACACCACGCATACACTATATAACCATTTGCAGAAAACGATTATCTTATGCATATATTATTATTATTATCATTATCATCGAAACTATATATATAATATCTTCATATTTCACTGTAATCACTTTTTTATTCCTATCACAAGTCATATTACAGCGGGATTTATAAATACTAGTGGTCGCCCAGAGGCCGAAATTCGACCGCAATTCATTCAACTGTTAAGTTTGATCATTATCATACGCCATAATATTTTACGTCTATCATACGGTGATTATCATCCCTTTATTAACATTGCATTATTTTTTTTTGTTTTTGTTCTGCGAGCGTGTACAATACGTCATTAGCCTGTGTTGTTTGTCTTAATTCCCTAAAATACCAATGAAATTTAAAATTGTAATATTACTAACAGTTGAAAAAAATAACATAATTACATCTGCTATTTGTATTTATTTTGATATATTTTTTTTTTGACATTTATAGAAGTATAATTTGCGAATAATAATTATATTTGCTTGACTATTAAAAAAGGAACAATTGAAATCATATAAAATTAATATTCATTCTGTCAATCAACTGTCAATAGTAAGAACGCTTTATTTTATTTTAATGTATTTGTAACACATATTAAAGATACATTTAAGCTTTCTACAATTCTTCTATTCATAAACTTTTACTATCCTAAATCAATATGCTATAAATAATTAATAATATAATAATAATTTTATATAATTTGCTTAATGGGGGGTAAGAATTTTTCTCTTCGCGGATTAATATGCGAGTATAGATATTTTATTAGTGCAAAGACTTGGATTAAATGATAGCTCCTTCAAATATTTTATAAGGCAGGAAAATATACGATTAATAAAAAAAATTGAATGTTATTTGATCTGTTTGTGATTATTACTAAACACATATTATGTAGACGACTGTACGCAACGAGAGTAAAAGCTATCTCGCGCCAGCGCTGGTCGGAACGGCGACTAGTGACGCAACCGGTTTCACTACGTAACCCTTTTTTAAATGAATCGAGGCGCGAACATGTTTCATCCAAGCGCCCATGTAAATAGTATGTAATTTGTTAATAAAAGCGACGCTTTTTGAGTCGTATCGTTATCGTAAGTTAAACTAGAGTAATATGCCGCTGTTAAAACGCCTACAAAGCGTGACGTAAGTACAACATAAATAAATAAATAAATAGCGCCGAATGGCGACTCAAATTAGGAATTTTGGTAATATTTTTTTTTCCTTTTCGACGATTTATTAGAGGCTTTGAAAAGTTTAATTAATTCGATATACCTATTATAATGATGATGATTATGAATGGAGTGCACTACACTTAGGCCCATTGACTAAGCCATTATTTTGGCCCATATTCATCCTGGGTGCTCCCCAGATTACGCGTCTTTGAGGTGAGGGATGGAAGGTGACAGATTACGTGTTTCGCACTCTCTTCCTCTATGTTACATGGGGCTATCTGTGATGCTCAAGGTGGTAAGGAGTCTGTTTACTCTGCATTGGCTTGTAATCAATCCAGTCAGAATGCAGAGATTTGCTCTTGGCAGGCTGAGAAAGTATTTTGCACAGACGGCCGGATGCATTATATAAAAGCAGAAAGGTCGTTTCGCCCATTGTGTCCTAGGTAACTTAGTTATTTTTTTCGGTTTTCCTTTACGTTCTTTTATTTATATATCATAGTTACTAAGTCCGCAAAGAAATTCAAATATTTATTCAATAAAAAAGTCTTAAAATCTTACGCGAACTTATAATAATATGCTACTGAAATATTAAAATCTCAAAACATTTTTTTTTCTTACTCTATACTTATGGGTAAAAGTAATGCATATAATACATACCTATTTGTTTGTAATTACTGGCTATAAATAAAAGTCTTGTATAGAATTACAAATATCAACAAAAACTCTCCGAAAAAAATCAGTAAAATGTGACAGTAAACATATTTTCCGTGACCAACTCCCACACTAGATTTGTTGCTGCGTTTTGAACGATTCTTAGCAAATTCCTATACTGATATAAGTTATAATATATTCATTGAAATAATTTTATAAAAGAAATCGATACGTCGATATGGCCAGAATGTTAACATTCTATTAAATAACCGATTTCCAATGTTAATTTTTCAAATGGCATATTATTTTCTCTCTAGAATTTCTTCGTCTTACGAGCCTAGTCATGACCAAGATTCGTGGCAATGACTTCATTTGTAATGCTTAAAGTACAGTCATTGCGAGGCTGTGCCGGTAACGCAATTTTTGTCTGTAAGGCATAAAGTTACTATAATTGAAGGTTATATGTAGTGTATACTATAATTACTTTTTATTCTAAGGACACATTGAAAATCTTTAGTAGGTACAGTCGCAGGCAGGAATAGTCTGGGCGCCGAATGAGACTAGTGTCCATTCTAACTGGGCTTTCAGCCTGTGCTAACGCAGATAATTTTTGTTGTGGCTTGGATAAAAACCTTTATTGAAAACGCAATTTCAACGCAAAACCGGTTGTGTGTAGGGAGGGCAAATATCTGTTTGCATTGATTCCCTGGCTGCTGAAAGAATTTTCAAGGGGTGTGTCATTGTTATTGAAAACATTGTTTTGCAAATCAAAAATGGAGTAGGAGTGGAGGGACGGGGTGGGTTAGGTTAGTCCACGAATTCCGAGTCTTCTGCCAAATGTACCTTCAAACATCTTTATTAAATAGTTTAATGTCCTTAACTGGATTTAATTCTATGAACTTGCTTGTCATTGACACTTAAAAGTCAACACATTCAGCTCCGTACGTCAAACGCGCGGACCACGCGTTGCCGCCCGTTCGGCGAAGTACGTTGACCGAACGGAATATCACACGCGGGACTGACGCCCATTTTTTAGTTTAAGTTATAATTTCTTATAATTGGCAAACGATATGTACAAAACTATGAAAATTATAATTTTTTTATTTTTAATATTACATTGGCAAAGCTATTGTGAAAAAAACTAGAATTATTTACCGCCTAATCCGCGACATGCAATACTTCTAAAAATATTAATGACGGTAACGTTTTTACACGGAAGCGGCATTTGTCACAGATATACCGTTATCGGCGCTGAGTGAAAAACTACGTCAATAGCGTTTCTCCTTCACTGCCGGGAAGACGATGGAAATGCCACCTTTAAATGTACAATGGTGAATCCCTAACAGTTTCAATGGCAGGGAATCTATGCGTGCAACCGGATCGCAGTCGCGCCTACAAGAATCACCTGGAGACGTCAGGAAACAAAATAAAACCATAAACAACATTGGGTCGAAGCTGGTGGGCGCTTCATGGTACTGCGAAACTAGCTAACCTAATGCACGAACATCCCAAACATCTAGACAGAACTCAACGAGACCAGAAAAACTATAAGACACCACATACTTGGCTTATGGTTTTCTTGGTCACCAGTGCCACTTGTCTACTCAGCTTCCAGTTTCAACCAAGAAGCGTGCGGAAACATTGGTAGATGCAGATGCCAGTATTTATTGATAATTTTGAGATATAGATTAATGCAATGACAAATTTAATCAACTTCCTTACTGAAGTTTTACCTTTAACGCGAAGGATGTAACCACACACACTCCGTGAAAACATCTATATGTTTCGGGCGAAATTTTGTAATGGAAAAAAAAATAAATAGGATAAATGTAATGGGGTCGGGAAGCCAGTAATAATATTAATACCCTATTATATATTATTATTATTATATCATAATTTCCAGACTTCAAAAAACAAATAAAACTGACAAAATATGAAAAAGATGCAAATTGACTTTTATTTCAAATTTAAGGTTTATTGTTCACTTTTTGTACCTTAAGTACCTGTAACTAATAAATATTTTTTTTTTTGACCGAACGATATATTGAAATGGTGGAACTTGTTATTGTGTTAGTCTTTAGATTGTTAGTGCATCCGTCGCTTTGTCGCGGAGCACTATAATAGTCAAACAACTTTTTTAAAGATTTTTAAAAGTAAACTTTTATGCGTATACAAAATTTCGTGTCTGCTGTTAACCGTTGAGGAGTTCATTCATCTGGAGTCAATTCTGGCTGTGGAATCAGGTCATGATTACCATAAAAATACATTGTCATCGAAACTGAACCAAAATGTCAAATTTCAACTCCGTATGATAAGAGGAAGTGGTTCTAATTCAGTTTACAAGATTTGATTTAAACCGACACACAAACATTGCGAGCTAAAAAATAAAAGCTTGCAAAATGACAGCTGGGCGCAGCGATTTTAGCCTAATAAGCGTGTAGCATTAGATTCATTCCATCCTAGGAAAAAACGTGCGTAAAGAAGTTTTATTTCAATAATATCGCGCTCAGCGAAAACGCGCAAAGATCTATCCAGTCAACTGCGAAGTTGTGATCGTGAATATCGATGTTATGTATTCTTTGTGTTATAATAGCTAGCCGTGTCGTTTGATCAAAGAGTAAACAATGATTTTTATAAAAAATAATCCACTGCACTAAAATTGAAAGGATTTTGTTATATTCTCAAAAGAGAATACAACAAAATCCTTTCAATTTTAAGATTTCCAACTTACCCCAAGTCACGAGTCTCACGATGATTTTGACTATAACGGTCTCTGAACGATATTAAGCAGGAAACATTCGTTGGAAAGTGCGTGCGAAAGAGACCATACGATTGGCGCCCGCGGGCGATGAAAAGAAACGGATACACACGCTGGCTATCTCTAAAATTATGTGTTTCTGAAGTAAAACTTCTTTATACCTTACAAAAATTCTTCCTAATCATTGATTGAATCTAATGCGACACGCTCATTCGTCTAATTTCGGTGAGCCGTTGCGTGCGGAAACATCGTTGAATGTACGAGTAAATATCTGCATAATATATATAACGTCAGGGTTTTTCAGCACCCTGCCGTTGGACACGCATTTACACACAACCCCGCGGACTCACCACTTCGCACACATACGAATGCCCTAACACGCAGTTTCACACAAACCCGTTCAACTTACAGAAAAAGACAAAACAAACATCTTGTTCGTGACCTCGGGGAAGGACGATCTCTAGCTTCATGATAATTTCACTGAAAGTTAAATTTTAAATTAAATTTAAAAGTTAATTTTTAAATTTAAATTTCACGGAAAGTTAAATTTTAATCGGCCGTATTCCTGTTATTTTATTTTTTATTTTCATATTACGTACATAAACGATACATACCTAAATTAATAATATGCGAAGACAATAATGACCTTTTAGTTTTGGTTATTTTGCTTCTTAAAAAGTTACTATTTATTTATTTATTTTTATAAAGTAAACATACAGAGAGTAATCGTAATCATTCTTAAATATTTCATACACAGGTTGCCAGCACTCGATACTCTCCAATTTCATGTTTACAAAACATGCATGTGTATAAACTTAAGTTAATTATACATACAAAATTGAATACATTTGAGTTTAATTTTTAATATTAGAATTTGAAAGAGGAAATAAAAAAAAAGAAATTAGATAATAACAAGTAGGTGCCATTTAAGAGATATAAAGTAATATAAAATAATACTAATGTTTAATCTATTATAACGATCTTTCAGGCAATTGTTAGGAGTAAATTGGAATTTGAATGCCTTATCAGGAATCTTTTTTACTCAATTTACTATCACCATATTGAAAGCATTCAAAAACTGCTATTAAAATCAATTACTTACAATTTATTCAGAAGAGTTGAATTCAGTATAATTCAATGTTCGCGTTTTGCAATTGTGAATATGTTATAATAATTGACCTGTATTAATTGATTTGTGTCATCGGAGGGCTATCGGAATTCTATTGATAAAACCTTTGTTTTTTTTACACTTTTTAATAATAATAATATAATCGTAAAATATAAATTATTTATTTGACAAGCAACCTAAAGTAAACAAAACCTTATTTCCATAAGACAATCTCTACCAACCCAGAGTGGTAAATAGATCCTAAATAAAATATAATAAAAATTAAATTAACATAATAATTATTTTCATTCGCCGCTTAACCCCTAGAAGGACCATGAGTTTTTAATGGAAAGACCCACGTAATTATTTTGGATTCCTATATAGGTAAAGATAGTCGAAAATTACCATAACCATGCTGAAATGGTTACCATATTTTGATATGTGCCATGGTCTTTTTAGATATCATTTTTATTTTTGGAGCCTGGGTACATCTCGAATTACAAGATTGCTTTTTTTTGTCTTCTAGAACTACGAATTACTTCTGCCTGTAATGGATGGCCACATACAGATAATATAGCACCAATAACCGTGCGAAAAAATATAAAAACATTCTTAAACATACATAAAAGTTTATCTTTTATAGCGGCATTTTTACGCATAAAAAAATACTAGGTTTGTTTATATATTTCGATTATGAATGACTCCAGTTCGCTCTTCCGTTAATAATGCCGTCATTTCACTATGATTTAATGTCTGTCTATAAAGATTCTCATGTAGAATTATACTAAAACAAAGGTGAAAGTGTTTGAGGAACCGACGCAACTCATAATTTGATGGCTTCAAAACTTGACTTTTCTACGAAATGTACATAAATGTCATCATAACATTAAATTGTAAGTATTATTTAATATTCATGGAACGAAGAAATTAAGTTAAAGCAACAGTATATAATACAAATATATATTTCAAGGATTGTTAAGGTTAGGGGGTGGGGATTATAGCGGAAACTCGCCTAAAAATATTAATGACTCAATTTTTGACAACATTGAAAAATTGAAAAAAGTTTATTAATTTTTTGATAATGCGTTGGCTAGTAAAATATTTATAAAGGTACTAAAAGGTCCTGTACTTGAGAAACGCAAGGTGTCGGTTTAAACCCAGCGCTGAGTTTTATAAAAATGCATTTTAACTGTCACCTGTCCTCTTTTGTGTTAAATATTGTATAACCATCTAATTAGATGAAATAAGAAAAAGATAATATTTTAGCAAAAAATATAAAAATTATATATATATGATTAGGATGAAGGATTATGGTGAATTAAGATGATTCTAAGAGTGATTGACGTATGAAGTTAAAAATAAAAATAATGTAAATGTAATAATTGCCGGGTGAGGAATAAAAGGATCCAGAGCATCAGAGATGACTACTTTATTTTGCTTCCATCAACCCTGGACCTAGAAGCTCCTTGGAATAATATTGTGAAACTCAATTCAAAAGCATATACCCGGTGCTAAAACTATCTTCTAGATATAGACTGAAATTTTTACTAGTATATGCAACCGCAGCCTCACACAGTGATGATGAAGTCGCAAAAGTCTACGAGGATATACCACTCGCAGATAGTCTACTAGGAGATGATCAAACGCCGTACACCTTCCTCAGTGGCGACGCTAAATTAGGTCAGTGACAAGGCAACCATGAAAACGGTATTGGCTGCTTTAGATTAGGCCTACGAAACGGGAGAGGCGGAACTCTACTAAACTTACCGCAGAAAAATAATATATTCGCAATGAACACATGTTTTCCAAAAATTAAAACGGAAAAGTGGACATAAAAAAGCTCTTATGGTGAAACAAACAATGAAATTGACAACATCGTCACGGATAGGAAAAATAAAGTTCGAGATCTTCAGTCTTAAACCAATTTTCCACGGGGTGTGAACACCGACTAGTTTGAAGCTAAGCTAGTGTTTAACCTAAACCTTTGTTTAAACTGAACTTTAACCTAACCTAACCTAACCAATTTTCCACGGGGAGTGAACACCGACTAGTTGAAGCTAAGCTAGTTTTTTACCTAAAAAGTGAAAGGCAAACATTAATAAGACCGTATTGATAATATGAACTTAGACATTGGAGCACTGCGAATACATCAAGACAAGTACTAAAAAGATATTAAAAAGCCTATCGAAAAACTCTAGTACCTGTCAATAGATGAAAAGAATAGTGAAATCGGGCATGCAATGAACGCTGCACTTGAAACTAAGCGAGTCAACAGTGGTCATTCGGCTCAAGTCAAAGAGTCAATACATTTCCACAGAAACCTTAACCTTAATGGATCATCCCGAGAAGCTGGCTCGAAATTTAAGAACGTGTACCCAAAAGAATAAAGGGCTAAATAAAACTGAAATAAGAACCTACAATATGGAATAGATTGAATACACTATAAAATAGTGGTATCTTTTATGTTTTATAGCAGAAAGGTCCTCAGATCCAAGCTTTCACGGAAAGAAAGAAATATTTTAAGTTTACGATAACAATGGAACCACTGAAACAAACAGACCAGCCATATTGAAGATTGCCAAAGAGTTTTATGCAGACCAATTAATAAATGTCGGTTCAGAAGTATACCGACACCTAACCTACCCTACCTAACCTACCGAACGTATACCTAGTTATGTAACTCGGGACACTTGATCCCAACTGGGAAAGAAAATCAACCAGCTGAAATATAATATAAAAGGATTTGTCAGGCATGGGCAGTATTTGGGAAGCTGCGACTAACATTTCAAAGCAAACTACCCAATACTCCCTCGCAGTTCAAACATATGGTGCAGAAACTACGACTCCTACAAAGGGTTCAGCTTAAAAGCTTTGTTACTCAAAGTTCAATGGAGAAATAAATACTAGGCATCAAGATCTGCGATAGCAAAAAAATGAATGATAAGATAATTTATTTTCCATGAACAAAGTTATTGTACAGGAATGACAATTACATATTTGTACATACCATTACATTTCAATTATAAAAAAAAACAACTTTATAAGACAATAGAGAAATAAGAATAAAGAATACAATAATAACACAAAAAAAATAAAAAAATACATGAACAGAAGTTACATGTGCATTGTGTATACCTAATTTATCACTTAACTATCTAAATTCCTTAAAACTATAAATATTTTTTTCCAGAATATATTTCTTCAACCTAAGCTTAAACTTTTATTTTTTTTATTATATAGTTATTTATACTTTTAAAGCATTTAGGTAGCATATTAAAATATCTTAAGCCTAAATAACATGTAGATTGGTATTTGGCGAAACGGGCTGCCACAGATTGAACATAATTACTTTTATGACGTGTATTAAACTCATGAATATCACTATGTTTATTGGCAAATATTTTATTATTATAAACAAGGCAAATTGCTTCTAGTATATACCATATACAATATACCATAAATTGTAAGTATGCCCAGTTGTTTAAAATAAGGTCTATAAGATATTTTATTTGGGAGACCTAATACCGCTCTGACTGCACTTTTTTGAAGAAGAAATATATCCGAATTGTAAGGCGCTGTTCCCCAAACAAGTATACCATATCTCAAATGCGATTCTACGAGCGCATGGTATGCAGAAATAACAGTTTTAACGTCCATGATCGTTCGAATGTGTGATATGGCGTAACAGGCTGATGATAGTTTAGATCTAAGCTGTTTCAAATGTTTACACCAGTTGAGCTTATGGTCCAAGTGAATACCCAAAAATTTAACGTCATCCTTTACTTCAATAGAGTGTTGAAGTTCTATGTCATCATTTTTGAAATTAGTGAAATTTAGTACTACCGTTTTAGACATATTTAAAGACATTTTATTAGCTTTAAACCATTCATGCAGCTCATTGAGTGATGTATTGATTGATTAAAAGATCGTCAAGTTCATCTGCTACAACCACACAGCTGGTGTCATATACAAACTAAATTATTTTTGAATGAGTTATATTCAGACTTAGATCGTTTGTATATATGATAAACAATAATGGTTAAGACAACTAATGAAGTTGTAGAAGCAATAGCAATACTGAAAAGGAACTGGGCTGGGCAGGGCATATTACAAGAACAGCGGAAGAGCGGTGGACCAATATAGGTCTTGCATGAACCACAACAACCCTAGAATCACACAAAGACAAGGGCGACCACCAATGCGTTGGGTTGATGACATCAAACGCTTCGCGGGTCACGACTGGATGGGAAAGGCGTAAACCGCGAAGATTGGAAAGTACTTGACCTATGCCATGCAGTGGGCAGATACAGGCTGACAATGATGATGATGATTGTGAAATATTATGCAGTTACACGTAATTTAAATTTGATTTTTTAATATTCTACTATGTAATCTGTATAATACCTATAACCATTATTTGCACCTATCTTTTATAGTTTCTATGAAAAAACGTCCACAAACATGCCCCTTTGCGAATGAGAGCATGTAAATAAAACAATAAATAGAAAGTAATATACGCACACCAGCTGAACCGAAGATATTTGTAAAAAAGATATTCTTGCGTCCGCTGGGGCCAATAAAATGAACATTTGAAGTTCTATAGCGAGGTAGGGTTTTATTTTCCAAAGAAGACTTAAAATAAATTTATTTTTCGTTTTTATAATGACAGAATAGTTATGTTTTTTAGGAAAATAAAGAGATCGATAAATATTACACTAAAACTTTAGGAAAACACTGATTTCAAGAAATCTCTCTTTCA
Source organism: Neomicropteryx cornuta (assembly GCA_020383195.1). Taxonomy (NCBI): domain Eukaryota; kingdom Metazoa; phylum Arthropoda; class Insecta; order Lepidoptera; family Micropterigidae; genus Neomicropteryx; species Neomicropteryx cornuta. Next base: position 42,137,264 of record JAHKQU010000018.1, read on the forward strand.
AAAAGATTATGACTAACTGGGGCCCATGCAGAATGCAGCGAATGGAAAAAATGCCTCTGTCAAAAATATCACTTTTCCAGGATAGACCAAAATGTGTTTGTCATGAATGCTTTTTAGGATACACATCCTATATAGTTTGTTGATTTTTTTTTTTGTCAGATAGCTTCTATATATAAAACTGACAAATAACAACGTTTATGTCTTTATAGTCACTTATTGCAATGATAATGATCTTACGATCTCGATCTTGACATAAGTTCCTCACAATTGAACAGTTAGGTGATATAACAATAAAATTATCAATAATTTTGTGTTGGCTAAAAATTGACAATAATACATTTTGCAGTTTGAGCACTATTCATTTTTTTTTAATTTTTTTTAATAACTACTGTGACCTAGGTCATATACCTGACCCTAAATGTGCCTGACCTAGAGTCAGGGTAGATGGCGGTAAGAAGCGTTAAAATGGTATGACATGTGCGGATTCAAACCCGCGCCCATTGGGTCAATAATCCAACGCCTTAACCATTAGACGACCACGATCTCATGTGAATTTTTCTCTCTTTTTTTTATGTAGTTAACTGAATATCAAAGGAATTGGATAATCACTTCAAAGTAAAAAAAAAACCTAAAGATCCATCGATGTCTAAACACAGTTAACACATGACCGGTTTTTGGACAAATAAAACCGCACGTGTTCAATTAGGAACAGGTCAGTTAGAAACAGGATTAGGAACATTTTGTTCTCCTCCTCACCACTTCTTCGACTACTACACGTGGCAGAAAGGAAATGCTGAAATCGAAAGTGAAGTGTCCATTCCTAGGAAAACCACAACCTGTATGAATGAATGATTCATCGTCTTCTGCGCGTGCGCATACGTGCGCGCGAAATCGGTTATGCATAACCGTACAGATGTTATTACGAGAATGTACGTTTGTCTCTTTCTGATTTCTTAAAAATGCTGCAAACTTGTACCACTCGTATTCTTGCACATCTAAACACAGAGGTCGTTTCTTTCCAACAAATGCGGAGAGACATTGATACTTGAATCTTATAGTGGTCGCTAAGATCAGGCAGCGAAATTAATCACTACCTATCTATATTGTATGGCCATTCAACGACAGTATATTATACCTTGATGAAGTTGTAATAGTCATTTAAAAAAGCAGTAGGTATGTAAAGTATTAGTAAAAACTGTCGTATAAAGGCAAATTCATGCTAATAGCAGGTAATTAAATGAATCTACGAAGTCTGCTTCATGTATCCGGTTTAAAATTTCAACCAGAAACCTCACAGGGTAGCTTGTGATAGAGGAAATTTGGTTTAATTTGACAAGACCCTGCAGTTTCAGTTGTATTATTGTCATAACATATTCTTCAACGACCAACGAATGGACAGGTCATCCTCATTTCAGTTACTGTGTTTTGTCAACTTATTTATAACAGTATTTATATATACAGTATTTTAACTTAACCATGTTTGTATATCTTACACAGCCACCAAAAGTATACTTACGTAAGACAATAACATTTCAAAAGTTGCGTTTTAAAAGATCTTCTAAAATCAAGGAATTATTGTTTAAACGAAAACTTTACGAAAACTATACGAAAAATGATCAAAAACTTATGTAATTGTTTTGAATCATTAATTTTCAAAATTACAGTATGTAATTATAACACGACAGTTTAGACCGATGTTTAAATTTTGATAATATCTACAATTTTAAATTCAAGTTTCTAGATTTTAAGCCAAGGCTGTTGCTTTGTTGTTTGTTTGTTTGTTGTTGTGTAGGTGTATTGGAGGGGACAGTCTCTCACGATTTAATATTGAACAGTAAATTTGTACCTATAAATTCCTCAAACCGATAATAAACTCAATTACTACACGTAAATGAACTGTTAATAGTTTTGTGCCTTAAATTACTCTCATTGCATAATTTGGACTATTTCTACATTGCATAAGTATAGGTACAAGTTTGGGTAATTTTGTCTGCCTACAGACAGAGAAGTGAGGTGTAACGTCGCGCGTAACCTAAACATGAAAGGCACTATCCACATTGCATTAGCACGCAAGTTTATGCATGCTCTATTATTTTAGCAGCAAACTAGCGCGACCTTAGAAAAAAAACAAAAATTAACTAAAACGTTGAAATAGACATTTTACCAAAAAAAATATTTATTTTTCAATAAAAAATAATATAAAAGAAAACAGGTAGAAATGATCAAATAAATAATTTACTGAACAAGAGCTGCAGGTAAAAATACTTATGTTCGTGCTAGAATCGGAGGAGATGGTGATAATGAAGTGTTAAAAATGAAAGACTGCACGTGGATTCGAACCCGCGACTGCCGGGTTGATAGTCAAACACCTTAATCAAACACGATCGAATTTATAATTTGTTCTTTACATAATTAATTTGATGTTTTTATAGTATATTTCTTTCTATTTCTATGCTGGTTTTCCGGTATAGAAGGGATCATTTGCAATAAAAATCTCATCTCTATTAAATTTCTATTCCAAAGGTCATTTTGCCTAAAACGATGACACAACAGTTATTCCGAAATTAAATCATTGCTAGATCTTGTGAAAACTGTCATATTATAATTAAACCGTGTCGCCAGTAAATCAAGCGAATTTGCATTGCGGTTAATGCCTCTCGGAAAAAGCGTGAACGAAAACGTTCGGGCGGCGGCCGCTAGCACATTTGGGCAAGGCGAATGTTGTTGAATGTTGTTGGCTTTCCTTCCGCGTGCGGCCAAAAACTTTTACGTAACACGTAGGTTAATAAGGATACCTGTTTTTTCATTCTCCGCACGGGGCATATACTATCGGCCTGACATGCTTTTATTCCGATACTGCGTAACAATAGCGAACTTCTTTTAACGGACAAGCGCATTTACAAAAGTCCGCCTGACGCGGCAAAGCTATTTTTTTATTTAATATAATATTTATTTAATTATTTATTTATCGGAGCTACGCTTTGCTCCGCTCCCATGGATCGACTCCAATAGCGAAATGTTTGTGATGTCAGATCTCAATGATTTTAATGGAATCTACCCATCCCATTTCGTGCGAATTTTAAAAAGAAAATGATTTACTGGAAGTTTGCATCCCTCCGCTCCAATATGCTGCTAGTATAGGTTTCACCTTTGCGACTGTTGCTACCTAGTTCATAATTTACAGTTAATATTATAGTATAATAATGCTTTAGAAACCCGTTATGTCCCGGACTCAATTGCAGAACTTAACGTGTTTTAGCTCTAAGTGATTTATATCCATATAGTAGGTGTCCCAAAGACTTGAGTGGTGTTTATGTTTCCTATTACGGTTAATAAATTATATAGAAAAAATCGAAAATAATTCAACTCCAAATTTAATATTTTTATTAAAGCGCTGGTGTGAATCGCCTTTAGCGAGAATCTATCACGATTTGCCGCATTCGGTCGAACAAACGATAACCTGATTAACTTATGACAATAAACGGTTTATTATTTAATATTCACGTACGGTTTACATTTTTTTTCTAGAAAACCGTGATGAATTTTGATACGAATCATGTTTGAAATCGCAGGGCCAATTAGCTGGTTTTTTGCGGGTATTTAAACTTATATTACGATATTTTATCGTGATACAAGTTCAAATATACCTACTTTACTACCAAACCTAATAATATCATAAGTTCACATTATTTTTGTATATTTAATAGGCATGCTATTGTTTTATTGTATAAATTAACATTGCCGTTTAAAAATAAAAATTAACCTGATTACCTAATATTAAATAGAATAAATGTAAAAACCATAAGTCATACAAAAATTGTTTAACTTATACTTTGCTCATTCACACTTATACTCAGGAGTACGTTGAATTGAATAGGCTTTTGTAAACGCACTTCAGGGCCACTTTCACCGGAACGTACATGACCCATCCAATCTTTGAGCAAAATGGGCGGCAAAGGAAGTTTTCGTACCGATGAACAGACGAGGACATTATTTCGAATGTCATATGCAGCTATGCACGACGGTGGACACTTGGTGCTTTTGGAGGTACCACCCTAATGATTTTTGTATTGTAAAACTAGTAGTAGTAAATGTGTGTTGATTATATCACCTTCGTATCCATCCGTATTAAGACTGACTGACTATACGTTTTAAATAATTAACATGCAATCAAAATTATTTAAATCTTGTAAAGTTTTTTAGAAACTACAAACATAAAATAGTTCTTTAAATACATTACTCCACTAAGCAGAGCTATTTACTTGGCCCAGTCCAGAAAATAAAATTTCAACGCGTTTTGTAGTTTAATTCATGGTATGATTAAGAGTGAAAATACTCGTAAATCACATATTTTTATCGTTAATATATATTATTTTTTAATTTACTCGGTTGCTGTAAAACTCGATAAAAAGATAAAAAAACTCGTCGCCACCCAGAAACCGACTGACCCCACGGGGTACCATACTTCAAAAAAAAAAAAAATCTACTGTATACGTATATAATATTAATAATCTATATATATTTTAAGAACACTGTTCAAATTTTTATGCTAATCTTAACTTGTAAAATGACCGAAATCCATAATTGGTTTTATATACTAGTAATAAGTTTTGTTTGTAATTATAAAAATTTAATACTGTGGATTTTTTTAATAAAGAATAAATAAATCAAAATATAAATAAAAGTATTGACGACAATGAATGACGGGTGGTGAAAAGGGATACTGCTGACTTTAAGTTCACTCCGTATTTAATCGATTTTGTCACGCGTTTGACGCAATTTTAATTTTATTATTGGACAATAATGATTATGCAGAAAAAAACTAAATTTCAGTAAACACAATTCTGCAAGTTTCGCAGAAAAAATTTAGCTAGTTTGTTCGTTTTTGTTGCCCCGCTTTACCATTGAAGCCATTGAAGCTATGGTTCCTCTGCTTGTTCGCGTTGAGCAGTATTACTCTTTGTAATGCTGTTAATTTATTTACCAACTCGACAACCAGATAAATAAGACATGGCCACTAACCATACGAAGAGGTTATAAAGGAGCGCTTTCAAACAATGCTTCTTATTATGACTCAAGTACAGTTAGGGTCAAAAGTTTGTTATGGGTACGAAGAGTGAAAATAATCTCTAACGATATTATGCACACATTTCTCGCTTTTTCATACCGTTTTTTAATGTTTTCTGACAATAAAAGTTTTTTTTTTGATAGCCATTTATTTTTTTTTTTTTTTATTGATTCTTTTAATTGATTTGCACATTTTTTTTAACAAGTTTCAATAAAATAATCGAGGAATCGATTACATATGAAAAAAAAAAAATAACCGAAATCGATTAACACAATCAAACATTAGGTCATTTTAAACTGAAAACTTATTTTTACATGCTTTTATTTAGTCGGTTTAGTGTGTCGTTAGTGTGTCGGTTTAGATCAAATCTTGCAAGCTGAATTAGACCACTTCCTCTTATGCTACGAAGTTGATTCCGTTCCGAGGACAATTAATTTTTGTGGTAAGTATGTTCTGAATATTTTTTTATTTAATTTTTAACTATAATCCAAAACTACTCCTGAAAAATTTCCAATCATATGTTGAAAAAAAAAGACATCAATATCGATCTAGCCGTTTCGGAATAATAAGTGAAATAATAATAATTAAAAAAAACATAGACCGAATTGAGAACCTCCTTTTTTTTCTATCTGCAATTTAATTTTATAAACAGAAATCTCACGTACCCTATGTTCTTGGAAAATGTCCATAAGAAAAAATGCAAAGCGTTTTTCTCCGTTGTACTGGATGCATTTATTATAAAATGTTAATTGACCTTATCACTTTCCAGAAGTTTAAAATTCACGAAGTTGCGTCGCATCATATTTTAGGTAGATTTCATTAGGAAAGCTATCTATTGCAATGGGTACCATGCCATGATTTCCGAAAAAAATCGACATATCTTCGCGTTTCACATCCCCTTGAACCCAAAACCACCCACAGTTTTAAAGTTTATATAATTATAGGTTTATATATATATATCTATTTATGTCACTTTCTTGTGGAAACGATACTGCTGTAATTTTACGCCAATCACTTTCAAATTGATACATAAAATGGGCAAAATCAGACCAGGGGAGGAATGGGGGTGTTTTTACGAAAAATTGAAATTTTGCTATAACTTTCTTAGTATATAGGATATCGAATTCCTATTTTTATATTATTCCTTGGATAAGGGTCTAAAACTCATCAAATTTTTATAGCACCAACCATTGGTCCCAAGGATTGGAAAAATTGATTTTTCAAAATTCAAAAAATATACCTTGCTTAATATGCACAGAATCAAATCCGTCTTAAATATTAAATGTAAGCCTATAATTTCCCTACAACTTTTGTTTGAAACAATTTTTGATATGAGCAACTGAGAACTAAGCAAAAAAATCCCTTACGGGGGGGAGAAGACCCCTACGGCTTTATAAGGGATTCAGTATGGACACTGCCGCTGCGCAAGTGTACGGCGCGGCGCGGGTGGTTGAGGTGCGCAGGCTGCTGCGCGGGGAATAGATCGCGATCCTCTTATACTGAGGCGAAACAATACTTTCGACCGTTGCAACAAAAAGGGCTATCTAATTATCAATTTAAAAAGCCTCTTGTGGGATATCAATTTAAATAATTATATATTCGCTAAAAAAAAAAGGAATTTTACAATAAGCAAAAATAAAGAAGAAATTACTGCCATAATCAACGATCTTTTTATGAAAACTTTAATAAGTAGACACATTTATGTTTTTTTAATGCTGAAAAGTTAAAAAATACATAAAATATCACTATTTTAACTACGATTTAATTCCATTACACGGTTAAAATCTACAATTCCTAAACACAAAACTAAGAGGTATTTAGCTAATACTGAAAGTAGACATATTTAGAAGTTAATGTACAGATCTTAACTTTAACATATATTAAAAATTTTAACTTACACTTAAACTTGAAATAAACTGAAACTTACTTAAACGTAAACGTATACCGTTCAAACGGTTATTTATGGGCCTATGCACCCCCTAAAACTTTTGTTTGAATTAATTTTTGATATGAGCAACCCTTATAGTAAGGGATGGCCAAAATGTTTATCAGTTTTTTGTTTCTCGTAAGTTAAACATCTGAAACGTTATTACATTTAAACAACATTGCTAAATTAAGTGAATTTAAAATCACACTGAATGTTTGAGAAGAATGTGGTGGAAAGATATACAGAATGTTCCAAGACCATTCCCGGAGATTTAAGGGAAGAGGGGCTTGTTACCTATTATGAGGCAAAAAAATGAAAAAATAATCATCCTCAAAAATTTATTCCGAATCCTCTCAGATCAACAATGTCACCTGGACACCGTTACAAAGACCTCATAACACGATCCTTTTAATATTTTAACTTTTTTTTTCGGAAACCATGATGATTTTTTTATATACCGTTAATACCGTATCATAGCGGAATTTTGGTCGCCTGTGTACTCGCGAGTTACGTCACCGACAACATTACGTCCGCGCCTCGAAACACCTCATAACTTAATGCTCAAACATGTGTGTCACGTTGGTGCGTCATTCTTTGTGTCGCAGCGCTGCATCTCATGAGCGTACAATACTCAAGACAATGGCGAGCCTACTTAACGTGCCCCAGTGGCCTAGTATCTGCACTAGTTCGCTGCTGAAGTGACAGCGCATACATTTTCTCATGGTTAGTTTCCTGAAAGTCCCTGTAATGGCTGCAATGGTTTGGTTTCGATTTTTCAGCATTTCATAATCTGCAACATTAGCGGTGTAACCTTATGAGCTTACTACCACACGATTATTAATATTTTAGATACAATAACTTCATGTGTTAACCGTCAAATCCGATGAAAAAAGCAGTTAATTGATCATGTTACGCGATTTTTAGTGTTATTTGTTAAGAAACTATATCAAAATTCATCATGGTTAGTTACTGATAAAAAAAATGTAAACTTAAGTGAAAATAGTAAAAGGATCATGTTATAGCTTTGTTATGAGCGCTCAGCTCTCGCCGTCTTCGTCTTCGGAAAATCTTCGGTTATGGTATTCCATTTCCGAAGACTTAAGGGGGAGGGTTTGTGTAACTGTAACCTATTATGAATATATTAAAAAAAATCTAAAAACAGTCATCCCCAAATTTATTATATTTTTTAATAGGTGGTGTCAATTCGGTCAGCGCGCGAATTCCAAGCTGCGCCAATCGATAATGACTTTGACACTGTTACTGCTTACGATCCTTTTACTATTTTTACCCTATATAATGGATACCTCCTGTGGATTTATCTTAAATACTCTCTTTACAGCTTTATTACCACCATCTTTCTATTAAAAGAAGTAAAAAAACATAGCTCTAAACCATTTAAAAAAAATAGTTAATAAGAAATCGATACATACTAGGTAATTTTAATAATACAACGGGAATGACAATAAGACGAACAAATATGGATTAACAGACAAACGGCTATGAACACTGCCATCAACAAAACTTCATGATGCATTTGCATTTGACTTCATGATGATGTATGGTCACAACAATCGGTCAATACAAATCGGAAATCATACAAACCCTCCTTACCACACACACCCCTTCCACCCAACACCCGCACTTTCACAACGCTCCAACTCACAGACCAATGACATTAATAACATATTTAAAATAGCAAACATTGCTGTCAGTTTTAGAGAGAGTATAAAACTAGTTCATCCGGCAAAAATAATGCCATATGTGAGAAATATTACTTTTTGTATATACTTTGAATATGATATAGATACATTCACCATTTTTAAATGCGAGCACCTACCTTATTATCATATAAAATGCTTACTTTGCGTAAGTCTAATAACTAGCAGCGCAAAACGACTCAACATTGTTGCGCTAGTTAATTAATTATTAGCCTCATTAAGAAATGAAACGAACATAACTGTCATTTGATGGAAATTAAAGATGTTTTCGTTTTTTCTACATTTTTCCATAATTCTTAGAAAGCAGGTCTGCCAAAAAAATAAAATTAATCACATAACGCGAACAAAAAACTTAATTTGTGCCCTGAGTACGATAATAGAATTATGAAGGAGGAATTTTAACAGAAAAATGCGTAACTACCAAAAAAACGGTTACAATACCAAGCAAGTATTTCATATGGAGTGTAGTAAATGGGAAGTGAAGAAATTTTAAAAATAGTTTAATTTTTTCCATTTTAGGTAAAAGGAAGATACGAGGGAAGAGGAGATAGGAAACATCAAATTACAACGGGAAAGAGAGAGAGAGAGAGAAAGGATAAGTCCTCGATTCCCATCAGGTCTTTAATAAATTAGTTTTTCATTATTCGTTAATAAGTCTTTAGTTTAAAAAAAAAGCTATCACTATCTAGTTGGCTTAATGAAAATAGAATCAGAAACCCTCGTCAATATTTTACTATTTCTATACATGTTATAATTATTATTTTATGATAAAATATAATTCACGTTTTAGTCGTTACGATAGTCCATTTGAATTAATTTAAATTCTGAATTGGGAGAAGGCGTTTTGAATTTAGATTAACTAGTTTATATTAAGTTTATAACCTAACTCTCTAAGCCTCCTTATATTGGCCGCAATGACCATCCTACCAAGATAGAACGTATCCTGAGAAAACGGAACAATGGGTTCAATTCTTTTCTTTCCATACAATTCGCCAGGTGAATGCTCTTCATAGGTCAATATTTGCATCTTTCCCTTGATTCAAGGCTGTTCTTAAGGCTCTTCCTCAACTACTAAACTCAGCAGTATCACCGGAGCTAGCTCCTAAATATTGTAATTATGTAATAATAATTTAGTCTTGACGATTGACTATTTTTTTACCTGCTTTGAAAACTAACTTCGTAGAAACTTTCACCTAATTAGAAGGGAACATTTTACAGCATATTTCAATCTTTACTAGCTTTTTAATTTATTGCCAAATATATAAAATTAAATCAAAACTAATCTTCAAAATCAACCTGTCCTCAACGTGGTGGATCGTTTTTTGTATGCTTAACTAAAAAAAGTTTATTGTTTTGGTACCATGTTTTTTTTTCTAAATAACAGTCCTATTAAAATTGATCAATTTGAAAAATTTTAAACTTAGCTTTCCAACATGGGTCCGTGAGAAATTCCCATAATAAGTAAACATCTTAAGCCAATCTGAAATTATGAGTAAACATCGGATTGAGAAGCCGTTCCTTTTTATGAGGTCGGTTTAAAACTGTTTCACATTGAACGTTGCTTGGATATGGGGAAAAAATGAACAAAAGGTTGCTTGAATTCTTAAAATGAATTAAAATGGAAAATAAATTTTGTATTATGGATTTTTTCGTGAATTATTTTAATATTTAACAAAAAACTTTAAATCAGAAAATCTAGGCCCAACAATATATATTAGTGCTAATATTACCTACAATTATAGGTCTCTTTGACTGGTATTAATTAATGGTCATTGTTCTGTAACATTTAAAACAAAATGGTTTATCTAGAATTAACTACATTTCTATCCGGACAGATGTTTATTCGAGAGAAGCTATAATCTTATATCAGATGTAGCCGTATAATAACCAGGGCCTTGGGGCTGCCAGACTGAATAAAATTAAAATTTTAAATATCATAATGTAAGGTTAACATTTATTCGTTAAGTTTTTGGTTTATAACCTATTTTGTAATTCAGCTTTTATTTACTTTAATTCTTATTTGTTACTTGACTACCAATATTTACTATTTAGGATAAAAAGTTAAGACAAGTCAAAGATTAGATAACAATAAAAAATGATAGGTAAATAGCGTAAACGTGTACTAAAAATCTTTCGGCATGCTGGAAGACGGAGGTAGATTTTACCGATCAAAGTGATGAACATTTTGGCATACCTTACCGTAAGAGTTGCTCGTATCAGGAATTATTTCCAGCAAAAGTTATAGGGATACAATTACCAATTTGACGGATTTCATCCTGTGCTTATTAAGATTTTTTGAATTTTGAAGAATCACTTTTGCCTACCCCTAGTAGTAATGATTAGTGCTATCCCTTATCTGGCCCCTATCTGAGGAATTATATAAAGTTTAAATAAATTCGATATCTTATATATTAAGAAAATTATAGTAAAATTTCACTTCAACTTCAAAATTTCGAAAAAATCCCCCATTACCGCCCCCTTGACTGATTTTGCCCATTAGCTAACTCAACCGAAATTTCGTGCCATTAAATTTTATGAATCAATTTTAAAGTGATTGGTTTAAAATTACGATAGTTATCATGTCCACAAGAAAATGATATAGATTATTATAGATAGATGGGTGATGGGATAGATGGGATAGATGGGATAGGGGATGGGTTCTAGGAAGATATGTCGAAATTTTCCGGGAAGTCATGACATGGTAGGTACTGCAATAGGTAGATTTACTTGGGAAATTTACCTCAAAGAAAACACACCCTGTTTTTATGATTTTAAGATATATATTTTCTAGATAGCAAAATTTTGTATCCTGTCATACTGTTAGGTAAGCAATGCTTTATTATCAGGTATTGCGTTTGCCCTAACTATAATTCTATCACTGTCGACTAATAAGTGTCATCTGAAGCCAATTTGGAAAGGACAGCCGTTTGTTCTGTATGTATATGGTGTTCTTTTATTCGCTGGTTTTTATTTAGAGGGGGTTGAAACATTAATCAGTAAAACAGTCCGATAAACGTATCACGATCACGAGAAAAATGAATTCAAAATTTAACCGAAATACGACAGGTTCATAGATATAACAAGTCCATGCGTTGCTTGGTCTAGATACAGCATCTGCGTATTAAAAGTATGACATTTGTAACTCGGTTAAATTTAAAAAAGTTGCACGTTTTCATAGCCAGTGAAATTTTGAAGACCGCTTGCGCCGTAAAAATGTGCAGGCATATGATATCAATACCAAAAAAAAAGTACTGAATCGGTCAAGAAAACCTAAAACTTAATGTCGTACCGAGAATATCTTATACCGTTTTCTGTTTTATAATGATTTTGGGGAAAAAAACAAATTCAAATTGTGTAAATGCTAGGTACTGCAATAAATGTAAATATAAACATAATTTGCGTATTGCCATTAAGTATATACCTAATAAAATAATGTTTTTATTTGTCAGTTGCGCGAACTAGGATTTAGGAACAATTATCAATTACCTATATACTAAACACCAACACCATTGTATGGTAAACGAAAACTAAATTGATAAAGTGTCGTTAAAAAGCAATAGAGCTCGGCCCAAGGGAAAACGACTTAACAATTAACAGATAGTCAATTCAGTTTTCGTGTATATGATAAATAAACAATTTATTAGAAATGTTCATTAGAAATTATCTGGTACCTAACCTTTAGTGCTTTAGTAAAATATCTTGGCGCTTTTATACGTAAATAAAAAATATATATATGATATTTTTTTATTTTTGTTTCTGGCAAGGATGGATCTATTTTTCGTGTATTTTTGTTTTATATTGAAGTCGGTTGTATTTTTTATTTATTAGCAGCAGGCAACCCGATCAAGTGTGCTATATATTTTGTCTCTTCGCTCGTTCACTTCACCTCTTGTCCACTTTCGCAGGTTGCGTTCTACGTAGGCGAGGCTGTACGTGCATACGACTGACTGAGCAGCCGATAAACAGACACCACTTTGTAACTCAATCGAATCGTGATTCAAGAGTCTACTGTTGCAATGTAACAACGCCAGCGACGGTGATAGTTAATCAGCGTATCGGCGATTTGATTTCATACTTTAAGAGATCTTGTAGGTTGGTGAAACGAGAAAATAGTGGGTGTGCAGGTTTTTTGTCAACGAACTGATGAAGTGAATATGTCTATCATATTTGCCAAGACATAATTTTATTGTCATGGTATCGGAAAAGAAAGAATATTGAAAACTAAAAAAAAATGTTAGTATATATCTATATAAATAAAAATGAAATTCGCATAACTAGAGAGCGGTTGAACCGATATGGCAAACCGAAAAAAAAGCACCGATAAAATCCTAATAATCTACGAGGATAATAGTTTTCTACGGGTGTTTAAAAGTATTCACTACAGTAGAACCACGATTATCCGAACTTCGGTTATACGGATATCCAGTTATCGGATTCGAAACTTTAGTACTAAAAAAAAATCGGAAATTTGGTCATAATTCAATTTGGTTTCGTTGCTATGCAAGCGCTCGTTGACGCGGCCTCTCGTTACTACCTGCCATCCACTGGCCAAGGCGGCCTTACGAGCACTCGCAGATGCTATATATAAAAATAGCGCACGGGTCCAGGCCATAAAACAATCGGGATCACTGGGAAAGACGGCGCGGCGCGGTCGGTTTGGTAGCTCGCTCTTGCTATTCGTGTCTGTTGAAACAATACGCGCGTGGCAATCATCGTGTTGCAAGCTGTTTTTTTTCACTTGATATATATCAAGTGATAATCCCTTAATTCCCATAGCTTCTCAATTGATAATGCTGAAACGGAAATAGAGTGGGGAACTCCATAACTAAATTACCTATACTCTCGATAGCAAAGAGGGAAGTTCTTGTCGTAAAGTTATGAAAAAACCTCAAAACAAACTCCTAGAAGATGATTATTTACTTGAGTTTTCCACAAAGATCATCTAGGCAGCTTATATTTGAACCCTTATTGTGCGAACAAGCTTTAGATTTGTAATCTAAAACTGGGCGGCGATAGTATTTTAAAATCTACTAGTGGATGGTTAGCAAGGTTCAAATCACGTCTTGGATTTGAGATCTTGACATTCAATTAATGGCGATTTAGTTGCATTAAAAAGAAACACATGTGTGTATGTAACCCACTTTAAAAACAATTCCTATTTACTGTGAGTTCTTTTATCCGGATTTTCGATTATACGGACTACACCTGGTTTTAATAAGTCCGTATAATCGGGGTTCTACTGTACGTACACATATTATATTTTGTATTTATTGTTCCATGGAAAGACTACATTTCCAAAAACTACCTTTCAAATCAAATATAATGACCGTACTACAGATGTTACTAGGAACGACTTTACAGTATTATTTTAAATGGTTTAGTTTTCACTATGTTCCTAAAAACCTTGGAAAATTATAGACTCCTTTCTTGTTCGTATTATTTTCGTTTATTTCATGAAAATTTTGCTCATTCTATTTTCAAGTGTGTTAAAAACTGCCATTTGAGGGGTCTCTGCTCCTTCTGTTTTTAAATAAATGAAAATTATAACCAATTTAAATTAAAAATATTAAAAAATAATGTCTTATTTCGAACACTTTACACAATAGACCCGCATCAATGCGGAGATATTTTACAAATACTTCCTGTGGCGCCGACACACAGCAGGCAACTCGGACGGTAACTCGGAAGTGAGTATTGAGTATGGTATGAGTGTACCTACTACTTATGTTTACAACCAGTACTTAAAACATTCCGCCGTGGACCAATAAGTATGAAGAGCGACGCTTATCGGCTATGTGTTAACTTTTAACTACTGGTCTTTTTTTATGAGACAATATTTACATAAGCAAATTCAACCTGCAAAAACTGAGAGGCGTGACACAAACAGTAAAGATGCCTACGTGTGTAAATGTTGATATAGGTATAAATGCTATGCTGCATTGTATTTATTAACTTATTTTAAAAAGAGATGTCGTGAATGTATGCTACAAAAACGTAGTTTATTTGTAACCGTTAAAAGGGCTCCGCCAAAGTTAGGGATGAAAAACCATTGTTGCCGCCAAATATTTAAATATATGCCACCAAGTAGGATGTTTATTTTTAAAAAAAATGTCCGTTGCTCATCGTGCTCTCACGTTATCAAGCACAGAGAGGGTCAGATAGGAGACTCGAAATACACTCTGCGAGACCAAAGAATCAGTCCTAACTCCGCTAAAGAAATGGTATGGTAAAGGCATGGCAAAGAATAAGTTATTCGTGCGTCGCATAGATGTTCAAAAAAATAAAATGAGTAGAAAAATATTCAAGTTATCAAGTGAAAACTTGTGTCGGGTGACAAAACATAACGGTGGTGTAGCGATACTACGATACTAATGTTCATTTTATTAAAGGTCTATTTAAATATTTAAAATAAAAAACAATTTAGTAATAATTTAAACAGGGCGGGGTGAAATGATGGCTTAAAATAAGAAAAAAAGGTTTTTATTTCTGTGAAAATTTTAGAAAGATTTTTTAGTCAATTTATTACTTTTGAGATTAATAATGGCATCTCAGAGTTAACTTCATTAATTACTCGATATAATTACAGATAAATGAAGTTGCTTCTGTTATCTCAAAAATAAATAAACGCATAAATGATGCTCATTATTCCTAAACATAATATACAAACGACATTACCAAAATCGTTAATAAGGAATCTGACATTTTTAAACTTACTAAATGACAGATTTAAAAATGTGGGTACGATTTAAGTTAATTCTTTTAAGACTAAGGAATATAATAAATCATAATCATATATCATAATCTGAACATTCTTCTCCCTATTAACCTTTTATCTAACAAGTAGTTATTCTTAAATATAAAAATTAGGAAATTAACTTTGTCATAAAAAGAGTAAAGAAAATATACACAAATATTTTTGAATATATATTATTATTATTATTATTATTATTATTTATTTATTGTACATAATTAATTTGACAAAAGAAATAGAAATGTAGTAGTAGAGATACACAGTTATAAAAGAATATTGCAAATGCACAGGGAGCGATTAGCACTGCTACATTTTGTGCCCTGCCTTCTTTACTAGACTATGTCTGTACTAAGGAAGGCAGTGTTGTATTGTGCTACAACTGAGATTGTCAAACCGTCAGAAATATGACTGAAAGGAAAACTTTTGGAAAAGTAACACGCGTAACTAAACTATAAGAATAAATATTGCAAATTTATAAACATTTGCATAATAAAGGTATATATATTTATATAATACATAAGCGATTGTAAATACACACATGAATATATATATATAATTTATAATATATAAAAGTATTACACTAAATTAGCTATTGCTTGCCGTCCAACATTCATTAACCACTTATTTAATATTTTTGCCAAATTGTGTGAATTTTTAATTTTAAGAGATTCAGGAAGTATGTTATGAATTTTGGGGCCTATGTACTTAAGAGATCTCTGCCCAAATGTGGTAGTCATTTTTGGAACTTGTAGATGGTCGTTCGCAGCTGCTCTAGTATGGTGGCTATGTTGAACCTTATCGTGCATATTAATATTTTTACTAGTATATAATATTACACTTTTAATGTATAATTGCCTAATATCTAATATATTAAATTCTGCATATAGTTTATCAGATGGATATATATAAGGCAGTTTCATTATCGTTTTGATGACAGCTCTTTGTGCTACTTCTAATGGTTTAAGATTGGTTTTTATATATATGGTTTAAGCTTTTCTATTGTATTTTACAAGATACCTTAGTTTTTTTTTTATTTTTCAATGCCTTTCATAAAGCTTTATACTTGCACACCAGTGACATATATCAAGTAAGCATTTCTGCTATAAAATTATCTACCAACGTTACAAGTTAACCTACCTGTAAGTTAAGTTACCGTGTTGTTTCATTTTTAGGGTTACGTAGCTCAATGGGAAAAATTAAAACCCTTATAAGACCACCCGTGCGTGCGTTTGTCTGTCACAGACGCTTTACTCAAAAACGGCGTGACAAAGAATATATAATTTGACATAATGTTAGGTCACCGTGACGCGAAATTAATTCGACAGTCAAAGATTAAGAAATATTTACAATGATTTGTTTATAAATTATTGTAAAAAAGTGTTTTATCGTTTGAAAGGTTTACGTTTAAGAATTTCGAAAATACATTTTTTTATGTTTATGGTAAATTGTTGATAAAGATATAATATACAGAAAGCGTAAATGTTCAAAATTTACAGTTTGAATGAAAGGTTTCTAAAAGTAAAATTTAGATATTCTCAGAATTAGTGGGTATTGAGTCATAGATTTCTAGTTGCATATAGTTGCCAATAAAATAAATTTAATGTTGCTGTGAAATATAAAACAGCTTTTTGCCTTTATTTTTGTTTTATGCAAGCAGCGCGGTCATGTTACGAGTTATTTTTCTACAATATTTACATAGTACCATAATCTCAAGCATTTTGTACAAAATGATATTGACGAAATACCGTTTAAGATATGTTTGATCTGCCTAAATATTGTAACATATTACATAAGATAATTTAAAAATGAGATCTTTGAAATTTTAAATAATTCATTGTCCTTGTTTTATCTCCTGGAACCTCGCACCTTCCTTATTCAGCCATCTACCATTCTAGATTTTCAATAATTCGTTTATTTTACTGTAGTACATTTTAAACAATTGCAATGCGTTATATTATATAGAAACCCTATCATCGAGATCCCGAGTTGTTAGAGAATTATCAATATTTAAGGAAAAATGGATATGACACCCTGTAGCCATCATATAGACGTTATTAAAGGTACCAACTTGTAATAGGTTGTTTCATTCCTTATCTCCATTTTTGGCTGTTTTTTTGGCACTTTAGCCCATTCGATTTGCATTTTAGATTGCCATAGTGGGGTATTTTTTATATCTGAGTAGATTAAAACAAAAAAATATATACAATGGTATCATGACATTCTTTTAATTTATCATAAATTTTAACACCATAAAAGTGTTTTTTTTTTTTTTACTTTCTACGCGCAATCTATGAAATAATATAATAATATTTCAATTTATAATAATTATAATGTGGCGCTGAACATTCTTTTACATGTATCTATTTTAGCACATACGAGTATATGAGTTTCTATTCATTTTAACTGGGCAGTAATACATTCAAACAGCCGTGCTGTCATATATTTTTAATTCGAATATGATTTTGAGCACTCTATCGAACTATCATTGTTTCAGTAATTCGTACTAAAACAATTTCGACTTTAATATTATATATCTATATTATTCGACCAGCCTCCGATGTTGTTTTTCAAGAGCATCAATCTTCATACAAAAATTCAACTCGCATTTGTACTTTTCGAGTTGAGTACGGACAGACAAACAGCAAACTACGGGGGTAGTAGCGAAGTTGCACTCAATGTGTTATCAGTTCCACGTGTGACCTTATCTAACTTATAAACTCGGGGATATAACAAGCCCAATAGATGTGCGAATATGACCGATCCTAATTTACGGACGTGTCATCGAATAAAAACGTGGTTATCAGCAATGATTGCAAATACCTATATAGACATGCACATACGTCAAACATGCAGTTACAATCTTAGCACGTACGGATATGCGACACAAAACCTCTGGGTAATATCGATTTGGCACCTCCAAACACTTCGCTAAAATACTTTTTCCATGTGCAGTAATATTGAACGATCACATCCAGTTGAATTCTGCAGCAATTAAGTCGTTTGTCTGAAGATGAGTGCAAACATAGGAAAAATCGTCCTTCTAATATTGGCTACAGCCGGCCTTGTGGGATGTTTGAGAATTGTAAGTTTGTTACTATATAAATA
Source organism: Neomicropteryx cornuta (assembly GCA_020383195.1). Classification (NCBI taxonomy): domain Eukaryota; kingdom Metazoa; phylum Arthropoda; class Insecta; order Lepidoptera; family Micropterigidae; genus Neomicropteryx; species Neomicropteryx cornuta. The sequence goes on from JAHKQU010000018.1 coordinate 42,155,833, forward strand.
TTTTTTCTATGGTTGGCATTTGGTAACCATTGGATATTTAATCTTAAAAAACATATGTTAGATACCTTGGTCTTATATCTTCAAAATGGTAAAAAAAAAAAAACAATTCTATTCTGAGAAATTTAATAAATCATAAACTGCTAATATTTCTTTTTTAATTGAATGCTCTCTTATAAAAAAGATTAAAGCCTTAGAGAAAATAGTTATTTAAAAGTAAATGAAGAATCTAAAACATAAAAGATATTTTTTTCTTATTATTTCTAAGTATTTTTTTTATAAAACTGTATTTAATTAAAAACCAACAATTGCCCACTGACCGCCCAAAGAGTAAAACTTGACGCCCTATAAATATAAAGCACCGAATTTCAATATGCTTCACCTTAATACAATGATTTCTCCCTTTCTCTTTATTATTTTTAACTGATATAAAATATAATATCATCATCAATTTTGCTATATTCATCAACTACAAATAATATTATGTATGATTTAAAAAATAACATTATTTCAGGCATGTGATTTTGATGAATTAAAGGAGTTTACATCGCAAACGTATGAGGGATCTGATTTTGATGAATCTCTCGGGCAAAAAAATTCAAGACAGTGTTCATGCGAAAAACGTTCAAGATCAGATGAAAACGAATCAACGTAAGTTTTACTTAAAACGTAATTTTTAAACAGTTTTTACCTATATTTTACCGTTACGTTTTTTTAAAATGTTTGTGTAAACCATCAATCTATTATAATAAAAGGGAGGGGCCTGTTGTGACAGTGATTATAAAGATCATTCGGATTCCGACGGCAGTAGCGGTTAACATGGTGATAGAAATAAAAATAATTATAACGAATATTTGATTTTATGATCATTATGTATGTTTGACTTTTAATGTACTAGTATTTATTTTAGCATAATTTTCATTTTTTTTTTTTAAACAGTAAATTGAAACAAACCTAAATAGAAATATCAGGGCCATGATGATGCATTCCAACTGTATTTGTTAATTGTTAAGTCGTTATAGCATTAGACTTTTACCAAATAACATTTCTACTACTGTACCTATCTATATTGTTACGCATTTCTATACTTTGAATTTAATTGTAACCTTTCATGGTTGTATTTTTTCCATACAATTTTCTAATTGTCATAAATGTGTTTCTGTGTTTCTCTACATGTTATTATAATAAAAATAATCGAGTGCAACACAGCGTGCAGCGTGCCAGTAACCTTTAAATATGGGTAAAAATATCCAAAATTTGAATAGGTATGTTGACAAACTACGAACTCAGTTCCACTGGTTTGTTTGATATTTATTTCTATGTTACGGTAAAAAAACAATTTATAAACAAATAATAAATTGAAAATTATAATAATCTGAAATCTTTGTGTGTTTTCACGGTAAAAAGTATTTATTATTTGTGAATTTGTTGAATTTAGTGTAATTACCCGACTAGCTTTCGTTCTACGTAATATCTTCACTAGTATAGATTTTTTTTTAACCTATTCCTATTCCTGACAATGATGTATTGAAAAAAATTGAAAAAAATCATTGCCTTTGCTATAATGCAAACAGATGTGATTTAGCAAGGATCGGGGCAGATGAACACGCGCCCTTAATTGTTTCTTGCGCTCACGACACGGCTTTTCCCGCTCGTGGTGAGTTTTGCCAGTAACACTGGATTGCTGGAAGACGGGCTTTTTTTAAGCGCATACAATTTTTGTATAAATTTTCTTTTGTACAACCAGTACAGAAGAATTTACAGTCGTGTTCAATTCAAAATTAAAAAGTGACTGAAAAAACACGCTTTAAAAAAAACTCTCAAATAATTAATTACATAAATTAAATTAATGTAACTTTCCACTGTTTTCAGGAATTCTGAAGAAGTCTCATCCAAAAGGTTTTTTGGACCAGAAATTAAGCTTATGAAATCAATAGTTGGGACCCTTATGAAAATCAACTTGGAGGATATTGCTGAGGCCGAAAGAACGGGCGTACAGCCGGCCGGCGGAGTAAAGAAGTGCTTCAAAGATTCTTACAATAATTAAATAACGATAAATAGTAAAAAGTAATGATTACAGTATTTGGTTTAATTTTAATTGTTATTTTTGTACCGTACGCTTTCCCTGCATTGTGCCATTGTCAGTACTAAAATAAAAACAAGTCGAGTATTTGCAGTTGTTCTTACTTATTGACATTCTTATAAAATCCTGACATCTAGTGACAAAAAGTGTTTGCGGGGTCGATTGTAAACGACCGCTTACGTAACATAATTCCACGCAAATTTGTTCTAGTCTAAATATTCACGTCAGTTTTGCATAAAATTTTAATTAACCAGGAATAAAAGACGCCGTTAATTTCACACACTGTATTTATAAGGAATTATTCTCGAAGAGACTTCTTGTGAATTTTTAGCAGAGCCGTTCGTATTCTAAGTAGCGCTCCCATTGTGGGTCTTTCAAAGAAGGACTATTCAAAATGTAATGTGGTAAAGTTAGGTAAACCCATTACACACTATCAGCTCTTTAGGCGTGATTTTACTGAAGCAATGCCAGTGAACCCAGTGATAGGTAAGTGTTAACAAAGTGGATGTTAACAAAAATAAGTTTAAGAGTTTAATTCGACATATATGGGTTTTTTTATATTATTGGGCTACATGCTTCTAACGTCATTTAATCAACATGTTAAAGTTATAGTTATAGTTGTTAACTTTACGGCCCTGTCCGAATTAACTTCGTTTTAGCACATTTGCATGAAACATGTTTAAAAAAAACGTTTTCCTTCCAGACATACGTTTTATGACTTCCAATCCAAACCGTAGTAATGTAATGTTTAAACAAGCATGTAATATTCACCAAACCCAGATTTTACAATATTTTAGGGTTTTTCTGACCAGCTTATTGTTTTATCACCAGACCCTAGTCACCATCTTAAGTACTCTCTAAGACAAGTCAAACGAAACCAAACTCGGGGAATTTACTTCATGAAAATAAACTTCCTGTGGCTACCATTTTGAACCAACATCAGACCCTGGTTTCTATCTATAGCAACTAAAGTACTCAATACAAGTCAAACGAATTCAAACTCTAGGGTTTACTTCAAGTCATTGAGGGGACGCCGTCGCCCCGGTTACCTATATAAAACGTATGTACTCATCGAGACAAGTCAAACGAGCGAATTGAAGGGTTAACTTTATGTATTTGTGGAGTTCCTGTGACTACCTTCCAGCTCATCAGACCAGTTCAGTTCTACAAAATATTGAACTTCGCGTGTATGCTAAACTTTATTTTAATAGGGTAACGAGGAACCAACATCGACTAGCAAGAATCATCCCAAACAAACTTGTGAAGTCATTGAAGTATTATTTAGTTTTATAGACTATACTATTTCGCTATTCAAAAATGATGCGATATTTCTTCGATTGAACGCACTCACCCATTTAACTTCTAAATTCTTTGATAAATAATGTTCAGTCATAAGGAACATAGATCCGACGATTGTAACAGATTTTGAACTGCAAATATTTTTTGTACCTCAGCCAAATTCGCAGTTTATCTATTAAAAAATACTTTAAATATGAATTGAACACAATCGTCATACATGGGTGGCAGGCGATTAAACTAGCGTACCTACCTGTGAACTATATTTGTGTGTTATTACTGTTAAACCAGGACTTTTCCTGTTTCGCGCAATTAATAGTGAGGTTCATAATTAACTAATACTAAACGTAGGGGTTTATGTTTTCAAATGAATGAGTATGAGAAGTCTATAAAACTAGTCCTATCAAATGTATTGAAATTTTTTAAATGCATGTTTTAATGCAATAAATAAATAAATGAAATATACAACTATTTTGGACCTTACACAACATTCTCTTACTTCCCAAACTTCCCTGTGCTAGAGGAGTTAGGGAAATGGTGGATTAAATTTAAAATAAAGGGAAGGTGTATTTTACACTACAGAAGTGAAACGTAAAAACGAGGTATAAAACGGGTTAGGTTTGTGACACACAATTACACATTTTTTTGAAAATTTCTCTTTACACGAAATGATACCCGAGACACATGATTTGTATATTTCTCAGAGTGTATGTTTAAAGAAAGCAATGCTATCATAGAAAAGTCTACCTTAGGAAGGCATTACTCAGTTAGGTAGAACTTTGCACTAATATATAAAATAATAATAATACTTTTTTGTAATGTGTAAATATTTATGCGCGGACCCCTATGCGGTGTGATTTTGAATTTGGTTCGTATCTGTCATTGACGTTTCTGCCGGTGGCGCTTTCTGTGATATATTTCGGATTATATATTTCAGTATAACGGTATAATTCGACTACTGATATCTTTCGGATTTAAAGTCAAGTTTACGAACGGATGAAGAGATATGAACGGATTACGCGACTGTGAAGAACGCAGTTTTATTGCAAAGCATTCAATGCAATCCCGAATTCCTTAGCTATCCCGAATATTCGTTGTGCGAAGCAAATAAGGTGGTTTTGGTGCCAAATGTTTGTCATAAATTTGCGCTAGAAAATCATGTCAATGGTACGAATCGTATGAAACGTAACGCGAAAAAAAGCGCGTCTATTATTCGATTGTTTATCTCTTTCGGCGCGATTACTACAATAAAAACATGGTAAAAGCATTTACGCCTCGTAAGAACGCCTCCGGCAGATTGTAACCGAACTTTGTATTATGCGTTGGGTTAGTTTCGTGAGAACGGGCTTCTAATGTTGATGTTTTGATTTGTGATAAGTGCGGTTAATTACCGCTTTGTAAGCTGTAAGCTCAACTGGCAATGCTCGAACTAACTTTCTTTTTTTATATAAGTACGCAGCATTAGAATCTTCTTGAATACAATTAGGAAGGGCCTTCGTTAAACTTTCTAACAATTCCGCCGAGGTCGAGGGTTCGACGTCGACTGAAATCATTTTTTTTTTTTAATATACTCTACACTGCAAATATACACGGTGTCTCAAGCCCGTGTACAGGTGTGTACACGGTGTGTGTGTGTGTGTGTTTGCGCGTGTGTGTGGTGTGTGTGCTTACTAATAATAGGTTACACAAAACCCTCCTTAAGTGTGTATACAGAATGTTTTTTTAAATTTAGGTCACTCCTTTTAGGATATTGATCTATATCGACAATCAAACATCAACCAGAAAAAAATATTGGAAAAATGTTTCTCAATTACGAAAAAATTTCAAAATTAAATAGACATCATTTTAATGTTTGAGAGCGCGAATGAGCGCATAACGCTAAACCCCCGGGAGCGCGGGGTTTCGCGTTATGAAACAATGTTTTTTAATAATTAGAGCGAAGCTCTCATAAGGAGACTCCAATTAGAACTTTGTCACGGGCTAACTTGGTCATTCCTTGACCGATTTGAAAATTTTTTGATTTTGAGAGAATCTACATGAAAAAGTGAAGGTCGTGACGGAGCTTGATTTTAAATATTGTCAAAAATAAAATTTTTGGGGTCAAAAGAAAATTGTCTATGGGAATATCCATTATAAAAAAGTCACGCGCTTTTTTGAAAATTTTTTATTCGAAAATAATTAATCGAATTTTATTTTAAATTATTTAATTTGATATTAATTTAATACAATTTAACAATAATAAATCGTTTTTAACAATAAATAAAAATACAAAAAATAATTAGGTAAGTTTCACGCATAAAAATAGTAAAAAAAAACAAAATTCGCTCGAAGGTCACGTCACTTTTTTTCTTAGCGATTTATTCTAATTTCGATTTAATTTTCTAAATTAAGCATTAATTTTGAATAATTTATCAAGATTTTTATTTTTAAAAACCATCTCTATGGTCGTAGTTATAAAGAGAAAATAGCATTCATCCAAATTATAAAGTAGTTAAGTTGTGATGAGCGAACATGTCTTTTACTATGGCTTAATCTGCTTATGTTTTTTTAACATCGAGAATAAGAGCAATGCCTCCCATAAGAAGGCGACAATTCGGTCGCAGGACAAATGACGCTTTACGGCAGCAGTTATCAAGGGCTAAGTTGTCGATATTGGAAACATAGAATTTGCACTAGGGTTATCTTATGTTGCCTTCTCAAGGGTTAGGAGTCTTGAAGGATTATTTATTTCTCCATCGTTCCCCCTTGAAAGACTACTCAAAATCAATGATAAGAAAGGATTACCTTCCAAACGTCGAGAACTGCAACGCTTGATTTCATTGTCTTAACTTTAAACATTTCTTTAAAATAAATTCATTTGTCTTATATTTAAATAATTGTTAAATGAATTTCTCTTTTTGTATATAAAAGATTTCAAGAACCTCATTTTAGAAAATTATCCATTCGTTGAAAAGTTATGTTTTCAATTTCCCGATGAAATTCTCTTGTACATTAGTATTGAAGATATTTTAAGTACCTCATTTTAGAAAATTATCAAAATCTATCCCGTCGTTAAAAAGTTATACTGTTGATTTCCGGATGAATTTTTTTTGTGCATTTGTATCAAAGAGATTTCAAATACCTCATTATAGAAAATTATCAAAATCTATCCCGTCGTTAAAAAGTTATTGTCACAGACTAAATTTTATTTAGAAAATTTTAGTAAATCGCTTCGCTCTAATATGTGCTGCAGCGAAGCAAAATGCGAGCGACTGCGGCGACCTAGTATAATTATTTTAGTATGAACATTTTTTTTTCGTGAGACCGGTTTAGTTATCGATATAGATCAAACTTCTAAAAGCAGTGCTCCAAATTTAAAACATCCTATATATATAATTCATAGTTCACGAACAGTATAACACCAACAATTTAGGCAAGGCATACAACCCGCATAGGATATCGAATCGCGATTCAGGTGGACCCTAGAATTTCTGAACCCATTTAGCACAACCTGTCACCTTACCTACCCTCTCACACACGGCCCATCGGCACTTAGCATTTTGAAAGCGTACGAGATACGAAAAACCATCCTACTACACCTTAGCGAAAATCACGAGAACTGTAGAAATTGAAACTCTTGCTAACCGCCAGTGCCAGATGGGAAAATGCGGAATTTCAGGTGTTTCGCTAAGTTTGCTGATTTCTTATCCTGGAGGTTGCAAATTGAGTAGGAATTGGAACTTCCCTACATAACAAATCAACCAACTTTGTAAATTTTTGATTTAGAATGGAAATCGATGTACAGATTGTGAGTTTAGCCACATACACGTGTGAGTGAAATATTACTCACCATTAAGGACAATAGTTAAAATTTAAAAAAAATCTTAAATTGTTTGAGCAGATTCTAAAATAGCGGATCAGCGTTGGTCCAAGGCGGAAAGCAGAAAAGCGGTGTATCGCAATACTGCTATAACCGTCAATACAAGTACAACTACCTCTCTAACTCTTGCGTGCGCGTAAATTAAATGACTAAATACCGTATTCGACCAAATTGGCTTACCACCATGAAATCTCCCATAAATTTTGCTACAAAATAAACTCACTTAGGAATTTTTGAAATATTCAAGGTTTTATGCGCGTCGAAAAAGGTTCATTAAAAATTATCTCTAGAAAAAATCGTAATCATTTATCTTAACGCGAAAAAAATGATTTTGGTATTATTTGATCGCTAACGTTTTCATTATAATAAGATTACCGAGAATCTATTTATATACTTTTTTATAAGCGATTCACGTACCTAACCGCCGGCCATGACATTTTATCATATTTCAACATACTTACAAGATTTTCAGATTTTCACATACAAGATTTTCACACGTCGAGTTTACGAACAAGGAGTGATTCTGAGCATAAAATCGAACTGTTGTTCAATAACTTTCCAAATAAAGCAAAATAACTAGTCTAAAATGCCAAAGAAAGAGTCTGATATTTTGTTACGTAACCATACTTTAAAATGTTTTCAGAACTTTTTCTTTTGGCTTTTTAGACTAGTTTTTTTTTTTTTGCTTTATTTACAAAATTATTAAACAAATGCTGTTCAATGTCATGATGCCCTTTAAAAAATACTGCTGACTTTAAGTTATCTGTATATTACCTACACTTGGCTTGGGATAGAAGAGATAGAATACTTTGTACGGTAAAATCGTTTGTAAGCTATAGAATGTTTTTATTTAGTTGCCATTAAATATCGTTGTTTTTTATCAATGGTTTATGATTTTTTTTTTCACAAAATATTCTTTCCTAAAATTGCAAAATTATTGCCATAACTGAGAAGGTCCTGACAGAAATTTTTGAACAAAAACAAAAACATTTAAAACTTAAACACTTAACATAAATGATCATTTTCATATATAAAAACTAATACAAAAATCTCCAATTTTAGGTAAATTTTGTTATTTTATTTCTAAGTTGTTATACCATATATCTCAAATCGCTCATGCAAATCCCTCCTCCGCTTTATTCTCATCACAAAACTATATCTATTTTATATGCGATGTTTCTGGTTTCATGAGAATGCTATTTCAAATGCTATTCCCTAGAATAATAAATTATCTTTAATGTAAATAAACTAGATTACTCGTATCTCCTAAAGCCTTTGAAAACCTGTAAAATTCACATTTTTGTACCAATCGGGTATGTAGGCGCCTTGACCAGCGATATGATCTGTTCATGCCTAGCTGAACATCATTTATTTGTGATCCGTGGAGGTGGGCTTCTTCGCTCCTCGATTCGATTTGTGGGAAAACGATTGTGGCACTGAATGTGATCACCTTATCAGCTGCTTTTCTTCGAACACGATATGTCAATCGCATAGCATGTATTTATTTTCCTGATAAACAAGCACAGCAATCACTGCTATATACTTTCTTGCTGATGATTCTTTTTCAATTCTCGACACATTATGCTACACAGCAACTTCAAGTGGCCTATACTAATTAAAAGTATGAATCCGCCACTACAATGAAATATATAATACCCCAATTCTCATAATAAAGTATAGGTCGTATCTATAATACTTTAGCGTTCACCAGCGTTAATGAACGATACGTTCTCTCTTCTTCCCCAGAAAAAAAACAAAAAGACATTTCTCGTTAAATTATATCCGGATCCGAAGATAATATTCAGAAATGTCCAAAAACTTTGTGTTTTTTATTTAAAAAAGAGGCCTTAAAATCGTCATATTACGCATATGTAAGAAGTGTTTTAGAACTCGCGTTACCAATATGGAGTCCACGACACAACCTAAATGTGAAATCCGATTTCAATGTAAACGGCTCGACGAGGCTCGACTTCATCATCATCATCATATAACCACTTTAGCCGACAGGCGTACTGCAACATAAATAGTGAATACATGCTAGCTTCTAGAAAGAAAGAAAAATTGAAAAATGTAAAACAAAAATAAATGGTAGGTACATAAGTTTCAACAGTATTTTTCAATAAAAGGAGTGTGCTCAGCTGCCCTCCTTTCTGAGAGAGGAGGGTGCTGATTTTCAGCACATCCCGTTTTATTACCTTATAATATATAATTTATACTTAACGTAAAACATATTATTTGTATTTACAGTGAATTGTAATCCTCACATGCTCTTATGTAACATATACAAAACAAAAGACAAAATGTATGACCAGCATAGAAAACTATATAAAACGTAACTAGGTGTTGGTAGTTTGCAGCTCCAGAAGCCATTGTCTTCTCTCGAATTCCAGGTTCCACCTCGTACTCACAATTTGCTTCAAGTACCACTGTGCAACTACACCAAAAATTTCATTATTTATCGTCTTACAACGGTGAATTTAATGGAATAGATATATATATATAACGTGGGTAAATCGGTATTTTTAAATGCACGTCTATAAAATCGCAACATAATTTGTGACGGCAATAAAAAAATTAACACATACGCACACTCTATTTCTTACACCCAGTTCACTATTAAGGTTTTAGCTTTCTATGTATATAGATATACAAATGAATGTGTCTATATCTGAAACATTACAATTTAGAAACCATTCGGCCAATTTTTTTTTAAATGTTAGAACAGTTTAGAGATGGTTTTTAGGGAAAGATATATAAGAAAAATTGCCGGAAAATTCAGGAAAAACTGAAAGTGGTACTGTGGTCACTAGGTAATGACAACTAAGTTCGTTTAGTACGGTTGCCAGGTTATATATACCACAACGGAAATACCACACTAGTCTCGCAGCTAACGGCAAACACTTTAATTTGCCGAAAATAATTATTTCGTGCATTCGGGTAAAATAGTTATTTAGACATTTTTCAAAAAAAAAATAATAATAATTCCGTCAATTTGTATTTTGTACACATACACAGGGCCTATCTGTCAACCCAGAACAAAGTCTGGGGTTGAACAGCTAATAATACAATATATACTTTTTTGGCTTCTATACATACATTCGTGTATAAGAAGCTACTATCCCCATATTTTGGATATCTGTCTCCGTCTGTTTTAAGTTTCTTGAAAACAACCATAGCCATTTACCATGGTCGGATAACATAGGTGTATAACCTTAAAGTCTAGTACTAATAAATTAAACATTGACAGTTTGATAAAAAGCTCAAATATCATATTTGAATTTCAAGAATATAGCAGCACGGCTTTTGGAAACTAGAAAACGTATTAGATATTACTGGCCAGGTACTCTGGTAGGTTCCATCCCTAACAAACTTTTTTTCAAACTCTCACTTTACTTTCATATCGCCCCGCCAGTGACTACCCACAGTTTGGCAAAAACTCAATAGTTCAAAAATGGGTCGATGAAAGTTTTCAAATTTCGACACACAGATGCTCAGTTAGCTTCCGCATGCAATTATTATTTTTCCAGGATTTTGACTCTGCAAACCTGATTTATCAGAGTTTTTTAAGAAATCTAAATTCGGCTTATTGACATGAAATTTGATGGCCGACGTCGCGCCGTCCGCGCGGTCTGTCGCCCTTTATGGCCAAAAATTTGAATTGTAACGGTTTTTTCTCCGGCGTTCCATTCGCCTTTCTCCCCTCCACAGTCGCCTTTCGCCGTTGCGCTGCCGACTTTAGCGGGAAATTAGATTGAGTATTGATCGTTTTCATAGTAATTCAGAGGTGAATTTATTTCGCAGGTATTTTCATACTGCGTGGTCATTTAATTGCCGAATGCTTTTAGCGGTTGATTTCATAGAATTAAAGAAGGGGGGTTTGGCTGGGGGTGCCTTATTTCGCTTGCATTTTCATACTGCGCGAACATTCGTTATCTCTTCGTCGTGGTTCTATGCAATTTGTTCGTTATCTCTTCGTCCTGCCTGCTGATTATAATTGCCAATTGATTTCTGCCAAGTTCGTGGCCCAATCGCACCGACTTTTGTAGTTGGCGTCTGTACTTTAATCACCAGAGCAGTTGGGGCAGGCAGTGGGCCGAACCCTACAGGATATTCAAGTAGGTAAACCGCGTTTTCTATATTACAATTCCAGTTGATTTCCGCCACGTATTCGGCCAAATCGCACCGTCTTTTGTAGTTGGCATCTGTAATCTCCTGTGGGATGAACTCAACAGCGCATTCGAGTCATCATTTTAAAATTCTGTCACTGCAATACCTCGAGTAGTACAATAGTGTTGGTTGGTTGGTCGCTAAGAGAAAAAACATTTAGTTTTTCTGAAGAGCAGTTTATGCGGTTTCCACTGACATTTCATACAGCACCTTTTGAAATCACTTCGGGCGATTTCAAAAGGGCGATATACGTATTTTGAGAGTGTTTCGGCAAAAGTGTAATTCGTTTGTTATAAGCTTTTCTACGGTTACTTGCACGAACTGCATTACCAAAAGACGTTATCTTAATGCAAAAATGATTTTCGTAAAGATTTGAAGTGTCAACACTCAAGATTGAATACAACGACAACAATCAGCATCAAATTTGCTAAAGTTAATCATTAAAACAAGGACATTGTATAATAATATTTATAAACCAGAGTCATTCTCATCGAATAAAAGTGTCTGAGGCATTCAATATGCTCCGTTGCAGTAAAGAAACCAAAGACTTGTATGGAGAGTGAGATTCATATAAATGTCTTTTGTTGCAATATGGTCTAATGTGTATTATCGACAACTCATCCTATTTTAGTTACATATGCTTCTTATATCATGTGTGTTTGATACTAAGCAATGCATTTTATTAGGTAGCTTACTTTGTGCCTTACTTGAGGGAGCCTTGCCTCCCGCCGGAGGCATGATCCCCTCCAAGCGAACTGAATAAAAGCCCTCTCCTTCCCGTCCAGGACACACATTCGTCCTAGCTGCTAGTCGAGTCACACCTATCAGACGTTGCATCGTCTGATCATAGCTTAGTTCATTTTAAGAGATTGTTTACTTACTTATATTTTCTGTTCTGGCAAATGGGTTCTGGCAAAAACATGGTTTTGGCTACCAGAAACTCAATTTGATGACAAGTCTTAGAAACTATACACGTACTAAATTTACATACACTTTTTTAATTATATAAAAACGACACAAAAAACAAAATTAAAGAAACATTAACACAAAGAAAAAGAGTACTTACATGAAAAATAAATCACTTGTGCATATCCATTGACCGAATGATTTTAATCCACATAACTGTTTATTTCTGATGGATTATGAAACGGCCCTTGTGCTCGCGGGCTGCGCTTCCAATATCGAAATATTTTTTTAGTGATCGTATGTGGAGATAAGATGGAAACCTAGCATGTTACTATTATCATATTTAATTTGCTTAAACCAATGTTCTAGATTTTGATGAGAAGTATTTATTATACTATCACTTATATTATCATGATTAAAAATGTTCATTTATTGCTGTTAATTGATCACTCTTTTTCACAAAAAGTAACCCTCTCTTGATCCAAATATATCGAAAGTCCTTAGCGGCGTTTTTTGTTTTCCACAGAAGTTGTTTCATTAAAGTCGTTCGATGTTCGTTAAAATACATTTTTGCTGAATTTTTATTGCGAAAAATATCGTCGTTAGAAGAAGCATATGTAACTAAAATAGGATGAGTTGTCGATAATACACGTTAGACCATATTGCAACAAAAGACATTTATATGAATCTCACTCTCCATACAAGTCTTTGGTTTCTTTGCTGCAACGGAGCATATTGAATGCCTCAGACACTTTTATTCGATGAGAATGACTTTGTTTTATAAATATTATTATACAATGTCCTTGTTTTAATGATTAACTTTAGCAAATTTGATGCTTATTGTTGCAGTTTTATTCAATCTTGAGTGTTGACACTTAAAATCTTTACGAAAATCATTTTTGCATTAGGATAACGTCTTTTGGTAATACAGTTCGTGCAAGTAGCGTAGAAAAGCTTATAACAAACGAATTACACTTTTGCCGAAACGCTCTCAAAATACGTATCGCCCTTTTGAAATCGCCCGAAGTGATTTCAAAAGGTGCTGTATGAAATGTCAGTGGAAACCGCATAAACTGCTCTTCAGAAAAACTAAATGTTTTTTCTCTTAGCGACCAACCAACCAACACTATTGTACTACTCGAGGTATTGCAGTGACAGAATTTTAAGATGATGACTCGAATGCGCTGTTGAGTTCATCCCACAGGGGATTACAGATGCCAACTACAAAAGACGGTGCGATTTGGCCGAATACGTGGCGGAAATCAACTGGAATTGTAATATAGAAAACGCGGTTTACCTACTTGAATATCCTGTAGGGTTCGGCCCACTGCCTGCCCCAACTGCTCTGGTGATTAAAGTACATTGGGTGCGATAAAGTGCGATTGGGCCACGCACTTGGCAGAAATCAATTGGCAATTGTAATATACTCAAGGAGGGGCTGAAAATAAACAAAAAATATTTGTTAAAAAATAAATACGGTATTTTGCAACGAAAAAATCTTAATAAAAAAAAAGATAGCATCGATAAAACGAAGCCAAACTAAAGGAAGGCTGCAAAGATTGACTTTTAAGAAAATTTCTTTCTAATTCACCCGAAAACAGATGCATTCTAGTGCCCATTGCCGTCCCTTCGTTTGAAGGTAAAGTTTTCCTTCAAAAGAAAAGGCATTGGACGTTAATTTGATAACTTTCAAATTTCGGAAGGGACTCTACAACGCGACAAATATATTTCGTAAATAAAGCAATTGGACTCTACAACACGACAAGCGTAAAAATTACTCCTAACGCGTGACGCGGTTTCTCGACCAACATCCCATCCCAATGAGTACAACGGGCGCAAAGAAGTATAACTTCAAAAGCGTTTGTCAAAAATGACCTTAAATCTAAATGCTATGAATTTGATAATGAATAAATATTGAGATTCGACACTTGATAAATACGCGCAAAACTTTAGATACATAAGATATTTATATAATTAAAATAGAATTTAAAATGTACAAAACCCTCTTAAAACCTATTGTAATATTAATATCAATAATAAATGGTAATATACTATTATATTATACTAATTTGCTAGACTCTAATCAGGGCCCTACTCAATCAGGGAACCTAGAAAACATGCTTCGCTCAATGGTTTCCAACTGGTTTGGTTAGATTTTACATAATTGCAATATTTAAATAAAGAAAAATAAAATAAAAACATTGAGGTAACCAACCAGTTCAGTACAGTCCAATGCCACCATAAGTGGACGTTTATTTTTCACCAGATTAGAATACAAACAAAATATATCTTGTCCTGCCACAGCCTGGAGGGCTCATCTGACAGAAACTCAAATTAGAATTATGTTTTTCTTGACTCCTTAAATCCTTAAAACTACGAATTGTATATATATAACAAACTTAAGTGAAAATTATACACAATTTAATACCTAATATGGGGAGAGTCGCGGGACGCTGCGCGTATGCCGGAGCGGGATGACACGCTCCATCATTAAGCTGAAAACAAAACCGAGGTTTATGAATAAAAAAAGGATGACACCATTTAATATATATAATTATTAATATTTAGTTTAAATATTAATAATTCTCTCAAAACAAAAGTGCTATGACTAACCCGGGCGCCCACTTGTTTGGGAGGGAAGTAGCTGAGCCCCGCCGGTTGAGCGATGTTAAGCTCCCGGCTCTCGACCGCCGCCAGACCTGCTCCACCTCAAAACCTTGCAATTCGCGGTCGTTGTACGCTGAGCTGCAAAGACAACAACAATACAGTTAAATTCCAACTTCAACAAAAATTAACTCACTATTTAAGACAATTCTACGTAGTATAGACAAACAGTAAAAGCAGAAGGAAAGAAGAAAAAATAAAACTAAAGTTAGCATATCAAATCCTGCAAATGCAATCTGTCAATTTTTGCTAAAATTATCGAGAAAAATTTCTTGATTATACAAAGTTCTTGTCAATGAAACACAAAGAAATCTGCAATTGATCCAATGGCGAGACAATCCAACGGATCCTTAAGACGGTGATATTGGCACAGCTTCGGCACATTTCTAAGTGTTAGATGTTTAAATCAACTAGCGAACGAATGCAATGATAGCATTATCTCAGATATAATCAAACATGACTTTTATGTAGATGACCTCTTAACTGGTGCAGACAGTTAAAATATATTTGCACACAAGTTTCTAAAATATTAGAATCGGGCTGCTTTAATCTGCGAAAGTGGAAGTCAAACTTTAAAAACTTAGATTTCTTACATTCTTCAAACGATAAGTTAGAGTTAGGCAGTCAACAAGCAGGCAGCACTCGTCCCCAGTTATCTTCTACACAATTTGCACATTTCCATGTTGTTTTATATATAACGTTTGAGTGTGTTTTCGCGACCCTTAACGCAAGAATAATGAAACACACTCTGACAGAAAGCTGAAGAGACCACATTTTTACATTTTAAACATTTATTTCCTGGCATCTTGAGCACAGAATATCTAAGCAGATTATTAGAGAACATAGACTGACTATGCATATTTCTGTGCCGCTTACAGACGGTGGACGGTAGACGGTAGCTGATTAGTTAAAATTCTAAAAGAGTTAAAATTAGTTAGAAATCTAAGTTTTGTGTCATTTTGCTGAAACTTTTCTTCGATATACTCGAAACTAATTGATCGTACACGAATTTCGCGCTATTGCGGGCAGTTAAAAAGATTAAAATCTTTATTATGTCTGCCCGAACAAGGTATAGCCATCGTTTATTAAAATCTACTAATTCCAAAACTTAATGCTAACTGCTGGCGATTACCAGCGAGTGAAGGGCTAGAACCATTGAAATCGGTTCGTTCGAAAGTTGTTGTTAAAAGGCTAATCTTACCCTATAGACTCAGGTATAGAGCCTGCGTGTGAGCGAGCCGGAAGGACATAATGATATACGATTACGCGTGGGTGTCGTAGTACAGAGTAAAGGAACCACGCGAACACAGGTATGCAGATCAGGATCAACACTATATCCAAAATCAATGTAGCATCATCAATATATACCACATGATTCGTCATATTGAGAAAAAAAAATATTTTTAACAGGAGTGTATTATATTTAGCTTCCTTGTTTACGAAACTTGGTCACTAGGTTAAAAGAAAATTTTGTAACTATGTATAATTTTCAAATTTTAGCGAATACATTTTAATTTATTATAACCTAGCAACGGTAATTTTTCCTGTTTTGTAATATTTAAAGGTCTTGATTGCTAGTTAATAAAATTATAAAGACATGCATTCCTTTCACCTTCTTAAAATCTCTTTTGCTGTCTCAATTTTTATTTCAAGTAAATTTTTTTTTAATGAATACAAGAACGAAAGAATTAAACTAAAGGGCATAGTTGATTTCATATCCAACTTTAACAAAGTTTTTTAAAATATATGGATACTGTTTTCAATATTATCATATGTCACAAGTGTTTGTTCTTTCTGCGAGCCGTTATATGAGATATAATCATTTAACACATTCAGCTCCGTACATCAAATTGCCACTCATCAGCGTGGTATGTTGACCGAACGGAATATCCCACGCGGGATTGACACCGGTTTTTTAGTTTAAGTTATAATTTCTTATAATTGGCGAGCAATATGTACAAAATTATGAAGATGTTGTTTTTTATATTTTATATTATATAAAATAAATTTCAAATTATTTACCGCCAAATCCATCACACGTTAAAACTGAATTAAAATTTTTAAAAAAATGCCAATTAGTCTATGCCTTTCATGAATTCAAGCATACGCGACATGCCACACTTTTAAATATTAATAGAAATGCATATACGGCATAACGGCGATTACGGAATATACAGTTATCGGCGCTGAGTGTGTTAAGGTCATGCACAAGACAATGACGACCTCAAGACAATATCCCCAAAACAATGTATTTTTAAGGTGAATAAATACGATTACTTTACTGGGCGTTGAGGAATCGCTTTAGTTTCATTTCTGCCTTCCTAAAAGAATCTTAAAGAAGCCTTAAGAGTGCAACTGTTAGACGCCCGAACTCTGAAATAGGAGTTGCATAAAAGCATGCTATCTCATGAGGCGGAAACTCGTGACAAGCGTATGGCAAAATAAAGAAGCTCAATAATTGCTATTGAGACCTTAGAAAAGAAAATGTTTTGTATTTCGTTATCTGCATGAAATTTACTTCCAACAGTGGTAACATTCTTCTAAAAATAGCAGCTTAAACAATACTAGCACTCAAAAAATAGCTTAAATGTTTTTCTAAAATCTAAACGAGAAGATAATGATTTTTCGCACAGATGAGTTGTACCACAAATGCGCCAACTTGAAAGTGATCTGAAAACTGCGCTTTTGTGGGACGGACCTTAGTATGCCAAAATGCACGAGCTGTCAGTTTAGTTAGATGCTAAATCGATTATGCAAATGGCTGTTGGAGTTGAGCATAAACTCCAACTTATTTCGTACACAGTTTAGTAACATCATTTCTCATCTGGATATGTAAAAATGTGCAAGAAGATGAACGTCTACGTTCAATAAATCTTTAATTTATTACAATACAATCTTTAGTCGCATCGCATCGCTCAACTGTCAAATCTCATCCAGCTAAGTAAAGAACTGTTGACCTAGGCCAGTGATTTCCATGGTAGTGTTACCGCATTTACAACACCCTGTATGGTGTGACAGAAAAACAATTATTTTCTATTGTAGTATTTCATTCTGTTTATGACGACCGTGTGCGTCATATCAACGCAAAGGTCGATAACTTCTACCTACCTCTATTTTTTTTAAAGAATTTATTTAAGAGCTGTTTTTAGCCCAATAAACCCAAAGCTGGGTTTGGGCTGGCATAAATAAAAAAAAATGCAGATCCTGTGGTCGGGGATTCGAATCCGCCCATATCTAACGCTTCCTCACCACCAGAGTGGGGCAATTATTTTGTAAATAAAATATTATTATTATTATTTTATATTAGCTAGGCAGCATAGCTGATAAGCCTATATCTTATTCAGTATCAAAATTGTTATTATTTTTTCCTTGTTTTTTCCTTGTTGAAATATACCTGTGATATTTCATCAAATATCGCTCAATGAGTTTCTTCTCCTGGATGAAGTTGATGTTTTGGAGGGATTCCGCTGCGAGCTCAATGGCTGGTGGAAGCCGTTCTCACGCGTCAACACGTCAACCAGGTTTAAGATCTTCGCTTGTAACCGCTGAAACATACTTACGGCGTAATTAATTACAGTGCTTATCCCGGACCGATGTTTTTATCCCGTGCCGTTAATTATTTAGTGGTTTTTAGTGCTAAGAAGTTGGTAACGACTCTTTTGTAACTAAAACGAGTCTCAAACATTTATAAAAAAAACGTAATTCATTGGAAAAATCAAACAGTATCATATTAAAATTATAATGACCAACGGCAATATATTATACTGATATATTATACCAGTAAATTGGCAAGGTAAGCTATTCTGAACAAAACATTTATGCTTCTGTGCGGTTTACGTCTAGGCTATTTCTCGACAAAATATTAATGATGTAATATGATTAACAAATCATTGGTGAAAAAAAATTTGCCTGTACATTTCCACTGGGTGCGTAGATTTGAAACGTAGACAGTTTGGGGGGGTCACAACGTGATAATTTCGTAAGATTGTATCAGGATAATATATATGCTCCAGTTCTGCCAAAACACTCAACTGAAAAATCGCCGACTCAAATGCAAACCATTTTAGATAGATTGATTAGATCCAATTTAGATAAAGATCCTAAATGGATTGTTTCGTCGTAGATGACCGAGAATCAATTTAAAGTTGAAAATTGGATATATAATATTATATTATATCATTCTGACTATTAAAAACACACCAAGAGTCATCGGTGATCCCACATTCAGCAACCTTTCCTCCGAGATTAACGTACCATACATCCATATACCATAGTGGGAGTTCATATTCATGACCGGGTGGGTAGAGGAGCCTTGCAAGCGGATGAACTTCGATTTAATATTACCATTTAAAGTTTACATTTTTTTCTCGAAAATCATGATGAATTTTGTTACGTCAAAACAAGTCATGTTTGAAATCGCTGGACCAATTCGCTGTATATTTTTATCGAGAATGGTCTTTGGACACGGTATATATAGGATGTCCCAAGAAATTTATCATACTTGAGCTAGGTAAAAACAATCATACCTCCGAAACTATTAAATATTGCTGAACATACATGGGGGTATTTCAGATGGACTTTAAGGTTCTCTAGCTCGCTGCTTTAGCTTATCACTACATCCTGTATATTGTATTTGAAATGCAATAAACAATTTCCTTGGAATATTAATTGTTAAAATGATTATTAATCTAAAACTGATTACATTTGTATAATTAATTATACTCATTGTAGGTTTGCTCATAGGATTCTTCTGCATGTGCTATGTAACCCGTCCGTCTGGTTCGCTTTGTCGATTATTTGATGAGGAAGAAATACCACCATGTGCTGCAACTTGCACAGGTCTATGTCATTTAGACCCAAAAGCCACATTGACCAACTACGACAATGAGTCAACAGCAAGCAGAAGCATAGAAGAAATTCATCAAAGCGATAATAGCAAATTCTTTTTTGAAAAGAAAAACACATTGAGCCAAAAACCCAATAATGAAGAGAAAGGCCAAAAACCTAATGAAGAAAAAAATATAAAAGATGTAGATAAACAAAATATTTATATCACAAGGGCAGAAGGGGATGAAAGGAAAAATTATAATTTCAAACCTGAATCAGTGATCGAAGAGACAAATATCAAAATAACTAAACCCAAAATGCAACTTAAAAGAGAACAAGTAATCCCTCCAAAGGTCAAAAAGCAATTACATAAACAACCATCGAAAACTAATTTAAAAATAAATAGCAAAGACAAGTTATATATGCAGGCCAATACTGGGAAACCTATCACGAGGGATGGGATAAAATTAAATACCAAAAACAAGTTGATAAGGGCCAAAAGTGGCAATCTACATAAGCCGATAGAAAAACGTAAAAAAACCAACTATGTTCCTAAAGTGAAAGGAAATTATTCATAAAATTTAATCATTTTTGTTATTTAAACAATATTTATTATGACTGCTTTGGTTTTGGTGATTTTGGAGCAAGTGAGAAGAAAATATGCCAAAAGAGGAAATTCAAAAGTCAACTGGAAATAAGTTATATTTTTAAGGACAGCTATATTTTTTGGTATTACATGGCTATAGAGTAAAAGGGAGTAACACTTTACACCCGCCCTGCGTCACAATAATATACGAGGTTCTTATGTAACTTTGCCTAAGGGATGAACTAAGGCACTTTAGTAGATTTTCCTAATAAAGTGTCTGATTATTGTTACTAATGGCTCTAAGGGCTGTATAATTTCAGAATTGGAGTATGGCAAGCGCTAGTTTACCTTTAATGCTGACATTTTACAGGGCCTGTTTTAAACGGATGTAGCGGGTGATTGGTGTCTTCTTTTATAAGAAGAAACTACGAGAATTCACAATTAATGAGATCTCTAAGAAATGCTTTATTTTCCAATCAACTTCGGTACTTGTTTTAGTTTTTATTTATGGCGTTTGTTTAGACTTTTGAAATAGAATTGAATAAAAGATTAAAGCACTGTTTTTTTTTTAAATTTATTACATTACTTAAAAGAATAATAAAGAATTGTACTGTAATATTATCAAAGCAAAGTTTGAATTACACTATTTAATACATTTCTAAAAGCAAAACTCTCTTTAAATTACATATATCTTTATATCGCTTAAATGATTACAATAAAATTATTAAAAAGCAGAAATAACAGGCTTTAGCTTAAAATACACTTTATTACAAAAATAAAAAGCTGTCCTCACGAATATAATTTTATTACAGTTGATTACCTGTTTTCCCTGTATTGCACATTAGTAAATAGAAAATTAATGAGGACTAATCACAATTAATACAATATTAATAACCTCCGGACCAGTTGTGCAATTTGTATGAATCTCCACTAGCAGCATTCAGTATGACTAGCATGCAGGACTAATTAGTCATAGATTTGGCCACGACAATATGACGGATGGCCCGTGTAGTTTTACAAATATGTGTATGTCGCCCGAAGACAAAAAAGGTTGAGTATCATTGTTTTAACTCATCAATGAAAACAATTATGATTATTTTATCCACTGGTTGTAATCAAGTGCTATAGTATTTTTCTTGGTTCCTCTTTCCGTTTCACTTTTAATCAGAAAACATTTTTAAAATTTTATAAATTAATCATTCGCATTTTTGCTACTTTTCTGTGGAAATTCAACAAATAAAGATAACTTTAACCAATAACTAAAAACTATATGTCTGTGATGACTTCATGATTAGACTGAGATAGCATGATTAATAAAGCCTACACAATGTATCGTTCTGCAAAATGTAGAGCCTCAAATACAACTTCTATCATAATCAGGATTATTATCATCCACTCCAAGCTGAGGTGTTGCTTATCTGACAGCCATGAGCTCAGGACTCTGATCAACTCCACGCAGTGTTCTAACCTGAAAACAGAAATATCAATCAGAAATACATTACATACATACCAAAAAGCTTTACATTCTTTTCATAATATTTTTGTTTTTACACCTCTTACATTATGTCCCTTACCTCTTCCTCTAGTTCCAATTTTTATATATTTTTTTAAAGTGATTTATATATTTTAACTAGCTGACCCGGCCACGCGTTGCTGTGGCTAAAGTTTTAGTTATATTACATTATAGTAAACAATCTAAGTGGAACAATAAGAGAACATCAGTCACGGAGTCCACTATGCTTTTTCACACAGATGGTATTTGTAAAAAAATATGGTGATCTCCTTATTTGACTTTCTACTACTATAACCCTTTAGTACAATGAAATTATTTACGAACAAAGACGAAAATGTTGATGTTGGTATACAAATTCACTGGATTGAGATTTGAAGGGGAAGTACGTTGAACACAATTAATTAAAATGTTCTTACACTTGATACTAAGCAGAAATCAATAGGTAAAAAATAAAAATTTATCAGATTTATTATTTCCATTTAATTTTATAACAAATATAAGTATATTACAGTATAATACAGTAAATAACATGTGACGCTTAAACTCATGAATGAGGTAGGCAAGGCAGACAGTCTTAAACTTTTAAACATTAATATCTTTTTTTTTGAATTATAAATACTTTCAATTTCAATTTAATTTAACACCAATCGGTGCACAATGTTTTTGGTTAACCTGTCTTTAGCTAACACAAATAGATTCGACGGTTTCCCAACACGTGAACACGCAACATATAGTTGCCCATGAGAAAAACATGGATTTTCCAAATCTAAACCACAAATGGACATTGTTTGACCTTGAGATTTATTTATAGACATGGCGAAAGCTAAACGAATTGGAAACTGTAGCCTTTTGAAGGGTATGGTAGAATCTGATGGTATCATCGGAATACGTGGCAGCAGGACCACTTTTCCTTTAAACTTCCCAGCCAAAATGGTTGCTTCAAGAATGTTTCCGGTGATCTTTTTGATGACCAAACGCGTACCGCTACATAATTGAGGTGGATTCAAATTACGGAGGAGAATAATAGGGGAACCAATCTTTAATCGAAGATTATGTGGTGGCATTCCAGGGATATCTAATGAATTTAAAAATTCAATCGGAAAATTTACACTTTCATTTTCATCAACAACAGTATCGATTGATTTAAAAGACATCAGATCGCCTGGTAACAACTGTTGTATCTGGAAGTTAATTTCGTCAACATCAACGTTTTTGGCTGCCAAAATCGCCCGTTGACTAAGCCATTCATGATTCAAATAATTATTCTGTATATCCGGGAAAATACTCTGAATCAATTCAGTTTTATCCTGAACAACAGTGCAAAAATTGTCTGGTAGTTTAATGCATTGCGTATTTGGTTGCAGTTTTATTTTACCGTTCCCAATATCTAGTAGTTGTTCGGAAAATATTAGTGCTGATGGATCATTTTGCAATTGTACTCGCATATTTATGGTCAATCGAAGTGTTTCAACACTTCGCCATAAGAATGATTGTTTCAAACATGCATTAATCTCATCCGCGAAAGTAGAGCGAGGTATAACCGGTAAGGTCTGCCGGAAGTCACCAGACAAAAGTAAGATAGCACCACCGAAAAGTTTATTATTGCTGTTTAAATCTTGCATAGTTCTGTTTAATGCTTCAAGTGAATATTTGTGTGCCATTGTGCACTCATCCCAAATTATTATAGAACTCTTCCGCAACACTGCAGCTATTCCACTATTCTTTTTGATGTTACACATTGCATCTGGTTTATTATGAACGTCCAATGGCAGCTTGAATGTTGAATGTGCTGTTCGCCCACCATCCAGTAAAGTAGCCGCAATGCCTGACGATGCTAATGCTAATGCGATTTTTTGTTGCGACCGTATTTTGGCAAGAATCAACGATATTAAAAATGTCTTACCGGTTCCACCGGGTGCATCCAAGAAAAAAAAACCGCCTTGTTCAGCAGCAACAGCCAGCATAATCCGATCATAAATAATTTTTTGTTCTGCTGTCAGTAATGGTTCACTGTTCATGATAATTGTTGCTAAACTTCCATGGTCATATTGATTTTCTCGTTGTAAATCGGTATTGACTAAGTCGGTGGCTGGACGATTAGGTGATGGCATACCATAATGATTAAGTGGTAAATTTGAAATAAGAACACATAAATCCTCGATCAAGACCAATGCTTCATTGTACATCTCTGGTGTATAATCTATGTTTTGGCATTGATTTGTTTGTCTAATTCGGTGCAAGATGTCTTCTGTCATACAATTTTTATATTTTTCCCACAAAGTTTGTGCTTGCGAGGGATAACATGTCGCCAAAATAATTGCAAACAACTGACGAATGTTATTCGGTGTTGATGTCAACGCAGCATCAGCAAGCGTTAAGTCCCAATGGTTATCGTCTTCTAGCAATTGCAGTTCACGACATGCATCCTGGTATGTATTGAATACTCGACCATTAGCTGTTCGTAAAAATTCAAAAGACGTTGGTCCGGGAACATTCACCAATAACAAACGTAAATAGAAGCACTCACGTTGCTTTGGATGTACCGTGTAAAGTCTCCCCAATGTCTTAGCTTTGAATATGCCTGTAATGGAAGGATGTGGTTTTCCTTGTTTCCGTGGCTCCCATTTTTTACTGGATTTGTTCCATGTGAAATAACGTGGAACATCACCATACACCAATGTCTTCGCGAATTGGCCAAAAACATCAGGTTTTTGACACAATGTAAAAAAATCAGTTAGAGTCGTTTTCGGAGCTTCGAACGCTCTTTGGAGAACATTTTCTTCAGTGAAGTATACACGTTGACCGTTTTCAAGATGTATTGCCAGATGTTGGACAGCAGGATCTCTTTCGTGGATGGGAAAGCTGAGAATATGCCAAATAGCTTCATTGCTGCTAATGTATCTGCCCATTTGGTATCGTGCTATTTCGTCATTTTTATTTATGTTTTTTACTTCAAATATGGCCAAATCACTGTCTTTGTTTACATATTTACAAATATACTTAATTGATTTAACAGAACTGCAAAGCTCAACATTGATATGAGCTTTGTAAGTTTTTGAAAGTAGTGGTGAGTATGGTACCACCCACTGATTATCAAACTCAACTTGATTTGGAAAGTTCGGCAGTCGCATTGTAAATGTGTGGCCACCATTCTCAGTACTTCTGCGGCGATACATTGGATAACCATCAATATCCGTGATCGTGTCATTCGTATGCGGCTTTGGGAAGTTTTTTTACATTTTCCATTTTCCATGCACGGTGACGTCATGTTGAAAACACCGCATGGCCCATGGATCATGTGTTTGGTGACAATATCAAATAATTCTTGATCAATTAATGGGTCTGGAATTTCGGCTGAAATTATTTGATCGATTTCTTCAGGACGGATTCTATCTTTAAGCCAAACCAAAATGTGGGCATGAGGCAAACCTCGCTTTTGCCACTCTATCGTATACAGCCAACAACGTGTGATACCAAAAATTGTATATTTAACAATAAAATCAATTAAGGATTTCAATTTTTGTTTAAACACACGTGCAGTTAAATCATGACGATGAATGGCTTGTTGTCCTGGCAATAGTAAAGTTTGTATCTCTTCCCAATTCGGATTACATGTGAATGTAATAAATAAATCCGGTCGGCCGTAATGACGTACGTAAGTCATCGCATCTTGTATGTATTCCTGCATGTTCCGTGGACTGCCGATGTAGCTTGAAGGTAAAATGAAAGCATTACCGATGTCATTGGGATTTAAATTTCCATCGATGTTTCCAGCAACAGCATCTCGTAAGTGAATATATTCTTCCGATCGTAGTTTTGCCTGGTTGAATCGAAGGAATCGCAAGCGTTCGCTTTCGACCTTAGCATACATATCAACAATGTATTGATGGAACAGCTGACGATATCGAAGGATATAATTGTCTTGATGTTGTCTAACCATTATTCGGTGTGCGTAGTAGTTCATTGAGCTAACTTTATTATTTCTGTAATCACCTAAAAAAATAAATAATAAAATGCAATACGAAATTAAAATCTATACATACAGTAAGAAAGTAAATAGATAATTGTCAAATTTACCGGTATTTGGATCATACTGATTGATATTAAGGTGATATTCATCTTGTCCTTGCCAAAATATCAATGGATATTGTAGTGCGTCATATGAACGGTGTAGATCCGAAATCGTACTGACAGTGTTGTCTCGCCGTGTAATGTTTATAGATCTTTTGTCAACTGGATCACCAACCATGATAACAGCAACCTCATCAACAGTTGGAGCGTTGAATCTACCAGCATGTTCACCTAATGGTACTTTGTCGGCTTTTATGACGATTTGATAATTGTCATTTTGCAGTCGTGGCGAAACTCTTTTGATCAATTGAATTAGTTGATTGTGATCTTCTAAAAAATTTCCAATAATATCACAATTGCTCTTTCCTCTGCTTGTTCAATAAAATTATACAGGCACCGAGTCGTCACGCGCTCTTCACAATCGCCCATAAAATAAAAAGGTATCGACATCTGTCAGTTTTATGACTGCCAAATAATATCAGACAAATAATTAGCAATAAATTAAAATATGACGATTTGATAATTGTCATTTTGCAGTCGTGGCGAAACTCTTTTGATCAATTGAATTAGTTGATTGTGATCTTCTAAAAAATTTTCCAATAATATCACAATTGCTCTTTCCTCTGCTTGTTCAATAAAATTATACAGGCACCGAGTCGTCACGCGCTCTTCACAATCGCCCATAAAATAAAAAGGTATCGACATCTGTCAGTTTTATGACTGCCAAATAATAACGGACAAAAAATTAGCGATAAATTAAAATTGCGACTATAATTTGAGATTTAAACTATCCTATCTCTCAAGTGCACATCGAACTGCATATGGTGTTCAAATTTTATTATAATCGGTTAAGTGGTTTAGGAGTCCATTGAGGACAAACATTGTGACACGAGATTTATATATATTAAGATTAATTAAATATATAAATTGCCAAATTGCCTTAATAGATGAAGAAGAAGACTTTGACAGTTGACTGCTAGGTAAGCTGGCGAAATATCTCATATGTCGTGTGTTTGCAAAAAGTTTATAATACGATTATTAAAATTATTATAGGGAGAAGAATTTAGGGGGTTGACAATAAAAGCGAGCAACTTATAATTATAATGTACATGGGGAAACCTGTTAAATAAATAAATAAAAAAAAAAATAAAAAGGTTTATAAAAACGATTGAATAGGTACGTTCACAATGTTAGATAATAATCGTTACTCATTTCACCTTATTTAGATACTGAAAGTTATACACACCAGCTTTTGATTGCAAATTAAGTTATTTACAGTTGTTGATAAACGCGTTGAAAATAAAAAAAAAATGCGGCAACTTATAATTAAGAAGATATAAAACAAACATAATAATTAGGGAATATCAAAACGATGCGCCCTTCTGTCAATATGCCGCTGGTTAAATTTTATACGCCTTTGCAAATCTTCCTGAAATTTAGGCCCATATTTTTTAGGTATTCCCAAATATCCTTTAAAATCTCATGTATTAGTGTTAATTACGTTAGATGGAATGTGTGATAACGTGGAAGTATTGTAAATAATGTGAAATTTTACTATGAATAATTCATCGATTTTTGTATAAATCTTTTTTTAAATCATTTGCTACGCTGTTTTTTACTATTATCATTTAACTAGATATGAATAAGTATGTTTAGTTACATAATAGCTTCTGCCCTTATTCTTATAGTTATTTGGGAGCTTTCTTTATATCTTTCAAGAGGGTGCATATTATATTTCCTGCTCTCCATTCTTCATCCAGAATTCTTCTTGTTGAAAATGTGGTCTTCCATGAATCGGTTTTCTATAAAGACGACCTGATATGAGTGTAATTGTTGTTCTTCGCTATCCATTTTTCCTAATAGTATTTTTGCATAAATCTTATAACCTACGTTGCATTGTGATTCTCTTTTAGTTTTGTGTGTTCCACTCTTCTAGTATATTGATTCCATTCTAGTAGTTTGATTCCTTCTTTCATTGGGTCAATCTTAAAGAATTCCTTCCTTTACTTCCTTAAAGAATTGATCACATTCATTTTCTATTTCTTCTTTCGCTTTTTACCTGTATGTTTTCCTTTCTTCTCTTCTCTTAGTTTTCGTTTGTTGCCTTCATCATCTGGTTGAAATGTGGTCCAGAATTGTGCTTTTTAATTAATCAGAATTGTGCATTGGGCCAAATCTGGAGAATATGGTGGATGGGGCAACAGTTCGTAGCCTAATTCGACCAATTTGGTCGTGGCAACTGCGGAGGTGTGAGCCGGTGCGTTGTCATGGTGAAAGAGCACTTTTTCTTCGCCAAATGGGGCCATTTTTTCTGCAATTCGGCGTCGAATCGGCCCAATAATTCGGTATAGTAGAGCCCTGTGACCGTTTTGCCCTTCTCCAGGTAGTCGATGTAGATTACACCTTGTGAATCTCAGAAAACGGTGGCCATCACCTTTCCGGCCGATAACACAGTCTTCGACTTCTTCGGAGCACGTTCTCCTGGTAAAGTCCACTATTTCGACTGTTCCTTGGTGTACCAGTGAATCCATATTTCGTCGACGGTCACGAAAGGACGCAGAAACTCTTTCGGATTGCCCTTAAACAGCGTCAAACACTGCTCTGAAGTGGTCGCACGGTTGCGCTTAAAAAGTTAATCTAATCTATCAGCCATACGTTAATTTTTTTTGAAAATATCTTTAGGTTATCTATTTCCTTTGTATATTCCGGAAGATTATTCTGGAGTTTGGGACCTAAGAATTTTAAGGACCGTTGTCCAAAACTGGTAGATATTTTTGATATCTCTAATAAATCACCACTATGTGCTCTTGTATTATGACCATGATTTATTCTTTTCATATTTGCTATATTTTTTTTGGTGTACAATATTACCTTCTTTATGAAGGATTGTCTTACATCTAAAAGCCTGAAGTCTGTAAACAACTGATTGGATGGGAAACGTTTATGGCACCTTTGAATAGTTCTCGGAAATGATTTTTGGGCGAGCTCTAACGGTTTTAGGTTAGTTTTAGCACAGTTCTCCCAACCAATTATTCCATATGTTAATATTAACTCACTGGGCAAAATAGGTAGCTTTGAGAGTGAATGGGTCCAGTATAGATCTTAGAATTTTAAAGATGTAATTATATAAGCTTTCTTATTTTTTTGCTAAATATTCAAATTGAGTTAACCACCTCATGCCTTGATATTTGATGGAGGTTACTTCCTCCAACGGTATGCTTAAAAATACTTTTTATATTGTATTTTGAATTACATTAATGTTTAAAGGAAAGTGGATTCTAATCCACTATTGGCCATATTTTAATTGATTTACTCTTCTTTTAGATACATTTATTGGATTTTACTGTCTTATATTTTACAGAGTAATGACAGCTCCAACTGAGATTCCAGAACCTTTTGATCAGGTAATATCCTATTTATTCATGAAATAATAAACATAATCTTTAAATGTTACTTAATATTTGATCTGGTTTTAGTTTGAGGAAGATGAAAACTCTGAAGTTCAACTTGGAGGATCGTCTTCTGGTAGGAAGCGTTTGTTTAGTAAGGAGTTGCGATGTATGATGTATGGTTTCGGAGATGATCAAAACCCATACACGGAGAGTGTTGACTTGTTAGAAGATCTTGTTCTCGAATTCATTACGGATATGACTCACAAGTTAGTAAATGTATTAACTGCATTTTAACACTTTCAAGATCTATTAACCTGACCCAGCACTTGGATCAGTAAAGTGCCCACGGCCTAGAAAATGGGTCCACCCGAATCCAAAATCCGCAGGAAAAAATATTGCGGTTTATCATTTTTAGAATGTAGTTCCCTTATTCTTAATATTGTCATACATTGAAATACTGTTTTGAATTGATAATTTCTAAATTACATTATCTAGTGAGTTTTTATATACAAAAAATATCAGTGAAAGTTGGTGCAATACTTTTTAGTGGATTTTCATAATAGTCCGTTTTTATTATTAATACTCCTAAATATTGTTTAGAGGTATATGGCATATACGAATATGCTTCTGAAACCTTTCATTTCTTGAGTCAATGTTTGTAATTTTTATTTTATTTAAATAAGTTAATAGCCTGTTGCACATTATAATATTTTAATTTATTAAGAAAAAATAGATTACCACTTTCTACAACTAATCTATACACTACCTATACTAATCTATATCTATAGAGAGAATATAAACTCAAGAAATAAAAAAAAAAATTATGAAGGAAATACTCAATTTCATAATGTCGCTTTACCATAAATATGGAAACATAAATATAATATGGCCAAATTACAAAAAAAAGCAGATATCTCAAAAACTGTAAAAAAAAAATTGTGTAGAGGTTTATCTTTCTAAATTTATCTTCACTTTTATCGTATTTTATTTTTATCACGTGGTGACCTTATTGAGTCATTCAAAGTGATTTCAGTGCACTACAATGTGATAATATGAAGGACATGTTTACTTTCAATCGTAATCCTCATCTCCGTGGACACAAATTAAAACTCTCAAAAACTCATTTCTCTACAAACGCGAGAAAATATTTCTTAACTAACAGAACATTGACATGTGGAATCATCTCCCACAATCAATCAACTAGAAATTTTGGAAGAAGTTAGTAATAAATAAATCACAAATTCAGTAAATAGAAGGGTGGGGTTGTTTTATTACTAGCCGCATTTCAAAATTTACAAAAAAACAATTGGTTGTAAAATTATTATGAATCGAAAGAATGACATGTAATGTCAGGTACCACAGACGCTAGTAGTTGGGGGAGAAGATGCCGTTAATGGCATTTATAGGGCTGAGCTGTAAGACGTCAGGTTCTGGTTAAATAATTTACTACTACTATGTAAACAATAAATAGAAGCATATGATAGAATTATATGATAGCTACAGTGTGTGTCATAGCCATTCTGGTTTTTTATCATATGGTAATTTTTGGGTCGTTTTAACCATAGCATTGAAAAACATTCTTTTTTTTCGTGCAATCTGAATCAGAAGCAAGCATTTATACCACTCCGTCACAAGACCAGCATGAGCTGCTGAAAAACCGGTTAAACAGCAGACATGGATCATAAAACACAGTAAATTTAAGGGTTTAATTGAAGAAGGAATGACAATTGTGAAACAATTTGCAGGTTTAAAGTAGACATTTTGATTTTCTAGTTATACACTTCAAGAAGGAATATGCCGGTAGACACCGAGGTCTATAAACGTTGTAGATCCTACCGCTTCTTCAGAGATACCTGCCTAACTACGTATATATGTCGTTAGGCAATAGAGGGTTGAATAAAAATGATAGGAAAAATAAATTATTTCATCATAAAATATCTACTTAACTTAAAATACCACAAAGTATCTACTTGTTTATTTAGCCATTATTCCCATTATTTATTATTATACCCTTCAGGAACAATTATGACTGACTTAGCTATCTCGTCTATAAATGTTATGTGATTTTAGCTATACTGGACTTGGACCAACAGAATTACGATTCGTTTGCACTATTAAAAATATAAATATAGAAAATATGAAAAAACCCCCAACATAAACGGCTAAACAGATTTTCTTGAACCATAGCTAAGAAGATCAATCATTCTCGATCAACTCACCTTCCAAAAAAAAAAAATAACAAAAATTGGTTCATCCGTTTGGGAGTTATGATGCCACAGACAGACACACAGAAATCAATCTTAAACTTATAACACTCCTCTGTTTGTGTCAGGGGTTAAAAATATTATATTGTTGTGCTTTCTTGCTTTCTTCAGCTCTTCGTTCATCGTCAAAAGGTCTTTCACTCGGGCATATTTTCTTTGGTCTTTGCGGACCAAAAATATTATATCCTCCACTTGCACTCTACCCGTTCGCCCGATTTCCATTGCTCTATAATTAAAGGGTAAATTTGTTTGATAGAAACATGATTGACGTAAATAATATTAATCAGTGCCTAATGATAGGCACTGATTAATATTAATAGTAACAACTTCAATATAAACTCGTGATTATGTTTACAAAATTTATTTAAAATATATAACATAAATTGGTTGCACATACTGCACACCACATACTGCATACTTCAACATAAATTGGTGATAATGTTTACAAAATTTATATAAAGTATACATTTTGTAAACTTATGTTGAAGTCGTTACTGTGGACCTTGAGGTTACTAGGAAATTCAAAGTAATTCACATTACTATACTCGTATTAGTTTGTGACTTACGGTGTAATCAATTTATAACTACAAACAATCCGAAAGCTCTTGTTTGGTTGTTAGTTGCACGCGTGGGTAAATCGGTATTTTTAAATGCACGTCTATGAAATCGCAGCATAATTTGTGGCGGCAATAAAAAATTTAGTTTAAAAATTTAACACATACGCACATTCTATTTCTTACACCCAGTTCACTATTAAGGTTTTAGCTTTCTATGTATATAGTTATAAAAATGAATGTGTCTATATCTGAAACATTACAAATTAGAAACCATTTGGCCAATTTTTTTTTAAATGTTAGAACAGTTTAGAGATGGTTTTTAGGGAAAGATAAATAAAAAATTGCCGGAAAATTCAGGAAAAACTGAAAGTGGTACTGTGGTCACTAGGTAACGATGATAACAAACTCCACGAGATGACAACTAAGTTCGTTTGGTACGGTTGCCAGGTTATATATACCACAACGGAAATACCACACTAGTGTGTGATGTTTGATAAAATTGAAAACTCAACTAGCATCTCGCAGCTAACGGCAAACACTTTAATTTGCCAAAAATAATTATTTCGTGCCTTTGGGTAAAATAGATATTTAGACATTTTTCAAAAAAAAAAATAATAATAATTCCGTCAATTTGTATTTTGTACACATACACAGGGCCTATCTGGGGTTGAACAGCTAATAATATAATATATACTTTTTTGGCTTCTATACATACATTCGTGTATAAGAAGCTACTATCCCCATATTTTGGATGTCTGTCTCCGTCTGTTTTAAGTTTCTTGAAAACAACCATAGCCATTTACTATGGTCGGATAACATAGGTGTATAACCTTAAAGTCTAGTACTAATAAATTAAACATTGACAGTTTGATAAAAAACTCAAATATCATATTTGAATTTCAAGAATATAGCAGCACGGCTTTTGGAAACTAGAAAACGTATTAGATATTACTGGCCAGTTAAAATTAATACAAACTCATCTAAGTGCACAAATTTATTTATTTATTGTGACATAATTTGACAAAGAAATAGAATTGTAGTAGGACAAATCACAGTTACAAATGAATATTACAAATGCACCGGGAGCGATTAGCACTGCTACATTTTCTTTACTAGACTATGTCTGTACTAAGGAAGGCAGGGATATATTGTGATACAGCAAAGAATGTCAAACCTTCAATGCACCTATAGAGAAATATGAAGGTGTATACATGCATGATACAAATAGATACATGTAAAAGAATGTTCAGTGCCACATAATTATTATAAATTGAAATATTATGACCTTGTTTCATTACTAGCCCCGCAAAAATTAAATGGTGTTAATGATGATTTTAAAGAATGCCATGATACCATTGTTTTTTTATGTTAATCTACTCAGACCTAAAAAATAATCCACTGGCTATCCAGAACTCACATCGAATAGGCTAAAAGGTACAAGTGGTGATAAGAAATGAAGTAACCCATCACAAGTTGGACCAACAGGCGCGAGTATCTGAGGGAGACGCCTGTGGAACCTAGTTGTAATTTTTTCTGAAGGCGATCTGATAAATTTTTGATAACTGCATTTTGTTTTTGGGTATTTATTTGTCAGCTATTTTTGAGTTCAATCTATGGGTGGGTATGGGTGAGTCCTTGCTCCAAAAATAAGTGAAATAATTAAAGTCCTTTAACAATATGTTTTTTTTTTAAATTATTCTTTATTTATAAAAAAACATACAATTTATATTTGATTGTTCACTAAACCCTGGCGGGTTTTTATGTGAACTAGTTCGTTCCAACTTTTTACTAATTTAATAAACTTGATATAATATGTTTTATTACATATTACATTATGACATTATATTTTATGACCAACACTTTTCACAATGCTGAGCTACGTGCGTACACACCCACATGACGGTATCTATTCAGCCTATCTTTATTATATTTATTTATAAGTCCACTCACATCGGTCTTATTATAAAGTCGGTACGAGTACATCTTAA
Organism: Neomicropteryx cornuta; assembly: GCA_020383195.1. Lineage (NCBI taxonomy): Eukaryota > Metazoa > Arthropoda > Insecta > Lepidoptera > Micropterigidae > Neomicropteryx > Neomicropteryx cornuta. Next base: position 42,190,003 of record JAHKQU010000018.1, read on the forward strand.
AACGATCGCTTCGAGTACATTCATCTACAAAAACAACTATTTAGAATATATTTTTTTAATTCTTTTTTTTTAAACGTATTTTGACAAGGTATTTTGTGTCCTTTAGATTACTCGATAGGTTATTAAATAAAATTGCAACAATTCTCTCAAGCCTTCTTTTGCCATATTCATTGTTGGCCACTTTTAAATTTCCCTTTGTTTTTGCCTTGTTTTATTGTAATGTATTTTCTGTTTATATTTCATAGAGTAAAATTGTTCCAATGTTACAGGAAAATGATTATCAGGATAATCATTTTTTTTCTATTGGTAATGTGTTACAATATCTAAATAACTTATTTTCCTTACTTTTTAATTTATTTTTTATTTTTTGGGTACTATGGTTTTTAGTATTTGAAGCTGTAGTTTTTTTAATTTTGTGAATGTATGTTTCAAATATTAGACCATATGTATTAATTCCATATGTTATTCGTGTTTCAGCAAGTGAGATATATTATTATTATTATTATTAAGTAATTACAATATTTAGGAGTAAGCTCCGATGATACTGTTGAGTTTAGTAGGTGAGGAAAAAAAAATTAAAGCTTAACTCGCAGTCTACGCTTAAAAACAGCCTTAGAAGAAGGAAAGAGATCAAATACTGACCTATGAAGAGAATTCCACTGCCGAATTGTTCTGGAAAGAAACGAATTGAACCCAATGTTCCGTTCTCAAGATAGGGTTTATCTTGGAAGGATGGTCATTACGGCCAATATAAGGAGGCTTAGAGAGCTGGGAGCTTTAAGCAGATCAGGCAGGCTCACTCGTCACAGTCTTATATAAACTAGTTAACCTGAATTCAAAACGCCTTCTACTAAGTGGCTCCCAATTAAGAGTTGAAATTAATTCAGATGGACTATCATACCGACTAAAACACCTAAAGACATGCCGGCTTGTTTTTCTCTGAACTGCTTCTAATTCGTCTTTAAGATATAGGATGTAAGGATCCCATACTGATGAGCAGTATTCAAGGGTAGGACGAACCAACGTTTTATATGCCAATGCTCGAGCTTTAAAATCAGCACCTTTAAGACTTCGCATAACAAACCATAATTGTCTATGAGCCTTTTTCACTACATCACCAACATGAGTTCCCCAATGGAGATTAGAAGACAGGATAATTCCAAGATGCTTTGTGGTAGAGGATTTCACTAGTGATTTGCCAGCTAGTTCGTATTTGAAATCATTATGGATTGAACCGAACTGTATCAAAGCCGACTTGTCCGTATAATAATCTTAGTATTTTATAAGGTACTTTATATCTTAAAACCGATAGTTTGCTTAGTATTGCACGTAGATTTTTACATATTTGTTCGATATGTGGATCCCGGTTAAACTTTTCATCAATATGATTTTAATTAAGTGATATGCAGACCTTAAATTAAATAGTATGTGTTGAATTATTAACTCTCACATCCATCCATTAATTATTTAATGTGCAGTAATTGTAGTTCCTTGTCTGATGCAGTGAAATCTTTGTAGAGCCTTAATGCAGTCATCTGCAATCTTGACTCATTATGACTTACGAAGAAGTGCAAAATTGAATTCTCGATGTGTGAGAAAATAAATAATTTGATGCACGATTTACAATATTTGGCATCGAGTTTGCCACATATTGTTTATAGCCATTTGTATGTATTAGCTGGTGTGCATGGCCACATTAATCTATGCATACATTCGACGATAAGTGCAGATATTGCCAGAATATTGTAATACAAATGAAGTGAGTGTGCGTATCACACACGTCTGTAGCACGCTGTGCGTCCTATAATGCATATATAATGGTATCAGATCAATGTGCCATTGCGACAAATGTCAAATGGTTTCCCTAATGTTCTGCTATAGTGAATGATATAGCGAACGAATAAAAGTATAACCCTTGATGTTTTATTAAAAATAAAGTTTAACATGCAGAATAGATTCCTGCTCGTAAGAATAAAATATAGAAATAAAATTAGATTTAATTATTTGATTTCTGTTTTAATGTTTACATACACAATAACAACTATCAGACATAATTTTATAATTTAAAAAAAAAAATAACTTAATCAGTCTTTGGAGTATTGCACTAAAAACTAAAATATCTTTTAGGAACATCAGATTGCAGAGTCGAACTGTACATAAGAACGCTCAACAAGAAGTATTTATACATTAGGATGATTAAAGATGATATTAATATTATATTACATGGTACTCAAAATTAATAATATAAACTTTCGGAAATATCTTAAATGGACTAACATATCTACCGGTTAATTATCGTCTTCTAGTTTTACCAGACGTTACATGACTTGCAAATTTTGTGTTAGACATTTTGTCTTATCATTGATTTTAAAAAATCTAGTGTTTTTGTCGCTTTTATTCTACAGATGCAAATCATATCACCCAATAAAATTTGGCAATCGAAACGGAAGTTGGTACATATCTTTTCGTCTGATGAGGTGACAGACGAGATAATAGGCACATCTGCGGTTATTGGTACTGACAATCCACACAAAATCATTGAAGAGGTGATGTGCCCCTGTCCCAAATTCCTTGGTATGGTGTGGGACTTAATCTAGAGTTATATTTCTTTCTATAAGAGGAAAAGATGTCAAGTACTTAAAATGTCTGCCGACAATAACAATAGCCCTCGGTATGAGAAAATACCTTATTTCTGTCTACCGGCAAAAGAATTCTTAGGCAAAAAAACTTACGGAGTGTGTTGGGGCGGCCAAATTATTCTGTGGGGTATTTGTTAAAGATATGCTATTTGCCAAAATAACAGATAAACTTCCTATTATGTATTTTTTATAAGGGTAATGCACTATTCTCTCTGACTTTTGGAATAAACAATCTATTATTAATATTATTACAATCAAAACTTCATCGAAAATGAGCGCCGACATAATATGTGAAGAAATTTGCAAATCAGTTATACGGAGTTGTAACCTATGCATGAATCGCCATGAACATAAGTAGGTAACTTTAAATAAAAAAAAATCCTTCAGAAATACTTTCAGTAATGTGACTTATGCACATTTCAATCTCAGTTTATTGTATTGGATGTATTTTGTTTTTATCAAAATACACTTATTTTTACTGGGCTCAAATAGAGTTTTAATAGACTTTTAAAATTATGCTATTTTTGGTGGCGCCAACAATTATGATTACATTTACATAACTCGAAAAAATCTTTATAGTGACGAATGAGTTAAGTATATTTGTCGTTTATATTTTAACATGCATGACAGAGTTAAAAAGCATCAAATATGCATGCTAGTGCTACTTGTTTGTACACCACTAACTTTTATATATATTGGAAGTGTTAAAACTGAAAATATCATTTAATATAATCAACAAAATAAATGATGCCCTTAAAACTAGCTTATTATGGTTGAAATCCACTTGTTATAAAGGCATTTTTTGAATTAATTTGACATTATATTATCATCATCTTGTTTAGTGAAATGCTTGTGTATTACATCATTCCCCCCATGCCACCCATTCCCCCCATGCCACCCATGCCTGCCATGGGGTTGGGTCCATCATCCTTAGCCATATCACAGACGACAGCTTCAGCGGTCGTGAGCAATGATGCCACACCGCTTGCATCCACCAGTGCTGTTCGAACCACCTGATTTAACAAAAAGAAAATCAACAAATTACTAAATTTTGATTAAAACTACATGTAAAATATAGTATTGTATGAAAAGCCACATCATCGAATTTATGCAGTCGCGTTAGTTCACTGCTTCACTGCTAAAGCGACAGCTCATGCATTTTCTTATGATTAGTGAGCATGGCTGCATACTAACGTGTGCATATAAATGAGAACTATCAGGAAAACTGGACAGTCAAAATGTTTCTGTTTTGTTAAATTTCTGTTTTAGGTATGATCTCTAACATTATTATGGCAGCGGTGATGGGCAAACACACACAACCAAATAACAGGATATGGAAGAAAAAGAAGATATTGGCAATGGGAATGAACTACAAATAGACCAAACGCATACGTTTGACATATAAATAGAGGAACGTGTCTCAACAGGACCTTGGGCGTCGAACTAGAATATAATAACCACCGCACGAAGGTCCTGTACAAACTCAATTACACAATTTTTGGTTTTTTTACTAAGAAATCGGCTTTTGTATCTATACAACTTGAATGCTTTCCATGGAATAGACAGATTGAAGTTGTTAAATATACCTTTGTGGGATCTATGATTCCCTTTTCGATCATGTTGACGTATTCATTATTAAGGGCATCATAGCCAAAATCTTTTCCCAATACTTCCACTTTGGCCACAACTAGGGATCCGTCCATTCCTGCGTTTCTTGCAATTGTCATGCATGGCATACGGAGCGCATTCTTGACAATGTCGATTCCTATAGTAGATTAAATTGTAATTTTAAATAACATTATAAGTTATTTATTTATTTAACCTAAAATATTTGATGGTGTTAGGTTTTTTAATTTTAGTTAAAAATTTTAATAATAACAGATGAACATAAATCAGATAACGTAAAAATATAAAAGAATTAAAAAAAACTGATCCTTAGCAGTGGCAGTGACACAATGGGTGCAAGAACGTACATTTTTGCCCCAATCTCCTCTATAAATTAAATAAAGGTAAATTACGCTACTATTTACAATTAATAATAATATTTTATAAGTTTTGGAATTTAGAAATGTATTTTTACATTGTAAAAATACCTACACAAACACACAACCTAACTAGGTAGTGCCGTACTAAGGTATGCTTAGGATTTAAAATGCACTAAAATTATTAGGACTTAAAGACAGAATAAAAACTAAAATAGTCTGTGTTAACCTATTAAATGAGTCGCCCAAAAGCAAAATCCGCTATCTCCAAAAATAAAACCAAAATCTAATTTTAAATGCAAAAAATCTCGCCATACATTCTATGTTTAGAAACCAAAACAAGTGAATTGCAATGTATGCCAAATCCTATAGCAAATGCCTCGCAAAGTTAGTGTTTAGTTGCAACTACGCTATCTCCCTGCTGCCTCTCGTTGCAAATCCAAACGCTCTGATCCGCCATCTTCAAATCGACCGATCAGAAGCCAGCAAATTCAAACTGTTAATATGGCGTCGCATTGGGAATCGAACGGATTCGCGGCGCTAAAATAGCTTAATTTGTGTTTTTTTGGTGAATAGAAAAAAATCGTTGAAAATGTTGTAAATAAGCATGCCAGAAAACGCTCTAAAACGTGGAAAAGGAGAAAAAAGAGCTAAAAAGTTTATTAGTAAATCATTTTACTTTTGTATTTAATGAGGTGACCATGAGATTCTAAGAAAGTGGGTAGGTCCTAGACAAAGGAACAGTAGTTACAGTACAGACAAAGGCACAGCACCTACTTTTGCTGATCATAATTTGCTTTTATTTTTTAGAAGTCTAATAGGCTTTTAAAAGTCATTTTTTCTATAGTTCATTTAAGTATGGCAGTCAGTTTAGTCAATAAATAGAAATAACGTAACACTGTTTAATACGTAAAAAAACAAATATTATTAATTATTTCGTTGTCTGTAGGTAGGTACTCACCAAAAGTCCTGCCAAAATATCCAACGTTTAGCCATAATAAAAAAACTTTTAAAATAGTAGTGTTTAATTACTACGTTAACAGTGACAGATGACTTGAGCAGTCAGCTGACGCTTTTTACAATATACAACCAATGCCATTGACAATGGCTGTCTTTGCTAGAAACAAGTATGACAAAGGTTGTTCTTGAAGAATAGAAGAAAATTTACAATTAAATATCTCTAGATTGAGGATGTTTTTGTAGAAACAGATAATGTAGTTGTATAGCGTTTGCAGCATACAACTAGATGTGCGTATATTTGACGCATACGTATGACGTATATTTGGCGCATACGTATATGTATGCGCCAAAAACGTATATGTATACGTATTCTATGCGCGGAGTTGCGACGCGAACACTAATCAAAACACAAGTACATATAATGGCGAAAAAGATGGCCGCCGATGCCACTCCAGTATTGGCGGGGATAAAATAATATTGTTGGTTTATTTAAATTCAGTATATTCTTTTGTTGAGCTGCAAATCGAGTCGTTATTTAATCGTCGGCGATAATCTGGAGCTATAGGCACGGACAAACCATTCCGTTCTCGGCGGTCCGCCACACTTAACCGACGTGCCGCGTACCATAGTAAAGAAAAACCATAACGTTCCGCCACACTTGGTAGGTTAAGAGGAATTAAAGAAATTACATAAGGTAAAAAACAATCAAAAATACATCTTATCAAACGATTTAAAACAGTTGACTACAAATATTTTATGTAACTTATCTGCTAATCTGTGACTCGCCCCAATACCCAGATTTATCAGCCATCTCTTAACATTGTGAGAAAACATATTATTAGATTTAGTTGATTTTATAGCTATATCTAATAGGTTTAGTAGTTTTAGCACTGTAAAACCAATATTCCTAGAACCAAAATCGGACTTCATTATTGGTAACTTGAACATCTGACCTGCAGAGGCCGCTACGTGTGTGTGTAGCATTAATGTTCTGTATTTATATGTTTCTTTATTATTACGGAAGTGTAATAATGCTCGTTAAACATATATCTAATAATTTTAAGTCAGTAATCAGGTCATCTGAGGGATGTCTACTAAGGCAATTTTTATTAGTGTGCTGGGCAACCTCAAGTGAGTGAAGGGATGTTTTTAAGGCACTACCACAACTTGTTATGCCGTAAGTTAAAAGGGAGCAGCATAGTGTGTGTACATTTGTATCAGCTGCTTCTCAAGCATATTACGAGCATTCATAAACGCATAGATCAGTTTGAGTACTCTTTTAGTTAGATCACTTATGAACTTATGCTACTTCAAATTTTGGTTTAAGATTGACCCATTGAGGTTCGAACCCAGGACCTCTGGATTAAAAGCAGGTGTTTATACCGATACCTTATATTATATTTATCTTAAGTTTATACCTTATACATCATATATTTGTCGATTTAAAGGTCGCCTATGATAGTAAGATAGTATCAAAAGGAAAGAGCTAAACATGCCGAAAGAATCGGGCATCCCTGAAAAACTTGTGAAAATGGCAGATGTCACAATGCGGATACACAATGCCATGTAAAATTATCGGAACCATTCACTACCACTAATGGACCAAGGCAGGGAAATGCTTTAACATAGCATTGGAAAAAGTGATTTACGACTTAAAACAACTTAAACGATCTTCTTCAAAAAAAATTTAGTTATCCCCACAATACCCACAATCAAGGAGACATTTCTTAAACTCACAAAGAAAATGGGCTTTAATGTAAACTGAAATAAAAAAATATATATGTAGGTATGTTGGTAAAGTGGAAATGATGACAGTCTTCAACCAGTCAATGACAGTTTTTATACAATAGAAGCCGTTGATGACTTCACATATTTAGGATCCATGGTCACAAAAACTTCGAGCATGTTAGTACCTTCAGAAACATATGAGATCACACTATATAACAAAAAACACATAGTTGCAAATAAACAAAACATTAATTCTCTCATAAATACTTCAGAAACATCGACCCTAAATAGGAATGATAAACAGGCACACTTCTAGTATTTGAATGCAAATACTTCGGAAAGTCTTCGGGGCAATCTGTGAAGGCGGATGGACAGTGGCGGCCCAATGAACTGTACAACGAGGCAAATATTGTACAGTACAATAAAATCGGACGTGCCGACCACAACCAGCGAATGTTCGATACAGAGCCACCTAAACAAATTATGGCAGCCAATTCGGAGGGACGCCGAAGTGCTAGACACCCGAAACTGCGCTGGACCGACAGAGTGGATGGGGATGCGAGCGTCATCGGCATCCGAAACTTGAAAACCACTGCTGCTGATGATATTTATACCCATAAGGAAATATTTTTTTAAAATTTTTGTACACTAATTTGAATTTTTATAGTTCTGTGCCAAAATGAATAATATTTTAAACCTCAGGTGTAAGCCTAACAATCTTTTCGAATGTGCTTCTCGCATAACACAAGACTCCTAGATGTCATCACGTATACTTATTTTTTTTATAATTTACCATTAAAATTTAAAGTCAAACTCATTTTTAGTTTATTTTTAAATTAAACAGAAGTACATGATCACAATTCAGCTAGGTCAATGTGATAAGTGTTCTGAGCTAAGCATAAAAACAATACCTGTAGACTGATCATCGTTGGCAGGTTTTAGTAAGTCGAGGACGGGAATGCATCGTAGCAATGCGGCCCCACCACCCGGTACGATTCCTTCCTCAACTGCTGCGCGAGTAGCATTCAAAGCATCCTGAACTCGTTCTTTCTTTTCATTTACTTCAATCTGCAAATATAATTACGCAATTATTTTCAGAATACCATCTGAGAGGCAAATAACTCTGAAAACCATTTGGTAATAATAACATAATTATTATAATTTATTTATTTTACAGTTTTTTTCATTAAACTTCATGTACTTCTTCCACAAAAATTCAGAAGAATAAGGCGGTAAATAAATCAGAATCAGCCTCGTCTTAATGGCGCTCTTCTCTATTGTAAAGAGAAAAGCCTTAACGTGCTTTTTAAATGTTTTGTCTCACCAACACATAAATACTTTGTACCTGTTAGCTATTAAGAAGAACGAAATCAGTGTATGTCCAAAAAATTAGTTGAATTTATTCAGTGTTTCAATGTTTTTCATCTGACCTTTTCATAAAAAAATTTAAGACCTATGTTCTGACCTGGAACACCTACTTCGCCGGAGATATGAACGGCGATATAAACCTTCCAAGCACGTTCAGGATTTTTATAACAAAACTTATGAAGAGCTATATGCCACGAGTGCTTAAATTATACACAAAAAGGATGAGAAAGTATTTGAATAGGTTTAATTTAATCAAACTCTTACATAAAAGCTAAAAATAATATATGGTGTTTGGTAACTCGAAAAATTATTAGGCATTTGCTGGGCTTAAATTCTAAAATCAGAAAAAGGGGATAAAAAGTAAGTGGATTGATTTAATTTCAGAAAATAAAGAGGAAATGCTAAAAAATAGATATGCTGACTATCTAACCTCACTAGACCCACCAATTCGAAGCACAGCCACACCGGAGGCGAGTCTGGCGAGCCGTTCTTGAAACTTTTTCTTCTCATAGTCAGATTCACATTGAGCTATTTCATCACGGAGTTGATCGGATCTCCTATCAATGTCCACCTTCTTGCCCTTCCCTAGAAAATTAAATAACCTCATAGGAACTGTCATACTGTCTCTCAGTCAATCCCAAATAACACAATATATTTATTTTTTTCTATCTAAGTAGATGCAAACTAGCATATCCGTCAAAAAACTCCCAGATACGTCCTTGGATACAAAACACATTCATAAACACAGACCAAAACAAAACATGACACTCCACAAACGGCCATTTTCGTATAGAGTAACGAAAGATGTTTGAGAATTATTTTGACATTTAAAAGCAGAGACAAACTGGTTTTGTTCCTAAAATCAGGCTACCAACATTTAATAAACAAAAAAAAGCAAATGGATGGAAATTAAGCCGCTATTCAGCGGTCTGGGCAATCTACGGATGTTTTTTTCAGGTTGCAATTTTGCCCTAAATTTAAAAACACCTGTATATAAGAGGAAATAGTATAAAAGGTTACCTCTTATACTATGTACAAAATTATAATAAAAATAAATTACCTTTCAAAAGCAAACAATCCTCTTTAGTAATAACAACCTCTCCGACCTGACCGAGATCACTCATCTGGACATCTTCTATTTTTACCAGGTTACTATCGTCTCCAAATACCACGCCTCCGGTTGCAACAGCCATATCGTAAAGTGACGCTTTGCGGTTATCACCAAAGCCGGGCGCTTTGACAGCAGCCACTTGCAATCCGATTTTTAGGCGGTTCATGACCAGAGTTGACAGAGCCTCCCCATCAATATCCTCCGCTATGATGACAAGAGGCTTACGTTGGGAATTGGCCAACTCCAACACCGGAATAAGTGGCTGGATGCTACTAATTTTTTTCTCACAGAATAGAATAAGCGCATCTTGGAATTCGACCTTAGCACCTTTTGATGAGTTGATGAAGTAAGGTGATATGAAGCCACGGTCAAATTTCATGCCCTCTATAATCTGAAATTGAAATCATTTTGTATTTAGCGTTTGACTATCTATCTTTATTCACTATCTAACAAATGCTATAATGTCTTATAACGGGGGGTTGCAAGTGTTTGCCTCGCTTTGCAAGTGGTACCTACTTCGGTCAGGAAAAAATATTATGGGAAAGGAATTTCTCGCGTTTCTCACTGTTTGCCGCTCGTGACATCAAACGTTGTGAGAACTGCAACTATGTGAGTTCGACACAGTGGATTTCTAAAATCTGAAATGTGAGAAGTAGTCGGCTGTCTTTATTCAGTCAGTCTACGGAAATTTACAATGTGTGAATCATATATTAGACGATTTCACAATGCCCTTAGTTTGTACTAGCATGTGCTGGAATGTGGGTACAGTCTCTTTCACACATATAGGATTGCTCATAGAGCTATGAGCATAGTGTCCACATGACATTTGTCGCCTGACTTCACACAGTACAAACCTCGAAAGTATTTATCGAATGTGCCTTAGTATCTCTTTATGCCAAAATATTTCGCCGCAGCGATTATGGATGCAAGGTTATAATAATGTATTCACGATATAATCAATTATTATTATTAGTTTTAGGCAAGCAGCTTATGCTGATAAGTCTAAATCTGCACTTGTATCGTCTCTGATAAACTTATCCAGTCTGTTCTTAAATTCATTCACATTTTTGGCACTTATCACTGCGCTTGGTAACTTATTCCATGCATTCACCACTCTGTTTAACAGGAAATTCTTCCTTGGATTAGAACTAAAGGTTGTACTTGAGAGTTTTAAATGATGTCCTCGCAAGTGTGAATTTGTATTAATTGGGTTTCAAAATTTGGAACATCATAATAGGTAGTTAATATCTTGTAGGTCTCTATAAGATCGCCTCTCGCCCGCCTTTGCTTTAATGTTGTCAGTCCAAGTATATTTAGCCTTTCTTCATATTCCAGATTTTTCAGTTGACTTGGTATTTTCGTTGCGCATCTTTGCACCTTTTCTATGAGATCCATGTCTTTAGTGAAATAAGGATTCCATACTTGATAAGCATATTCCAGTATTAGTCTTATGTATGATATATAGATCTTTAAGAAAAAGTCCACTGTCAAATTATGGAGAGCCTTTCTTATTAAGAATAGTAAGGAGTTTGCCTTTTAACGATTGAGGTGATGTGCTGTTCCCACCTAAGATCTGACGAGATTGCTCACCGAGAACTTTTTGTGACTCAACTACTTTGAGTCGGGTGAAATTTGGGGTATTTATTTTTTACTTTTTTATCCCAGTATTTATATTGTATATTATAATGATTTTTGACAGTTTAGGCAATGCCTTTAAGCCTTCACAAGCAGCACGCGCCTGGTAATAAGTGCAGGCGGTGTATATGCACTGCAAAAGTGGCCTGGTGTAGCAGTAGTATGAATGCCTGCTTCTGATCCAGAGTTCTGGCGTTCGAACCATAGAGGGTTCATCTAACGTGCTGAGAATATTTAAAGGTTTTTTCTTAGCAAATTCGACTGGGATTAAGTAACAAAACAACCAAGTAAGAATCAACTTTCAGTTTGCTTGTAACGAAGAATCGTTCAACAAGGAGAAAAAAATCAAAATACTCTTTCCCGACAACACAAGTCTATACCTTTCGTGAATTTTACATATTAATAGAAATACAGTAAGCCGATGACGCTTTTAAGCGCAAACGGCAACTGGCATATACATCAATGACGAGATATCGCGTCATCGGCGCTGAGTGTGTTAACAGTTTTAGCACATGAATTTTAAACTACCTCAAGCTCATCAACTAGAGTTTTGCCATCCTTTACAGTAATGACTCCTTCACGTCCAACTCTCCTCATGGCATCTGCAATCAATTTGCCCACTGCTTTGTCTCCATTGGCTGATATCGTCGCCACTTGCGCTATTTCTTCGGGTGTAGTGACAGGTTTGGACATCTCCTTTAATTTGATTTTTACAGATTCTACAGCCAACATAACACCTGTTTAACGACAAAAAATAAATTATTCTTAAATACCTTTAAAAAAACTAACTAATATGAATTTAAACATTATAAACCTACTTAAACTAAATGTAATCTGCCTGAAAACAATATCAATGAGATAGCAAATGAGAGCACATAATGTAAACAAATGTTAAATAATAATTGATATGATGTTGACAATCGTCGCCATGTTGAGTAAGATAATGTTACACAGCTTAATCATGGCATAAATGAGATGAATCATAAATTTGAAATAATAGCCTAGTCTGTCCTACAGTATAAGGAACAAATCAAAAAGTTTCACCTAAATCGACTCTCATTCCACCTTGTAAGCAAAGCCCTGCGGGCAACAATTTAGATTCTGACCAAAATACCTAAATTTACAAATATTTTGCAAATGAGAAAAGATATTTTTTTTTTGTTCAATATTTTTCAAATGTTCCTTTTACAATAGTCTTTCAATGTCAAACAAAAAAAATGATGAATGCCATCTTATACTTCTATGAATGTCAAGTCTATTTTTACATGAAAAAATTAAAACTGAATTATTTGTATCAAAAAATTTGTACTAAAAATAAATATAAATGCAAGCTATAATTGTGGTTTTTTTTTCAGCTGTTAAAACACTCAATTTTAAATTTCATAGGTATTGCAGGGAATTAAAGCAAACAACACACGCTAATGACGTATTTGTACATTCTTGCAGATGATAAGAGAACAAATTTTAAAAATAAATATGTGCAAGGATTATAGAGGTAAACTCGCCGTATTATAGAGGTATAAGAACCTCAATAAAGCTCAAACTTAAAAGTTTAATGAATTACGGTCGAATTTTGACCACTGGGCGACCACTAGTCTAAATAAATGAGCGATGAGTACGTACCTCGTCTTATTTCTACCGGATTTGCACCTTTAGAAATTTTCTCAAATCCCTCTTTAGCAATTGCCCTAGCCAGGACCGTCGCTGTGGTAGTGCCATCTCCTGCTTCTTCGTTGGTGTTATTCGCTACATCCTGTACCAACTTAGCGCCAATGTTTTGGAATTTATCTTTAAGCTCGATTCCCTTGGCAACAGTGACACCATCCTTGGTTATTTTCGGGGTACCCCATGACTGCTCCAAAATTACATTTCGACCCTGTTTGTAAAAGGAAGGCAGTGATTATATTTTCCGGTATTTTTGAAGGATTTAACACTTCATTGGTCGGCTATTTCAACTTATAAAATACCGCAGAATTAAAAATAAAATAATTAATAAATATTTTTTTAATTTGCCGTATTTCTAAGTTGGCCACTCTTCATATTGTGACGACATAGCTTCTGAAATAGTTTTAATATTTTATATTTGGCATTAAAATTTAAATTTGGGTTGAAAAAACATCTTTCGAAAAATTGTTCAACGTTTGGATATTCATTTTACTTAATTTTATATTTTACATGGTAAATTATTACTGTAAAGTTCTTATTGGGTAGTGTATAAATCAAAGCCTTGAATATAGAAAATGGGACCAAACTGGCGTTTCACTGACTCAACCCCTGCAGCTTATATTTCAAGTATCTATAGCACGGAGCTTATGCTCCATGCTATAGATACTTGAAATATCTTACATTTGATAAGCCTCGGCCAAGCGAGTTTCATTTCAATATTATTACTGTAACATGAATTTTATGAACTTTATAAAAAAAACATAAGGGTAACTTAAACAAGTTACCCTTATGTTGGAGAAAAAGAGCATTGGTCCATAGAAGTGGTCTTTTTGGATAACTTTTAAGTGTGTTTGAGGTATAATTTATGTATTAAAAATCATTATCTTCTAACATATAGCAATAAATACAAAGAAAAATATCTTCAAAGTGATTGGGCACTATTTTTCGAGTGTTTTTAAGAATTTTATTAATTTTTAGAAAAATTTTACTTATTTAATAGAAGTAAATTTCATGAATATCACAAAAACATTTTTAACATATTCTGTACGCTTTCTTTATAAGAAGGAAAATCCTAAAGTATTTATATATATGAGGTTTCTATCTCATCTACACATGCTTGTCACGAGTCTCGTGCTTTTACGCTACTCCTACTTTAGAGTTTATAGCGGCAATAGCGTTTTTTAGCTTGAACTAAAATAATATGTTATCCCTATGTGGATATTTGATTTTCATAGTACATTCAGATCCTTAACAAGGGGGAGGGGTAGGTCAATGGATTTTATTTTGGTATAAATTTAAATGTTCCGACTATGGACAGATTTCCCTTATCTAATTGAAATTATTTTCGGGACAGAGTTTTGTACAAACATTATATTAAAACGGATTTTTTTTTTATATTTTTCACATTATTACGTCTAATAATTTTTATGTAATTTTTTTGTATTTTTATGTGCTGATTTTTTTTTTTTATAAAAATATAAAATTTGAAAATAATTTTACAATAACCGTTTTGTACATAAATGAAATACCCGTTTTCTGACCGTTTCTAATCATATATTTTAAATGTTTCTTCGATACATACCAGCCGGCTCACGAGCCAACTCAATTCAACTGGTAATAAAATTAAAAATCAGATGATTATTACACTGATTAAGTAGAAAAAATTATTTTATGGAATAAGATTTTCACCAATTAATATTTGAGCATTAACAAAGTTATAATATATTTACTATTGTTAATTTGAATTAATAGTATAACAAACAGAAATTGATCATAATATTTGCAGATTATCATGCAGATTTTTTCCACTCAGTTTTTCCAATCTAATCAATTAACCGTTCCTTAATCACCATAATCTTTAAAATCAACATTTTACACAAAGCCCAAAACATTTTATATTACCCGTGGATATTCTTATTTAACGCATATTTTTCCTGGACCTGACAGATTTGAACAGATTCTCACAGCTTGGACCTGCGGATGGCATTCGGCGCCTCACGTTACGGTATTTTTTTTTTATCTCACCCACACAACGCTTCACAACGGAAACCAGATTAAGTATAATTTCAAACAGCTATAAAAGAAATGTCATACTCGAACTATAAATTTTATAGATATGCTGTTGCTGGTGTGGTGGTGTTTAAGCCCTTTTGCCCAGCCCCTCCCCCAAGTTCATACTTCAGAAAAAGTTATATTTATATTGGACCAGTGGTTTCCTATTTTATTGTGTATACAGAAATAAAAATATGAAATTCGTATGGCTTGTGATGTCAGGGTGGCGCTATTAGTCGCAGTTTCGACCGCCGTATTGTTGTTTTCATGATGCGAGGCCGTTCATTACACACCAACCACACCTTTAAGTCTGTAACCGAATGAGTGTTTTTTTTTTTATATTTTGTTACTTAAGTCAGTCGACAGTGTTGAGAAAAATGACCCGGCTGGATTTGACCCACTGGGGATGCGAACACGAGACCTCTGGATTTAGAAGCAGGCGCTTATACTACTGTGCCACAAGGCCGTCGTGCTACTATTAACTATAAACTCAGTTAATATAGTATTATAATATTAGCATAGATGTAATCTTAAATATTTAAATCAAACCAACTTTAGGCCCCATTGTAACTGCTACGGCATCGGCCAAAATGTCAACTCCTTGAAGCATTAGAGACCTCACCTCAGCACCGAAACGGACATCCTTGGCATAAGTCCTAGAAGCCAGATATACATGACGCTTAAAAAGCGCTCTGGGAAGGCGGAGCATCTGCAAAAGGAAAACCATAATATAGTACTCGAAAAAGCTATTGAAAAAAGTTTTCTATAAATCAGTCCAATAATTTCAGAATTCATCATGTATGTACTACGGATACCTCAGTATAAATAGTTATTCAGTAACTCATCGTAGATGATTTTGCCGCAGTGTAAGGACAATAAATAAAAAATTAAACCCAAAACATGTAACTGTATCATATATTTATTACACATTGCTTAGCTCTTTGCCAAGCAATGTATAATAAATAATAACAACATTTATAGCCTTTTCATAAATAAAAAGACATTTTTAGAGGACATACTTAACACTAACATTTAATAATTATTAGTACTGTGCTGTCTGTCAATTAGCACAACAATAATAATGTTTTAATAAATTAAATCTCAAGTCCATGCTGTGGGTCTTCGGTTCTAAAACAAATGGACTAGTGTGTACAGATTTTGCTTTCAATTAGCTCTCCATTAAAAAGCAATTCTGCTTAACTAGTCTCCAGAAATGCTCAAATTCTCAACGCATTCTAGCACACGATCGCGGACCCAAGCAAGACGGCCCTTGTTTGTTGGAACAAATAATTTGACAGCTCTCGTAATCTTTGTAAATTCCCATCATACATATTCAGTGATGTCTTGTCTGATTGTAAGTCGCACTCGAACAAGGTAGAAAAGACACCGATATCGCTATGACAGTGGCCTGCTTTTAATTTGTGAAACTATTAACTCATCAATAGCCAAAAGGTGAATCACAAAGAAAGCCCCCATAAACCTATTACCCAACTGAAGGACCCAACTTTGAAAATGAAGCAATTATATGGTATATCGATGACTCCAAGAACGGAAACAATATAGGATCAGGCATATGTGGGGTGACACCCAGACTCGAAAAATCGATCAACTCCAGCATATTCCAAGCAGAGCTATATGCCATAATTGAAACTGAGCATGAAAGCATCGAACGATCCTATAAAAATATAAGCATATACATACTTTCAGACATTAAAGCAGCTCTGAAGACCATCAACTCCAACGTCAAAGCTAGTATGTGTGCAACTATTCAACACCCTTGAAAAACACAACAGAGGCACACTTATGTGCCTACCAGGTCATTTGGGTTATTTAATGGCAACGAAAAAGCAGACGAGCTGGCCAAGAAAGGTGCTAGCATGCCTATGATCAGCCCAGAACTGGCCTGTGGCATAGCAAAAAGCACTACCAGCAGACTGCTAAATATCTGGGCTAGAAATTAAAGCCAAAAGTACTGGCTAGAAATGCCCAGACAAAAGCAAGCCAAAGAACTCATAGTAAGATTCTTGCAAACAACACTCTCTGAGCTATTGATTTTAAGCCAGAATCAACTAAGGATCCTAACCAGATCCTTAACAGCCAATTGCAAGCTGAACAAACACCTGCACAAATTGAGCCTATTGACCGATGACAGGTGCAGATTCTGCCAAGAGAGCCCAGAAACCCCTATACACCTACTGGGTTAATGTGGGCCCCTCATCTAGAAAAGGTACCAGCTTCTATGTAACCATCTCCTCAAGCCAGAAGAGATTAGAACCATTGCACCCAAACAGATACTTTATCTACAGTACAGTAGTATCTAGAGGAAGACCTATAAGTGTATTTAAAAATACAGTAGTTATGCAAAGGACGAGGTACACAGCAGGCAAATAAACCCCCATATCCACTAATATACATAACGTAATATATCACTTCGTGATCAGTATTCTAAAATTAGCAAAATCTCCAACTTAGTCCTTCTGATTCCTTATGTAGATGATTGGAATCCTACTAGATCAAACACCTATGACCGGAAAAATGTCTTCCGTATATATTACGCACCGATATAAATCCTCCAAAAATGTACCCACTTTGAAAACTGTATCCATTAACTTCAAAACAATGGCTATAAAAAGAGAAAACGCCAACAACCGTTTAACTTATAAACAATCAACTTACTTGATGTTTCAATGAATGGTCACATGTTGGGCATATTTTAAAAACTCTAGCAGTCAGTCTACGCTAATATTTTAAAACACTGATACGGCATGCCATTCAAACCTCCGTAATAACTTGAAACGTGCGACCTTCTCTCAGCCGTTCCAGACCCGCTAATCGTCCGCATTACACGACTTTAAATTACAAGTAATAAGTAAGTATCTCATAAACATTTTCTCATTTTTAACACAGCGAGATCGCCATGCGACTGAACGCTAAGAGCTATTAAGCATAATTGGCGTAGTGCGTTTTTCATGCTGTGTTAAAAAATATCGTTGGTAATGTGTTTGGTCACAGAATAACAAAGGCAAACTGCAATATCAGCAGCCCATAAATGTGAATAACCTCAAATAAAAATAACCAAAACAAAATCTCCCGAATATTTCGCTATATATTTACTTTAGTATTCCGAACAATTGAAAAGTAATAGTCTCCGTTCCGAACACACACTACAATGTCCGTAAGTATCACGATTGATAAATCCGATTCGATTTTGATACTTAATTTTGCAACTAATTACGATCATGCCACAATGAACTGTCGCTGAACTCATGACGATCACCAAAATCACAATTTTATTTGAAATTTCACTTTCATATAAAGAACGCTCTCGAATATTCAAAATGATACTTTTCGCGGCTTCGCTAGTGGCTAACCGCTGTAAAATAATATGTAGTCAATTGTCAGACGCGAAGATTCGGTCTTTCTCGATGCTGTCTAAATTTTGACAAATATTATGAATCAACCCATTGCCGCCGAGACTGAAATAATTAGGTCCCGGCGAGACATTCAACTCAAATTCATAACCATAGATGTATCCATGTTCAAAAACCAAATCTTTCAGAAACAAACAGAAATATTTCACTGGGTGCTATAGTATTAGAAAGTTTTATAATTCTTTTAATAATTCTTAATAGTATGCTAAGTTCTTTTATTGACTAGGATATCTTTAGAAGCCGATAAATATTTTTAGGGATGATTTATAATTATTAACGTCTATTGTTAAAAAAAAATATTTTTGATGTGCAATGAATTGCGTGGCAAGGACACTCGCGAGTGAAAGACGATGCGTGCAAGAAAGCGGTCGCGTAAAAGAGAGACTACTGGAAAGGAAGGCTAGTGTTACAGCGTGCGCGTTCACTGATAGAGCCGTCGAAGGGGGGGGATTAATCCCCGAGGCATACACAAAGGGCCCGGGACGGAATATCGGTTACATTAAGATATCGTAATATATCCGGAATTCCGGATATAGGTCATTCCATTCAAAAGTAAAATTTAAAACATTTCATTTTTTAATGAAACCTGTTTGATTGTAGTCTATGGATTTGGTTTTGTTCCGTGTGGTTGCATAAAACATCTGTCTGAGAAAAAATGGTTGATAATAATTTGGTACTCAGCGTCTATGACCTGCGAGCTATATGGATGCGCTACGTATGGGTGTATAGATATTATAGCGCGGGTCTTCGCGTACTCGACTGAGGTAAAGTCATACGTACTAAAACTTTCTAGAACCTTTAAGGCAAAACTTGTACAATGTGTTTAACTTTAGTCCTTAAAGATAAAAAATACTTAAGAAAAAATAGAAGGTTCTTAGCATTCAACCTTTCTAACTAGATGGTCGGCCATAATTGAGAATGTGAAATCCATTGCTTCTCATCTTTTTGAAACTGAAAACATATAGGTATTCATTGAACTGTTTACTAATGGCACCAATTTGGGTAAAAAATTTAAAGGCCAACAATAAACAATTATTAATAAAGTCATCCAAGCTCGAGGATCAAGACTTGATGTCGCCAGTAAAAATGTATGATGTTTAATAGGAGAGTTGCAACATCTGCGGAACAAAGAATGGAAAAATATTTGGAACGAATTTGACGAAGCAGCAAAAAATATCGGATGGCCAGAATTTCACTAAAAGGAAAAAAGAGGACGAAAGAAAACTTTACATGAAGAAGATTGTGAAAATGAAAACGTAGAAAGTTTAACAACAAAGGTGAAATTTAAAAGAGAAGTGTCTTATGTAATATTAGACCGTGTGATTGGCGACATAACTATGCGGTTTACGTCTATACACGAACTACTCGTATGTAAGCTTTTCTCAGTTCATTGGGAATTTCGCAATTTGTCTGAAGAAGAGATTAAAAACAAAAAGTCGGCCATGGTGTAAAGATATTCAACAGACCTTCAACAAGAGGAACTTGTAGACAAAATTAACGGTTTGATATAGTGGTATTCTAGTGGTTAAGGTATTGGACTATTGACCCAAAGATCGCGGGTTCGAAACCGCACATGGTCATACCAATTTTAACGCTTCATTACCACCATTTCTAGAACAGACACATTTGTCCTAGTTGAGCAGGGGCAAAAATAATTGTTTATGACCTAGGTCATAGCATATTTTGACATTAAACTATGCAACCTTTAGAGTTATTCAGTGCTCGGTCATTGTTCGGTCGCGCCGCTCCAAGCCCCCACGAGCAAAAAAGGGATTTACACGAGCATTTTGATAAAATTAATACATTTAGGCATGAATGATTTTTGCATTTTTTAAACTATTTCTTACGCGTAATAGGGAGCATAAACACCCCCTTAAGTCTTCGGGAGTGGTCTTGAAACATTCTGTATATGTGATAACTGTATTGTACTTTAATATTTAGTTTAAGTAAATTACTTACGTAAATATTATAAACATTTGTAACAATTTAATACTGTATTCCTTGTTTAATAAACTCAAAACTGAATGAAAAAAATAAAACGAAAAACTTGATAGACGGTAGGGACCCTAATAAGCAGCTGCTGGTTTAGATTTCAATCAAAACTCTTTGTCTTCATCAACGAGTAGTTAAGGAGAAGTTGTGCAAAGTTGATGTTAAAAATTAAAGAGAAGACTGTCAGATTACACTGGTCAAAAGCACGAAATATAGAAATCGCATCCGTTTGGAAAGACCGCCTAGCCCGCAAATTTAATTATATATATATGAAACTCTATATGAGTGAGTAAAGCCGTGTCGGAAAAAAAAGTTATGTGAAGAAACGTTTTAAATGATATTAGCAACGATAAAAGATCGTTGGATATTAGGTACCTAATGACTCCGTCGTTCTTTTCTATTCGTTCGTTCAGTAAGCATCGTTGGTGTGGGTGGCGGCTATCACTATACCAGATGTTGGCAGATTTGGTGAATTGTTTTGTATATTTTTTTGAATTATTACTTAGGATAAAAGATACAGAGAGAGAGAGAGTATAGATTTAATAAAATTATCAAATATCACAAGTTTATTTAAATTACTTATCTGCCAACCTACATCATTGCCATTCATCTCTGACAGACTACTGCATGGTAGAGATGGGAAGATTACTATTTACTACTTTTGTTTCATTTTCATTTCATGAATTAATCTCATTTTGATCATATTCACATTGTGAAATTCATTAAATATGAATTTAAAAGAAGTGGGCTAGATAGATTTTAAGAAGATAGTTTGTTTTCCTTCGTAGGGTTGTTTTTTTTTTACGAAAAATAATATGTATGAAATTATATTTTAGCAAGCGACTAAAAATTTGGATACTAACACGTTTTCTTCGATAAATTTCTCCAGGGTATATATTTCTTTCTATTTTTACAGATGATATTATCGATTATTTCAAGCAGAGTGAAAATACCAAACTAAATATGAATTCTCGACTATGTGATTAATGACCAAGATTCTCTGTTAACGTCTCTTGCCCGCACATTATAAACTTACTAATCAGGATGAGAGCATAATCCTCAGCTTATGGCAGTTCGATACTCGAGCATTTAACTGGATATAAAGAAAAAATATTTTAAAGATTTTGATATTATAATAAATGCTATTTTCCTGTTGTACATTTGTCCATTAAGGTGAGCAAATATTAGCGTTCAATTTAGCCGACAACTGCGATCACTTAAATTTATTCATAAAAAAGATACGTCTAATTTATGCACCTTTAAATTAATAAATGGGAAATTATTTGATCAAACCATTTACATTAATTGAATGGCTCTAACGATTAATCAGTACGTAAGCATACACTATGAAAAGGCAAAAAGTTTCCATTCAAAATTGTAATTTTCCAATCAAAATAAATACAGAATTATTTTTATGCTTATTATTAACTGAAATAAATTAAATGCTTGTAAATATTTCAGTTCTACTTTATGACCACACTGCTAAATCCATTGGAACGGGTACCTCAATTTCTTTGTCGACATTAAAATGAGCTATAAAATATCTTGTTTTATCCATTTTTTATTAGGCTCTTCAAATTTCGATAAATGTTACTTCTAAAGAAATATTATGAGGAAATCTTTTTTAACCGAAATTTTCGTCGTGATTGCCGTGAAAATAAAATTGTATATTCTAATTAAATACGCGATTGTCAAAGTAAGAAGCGTTCGTGCTATAATTAATGATACTTTAAAGTATGTACGTATTATTTTTCATAGCCTATGATACTGACATATTTCACCGTGTTAAATGAAACTGATTTCATGTGACTTTTCATAGCTACCATAAACTATGCCATCACCAATGATCGCACGTGACGTGTCAAAGAAACTGTCAAATGCTGTCAATCAAGCAATCCCAACATTGTCAAAGGCTTTGTTGTAAATATTCTCGCCAGCTTTTGTGTGTATAAGTTTATTATTATTGTTATCCTTTCGTGCTCGCTCTATCTAACAGAGATTTATACGCACGTATTGCTTTTGAACTGATAAGGCGTTCCGACCATGTAGTAAACAAGCAGCTTACTACATACAGACACAACCAAAAGCGTAGTTCATCGTGTACGAATCAAACCGGTATCGTCGGCGCCTATATAACCGGCGATTTGTCCTCGGCGAGGCATTTTCTTTGGGCAACCGCCTACGATCGGACTTGTTTCATTTTTCGTGCACTTTAATCAACTTTCAAGATGGCAGGGCGTGAACCGGCAGCCGACCAGCTCATCACATTCAAGAAGACTCTGGAGGTTTGTTATTTATGATAAAACATTTGCGTCATCACTATTTTGGAGGTATTTTCGCTTGTTATGCTGCCGATTGTCAATGTAACATACCTTCTTTGCTTTATTTTTCCTAATCTGGTACGTTTATCGTTGACCTTTGATCAGACATTTAAATTAGCAAGCGCCTTTTTTTTAAATTAGGGCAATGCGTAAGTTCTTGAGATTTTACTTTTCATATATATAAAAACAATAACCAAAATGTATAAATTATTATAGGCACATTATTGCCTATGTAGTTGTAGTACTTTAAGGCTGTCATTGTTTATAACAAACCTGTTTAGAATGCTATACTTAGAGGTGGTAAAGGTCATTACTATTGAGATGTAAAGTGTAAATCAGACACGAAAAAGAAATGGTGTTAGTACTTAATTCAACATAGCGTATGGTGAGTTTGTTAAAAGTTTTTTATAATGTTCATTTGGACATTATTTTGTACCTTAATGAAATAATGTTATAGGCATATAAATTGAAAATACCCGTAAAAAGAGGTTTAGCAAAGTAATATTTGAAAACTACAGTATCAAATTTCTTGAGTAGCAAATTTATTTCTCGATAAATAAGCTCAAGCTCTAAAAAACCTCTGTGTGGTTTTTCATTTTTAAAAACCTACAAAATTTTCTAGACAAATGACAATAGCTCAATCTCTAATCTTCAATAGCTGTCAATTCATTTCAAATACAAGTAACATACTTATATTATTATTATATAAGTGCACTACTTTTATATGTTACTTTAGCAGAAACCTTTCATGTAAGATAGATTAAAGATCAGTCGAATATTTGTTAACGTATCAGCGATAAACCACATTTACACCAAATAGAAGTGGCTCCTTACAGCTTATATTTTAAGAATAGTTTAAACTATACCTATTCACATGCTGATTAAAAAGATTATTAATTATTTTGTACGGCCTATATTTGCACAATTTTAGTAAGTATTGGTACTTAAGTATGCTTTCTAAGACTTTATAATTTTTGCCATTTGTTAAGGGATCTGAATTTTGGATATTCTTATTCAGATATGTTTAGTTGCTAAGCGAGAAATGATAACACAAGGTCAAGGTAACCTTTATTGTTGGCACTCTTGGATATTTTTTTTTATATTGACGTAATATTTTTTACCTAATCAGTTTCAAGTGTAGGTACGCATACAAACATATATACGGTTATTAAATAAACAAGTAAATTATTAAGATACAATCGGTACTTTAAATTAATTAGGACACACAAGTAACTGTTCATTTAAACAAGTTCATTTAAAATATTTACATATATAGAATTTGAAAGGAGTCAGAAGAAAAAGCATGTGTAAATAACGCCTTGGTTTTGTGACTTATCGAGTATTGATATGGGCATACGAACTTTGGGTACATATAGATCGTACCAATTAACGGGTTATCTATGGATTAATTACCTTAGTTTTGTCACTCTTCAAAGGTACGTCTATCTCTTTCGAAATTTTACGTTAAGTCACATAATTTACTTTTTTTAATCAGTTTAATATTGTTAGTTTTGATTAACTGACTGACTTCTAAAACTATGACGGCCCTAGTCCATATAAATCTGTATAGGTTACATGACTTACGGATAAACATTATTCTTAAATTTCAGAAGTTATTTTAATTAATAGTTTACCGGCATGTTTTGCACCGATACACATAGATTACACATCTTATACACTTAGAATAGGTATAAATTAATTTTATATTAATTTTATAAGTTTTATTTTAAATACTGGAACTTTAACAGGGACAAATCGGAGCATTATTCTATATGGGGAAGCCAAACAAAATATGTATTATAAAGATGAAATGATACAAAAGTGTAATATGTATATTTCGATAAACCGCCAAACGTGTAAATGTGGCAGTAAAACACTATCAAAGTATTAAAACTTATGGAGTAAAATCTCCCTGTCCCATCATCATACGTTCCGTTGTCGCAAAATGGTTACCAATTAATTACTTAGATACCTTTAAATTATTCTTTTTAATTGTGTAATACTTTTATCAGAAACATCTTATAGGAAGCATTATGATTATTATTTTATTTTTTTTATTATTTTGGGCCCTACCTAACTAAGCCAAATGTGCTTATGCTAGTCAGAGGAGATGGTGGTAATGAAGACACTGAGTGCGGATTAGATCCCACAACCACTGGGTTTATAATCAAACACTAGACTACCACTGTCTCGATTGATACTATTCAAAGTTATACATATATTTACATATCAGCGGTATTGTTAACGTATCAACGTACCTTTCTAGATTATTATTGAAGCAATTAAACGCTAAATGTAAACATCTTGACAAGGCCAGATGACCAGTCACTCCTTCTAAAGGGCACTAATATGCTGATTGAAGGTACCTCCACACTAAGGTCAGACCGAAAGTTCGATCTCGGTTTCGGCCAGTCTTGGCCAAAAATCTGGATTTGGTTTCGGTCTCGGTATCGGCTAAAACAAGCCGAGTTTCTTGGCCCGGGATTACTTTGCTGTTCGTCGGGCGTCGAGATACACAATAAGATATTTAAATTTGTCGCATTTTCGGCGCGCACAGCCATTAGGATCCTATTCCCTGCAGGATGCACCGACTACTAACCGAGTAGCCAATGAGAGCTCTACCAATATTGACCTACCATCATAATAATCTTCGTGTCAACTATTATTGTCAAGTCTGAATTCTTCTACATACTGAGACTGAGAATAGTAACATAAATTATGAAAATCATTTATATGATGAAACTATGAATAGGAATTTAATTTGCGTACTTAATCGGCGATTTTCCTACGTAAAATATTCTGTGCCTTCGTTTATAGTAACATTTATTTGCCCCAGGTATAAATCAAAATATTTAACAGAAAATGGGATTGCTTTAGCAAAGAAACAAATAATGGAAACAATAACAGCCACCTTGCAGTTAAGCCAAACACCTATTCCAGCAACGCCAAGAAATTTATTTTCACGACAAATTACAGGAGAGACCAGTCTATGGGCAACTCATGATTGAAAATTGTATTGATGACGATGAAATGCAAGGTCACGATGTTATTATAAATGCTATAGATGTACACGAACTAGCTATTAATTCCTTTTTAGAGTTATAGTACTTTGTTACTACTGAGGCAAATAGCCTATTTAATCTATTTGCCCCTGTAGTAGTGTTTTCTCGGTCTCGGCTGAGACTGCATTTTATTCTCGGTCTCCGTATGGTCTCAGCCAAGACTAAAAAAGGTGGTTCGGCCAGACCTTACTTCACATGTGTTTAATCAAGGTCGATGAGGCATTTTATTACCAAATTCTTTCTATGCGAGTGTCGCTTTTTTACAACACCGTGTTATATACTGATTTCTACTTATCAATATATTTTACAATTTTTAATAACTCGAGCGTTTAATTGCATAACATTATTTGACACATAAATTAAATAATTTTTATTGTATATTTTATGTATAAAGTTAATGGTAACTCGGTAGACTCCTCCGAGGACGTTTTGGTATAGTTTGTGATATATTTAACTGTATTTACCTATATCCAAAATTTATTACCTATTTAAACAGAGTTTCAACTTTTGTGTTTTTTCTTAAGTGTCATAAAATCATGAAAGTTTTATTTTGTATCTTACAGTTAAAGCTTTACCTTTGTAATACAATCATTTTTCTTTTTTATATTTTTACATGTAAAAACGGTTTTGCCGAAGAATATAGAAAGGGGAAAAACATTTTGTGTTTTATTAATGAACAATCAGCATTCTGGTCTATTATAACGCTCTGTGCTTTAAGAGATCCTGAAGTTTCTTCACATCTGAGAAGTCACCGTCAAGCGACTTGTTATTTACACTGTTATTATAATCAATTTAAATAGGTGTCTATTATAAAAATAAATTAAAAGCGAAAATTTTACGCGTTGTAAAAAGCATCAAGCTATTTGTATGAAATTTCAAGGCATTTTATTTAAAAAAAAAGTGTGACATGCAGTAAGTACCTACGCATTTTTTTTTTGTAAAAAGTACTTCATTTCAGTAGCTTTCTATTAGATGTGCACTTTTGCAAACGACATTCTAGTTTGTCTTTTTTGAAAATGGATATACTTACCTCATATGAAAGCTACTAAAATGGTGTAAATTACCGAAATCTCTTTTATTATATTTCATATTGCCTGAAGATTTTTAGAATACCATCGTAGGATATAAAAACATAAGTTATATAAATGTAATCATAGGTTAGCTTAGATCTGCTAACTGTCTGCATAAAATTTTATAGTTAAATCATTCTTAATTTAGCATTTAACTGCATCATACGAAATCATGTTTTCTGCTCTCTGCTTGATACCGGCGCTTAATGAAATAAAGTTTTTGAGAAACTTACTGATATGACATTATGATTGTTCAAGAACCCTCACGGACATTGCTCAGGGCGTCCCAAGACCATCCCCTAAGATCTTAGGAGGTGTTTATGTTCCCTATTACGTGTTAGAAATTGTTTAAAAAATGCGAAAACAATTCATGCCCAAATTTATTGATTTTATCAAAGCGCTCGTGTAAACTCCCTTTTTGCTCGCGGCACTTGTCCAATGCAGGTCAATGATCTGGCGTGGCGCATCCTCGCTAGCGACCGAACTTATGACAAGAGCGACTTTATATTATCGCATAAAGTTCACAAATTTTTTACTCGGAAACCATCATGAATTTTTGCATGAGGTCACCACGCATCATATTTGAAATTGCAGGGCCAATAAGCTGTTTTTTTTTTATCGGAATGGTTTGGAATACTATGTAGTACATGTTCATATAATGGGTATATATATGTATATGGACACGGTGTATATTCCATAATTATTATAGGTACTTATCGCCACGGTAAGACCGCCACCCAGTAACGTTTGAATGACTCAAATAATTAACATATTAAATCTTATTTTATCTAGTAGAACGAACATATTTTTCAATTTATGGTATCTTATCGTTCACCAAAATAAGTAGGTATAACGATGAGAAAAATAAGTAGAAAATCGTGTTTATTTTTAATTCCGATAACACGCAGGTTTGGTACCTAGCGATACGCCGACTGTCGCTTATCTCGCAAAGTTCCTAAATAAAAACGCAATGTCTGCGTAGCACTAGGAATGCACATTTTTAACAGACTTCAAAAAAGAAGGTTATTTATTGTTTCGGAGTGGATTGAGCGATTTCGCATATGATAAAGATTTTGTCAGGCATTGAAGCATTGAAGTTGCAATATGGTGGCGACCACCATCTGTGATTTACCAATCACTATAACTTTTTCCCCTAGAGATCGTGGTAGTCTAGTGCCAATTTGACGCTTCATTATCACCATCTCCCCTGACTCCAGCACAGGCATATTGGCCTAGTTAAGTAGGGCTTAAAAAAAATGTATACGATCTAGGTAATAGCAATTCTTTTTATTTAAAAACAAAAATTGAGCCAGCGAGATTATGATTTTAGTGAGAGTACGTGTGCGGGTTAGAGTATTTCAATATAAGTTCAGTCAATAGAATATTTCAGTATAAGTATTACAATTCATATTAGTCGCATCGAAAATGTTCAAAAACTATTATTAAAACATCTAAATTTCCTAGTTTTTCGACATACGCGGAGGGAATTTCTCATTATAAGATGACCACGCTAGAATTTAGGCGTACTCTCGCAGACATGGCTTTCCTATATGATGTGATTAACCAGAAATTCGATAGCTAATACTTGATTGGCAGCATCCCCTTCAGGGTTCCGTCCAGAAATACCAGAAACACCCATTTATTTCAGGTCGCCCGGCGTAATACTAACCATGCACAAAACGCGACGATATGTAGAGTCCTGAGCGCATACTCGTATAATGAAAAATTCAACCCAGTTGATATATTTCCAAGAGAATAAGGTTTTATTTATGCGTGAAATTCGTAAGGCAAGTTATGTTCATTAAAATATTAAACATTCGTAAGTTTATTATGTTATTTTTAAATTATTTATTATATCGCTAATAATATGTAGGTTTATATACACGCACTAAACACACACACACACACATGCAACAAATGGCACCACACTCCACACACAGTACACATTATTTAAGTTTGATTTATTAATTTTTTGTTGTCAACCATTTTCATGTTTGGTACATTTTTTTGGCCATGTAAATGTAGTGTTAGAGAATTGTCTTCCTGTATCGCTGTTGTATTTTTTCAAAATAAATAAATATAACACTGCGAACGTTGGCTATAAGACACGCCGGAAGATATTGTTTAGCGACAGTAAGAGCGCCCCTTTTCACATGTTTTAACAATACAAATCTTATTTTTTATTTCCGAAAAAGTTTGCACATTTTAAAATATTTCGTTAAGTTCTACCTAAATGAGCAATGCCCGTACTAATATGCTATTAGATTGTCCAATTTCGCTAAGCATGAATGTGATGCACATCATATTTACTGCGTAATATCATAGCCGTGCCAAGACGCGTCGCTTAAGTTCTTTTATAAATATTAGCCTGATTATAGAACGTTTTCCTGTTGGCTAGTTACACGCCCATTGATAGACTGGTCTTTGGGGGGTCATTCGATGTCAAGCGAATCATAAAAACAACCATGAAAAGAATACCTACTGATACTGCGCGCATAACAAAAGCGTTTATCAGTAAGTGCTTTATTATTATCAATATTGCTGGTAAGCGTTTTAATTTGTTACATATTTTTTTTTAAGACATGAAAATTCTAAAACAAATAACCTTTTTATTCGGTACTGCCCACGTTACACTAACTTGAGCGCTTAGCTATCTATTTAGCGTTGTTAGTCAACGAGAATGTTCTCAATTCGATTTGTATGTTTGTTTTTTGTTGTTTGTTGTTCATTCATTACTCATTTTTTTTGGCTTATGATAGGGAATTTGGTGGTGACATTATAAGGTAAAAAAATAAAGTTTTGTCCTCGAAATAATATGACGCAACTTCAGTATATTATAATGAAATCAAAGACAAGATTTGAGACCCGTCACTTTCTTAGCGCCGCCAATTTATAACAAAATTAAATATTTCTGAGAATGGCTACGTCTGTTCACATTTATATTTATTATACCTTATACAGGAAGTTTTATACACAAATCTGGCACATACTCATATCAATGTTATATTTATTATACCATAAGTAAGAAATGATATTTAAAAATACAAAAAAAAAACAATCATCCCCAATTTATTATATTTTTTAACATATGCTGTCAATTCGGTCAGTGTGTGATTTCTGATGCCGCACCGATCAATAATGGCTTTGACACCATTACGGCGTACGGCGACAGCTTTCCACTCACACCAAAGACATTATTACTATTTACAAGCTTATAATTTTCTCGGTAATTTTGATGAAGTTTCATACATATTCTTAACAAATAACATTAGAAATCACAGGACCAAACAGCTGTTTTTTTATCGGGAATGGTCTTGGGAATGTTTAATAAAATTATTTTATTTTTTATCATGTGCTATATTAAAAAATAATTGCTTAGATTGAATTATAATAATTGAATTGAGGTTTTATAAAAATAACAGCATAGTTTAATGCTATTAAATACAAAAATACACAAATAAAAAAAAAATGCGGCAACCTATGCGGCAGCTTGGTTGTTGCTAGGTTGTTCTCAATTGCATTCAGCGATGTCTCGATGGCCAGGTCGGTGCCTGCCTACGAGAGTGCCTACTTGTTAAAACCGTTATACGAGTTTGCCAGACCATTGCACTCGCTTTTTATGCAGTTACTTGGCCACTGGCCGCGGTTGGCTGACAAACACAGAGGTCGTCTCGACCGCAAATATTATAATCTTTGGGAATCGAACGAACCGTTTAAAAAACAATATTTAGACATTCTACTAGTGCATCGGGCATTAAAAATATATCGAACCTAAAATAGAGTAAGAAAAGTTTGTTTTTTAATTTCTCTATTATGAAGCTGTAATTAAATAAAAACCAACAATTGATTACTGACCGGGCAAAGAGTAAACCCTGACGCCCTATGCATGTTTTGCATGAATTTTATTAGTTTAATTTACTAGGCTGGTGCGTCTTAAACAGATGTCAAATGTCAGCCAATTTGTCCGCATTTTGCAGCGAAAGAGTGAGCCTAGAATTAACCTCCATTTTTAACTCGCCTTTAATGATGCATCCCTCTCCTGTTAATGACCTAATATTTTCTTGACTCTTGCCTAAGATTCTTTCATACAATGTTTGTATACGAACAAACTTAGATCTTTATAAATTGTATCGATTTCGAAAGCGATTTTTGCAGTTATTAAATATGCAAATATTATAAAGAGAGAAGGGGATTAATTGTGGGAAAAAGCCATGTTTTTTTTTATTATAGTGCATTTTACCGATCGTTGAATAAATTATTCACTGCATTGCAGAGCCCACGTTTTGCTTTCAATAAGTCGATTCTGCATTCTTAATAGAACTATCGATTGTTTTTTGATGCCACAGCGTGCATGTATCATGGATGTGATAAATGAACAATTATGGGTAATGGCCGTTTTTCCTAATTAGTTTTCTAAGGACCGCCTATGGCTGTAAATATGTCATTGGATGATATATGAAGCGCTCGTCTTCACTCGCCAGCGCCATCTTTCGAAACGGCGTCAAAGGTAAACCAACTGCGTTCAATGTCGGGGCGAAACGTTGATGCCGCATATTATACTTGCAAAAATAACTTGGAATTTTAATTGGCGTCGTTCGTATGTGCGTGTATAAATACCGGCAAGTAGGTATTCGATTGAGGATGGATCAAATCGTTTCAAGCAAATTCACGGGCTTCCGGTCCACGTTTCAAGCTGCCAGCCTTTGTCATGTGAAACTTCATACGTGTGTCCCAAGACCATTCCCGAAGACTTCAGGAAGTGTTTATGTTCCCTATTACGCGTAAGAAATAGTATAAAAACATGTGAAAACGATTAATCACCAAATTTCGCAGGCGCCGAGTGAGACCGAACAATGACCCGGCGCGGCGCGGAATTAATATAGATTGTAGATATATTTACATTTTATATAAATGTATATATTGCCTATTTTTTCAATTACAATTTGTTTAGATTGATTATCTCTCTATATTATTTAGATGTACTAAACCCCATATCTATCCTATTTTTCTTTGTAAATACTTGATACCAGTTTTATCTTCATTGTTTACTAAGGTGTTAATAGTGGCCACTCTAACGATTTTACGGCGGTAAATCGTTAACTGTAAACGTTTTACGGCAGGCACTGAGAGTAAACGTCATTCGTTATTATTGCGTATTTAACGCAAATTATTAATAAAAATAAACATTTGGTTATTAAATAAAAATGCCCATTTTAACAATAAAAAAACGGTTTTTATTACACACCTTAACCTATTAAAAACATTACATTAATAAGAAGAATGAATTGAAGAATATAAGTATAATTTTAGACCTTTTTTTACATCGCTATTTTTTTTCTCGATTTCTCATACGTCACATTCACCTCTAAATCCACTCACACCTCCATCCTCAGCCATACTCCTCACCCGAGGTCCGAACTCTATTCCTCATGCACCCCTTCCCTCACCACCCAATCCTGTCCCTCCTCCACCTACATTCGCCACTTGCATTACGGCGAATCTTTACATGTTTGGGGTATAACTAAAGAAACTTTTGAAATCACATTGAACTTACGCTATTTGAACTTGACACAAATATATTTTTAAGTTAACCGGTTTTTGAGTACGCATGTCGTGTGTAATTAAAAAAAAACTTTTCGGCACGCCACAGGCGGAGGTAGATTTTACCGGATCAAAGTATCCGCCGGCCTCGCAATTGTACAAACTAGGTTATTTGTTATTCCAAGTTTATTGTTTACATAAATATTTTTTCGTTTAAATATAGTACATATTGGTTAAGTTAAAATTGTATATATTTTAATATACATACTGTTTTTTTTATTGCAGCTTGCATATTATCCTTTGAATATCAACATTTTTAAAAATAATTTCTTTTTCTAAATGTATTGATAGATAAGTTTTATCTATTATATTTTATTATTATTTTTGAAGTTGCTTAAATTTTTCTTGTTTTCAGTTAAACTGTATTTATTTTATTGTCATGTTGAAAAATGCCCATTTTCTTTATACTTTACATGACATTATTAGTACATTAATATAGTACCTAAATATTATTACTCTGATAATTAGACACGCAAATGAACTTTAAAATGTATACGTAAATTATTTTCTCTGTAATATTTTTTTTATTTTACTGATAATTTGTATGTTGTTGCGTTTTATTATTTATTTGTCTTATTTTTTGTTGTAAAACATTGTTTCTCTTATTTTTAGTTAATCTGAAAGAACTTTAATTTTAATGATTGGTATGTCGTATATATTACAATATTATTAACTAGTTGGTTAGACCTTTTATTTATTTAATTTGAAAGTACATAACAGCGACAACAACATATTGCATATTTAAAAGTTGGCTTCATATCAATTGAAATTAATATAAAAACATAAACTATGTACCTATTTGTATTATTTTTTGGGTTTTACACTACTTTTTTGCTAACAAATTCAAATTGCAATTCGATAATGTTCGACGGTAAATAAATTATCATCATATATGCGCACGCGCATCGCGCCCGGTTTTCCCCTCCACGTGCCCCAAAAGCGGTTGACTGGACACACCATCTCATAAGTCCAGTCTTAATTAGTTCGTGGTTGCTCATATAAAAAAATATAGGGAAATTATAAGACTACAATTTACACCCCCCCAAAATCATACCTACCTTAATAGTAAGGAAGGTACGATTTTTTTGAATTTTGAAAAACCACTTTTTTCCACTCCTAGGACCAATGGTTGATGCTATCTAAAAAGTTTACTTAGATACGTTTTAGGATCTTATCTATGAAATGAATTTGATACACTCAATTTTAAAAACACAATAAGTTCGCTGGACTCAGTTGGTATCAGAGGACCCTTACAAGATCTACTTAAAAATTATCTTGAAAACCGTACATCTCGAGTGAAAATAAACAAAACTCTGAGCGAATGTAAACCTCAAAAAACGGGCGTTTCTCAAGGTAGTGTAATCGGTCCTCAAGAATACATCATATATGTTAATTCTTTGCCACTTTTAGCGAAAAATTAAAAAATACTCGAGTTTGCTGATGACACTGCGTTAATCGTGACGCATGATGACATTAATGTAGCGTCTACATTATTACAAGAGGATGTTGACAGCTTGCTCAAATGGTCACATGATCATGGACTGAACCTAAACGTTTCAAAAACCAAATTGATGCACATAAGGTCTTCCCAAAATAAATCTTCATTAAATGAAGTTAGTATCAAGGTCTACACGATATTAAACGCCAATGTGATTGTCCTGAAGTTGATCGAAGTTATCTCGGTTTGATTGTCGATTGTCGTTTTAATTGGAAATATCAAATCCTGGAATTATGTAAAAAAGTAAGGTGTCTACTGGCCAAAATCACTTTGGTAAAAAACAGTCTCCCCTCATCAATTTTAAAGGACCTTTATCGGTCCTTAGCAGAACCCATAATTATGTATGAACTGCACATTTGGGGGAACTCATTGCATACGTACATCCAGGATATTGAAAACCTACAAATACGTTTTATAAAACTGTCGTTAAACTGGGAAACAAAAAATCGCTTCCGGGAAAACTATAAAAATATCTTCAGACACTCTAACCTGCTATCTGT
Source organism: Neomicropteryx cornuta (assembly GCA_020383195.1). Lineage (NCBI taxonomy): Eukaryota > Metazoa > Arthropoda > Insecta > Lepidoptera > Micropterigidae > Neomicropteryx > Neomicropteryx cornuta. The sequence continues at coordinate 42,224,618 of JAHKQU010000018.1, forward strand.
TTTCTTATTGTGGAAATACAAAATTACCCTTTATTACCATGCTGATAGTGCTCTTAAAATCCCGGTAAAACACGAGCATAAAACAAGACAAGTAAGCAAAAAAATGCTTTCTGTCCCTAAATTTAAGAACTTATATGGCAAGCGGCAATCATGCGTGGCGGTCCCCACTTTATACAATAAATTGCCTGGCGATATTAAAGAGAGTGCTACGTTAGCACTATTTAAAAATAAATTTAAAAAATACCTCTTAGACACATGTAAAATAATTATTATGATAGAATATGTACTACTAAAATAAAAATTTGAAAATAATATCTGTGTCATGTTAGGTTTTATATTATTTATACTATTCTGTTTTTGTCTTTCATGCTCGATTTTTGTTATGCCAAAATCTACCTTCTCCAAAAATCCATGTACTCATACCTTTTATTTATGTATGCAATATTATTAGTTAAGAAACTTAACAAAAGGACCTGTCGACAGTCTCTGACTAATGGGTTCTTGCTTATTTTGATTGTAATAAAAACTATGATGAAATAAACGCCGTTGTTGACGGCATTGAACTGAAAATAAACTTTTAATCTGAGGGTGGTTTTGGGGTCCAGGGGATGTGAAACGCGAAGATATGTCGGTAGTATCCGGTAGTCCCTATTGCAATAGGTGTCTTTGTAATAAAATCTACAATAAAATATTGGTGCTACACGCGTTATTCTCAGACAAACCCTTTACTGAAATCTAAAGGAGTTTTTAACGACAGCATGTACTCTCCGTTACGCCGGTAATTAGAAGAAAATCTGTAAAGAACAAATCAGCAATATTGTTTCTGTGATTATCCTTTAGGACAAATTTCGCTGCTTCTTTTTATATAAGTTGTATATTTTGCCGCATTAAAAACATTGTGCAAAAATATTCTTTCAGCCAATGATACAGTAGTTTTTTTTCCATTTGCTGTTTGCGTTTTGCGTTTGATGTCAATGAATGAATTATCTATCACAATAGCTGAATAAATATAAGATGTTGCACGATATGCTGCTAATAAGAAGCAAGTTTCACAAAGTGTATTATTATGAAGTCAGCTGTTGCCAGCAGGTCGATGGCTAAGATGGTCATTATACCAACACGTCATTCATCGCGTCAACAAGAAATGTGAACAAAAAATCCCAGTTTGAGAGGTATTCGCCAGTGCGTGCTGGCTCTCATGTAGTATTTGTTAATCCTTTAAAAAAAATAAAACACGAATGTTACGCTGAATGAATGGCCTCCAGCCAGTGAATCGGTGCAAGTTCGAAGCTCGTAGTTTTATCTTGCTCTCGTTCCTAGCTTGGTGAATATTGTGTTGAAGGTACTGTTTGGTAAATGATTTCAAAAGAGAAATTGAAAAAAATAAAAGTTTATTTCGATTGCTTTTAAAATAAATCCTTTCCTATCTACGAGTTTCCTATACTATACCAGTGGTTTGAGGTTATTATATCTCTATAATGAGGTGAGTATACCTCCATAATTATTGCATATATATTTTTATTTTGTTTTATTACGTCTCTGCAAGCGCGTACAAATACGTCTTTAGCGTGTGTTGTTTGCCTTTATTTCCTGCAATACCTATGAAATTTAAAATTTAATGTCATTAACAGCAATTGTAATTATATTTATTTTTTGATACAATTCATTGTCTGTTTTATTTTTTTCATGTAAAAATGAGAATTGACATTAATAAAAGTATAAAATGGCATTAATAAATATTTTTGCTTGACATAACTACATTGACATTGACAGACTATTGAAAAAGGAGCATTTGAAATCACACAAAATTCACAGCTCGAAACTCATTCTGTCAATCAGCTGTCATTAGTATGAACGTTTTATTTTATTTAATTTGATGTATTTGTAATACATATTATAGATAAATTTTAGCACTCTGCACTCCTTCTCCATATGAACTTTAACCATGCCAAAACTCACACTTCTTCTTCCACGCAATATGCTTAAAAAATGGTACAAAGTTTTCTATTCACGTGTCACGTATTCACGTAATATAGGAGTAGATATGTAGTATTTGATTTATACAACAATTTCCTATGTACTATCTTTGTAAATGTTTGATAAAAAATATATCTTGCTAAAAATTCAAAAACCTGTGAATTTAAAAAGCGAGAAAAAAATCTACCTATAGAAATGGCGATTGTCTCATACAATCTATTTTTGTCGAGAAGTTTAGGTTCTTTTTACATTATTTTAGCAAAGATCGAGTAATTATATTCTCTCGAGAAAGCTCTGAAATTTTGATAGGCCCAGTTCGGACAAACGTTACCTCAAAATCAGTCCAATTTAGGCACAATAAACAATTGAACTTATTTCCGAAAGTAAATTTATTTTCATTGGAATATTGCCGCGTAAGAGATACAAAAAAAATGGCTCTGGCCCTCGGCATGTGAACTCAATTACGATTGACCGTTTTTTTTTTTTGCGATAGATTTGCCGGAAATGGTAAACTAACAGGTTGAGAATTGCCGTCGGCCCATACGGCAAGCAACAAGCCTCGATCGCATTCAAACCAGTTTCAAAGTGAGAGGTTTAACAAGATAAAAACCACTTGCATATACTTCCATGTGAGAGTGGCGCGTAGCGGCAAACGTTAATTAACTTAAAGGTACGGGATGAGTACCTGCAAACGAAAGATGATCATTTCATTATGTTATCTGTTACGGCAGTTTAGCTTATTGCAATACGCGTTGGTGGTAATATTCAGTAGGCATTAACATGTTTTTTATTTAATATAATTATATACAAAAAAGTTATTAGGATAAAAGTAATTAGATTTCGGATTACAGAAAGGTAATGATTATAATAGGTTATAGATTACACTGAAAATGAGAAATTATGCTTAATGGACCAGGCAGTTGGTCGATTACAGCTCGTCTGTAAAGATACTCAGATTATTTTTTTATAACGTATCACATAACAAAATAATACATTTTCAAGTCAAGTCAAATCAAACACAAAGTTGCGGTCGCATGAAGCTAGCGACAGGCTCAGCCTGGTTGCAAAATGATGGACGCTTGCGGTTCGTAAGACGCGGGTCTTTTCGACCGCATTCTCGTGCCTCTGGATATCATTTTATTTTTTTGTTATTTCTTTTGCTTAGAAAAAATAAATGTAAAAAATCAAGCGAAGCGACTTCGGTGAACGAGACTCTGTAGCCACGGCTGTGAATGAACGCGATTTCGTCACCGCTATGAACTAGCTTCAGTAACACTGGTAACCGTTACGCTAAAATAATAGGGTGTTTAAACGGCGTCGCCTAAAACACGTCTAATAAATACCTTACCTTTCACTCCTTCGGTGTACTATACTAACCTTGTTTAATGCAAACATAAGGATTTATTCAGGCCAAGAGCGAAATATTCCCATCGCTACCGGCGCAAACAAAAAGTTCGTACAGATTGCGCAGGGACACGTCAAGTGACGCCGCGCGTTTTTTTTTGTTTTGAACCATCCCAAAACGCATTGCTTTGGCGATAGTAAACTATTGTATGATTTGTGGCGTATGCATATATGCGACAAATGATGCAATATTTGTTTCGAGAAATTGCAAGTTTTGACAGTTAAGCGATGCGTTTTGGAATGGCTCAAGATTGACTGATTTGATGAAACTTCATTTGATTGTGCAACTTTTTGATCAGTTTTATTAACTCTTTATAACCCTGGTGTCGAGTATTTAGTCAGACAGCTGATGATATAAGATTTTCCTAATGAAAAATGAAGTAGCTTTTACGCAGAAAATAATACCATCGCGTGTGAACGCGGTTCTTGCCACTTTTACATTTTTCGGATTCGTGAACTATCAAAGTATTATAAACATCTAATTTACGCAAACAGGTTGTATTTAAAACCATTACTATCCTTGCAGGAGGTTGATCTATTAAACGATCAAACAGTAATAAAAAAAACATTGGAAAAATATTTCCCAATTACGAGAAAAACGAATCAAAAAATTAAATAGAATTCATTTTAATGTTCGAGAACGCGGTTGAACGCATTGCGCGATTTCGGGCGGCGACCGCCTGAGCGCGTGAGCCTCGTGAAGTATTTCGAAAAAACTGAGTATTTTAATAATTTCATTATTTTTGTTTATTTTTTTTCCAAATTATTTTTTTCATGACGTGTTCAGTTGTTATATAGATCAATATCCTAAAAGGACGTAGTGACTACCATTTCAACGTGTTATTAAATAGATGTTTTTCTGTTGTATTAAAATTATATAACTTTAGGCCGGCCTATAAAAATTTGTTTTTTGTTATATCTTCTGGTTTAAAACATTATTATAAAAAGAGCTACAATTCGATTGATTGTGAATGTCAATAAGTAAGAAGAACGTGTTATTGTGTCACAAATCTGCGGTTGCCATGATAAATTTACGCTGATAAGTGTTATCATAATAATGTGTTTTTTGTGTTACATGATGGGATTCGGTGACTTGCGTAATTCGGTATCTCGCATACGTCTTTCTGTCTATGCGCTTGTCACGAAACAGCTTATTAATAGCGACGATGCCTTCGGCGCGCGACAACTCGTGCCTGTGGCACTCGCGATGGGTCGCATACGTGCCGTATCGCACCATGCCATTTTCGAAGGGGCCAAGTTTGCAGCTAGGTTGAATCGTCGGCTCAATTTCAAAATATAAACTCCAGAGCGTTAAAAAGTATTTTAATATTATTAAGTTTAAAAGATATTCTGCCAAGTCTATGCCGGCAATTTTAAGTGACCATCCTTGAGGTTTATTAATAGTCATGGCAATGGAGACTCTCTCTCAAATATTCTCTCAAACTCGAGCGGATATTGGTATTCTTAGGACGAAAACTATCACTCTCAGAGCACACGCAGTGACCACTGAAGCTTCTTATAAAGAGCGTTTATTTCTAGTCTAGTTCCATTGCACAATTTAGGCACATGTTTTGTTTGTGAGATACAGGTATCCTCTTGAAAAAATAATACTGCTCTCTCTTTTCACTTTTCTTGGGGTTTTGACAATTGGAAAATCGGTTCTTTGGACAAGTGGTTCTTTATTTTTTAAGGAGAATATAAATACTAATTTTGAAATCTCTATCATCTTTGGTTTTTAGATAATAGGTATCAACATCAACATTTTCACGTTCCTCCCCTTAGAATTTCTAAAAATCCTTGCCTACAACATAAGAGAATGTGCCTTCAAAATTTAGGTTTGTGCTGGGAAACATAACCAATAGGTTGCTAATCGCTAATTTATACACATTCTTTATAATCGATTCGGACGGTCACAGTAATTCCTAAATAAAATTTAGAAACTATCATAAACCTTGATCAAATTTGGTGCGATATCTCGCTTACGGCAAAGATATACTGAAGATAAAGTAATTTAATTGGCCTAAACACAACATTTAATTTCATTTTCGAATGTGATGATAATTTTATAAATCTAATCATTATTTGATACTAATCTAATCCACTTAATCAAGCTAATCCTCCGAAGTAAGCACCTGACAACACGCAAGAAAACTTTTGGTCATGTCTTTAGCTTCTTAACCGTTTAACTAAGACTTCTGAAATGTATAAAATACCTTAATTGTTATGATTCTTACATAGTAATCATACTACTATACACATAAATACTTCTTAAAAATTATTTCAAAAGGATACCTACATCTAACAAATAAAATAGGTTTTAGTGGTGAAAATTTGTATTAGGATTCTTCTTCATTTTCCAAAATCCAGTTAAGGTAGGTGAAAAGAGGGGGTGATTATTTCAAGCGAATCATCTTATAAAAAAAAAAAAATTGTTGACGGTCCTGTAACGTTACTAAGAAATCCTAACCAGTCTAAATTGTGCAATGGAACTAGACTAGAAGTAAAACGCTCTTTATAAGAAGCTTCGGTGATCACTGCGTGTGCTCGAGTAGAAATAATTTTCATCCTAAGACGAGTTTTTAGAGAAAATAAATAAATTTAGATTGAGGCCATTTTATAATGGTCTATAAGTACATATTATTTTTATTATTATTATTAATACAATTAGCTATTTTTCATAGTTTTTGAGATATACATAATACATACATCTAGATGTATGTACGTGCATCTAGAGTCATGTTTCTAGAAACATGACTCTTTATTTATAAATGAATCTAAAGAAAGTATCATATAACTATTTAATCCAAATTTGCCTGTGATAAATGATTTAATAATTTTTATGCATGTCGGTAATAAATATTTGCTCCAAAAAGGAAAAAAAATGATTACATTAAGCAATGCCTAAAGATAAACATTTGTATACTCGTACGAATGTTACAAATAAAAATAGTATCATATAACTGTCTCTTTATATATACAATAAAAAATAAATAAATAAATTTCTTTATTAAAAATTCTTTCTTATATTTTCTTTTAAATTCTTAAAATATTTTTTTATTATACATCAATATTATTTATTTCAATTATATTTACTATGAATAATATAAAATAGCGAATGAATCCTAACCTAAAATTTATGCTCTCAGATAGATAGATCTTAACAATATTTTATTATATAATAATACACGAATAAATAAATATTTTTATAAATTTGTTATGGAGACAGTAATCAAGCTTTTGCGTTATAAATAATATGTATTTTTTTAATTTTCTTGATTACTAATTTTCAATTTAAAAAATAATATGCATATGATTGTCTGTTTGTTTTTCAACATACGCTGGTATGGTTATGGAGTACCATTTAAATAGATTTTGAAATTTGTATTATTATTATTATTGATAGTGTGAGTGTAATTCATTTTATTTTCACTGAATAATTTTGATAGAGTTTCAGTACAAACTTACAAGATACATATTTTAAGTTTCAAAATAACTACTTACACATTTTTTGATAAAATGATTGTAAACCTGTTTTTATATTTAATTTTGAAATACTTTCAATTACGTACGCCTAATGAAGTTTAATTACTGAACATATCAACTAATGACACTCATTATCTATTTACTTATGTTTAAATATACATTAAAAAGTAAATATGTACGGCTACATATCTGGTGGCGATGTGACAGAGCTGATAAATGTGTTAACTTACTTTTAATACCTATTAGGCAATGAAAAGACTGAGAAATGAATTCATATATAAGATGCTACTATTTCCGTCCTTTGGCTGTCTGTTGAATCCTTCAACTGTGCAAGTACAAATGTAAAAGAATTGTTTTTGTAGCGTAAATTGATGCTTTTGAAAAACAACCATAACCATTGTATTTTTCCTTATTTTAATCTGCTCAGACCTAAAAAATAACCCACTATCGCATCTATGGTTATCCAAAACGCACATCGAATGAATGATTATGATGGGGGTGAAGAGGGACTTAAAAGAGTGCTTATTTATAAAAATTAGAAAAAAAAATTACAAAAAGATCGTTAAATTTACCGGCACTATTAGGACTGGTATTTAACAAAACCGAACTGAAATTATGCCAGAACTTATAACTGCTGCTACTCACTAGGCGATAGTTAATTCACAATCCTTTAGTGACACTTGCACTTTCTTAAGAATCATATTGAAAATTGGTTATACATAGAAAGTTAAAAATATGTAATTATATATATTTTTTTGTTTCAGGGATCTTCAGGTGTCATCACAACAAAATCTGGTGCACCAGTCGGAATCCAAACTGCAATACAAACTGTTGGTGAGAAAGGACCCGCTCTTTTGCAGGATGTCGTGTTCCTAGATAGTATGTCAAATTTTGACAGGGAGCGAATTCCAGAAAGGGTCGTTCATGCAAAGGGCGCTGGTGCTTTTGGTTACTTTGAAGTCACTCATGATATTACCAAGTACACTGCTGCCAAAGTTTTTGAAACCATCGGCAAGAGAACCCCAATAGCAGTTAGATTTTCGACCGTCGGCGGCGAAAGCGGATCTTCAGATACTGTGAGAGATCCTCGTGGTTTTGCTGTCAAATTCTATACTGATGACGGTGTCTGGGATTTAGTTGGAAACAACACTCCCATCTTCTTCATTAGAGATCCTACTCTTTTCCCGAGTTTTATCCATACCCAGAAGCGTAATCCAGCCACTCATCTCAAAGACCCTGATATGTTTTGGGATTTCTTGTCTCTACGCCCGGAATCACTCCACCAGGTAATGTTTTTGTTCGGTGATCGTGGTATTCCAGACGGCTATCGTCATATGAATGGATATGGCTCCCATACTTTTAAACTCGTCAATGCTCAAGGTGTACCTCATTATGTTAAATTCCATTACAAAACCGACCAAGGTATTAAGAACTTAGCTGTCGATAAAGCTAATGAGCTTGCTGCCGATGATCCCGATTATAGCATTAGGGATTTGTACAATGCCATTGAAAATGGCCAATATCCATCTTGGACTTTCTACATTCAGGTCATGACTTATGCTCAGGCTGAAGCTTCCAAATTCAACCCATTCGACCTTACTAAGGTATGGTCTCAATCTGATTTTCCTCTTATACCTGTTGGTCGTTTTGTTCTTGATAGAAATCCTAAAAATTACTTCGCGGAGGTGGAGCAGATTGCATTTAGCCCAGCCCATCTGGTTCCCGGTATTGAACCATCACCCGATAAAATGTTGCAAGGACGTCTTTTCAGTTATTCAGACACACATCGCCATAGACTCGGAGCGAATTATCTCCAGATTCCAGTCAACTGTCCGTATCGCGTTGTGGTGAAAAACTATCAACGAGACGGCCCTCAAAACATCACCGACAATCAAACCGGTGCTCCAAACTATTTCCCTAATTCGTTTAGTGGGCCTCAGGAGTGTCCCAGAGCTGAACGTCTCCAGCCGAAGGAGCTTGTTTCTGGAGATGTTTATCGTTTCGATTCTGGTACTACTGAAGATAATACCACTCAACCTGGTATTTTCTACAACAAAGTGCTCAATAACGAGGAGAAACAACGTTTGGCTGACAACCTTACTGGGCACTTGAAAAATGCAGCCGGATTTATCCAAGACCGAGCTGTCAAGAACTTCACCGCTGTTGATGCTGATTTAGGTGCCAGACTTAAAGCTGGCCTTGCTCCGTTCAAAAAATACCATGCTAATTTGTGAATACCTTACATACTTGCAATTTAAGTCCCACTTAAAAGTAACTGGTTGGTGCTATAAATTTTTGTTACCTATTAAGGTTTTATATCATTTGTATAAATCAAACTTATTTGGTTTAAATTGCTTTTACACATTGACCCTCAAAATATATACCTATGCACATACATTAGTTTTATAAATTATGTTTGGGACCATTAAAATTGGTATTTGTGTATTAAATAAAATTTAAAAAATATTTAAATTGTTTGATTTATTAACTAAATCCTTTTCAATAAGTTTATAACCGGTTGTTACCACTGTTAATGCTACATACATTTAGGACTAAATCTTGACATTTTACTCTCCACACAAAAATAGACTGAATTATAAAATTGATATCTGAAAATATAATGTTCATCCGTCCAAAAGATACTTGGAACTACTCCTGTAGTGTTTTTAATCCTTTTCTACAGATGTATGAAAGCTTTCATATTAGCTATTTTTTTATGTAATTTTGGGCCATTTTTTATTCAAATTTGTTTTTAGTGCATAAATAGCTTAATGAAACATATTATATATTTAAAAATATGGCCAAAACTTATCATAAACTTAGGTTAGGTTACTTAAAAATGCATAATTACTTCCGTCCCGGCAAATCGAGATACTGATAGATTTCGCTGCCCCCCACCTATCGTTTTTCCAGAATAGGCTAGAAATTTCGCATAGAGTTTGCCACAAATATAACCCCAAATTAACAAGTTTTGCGACGTAACTGAGCAGTCTCTGAAAAGAACCACAAATCAAAGTTTTCATATAATGTCAACTTCCACCAAAGGCATGAGTGTTTCAAGCCGTCGATGCCCCAGGGCCTAGCTTCTAATATCAAGTCAAAATACATGCCATGCCGTGCAGAAGCTTATTTTTTTGAACAGTTTTTACAAAAAAAGGAGTTTCTCAATCTGGAGCGTATATTTAGAAAGGATAGACTTTGGAAACAAGTGTTATCAGCAGAGAAAGTGTAATATATTATTTTGGATAAGGAAAATTTTGAATTGTTTTATTTATATTTTATTGAATCATAAAAAGTACAAACACGTTTTAAGGTACATTTTACATTTTCAGATAAAAAAAACAGCATTCTTTATTATCATCTATGAGTATAATAACTAACTACTACTATAATTAATATTATTTAGGTATTTGATATAAATGAAGTTCATAAGATTTTTCAGCAATAAAACATCACATTATTATAGGAAAATCAATGCAAGCGAAAAGCTTAAGCAGATCTAGGAATATCTTAAAATCTAAACTACAGTAGTCAAAATCATGGTTTTAATAAGAGTTCGCACGATGTCTCTAAATTGTGTACTCATTGGAGACAAATACCTATTAATCAAATCACCGGTGTTTAAAAACAACTGTGTTACCTTAGTAACTGTGCTGTCATATTGCATGATCTACATTTAGGCATAGGGGATCATCAAGTTTACATATGAAACATTTATGAAGTCGAATCCTGCATAACTTCAATAGATTAAAATGTTTACAGTTTAATATTGGTTGATCAATGCTCATTTAGAAAACAGATTTTCATAAATGAAATGAGGTATTGTGAGATATAAAAAAAAGAACAAATTATAATCACACACGGTTATCACAATTTATCAAACATGAATATTTGTCGGTCAAGGTGCAAATCAGACTAAACTTCTGATTTTAATATTTCAAATAAGGATGTTTATATATGAAGATACTAAGAATCTCGCAGGTCAAGAAAGTAAGGAAACGAGAAGGATATGAGAACCAACAGAAATAATCGTATAAGAAAAAATGTAATTTTACCTTACACACTACGGAGGAAAAATTATTTGGTGAAAACATCCAAGTTTGGCTTGATGGCTAGGTAGGCAATTTTGAAATTAAACCCAAATATTCCTTGCAACCAACAATATTATTTGTAAAAGTGTTATTTTCCATTAATATTTATTAATTAACTGAAATCGAAGTCAATATTCGAAAGTTTAATGGTGCATTTATTGCAAGAAATATTTATATCAGGTTGTTTATAATGTCCACAACTATATAAACATTGAACATAAGTTAGGTGTTTTGTGGTCAATGTAAATATTTATTGTGGAGTTTATAAAACATGTGCAAAGTCTAAATTTACCATAAAAGATTGTTCCTAAAGAAAGTTGGATTACTCAGATTAAGTCTTAAGACTGATCGTAGACTTACTGGTCTAAGTGATAGGAAATTTGGTAATATATTATAATGTTCCAGCAGTTTTTAATATAGGCAAGAGGGATTTATGCGTATCAGCGATTTATGAAACTTAAAATTATAACATATTCCAATATAATTTTGACAGTATAAATACAAAAGCATTCAAATTTAACCTAAAAGTGTGAAATATAGAGGGAAGAAATAGATCTTTGCTAAATTTTATTTGTGCCGGAGTAGAATGCTACTGATGAGTTTTAACATTCTCATTTTGCTGTTTTGGCTTTTTTTCCTGGTATTTAGTAATTATAAAATCATTAACAAATCTGAGGTAAATAATTTATTGTTTAAAATAGTCAGAAATTAAATTAATTCATTATTAATCAAAATAATAATTTACACATTTGAAATGTTATTTTTTTATGATTTACACAATTCGAACATCACATCTTGTTATTGGCTACTCGTAGTGTAATACTTTTACCCTGATTATATACACTTTAGGCATAACACTTTATGGCTAAGAAAATATGTGTGTGTGTGAGTAATTTCAGTCTGTATTTTTTATTTATGGCTTTTTATTGGTTTTTTTTTTGAGATCAGTGAAAAACAATAAATGCCTGACTCGATAATAAGTTGATAGTCATGTAAATTGACTACAATAGGCAGATTTTAACAAACTCTCATCTTAAATATTGTTTTCTAAAATGATAAGTAAAACAAGGTGAAGTTACAAGCAACTACTGATCTATTCAAAGTTCTCGCAAATCCAAGTACTAAAACAGATATTGATTTTTGTATGTTCCTTGAATTATGCTCTTCACTTTTCTTTTCCTCAAATCTTCCACTTGTACAACAAATTATTTAATTGTCATGATTGCCGTAAGTTAAGTAAATTTCAATATAAAAAAAATGGTAACTGAAAAATGTTTTATATGTTTCTTTGACTACCAATAACAAAGGTTTGTTTTTAAATATTTTATTTAGACAATGTTTATTAATTGTATTTTTATCAAAGTAGTATGATATAGGAAAATGTGTTTAGATTTATGTAGATTTCTTTAAAATTAAATAAATAAATTACAGCCTTAGGGCTTAGCTCATCGCTGATCAAGGTCAATCCTATGGTAAGAGGGTAGGGGGGAATAATATAGAAGGGTTTGTGATCCTTAGCATTTGCAACAGTTCTAAAATTAAGTATTTAATAATGTGAGAAACATAAGACCGACTGCAAGATTTACGGTTTCCTGAGTAGGTTTAAGAATTCTTTACTGTACGAATGTTCACCCTAGTGACCAGTGTTCTTTTTTATATTCAGATGTGGAATGATATTCTGCAGGAGCAGTGGTAGAAGTTCATTCAAGGAAGGTGTTTATGTTTTCTGATCAGCCCGAAACTGTCTGGATGTGAGTTTACAGGAGGATAAGACCTACTGGATTGTTGCTCGGGTTTATTTGCAAAAGCTATGTAAATATAATATTAAATATAAAAAACAAAAATGTTCATAGTTTTGGGCTTATTGTTTGCCAATAATAAAGAAATTAAAAAACAGGTGGCGGTAATATTTTTTATATTAAAAAATATTACACCGATGACCAGTGAGCCTTTTTTATTATTTTCTGTTTATGGTAAAAAATAAAAAATGGGTGTCATCACTTTAAATTTTCTTTTATTAAGTATCAAATATAAAATTTTGCAAAAAAAAAAATATTTTGGCTTTTTGGTATTGTTTTTTTACATTTTGTATAGTTAGTAATAAAACCATATTCTAGAGGATTTCATAAGCAATTATAAATAGTGCAGGATATCGAGATGACGTACGTAGTTTTTCTAATATAAGCATTTTAGTTAGCGCCCGTAATTATGGCATTTTTATGAAAATATTTTTGCGTGACAGTTGCGTCAACACAGCAAATGCGTCAGATGGGTTAAAGTCAAAGATCTTCATAATCCTACTTTGAATAACTTGCGCAAAAAAATAATAATATATAATTGTAACTCTAACGGAAAAATGGTTATGTTGACTTTTTTATCTTATTGAAAAAAAGGGCAAGAAAAGAATCACACACTTGTGCCAAAATGGGTATAATATTACAATCTCTATTATTAATTCCTTATCCTATTATCCTGCTACTTTATTTACTTTTTGAAACTTTACAAGCTAAAAGAAATCAGTGACGGATACACAACTACGTTTAGTTGACGGAGAGCTAGGGTTAACACACTCAGCGTTGATAACGGTATATCCCTTAATCGCTGGAACCGACAGGTGCCATTTCCGGATAAATACGTTACCGTCTTAATGCATTTCTATTAATATTTAAAAGAGTGGCATGTTACGTATACCTAATTTCATGAAAGGTCGTCTAATTGTCGTTTTTTTTTTCATTTTAGTTGGGTTTTGAAGATCATTGTTTATTGTTTATGTGAAAAGTGCGCTACAGAATTTTCGGCGGTAAATAATTTGGGTTTTATTTACAAAATCAATGTCGAATATTAAATATAAAAAACATACATTTTCATAGTTTTATACATATTCTTTGCTAATTATAAGAAATTATCACTTAAACTAAAAAACGGGTGTCAGTTTCGCATGGGATTTTCCATTCGATCAGCGTACTTCGGCGATCGGGCGTTTCACGTACGGAGCTGAATGTGTTAAGTTACATTTTACAGAATCGGATCTCTAAAAATGACTAAAAGATAATAATATGGAATTATTCATCATATAGCTATTTAAATGGTGCGCAAGCTCCAATCAACAGTCTTTAATTGATTTATTAACAACAATCTGGATATGGAGATGATTTCTAAACAGAACAAAACAAAAGCTACATGATTAAGTTACAAAATGATTAGTCCTTAAGTCAAATTATTCAATTCTTGTGAATTTGGTTATCACATAGCATCTTTATGGTATACCAAGGCACCCATAAATACACTTAATCAAATCAATCCATTTTAGCGAATTGATATTAAGGCAATACATATTATAAGGGAGTTTTTTTTCAAATCTACTTTTCAAAATTATCATTAAAATTATTACTTGTAAAGTTTATTAAAAATAATATAACATTAAATAAATAAATAAAAATGTTGTATTTCATTACCATGGAGGAGTGATCTGAGTCACATTTCACAATGAAATTGCTATTCATTCCGAGTCTATAATCATACTATGGTCAATAGTTCTTATATAGTGAAATATAGATTGCATAGGATTTAGCATAAAGTAATATAATATAAAGCATAAAAAAGGCAATGTTGAACAATTAAAATTACAATCGACTTGCTGACACAACAGAATCTATATTGCTTAGGATTTCAATATTACAGGACATACATATCGTACATAAAAAAAAATGCTATTATGATTAAATAATTAAAAATAATGCGTTTACATAACACCCGCTAGTCTATATATCAGTATGTAGCGTGGAGTGAAGAGACAACATTTGTATTTTAATGATTTTATAGGGCAAAACAAAAACAATTTCATTTTAGGCTGTAACCCGTAGAGAATTCTGAAAACTAATTTTTGTGATTTTAAGACTAGTTAAAATTAGTTTTAAATTCACATTGATCTAAATCTACAGTTTCGTGATCATCATTAGGAAGCGCAAGTAGATTAACACAAGACTGTAGACACATTTTTTTTTAAATTATTGTAATTTTAACACCATGTTCAGTTCTTCCTTGTTTATAAGCGCGGACATATAAAACCATATTATATTAAATTAGCAGTACAATTTTGGAAATGTAATATAATTTTTCCGTTTAGGAAAATAATTTCATAGCTCTATCTATGCAACTAGGAAATAACCGTAATAAGGTAAGCTTTGTGGAGAAGGTGTATTTATCTGAATCTAAGGTGTATCTATTTGAATTTGAAAAGGCATACTCAATGTGCTGTGGTGAATTTATATTGCCATTACCATTGCCATGACTTTAAATACATAATTTAGGACATTACTTCTGTAAATTTAACATAATCTAAAAAACAAACATTTTTTTTATAGTAAGTTTATTTATTGCTTCGGATTGTATTATACACAATAGGGATTTCTCATGGGTTTCTCATTTTAGTTTAGTTAAGTTAGGTTTAAGGTAGAAAAAATAAATAAACACTAAGTTTTTCGCCTGCATATAGAATTGATCAATATTGAAATATAAAACTGCTTATTAAATAAAAAACACAATAAAAAAACCGATTCAACAAAATGTTGAAGCAGGCGCAGACATGGTTTATACTGAAGTTGGATACAGCATGTTTCTGCGCTAACTCAACGCCATGGTGGATTGATTTTTTTAATTGTTTACGATCAATAAGAAATTTGTTGTAATATTTCTTATTTTTTTGGTTTAGGATTTATTTTGAAGTCGGTTTTTTTTATACCAAAGTTTAAATTCATCACTGGCAATTTTATTTTATTGTTTGCATTTGTCGCTAGTAGAGCAAAAACTATACATCTTAAGTCTCATCTCAAATGTCATTCTGCTAAAAATGCATATGGCATCATCTTCTACCTCTGAGAAACAGATATGTCGAATGCGATCATCCCTGTCAAAATGAACAAACTATGTGCACTATGTGTGTTTGTCTACTTACAATTTATAAATAGTGCCCACTCTGAAGTAGTCGCAAGTACATCACGGTAATTGAGTTTAATATAAATATAGAGTCTGTGAATTTAGCTCGTATTACGAATGAAAATGTGCAAAAATATGACTAGTTCTTATTCAGTGATAAATGAACCTCTTCAAAAGAGAAATATAAGATATCATGATCCATATTTTTTTTTATGAAGAAGCGGTACAAAAAATAAATTCTTTTAAGTGCATTACTCAAAATGAGTATTCGAGACTGTCTTTTGTACGAGTAGCAACCACAGATCTACCCATAAAATGTCATTCGAAGGACATTAAATTTGCGGGCAGCGGCTTCACAGGTTGATCAATGATGGCTCTTAACTTGGTCACCCAATCCTTTGCATTTTCTAATGAATTTGTTCTGAAAATAAAAAAGTTTGACACATTATAATGAATTTACTCAAATTGGTATTTGGGAAGCCCCACAAATATATGTCAAACTCAAATTTCAAGTCCATTCATCGATTACATAGAATTTTACATTTTTTTAGTGTCACCCTGTCTTTTTATGTGTCGTTTAACCTGAGGGACTTTACGAATCTGCACGTATTCTGCCCAGGCGAAATTTTCAAAAATGGAGGTAAACTAAAATGTTAGTTTTGGAAAAACTATGTTATATTGAAAAACTGCACTATTTTGAATAGCTTATGAAATTCTGTAGAGTATGGTTTTATTACTAAGCATACAAAATGTATAAAAAAAATATGTCAAAGTTGCAAAATATTTTTCTTGAATTTAATTTTTTTTACTCAATAAAAGAAAATAAGAAGCGATGACACCCATTTGTTATTTATTACTTATGTTCCTATTAAACTATTTATAGGTAATATATATATTTTACCACTAACAGAAAAAAAATACCCATAGATTAGGACATTTAACTGACAAAAAAACGAAATATAGTAAAGCAAATTAGTTAGAAAAGTAAATCCTATTAAAAATACACAGGGAGCGATTAGCACCTCTACATTTTGTGCTCTGCTTTCTTTACTAGATTATGCCTGTACTATGAATGTCAAACGGCCAATGCAGTTAATCAAAATAGCATACATAGTTTTTTAAAAATAAGTAAGCGCCCATAATTAGGCCACTTTTTTGAAAACCTCCTGAGCCACTCTGCAAGTTTTAAGTAAAAGTGGGTGCGCCATCCCTCGGGTTAATATTATTTGAGGTTAGGAATTTATTTCTTTACCAATGCATATTTACATAAGATATTTGCTGCCAGTTAATGAGAAAACTTTTGAACTCTTTGAATTTTTTAGGTAATCCATTACTCATGATTTAATTAATGAATGTCATGATTTTAAGAAACACGCACACAATCCCATTTAAAAACCTTTTACTGCCGTAAATATTAAATGCGTTTTTAATAAATAGCACGGCCAAATATTTTTAATAAAACATCAATTGATTCAAATCAATGTGTGAAATTTTGTGATAGTGTATGCGTTTTTCATAATCATGCATAAACAAAAAAGTTAAGAACTTTCATAGAATGTACATTAAAAAAAATGATTTATAAGCTCATGATCTATAACCAGTGTATGAAATTACAACAAACGTCTGAAAAAAGATAAAACAATATTAGAAATTTTAGTGCATTGTCTATCAATGTAAAGTTGTAGTATTATGTATTTAGACGGATGCAATTGACGGAAGACAAAAGATTTTATTTTTTAGCACAATGAATATGCTATCCTAAGGGACAGACATTGTACAGTGAAGAAGACAGGGCTGTATGAATTCAATTATAATATTAATGTGATGGTTGTGCTGCTTAAAAAATATTAATTAGTTGGTGTAATTTTAAGTCGAACTGTGCATATGTTTGTCTGTAATTGTGGAATAAAACTATAAAGAGAGGTAGTCTGAAAGTCTCTGGATATCCTAAGTGAGGTGTAATTGCGTATGATTGGGTCTTTTGAAAAAATGCTATTTTTTATGGTTAGCGTTTATTATTTTGAGGCAACGATTGAAGCTTTAGACCAAGGCTATATCATCAGTGAAGGTTGTCTTTACAGAGCTCCTGTTGGAGCCACGGTTTTAGGCACCAGGTTATCTAGGTAATTCTAACTGGGGCAGCTGTGTTAGTGTTTGAAAGAAACATAAATTAAAGTCATACAGTAACAGTTTTAATAAGTATATGAACACCAATTCGTAGGTTTCCTAAAAAATAAGAATTTAGGTCATTACAAAAATGATTATTTTGAATGAGCAAGAAGTATATATAATTCTAATATTAGCAATATAATCTAAATTTGTTTTTTTTAAGAGCTGATATGGACCTAAGCATATACAATTATTTTAGGCCCTACTCAACTAAACTAAATGTGGTTTTTCTAGAGTCAGGAGAGATGGTGGTAATGAGTGTTAAAAATCCCTTTCGGCACGTCCGAAACGGGGGTAAATTTCACCGGATCAAGGTAGGAGATAGGCAAACTCCAATTGTACGAACTTGTATCAAATATTGCGCGAGCTGCCGCGTAATCCATTTCCCGCGTTGTAGCACCACAACCAGCCGTGCCCTTGCGCAGCAAGATTGTGTATGCTGAATCAGTCTTTATACTGTGCCGTAAGGGTTGCTCGATCAAAAAATGTTTTAAACAAAAATTATAGGGATGAACCTTTGTTTTTATTAGACTGTTTTTAGTAAGGTATACAGCTTTGCTGCCTGTAACGATTGCTGCA
This sequence comes from Neomicropteryx cornuta, assembly GCA_020383195.1. Classification (NCBI taxonomy): domain Eukaryota; kingdom Metazoa; phylum Arthropoda; class Insecta; order Lepidoptera; family Micropterigidae; genus Neomicropteryx; species Neomicropteryx cornuta. The sequence continues at coordinate 42,243,256 of JAHKQU010000018.1, forward strand.
GCGATGCCTTTTCTCAGCGCCCCACATTAGCTCAATGGCAAATGGAGTGTTGCAGTATTTTGTTATTTTCTCAGTCACATGAATCCAAGTCACTCTACAGTGTGTAAAAAAGTTTTGTAGTGCGGCTTAAGGATAAGGTCACCAATGGTGCAGAATTGCCCTTACCTATAAATGCCAGATAACTAATTATAAAGACGAAAATCTTACTTGAATTTATAAACGCAAGCAATTTGATGATTGACTAGTTCAAACACATGAGAGGATTTTCCTTCAACCCAAAGAACTATCCATCCGTCCAGAGGAACCATTTTGCAAGGTTCTCGCTTGAAGTTAGATCGCTCCGATGATGTTGCCCTGTTGACTCTGGACAAAAACACAAAATTTACATTAGATAACAAATTATCCACAGATGTAAAAAACTGACTCATCTCTTTTTATTTATTACATATTTATGTTTGTAAAATATGAATATTTAAAATTATATATAAGATAAAAAACTATACTGGTCTTACACTTGATATAAGACTGCCTATACTAGATATTAGTGATGTGCCGGATCGTTGAAAATATTTATCCGCAGATACAGATATAAATACGGATCATTGGTGTCCAGATCCGCGGATACGGACCTTACTCAGTCGGGTCGGTGCGTGTAACAATGACACGACAGTTGACTCATAATTTAATTAATATCTTATAACTTTCTATAATAAATGTTTAAAATTTCATTATTTTATTTATTTATTGATTTTTGTTTTTACCTATTTCTTAGATAATGAATAACATAACCATACCAACTGGACTACGAAAATTAACATTGATATACATACACGTACATGTAATACGAATACATAAAAATATACATATATATTTATTAATATATATAATAAGCTAATATATGTAATAAGTTGAGAAATAGAAAAGATCAATATTTTATTACACAGGAATATAGTTGACCAAAGTCTCAGTGTCCTTTCTACCAAGATCAATTAACCAGTTAGTCAGTTGTCTTTTTATTAATTAATTTGGAATTAAGCTTTATTTGCAGGATATTTTTTATTTTATTATATAGCCTAGGGGCCAGAAAAGAAAAATACCTTTGGGCGAATTTGGTTTTAGTTTTAGGAACCACTTTCTGCATTGAAGTAACCCCACGTGTTACTATGGTTTGGTGGTTAATATCGGATTGCATTTCTTTATGTTTATGATAATGAGAAATAATTGTTTTAACATAAATTTGTCGAATATCAAGTACTTTAAAATCCCGAAATAACTCTTCGTTAGGGTACCTGAAAGGCTTTTTATTTATTACTCTTAATATTGATTTTTGTACTTTGATTAAAGGGTCTAATGTTGAGAGAGGAGCACCTCCCCATTATAATATATGGGGAGGTGCATATCTTCCCAATAAGCATATCACAAAGATTTGAGATTGATCTCATTTTAAAGATAGTTTAATTAGTACCTTTGAGGTACTATTAATAATTCCCTACAATAAAAGTTTAAATATTTGAATTTTCCAATATAAATGTGCTAAATATGTGATTTTAAGAAATATAAAATAAATTAAACGGAATTTAAAAGTATTTCGTTGCTACCTAATCATCTATATTTAGAATTTGGTGTATGTTATGAAATTTAAAATAATGTAAAGGATTCGTTCAAGATCCACCACAAAAGTAATGGATGCAGATCTTTCGTATCCGCGGATACAGATACAGATCTCCGGAACATCACTACTAGCTATATACAGTGTATTTTTTTTACACAAAACAATATAGAGAAGAAACCTTTAACGGTATACCCAAAAAAGTTTTTTCTTTTAAAGAAATTTTGTGCAGTTTTTTATTTAACTTGTTTTTGCAAATGTTGATTTTTCTAGCCATATTTTCTATAAATTTATTATCAAATGAAAACAAGTCCAAAATCGAGATTTTTATGCTCCGAACAGGCATTTTTATTCCCCGAGAAGAAAAGAGTGTGCTCCTCGAGACAAAGCTGTTCACGTCAACAGCGAGGCAGGCGCTAAAATTCTGATGGTGAGAAGTAAAAATGGTGCATCTGGTGTCAGAAAAAAACGTGTCAATGTCTGTAAGTTTAATTGAGTAATTTACAGCCCAGCAGTTTAAATGTATGTCATAGATGTTCTATTAAACATTTTTTTCAGACATAAATGGTTGTTTTATTTATAAGTTAAGTCTCGGGGAAAAAAATATATAAAAATATGAATAAAAAAAAAAGAAAACCTTTATGATTAGTAAATCGGAGGTCGAGACCAATCTACTGATTGTTTTTTGGTGGGTTGGACTAGCGCCCATAAATAAGTGCCCATTCTCCCATCTAATAAGGATAATTTAACTATATATCCTGTTGTCACAGGATGACGCCTGAATGGATAAGATAAAAGGAGTTCCCAAGAGCTGTCCATGATATTTGGCGCAACCTGCTATTGTAAAAAATAAAAAAATTACTGTACAAACCCTTTGAATGTCTTTGGCGAGAAATAGACCAAAGAGGATGCCCAAATTTGTAACCAGTACCGTTGCCACGATGAAACTGGTGGTTTTCGTCCGTATTTCAAAATTGTCTTCCTCCGTATATGCCCTTGGAAGCCAGTGGATACATCGTAATGCAAAAGACGATCTTCATGGATGTTTCTATAAAAATTAGATCAATCTATACATAAAAATAAAATCTGTCTGTGATTTTGAAATACATCCTTTCTTCTAAGGCCATATGATCATTCACACCCAACCAAGATACGCACACATTTTTTTTGTCGTCTGTTTGTTTGTCCGGGTTAATCTCCGAAATAGCTGAACTAATTTTAACTCGACTTTCAATATCAGGTATAGTTGCTCGAATTTTGCTCTAAGATTGTGATAATTTTTTTCACTTTTTTTGGAGATTTGTGTTTTTTTTATATAAAATAGTTGCTTTGACTTAGATCATATACAATTATTTTGAATTCTACTCAACTAGCCAAATATGCCTGTCAAATGTGTCAGGGGAGATGGTGGTAATGAAGCGTTTAACCGTGTGCGGATTCGAACCCGCAACCTTCGGGTCAATAATCCAATGCCTTAGAAAATAGAAGAAATAATATTATTTTCAATATAATATATCCAAATACAACAAAATTGAAACTTTGTTACTAATTATCATCGGCGTTTTTATTATTCAGATAAAATAATAAACATAGTATTCACTCACTTAGTTCACTATAATGGAGTTCTGTAAATGTATTATAAATTTACGATTATTTTTAATAAAAAAGAATCTACAATTAAAATATTTGCGATTTAATTATAAAAAGTAGCTTAACGACAATTATTATAATAAATTTCTTACCTTTGGTCCAATGTTAAAAAGCCTAATGCCGGCTGAGGTGTTGTGATGGGAGACTCCAGGAGTGTATCGTCGAGTAGGTTCATAGCTGTTTCTACCCCTGATGTTAGCTCCAACACACTTATAAGAAAAATAAAAGTAAAAGTTTGAGACACACTAATTATTAAAATCTGCCATATTATTTCGCATAAATAAAAGAAAAACTACTCAACATGAGTAACAACCAATGAGTCACTAATATACAAAAACCATATTTTTTAGTTTTTTTCTACCCAAAATTGTAATAAATGTAATCTATATATATAAAACAAAGTCGGGTTAGTTACACCGTTAATAACTCAAGAGCGGCTATACCGATTTTTATTATTTTTGATTTGTTGGATTTGTCGGAACGAAAAATAAAGAAAATTCATTTTCTCAAACATTTTGTATTATGTAGAATTCTATTTTCAAACGGTAAGTTGCCTTCAAAGACGTTCACTTTGTAAGGTTATCACATTTGTCATTTGCACAGATCGGCGTACTTAGTTCATTTTAAGTATTCTTAATATAAAACAGAATTTAATTCAGCTAATAAGTTAACACAACATTTATTGATTCTGAGGCGGTACGAAGTTCATCGGGTCAGCTTGTATTAAATAATTGTTGTATGCTTATATTAGCAAACGTATATTACCTACGTTAGCCATGAAAAAATTACTTTTGAAAAAAAAATATTAAATAATTATATAAATAAAATAGTCTAAAGTGTATTTTTATATTTTCACGTCTATTATTTTTAGCCAGTTAGTGCATCTCCGTTTGCCTTAAATTATGTAATGTTTTTAGGCATCCATGAAGCTCTTGAGTAGGATATTTCTCTATAATAAGAGCAGTTTTTGTAGCAGCCCACAATTAGAACTATCTTGTGAATCCTATTTAAACAAAGCGGCGTTACAAACGCCATGGCCGGTGCAAAAACAATTCACTTTTGTTCAGATTTCTCTCGATTGATCATATCCTGTAGGACGAGTTGTTGGATCGGTGATCAACTCAGAATCTCTGAAACTGTTGCCTCTCCATTGCTTTTACCACTTGTTTGCTGCATTAAAATGGTTGTATTTAACACCACTCAGTGTTGATAATGGTATATGCCGTATACGACAGGTGCAGTTTCCGGGTAAATACGTCGCCGTCTTAATGCATTTCTATTAATATTTAAGAGTGGCATGTTGAGTATACCTGAATTTATGAAAGGTCGTCGTAATTCCACATAATAATCATTTTCGATAGCAGATGATGTCTTCTAATAAGACGGTTAAATCCACTACCACTGTGTAAACACATTCTCCCTACTGATCAGTCTCATGTTTTGTACATACGGTGGCTGTGGCATGATTACGGTGTTGTTCTTGGCCAAAAAATACAAGCAATGACGTGTGAGCTGGTGCATTATCGTGGTGCAATAACCATGACTGATTTTTAAATCTGTTAAAATAGATCAGTTAAATTTAGATCCGTTACAATTGCTTGGCACGAACCAAATGAAATGACGATATCATCAGCAACTTCTCTTATGGTAATTCGACGATTCCTCAACACTATTTTCTTCACTTTTTCAATGTTCTCATCAGTTGAGACTTGCTTGGGCATCCAGAGCGAGGTTTGTCATTGGTGTCTTCTCGGCCTTCTTGGAAGAGTTTATAAAACATTTTTTTTACTCAAAGTAGACTCATCGTATGCCACTGTCAACATTTCAAGAGTTTTAGAGCACTTGATTCCATTTTTAACACAAAACTCCTTGATCCATGTTATTCGACAGTAGAAAATCGCCAAGCACGCAAAATACTTCTAACCTTAATGCCTCTCACAAACAAGCAAAAAATGCTATACTCTTGAAACCTTTCACAGATGTTAAAAACAAGGGTACCAACATAACAAAAAAAAAACGAAGATCGAACGGACGTAGCCCGCGAAATTTGAAAAGTCACCTTAATTTTTGATCACACCTCGTATATAGGGAGCTGTGCGATCCCCGTGTACTGCATCCTTTGCAGAACTATTTTACTATTATCATTCACTTGCCTTTTCACATTTATACTTCTGATAAAGATTAGTATTTTTTTAGTTGCAGTAGCTTGTATCTCCTCAGGATTTAGAATATGAGTGCCTAAAAGCTGGCACCTTTATGGAATTAGAGATATGTAATGATATGACTGATATGTGTAATGTGGTTTCTGGAATTTCGTGGAAGAATCTGCATTTGTCATTTGTTCATATTTGAATCAAGTGGAAGTGCTTGTTTAGCTTACAGTGGTTTGTTATGATTTTGGTTACAATCTTTAGTTGGTTGTGGCTTAATTTTAGTACCTCAGAGTCTCTTTAGCAAAACTCCTACAGTTTGTCTGATGTCAGATCTCAATGATTTCACCACCGATTTTAGAATTTTAAAGTTTTAATCGAATCTACATGAAAAATACTAGGTTGTGACGGAGCCAAAATTTTAAAATAATAATAAGTCATAATTATAATATTTCCTCTATGGGAAATTCCATTTTAATTTATTGCTCACCGTTTGTTCGAATTTTAGAAAACAATTTTTTTATTTGAAGTTTGATTTCTCCGCTCCAATATGCTGCTAGCATAGGTTTTACCTTCGCGAGTGCGTCTACCTAGTTAAAGCCTGATTGTAGATCGATGATTTGACTCGTCATTAGTTTTTTAATCTTTCCTATTCCTATATAAGATATTAGTTTTTCATAAATTTAAATAAGATTATTTAAATGTTATTACTATTAATATTTCACGATATATGGAGTAAGCTCTGGTGGTATTGTTTGATGGATTTCAAGTTCCTTTTAAGTATATGTTGCTTATGAATTAGGGTTGCCTGAAGACATAATGAAGATTTCTTTAAAAGAAAGTGAAAAAAAACATAACAATGATTGTTATTTTTTTTTTTATTATGAGTATCTCTATTTTAAATTAATAACTTCTAAAATGATTTATTCATTAGACAATGATGAACTTTCTGGATCAGTATGAATTGTGGATGTTTTAAAATGCAGGTTCACCTCTCTGTAGTGTTTTTTTTTAAATGCATCATTTAAATTCTGGGTTTTATTTGTGAAGAATTAAAAAATATTTTACATATATAAAAGTAAATTTCATTAAAATATTTTTTATAATAAGATACACCAAATGAAATGAAATAAAATTTATGTGGTTTTATTCGAAAAATGGGTTGAAACTAAAAAAGAGCTATATCTTCTAAAGAACAGAGAATTGGATCACTTTAAGAATGACTTCAGTTTTCACTTCATCTTGTTTGGACATTGAGTTTTATGGACACCTGTAAATATCTCTACAATATACAGTAATTATGCTATGAACTACGTAATTAGTTTGCCTTGCGACGAGCAAAACCAAGTTATGTTGTCTAGGAATGTATTTTGTAAATAGATTAAAAAATAACCCAACTGTACAGAATTTAAATTAGCGAGCCTAAGCAACCATAAATAAAACACATTTAAAAAAAAAGCAATTTATTTCTTTTTGTATTAATTTACAAGGTACGATTCGGATTTTAATACTGAAAGCAAAAATTGCATTAGAAAGATCAAATATTTGATTAAGTGAAAGACAAAATAACTACTTCTTTCAAATGTTAATATCGTCTTTGTTTCTACAAAAACCCACTCGTCAGGAATGTTTAATAAACTTTATCATGCAGCGTGAAGCTAAAGCTAAGGATACAAACGCACAATTTTTATCTTGCTCATTTTTTACTTAGCTCACACACCCTAAATTACAATAAATCAAAAATATGCAAATCACAAGCAATGGGCTAAAGGTCAAAACTGTATACCCTATGATTGTGTCAAAAAAAAAAAAATTTAGGCATGAATAGTTTCTGAGATCAAAAATACTAATAAGATGCATGGATCTAGGGTAACATGATACACTTACCTTTGATAATAATTAAATTTCATAATAAAATATTGCATTTCAAAAAACAATAAAAATATTACTTTGTCATCATTTAAAATTAGCACTAACATCTCAAATAAATAGCTATATAAACAGAATTTAAATTTTTTTAATGTTAGGCGTTGAGGTTTTTTTTTTTATATTTATATTTTTTACACTTTATTCGGGACTACAAAAAGTTATTACAAGATCTTTGTGGTCAAAATTAAATAGAATAATTTAAAATGAAAACCACAATCAATGATCTAAAGGAGATGTTTTAAAATATATATGCAATAAAAATATTTTGGTGAACTTTTAATGGCTCGGTGGCTCAGTGGTATAAAGGCATGTTTTTGACTCAGCGGTTCCGGGTTGAGCCTGCTCGCCGAATGCTTGTTGCCTGCCAAAAGTGCAGCACCAACTTCCTGCATGATACTAGGCTACTATTTCAGACAGACAATAGTGTCTCCATTGAGAATTTTGTTTACCTAATTTTACTCAAAATTTCTACTTTATCATAAGCTAGTGAACAAATTCAGTTGAGGTAAGCAGTCATTTTTATATTCCTGACAACAAGGCCCCCTAATCCCGTGTGATCCCCAGGCAAGGAAAATATTCGTAGGGGTTAGGTCCATCATAATAGGTTATAGTGGGGACCTCATAAGTTTTGTTTGGACCACAGATGCAACAAGTGAGACATTGTAAAACCAGATGAAGGAATTACTGTGACCTCAACGATCTTATAGGGTTCGAATAAATTTCCAGGACAGATCGTAACTATGCTAATAAGATTTTATGAACAGAGAAAAAGCAGAATTTAATAGAGGTTGGGTAGCCAGGTGAATATTAGACTTATAAGAATTGGCTTGAGTTTACTTGACGTTGTCTGGCTGAAATGAGTGTCATCGCATCATGAAGGCAATCGGCAGTAGTTGGTACTGCACTTAGGTAAACTGATAGCAAGGCAGTTTCTTTCCGACAAAAAGAGCCATACTATAATAATTAAAATAAAGAAGCTTACCTCCGATAATAAACAACTTGTTAATGTTTGTTTTATCTATATGGATCAATTTGACATCTACTATTCGATTTGAGACTTTCAACTGGTAGTTAAGCTAACTGGTTGTTATGTCAATGTGGTTCAGGTGTTAGAATTGACGAACATGTCATACTTGCAAAGCATATTACACTGCACTATAATCCCTTTGAATGCAGTTTCAACTAAATACAAAAGCAAATCTGTTACTAGATTTTTAAGTCACTCCTAGACCCATAATAAAATTAAAATTAGAAAGAAAGCAGGCACCTTTAGTAAAGTCGAAAAAAGCAATGGTTTCTAGGTTTTAACGATTCTACGACATTCCCAAACTCACCCAGTATCATTCACCAGCTTGTGAAAGTTTCGTGGCAAACTTGCGCTACGAAACCTGTGCGTAAACGATTTCAGAAATATTATCTTTAATTATATAGACAGCAAGTAAGTATATAAATAAAATATTACATGTGTATAGGGACATTTTTCTTTAAATGGTTACCATAAACTTTAAATCAAAAGTTATGTACGAAAATCTAGGGAAAATTGAATTCTTTTAAAAACCAAATTTTTTATTTCAAGCATATTAGGTTAATATATATGCAATATTACTTGCACTGAAAAAAAATGTTAAATTAATATTAGTTTCATACAAGAGGCATGTATCATGTTAATATTAAAAGAAAGTTGAAAAAATGATTACAAAAGCAAAAATTATATGTCGGCTTTGAATATTTTATAACCAGCAGTATATGTCTGTACGACTTCATAGAGATAAATAAAATAATTTCAAATACCATGTGTTTATTATTTTTAAATTGCATCCTGAGGATTTAACATATAGATAAATTTGGCTTAGAAATTTTTCAACTTTGGGTATGAACTGAAAATTTAGCAATGAAATGAATGCACTGCCAAAGTAATAACTTGCATGTTGATGAAAATTGCAGAATTTGATACTAAACGGATAGCTGGATGGCTGTTTAATTTATTAATAAAAATAAATCTATAAATAATATTAAAAACACTTACTTGTTTCCGAGAGATCTACATTTCCGATGACTAAGAAGAAATTTGCCCTGAACAGAAGCAGCCGGCAGCCTCAATGAGCCAGTGACAGGTTTATGCGAAGGCGACAGGTTAAACGGTGACGTTTTGCCATGAGACGAGGAATGGTCCCATCCTTTGATTGACTCCTTTGATCCAATTGAACTCCCGACTGGTGAGGGAGGTTCCAGTTTCAAAGAAAGCCTAGATTTGTAATAAATACCAATGCTATTTTTATCTATTTATTTTTAAATGAATTTCAGGTCATATTCAATTATTTTGGACCCTATTCAACTAAACTGAATTTGCTTGTGCTAGAATCATGGGAGATGGTGGTATAATGATTCATTAAAAAAGATAAACTATAATATACGGATTGAAACCCTGAATACGGATTGAATAGTCAAACGCCTTAACCACTAGACTACCACGATCTTCAAATAATATTACTTGATAACTATAAACAAGCACGTTTCAATAACTATGAGAACCTATTAACTTGTTTCTATTAAATCTTGATCGTATATACTGTGTTAATAATCTTAACAGTTATAGACAAAAAAAAAATATTTATATCAAATAAAACCTAAAGATACGTAATTCCATTTCTTATTATTTATTGTATGGCCTGTGTAGTTTCAAGGAAGCTCTATTAAGAGCAATTCCGACTGCCTTGTTGTCTTCATGATTGAGGACTCACATATATGAGAAAAGTGCCATAAAATATTTTCACTAGCTAACAACCAATTTAAACCATTAGAGTTTGAACCGGGGACCTTTGTTTCAGAAAGTGGCTACTATACCACTGCGCCATCAGGTGTAGTGGTCCTTCATATTATTTAAGTAGTATTTAATTTGATATATTGCACTTATAGCTGTATACGAATTCAAATGTAGATTACAATAATATTTAAAACACAGTATCCTGATGAAATGACAATCAAGATTAATTTCCCGGTGTGTGCTCTGCATGATTTTAATTTTGCAGTATTTAAATTGATTATTTATTAATATGGTATTTACAATGATTCATAAAAAAGGAATAACGTAATAACATTTAATGTGTAAAAAAGTTTTATAAATATGAATTACATAGCTTTAGAAATAAAGTACACGCTCACTAATCCGCTGTTTCCTAGTCCGACAAGTCCAGTAATACGCTATTTTGGGACCAATTTAATTTATCAATAGTGCTCTACAATCCGACATACATCCTGTAATCCAACTGGAAATCTTTTGATCACGTTTTCACTTCAGATCATGGATAATGTTTAAACAAAAGGACTAAGGAAGTGGAAGTTTCTTCTTGCGTAGGATTTTTTTTTACTATGTATATAAATTGTTATTTCAAAATGATAGTACCAAAAATGTATATCCGATATCCTACGAAGAGAAATTCAATATCTTATGAAAATTGTCTATTATTTTGGAATCATTCAGTAAACCGCTGATTTCAATAATACAACACATGAAAATTTTATGGTGTCTGATTAGTGAGCTTGTGCTATAATAGTAATAACAGTCATAGCCAAAAATAATAATTTAGCTTGATATTAGCCTAGGTTCTTCATGCGTACGACTTATATTGTCGAGGAGGCGCTATTAGGCGCATCTCCGACAGCCTTACTGTTGTTTTCATGATGCGAGGCCGTTCATTACAGGCAAACAACATCTCACAAGTCTGTAACTGAATGTGTTTTTTTTTGTGTGTATGTCTTGTTACTTAATCCAGTCGACATTGTTGAGAAAAGCGCCGTTGAACATAAGTAAAGTGAAAAATAACCCGGCTGGATTTGACCCACACTGGGGATTCTAAAGCGGGACCTCTGGATATAGAAGCAGGCACTTATACCACAGCGCCACTAGGCCGTAGGTAAAGCCGTACTAGTAGAACTACAAGAAATCAGCATTTATAGTAATTATTGATTAACTCACTTGAATTGATCATCTTCAAGAAACTTTTGCAGTTCCTCAATATACCTTACATTGTTTAGATATTCTTGAATGTTGAGGAAAGGCCTCAATTGATTGTATTCACTTCTCTGATATGCAGCCAATGATTCAAGAATTGTGGCGATTTTTAATTTGCGGTTGTTTGAGCCTGCACTATGTGCCATGTCAATGTAGACTAGATCAGTCAAAAATAATCCTAGTAAAAATAAAAAAAACAATTATATTTTATTTAAAAGTAGCAAAGTAATCAACGGCATATCCATTAAGTTTTAATTTCCTGAACCCCTATTTACTCTTCTCAATTGACTTGATACCATAATGTATTTTGCTCACATACGTATACTCAACTTAATATGGATTGATACCAAAAACATATCATTAAATAAATAAATATGATTTTTATTAAAACATATTTTTAGTTTTACGACTATTTTATGACTATTTCCGTACTCGCTAAGTAAAAATATAAAATTTATTATTTTTATTTTATAAGCTCCTTGGATACATAAACTATAATAATTTAGTTTAAAATTCAACAAAATACCACGACGGCAAACTAAATGTCATACACAAGACAAATGACAAATTGACACAAAGTACAAATGATAGGAATGTGTACAATTTTTTTTTTGAATTTTATGAATGAGCACCATTTAACCCTTAGCATGGCAAGGGTAGAAAGGTCAGTCATAATTCAAATTTCTATTTATACACATAGATTCAAATTATTTATTTAAACGTAATGAAATTACAGCCAATGACCTTAATATAATGTACATAATATATGACAAATAACTCATAATAAAACACACGGCTCAATACCCCCAGCATACCTTTGTTTATCAAAATAGCCGTGTGAATGACCACCGGCTGCGATGGTGTTCGAGTTAACCAAACTGAAATACTTCGTGCTATGACTGACGTTTCTACACGTATAGTAAGTTACATTCGCGGTTGCGCATTTTGATGGTGAGATATTTTAATTTTAAATAAATAAACAATTCAACTACATGAACATTAAATATGTAGTTGTAAATGTAAAATAATTATTTTAAAAATGATTTATAATAATTTTATAGTTAATTTTAATTTATAAATATTACTTCTTAGGCCTTTTAAACAATATTGTAAAGCATTTTTTGTGATTTCAATCTTCCTAAAGTAAGAAGCCACTTAGAGATAGTTCGGCGGAAACTGTTGATAGGCAGCATTTGTTGTACATTCAAACTATTAAAAAGTTTTGGTGAGAGATAATTAAATTATCTTTGTGCGAATGTTGTAGATACTCTTGGAACTTGTAACGTTCGGGGAGTCCGCAGCCTTTTGTAACAATAGGAGTTATCATGCGGTGCTAGCGTTTTGGCTTTCACAAATATTGCCTTTATATATAGTTGCCGTATGTCTAATACTGCCATATGATTAAATAACGGTTGCGATGGTGATCCGAATGGTTTTCCTAATGCCACTCTAAGTATTACCTTTTGTGATTTAATCAGTGGATTTAGTAATGTTATAGCCATTCCACCCCACCCAATAATTCCGTATGTAATCTTAGATTGTGGTAAAGCGTAGTAATATTTGTTTGAGTGTACTGCTAAAATTGAAAATTTAATATATTACGAGGTGCGTTCAAAAAGTAAGGTGACTTTTCAAATTTCGCAGGCAACGTATTTTCGATTATCGATTTTTTTTGTTTTGTTATATTGGTACACTCTTCTCGAACATCTGTACCAAATTTCAAGTGAATGGCATTTTTCGTTTGGTTGTGAGAGGCGTAATGGTTATAAGTGTTTTGCGTGCTCGGCGATTTTTTGCTGTCGAAAAATACTGATCAAAGAATTTGCATCAAATTTTGTGTAAAAAATAAAATTAAGTGCTCCGTAACACTTGAAATGTTGACAGTGGCATACGGTGAAACTGTTTTGAGTAAAAAAAATGTTTACAAGTGGTACAAACTCTTCCAAGATGGCCGGGAAGATGCCAATGACGAGCCTCACTCTGGACGCCCAAGCACGTCAACAAATGATGAAAACGTTCAAGCAGTGAAGAAAATTGTTTTGGAAAATCGTCGAACCCTTCAGTTCCCTTCGAAGCCTTCAGTTCTAATCCGAGGAAGAATTTCATGTCAAATAGAGTGGTGAATGCATGGAATAAGTTACCAAGTGCAGTGATAAGTGCCAGAAATGTAAACGAATTTAAGAACAGACTAGACAAGTTTATCAGAGACGATACAAGTACAGATTTAGGCTTACCAGCATAAGCTGCCTGCCTAAAACTAATAATAATAATAATAATAATAATAATAATAATAATAATCACTATCAGAGAAGTTGCATGAGACGTTTTGGGCATGAGACGTGTGTCAGCGAAGTTTGTTCCGAAATTGCTAAATTTTCGCTCAAGAGCTGTTGAATGACGTCAACGTCGACCCAGATTTACTCAAAAGGGTCAAATAACTGGTGACGAATCATGGGTATATGGTTATGATATTGAAACCAAAGCCCAATTGTCCCAATGGAAGCGGCCAGAAGAGCCAAGACCGAAAAAAGCACACCAAGTTCGATCAAATGTCAAAGTTTTGCTCACTGTTTTCTTCGATTACCATGGCGTGGTGCATCAGGAGTTCTTACCATATGGTCGTATGGTCAATAAACAGTATTATCTGGAAGTTATGTGCCGTTTGCGAGAAGCAATACGAAGAAAACGTCCAGAATTGTGGAAAAACAATTCATAGCTTTTGCATCACGATAATGCCCCTGCTCACTCATCGTTGCTTGTGAGACATTTTTTGGCCAAAAACAACACCACAATCATGCCTCAGCCACCATATTCACCGGATTTGGCCCCATGTGACTTTTTCTTGTTCCCAAAACTAAAGAGACCTATGAAAGGACGGAGATTTGCAACGATTGAAGGGATAAAGACTGCATCGCATGGAGCTCAAGGCTATACCGAAAAGTGCTTATGAGAAGTGCTTTGAGGATTGGAAAAACCGTTGGCATAAGTGTATTGTATCTGAGGGGGATTACTTTGAACGGGACCACATAAATATTGATGAATAAATAAATATTTTTTCTTAACAATACAAAGTCACCTTACTTTTTGAACACATAGCGTATATATTTTATCACATATAATGTAACTTAGGCTTACAATGTGTCTGTTAAAAAGGACATTGCCGAGAAGTCTGTTCTGCGATATTTGTAAAAGCTGATAGTGCATTCAGTGGGCCAATTTTATTTTGGACTATTAACAAAGAAAACGTGAGCGCTGACGTTTCTACAATAGCACAATTACAGCTTTGAATTCGCGCTTTCATTTCTGCAAATTCATTAATCAAAATTGATTTTATCTGCAAAAAAGTTATATTTGAAAAACTACTGAATTAATTTGATTATTGAAAAGTTTGAGTTTCAAAAACTCCATTTAGATGACGTCACCTTGGAACTTAAACCAAGAAACCAAAGAACCGAGGAATTTAACAAACCTGTGGATTGTGATTTTCCAGGTTAACCAGATTAGGTTAGGCAAGAATCCCACTACTCAGTCAAAAAGAAAAAAAAAATGCTCACCCAAATATGGAATACATGGCATTTGTAAATTTTTAAGGTATTCTCTGAGTGAAGCCCAATTGTCTTTGTCCCGAAAAATCTCTGCGAGTTTATCAAACGTTGACTTCTCCTTTTTCCCAAGGCACAGCCATGTTTTAGTAAGCCTTGAGGAAAAAATAAAACATCACTAAAAATATAAGGTTATTTAAGAGAAGAATGTATTATATTATGATAAATCGGTATTAAATCGGCTAACTTTACTGGTTAGATTACTAATGAATATTTGTATGTGTGTTATATTTGTGTATAACTGAACCAGCCCACCATCTATTGGGTTTAATTTGAAATTATGTTTATTAACTAGACAGAAAAACACTGACCTTAAATTTACTTCAGTTAACTCCCAGAAAATTCACTAGCATATTTAGAACTTACTTTGGACATAAAATCGATCATCGACGATTGAATTTCATAGCCAGGAGTTATGGCCAGTGTTTTGGAATGCGCACGGTATCATTTACATTGAAAACCTTGAAAATAGTAAAACGATTACAAGAGTATATAATGCAACAAAAGTGGCCGCAATTGGTGAAGAAAAAAGTGCTCTTCCGCCAGAACAACGCACCAGCGGCCACCAGGACAAGAACGCAGTCCCTGTGGCAAAATTACATGAATTTAGTCATTGGTTCCTCATCTACCATATTCTCCAGATTTGTGACTACTACTGTAAAGAGATTTGGGTCGAAAGAGGCTTCAAGAAATCGTATTATTTGGAGGGTATCGAAAAATTGGATAAATTTTGAATGAAGAGTATTGAGCTAAAAGGAGGCTACGTTAAGAAATAAATTGAGTTTTGCAGGACAAACTTGTCTTTTCTTGACTAGGTTGATTACTTTTCACAACTGAAAAACGTCATAAATGATTTAAAATAAAGAAAAGCTGGAGTATTTACTAGAGGTTTGGGAATTATTTATGATATAAACACTCACCCTACTATACCTAGTATCATGTGGAATAATACTACCGGAGCGATTTTTAAAGGTGTTTTTGTATTTTTTTTTGTTCCGCCCCAAAATAGTACAAAAAATCAACAAATATATTTTATATATTATTATTGTTATTGAAAGAAAATCTTCAAGTTATTTGCGTAAATTGATAAATTACCTGAAAATGCTGGCACTTTGTAAAGCTGATATGATTGCAAAAAGCGAATGGATATTGTTAAGCTCGTGTAACTTTCTGGCTACTTTAATGAAATGTGTTATAACCTCCGCCCGGGATTTGGATGATGATTCGTTGAGTATTTCTTGAACTGTCCAAAAGCTTACCTGCAACAAAATTTAAATAAAGTTTGAGCATAAAAATGAGGGATTTTATTTTTGAATTGTAAAAGAAAACTGAATATACCTCTCACAACCACATTTTTTTTTTAATAAACAAGAGTGCAGTGCTTCTTATATACATACAGAGTGTGCCGGAAAGTGGAGGACCTGAAAGCCCATCTGCAACATTCCCATTAATGGTTACTGAGTTACAACCACTAATTTTGACGGTATTTTTTATGGTAGCTTGAATAACTGTGATAAAGGGTATTTTTTTTTACAAATTATCAGACTGATGTAAATCTATCAATTATATATTTTATATATACTATTTTCATAGGTCTTTTCATATGTTCGTAACCCGAAAACAAAAAATGCCAAGAAGGTTGATTTTGAAGGTTATCATAATCTTAGTGTAGTGGGTGTAAAATTCTTAATTTTGAGAGAAAGTGAAAATATAATCAAAACAAAATAAATAAATTACAGAACAGAGAAAATTTTCAAAATGACGACACTCTTCTTTAATACAAATGTAGCATAACCGGAAGAAATTCTCTTTCAAGGAGAGATGGGTTTTATTGCTATTTTTTCCAAACATTCTCTTGAAAAAACATGCTCTTAGAGTATCCCAAATCGAAGAAATCGTATGAACTCATGTTTAAATTGGTTGTGGCGGACCCATACCATGGCTTCCAACCAACCCAATCAATTTCTTTATAATGATTTTGACTTTGTGATTGTAATCCAATGGTTTGTGAAAATTTGATTAAACTTTTCTAAATTTATCAATATTGCCAAAAATTATATAATTTATCTTTTCAGGTGATTTTCCACTATTAAATAAACTAACATCAAATATAATTTAAGTCAAACACTTTTATTACTTAATTTAATAATTTTATATATACATTCCCATTCCTGATAACTGAGCCACGTGATTTCAGGTAGTTTTTGTTAAGATGATATATAAAAACTATGACAGTTTCAAAGAAATTCATATGAAATAAAAAAATAATATAGTTCAAATTGAAAGCCTCCTCCTTTTTTGAAGTTAGTTGAAAGTCACTAAGTAATAAATACTACCCTCTCCTTCCCCAAATAAAACGCAATTCTCACTGTCCAGATGCATCGTGAACTCTCTCGAGCATCATAGCAACGATTTACCAAACACTCATTGGCAAGCATAGTTGATCAATCAAGTTGATCAATCGCCAAAAAATTAAACATCGCACTTGAAAGCTGAAATCTTGGCACTTACTTGGTTAAAGCGTCGTGTGAAAGCAACAACATTTGGTGCAGCCGTTAGCTTATCTTTCTTATTCCATGCGCAGCCTGTGAGTTCGCCTGCTTTTATAGCCTGAAAGCAAGGCAGGTCCAGGAGTGTTAGTTGCGATGCAAGATCCTCGGGAGTGACTCGCAAAGCTGAGCAAATTACTTCATCCCAACATTGTTTTAAGCATGAGTTTGGTGGGAGACTGCTAGTTTTTGCATGGGAAATTTTATCATTTTGTTTAGATATGATACCCTCGTAGACACTGAAAAAAAATATATATATACATTTATACTGGAATCTGAAGATTTTTCATTATATACAGTTAGGGTACCGAAGAGTACTTCATTAAGAACATTCGAATAATCTTAAAATATTCCGCTGTAATATAGGGCAATGCCGTCGTAAAATATTAAATAAAAAAACACACAAAACTACGTCCTGCAAAAAGATACTGACATAAAGAAAGAAAGACTGTTTCAAGGAGGTTGCTACCAAAATCTGAATGGTTTCTAATGACCCATTTAGTAATTTATCGGTATCGGAAAGCAGCTCCCTAGCCACTGGTTATATGTAATGCAATTGGTCATAAACAATAGATTTGCGAATAATCATAACCACTAAACAGTATAGTTGGGTGGATTTTGTTATTGGTATGACATTTTTTGTAGCTTAATAATAACAGAACAAAAAAAATGTTTTACTTCCATACTTTAACATCATAGAAAAATATTAATAGAAACTTAGTCGTGGCCAATTTTTATCTTATTAAGCAATGTTCGGTAATATTTTTATAATGAACTTAATTAACCCCTTAAGAATGGAGGACGGATATATCCGTCCTGCCGTGCGGCCAGCCTAGGTCCGTTTAGGCTGTCGGACGAAAATATCAGTCCTCATTGCCCGCTTGATTTTTATTATTTTTGGTATTATTTCAGTATTAAGTATTTATTAACTTAACGTTTTCACCATTGGAAATCAAAACGAAACAATTTTGTTTTTTTTTTTTAATTCAATGCAGTGTCTACTACTATTTATAAATTTGTATTGAAAATACACTAATGTACTACCGTTCCAATATCTATAATTTTTTTTTAACTTTTTTTCGAAAACTGTACATATTTTGGAAGACTTTTAAATTGTAATGTATAGTTATAAATATATGAAAATGTAAAAAAAAGTGTTGAAATTGTTTATTTCGTAAATTAAAAAAAAGTTGAAGTTGAAGTGCCTAAAAGTTGATATGGCAATTTTTTTTTTTTTTTAATTTCGAAATAAACAAAATCAAAGAGATATGGTATAATAGAGAATTTTATGGTGAATCAGATGATACCAGATTTGTAAAGATTGAACGACTCATGCCTGCACTATGGATTTTATAGTAGATGAGTGTTTTTCAAGGTCATAGATTACAGTTTTAACGGCTTTTGGCGCCAAAATTTTTGGCGGGAACAACATTTTTCAAGGGTTAATGTTAGCTATCCAATGACATTAATATTCGTTTTGTCACTAAATCATCTATTGAGATAAATAATGTTTTCTTTGCGGGAAAAACTTTTAATACCTCTTTCAGAATGCATCAAAACTTGAATACCTAAATAGTTTTTTATAGCAAATTTAACAAAAAATCTCATGGCAATAACCAAATTCAGTCAAAATAACCTGTAACGTTTCAATTTTCAATACTCCTATTACATTCACAGATGAACACTGATGTCTACACATTGTAACATAAAATTTTAACATTTTAATTGTAACATAACTTACCTTTTAAGGTTGTGCTGAAAATAAGTGCTTTGCTCGTTTAACGAGCGAAGAACTGAGTACAACTCACGAGACATTCATTGTCAACGAGACTGAGTATTTCACAATAATTAGTTTCTTAAATCATACTATGTGTAAAGTTGTATACACGTCATGTAAATACAAATAAAAGTTGTGAGTACAGGTTGAATGGGATATGAACGAAGTACTTTATATATTACTAGCTGTTCATCCGAGGGCTTTGCCTCGGGTTGGCAGTTAGGACCTGCAGGCGGCTCTGTAGGCGCTTTTGGAGAGCAAGGACTCGTGCTTACGACACTCAGGATGAGTCACTTTGTGACTCATCTTTAGGTACTGCAGGTAGCTTTAACGGCGTATTCTGAAGTAACTTATTGAAGACCTTTTTGAGATCTACAATTCTGTGGTACATGAATTTAGTGTAATCTCTTATGATTTTTTTAGACAGCGTAAACTGAAAAACGTTTATTCTTCGTTTGGACTTTTGTTTTATTTCAGCAATAATTAGAATGGTAAAAAAACCAGCAGTTTTCTCGTTATCTATTACTCAATACTTACTAACCATGATAATATTAACATTTTAGCTTTACAAAAAGTCCAATTGAGTGGGGTTTTTTTTTTAACATTTTGAGCTATCTTTATAACCAATTCAACAAAAAAATATTTTTAAAATCCTTAAAAAGAGACCTTGATTGCCCTTCATAATGCAAAAAATAAATTTACATACCCAATTCAACCCCATAAAAACTGCTTTTTAAATTGAATTCATTTTATTTCAATTTTATTAAATCACTAAAGATTTAATTAGATTTAGATTTTCGGAGTTATATTTAACTCCTACAGAAAACCATCAGTGGCACATTTAATTAGCTCGTCAAACAGGCAGATATATTGGCAAATGCCAGGTTTGTAAGAAGGTTTCCGGCTAAGTAGCTCTATGGGATACATATTAGGTTTTATATGAGATATTGTAGGATTTGCCTATGGACTAAAAATGTAACAGAATAATAATAAAGATTACACACGCGTAATTGTAATAGCAGGCTACTTCCTGCAAGGTAGGCGGTTGACTGCGTGTTGAAGCTCTTCGAAGTTTCTGCGTTGAATCGTAGCTTTTGGGAGAATCATCAGACGAACTGTCTTCCTCTTCTTGCTGTTGGAAAAATCAAAAATCATAAATCGTAAAAAAAAAATACATTAACAGTGTCTAATCTGTTTAGATAAGTTTTCCATGATCACATCTAAAGAAGAGTGTATGTAAACCCTGACCCAAGACCAAGATTTTTTCTTCTCCTAGACCAAGATTACCCAATAGAACAGATTTAAAGTTTCCAATGATGGTTATCATGTTAACAATAGGTTTTCTATTGATAAAATTAAATTTTTTTTAGAAATAAGGTAGAAAAGCATACGTAAATAATAAATGTAGCGTTCGATAGATCAGCCGGCGACCAGACAACGCCGACGCTACTGGCCGACTTGAGACGATGCGTCACGAGTACGGCCATTTGGTAGAACAGCAAAACGGCGTCGGCCAGACAGACCACGATCGGAACTTGAGTGCGGCGCTCGCATCATAATATTATATAGTGCTCACTTGTTTGATAGTACCTATTGTTAACGACTTTGGCTTGAATATACAACGTTGATTTGGACGCAGATCCACCTCGGGTGTAAGTACATCGGTTTGCTGTACTCGCCGAACTGCCTAGGCACGATTAGCAAAAATATGTTTAAGAAATATGTGACAGGTCTGAACACATAAAACGATTAAAATTACAAAGTTCATATAAGTAAGTAGGTAGTTTCTAGGTTAGTCAAAAACTAACACAATAACTAAATGGTTGGAATTGAACTAAACATTCATTGGCCTTTTTATAAATAATATTTCCCCTGATGTAAACCGGAATCAGCCAGTATATGGCAAGAAGTCTTATCAGTCAAATGGGAATGACCAACGCTGACAATTACAAAATAACAATTTTATTTATAATTAAAGTAAAACTTGCGGTTTGATCATAACGCAATTCATAAGTTTAAAGTTCATAAGATAACATCTTGTCTGTGTATTTTATTAAGCAAAACTTCACTGTTTTTTTGCTGATTAGTTTCGCTTTTTTAATGTTGGTTTCAAATTTCATTATAAATTTCAAAAACTTCAATAAATTTAAGAAGGTTAATAAATTTCAAAAACGAACAAATGTTCGTCTGCAACCTATCTACATCTTGACACATCACTTTTCATAAAAACAAATTACGGTTATCACTGTAATACGTCACGTCACCAGTAATAAACACGTCTTTACAAAACAATAAATCATAAATAATAACAGAAAACAATATTTGCGGTAAGGAGCCTTAAATTAATAAATTATAATATTTTAGATTTAGATTTAGGTTGTTCATTGTTGTTTACAGATGCGATAATTCAAATTTAAGGCTAGGCTAGTCGTTCATATCAAAGCTAATAATCTGTGTTGAAAACTTACTGATTTCCAATGCTTTGATCAATTATCTACTATCTCAATAATAAATTAAACTTACAATTTGTGCAGGTCTAAAAATATCGCCCATGTTAGGCCTAAAACAAAAAAAATCACAGTACTAAATACGTGTCTGTCTTAAAACTTCCTACAAATTACTTATTTAACTAAAAATAATAAATTTGTTACGAGAACTATCAAGTTCAAATGAAATTTTTCACATATTTAATAAACGAAATACCGCAGTGAGTATTGGAAGTTTTGTTAATGTGAAAGATTTAATTTTATTTGGTGCAAATTACGAATGAGTCCCATGATAAGTACCTATACGAACAGCGGCGCATGGCATGTTGCGCAAATTATTTTCCTGATATATCTCGTCATGTTTGTATTATGGTATTGTAACGTTCTATATTTTGAGAGATAAAAAACAGGAAAATCACAAACCTCGACTATGCGGAGAGCGGCCAGACTGTCTCCAGAAATATCTTTGGGCATTTTAATCGTACGATCCTAATAATTGAACCTTTAGTGGCATCAAATTTTATGAGAAATTAATACGCGTTACATACATGTCTAATAATAATATAATCTAAACATATGTCTGCTTATTTTAATAATAACGTAATTAGCAAAACAACCCTGCCAAACTTACTGACAAACTAACTGATATTGTATTGTATATGACATTTCTTCTTCATAAAGCTTCTTGTTTATTTAAATGGAAATTAGATAACGTCTACTGAATGCTACACAACTTTGGGTTGTTATCATGCATTGAAAAAAAAAATAAAAACGACTTCAAATAAAACACACAACAAAAAAAAAACTAAGAAATAATTAAAACGATTTTTTTTATTTTTAGTAAAAATTAAAAAATGGTTCTACCAAAACGTTTAAATTGGCACAGAAATATACCATATCTAACTTTTGTATAAATGTAAACCTTGTCTCTGCATTGCAAGATTGTTTTATTTTAATATTTTTAGTTGCCTTAAATTAAATGTTTTTAAACAAATTTTAATAGAATCATCCTCAAGCAAGCACCTACAATATGGGAGAAAAATAATAATCGAAATCGTTTAAGACAAACATTTTTTTTTTCTACGGTAAACGTATTTTTTTTTTGCTTCCTCTCACTTATTTATCTTTCCCAAAAAACTGATAGGTAAGTCAGACTCCCCGGAACCTTCACGTAGCACCCCCATTATGTAGAGGAGGTTAGAATTCGCTTCATTCATGACAGTTGATGAGATTCAACCGTAGTGTTTCGCGCGCTATCGTATCAACGTACGACTGTCACTGATTAAATTAAAATAATCATCTTTCTTTTGTTGTAAAAATCAACAAGTTTTTTTATATCAATTATTATTCTAAGGGGCAATTTTATTATTTTAACGATATGTGTTACAATGTATTAAAAAGCCTGGAGTAGATCACGAAACTCAGGCACGAATTTCAGAAAATGCTCCAAGAAGAAATAGGATTTTCTGAGGTTAATCCTCTTTGTTCGTTTATCATTATTAAATTAGTTTTTCTAAATTGCTTTGTTGAAGTATTAAAAAAAAAATCTTATAAATTAGAATAAAACCTTTAATATTAAATTAATACTACACAAATTCCAAATGTAATAACATACTATGTGGTTTTATGTGTGAATAATTTAAAAGTATATTAAAGTAAATTATTGCATATACTGGTACCTATAATATTAAGGTGCCGATTGATAAACTAACTTACAGTAAAAAATGTTTTTTTTTTTAAAACTAAAATATTCAGATTTATTGGCTTTATTTGTTTTTATAAGTTCAGGGAAAAGGATGTGAGTGTTATTTATCAAACTTTATAGAAGAGTGAAAACAAATTTATAAAACACTTTTTTCTTTCCTGATCTCAATTATCATGATTTTAATACATTTTTTTACTATACAAGGTATTTTAGAGTAGGCCACATGGTAGGAAACAAATTTGACAATATTTTACACTAAAGAGTGACAGGTGAGAGTTAAAAATGCATTTTTATAAAACTCAGCGCTGGGTTTTAACCGACATCCTGCATTCTCAAGTACAGGACCTCTTTAGTACCTTTATAATTATTTTACTATACAACGCATTATCAAAAAATTAATAAACTTTTCAATATTGTCAAAGATTGTGTCATTTATCTTTTCAGGCGATTTGCCGCTATTAAAAAACAGTCAAATAATTATCAATATATATATATGTTGTCCCAAGATCATTCCTGAAGACTTAAGTGGGGTTTAATATAACCTACTACGAGGAAGAAATAATATTAGAAAATGTATAAAAAAATCATCCCCAAATTTATTATATTTTTAACAGGGTGTTAATTCGGTTAACTCGTGAATTCCGATGCCGCGCCGACCGATAATGGCCTTGACACCGTTACGGCGTACAGCGACAGCTGGGTGCTCACTACGACGACATTATTACATGATCCTTTTACGATTTTTACGTAAAGTTTACTTTTTTTAGGTAGATTTCTTTATGAAAGCTACCTATTGCAATGGGTACCATGTCATCATGACTTCCAAAAAAAATCGACATATTATTATCTTCGCGTATCACATCCCCTAGAACCCAAAAACAGCCTCAGTTTTTAAATTTACATAAAAGTATATTTACTTATCTATCTTTCTATATCACTTTCTTGTGGACACGCTAACTACCGTAATTTTACATCAGTCACTTTCAAATTGATACATAAAACATAAAGGTACAAAATCTTGGTGAAGTTCGGTAATGGGCAGGAATGGGGGGGGGGGGGGGGGTTGATTTTGCTATAACTTTCTTAGTATATAAGATATCGAATTTATTTAAATTTTATATAATTCCTCAATAAGGGGTTAACAACTTATCTCAGTAATTTTTTTTGATAGCACCACCCATTGGTCCTAAGGATGGGAAAAACTAGATTTTCAATATTAAAAAAATCATGCTTCGCTTAATAGGAGAGGATTATATCAGTTTAAAATGTTAATCGTGCCTATAATTTCCCTTCAACTTTTGTTTAAATATTTTTTTTCCCATTTTTCCAATTTTTTCTTCCGGCGTGCCGAAAGGATTTTTTTTCTCCGTAACGACGATGAAATTTTTTTATATAGGATCTAAACAAATAATACTAAAAATCGCTGATCCAATTAGCCGATTTCTTTTTATTGGGAATGGTCTTGGGATTCGGTGTATGGGTAAGTAATTATTAAATATAATAAAATATATATTATTCAAAACTAAAGTAGTATCTATATATTAAAACTTACTTATATTAATACGTGAAGGGAAAACTTCGGATTTCTTTGGCATGGTTATAGTTTATATGGAGAAGGAATGCATAAAGCTAAAATGATCTTTAATATGTGTTAGAAATATATTCAATTTAATAAAATAAAACGTTCATACTAACTGTCAAATTGAGTTTCGAGCTGTGAATTTTGTTTGATTTCAAATGTTCCTGTTTCAAAAATCTGTCAATGTCAATAAAGTAATGTCAAGACAAAAAAGCATAATTGTTAGGTTAAAAAAAAGTGAGCATTTTTATTATATAAATTAAACCCTGTAATTTCATTTTACATGTGGTACATTTTTTTTAACATTCAGATATTCGCACGTATCTTCCATTATGCCTTCACATAGAACTGACCTGAGACACAAAGAAGAAGGAGGAATATAGTATATTCGCGTGAAAGTCGAAATGGTAATAGGACAAATGCAAGTTTAAATAGTGTAAATAATGCGATTATTTTGAGGGAAACATTTAAATGTGCACTGAATGTCATAAGAAATTTTAATACTTTTAAATGTGGATTAATGCATTTACAATGCAAAACCTTTCGAATCTGAAGTAATTTTAGTTGAAAGGCTGCATTCACTTCATGTTGTCATAAGAGTAATGAATACTTCAAATTTTTGTTACATCTGATGAACCGTGAATAAAAAAAACACCAAGAACATATTTTTAAAACATTCGTAAAAACAATTCAGCATTCTGAAATTGTGTTTTTTTTCAACTGTTATTAAAATTAAATTAAAAATTTCATATGTATTGCAGCGATTTAAGGTAAATAACACACGCTAATGACGAATAGAAAATAAAAGAATAGAAAAGAGGGATAAGTAAGTAAATCTTAATTAATCTATGAGATGAAATAAATGAATAAAAATAAAACGAGAAGTTAATTATTTTATATTGAGTCACCAAATATCATTTGGATCTGAATTGAGGATATTTAGCGATCTAGGATATCTTTTGTAGCAATTTAAAAAATAATAAAATGCTAATGGAATTAAGCGGATTATGCGTCGCGCGCAATGAATAATTTGATAAAATAAAATCAAGGTAATGTACTCGTATAATGTTTTTTTTATTTCAATCACCAAGTTATTCCAAAACTGGCGCCTATTTTCTGATATCAACGGACACAATTTAAGTACAAATTCATTTTTTCGTTCTCCAGTAATTCCACGGGGATGCTTATTTGCTTCAAAGGAATACTTGCATATTTTTTTAATAAAAACATTGTTTCGATTCCCGTTTCTTGGGAGTAATTGGTTTTGTAAGAAAATGTGTTATTTATATGCAAATCCCACAAAACACATATCTGGCATTTTTGATTAAGGTTGTGAGATGAATGATAGGTGTGAGATGATGGTTACCCAGCTTGGCGAAAGAAATATTTTTATCTTTCGTTACAATATGACGATATAATTCGTACGAATTCCTAATTATAGGATATTTAGAAACAAAATGTTTGTACTTGGAGTTTATGGTAATATCACTTAGTAAATATCTTTTATTGGGAGCTTGTTCACGCTGATAGTGTGAAACAGATGGGCTGAATGATTCTACGTGTTTTTTGAGTAGATTTATATTATTTTTTTCCCTTTTTGCAAGTTTACCCCGTTTATCGAAAAAAATATTACTTTTGTAATTTTCTTTTCACATGGTATTTTGTATAATCCTGTCATTCGTTCTGGAAAATCCCAAAGTTGTCAAAAAAAATGTACTCCAATAAAGCAAGTCCTAATAGTTTTCTTCCTTTGCTCACCATTTTGAATTAGTATATCACTATTATAGTTTATAATATACTGCTAACTCCACAATTTAAGAAAGAAATGCACATGCAACGTTTGACAGCACAAGACTAGAAAATGGCTTCTATTCCACCAGTAATAAATATCAAAAATCATCGAAATGACATGGTAAAGCAAGTTATAATAGTGGCAAAAGCCAAATACACACCTTAAAGGTGGCATATCCAAGATGCAAATTGAGAAAGTTGCAAGTGCAATGGATATACCCCATTTTGTTAAGTTTGTGATGATTGCCACTTTTTAGTCAGCATTTTTAGGTAATATTTTGGATATACCACAAATTGTGACCACGATATTTCAAAATATAGAGGGAATTTTTGCCACCTTTTAGTTGTATGAATACATAGTTTATACCTCAGTAATGCTAGGAAATATATTACTGAGGTATAAAATGAGTAAAATACTTATATAAAACGTATTTAATATCAAGTATTATGAAATACGTTTTATATAAGTATTTTATAAATGATTTTTACAGGGTAATGACTTTAACAGATTCCACTCCATACGTAAAACGCGCGGACCACACGTCGCCGCCTGTTCGGTGAAGACTGTTGCCCGAATGAAATATTCATCGGTATATAATAAGTACAAAACTATGAAAATGTTTGTTTTGATATTTACATAGCTTTTGTAAACAAATCGAATTATTTACCACCAAATCCATCAAAAACACTTTCAAGTCTCTAACGCACTTTTCACATAAATCATAAAACGTCAAAATCGAACTAAAATGAAAAAAACAATTGACTATTAATCTATGCTTTTCATGAATTCACGTTTACTCTACATGCCGCTCTATTAAATATTAATAGAAATGCTGTAAGCCGATGACGCTTTTAAGCGCTCACGGCACTGGCGTAACATCAATGACGAGATATCTCATCATCGCACTGAGTGTGATAAGCCTTTATAGGCGTCACTCAGTGCGATGAGTGTGATAAGCCTTTATAGGCGTCACGCCTCTACTAAAGAGGTCCTATACTATGCCAAATGTGTAATATATCGAAGAGTATGAAGAGTCACTTTAAATAGTGCCTGTAGTTTAAAATATTGACAAATATTATCTATTTATCAATAAGACGAAATAACAGAAGGATGAAATTTAGAAAAACAATATATTTCAAATAATGGATATGTAAAAAGAATGTTTTTTTTATATATGAACCTTTTTTTTTTTATATATAACACGAACGCCACAGTAGCATGTCGTGCGTAAATTAGCGCGCTTCCTAAACTGCAGAGGGCCCCAGACGTAATTCGTTATTGTTTTATACTGTTTAAATAAACACGAAATACTTTATTCCTATATTTTAAGTCATCGACAACTATTTTACTCTTTTAATTATATTATATTACAATCATTTATAAATTATATTATTTATACTAGCAGAATTACTTAATGTAATGAATAAAATACTTTCATAGGTACATATACTTGTTGACATACTTAATATAGGATGTTTTTTTTTGAGGCGTGGTTTTCAATCTGGCACTACTTTTTTCGTAGTTGGTGTTTTTGACAGCTGTCACTTGATTTATGCTCAGCTTGGTTTGCCATTTCATAATGAATAGACTTACTCCTGAACAACGTTTGCAAACAGTGCAAATTTAGAAAATCATTTTTAAAACATAATGGCACACCCTTATCTTTATAATAAAACTAAATTCTTAGCCATAACATCAAATTATATAAACCACGCCTCTAAAATCATCACCCTATATTTGTGTAATAGCTTTTTTAATAAAGCATTATTTCAGATAAAGGGTAATTAGATATAGGAAATACATCAAGATACCTTACCTTACTTACCCTTACCAACCTTAGGATTTTTCGGGTAGGATGAATTTCTTTGACGCTCGTTACTTACGAACATTCATGGTGCGGGCCGATGCTTCTGGACAGGGAGACTGATATTCAATTATTAAGCAAGTTGTCGACTGCGTTTTAATTGAGGAAGGGAGGTTGGTTTTTATTACTTAGTAACTGGCATTTATTAACTGGAATAAAAATAATTGAATTATGTAATTTATCCCATTACATTCAGAGAAGTTTAAAAATCTTAGTCGAGGGTCCCGGTACTCACACATTTTTAAGGTAACCTCATTATATTGTGGATGTGGTGGTTGGATATATCAGATGTTCCTATTTCGAAGCATTCTCCGACGGTAATAGAAAACCAATAATCATAACAGATCACATATTATGATCGAAATAAAGACATTCTTTACAAAATTAGTTTATTTCATATATTTAACAGGAGTTGTAATGGCGGATTCTGGGTACTACAAGAGCTTCGAACGGTGTCGCGCTGGGCGTGGCCCCGTCGATGGCGTCTAGCGTGGGCGGTTTCTGCCCAGGCGGAACCAGGAAATCGAAGTTCTGCAGCATTGTCACGGTGAACAAAAACACGTTCGATCTGCGAAGCAACATTACAATATTTTTATTTGAAACATTCATAAAACAAAAAAGAGCATGTTTGACCGGAAGTCATTTCTCCATACAAACGCTGTGTTGTTTATTTATTTATTTATTTGTAGATATAAAAGAAAAATAATAATGAATATCATTCTTTCTTATAATTATCTAGGCACCTATAGAATTAAAAGACAGAGGTAGATTTCAGAATCACTTTAAAGATGCAATTGTAATCCCAATTCTTAAAAATAGAGATTAAACCTTAACTAATAATTACAGGCCCTTTTTCCTGATTAATGTTTTAAGTAAAATTCTGGATATAGCAGTAAAATACGGACTGTTATTGTTCCTAGACAGTAACAAAATATTGTCTGATTGGCTTTCGTCGGGAAATGGGGACCGAAGAGGCAATATCTTGTGAGACTATCTTTGAAAATATGTAAAACGGTAACAAATGCATATCCGCGTTTCTAGACTTGTAAAAGCAGTCGATACGATCTCAAGACCAATTTTGCTTGAGAAAATGAAGTCTATAGGAATCACTGGTACAGCGTATTATGGATGGAAAGCTATTTATATAAACGTATGCAAATACAACTTAGTCGGTAGTCATTAAGCAAGCTAATGATGGTCTAAAAGTAGCAAATGAATGCCTAAATACAAATATATTAACTATCAATGTGGCGAACGAAGATTTATTACTATTAAAAACGCACATTTCCGGATTAGGCGTGAATGAAATTTCTAGTATCTGCAACTGTATTCCATTAGAAGAAGTGACTTGCATAAAATATTTATGAATCCGAATAGATCAAGGATTAAAATGGCTACCTCAAGCTTTACACTTAAAACTGCCTATTTTACTATATGTAAGTCATATTAAGGGTCTTTAAGGCGGCTATCGTCCTTTTTAATTCACAAATTTGAAGTAAACTCGAACATGGGTCTGCCATTTGGAATCCGGTATTTGTCACACGTTCAGATAGAGTCGAGAGAGTCCAGCGCCTGATCTGGCGCGCGTTGACCTATCGATGTTTTCGTGGAGTTGAACTAAAATACATCCCTACCGCGATGAAGTTTTACGAATATAAGTCCCTATACGACAGACGTGCATTGCTCGACCTGCCGTTCATATTATAGGCGCTGTTTTCAATGACACTATTAATTGCCCCGATCTTTTGAAAGCCTTTGAAAGTCATTATAATATTATTAAATACCTTCATGGTCCAACATTCACCGAAACCACGGTTGCAAAATTATTATAATGAAACTATTAACTGCTTCGATAAATTGACTCTGTATAAGTCGCAATTTATAGTGTTTAGCAATTATTTATTTTGTAAAAAATTATAGGGCAAATTATTTATTCTAAATTCGTGTAAGTAGATATGTAAATATAAAAATAAAATGGTTTTGTAATATTTGTTATAAATGTAAATACATTTTGTTAGTAGAAACCGATTTTTAGTTTTACGTAGGTTTTTATTGTTCAATTAAATGTATTTTTTTTTATATTTTACTAAAACTGTTGGTGTTGGTCATAAAGATAAAAAAAATAAAAAAAAATAGCGTCTTATGGGATTATCAGGTGGGGTAACTGCGTCAAAACCAACATCACTCCTATAAATATTGCTCAAAAGGCGATACCTCGAACCATTCAAGGCGTCATACGCATTTCCCATCAAACCAACTCTTTTTTTTATATATATACATATAATTGCCATGAAATAGTGTCATGTGGGTTTATTTTGGGCCCTACTCAACTAGGCCAAATGTGCCTATCCTAGAGTATCCTCCCCCGACTCCCCGGACGGTTGTACGGAACGGACACGGACGTGGCTTGTAAAATACAAACCGTCCGTATAAAATAGAGATGTATGGCTACCCTAGTTAAAGGTAAAAAAGAATAATAATAAAATGTATTAAAAGAATTTAAATAAGATAAAATAAATAAGAAAAAAGATTTCAAATTTAAATAAAAATGTAAAAAAGAACACGAAAACACCAATTTAAGCTTTTTTTCAAAATTTGAAACCATTGACAAAAAATGATTATGATGATTGATTTATTCAATTGACAAAAAATTCATTTTTTAATTTTTATTTATTTTGCTTTTGTAATTTTAAATACTTAGCAAAGTAAATAAAATAACTACCATGTATGCTTATAGTTTTAAGCTAGATTGTTTGTTTATAACTTAAGTAGGTAAAAAATAGTTGAGGGTTTAATAATAAACGATGTTCGAGGTGACGTAAAGATTCAATTTTTGGAACAGCCCGCAGCGGGATATGTCTAAACTATTGTGATGGATTGTAATAATTACAAATCGATTGTTTCAATCGATTGTTTCAGTACCGTGCCAGCGACTCTCCCATACACCGGTGCTTGCCAATGCCGAATGGTATGTACGCCTCTGGTATGCAGACTTTACCATTAGATAAGAACCGTTCCGGCTTGAATTGCTCCGCATCGGCGAATAATTCCTCGCTCATAAGCAGGGCATTGAAGTTCGCTATCACCATTGCATCCTGAAAGAAAAAAAAGGCAACAATTTTATGTCACTATTAAAAATTAGGTAGCCGCACTCACAAAGGTGAAACCTATGCTAGCAGCATATTGGAGCGGAGAAATGCAAGCTTCAAATAAAGCAGAGACCCACACACTACTATCCTATAAATTAAAATTAAAATAAATAAATACATATCCATAGATCTTTAGGAACAAACATACTATAACAACGAGAGAACAAATAAAAGTTTGTTATATGTTTGCATTTATTATTTTTGTAATTGTTTTTAAGAAGAGAAAGCACAAAAACTCGCTTATAAGGTCAAGGTCATTTTGATTGTCAAAATTAATAATTAATTGTTCAACAATTTAAAATACATGAATTTATTATTTATAATATACATAACTACAATAACATCGATTTTAGTAGACCTAATAAACCAATAGTACTTTTTTAAGTGCTGTCAAATAATATATTTAATTTATACTCGTATTGGCAATATATAAATAATTTTATTTAATGTTTTCATGTTAAAAAACCTGTAATTATTCATGCTACACCAAAATTTCAATTTAACGTTTTAAAAAATACTTAAAATCATGATTATACAATTATATAATTTAACATTTTACAAGAATACTCCGCAGCAAAAACGAAACTATACCAAATTCCAAAATTGGTATGAATGTAATAATGAATTAAAGAATATGTTTCTTTTAAGACTGAATGGTCCTGTGTTTTGATTATTTTCAGGTAAAATAATATTTATGTTAACGGAAATGTACCTAATTCAATATTATGCTAGGATATGTATATATTACATAAAATCGCCAGGAAATTTCCTAAGAGTTTTAAATATATATATCCTGAAATGTGTTAATTTGAAATTGTTAACTGTTTTACTGTTGTAAAATTAAAAATATGCTTTACGCTTTTAAAGCGTTGCCCGGAAGATAACTGACGATCAGCTACTTGGTATAAAGGTATAAAGCACAACTTTGTTCCTGATCCAAAAGTGACTTTATACCTGATCCAAGAATCCGCTTTGACAAGACGTTCGAGTCGAAATTCAATCAGTTACAACTCTGCATACTTCGCAAGGAAAGGCCAAGGTTTTAACAAATGCAGTTGCAAACAGACTGACCCCGATAGAAAAGTATACGAGTTAAAAAATGAAACTTTATTGATTTTCTAAGAACTCCATTTAATATTGTAAAAATAAATAATTGCAATAAACTGAAAATGTTTATTTTTGTATCCTTGACAATATCAAAAAATATTGTTTTTGAAACTGATATATAATTAAGTAAGATTTTTAATTTGTATAATCTGCGAAAAGTTTAAATAATAAAAACATTTTGTATCAGTCAATAAAGCAAGTTGCTAGCTATAAAAACACACGTAATTCAATTATATTTAACTAGAGGACGTCCAGTGGTCGAAATTCAACCGTAATTCATTAAACTTTTAAGTTTGAGCATTATTGAGGTTCTTATACCTCTATAATACAGTGAGTATACATCTATAATTATTGCTAATATATATTTTTATTTTATCTATTACGTCAGCTACGAGCGTCTACAAATACGTTATTAGCTTGTGTTGTTTGCCTTAATTTCCTGCAGTACATATGACATTTGACATTATAACATATGCATATGACATTTAAAATTTAATGTTAACAACAGTTGAAAAAAAAAAACAATTACAGAATGTTGAATAGTATTTACATATTTTTTTGACTTTCTTTTTATTGAAGGTTCATGTAGGTCGATTTTATAATAATTTGAAATATTTATTATGACAATATTAATAAAAATTGAACCTTTCACCTAAAGTGACTTCAGATTCGAAATGTTTAGTATTGCAAAACTTGCATTTATCCACAATCAAAAGTATTCAAATTTCTTGGAATGATATTCAGTGTACATTTAAATTTATCTTTCAAAATTATTTCATTATTTTGTAATACTATTTACATTATTTAGATTTGCAAATCGCCTGTTATCATTTCGATTTTCACGAGAATATGTTATATCCCTCCTTTTTTGTGTCTCACGTCAGTTATATCAGTTTAATGGAAGATAGGTACGAGTATCTTGATGTAAAAAAAATAAACTACTGATATTTAAAACGAAACATGTACCTACAATTAAATTACTGAAACAAATATTATACAGGGTTTAATTTATGTAATAAAATGTACTTTCACTCAAAATGACACTCTATAGAATTCTAATGAATTCCTGGGGAATGTACCGAACAAATTTTCTTTAATATAGCATTTTATACATTTCATAAAATCGCTCGAAATAATAGATATATATATTTCACAAGAGTTTTAAAGAATTTCTCAATTATAAACATATAACATGTGCATCGATAAGCAATGTGATTAAAATCAGTATTCGGTTGGTATCATTCGACGCGGCAATAAGACTTTTAAGTAATAGTAATGTCTTCTTTAGAAACGGTTAGGCAAAATATTTTGCATTCTAAAATTATTTTTATATTTTACAAATGTGAATAAATAAAAATAATTCACGAACAAACAATCAACGTGCTTTATTGAATACTTTACTAATACCAAACTTACTAGTATGTACTAATTTTGTTTTTAGGTTCTATGCATTCATTTCATGAAGTTACCATCCCCGTCTTTTGTTTTTAACCATGTGTAAGCTCTCGGTACGGGTTTATTAGTATAATTTGCTTTTATTTAATTTATTTATTTAATGTAATATATTTTAGGGCTTAACAGCGTAAGTTAATTAATAAATTAGCAAATACATAATTATTAATTTGGCCAATTACATGAATCCACTGTTCAACAATTGAATTGAAAGGTAGGTTCACATAGAACTGATTACATAAAATAATAAATAAATGAGAAACGCATATAAATAGTTCGGTTGTTGCTTATTTAAAATGATAAAAATCTGGGTTTGTTAAAGTTATTATGATAAACAAATATTTGGGACGTTTTCCTTCTAATTACTTGTATGAGAGGGGTATATTTTACTTACTTATTTTTTAATGAATTCAAGGTACAGTTAAAAATGTCTAATTCGGAAAGATTACTGTTATATTCATGACATATTCTGTGAAGTGTTGCGTTTTAAGAAATGATGTGTTCGTTTTATGCAATAAAAAAGATCTCTTGGTCTAGTAATTAGTTGGGGTACTTTAAAGTGGGTACATTGTTCTGGGCAGTCTATTAAATTATTGAGTAGTTTACATAGGGAGACAGCATCAAGCACTTTCCTCCTGATGTCCAAACTAGGAATTTAGTAGAAATCTTCAGTGTCAAATGAGATTTGACAACGTCAATTTAGATGTCTGAGAAAGTTGTGTTGAATATTTTCTATCCTGCTTACATACACTTTATATGAGGGACTCCAAATGACGGAAGAGTATTCTAAGTGCCTCCTGACAAATGAGAAATGGCCATGGCTTAGAGAGATGGCCATGGCCCTCAACTGGCTGTAAAAAGAAGAAGTATTTGGTGTAAAAAATTTAGATTTAAAAATGGAGCAGTATTTATTTAAATATAATTTTAAAGGTCATGGAATACTTGTATGAAGAAAACAATATTAGTAGCCTGAAAGGAGAATAATATAGAATAAAGGGAATGTGAAAATAATAAGAAATTGAGATGTTTTTTAAATTTGCCAGAATACGTTGGCTTAAACGAATTCGCAAACTGTGGTCGATAAATAAGAAAATTGAATGTTCAGTTTTCGTGCGCGGTCTGATATTTTCATTTGACTAAGTATATGGTTGGTGGTGGTTAAACGTTTTATATGCGCCTAACTAATAACATGATTGTTTCGAAAGATTGATTATTTGGGAATTTTCTTACAATTAAAATTCGAATTTTCATCATACCTTTGGTATAGTATACTCCTGAAGAGATGTATCTCGCAAGGCTCGGTGTGGTATGCCAAATGTACGCCCCATGAACATTCGAACTGTCTCCAAAACAATAGCTTCATTGTAAGGCATGCTGAAAGTATAAGTGGTATATTTCAATAAGGTTTCTATTCTTAATATTATGGACATATATTTAACCAATATTTCTATCGATATTTGCAAAATTTGCTAATCTTAAAATAAGTACAAAACTTTTAAATAATGAACAGTTTTATTGGTTTAAAACAAATTAAAACCAAGAATTTAATAAAAGTAATTTATAAAGTCGAAAGATTGGTTTTATATAGGCCGCCAGAAGTAACGAATATTCGAATATTGTTATAATGAATAAAAGTTAGTTTCATTATCAACCCATTAAAAAGTATTGTTTTTAAAATTGACTTGTAGAACATCGAATATATTTTTTTAAATATTCTTTTGCAATGTTATGGGTACATAGAATCCATAGTTACTACTAAGTCTACAGTAAGCTATGGTTTAAAAATTTATTACAAAATAGCAAATATACCTATGTTAAGATTCATAGGAATTTAGGTAAGGCTACATTAAAATGTTAAAACATGAAAATATTACATTGAGCAGAGAACATATATTACGAAAGATACACAATCTAAAATATCTGTCTTTGTTATATATAAAAAAACAAATATTACAAAGATCGTTGTTTGTTTGTATTAAGAATAAAACATAAATTCATGAAAACCCCTTACTTTGTTCGATCATCCAAAGTTGGTGACCTGTCGCGGCCTATGA
The DNA here is from genome assembly GCA_020383195.1 of Neomicropteryx cornuta. NCBI lineage: Eukaryota > Metazoa > Arthropoda > Insecta > Lepidoptera > Micropterigidae > Neomicropteryx > Neomicropteryx cornuta. The sequence goes on from JAHKQU010000018.1 coordinate 42,279,722, forward strand.
TAGTGTCAATTTCATGCTGAGCTTTCTTCTGAACTTCCTGCTCCCGGACTAGGTATAGGAAAGCAAATCCCAAGCTCTTACTGGTCGTCTCCGTGCCGGCCATGAACATATCCATACAAATGGCCAAGAGCTGATCCTCCGTGAAGCTCGGCTTTTTGTCGGGGGATTTCAGCATTCTGATGTACGCGTCCATGAAATCTCTATCCTCGTTCTCTAATTTGAACGAGTTCTTGTGTTTCTCGAGCTCCGCCCTTAGGAAGGTCCAAATCTGGCTGTGGATGCGCACGAAGGACGTATACCCCGATAGGTCAGGCGCTATGTACCGCAGAATGGGGAAATGGCTGAACATGGCTCCAACCATGTCGATACTGGCGAAGAGCTCGAAGAGCAAGCCCTGCAGCATTCTCAAGTCCGAGTCTTCGGGTGAGTACCGAATCCCTGCCATCATGCACCAGAGCGTATTGAGTACGTAAGTCGCGAAGGCATCATGCATTTGCACGAGCGCGCCATTGTTGTTATTGCTTCCGTATACTTTCTCCTTCATGTCAGCCAATAGTTGCTCCGCTTCGGACTGAACCAGTTCGACCATGCCCCTCCTGCCAAACCCGAATTCCTTGAGGTGCCGCACTATGAACCTCCTCTGATCCTTCCAAGTGTCCTCGTCGGTTAGTATGATGCCTCGCCGTTTACCCCAGGTCCTAGTTTCGTAAAAAGGCCCTTTAGGTCTACCGTCGATTTCTTCGTTCAGCAGCATTTCCTTGATCGCCTCCCAGCCGTTCACCACGACGATTTGGTCCTTTCCCACTCTCAGTCCCAACACACCCCTGGGGCTGAACGTTTCCACTAGTCGGTTGCATGCTTTTGTTAAGTACCCTGTTTTCTGTCGAATCCTGTTCACCGTGAGGGCACTTCCTACAACGGGCAACCAGTTAGGTCCGGGAGGGTAGTTTTTCGGTTTTCGACTATCCATGTATAATAAAAGTATTATGATAATGATGACGAATGCAACTGCGAACCACATCTGCGGAAAAGAAAAACTGAGCTAAAGCGAAGCGACACGTTTTAAAAAAACAGACTACTTAAAACATATCTCTAAAATAATATTATTCGGTTAAAACATATTATAAAATTTCGCTTGAAGCTTTTATAATAATATCGCAATGGCTTTGGGCTTAGACAGTTCGAAATAAATAATCAAATGAAATTGTAACATTCGCAAAAAAATATATGTTTAGCAATAAAATGTAATACATTTTAACGATACAAATACCACTAAATATAACGCATCGAGATAACAATTTAAAATAAAAACGATAAATTATATTAAACGATATGTGTTTACGAGTATATCAAATAAAGAATATGAAAAATAAAATGTGAATAAGTTTAAATAATAACTAGAGTATTTAAAAAAACAAGATTGAAAACAAAAGAATACAATTTGCAGGCTTGATTAAAACTAAAATGCATATTACATTACAAATGAAACTAAAATTAATTTTCGCAAAGCAACTTAACTAAGAATGCCAGAATAGTTGATTAAATCAAACGCAAAAACAAACAAAAATATGAAGTGATTACAAACGTAACCTTTGCAATTACTGACTTTACTTTTAGTTACATTTAATGCATCTGCAAAAAAAAAAAAGATTTGGTTTTCATAACGAGTAAAACACATTTCGTCACAAAGATTACAATACGTGACAAAACATAGACTAGGTTTCAAATATACCCTTAGAAAAACCACAAAAAAAAAACAACACATTCAATTCGCTCTTAAAGCAGAAAATATTATTTTAAAACGCTTTTATTAAATAGTTGACAACTAATTTAAAACCGTACACATATACTACGAAAATATTTATTTAATGAAATATATATCATTTTAACAAAGTTCCTATAATATCAGCAATACGCAATCATAGGCATCTACACATCTACTATATACAATATTACTATATAACTTCGACGAAAACATAATTTTGCTCATTCAATGTAGATTTTGTTTTTGTATAGGACATGAAAGTATAGTGGAATTTTCCCAATTTTTTTTAAAATTTGATCATTGTTTTGGATTTATCAAATATGACATTACACCATCTAGAGTCAGGGAAGATTATGGCGATGACGCGTTTAAATATTACGACTTTGATATGCCGATTTGAACCCGCAATCGCTGGTTCGCCCTTACAACTAAACCGCCACTATATATTGATATAATTCCTAATTAACTTAAATGCAACGATACTAAATAATAAATTAGAAGAGTATTCAAATGGATTTCGGCATTGGATTGTTTCCTTGAATTAATTTAGTGATCTAAAATCTAATTATTTTTATTTTTTTTTTTTAGTATGGGCCATCAACGAACCTGCACAGAGTGTTAAATTTAAAAAAAAACAATTATTAAGCGCGTAAAATTTATGAAATATTAGAAAAAGAACTGTTACCTATGTTAAAACTTTTTTTTACATAAAAACCAAATACAGGTGTAAAATGGGAGGAAATGGTAAAATACATGAATACATTTTTTTGGTTAAATAATTAATTGAAGTCTATGGAGCTGCTGCGAAACCAATAGGTAAAATATCTGGCAAATATGACAGAATTTATATTAAATATATGTAAACGTATATATGGACCTATGAAAGTATTTCATTCATTATATTAAGTAATTCTGCTAGGATAAATAATATAATTTATAAATGATTGTAATATAATATAATTAAAAGAGTAAAATAGTTGTCGATGACTTAAAATATAGGAATAAAGTATTTCGTGTTTATTTAAACAGTATAAAACAATAACGAATTACGTCCGGGGCCCTCTGCAGTTTAGGAAGCGCGCTAATTTACGCACGACATGCTACTGTGGCGCTCGTGTTATATTCCGATGCTATGTTACTTTCTCCGACCGTGCCGGTGCGTAAATTGCTACAGGGTGTTACGAAACCGGCATCCGAGCATGATTGTATGCTATAAACATTGCAGTATTCGCGAATACCCATACGATGGCCCGGGTTCTTTGGTTCAATGGGCATACTAAAGTGTCTGTTGCGTTATTACGTATTATAGGTACAAAAACTCGTCGACGGCGTGCTCATGCGATCTAGATTTGCTCGTGAGCTTTGTCACGCGCTTATTTGTTATCACACGTATTATAATTGTACTTTTATAAATTGGTGAAATAAGGTCTCTTTCAATAATAATTTCGCTTTACAAAAATATGCCCTATTTTAACAACGATTTTATTTTAATTACAGCTACATAGTACAGAAATTAAAAAAGAAGCTTTTCTGTGTTAGTCCTTTCATTTGACGTTCAATTACTAATTTTCCTAAGGCTCTAACTATCTTTTATAAGAGAGAAATTTATACCTATCATTATTACCTATTTGACTTATTGTTTATATTAGAAGTTTCACCGTTAAATGAATTTCAAAACATTCACAGATAAATAATAATTGTTACAATAAATCTACACTTTCTTGACTAGCTGTTATAAGATTAGCAAATTACTATGGAACTTTAACAAACGTGTTGGCGATAATTATATTTAATCCAGAGCTCACATTCAGACACAGATTTTTCACAGATCAAATTTTATCTGAGAATTACAAATTATTAGACGAAGGAAAGACAATCCATACCAGTATATTAATTAATTATTATAATAAAAAATACTAAATCAAAATCTTCTACACCTGGAAGAGTCGTATGACTAACGCTAAGTCCTTTTTTAAGATGTAGGTATATTAAAAAAAATAGCCACAATGGTGATAATTGGTATTTGATTCTGCTTCAAAAATTTAGGTTTTATCCATTATCCGTAAATCCAGCACAGAAGAGTGGGAAGGGTAAAGAGGGAATTTAATTTTTTTTATTTTAAATTTTAGAGGCCGATATGAAACGCCAAATGAGCCGAACAAAGACACTCAATCTTAGGTAAGTAAATTATACTGTGCTCAAAAGTTTAGTGTCTCTGTCCATATTTTCTCTGTTGCACTATGGCCTAATGATTGTTTCTTTTTTTTGACATTAAATATTTACGGTAGTGTATTTACTTTTACATAGTGTTATTTTACAGAGCCTAGAAACAAGGTTTTTTAAAATTTCATAAAAAACATTACAAATATCTATGTACAAATTGATTAAATCATTTGTACCCGACAAGGATCTTTAAAAAATTAACAATTACAATATATTAAACGTATCGTATTATTCATAATTAATTTAATGTAATTATTTTTAATTTTAGCCAAATATGTCTATATTGTAAACCAACTGAACATTTTACTTTTGATCGGGTCAGATCTTATTTACAATGAATTATTAAATATTATTTATTTTACTTTTAATCATAATGTAAAAACTAAATGTCTAATTTCAATTGTGTAAATCAAGCAATTATCATTGCTAATATTTGTTAAACTTTTATATCGTTCCGTACCATAGTCATAATTATTGGATTGAGCCTAGAAATATCGTTTTCATATTGCGATATGTGATTTATTTTGGCTAAGGAATTTCATGTTATATGTGGTAAATAAGAAATAATTTATATCCGATTAAAAAATGTTATGCAAAACAGCACTTGGCTTTACCTAACTGTACAAAGAGGTATGTTATTTATTTTAAAAGCAAAATAAGCACTTGAGTTATAGAATTGAATTAGAATTAGCAAGAAATGTTTAAATATGATTAAGAGTTCTAAAGTATATGTAAATCATACTATTAAATGTTTATGTAAATGAATATAAAGTTTTATTTTATTTACAATAAGAAGTTACAACAATAAATGATATAATAATACTGAGCAAGGAATTAAATTAATATAATATAGACAAATTAAACACCAGTTATTTATTGTTGCTCTGAAGTAACATGGCTACTCTAACTAGGTTAAAAAAACCTGTTCAAGAGCGGCCAGAAGAAGGTTGCAGAAAAAAACAATACTTATTACGTACGTGAGACGTTACTAATAACAAATGGGATCATAGAATAAATATCATAAATACAAAATATAATACATATAGTAAATAGTGCATAATATTATATATATATATATATATATATATTACATCCAATATACATTTATTAAGTATATAATTCTAATAATAGTGTTACCTATAATTTATAGGCTAAATATACAAAAAAAAACTAAACATAAAGAAAACATAAAACTACTTATAGTCTATATATGTTATATATGTTATGTCTATTGCAACACATTACTCACCATCTTTTCAGATGCGTTTCTGCCTATTGCGAAGAGCCAATTGGTTATAATGTGTGTGTAAGATTAAGATTAAGGTAAGCAGATTTTACTTTTGATATTATGTAAGAAGCTGTGCCATATGATTATGTCATTAGAGTGTTGAATTTGCAATTATAACGACAACAAAGTTTGCCCTTTGTTTGAACTGCAATGGACCTCAAATGAAATCAATCAAACGCGTTAAAATAAATATTAAAACGGCAAGAAAATCGCCAAAATTTGCATTACTTGAAGCCGTAAACTAACCCTCTTCGATAACCGATTTTAACCATAAACATAATTTGCCTTGATTTACACACCTTAAGAAAGTCTCTATAGCCTTCAAATCGTACAAACTCTGGAGATGGGAAATACATTTCGAGCCGAGCATTTTATTATAATCTTCATTAGAATTTATAGGACATAATAAAATTATTTTTTTTTATAATTTCTTTAATCGAAATATTAAAAAAACTTTGTGACCTATCCTTATCTCATATATACTACGCATATAATATTGAAAATAAATATATCAAAAAAGGCCGGTAAAAAGTTTTTCGGCAGAATTTCCGATAAAGGGCCATTATTTACTATTAATTTTCTTTAATTATGTGTCTGAAAGGCCGTTTGATTTATTTGGCTCTGTTTCGGTAAAATATACTAGTTCAATATTAAAATCACTATTTCAAATGAATGTCAAAAGGGTTGGGTTAGGTTAAGTTTATTTACGAACTGGACCTTATCCGTTATAAGTGTGACGACTAAACCAAAGATAAACAAATATATCCTAATTACGGGTATATATTGCGAAACCTAATTATTATTAATAATGAAAGTTATGAATAATATAATGATATCATCTCTGCGAATGATCTATCGATTTTAAATGTCATTGATATGTTATTTATATCGTTAACGTTTACTAAATCCTGATGTTTTTAACGGTCTTATTAGTGGGTTATGATTTTGAAGACGTTTTCAGCATAGGAAATAACGTCACTTTGTTAGTTGAAAATATATATTAGTATAAATTGAGTTCACAGCGAAGAACAAGAAAAAAAAAACTACTTTATGACGGACGCAAATTACCACCAACACACAAACCTGCATACACATAATAATCATAAGATTGTAACACGAGGAGTTAGTTCTAACCAGCATCCTATAAATAACCTGAAAAATATATATTCATGACAACAAAAGTGTATGCTAGTCAGCGCATACATATAGGGATAAAAATAAAAATTTGAATATAGAAAAGTCTACCTTAGGACGGGCATTGCCGAGTTAGGTAGAACTTTACATATATATCAATTATGCTTTATGTTACTATGTCAATAAATAAATTTATTGACATAGTAACATAAAGCATAAAAGCTAACCGAGCATTATCCGTACTAGGTTAGGACAATTTACAATAAATGAAATTTTAATATATTTTCTCAGAAATAAATATATTTTACACAGTATAATCAAAGTATTATATTAAAATAATCATTGAATATATAAAAAGAAATTAGAGCTACTTTGGAAGTAATGCTCTGGAAGTATTCGTAATGTAATTTGAATTAAACTTAAATTGAAATATCATTATTGGCTCATGGTGATGAATTCCAACCATATCTGTTAATTATTAAGTCGTTATCTATCGGGGCCAAGCTTTATCGCTTTAAGTTTTCGTGGAAAGAGATTCAAATTATTCAATCTGTCTTATGTATCTCATGCTCTCTCGCAAAATAACCCTTAAACTAAATGACTTGCATAGAAATGCGAACTCAGTATTAATTTATGAATTCTGTATTATTATTTTGTATAAATCTGAATGCCTCTAGTTAAATCGTCAGTTGAACATTTTATTATTTTTACGAAAATATTGTTCTTTCTAGTTTATGGATTGTCAGCTGAGAATCTATGTTTTTAAAACTGATTACATCACCTCAGAACACGCCATAAAGGCGATGTAAAATTAAATGTATTGTTTTTGTAAAAATAAATAAATAAGTTCATGGCAAATTTTGCGAATTTAAAGTCTTAAACTCTAGATCAAAAGTTTTAACAAAACACGCTACGAAAGCTATTTGCGTTTAATTTGATATATTTTACACGTGCAGTGATACTTATATGGTATTGGACTAGGGCCCGCGAGAGGTTTCACCCGCAGCGATTATTTTACCGCCTCAATCAAAAATGGTTTCAAATAAAAGTTGTAACGAAATTAAGGGCATACAATTAAAATTTTATCATGTTAGGCACATGATAAAATTAAGGGAAAAATGATTTTTTGAATTTTGAAAATCCATTTTTCCACCCCTAGGACCAATGGTTGATGTTATCAAAACAGTTTACTTAGGCCCTTATCTAAGGAATTATATAAAACTTAAATGAGTTCAATATCTCGAAAAAAAGCAAAATTTCACTTTTTCGAAAAAAGTGGCCTATTTTTATTTTGCCCATTAACGAACTTGATCGAGATCTTGTGACCTTAAATTTTACGTATGAATTTGAAAGTGATTGGTGTAAAATTACGACAGTTACAGTGTCCACAAGAAAGTGATATAGATATATAAATTTATATATAAACTTTTTAACTGAGGGTGGTTTTGGGTTCTAGGGGATGTGAAACGCGAACATAAGTCATGCAGGTAGGTAGCTTTTCCAAAACCAAATGTAGCAAAATAAAGAACCATGTGCTTATGTCCGAACCCAAGTATTACGATAATAGTACATAAAGGCCAAAAAAATTGGGCCAAAATGACGACCTCCTTCCGCGTCGCGTGCGCTTCAACAGTGCCGGGCCGGCCGTTACGATTTACGCCGAACGCCGCGACGCGCGAATAGTTTCCGAGAACGAACGACCGATTATGCAACGGCTGCGTTACCGATCGGTAATGTTTACTTTTGACGTCCCACATTTAAATGCGGTCAGACGCTGCGTCGCAGCCTCTCGTTTCACTTTCGTATAAACTGCAGAAGCGGTTTATCTCGAGATAGCGATATGGGCCCGCTAGTTTCCTTCTTAGATAACGTGGCTGTTTGAAATGCAGCGTCGGTGTGCCTGCATTAAGGGGCCTCTTTCCGATGGCGCTCTCATCTAAAGCATAAACGCGTTGTGCTTATGAAAAACTGAATCAATTTATGTCTGAAAACTTATTTTCTTGATTTTTACAAGATATAAATGTCTAAACTTTTGATAAAATGTATAGAAAAATACAGACTTTTTAAGGATTATAGCTTTTAGACAATAAAGGCACCTACATATAAGAGAGTCACAATACTACAACGTTTGTACGGAGTGGCGTTTGAGTCCTTTTAACGCTGCACACCCGGAAAAGATAGGTTAGATCAGAATTAGCTCAACGGAATAATACCCCGATACATATGTAACATTCTCGTAATCTTTCAAGCGCACGACAATTCGTTACGTGTTTGGCGCAAACAAAAATGGCTTGAAAATGGTCGATTATTCCTTTACAAAAATGCACACTAAACCGTCTGACACACTAGAGCATTTTAAACATATATAAATAAAACACATTTTCGGCACTGGTTACCTTCTATTCTCGAATGCTCTTTCGCGACAACGGGCACTTGTGCGCTGTCAGTTTTGACCCTGGTTACCGGCTTAGGGTTTGGTTCCTTTATCGCTCGATGTGACGTCGGCCTTGCGTAATTAATCTGACACTGTGCGAGCCTCCGAACTTTCTACTGTCGATTGAAGTGGTCGCCAATGCCGGCGCCTCATATAACCATTTCCCCACCACGAGGGCACGTGGGTTTGTGAAGGCAGGGCCAGGCATTTGTTATGTTATCATTTTCGTTAATGTGGAAATTAAAAAAAAATACAGCTCAGATAAAAGTACGGTTTAATATCGTTGAATCCAATATGAATATTGGCTCTTCGCGTAATACCAGACAGCGCGGGGTTTTCAGGGTTTCAAAGTTAGGTATAAACTACTCTCAGGGTTCTAACATATAAAAAAACGTAGATACATAGAGTGTGCGATGTTTGTGTGTGTTGTTTTGGTGTCATTTGGTAATCAATGGATATTTAATCATAAAAATATATTAGCTATCTTGATCTTATATCTTCAATATAGTAAAGATAGATTTTTAAAATTAATTTCTATTTCTGAGAAATTTAATAAATTATAAACTGCTACTAGTTGTTTTTTAGTTGAATTGCTTCTTATAAAAGACATTAGATACAAAATAGTACTTGAAAGGCAAATGAAGGGTTTAAAATTTAGAAAAGTTTGTTTTTTTATTTCTTTATTATGATGCTTTATTTAAATAAAAATCAGCAATTGCTTACTAAACGCGCAATATAACCCAAATAAAGCACCGAATTTCAAAATCGACTGTCAATATATATGGGAGTAATCGGTATGTTTGCATAAAAAAAAAAGTGCTTCGCCTGGACAGCTGTTCACGATTCTTTATCCTTTCTTTCTTCACAACCACCAGTCGCCCCAAAATTATAGGCAAATTCATTTTTTTCCTTCGTGGCTATTCGCATGGGGCTTACAAGACGCCACAATTTAAGTGCAACAAAATGACTTTTCAAACGCTTATTAACAAATTAATTTACCGGAAAACATAAATTTTAATGAGCTCTTTCATTATTAAAAATAACTTTGTGCCCTTTTTAACAACTTTATAATTTTTGAACTTGTTTGTATGTGAAAACGGCCCTGCCACTAAAGGGCAATCTTATTGATTCAGGACAATCTCAACCAGCTAACCCAGAGAGGTAGTGTGAAAAGAAAATATTTTTGTACTTATAAATCTACTTTCATTAAGAAGGATATATTTAGCGTTGAAGAATTAACAAGAAGCTTACACCTATTCAGTAGGTCCTAGCTTTTTGCGATCCGCATCTTGCACATCTCCCAGCTGAACTAGAAGTTGTCCACGGCTAGCAAGATACATTTTTAGGCGTTTCCAGCGTTTGGATAGTCCAAGTCTGCTTAAATGGGAATCGCTTAGTTTCAGAAGGAAGGCATATCCAATTTATTTAAAGCTTTCACAAACAACAATACTTGGTCAACGCAACAATAAGTAGTCAGCTCCTCAAATGATGGTACTTAACGCGGGCTATTACAATTGAATGCGTATACAAAATTTTGTGTCTGCGCTGTTAACGGTTGAGCAGTTTCGTCGTCTGGACCCAACCCTGAGTACAGCAGCCATGTCATGATGGTACTTAAAACGGACTATCACAATTGAATGCGTATGCAAAATTTTGTAACTGTGCTGTTAATCATCAGGTTAGTTGCAATCCTCTTAATTTTAATCACATTTCCTTAAATTATGTATGGTCCTATTTAATGTGTTCAAGTTTTAAATCATGTTATACTTTTTTCACCTTAGTACATAAGAAGATACATAAAAAGGGTTATCTTATAAAAAACTTTTTTTGTAAGTATTGCTGTGACCTAGGCCATATATACTTATTTATTCCCTACATAATGCTTGTGCGAGAGTTAGGGGAGATGATGCTAATTAAGTGAAAAAAAATCCCTTTCGGTACGCTGGAAGGTAGAGGTAGATTTCATCGGATCAAAGTATCAAAGTTCATTGGATCAGGATAGGCGAATTCCAATTGTACACTTCTAAAAGTACCTAATCGCTTTGTAACTGACACTGATAGGTCAATATGTAGAAAACCTTGTGAACAACATACCTACCAACACCGCTTTAAGATCATTCTGTGCTTAAGAAGAGAAAAAAACTCTCTTCTAAGAAAAAAAATGAACCAAAATAAATGAATTATCAACAAATAAAGTTCATTTAAATTTTCATCACATTACATTGACAGACGAATTCTGTTGACTGTATATCTCAAGCATGAGTCCCAATTGCCATTTACTAACATATGTAGATAATATTAATGTTTATTAAAATTTATATTAAGTATAATTAAATCTCCATTTTCTTCTATGGCGCTGAAATATGCACTATTAAAGCAAGAGATAAGCAGAAAATAGACGCACTTGTGCTGTAGAAGAGTTTTGAACTGCGAAACGTACCAGGCCACCTTAGCCAGGGTACCTAAGGCCACGACAACCTGGAAAGGCTCGTACCGATGGTCAATGTAGATGGGTGCAGGGATCATGGAAGGAGCCCATTACGGGGGACTGATCATGTCAATTTGATTATGGGAATTCCTCAATGGAAGAAGACATCAAGTTGCTTGGAAGATCTCAGTCAGTAATAAGGTGATGACTAAGAAGAGAGATAATTTTTTAACATTATGAGGTAATATCTGAAAACAAAAGTTTCTCAGATTCCTGTAAAAACTTTATTTTATTTTAGATATTTTGAAAACTGAAAAATTGACTTCCTATCAATTTCGTATATTATAATAAAATATTGCTTGTTGAACTGTGTTCACAGTATAGTTTTGATTTAAACTAAATTTCGATAATGCGGGATACTAAATATAGGCAATAATTATTGTATGCTTTATCCAGGGGTAATCAAACGGTCGATTACGATCAACCGATCGATCGCGAGTGCTTTTTGAGTTGATCTCGAGAAAAATTTGTCTATTCACAGATTTTATTAAAAATGAGTGCGGCGAAGTGAAGTAAAACGTATCATTTTAGTAAGGATTGGGAGGAAGAATTTTTATTTTGTATGGTGAAGGATAAGTGCATTTGTCTCATTTGACCTTTCTATATCGATGCATTTGCCGTGTGTCAGTTGCAATACCTGTTTGTTTTATAAGAACCAATGAACTAGCAATTTTGAATAAGTATGAGTTTTTTCATTGACTTTTTAAGAGCAGACCTACAGCTACTTTGTCTAAAAAAATGCATATTGCGAAAAACTAATAGTTATACCTGCACCACGATACACCCTACCTACTTAGAAAATCCTGCATCACATATACTTGCAGCCTCTAAGAGTCGATTGATCGGAGTCTAATAATATTGAGGTAGATCGTCAGCAGTTCAAGTTTGAGTACTCCTGATCTAGACTTAATAATCGTCACCAGGAACAATGGAATGTCTAAAAAAACATACTTGAATGTTTGGATATCACGAAGAATTTAGTTTATATATCAGATCTAAGATACCGAAAATGCGATGCGTGGAGCAAAATTAGAATACTAGGAATTCAACGACTGTGTGATTTTTAACCTCCTGCGCAAACAAAGGGGTGTTATAAGTTTAACGTTATAGCGGTCGACGCTATAGACGACGACACAAACACACACACACACACTGATAGACAGGAACTCTGTGAGAACATGGTTTGTATTCCGACAGGACCTCAGGCCTGTACGAGAGAACACCGAAGTACATACAAACTGTTCGTTTCTATTTTTGACAGCAGTTCAAAATGGCAAAATTGTAATTCTACCAATGTGTATGCGAATTAATATTTATTAAAAAGTTAATATCATGCATACCTACAAAATATGTCTAGATATGTTGAGTTATTCTACTGTCATAGTTTTATTTTGTATATTAATATGGAGTGGTGAATTGATTTGGGCATATCTACACGCAACCTGACTGTTTCGGAAAATCTTAGGACTCTGGGACATTGGAGGACCCACATATACATACATCCATTTTTATTTTCCCTCCATAACGTGTATATCTGTATGTCTGTGTATATCGTAGCTCCCAAATGGATGAACCGATTTTAATTATTGTTTTTTTGTTTTGAAAGATGACTTGATCGAAAGTGGTCTTAGCTATGATTCAAGAAAGCCTGCTCAGCCATTTGTGTATAGGGGATTTTTTTATTTTTAATAATTTATATAATCATGGAAAAGCATTAAAAAACACCCATGTTTAATACTTATCGCAAAACTCTGACAATGCAGTCTTTTATAAGGAGCTTGAGCTATTAAATGCTAAAAAATACTCCATGCGGCATTTTGCAATATAACTTAGTTTTGCCGCCTAATATTTTCAGCTGCATTTTTGATTACTGCTCCTGAGTATCTTAAATCCAGATCAGTAAGCATTGATTTAAAAAAAAAAATAATGGTTGTGGAGTACCGTGGTTATCAGCCTCTACACATACTTATATACTCGTAGTTGTATTAGATAAAATAGTAATAAATTTGACCTAATTTTAAAATTTACTAGAATTTGGAGTTAGTAACTTTTAAGCACATATAGAAGTATGTACCTACAAAATAATATTTCCTTTGAATCATTGTTTTAATTTTTTTCGATCAAAATAACTGACTTAAAAAATAAGGTTGACAGTAATAATTTCTGTTTGTGTCATTCTTTAGTTTCAAAACTTTGAATAAATAAAACAATATTAAATTTTAAATTAAACTGTCATAAGTATTCATGAATAATACAAAATGTATCATTGCACTAAAAAGGCATTTAAAAGAACAATAAAGGATTGACGTGAGGGAATTAGCTATCCAAAGTAAAATGCATTCTTCATTTTAAGTATGGATTTATCCAGTATAGCTATATTTTTATATTGTGAAGTAAATTGCACAATTTTGCTGAAAAAAAAAAATGAATCTAGATAAAAATTTTAAATACACTGTCATTGCGTTACCATTCTTATAGGGGACATATACAACTTGTCAACTTGTAACGATTCCACACAGTAATAAGTTGCCAGAAGAATTTTAATCAGTCGCCATTTTCTCCTCAATAAAAAAAAAACTATTGCTATCATTTGTAAGAAGCAATAACGAACAACAGTTACTGTTCCTAGAGGTTATCGTAAAACTTTGTGTAAGTAAGTAACTCATCTCAGTATTCATACCATTGACAGCTCCAGTAATAAATGCATTCAACAAAGAAATCAAGGACTGTTAAAATGAAATAATATTCATCGATCAATAACATTTTTATTTTACAAAAATAGACAACATTCCAAGGACACAATAAATGAATAAAAAATGACATTTCATATTATTAAAACATTGTGAACTAGGTCTGCATTTCAAAAAAAAAAAAATCAACATGTAGGTACAATATCTACTTCTATAATAATGTTTTTATTTATTAGAGACTTGACTAAATTTCTAAGAAATTAAAGTAATATTTTAATATTCTCATGAACAAAGGAAGATTTTAGCCTCTATACTTGACAATAGTTTATGTAACTTATCTAAACAAAAAAAAATATATTTAAATTATCAAAGTATATGGCACCAAAACTCATTAAAGATATTTGATTTTACCAACCACTAATATTTATCAGTACGGTATGTTTAGCACACATAGATTATTTTACAGTTCATTAAAAGCGATCTCTTATGTAAAATTTTATGTGCAAATGTGCATTAATTATATTAGTAATGATCTAAAAGTATACGTAAAGATGCCTTCAATTTATTATTGTGTATCGCGATCATGGTTAAAGATAATGTATGTATGAGGCGAGTAGCAAAATCCGACTAATATGGACATGAAATATTAAGTAACGATACACCTCGTACTATGTAATTATTATTTAAAAAATATGTAACATCATAGAAAGTAATATGAAAAATTGTGAAATGAATATAATGGTCTAATAGCTCTGGAATTAACTTTGATTAAATAACAGACAGATGTTCATATAAAAAGTCGTGCCAGTCTTATGACTAAGGAGCCCAGCTTTAATTAAAGTGTATAATAAAATAAAGTTGTAAAAATACAGCGCTAAAAGAATTGCGAGGAAATGTTTATAAGTTATTGAGTAGTATTATTTTAACTAAAGTGGTACTTTTTTCGCAAAGGGCTAAATTTGCATGGCAAAAAAGTGACAGGTAACGCGTTGCGTAGAAACAATGACAGGAGAGAGGTTAAGTAACTTGAAAATAAATATAAAAGAGCAGGCTCTAATTTGTAAAACTAGCACCATTCGATTTCTCTACTTTTTTTCAATGTGTTTTCAAATATGACCTATGCTCTTGGTCAACAGTTTGGTGTCAATATAACATCCCAACACAGTATTTCAGTGTAATTGTTAACCATTTATTGGGATTGGTGTTGGCATTGTTTATATTTTGAAATTATTAAACTACTTTTTGTGACTAAATAAGCAATCCCGCAATTAATTATGTGTAATAGATGGCATTAAATTTGATTAAATACATATATTTACAAAATGAACAGATAAATTTGTAAATTCATAAATATAAACTGTCAAATTCTCATTAAATCCATTGCATTAAAAGATTAAATTAAAGAAATGTATCTAAAAAGATTAATGTTTTCGTTAGATTACAAAATAGACTATTGATTGATTATAATAACACTCGGTATATTATGAGTGGAGTTTGCGGTGGGGTACGTCGAACATTCTGATTAGTCAGTTCTTTTCCATGCACCATTTACAAAACAATAATAGTAAACAAAGGAGTGCAAATTTCCGTCCAAATTTATTGTTAAAGTAGTCAAAATCACAATTAAAAAAATGATTTCCCATTACCTACTTTCTATATTCCTACAATAAAGTTTATGACTTTCAGAAACGTGTGTATTTATTTCTAACTCTATGATTGCAATCTTGGCATTAGAAAATGGATCAATTAGTAATGGTTTCATAATCAAACAACCAGTGAAATTTACAAAATATCATTGTCTAACAATTTCACTATAGTAACCCCGTGAAATTACATTGACAGTGAAATTAAGCCAATAAATTGTAAAAAATTAAGCCGATTGACAATTTACCGTGCAATTATAACTTCACTAGTAAAATTGTAATATCTGTGCTTTGACAATATACCTGCGACATATATGAAATATAACTATAAAACGTAAAGACAGTTTGAAATTGAGTATAGAAATCAAAAATAAATCAAATTCATTTGAAACCATAAAGGGACAGATATTGAAATTTCTAAATACATATAAAATTTAAATATTTACTAATTCATTCGGCATTTGCTGCTGTTTTTCGCAAAATATATCAAAAGATATCTGGATTTTTTTTTATATGTAATGTGAAAAACTAAATTTCAATGTTTTGAATTTATTTTAATTTTAACATAAAACATGTGATTTTTCCTATAACTCTGATAATAGACTGTATGTTTCATAAGGTCTGGACTGGTGAAATCTCTAATAATCCGCTTCTGCGAATATTAACAGTACTCTAGAAAAATCCATCAAAGGGCAAATATTTTTAACTTACTATAATAAATGATTCATGAAAGGATAAATCCAAATTAGTCAGTAAATAAGTAAGAATAGGAGATTCAAAAGTAAGCTATACTTAGTCACACACATGATAAAAGAGAAATTGGATAGGACCCAATATAAGGTTAAGTGGTAAGATATAAAGGTTATTGCCATTCACAAATAAGTTTGTTAAACAGTTTTACGAGCAATAAGCTGTCATCGCTAATAAGCTGTTATTTATCGTAAATATTGAATAATATTTTATTAAAAATTCAAAAATTTAGACATATCAAAGTCAAGGCCACTAAATCAATGACACATATGAAAAAAAAACAATTTTATTAAAAAAACATTGCGTGTCTACACGGTTTTAGTTATATCACAATGCAGCTTTAATATTTGAACCATCCTGGCTGCTAAAACTCGAAGTAAATCGCGCAAGAATATGTAGAGAATGCTTCTCGAATCAATCACAAGCTGTGCCTAGGTAATTGCCAACAAATTTGTACAATATACCTTATCCAATTTCTCCGATATCAGTGGGCATCTAATTTAAAATGTGACTGCCATATTAATAACATATTTACTTTATATATTATACGAACTAATACAATATATTTTAGGTGGTAGCAGTTTGAAGGAAGTATGATTTTGGCAGCACATTAAAATCTCCTTTAAAATTTAATTTATAATGCTTAAAGCATTGATTATATAGTGTTTTAATCAATTCATAAAGGTTGCAATGGAAATAAGTTAGGAATCAATAATAATCTGTACTTCAAATTACTGATATTCATTTTTAAGAAAGATTCAAAGGAAGAAGAGCCAAAGAATTTAAAAATGCCAATTACAGAGTTGAATGTTAAAAGATTATATGTTACAAATATTTATTAATTAGCATTATAATCACTTGTATGAAAAAGCTTCAATTGTTTTCTTTCAAACTTATCATTAGTTTTAATTTTTTTCAGTTTATATTTCTATGGTTATTATAAAACCACGACTTAAAATTCAGAGGAATTGATTGTATTTTATTATATACAAGAAACAAATTAAAATTATTAAAGCAAAAGTAAGTATTTAGTTGAATTAACTACCTATGCAGGAATATATCAAAAGTTTCATTTTAGTAATGTAAAAAACATGGAATTTTAATCAAGAATTCACACCCTTTGGGAAAAAAACAATAACTATTAAGTTATCAACACAAACTAAGTGCACAAGCAGTGCTTAGCAAAAAAAAAAAAGTTTTTTTTTATAATCTTTTGGAAAGATTCAGCAATTTGACTATACTAATCTCTTTAAAATGAAAGGCATTCAATGGCAATGGACCATATGGATATCAAAAGTGTTTAATATTCAATAATATATAAAATGAAAGAAGGTCCGTTTTAACAATGTGGTCCTTTCCACTTTAAAAACATGTTAGCATGTTACCTTATCGAAAGACTGTGCTATTAAATATTTCAAATCAACTTTGTTGTTCAAAATACATTGATGACATTTTAAAACTAAAATGGCTGGAGGACAATTTCAATTTTTGTTGTAAAGGTACCAACTTCAAAGCACAGCATTATCTTGTCGACATCAATTATTTTCAACCATATCAGATCACTGTGTGTGAAAAAACATTGTGTAAAAAAAAATAATTTATTGCAAATAATAATAATAATAATATTAAAGAATGTAACAAATGAACCTACTTATTCTAGAAAATATCAAAAGTTTTATATTTAGAACTACAGAAGAGAGTCGATAATCCGGATTAATTGCGACCGGACCCTGTCCAGGTTATCAAAATGTCAGGCTTTTTGAAAAGAACCAAAAAAGGTTGTTTGAGTTCATAACAAAAAGAAAACTTGCTAAAACCATTAATATTCACTTTAGTGGTTAAACACATAATTCAAGCAGATAAATAAAACCATTCTTCAACTTGACGCCATCATATGTAAAAAAAAAAAATGAATGTAATGTGTCACAAAATATGTATGTACCAATGTAACAAACAATCGGTTATAGAAATAAAAGTTTTGAGTATGCACAGAGAACAATACAATACAGATGTAACAGCAAGTAGTCAAAGGATTAGAGTTGAGTCGTTTGTGAACAATCCATTCATAAAGAACGAATTTCTGCAGCAATTGAACAACCCGGATCACCGAGCAATCACTGAACGGGTCGTTTAGTTGCGGGTTGCGGCCAGCGCTCGATTAGTGATTGTTGATGAAAGGGCGCGATTTAGAGTTTATGACAATCACCCAGTAATTTAATAGAGAATATTTAACACTCATGCGAGTGTGCAGTATTGATTATTTAAAAATAGTGTTTTGATATAATAAAATTGTCTGAACTTCTATGGATTTGAATCCGAATTGTTGATCTCGATAAACTGCAATATTTTGAATAGCTTATGAAATTCTCTAGAATATGGTTTTATTATTTGATCCTCAATAAAAGTAAATTTTAAGCGATGACACCCATTTTTTATTTATGTTCCTATATATCATATAAAACTAATTATAAGTAGACACCAAAGGCGGATCGTCACTGGTGTCATAATATTTTTTTTAAAGAATTTTTAAAATAAAAACATTTTTTTTATTTATTGTCACATTATAAGTTATTCTTCTACTTATTATATTTTTTTTAACTGAAATTATGCATAGTTTTCAAAATATAAAAAATAAATAAACTAAGGCAGGGTAGAAAAAAAATATAATTTTTTGATTAGAAAAAAAATATAAGTGATTGAAAATGGAATATTTTGTTCTATTTTTTACGGTAAAGGATGACAATTACAAATGAAATCAGTTAGAAAGATATTATAAGACATATTTAAAAATGTGTACAGAAAGTTGATTGTTAATTGTTTGTTTGTCAATAGTCGCCCAAAACAAACTGACAAGCTTTCCGAAATACCAAATTTAGGACATCACTATCTTGGAGTATATATATTTTGGAATACCTATGTGATTCGCAATAAAATTTCATACAGAATACTTTGAATACTATCGAAATGCTTATAAATACAAATGAATAATAAGATAGAAATTACCCGAGCCGCCGCAGCCGTGATTGTGTAAAATAAAAACATTCATTTTTGCAATCCTCTGACACTCTGATGCACGAAAACACACATATAACACGTTAAAACAATATTTTTAAATAATATTCACGCAAAATAATGGGTTATAATTACATAAAAATACTAAAAACCATCGTAAAAATGGAAGCAAATGCATGTCAACAACCGAAAGACGTCAACGTCAACATAATGGCGTCAACTGACTTTGCTGAATTCGTAAAACAAACTTCACTATGCAAGTCGACTGTGTTTATTATTGAATTGTAAGTCCTATCTCATAAAGAATCGAACAGCAATAGAAAACCATAAACCCCGGAGTTGCCAGTATGAAAAAATAATATATTGAAAAACACGCTTTGAGATGCCGCCCGTTGGCAGTGTATGCAATCTACAAACGCTTTGAGGACACCACTCATGGGCGGTGTATGCAACTGACGGGTTAAGAATTCAACTAAAGAGACAGTCCATGTATTTTAGTATACTTAGAGGTCACTTTTAAGCTTAGCAGCATACTAACATGACTATAAGGACTTGTATGTTACCAATCTTATCTTTTCAATAAAATAAAAATAAAATAATCTACATAAATAAAATAATCTACAGAGTATAAAAAAAAACTGGTCTTGCGAATATACTGGTCGATATCACGAAAGCCTTTAAACTAACTTAGTTTTCACCATATTATATTTTTGAATGGTATGGAAACGTGGGTGCTTTATGTGAAGGAAAGCCAATAATTAAATATTTTTTAAATGTGGTATTACCAATGGCTCGTAATGTAAAAAAAATGATTATTTAGTTTTAGATTCGCGAGCTCAAGAAAAGCTTTTAAAATATATTATTATTATATTAGCGTGTGCTCCAGGGCAAAATTTGAATATTATTTAGAGTGCCATGGTTATGGATTAGTGAATAAATGTTTGACTTCAGATTCGTCAACATTTTTGAATGATAAATACGGTTAATAAAATATCTACCAAATTCTGCTATTAGGGTAATTTAACTTAATTTAAAGCATAGGTTCGTATGCGATATGAATACACAATGCCTCGTGCTATGGTGCACCTGCACCAAAATAAACAAGGTAATTTGCACTATGACCTTTGTTGGTTTTAAGTCTGTAATGGACGTTCATGTTCAAAACATTTTTTTGTATCTAAAAACCTTGATTGTGAGTGTTATACATTTTAAAATCTATTCGTTGATATAAAACAGGCAGTTCAATTATTGGAAAAATAAAGCGTGCTTCATATTTATTGGGCTACTTTAGGAGATTTAAATGAGAGATTTTCTATGGAATCGCAAGCTACACCGTTGACAAAACGAAAACGTACTTCCACCTCGGATTTGACCAAACCTCGCCCTAAGAGAGCGAAAATAGTGCGAAATGTTTGTACGAATACATAAATATTGCACCCTTTTGAAAAATAATTAAATAAATTTCAGGTTTAGTTTCATCAGCTGTGGTAATCATTGCAAAAGTACCAAACCATAACATTTTATTATTATTTAGATTAATAACCACAACTTAAATGTTTTATAAATAAAAATGAAAAAATGAAGGAAAAACAAATTAGGGTAATACTACCTCCTCCCCATCTCCCCTAGGGTATTAGGTAGGAGAGGGGAGATGATTTTTAATGCTGTATTAGCACCAAACGCAGTATAAAGTAGCTATTTAAAATAAATTATACTAAATTATAATAGTTTTAAGACTAGGTTCTATTATAAAAAATATAAAGTATTAGAATATTCTGTAAAGAAGACATAACACAGTAACGAATTTTTGTAATAGTTTAAAATTAAGTATATTTTACTTATAACTATTGAGGCATATTCGTCTTGCTTTAAGTAGCTTTTATCGTTTGGCTTTTGCTGTACATATGCGTAGGTCTTAAATAATTTATATGAAACATATGTTTATGAATTAACATAGTGTGTATACAAGTTGATATATGTGAAATTAACTTATTTAATAAACCCACATTGAGCGAAAAAATATTTTTTAAGTATTTGTAAAATAAGTGCCTATTACTAGTATAACTGTTTTATAACCAAAAATACTAAAAACAAAACAGAATTAGTTATATATTTATTAAATAATGAAATTAATATCCGAAGTTGTTACAGAATTTATTATTTTATTAATTATATATTTTTTTGGCTAAAACCATGTATTTTTTAATGAATTAAGTACAGTTGTTGGTAAAATGAGGCATTTCATTGTTCTTTCTTTACATACTATATTTTAATTTAGCAATTGGTAGCTTTAAAAATTTAGCACTATTGCAAAATAAAGTAAAAATATACACTTTTGAAAGAAGGTATGTGTATACTATGTCAGATTTGGGTATTACACATTAAAATATCATGGGTCTAATATAACAGCATAAAATGGTACTTAAATATCAAAGTAAAGTAAAAATAGTAGAGTAAAAATACATTAAAAATTTAGTATTTTTAATTCTTTCATTTCAATCTCACCATCTTTTTTTTAAATGCCTATTAATAAAGAAAAATAGAAGAAAGGAATGCAAAGGTAGAAATATGAAAGATTAAGTGATTAAGTGCAATTTATTATTATTTTAGTCGATTGAAACGGGAAATAAAACAACGCACCAGGAACTGAGCCTCGGATCCAATGGACATATCTATAGCTGACAGTGTGATAAACCTGTACACTAGAATATATTAAGAGTATATTTAGCAATAATGCATTTTTATAAAAAAAAACAACGATAATATATTTCAATGTGGGGTTTATTTATATTTTAGTTTAAGCGGACTTAGAAAGTACTTTCAGTGTATCGATAGATGGAGGTAGCATCTATTTAGTTGTTCCATTCCTGACAAGTTGGTGTTTTATATGTAAAAGAAGTGAAATTTGAAAAAATATACCTTTAATTAAAGGGTTTACAAGTAAAAGAGATCATTATTTAGTCAATGTTGATTAGATCGAACTTCATTGAAGTGGTGATACATAAACATTTTATTAATAAAGTAAACATTTAATTAAACCGATCACTAACAGCATTGTTAACAATTCATGTAAATATAACAAAATTGTCACCTGCTTCAAAGTCTATCACATTAATGAATTAAATCTTACAGCTTTGGTTAGTTACACATATAATTTACGCGTCACATAATTAATACAACGAGTTTTATAGTAGGTATAATAAAATGTTGTTCGATGAAAAAATGGTCCAAATGTATTTCTGCGAAAACACTTCAGTTGGCATCGGCCAGACCTAGTATGACAAAGAGTGCTCCAGAATCCCTATCTGTCCGAAAGATCCAAACTTGAAACGTCACCTTTTTTCGCCGGCTTCCAAATGAATCTGAAATAGAAATATAATTTATTTTATAGAGAATACGGGGAGACCGAAGAACGGTCTGAGGATTTAGCACCAGCTCTGTAGGATTTAAGATTTTTTTGTAGTACAAACGTTTACTCCAACTAACCAGTAAAGTGAAGGCGTTTTGGTCCGAGAGAAAATGGTGAGGAGATTAGGGTGGTAGGCTGCAAGCGCCAAACCAGACCTTATAAAATCATATTACATTTATCAGATTTGAAAATTTTATATTTGAGTTGGTTATCCACTTTAGGGAAAAGCATAAAGATAAATATCAATTGCATTTCTTTTTTATAAATATTTAGGTAGCTGTTGATTGGTAGTTTAAAAAGTGTTTTTATATAAAAAAAATAAGAGAATATAATTTCATCTTTAGCCTCCTTGTACTAAATTTGGTGGCAAATTTTTAAAAGGTATTTAAATTCTGAGAAATAAAACAAAACAAAAGGTTTTGTTGAAATACTAGACTAAATAATTTAAGGCCAATAAAGTGTGGTGTCAGTATGGGGCGAAATTAAATTTATTCCACAGCTATTTCAAAGATATTCAGTTACTCGAAAAGGTACAACGGAGATTTACAAAAATTCCTGGACAATTGAAAAATCTTATTATGAAGAGAGACTCTCAATTTTAAAACTGCCAAAATTGCAAGGGAGACATGAATGTGGTGACCTTTATTGAGTTATTCAAAGTGATTTCAGGGCACTACAATTGCGATAATATGAAGGACATGTTTACTTTCAATCGTAATCCTCATCTCCGCGGACACAAATTAAAACTCTCAAAAACCCATTTCTCTACAAATGCGAGAAAATATTTCTTAACTAACAAAATCGTTGACATGTGAAATCAACTTCCACAATAAATAATCGAAGCCAGAAATACCAATCAATTTAAAAATCTACTGGACAAACACACTGAATCCAGTCGCCATCAATGAAGTTGTGATCTTGATATGGGCATATCAGTTCTAGCTGCTCGCCCATTAAACAATAATAAAAATATTTAACCAGTCACAAAGACTTTATTTAAGATTAAACAACTATCGGCGAGCACACAGCAAAACACCTCTATCGCTAGTCACACATAACCTATGACATAGGAAACAGGATGTCACATCTTTCCAGATTCAAAACTTTCCTTCACATGAGTGACAGCTTAGCACCACCATCTCATGGCGGTGGTGTTAGCATACACTCATCTCACTTACTCAAGTTGACAACTAGCCAACAAGTCAAATGATTGAAAGTATGAAAAGTGGAATAGTATACCAGTAGAAGGCAGAAAAAATTGAAAATATTGATTACAAAAGATTGGAAAAAAGAGATATTGTAAGGTAACTAGGTAGTCATGCCGGTTTGCATTTGATTTTATTCACGCGGTAAATATATAAAAATAAAAAAATTATTGTATAAATGAATACATTTACACAAACATCGGGAACATTATGTTGCCGATACCTTATTTTATTTAATAAAAAAAAAAATAACCCATCTTAACACAAGTTTTAAAGTTATTTTGACAAATGAGCTTCTCTCTGGCCTTAAATCATTCTATCTCATCTAACAGCTTGTAGAAAGAAAAACAATTTTTGGATAGTATTGAAAAACAGAATAAAGGTATTTTAAAATTATTGTTGAATTTCCACCTTTATGAAATCACTACTTTTCGATTCTTGAATTCAGCCTTTTTTTTTTAGAATTAATTGTTATGACCCCTAGGTCATAAACAATCATAAACAATTAATTTGGGCCCTACTCAATTAAGCCAAATGTGCCTGCGCTTGAGTCAGGGGAGATGGTGGTCATGAAGCGTTAAAAATGTTATGACCATCTGCGGATTCAAACCCGAGACCTTTGGGTCAGTAGCCCAACGCCTCACTAGACGACTACCACAATCTCAAATTTACAACTAAGGTTTTGATAAAATGTATGGAAAAATAGAGACTTTTCGAGGCTCTTAATTATTAGACAAAATATAAATTGTTTTTTTTATTTCTACATAACCTTAAATAATTAAGAGGAAAATGATATTTTTTTACTATTTATTTATTAGTATAATCCAAAATACATAAATGTACAGAGCAGTAATCTCATATCTCACAATAATTCAATGCCAATTAACGTAACCAACAAGCGACTAAAGCGGTAAAGCACCGACATTCCCTGACTTCTTAACCAGACGCCGTCCGTACCAAAGGAGGCAGTGACCGTCAATTTTTATTAATTGATTCTATTTCGGTATTAAAAGTAGAAACAAAACTTTTTGAATGTAGAGAAGCTTAAATAAACTTAAGGAAGAAATATTGCAATTTCCAGTATTATTATTAATTTTAATATACAAAAAAGAGAGTAACAACAATACAACTTTTGTATGCAGGAATGACCGGGTTCGGTCCACCGTAGTGGAGCAGAGAGCTGAAAGAAGGCTGGTGTACTTTGGTGTTTGTTTTGAGAACCCTTACTTGTCAATGACATTAGTACACAATCAAATGTACCTGATGTATAAATGTTGAGGTAACGGGACACTATAACAAAACCCCTTTCACGTGATCTCTACGGGTTTCTTATCATGAGTTTCCTTGTTTCCTATGCGCCGCAGGCAAATTTTTCAAAATATAATCTGCACGTGGAACTTATTTAGTCTAGATATTATAGATAGTATACCAATTTCATTATACAATTTGTAATCTAAGTTGTTTTCAGCAATCTTGCTAGGGCCAAATTAGTGAACATACCATATCATAAAACATATCATAAAACGGGCACTTTTTCTAAAAACGGGGCATTTTTGCGTCCCCATAGAGGTACTCCGGATAATGGGACATAAGGTCAGGTTAAATATACCCCATGACTGTTGGTTTATTAGAATGAAAAGTGATGGCATCAGGTTCTAGGTCCTTAGATTTAAGACCGGTGTATGATAGTTTAAATATTATAAATATAATACTCACTTCACTCAGCATGACCCAATTGGAACTCTCACTATGTATGTGAAGTCTAATTGCAGAGATCTTCCCCAGCGAATGGTCTATTGATCCTTTTGCCATTCCGAGAGAATCGAACATACCGATTATAGCGTAACCGTCATTTGTGGCATTTGCTGGAGTGTTAGACGCCAATACTTCAATAGAGGTGTTATAGAACTTGTCCGAAGGATGCTCAACATTACCGCTGCGGAAGAAGAATCTGAAAATAACAATATAATTTCTAAGTAAAAATTTTCACAAACCAGTAACGATTACAGAATCTTAATTTTAGGTTTTTAGACGAATAATTTCATTTTGTTTTTATAGGGGCACTATTTGTATGTCGGTATTTATTACCAGCAGCATTATGAAAAACGCATTTTTAATGTTCTAATTAAGAAATTATATGTTATATGTTAGGTTATAGAATGTTTGGTTGTGGGTATAAGGTGATATGCGCTTCTTATGTACCGCGTCATTCGCAGAACTATTGTATTTTTATCATCCACTTAAAGTTCACCCTCCAGACCTATATAACTGATGAAGTTTAGTATCTTTTGGGCGCAATATCTTGTATGTGGTATATTTTGCGATTTAGACATCCACATTCGTTTATGGTATTTAGTATAAATACCATATCGATAATTACACAATGGAATCAGTCTGATTTTGCTGATAATCGAATTTGGCCAGAATTTTTGCCCTTAAATTTTATGGTATAAAATTACGGCAGTAATCGTGTCCACAAGAGAGTGATATAGATAGATATATACACTTATATATACATGATTTAACTGAGTGTGATTTTGGGTTTGGGGAGGGAATGTGAAATGCGAAGGTACCCATTGTAATAGTAGCTTTCCCATTGATGCACCACATTAGCAATAGATTAAGCAGATCAGATCGACCCCTTAGTTATTATAATTTAAAATATGAATACCTCTTCAAAAGCAACGGCTCTTCAAATACAAAGGTGAGTTTGTCTCCTGGTTCTGGAGTTTCTCCCCAATAGAACGTCTCTCCCGAATAGGCCCTGCCCAATGTGTACTTCTTATGTGTTTTCACATCGGAGTGAACGGCCTGTATGGGTGGATTGGAATGCGGGAAGAAAAGAGGCATTTTGCCAAATTGTTTGTCCTGTAAAAAATAAATACATTTTATGAAAACGTCATAAAAAAAAATATTTTAGCACGCAGGTTAGTAGAATGGTTTAGGAATAAATAATAAGTAGGAATAAACCTGACACATGCACTGAAAAAAATATATGTCTATGATTTAACCGAAAAGTTCAGTAGAATCATATTTATTTTCCCATTCCGTCATTTTATTTCTCTATCAAACAGTTCGGTAGCGCTCACAGAGCAGGTTGTTCGTGTGTACCGAAGTTCAGTTAGACGCACCAAACGTTGGATGAGCCTACTAAAAACTTTAGTAACGGTAATCAAATAGTCGGTTAAGGTTACAAGACTCGTTCCTTTGTGCGTACAAATAACGTTAACCTTCTGGTTAAAAATTATATTCCTTATAACCTTATAACTTATTAAATTATAACTTTCTGGTTAACGTTATTTGTACGCATAACAACTGTATAGTGTTACAACAAATCGTGTAGGTGTCACTATATATACAGGAATTTCTTGTAGAGATTTTTTCCTCAGTGTGGCGCGGCACCTTTTAGGTAAAATTCAAAAAGTGACCTAATTACGGGTGTTTGTCTAAAATGCATATTTTGGAGAAACTATAGAACTGGTGCACTATGAATATTTTATTGATAATCTACACTATTTTGAATAGCTTATAAAATTTAACAACTCCTATTTTGTTACCAACTATACAAATAATAAAATAAACATTTTAGGTTGGGTTAACACAACTTAAAAAGTATTTTCGTAAAATGATACTGGAGACGCCCATTGACCGAAACCCCTTCAGCCGCCGATAATCGATAGGGTGCCCCCCCACAGTTTCTGTAACCGCTGTTGCCCCCCACCCACTCCCACCCTCTTTCTAATAGCTCTTCTGTGTTTGAGATTATCAAAAGATTAACAGTTCGATAGATATGTGGAAACAAGATGGAGTAGAGAGTTTTCTTTTTACTTTAAACTGAATTTTATTTAAAAGCCATACATAATTTTAAATTAAAACAAAGCTATTTAAAATAAATAAACTAAATTAAACCGGCTATCAAAGTAATTCTATATTTATCGCATCTCCTTTAAATGAAACGTTATTTTTATTGGGTAATTATATTTCAGTATTGTATCATCTATCTTAAAGCATTATTACAGTACTATACTATAGCATAGATTTGCAGTCAGTCAATGAAAGGAAATAGCGAAATTAGGATTGTATTACATGTACCGTAAGAATTTAAACCTGCAGTGAATTGTAATAATTATTTTTTATATTAGTAAACTAGTATAATATATGATTTAAACGTTCATACTACTGATAGCTGATTGACAGAATGAGTTTCGAGCTGTGAATTTTGTGTGATGTCAAAAATGATCCTTTTTCAATAGTCTGTCAATGTCAATAATTTATTAATTAATAATTTATACTTCTATGAATGCCAAGTCTCATTTTTACACGAAAAATTAAAACTGGCAATGAATTGTATCAAAAAAAATGTATTAAAACCTAAAAACCTTTTTTTTCAACTGTAAACAACATTAACTTTTAAATTTTACTTTTTTAAAATTTTCGGGTGAAGATATTTTATAAAACTTACGACTCATTATTAGTTTAAACAGGAAACAATTTGTATAGGAATAAAATTTCTTGTAAAAAAATGTGCAAGTGCCGGGATTCACGGTTAATTAAGATGTGTAAGATGCGCAGTTTTTGGCTACACACTGTTCCGTGGGTTTGTCATTAGAGTCGTCTAATTCTGCTGCAGGCTTTAACTACACTAACTGCCACATGGACATTGAAGAGGGGTTATGGGTAGGTTAGTTGTTGGCTAGTTGTTCTGAGGATATCCAGGACGCCGCAAGTGGTACTTTAGAGGACCGGGATGTGTGGAGGGAATGAGGGGAAGCGTGGAAGTGTCTAGTGCTACTCACCTTTAATGTTTGAATTTTCCCCTTCAGTGAAGAATGTGTCCCAATATGCTGGAACAGTGAAGGTTTGTATGCTTTCAAACGTTGTCGACATCGTTTCTGAAAAATTAAGAATACAATATATACATATAACCCTCATAACCATTTCCGATAAAAAGAACAGCTAATTAGTCCTGCGATTTCTAGTGTTATTTGTTAAGAAACTGTATCGAAATTCATCGATATGTAAAATAGGTTATTATATATTTTTATTAAAGTAATAAAACATATATGTTATAAACGACTTAAATATAATTGAAAAACAGATTTAAGTAAATATCATTTACATAATACACCCGATTGGTTGATAATATTATGAAGTTGTCAATGTAGTACATCTATGAAGGCTTGTTTGTTAACGGCGCGGGCGGTTACGGAATATGGCTAAAAAATCATTTCTCACATTGCCTAGGCCATTGCCGCGCTGGGGCGGTGCGGCGAGCGGCGCGGTTTTGTTTTTTTTTTTTTAATATACTAACTATTGTTATTATTTAACGTATTAGTTATATAATGTTACCTAATCTGCTCAAAATTAGAAAGATGTAAAAAGTAGAAACAAAGATTGCATTTATAAAATGCTTTTATTATTAAAAAAATCCTATACAAAAGCGAGCTAATATTATCACCATCGTAACTATAAAATAATTACTAATAATAACTCTTGATAACATATTTATTTTTATGATGAGGATGCTTAATTAGCCATATTAAATTATTTATTTATTTATTCATAAGCACATAAGTACATAACTTTAAAAACTGACAACCTTATGATTAACGTGATAAACTTATACACCAACAAGAATAATAAAAATGTAATAAAAACCCAGCTCATCTATATTCGCGTTTAGTGGCATGTCAGAATCTTCACCGTGCGTGAATATTGCAATACAGCACTAATCAATTCTTCGAGCGACATACTTCGAATGGCAATAGCGTAACACTTTGTCACATATCTCCCGCATCATTACGTCATACGTCGACCTATCACCCGCACCACCCCGACTTCACACCCAGGAAAGCGCCATAATGCGATGGATGATGTCACGGGAACGACATTTTCAAGCTTGCTTTTTTTTTGTAAAATAGCTCAAGGTAATAGGTAATAAGCGGTTACACTAAAAAACCCTGACTTAAAAATAAAGAAAACGGGGTGGCTGGATACGAAGAAGTGTCAATTTTTATGTCATTGTTGTTGGAAAGAGACGAAGGTAGGTTAGGTCTTCGTGACAGGATTAAAAAACAATCATCAAATATAAGTCAAATAACTTTACAACTCAATTATACAATTATATAAAGAATACGCAAACCAATCATGTGCTTTAGTTTTACACTTTAACATA
This sequence comes from Neomicropteryx cornuta, assembly GCA_020383195.1. NCBI lineage: Eukaryota > Metazoa > Arthropoda > Insecta > Lepidoptera > Micropterigidae > Neomicropteryx > Neomicropteryx cornuta. The sequence goes on from JAHKQU010000018.1 coordinate 42,309,938, forward strand.
TCCATTATTTTTAACTTCATAAACTTCATACATTAGTCACTCATAAAATCATCTCATCTCACCATAATCACACTTCAATTATTTTTATATTTTTTGTTAAAATATCATCCTTTTCTTTTTTCATCTAATTAGATGGTTACATTTTGACAATATTTTATACTAAAGAGGACAGGTGAGAGTTAAAAATGTATCTTTATGTAGCGCTGGGTTTAAGCCGACATCCTGCGCTCTCAAGTACAGGACTTCTTTATTACGTTTATAAATATCTTGCTATCCTATGCTTTATAAAAAACTATTAAAAATTTTCAAAATTGTCGAAGATTGTGTCATTTATCTTTTCAGGCAGTTTGCCGCTATGAAAAACAATCATCAATTAATATAAGTCAAATACCTATACGACTCAATTATACAATTATATACATAGATATACAGGGTCGAAGGGACTCCTATGGCCATACTGCAGGGGGTGATATTACATGTCAAATCAATCAAAAAGTTCTATGGAATGAGGGTCGCAATATGAGGGTTCCGTATCTATTTAAGATTGAACGAATAGGGACATACAAGTTGCATTGTGTTAGTAATATATGTTATTACTAGGGGTTTTTATTACAAAAATATTATTAAAATGGTCTGTATGAATAGATATTTTAATACTAATAGAAAATTCAAGTGCACATTATCATTTTAGACCATTTTACGGAGGTAAAACACAAAAAAAAAATCAAAAAAACATTTGAAAATTATAAAAAAAGAGCATAATTTTAAAAAATGTACTACTAACATGTAAATATTTTTTTTTTGAAACTAGAATAATCTCTGATCACAAAAATGTAAAAACGAAATCTATACTTTTAGTAATAAAAAGTAAATCACAAAAAAAATAATGTGATAAAATTAACGCTATTGTGAGAGCGTGGTTAAAAAAAGAAAATCACATGAATGGTGAATGAATGGAAAAACAATTAGGTTGATTATTAATTTGGATAAGTGCTCCATATGATCACCGCCATTTCGATGCAAACAAGCTGCCGTCTTCGTATTTCACGAGCTAAATCCATGTTTTGACTTTCATCTTCTAATTTTTCCGCAGCCTCATTTATTCGGCCTATAAATTGCTCTCTAGTGTTAAATTGTATTTCCTAAATACCATTTTGATGATTTTTAATATTATTAGAGGCATACGCCGCCGTTACCTATTTAAAAACCTGACAGTATTGTCGTTTAAAAACATTTTTTTTATAATTTTTATAGAGATTGAAATTTTTCAAACAAATTGTACTCAGAATGTTTTATAGAAAATTTATATATGAAGATATGTCGCTCTAAATCTATATATATATATATAAATGTCTGTTTGTTTCTTTGTCCTTTATGCATTCCTAAACCGTTGGTCTGATTGCGATGATGAGTTTGAGAAGTTGTCATTAAAAAAAACATGAAATTCAACCATCAATGGGAGTTTGAAATTTGTATGGAACATATAAACCGTTGGTTATAGGATCTCATCAATTGGCATATAGCTTCTTTATATTATTACCTAGACATCGAATGAGTTTTTTTTTAAATATTCAATCAATAAGGGGGGGTTATGTAGAGGTGAACATTTTTATGAAATAATATATACTTAGGTCTCGGGACTTGAAATTTTACAAATGCTTCTTTACATAATATAGGCACACACCAACAGTGGAATTTGCGAAATTCAACCGTAATGCGTAATAGGGGTTTTAAGTTTGTAAGAAACTTATAAATCATCGGGTTTAGAAACTCGAAAAAGGTATGTAGCTTCTTTACATAACATAAACATCGAATGAGAAACGAAAAATCAAATTTAGGCAGGTGGATGGCCCGAAGGGCCTAGAGATGGGGAGCGAAGCGACCCATCCCGAGGGCTGCAGGTACGAGTTGTCGCGCGCACAAGGCACCGTCAAAGCCGCTTGCAGGGCCTAGAAATGGGGACTGAAGCGACCCATCCCGAATGCCGCAGGCATGATTTGTCGCGTGGCGATGACGCCGTCAAAGCCAGGTTGAACAGCTAGTGTACGATAAAATTACCCAATAGAAGATTTCTAATGCCAACATTTCGATATTATCAGGGTGGATATTAGTAGGTGTTGAGTCATAGATAATGAGAATTTTTCGCTTTTTTCATCAGTCTCATGGTTAGTTCATCATTTCAAAAAAAATACACGTTGCTGAAAAAATAAAAAAAAGCGCCGCTTTTTGGCTTACGCAGAATAAACCTGTAGACCTAAAAATCTTTTTGACATTGTCTTTTCAATTTTTATTGAAAATAAAAGTTCACTTACAAATACTATTTTGAACACAGTCTTAATCCTCATCGAAGTAAATATGCTAGTTATCAGCATTTATGATTAAATGACGTAGGTATCGCTACTTCCTTTATAATCACTTTTAAACAAAAAGCCATACGTATACTTATATCCCAGAAACTTTGAAAGATAAATACAAACAATTTTTTTAGGTAAAGTAGTGTATTTATTTAGTCAAAAAATATTTATATAAAAAAATGCTGTTTTAATCATTCGACTTGAGGATTTTTTCTAAACTTATTGTTTTCTCGATTTCTTTCAAAAACTGCTCCATTTTGTATTTTATATGTTGCAGTTAGAACAGTGTACTGTAAATAAAATAGGTCAGTTATGAATGTTTTAGCACGGCATACGCATTCAGACGCCCAATCATCCCCACTTTAGCTCAACGTCTCAGAGAAATGGTGATGTCGCGTTTCGTTACACGCTCATTAGCACGAATTCAACTCACTCTGCCGCGCGCAGAGTTTCGCCTCAAAAAACACTTTTGAATATAATAAGGTACTAAGAATACAAATGGTAGTTAATGGAAAAGTCGTGTATTTTTATTATAATTACTGCTTAAAAATACGGGCAACACAGACATTGAAAATGCGCGCACGGAAAATGTGAAAAAGATTCACGTTTTTATCGCACCTGAAAATTGGGGTTTTCCCGATATTTCGCTCTCGGCGATATTTTGCTCGACAAGATGCATATCCGACCCGTTACCAATGCTCTTAAACTTTCACTGTCCCTGAATTTATTCAAAGTAATGTTTCTAGAGGTTTCAAACACGTCGATGACTTAGCGGAATACAATAGATACTCGATCAACATTTATTTAAAGTGACTTACCCTTTTGCTTAAAGAACTTGTAGAAATTTAATAAAACTATTGTCTTTGGCCTACTAGTTTATCGTCTTAACTGTCAGATCTTTACTTACATTTAAATAGTCTTTATTCATGGACAGATCACGAAACACAGGCATCTTGCAACGTATCACCAGCCAGAAACCGCGCCGTACGGATAAGGGTGACTGACACGAGGTGGCCAAAAAAGATCATCTAGTAACTTAGGACAACCATGCAACCGCAGCTGAGGCGAATTGTCATCTGTGGGAGTGCAGCGGAAACCACTAGCTTCAGACAGCGTTCAATAGAGAGGCATTGGAAAATGGAATGCTTACCTCAAGGGTGGATGGCAAAAAGTCGATTGCTTGTATCAGCATCCATGGATAAGGGCAAGTTAACTTATTTGGTTATAACAATAAAAATAATTAGTAACAATAAAGATAAGTTGAACCACTCACCATATCTTTTTCTAAGCTGCATACTTTGGCATCGATGAGGTCGTCTAGCAACCAATCGACTGGCTTAAGGTCGTAGAACATTTGAAAGTATGTTATGGCCCAGGGAAGTTCTGCGGACTTGAACATCTTGCCAATGAAACCGAGTTGGCAAAAATTCAAAACGAACCATTCCTCGTTCCTTGACGTTACTTCTATTGCATACCTCTTCATTGTACTGATGAAGTTCCTTTTAGCAAGGATATCGTCCTCTAGTTGAACGTAGAATGTTCCCTTTGCTTGGGAGTAGGACATGAGGAATGAAAAGTCCAAGTTCTGTTTGGCCCTCCAGCGTACCCTTTCAATCGGATCCCCGAATGTCACTCTTAACTTCTCCATATCAGGATAGTAGGATGCTGGTGGGGCCAAAACTTCTATGAAACCGGATTCAATATGTTGGGGAAACCTATAAAATGAAAAATTATTGAGGCACTTGTAAACTTTAGAAGTCTGCTACAATTGTAGCAGAATTATTACTCTTTGGCAGATACTTTAACTTCCAATATCTTGAAAGCTTGTCTATCTGATCTTTATCATTTAACGAAGCTACCACATTTCATTGTGCAGGTGTCGCCAGTTTATCAAGGGTGTAAACAAAGAGAAACCACAATTTAATGTACGCGTAAAAAATTTAAAACACAATATTATAGCGTTATCAATGGTATATTAAAAAGCTGATCATACAATAAACAAGTTACGATTAGTAGCGGGTTTATTACTGAAATAATTCGTTTTACTAGCTAGAACGAGCATTATTTTAACAAATTTCTTCGTTTATGTAACGCTCACCGAAGGTTCAATCGATTCGAGAAAATTTGTACGGACCATATTATTTTATCCCGGTATCGTAGAGGTGCAATCATTATGTTGCCAATCCGACTGTGTTAAACTTGCAATTATTATAGTCGTGCACGTGTTTACAACAGACGAAAACAGATAACTATAGACCATTCGATTCGTATCCAATCCAGCTACCATATACCTCCACTATCGAATACACCGCGAGTGCATGTTATGTACGAGTAGTATGCTCGTAAATGGCCCGGAAATCCACTTTCCATTTCGGACGGAAATTTGTTGGAGGAAGCTTCCGAAGGCAAATCGAGCAGGAAGAATTTAGGTTCCCTTCCACTATGGATCGACATCCCGATGGTGCATAGAGCATAGTAAGTATTTGAACTAGGTTTTATATTCAAATCCGAACATTTTACTATTACGTCATCTTAACATTACAGCATAGTTCTTAGTACAGTCCACTTTCAAAAGATAATCTTCAATTATAAAATACAGCTTTATTAAAATAATTTCGAGTGATCTTGCTCTTTCTGGCTATTTTTTTTTACATTTTTGCATTCTGAACGACCTGTCAGCTCTATTGTGATATTATCCTTTAGAGCTCACGTTTTTTCGATTAATACAGGTTTATTGATTTCTCAGTTCTATTTTTCGCGATCGGTAAGTTTTGCATAGAGACATTATTCATTCTTTTCATGAGTATTGATTTAGCCTGTCCAAAACGATAGTTTCACCGAAACCAGCTCTCAAAAATTCGTCTATTCTTGCTAAATAATATTGTTATATGGTCGGTTGGGTGAGAGTTATTTTAAGATAAAAATTCTACTTAAGATAATAAATAGTTAGAGAGGACAGCATTGAGTAGCTCAATTCTATGCGAGTTCATATCGTTTTAATTTTGGACTCTGAGTTAGTTTGGCATCGCTCGGTAAATGAGGCTGTATCGATTTAAGGCACCTACATACCTGAATGCTACAAAAATGCAAATTTTATAAGTTTTCAAATGCATTATGAGAGATATCCACAAGAAATATGAGTAATCTAGTTTATTTACATTAAAGTTCATTATTCTAGCGAATTACTCAAAGAAATCTCTTTAAACATTATGCAAAAAATATACAACACCATGTTTTTGAATAGCATTTTTTGAAGTTACCCGCTCATGAAACGAGAAACATCACATATAAAATAAACGTAGTATTATGATGAGAATAAAGTGAAGGATACCCTAAGCGATTTGAGATATATGGTATAACAACTTAGAAATAAAATAACAAAAAATGCCTAATATTTGAGTATTTATTTCAGTTTTTAAAAATAGAAATGAAAAAATTATATGAAAAAAAATCAATTTTCAAAAAATATATGTTATGTATTTTTATTTAAAAAAAATGGTTTTAAAAAACATATCATTTTTTTTTTAAAAAAAACAACTAAATGCTATCAATATTTCATACAAAATGGTAGGTCGCACTTTGTGTTAAAAGCGCCTTATATCCGTATAAGAGTTTACACCTTTACGTTCATCGTGTAAGGTTTCTGTTCGCAGGCAACAATTTGGATGTCAGAATCGTTCAATGGCGTTCTTCGTTCGCGTATGAAGTCCCCTTAATTTCGGTGGGTTTCAAAGTTATAATAAATTTAATGCTCAATAACTTACTGCGTTTCGATCTGCTTTGCCGTCTGCAGGATAAATTCTGGATCGGTACTGGCAATGAATACGACGACCAGCGTGTCAGCCTGTTCAGCGTCCGTCATGGCTTCGGCGATGTTTAGAAGAGTCATCATGAGATAGCTCTCCTTTTCTCGCTTCACCGTGGGAATTCCGAGGACGACTGAAACCCCGGTCCGTCCAGCACTCATGAGGAACGAGGGACGTAGGCTGTTCGGGTTGTCTAGGAGGTGCGGCAGGAAGTGGTAAGTGGAGGGTAGGCGGACGGATTTTGCGTACGTAGTGTTGAACCCCATTTCCGAACGCATGCCTGATGGTAAAAAAGAAAGAATTCATTACGAAAAAATATTTCATTTGAATGTTGATTTACTGTAATTGCTCGTGTTCCCTATTTCTTTATATTTTTTTTTATAATTACGGTATTTTTTTTTAATTTTTGATATTAAAATTACTTTAGTTTTGCCTATTATTTATATAGTAGAAATTTGTAATAATTTTATATTATTTTAATTAGAATTGGGGATTTACTATTAGTATTATCAATTAATTATTATTATAATAATTATAAAATATATTATAGTATAATTGTATAATGTATTGCTTGAAAAATATTTTTGTTATTATTGTGCGTCGATAAACTGGCATTGTCATTTTATTTTTGTTGTACTATTAAAACATTTCACCAGTAAATTTAAGGGTAGATGACTTGTTTAGGCAATTCACTAATGATTTTCTCGCGAACACAATCCATAGCTCGTCTTGCGAATATACAGGATATTTCAAGACCATTCTCGAAGACCTTAAGAGGTGTTTGTGTTCCCTATTCGTGTAAAAAATTGCGATAAAAATACGAACATCATTCATGCCCAAATTTATAATTTTATCAAAGGGCTCGTGTAAATTCCCTTTTTGCTCGCAGGCGCTCGGTAAGGCAATGACCCAGCACGGCGCGGCCAGGATAGCGACCGAACTTATGATAAGATTGATTTTTTACTCGGAAACCAATAAGTTGGGGTTTTTTTTTATCGGGAATGGTCTTCGTACAAAAATGGCTCTGTGAAAAAAAATCGGATGTTGAGGCCAGTCAGTCCAATTGCCACAAATTTGGTGTCATCTGATTTGCCAAGAAATTCTTTTTTAGAAATTCTAGTCACTAATTGCACTTTTTTTTAAAAAACCAAAATGCTTTTATCAGCTGGTTCATGCTGGTCATCCAACTTTTCACTAGTTTTGATAACTATTTCACACTTTACACATTTGTTAGATCTATACGCTATATAATAATTACCATGTATAACTTTTTCAAAAAAGGTATGGTTGTACAAAATTATTTTTTCTTAAGACCGGTTTAGTAGATATAGATCAACCCCCCTCCCCTAAATCTAAATACAACCTGTATATAGAAACAAACAGGATTTTTGTATGACGGGGTAGGTATTTTTAAAAGAATGGTTTAAAACGCTATAAGTATTCAGAATTAGGTAACCATATTTCAAATAGCTTTGATTGTAAATGACCTTTTTCGTTCGAGTCAATACTTTTGGGACAACCTGTATAAGGTTACGTATAGAATGAAGAAAACAATACTTACCCGTTAGGTTTCTGATAGTTGCCGCGGCCGTCCCGTGTGGCATTGTAGACGGGGAGGCCCCACCGCACCCGACGCCTGCGGCGCTCAAGGGAGCGGTGTCTGCGGTGCCCGTGCCGATGTTGGCAATCCGCCTCTGTAGGGTGGCCACGTCTTCCTGTCTCGCTCTATACAGCGAGTCCATGTATTGAAGACGCACGTGAATCTCGGCTAACCGCTGTACCAAGGTTTGCTCGTTGTAAGCAACTGTGATAAACAAAAAAAACATATTTAATAAAAAAAAAATACCTAACACTTATTAACACTAACTTAGAAATTAATTACTTTAATTTGGCCTCTGCCTAAATACCAACCTAAATCAAAAATTTGTGTTCACAGCATACACATATTATAGACGTCATTCTGAAAAACTACCTAAATGGCTTATGGTCCATATTAAGTTGTTAGTTAGCTATTCTATTGTAATACACTGCTCACCATATTTTTTAATTTTTGACAATACTAAACTTTTATTGATGAAACATATGTCAAAATAATTATGAATGTAATCAAGAAGTCCTGCACTTGAGAGCGCAAAATGACGATTTAAACAAGCGCTGAGTTTTATAAATATGCATGTTTAACTCTCATCTGTCCTTTTTAGTATAAAATATTGTCAACTAATTACATGAAATAAGAAAAAGATAATATTTTTACAAAAAATATAAAAATAATCGATCGTATGGATTATTGGCGAATGAGATGATTTTATGAGTGTCATGACAATTATTTTTGTGCTTTTCGCAATAAGTTACCATACTAAATTACACCTTGCAAGATGTTACACACTTTTGACGAGTGCCTCGCAAGCCATAAGATAAAAACGGGATAATATTTAAATTAAAATGATTGATATTATCAAAAAAAAAGTCAAGATTTATTTATTTAATATGAGTGCATAATAATAGTGTTACAGGGCGTAGTTCTTAGTGCAAATAATTTACACTTGAGTAAACTATTTATTATCAATTAATGTTTCAATAAACACTCGCCATTCTTAGTTTGTAATTACGTAAAAAGTAAGTACAATCTTGAGTTAAATTAATTAAATGTAAAATATCGTGAGACACCGTAGCGGTTGGAGGTGAATTTCAGTGGACTGGCGAAGTGACTCTCCTCGTGTGTTTGTGTCTGTAGTATTATTATAGACCTGAATGCTACATGCGTTGTTACCTGTGGTGCGCCTATGTATAAAGGAGATGATTTGACACAATAACTCCTTTTAAGATTATAAATTTCGGGTTTTTTAACGCACTTCGCAGTTCATGTATCGAAGTAATTCATCTGTGAAAACAGTTTTATGTATTATTTAGCCTCGTGAAAATGTGAATTTAATAAAAATAGATGTATACAATCCCGAATAAAATGCATAATACATCATTTCTTATATATACTTCCTTTTACAGACTGCCAAAACGAGGATGGGTATTTTGCTCTCGACTGTACGCGTATAGAATATACCTACATGCAATGGCACTACGCGCTTTCCAGTTGGCGACGCCGAACCGCTTTGGGCGATCCCAATTGAATTCAGCTGAGGCTATTTTCAGACCTCCCGCGCCGCCGAACGTCAAAAGAGGACATACTATTTTCCTCGTCCCATTTATACTCTAACAACAATAAAATCCCCGGCGGGATGAGTGGGCATCGATTCGAACGGCAGGGCAGTACTCTTTGTGATGTTGACCCAACGAATCTAAACGTTTACTATCGTATTGAATCCGTTTACAAATTGAACAGGAGTGCAATATTATTCACGTGTGATGAAAAATACATTTACAAACGTACGATAATGTCTAAGAAAAATACTTAGGTACGCAAAATTCGCATACACACGAGTTAGGAAACTCGATGGCTACACAATTTATTGAATATTACTTTTTTGTTCTAGAGATATGGACAGAGATGTCCCACCCCTTACCCGGGATGTTTTAACGACGGAAGCCCCATGAATGAACCTGGCCGCACTTTAAGCGCACGACCAGGGAGTTCCAAACAATAGGAAGACCCCATATAGCACTGTTCGTATCACTCCAGCAAAGCTGTATTAATCTATGTATATATTATAGTAAAATTGTGTAATGTATTTCATTTCTTTATTTCTGTATGTAGATGATTTTTATGTTAAAATAGGCAAACGCCGTAACCTTACATTATATATATATATATATATATATATATATATATATAAATAGATTTGATAACATATTTTTTTTAGCTTTCGCTATTCGATGTCATCAGAAAATATATGAAAGTTGACGTTTAAAATGCAACATTCATAAATTCGAAAATCGCATTTTCAACTAAAAGATAAATATATCCAGCCACTACAATTATTATCATATAATTGTAGTTTTGCTAGATAAATCAATTAGTATTCTGAAATGAAGCTAATTTCTTAAAAGAATATATCAAGCATCATGCGTTAAATGCTGTTAAGTTAGTTTAATTTTGTCTATTTAGACCTACAGATCTGCAAGCGCCCAAGACCCAAATATGAGAGAGTTCCCATGTCTTTAAATCAATTTCGCGGGCATTCACGGGCAAAGACTTCAAAACTTTTACATTAAAGCAAGCATCGAAATCCCTGCCGTGAGTTCTCGCGTGAATTGGAATGGGTAAAGCGGAAAGTAATTTGTTACAAGATAATCTATGATTATTAATTCTAATGTTTAGTGGCGTCGTAGTTTCACCAACATAAAACGCATCACAAAACTTACATATCGTCTCTTACAATAATTTTGCATGTTTTACGAGGTCTTTTACATGGTTCGACCCCGTTTTTTGGAAATATGTTATTTGGTTGGTTGCCAAACGTTTTATTTTTATTTAAAATATTACGTAAATTGGAGGACGTCGGTAAGACAATATAGGGGGACAATCGAGTATATTTTTCCAATTTGGATTATTAGAGATTATTGAATATAAGTCTTTTAAAATTGGATTTAATTTTTCAACACCAGGAAAATAGGTGATGTTCAAAAAATTTTTTTTGTTAATTGACTTTGTTTTTATTTTAGGTGTAAATTTTGAAGAAGAGTCTAAAATATGTTTTTTTAAGAGATTGGGTAATTGGATAATTACATTCTAAAGGGGATTTTTTTAGGTTGGTGAGATATGTTTCTAAATCATTTTTATTATTAGAGATTCTATGACAAATAGAAAGGCAATATGGTATTATTTTTTTGTGTGAAACGGATGGCAACTATCAAAATGTAAATATTGTTGTTTATTGGTTGGTTTTATGTGTACTGAAGTTATGAACTGACCACAGACAACAAAATGCGCTCATTAATGACGACGAACTTAGTAAAATTGCGCAGACGGAGAAGGAGAGTTTATTTATGATTGTGTAGCGTCTGGGAGCATCTTGTGGCATAGCGTTAGATGAACGTGATGTTGATTACGCAAATCGTATCACATTAAGGGAGGAAGAGCCAGCCGGTAAAGCACTCCACTGATCATACAGCGCCGCCGCAAAGAATCTACTGCTTAGACCATCTCACGTTCAAAACCAGAATTCTTTATAAACAGTCCGGGACTTCACCGAAGAAACGTGATGTACAGGTTTGCATGCATAAAAAAACTGTATAATTTATATACGAAAAAGGCGGTATGTTGCAATGGTTATGTAATGATTATTGGTGAATTAAAAAAAAAACCAATTTGAAAAAAAACACGCGGTTCTACTAAACCTCTTTTTTTACTCATACGTTGTTTTACGATTTTTTTCGACTCGCATTTATAAAAGGCGCCTCATCCGTTTCGCCGGAGGTGAGGTTCGTTCGCAGGCATGTGCCCGTATAGGTAAAGTACTTATGTATAGTATGTGAATGGTACGTTAATGATTGCGTAGCGTGATTCGCACCTGCCTGGCTTGGTTGAAATTGGAAAGAGAAAGATAGAGATTGCTAGCATTAGATGAACGTTCATTAGGTAGGCAAATTTAGGATCCATATTCTTGCAGGAACACCATGCGCTTGAATCATCATGGACCCAACCGCCAGGGATCCAAAAATGATTTACGTATACCAATACACCCTTTAAGATCCAAATACGACTGATTAGTTTATTCTTTTAGTATCCCGAATAATTACCCTGTCTACTTATTTGTAATATATTTATTAGACAGTCATACTTATTTACGGACAGTCATATTTATTAGATTCGAGCACTTGGGATCTACATACATAAATACCCTTGAATACCACTTAGGACACATGACGAATATTTTGGGATATAAATACGCTTTTGCTATTTACATAAATACAATTAACGTTTTTATTACCTATTTAGAATTAAGGTACCGTTGTTCAAAATGTGTAATTGGAACAATAAATTAACCTTACTTTAACCTTAAATTGGAAGCCATATTTTATTTTATTTATTTACTGAAAATATAAAATTACAATTCTTAAAAAGTACAATATAATTATTTAAGATATACGTAATATGAAATAACTGTAAGCGACAAGCGACTGTTTGTTTTGTGTGTGAGATGTTTCCTGCCTCCCTAACTAGACGAATCAACAAAAGGGAAGCAGTCACCCTATTTAACAAACCGAGATCTACATATTTATGATAGACTTATCTCAATTATCCACCATAAATAAAATAAAATAAATAAATAAATACAATTCACTTACCGTGTTTATTTCGAGTCATCTTGAAAAAGATAGACTTTGAGAGTAATCTTTATTAATAATGGCTTATAGTCACATATATGAAACTTGGTGATCAGTTAACCTTAAGGAGGAGATGGAAGATATGACGACGAAATCCGTCAGACCAAACAATTTTTCATCTGAATTCCCATCGTGGAGTTTTAGAGTTCAACGTTGGCTGAGGGTCAAACTTCAGTCAGAGATGTGTCACATGTTGACTCCATTTCAATTACAAATCTCTCAAATCCGTTTATTATTTTTCTTGGAAATGGGAGGGGGAATAAGTCCGAACTTTGAAGGTTTGTTTATCTGAAAAAGCCAATTAAACGACACTTCTATCACTTGCGCAACAAATTCCATGACTTCACGTGTCTCGCTCACCCGTAGAAATTCAAAGCGTCGACATCAGATTTGTGTTTCGCTACCCGCAGCCCGCTTCACATCGTCCAGAAGACGAGACAACTGAATATACCCACCTATATATTTTTTTATAGCCTCTTCATAACAAGCGCCGTCGCATAAGGACCGAGCAAGGAGTGAAACAAAAACATATTATTTTATATGCCTTTTCGCTTTATTGTTCCTTAAAAAATGTATATTATGGTTTTAAATTTACTACTCACAATTTCAAAAGTATAAAAAAAAGTATAATAAGAAAGATTACATTTGTACAAACAATATAATTATAATACAAGTGTAATTATAGTTTATATAATATAAATACATTTGTACGCCGCGTCCCAAGACCATTTCCGGTAAAAAACAGCTAATTGGTCCTGCGATTTCTAGTGTTATTTGTTAGGTAACTACGTCAAAATTCATCATGGTTAACGAACAAAAAAATGTAAACTTTATGTGTAATTATTATTACTAAGTAATAACAATATTTAGGAGCTAGCTCCGATGATACTGTTGACTTTAGTAGGCGAGGAAAAATTAGCAGTATTATAATATGTAAATATGAAATTTTATGAAACATACTATTAAGGCGTGTAATAATAGATGTGTTTTAGTTTTAAGGCGAAGCCAAAGGATAAATATTAATTTCGATTCATTTAAACCCTTTTTACTATAACTGGGATTTGGTAACCATTGGATATTTAATCATAAAAAATATATTTAGATACCTTGATCAACATAGTAAAGACGGATTTTTGAAATTCAATTCCATTTCTGAGAAATTTAGTAAATGAAAACTGATGATAATTCTTTTTTAGTTGAATTGCTCTCTTATTACAATGAATCCTTAGGAAAAATAATAATCGAAAGACAAATGAAAGATCTAAAACAGTTTGTTTTTTTAAATTTTTATATTAGGAAGATGTAATTAAATAAAAACCTACATTTGCCTAAAACCTGAAGCCGTACAAAGCACCGAATTTTAAAATCGACTGTAATATGCTTCGCCTTAAGTATGTTCAAAAGGTTAAGAGAAAAGAGCGAAGAACTAACAATATTTTAAATTCAGGAATTGCCTGAAAGCCAGAGCGGGAGGCTGTTGAATTATTGACGCCACCTTAGATTGCCTCATTTCTTACCCTATGGCGATTGAGACGTGGGCGAAGTGGGGCGAGGAAACGAGACAGAGTTAAAACAAGTAGAGATTGGGGTGGTGAGGGGAGACAGTGGTTCAAGCGAAGTAGTATTTTTCTATTCTATTCGTTTATGTGTATTTACGAATTTAAATTCTTATATTTCCTAAGTAAGAAAAAATAGAGGTTTAGGATGGCGTGTATTTTGTTCCTTAATTAGGGTTAATACTCTTAAATAGTGCCGTGACTCACGGTTCCGTAACACCGTGTTCTGATACCCCTCCGATAAAAAATCCAGTTATTGGCCCCGCGATTTCGAACGTGATTCGTTTTGACCTCATATCAAAATTCATCACGGTTACCCAGAAAAAAAATGTAAACTTTACGTTAAAATAGTGAAAGAATGATGTAAGCATGACTTTATATTGGGCGCTCAGTTGTCGCCTCCGTTTGTACGGTTTTTCACACCCCTAAATATTAATTTGATTTATTTAAACTTTCAGCCATTATAGGCTTCACTTTTAACTTAAAGTAGAATTCATTTACCCATCTATCTTTCGCGCATTTGAAGTTTTTTTCAGTTTATTTCCAAAAGCGTGAACATTTTACTGTTAGCATTACTTACATAACACTAAAAGTGGCTCGAGCGATATCTTTTCGCCATATCCAGAGATTGTAAAACACGATGAATATAAAATATATATATTATATTATTGACACCGTTTAGCAGCAATTAAAGCAAACAAAAAATCTAAACTGAATGTATGGTCCGCGGGTTTCGTACCGAATATTTTTCCTTTACAGTTAAATTATTATTCTTAATTTTCAGTAAATTCATATTAATATACCTAACCTAACGTAGCATTTGTCTTTTGTGTCATTTTTGTTTATTTAGTGTGTGTGTGTGTGTGCATTTGTGCTTAAAGTCATTTTTTATTATTTTTCTCACGGTTTTGCGCAGGTCTTTAATACTCGCACTGTAACATTTTATAAATAACCTTTCTTGGAACAGGTAACTCTTACCTAGTTAGAAAGGTAACTGACCTTATTAAATTGCCTAACATGACTGGTACCCAGGTATTCGATTTTAAATATTTGGATATTGTATTTTATTTTAATATTTAGTTTAAAACTGAATGAACACTATGTTATCAACACCTTACTTTATTTAATAAACACTTTATATTAGAAGTTATAAACAATACAGCATGGCTTTTAACTTCTATATATACTTTCATGTATGAGAAGCTACTATCCCCGGCCGTCTGTTTGGCCGTTGCATCTTTAAACTCGAAAAGTACAAATACGAAAGAATTGAATTTTTGTGTGTAAATTTATGCTCTCGAAAAATGACTATAGCCGTTTAGATCACATCGAAAGCTGGTCGGATAATATAAATATTTAACATTAAAGGCAATATTTTTTTAGTATGATACTGACATATGACAATAATATGACATAGTGCTCATTATTAGGGTCAGAACAATTCGAATTTCAAACATTTGACAGCGTGGCGTGGCAACGTTTTATTTATTGCTTGCCAGTATAAATTAATATAAACTTATCTATGAGCGCAAATAGAAATATGTAAAAGAATGTACAGTGCCACGTTATAATTATTATAAATTGAAATATAATGTCCGTGTCCATTTATTTATATATTTATTGTGGTTACACATCAGAAATTGTACACAATACGGGTAAATGACGTAAAAAATAATAAAATACAGGCACCGTACTAACTATCCTTAAGTACATAGTCACAATGGTTTAAACTGGAACGCGTGAATGAAAAGGTCACATTTCAAACGAGTCACCCCGAAAACAAAGTCACGCAACAGAACACAACGCGGGTGGGCGGAGGCGTGGGGGGTCCGTCTGATTGCTCTGTACTGCAGGGTAAGGCCACGGTTAAGGCCAAAGTGGCGCCAAGTGACGTAATGGCCAATGTAACGGGCTATTTCAATAAAATTATGGCCAGTTTTCTTTTCGGAAACCTCTCTGTGCGTCGTCGCATTTCAACGGCATCCGAAATCAATTTGAATATACCCTTCAGCTTTTTATAAGCACGTTTATCATAAATCGCTGCTTTCTGGTATATGAAAAGATACCTGTTTTGTTGCGTAGAAAGTGTTTTAGTATATGATTTTTTTAATTCATGGAGCTAAACGTGAAACCATATGCAGCATCACCACTCATCAGCGCCATTGAGTTAGAGTGGGGAGCTGGGAAAGCATCGCTCCAGTAACCGTTATAGGCATCTTAGGCGCGAAGGCGGGTTGAGGTGCGCAATGCAATGTTTGATACAAGTTCGTACAATTAGAGTTTGCCTATCCTATCCTACTTTAATCCGGCAAAATCTAACCACCGCCTTCCGGTGTGCCGAAAGTGATTTTGTACCCTTAAATTTTATGGGTAAAAAACGGTATGCACACGTGTTTTCTTTGTTTGCCATATGTGCGGAGAACTAATACATATTGGTTTTTTTTTTATTTGAGTAATGCCCCATATACAACCCCACGTAGGCTATAATTTTATAATTGTGTTAATTATTGCTTCTTTAAAGCAACGAAAACATTGAAACTTTAACTTTACACGTGAAAACTTTAATTTAAATAAGTTTCGTAAGAAAGGGTAGAGATTTATAGTGACTGTCAACGTGAGTTATTTAGTTGACGTTTTAAGGCAATTAAATACAATTTTAGTCTCTATTTTCGTCATTTGATGCTTCTATATCTTGATGAGTCTTGCTAAAATCAAATGACGAAAACGTTGCTAGCTCCCATACTCTTAGGTCAAACAGCCAGCGAGCGAGCCGCGAATGCGCCAGGGACTAGCCCTGCTGAATTTTTGTGCCATGTGTTTAATTTCATCCTGTGTTTAAATGCACCTTCGGAAATAGAAGAAAGGATAGGGGATGTATAGAAAAATATATTAGATGTACCTGTATACCTTTTTTGATGATTTATTATTTTAAAAGGTTATCGTCGTCAGATATAAAATGCTAAACTGATATTATTGACATTTACAATTTCAAATAAAGTTTTTAATGATATTAAAAAGACATCGACGACGCCCAATGGGCGAAGGCGTGAGCCGCGAGCCTAGCTGTGAGATGAAGCATTGTTGTACCAGTCAGTTTAATAATAATTCTATTTTACCAGACGACGTAGTAATTGATAAAGATTATGCATATATGACGAAACACTCCGCTATCCTCTTTGAAACTTTTGAAGTTTGTTTTGAACTTATATAGAGCTGTATAAACATTTTACGGCTTGACTTATACTTGACTTACTTGGGGTACATGACTTGGTGTTCACCGCTACGCAAGGCAAAATTACTGCTGTGGTTTATTTTCCGCAGTAAGTCTTAATACTATGGTGATAGTTCCTACGTATTGCGTACGATTTAGTAATAAAGTTAATATGGGCCAGACGCCAATGAATTTATCAAAAATAACATAACACTTCATTAAATTTTTCAATATTGTCAAATAACAGGTTTATCATATTTTCGGGCGATTTGCCGCTATTAAAATGCTATCATCAAATATAATAAAGCAATTATTTTTACACTTAATTTAATTTAAATACTTACGGTCGATAGAATATTGGGCAATTAATCCCTAATCCTTATTATTAAACCTAAAGAATATTAGGATGTCTACACCAGTCATCATTTAGCTTTTGAAGAAGGGTGCCACGGTGACCGAAATGTCCAGCGAGGTATGACTCATCTAATTTCTTTAAAACTCTTCTTCCTCTAACTGTTTGTTCATATTTGAAATTATACACTTAAACAGTAGAATAATGTTTTGTAACCAAACAACTAACCGGTTCTTTTAATAAAATAATAATAGCTGAACAACATGGTTTTGTTGCTAACAGATCTACAAATACCAATCTCCTAATTTACACAAACTTCATCGCTAGATCCCTAGATGCTCGAAATCAAGTAGATGTTGTTTTTACTGATTGCTTGAAAGCTTTCGATAAAGTCAACATGAGGCTGTATCATATATGTATTCACGGAAGCCTGTTAAGGTGAATCTATTCTTATCTGTGCAATAGATCCCAAGCTGTTTTGGTTAATGGACATGTATCTAAATTTATTCATGTTACTTCCGGAGTACCGCAGGGTAGTCATCTCGGATCAGTGTGTTTCATTTTATTTTTAAAGGATATATCGGGCTGCTTTATCAGCTCTCTTTATTTATTAATTATATTATCATCTATGTAGCATAATGTATGAATCTGTGTTTAGATTTTTGTAGTATAACTTTTTTCTCTCTTCGTATGTTAATGTAAAGTACTATGTAAATCCTAAGATTTCTTTTAAAATATATAAATAAAAAATACACACACACACACATATATTTATATATATATTGTGACAACACGATTTTTCGTTATCGGTCGGGGTTGCTATATACCCGGAGTTACTACGATGTGTCGTCTTGTACTGGGGAATCGTTTGTATTTGCGAGGCACTCGGTAGACTTTAGCTTTAAAGGATCCACTTTCAGCCCTTTCCACTCCTGTCAGATGCACTACTTTGTGGTTCGGGATTAAGCGCTACGTTTAAACGACGTAGTTACTGCCCACAGTTACGTAGTAGTTACGTAGTTACAGTTACATACATAGTTTGTTTACAGTTACATAAATAGTCCTAATAACAAAATAATATTTTTTTTTTGATAGTTTGTTTATAGTTACTTAATTAGTCTTATCGATACTTAATAACTCAATATATATTACGCCACGGAAGCCGATCAAATTATTATTACTGATTAAATTTGAAAATATAAATCAAAACCAGTTAATCATCTTTTCGAAAGTTTTTGTTTTACCGTTTTCGTTGTCAATAATTCCATTTTACCTAGTTTCAAAATTGGCCAGGTATCAGAAAAAAATCTCGGAAACTATTATCAGTAGCCTGTTAAATTAAATATTCTTTATTCAATATTAATCCTATTTATAGTATTTTTCTAACAATATATATATTTGACTTATATTTGATGATTATCTTTTAATAGCGGCAAATCGCCTGTAAAGGTAAATGACACAACCTTTGAGAATATTGAAAAATTTAGAAAAGTTTATTATTTTTTTGATAAAGTGCTGGATAGCATAATATTTATAAAGGTTCTAAAGAGGTCCTGTACTTGAGAGCGCAGGATTTCGGTTTAAACCCAGCGTTGAGTTTTATAAAAATGCATTTTTAATTCTCACCTGTCCCTCTTTAGTGTAAAATATTCAAATATTATGTAACCATCTAATTAGATGAAATAAGGAAAGGATGATATTTTAACAAAAAATATAAAAATAATGTGTTTGTGATTACTATGAAGGATGGTGGTGAAATGAGATGATTTTATGAGTGATTTATTATGAATTGATGAAAAAAATAAAAATAATGGAAATGTTAAAGTGTAAATTTAAAGCACATGATTTATGTGCACACAAATTATTATTCAAAAAAAAATTATTTTTTTCAAAAGTTTTCAATATTGTCAAAGATTGTGTCATTTATATTTTCAAGCGATTTGCCGCTATTAAAAAACAATCATCAAATATAAGTCAAATAACTTTACAACTCAATTATACAATTATATAAATAATACGCACACAAATCATGTGCTTTAATTTTACAATTTTACATATCCATTATTTTTATTTTTTTCATCAACTTCATACATAAATCAGTCGGATTTGTTGTCAATTTCTTTAGCACAAGGCCGCGATTGTGCGACGGAAGCGTGCGTTTGTGCCTTTTAAAAGTAAAATTGACCCACGGATAAGAGACAGTTACGCAAATTTATTACGAAATACATTTTTGAATATCCTATAGTTTACTTTCCAATAATTTTTTGTACTGCCGAACAGTAATAGTAGACTCTAAAAATCAAATAATTTTATGAAGTAGCAAATAGCAAGTATTTTTTCGAATTGAATACTTCCAAATGAAGTACTGGGAAATGTTGGTTTTGGAACGGAAGGAAATAAATGGGGGTTAGGAAAAATAATAAAAAGATGGTCGTGAAAAATTTCGGATGCCTGGGTTTAAGACCAGTTGTAACAATTCTAAAATATACAGTTTTGATTTTCGGGAATAACAACAATCACATTGGAAAGTTGGTTAGCAGATAAACTATAACTAAGCAATTGCGAAGCATGGGACAATTCAAAGGACTAGGGAACTTTGGTAAAGACTAATCAATTTTACTTGCGCATGGCGGAAAACTTAGGACGCTGTGAACCACTGTATCACGATCAGCGGATTGTTGATACGAATTTGAGCCACCGATTGAAGACGTTTCATGTACAGCGCGAGGGCGTGACTCTGATCAAGATACGCCACCAAACTAGCCTGATAAACGCCTGATGAGTACAGCGCGGTATTGGAAAATATTCTTTTAGACCAATGCTGGGCGTCTCATAATGTGACGTCCTAAAGCGTTGAAGAAGCGCTAGATCGAGGGGATGTTTAGGACAGACCTGGAAGAACAGCGGAGTAGCAGAGCCAAGCTGAGACTGACGAACCGAACTCCACGGCTCGACGCCGGTGGACATTTGATAATAGCGGCAGTCGACAAGGAGGTGACCACGTTCCACGTTCGAGGGTCTTCAAGGAGTCCGCAATTCAAGTAGGCCGAATTCCTTCCGTACCAATTTCCTTTCAGAAATCTGTTTTCCTTGTTGGGTCACGTATTGAAAGCTATAAGCTCTACATAAATTTGTATGATTTAATTATTAAAATGATTGAAAATACCTGGGCTATTCATTTTAATTAATTAAAAATAATGTTTTGTCTTGGAAGTTGACAAAGATTTACTTAGAGTTTTGATAACCTCGAAGCAGACGACATAAATTTGCTATAGATTGTTATTTAGTATTTGATGTGATTTTGTAATACAAACACGGCGTTATGATAGTTATGAGTAATTTCTAATTTGTTTAATTGAAATATACGCCATGTTATTAGACAAGTTATAATTAATTTGAGGCAATTGTGAAATCGTTTGTTAATGGATTTCCTTAGAAGTAATAACCTGCGGGTTACAATAGAGCCATAGTGGACCTTACCTAAACCTAAGTGCCATGCTTGCAATCCCACGTGTTTCGCAGTCATTTAAATTTACTTAGTTTGTATATTTCTCTCTTTACAATGTTTTGATATGGTGATACGAACTGAAGATCATTTCATAACCTGAAGATCATCGGAGATCATTTCATAACCTTAAACCGACATGTTAATAATCTGTGTTTGATTTTAATGTCTTATTGAGTTGTATGTTATTGCGTACATGCTAGTCGTACTTGGCGGAAATTGTTAACCTATGTGTAAATTAGTTTATTTGTACATCGCCGTAATTGTGTATTTACCAATACATGATCACGGCATCACGTTTACCTGAAATAATTTACGATTTTTTTGTGTTATTTCTTTCCTAAGGGGTGAATAGGGACTACAGAAGATTACCAAATAACCAAAGAGTTGCATGGGCCATGTGCGCCCGAATGTACAGTCGGGCATGGCAACGCCGTTACGCGAATGAATATGTTGCCTAGAGTTTTGAATCTATATTATTAATTTTGATTTCCTTGCATTGTATTGCTTATGATACTTGGATCACCTTATTTGGGTTTCAAATAAGCGGCGCCTAACCGGTAAATAGTAGTTGGAGTTCGCAATAGTATAGTATATATAGTTCGCAATAGTATAGTATAGAATAGTAGAGGAGTAAAAAGTGGTTGGAGTTCGCAACACGTTTCTGCTTCGCCATAGTGTAGCAAGCTGCATGCAGAATTGCAACGATATTCGATGGCACCAAATATTTGAATGCACGAGAAATTGGAGACGGCCCTGAGATTGGTTTAGTGGTTTGAACTAAACCTGGAGTAGCCGGAGTGGCATCTACACGCAGGAAGACCCTGGACTGTAAGTTGTAGAGTTTCGCCGCAGAACTAGTTTTTGCCTGTCATTCGGAGAGGATCTCGAATAAAGATTTTTCTCCAGAATAGAAGGTAAACCATTATAAACTTGCAGGTCTTGAAGATTTGGGGGTGTAACTATTATATATACACATGAAAATAGACAGTTATATACAAGTGAAAACATGTCCGACGCATGCGTGGAAATGCCGAAAATAAAACAAAGATCAACTGCATACATAGTCACAAAAACGTATAATATTGGCTCTGCAATCATAACATCGTGCAAAAACATTAAACTTTTTCTATTTATACTATTTTATTTCTTTTTATTTATATATTAAGTACTATTCTGTATAAATATGGTTTTTAGTTATGTGAAATATAAATATTAAATGTATGTTTTATAAAAGTTTATGATATAATATGTATTTATTGATTACCTATTTTCTTGTATATTTAATGGTTATATATATTTCGTTTTTAGATTTTATTATACCCCTTCACATTAATATTCGCAGAGGTTACCTTTCCGGATCGTTGAAAATTAGCGCACCCCACTCCAATTCCAGAACCAAAGCAATGTTGAGAACTATACACCAATATCTACACTCTCAGCGATACCTAAAATGGTTAAAAAGCTGGTACACGGACGCCTAATATCAAGCCCAATATTATTTCTTAGCAACATGAGTCTTTTCAACCTGTTATTATAATTGAATTTCCCCTCCAAATCAAAGGACTCGCGCTTTAACGTTGGCTCTGTGTATACAGATTTCAAAAAAGCATTTGATAAAGTGGACCACAAAATACTTTCTCCAAACTTTATTATAATAACATTAGAGGCAACCTACTAAGATGGTTGATGTCTTTATGTGGTCAACCAAAGTCAGGTAGTCATACTAAATGGTTAAAAATCATTTTTTTTTTTTTTATAAAAATAATTGCTATGACCATATACAATTATTTCGGGCCCTACTCAACTAGGTCAAATGTGCCTGTCCTAAAGTCAGGGGAGCTGGTGGTGGTAATGAAGCGTTAAAAATGGTATGATCATGTGCGGTTCGAACTAGCGACCTTTGGGTCAATAGTCCAACGCCTTAACCACTAGACTACCACGATCTGATAATACACATTTTACTATATTTTATCTACTCTATGGAGAAAGTCATATTGAAGCTTACGTTATTCTAATATATTTAAATTCATTGTATTATGTGATGAGCTATTTTATTTATTTATGAACTGTATTGTAACATTTACCGACCAATAGAATATTATTTATATTATGTACTTTTATTTTGTAATAACTGGTTGTTCAATACTTTGTTAATAGAAATAGAATATTGTGTAATGTGTATAATGTACTTCATGTAATAATATAGTGTTTCAACACTTTATTAACATGCTTGCAATCATTTTACTACTAAAAGAGCAGATATTGAAACAGGTATTCAATGCTGAAACAGGTACTTATTGTCAAATATAGGCGAGCCTTGCTTCGCGTCGCGACCGTTTTATTAGAATGAATCCTATTGGTTAAAAATGTTTGCTCTGCGGGGGTTTGAAGAAGGGCAGATTCAAGCTTTTGTTTTCCTCTGTAGTCGCCTTAAACGTCAACCTAACAGATCCTCTCTCCCGCCAATCGCGCTCACGTTTTGAGATTAGAGCCAGTGGTCCTCTTTCACTGATCACAATATTGAATGGTGCTTTTCTAAATTCTGTCACAGTATAAATATAACTTGTAAGCAGTATCACATTCATACAGACCGGTCAATTTCAGTCATGCACCTAACCTAACCTAACCTAACCTTCATGTTGAGCAGATGAAAGTTTACTAGAATATTAAATACTATGTTAAAATAATAATTGCAATGAAGCAATATTGTTCACTCTAAATTCCCTACTGCTTCTAAACTACAAGAGATATTTTTACGGCTCTTACAGGAAAATATGTCTAATTAATGTGTGTAAAATATGAGTAAATTCTGTTTTAATATAGTAACTAGTCGGGTAAAAAAGTATATAAATACACAACAAATAGTGGCTGGCGATACGTGCGCACGGTTTACATACACCTTAACATTAGTATATACAATACAATACAACACAATACAATAATAATAATTATTATGAAATCATCGGACTTCTTTTAGACTAAATATTACGTTTTTAACTAGATGCTCTCCGTTCACATGGCGCAGTGTATAAAAACCGTTAAAGTTTGATCGTATTTATTTTCAAAAAAGGAAACAAATATCTATATATCAACTTAATGTACCCACTTTTTGCCTCGTACCCAACGTGCCTTGAAAACAGGCTGCTATCACAATCGTCGAATTTGTCGGATGGTGGGGGGAAGAGGGGGGGGGGGGCTACGGCTATAAATCCTATCAAGGGTCGTTGCTCGATTCTCATCTCCCCATTCTGACGAGCGACCGCGACGGAGAATCCAAATGCGGTTAAGGCGATTATAGCACGACCGAAAAAATCACGTGAACTAGTAATGCCGACGCTGAAAATAATAAACAAAACCCCTTTGGTCGTATGTAGACAAATTGTTTTACCTGCGAAAAGAAGCTTAACTATAAACGGAAAGGTGTAAACTCTATGACGGGCATAACGGCGCTTATAACAAAAATCGCGGTCTACCATTTTGTATGAAATATTAATAGAATATCGTTGTTTTTAAAAAAATAAATAAGAGATATGTTTTTTAAATTCTAATTTTTATCAATAATAAGACAAAAGCATTTGTGTTCTCAAAATGTAAAAACTTTTAGCATAAATTATTATTTTCCTATTTAAAAACTAAAACAAAATTCCTAATTTTAGGGTAAGTTATTATACCATATATCTCAAATCGCTTAGGTAAATCCCACCCAGCTCTATTTTATTGTCATCATAAAACTATATATACTTTATACGTAGTGGGCGACTTCATAAAATTGTGGTTTTTTATAACGTTAAAGAAACAGTAATTCCCTAGAACATCTTTAATGTAAATAAACTACAACTCTTGTGAATATCTCTCCTAACGTCTTTGAAAATCTGTAAAATTTGCAATTTTGTAGCATTCAGGTATGTAGGCGTCTTAAGTCAGGTTTGAAAATTAGAGATCAGGAAATTATACTGCACTCACAATTATTACACAGCCACGTGCCGTTTAGCTAACACGCACACTTTTAAGTGCACTTCAAGCTACATTACATTCTCCGCAGAATCGTTATCACTTTTGTGCGTATGAACAAGCAAGCTTAAACGCGCCCTTAAACGTACCTTAAGACTTATGGATTATTAAAAAAAAAATATATATATATTAAACTTATTATAAGGTTTTTTTGAAGTTGTCCTGTTGCCATGAGTTGGTAACGTAAGCATTTCTTGCGCCTGAGACTTTACTAACTACACAGTTCCCATACCTAGTTTATCTGGAAGCTTTTGAATTGACGTCAGAGATATTCAGAATTAATAACATTACAAATTCCTTCTTGAAACACAAAATAATTTGCTTTTTTGTAAAAATGCAAAGTTGCATATCACACGACGTGACGTCAATAATAGACAAGTTTAGTTTTCATAATTGAAGCCAGTACTCCCAAAGTTCAGTCTTGATTTACGGCGCTCTCAGAATGGACACCTCCTCTAGGTTCTTAATTTATCTTGTTATTGAGTCGAAACTATTACTTGTTGATATATTAATATCTATTCATATTCATACGGAGTCAGAGAATGGTTAGCTTAAGGTGTAACCTCAATAAACAACTTGGTGACCCCGTCTGACCTCTATCGCTAGCCCTCATTTTATCCTTACCTACACGTTAACGAGGGCACCTGTGACCCTGCTACGAAGTAAAACCTCTTTGGGCGCGCCTAACACAAATTTTCCTAGGCAGTGAACGATTCTAATGTGGACACGCTTATTCGGCTAAATTCGGAAGGACGATCGAAAATGACGAGCTCATTCGGCTAAAGTCGGTGTGCCTAGCAGTCATGTTGATTATCTTATTATATAAATATGGGTGCGGCAAAATAATTGAATTTCAATGTTAGTATGGGATGATAATTTTGAAATATGAAATGAAATTTTTTTTCTACTTTACGGAAGTATTAAACTGTTTTTCTCCTCGCGAGCTCGGAAGATCTTCCGCCTCTACTGAGGTATATGACACGCAAATACGTAGGTATTATTTTGGGTGTATTTTTCGGCCCACTCATTATTATATTAATATTTCGTAAATTACTCGTATGTGGTATACTAAAACGGCCCGCCAAACCAAGGCAATACGACATAGAAACTATTGCAATTAGACACGCCAGTCCGATTAGGTTATCTGAAGCGTTACTAACAGTAGGTTACTTTTTGGTTTAAATCCAAGTTTAAATACGTGGGTACCTAATACATTTGAAATACTTAAAACAACAAGTAATTATTTTAAATCGCCGTAGTCATGCTCTGCGATTTTAGAACTGTTATTATCTTCAATAGAAATTTAACATAACATTATGCAGCTGAAAAGAAGCAGAATTTGTATAAATATACGGTTATTTCGGAGCAAAAAAAGGTTATCATAAATGCTGTATAATTTTATATATATTTGATAAGTAAACATTTATACGCGGATCTCCTAGGTGGAGTGAATTTATTATCTAACTAGAGCATTGTCAGCTGCGTTTTTATTAGGAAAGGGAGGTTGGAATTTATTAAGTAGTAGCCGTTCAACCCCGGGTTTCGCCATAGTTTTAACCTATAGTTATTCTGTTTTTCTAACGTGTATTTTTTCTGTATATTTGTAGAAAAACCTAAATATTATTTTTAACCCTGTAACATCTTTATTTGGTGAATAAATTGTGAGATGTAAGTATTCCTTTGAATAAAATCACCCCCCTCTTTTCACTTCCTTTAAGGAATTTCAGGAAAAAGGTGAAATACGTGTTAGTTTATTTTTTAAGAAGTATCTTAAGTATTCCTTTGAATTAAATCACCCATCTCTTTTCGCTTCCCATAACGGATTTTGGGAAAATTGTGAAACATATGTTTGTTTGTTTTTTGAAAAGTATTTAAAGATTAATTTTCAACTCTGTAACATCTCCGTTAATAAAGATTTTAATTCCAACATAAAAATGTCACACCTTGTTTTTACCGTCTAGCTAGAGGGAGAGGGAAAAGGAGAATTTCTAAAAATTCTTTCTTAGTGGGTGTCGACGTCATACATTCTGTATCTACGAAATTTCATATTTCTAGGTTAAACGATTTGAGCTGGGCGATGATGAATCAGTCAGTCAGGTTTTATTATTTTATATACAGGCTGTCCCATAAGTGGTGGATCAAACGAAATGAGGTGATAGGGGAGGTCATTACCAATCAAACTTATTATGAAATTATCTCGCAATTCTCAATGGTTTGAAAATGAAATGAAAATAGTTTCAATAATAAGAAAATAGATATTTATGTATTTATTATTTTTTTTGTAAGACGGGGTACATATTTTCAAAAAAAGTGGTATAACTTCTAAACTATTGAAAATTAGAAGATCATGTTCATAATAAGTTTGATTGCAAATGACCTCCCCTATCACCTTATTTCGTTTGATCCACCACTTATGGGACACCTGCATATTACCTTTATAATGACCTTTATAAATGAAATCAAAATAAATAAAAAATAAAATAAATAATGACAAAAAAGGCAATTATTTAAATTAACATCTAAACCGTGAATCCTGGACCTCACATTTTTTTTCAAAATATTATAGTCGCAATGCATCTTAATATATTCCGCTTTTTAGGATTTGTTATCAAACTGTTTTTAAGATTAAGTCCGTCCGTCACGGGTCTGTGACCTTAGACCATGTACAAAAAATAGGTGCGCTACTAATTCAGATCGGTATCTATCTTTCTGAAATATGTTTAGCAAGATGGACATTTTTGTTAGGAGCATAGGCTCAACGACCAGGTTAATATATACAGGTTGTATTTAAATTCATTGATGTCCTTTTAAGTTTGATCTTTATCAATAATCAAACACTAACCAGCAAAAAACATCGAAAAAATGTTTCCTAATTACAAGAAAAACGAATTCGAAATTTAAATGTTTGGAACGGAGGGTGCGAGATCGGGCAGTGAACTCGCGCCTTTCACGAAGTACTTCGTGGAAAAACATTTTTTTTTCCTAACTATATTTTTTTTCGCGAGACAGGTTTAGTTGTCGATATAGGTTAACCCCCTAAAAAGACATCAATGAATATAATACCCTCTGTATATATTTTTTAAAAGAATCGCTATGACCTAGGTCAGATTAAATTCTTCTGGGTTTAAATAATGAATAGCTAGAAGCTGGTACCTTAATGGAACTATTGAACCCGCACTGAATAATGATGTGTGAAGGGGTTTCTGGAAATTCGTAGAAGGAGCTGTACTTTGTTGATATTTTAATAGAATAGAGGTGTTTGTTAAGCTTGCTTGCAGTGTACTAAGAATCCTTATTTGAATTAGGCTTAATTTAGTAGCTTGGATAGTGTATGTCAATAGTAATTAGTTCTTAGGCTTACTTTTCTCCAAGTAATTCTTGTTAGTCTCTTAAACTTTGATCTTTTGCCCAGACTTTTAGCAGTCTACTGGTGGCGCTTTTGGGTATTCAAGAGAATGGTTTATGACCGATCACATGTTTTTGTACAAATAAAACAATTCCCTATTCAAGTCAGGTTCCTATAATGGTTAGTTTTTTTTTCTTATTCAGGAAAAAATCCTAACTATTATGAAATTTGTTAAAGCACCTATACAAATGATAATCGAAATCGCAGGACCAATTAGCTTATTTTAGGTAGATTTCGTTAGGTTTGCAATGGGTACCATATTATTACTTTCGGAAAATTTCGACATATCTTCGCGTTTCACATCCCCTAGAACCAAAAACCACCCTCAGTTTTAAAGTTTATATACGTTTATATATAGCTATCTATATCACATTCTTGTGGTCACGATAACTGCCGTAATTCTACAACAATCACTTCCAAATTGATACATAAAATTTAAAGGTACAAAATCTTGGTCAAGTTCGTTAATGGTCAAAATCAGGCCAGTGGGGCGGGGTTCGAAAATGTGAAATTTTGCTACTACTTTCTTAGTATAAAAGATATTAAATTCATTTAAATTTTATTTTATTCCTTAGTTAAGGGCCTAAAACTTATCTATGTAAACTTTTTTAATAGCACCAACCATAGGCCCTAGGGGTGAGTAAAAGTGGTTTTTCAAAATTCAAAAAAATCATACCTCTCTTCCGCACACAGGATCAAATCCGTTCAAAATGTAAATTGTAGGTTTATACATTCATTACAACTTTTGTTTCAAACAATTTTTGATATGAGCAACCCTTACGGCACAGTATAAAAAGGGGGGGGGGGTATACGTACTCTCGTTGCGCAAGGGTACGGCGCGGCGGCGGGTTGAGGTGCGCGAAATGCTTGAACCACGTTCGTACAATTGGAGTTTGCCTATACCCTACTTTGATCCGGTGATATCTACCTTTTTATCTGGGATGGTCTCGGACCACGGTTTAAATGAGATAATCTCCGTCCCCGAGTAGTATCTGCGCTCGACGCATTGGTACGAAATGCTCTCGAAGGATATAAGCAATAATTAATTACACATTCGAATAAAGAAGCAATTTACGCGCGATATTAATGCTACATTGTCCGGTCGGGATAAGTGACGGTCTTATCGTCCGTCCAATAAATACCTACGCTGTATTCGACCTACGCTATTTCTTTCGACAATTCGACGTAAAATGACTCTGTAGCCAAATAGAGCCTGGACGACACAACGCGACGCGACAAAATGATAGGTCGGGTATAGTAAATAGAGCCAAGCCAATAACAACGTTGTGTTTAATGTCCCCTGGCGTATTAAGGCAGATTTTGTCGACGCAACCCGCTAGCATTTTAATGCTAATCCTAATTAAGCCAAGAGTTAGGCATATTTGTCAAAGTTAAGGGTAAAACAAAAATATGTTTGTGTGGTTATATCACGCGCGTTAGAAGTGAAATTTCTGTAAGGAAGTTGATTAAATTTGTCATAAACAGCATAAAAATGTATTACACTAAAAAATATTCCAAAATTATCATGCTATTTATAAATGAAGAACTCAAAATGACAGCTCATCATTAAATAATCATCGTGACACATAAATTATAATTAACATGGGTCTCCATTGGCTTTCCTACTCACTTCATTAGAAAATTATTACTTTTAACGCGCGTAGTGTAACCACACAAACACTATGTTTTTTCGTCCCATAATGGATGCGTTTTTTCTAATACATATTTTTTTTTAATATTTATAAAAAAAAACTTTTTTATTGCATATATTGAATAACGCAGAAACACATCCTATCATACAGCTTCCGTAACATGTAAGCTATGTTACTGCACCGACTTCGGCATTTTACTGGATCCATTTTTCAAGTGAAAACTTCTATATAGGCTCCGTTCAGGGCGAATTTTTGTAAAAAATTCTTTCACCAACAATAATTAGAATGGACCTTCAGGGTGGACATATTATCCCGTTAAATTAAACGTGATTTTTGTGGAGACTAATTTTGCAACGTAAATTAACGAAAAAACGATCAAGCGAATGCGTTTTCGAACGATATGGCTTCTAAAATGCTTTTAATAATTTATACTTGGCGTAAAAGAACAAAAATAAATAAATAAAATAAAAGTAGAAAATTGGTCTTTTAAAACTGCTCAAGTTTGGATATTCATTTTACTTCGTTTTATATTACACGTAAAGTTCTTATTGAGTTGTATACAAATCGTACCCTTAACTATAGAAAATGGGTCCAAAATAGTGTTTCACTCACTCGACCCCTGAAGCTATAATTTAGTCCTGTATAGCTCCGTGCTATATAGATTCTGAAGACATCACACATTTGACGAACCTCGGCCAATCGAGTTACATTACAATATGTAGGCACGTAAGTGGCCCGAAGGGTTCAAAGATGAAGAGCAAAGCGACTATCCTGAGCGCCGAAGGCACCGTCAAAGGTGGCTTCATAAAATAAGACGGTAGGAACGTAAGTGGCCCCGAGGGCCTAGAGATAGGGGGCGAGGCTACTGTGTCCCCTGAAACGCCCCCAAGCTAGTGATCTTAGAAGCCAGTTCCTTGTTCAAGGACAGCATGGTAATCACCTGTTCCGCACTGTTGTTTCCTCTTGTCTTGTAATCATCAATTGCTCCCAGGCCCTATTGTAAACTTGCATTTTCATCGGCTGCGCTCTTCATTGTCCGTAACAAGCCGAGCATTCTAATAATTGCCATACGGGTGGGCATGCACCGATTATATCATTATTATTCAACCGGTTTGCCAACCGGTTTGCCAACCGGTTTCATTTTCATTTAGCGTTTCGCATGTGGGAACGAAGTTTTTACCAGCGTAATTCTAACCACCGGAACGGAACGCAAGCAACGCAGGTAACGAGGAGTTACTATACGCTAATTTATGTTTTTTTTTTAAATTTTTTTTGAAACCCTACAAGAATATTGGTAAATATAACAA
Organism: Neomicropteryx cornuta; assembly: GCA_020383195.1. Lineage (NCBI taxonomy): Eukaryota > Metazoa > Arthropoda > Insecta > Lepidoptera > Micropterigidae > Neomicropteryx > Neomicropteryx cornuta. Next base: position 42,341,383 of record JAHKQU010000018.1, read on the forward strand.
TTCAAATGTTATAAATATATTTTTTATATTGATCTTAAAATGGTGTTATACATATATTAAAGTAATGAAATTTTTGATCTTTCTATATTTATGTGGAAATAACGAATATGGACTGTAAATAGTAAAGTATGTAAATTAATAGTTCACGCGACCAAAAATACGCCACTTTAAATCATTTTGGTGGGGTAAAATAAGAAGAAAGAGAGAAATATTATTTGCCGACATAGACATTATCATGGTATTAAATTAAATAATACTCATAAATATGTCGATAAATATATTTTCAGCAACTTTAGGTGAAAATATAAACACATTCCCAATTATTATAGGGATTCCTAACTAGCCGGCTAAAATGTTTAAATCTGGTACTTAATAAAGTTTTCGTATCACGTTTTAAATTGACATTTTTTTTCTAGACAAGATCTCTTTTAATAAAATATTGTTTTGACAGAACCTTTCTAATCTCGACCGAAAATCTTAATACAACGCAGTTAGATAAATTATTTGGAATTTAATAGATACGCATGTTCAGTCCATATAATAAATGAAAAAATAACAGACCTAGACTTTAGGATTTCTATATTCAGGTTGTGTTTAAAATCACTGTTGTCCTTTCAGAGGGGAGGGTTTGATCTATGTCGACAGCTAAACCGTTCTTATAAATAAAAACATTTAGTTTAGAAAAAAAGTGTTAAATAAAATTCGAAATAAAGTTTGCCAGAAATCGCAGCCTAACTTATAATGTATTTTCAGTGGCAATAGAAAACTTCCAGTCAAACTGTATATCTGGCAATTTTATAGGTGTGAAATATGCTTACGTTACCAACTCGTGACGGCGGTATAAATAATTCATTTTACAAATGAAATTTAGGAGGTTTGTTTGTAATACTGAAAAAAATACATTCTATATAGTCAATTAAAAAGTATATGCGATGATTCGTAGGTACACTTGATAAAGTGAGAAATGCGCCGTCGCCTGGTTGTATTGTATTGATTACTATGAAAGTAAAGGGTAATTTAAAATGCGCAGTCAATTGAAAACGGACAAAACACGAAGATTGATTGTTTGCGCACTACACTGCAGAGCGCCGAGTGTCAATAGACGGTTGTGATTGAAAGCGCACAAATCAAGATGATTGATAAATCGCACAAACGTTGCCTTGCTATTTGTTTAAGTGTTACCGTTAATGTGCGTAAAACAGTTAATGCGCAGATTAACTACGCAAGTATGTTAAAGTACGAAAAATGGTTATGCTTCATAAATTACCCAGTTATTCTGCAGATGCCCTAGATAATCTACAGATTAGCGACCAAGTATTGGTTAACGTGAAGATAATAGGTTATTTTCTGTAATAAACATAACTTGACGTTAAAATTAACTTTAATTTGGTAGTTGAAATTTTCGTTCGTTATTTTTTACAGTATAAGTTAAGATAAGTAGTTAAATTGTTTTAGGACTTTACCCTAATGAGGTTAACTTAATTTAAACTAAATAAATAGTTACAATATTTTAAAAACTACGACACTAAATTTATTACTTATTGGTGCAATATAAAGATTGGTGGTATTTAGAGTTACATAGAAATTTGTTCTTATTTGTGGAACATTTACAACTTATAAACTGTAATAACCTTAAAAACAAGAGAAATCAACGCACGCGACGCGACGATAGCGCAGAATGGGGAGCGAAAAAAAAAATAACGCTTTTGTCTCGATCTCTTAAATATTTTTTAGCACTTTAACGGTTTCGAATACGTTGGTGTGCAGATTAACTAGGTATAGTGTAGATAAACGTTATCTACTATGTAAAAGAACATTTCGCCCTTTAACACACTCGGTAATCTGCTAACCAGTTAATACGGAGGTAAATTTCACCGAATCAAAGTAGGGGTATTGTGATAGGCGACCTCCAATTATACGAAATTGTATGAAATATTGCTCGCGCACCTCAACCAGTCGCCGAGCCGTACCCTTGCGCAGCGAGAGTGCGCATACTGATTCCCTCTTGATAATGTGCCGTAAGGGTTGCTCATATCAATAATTGTTTCAAACAAAAATTGTAGGGAAATTATAAGCATTCAATTAACATTTTGAACTAATCTAATCCTGTGCTTATTAAGAGAGGTATGATTTTTTGTGTTTTGAAAAACCATTTTTTCCCACACCTAGGACCAATGGTAGGTGCTATCAAACAGTTTATTTGGAATCTGAGGAATAATATAAAATTTAAATGATTCAATATCGTAAATACTAAGAAAGTTATATCAAAATGTCACTTTTTCGAATCCCTTCCTCCCCCCATTCCCGCCCCCAGGTCTGATTTTGCCCATTAGCGAAACTTGACCACGATATTGTGACCCTAAATTTTATGAATCAATTTGATAGTGATTAGTGTAAAATTACGACCGTTATCGTGTCCACAAGAAAGTGATATATAAACTTATAGTTATTTTTTTTAACTGAGGGTGGTTTTGAGTTTTCGGGGATGTGAAACGCGAAAATATGTCGAAAGTTTTCGGAAGTCATGAGATGGTACCCATTGCAATAGGTAACTTTCCTTATGAAATCTACCTAAAATCCAGATAATTTATTCTGCGATTTCCAGTGTTATTCATTTAGAGTTTTAGACCAACCATACTCAACCTGCGGCCCGTCTACCTTTTTTGTGCGGCCCTAAACACATTTATTATCAGGGACATGATTATCAAAATCTGCCATTCTGTATTTCGTATATCTTGAGATTAATTTTGACTTTGAGGTACATATTTTTTTGTCATACCAGTATATAGTGTTGCGGCCCGCGAGGCTTTACAAATATGTGTATGTGGCCCGAAGACAAAAAAAGGTTGAGTATCTTTGATTTAGACGCTGTATAAAAATTCATCGTGGCAACCGAGAAAAAAATGTAAACTTTATGTGAAAATAGTAAAAGGATCATGTGATAATGTCTTTGCTGTGAACGCTTAGCTATCGCCGTACGTACGCTGTCGTGTTAAGGCAATTATCGATCAGTGCGGCAGCGGAATTTGCGTGGTACCAAAGTTAATTACATTAGATAAAAAAAAAAGCTACCACTAACCATAAGAAAAAGCATGCACTGTCACTTACCAGGTGAACTAACCCGACTGTGCATAAGGCCGAAACTTTTGTAACCAGGTTAAAAGGTGGCCGTAGACACTTTCAAATGGCCCTCTTTCCTCGCCGCTCGCTTAACTCGGTTATTTTAGCAAATCGTTACGCTCGCCTCGGTTCAAACGAGGCCTAATAGTTTTTACCGCTTATCCCCTATATATAGGATTATTGGTAATGGGATTCATTTTCGAATAGCACATCTTCTAAATTTTACCGTTTTCACCTGGGTAGGAGGTGCCTTTAATGATGCCTGTAGGGCCTAGCTGGAAGACGTCAGATTCTCGTTAAATAATTTACTACTACTAAACAATATATAGAAGCAGTTGATATTCTATGATAGATACAGGATGCTTATTTTATTTAAAGCCCAACTCACCCATATTACCAAAGGAGATTCATTATCTTTACCTGACGAAAAACGTGCGAGGTAAGTTAGCATTATGTTAAATTTCTAATCCCTATGTCAATAGTCTTTTAGAAAAATGTCAATGACAAACAGACAAATGGAGGCACGAGTGATCTTATAAGGGTTCCGTTCTTTCCTTTAACCCTAAAACGTAACACTGCACAATGCGTAAACCATTAATTTTAATGGAGGTTAAATCGACTGTTCAGTTTAATCACATGCTTAAGTGCAACCATTGTACGCACGGTTACCGCCAGCGGATGTAGCGCTGCCTACCGAACTAAACTAGATTGACCCGTGCGTCACGCGCCCTGCTTCACCCACTATGTGCGAGGTTCATACGCTACTACCTAAACATAGCTTTGCGTAGTCAATAGTAAGACGATTCAAAATGCACCCTACCACAAACAAAACAGGTCACCCTGATGTCCGCTATTAAAAACCGATATTTCAACAAACTAAATTCCATCGCCGGAAATTATATTTTATTCAAAGTAGACAAATAAAAGCAATGATCTACCAGTAGTGTAAATAAATATATATTTCGAACAATAAAAAACTAAACGTCTATTTATTAATACTCATTTTTATATTAATACGCGAATAGAAAACCATTTACCCCCCTATTTAAGCATATTGCGCGCACGGAGTGTGACATTTGGTATAGTAAAAGTTTATATGAAGAAGGAGTGCGAAAAGTTAAAGTTTATCTATATTATGTGTTACAAATAAACTAAATTTAATAAATAAAAAGTTCATACAACTGACAGTATTAGTTTCTAAATGTGAATTTTGTGTAATTTCAAATGTTCCTTTTTCAATAGACTCAATGGCAGTGGTGTGCAGTAGGGTCCAAAATCATTGAATTTGAAAAAAATTCTTTCGGCACGCCGGAAGGACGTGGTACATTTCATCTGATCAAATTAGGGGATGGGCGAACTCCAATTGTACGAACTTGTATCAAACATCGAACGAGCTACCGCGCGATCCACTCCCCGCGCGGCAGCTCGTACCCTTGCGCAGCGAGAGTGCGTGTACAATTTACGCCGAAATTATACCCCTAGGATTTGATCCTGTTAAGGAAGGTATGATTTTTAAATTTTGAAAAACCACTTTTTCTCATCCCTAAGGCCTATGGTCGGCCAAAAAAGTGTACATAAACTATGAACTAAGATGTAACTAAGAACTTTATACAATAGGTATCTTATAACATTTATATGTATATATTTTTTATTTGACTTATATTTGATGATTGTTTTTTAATAGCGACAAATCGCCCGAAAAGATAAATGACACAATCTTTGACAAAATAGATTTTTTTTTAATTTTTTGATAAAGTCACTTTTACATTTCCATTATTTTTATTTTCATTAACTTCATACATAAATCACTCATAAAATCATCTCATTTCACCATCATCCTTCCTCCATCGTAATCACAAATCCATTATTTTTATATTTTTAGTTAAAATATCATCCTTTCCTTATTTCATCTAATTAGATGGTTACATAATATTTGACAATATTTTACACTAAAGAGGACAGGTGAGAGTTAAAAATGCATTTTTATAAAACTCAGCGCTGGGTTTAAACCGACATCCTGCGCTCTCAAGTACAGGACCTCTTTAGAACCTTTATAAATATTATGCTATCCAGCACTTTATATATAAAATAAAAACTTTTTCAAACTTTTTTCAATATTGTCAAAGATTGTGTCATTTATTTTTTCAGGCGATTTGCCGCTATTAAAAAAACAATCATCAAATATAAGCCAAATAACTTTACAATTCAATTATATAATTATATTTATATATTTTATATATATATATTGATTAGGCGATTAAAGTATTTTGATCTTTCACACTTAGGCGTCATCAGAAAATATATGACAGATGAAGTTTAAAATGCAACTTTCATAAATTCGAAAATCGCATTTTTACTAGAAGACAAATATATTCTGCCACTACAATTATACATATATCTAGAGGTTACTCAGTGGTCGAAGTTCGACCGTAATTCATTAATTTTTTAAGTTTGAGCATTATTGAGGATCTTATCATCATAATCAATCATGGCTATAATCATTGCTTTTTTTTTTAAATTTTGTTCAATTACTCGTTTCCCTTAATTCCCTGCAAAATTTTCTGAAATTTAACTTTTAATGTTAATTTAAAATTACCTGTAGTACCTGTATAAAGATAATATAAATCACAAAAACAAATTTTCTTTATTTAAATACTATCATCAAATACACGAATTACTCGTAGTCAAGTTGCCTATTTAAATCATTTATGTTTTAATAATCAACCTTTGTAAATATAAACATTTTCAGACCTCAGTCAAATTGATTTGAACGATTTAGAAATATTATATCGGCCATATCTCTACGACGAATTTGTCTTGATTACGATACTAATAAATGTTAAACGCGTGTAGGTAGAACGTTCAAAGCTCGCGGGTTAGTATGTGGTCGTGTTGGATGCTCCGGCGAAAATTAAATTTATTAGAGAAGATCTTTCGAAACTAAAAATGCCCAGGATTAATTAAACATGCGCAATGACTTTAATATTGAGAGGCTGCGGAAGGATCCTTTTGCGTTGCCTCAAAAGCCCGAGGGTTTCATCGAAATGTATTATGAAACGGCGAATCCGACCCGAGTAAACACCACCTGAATACATATCTACATTCGAGTGCGTCGTCGCAAGACCATGCTCGAAAACTTAACGGGGGTGTTGTGTAACATATCAGATGGTGGAAATTATACTTCTTTGGCCATTCGCACACACAGACAGACAGGATATATATAGGAATGTTTTTTTTAGAGGTGTGGTTTTCAATCTGGCACTACTTTTTTCGTAGTTAGTGTTTTTGACAGCTGTCACTTGATTTATGCTCAGTTTGGTTTGCCATTTCATAATGAATAGACTTACTCCTGAACAACGTTTGTAAATAGTGCAAATTTAGAAAAAATCACTATAAATGTTTTTAAAATCACTCTAAAATAAAGTAAAAATCGCGTCGTGGGCCTGTGGCGTGGCCTCCAAGATCGTGCGATTTTACACCGCTGGACTATTTTTGTGGGGTTATGTGAAGTCGCTTGTCTACGCAGATAAGCCGGACACGATTAACGCCTTGGAAGAGAATATTCGGCGCGTTATTGCTGACATACGGCCCAACTTGCTGCAAAAAGTGGTTGAAAATTGGGCCTCTCGGCTGGAATTTGTTCGAGTCAGCCGCGGCGGCCACTTACCCGAAATCATTTTTAAAACATAATGGCAAACCCTTATCTTTATAATAAAACTAAATTCTTAGCCATAACATCAAATTATATGCGTTTTATCTCTTCTTGAAAACCACGCCTCTAAAATCATCACCCTATATATGAAATATATATTTTTTCTATATTATTCAATATATTTCTCTTCAATATATTATTATAAGTCACTTCATTATTATACTATACACCATTATCATTATTAACATCGTATATTCGTATACTTTCGTATAATTTGTGAAAGAAAAAAATCCCAGCCGGGGATCGAACCAGGGACTCTAGCGTGGGAGACGAGTGCGTTAATCACTGACCCATCGATACTCTTGAGGTATCTTTGGTAGAGAACGTATAAAAAGGCACTCTACGGATTTTACTCCTAGCGCGTGACGCGGTTTCTCGACCAACATCCCATCCCAATGAGTACAACGGGCGCAAAGAAGTATAACTTAAAAAAAATAATCACCCAATTTATTATATTTCTTTTAACTGGTGGTGTCAATTCGGTCAGCGCGCGTATGCCGATGCCTCGCCGATCGGTAATGGCCTTGACACCGTTACGGCGTACGGTGACAGCTGTGCGGTCGGTCTGACGAATTCGAGTGCTGTGGCGGCTGTTTTTTTTTTATCGTGACGAAAATTTAATGAATATTCGAAGAAATCGTAGTACAGCGTGTAGCCGTTAGATTTCGAGTGGAATATGGAAAAAAATATTTTGGCGTCTTGCACCGATAAGTTTTATCAATTCAACATATTCAAATGCTACGGAGGCGGTACTTGCAATTGCCACATTAGTGTGGCACCAAATTGTCAATGTGCCCCGTGACCTCATTCAAATTTTAATGGGCCAAAGAAAGGCAAAAACGAACATTAGAACCACGTTTTTCTTCGAAAGTAGTTTATAAGGTATGTCAAAGTAGGTTAATGTGCTGATTTCGTTATCTTAATTGCAGACATACTCGTATGTCGTTTTTATATGCGTCTTTTTGAAGCTTTCGTTTATTAATAAATTATAAAGAATAACTTTCAAAGTTACAAAATGTCTCGGTTTTGTTAGTAATTCAGTCATTTCTGCAAGCAAACCAAGGCGTATTAATCAGCCACTCTACCAAAACAAATAATACAATAAGCGGATGACATTTCTCTAAAAAATATTCTAATTACAGTTCTATTTTTAAAAAATGATATTTTAGTATGTTTACAACTAACACGATCGTTATTATCGATGGTTACCAACAAATTTGGACTAATGTTTCCTTACACTTTTTTGATCGTTATGAGAAACAGAAATTATTAAAAAAAAAATATTTATATATACCTAACTGGAAATTGTTTTTAGCATGTAGTCATGTTAAATTCTATTATTACATTGTGTTATTACATCTCGAGCCCATAACGGGCTTCAATCAGCTATTAAATACGCGATTGTAAATAATTTGTCAATATCGATAATTTCTAGTAAGTTTAAAATTATGTTTTCATACAGTATTTTGTTCGTCGTAAAAAATAATATTGGTTTCTGTAAAAAAATAAACTGGTTTATAAACAAAAGTCAGTTATTCATATAATTAAAATCGGTGACATGGATCCTTCCGAAAATGGCTGTACTTTAGAACTTCTCCATAGTGGTTCCTAAAACTAAACGTAAATTGCGGGTCAAACTTAAGGAGTTGGTAGAGGTCACATGCAAAAAAAAGTTTTAATCAATGTTTGTTCGATTGTCAACCAATTTGGAGTTAAGATTTTTTAAATATTTCTTGGAGATAATACTCTTCGTTGATTATGCAATTATAGTGCCAACACCGCTTTATATATTTTTTTTATCTTCCCGGTAAGATATGCCATTAATAATAAAAAATATATTTTTACTTAATGAAAATTATAATTAGCTTAAAACCGAGCGCAAGTGACATCCTTTTAATAGCTGGGAAAAGTTATTTAAAAAAAAATACTAAGTTCTAATTCAGTAATTTTAAATATGCGTTAAAAATCGTATGATTATATTGAGCAGATTCAAACCCGCGATCTCTGGGTCAAAAGTTAAGCGCCCTAGACGATTTCAACTACTAGATGACTACTTTCATTAAATGTTATCTATCTAATCAAAATGTTTGTGACCATTATTTTAACCATATGACATTTTAGGTAAATCATTATTTATGACCGCGGCAAAAGAAAGTGTTGTTAGTATGTTAAGTGTTGTTTTTTGTGATGATTTTTTATTTATTAGGTTTTACTTAGGTACATATACACATTACCCGCTTTTTAAAATAAATAATTGTTTATTTCATTTACAATAGTAAATCATGCTACGAGTCGTTAACTTACAAACTGCAACGAAATTCACCATTTAATAAAAGCGTTTACAAAGTCTTAGCACAAAAACACAAAACACTCTCTTTAATTGTTTGTAGTAAATTTGTGTTAATTATTATTTTAAAATGTATTATTAGTATACTTTCTTTTGGTTTGTAATATACTACTAAGATTTAAAAATGTACCTCAATGTATGTGAATATGTATATTGTAAAGGGCGTGTAAAATACAGGAAAAAATAAGTTGGAAATATTTCACAAATAATAATTTATCTGTATTTTACACACCTGGTTTCCAGCAGATAAGCCGTGGGCTTAGCTGGTACATAAAATAAAATAATTGTAAATTTAATGAATAAACTAATAATAATAATAATAATAGATTTGATAGTCAACAGTATCTTCCATGTTTCTACAAATAATTTGTGCTAAGATTAGATTATCAAATATTAGATCATATTATTAGATTCTACCTTCATCCGTTCTAAGATAAAGTATGTGGCTCATAAATGATTGCACGAATAAGCGACTTTGATTAGTACAGAGTTTTTTTTTAAATAATATAATAAGGTTCGTTTAAGACCAAGTGCCAGTGACATGAACTTTTTGGTTTTTGCTAAATGATCAGTCTTATTGCATTTCCTTAACACCTCGCTTCGACACTTTTACTAGGACAGTGACAATATCTCAAAAACGGTTAGGCAGCCGATATTATGTAAATTTAGGTGGCATCGCGGCCGTGCTTTACCTTCGAATTGACCTACATTTCTTTTTCACTTTTCAGATGCCTGATGGGACAGCAAAGCCCTCTATAAAATAGAGGTTCTAAGAGATCTAGCGATGAAAGTACAGTCGATTAGTTTTTGTGATTAACGAACACTACCGATCAAATTAAAAACTCATCTTATAATAAGATGTGTATTCATATATGGCAACGCGTATTGACGCGAGGCATTGATACTCGTAAATTTAGTGTTCGAATAATATGATGATTTGTGTATGATTCATGAAATTCTGTGTCCACATCTTGTTTATTATTATCTACTTTGAGAAAATGAGTGCATTTTATACAGCCGTTTTTTAGTGGGCGCTAAGGCAAATAAAGAAAAGAATAGGGACAATTTTACCTTAAACGAATATATATTGAATATTATGGAAATAACATTATTTGCATGCAAAATTGTAATAACTATTTACCTACCGTAGAAAAGTTACAGGCTCAAATCATTGATTAAATAATAAACTCCTATATAATCGAAAGTTGTTCCGTTTTTGATCGTTTTGGGCCGGAACCCAAAAATGGTGCTACGATTATGATAATTACGTATTTTTTTTTTTATTAAATAGATATGTTGTATACAATCAATTTAATTAATAGATTATATAGTATATATTTCATCATAATCTCACCTCCTCACTACGACCACAAACAGGCAAATCGACGTCTAGGTACTACAGGTGACTGCTTAAATACCATATTGAGATAATACCATAAACGGATGGCAGCTATCAAAATGTAAATATTGTTGTATATTGGTTGGTTTTATGTGTACTGAAGTTTTGAACTGACCACCAGAAATAGCTATATCAACATCCAACAACGTAATGCAACTATCTGAGATATTATGTGTGAACTCTAATGGCGCAAAATAATTTAAATCGGATATGAAATCCGTTATACAATCTCTGCCATGTGGCCAAATAATAAAGATATCATAGATAAAACGAAGCCAAGCTAAAGGCTGCAAAGATTGACTTTTAAGAAAATTTTGTTCTAAGTAACCCATAAACAAATTTGCATTTTAGTGCCCATTGCTGTCCACTTCGTTTGAAGGTAAAAATCTTCTTCAAAAACACGTGAGCACAATATATATACTAAAATATTTACTGTTTACTGTCATACTAAAACATTTATTTTCAATACAGAGCATATAATTATGTGTTATGTAATAATTCACACAGCGGTAATTAATGTCCATTTTAGCATGGGCTGGCGCGGTTAATATTATAATAAAAAGCTTTAGTTATGTAGGTATAAAGAAATAAATAATAAAATGAATATTATCAAACCAGTTTTTACCAGATTATTGACCGATATGGAAAATTATATTAACCCTTTATAAAAAGGCCAGAATCCCAAAATAGAAGACGTTTCCTCGGGTGCGTCTCGTGAAATCTCAACCAAGGACCGCCCTCATTCAACTCTACTCAACTCGAGAGATCTTGGCCCTTTTGACGCCTCCCCACTTTGGCGTGAATATTTTTAGACTATAGAAGGGAAAATTATACATACATACTCGTAGTGCAATGGCGTAATGTCAGTGAACAATGCATCAAAACAACGCGATTTTTTAAAAATGATCTCAATAATGACTCATGAAGATGACATAACAAAGAAATTATATATTTAAATTGAACAACTCATAAAGACCAATTAAATACAAGACATTTATTATTATGTTTGTAATAACATGGCCACTCTAATTGGATTAAAAACCTGTTCCAAGAGAGGCCAGAAAAAGGTGGCAGAAAAAATATTACTGTTCACGAACATGAAACTAGTTTAGAGCCAAAATATATGCTATAAAAAAAGAAATGATTCAAAAAATGCATATTATTATTCTACTTCGCCATAAATAACATGCTGTGAATATAAATAAAATGGTCGAGTATAAATACAAACATAATAAATGACAATAACATAAAAGAACAATCGAATTGTATCTTCATGATATAAAAAAATTACATTTGTTTTTCATATGCTATTAAATTAAAGGTATATTTTGTATAGTTTATAATAACCAGCAAACAGCGCAAACCGCACATGGGATATGTCGCTTCGCTATGGTTGCAAATATATAAAATTTACACCAACTGAGCAATACTCACAACAATTTCAATTAAATTTATTTCCATATATACAAAATGCATTAGGAAAGGATATTAGGATATACAAAATATGTCTTAATATGTAAATATACGTTACAAATGATTGGAAAAAAAAAAAATAAACAGAGTATATTTTTATACATAACCACAAATAAATGAAGAGAACTATATTTATTAAAGCTATACATTTTTGTTCAGTAGCCGCGTGTTGTGTTCGTGAATGTTGCTGTGTGTAGATGCATTTTGCTTATTTAAGAAGTGGCATGTTGCTTCTAATACATACAGCCCATATATCGTCAATAAACCTAATCTCTTAAAATATGGCTTGCATGGCACTCTTTGATTTAACGCTAAAATAGCTTTTACAGCCTTTTTTGTGGCTTAAATATATCGAAAGTTACAGAGTTACCCCATACCAGTATACCATGTCTTAAATGCGACTCTATGAGCGAATAAAATGCCGATAAAACTGTTTCATGGCTCATGAATATTTTTATCTTCGACAGGGCAGAAGACAACCTAGATTTAAGGTGTTGTCGATGTGAACTTATAAGAATTTAGTATAATCTTTAAGTTCTTTTAATTGTTGGATTTTAATGTCACTATTCATGTGTTTTAAATAGTTGAGAACTACTGTTTTTCGGTCCTCGACATCGTCTAAGGTATTGTTAATTTTATTTAAGAGTTGCTCAAATGTATCCCCCTTAATGATGCAGCTCTTACCATCAACAAATTGAGTCAATTCAGCATCTGATATTGCTAAGCATAGATTATATATAAAAATAATAAAAAGAAAAGGTCTGACAATTACACCTTGAGGAACTTGCTTGAGAATAGACAATATGGAATGTTCGTATTTGTCACGAATATCCATTCACCCGTCAGATAACTACGAAATAACTCAAATTCTATAACTCTTATACCATAATATTCAAGTTTTTTAAGTAGAATATCTCTGTCACATCAAATGGCAACTAACTTCTTTTTACTATTCAGGCATTCATGTATAGTATACATTGTATACTATACCACACCATTATACTATAGCCATTTGAGTAGATCTATTCTTTGTGAATTCGAAATGGTTTTTAAATAATATATTAAATCTATTTAAAACATTTGATGATCACTTTTTCCAAAAGTTTGGCAAAAAGGGGGATAAGTCTATAGTTTTCAATATTTTAGGTTCACCTTTTTTATAAACAGACGATTTTTGATCTATCTGGAAAAAACGACACAGTCAAACCTTTCCCTAAGATTCCACAGTAGCTAAGAAAAACTATTAAAAATTTAGTTAAAAAATAACTTCTTCACTTGTAAAAATACTTGTATACTACCGGAGGAATAGATTCCTCCAAGTATATGTAATTTTAAATAATAATAATAATAATATTAATAATATAATATATTATATTTTTACTAGCACCAGAACTACACATATAAGTAAAGGTTTAGTAAAAATGCGGTGAACGAAAAAGGAGACCGTACATATGGACAAATATCATATCAAACCGTGTCTCAAAAGCTGTTATGGACTCATAAAACAAGGATGATTTTGCTGTGTTAATGGGAAATGTAAAATGTGACCAGGGGGATAATTCTTAATAGCAAACCAAAAATTTAGTATGCCAAATCAAGCGAGGTCAGAGTAAACTCAAACCCGAGGGGCTAGCTGATTTTGCGTAATAATAACAAGTTTGCGTGGGTGCGGTTCCCTATTTTGCCCGGGAAAACAACACTTGTGTGTATCGTCCCTCTTCCCTTTTAGGGGAAATAGCTTCTCTACGGTTCTGGTTCCTCCACTCGCTGATAATCTGCACACTAATTATCTATCGAAAAATGTATAAATTAAGATAAATAATTGATCCATGTGTATTCTGTTGTCATCATTGTAATTCTGCATTGTTTTTATTTTATTTTATTTTGTTTTTTTTTTAATTTTGTTATTTTACATTGTTTTGTGTGTTTTATGAACCACACGAATGTAATGCTTCTAAGAAAATAAATGATGGCTATACATTGGTTGGGCAGATAGATATAAAGACTTTGTCAGCGGCTAGTCTAGTACCCCAATCACAGAGTACGCACGAAGCGATGGCATGGACGGCAGCCATTTTGCTTATTAGCTAAGCGAATCAGCGACGCGTTCATCATGCAGCTGTTGCTTCCGAAACTTTACCTCATTTGTTATTTATCTATTGTTTCCAGGTATCGGTTGCAGAATTGCGTATCTTCGTCCGTCCGTCTGTTGAATCTTTCAACTCGAAAAGTACAAACGCGAAAGAGTTGATTTTTTGTGTGTAGATTGATTCTCTTGAACTACAACCATAGCCGTTTACATTGGAGGCTGGTCGAATAATATAGATATATAAACATTAAAGCGAACGATTTTTAGTACTAATAAATGAAACATTGACAGTTGACAGAAAGGCAAATATCATATTCGAATTTAAAATATATCACAGAACGACTGTTGGAAACTTGAGGACGTATTATTTAATACTGGCCAGTTAAAATTAATACAAACTTACCTATGTGGGCAAATAAAAACATGTAAAAGTATGTTCAGTTCTACATTATAGTTCTAAAAAATAACCTATTGACGTTTACATGGCCATTCAAAACGTACATCAATTGGGCTAAAAGTGCCGCAATCATATAAGTGGAGATAGGAAATGAAGCAACCCATCACAAGATGGGAGGATGCCATTAATAACGCCTGTAGGGCCTAGCTGTAAGACGTACGTTTTTAGTTAAATAATGAACTACTACTAAACAATGAGAAGCATTTGTTACTTTGTGGCAGCTATAGGGTGTCATAGAGCCAATCTTGTTTGTTATTAGGTGAATTTCCAACCGGCTCTATTCATGCATGCATTGGCATAATGCCGATGCCACGATTTTTGTGTCAATGTCCTTACGACTTACGACCTATTGATATGAGGCTATTTCAGAAAAATATTTATGAATGGTATAACGAAATCGCGAAATATCTAGTTGGATAAACCACAAATACCATCTGCCGTTAATTTAAATCGTTATCGATGTTAGTTAGGTTTGCATCCTAGCTGTAACGCAAACTTGTTTTCTGGCAATTTAGCTGAGAGTCACTGAGACGTAGTTCGGATGATAATATTTTTGTTTTGACTGGTGATTGTGAACGGTTCTCGGATGTCGGCCGCAGGATTATTATTAATGTTGCTGTGCAGCTGAAAATTTAATAATAATATGAAACAAACCTAGCCAGCCAGTTCTCAGGATGGAAACGGTAAGCAGTTATTTAGATTACGTTTATGAGAAATTGATACACACAGGATGTGGCTGGCATAAATACCACACGATAAGTTAGAAGACTGCTTTTGGCTGTGATTTATGTTCCTCAATACATTCAACGAAGTCACAGGGCCCCCTCACGCATCCCTCATATAACTCATATTTATTTCCTCGTAAATCGAGAATATGCGAAAAAAAATGTATAATAATATAAACTATTCACTAATATTTCTTCTTCTTTCTCCACTTTATTTTATGATATGGTACTGTTTTTTAGATTTATGTCACACGACAAATCCATACATTGGTTTATTTTTATAAAGTTATTCGCGGTTTCATCGAGAATCCCGTAATACTCGGTGATATTGGTCTCTTCGTTCCGGACCGTTTTACTAGAGCGCGGAAGCATATGTTATTTAGGCGGTTAGTGTGTCGTACCGACGTATACAAGTATAGTTCGACTGGGAGAGCAGTCGAATTATTAAATTCCATTTCCGCGGAGATTGATATATTTGTCTGTTCGCCCAATGGGATTAAAAATCTTCTTTCTATTACGCCGTTGTAGGATCGGCGTGAATTATTTATTTGTTAATGTTTTCTTGGAGGCATTATTTATTAGTATGTTTCATGTTATTATTTTTTATTTTTAATGGTGTTTGTTTTTCTTTTGGTAGTTTAATTTGTTTTTACTTTAATTTTAATGTACATGGGGAAACCTGTTAAATAAATATTATTCATTAAGACAGAAATCGTATTTTCCGAGCCATCGTAAGACACTGTTTTTGATGATGCAAATGTCGACCTTAAATCCTTAGCCGTAAAAGTGTTGATCGATCGTTGCCGCGGCGTGCGAGTAATCATTTACGGCCTAGTAGAAATAGTCTAAATTTTGTAATTTTGATTACCTCTAAATTACGAATAAAATTTAAAAAGTGTGACTTTACACTACACTATTATTTTATCTACAATATGCACTTTTTTCCAGTAAATCGTGTGCTGGATTATCGAACGCGAAGCGAAAAATAAAAGTTAATACATTTTTTTATTAAATTTCTATTTTAAAAACGAAAATCAATTTAAATAATCATCCCTCACAGGAAGCACAAAACATCAATGACCATAATGCTATAAACCACTGGTCTAAATAAAATGTGGATTTTTTGAAGATTTTACAATGTTACTTCTTAGCTGCGCTTTAATTGAAATCATAGTGTTTATTGTATATTTAACATAATGACAAAATAAACGCCCCTAATATTTATTTATTTAATTATTTATCAACGTAAAAAACAGTGATACAAGAAGATTCCTTTCTAGTACTACATTTATATGGCCATAAAAATGGACAACATATAAATATGATTGAAAACATTAAATTAACAAAACAATGTGTAATGTGCGCGTAGTTAGTGTGAAGTATGAGTACAGTGTGCGGTAGCATGGATATGTTTGTGTGTGTTTAGCGTGTGTATATATTTATTACGAATATTTGTTTTCGATATAATATCTTTATAATAATCATAACTCGTATTTACGAATTTCATGCATAAATAACCCAATATTCTCTTGAATCTTGCGCTGAATTTTTCATTATATGTGCTGAGATCGATATTTTTTGTGCATTACTTCGGGTGATATGAAATAATCAAGTGTTTCTGGTAATCCTGGACGGAACTCTCAAAAGGGATGCTGTCAACCAAGTACGTGCTATCGAATTTCTGATTAAAGCCATATCTGCGAGACTAGGCCTGAATTCATCTTATAATTAGTAAGTCCCTTAGTGTATGTTGAGTATGTGCGTGTGTGTGACAATATGTAAATCTACGAGTTAATTAATATATCATATTACAAATACGGCAAGCTAATCCCTCGAATGCTCTCAGCGCAACCACACATGTTAATATCTCGTGTCGGGTAATTATATCAAACCGTTTAATAATTAGCCGGGGAGTGCACTCTGTTTGAACAGTCAAGTCAAGCGCATTAGTTACAAGCTGAAATGGTTTAGCAGCATACCGCGTTTGTTGTACCTTTGATCGTCCGACTATACCAGCGCGAGTCCGAATTAGACGTTCGTCTGAATGCACAAAAAGACGTATCAAATGCGATTTGCTCACCTGGAAATAATGAAACAACGCTTTAACTAAAGTTTGAGTAAATCAAATGACTTATTTATTCATGTTCCGAGACAATCGCCACGAGGCAATAGATGGCGCTCTGTATAAATATTTTTTTTATCAGACACATCATTGTTTTTACACGATTAGACACGATTTAGATGGACGCAGCGATTTTTTATAGAACGGTTTACTTATTCATTCGCATAAGCTTAAGGCGAATCATAATGACAGTCAACCTTGAAATTCGTTGCTTTATATTTATAGGGCTTCAGGTATTACTGAAATGAAAGAAAGCAATTCAACTAAAAAAGAATTATTAGCAGTTTATCATTTATTAAATTTCTCAGAAACAGAATTTTAAAACTCTGCCTCTACTTTGTTGAAGACATAAGATGGAGGTATCTAAACATATGTTTTTATGGTTTAATATCCAATGGTTACCAAATGCCAGCCATAAAAAAAAACGGTCTAAATGAATCGAAAATAATATTTATCCGATAGCTTCGCCTTAATGAATCCGTGTTACTCGCTAAAAAATGATCCAAATTGCTTTCCAAATTCAAATTCTTCCATCTTTTCCCCACAAGCGCGGATCCAAAAGAGAGGATACTGGGACAAAAGCCCCCTCCCTTCCACCCCGATATAATATATATATATTTTTTTGACTTATATTTGATGATTGTTTTTTAATAGCGGCAAATCGCCTGAAAAGATAAATGACACAATCTTTGACAATATTGAAAAATTTTGGATATTTTTTAAATTTTTTGATAAAGTGCTGGATAAGCATAATATTTATAAAGGTTCTAAAGAGTTCCTGTACTTCAGAGCGCAGGATGTCGGTTTAAACCCAGTTTTTATATATTTATGTATATAAATATATATATAGTAAAATTGTAAAATGTATTGCTTAAATATCGTTAATTAGATGATTTTTATGTTAAAATAGGTAAACACCGTTAGCTTAACTTATATAAAAGTTTGACAGTACTGACATTTGGAAAATTCGAATGCTTTTTAATATTTTAAGGATTGAAATTTTTTGCAAATAAAATATATAGCCAGAATGTTCAAAGAAAAATTAATACCGAAAGCACAGATAGTTGCATCGCTTGAGGTAATGCAGGCTGGTTTAAATACAGCGCTGTATTTTATGCCTTTCACTCTCACCTACCTATCTGTGCGTCAAGCAATTCGGTCAAACTTTCATTAAAGTAGTGAATAAATGATTTAAAAATTAAACAATAATTATGAAAAAAAGTGAAAATGTAACGAATATGACGTATAATGAATGAGAAATGAATGGTTTAATGAATATTTACAAGAATAACTTACGTTCAACGTAGTTTATATGAAAATGAATCGTCATAGCTAAAAAGAAAAAGAAAAGTGTAAAATCTTAATATATATAAATCTCGTGTCACAATGTTTGTCCTCAATGGACGGCTGAACCACTTAACCGATTATAATAAAATTTGAACACCATGTGCAGTTCGATGTGCACTTGAGAGATAGGATAGTTTAAATCTCAAATTATAGTCGCAATTTTAATTTATCGCTAATTTTTTGTCTGTTATTATTTGGCAGTCATAAAACTGACAGATGTCGATACCTTTCGACTGGGTTGATGGCGCTAATGTCTGTTATTATTTGACAGTGACAGTTATTCGACGCAAACGTATTAATAGAGCCCATCAGTTGGCAGAACAAATTGAATCAAGAAATCCAGCTCAAAGAATCAGGACAGCAGGTCATGCACAAGAATCTCAAGAACAGTGTAACGAACGTCTTCAAGAGAATATCATAAGAACAAGAAAATTATTATTTTCAGTCAAATGCCACCGAAAAAATCTAACCTCAACAACGCGAGCGGCAAACGTCAAAACGCAAACGTCAAAACTACGATCGGAATAATATATTCACTTACGAGATGCTGTTGCTGGAAACATCGATGGAAATTTAAATCCCAATGACATCGGTAATGCTTTCATTTTACCTTCAAGCTACATCGGCAGTCCACGGAACATGCAGGAATACATACAAGATGCGATGACTTACGTACGTCATTACGGCCGACCGGATTTATTTATTACATTCACATGTAATCCGAATTGGGAAGAGATACAAACTTTACTATTGCCAGGACAACAAGCCATTCATCGTCATGATTTAATTGCACGTGTGTTTAAACAAAAATTGAAATCCTTAATTGATTTTATTGTTAAATATACAATTTTTGGTATCACACGTTGTTGGCTGTATACGATAGAGTGGCAAAAGCGAGGTTTGCCTCATGCCCACATTTTGGTTTGGCTTAAAGATAGAATCCGTCCTGAAGAAATCGATCAAATAATTTCAGCCGAAATTCCAGACCCATTAATTGATCAAGAATTATTTGATATTGTCACCAAACACATGATCCATGGGCCATGCGGTGTTTTCAACATGACGTCACCGTGCATGGAAAATGGAAAATGTAAAAAAAACTTCCCAAAGCCGCATACGAATGACACGATCACGGATATTGATGGTTATCCAATGTATCGCCGCAGAAGTACTGAGAATGGTGGCCACACATTTACAATGCGACTGCCGAACTTTCCAAATCAAGTTGAGTTTGATAATCAGTGGGTGGTACCATACTCACTACTACTTTCAAAAACTTACAAAGCTCATATCAATGTTGAGCTTTGCAGTTCTGTTAAATCAATTAAGTATATTTGTAAATATGTAAACAAAGGCAGTGATTTGGCCATATTTGAAGTAAAAAACATAAATAAAAATGACGAAATAGCACGATACCAAATGGGCAGATACATTAGCAGCAATGAAGCTATTTGGCATATTCTCAGCTTTCCCATCCACGAAAGAGATCCTGCTGTCCAACATCTGGCAATACATCTTGAAAACGGTCAACGTGTATACTTCACTGAAGAAAATGTTCTCCAAAGAGCGTTCGAAGCTCCGAAAACGACTCTAACTGAATTTTTTACATTGTGTCAAAAACCTGATGTTTTTGGCCAATTCGCGAAGACATTGGTGTATGGTGATGTTCCACGTTATTTCACATGGAACAAATCCAGTAAAAAATGGGAGCCACGGAAACAAGGAAAACCACATCGGCATATTCAAAGCTAAGACATTGGGGAGACTTTACACGGTACATCCAAAGCAACGTGAGTGCTTCTATTTACGTTTGTTATTGGTGAATGTTCCCGGACCAACGTCTTTTGAATTTTTACGAACAGCTAATGGTCGAGTATTCAATACATACCAGGATGCATGTCGTGAACTGCAATTGCTAGAAGACGATAACCATTGGGACTTAACGCTTGCTGATGCTGCGTTGACATCAACACCGAATAACATTCGTCAGTTGTTTGCAATTATTTTGGCGACATGTTATCCCTCGCAAGCACAAACTTTGTGGGAAAAATATAAAAATTGTATGACAGAAGACATCTTGCACCGAATTAGACAAACAAATCAATGCCAAAACATAGATTATACACCAGAGATGTACAATGAAGCATTGGTCTTGATCGAGGATTTATGTGTTCTTATTTCAAATTTACCACTTAATCATTATGGTATGCCATCACCTAATCGTCCAGCCACCGACTTAGTCAATACCGATTTACAACGAGAAAATCAATACGACCATGGAAGTTTAGCAACAATTATCATGAACAGTGAACCATTACTGACAGCAGAACAAAAAATTATTTATGATCGGATTATGCTGGCTGTTGCTGCTGAACAAGGCGGTTTTTTTTTCTTGGATGCACCCGGTGGAACCGGTAAGACATTTTTAATATCGTTGATTCTTGCCAAAATACGGTCGCAACAAAAAATCGCATTAGCATTAGCATCGTCAGGCATTGCGGCTACTTTACTGGATGGTGGGCGAACAGCACATTCAACATTCAAGCTGCCATTGGACGTTCATAATAAACCAGATGCAATGTGTAACATCAAAAAGAATAGTGGAATAGCTGCAGTGTTGCGGAAGAGTTCTATAATAATTTGGGATGAGTGCACAATGGCACACAAATATTCACTTGAAGCATTAAACAGAACTATGCAAGATTTAAACAGCAATAATAAACTTTTCGGTGGTGCTATCTTACTTTTGTCTGGTGACTTCCGGCAGACCTTACCGGTTATACCTCGCTCTACTTTCGCGGATGAGATTAATGCATGTTTGAAACAATCATTCTTATGGCGAAGTGTTGAAACACTTCGATTGACCATAAATATGCGAGTACAATTGCAAAATGATCCATCAGCACTAATATTTTCCGAACAACTACTAGATATTGGGAACGGTAAAATAAAACTGCAACCAAATACGCAATGCATTAAACTACCAGACAATTTTTGCACTGTTGTTCAGGATAAAACTGAATTGATTCAGAGTATTTTCCCGGATATACAGAATAATTATTTGAATCATGAATGGCTTAGTCAACGGGCGATTTTGGCAGCCAAAAACGTTGATGTTGACGAAATTAACTTCCAGATACAACAGTTGTTACCAAGCGATCTGATGTCTTTTAAATCAATCGATACTGTTGTTGATGAAAATGAAAGTGTAAATTTTCCGATTGAATTTTTAAATTCATTAGATATCCCTGGAATGCCACCACATAATCTTCGATTAAAGATTGGTTCCCCTATTATTCTCCTCCGTAATTTGAATCCACCTCAATTATGTAACGGTACGCGTTTGGTCATCAAAAAGATCACCGGAAACATTCTTGAAGCAACCATTTTGGCTGGGAAGTTTAAAGGAAAAGTGGTCCTGCTGCCACGTATTCCGATGATACCATCAGATTCTACCATACCCTTCAAAAGGCTACAGTTTCCAATTCGTTTAGCTTTCGCCATGTCTATAAATAAATCTCAAGGTCAAACAATGTCCATTTGTGGTTTAGATTTGGAAAATCCATGTTTTTCTCATGGGCAACTATATGTTGCGTGTTCACGTGTTGGGAAACCGTCGAATCTATTTGTGTTAGCTAAAGACAGGTTAACCAAAAACATTGTGCACCGATTGGTGTTAAATTAAATTGAAATTGAAAGTATTTATAATTCAAAAAAAAAGATATTAATGTTTAAAAGTTTAAGACTGTCTGCCTTGCCTACCTCATTCATGAGTTTAAGCGTCACATGTTATTTACTGTATTATACTGTAATATACTTATATTTGTTATAAAATTAAATGGAAATAATAAATCTGATAAATTTTTATTTTTTACCTATTGATTTCTGCTTAGTATCAAGTGTAAGAACATTTTAATTAATTGTGTTCAACGTACTTCCCCTTCAAATCTCAATCCAGTGAATTTGTATACCAACATCAACATTTTCGTCTTTGTTCGTAAATAATTTCATTGTACTAAAGGGTTATAGTAGTAGAAAGTCAAATAAGGAGATCACCATATATTTTTACAAATACCATCTGTGTGAAAAAGCATAGTGGACTCCGTGACTGATGTTCTCTTATTGTTCCTCTTAGATTGTTTACTATAATGTAATATAACTAAAACTTTAGCCACAGCAACGCGTGGCCGGGTCAGCTAGTAAATATATATATATTTATATATTTGTTTCACCGTTTGTTTTTTGTTTTGTTTCAATTTTTGTTTGTTTTGTATCACTTAGTAAAATCATCCTATTTCTTGTAATAGAGCTGTTTATTGGTGTATTTTTTTGTTTTTAGAGAATCTGTACTGCAAAAATACTGGTACAAAACATTATTTAAAACTATTTAAACTAGGTACTAAAAACACCCAAAAGTAGCCTAAAACTGTTCATTTTTATTATTTTCCGGGGAAGGATCCCCCGCTTAAGGTAGGGTGGGGGGAGCTATATATACCTCCCGGCTCTCTCCCCCTCGTGTGCCCTCCCCGACAAAGACTTCTGGCCCGGCCCTGTTTCTGGATGACTAACCTTTTGTTATCATCCTTGACCCGCCGTAGTCTCAACTTCAAGTATATCTATGAATCCGTAAAAATGCTCACTAAGTGAATTAAGTCCTAAATCTTCCCTTAATTTTATCAATGTGATTAAAACGCAGAATAATCGCAAACTGCATTTTATGCATGTTTTTAAAACCAATTCCAAACTAGCTTTTTAAACTATGCTAAAATAACAATAATTAATAAAATATTTTTCAAATAAACAATATAAGCGACCATACACGCATTGCGTTCCAAGACCCTGTAAAAAAATCAGCTTATTGGCCCTGCGATTAAACATGATTTTTGACCTCATTCATCATGGCTTCCGAGTAAAAAAAATGTAAACTTTACGTGATAATATAATTGAAATTTTGGGTTCGCATTTTATTATACAATTTCTTACACGTAACATAAACACCTTCTTAACTCTTTGGGAATGGGCTTGGTACATCCGGTTTACAAGTGTACACTAGTGGTTACAACTAGTTGTTCATAGTGGTGGTTGTATATAGCTAAACCGCTGATAACGATCTGTTGTTCATCCTCCTTTCGACAACCACCAATTGCCCCACAATCATAGGCAAATTTGACAACAAAGTATATGATCAACATTTTCAAAAATATTTCGTCAAAACGGGTTTAGTTACACTTATGTTTTTACTTCAAAACGAAATTTTGACATAATATTATTACTTTTATCTATTCAGAATGCAGCAAAGCGGGTTTCCTTAGAAATATTTTTATTTTATATATATATAGGTTGAACTTAAAGTCAGCAGTAACCCTTTAAGTGGTGATTCTGACCATGAAATTCAACAAAGTGTAAATAAAGCAAAAAAAAAACTTGTATAAAATGACAAAAGAATGAATCCTAAAAACATTTGAAAGCGTAGTCACCTAACAAGACACCAGACCGCGCGGCGTAACGACTTCGCCACTCAATAACTGTATAATGAACAAAGGGTAGTTATCCGCGCGGATTATTTTTTATTATCTATATGAAAACTTGTTGAACAAAAGTGGTTCAGATTCATGCCCAGAATGATCCCTTAAAATGATACTGCTCACTTTCAGTTCATACTGTATATATTGCTAACATGGGGCTTGTAAAGATACCTACCATATTTTGGTTCAAATAATTACTTACAACGCCTGTTAATTACGAAGTTAATTTCACGGCAAACATAGATTTTTATAAGCCCTTTCAAAATAAGAACTCATTTTATGACTAATTTTAACAACGTTGTAAAGAACAGCGTTCCTACAGTTCTACCTGTGCAACTTCATCAATTCAGACTGATGAACTAGTTCATTCAAACTGATGCAGTTCACCAGAAAGATAGCGGACATAAAACAAGAATGAGTGTGTTCATTCATTTTTAGGAAATGTTATTTATTATTTCACGAATTTACGATGAACAGCCGGGTAAGGAAAGTAAAAAATAATTTTATATATTAAAATACCTATATTGCAAGGATAAGGCTATTTATTAGTTCCAAAAAAACAAGAAGCATGAGACTTATATGTATAGAGGTCAGATATAATGGAACCGAAGGTGGTAAACCAACCAAGGTAAAATCTGTCTGGTGAGCTGCCAACCCCGAGTATCTAGTTTTTAATAATTTCGAACTATTAATTCCATCTAAAATTGATAGGTACAAAAAAACCCATTTTATTTGGTTAAATCCGAAGAAAGACAAGCATTTTCAGCCTAACCTTGTTTGCCTTTATAGAAGAAAATAACGCAATATTTAATAAATTCGCATCAATGCACCTTTAGAAGTGCAAATCTAAGTCGTTAAACGCATAAGTTTTAAATTGGCTTCTGCGCTGCATATTGTCCATGTTCAGGTCGTTGAGACATAATACCTCAACGACCCGAATAATTAAAAATTTAAAAAAAATCCCGACTCACAAATGACTGAACAGAATTAGTTAAAACCACTCTCGATCAAGGCACCATTAAAACAAAAACTAAAACCGGTTCACCCGTTTGGGAGCTACAGACACCCAGACGTTCAACTATAGCACCCCTCTGTTTGAGTCGGGTTTTAAAAAGCACAACGAAAAATATCGACAGGTCACCTAAATATGACGTAGCTAAATTTATATACCACTAAATCAGTTATTTCGGAAAGTTTCCTTACACAAATTTTCATGAATGTGCCAAGAACGATATCGGTGGATTGTCAAATACCAGCGAAATTACAGGGTGTTTTTGATACAGTATGCTAATGTAGATTCATTATTAATAATTAATTAATATTTAATAGGTAATTATCTTAAAGGTCTTAAACACAATAATGGAAATCTGCCTCATAGCATAGTGCATTTTTGTTCACTATTCTCATCAAAACCCTTAAATTTTATAGTGAAACAAAGTATCATACAGCAAAAGTATTGGAAAAATGTTTTCGATTTCCGAGAGAGACGAATTCAAAAGCTATCGAGTGTTTTTGATTGAATGTCACTTCCACTATTTAAGCTTTCTTAGAATGATTTCTTAGAACTATTTCTTAGAATCGCGATAGAATATTTTAATGGTATAGTTAAAGTGCGTATTCGGTGGTATTGATTTAGGATTTTTAAATTTTAAATTTTAACTTTAAATTTTATACATTGGTTGAATTAGCTATGTAAAGGACTGGTAAATTGTTAAATATTTTATCTCATATTTTGACAAAAGAATCTAATTCGTATAGTCTAATAATCCCGGTCAACCCCGGGTATCGCGCTGGATGTCAGCTAGGTCTTGCAGGCGGCTCTGTAAACGTCTTCGGCGCGCAACCTCTTATGCCTGCGGCACCTGGGATGGGGAGCGAAGCTTCTCATCGCTCGCACCCCATCCCTTCTCATCGTTCGCACCCCATCGCAAGCACCTTCGGGCCACATACGCCTAACATCCTATTCTATGCAGCCATCTTTGCCGTAGCCTTTGGCGCGCGACAACTTGTGACTGCGGCACTCCGGTTGCGGCGCTTCGCTCCCCATCTCTAGGATCTTCGGGCCACTTAGGTGCCTACAAATAAGTTTCACTGTTAAGGCAGCGTGTAAGAAACGCATTCGCTCGGTCGTTTTTTTTACTTACGTTTGCATAATTGGTCCATGAAAATCCCTTTTATTTTAACGGGTTATATGCCTTTTCCCCCCTTTTTTCCTTTTACCAGTCTATGTCCACCCTGAAGGTCCATTCTAAATATTGCTGAAAGAATTTTTGAAATCGGATGAGTTTTTTCGAATAATTACCTTACCTAACCTATTTAGCATGTCGGCGAAGCGGCGACTCGAACCCATTACATTTTCACATACAAAAATTCGCCTTACACGTGCTTATAGAAGTTTTCACTTTTTAAAAATATGTTTTTAATTTCGTTATGACGTAATGCTAAAATATAAACAATAAGAATAATAACATGTGTGTTAAATTTTTTAATTCAATCATTTTAAAACGAAACATAATATTATTGTACCGATTTGAAATTGGACTAGCCCCTGAGCTGACTGAACACACCTAGGGATGGCATTAAACTTTTAAATAGTTTACCGCTCCGTGTAAACCAGGTTATGATACTGGTTGCAGTCACTTAAAACCACTCGCGCGAGTCGAGGTATAGACAAGGAAGCTGCTTGGTTATTTATGTAACAGGATAGCGTTTCTACGCCACTCGGTAATACCCGACCGGCGAAGTTACATTTATTTTATAGTTATATTTGTTAGTTAATATAAAGCTTAATTTTTAGGTAAATAATATACTAAAACAAATAAAACTGCTTTCAAAAATGAAAGAAAAACTGGTAAAAACTTAACTATACTAAAATGTCCACCCATGAGAAATTCCCTATCATATCCAAAAAAATATGGAATTGCTTAAGCCATTTCGGAGTGACGTGTACACATGGATTTATTTATTTATTTATTTATTCTTATGGGGTAACACACAGTTAAATAATTAAGAATTAATTAGATGATACACTCGATTATGGTTTTCCTTCATATTTACAAATATATAATATAGTAGGTATGATGTAACAACAGTATTCGTAAAAACTAAATAAAACAAAATATTTAACATATACTTTTTAACAATAGGTAGATAAAGAGGACATTAGACATTCAAACATTTAGAAAGTTGACGCTTAAACTCACTCAAATTACAACTAAATGTATCAATGTCATTTATTATTATTATTATTAGAAAGTTTATTGTACCAATTGCACATTCATGAGTTTGAGTTTCATCCATTGTATGAGTTTTGGGAGTAATTATATTTGCATATGGGCAATTAAAATAGCTCTTTATGTTTCGTAAAACGATAGTGTACACGATATTTGACCAAAACAGTTAGATCCATAAAATTATTAAAACTATTTAAGATTCCGGACAAATATCAGAGATAGTTCTTCTATTATATCTATACTATTCTATTCTTCTATTATATACTTGGAATATAATTAATAATATGCTATAATTTTATGTAACACGATAGTTTTTTCCCGAATGAATGAATCTAATGCGACATTATTGTTTCCTTTCTAAATCATTATTTTACTACATTAATAAAAGTTTGACCGTATTCATAAAACGCACAAATATCTAGGTGAGAGTTGAGTTTTCAATAATACAGCGCTGTATTTAAACCAGCTTGCAATATACTCAAGCGATGCAACTATTTATGTGTTTCGGTATTAATACTGACTATGTAATTTGCTGAACGATTTCAATCTTTAAAAAATATGAAAAAGAATTCGAATTTTCCAAATGTCAATATACTGTCAGACTTTTATATAAGTAATGTAAACTTACGGCGAACGCCTGTTATAACGTAAAAATCATCTAAATACGGTATATATTGTGATGATTTGACTGTATCGTACCGTACAGGCTAGTTATGAACCTGCAGTATGTTTTATTTATAGTATACTATATTTAATTAGTGTGGCTAAACCAAAATTGGATGACGCATCTAAAACTGGTCTAATTATACGAGCGACGACACGTCATTGGCGTGAGATTGCCTTGCTTCCAGAGTCAAGTCCGTAGAGGTACTGCTGGATTTAATGAAGATTTTGGTAGAATCCTGAGAATAACAACCTGGATTGATTCGGAGTCAACCACGTTTCGAACCGAAATATTTATAAAGGTCCTGGTACTTGAGAGCGCAGGATGTCGGTTAAAACCCAGCGTCGAGTTTTATAAAAATGCATTTTTAACTCTCACTCTTTAGTGTAAAATATTGTCCTAGGTAATATTTTGCTATCCAACTTAAACTTAAACCGACATCCTGCGCTCTCAAGTACAGGACCTCTTTAGTGTCTTTATAAATATTTAGATTTTCAACGCTTTATCAAAAAAAAATAAAAAATCTAAATTTTTCAATATTGTCAAAGATTGTGTCATTTAGCTTTTCAGTTTATTTGCCGCTATTAAAAATAATCAGTGTAATAATATATACATAATAATACTAAAATGTACCATTAATAAATAATAATAATGTATTTATAATTATAATATATTATCGTAATAATACACGTATATACGTGTATTATTACTATCTAAATATCTAATATTGGAGTCGTTCCATAAACTTCAATCTGAAAGAAGCACCAGTATATAAGTCAGCTGCTATGTAATGTTATATTAGTATGTAACCAACCATCATGGTGATTTTAGGGCTCTTCGAGGCGCGAAGTATTCGTGATTTTGTGGCTTAATGTAATTATCCGTCAAACGGGAAATGCCCAGATGGAAGATTGGAATTATGACACATTGACAGCTTCGCTCTTATTCCGCGAAGCGTAAATTATAACCGAAAATTCCAAGTACGCCAAATTGGAAGGTACCCACAAATTGAAATCCTCATATTGCTTGTGGTTATTTCACGCTTCGAGGAGTACTTGGAGCATAATTTAAGCTTTCCCTAGAAGCCGGTACACTACCATAAACAATCTGGTATACGAAAGTACCCTGGAAATGCCTTGGCCAAGCGCAGCTAATTATTATAGCATTTCTAGGTATTATCACGGCGGCGCTTTTTACTGTTAAGCGCACTGTTGACCCCCGCCTTGTTATCTTCAATATGCAGGGCCATTGATTACAGTCAGCTTCGCGTCGCACTGCTCATGGTATGCTTCCATAGCGTCATCTGTGAGCGAAGCTAGAAACTACGCCCAAGAGGTGTCACAGCACCTCGCGGTATATGGTGGTATACGCGTATACGGTTACTATACGTGATATATACAGCAATTGGGACCTAGGCTATTAAAAGTGGAACAATAAATACCGTTTTTACTTGAATTCGGACTAGCTTTTTTTTGATATTTAAACATTTTATACACGAACCTGCCTGGGATAGTTTAATTTCGATTAGGTCGATCTGTAGCGTGTTCGTCACCGAGTATAAGAAAATTCAAGAAATTTGATATAGGGAACAATTTTTTTAGATAAAAACAAAAGAAGAAAACAATGTTCATATTATCTGATTGATATATTCGATTTTCTTATACTGGGTAAGAAACACGGTTCTAAATGTTTTAAAATAGAAATTCGCCTATCATTTTGCCCGAAGCAAAAATGTCAAAAATAATAACGATAAAAAGCACATTAAACATTTGTTACATGAACAACCTAAAAGTGTTTTAATTTGGTATACTTTTGAATAGATAAAAAAAAAATTAGACAGTCATTGAGGATAACCAACAGAGGTAAAAATAAAAATCTATTTTCGCATGTGATCGATTCGTAGCCTTTGTGCATTTGAAGCAGGAATAAGGTATTAAAATAATACTGTTAACGTTAGCATGTCGTGACGCCAACCCATTAAATTTTCCCCATCCAAAATTCGCCAGAAACTTGCCTAGAAGTTTTCACTTCATAAAAAAAATGCTAGCTTGAAATAAAAAGCATGCATAAACATGTTCAACTGGCCTAATCCGACGAGTGACTCGTGGGTTAGAAGCTAGCGTTCACAAATCACTCTGCTACGGTAAATTTGTGGATGTTACGAGGAAGAATATTTTAAACGTTTACGCCTTTCAAATAATAAGGAGAATTATAGGAGGAAAATTCATGCGCAATTCGCACGGGTCGTTGGTCTCGTGATTAATATTTTAACACCGACAGCAGACTGAGTGCTTTGCCCTCTCATTCAAGGATTCTATACACTTCCTTAACTCTTCTCCTAAGCATAATAAATAAATTATTTGAATAGTATAATTTAAAATAAACATCTAGTGGTAATTTATCCACGAAATAATTTACAATTACAAACGACACAGACTGCGTCTATTGAACAAATAGCAGCTGAACCGAGTGGCTCTTAGGGGCAAAGTCCGAAATTCCGTTAAATTATTCACTTGGACCAAGATGCTGTAGTCAATCTACAATTCTGCCCTTTCTGCTTTGTATACTTCGTTCGCATTCAGAAACCTTTTTAAAGGAAACAGATAGATAGTCCATCTTAGGATAAGTGTTTAGCACCTAGTTAAATGGACATGGTGAAGATTCCGACATGCCACTAAAAGCGATTTTAGATGAACTTTGTGATTGTGTGGTTTTAACTACCTTATTACTACGTTTGATGGTATTTAAATGTATCTATAAATATAGTTTAATAATATAATGAGGATATGTAATCTAAAGAATAAAGAATCTGCATATATTTCGCGCTCGTCTAATGGCGATTAGTCTATCCTAGAATTGCCAAAAGAATTGCGATAAACTTTATTGTTAGTAAACAAAAAAAAACCTTTGAACCAAAACGACGAAGTCAGCGCAGCAACATACCGTATCCAACATTTTTAATTTTACTTCTTTTTTTTTTAGTTATTTTGCACTAGAAGTAAACCAATAAAATTGTCTAAGCCGATAACTTAACTTAATGAAACCAGTTTAGGCCATTTCGGAATAACGTGTCACCATACATTAAAAAAAAATACAGATTGAATTGAGAATCTCGTCCTGTTTTTGAAGACGGTTTAAAATATATAAAATTAGTGGATTTATTTTCCTATTATAATTTAAACATAAATAATTACTTGAAAAATTATGATTATGTCATTCAGTTTTTAATAAACTACTAAAAACTAGTAGATTCAAATTAAACAGTCAAAAAAATAAGAATAAATTAAAGTGTTCTCTTTAGGATAGACATTTAGTCAAGTTAAGGTAGCGAACAGAGGTTGCTGTGGTACCAAACGCCACGGATATAAAACTATTTTAAATGTGTATAAGAATCTGTTGCCTTATAAAATTGTTAATAAATAAATAATTGTATTAATTCGATTTAATGCATTAATAATGTTAATGGTGATGGTATATTGAAGTCACGAGACAGAAAAATAAAAATAAAACGTTTTTGTTTCATTGAAAACCATTAGAATTATTGCTTTCATAGATTTATGTCACGTTTCGAGTCGTGACGACAGTAACTTAGTTATGTGTACGACAAAGATGGCCTTAATTACAGGCAGTCGCGACGGATACGCTCGAACAGACGCGCCGTATTCAAACTTAGAGAATGAAAGTGTGCCTGGCCGATATTATGCAAATGCCGGCAAATTGCATTTCGTCTAGACCGATTTTGCAGGAACAAAGCTGAAGCTAATATATATTTCGACCGGAAAAGATAAACTCGCTACTTAGTACGTACACGTACTAAGTAGCCTTCTGTCGTTTTTAGGGCTGGCAGTAATTACTTTCCGATCGTATTCGAACACTAGTTTGATAATGGTATATTTGTGGGTTGGGTTTGTGCTAGCAAAAAATATCTCCATTTGGCAGAGGTAGCATAAAAGTGTATATTGAGGCTCTAATATCCTTATGAGAGAGCAATTTAACTAAAAAAACTATTAGTAGTTAATAATTAATTAAATTTCTCAGAAATAGAAGTGAATATTAAAAATCTCCCTTTACTATGTTGAAGACAATGAGACCGAGGTATCTAAACATATTTTTTTATGATTGAATATCCAATGTTACCAAATGCAGCCATAGATGGGTCTAAATGAATCGAAATACCTAATATTTGTCCTTTGGCTTCACAATAAGGAATTAAAATTAATGGTTATCAGACAAACTTACATCAAAACAGCTATTATAGTTCATTATGTGAAAAATGTTTTAGGGAAGGATACAGACACAGTTCTTAACCTTGACCAGTGCTCTACCAGGACAAATCTTAGGAATGAGCCGAGGTTGGAAAAAATTAAAACTGCCTTTGGACAGAACAGTTTTTACTTTCTCTTAGGTAAGATATTCAAAGAATTGTGTGCTCATTTATCGGCTGTGAACTGTAAATCAATTCATGAAGTAGGTAATAATAAAAAGATCTCTAAATGATTAATAAATTTGGGTATTAGAATTAATTGCAAAAGTAAAATTATTTTAATGGCATTACTGAACAGAATGAGTTGTATGATTCTCTTTACATTTAGACAATTACGCACTATTTCATACGATTTATTGGAACAAAACGATGGTCAGTCTAGAATAGATTAAAGTCTAGTTGAGTAACCATCAAACCTTATTAAGGATATAATTATATTGTTCCCATTGTACCGTAAAATATTTTATCTGTATGTTATAATTAATAAAAAGAATTGTGAATTTAATAAAATTCACAGCCTTAATATTAATTAGGTCGAAATGCGTTGAATTATGTCTCTAAGTATGCTAAAGATCTTTACTAGACTAAATGAAGTTGAATATTGGTGGAAACTGCTATGATAATATTATTTTTATACATACGTGCGGTGTTTTTATATACAGCCTGAACTTTTTCTCATGCACATACTTTCATCGTGTCATTCTAAATATACTTCAAACTGATTAGCTTTTATAGAGGGTGATGATTTTAGAGGCGTGGTTTTCAGAATTCACAGTATTTTTAGTAATTCAAAATTTATTTAACTAGCTTTGAGTTTTATCTAAAGAGATGGATTTTTCAAAGCGGAGCGAAGCAAAGCTCCATAGACCGACTCCAATATCGAAATGTTTGTGATCAATGATTTCACCGCGATTTTACAATGTCAAAGTTTTAATCGAATCCGGATGAAAAATGCTAGGTTATGACGGAGTCGGAATTTTAAAACTCGAAATAATAAAAAAGTTAAGTTTAAAATTATTTTCTCTTTGGTATTTTCCCATGTTAAATTATTTCGCGCGTTTTTTGTTCGAATTTTAGAAAAATAATTATTTGCTTGAAGCTTGCATTCTCCGCTCCAATATGCTGCTAGCTTATATAGGATGATGATTTTAGAGGCGTGGTTTTCAAGAAGAGATAAAACGCATATAATTTGATGTTATGGCTAAGAATTTAGTTTTATTATAAAGATAAGGGTTTGCCATTATGTTTTAAAAATGATTTCGGGTAAGTGGCCGCCGCGGCTGACTCGAACAAATTCCAGCCGAGAGGTCCAATTTTCAACCACTTTTTGCAGCAAGTTGGGCCGTATGTCAGCAATAACGCGCCGAATATTCTCTTCCAAGGCGTTAATCGTGTCCGGCTTATCTGCGTAGACAAGCGACTTCACATAACCCCACAAAAAATAGTCCAGCGGTGTTAAATCGCACGATCTTGGAGGCCACGCCACAGGCCCACGACGCGATTTTTACTTTATTTTAGAGTGATTTTAAAAAAATTTAGAGTGATTTTTTCTAAATTTGCACTATTTGCAAACGTTGTTCAGGAGTAAGTCTATTC
This sequence comes from Neomicropteryx cornuta, assembly GCA_020383195.1. Taxonomy (NCBI): domain Eukaryota; kingdom Metazoa; phylum Arthropoda; class Insecta; order Lepidoptera; family Micropterigidae; genus Neomicropteryx; species Neomicropteryx cornuta. Next base: position 42,375,456 of record JAHKQU010000018.1, read on the forward strand.
ATTATGAAATGGCAAACCAAACTGAGCATAAATCAAGTGACAGCTGTCAAAAACACCAACTACGAAAAAAGTAGTGCCAGATTGAAAACCACGCCACTAAAAAAAACATCCTATACTTTTGTTATACTATTTTTTAATGTGTCAAAAAAAGATGGAAAAAATCTGTGGCGAGACGCGCCCGAGAGCAAATTAAACGTTTCTTGGAATATTATTTATGGAAAAAAAATAAACCAAAATTAAGAAAAACTTATTCAGTTTGTTGTGTAGAATAACCCCCATAGAAAAAATGTGCATGAGAAGAAGTTCTCCTGAATAATATATGTATTACCTACAAAACACCTTACACCTACGACAAATTGTCTACGCTTGAAACTCTCCCATCTCATCTGTTAAATCTTTGAAGGGGAAATACATCGTCTTCTGTCGCGTCTTTAGCATGAACATATTTGCCTTTCATTTGAAGTTTCCGCTAGAGAGAAAATGCAATATTGAGCATGAGATCTCTCGCGTCTCAAATAGAAAACGAATGAACAAATTACCCTGATGAAGATGTTTTATTCAAATACGTCTCAAAGCGGCTTTTGAGAAATGTGTAATTCACTCTTGTTAAAACAAAAAATATCCATTTAACTAATATTAAAATTAAAATTTTAGGTTTTCGGCTTTTTCGTAGGGCTTTTTAGATATTTCTAGTTCATTATTCTAGTTTATTATTCTAGTTTAGTATCTAGTTTATTAGTTTATTAGTTTCTAGTTTATTATTTATGCAAATGGTAAAAAATGTAACATTGTTATTTATTACACATATATATTTATTTTTATACTATGTATATATTTTAATTTTGACAAGTGAATTTTTGAACAACGTAACTGTAATCGATAAGAAATCACTGCCATTGTACAACCGAAGAGTACTAATTTATCGTTTTATCCTAAAAATATATTTATTGGAATCGGTTACATTATGGCACTGGTCAAATATAGAGAGAATGGTAATTTTACGCATCGAATAAAAGCCTATCATTACACCAAATATTACCAAAAGGACACGTGATATTCGGTCATAATTCCTAAACCCTATTATGAGTATTGGTAGCAATATCAACAGACAAAGTACTCATTTAGGAGTATTACAATTGAATATCATTTAACAATACGGACAGCATCCGATAAGTCAGTTGAAATTATCTGTACGTATAATAGATTATTACATAATAATATCGTTACTTGTAACGGCACAGGCTTTACCGTGTAAAATAATATTCATTAATACACTATGCATACAGGGTGGACTCAAAGCTAGCAGTATCCTTTTAAGGGATGATTCTGTAATTGAAATTAAACAACTTTTCTTCAACAAGCTTTCATATAGCTAACAAAAAAAATCTATATAAAAATATCAGAAACTATTGTTTGGTATAGTCAATTATATTCATTGTTTTATTATATTTACATATGTTGCTTTGGATTCCTTGGATTCCATATACAGAATATGTGGATAAAACCTGAAAATACAAAATAATAAATAACACAAATATAATAATACAAAAATAACCTATAATAAAGAAGTTTATGATAATACAAGTACAAATCTAAGTTCTAATCCGAGGACGAATTTCATGTCAAACAGAGTGGTGAATGCATGGAATAAGTTACCAAGCGCAGTGATAAGTGCCGAAAGTGTGAATGAATTTAAGAACATATTATTTTATTTATTTATTTATTTATTCAACAGGTTTCCCCATGAACACTTTATGTTTAAAGTAAAACAAATTAAACTACTAAAAGTAAAACAAAAAACAATAACAATTCAAAATTATAATAACGTCTCCCGGCATACATGAACAAATAAATAATTCACGCTGATCTTACAACGGCGTAATAGAAAGCAGATTTTTAATCCCATTGGGCGAACGGACAAAAATATCAATCTCCGCGGAAATGGAATTTAATAATTCGACTGCTCTCCCAATTGGACTATATTTGTATACGTCGGTATGACACGCTAACCGACTAAATAACGTGTGCTTCCGCGCTCTAGTAAAACGGTCCGGAACAAAGAAACCAATATCACCCAGTATTACGGGATTCTCGATGAAACCGCAAATAACCTTATAAAAATAACACAAAGTATGGATTTGCCGCCTAAACTCGAGTGAAACAAATTTTTAAAATTCAAATTCCTGACTTTTTAAGTTTTCGAGATGGCACATAAGGATGAAAAGGTAGTCAGACAGTTGAATGTATGCATCTATATATTATATATTTAAATAAACAGGATGTGCTGAAAATCAGCACCCTCCTTTCGCAGAAAGGACGCCAGCTGAGCACACTTAAATTAAATTTTTTAATTAAAAAAAATGCCATCACAAAACATCTAAACATTTATTTTTATTCTACTTGTTTCCAATAGGCAAAAAAAATCTTTGCTTTATTTGCCTGTTTTTTTTTATACATTGCTATTATGTATGCTTTTTTGTATATTTTCAATAAAAAACCTACGAAACGACAATCAAAACAAAAATAAATAAAAAGATTTTAGGTTATTAAAAATAAGTGCTTTTCTACTAATTAAATTAAATCTTATGATTTAATGATTAAATGATTTCTTTATTGACGGATGAACTAAAATATAGTAATAATCACACGTTTGTTATAGTTTTCCTGTGGTATTTATAAATTATTCATGTCTGTTTTTTTTTTTAAGTTTTTACCTCATACTGAGGAAAGGTGTAAAAATTTTCCCCACATTTTCAATGAATAACCTATATAACAACCATAAAAAAATATTTTTTGAAGTGTTCTTTTAAATGATGCTAATAATTGAATTGATTATTTTTAATGTTCTCGCTATTGCCAATAAAACTATATTTTCAAATCTTCTATTCATGGATATGTTAAGTATGTTTTATTTTAAATAAATAAAATATTTGTTTATTTTGTTTTTAGTTTTCTCTGAATACGCACGGGACAGATGGACAGCCAACATAAGGGATATTGTTTTTGATCATTTTGGTACGAAACCTTAAAAAGAGACAATTGGCCGATAAAAAGTATAAAACTAGTATGTTTTTGGTGGTAGTTTTATCTATATATCCATTCAAAACAGCTCCAATTGTACTACCCGACTTAGTAGTATATAAATTGCTATCATTATTCATCTTTAAATTAAACGTTTTTGCTCAGGACAGGTTCTCGACAGCTAAGTTGGTGCTTTCGACGCGATAATCATTAATCATATCAGATACAATACACAAACATATTATTACATACGATGTAATATTGAAGCACAGATGCGAGTTCGTTTAACTACTGTATACTATTCCCATAAAGTAACGATAAACGCAGCGAATGTGTTTTTTTATCACTTTTTTTTATGCTTAAACAGCTTGTAGGAATTATTACTCTGCTACAATAGAAATAATTTATGCGAATGCGCCTCATTCGAATTTGCCGTTTAACAAATCCAAATAACGTCGCAGTTTGCAGTGGGCGTTAACGCGATAATCATATAACTGAGGTTACGTTAAATGCGATTTCAAAATAGCCTAATACTTAAACTGCGTGATTTGTAGCTGAACTCCTCGCCGCACTACATTGCCATGGTGTCACTTGTAAGGAGATTTCCGCGTCACTGAACAAGCCTTCGTCGACACCGTTGAACACGATTTCGTAACCGACAGGCGTCGCCTTATAACGCGCACGTCTAGTCGTACACAATTGACAACACGTCGAATTTAGTAAGCGCGAAATCACGCTTCGTACATACACTAAAAAATGTAACTAAGCATAATTTTCGTTTATTAGTTGCATAATATGCATATAGAAATTAAGACGTACATGCGAAATAAATGCACCCGTGTAAAGCGTGAATTATTATGGCTAAAAGCGCAGCCACGCCAAGGCACGCGCCGGCATCTGAATAATAATCAGTGTTTGGAGGCGTTGACCGCTTGCCGCCCGTCATGGCTAATATCATTTGATACGACCCAAACCCACTGTGACCGACCAAAGGTTCGGTTTCGGATTTGGCCACTTCGCGCCAAAGTTTTGGTTTCGGCCAAATTTCGACCGAAACTTCGGCTACTGCCGTAACTTCGGCTACTGTCGTAACTGCGTTCGTTTGTCTGTTGCACCGTCTTCGTTGACACTTCACCTCGCGGACCGTAGAAGTAATTTATTAGGCGAGAATGCCGAAAAGTTTTTATCTTATAATATAAGGCTATTTAATTTTGATTACTAACTACAACTACTAACTTTTTTCCATTCCAGTTAATATTTTTTATAATTATGATAATGAACCCCCTAAATCCATAAGTCTTAATTTGTTTTTGATTTGTAAAGTTTTAAATTAGCTTAGGTAGTATTAGTTTTAGGCCTTTAAAGTTTTAAGTCTATTTTAAAATGTGCCACATTTATTCCAATCTTTTGACCATTTTCTTATCGGTTTCGATTTCGCCCGAAACTGGAACGAAAACCGAATTTTGGTTTCGGCTTAAAAAGTTAAGTTTTGGTCGGACACTACAAGGTAATGCAACTTCTATACAATATTCATCATATTCTCCAATTAACAGTTGTTCGTATTTCAAATTATTCGAAAATGGTCTCTCTAGACACCTTACCAATTACTCTATTTCTTATTATATATTTATTATAGACCTACAATTAACATATTTAACGGATTTGATTCTGTACCCAATAAGGGAGGTATGATTTTTTCTAAATTGCAATGATTGAAAAACAATTTTTTCCCACCCTAGAACCATTGATTGGTGCTATCCAAAAAAGTTTACTTAGGTAAGTTTTAGGCCCTTATCTAAGGAATAAAATAAAATTTAAATGAATTCAATATCTCATACGAGAGAAAGTTATAGAAAAATTTTCCTTGTTCGAAAAAACCCCATATTCCCACCTCATTGGTCTGATTTTACCCATTAACGAAAATGACCGAGATTTCGTGTCCTTAAATTTTATGGTTCAATTTAAAAGTGATGGGTGTATAATTACGACAGTTATCGTATTCACAAGAAAGTGATATAGATAGATATATAAACTTTTAAAACTGAGGGTGGTTTTGGGTTTGTTAGATGTGAAACGCGAAAATATGTCAAAATTTTCCAGAAGTCATGAGATGGTATCTATTGCAATAGGCAGCTTTCCTAATGAAATCGACCTAAGAACGAAAGAAAACTCTGAGGCGACTCCATTATGTAACCTTAACTTATGAGTCATGTAACCTTCAACGGATGAATAGATGTCTTAAGTAATTATTTCACGCCCGAATAAACACGCTGAGGTCTTTTTTTTTTGTAGAACCGAAACAAATAATCGACTTCCGTTAATTATGAGAATTTAATCCGCGCAATTAACTAACTAGGTCTGCACCCAAACGCTAATTTAGAACTAACCGTAAAATTCCGATCTAATTCGAATTATAGATCTGTAAAAAAATAACGTGTATATGAATCTTATTTACGTAAAATATACACACAGACAAAACTGGAAACAGGTTGGGTTTGTGAGTATACACAACTTATCAAAATTATTATTCCTCGGTACAAACATAGTTAGTAAATATATTAAGATTGGTGGAAAAATGATATATAATTAATTATTAAAATTAATACCATTAGATTTTTCAATAAAAATAAATCTTTAATTTAGGCATAGCGCTCTATTCGCAATATGCGTAATAAAACTTTTAGAAAAACGCATTATCCAAGAAAGTTGAATGAATTTTAGTACTATCGCCAACAACTGAGAATAGCGCAAACGGCGCGGGCGTTTGGAAACTAAATACGTTTGGTCGAGCAAGTTTGGTAAAGTTTGAACGTGAGTCATTGAAGCGAGTATACGAGTATGTATCTTTGGTACTGACCAAAATCATGAACGCAATGACACTGCGAAGATAAGCATTTCGCTCTTTGCTCCGCCTGTCGGCGAATTAGTCAAGTGCACAGTTATAAATACATTTTTAGTGCAGGCGCATATTTTTAGTGTTCGCAGCATAAAAGCAATCGCTAACTAAAATCTTATTACTAAATTCATTTAAATCGCACATAAATCATAAAAAAAAATAGATATAAATGATTAAAAATTTATTTATTCCTTTTGTTTGTTTTATTTATTACAAGATTAACTAAAGCGATTATTATTTCGTTACAAAGTTACAAAATAAACAAACTAAATAACGGCCATTTACAGCTAACACCTTAATGTCGATTAAAAATTAAAGTAATTTATATATCAGCGAAAAATATATGAATTATTAAATTAGGGAAATGTATATTTGTGAATGCAAGCATGTATAAAACATATGGCGGCTGTATGAAATAAGGGAATATGTGAGTGGACGTACTTGAATTAAAAACTGTAATAAAGTATATAGGTATAATGTAATGTGTATAGGTGTAATGTAATGTAGGTGCATGTCGGTGTAATGTTCGGCTACTAGAAAATGAATCAATTATTCAATCACTTTAGATAGCAATAGTGCAGGTAGAAACATATTCCCGCGAGGACCGAGAATATGAATCTAGGGTCATGTGTATGAGTTGTGATTATAATTAATTTTGCGTATGGGCACCTGGAATTGATTCAAATATAATTATTTTATTTTATTATTATTAATAATATTAACATCATTTGAGTGTATTTATTTTATCGAGTATTTTATTTGTATTTATATTCAGTATTGTATTTGAGCGCCTTGAATTTCCCATATTTCCCTTCTTTAAAATTTCCTCAGCCCTCCACTCCACTGGTTTCCACTGGCTCTCTTTCAACAACATCTAGCGCCGAAACGTCTCGCATTCACTCAGTCAACCTTCTCTATTTTCTACCATCACACAGTTAAAAAGTATAAAATCAGAATAATAATCTAGTGATTTCAGAATTAAAATGTGGTTTCATTAGAGTATTAGCGTATTAGAGTAAAAATTAAAATAATGTCAGAGCCAAAAAATACTTTTCCTAGTTCACCAGTTGAAAAATAAATAAAAACAAAAGAAATGTGAAGATAAAAAAGAATGAATGTGCTAGAAGAAGGTTTATCCAGAACAGTGTTCATCCATGTGTTTCCATAATTTTCCAATATCGGACGTGTAAAGCTGACTGTCTATCTAGTTCTGTCAAACAACCTTGTAGATTTTTCCTGGACGACTTTCCAGTCTGAATGAGTAAGCGACCTTTCAGTCAGACTTTTCCATAAAAAAATAGGTTTATGATCCTTTTATGGGAAATCGACCAGCTTGTCCGGTCGTAGACTAATTTAACACAGCCATAAACAAGACAAATTAATCATAGCAAGCACGTAAAACAAACGATGAATTAATTATATCTGTGATTTTATCGATAAAACATGAATATAGCTTAAATACATATACTGTTCATGTATTGCTGGGTTCAAATTATCCAATCTCCTTTATCTCTCTTTAGCTTTTAGCTCTCTCGCTTAATAACTAAAAACTTCATGTTTCCTCGCATAGAAATGCGAACTCATTTTTGTTTTATATTAATCCTGCTTGTTGAATCTTCACTTACACATTTTATTTTTTATAATGAAAATTTTATTGTCATCTGAATTATTTTAATTAACTGATTACAGATGTACAGGATATAAAGGTGATGTATAATATATACAATGTATTGTATTTAGTTTAAATAAGTAAATAAATAAATAAAGAAAAAAAACCCCAGGAAAGCTCCTAGCCCTTAAATGCAGGCTTCAAAGTGTTAGGTTACGGATGACGCCATTTAGATTACATAACGCTATTATGTGGGTTACGATAATCTTATGGAATATATAGGTAAATAGCACTAATTGACACGTGAAACTATATGTAAAATTATCGTTAAATAACTTTAAAAGAGGATTCCAGCTCTTTTAAATAAAGAGTTATATATTTTTGAAGTTTATTTACACCTTAGTCATACACCTTACACTCTGAGTATTTTGTTTTGCCTGAATTTTAGTATTTAAAACTAACCCTTTTTATTGCCTGTACAGTGTTTTGTATTAAATGTAAAAACGATCAAATGGAGTTGTGCGAGGTTTATTATTCAACATATAAGTATAAGGAAAATATATCTGGTCTTGCCAGGGCCTGGAGACAGAAACTCAATTTAGACTATCTATATATTAAAAAAGTGGTAAAGTTTGTAAGTTTAGATGTTGGAGGTAATCTCTTAAAACAACATATCCGATTTTAAAAAATCATTCACCAATATCAAGAATGGACCATCAGGGAGCAAATAGGCTGTATATTATCTCGTTAAAATAAAAGGGTTTTCATGGAAACTAATTTTTCGAACGCCGCTGTAACGGCAAGGCCTAGAGTTGTAGGTAGGTGCGAAAGGCCTAGAGTTGGAGAGCAAGCAAAGCGACTCGTTGCGCGCCGAGGGCGCTTACAGATTCGCCTGCAGGGCATAGTTTTGGTATCAAAGTTGATAAAACGAATACTATAAGCGTTTTAATTCTAATTAACAAATAGGTTTCCTCTTGAACTTCTCTATTAAAATGCGTACGAGAATTGGAAAGAGCAGAGTTATTGAAAAAAAATCGAGATAAAAAAGTTTACGCAAAATTAATTTAAATCTATTAAACGTCAAACCATAAAAAACCTTTGTTTATATGAGTGCATAAAAAGATTTATTGTTTATTATTATTTTAAAATGAGCATATATTGTTTTGTGCCGTTCTCCGAAGCATTGCACGATTTGTTTTTTTTTTTGACCATCATTTTGCACGTGAGCACTGCTCGTCACTTGAAACTGGGACACATTATGTTATCATCATTTTCAAAGGTCGTAAACATTTGGTATACCAAAAAAAAAGACGGTTAAGAACGCAATTAGGTTTCCGTACCAGAACTTAGTCAACAGTTGATCAATCGATAGTCGGCGTAAAATACCACTCAAAACGTAGTTTTTACCTTTTTTTGTAGTAACTTTGAGACTGACGAAAAAAACGGCAGTTTTCTCATTATCTATGGCTTAACACTAACCCAGATTGTATCGATACTTTAGCAATAGAATCATAAGATTAGTGTTTTTTCACCGTTTTTGAGCTATATGATTTTAATCAATTTTAAAATTTTGAAAAAAAAAAAATTGTAATACCTAAAAGTAGCCCTTTAGCAACTCATCCAAACGTATTTCATAATCTTAACTGACGGAATATGTGCGTGTCTCGAAGACCTAACATTATGCAAAATCTTCAAATTTCTACGTCACATAGTTCTCGAGAATAACGTACGTCATGACAGACCCCAAAAGTGATCTGTTAAAGGTTACATTTTATTCCTGTCGAGGTAGAGAACCCTAAAAATGGGCAGTTATCGATAAGCAGCAGTAACAATACATTAAAAGCAATTAATTTATTTTGTATTTTGGTTGTCGATTCAAGCCCCCCGGCACGGGCCGGCCGGTTATGAAAAAAATTGTATAACAGAGCGACAACCTCATGATATGTAAGGTAGTTAAAATTACTCAACAAAGAGCGTGCCGAGGAACATAGCATAAAGAAAAAAACCAGTTTGCAGAAACTCGTTTTCACCTCTCCGAAATTGCTTAGAATTGAGTCACGTGGTAGCGCGTCACTCATTCGGCACGGAACAATGATACTGGCCGCACCGTTAGGAAGAAATACCTAGTATAAATGCGATACAAATAGCTACGTGCGTTTATACACTTGAGTGTATAAACGCATGAGTGTATAAATCTGTGATTAATCACAATTAAGAAATTGGTTTTTCAATTTTATAAAATATTAAAAGTCGAGTGAAGACTTAAATATTTGTTTTTTTTATAAAGATCGTCGTAGGTGAAAGATATTAACACTCGACCTTGAAATTAGGTGCTTTATTTTTATAGGGCGTCAGGTTTTACTCTTTGCGCGGTCAGTAAATAATTATTGGTTTTTATTTAATTACAGCTTAATATATAGAAATTAAAAAAAACAACTTTTTATATTTTAGACCCATCACTGGCTTTTCAATTATTATTCTTCCCAAGGCTTTTATTAGAAAACAATTCAACTAAAATAGAACTATTAGCAGTTTATCATTTATTAAATTTCTCAGAAATGGGATTGAATTTTAGGTATCTGTCTTTATTATGTTGAAGACATAATCAAGGTATAGACATAATCATAGATCAAGGTATCTAATTTTTTTTTTAAGATAAATAACTAATGGTTACCAAATACCAGCTATAGAAATAATGGTCTAAATGAGCCGAAATTAATATTTATCCTTTGGTTGAACCATTGATTCAAAAGTCTCGGGTTCGAATGCAAACAAGGTCATACCATTTTTAAGTTTTCACTACCATTATCTCCTTTGACTCTAAAACAGACAAATTTGGCCTAGTTGAGTAGAGCTTAAAATAATTGTATATGATCCAAGTTAAAGCAATTCTTTTATAAAAATATATTTATATTTTGCTGCTAATAAAATACTATCATCAAATATAATAAAGCAATTACTTGTAATTTAAACTCTATTCATTAATGATATGCGCTCTTGATGACCGCAGAGTGTATCGGGCCTTCTGCAATTTTCACGTTTTTGAGTCAAAATTAAAGGAAACTTGGTTTACCTTTAATGCTTCGAATAGGTGTTAAAAAATATTTAATGCGGTTGAAATTGTGGCTTCAAATGAGCATACACAGTCATACGCTGGTTATCTGTTTTACTATCATGGCGGTAAAAAAAAAAATTACCAAATAAAATAACAAGTAATATTACATTTTGGTTAAAATCCTAAAATTTATCCATTAAGTGAAAAATGTTAATGTTTTGAGTATTGCGTATTTTTTTTTCAAATAACTAAATATCTTCTTATTTTAAGTTTAAACGGCAGAACACTATAGCGGTGAAATGACTCAACTGCCCCGATGTGAACTTACTACATATTTATAATCAGTATTGCTCTAATAAATAATTCCAGGCAGATGTAGCTAGCTGCATGAAATGGTAGTAGATCGCTCTCATGCCACATCCGTTTAGAGAGGGTGACAGAAAGCTTCGTAAACCAGGACACCTCCGGCAAATGTTAATCCTTGACATCGCGACAAAACGGTCCAGTTTGAAGTTCGCTATACGTACAAATTGCCTTAAAAGCTGTTTATTTTTATTTATTGAAAAAAAATGATATAGGTACGTACCAATTTTAAGAATATCTACTCCCTATTAAAATAACCAAATATCTGCAATATATTACAGGTGAGCTTTTTCTCATGCACATACTTTTATGGGGTTATTGTCTACACCAAACTGTTTTGTTTAAAAAGTTTCCTTAATATTGACATATTATTTTTCATACAAAATCAGCAAACTAAACTCACTTTTTTTTGACACATTGAAAACATGTCAAACAAAAGTTGATCAGTATGAGTAAAGAATGCGCGTGAGAATCATTATGAAGTTTGAAAAACCTCACTCTGTATATATCACTACTGTATATACCATTCTTTTTTCATTTATAGTACTGTTGGTTTTCCGAATAAACGATAAATAAATAAATAAATATCCATATAGTATACAGCGTGTCCCCAAACCATCTCCGATAAAAAATCCAGCTAATTGGCACTGCGATTTCAAACATGATTTGTTTTAACGTTATATCAAAGTCGTTGAAATACAAATACGAAAGAAATACAAAAAAGGGAATTTAAACGAGCGCTTTGATAAAATTAAGAACTTTGGATATGAATTATTTTCATTTTTTTTATATACAATTTGTTACACGTAATAGGGAAAATAAACATCCCCTAAGTCCACGAGGAATGTTCTTGGGACACTTTATATATCTTTAGAGGCTCTGACTACATTTATAATCTATTTTAGCAATCACGACCCACCATTCCATATCATGTTTTTATTATTTTTACTTCAAAGCTACTAGTTATCGGGCCCGGAAACCAGACTGCCTCTATAGCATCTACCCTAAAAAAATACGGTTAGTAAAAAAACCCATCTTTTCATTTAAAAAAAAAAAAATTGAGGTAGCAAATGAACTGAGATCCCTAAGAGCAATAGCGTTTATAAATTATTAAACAAAGAAAAACGGTGATAAATTTTGGTTTTGTTGAGTAGGGTACAATAATGATTGCGTATGACCATTAATAGCAATTTTTTAGCTTTATTACCTCCATCTTCCCTGAATTTAGTACAAGAGAATTCAATCTTGTTGAGTAGGGCCCAAAATAATTATTGATGACCTAGGTCATAGAAATTCTTTAGCTTTATTACCATCATCTCCCCTGAATTTAGTACAATAGAGTTTGGCTGTGTTGAGTAGGGCCCAATAATAATTGCGAATGATCACTTCCTTAGGTTTATTACCACCATCTTCCCCGAATTTAGTACAAGAGTACCTTGTTGAGTAGGGCCAAAAATAATCGTCGAAGACCTTGATCATAGCAATTCTTTAGCTTTATTACCATCATCTCCCTTGAATTTATTGCATGAGCGTTTAGCTTATGCAAAAATAAAAAAATCTAATTTCCCAAAAATAATTGTGTAATGATGTAAGTTATAGGCATCACTTTTCAAACAATATTTACTAATTAACCAATCCTAATCAAAATAAAAAAAAAATAATTTGAATAATATTTAAACCAAAAATACACTATGTCGGTTTAATTCCTGTTTTTACAATGATGACACCCTACAAACCCGGTTCAGACTACATTCGTTTAAACCGTTATTTGTTTATAAAGAACGTTAACTCTAAAATCGCGGGAAGAGGGAGAGGGAGAGGGAGAGTGAAAACCTTGTTTCGGCCCTTTGATATCAATCACGCTATCGCCGTTGACATAATATCTTAATAGCCTAATATCGGAACGAGAACGGCTTACGCCCCGCCCCGCCCCCATAGCCCGAGTACCTCTGGTACTTGGGACGTCATTTGTCACTGTCAAAGAGATGGGTTATCGTTCGCAGGCACGCGACTTTAGGCCTTTATAGTCTGATCGGAAAAACGATGTGCGACATTTTTAAACGTTCCCATTTTAAAGTGTTTGTTCTGCGTAGCACCACACCAGTACAGCGAGTGAATGCCATTATTGAGCAATTAGTCGTATTGTAGATACATTAGCCGTTTATCATTAAGTATTTAAATTACCATTAACTATAATTGAGGAAACGAAAACTCATATCGTTATTAGCTTATAATTTTATGCTAACAAATGCATTTCTTTTTTAAATTAGTAATGATACCGTTGAGCAAAATTTAAAATTAATGTACAACAAAAAAAAAAAAACCCTAAGAAATAGTCAAATAAACTATTAGTATATAAATATCTCGTATACAACATCTAGCAGTCTAAGATAATACTCTAAGCAGTCTAAGACATCCCCTAACGCCAACGCCTTCAACGTTTTGTTGGATTGTTTTATTTTTGTTTACTACTTAAATATAAGAAGTTTATTGCCACGTTTATTTTGAAGTCGGTTTTAATTTTTATTTTCAATATATGTATCTTCACGAAACTTCAATGGAATAACTCCGATCATTTCAGTACAATTTGCAAAAATAATAAGCGAAAACATTTTGATCAGAAAACTTATTTTTTTAATTTTTGCTACCTTATACTTGATGTAACGTAGTGAAACTAAAATGGGACTACTAGTTGATTAAGTTTATCATTAATATTAAAATTATCACCCTATACTATCATCTTCATTTAACACTGTTTTCTGACGCCTCTTTATAAGAAGAAAATCAATGCCAATCAATGAAAATCTTGGGAAAACGGAACAATGGGTTTAATTCGTCTCTTTCCAGAACAATTCGCCAGTGGAATACTCTTCATAGGTCAGTATTTGATCCTTTTCCTTGTTTCAAGGCTGTTTTTAAGCGTAGGCTGCGAGTTGTTAAGCATTAATTTTTTTTCCTCACCTACTAAACTCAACAGTATCACCGGAGCTGGCTCCTAATAATAATAATAATAATGTGAAGGCTCGGCGCAGACTTCAGCCGATTACGCCACCTCGCGAATTTAACCGAACGAGCGTGTCGCATTCCGCCCGTCCTCCTGAGTTTAACCGAATGAGCGCTGAAGAAGTTTCACTTCAGTGGTGAAACGCCCGCGAATTGAATGTAGTTTTTCATAATAGATGGGCGGGCGGGCGGCACGTGAATTATATTCAGTCGCCGTATTTCGCTTTCCGCTCAAATTTTAACGCCGCCGAATGCGGCGTTGCCGCTTCTCCTCCCTCTGCCCTTTCACCCCCGCACCGCAGCGGTTTCGCTTTTGTTTGCCACGTCTGCAGTGGAACGAATTCACCCTCACCCCCCCCCCCCCCCTTAGAGCAGCGTTTTATAAAAGGAGGACCGCGATCCAATTAGACGAGTTAGCGGCAATTAGGCTTCAGAGCGAGGCACTCACGCGTCGAAATAGTTAACTTTCCTTTTGCGCGGAACAATAATCATTTCGGTCTTCTCAGCAACGCGAGACCCTCGCTTGGAACAGCAATCCTAATTATTAACTCTCACCTGCCCTCCTGAGTGTAAAATATAATGTAACCATCTAATTAAATGAAATATGAAAAAGATATTTTAACTACAAAATATAAAAATATTGGATATGTGAGTAAGATGAAGAATTTTGTTGAAATGAATTATAACTTATAGAGTATAATTAATGATGAATTTATAAGTGATATATGTAGGAAGTTGAAGAGAGTTAAAGCTCCCAAAATTTAACCTAAAACGACATACAAACATTATATTAAATAAATGCTATATAAAAAAAATGCTCTATAAAAAAACGACTCTATACAAGGGTGAGCAACGTGGCGGTTACACAAAGTTTTTTTAATAAGATGAGTTTGCCGACACATAAATCCCGAAGGGTTGAAAAATGAGGCGCTAAATGCGAGGACTGGAATGCTGATAAAAGGCGGCGGACCTAGATGTGAAATAGTGTTATTACAAACAATGATTTTGTATTCTAGATTACAATCGCAAACCGCGTCGACGGCACTGTTACATTAATATGTATTGAGACTATTTGCTAGGCTTTGAGAAGTTGAAGAGTAATAATAATAATAATATTTCTGAGTTGAGCACGAGGGCTAGGGTTTGATTTGAAATGGCGGTAAACAAACATGCCATTCAATTATTTCCAAGGCATTAATTAATACGAAAGCACATTATCACGACATATCTAACGTTCTATCGTTGCGATATAAATATAGGGTGTTTTTTTTAGAGGCGTGGTTTTCAATCTGGCACTACTTTTTTCGTAGTTGGTGTTTTTGACAGCTGTCACTTGATTTATGCTCAGTTTGGTTTGCCATTTCATAATGACTTACTCCTGAACAAAGTTTTCAAATAGTGCAAATTTAGAAAAAATCACTCCAAATTTTTTTAAAATCACTCTAAAATAAAGTAAAAATCGCGTCGTGGGCCTGTGGCGTGGCCTCCAAGATCGTGCGATTTAACACCGCTGGATTATTTTTTGTGGGGTTATGCGAAGTCGCTTGTCTACGCAGATAAGCCGGACACGATTAACGCCTTGGAAGAGAATATTCGGCGCGGTATTGCTGACATACGGCCCAACTTGCTGCAAAAAGTGGTTGAAAATTGGGCCTCTCGGCTGGAATTTGTTCGAGTCAGCCGCGGCGGCCACTTACCCGAAATCATTTTTAAAACATAATGGCAAACCCTTATCTTTATAATAAAACTAAATTCTTAGCCATAACATCAAATTATATGCGTTTTATCTCTTCTTGAAAACCACGCCTCTTGAAAACAAAAAGCGCGCGAAATAATTTAACATGGGAAAATACCAAAGAGAAAATAATCTTAAACTTAACTTTTTTATTATTTCAAGTTTTAAAATTCCGACTCCGTTATAACCTAGCATTTTTCATCCGGATTCGATTAAAACTTTGACATTGTAAAATCGCGGTGAAATCATTGATCACAAACATTTCGATATTGGAGTCGGTCTATGGAGCTTTGCTTCGCTCCGCTTTGATAAATCCATCTCTTTAGATAAAACTCAAAGCTAGTTAAATAAATTTTAAACTACTAAAAATACTGTGAATTCTGAATAAGAAGAGCTCATTATGTGAGGGAATGGTTTAATGTTCAGACGTATTAGATTTATTTTTAAGCCATCCGCCATTAATATACAATAATACAATAAATTGGCGTTTACAAATTTTAAATAAACTTTTACGCGAATGAAAGTCCAACATTGAATGAAATCCGCAATGAATGTATTGACGGTTTGACATTCTTAGTTGTAGCACAATTAACACTGCCTTCCTTACGTCTGTACATAGTCTAGTAAAGAAGGCAGGGCATAAAATGTAGCAGCGCTAATACCTCCCTATGCATTTTTAATAGGTTATACAATTGTAACTGTGATTTATTCTACTACATTTCGTTTTTTTTGTCAAATTAAATATGTCAAAATAAATAAATAAATAAACAAAACAAAACAAAATAATAGAAATAAATAACAAATCGAATGTACTTTCCGTATATGTCGTCCCTTTATTGAAGGATTTCGTATTTCGATGAAAATAGACGCGGTCGTTATATTTCAGCCTCAAACCGACCGAACTCGTTTTATTCCAAGCAGTGAATGAGTCTAATGCGACACGCTCATTCGGCTAAACTCGGGCGGACGCTCGGAGGTGATATGCTCATCGTCTAATATCGGTGCACCCAGCTCTCACGTTGATGTTCGTCTTACATGAATTAAACGATGTGTGAAGACATTATTGAATGTGCATAGATAACAGTATAGGATCATACTTTGAAATATAATTTGATAAATGTTCACCGTGAAGGTGAAGGCAAAAAATTATTCTCCAATCTGTATAATAATATATAAAGCACCGCAATAAACCGCAGATCAGAGAAATATACAATTCAAGTGATTGATGCACGCACTCGCAAACATTTTTATTTTATTGGCTTCGCCATTGCAAAACAAACTGACGCTCACGACGCGTGGCATGATCATTTATTTTATTATACATATAAATAGATAACATAATCAAAAAATAAATAGATTATTCTTTATAACCTAGTGAAAGATATATCAATAGATTTAAAAAATATTACTAAATTAAAGATCACGCACGGCGCGGCTCCTTGATTTTGGCATAATAATTTTATGTGAAAATAGTATAAAATCAAAAGCTCGGGCCTATCTATATCGCCAGACTCTTATGATCACGAAAAAGACATTTTTTCCCACGAAATAACGTTAAAAAAACAAAAATAGTTCAAGAAACTTTTTTACAAGTTATTATTTATCTTGGGATGTTTGTATATCGGTTTAGGTCAAATCTTGTAAGTTGAATTAGAACCACTTCCTCTATTCTACGGAGTTGAAATTTCAATGTTGGATCAGTTCCGATGACAATGCATTTTTATGGTAATCATGATCTGATTACAACCAAGATGAGCTCCGGACGAAGGAACTCCTCAGCGGTCAACAGCATAGATACGAAATTTTGTATACGCATTGAAGCCCTTAAATAAAGGTATTTTTTATTACTTTTAATTTATTATAATTTATTTTTGAACAAAGGGTAACGGCATTATCAATTAGTTATCTATTGTAGTCTTTCTCTTCTGTATCGTTTGTGTCGAATTTAAGCAACTTTTGAAATTATACCGTTAAGTATATTAAAAGATCGTAGTTGTAGATTGTAGTTGATGTTGTCCATTGCAACTAAATAACATTAAAAATGGTTTTTGTAGCAAAAAAAAAATACTTTTAAAAAATAATTATGAATGTAGAGATATGTCACATAAACTAATAATTAATATTTACCTTGTTATTTCACGTTATTTTTATTTTATATTTAATTAATTACACATTATTTTATTTTTATTATTTGATTTAAAACATAAAAAAATAACAAAAAAATACGACGTTTAACAGAAGTCTACCTTAGTACGAGCATTAGGCAGCAATAATTTTATAAATAATGTAATAACTTTTTACAAAAATTGAAAAAAAAAATAAGACCAATTCTAGTTATTTCCAGTATTTATTATTAAAGGCGAACAAAAGAAAAAAGCGTTTACGGCAGTAATCAGATCAACTTATTTTTAAGGCAAAGCCAAAGGATAAATATTAATTTCGGTTCATTTAGACCTTTATTTCTAAAGCTGGCATTTGGTAATCTTATGTCCTGTCCTCATCATAGTAAAGGCAAATTTTAAAATTCAATTCTATTTCTGAGAAATTTAATAAATGATAAACTGCTGATAGTTCTTTTTTAGTTGAATTGCCCTCCTTTAAAAGACATTAGAGTCTTAGGAAAAATAGTGATTGAAAGGCAAATGAAAGGTCTAAAACATAGAAAAGTTTGTTTTTAAAATTTCTATATTATGAAACTGTCATTAAATAAAAACCAACAATTGCTTACTGACCTGACGCCGAATTTTAATGTCCACAGTCAATACGCTTCGCCTTAAGTCAAACAAAACATTGCGGTCAAAGAGACCATAATGGGCTGGTCGTTTGTGGGTTTAATTCGCTCCAGGCGTTCAAATAGCACTCGCGCATAACGGTCAAGTTCGCGGAGAGGTTACTGCGCATCCGCGACTCGGGGCGAGTCCTCCCCAAATCGAATGTGCGAGTACACTCGTACGAGTGCGTATGTCGCCTGGGTGAGGAAAATAAGCGACGTCTGGCCTCTGGCCTCGAGGAGTCCGCGGGGATTAGCCGAAATGGACAGGTTATATAGTAATATGTAGGGCACGTCCATGGGGTTATATACCAACTATAAATAACACGCAAAGTGTGCCTACTCTTAATTTTATTTAAGAGTTGAGAATAATAACCCGAATTTCATCCAAGTTATGATTTTCATTTTAGGTAGATTTCATTGGGTAAATTGCAATGGGCATTGGGTACCCCAAAAAACGAAGTATGCTAAAAACAACTATGCGATCTGCATCGAAAAAAAACACACAGTCGTTTATGGAAGGCCTTTATGAAGATTATTACCTACTTTAGTAAGTTTATTTAAGTCTTAGATTAATAATTAGACAATAAACTGAAATCAATATTGAAATAAAGCCGTTTGTACTACCATTTATAAAAGGATTTATAAAACTATTTATGTCGATCAAAACCAACAGTGGATTTTGGGAAATTCAACGATTAAGGGGGGGGGGGAGTAATAGGGGTTAGAAGTTTGTATGGAACCGTCGGGTCTAGAAACATGAAAAATGGCATGTAGCTTCTTTACATAACATAGACATCAAATGAGAAAGATTTTTTAATATTCAACCAATAAGGGTTTTAGGGGGATGAAAATTTCTATGCAAAAAATATATACTTAGGTCTAGAGATGGGGAGCGACGCGTCCATCCCGAGTGCTTCAGGCACGATTTGTCGCGCGCCGAAGGTGCCGTCAAAGCCGCCTGCAGGGCCTAGCTGCCAACCCGGGCCAAAGCACGGGGGGGGGGGGGGGTTGAACTGCTAGTTGATAATATTTTGTGGTTTCGTTATTTAAGTTTGTTTGAGACACTTTCAGCTACTGGGGATATTTTTCAAATGGACAGCATTATACTCATCACCGAACTAGTTAAGTACCGAAGGCCCGACATACGAGGTGTCATAAAGACAACTTGCTTTCATAAAGAAACGTCCAGAAAGATGGACATAGGAAGGGGGGATAGAAGGGAAGGGGGGTAAATCACACACTACCAAAGACTACAGAAACATTGCGAATGAGCGATCTAAAAATAACATCGCATTTTCAAGAATCCATTTGCAGTCAGCCGCGGGCGTTGCCTAACGATCCTAGCTACCTAGTCTGGGCTGCCAGTCGACAATCGACCCGATACTGACGTCTCTTTCATTCGTTGCCGACGGTCGTAATATAAAATCCCTTTCGGAAGATTCCACCGGATCAAAGTAGGCGTTAGGCGAACTCCAATTCTACGAAATTGTATAAACATTGCACGAGCTAACACGCGATCCACTCCCCGCGCGGCAGCTCACGCACCTCAATCCGCCGCCGCTTCGTACCCTTAAGTAGCGAGAGTGCCTGTACTGAATCCCTCTGTACTGTGCCGTAGGGGTTGCTCATATCAAAAATTGTAGGGAAATTATAGGACTACAATTTACATTCTGAATGGATTTGACCCTGTGCTAATTAAGGAAGGTATGATTTTTTGAACTTTGAAAAACCACTTTTCCCACCCCTAGGTGGGAAAAAGAAAAAGGATCGTCGGTGCTATCAAAAAAGTTTACTTATGTCCTTATCGGAGGGATAATAAAAAAAAAAAAAAATTGATATCTTATATACTAAGAAAGTTATAACCAAATTTCACGTTTAAAAAAAACACCTTGCTGAATTAATGTAAGTTGCTGAATTTGAAATGTACAAAGAAACTACAATGTAACAAACAAACAAACAACAAAGGTAACAAAAAATAATCAAGCACAAAAAACATCACGTTTTTGTTTGTGGGAACTGTGACTTCATAGTCTGCAATCTTCGGAAACCCAAGGGAGATACTAATCTCTTAAAGTCGGGTTTCACGTTCACTTTGTTAACGATTTTTTTTTATTTCATTAGGACTGCTTTTGAAATATTGAAACATATGTGGCAACACTTTCCATAATTTTATATGACGCAAGGAGGGCATACCGCCATTCAATGCAGCATAAATTATTTTGTCATCGAAAACCTTTAAAGTTTCCTCTTAAACGCACGCTCATTCAAACACCCCCACAGAATCACTTCTACACCCAGTTCACTATTACTGCGTTCTCTATATTATCTTGTACTTTTTTCTCTCTCTCACAATAAATAATGAAATCTCTAGATCCCTACTTACTTCCAATTAAACTGGTAGGACAGCTGGTGAGAAAAATAGAGAGGGTTTAGTGGGTGAAAGCGAGATGGTGGTAATAAACAGTGCTAAACTAGAAGCAGATTGAGGAATGTCAATAGGAGGAAAATCGAGGCGTTCGTATTACAAAAAAATGTACCTACGTATGAAAAACATTACATTTGTTACATTTCGATTATTTTTATTTTTATCAACCTCATACTAAAGTCACTTCATTCATCATATTATTTGACCGTAATTTTTATATATTATTTTAATTTCATTCTTTTTAATTTAATTTAATTAAATAGATATATATTATAACATTTGTCAATATCGCATTTTTATAAAACTGAGTTAAAAGAGTTATTTCGCCGTCACCAATAAAGAAACTCTTTGGTGCTTTATTAATTACTTCACTAAATATGGATTTGTATCCAAAGCATTATCCAAAATTAAATAAAACTTTCATAATTTCTCAATATTGTGAAAAAAAATACCTCTTTCATAAAATATAACGCTGGCCAGTAAACACAAAAAAGGAAAATATCATTAACACCTCCAGGTGCAAATGGAGTTTTCACTGTAAATTCGTAATGCAAATGAATCTGCCGGCTATGGTTCAACCTGTCAAAAGCACCCTCATTGTTACCACTCTCCGTCAACGTAGCTATGTATTCTATGTGTATATATGTGGTCAGGGCTGCCATGACAGGTGATGACTGCATGGATTCGATCGATAATTATAAACCAGTAAAAGTGGAGTAAAAAGGTGCTCTGTTGCTTTGACTGGTGATTATTTTTATTTAATCGTATATATGCCTAATTAGAATATTTGTGGGTTGTTTATCCAACAAATTTCACGTATGCATTTGTTTATACCAGGTTGCTTCGAGATCATTCTTAAGGCTAATGGGGTGTGTGTTCTATCACGAACATCCGCAAATTTATTATTTCTATTAAGCGATATCTCGTAAACTTGGCCGCGCTGTTTTCCATGACCATGACCACCAAACATGATCGCTGTCCATGACCTGGGCGTCGCGACCGGACGATCAGCTGGCGTAAATATTACAACAGCCGTTTAATATTAACATACAATTATATACAAGTAAACATTTTTTATCGAAATTTTGGTGTGTCGTCTTTACAAATCATAGAATATAACTGAATATTAAGATTTTTCATATTTTCGCATCGGTTCAAAACCATAATAGCTGGATTTTTTTTATACAATATAAAGAATGTATTCTTTCAAGGTAAATATCAAAAGATACTTTTGATTATTAGATTGAAGATAAGAAACTTTTTTTCAGGTAAAAAACCGAGATAACACACAATTTTTATACTTTTATAAAGAAAAATCCACAAAATAAAAGTACCTACCTATGATCAGAAAAGGATACTACTGACTTTAAGTTCACTCTGTATCTATCGACTCATTCGCATAGCAAAAATACCAAAAATAAACCTACTCATAAATACTAGCCCTTTAAAATTTTTTTAGCAAGCCAAAATGCTCTGGTTTGATTACAAGTTTAACGTAACTAAGACCTGTATATATTGGCATACATTATTTTGACAAATAAAATGCTGCCTTCCTTGAGATGATCAATTCACATTTGAACGTAGAAAAATCATTATTTTATGTATTGCCGCACATGCGTGCGTGAAACCGTTCCTCCTTGTAATAACTCTCATTGGACTCGGCGAGTTCTTGCGAGGCGCAACTTGTTGGGTACATATTAAAATCAAGCACCTCCGGCTCACGGTAGAGCCAGTTTTTCTTGGCGCGAACGTCTGTATGAAGGTCAGTAATAGAATAAACATCACTAGAGAAATTTACATTCAAGGGTCAATTCCAATGAGCTAGTTTTGTACATACCATCTGGTATCCACTACACAATATCTTCTTTCGACTTAAGTGAATGAACACCATTCGAACGATTCTGACCTACAAATTGTTGCCTGCAAAAAGAAGCTTTGCACAATGAACGGAAAGGTGTTAATTCTATGACGGGCATAACGGCCCTTATAACACAAACAGCGACCTACCATTTTGTAAGAAATATTGATAGCATTTAGTTGTTTTTAAACCTTAAAAAAAGGTTTATGTTTTTTAAATAATAGCATAAATACATATATTTTTAGAAAATTTAAAAATCTTTAGCTTAAATTATCATTTTAATATTTAAAAACTAACACAAAAATCTCCAATATTAGGCAAATTTTTTTTCTAAGTTGTTATACCATATATCTCAAATTATATTTATTTTATATGTGATGTTTCTGGTTTCATGAGCGGCTGACTTGTAAAAATGGTATTTCAAAAACATGGTGGCTTGTTTTTTTTTATTTTTTGCTTAATGTTTAAGGAAATTTTATTAGGTAATTCCCTGACATAATAAATTATCTATAATGTGAAAACTTGTAAAATTCGCAATTTTGTAGCATTCAGGTATGTAGCGCCTTAAGGACAGTAACTGTTGTTACCCCTCCCCCATTGCATCCCCCGATTAATTATATATTATTTTCACACGCCATTTTTCGTTAGATTCATTCTGTTTTCCAAATTACTTTATTTCTTTTCGCTCTATCAAGTAGCTAGTTTGAACGGTAATTCATACGCCTCTGTCGCGTTCACAAGGCAAAAGGGTATGGTCAGCCGCAAATTATCGGAAGACCATATTAGGAATATTAAGCTATTGGCTGTAATTACTTTTGTTTTTTTTTTAAACAAATAAATTAACATAATGTATTGTCTTACATTATTAGGTTATCTTGAATTTCATATGTGTAGGTATTGGATATATATTTTTATGTACCAAATGGCTTTACTGATTTTTCTAATTGCTGATTCTAATTAATGATCATCCTATAATATCTACTAGCGTAGTCGCCATCACAGTCTCTTTAAACTTACTCGTTTCAGTACAAAGGTAATGAAATTCGCAAGGCGACATTTCTGCTTAACCACATACTTCTTCAATTAATGATTTATTCAATTTGAGAATAATAACGACGCGAAAAGTTTTCTTCGCATGATTGAAAATATCAGATAAGAAGGCTAATTTATGAAAGTAATTTTTAAATTTAATTTAAAATATATCTGATTAAAATACTTACGGGTTATTCTTTCAACGACTTTTGACGTGCATTTTTTTTATATAATTATCTACGAAACCATAAGGAGCGGATATCTTTTCTAAAAAATTAAAGATCGTGTTTTTCACCCGGTATAAGCAAAAAAAAAAGATCAAAAACCCTTAAAGCAATCCGGTTTAAGAGTAAACATACCGAAAAAAAAAACATTCAAGTCGAATTGAGAACCTCCTTTCTTATTGAAGTCGGTTAAAAATATAAATAATAATTAAATGATACTCATTTTTCGTCCTGATTATATTTACCAATACCAGCGTTAGTGGTCCACTTAAGATGAGCCTTCGTTTATCTGGAGAGGTTCATTGCAAGCGGGCAAGGCAGCAACTCGGAAGGTCTCGTTAACACCCCGGGAAATAACCAATTAAGGCTGTATAGAGCGATTCAACCCCAAAGACCATATAATAAGCGTAAACCTTTTCTACGACGCTTATAACATAATTTTATATTGTAAAGATTTGGCAGATTTACGTTGGCAGTCCCGTTACACGTGTAATAAATAAAATAATGTAGTTTGAAAGCAGAAAACATTAGAACTAAAAAAATAGTACATTAGACGTTTTGTTTATGAAATGCCATAAATTTTATAGTATTTCTTAGATAAGGGCCTAAAACATATCTCAGTATACTTTTTTGATAGCACCAATCATTGGATCTAGGGGTGGGAAAAACTGGTTTTTCTAATAGGTCATACGATTCCTAGTGTTATTTGTTAAGAAACTATATCAAAATTCATTATGGTATTCGAGAAAAAAAATGTTGAAGTTTCTATTCTAAATAATGTAAACCAGATATTTTTTAATGGGTCCTCCCTCAGATAACAACCTCACTGGGTCACTAGGCCGCGGTCAGTCAAGATCGAGGTTAATGACCTGCATCGTTGTTCGAAACGCCCTATTAGGGCGGAGCTAAATGATTGCTGTCAGATGTCACTGGTCGAACAGAGGTCGGCCTAAGAAGAAGGGGTAACTCCTTTCCCCTTCTCTGGGGTTGTAAGAGGGATGCTATTGGTCGACAAATAATATTGATTTATCGATTGATAAGATCGATTTACACTACTTTTATTACAAAAATAATAAATTTGGTGATGAAAATTTTTCGCATTTTGTTACATAATTTCTTACTCTTAATAGGGAACTTAAACACCCCCTAAAGTTTGTGGGATTGATCTTGGGACATACTGTATATTAAAAATATTTCTTCGATTAATCGGATTTATGATATAAATAAAAGTTATTATACATAATTAGACGAATACAACAGGGAATTAAATATACATACAAAAGTACATACATATATAAATATAAAATTGAAAATACAATCATATTGTTATCATGGTTTCGTACCGAAAGATAAAGGAAGCGGTATTTGGCATATCGGTTTGAACAAAGCTGATCTCGTGGTGTGGGGAAAGATAAACTTCAAACATCCCGTACCTATATTTCCACGAAGTTGGCAAGCGTATCAACAAATTCCAAAAGCTGATCTCGTGGTGTGGTTAAAATGTTCGGCGCACGAAATCGACGTAGAGTTTGCAACGCAGTCAGGGCGTAATATAAATTTTGAACCCTTTCAATTTTGGATACATGTGTAGTCGCGTAATTAGTACTTCAAGATTGGGAGATATATTCTAGGACCCTATGCACACGGAGGAGAAAAAGGTCTTTAGAGCGACATCAACTTAAATTTCCGGTATATTCGAAAAATACATCCTAAACGTTTAAACGCTTTTACACCTAAATTTAAACTTGATTTTATTATGGTTTCTCTTGAAGTAAATCTGAGCACGTCTGCATTCAGAAAGAGACGTTTTTCAAGGTAATAATCAGAAAACCTATCTGGGTCGTCCTGTAATGTATTAGAGTCTGAGGGATCCTTAATTTTAGAAAATAATTTAAAATCGTCAGCGTAACCTAATACTTGTGCAAAACGAAAGCAAGAGAAAATGTAATTCATTTAGAAAAGGAACAACAGGGGCCTAAGTAGGTTACCTTGTGGAAAACCTGATGACATGCCAATCCGACCAAAATCTACCAATTGTTACACAATAAATCCTGTTACTAATACTCTTATATGAAAAAAAAAAAACCTAAGTAGATCACCATGAATATTATTCAGTAAAATTACTTCAGTTATTCAGTAAAAATTACTTCAGTAATTTTTTTTATCAGATTCTATGATCAACTTTATCGAAAGCTTTTCTGAAGTCGGTATAGATAGCACCAACTTGATATTTTTACATTCATTTTACATAATTTAAAATTTAAAGTTCGCAATTTAAAGTGCAATTTTCAGCAACGATCTTTTGTGTAAAAATTAACTGTTCTAAATTCGTGTAGTAGATATGTATATATATAGATATAAAATGGTTTTGTTATTTTTGTTATTAACTTTAATACTTTTTGTTAGTAGAAACCTATTTTTAGTTTTACATAGTTTATTATCGATCCATCAAATGTATTTTTTTTTATATGTACTGTGTAAAATTGTTGGTTTTTCCAATAAAGATAAATAAAATAAATAAATAAATAATAAGAAATGTAAAAATATAAACATTTTAAGTCAATATATATCAGATGCATAATTAAATTAATAAATTAGAAGCAATATACTGAGGGATATGGAGGTTTCCCCAGTCTCGGTAAGTATTCATAGTAATTGAAATTTTCGAATCAATTATTTTATATTTAATTAAATGATGTGTAGGCTTCATGAATTAAACATAATATTATCTTGAAATGTTAACTCTCTTTTCTGTCAACCAAAACCATTTATGTACAGCCATCATGGTTTTAGTTGTTCGATAAGATTAGTCATCTTGTAGTTTGCCCAACATACTCAGGTGCAGGCCGAGGTGTTGGAATCATCCCCAAACTGTCTTGTGCAGTCACGAAGGCCTGCTACAATACTATATATTATATGAAGAATATTTTAATATTAATGTGTGTGATGCAAGTGAGCGTATGTATGAAAATATGATTGATGTTGATTGTGTATGTGTGAGAAGTGTGTGTTGTGTTGTGAAATGCGAATTTATAACAGTTTTATTTATTTAACAGTTTTAACA
Organism: Neomicropteryx cornuta; assembly: GCA_020383195.1. Lineage (NCBI taxonomy): Eukaryota > Metazoa > Arthropoda > Insecta > Lepidoptera > Micropterigidae > Neomicropteryx > Neomicropteryx cornuta. Next base: position 42,402,514 of record JAHKQU010000018.1, read on the forward strand.
GTTTTATGATAACGTCAAAATGTCTCCGAGTAAAAGTTGTTGCATAAAAAACAGATATTATTTCGTTTAAATTTTTAATGTAAAATTGACAAAAATGTTTTACAAATGACAAAACCAAATCTACAACTGTATCTTTAAATAATATTAAATAATACTTTATTCCAAAAATGTTTAATTTATCTTATACTACGCACCACTAGTAGAATACATGTTTTGCGGGGTGTTATATATTAGTTCGGTCGCATGAATCTACAGTGCTTAAAGTAAAGAAACTTTTGAGCGTATAGTATTGGCCACATTACTTATTACATCACGCCGAGCTTGTCCTGTGAAAATGCGACAGCCTGCACATAAAATGATGCAAAGCGATGCAAAGCGTTGTGCAAATAACTTCTTTTTTTTGTGCGCTCACAAAAGGGCGAAAACACGTCCCGCCCAGACGCTAAGCTAATCTGCTGCGTTGCGCCGTTGTAGAATAATGGCGTATGTATTTTACGAAAAATAAGCATGAAATCAATGCACACTATCTTGTGGAATATTTATTAAATTATTTATCCGTTTTCAATAAGGTCAACATGGTTTTAGGGTTCCGTACCTCGAAAGGAATAAAAGGAACCCTAAACTTTAAGGGATTCTTTTAAAACTAAAAATAATAATAATGAATTTATTGGGTTTTAAATTACACAAACATATTTTTAAAACACTAGGGTCCGTAATAACGTAGGCTTATTTATTGTAGATTATTGTAGGCTTTATTTGTTGTAACATTGACATCGATTGAGAAAGTTTTTTTTTAATATTCAAATATTTGAACATTTTTATAAAAAAAATATACTTAGGTCTAGAGACATGAAATTGTATAAATACCTTTTTTATAAATACTACAACAAACTACCCGAGAACCATGGATGTAATTTAGCGCCGAAAAATAAAAGTTTATGGTTAGTACAAATAAAAAAAAATGTTCTTTACCAAAAATAGTTATCACAGACATAGAGTGCAGTAATATGATAGGTACATAGGTCGAATTCGGAATAAGAAAGAAGAGTTGGGAGATCGATATTTTTTTAGGTACCTAGATTTCATTAGAAAAGCTACCTAATGCAATGGGTACCATGTCATGACTATCTACGCGTTACCGATGCACTTGAACCCAAAACCGCCCTCAGTTTAAAAGTTAATCCATATCACTATCTTGTGAATACGATAGCTGCCGTAATTAGACCAATCACTTTCAAATTGATACATAAAACTTAAGGGCACAAAGTCTCGGTCAAAATCAGACCAGGGGCGGAAATGGGGAGTGTCGTAGTAAATAATGGGGGGTGTCGGGGGTAAATTTAAATACAAGTAGGTAATTTCGCTATACGAGACAAAACGGTTGCATTTGCCAATGCACATAAAAATCTCCAAAGTACACCTAACTAGAAAACTATTACGTTATTCTGGATGTAAATCAAAAGGGATATTATCAAATCAGACCCTTCCAGGTAGATAATACAAAACGAGGAGTTTATTACGGCAAACGACGGATATCTGAGAAGTTCCCTAATCCTTTAATCGACACCCCCAACGAATAACATCCTATGTCACATTTTGGCGGTTTTGAATTAGGATACTGTTCCGGGTCAGAAAAAAAATGGTTATTTTTCTGTATATTTTCACCTTATCCTTATCATTACTACGTGCAAAGATATCGTATGCATGTGAATGTCCTAAGTAAGCTTTTCAAGTAATATTTAATGGAAAAAGATCCCAATTCTAGTTAAGTACAGTATTATTATCGGAGAAGACTATTTTTACATGGAATAAAATCTTATGTCTTTAAAATCTCTTTCATAGTAATATTTTATTTACATATTACATAGCAATGGAATAACATCTTACAATGACATAAGATGTTTATCGGTAAAAAAAACATTAGGACTAGTTAATTTTTTTCGAATATGATCGTATGTAATGTCAGGATATTTTTCAGTGATATTTTGATAAAAATGTGCATAATCTTCTCGTTTCAAAACTGACTTACGGTGTTTTTCCGTGTAAATTTTAATTTGGTAGCAGCAACACTGGAAGACTTGAGACAAAATAGAAAACTTTAGAATCATTTTCTCATATTATTTAATTAGGTTTCATTCATTTTTCATTTTTCAATACATATTCTTGTTTCGTTATTTTGTAGTTTCAATTTTTTGGTTGCAATAGAGATTTTATTATTATTATGAGTTATTATAACAATAACAATGTTATAATATTAAGTACTATTAAACATATTATTATAAGAACCTATTATTATAATTATTTAATTAAAACCGTAAATACCTGTCAAATTTACTATGTTTCGATACATTTTATAATTGAAAAAATATAGATCGTATGTCAACATAGGTGCATTTGGAACATATCGTTCACTTGCTTTTTTAAAATGTACCATGGAAAAACATTATATTTAGTTAAGATTGTATTCCCTGAATTAGGTTTAAGATCACATGAAAAAAAAACGGAATAAAATCCTAAGTCGACATAGGATTTTATTTATGTTGATTTGCATGTAAATTTAGTGAGCACGTCTTCTAAAGCACATTAAATAATGAAATTTTCCTAAATTATGTTTTAATTCAACGAGTCCAATATAGTAAATTTTATTTTTTAAGTAATTATCCAAAAAAACAAAGTATGGAGATTTTTTAAAAATTTGTTTTGGCTCTCCTGAAAAGTTACTAAAAATGACTCGGGATGTTATTCGTTGGTGGTGTCGTAATGTCGATGTGGGTTTTTTTCGAAACTTGTTTGTCAAATATAGACCGCACGGTACGTTGCGCGGATGAGCTCGCTAGTGTTTTTAATAATATTAAGTTATTTATTTGATATAGTTGTGTTTTTTGAAATGGCTAATAGGTCTATAAATAATCTCAGAAAGGGCATGTCTAGGCTTGAGCGTAAGCTAGATAGCCAGTCGTCGGTTATTTTAGATTTAAAGTTATTAATTTTAATTCTATCTAACAGATTAAATTCGGTTCAGTGTGGTGTAAGTTCTGTGGGTAGTTTCGTCGCTGCAGATGACGCGAAGGAGCGGGTGAATGTGAAACAAAGAAAAAGCAAACGAGAAAGAGTTTGAATTCAAACGGCGTTGCCAGCAATCGGCGGGTCCAAGCGAAAGTGACGGTGGCCGAAACTAAGATCGGATAATTTCGTGAAAATGAGAGGATTACCTCTGCAGAAGTCTCAGTTCATAAGCGGCTAAGGGAATGCAATTGATGGTGTCTCAGGAGTGGAAGGTCTTGCCTTCCTGCACGTATGGCGTGTGAGCAAGGACACAACTGCTATCTGCTTTTCTTAAAAAGAAGATCTCACCTCTGCTTGCATTGTCTGTCAAGAAGCTTAATACTACAGGCCTTTATTCTTCTTTTAAGATAACTGTGCCTGAATCGTTGAAAGAGAAGTTCATGAGGCCTGATATTTGGCCAATGCATATTAGAATCAAGACTTGGATTCATCTTCGAAGGCAACCGGAATGACTATTTAGCCATATGCATGGCAACGCTATTCAATTTCAGGCGCGTCCGGCGCTGAATCGTATGATCGTTGTTCGACGCCTCTGCCTTTTCAAGACCGAAATTCAAGGCGTAAAAAATACTTTACTCGCATTCGGTTGCCTATCAAAATGTGCAATCTTTGAATAATAAGTCCGTCGATTTTTACAATGGTGTATTAGAAGGCGGATACTTTCTTGTAACTAGTATGCACGGAGACATGGCTTTCTAGTAATGTGTTTTCATCTGAAATATTTCCAGCTAATTATTCTGTGTGGCTCTCGGATCGCGGTAATCGAGGGGGGAGTGTGTTTAGCTGCCCTGTCCGAATTCGTTGTCAGCGCGAAACGTATGGTTTTGTTAGATCCGCCTATGTGTGAGTGTTTGTGGGTTAAATTAAATTTATCTAGTTGCTCGGTTTATGTATGTGTTGTTTATTTTCCACCTAAAACGAATGCTGATGAATATCGAATATTTTTTAGATTAGCTAGTGTTTTTTTCTGCATGCAAAGCAAAAGAGAATGCTTATAGTGACTTTAATTTGTATTCCGCAGTTAGTAGGGTATCTCAGGAATACGATATGTTTCGTAGTGCTTTAAATCTTAGGCAATTTAATTACATTCTTAATGCCAAGGGGAGAAAGTTAGGCTTAGTTTTATCGAATATGGATTTGTCAGTCGTAGAAAATAGCCAGCCTTTAGTTAAGCCGGTCGAACGCCATCCAAGCCTGCTGATTGAGTTTCCATTGTTCAGGACCCAGAAGCATTTGGTGAAAAGAATCGGGTCGTCATCAAGGCGGTGGTATTTCAACCAGGATTTATTTAATTCACTCGATATGCATTTATTAGGTGAAGATTGGGGGTCCGTATTGAATGAATCGAATATAGAAATATGTTTAGATAGTATGTATGCCAAGCTTTTTGAGATTTTTGACTTATCATTTAAGTCATTTCGTCTTCGGGTAGAATTATTCGTAAGTATTTCAAGTGGTATAACGAGGATATTATTTCCGACGTGAGACTCAAATCAGAGGCGCATTTTCACTGGAAAACTACGAATGATGTGAAACATTATACCGATTTTTCTCAACTCAGGGCAAAAATAAAAGTCAATATTACAAATGCTCGATTATTGTATCTAATGTGGAGGGTAGCATCCTTAATGACCCGCAGAGTATGCTCAAGATTTGAAAAAATCGTCATCAGCGTATGGTAATGTCATGAAATTCGGTAGCGAAGTCTTCACAGGCGAGCAGGATGTAGCGTCTGCGTTTGCGCGTTTCTTCAAATCTGTCTACAGTACGTCGCCCCCGTTACTTGACGTGACTTCACTCGCAGATCGGCAACCCGCGAATAATAACACGATCTATCTCAAATCGGTTAGTGAGAGAGATAGGTATGAACTTTGCGTTTTCGATATTGCGGAATAAAAAATCTGTAGGGCCCGATGGCATTCCAGCGAATTTAGTTAAGCACTGTGCAGAGAGTCTTGATGATGCATATTTTCAATCTCTGTATTTTCGGCCAGTGGCAATTACTTGTGCATTTGCTAAGGTATTCGAGATAATTCTGCATCGTTATCTATCTTTTAAGTTAAGTAATGAGATTTGCACGAATCAGCATGGGTTCCGCGTAGGTCGATCTGCAACGTCAAACTTACTAGTTTTTACTAATGAAGTAGCCTGCAATCTTGACGTAAATATTCGAACGGATGCGATTTATTTTGATATTTCGAAAGCCTTCGATAAAATAGATCGCGATATATTATTGAAAAAGCTGTTTGACGCTGGTTTATCAATCGATCTGTTAAACTTGGTTGCTAGCTATTTTCGGAATAGAAGGCAATATGTATCTTGCGGAGATTCAATTTCTGATACTTTTAATGCGTATTCTGATTGGTTTATTTTTTATTTTATTTATTAACAATATTTTTACTGCAGTAATAAATTGTAGTTTGCTGGTCTATGACGATGTGAAGATATACCGATCAGTGACTTCACTATCTGACGCGCAGCTTTTACAAGATGACATCAATCGTCTTGTAGAATGGGCTGCCGATAACAAATTACAATTTAATGCCTCTAAATGTATCGCAGTATCCTTCTCACGAGCTTTGCGTGAAAAGTAAGTTGTGAGTACTCTCTGGGTAATGAGATCATTGGCGTAAGCAGATGCGACGAAATTCGCGACTTGGGGGTTGTGTTTGATTCACGTCTAACATTTCATTTGCACATGCGAAGCATAGCTACTCGTGCCAATAAAATGTTGGGATTCGTGTTTCTAACCAGTCGATCTTTGAATAAGCCGAAGTCCATCTCGCTTTTATACTGCACGTTCGTGTGGAGTATATTGGAGTATAGTTCCATTATCAGGAGTCCGCATGAGGTTACTTACTGTAATAACCTGAAGGTTATTTAGAGGAGGTTTCTTAGATACCTCTATCTCCGTAGGTATGGATATTATCCAGAAATGTTTCCTACTACGTATCCATCAGCATTTGTATTAGGGATGTTAGGCTTTAACACACTAGAGTTTAGGCGACAAATCCACACTTTGTTTTATTTTTATAAGGTTATTCGCGGGTTCATCGAGAATTAATACTATGAGATATTAGTCTCTTTGTTCCGGACCGTTTTACTAGAGCGCGGAAGCATGTTATTTAAGTGGTTAGCATGTCGTACGTCGGTATAGACCGATTAAAAGAGCAGTCGAATTATTAAATTCCATTTCCGCGGAGATTGATATTTTTGTCTGTTTGCCCAATGGGATTAAAAATCTGCTTTCTATTCCGCCGTTGTAGGATCGGCGCGAATTATTTATTTGTTAATGTTTGCCTGGAGGCATTATTTTAATTTTTTAGCATGTTATTGTTCATGTTAGTGTTTTTTGTTTATAATGGTGTTTGTTTTTCTTTTGGTAGTTTAATTTGTTTTTACTTTAATTATAATGTACACGGGGAGACCTGTTAAATAAGGAAAAAAAATGTGCATAAAATTTCTGTCTCCATGCGAGTTGCTTATCTACGTATTATAAATAAGAAAATGATTAGAAATGCATGTAATTTGTTTAATAGAAATGTATTTCTTAATTATCATTAAACCCGAATGTAGGTCAATAGGTATGATAGCGCCGCATAATAACATGGTAATTAGTTTGACGATGCGGCGCCCCACTGAAAGATCTACATTTAATACCTACAGTTTAACGTAATTGAGTAATTATGTAGAATACTGTACACACCAGATAAATATTTTATTTATTTTTATTTTTATTTGTATAAGAAATGCTTACAGCTATACATTATGACAGTTACAAAGAAACAGATCAATAACAACTCAAGCCGACTACAGGCATCTCCAATTTAACACAAGACCATTTAACAGAACGAACTAGGATAAGACATATATATATATGTGTGTGTGTGTGTGTGTGTATTGCTCATAAATAAGTAATTTAGAATCTGCAGATAAACAAGATATTAAGGTCATTATTTAGAACTTAAGTAGATAGGTATTTGCTTTCGAAATCATTTATTAACTAAGTAAAGACTATAGATAAGGTTTAGGTATTTCGGTAATCATCATTGAAATATATTATAATATATTTGTGAATAGACGAATAGACACTAAGGGTAGTATATAGTATCAATTTGTATTGTTGAATTGTAATTTGCTGTTAAATTATTTTTTCTTTAAACTAAATTCGATAGTTTAAATGTTAATAAGCAGTTTAGAGAAACTTTATAAAAATTAAATCCGAAAACGGTATATCTATTGCCATCTGCTCGATGATCGATGTAATCGATGCTCAACACGTACGTCAGAGCCAAGTTGACCTATGCGTCCCCAGCCTGGTATCACCTGGCGGCCAAGACGCATAGAGTCGAGATGTAGCGAATCATGAACGTGGTTAGGCGCATCATCGCAGGTGCCCTGATCCACGTGCGGAACGCCGACATGAGCCGAGACTTCAAGGCCGAGTCGGTAGATACCGTTGTCTGGCGCCTCGCGAAAAACTTGATCACTCCCGCCACGAGCACCTGTGAAACATCGCCCCTCAACAGGGCGACACACCGCTCCTCTCGCGTCCACCTGACAGACGCAGCAGGCCATACCCGCGCGACTTACTCCTGGAGTAAGTCCACACAGGGCGGAGGCCACTCAGATACCGTATCGATTGCCATTCGTCGACGACCCCCTCAGCTCACCTGTCAACCCCAAAGTAATTCGGCCTTCGGGGCCGACTCACCCGAACCCCCAGACACAGGGGGCCTAACCAGCTCCTCGCTGGAACATTGCCTCGAGTAGTGTCCACACTACTCTCGGGCGCAGATACACTCTGAAAAATTAGTCAGTGCGTTTTCATAATCGGTTCGAGGTCAAGGGTCACTCTGCCCGAATTACACATACGGTTGTTTTTTGAGTTGTAAATTCGACTAAGGTTTTTAAATAGCTTCGGATAGTGGTTTGATATTCGTTAGAAATCATATAAATTTATCTAATATAGACTTTAGTATTACGCTAGATCTGTCATCAGCGTAATTTTATAGTAAATATTTTGCAAGAGTTTTTAGCAAAAGTTAAGCGAACTGTATGGTAAATAGTATAAAGCCAGTGAGGTATATTATTTTGGGTGAGCTTTTCACTGTATAAAAATTGCATTTTTTCCAAATCAAAATATTATTTTCATTTGCCTACTAATCAACACAACTGAACTGAACGACCATGCCACTAACTGCCTAATTAAGGAATTAGAAAATATTCAGGGGCCTGCCAAAGTCACCAACACAGCGGAGGCTGTATGATTCTGCTTGATGGCAGATAACCCTTACGAGTGAAAACGATAAAGAGATTGGCGACCATTCATATGTAGGTAATTATAAAGATCTGTGTCAGCCCGTTCTGTGCGAACAGATGGCTATAGGCGGCATAAATCAACGGGAAAAAGTGTCCGGACATACGTAGGCATACGAGTACATGTCTGTCCTCAGAGCGTATGCTATTTGCCCGGACAGGGGTGTTTTCCGAAAAAATTATATTTTGCTTAGTATATACAATATTACTTATCTTTACTTATCTTAAATTATTATTATTTAAATTTAACTTATCTTAGCTAACTTTTTTGATAGCACCAACCATTGGTCCTACGGGTGGCAAAAGGATATTGATTTGGTGTGAGTTTCACACAGACGTAGTTACTAATGTTCGGTCATATTATCAAGAGTTACTATGGCTCTGCCCATAAAAGCGGTATTTTCTCTCTCTTTTAAGATTAGATCTATTTTAAACTGAAGTGCTAGTTATCATTATATTCTGATGTAAAGCAATGGTCTTAAAAATAATAGTAAAAATACATTCTTATATATACATAAGCTTGTATTTAAGTGCTTGAATGCGTATACCAAATTTCGTGTCTATGCTGTTGTTGAAGATTCCCTTCGTCTAGAGCCATTACTATGTGTAGAATTAGGTCGCGCTCACCATAAAAATGCATTGTCATCGGAACTAAATCAACATGTTAAATTTTCACTCCCTAGGATAGGAGGAAGTGCTCTAAAACAGCATGCAAGATTTGACCTGAACCGACGTGAAGAAATTGCAGGCTGAATAAACCTTGTAAAAAAATACCTCCTTCAAAGCTATTGCGTTTAAAAAGCCAGTTTTGGTTACTTTTAGGCATTTCTTTCAGTATAAGTACCTATGCCATTAACAGCCGCTATTTTTAGAAAAATGTTACTTAGAAGTAAATTTTATGAAGGTTATAAAAAACTTTTTGTGCTCACAAAGTTTCTATCTCATCCACACACGCCTGATGAAATAGCATATTTTAATGCCACTCCCATTTCAGAGTTCGCCCTTACGATTGGCTAGATTGACTCATATGTATAATCTATATATTAATACCTGAAGAGAAAACTTTGTACTCCTTTTTAAGCATATTGCGACCACTGAGGAAAATGAGGTTTGGCATAGTTACGTGCAGAAAGCTAAAATTTATCTGTAACATGTGTTACAAATACATTAAATTTAATAAAATAAAACTCTGTTTACGTCCATACTACTAGAAATATGAATAATGTGTGATTTCAAATGTTTGTTTTCAATAGTATGTCAATCACAATTTAGATATGAAGGCAAAAAAGTTTTAAAAAAGTCATTACATTTTATTATTTAAATTAAATCCTGTCTGATTTTAGTTTCAGTATTTTAATTTTACGTTAAATTATTTTATTTATTTTTTTTACATTCCAGTATGCCTCGACGAGGAACATTGGCGGGTTGGAGATGTAAGACACAAAGAAGGAGGAGTATATTCACGTGAAATTCGAAATGATAATAGGCCGGCCAAATGGAAAATTAAATAATGTAAATAGTACATAAAACGATGAAATTATTTTTGCATTTAAAGCGCACGGAATGTCATCCCAGTAAATTGTAATACTTTTGATTGTGGTTTAATGCATTTACAACGCAGGATTTGCAATGCAATCATAAAGGTAGAGCAATTTTACCAAACTTAAGTCAAAATGAATCGTTTATATCATTGTAAGATGGACTTAGGACAAACGAATATAATTCAGGTAAATGTATAAATCCTTTTTTTTTAACTATTACTAACTTTAAATTTTATATTTCATAAGATATTACATAAGTATTAAGTGAATTAAGGCAAACAATAGACACTAATGACGTATTTGAACACGTTTGTAGCTGACCTAATACAAGAAAAATTATAAGAATGATTATAGAGTTATATTCACCTCATTATAGATTTAGAAGAACCTTAATAATGCTGAAATTTAAAAAAATAATGAATTAAGGGCGAATTTCGATCATGGGCGACTACTACTTTATATCATTATGTCAGTTATGCTAGTGACAGACAGAGGGCGCTATTATATTGCGGACGGTAACAACACGCTCAGGGAGGTATGTAAATTTGTATGAGGTTATATGGAAATGATTTTAATTTTCCGTCGACGGAAAAGGCACAGCCGTATTAACGGCTTTGCCACTAGGCAAAGATTTGCCGTGGCCCCGGCATTATTGAGAGTGTGTTCACCTGTAATGCTTTTTTTTTGTAGTGAAACTTCTTTAGTCGGATCTAACTCATAATTTTTCGTAGGCAGTGAATGAATCTAATTGCGAAATTCTCATTCGGCTAAACTCGGGAGAACGCTCGGAATCCGATACGCTTGGTCGATTAAACTCGGGCAGACGCATAGGTGTGATATACTCATTAAAAAGTCGTTGGGCCGAGCTGTCACGTTGATATTCATTTTATATTAATAAATTGAGGAAATATTGTTAAATCTACATGGCAGTACAGGGTGGTATATTATCAAATATATTATGACAAATTTAATGAAACTACCTTACAAAAAATTTACTTTTAACGTCCGTGGTGTGACGAAACACACAATCTGTGTAATTTTTGAAGTAATACTTCTTTGGGCCCGTTGTACTCATTGGGATGGGATGTTGGTCGAGAAACCGAGTCACGCGTAAGAAGTAATTTTTACGTTTGTCGAGTTGTAGGGTCCAATTGCTTTATTTACGAAATATGTTTGTCGCGTTGTAGAGTCCCTTCCGAAATTTGAAGCTAATTGTCTGTGTATTTTTTCACAAATTATACGAAAGTATACGAACTTAATGATAATGTATAGGCGTATAGTATAATAATGAAGAGTATATTGAAGAGAAATATATTGAGTAATAGAGAAAAATGTCTTATATTTCATTTATATATCCCGTATGTGTGTGTGTGCGAATGGCCAAAGAAGTATAACTTCCAACTTTTTTTTTAAAGCAAATATTCGAACAAGGTTGGTGAAAACCATCAAGAATGGCTATGACAAATTTACCCAGGACCCGAGGTTTTACAGCTAGGCACTATAGGCGTTAAGTGCATTTCTCACCCAGACTTCTAGCGCCTGTGATACCAACTTGTGTAAGATACTTCATTTCCCATCTCGCCTCTTGCCTGCGGCACTTTTAGCCCATTCGATGAGCGTTTTGGGTAGCCTTAGATGCATCAGTAGGTTATTTTTAGCTAGTAATGAAACAACACGGATATAATATTTTAATATAATAATAATAATAATTTTATAATAAATATAATACGACACTAATCACTCTTTTAAGTTTCTATATGCATAGATAAATACATAGATGATACATAGATGAGTTTTTATTCATTTTAACTGGCTAGTAATAAGTAATACCGTCCAACAGCTGCGCTGTTGTCAATTATTACCGGTATGTTTTTTGGTAGCATTTTGTGTGGTTCACTCACATAGCAAGGAAAAGAAACACAATCCTAGTGAAATTGGTAGTGATGCTAGATCTGATTGAATAGTGCTCAGACCTGGTGCAGAATGAAAATAGATTATCTGCCTTCAAAAATTACTTAACTTTGGAGGATTTGAAATTCCCACGCATGGGCCTTCAAACTCGAGTCAAATGTATTTGGAGACGTGCACTCCTCGCCTTATGTAAACCACCCTCCCCCATCTGGGAGCACTTTTCTACATTTCAATATTTTCTGGCCCAATTTTGAGTCCGTCATTTTGTACTAAATTCATGTTTTGGAAACTGTAAATTTTACACAATTAATGTAAACATTCAAATTGGCATAAAAATTAAAGTATGAAGTACCTAAGAAAGAATTGATTTTTATCAAAAATTGAAGCCATTTTATCAATATTATACTAAGTTTGACATGAATGTTAAATAAATAGTGGTTACGCCTTATTCGGGTCGATACAGCGATTTTACCGCTTAGAACTGCCCGCAGCAGAGGCTACTTTAATTAATTGACTGTGTTCAACTCGAGTTTGTGAATCATCTGTTTTATTTTCGCTCCATGGGCATGCTTTTCCCCCGACATTTCCGGAACTCCCCCCTCCCCCCTCCCCCCCTTCCTTGGACTAACCGAGGCGCGGTGACGTCGTTTTGACGTAAATGTACGCGTGTGCGAAAACGCTCCTGAACTTACGGCTAGGTAATTATTTCAGCGGAATGGTTGATGGAAATAAGAAAATCTTCAGGCGTAATCGTAGACCGATTTTGAAAAAAAAAAGAATCATGGAACGCTGTATTTATTAACTATTCACGACTTTAATAAATCTTTGGATTACTCCAGGATTATTTAAAAGTTTATGCACAGCACCCTAAGAATAGATCCTTAATATCTTTTAAGGAATATCGAAACATTTGCAATACCCAATTCAAAATAAATAGAAACCAATATTACAAAGAGTAAACGCTTTGTACAACTATAAAAGATATTGGTCATCCTTATTAAAACAAAAACATCTGGAATCAGATAGGAAATTAATTGTTGATTATGCAAATCAATTTTATTCCATTGTAGGATCGAACCTGGTGAGTAAAATCTTAAAGCGTCTCAACAAAACTAAAACGTAATTAGCTTGGAGCCAGACACTCTTATTTCGCCATTTAGACTAATATTTAGTTCAACAAACCATTCAGAAGTTTCTAAAGTTATTGATATTGCATTAATACTGATATAATACAGAGTTTAATAACCTATATTTTAGTACCTCTGTGGCATATTATAAATTTTAGTATATCTAAGTGTTTTTTGCAATAAGTGAAGAAGGCTTTCATTATACCAATACATAAAATGATGATATCACGGACGGTATGTCAGCAATAACGCGCCGAATATTCTCTTCCAAGGCGTTAATCGTGTCCGGCTTATCTGCGTAGACAAGCGACTTCACATAGCCCCACAAAAAATAGTCCAGCGGTGTTAAATCGCACGATCTTGGAGGCCACGCCACAGGCCCACGACGCGATTTTTACTTTATTTTAGAGTGATTTTTTCTAAATTTGCACTATTTGCAAACGTTGTTCAGGAGTAAGTCTATTCATTATGAAATGGCAAACCAAACTGAGCATAAATCAAGTGACAGCTGTCAAAAACACCAACTAAGAAAAACGTAGTGCCAGATTGAAACCACACCTCTAAAAAAAACACCCTATACATGTGGCAGGCATTAGGGCTCAAGTATTAATTGGAGGGAGTCAGTTCTTGACGGGACTCGCTCGTTCGATTTTCACTGCCTGTTAATCTTTCGCATACATTATGTGATATGAAAAAGTTACCAAGAAGTATAGATGTGTCGCAACTGTTGTTTTTTTGTGGTGTTTCCTCAAGGGTCGTTACTATAGATAAACCAACTTAACTATTATACTAAACGTATACTTCCTATTATATGTTTATGTACTACCTAAAATGTAATTTACCTATAGGCCATTTCTATGTATTTATGGAAAAATTCCTTCCTATTACCTATGGTACATACATTCTTCAATCTTGTACAATTGTATATTTATATATTTATTTATTTTTAAGTGGTACACTAACAAAATATTGAAATACATAATATGTTAACAATTATTCTTAAACACTAAAGTAAGAAAAAAACCTTTTCAATATTCAAATAAAAAGCGAAGATCACATGCATATGGAACATAAAACACAGATTATAATAAATAGAAACAATATAAATTATCTATTTTATAATACAAACACTACAAATATGGATATTATATGATTACATATAAAGATATTAACATTATGATAATATTTAAAAATATATTTCCATCGACAACTTGATGTTTATGTAGAATCTTCCCTTTAACGGGATTTAAAGTGTAGCCCTTCTCGTATTTTTAATATCAATTTCAATGTGCGGAATACGGGCGATGGTATGGAACGTTAGTACTAGACTGGTGTTCGGAAGAATGCAGTATAGTTTTCATGCCAAAAAATATCGGGTGTCGAAAGCCAAAGGTTGGCTTTCGCCTATAGCCAGCCAATCGCTCTTGTTTATGGCCAAAGATTAAATAAACTTAAGGTTGGCATTACTGTAAATTAATGCGTTCCATTTAAAACGAACTAATTAACGAAGCCGTTTTTACTTTATTCGTTATAATTTATTTATTCACCAGTTGTTTAACCCCGGGCTTCACCTCAGGTTGGCCGAGCTAGGACCTTCAGACGGCTTTAACGGCGCCTTCAGCCCCCGACGACTCGTGCCTACAGCACTCGGAGTAGGAAAAGTTTTATATAAAGCCCAAAAACACCTTCCTAGTATATTACTTAAAAAATACCCTGACAATCTTGCATCGCTTAGTTTGTGATCAAACTCTAAAAGATAACAATACTTGAGGTGTGATATCGTGGACTTTTCCTTAGGGCTTTTTAAGACCAACAATTCTGAAGAGCGTATGATACGAGAGCGCTCTAAAGGGTTTTTTTTTACGAAATAATTATAAACTATCGAGATTTCTCTCCTATTTTTAATTTAATATGAATATATTAGCGATAACTACAATGAAATCTGTCTTCCTTAGTACAGACATGGTAAAGACGTTCGTACACAAATGAATCAGTGCTAATCGCTCCCTATGTTTATTTTTAATAGAATTTAAATATGTAACTGTAATATGATTTTCGTTTTTTTTGTTAAATTAAATATGTAATTATGAATAAATAAATATACACATAAACCTTCCAGAAGAAATTCTCAAAATAATAGTAAAAACCGCATTAAAATCCATTGCGTAGTTTAGATGAACTAACGACATCGCTTTATACTATTTATGGATAATACAAAAATACGGGCCATACGTAATTAATTGTACAATAATGATACATTCTTGACGATTGACTACAAACAACTTTTTGTCCACTTAGAAAACCGCCTTCCTTAGTACAGACTTTAGTCTAGTTAGGAGGTCATACAGTAGTGCTCATCGCTCCCTATTACAGTGAAAGCATGTCATTATCCTTAAGTGACAACATTAGTCAACATTAATGAATTACAGTAAATAACTAAAATTAATAAATTCGCTACGAGGGTTCCGAACTAGCTGTGCTTGTCTAACTCCCTCGGGCAGAACGTGACAACAACACACATTTGCATATAACCTGTTTTGCTTTTAAATAAACACGCCAAATAGTCTCCTAATATTACAGACAGACTCTCATTGCAATAAACGTCTTTTATATGTATATTTATTTATCCATCATAATGTATTTAGAATATCTATTATAAAATTCACCGTACCTAAGTAGGCTACCGCCTGTACATTTTACCCAAGAAAATATACCTACGTATGTGTAATATTTAACGAAAATTACAAAAATAGGTACCTATTATGGATCTTGCAGATAAATCAATATCGTTTAATTACTGTTAAGTTTGTTTATTTTATTTTTAACGTGACTATTAACAAGTGAATCTTGCGAGTGTGATCTCTAGTTTAGTGATTTGTTAGATTTTCATTTGCATGTAAAGCTGTGGACTCACACCATCAATAAATAAATTAATAAATATCACACAAAAAAAATATATTTTTAGGCCACCGTCATAATTTCATACTAAGTATATTGCGTTGCGTTATCTAGCGATCTTAATATAACCAGTTGCATTAATACGATAGATTCAATCAAAAGTCGCTGCCAACGTAATAAATAAATATTTAAGTCATAAGAAGGTGCATGATTCGCAAAATACGCATATATTAAAAAAAACTATAGTTACGCTGATAAATTTAATTAAAGTAATAAAATAACGTTGAATTAAAAAAAAGATATAACTTTATTACATTAATGTAATATTATTTATATTCAGTTTATTATTTTTTTTAAACATATAAAAATTTTTGTAAATTTTCTTATATAGAAAGGTCTAAAAATTAATTTGGCATTATGCACAATTAATTATTGGTCAAATTGGTCCTTAATTAAATAGCTCATATGGGATTCAGTGGGAACAGGGCGAATGTATTATTTATATTCATTAGGAATCATCTACTGTGACTATAAATGACATCGCACTGATTTAGCGTTTCAAAAATGGCACTTTTAAATGTCGACAAATTGGTATTTATTAAATGGTTTTGAAGCGCAATGCCGTTAGGCGTATTTTAAAAGGCTGAAGCGCCCTTTCAGAAATGACATGACAAGGCAATTTACGAAATGCGATGAAAATCGCTATTACAATCGAACCGCCGTGCAGAATGGGTTCAGTGATGGAAAGCCATTTGTACGCACACTCGCCTCACTGCCTAAGTGATTTTTCGGCAAGATTAACAGTCGCGTAATTATAAATAAATTGACCTTGCGTGATTTAAAAAAAAATGGGTCTGCATCGGACCAGACGCTGGAAGTTATACTTCTTTGGCCATTCGCACACACCCACAGTCAGGATATATAAATGAAAACGTATAAAAAGGCACTCTAAGGATTTTACTCCTAACGCGTGACGCAGTTTCTCGACCAACATCCCATCCCAATGAGTACAACGGGCGCAAAGAAGTAGGTATAACTTCCAGTTTATGAGCTTTTGTTGTCGTTTATAGTAATTTGACAAAATGTGTTTCATCGTACACCCATTCCAAACATCCATCTCTCTCCCTTTCTTCATTGACAGCTAGCGATGTCTCTTTTTAAAAACGCCTATTTTAAATATTTGAAAAAATAAAAATAAAATTGGCATCAAAAGCGAAACACTTTTTACGTTAAGTTTGTATTTATAATTTCTTATATAGATAATTTTATTTGAACTTTTAATTTGAGTTTCGGGGTCACTGTTAAAATTTCACGCCCTGTTATTAAAATCTAAAGATTTGCAAATTTTGTTGACTGGCAAAGTGAACTAAGCCAATGACGCCGGCGCCATCTTGCGGAATTCACAATAATGCTGTTGCAAGTCCGAACGCGGCGATGATACCTATATAATTAAAATCTAACGCGTAAGGCGGTTTCTCGACCAACATCCCATCCCAATGAGTACAACGGGCGCAAAAAATAACTTCAAAAATCATACACTGTCAGCCGGTTATTTGAATGGGGACACCAAATCAGTAAAAATATATAAAATAATCATACACAACTTATTTACATTAAACAAAACACGGTCGAAAAAATATACATAACGTTATTCGTTTATAAGTTACACAAACCCTAATAAAAATATGTATTCGTAAAGAGAGTGATACGGTGGTGGTATTTATTTCTATTATCATTTCGCATTGCAAGGATAATAATGAAATAAGTAAAGAAATTTAACTAAATATTATTCACACGCGTAGTTTTTGTACGCCATCACACGCCAACTAATAACATTAAATTAAACTAATATTCACTAATATCATGCAAAATAAGAATAAGAAGTAATATTAACAAATAATCAAGAAGTAATAATAATTATCGTTCAAAAATGATAACAACCGCTAAAGATAAAATCAGAAAATATAAATTATTAAAACGTTAGCCGCATTGCCCAGATTCGCAACATTACTAAATAAATTTAAAAAATACAGAAATTGTATATAACCAATGATTTTTGTTTACATTGATAAATTAATGATCCGTAGTATAAAAACATATGAATATCACGTCTTAAATTACTGCGGCGTAACACAATATATTGTATACAGGCTGTCCCAAGACCATTCCCGCAGATTTAAGGGTCATGTTGTGTAACC
This sequence comes from Neomicropteryx cornuta, assembly GCA_020383195.1. Taxonomy (NCBI): domain Eukaryota; kingdom Metazoa; phylum Arthropoda; class Insecta; order Lepidoptera; family Micropterigidae; genus Neomicropteryx; species Neomicropteryx cornuta. The sequence continues at coordinate 42,420,574 of JAHKQU010000018.1, forward strand.
TATTATGTGTTAGAAAAACTTCCCCAAATCTATTATATTTTTTAACAGATGGTGACGATTATTTACCGCGCGAATTCCGATACCGCACCGATAGATCATGGCCATGGCTATGACGTACGGTGACAGCTGTGCGATCTCAACAAACCATTATTAAATTATACTTTTACTATTTTTACGTAAAGTTTACATTTTTTTTCTCGGTAAACAAATAACACTAGTAAAAGCAGGATCAATTAGTTGTTTTTTTCATTAGGAATGGTCTTGGGACACGGTCTTGGGATACAGCAAAGGTATGCCGTGACAACGTAACAAAAACACAAACAAATTATTATATTTTCAGTGCAGAAATGAACGAAAAAGCTGTCAAAAAAAAAGAAAATATTATAAAGTTGCATCTAAATCGATTCCTTTTGTAAGTATGGGGATCATTCATATTGTTGAGAGGATAGTGAAATTATTAAATTACTATTACCATGGTGATTGATTGTCTGTGGTAAGCATTAAAGATCGATACAAGTATGATCACAGTATTACTTACATCGCAAGCGTAAGTCAAACCACGATACACAAATTTGAGTTTTATTTTTCTCAAAAAAAAACCCATTTTAAAGGACTATTTTCATTTTAACTTATTGCATTATTTCATAGGCGAATAATATAATTTAGGAATTGCATGAAATAGTACTGACCTGATGAAGAGAACATAACCACGGCCGTGAAGGGCAGCAGAACTCCCAGTACAAGAAAGACGATACAGCCGCGCCTGCGAACGAGCGAGAGGCGAAGAGACGACACTAGAGCCATGGCCGCGCTTCGACTATGCATAACGCCACAACCAGATGACACCTGCACAAACACAAATTCACGTGAAAGATGTTTAGGCATAAATTATTGTACTTATAACATTATGTCATTCGAACAAAATAAAAAATAAATATCTCAAACATACAGCATACTTATTACTGCGTACTCTGGGTAATGAGATCATTCGCAGATGCGACGAAATTCGCGACTTGGGGGTTGTGCTTGATTCGCGTCTAACATTTCATTTGCACATGCGAAGCATAGCTACGCGTGCCAATCAAATGTTGAGATTCGTGCTTCGATCCAGTCGATCTTTGAATAAGCCGAAGTCCATCTCGCTTTTATACTGCACGTTCGTGAGGAGTATATTGGAGTATAGTTCCATTATCTGGAGGCCTCATGAGATTACTTACTGTAATATCCTGGAGGTTATTCAGAGGAGGTTCCTTAGATACCTTTATCTCCGTAGGTATGGATATTATCCGGAAATGTTTCCCAATACGTATCCATCAGCATTTGTATCAGGGATGTTAGGCTTTAACACACTCGAGTTTAGGCGACAAATCCATACTTTGTGTTATTTTTATAAGGTTATTCGCGGTTTCATCGAGAATCCTGTAATACTCGGTGATATTGGTCTCTTTGTTCCGGACCGTCGTACTAGAGCGCGGAAGCACACGCTATTTAAGCGGTTAGCGTGTCGTACCGACGTATACAAGTATAGTCCGATTGGGAGAGCAGTCGAATTATTAAATTCCATTTCCGCGGAGATTGATATTTTTGTCTGTTCGCCCAATGGTATTAAAAATCTGCTTTCTATTCCGCCGTTGTAGGATCGGCGTGAATTATTTATGTGTTAATGTTTGCCTGGAGGCATTATTTTAATTTTTTAGTTTAGTATGTTTCATGTTATTGTTTTTTGTTTTTCTTTTGGTAATTTAATCTGTGTTTACTTTAATTATAATGTACATGGGGAAACCTGTTAAATAAATAAATAAATAACACCTGATTTAACATATATATAATGATAAGATATTTAAGCTTTCGCCATTCGGCGTCGTCAGAAAATAGATGAAAGATGACGTTTAAAATGTCATAAATTCGAAAATCGCATTTTCAACTAAAAGATAGATATATCCAGCTACTACAATTATTATTATATAATTGCAGTTATATTTGATGATTGTTTTTTAATAGCGGCAAATCGCCTGAAAAGATAAATGACACAATCTTTTTATAAAGGTTCTAAAGAGGTCCTGTACTTGAGAGCGCAGGATGTCGGTTTAAACCCAGCGATGAGTTTTATAAAAATGCATTTTTAACTCTCACCTGTCCTCTTTAGTGTAAAATATTTGGTAGCGTCGCTATGAAATAATATACGGTGTTCGTTATCACAAACTAATAACTAGAGTTAGTTCCATCAAAACATTCGAGCGGTTAAAAACGTCTCGTATATTAACGAAATATCGGCGCGAATAAGAAACTTCGAAGTTCTAACGAATTGTTTTCAGTTAGAGCCCGTAACTCGTTGAAATAATTAAGACTTTTAACCTTAGAGAATCTCAGATAGCGTCGCTATGCAAATAGGGTGTGCGTTATCGTAAAATTATAATTAGAATATCGTAAGTGAATTTATTGCGAATACCAACTGTAATTAATTTTATTTCAAATAAGTAAATCACAGCAGGTGAAATTATTTGTAGAAGATAAAATTAATAAGTGTAAGAATAGTAACAAACTCTCAAACTGTTTTGAAACAAGTAAATTGTGTTAATGAAATTAATTTGCTTCAAAATAAACTCTGTGTACCTAAACTGTTGAGTTTTTTTTCTATTTTCCAAGTACGATTTTCAGTGTTGTAATAACCAAAAAGGGCGACCTAAACCAATCTAAACCTTAGGCAAAAAAAAAACTAGGGCGTTGGCTATTGGAAAAGATATTTGCACTACGTGGCGTCCGAAACAAGATTGCTTCCAGAGGAGAGTGAAAACGGGCGCTTACAACGCCTGTCCTCTGGAAATCCCCGTGTACAATCTCTGGCCGACTTCAAGCTGGAAAATTGTATATCTAGAATATAGAAAAATCTGACAACACTGAGATAAATAATAATAACAAATGGAGTAATATTTACATTAATTACTATGAGGATCGGATCGAGGGGTTACGGCGGGGCTGGGGGCGGAAATGGGGTGTTAGGGGGAAGGTTGATGGAAGCGGCGTGTAATAAGAGGGGGTTGTGGAGCTGTACGGGGGTGTAAGGGAGGAACTAAATTGGCAATGGGCGCGACACCTAGCCGGATGGGAGGACAAACGCTGAAATTGGAGCGAGACAGCAACGATCGGGTGGCCATATATTGGATTTCCCAAGAATATTCCATTGGGATGACGAAACATCTAAAATAGCAGGCAAGAGTTGGACACGCGTCGTGCCCAACATGGGTAAAAGTTGAAGTAGGGTAGCCCAAAATCCTAGATATAGGCACTCCAGGTCAAAACATAATAATAATTTCTAATCTCTAGGCAACTGAGTTAGATGAAAACGGCATCCTATATACACTTATCTGCACTTATCTGTATGAAAAATAAAAAATCATACAAAATGTCACTAGATCTACCTTTTTATTTTTATATGTAAAGTAACCATTATACATATAATTGTTATTACTTAGCTGTAATTTATTATTTAAACTACAGTTTAAAATTATATAAATATCATTTCAAATTTATAATTTTAAAAACATATTGATAATATAAGAGTCGAAGCGTTTATGATAATTTGATGAATGTTGGCCGGATGTGTTTTTTTATCTCGTATGGCGTATTTTCAGTATTGTGTAGTATCGTTCCATGAATAGACCAACGTTTACGATTGACTTGGAATTTCACTAGATTTGAAGCAACTGCCGAAGGATTGTATGATTTTCGGTACAAAATAAAAATATCAACATTGATTAAAATATCATGAATTTTATACCTGTTGTTTAACAGCGAGTTGTCAAACGAGGTTTAATCCTGAAATTAAGTACCTATGGTTTTTCTTGTGTGGCCTTTTAATTAAATTATACATAACTATTAATGAAAGCGTCATTCTACGTGCCGCGTCATTTAATGCCATATCTCTGCTGCAGATGCATACATGATCATAGATTAATATAGAATAAAGAGGAGAGATTAAAACCATTTTTATTTATATTTATTGGGACTTTATTTAAAAGGTGAGTACACATTTTTAAAAGCGAAAAACACAAGGCGATTTTCGCCATCAATGATTATGTGGTTCATAAATCAAAAGTTAACTACGGATTGAACATTTGGACAGTTATTATTTCATAAATCAAAAGTTAACTGTTGAACATTTGGACAATTATTGTTAAGTTATTTCTAGATACTGAAGTTAAATTGGATACAGTAAACAACCGGTCTGAAAACGAAAAGAGTTTTTCATCCACGGTTAAATGGTGGTTGTTGACACAAGCAAGACTAGCCCCGATTATACTGTGAGAATGGTTGGTAATGTTTCTAAATCGTTCTTCTACATTTTCTACATTTCGTATTAAGAAAGTTAACATTATTGTGTATACTACACAACATTATAAGTACTATACATTATATTAATTTCATTATTCTTACTTTGTCTGCTTCCATGCTCTGTTTCCGATCTTGATTGGTTATGTGTTGAGTTATAATTTTTACTTCAAAATGGTTGCCTCCCTTTTTTTAGTATCAATACTTCTCGCGAGATTTATAATGAATGTTTGCTACATTTTTTTTAAATTTGGATAAGTTCAGCATCAATCGCAGTCGAAACTATTTCTACGGTCCCGGTAAAAGTGATTCAAAAAAATACCTTTCTATGTTTTTAATCCTGCCATAAAAACAATCTTTACTGTTTTGACTGAAAAGTGTGCGTGGTAAGATTTACATTTAGGTTTGTTTTATAAGTTAAAGTATAGTTAAATCTATATCTTGTTATTATTAACGTTTATTAAATTAAGTTCTCTTACACTAATATCTGTAGTTCTCATTTTTACGCAGCTAACGGTACATTGTCCGTGGTATTTATTTTATTTCGCGATATAACAACTTTACGCTGTGCAATAAAAACCTATAACGGTATACTTTATCGTTGCTAATAAAAAGTTTTATTCTCGAATAACAAATCGTTAATATTTTTATTATGACGTCTATAATATATCTGACAGAAATGAGACCTAAAACCTTTTAAAGCGTTAAATTATATTGTATTGTATTTCTGTATTAGCGATAGGAATATTTTCCTTTTCCCATTTTCAAAGTAGTAAACATTGAATAAAAATCATGCCATATTTTAGGTTAAAACGAATATATTCAACAAATTATCTACTACCAATATTAAATACAATCTTTATTATATTTCTTTTTTTAGGAAGTATAAATGACATGACTTTCTCAAATGTTTCTTTCTTCCTTCAATTTTTTTGGAAAAATTGTTATATTTTGAATAATTCCGATACGTATTTTTTTTTTCTAAAAATTGTTAGCTAATTATAAAGCACCAAAAATTTATGAAGTACGACATCCCTCAACAACGCCCACAAATAGGAGATTCTATGGAAATTAAAAAATCGAATAATATATCAATTATTTAGCTCGCTTTTTTGTCGATGAAATTCGAAGAGGACCTTTGTTAAGCGGAAAAATCTATGCCTTAACTAATAATACTTAAAATAAGGAAAATAATATTATCTTTTGTGCATATAACAATAAAAAATAATTATTTTTTTTTAAATTTGGTAAGACAGTTTTCAATCATTTAACAGTTGTTTACTCAAAACTGTCTTCCGATTAATAACGGTACGGTATAAAAAATACGGTTATAGATTTCGATTATACCACATATAGTAATAATATTTTTAATAAAATAATTTTAAAATAAAATGCATAAAACGTTATGCACTACACAGACACAATGTCTATGCAATCAAACATTTAATTAAATATACTTCATACAAAATAGTAATAACATATTTTTTTAGACATAAGGTTTCTGATATTAGGAACGACCTACGAACATTAATTATAGTAGTTTTGTAAGCACCATCAATCATTAGGACTAGGAGACCAGTAGGAGTAATGGTCGGAAAATGTTGATTTGTGTGTAGCATAGATGTGTAAATATTTGGTAGGCATTTTTTGACCACGATTACATCAAAACGGTTCTATAACTCTACTTTAAATGTCGTAATATATTGTGTAAGTAAATTATATAAAATGGTGGATATACAGGTGTATTTTTATTCACTACTGCACGGAATTGTAATGTGTTCATTATACAGGACACTACTATTTGAAACGCTAGCTGTCACTTTCTCTCGCTGAGAAGCAAGAGGGAAAGCGAATGAAATATTGAATTTTGCTATAATATAATAATCTACACTTGCCTAACTATGGGTTGATCTTTTTTATTTTTAGATCTCTTTCCTATTTGCGTAGTTAAAAATTTATTTAGATTTTTTGGTTTTTTAGCCTAACCTCAAATTTGACCGTAAAATTTGAAAAACTCATATTGCTTTACGGTCATATATATTTTTGAAAATCCTAGCCCCTGTATGGGACTCTCAATTGAGTTAAATTTAACTCAATAGGGAGTCTTAAGTTAAAAAACTATTTAAGAGTAACTAAAGATAAAATTTATTGATTGAGAATTGGTAACTAAAAATAAAATTCTTTTCCTAAAAACTTCTATGTTTCAGTGGCAAGCACCATATGAATTTATAAGAGCTAGTTGGGTTGGTCAAGAAAAAATCCGGTTTTTACCTACTAACTCTGATAGTAACGAAATTTTATCTTTATAAACTTTCCATTGAGGGGGGGGAGGAAGTAACTTTCGGAATTTTTACATACAGAATGTCCAGTAAATAGTAGATAAAACTTAAAGAGGGCCATTTGCATAAAAAAAGTTGCAGTCGTACTTTTTAAAATAAACATATTGTAAAATAAACGTACTTTTAAAATAAAAACACTTTAACAATAAACATACGTTTAAATTATACATACTTTTAAAATAAATATACATTTTAATTATACATACATTTAAAATAAACATACTTTTACAATAAACATTTTTTTAAAATAAACATATTGTAAAATAAACATTGTTTTAAATTATATATACTATTAAAATAGACATACTTTTAAAATAAAGACATATTTAAAATAAAGATACATTAAAATAAAATGGCTTTTTTAGTCATTTTAATTGCATTGGTAGTAGAGTTTTGTATTGCTCACGTTAATAATTTAATTACTTCTTATCGATCGGAACGAGTGTAGATTTATAAGGTATAGATAAGATGCCGTTGATGCAAACAGTATGCAAAATATTGTGCTTTTACGGTTAGGTGCGAGGTAGTTAGTACCTACTGGTGGGTTAGCTGCAAGAAACTCGTAGATGTGGATCGCAACCTGATGTTTATCCCAATTACTTTCAATCTGAGATTTATATATCTAGATAATAAATTCAATTGACAAGCACACATTAAGTACCCGTAACCTCAACCGCCAAGCTTTAGAAACCGCATTTGTCATATTCGATCTAGCAACCAAATAAATTGACAACACATACATTTTTTAATCTTAGATGCATTCTAACGCGAGTGTGCATAAGGCCGCAATGTTCAGCTATAGAAATCGCAATGTCTAAAATTTTCTAGATCACCGCAATCTTTAACATTAATAAGCTTTCATTAAATTCAATATTCCTTGATTAGGTTCAAGACTCACGATGCGTAATTATTACTTAAATTTTTGTATGTTATTGAAGTAGGGCACTGTGACTACAGTCTTAAATAAAATAATAACATATGATTTTAAAACAAATATTAATGCCATGTGGGTATCTAAGCCACGCACAGTATTTCCACCTTCAATATTTTATCGGCTTAAGGAGAAATTATTATTTTTAGTTTAAATAAACCAGTTGTATATCTAATTCAATAATATTATTTTTTTTAAAGCTTATACCTATTTAACTTGCAATGTTTGTATGTCGGTTTAGAACAAATTTTGCAAGTTAAATTAGAACCACTGCCTCTTATCCTACGGAGTTGAATTTTGACATTTTGGTTCAGATCTGATGACAATGCATTTTTATGGTTATCGCGACCTGATTCTACATACAGGAATGGCTCCAGACGAAGGCATTCCTCAAAAGTCAATAGCATAGACACGAAATTTTGCATACGCATTTAAGCACTTAAATAAAATCTGATGTTTAAAAACGTATTTTTACAATTAATTTATTTAATTTTATTTTGCATACAAAAAAAAGTGACCTCAATTAAAATAAATGACAATATAATTTGCTTGTTGCTACCAAGGGAAAATTCGTCGTGGAAACACATATTAGGTATTTATATCCTGATCAGTGTATCAATTACTAAATTGCTGATTTTTCTGTTTCTTTCCATCACTGCAAAATTTTGCAGTTTCCTATTACAACCTACCCAACTTTGCACTTCAGTCTACGGACAAAACAAGGTACTTATACAGTCTTACTGCTTATACAGTGGCCTTTTATTATTTTGATAGCAAAATAATAAAAGGCCACTGTATAAGCAGTAAGATTTGCGATTGTTCAATTGTCTCTGAATGTTTATAAATAATGTGTTAATGGAACATCTGGCACGGAATCAATTATCGAGAAGTTAGTATTCATAAACGCTTGAAGGATTTGCGAATGAAAATGGGTGTTTTTTTTTAAATGTTACGAGCTAAGGTTTCTTACGGCCGTTTTTACCCTTTCCGATTAAGGGACGATTTTTATAAGCCGGCATTTAACCGTCGGTCAAAGAGTCGTTTTCGTTTTCCCAACTTTTGGTTAAGTGACGGTTTATTGGAACTGCGTTCATCTTTTGGTCAAACGTTTAGTTTTACTTATAACACGATCGGTGTAACACTGTTAGGTAGATTAGGTTAGGAATTCAATGAAATATTATTGCAATAGTAAAAAAAAAAGAAATAATATTTAAGTAAAATATTAATTATCCTGTAAACGGAATGCTATAATTTCATGTCATTATAATCATGTCACAGAATCATGTCGTAGTCAGCATGCCGTATATTCAACTTTGATTTAAATGTGAAAATTAAAACTAATATGGTGATATTATTTTTACTAAGTACCTAAAGGTAAGATGAAATAACTTATGCATCTAAGTGTGTTAATTATATTTACGACTATAATTATAAGGCGTAGATATAAGTAATCAGCCGTGAAATGAAACAGTACATATGATAATTAGGTAATATGAGTTCATTAGCATATAAAACAAGAGATCACGCTTGTATCTGAAAATTATAATTTGTTTTCAATAAGTACGTTAATGTTACCTATGCTAGTGAAATATTCATTTTGTGTATATCTACAGTAAATTCAGGTAAAATTAGGAAATTGAATAATGTTATTTTTCATTATACATTTTATATAAGGACAGGTCGAAAGGTTAATACTGAGTGGATATATTTGAGACTCATATTAAGAAATAAGGTAAAAATTGATAAGGTATTACCAATCAATTTAAGTATTTAGCATAAGGCTGACAAAAGGTAACACATTGTAAACATGAAAAAACTTAATATTAAAAGGTAAAATCATTAAATATTTTTAATTTGAGATTTGTTTTTGTGAAAATGGCTAAAGGTAGAGCTTAAAGAAGGTCATAAATTGTTGCGTAAGACGACAAAGACAGACTGCATCTCGAAAAGGGATATCCTGACTCAAAAAGGGTTGGTCAAAATTGTCAAAATGAAAATCGACCAATGAAGCGTACATAATTATCTAGTTCAGCCAACCATATCTTTTAAAAGGCATCTGCCAATCACAGAAAACGAAATTTGTTGACCTATGGAAGAAAACTGGATTGGTATGAAATGGCCTTTAAAACCGTCATACGCGCAGAAAATAGTGTTAACGAGATATCGGCGCGAATAAGAAACTCCGAAGTTCTAACGAATCATTTTCAGTCACAGCCCGTAACTCGTTGAAATAATTAAGAATTTCAACCTTAGAAAATCTCAAATTATTATTATTAGTTTATTCATTAAATTTACAATTATTTTATTTTATGTACCATAGCGTCATTATGCAAATAAGGTGTACGTAATCGTAATATCATAATCAGGAAATCGCAAGTGAATTTATTGAATTTATTAACTTTAATTGATTTTATTGCAAATAAGTAAATCACAGTAGGTGAAATTATTTGTAGAAGATAAAATTAATAAGTGTAAGAATAGTAACAAACCTCAAACTGTTTTCGAATTAAGTAAATTAATTGTGTCAATGAAAATAATTTGTTGCAAAATAAACTCTGTGTTTTTCTTCCATTTTCCAAGTACGATTTGCTGTATTTTAGTAACCAAAAAAGGTGACTTGTGGTCCATTCAGGTAAACCAATCTAAACCACAGGCAGAAGAACTTTTGGAGCATTGCAGAAGAACTCGGCACTACGTGGTGTCCGAAACAAGTTTGCTTCCAGAGGAGAGTGATGCCTGCCCTCTGGAAATCCCCGGGTACAATCTCTGGTCGACTTCGGGCCGGAAAATTGTACAATTATCTAGTATAATATTATTTTATATTTGACGTGCCATATAGCAAAACGATTGCATGAATGGATGCAGAAGTCTTAGTAAAAGTTAAGCCCATTACGGTGAATCGATCAGGTCAAATTGATAACGGGATAAACCGTGGTGGCTGCGTTCCAGATTGCTCAATGCTGTGTTATACAGAGATGGGTTTTGACTATATCAAGTTGCCCGGAAGATTAGAATCCTCAGCAATTAAGCGATGACTAAGAAGAGATAGCATATCGACTGAAAACCTAATTAAATATTTCCTTTACCTGTTGAAACTCTTATTACGAGATTCTGTAAGATGAATGCCTATAAATAACAATGTATTTCGTACTCAAAGTATAGAGGTTTGCAGACCTTCTGAATTATTGAGCCTGCAAATATAGGCGATTTGGAGTATTCCAGCTGTACTTCAGGCGAGTTCACATTTAAACCAGCCACTGCAGTGGGCAGTTTTAACGATTAGTATCGCTATATCTGCCCGAAAGAAAGTGAGATCATCATTTAAAATAAAATAAAAGACGGAACATAACTATTAAAAGTAATTAAGTATTTCTATTTTATACATAATGAATCATATTTTATCTAAATAATCGCAAAACAACCCTTTATTTGAAGATCAGAACGTAGCTAATATAATAATGAAGCAAAAAAAGCGTGCCTCGGAGAAGTATCAAATTGCCCCCAGAAGGGGAGCACAAGCGCAAAAAACCCTAAATGAGATAATGGGCATCAAATTCAAATACAAATATTTATTTCCATTAATACAAAACGTATATTAAAAAGATTATAAAAAATTTATGACAAGCAAAACAAACAAATCATCAACAACAATAAATATTCATTAGAAAGTAAACCATAGAGCAAGCGATAATTTTAAATACAATCAAAATATTAAACCGATAAAAAATAAATAAAATAAAAAACAAAGAAACAATAAGAGAATTATTTGAATTCATTTAAACTATAAATAGTTTGTTCGATAATATACCCTTTTAGATCCCTTTTGAATGTATTGCAATCATCAATTTCCTTTAGATTTGCAGGCAACATATTGGAATATTTCAAAACCTAAGTATTGGCAATTGTTTTGAACTTAGATGTATGGGCTGGTACTGATTGAACATATTGAACTGATTGAACATATACATCACTCACCCACTAATATCGTAGGTTCCCCCTGAAATGACACCCGTTCCTCTGAGTAACTCCCATGTTACGACCCATGACATCACATTTTTTTAAATGCCGCGTAACTCTCTCTGCTACCCACTAGATCCGAGAACCGCACAGACCTCACGTTACCACCAATTTTGTGAAGCATGTCACTTAAGTTGAAACTACACAACACCCTAATCATTAACACGGAAAACCTATTATAATGTTTATTTAAGTGTTTCATTGTCAGAACATATGCACGCGTGCGCATTTGCTTTTGTTTCGCGAGACCGCTGCGTTGGTAGGACAAAGGCCGCTTCGAATAGTCTCACTCCCATGGCAATACAAATAGCTGCGGTGTTTGATACTTATACTCGTATATTGTTACATAATATTATTATAGCTTGTCTATGCTCCGCCCCACCCACGCATCTGCCAGCCACCGCCACCAGCCAGAGGATTTTTTGACTTGGCTATAACCTGGTGGATATAACGTGGGGTTTGATGCGTTGTTTTTATGTCTAGCAAGCAATACAATAATTTAAAGGTGTAAAAAGTGTGTTTTATTGACAATCCACGCGTATCAATTCAGAAGTGGCATGAATAACGTTATTTTTATTATAGATTTACGATTATAGTTATGTTTGAACGCTTTTACGGTTAAGTTCGGTGATATTTTGACAAAAGTTTGACTTTGTTTTTTGTAAATTTGTCTCCGTTTTAAATCAAGTACCTATTTATCATGTCCGGACCGTATTATAGCGGTTATGGAATGCCACGAAAACGTAAAAATAACTATAGTGATTCCGACGACGAATAAAATGAACGACCACATGTGCTGATGAAACTAAAGAAACTCTCTATGCCACAGCGCGTCCCAAATCAACTACATGTAAAGGCCGATATCATCCCGGAATTCGACCCGGATACGAAATCAATAAATGTTACCTCTTGGTTATATAAGGTTGGCCAGCTCGGCGGCATATAAAAGGGGACGAAATGGAAAAGGCAACCGCTTCGCACTCGCCTACGTGGTGCACCCAGAGAGTGGTATGATCAGCTCGAGGAATATGATCTCTCCTGGAATGAGTGGAAAATAGCACTTATTCCAGGACTCATTTCGACGTGCCGACACTCTCGAGGAGATGATGTCTCGAAAAAAAAAACCAATGAGACTATGACGCAATATTTTCATTGCAAAATAGCGTTAATTCGGCGTTGTCGCCTCGATAATGAAGCCGCAATATCCTGTATAGTACGTGGCTTACCTGATGAATAGCGACCTAACGCTAAAGCGTATCAATCAGGCAGCTCGCCTGAGGACCTTTATTATGGGTATTTGTCCTCCCTGGATGAGTACAAGATGGGACATGAAATTGCAAGAAATGAAGGGAGATTTATCAAACGTGATAAAATGGACAATCAGCTTCCAGGACCATCGCAGACTGGACCCAAGCATACGACGTTTATAGAAAATTAGTTGGTTACATAATATTTGACAATATTTTACACTAATAAGGTGAGAGTTAAAAGCGCATTTTTATAAAAATCAGCGCTGGATTTAGACCGACATCCTATGTTCAGTCCTCAAGTACAGAACCTCTTTAGTACCTTCATTAATGTTTTGCTATCCAACGCTTTATCAAAAAATTAATTAACTTAATTAATGAAATAAATTAATTTTTCAATTTTGTCAAAGATTGTGTCATTTATCTTTTCATGCGATATGGCGCTAAAAAACAATTATTAAATTTAAGTCAAATACTTTTACAACTCAATTATATAATTACATAGTATACTTTTCCTCAATCTCATTGCTGAAAAGTTTAATGTCACGTTGCTGAAAAAATAATAGATTTAAGATTTGAAAATTTTGTCCACAGAGGGAAGTAAACCAGTAATTTCCGCCGCCCTCTCTAAAGGTCTGTACATACATTTTCTGTTAGCCAAGGATCCAATGTCATCTGCGACTTTTACCGCACGAGAGGGCGTTTGTGCGATTCGATTTCATACTCTGTCATGTTGCCAGTTCACCGGTAACCGCTTTTTACCGATCTGAGTAATGTGTTTTTGAAGTGAAACATCTTTGCTGCAGCAATCGTTACAGGCAGCTGTGGCGTATTTATTTTTGCAAATCTTATAAAAACCGTATCATAATGCAAAAATATCTTGCCTAACTAGGCTTACGCACGTTCTAAGGAAGATTCTTTTATTAGAAGTCTTATTGCCGCGTCGAAAAAAAAAAAATTAAAATTACACATAAATAATAATCACAAATAGATGGAATGTATATAAACTTACATACTATAAAACTTGCACTACATACACTTGCACTACACTACACTTGCACTACACTTGCACTACATGCAAACTTACATACTTTGTATTAGTATATAAATACTAATACAAATTTATATAACAAAATAAATATATATAAAATTACATACGAACATACTACTACATATACTAAAAGAACTACCTAAACTTAATTATTAGTTTTTAATATTTATTTATTTATTTATTTTAAATAATATAACTATAAATTTATGCCAACAATAACCTCTGCCTTGGAGAATTAACAATTTTGTCAAAAACAAAATAAATTGATTTCCTTCAGCAGTTTTTATCTTTGTATCCAGGGAGTTAAAAGCTTTCGGCGAAAGAAATGTAAACTGTCTTTAACCAACTGTCTTTAACTGTCTTGTCTTGTCTTTAACTGTCATTGTGTTAATTGTCTGGGAGTTGTGAATTTTAGGTCATTTGCTTGTCTGGTTCATACGCTTGGTTGCGTTCTTACACTTTCATGTAATCTTTTCTTATACATTAACATTATATTTTTAGTGAATAATTGTCAAATATCCCAAATTCTTCATTCGTTAAACAATGTCTCAGGAGTATATCTAAATGGTTTCTTATTTATAACTCGAATAATAACATTTTGTGCTTTTTTTTGAAGGGTGAACGCCTATACCGTGCTCAAAACATTCGCTGTTTTATCGTTACATTTGTAAAAAGTGCTGAGTAGTAATATTAACTATTTTTATAACCCACTCGCATTTCTATATATAAGTAACTGCGATCGAGGGTCTATCGTGAGCGCAAAAGTACATAGTGTGCACAGTACACTACATAAAGCTATGTACACATATTATGTAATTTATGTAGATTATCCGTAAACAAGTTTTACTCCTGCAGTTTAAATCTGCAAGGTCTCTGCGTTGTCTATACGCATTTATTAATTAAACACCTTAGGATATAAATGTATTTTATTATATTACCTTATTTTATTATATTATTATTATTTTATATTATACTCTCTTGTGTAATGTGTTTTTTAAAGTACTAAAAATGCAATACCTGTCTGTATGTACTTTCCTCTCGATGCGATTCGAGGTAATTGGTTTCCTAATTATGAGCGAGGGGTTTGGGAATTTGCCTAAAAGATTTATTCTCCCTACATTATTATAGAATCCGCATTATTATAGAATATGGTTCCCAAGTACACTTATGTACCTAAATACATAATACGTTTTCCATACTGTACTGTAGTTTTTAATTTATTTTATTTATGTATGTATTAATAAATTAAATAAAATAAAAACCACAGTATAGTCGCGCGGTAGTTGCGGAAATCATCTATCGCCCGTCCGCTGCTTTGTTTGGCTCTAATTTAACGTATTAAAAAATTTTACTACGAATAAAAATTTTATTAAATTTTACTCCTTAAACATAGTTATATTAATTTATAATGTCTAAATTTTGTTCGATTGTAATTGTGTAACAAAGCGCGCCCCGGGACTCGAGTGCTCTGGTGATTGCGGTCTCTGGTACCACTCCAAGTGCTGTGGAATAACCAAGGAACAATTTTCTCACATCCGCTCATCCAACACACTTCTGTGGACTGAGAAGAAACCTTTATTCATAGCTCCAGAGACGCCAGGGGACGACATAAGTACTGCCCTACCGCCTTCTACCGAATTAACTTCTTTCATGCTAGAACTAAGGACCGAGCTCAAAGAGCTGCGTGTCCTCATAGAGTCCAAAGTTCAAGCCGTCATCCTTCAGGCCGAGGTCGCAAACCACTACTTAAAACCACTATTGCCGAGCTCCGTGGAGAAAATAATTCCTTTGACCAGTTTCTTCGTATAAATAATATTGAACTAAGAAATCTTCCTTCTAAGAACGGTGAAAATTTGCATAATATTTTGAAAACCATCGCAACTAAAGTAGGAGTCCTATTTGCACCATCCGACGTCGACTTTATAGTCCGCGTTTCAAATAAACAACAAAAGAACGGACTTCCAAAGGTAGTCGTCGCAAAGTTCACGAATCGTGACAAAAAAGAAGAACTTCTGTCAGCTATCAAAACCAGGCGTGGAATAACCACCAAGGATCTGGACCTTCAGGGAGCGCCTCAGCCTGTTAATACTCGTATCTCCGACCATCTCACACAAAATCAAATCAACAGGCTAAGCGACGAGCGAAGGGATATAATTTTAAATACATTTGGGTGAGAAACTCTAAATTTTTCGTACGAAGAAACGAAACATCGCCAGTAATCTATTTAAACAGTGAATCTGATTTAGTTAAAATATAGTAAATATTTTTTCTTTTATTTTCCTTTTCTTTTTGTGATTTTTTTTTCTCTTATATTCTTAATTGTATATCGGATCACTTATATAGGTATTTTCTATCAAAACGTTAGAAGCCTTAGAACTAAAACAAACATCGTTTATAATAATATTTTAAATAACGATTCCGATTTAATTGTTCTTACGGAAACAAGGTTAGTCCAAAGTATCTCGAACAACGAAATATTTAACTATAGACATTCAGTATTTCGTAATGATCGTACAACTCGGGGAGGGGGGAGGGGGTGTGTTAATTGCTATAAGAAATTATTTTGATATTATTCTTGATCAGAATTACCTAAATACCACCGAAGAAATATGGATTACAATTTTACTCAATAATCGCAAGGTACGACTCCGATTATGCTGTGTATATCTCCCACCGGGCTCCACTCACTCGCTTTTATTAAATAATTTTATTAATAAGTTAAGTGACTTAATTTCTCACGACACCAAAAAATCATATTACTTAATTCTCGGTGACCAAGCATTTCATGGGAAGAGGTTATAATTCATTATATATACCTACTAAGTTCACCGATGAATCCAGCATTTTATTTACAAACACAATCTCTTTTCTGAATCTAAACCAATACAATGGCATAAAGAATGTTCTCGGGCGTACACTAGACTTAATACTTGCAAACAATTTATTTTACTAATCTGCTTATATAACTGTTAATATCGCAGATAGCAGTCTCGTACCTGAAGATATATATCATAAATCATTAATAATTAACCTAAAGTTAAAATACAAAGAATCGACCCTTGAACAGCTCCCTAACCGCCGAATATTATTTAATCGCGGAAATTACGATCAAATTGATGGCTTTCTTATCGGGTACAAATCGAACCAAATTATAATTCCATCTGGAGTGCAGCAGGGAAATCACCTAGGCCCTTTGTTATTCTCTTTATTGTTACATGACATTATAAAATGTCTTCTCTATGCTAAATATTTACAGGGCGCCGAAGACTTACATTTTTTCATTCAAATTAAATCTTGGGCAGATTATTTGAATTTACAAGAAGACTTTAACCGGTTTTATTTGACACTTTGTCCAATTTACCCGTAATTCTACTAAAATCGAATACACGTATAATCTTAAACTGACAGAATTATTGAATTTAGTAGAAATAAGGGACTTAGGAGTCATACTCGACTTAAAACTTTCCTTTAAATCACATATACTTACCATCACAGATAAAGCATATAAAATGTTAGGTTTCCTGTAAATCATTAACACGTTGAAGTTACTCGATTACTCATTAGTCCGCAGTCAACTGGAATATGCATCTGTTATCTGGTGCCCTCAATATAATATATACAAAAAATATATGATAAAAAATATACAAAAAAAATATTTAAAATACCTAAACGATAAAACAAGAAAATACGTACACGATTATAAGGCGGCGACTTTAAAATATGCTATTGAGCCACTAAATGATCAACGATTTATAAGAGATACTATATTTTTATATGACACGATTAATAATAATATCGATAATATCGATTTTCTTCAAATTGTTTCATTCAACGTCTTCGTCATTCAAAAAAATTCACCCTTTCCTTATGTCATCTTATTAGATAGTTACATAATATTTGACAGTATTTTACACTAAAGAGGACCGGTGAGAGTTAAAAATGCATTTTTATAAAACTCAGCGCTGGGTTTAAACCGACATCCTGCGCTCTCAAGTACAGGACCTCTTTAGAACCTTTATAAATATTATTCTATCCAGCACTTTATAAAAAAAATAAAAAATTGTTCAAAATTTTTCAATATTGTCAAAGATTGTGTCATTTATCTTTTCAGGCGATTTGCCGCTATTAAAAAACCATCATCAAATATAAGTCAAATAACTTTACAACTCAATTATAATCAATATATATACAACCCAAAGTACCTGCCCTTTACCTTTATCTATTAGATATTTGTTTTGTAAATCCTGAAATCATTACCATATATTTTAAATGATGAGTGCCTACCACAAAAGTGACATTTTATAAGGAATAGAAAAACGAAATTGTACTGTTTTATTTTTAATAGTAATGGCGCTAAGCGAGCTAATTTTCCATCCCATCTTTACGATCTTGGGTCGGACAGCAATAAGTATCGATAGCCTAATTTATTTAGATGAGCAGATCTTCTTCACTATCATTGATATTTTTTTACTGCCTAATGGTTGCTCCTTGGGAAGTGGTTTGGTTCTCCTTGTTACACTATTGTTAGGAACGCCCTTTTCTAATGTTTGTGATTGTGTTCGTATATACTAATTATCTGTATTCTTTCCAGATATAGAACTTACACAACACACACATAGAATCAACCACACAGACACAAAGTATGAAATATACGTTTAATTTTATGATAAAGTCTAAATTATAAAAAATATATTGCCAGTCACAAAAAAAAAAGAAATATATTTCTATAACCTACTGTAAATTTGAACCTTGAATATTTATTTAACTACTGTTCATTTGGAACGATTTAAACGTTTTTCTTTCAGTAAGTTTTTAACAAAAATGTAGAAATACTTTTTTAATAAATATTCAGCATAAAAAAGTGTTATATATGAATACATTGGGCATAACTTAGTTGAATTTGCATCTTTAAAAAATCAACTAAACCATAAGGGATATACACAAACCAGATTAATCATTTGGATTTCATTTAAATATACTTAAATTCGGTCGATCGACTGATAAGTAAATGCTGGTATCCCAACCGCGAGCCCGAATAAATTGATTTAACTTATTTATTGTATTGCTTTATTAATTCAAGATTAAATAAATAAATCTAATGCTAATTTTCATAAAATAAATATTCGCATGGCATGCGAACACGTATTGATTCAAAGTTACCCTTTGGAAAACAGGGCCGACATAATTCATAATATGGGCAACAAATTATTTATAAATAGCAATTAATCACACTTAAACATGATTTAATATTATCATGCTCCGTACGATAATTTTATAAAATCGCCTTTATTTTTTCTAAAGCCCACCCATTACTGTCTACCAGCCTACAAGAAGCCAATTTATTATACACAAATTACAAATCAAGGTTAAAAAAATAATAAGAGGTCGTTCCTGTTTAAAAAAATCCTTTTCTATTTTAGAAAAAGAAAAAACATTAATTTTAGAAAAAACATGTTTTTTTTTAATTAAAAAAATAATATTGAAATATTTACAAATTCTAATAGGTGCTATATTAGATGGATATAATATATATTGGATGTTATTTTACCAACAACAATAGTAAGCATTTTATTTATATAGCTATAAAATAATTCACTTTTTGAAAAATAAAAGAGAGGGGAGATTTTAAAAAACAATTTTAACCAATTCTGTGTGAATGTTAAATATCGTCAAATAATGTAAGTTTTATATTTACGCAAGTACGTGTTACATGTGATATAATGTATCCAATTCAGTAAAATTTATTATTTATGTAGTAAAATTGCGAATGATTTTTGATGAAAATATTTAGTATCTACTATTTTTTCTTGTAATGAATATAACTTACCTTCAACTTCTGTCACGCCGGTTTTAAGCGGGCTGACTGAGGAGCATCTTTGCTATCATTCATAATTCAATTTAAAAATACTCTCACACGTTCATAAAAACTCGTCACCAAAACACACAAGTGAGCGTTCGCCTAACAGATATCAAATATTTTTAATACCGAAATGACTGTGGCTCAGCCCAGATGAAATTCGTAGGGTTTAAAAAAGATTGGCGCTATGCGGCGGACGCTCTGTCGCACCCATTCACCACGACCACCGGCGAACGGAGACCGCCGGAGACTGCATCGTAGGATTTCGTAGGAGTAGAATGAGTGATGTATTAGCAACAGTTCCGGGTCAAAAAAAACGTACGATAACGCGTTCATTTATATTAAACCGTTTGCTTATAAAATTTATTGATATAGTAAATTAATAATTTTACAAAATTTTTAATACGGAAATATTTACTCATGCGTATTATTTATATATGTCGTAATCAACACAATATAATAGGAGTTTAAAATTTTACAAATTATTTAATTTTACAAAATCTAGGCATCACTCAAGTAGGCAAATTTGATAAGTTTAGGGGAGTAGGGATTTATATTGCAAAAAAATATTTTGACTGAAAACAGTATTAGTCTGTTTACCTGTTATAAAGTATTCTGTATAATTGTATAAGATAGAAATTGTTTGACATAAAAGAATAAATATAAAATAGTTTATATTATAAAATTAAGATATACCTATAATACTCGTATGTGCTTATAAAAATATTAAAAAATAATATTGAATAATATTCCGTCAAATCAGTTTAATTCCTACGTAGTTCAAATATCTTAGGGGAAATATGCTTTTAGTATAATAAGGAATAATTGTATCTTAAACTTTATTGATTAATCGCCGAGCTGAAAAGGTAAAATGACTGAGCAATGATATCTCTTTATTTTCGGTAAAGATAAGTTGCCTTGTAATATTGACTATTTTATGACTAAAACCTGATGTTGATCAATCAGCTAACATAATACTAAAACAGCTTTTAGTAATTATTAGTCTTGGATTTTGATTACATTAATGACTTATGAGGATATAACAAAGACAAATATAAATTACAATTTAAAAAAATATTTTATTACATACTAATTAATTACCAGCCCTGTGACGCTAAAATGAATGTTAGTAACATACTCGTACATACATAAATAAGAGAAGCAAAATTTAATAACCTAAATTTAATGATTTTATGTTTAATCATTTTAATTTATTTATACTAAATAGTATAGATTAAAAAGAACAAAGCAGATAAGTAAAGTGAGAAGTAGGTTGTTTTGTTTGTAATAGTGAATTGAAGTATTTTTTCAGATAAAACGTTTTTTAATTTTATTTATTAAAATAATGAGATTATACTGAAAAAATTAACCAGACATGTAACTATGATTTATTATTATCTATGTTTAGTAGAAACTTGTAAAATAGTTGGGTTATATTTATTGTGCCAAATTTTATTCCACATATTTTTTTTGCTTAACTTGTATCTTTATAAATCACATGTTTTTATTTGTTACACTGCAAACTAGTATGCACCTACTAAAATTAAAAGCATTTCTGAACGAGCGTTAGGGCTAGTTTACATTTAAAATTTATTATTTTTATGAGTGTGTTATGCAATGTGTTACAGTAATATGAATAAATAAATTACTTCTATAAAAAAACACCACTACATGTGTTATGGATACGTTATGATTTTTGTATTTTATTTTTGATATTTCAAAATTTTAATGAAAAATAAAAAAAACTATTACGAATAGATTTTGATTTGAAATCGCCATTTCAACAACTTCAAATATATATTTAAATTGTTTTATAACACCATAATTATAATAAAAAAGGAAAAAAAATATCACATATAAATATGTGTATTAGGTAAGATTTGGAATTCAACGTAGTTACGTATGATGGTATCATTTAAATCAATTCTGTAAATCTCATGAGAATTTACAATTAATTTTAAGAGATTTTCTAGTGTAATTTCGCGTTTAATTATTTTATTGTGAATACTTATTATAAATTTATTTTCTCATAACATGATGACTACAATAAAACTTTATGTACCTAACAATATGTCTATTTTAGACAAAGCGAAACAGCAAACGCTGGTGAGGGTATTATCACCTCACTAGACCTAAAAGTCAGTTCTGCGCTAAAATTTTGTTGAATGTGTTTTTTTTTGCTTATATGTATTTTCTTATATAGTACTTTAACATAATTTATGATTCGCATTGATGAGACTGTAATATCAGTAAGTAGATAGATGTGTTGGTTTTTCGAAACACATTTTTTTTATGTTTAAAAATAATTGCTTGTAATGAAATTATGTAAAAAAAAACTGACTAAATTGAGGTCTACTTAATAATAAGTATTGTATTTATCTATTATACTTATGCTTTAATGTAAATTAAACTAACAATAGCTGTGAGAATAAAAACCTACAGTTTTTAAAAGAGATTATGATATCGTACGTATTTTAATCAAATTATCGTATAAAAACCGCACTCATCGATCAGCCGCGTGGTGTTGTGGACATTCAGTCTTACCACCTACTTATATTATTATACGTATAGCAATCCTCTGAATCACGCGAACAACGCGGCGTCAACGCTTTAGCCCTGCGAAATTAAATTAAAAAAGTATCTTGTTTTACCTACCCACTCGCAACTTAGAGACAAAAGTTCAATTTATTGATGAAAAAAAAATAAAATATAAGGCACTAAACTACTTTACGTAATGGGTCCCTTCGCTTTCAAGCAATTCAGGCCATCTGAGAGACCGTCAATTTGCCTAGTTTTTTTTTTAAATAAGTTTCGACGTTTTACCTAAAGTGAATATTAAAATAAAATATATATATCCATTAATAAATTGTAGAAAAAATCAAAATAGGTAGCTAGGTAGATACCAGTCAGGTTGACCGATTTGATAAGGTCTATTACCTTTCTTTGTAAGTGAGAGCTACCTGCTTAAAAACGGATTGATTATAAGCATTTTGTTGTTCCGGTTGCGAACTGAAAAATCGAAAATAAAAAGTTTTTGGCATGGGTGAAGTGGTAAAAACAAAAACAATTGTTGTTTGTTATTGTTTTATATCATATAATATATCAAAGATATTAGAGTACAAAGACTATTTATTCGGCGTAGAAAGAAAAACTGAACAAAAACCTGAGTGATATTTTTAAATAGATACTTTTATGGAGAATTAGATAACAACCGATCTGTAATGATTGAACACCTCATATTTGCACTACGAATTTTACAGTACGGCGAGTAAAATAAAAAAAAGCACCGTTAATAAATAAATAGTTATGTTTTTGGTAGAATAATTTACTAGCTATTATGAAATTTAACAATTGTAAATTTTCCATATGTGTACATATTGTATTGTTTCTGTATTGAGATATTCAAGTGTATTAGTTGCTTATAAATATGTATGTTTATCAAAATCCGAAAATGTAAGATAATAAAAACCAATTTAATATTTATTAAATTTAATTAAGATATTAATAACACTTGCATAACTCATAGTTATAATGGTATATTATACACAGTCTCCCAAGACGAACGCGATAAAAAATATAGCGAATTTGCCCTACAATTTCAAACATGATTTGTATTGACGTCATATCAAAATTCATCATGGTTTCCGAGGAAAAAATTGTAATTTTTACGTAATAACTTGCCGCGCCGGGTCATTCACGGGCCTTGGCCCAGCGCGAGTGGGCAAACGAAAGAGCGAAATACAAAAAGGAAATTTTCGCGAGTTCTTTGATAAAATGAATAAATTTGGTTATGAATTATTTTCGCATTTTTTAAAATAATTTTTTACTCGTAATAGGGAACATAAACACCTCCTCAAGTCATCGGGAATGGTTTTACAATTATGATGTATCCATGCCTAAAACAATAAGCGCAGGACTTACAGTGCATCAAATTACATTACTAACTATATTTTTTTAATCTTTATTAGTAGATATTACAGATTTATATTTTCGCCTTAAACCACCTAAACCTGCATGGAACGACACTCTATCGCAATAGCGAAACCATTGAAATTCATGAACCGATGACTTAAATATTTATCATACTGTTATGTTGTAGAGATACCTACTCAATATGCGAATAGCAATGACGTTGCTTGAATATATTTTAGCACATTTTGTCATAACTATTGGCTAGTAAACCTACTTAAAATTTGATGCTTTATATATAGTTTTTACAAACTTTTATCTTGCGATGTTTTTTTCAGTCTGTTTAGACAAATCTTGCAAGCTGAATTTAAACCATTTCCTCTTATCCTACGAAGTTGAAATTAGACATTTTGGTTCAGTTCTGATGACAATGCATTTTTATCGTAAGCATGACCTGATTCTACACCCAGGAATGGCTCCGGATGAAGGAACTCCTCAACGTTCAACAGCATAGACGCGTAATTTTGTATACGCATTAAAGCACTTAAATAAAAGCTTCTTTTAAAAAAAATCTTACCTATTAATTTATTATATTGATCATTTTATCGCGTTGGTGTCTAACCTATAAAGCTGCTAACTAATTAAGAATTTAAGAGAGGTACATCCATCACATTACATATACTAGCATGTTACTGTAACATGAAGCTAGTAACAGTTACTAGTTTCATGAGTGAAAAACAACATTATACGCGGTATTTCCACTGAAGTCCTAGATCGACAACTAAACCGGTCAAAAATGTTTACAATATTTTTTGCTGATTAATTTTTGATTTTTGATATAGATCAACCCTCGAAAAGGACATCAGTGAATAAAAATACATCCTTTATTCTTTATAGTATACAGTTTCAAAAGAAGAATAAAATTTTATATTGAACTCTCGTAACAATAATAATAGACAGAAATAGTTAGGCAACAAAAAAAAACAGGTTTACATAGTAATTCATTCCAATCATCCACCAGTTTCACAGACAGTAGCTACGTAGTTTTCGAAATAAAAAGACTGCGAATTTTATACTAAACACTATGGAATTGAATATTTGGAAGGGACACTATGGAATGAAGGAATATTTATCAACTTTACATGTACATAAAAAGTACTCATTACATCATCACTACATTATATCATCTTATATCTTATATATCATTACTCATTATATCATCTTATCGGCCTACAATCAAAAATCACAATTTCAATAAAAGGAGTTTAATAGTAAAAGGAGATAGTAAATTTTAGAATGCAACCTTAGTGAATATCTAAGTTTCACTAATTAGGGACAATAATTCAATAACGGAAAATAGTACAACGAAATAAAATTCGTAATATTATTATAAATTATTATATTTAAATCTTTTGCAGTTACAATATAGTAATTACATTATTGAAATGTAGAAATTTGAAACAAAATTATAAATATTTTACGATTTAATATAATACAAAAAAATATACGTATAGAGATAGAATACCCGATAGAAAATAAAAAAATAGTACAGAAAAATACCAAATAGCTGTATTAAAGTGGTATTTTAGAGCGCGGTCGGTTTTAACCCAGCGCAGAGCAGAGATAAAAATGCATTTTAGCTTCTATATGAGTAAGAGAAGCTACTGTCCGTTCCATCTTTCAACTCGAAAAGTACAAATGCGAAAGAGTTGATTTTTTGTTTGTAGATGGACACCCAAGAAAAACAATTATAGCCGTATAAATCACATCGAAAGCTGGTCGGATAATTTAGATATTTGACATTAAGGTCAACAATTTTTTACTATGAAACTGACAGCGCTCATTATCGGTGCTCGACCACATTCAGATTTCAATCATTTGACAGTGTGGCTATTGGAACGTTTTATTTATTAGAGGCTAGCATAATTTAATATAATTTTATCTAATAGCGCAAATAGAAATATGTAAAAGAATGTTCAGCGTTACGATAACGTGGCGCTGCGTGACGTGGGGGTGGTTTATAATAATTATAAAATTATTATGAATTGAAATATAATGTCTATGTCTATTTATTTATTTATTGTGGTTATACAACTGAAATTGTGCACAATACAGATAATGACGTAAAGATCATGACAAAAAAAAGAATAATACTAAAATACATTAAATACATAAAAACGATTTTAAATAGGACAAAAAATACATAAAATACACCAATTTAAATTTTGATTTTTATATATATTGAAAAAAAAAATAACCTGTTTTATTACGAAGCTAAACAAGGAATTTTGTCCATAATTATGTGCATTTGTATTGTTATTGGTATTACTCTTGGTATAATAGACAGCATCCCAAAAGTGTTATTGAAAAAAGGGCAATTTGGGAGAAGTTAGTATTAAATAAATCACAAATTCAGTAAATAGAAAGGAGGAGGGGGCGGTTTTATTACCGGTTTTATTATTTTACCGGGGTACCGGGGGCGGTTTTATTATTTTATTAATAATAAATTATTATTATTTATTTTATTATTAGGCGGTTTATGCACCTCAGAATTTTGAATAAAAAATAAAATGGTGTTAAAATTTATGATGAATTGACAGAATGTCATCATTTCATTGTACCTGTTTTTTTTATTTAATCTACTCAACCCATCACAAGTTGAAATCACAGACAGGCACGAGTAGTCTGGGGGACGCCTGTAGGACATAACTATAAGGCTTTAGATCTGTAACATAATTTACTAATTAACGTCTGGTAAATAATTTACTACTACTAAACAATGTATAGAAGCAGTGGATATTAAATGATAGCTACAGGTGTCATAGCTATTCTTTTATAATTCTCATCTGTCCTCTTTAGTATAAAATATTGATTTAGAATAGGTACACTAAATTAATGCGACTAAAAAACAGATAATAAACTAGGGTAAAAATTAAAAAAAAAACTAAAATTGAAATAATAGAATAAATATTAAATATTAAAATTAAAAATATGTTTTTTTTTATTAGTCTCAGTAGCAAAAGCCTGTCTTATGTCTTGGGCCATTGTGTATAAATCGTAAATGTAGTCGCTTTTTGATGAAGAGAAAAAATGATATTTTTATTTATTTTTTTCTTGAGGATATGACATATCATAAGATATCACATACATGATATGATAATTAAACTATTTTTTTTTATTTACAATCTTTTTAAATCAACCCACACCAAAAACCTCTTTTATATCTTAATCAAACTCTTTATGTGCCTCTTTTTTTTAAATTTTATAAGTGTTAAAATTTTTAAAAGTTTAAGACTGTAATACTATAGAACAGATATACAACTATAATTAAAAAAACCTAAATTTGAAAATTCCAAGAAATAATACCATAAAATTATTTGAATTTCATTAACAATAAGAAGTTTATTGCATTATGTCCTGAAATTATTAGTTCTACCTAAATATTTCGAGGTTGGTTTTTATTAATTTTCAAAGATTTTGTTAATATGCAACGATAACATTTTTTAATGATATGCCATGTGATAAATAAACGTATTAGGCAAAAGGAAAACGATAGCGGACGAACGAACATGTATTGCCGATCTAGTCTCCGCTATATGTACGAATATGTACGCTATATGCATGTATATGTATTATGTACGAATACTTATAATGATTTTAATATTAGTGCCTAACCGAAAGTTCTGTTTCCATTTCGGTTTTAGATTCCGCCCAAATTCGTCTTTCATTCCAAATTCCATTCCAATTCCATTCAAATTCATTCAAATTCCAAATTCCAAATTCGTCCAAATTCGTCCAAATTTTAGATTCCGTTCGTCGTTAACCTTCATTTCTAGTCAGTAAAAATATTTGTTTTTATTTGTCATTTTAAAAGTATTAGTTTTAAACCCTTTTTACACTTCAGATAGTAAGTGCCACTTTGTAATTGAATGATACTTACTTAATTATGTACATCAAAGCACAAAAATCAATATTGAGAGTAATACAAAGCCTTTCAGGTACCCTAGCGAGGAGTTATTTCAGGATTTTAAAGTACTTGATATTCGACCAATTTATGTTAAAACAATTATTACCCATTATCATAAACATAAAGGAATGAAATCCGATATATAACACCAAACCATAGTGACACGTGGGGTTACTTCAATGCAGAAAGTGGTTCCTAAAACTAAAACAAAATTCGCCCAAAGGTATTATTCTTTTCTTGCACCTAGGCTATATAATAAAATAAAAGATGTCCTGCAAATAAAGCTTAAAAGCAAATTAATGAATAAAAAGACGCTGACTAACTGATTAATTGATCCTAGTAGAAAGGACACTGAGATTCTGGTTATTTATATTTCCGTGTAATATAATGTTGATCTTTTCTAATTCTCTTATATTCTCTTATATTAATAATATAATT
This sequence comes from Neomicropteryx cornuta, assembly GCA_020383195.1. Taxonomy (NCBI): domain Eukaryota; kingdom Metazoa; phylum Arthropoda; class Insecta; order Lepidoptera; family Micropterigidae; genus Neomicropteryx; species Neomicropteryx cornuta. The sequence continues at coordinate 42,448,659 of JAHKQU010000018.1, forward strand.
ATTGATAAGGAATGTTAATTATATATAAGTATATTATTATAACTATATTTGTTCCGCTGACAGTGGAATATTATTTTTTTCGAGATTCACCCGGGTAAAAACTGTGCATTTGGAACGTGGAAGGGAACGCATCCACATAGCGCTGCCATACGAAAAAAATGATTGATAAAATGAAATAAAATCCGTAAATTTAGCGTACGATCTCCATTTATATTATACGATTGGCAACGCTGCCGCAGACCACCATCATGAGACTAACATTACAGTCGATATGCTCATTATTTTGCGTCTAGAGGCGATAGCATATAACAGCATATATATGAAGTATTGTTTCATACATTTTTTTTATTCTTATAGGTAGACAAAAGTCGCAGACGTTGGTGGTGTTGGAAAGCCGCTATTATAGTTCGCCCGCCAATTTCAAACTAATTTTTGTACTGAGGCGAGTACAAGAAATGTACTTATGATAAATTATTTTACAAACAGTGCGAATGATCCATTTGATACAGGGCGGGTACGGGCCTGGGTTGAATGGAATCTGTTACCTAACAAATTCATTATTCCTAGGTAAAAAATGTAAATTTTCAAATATTATATTAAGAATTATTAATCTTTGTTTTCAAATTTCTAGTTTATTAATTATTGTAATTAGATTTCATTTTTTAATCGCTTTTGTGAGCTTATCATTATATTACTTCATTTTTTTACACTTTTAATTTATTTATTGTCAAAAAAACAGTTAACACCTTTTCCCATAATCATTTATTTTAAATAAGGTCTTTAAGGCAATGCAAGAATGGTATTTATACGTATTTATCGCATATAAATAAAATTTGTCTTTCTTTGATTTCGAAATAAATCCTTTTTCGCAGTCAATAAGAGAGAAATACTTTTTTACCTAACTTTGCTTATTCGAAACAACGTTTGAGGATTTGAGCGTTTGTGCGGTTGAATATTTGCAATAATCAATGACTTGAGTGTGAAAATCAAGTTATCAGCGCGGTTGTAAATTATAAGTAAGAAAAACTTCTCTTTAATCTTATGCATGTTTTTTATATTTAGGAATACTTCGTACATCGTTTTTAGAAAATAAATAATATGATTTAAAACGATGTAAATTAGAAGTTTACCAAATTACAAAAAAGATATTACCTTACACATTACCTTAATAAAATGTATTAATTTTATTAACTAACAATTGCCAGATTTATTACCGTCAAATTACCGAAATTTTCGGTGCATCTCAAGTTCGTACATACGTAAAGTAAGCGCTACTCAACCCGCCCGCCCGCCCACGATGAATTTTGCATGGGAACTGATTTTTATCTAATATTTTTTATTTATAACAAAACTTTCACTTTCACGACGGAACATGACGAAATGAAACAGATTGTTTGTGATTTCAATTTATGTTTATGCCATGGTTTTAAAATGTTATTATTTAATAAAAAAAAATAACGGGCAGGTTATCATGTTATGTCCGATCTCATAAAAACGTAGTTTTTGACAAAACCGTTAAAAAAAAAAAATTAAGTACGTGTACATATTTTTGAGAAGAAAATTAGTTTTGAAATTTTACAATGGCCGGATAATAAAAAAAATACAAAATTGTTTTATATAAAAGCCATCTAGTGGGTTTTGTTATAACCACGTAGGAACAATATTTTGTTTTACTTAAAAACGCTACGCAAGTTTTTACTTCAGCAAGTTAAGAATAAAATGGTTTTTAGCGACTTCAAAAAAGGAGTTAATTTGAGTGAGCTTAAGCGCCGAATTTCTAAAGGTTTGAATGTTTTATTTCCTTTTGCCTATCTAACCTTTGTTAAAAAGTATATGTTAAATTTTTGTTTCGTTAGTTTTAGTTTTTGCGAGTTACTGTTGCACACAGTGCAAAGATATAAAGATTAATATAGTAATCTTTTCTGTATGTTTATATACTAACTGTTTTTTTGCTAAATAAAAAAAGAAAAAAATAAATAAATAAAAACTCTACCTAACTAGGCGGCGCTCGTACTAAGGTAGACCTCAAGGGCTCGTACTAAGGTACATTTTGATAATTATTTTCGCTAATTGAAAGTTGGAGTTATTTTTATAGAAGTTACTTTAAGTTTCTTCAAGTGTAAGGTAATTAAAAAATCTTTTAAGAATAATTAAACTGACTTTAAAATTATTTTACCACCATGAAAACTCAGAAATAATACAACGAATTTCTTTTATTTTTCTATAGGTGTATATTTTGTTATACAAAACGATAAAAAACCCGATGGAAGTACATTAATTTTAAAGTCAGTTTTTTATTTCAATTTTTTATGTTCCCGTTATCATCACTAAATATAGGCATATTGGTATATTTATATTTTTATATGATTGTTATTGAGTTGAATAGATAAATAAAAGTAACTACATAATAATATCATAATCTTGATAAGGTAATCTAAAAAACTGTGATTCCTAAAGCAAACAAATTAATTAAGGAGTCTGAAATAATATTATTCATTACTATTGGTAAACCTTAGAGAGCCCGATCTGGCAGCCATCTTTGGTCATAGAGTTTTTTTAACGATGATTCTACGGGCACTTTCATTGACTTACATAGTGCCAGTGAGTCGCACATAGTGACAAACAAACAAGACAAAAAAAAAAAATGAGTTAGAGTGCAAAATTTTAAAGAAATATATTCTATATGTCTGCTAGTGATGATAAATATTACAAAATACACCAACAATATAATAGATACTGATTCTAATCTAAACAAGTATAGATTGCAATAATAATAGAGTTTTAAAATCTATTTTTGAACATTTTATATATACCTTAATATCAGAATTATATTGATTAATTTTATTGGCCATAATTTATAGATACGAAATCAAATCAATTGCGTAAATATTTCTTTGGCCTAAATAAATATAATTAGCAATATATATGTGTAGTCGTATCACCAACGGTCACTAATGGCATTGAAGATGAAGACTAGCAAATCGGCCAGTTCGGATGTTCGCAGAATGGGGTAAAAATGTTAACATAACGAGACTTGTTTAACGTACCTTTAAAAACTTATATAATTTGAAAATATAATTACTCTGGCAACATGTTTAGACACATATTAGAAGCAATAAATTAACAACATCTAAACAACTTAAACAAATAAAATAAAATAATTCCGCATTTCTTCGGTATATGGGATGGAATAAAGCACCCTAACCAATATATGTTATTTGCTTATAGTTTAAGATTGAACGTACTGATAGCACTAATGGCACCACATTTTATATTATTTATTGTAATTTAATGTACCTACCTACGTAACAATCTACGTCAGTGTGAATTATACAAACACAATGTTTGATTAGGGTCTAAAAATATGTTTTTACAGACTGTTTTTTATAATATAAATATTGTGAAATAATACAATCAATAAACAAATGGACATACACATAGAATAGTAATAAGAGTTAAATTAGTAATAATATACGATACGATAAAATGAAGTATTTTTCTATGGTACCTACCTACGTACCTGCATTTTCAATAAAGAACTATAGTGCGAATAGTTTCCGTATTATCTTAGTTCATCAAAAACCATACATACAAATAACTGTTTTAAATATAAATATTTTAATTACTGTTATAAGAGATTAACAGAGATTGTTTCGAATCCAAAGTATAATACAAAGCGTTTGTCTGATAATGCTAATGCTAATTCGAGAAAAAATAATACACAATTCTGCGCTACTGTGTACATACAAAATTAATCGATATAAATGAATAACTGGCCTCATCTTATCAGTATTTGTCATAACAGAAAAGGCCAATATTTCATATAATATTATCTTTATTCTTTATGCAGGCGTCCGACACCTTTTACTAAAACCTCTTTTAAAGATGTTTAATTATCGGATTAGGTTATTCTTTTGCATAATAGAAAACTTAAGTACCATAAGTTAAGTAAGTAATATACCTACACCTAAGTAACTTATTTATATCAATTTGTCAATTTATTATATTTTTTTGGTAAATCCAATGCGCAGTACGTAAGCTATTAATTTATCTTTAGCTTTGTTTAATAAGAAAACGTGCGTTTGTTTATAGTGAATCTAACTATGTTTTTGTTAATTATATTTAGCACTAGGCGTTCAGCCGAAAAGAGCTCGGAAGTCTGGAATTTAAGAAATGGCGCTACTTCGACACATGCTGAAGGATTTAATATAACATAAAATGAAAACACGACGCACAAGATTCCAGATGCAAATGCAGTGCCGTACGAAAGAGCTTAATATACGACTCGCACACTTTAAATTTACATAGAAATCTAGTTAGCGGCAGCCGACTATTTTTCACATTTCATATTTTAGAAATCCATTGCGACGAAAATGCATATATTGCAGTCAGCATACCGTTTGACGTCGCGAAAGACAAACAGGGAAATACTTGAGAAATTCCTTTCACACGATAATTTTTCTTGATCAAAATAGGTACCTGATAACTTTAGTCTTCGTCAATCTCTCTACGCAGTTGTTGTATTGTAACAGTAACTTTAAGTGAATATTCATAGACTAAAGATCATCTAATCAATCCAGATCTTTCACCAATACATCAACCGCCAACGGGGCAAGTAATTAGATCCCCTCTGAAAATATACCTCTCTACGTGTGTAAGCCTTTCTCTCTAATGTTAAGGCGATAGATTTAAAAAATAAAATCGGAATAGGCCGTCAAAGTAACCCGTTTTTGGTTGAGAAGGGAATATTCCCTCTTACATAAGACCGCTACCGATAATCTAGACCTGCGATACTCAACCTGCGGCCCACCTAGCTTTTTTGTGCGGCCCCAAACTCATTTATTTTCAGGGACATGATTTACAAAATCTGGCATTCTATATTTCGTATATCTTGAGATTAATTTTGACTTTGACGTACAAATAGTGACACCCAAAGAGGATTGTCGTTTCATATTTTTTTTGTCACACCAGTATAGAGTTGCGGCCCGCGAGGCTTTACAAATATATGTATGTGGCCCGAAGACAAAAAAGGTTGAGTATGGTTGATATAGACTTAGGTTGTTATCATTTTTACAAGCTTTTATTTGGCTTGCAATTTTCGTATGTCGGTTTAAATCATACCTTGCATGCTGAATTGTAACCACTTCCTGAGTTGAAATTTGACATGTTGGTTTAGTTCTGATGACAGTGCATTTTTATGGTAAGCATGACCTGTTTCTACACCCAGGAATGGCACCAGACGAAGGGACTCCACAACGTTTAAGAACACATACAAAATTTTGTATGCGCTTTCAAGAATTTAAATAAAAGTTTTTTTTTGTATTAATTTTAAAAATATTATAATTTCCCGTTTCCACCGATCCTACTAAATCATCCTTTTGGGGATGTCAGCTTTAGGATTGAATATTCGGGCTTAGGATGCTGTCGAAGAGAGATCTGCAATGAAGAGGTTGTAAACGCATGTACAACAATATTTTATTACTACAAAATTATTATTTTGGCAAAATCATACTTTTAATTTTCAGAAATCTGGCCTAATATGACAATTTGATTTAAACACATTATATTATTAAAAACTCTAATTCGTAATTTTTAGTTGGTTTTTTAATAAATTTTCTGTTTATGCAAACCAGCATTGATTTTTGTTCTTTTCCCAGAAGCCATATATCGATATTTTTTATTTATTTATTTTTTTATTTTATTTATTTGTTGACAGTAACTTAACATCAATTACATATAATGCAAAGTACTACCTAACTAGGCAATGCCTGTACTAAAGTAGACTTTACTAAAAGCATCGTTCTTATAAGCATAACCGTCACACTGCGCAACATACAATTACAATTATTTGAATTGAATTGCACGTAATAATACATAATATATAAATAATAATATGTAATATATAAATAAAACTAAAAATAATACTGAAATAATAATAATAACAATAGATATGCACTAAATAATATATAAACAATAGATATACACTATATACAATAGATATATAGGGATGTTTTTTTTAGAGGCGTGGTTTTCAATCTGGCACTACTTTTTTCGTAGTTGGTGTTTTGACAGCTGTCACTTGATTTATGCTCAGTTTGGTTTGCCATTTCATAATGAATAGACTTACTCCCGAACAACGATTGCAAATAGTGCAAATTTAGAAAAAATCACTCTAATTTTTTTTAAATCACTTTAAAATAAAGTAAAAATCGCGTCGTGGGCCTGTGGCGTGGCCTCCAAGATCTTGCGATTTAACACCGCTGGACTATTTTTTGTGGGGTTATGTGAAGTCGCTTGTCTACGCAGATAAGCCGGACACGATTAACGCCTTGGAAGAGAATATTCGGCGCGTTATTGCTGACATACGGCCCAACTTGCTGCAAAAAGTGGTTGAAAATTGGGCCTCTCGGCTGGAATTTGTTCGAGTCAGCTGCGGCGGCCACTTACCCGAAATCATTTTAAAACATAATGGCAAACCCTTATCTTTATAATAAAACTAAATTCTTAGCCATAACATCAAATTATATGCGTTTTATCTCTTCTTGAAAACCACGCATCTAAAATCATCACCCTATACTACAATAACAATAGATATACTATATAATATATATATATATATATATATATATATAAATATTATTACATAAATGTACGGTTAATAACTAATACATAATACATACTTTTAATAATAATTTATATAAAACAAAAGACAGCTTTTGGCGAAGGTTTGTCTTATGACCAAAACTTCGAAACTTTGAAAGAGTTTATCTGATGGATAGCGGAAGGGTCTTTTGATAATAACTCTGATAATGTACTTTTGAGCTTTTATGACAGGATCAAGACAACTCAAGGTAGCTCCACCCCAGCAAATAATTCCATAGGAAATAATACTATTTACCAGCGCAAAATAAACGGTCCTTATTAGGTCTTTAGATAGAATATTCCTTAGTAATTTAAACTTATAAATAAGATTTTTTACTTTTTTACCTATTAAACGAGTATGATCTTCCCAGCAGAGTCTATGGTCAAATGTTAAACCCAGATATTTATAGGAGGAAAGTTTTTCTATGTGCGAGCAATGACATTGATGGCGATTTTGAAAACAGGAATGTAGTTTTATTCGAAAATCACTTAAATATGATTCCATGCTTTTGCTGTTGTATAAATTAAACGTTTTATTAATGTTAAGAGATAATAAATGACTATCGAGCCAATGTTTTATTAAATTAAGACCCACCTCAGCATTTTTATAAAGAGTTTTATAAAGGACAGTATCGTCTGCAAAAAATATAGCTTGGCCATTTATTAAAAGAATATTCGCAAGTCCATTTATATAAATCAGGAACAAGATTGGACCCAATAAACTGCCTTGAGGAACACCAAAGTCAATTAACCTAACCTAACCTATCGTCGCTAAGAGCATTGCCTACTTTAACGACTTGAGTTCTGTCAGTAATATAGTCTCTAAACCAAGCCAGGCTCACTCTTCGAATTCCATGTAGTATATTAGCACTGATATATTTCGAGTTTAATCGCAGCTGCATAAAAATGGCAAGTAAACACAGGACGAGATAACTCGTAGTTGGCATCGTAGAAAAGAACGCAATTTACTAGTTATCTCGTAGTTGGCAGTCAACGCGTGGTAATAAATAAACTTATTGTCTATAAAAAAAATAAGGACATTGCAAATTTACTAAAAAAAGTTATTATTATTATTATTGAACTCCTTCCTTCCTAATAATTACACGTAATGACGTGTTATTATTAGGAAGGAAGGAGTTCAGCGTTACGTTTATTGGAAAAGCCGACAGCTTTACACAGTACCTTTATCATTATAAATTTAATTTACCAAATATACTAAAACGTATAACATGCAAAACTAAAAATGGTTTCTACTAAATTATTTACGTTTATAAATAATATCACACTAGCTACATTGTTATTCCTTTAACTAAAAATAAAGTAAAACTTCATTTTGAATTTCGGAAAAATTAAACATAAAGTACACAATAAATTATAGCAAAAAAAATAAAGTGCGATTTATTCAAAATAATTTTATCTTACTAAAACAGTTAATTGCCAATTATCATCGTATTGACTGAATACAGACCACCGTCGTTGCCATCTTATGACTCGTTTTATACGAAAAATATCGAAATAACTATAATAATGAAAAATAACGAAAAAAAGTCCAAAATGTTAGGATAATGGTTGTACTAAAAGAGATTTATCATGCAATGTTTCTGAAATAATAATACAATAATCAAATTATTTAAAACTGAACATTGAACTCTGAAGATTGATTGATTACACAAATTCTTTCAAAGTGCATTAAAAAAAATGATAAACTGGATTAAAAAACCACGGGCCGATGTACAAAATATGTACGCTTACAAAAAAAATAGAAATCTTTAGAAATAACAAAATATAGAAATAGTTTAATTAAAAAAAACTATTATAAAGAACACATATGGAGTCATATTTAAGATGCCATCAAAACGAAGCAAAATCAGTTAAAAATTGGACAAATAAATATCAATAATAATAACATAGTTCTTATGTAGAAATGACAAACGGCTTGTGGTCTAAACTTATTTCACTTATCTGATTTAGTTGGTTAAGGTGTGTTTTTATTGAAAGCTTTAGTCAATTAGTGCTCTAATAATGCTTAGTCGTCTGTTACCTATTGCAGGTATTTTTCTAGGCTTGTAAACTATCCCCATTCGACTGGTTTTTATTCTAGCAATATAATTTTTAACTGCATATTTGATCATTTTTATCAGTCGATGTAATGCCTCACAGTTTCATTTGTATACCTACCTTATATTTTATAGGCATAACAAACATTTTGTCATGACTTAAAAGGTCTTAATCGACAATACGTATACTTTAGGATAAAGTAGTATGGCCTAGTCTATACAATTTAGAGTATTCAGTCTACCTAGTAGAAAAAATGTATAGATATTTCAAGGTAAATTGAACAAAATACTACGTAATATAGAGAAATAATCATGATTTATTAAATTGCGATTCGGTAAACGCAACTGATTTTATAAAGATAGCTACACGATAAAGTGAACTATTTATATGTGCAAGATGTAGCATTTTGAATTTTGTACTTAAACGCTGTATTTCATAACTTTGTCCAGATCCAACTAAACGTCTCGTGGCTGCAGTCTCCAGTGATATCAATATCTTTTAATTTCTTCTCTTTAAAGTGAAGAACTTACTTACTTTTGAAGAAATAAGAAAACATGTCCTAACTATTATAGCTAGATAGACCAATAAATAAGTAGGTACCTAAAAGGAGTACTACCTGCAATCTAATTTCTGAAGTACGCCATGTTTGATGCTAATATAATCAAGGCCGTCACCATTTCTCTGTAGAACAACTCTAATAATATTTCTGAGGGATGCCTCAGTCTAGATCCGGAACTGGTATACCTAGTCACAATGTCTCCAACCTTAGCTGGCGAATGGGATATTTTTCGAGGAAACTTTCATTTTATAAGCACGTATTTTTAAGATTTCTGCTGCTATTTTATCTTTTGTCTACAAAGACAAGATCTAAAATGGTCGCAATTCGAAGTAAAATACGTGTTGGAATTAACAAATGGGAAATTCCCCGCCAGCACATGCATGGCTAAACTAGTTCAGACTAAGCGAGGCGATCCTATAAAGTCGATATTTGACATAGTTTTTAAATAATTTTAACTTTTTTGGATTTGAACACTTAATTTTAGTGAAAATACTAAAAAAAACTAACGCTCAACGGCTAATTAAATGAATATCTATGAACTTTTTTGAAAGTAAAATATTTTTCAAACTGCGTGTTTGAATACAAATGTCCAGGAGAGAACAAAAAGAAATAAATTAATATTTCCTAAGTGGACGAGAACAGCGGGTAAAGCCAAAAATGCTGTAATAACTCCATTTATTTTTTAATTCACAAAAAAGATCAATGTGTAGCTGCTAATCAGCCTCGTAATATTGTTATCTTATGTTTATAATACTTTACCAATTACCAGTGAATATAATGGAAGCGTTTCCTTTCAAAACGGTTCTAGTCCATTTAATTTCAAACAAAGAAAATCGCAAAACAAAATTTAGTGTATTTTTATACGAAATTAACTAAACATTCATAGCTATAGCTACTTCATTTGTGATTTTAAGCTAATTACTATCAACAGAATCTACATCATTTGATATTTGAGTGCTTTTGAATTAAATAAAAAAATGAGTTAGCTCATTTTGCAAACAATAGATCAGACTTACTTTGATTGTAAAACATGGGTGGATCTGAATCCGTTTTGAATGAAACATTATGGTATGTGATAGGAACGATTTGTAATAGTATGTCCTTAATAATAATAAATTATAAAATGAATATTTTTTTTATGCTCGTACAATGTTTAACAAAAATATAAGATAAATATTAAAAAAAAAATAGCGTTGGAGTGCCAAGTTCCAAGTTCAAATGTGTACTTCAAAATTCTTGATATTTTAGCTTTGCATTAATGCACTTGTGAACCTATATAGGCGTGCAAACTCTTGCTTTTAACTTATTACGTAACTTTATTTTGAAAGTAGCACTCAATTTGCATTTGGGTCCTGTTCCAGTCTCCGGACGTCGTCTTAAACATGACATAGGTAAACTATTGTTTACCGATTAAAAGCAAAAAGTATTGATAAAAGCAAAAACGCATCTTTATTAACATTGGATGTAAGATTGTCAAACAATGTTTTGAATAAGTCAGCATCTTCTAGGATTATATCCCTATACTTCATATACTTCATAAGTTCATCTTATGCACACAATTTGGAAATTGTTTCGTCCGGCCGGCGGCCCAAAACTTGCGCGCATAGGGACGCATTAATACGAGCGAGAAAGCATTTCCCACTTCATTTGATCATTACTGCCAACATAATATTTAGTATGATTAATTAACTTGACGTTTGCAACCATTGGATTCGCAACGAGCCAATCAGTACATCAGATTTTATTCAAGTCAATGCATTGTCTAATACTATTTATAAATTTGTATTGAAAACACCTGACACACTTTCGTCCCAAGCTATCAGCTGTGCCGTATTTTTTTTTATAACTTAACTTTTTTTCGACAACTGTACATTATTAATTATTTTGGAAGAGTGTATGTATAGAATGGAATTTTGGAAGAATGGTAGTGTATAATTATAAATATTTGAAAATATAAAAAAAAAGTGTAATGTCAAAAAAAAACCAAAATAGCGAAAAATTGGGTGGTCAACAGGAAAACATCGATAGGATCACTTTTTTTTTTTAATTTACCAAATAAAAAAATCAAAGTGATATTTTATAATAGATAATTTAATGGTGAATCAGATGATACTAAGATTTTTAAAGATTGAATGACGTATGCCTGCACTATGGATATTATAGTAGACGAGTGATTTTCCTTAGAAATTAATCTGTTCTCAAGAAATTTTGGCGCGAAATCCTACCTATAAGAGGTAAGGAAATACCAAAAAGGTTATTATTCCAACCTTTTCGGTAATTATAAATAAAAGTGTGATTATGATGTGAAAGGCCTTATGTGTGATATTTTATAAAGTCACTTTCTTAAGCGCAGTTCCGACAGCCCTCTTGTGCTATGGTGGTGATATTGAAGTTTTTTCTAACAGGTTTTCCGGCATGACCACTTCCACCCCATGCAGACTCAACGAGATTAGCAGGAAGGAATTGTCTGATCTAGAAAAGTAAGTTATCAACTCATTCATCAAAGTCAAACGACAACATCAAATGAGTTTATCTGCTAAAAATATATAGAATCTGAACAATTTGGTATTGGTAATCACCTCAAAGAGGTAAAAAATATTAGCGATGCACTTTTTAAGGATTTATTTTCCTGTTTATACTTTTATTTGCTTCACAATTAAAAAACAGTCATTTAGAGTGGAACTTTTTCATGTTACCTTTTCCATTGAGTATTAATAAAGAAAATCTTTAAGACCTAGTCTAAATGGAGAAAATCTTGTGAACACTGAAATGTTCGTATAATATCTAATATTTAAGTGAAGCATAATTTGAATTATTGGTAAATTTCTTGCTCTTATGTGAAATTGAATTGGGAAAGGTGAATTGCAAAGGTGAATTGGGAAAGGTGAATTGCAAAGGTGAATTGGGAAAGGTACCTTTCAGAGGCGCCCCCGGTCATTTCTCCATATAAAAGTTGTATTGTTTTGACTCTCTTTGATAGCCCCAAAAGTCTATTTTTTCATACATTTTATCAAAAGTTTTTATGTAAATATCTTAATGACTGAGAATTGAGAAAATAAAATTACACTGACATACGCTAATTTCATAAAGATTCAAATTCAACTAAGTTTTTAAAAATACATTGACTTTGTTTTTTTAAGATTATCCTATAAAGAGAGGTTGATTTATAATTTTGTTATGTCCTGTTTTTGTTTAAAAATTTTAGCTTAGCTTAACCGAACAGCCGTTGGAAGCATGATTTATGACATTAAATACAGTATAAATATATGTTGTTTAGTTAAATAAATAAAATAAATGCCCATGAAGTAAGTATATTACAAAGTGTTTAACATTAATAATCTGTGAGATATACGAGTATATTAGTAAGTCTATACAAGAGTATTTAAGAGTAGTGTTTCACATTCGTTTCTTATAAACGTCATTAGCCAATTGCCAATTGCCGCACTGGAACGTTCTCTACCGAAGAACAAAAAGTGTTATATATTTTTGGAGCATCTATTCCTAGTAGTCATTTTAGATTTTCGTCGTTTTTAGTATTTAATATAAATAGAAAACACGTATATAGATTCTCCAAAAACCAACTTATGCATATTTCTATCACACTAGGTGTAGGTATTATATTGTAATGAATTAATAAATCAAATCAAATTAAGGAATTGAAACGCAACCAACTATCAAATTCTTTTATTTATTAATATAAAACCCAACTTCTATTTGTGATTGGATTGTGACTCTTATTTTAATGTGCAAATTATGTTTTCTCAGTATTCCAAGAAAAAAGTTTTTTTTTTTACATAGTTTTTCATTTCTGTATAAAAGTTAACTTGGCAAGTTTTATTAAATTTTCTAATCGACCAATTTTAATTTTTTATTTAATATTGTACACTACCGAACTAATTCACTGATTTGTAAAAATATTATAACGTTCAAAACCCTTCAAAAACGAGTATTTATAAGCCATCGAGTCGCGTGTGCGTCGCGTCGTTTGCTGACTGCGATAACGATACAAGCAAGTTCCTACTTTGAATAATAGATCGCACCCCAACACCTAAAATCTATCATGCAGCACATTTTAAAATAATCTAAGCATATATTTCCGTTTATTTTTTTTGTTTAAAAATCTAAGCAAGCCCGAATTTCGGCTTTTATGTGAGTACCACCACTGAATGAAACTTACTACTAAGAAGAATTGGAAACCACTCTTTAGTAACTAAAACGAGATGTAGATGTTGCAACAAGTTTCAAAAATCCATATAACATTGTAAGGTTCACAAGTATAGTGCCAAAAGTTACTAATAGGTTTATATTGAAGATTATTAGAAAACATTGCACCATCTGTGTATTGGCAGGATAAGCTTTTCTAAGCTGTAAACATTTATGCTTCTATAAGGTTTGCATCTGGGCTATTTGCCAATGGTAACTTGCCTCAACCGTGTCAATGTAACAGTTACCAATCATTTCACTTCCAGGCAATTACTTTTATTTCTATTGTTTCAAGCCTCAACAAGTTGGGTTAAATAATATAAAGAGATCTAAATGAGATAATTTTGAGTGTGGTATTGAGTATGTAATAAATAACATCATTGCCGATATATATATTCCTAAGAGTAAAAACACTTCACGACCAGTTCTATTAAAAAAAAAATCTCTGTGCTTTCTACTTAGGAACTGAGGTATTTTAATATTTTAAAAAACTATCTATTAAAACCACCTACATTATATACGCGCCATAGTACCTACAAGGGTGTATTTAAAATCTCTACTGTCGTTTTAGAAGGTTGATCGTTATCGATACCCTTAAAAGGACAGCTGTGATCTTAAATACACATGTATAGTATAAATGAGCTTGCCATTTTGAGAGATTCATACTTACTTATTACTCAACAAAATTGCCAGAGATTTTCTTGAAATCTATTATAAAACAAAAAACTATAGTTATTGGTAAATCCATAATTTGTACTTTACAATTTGGCCATCGCGGACTTTGCCCCGGCTTGGCAACTTGGCAATGCCAGCAGCTTAACGGCTAAAATAAGCATAACAATATTATGAATATTATTCGAGAGATGAAATTTTGATTTTCCAAGTCTCAAAAAAAGGGTAATTATAAAAACTTCTTGTAAAATTTACAAGTAAATCGAAAATATAGAAATAGCAGCACACGAAAAGAAGTTCTACATTTACAGGATGTATTTAAATTCACTGATTTCCTTTTAGGAGGTTCAGGGTTCCTTTTAGAAATTCGATATTGAATAGAAATCATTTTAATGTTTGAGACACGGTTCGACACATGGCGTGAATTCAGACAGCGACCCCGCAAATTCGCGGCTCGTGGAGTACTTCAAAGAAAAATAGATTTATAAAAAAGTTTATGTTACATTAAATATGTAGTTTATGAACATTATTAGACTTTTAAAATTACAAGCTCATAATAACTTGCATATCTATTTCTATATTATTTGTCGAATTTAATTTAATCTTTCATATTTTTTCCACTAGAAGATTGCAAATTTGTATATCCTATGTTTTGTGATAAATTGTCAGACTAAAAAAAAGTTGATCCGATTCTTATTATTACTTTTCATGCGCAATTTTGTGCATAATTTAGCAAGAATCCTGAGCCGTTTGATATTTTTTTTTGAGGACATTTTATTTCTAAAGAAATTTTAACATTACAATATTTGAATTACTTGAGATAGCTGTTATAAATATAGCTCACAATGAGACCAAAATATGTAGATGCATGTCATTTTAAGAATCTCGGTGAATGATGAGTATTCACCATGAATAAATCGTAGAATAAAATCAGTCTTTGTAACAGGAAATATCAGTGTAAATGAAGGACTATGGGAAAAACTACAAATGAAGTCATGAATAAAGTTGCAGCTGCAAAGTGAGTATGCATAGAGTATATATTTTAAAGGATTACTTCTAAATGTTGATATGTGTAGATATGCTTACAATATTGTAATATAACAATTTAAATAGCTGCTGCATTACACGAGATTCTGCATGAGAATTTATGGTAATATTTTTTTCAAGAGTAATTCTGAGTAAGAGTAATGTTCAAACATCCACCTTAGATCTAAGCATTCAAGGTTAGATTTCCAATAAAATAACATATATCCTAAATATATTCAAGTTTACGAAGAATTTGGCTAATTTTAAATAATCTCTTAAAACGCAGGTATTTGTATCTTAAAATAAAGTGTAAGTTAAATTATAATGGCACTTGTGTTAAAATAATCAAGTAACAATAATGTGAGTTTTTTAATTAAACGCTCGCATTTGAAATTTTTTTTATTACAAAATGTATAAAAATACAAAATGAAAAATGGGATGCAATATATAAAATTATAAAATGCAAAAAGATAGAACAATAATACTTATCTAAATCCTAACGCTCCTAACGCTCGCTTTTGAATTTTTTTTTATTATAAAATGTATAAAATACAAAAAGAAACATGGAATGCAATATATAGTAAAATAAAATTATAAAATGCAAAATGGTAGAACAATAATACTTATCTACATCCTAATTTCTAAGTGGAGGGGGTACATTCTCTGTAAAGCTACCAACAAAGTTCCCTGGGGGTAGGTAATTAGCCACGACGAAAATACGACCAGTTTTATCTTTCGCCCACGCAACTCCCAACTCCTTACTGTCCTTCCAAATAACCTGGGTAAAATGTCCGGATTTTAGTGACGATGGATCCTTACCGAAGATGTGATCCTTGATTTCGCTGTACCAACTGTCGACCGGTTGCCGCCCATTTACGGAGTGGTTTGGATCTGATGACCAGCTGTAAAATATGTTCTCCCCATATTCACTCTGCTTCCTATGCTCCATGCGGCCAAGAGTCGTCAAATGCCTCGCCCATTCGTCACTGTATTTGCTTATCTTCTTGTTTAGTTTGAGTGGCGGTGCGCCATGTTTTGACCTGTATTCATTATGCGCTGCAAGACACTCTTTTTCAAACTCTGACGCATCGTCGCCACCAGTGGTCAGGTTCTTCAGTTTCTTGGTCAGATCTAAAAAGCCGCTAGAACGTTTTTCATCGTTGCTTTTCGAGTCAGGAGCTTTTTTGAGTCCTTGCGACGAACGATCCTGCGCTTTTACTGATGACTTATCTGCATGCCTCACTTGGACCTCTTCGCTTTTCTTGTTCTTGCTGGGCGCAGGCATCGAGCGAAAGCCTGGCGGTGGCACTTTGCTCGAAAACTGACCGGCGATATTTCCTGGCGGGCTGTAGTTCACCACAACGTAGACTTTCCCGCTTTTACTTTTCGCCTGACCCACGCCGATCTCGGTCGTGTCCTTCCATATCACCTGCGAAAAGTGACCCGCCTTGAGGACTTTTGGCTCGGTGCCAAACTCGAAATCGATTATTTGATCATACCATTTGGCCACGACCTCTTTGGCCGTGGCCTGGTAGCCAGATTCATTGGACCAGCCGCAAAATACATTCTCGCCATAGTGTGCGTTGTTGCTGTACTCAAGAACGTCCCTTCTGGCCAGTTCTTCCGCCCACTGTTTGCTGACTTTGGTGATAGCCTTGTTAATTTTGAGGGGTTCGCTTCCGTGCTGTTTGCGCCGGTCGTTGTGATGGTTCAAACAATCAGTCTCGAAGTCATCCTTACCCAGGAGGCGATTCTACAACAAAATAAATTTATTTTGTATTAAAACACATCATAGCGGACTAGTATGACATTTAATTAAACCTATTATTACCATTTTCGGCAATATTGTGGCTAAAAGGTGAACGTGGTGCAAATGTGATTATTTTATGAATAATATCGCTGTAATTGCCGATATGCTTTTATATGGAACATTATCAAACGCCACTAAAGATAGTAGATTATAACATGAATTACAGTGTTTTTAGTTCGGCGAAAAATTATATCAGAAATGTGACGCATTTGAAACAAAATATCAACACGATGTATTTGTATTATTTTACTACATATTATGTAAAGCCTTAGAAAACTATATTCAAATAATTTGAGTAATTATTTGAATAATTTAATATTCATATATTATATTGTTACAAGATTACCGAATTCCGTAAAAATTTAAAATTCTCAATAAAATAACGCTACATTATAAATAAAATACACGCAAATATACTAAACAAAAAATATGTATAATATTATATGTAATTAAATATAAAAATCTACGTGCAATCGTCGTACCATAGATTTTTTCAGTTTCTCGCGCACAGTAATATACCCACAATTAGGAGGAAATAGTTCATTTTTTTTGTTTTTAAACGCTTTTATTTAGCAGGCAATGGTTGTTAGTCTGTTTAAGTTAAATCTTGCAAGCTGAATTATACTACTTCTTCTTATCGTACGGAGTTGAAATGTGACGTGTTGGTTCAGTTTTGATGACAATGCATTTTTATGGTAAGAATGGCCTGATTATGCAGCTAGGATTAGTTTCAGACTAAGGAACTCCTCAACGATCAACAGCACAGACACGAAATTTTGTATACGCATTCTAGCTCCTTAATAAAAAAATCCTATGATGTGTTACCAATACCGCTATAGCAGGGATTAAAGTAAAATAGCACGCATATAAACCCGTAAACACAACACTCCTTGAGTAACGCAGTCGGCTAAATAGCATTATTTTGAATAGCCTCAAGATATGATGTTTTCGGAACGAACTCGTAGAGCGAACTATTATAAAAATTGTATAAGAATTTTGAGTTAAATATCCGATGACATATTTCAAGTCCATTTTGTATGGAACTTTTTAGCGTAACATTTTGAAATGGTACAGAATCAGTGACATAAACAAAACATGGACCTGTGAGTGTAAATTTTAATAAAAATATTACCAAGTGATACAATCTTTAGAAATATACATTGACAAAGTTATACGCGACAAGTAATAATTTTGTATTGATAATTTAGGGTAATAACATTTTCTTAAATAATTTATACAGTTAATAATTCATACAATATTTCATAATTTTACGGATTTCATAAAAAGAGAATGGAATCTGAACATCTCTTGTAAGTTACACTTGGTTTGCGTAAATTGCGTAAATTTCATTCCGTGCCAAAACTTACTATAAATAAGTGATCGAAAAGGTAATATCGGTAGGAACATTTTTCTCTACAGATAGGTACCGTCTATAATCAAACTTAATATATCTAAATTATAATCTTCAAACGTACCCTGACTATAACTGTAAGAATAGTACGAGTACCTCTTTGTTGCAACTTAGTAGCAGAAAGACTTAACTAGGTATTACGAGTAGTTATCTAGTTATAGCACGAACTAAATTTCTTAGATATTCGGTTAACTAGTTGAAGTACTCAAGGGACGTATATATTCAAGACGAAACGACCATCCTTAGCCAAAAATATAATATTTATTTTACTTTATTTATAGAAATTAAAAAAAATAAAATGTAAATAACTACTTCACCAGTAAATACGAGTAGTATAAATAGATATAGATTTACGCTTTTCTGAATGCTGGACACCAATTTTCTAAATGTTTATATGTTATCGGTTTTAAAAGTACATGCTCAAATAAAATTATATTTTAATTTTTCTTAAAACAGTTTAAAACAAAAAATATTTATGAAATGAGACAACACGATCTGTCACAACCTGGTCTGTTTAGAACCTTAAAGACAATTCTTTAAGGTTCTCAATTTGATCTGTAAGTTTTTTTTTAATGTATTAAGTACTCATTACTAATTATATCACTAGTTACTCACAGATTATCGTACAGAGTAGTTACGTACAGATTATCTTGAGCGATTTTAATAATATTTTTTGCATATGATATTTTTGATAGGTCAAAGTATTCAGTACCATTTAAACCAAAAATAAATTTCCATTCAAAATGTTTTGATTTCTAATTGGCATAATTTCAATTATTATTTTTGCATTTTTTTATGAAATACGAGTTGATTAAAATAAAAAAAAATCAACGGACTCGGGACATAAAGTGCTAAATTATGATGTTTAATGACAACGATTTTAATCAAAAATATTAGCTATTTTATTAAAATACATACTGACCCGGCAAACTTCGTACCGCCTCAGGATCAATTTAGTTGTTTATTTAGAATTCTCAAAATGAATTAAGTTCAATAAATGTACAAAAATCAAAATAAATTACATCATGAAG
The DNA here is from genome assembly GCA_020383195.1 of Neomicropteryx cornuta. NCBI lineage: Eukaryota > Metazoa > Arthropoda > Insecta > Lepidoptera > Micropterigidae > Neomicropteryx > Neomicropteryx cornuta. The sequence goes on from JAHKQU010000018.1 coordinate 42,468,071, forward strand.
CAATTATCGATGCGCGTACAATGGCAAATGGCAAATGTGATAACTTACCGTTAGAAAATAGGTTTCTAACAGAATACAAAACTGTTCCAATGAATGAGAAAAAGATTTCTTTTTTCGTGAATTTTTCCGATGTTTTAATAGTTATTCTGCTATTCCAGACGGATATAAATCCAAAGATCATAAAAATTGGTCCGGCCGTTTTTGAGTTATAAATGGTGTAAATGGTGTATCTTTTATAAATATAGATGAATACAAAACAGTATAATACATGTATTTATTTTTAGCCTGAGTTTTTTAGTTAGGTAAGGTTATTTTTTTTTAAATGCCTAAATTATTATTTATAAAAATTAGCACACTTTTTCATCCTTGAAATGACTCAAAATTTAGGGTGATATTAAAAACAAACATTTTTTATAGAGAAACTGAAAATTTTATTATTGCTCTCTACTCTTCAGTGTTAAGTTTAAAAGATCGATTATTTTATAGATAATCTAGTGTGTATGTTAATCGCTTGATCGGATACATAAAAAAATACTTGATTACATTATCATCTGGTACCAAGAATGCTAATCCCCAGACCAGAGCTTGTCAAATAACACATTCCAACATTGCTACAATCAGACTTAAATACGGATCGACTAAATTCATTTTTAACCCAATTCAAAATAAACAGGAGGTTGTCAATTCGATTTCGATGTTTTTTTTTCATGTGATAGAGAATTATTTTTTTTATTTCAGCCTTACGAATTGACCATACCGCGAAATAGCGGTATCGTCCATTCCCCTTATGGTTTACCTGAAAGTTACGCTTACGTTTGTTATTAAAAAATAAATATCTTGAGACTAGCTTAAAAAATGTAACACTAATATTTTATTTTAAATTGATTAAATTGTCTATGTTACAAACAAAACACACATACAATCTAAGAACATTTGTAATGAAAATTAAAATATAGTAAACAATTATGATAATGGCGGTGCAAAATGTAGCTAAAAATAAAACCTACAAAACTAAAAATACGGTAGGTTCCTTAACCCTCCTTAGGTTAACCATCATTAGGTTCCTTAGAAGATTGTATATGTGAAAAAATAAGTTTACAGAACATTCTAAAATATTAAATAATGTTTTGGACTAAAAACATGGTGTTTTTAAGGCCTCACTGACATGTAATATATAAATCTCACCTGGTATAGTATTTAGGAGTCATATTAATACAATAACACATTCATATTAATACAATACAATTCATAATAATTAATACAATTTGTACCTATATGATTTAATAAGTGTTTTTCTATCTTAATATTAGTTGTTATTGATGTTCATAATTTAATACAGTAATTATCAAAGAACGGCAAAGATAATTATTATAAGGGATTTAAAAATAACCTCCAAACCATTGCTTTCAACAGTTGTGAGTAATCGCGTAACTAAATTGTTCGATAAGAACCAATGCCATTGTTGAGATAAGTTAATATTAGTAAGGTTGCGTACAGACATGAAGCAGTTAGCAAATTTTATAAAAAAAGTTGAAGTAAAAAAATATACAGATTTAACAATTTACCATAACATCAGTTTTTAACATAGGATAAAAAAAAATAACAAAAAAATACACCATAATGTTAAAATCATCCTTTTTTTGAGCTGCGTACCTCCAAAAGAAAAAGCGAAACCCTTATAAGATCAATCGTCTGTCACGGATGTTTTTCGACGAAAACGACGTGAACATTTGACCTAATCTTAATGTAAAGTAATGCTTTACGCCTCGTACATATTTCCCCAGTCAAGATTATGCAATATATATATATTTTTTACAAAGCCAATTTTTGTCAGCTAGATTATTTGGTTTAATTTTTTAAAAATCATCTTATTTTCTAATAAAATTATTTTCAATTTTAAAATATAATGAATCCCTTTAAAAGTTGATGAGCTCAATTATACTTAATAATTATAATGTTATACAGTATGTTCCAAGACAATTCCCGAAGACTAAAGGGGATGTATGCGTTCCCTATTACGTGTAAGAAATTGTATAAAAAAATAATTCATGCCAAATTTATTAACCTATCGATCTAACTTATTAACCGAAATATTGATAAATATTTGGTTGTTTTGCTTTAATAGTAAATACTACATGCTATATGTTTTCGGACATATTTTAGGATATTAATGTACGACACAATTATATATCTTAAAATGGTTTACAAAAAACGGCAATAACATATGTGTAACTTTTAAAAATGACCCACAATGGGCATCCTAAATTTTGTTTTATGTTAAGATTTAAATAATAATAATAATTATTATTTATTTAATGGTTTTAATAAATACAAAAATATTTTTAAAACTCTATTTAACTAGGCAGCGCCCCTAGACTTTGTCTGTTTGCTAGGTAGACTTTAATTGTTGTAGATTATTAAATGTTTCAGTTCGAAGAACGAACAATTATATTATTTTGATTTAAAACCCACTTACAGTATTATACATAATTTGAATTTATGGTATAATAATTTAATATAGCAATAATACATATATATATAGTAAAATTGTATTATGTATTGCTTAAATACCGTATTTAGATGATTCCTTACGTTATAAGAGGCGTTCGCCGTAAGTTTACATTACTTATATAAAAGTTTGACAGTATATTGACATTTGGAAAATTCGAATTCTTTTTAATATTTTTACAGATTGAAAATTTTGAAATAAATTATATAGCCAGAATGTTCAAAGAAAAATAATACCGAACTCACAGACAGTTGTATCGCTGTGAAATAAAAAAGTAAAATAAAAATATAAAATGCTACGAAATAAATAGTGATCGTACAGTGGCGGTACTTTCATAGAAGCCGAATTGCCGGGTATTCCTAGATTTTTTTACGAAAAAACGGCAAAATTAACATGAGTGCGGTTTATTCTAGTATTTTATTGTTAAAATCATAGACAATATAATTTATACTATAACAAAAGCCGCCGTAAGGGAGGCTCCCACCGCCCCCACCCCCTTCCCCATCCCGCAATAAGGCTTGTCTACTGTACAAATTCAGGGCACACTACTGTGATTATGTACTCGTACATCATCTATTCGTATCTCGCTGGTGTACTCAGGCAATTTTACATAAAATGCTAACCCACTTTGATCCAATATGGCAAATAAAAATCGATATTGGAACAGTTTTGTGGTTTTGTTGTTACCTTTGGCTGTTCGTAGGATATAGTTTCTTCTATCCATTTTCCATCTTTACTAAGGTTTACAGTTTTTTGAAAATTTTCCGACGAGACCGTTGACTCGACAGTCCGCACTACACTTCCTTGGTGACAGTGGCTCACTTTACTGCTTGTTCTGATTACATTGCTTAAGCCTTCATCCTGTAAATAAAATATGTTTTTTTATATATAGATACAAATCTAAGGATTATTGTAAAGGCACCGAATGGACTCAAATATAGTTTTCACTATTGGTAACTCGGTAAGACTTTAGCTCTGGCGCCCACGAGCAGTTTTAGCGCCTCTATACACCGTGTCCCAAGACCATCCTGTCCTTGGGACAACCTGTATGTATGTCACTTGGTGTAATGGGAGTGCGCACACGAGCGGTCGATTCAAGCTCGCGATAAAAATACGCTATCAGCTCTTCTGATGACAGTCGGACGTGTGTAGCGCCAGGATGGATGGATAATGGATATTGTCTAAACATATATAATAACTCATCAAAGCTTTGTACATGCGTTTGAAAGTACCCAAAGAACATATTTATTCAATAAAATTTACATGTATTTCACAGAAATACTTACAGCTAAACAATTATTAAAACAATAAAATTTATGATAAATTTAGCCAAATAAAAGTATTTCCCTACGAAACAACATAAGTAAGTAACAAACTCAATAATCATGCGAATGACGTAATGATAAATGCAATATTTTCCTTTCAAGAACTGATGAATAGCAAAATAATATAATTCAACATTTATAACTAAATGCATATTAGAAACAAAATAGTTTCCTTTTAAATTAAATAAATAGTCTAAATATAATAAAGTAAACAAAATAATATGACATCTGGTGAGATATTCACGTAAATGTCCATAAATCAAAAAAAAAAAATGACACTTTAGAAGTTTCCGACAGACCAATTGATGTACCAAGAATTGTATTTTATATTCATTTCTTTTAAAGCACGCAGGAGAGGTAGGTTTCATTTTTGAAGCCAAAACTTCTATCACGAATCGGGCGAATTTATTTTGGACGGGGAAATTATAATGGATTCTCACCATCGTCGCCGATATGCTAGATTAGGTTAGGTAATCTCCGATACTCCAGTAATCCGATTTTAAAAATTCTTTCACCAATATTTAGATCCATTTTCCATTTTGAAGGTGGATATAGGCCAGTTAAAATAATTAGGATTTTCGCCTTAACGATAAGATATATATATATATATATATATATATATATATTTGACTTATATTTGATGATTGTATTTTATTAGCGGCAAATCGCCTGAAAAGATAAATGACACAATTTTTGACAATATTGAAAAATTTTGAAAAAGTTTTTAATTATTTGATAAAGTGCTGGATAGCATAATATTTATAAAGGTTCTAAAGAGGTCCTGTACTTGAGAGCGCAGGATGTCGGTTTAAACCCAGCGCTGAGTTTTATAAAAATGCATTTTTAACTCTCACCTGTCCTCTTTAGTGTAAAATATTGTCAAATATTATGTATTTCAAAAAATAGTAACTGTAGTAACTCAAAAAATAGTAATAAAATATAAGGTCTGTATGAAATTATCATATTAAAAGTATAGATACTTTATTTTTTATTATTTAGCCTATTGATCCTTTGTGATATTAGAGATATTTATTTTGTAATGATTTACTATTAAAAAATACTTACTTTTTATTTCTAGTTCATGAATGGTAACCTTAAAATTTATGAAATTTTCAAACGCCATTTGCCGAAAAACGAAGATTTTGAGATGGAAAAATATGAAGATGCAAAAAAAAACATATATTTAAGTTTTCATATTTCATAGTTTTAAGTATTCATTTCGATCGGAAATCTTCAATGAACGCCATTTTTTTTTTTTAAATAATTTCTTATTTGAAATATATTATATAAATTAGACACGTGTGTTTCTTTACCTATCATGTCAATTATCATGTCATCTTATTTTATAATTCAAATTTTGCAAACAATACTGAATCGTATCAACTTTTTTTTTTTGACGTGATATAGAGACAAAAGTAATAAAGAATCTCAAAATGAAGTGTGAGGTTATAATCTAAATGAACATGCAAATTTTACGACCTTTTTCGCAAAGAAAGGTATCTAAAAAATCATACATTGACGGCCCTGCATACTGACCGAAGACCAGTGGCTGCAACAATTATAAACGAGTTCTTGGTGGTTACCGGGTAGCTTTATCATCGGGTAGCTTTCAGCTTTTCGTTTGGCCTAATTTGGTATCAAAAATCGCTTAAAAAACCAAAGAGTTGCTACGAGTGTGCATAAATTTTAAATAATATATTAGGCTTACTCACAGAGTTATCCTTCGACGTGAATGTTTTAGTAAATATTCGCGTTGCCATGGTGACCGCGTTTGATTGAGATAAGGATTTAAACGAGCTAAAATTGGCGTAGTTACTGACGTATGTGCAATAAAGCCCATTTAATATTACGAACGAACCGAATTAGCTATCCGGCTGCTGACAATGGAACAGACTGATGCTGGGTGGAATAATCCTCGTGCCATATATACGCTCATTTGACGTCTACGGGTCCGAACTAGGCAACCGTTTAAATACCCAACCATGGTTTATATTTATAAGTTCAGACAGTGTGTCAGACCTATGGATAGCCCACCAACTACGCAAAGTTAAACGAAGTTACAAGAAAAGATCGATACCTAATGCCCTTTTCGCAAAACATCTTGGATAACTAATGGGACCAAAGTATATATACCTCTCATCGGTGGATCTTTTCAAAGCGCACTGGTGACTCCCGTTAAGTAAAAATTCGATACCTAAAATCGTATTTGTAGTAGCCGGAAGAGTGATGTTCGCTTTTTTAATATGCCTCTCTGGTACCTGCCGAAGCAAAGTGCCTGACATATTTTATTATGTGGAACAAAGATACAGTTCCTTTTTTATACCGACGAGGTCAAACGAGATCGAAATGCCTAAAACCAGACTCAACCTTTGATGGCATATGTTACTGCTAGGTAGGTACGTACTATTTTTATTCAATCAACTTATCAAAGGTTATGTATCAAATTGCTTGGTAGTTCTTTTTTTAAATTTATTTTTATACGTTACTCCAGTAAAATATGAGTTTAAAACATGTTTACATTCATTTTAGAGACTTAAACAAGAAAAACCTTATCAATATTTAAATAAAAAGAGAACACCACATGCATATAAAAGATAAAACACAGAAAATTGTCCGTATATTTGTGACGAACGTTCAGCTACTAAAACTGTCTAAACGTATAAATTTTAAATGCTTTTAATTATGTATGACTAAACCTATAACTTGAATTGGTCATGATTGGTTGAATCTGCAATTTTTGAGACGCCATTGAGCGTGACGTATAGAAAATCACCACAGGTATAGCTGCCAACCCGGGATTAAACACCTAGTCCTATATAAAATAATAATTATGATATTTAATTTTTGGTTACATGAAGTAATGAATTTTCAATGTCGCATTATATTATCACGTAATTTTCCCCAAGCAACAGGTTGTTAGGGGGTTGCTATAACAACTTATAGAATAGGAAAAAGTTGTGGGGAGGTGGTAACAATATCGTACGGTGGTATCTAAATAAAATACAAATGTCCATTGTTTAGCAAGTCAAATCTACTATGATACTATAATAAAATAACACAGTTAGATAACAGAAAAAAATATAAAATATTAAGGTCTTCATCATAATGAACCCGCAATCGTTGCTTCTATGAGTATGCGAATATCAGGGTCGAGTTTGACATCGTCTGCTGAAACCATACTCACCGCTTTGGAAGGTATATTTCTCACACTTTTAATATGACCCGTGCTGCTATAATTGCTAAAAACTTATATAAACCAAATATCAGATTAAAATAATAAAATTTGCTCTAAACCTGTTGTTTCCTATAACATGGAACTACTTTTGTTTGTTTCGTTTTCATTTGTTGTATTGTTTTGTTCTTTTTGTTGTTATGGCTTATTAGGATACTTAAAAGCATTGAAAAATATTCAACCAATAAAAAAAAAGCTAAAATTATTTCCCAAGTCGAGGGATATAAACTGTATTTTTAGGTCCTTTTATATCATTCGAACAATAAACAATCGAATCGGAAAACTGTGCATAAAGCTGAAAAATATGAACCCCTTAAATATTTGAAAATGAAATCATAAATGGTTTCTACATTTTAATAAATATTAATAGTATGAGTGATAATAGCATAATACCCTAGCTTTTGAATATAATCATTTTATTTCACATTGAAATATTACAAACTACAGGCGTATTATATTTGTAAAAGTATATATGCGGTTGTTTTTTATTTATTTTAACAATAAATGTTACACTTTGCAAATTTAGTACCTATTAAAACTAAGTGTTCTCTAATAAGTAGACTTATTCTCTTTTGTGGAGTTCAACGATCAACAACTAAACTCAGCACTATTCTGAGCAAATCTCTTTAAAAGAGACTAAAAATAAATGGGATTAAATCCTATGTTCGTCTAACCATTTACTGCACTGACAGTCGCTTAGTACTTATTAAACTTTCTTAAAAACAATACTAATATAATTACATGAATAAATAAATATTAAATGCTTGACCTAAGGACACATTATCTTCATTAATATTGGATATTTAACGTATTTAATTTTGGACTGAATTTACTGCTATTATTTAACATTAATTTTAAAAATATTTATCTAAGCTGGCCCTGTAATTGTATATAAAAACCTTATGTACCTTATCATTTCGTTATCGGCGTATTTTAAGGCGATACACCCTACACCGCGAATCCTCTAGACATATTTCATAAAAAATATAGGTAGGTAGGTAATAAACAAATCGACACAACTGAGCAAAGAGATCATAAAAAGATTTGCCGACTTCCGCGCCAATCCGACATCAGAACTGCAGAGAAATTAGTCATAGTCATGCGATAATGGTTTTATTTTCTCATTTTAGTTTTATGTGCTGATTTCGCAACTATTACGGCTTTCATAACAAACACATACACACAATATCTACATAATAATTTGAACTATCATAAAATATGTTTTGATGGCTCACCTAAAAATATGCTAATATTATAAAACAAAAATCCACTATCGATTTTTATTTGCCATATTAGACCAAAATAGGTTTACGTGTGTAGAACCGCCTGAGTGATCTAGCGAGACACGAAAGACGGATGTTGTATTATTATACTACACAATCACTGTACCACAAACACTATTTGTTTCGTAGCATTTTATGTATTTATTTTACTTTTATATTTCTAAGTTTAAATTATTTCTTTAAAGTTTAAATTTATAATATTTATAAATAAGTTTAAATTATTTAAATAAGTTTGTATTTTTACCTAAAGCTCTGATAAATATGAATAAATTTAAATTGGCCAAATTATTTTATATAATTTGTCATATCGCTGAGATATTTTATAATAAATAAAGCATAAAACAGTGACTCCCATATAAAAAATCGTGTCCACAAGAAAGTGATATAGATAGATAGATATATAAACGTATATGTAAATTTTCAAACAGAGGGCGTTTTTGGGTTCTAGGGAATGTGAAACGCAAAGATATATCGAAATTTTCAGGAATTCACGACATGGTAACCATTGCAATAGGTAGCTTTCCTAATGAAATTTACCTAACAAGTATGGCTATGACATCCTGTAGCTATCATAAATATACACTGTTTAGCGGTAGTAAATTATTTAACCATAACCTGATGTCTTACAGCTAGACCCTGCAGGCGTCATTAACGGCATCTTCCCCCCAGATTACTCACGCCTGTGGTACCAACTTGTGATAGGTTGCTTCATTTCCTATCTTCATTTATGCCTGCGGCACTTTTAACACATCTCATGTGCATTTGCATCTCATGTGCATGTGTCATGTGCCAAAAAAACTAGAAATTATACGAAGCACTTATTATTCATATTTTTTGTACTAAAATTGTGGTATAATCGTATTAATATTTTTTGATTTGAACAATATAAATTAAATTAATATTGATCAGTTCGATATAGATATAATTTCAATGAAAAACTTAGTTTTTATTTATTTTTCCTATCTTACATTGTACCCCAACTAAACTGAAAGCCAAGCTGACTTACGAGCTTTAAGCTGACTTAGCCAAGATGGCATTTGATAAATCAAAAGGGGTTTTTCTGTACGCGTATGATTAAAGGTCTTTGCATGCATCGAGATCTAGTGATGATCTAAAGATCAATTATACAGGCCGTACAGAACGATTTTACAATACTTAGACAGGATCGTTGTAAAAATTGGTTCATAAATAGAGTTTTATGTAATATATCGTCCTTAAAAAAAAACTTTACTTAAAAATTATTTTTCTAAGATTGTTGTGTTGTTAATGTTTAATTGTAACATATAAGTTCCTGTAATTGCAATTACATATAGAATATACATACATACTATATTTATATCACCTTCATCATAAATTATTTTTATACATACTAAAACCATACTTAATTTATTACTTTATTTTAATATATACTTACAAATGTCACACACTCACAACTACCACAAACATCACTCACAAATTACACATAACACTTCAAAAAAACAAAATCTACCGTATACGTATATAATATTAATAATCTATATATATTTTAAGAACACAGTTCAAATTTTTATGCTAATCTTAACATGTAAAATGTAAAATGGCCGAAATCCATAATTGGTTTTATATACTTGTAATAAGTTTTGTTTGTAAATATAAAAATTTAATACTGTGGATTTTTCAATAAAGAATAAATAAAAAAAATAAAAAATAAAGTAACAACAATAATACTATTGAAATAAGGTTACTGCAGATGGGCCACTGGCCCTGCGTGATATTATACGACACACACATTTTGATTATTCACAGCCTTACAAAACTGAGATAATCTGGGACCAGTTAATTTTACTTTTCAATTTGAATCAAGCGAATCATTTTCCATATTTTAACCAGCTACTCTTGCAGACAGTGTTTACAATTAGCTATTCGCTATTAAAAATTCCCTTTTTGATTTTAAAAGTAAATTCGAACAATTCATAAAGCAAATTAACTATTATTATAACATTATCTTAAAAGAATATTATTTTAAAAAGGTAAACGGATTATACTATAAATATAATACAACTAAAAGTTTCAATAGCAAATTATCTTACCTTGCTAATAATAGACCGTACCTACCGTACGTACGTACGTATGATATATCATAGAAAAACATGTTTAAAGTAATAATAATACTTCTGCCCGGTCGGTAAATTTATTAAGAGGTACATCTAAAAAGGGTAAGGATGCCCCACACAGAACAGCTACTAGAGGTTAGGACTGGCAGCTGGTATCGACTACTTTTTATTGTTAGAATAAAGTACTTTTGAAATAACATAACATGTTTGTAAAATCTGCTACATGACTTAAATAAAAAAATATAGGCAGTCATTGAGGACTGTCGACAGAAGTGAAAACTTAAAAAAAATAATCCGTGTTTCAGCTAAACCGTGCAGGCTCACTTCACTACCCATCTCTAGGGCTTTCGGGCCACTCGCTTTGCTCCCCATCCCTCGACCCTCTTAATTTAACATAATTTTAAACAACCTATGTCCAGCCTGAAGGTCCATGCTAAATATTGGTGAAAGAAATTTTGAAATCGGATGAGTAGTTTTAAAGTTAACCTAATCTAGCATATCGGTGCCGATGACGGGGAGGGGACGCAGTCGCGTGAAGTTTTCACTTCAATAAATTGAATTGATTTGAATTACCGACAGAGAAGATATAGCAGCCTAGTTGAAAAGCCTTTAGGTTAGGATCTTTAAAATTGTTTACCCAATGTTTTGTTCGATTTTATTGAGAGACCACGAATATTAAACGCGATTCAAACTATATCACGTAACAAACCTTTTCAGATTAAAAATATTTAATTAAATCTAAATTTATAAAGTAAATTTAAGGAAGCGTTTGGTGTTGTATGTAACGTTTTCTTTTATAGATGTGTAGGTAATCAATTTTTACTTCCGTAATGTTATCAGATAAGAAATCGCTGCGGATATCCATATCATATTTAAACATTGGGTTAATTGACATAATGACACGTCGAGTCGATTCAGCGTTGTGATATAACATGCAAATATTAATATTTAACCGGATGGCGTTCATTCGGTTAATCTAAAATATCGCTAAATTTGCATTTAGAATGAAACACAGTTGAAAACATAGTTGATAGTCGAATTACGTACGTGTTTTTACACTTAACCAAAATAAGATACCTATTCCAACATTTTACCTAGTGATGAGTTAATAATCATTTTAAAGCAAACGGTTATTGATTTCGGTTTGTACTATTTATTCTATATTTTATCAAAAATTTAATCACCACACGATAATCCAATTTATTCATTTTCGAGATAGCGTTTGAGTCGCCTTTTTTAATCGAATGTATTTTTTTTTTCATTTTTAATACAAACATTCTACAGCTTTGGTGATATTTAAAGAGGTACCTATTTTGGAGCACCATCTCTATGTTAGGCCCAGATCTTTCCTAATATGAATATATTCAAGATTTATTTAAAAATTAAAAACAACTCTTTAATTTTGGGTCTTACCTATTTGTTTCTTATGAATACAATTACGGATTACGATAGTGATATTTTTTGTAAGGCTATCTTTTGATAAAGAGAAAAAGTTATATGCGATTTAGGAATGAGTTCAGTTTGGTATCCAAAGACTTACATAGATGACAGCACTTACTATTACTTATATAATTTGTATTACGGCATTGTAAGTCTATAGCTAAAATTTTAATTTAATAATAACAATATATCAATATTTTTTATAACCTATAATAAATTTGTCAAACATTTTCTTAAATATCCTTAGATAAATTATATTACGAAACCTTGTTAATGCACGTGCATTACTCCAGCCTGATAACAACAAAGGTAAAAAATAAATGTACGAGTATATTAAAATAAATAACCATCAAAGTACTTGTGAAGGAGTAGTGTACGTAGTGTTTAATATAATTACCATTGCTGATACATTTACTACTAATAAAAATAAAAACTGAAATTTAATAATTCAGGTATAATCCTGAATTCAGGTATAATCAGGTATAATAATCGCAAAAACAATAAAATAATAATTAAGTACAGCTACAACAAAACAAAATCAACAAAACAAACAACAAAACAAATAATCAACAAAATAAACAAATCAACAAAATAAACAATCAACAAGATCAACAAAATAAATAATTGTACCAAAAATATAAACTTTAAAATAGGTTATAAAATATTATTTTCTCTGATAATGTCAATTTTGCAGCGATAATGGCCAGCTGTATGTTTTCTCGACGGGTGCAATTTATTTTAAATAAAACTTTTGAAAATCGTTAAACACTTTTTTACCGTGAAATTATTGCAAGCAAGATGAATAAGCTTTTCAACATTGTGTCTATTAAAATATATTTATTTGTTAGTATGGTCGTAGTGCACCCACCCATCAGGAAAGCCGTAAATATCATTTGCGCCTGTACACACCGTTAGATTAGTTTCTAAATATAATAAAAAAACCATGATGTAATTTTATACTTTTACAACAAAATTTAGAATGGTCAAAAAAAAATACAAAACCTGCATAATCGAGGGTGGCTGGGGTGAGGCACGTTTTTGTTTTGTTATGAAAACGGGTTCAGGATTGAAAATTATTTTACCGATATCATAACTGATAGCGATGTAATAAATATAGTTGGATGTATATTTTCGTGTTTTTTTTTAAAAGTATTTATTAATTAAACATATTTATGCATACAGATAATAATTATAACGTATATTGTAAATTACAAAGATAAAAATTGATTATATTGGAAAGATTATATTGAATTGATGATCGCTGGAATCACTTATTTTTTTAATATATTTTTTATATACCTAAAACAATTGGTTTTTATTAATGTCTAAACATTTATATTCGAAACCCAAGGTAAAGTGAATTTCGATTTGGTCCAGATCTGTCACTGACACTTTCTGTCATAGGAAAAATATGCGAAATCTCACACTCCTCCGTGAGTGCAATATGCTTAAAAATGAGTACAAAGTTTTCTCTGCGCATATTTGGATAAACAAAACATTAGCCTTTTTGCGAGAATCAATGCGAAATGCGCAAAGATTTGTGTCTGTTTCGTTTTCACGGCTAAACCACCACCACCACCACTACCACCACTTTTGAAAAAATTGCTTGAACTCTGGAGGACATAGGTTATTCGCTTAAAACAAAAGCAACCCCTGGAACGGCAAAATAGAGGATTGAATTTTGGTTAAGAATCATTTAGGTAACATCAAGGTAAGGTGTTTTTGGAAAACTCTCAGTTCTAGTTGTCGGACACCGATTATTTTTTTATGTCAACAAAACAATCAGTAGTAGACTCGCAAACACACCTCGTTCCGCTATTTTGTAGAACAAAAATGTCATATATAGTCAAAATTCTTAGTGTTAAAAAGTGGGCGACATGGTTCTCTATAAATATTTTAAATCACTACATTATATTTGCAATTCTACTTGTATTTATTTATTTTTGGTCTAGTTAAATATTTTTTATTTTTTGTTACACTTTATATTTTCACCATATCGGAAGTTGATTAAACAATTAGGGTTGTCTCCATATAGTTATAGTACACATTTTAGAACAGTAAGTCGGGCCGAATAATTATGGATCGACGTATTTCTCAAGGTCCCATTTTAGTTTAGTTAAGTTACTTTAAGTGGTTAGAAAAATAAATAAACACAAAGTTTTCCGTCTGCATATAGAACAGTGAACATATTATTACGGTCGAAATTTAGAAAATATATTTATATTTAAAAAAGACATCAAAATAAATGCCCAACCAATAAAATAATAAATAATAATAAATCTTTGGATAATAAATATCAAAACTTTGAAGTCGGCGCGGTATGGTTTATACTGAAGTGAATACAACGATGTTTTGCGCCGACTTCAACGTTTTGTTAATCGTTTTTTTATGATATAATAACAATAAGATATTTGTAATATTATTTTAAAATGTTTTTTGGCCTAAAATATCTAAACCGTTAGAAACATTGTGCTGACACTTGAAGAAATATAGTCTGTAGTGCTCGCTCAGCAACCTACACTAGGGCAACGCCAGGGAGTTATACGGATAAATGTGATTAGTTATTTTTAGTGTTTTTAACTTTTACTATATTCTAGTTCATTATGCATATTTTTGTTTATTTTGTGGGTACTTTTAGAAATGCTTTCCGATCACAAAGATCCGAAAATATTCCCTATCAATATATAATATATTTTTATTTCCATTCTTGGAGTCCTCTTCAAATAAAATATTCGGAGACAGCGATACCTTTATAATACTTTATAATACGTTGTAAGGAATATTAGGTTATATAACAACAGGTAAAGCAAACGTGTAAAATTGGAGCAGGTATCACCCCAGAACAGACCTTGTCTAGTGTGTTTTTGGATAAAATAAAAAAAAAAAAATATATATTATTTGCACTCCTTTTAATGGGTTACCAATGCAACCGTTGAGCCATTCCAAACGCAAACGAGTTGTTTGCGTTTGGAATGGCTGTCAAATATTGTTTTTTTTTAAGAAATTGCAAGATTAGAAAAGTGATCGTAAATTTTAAGAAATATTCAGGTTAATAGGTTAAATAAAAATAAACAATAAAAAATGTTTATGGTGACCAATTCGTATGTTTTTATTTCATATTTTAAATTGTAATTTATTTAGTTCGAATTACCTTTCGGCAGTCAAGTATTAATTTTTCAAAATTCATAAATAAGTTGTAACCCTCGTCAAAAAAAGGACAGATTGTTAATTCGATGTGTTTGTTTGATGTGCATATTATTTTAAGAAATATTTCAGAGGTGGTCCCTATTTAGTTTAGTTAGGTTAAATCTAGTGTATGATAGGAACAATAAGAAAGTCATAACATCAATAATAATACGATTACTATAAAAAAAGTATACAAGTACAAAAAACTAAAAATAAAAAAACCGACTTCAAAATAAATCTAATACCAAAAAGTAATACAGGAAATTTCCTAATGTTGTATATAATAAAAAAGTCGATTTACCAAAACCTGCAGTTCATACCGTGTATATAAAGTGTAAGTATCTAAAATATTTAAATATATTTTATAGCTTAAAAAATGTTAGCTAACATTTTGTGTTTATTGTATTAGGTTTTACTTTTTAAGTAAGTATTTTTCATACTGTTTTTAAATGTGTAATTTCCCTTTTTTTAAATCTCTTGTTTCTATCCCTACTTTAAGAATTCTTAATTCAAATTTGATTAATTTTAATAAATTGTGGTGAAACGTTTTCATATAAATTAAAATTTTAACCTAAGATCCTAAATCCAAATTGTCACGTGATTTTATTAGACGTATACCTGTGTGTGTATGTCAAAACACTTTATTATGGCGTAATAATATTTACTAATGCACATTAAACCGAGAAAGGTGAGAGTTGATGTCTGTGTGTGTTTGAGGGAGGGCTGGTCTCTCCCGGAAATCATGAAGCCTATGATTTGATTTATGCAATATATATTAGTCCAGGGACTCCGTTAACAGAGAAGGAAGTCAGAATAGGGCTGATCTGAGAACGGCGTTAACTGGCTGCGGCAGGGTTGCTCAAACTCAATTAAAAAACCTATATTCTAACATTGACCTTTAGGTTACTACTAAATTACTACAAAGCTACTGCTATTGACAGAGAATAATAGGCAAACATCTCTCAGAATACAATTATAATTGTACCCGTATGGCTAAAATTGCATTATCCGGAAATACAATTTAAAAGTTACTCTCCTTTCGACTTTATTTATTTATTTATTGTTTATTTGGAAAATCAATAGTACAATATATAAGAAATGGTACATACCAATGCGTATAAAATTCATATTCGTTACATTTTCACCGTTTTTCATTCTTATTTCTTTTTTAAATATTGTGTTTTGCTACTTTAATGAAATTTTGACCGTTTGCATAAGCGCACATATAGATAGGTGAGAGTGAAAAGCTTTCATAAAATACAGGCCTGTATTGAAACCAGCGTGTAACAAACAAAACGCGAAAAAAAATAAAAATTCGCAAAAAAAGTGAGTGAAAATTTTCACAGATAGTTTCAATCTGTAAAAATATTAAAAAGAATTCGAATTTTCCAAATGTCAATATACTGACAGACTTTTATATAAGTAATGTAAACTTACGGCGACCGCCTATTATAGTTATATTGTTTTAAACGCTTAATTACCACCAGCAAGTTTAGCTTAGTTGAGTAGGGCCCAAAGTAATTCCATATTACCTAACCTAGGTCATAGCGATTATTTTTTTTTAAAGTAATATTTTAATTAATTTGAAATAACTAACGATGTTGAAATATAAAAATAACATTTGTAAAATATATTTTAATTTTATAACAAAAATTAAAAATTAAACAATAGTATTTCATTGTACCTCATAACCAATAACCACAAAAATTGAAAATACTCTGGTATAAAAATATTTTTATTAGTTATTGACGTTATCTTTTCACCTCAAAACTACTGTGAATTGTTTAGAAATACTTAAGTTCTATCGTTATATAAATTTGATTAATTATTAATTTATTCAAAAACTAATAAGTATTAGAATTAAAAATATACAGAAGGTAGGCAAATATTTATATCGTGTTATAATTTCGCCAACCCTAGTTCATCACAGCAGTTTGCAGTAAAACAACAATACAGTCAGCCAGTTAGGCACACGCGCATTGTACGAGGAATGCTCAACCCTTACAATACGAAAACCGGCATAAACCTACTCTAACCATTGCACTATACGTACTCCTCATACTTAAGTATCTTTTGTCCTGTAGCTCTTAGTGTGGTTTCGTGCTTAGAAGGGGTTGGGATGGGGGGGGGGGGGGGAGTATAGGTCCATTACACTTGGCAATGAAAATCTTGAAAAAAATGTTTTCAAAATAATTACCTAATATAAACAGTTAAACAGTGCCTAATTTGCGGTAAAAGTCTAATCAAATATTTGAATAACCTATTAAAAGGATTATGAATCTACCACTTATTATTATTATTATTAACAACAGTTGGAAAAGAGAAGTGTTTCAAAGAATTTTGGTGTGTAGAGTAATACCTCTTCCGTGTCGTTTGGAGCTCCGTGGCCTTTTTTCAACAGCTGTGTGTAGATACAATATCTAAAACCGATCGGTCAAATGTTTGCAAAGATGAGCGTTTATGAATACGCCAGACCAAATATCCTGGGGCAATGAAATAGTTAAATTAATAACTAATAACATATTAAAAGTAAACCTGTCATCGAAACAACATAACCCTATATGTTATAACCCGACGTGCGATTTACGCTGCCAGCTGTCATTTGAATAGCATTTGTGCATCTTTGCAAACTTTGCGCACATGTCTGGGCCCGGCAGTCGTTACCAATTTGGAATAACTACTGCTGTTATCGTAGTAAAGACACGGAAATGTGGAGGAAGAGAATGCAAGATACTTTATATAAAATAAAATTAAAATTAAAATGAAAATATTATTGTTTAAAAGGCAAAGATAAAATATAAATACATGTCAAAATGTAAAATCAGAATACCATACGAATAATACGGATATCCTTTTCTTAACAGTGTAATACAATAAAATAAAAAATCAGGTGTTAAAAACTTGATATACATAAAAATAATAATAAATAAAATATACACAGATGCCTGATAATGTTATTGACATATTTATTGAAAATATGAAAAAGTTTTATTTAATAATGGATATATCTATATATAGGGAGGTTTTTTTAGAGACGTGGTTTTCAATCTGGCACTACTTTTTTCGTAGTTGGTGTTTTTGACAGCTGTCACTTGATTTATGCTCAGTTTGGTTTGCCATTTCATAATGAATAGACTTACTCCTGAACAACGTTTGCAAATTTAGAAAAAATCACTCTATTTTTTTTTTAAATCACTCTAAAATAAAGTAAAAATCGCGTCGTGGGCCTGTGGTGTGGCCTCCAAGATCGTGCGATTTAACACCGCTGGACTATTTTTTGTGGGGTTATGTTGTCTACGCAGATAAGCCGGACACGATTAACGCCTTGGAAGAGAATATTCGGCGCGTTATTGCTGACATACGGCCCAACTTGCTGCAAAAAGTGGTTGAAAATTGGGCCTCTCGGCTGGAATTTGTTCGAGTCAGCCGCGGCGGCCACTTACCCGAAATCATTTTTAAAACATAATGGCAAACCCTTATCTTTATAATAAAACTAAATTCTTAGCCATAACATCAAATTATATGCGTTTTATCTCTTCTTGAAAACCACGCCTCTAAAATCATTTACATAATTAAATTATCCAACAGGTATTTAAAATATGGATGTTAGCCGAAAGATTGTTTTACTGATTTATTTTAAAATATAAGAATGTTGTAGGTTGTAAGGTCGGTAAGAACACGTAGAAAAGACTTACTTTTAAATTGCCATTCGCTTCGGCGCAAATTATAAAAGTCAAATATTATAACTTGCATTGAGCTTTAAACTGGTGATTAAAAAAATATGTTTGTAGAGTTTACTGAGTTACTAGTTATGCGTTGGTTATGTTATGTTATTAGAGTTTTACTTTTGGGGGGAGGGGAAGTGTAACACTTTCCTTGGTTTTATCTTTATTTGATTTTTTATTTATACACACCTAAAATAAAATAAACTGTAGGTACAATATCACTTATGACTAAAAAATCTAACTGTAACTTCGTCAACGACTTTATGATTCAAATATAAGCTTTGGTTGCAATCCTACGAATATAAATATTTTGTGGGTTTTGACATTTTTGGTAATATATGTACACATATTATTAATATTTATTACACATATGTGTGTAATTTGTACCTACTAGTAATATGGATAAAACCGAAACCTATATATAATAAATTGTAATGCATTCAAATTAATACGTGTAAAAGACAGCTTTAACTCTATGAGATAATTTTTAAATTATTCAGACGATCATTTTACCTACACATTAAAGTACTAGCTGCTAGTATAACAGCAAGAATAATATTTATTTATTTATTTAAATTACAAACAGCGTTATAATATATATAAACACACATACATAATAAATTACGATGACTAATGCCGAAAAAGTAATTACATAATAATATGGTAAATATGAACGAAGGAGTTGTGAGTAAGAAAAATAAGAATTTATTATACAATTCTATTAAAACGTTATTGAAAATGTTAAGGAAGTACATGCATGAGTGTGTGTGTGTGTGTGTGAGTGAGTGTGTGTGCGCGCGATGTGTTTAACCAACGTGCTAACTCTCTCATTAACAAACTTCACAAAAGTATCACACCTCAATTTAAAAATGTCAATTTCACCAGAATTACAATTACACGTATTTAGAATTCTGTTAAGAGCATAATCAGTGTTACATTTATAAACATAGACAATTTGAGTCTGACGAGTGCGATAAAATGGCACACGAAAGGAAGTTTTAGATAAAATATTCGGTAAAATATGTGTCAAATAGCATAATTTTATTATACACCTAAAAAAATAACTTTAATAGAACTTCCTATACCGAACAGAAAGCCTATTGTTTCTGTTACTGTAATTTTTGGTACATAATGATTTGACTTAAAATAAAATAATTCAATAATATTAATGATAATAATTATTTGGCTGTTGCAGTAATCGGAATTAATTTTACATAAGTTATTTATTTATTTTATTTCAATTTGAGGTTTCAATATTATAAAATAAATATAAAATCTTGGATCCTGAAATATAGAGAAAACGTAAGCTTACGGCAACAGAAGAGTATCGGAGTTTACCAAGGGCCTTTAACATAGGGACAGAAGGATGAGAATATATTAAATTTCTTTAAAAAATCCCATTCTTTCAATGCGTATCCCCCATAATGTTGTGAAAGTTTTCGCAATGCGAAGGGCGTCTTCTGATTATCCGCAAAATGGAAAATAATTCGACGCCACTCTTTGCGGATTACGACATCAAAATCGCCTTAGACGCTTTGCGTATTTACAGCTAATTACCTTTGTACTGCGGCCGCGAACGAGTATACTCGGCCGACAGCGGCAGTACAAACATTTTAGTTCTCACCGTTGACGGCTAGTAATGATAATCCGCTGCGATTCCGTACCACAACCGCAAAACGCTATTTATCACGACAAAGATATCATTAGAAAAGTAGATTTTGCGAGACACCCCTAAAACATATTTGGTCTCTCTAATTTTGAACTGATAGTATAACTAGGCAAAAGTGAAACTTATGCCTTCAAATAAATAATTCTTTTTGTAAAATCCGATCAAAAAGCGCGCGAAAAAATTTATTATGGGTTTTCCACACAGAGATAATATTTTTATACAACTTTTTTATTATTTCGAATTTTAAAACTCCTTTACGACCTATTATTTTTCATGTAGAATCGATAAAACTATAAAATGCTAAAATCGGTTACAGTGATACATGCACGCAATATGCTTAAAGACTATAACTATAAACTTTTTATCCAGAGATCCCGGGTTCGATCGCCAACGGGTCAAACCTGAGAAGCTATATCGCTGAGAATATTTAACGGCGCCTTTCTTAGCCCCAGTGAATGACTTTAGTAACATGTGTTGAGTAAACGCATAGCCTCGGTAAATTTTATTTATTTATTTACTGAAAATATAACATCGCTGAAGTAGTACAATATAAGGCAGTCTTCGATAGAAGGGCTAGCCAATATTGTTCGTGTCACTAAAATGTTGTTAGGAGAGGAGCGAAAATTGGCCATCTGTCAATTTTATCATTGGCTATCTCTCTTGCACATCTTATAGAGATTTATGGCACCTTGTCGTGCGCGCAATAAAATAACAGGTGTTTAGAAAGAAATCATGCAACCTCAATATTAAAATCGATACAATCATGCCTCTTGATGTGAGATACAAAGGAACACACATTGCGAATACTTAGATAAATATATACATATATTTAAACTCTTATAATTCGAAATTGAATACATATTTTATTCTAAAGGATTGCTATGACCCTAGATCACATACAATTATTTTGGACCCTCTTCAATAAAGTTAAATGTGCTTTTACTTGCAGATAATGGTAATGGAACGTTAAAAATGCTATACCTGAGTGCGAATTTGAACCTGTATTGTCATATACCTCAACTACAAGACTCACTCATTCCTATTTAAAGACTCACATACCGTTACCTATGTTTTATCGTGTTAGTCTAGTAGTCTATGTACATAATCAGTCCAGGTCACGTCGAAAGCACTTGCGTAACAGAGCGCTCGCCGTACTGCGCGTGTATCAGGCTTGCCGGGGAGATAACCGCTTGCGATCTGATTACTTATTAACGTTTCATTATCATACGACGGTAGGCCGGCAAGTCTAAACGAGCTGAGCTTACTCTGCGCCTAATTATACCGCCCCGAAGAAAGCGAATTAGCTTAGTTCTAATGAGACACCTTCTATGTAATCAAAGCTGCACGCGATGATTGCTTTCTTGCTCACACCATTTTGTATTTTATGCGAAAGTGGGAAAGCCTAGATTACATTCTAAAACACATTTTAATATGAAACATGTGGCTGAATTCTAATATATTCCATTTATTTAATACCTCTGTCATTTTTTTATAACATTCAAACATTATTGTATGTTTTACAATTTTGTATTATTATAACATGTTTTGCAAATATTCATAGCCGTTTTTTGAATGGCACAGAAATTAAAATGAAAAGAAAAACGACTTTTAAATTAACGTAAAACAAACTGCTATTAGGACATATAATTTCTAGTATTATTTGTTAAGAAACTATATCAAAATTCATCGTGGTTACCGTGAAAATAGTAAAATGTTCATATAATAATGTCTTTAGTGTGAGCACTCAGCTGTCGGCGTACGCCGTAACGGTATCAAGGCCATTATCGATTGACGCGGCAACGGAATTCGCGCGCTGACCAAAGTGAAACTAACTTAAAAAATATAATAAATTTTAAGATGTTTTTTTTTTTGCATTTCTTACTAATAATAGGTTATACAAAATCCCCCTTCTCTGTATAGAAAACTAGTTTGTCTATATATACTATTTTATATACATAAAGATATAACTATATAAGTTATATAACTTATATTTGATGATTGTTTTTTTATAGCAGCAAATCGCCTGAAAAGATAAATGACACAATCTTTGACAATATTGAAAAATTTTGGAAAAGTTTTTAATTATTTGATAAAGTGCTGGGTAGCATAATATATATTTATATTTTTATATTTATTTATTTATATAGTAAAATTATATAAAGTATTGTTTAAATACTGTATTTAGATGATTTTTACGTTAAAATAGCACCGTTAGCTTACCTTATATAAAAGTTTGACAATACTGACATTTAAAAGATTCGAATGCTTTTTAATATTTTAAGGCTTGATTTTTTTTTTATTTTAAATAAATGATATAGCCAGAATGTTCAAACACAAATTAATATTGAACGCTCAGATAGTTGCATCGCTTGAGGTAATGCACGCTGGTTTAAATACTGGCCTGTATTTTATGAAAGCTTTTCACTCTCACCTATCTATATGTGCGATAATGCAATATGGTCAAACCTTCATTAAAATTAATATTGAACGCGTTCAATATTAATTTATATTATTATTAATAATAATATAAACCTTTTGACGTGTAGATGTGCGAGAAAAATACAAAAATTATGAAAACTGTCAATAACAACGATTCGCATGACGGCTTCTAGCTAAGTTAGGTTAGGTTCTTTGCATTATAACGGCAAGTAAGTTCAAATTAAAATAAGGTATCTAAATAGTTTAGAAGACGTACCTATTTAGCTACTATATTAAATCCATTCTACTGCCACATACCTTAAGTTCTTACAATCGATACGGTTCCGAGTGAAATCTGCGATCGGTTATGTTGGTGATGTCATTATGTCAAGGTAAATCTTACGTTCTCTTGAGCTGTTCGAATTGTAATGATAAGGGGCCACGTGTCACAGCGTCAAGTCTCTAAACTTCAGTTAAAAGTAGATTGAGGTTCCTTTGAGAAGGGTTGTAACGATTTCCAACCCCTTTAATAATGTTATATTTTTGTTTGTGTGCTGCGTCAACTCAATGAAAAGTTTCCGTGAATTTGTTTATGGTAAAGTGGGACCATACAATGAGTAATGAGTAAGTTATAATGTATGCTTACAAAAAGACAGAGGTTTCTCGAGATAGATTAAAAAAAAAAAAAACCTTTCGGTAAGCCGGAGGATAGGAAGGCGGAGGTAGATTTCACTGGATCAAAGTGGTGAAATATTTTGGTCATCCCTTACCTTAAGGGTTGCTCATTTCAAAAATTGCTTCAAACCAAAGTTTAGGTAAATTATAAGCCTAATTTAATATTCCAAATGGATTTGATCCTGTGGAAGGTATGATTTTTTTAATTTCCTGAGAAAACCTTCGAGAACCTAAAAAATATAGTATAATACACATATATACCCTCGACCAATAAAAAGATATTACCTATTGTTATGAAATAGACATGACCTATGCTGTAAACGTATAACCCTAATAATAAACTAATATTAAATATGAACTAAAATACTTCATATGAAAAGCTTAGTATTCTCGATATTTATACATAAAAGTACATGCGGTAAATTCTCTGTGCAAAATATAGTACCTACACAGAAAAGAAATGTATCTTGGTATGGAATTGATTAAAGTCTCTGTTTGCTTTCTGCCGAGCTCAAGTAGCCAACAAGAAACTCTTTTTTTATATGTTAACAAAGACAGAGACTTTCCCAGAATATCTTTAATTTTATTATAAATTCACGATGCTAAGAAAGTGTCTCTGAGCAAACCTTGTCTTCGTTTTCGGCATAATATGTTGGTGGCTACTAAATTGCCTCGTAACTATTCTATGACAAACTACCTCAAAAAACAATCAAAAGACAGCTTTTGGCAAAGGTTTTTCTTATAACCATAACCTCGAAACTTTGAAAGAGTTTTTCTGATGGATAGCGGAAGGGTTTTTGGTAATAACTGTGATAGTGGACCTTTGAGCTTTTATGACAGGATCTAGACAACTCAAGGTAGCTCCACCCCAGCAAATAATTCCATAGGAAATAATACTATTTACCAGCGTAAAATAAACGGTCCTTATTAGGTCTTTAGATAGAATATTTCTTAGTAATTTAAACATATAAATTAGATTTTGTACTTTTTTACCAGTTATACGAGTATGATCTTCCCAGCAGAGTTTATGTCAAATGTCTTTTTCTATGACCTTGATGGCGATTTTGAAAATAGTAATATAATTTTATTTGAAAATTTCTTAAATATGTTCTAATATTTTTGTTGTTGTATAAGTTAAAAGTAATGTAATCAGTTTTATTAATTTTAAGAGATAATAAATTACTATCGAGCCAATGTTTTATTAAATTAAGACCCACCTCAGCATTTTTATAAAGAGTTACCCCATCCTGCTCCTGAAATATAAGGACAGTATCATCTGCAAATAATATATCTTGGTCATTTATTAAAAGAATATTCCATTTATATAAATCAAAAATAAAATTAGACCCAATACGAGCTTTGTCTACTTTAACAACTTGAGTTCTGTCAGTAATATAGTACTAAACTAAGCCAGGCTCACTCCTCGAATTCCAAGTTGTTTGATTTTCTTAAGCAATATGGGGTGAGAAACGGTATCAAACGCTTTAGCGAGGTCTAAAAAGATAGCCATAATTTTTTCCTATTGTCAAAAGCTTTGACAATTGCTTGCAAAAAAGAACCCAGTGCATCATTTGTGCCGCGTCCCATATTGCTTGTTTGTTAGAAAATTGTTGTCTTCTACAAATTATACTAATCTTTCCTTCATAACTGACTCAAAAGTCTTAAGACCGTATTAAGAATGCTGATAGGTTGATAGCAACTTATATCATCTTTGTTTCCTCCTTTAAATATTGGACAGACAACTGCCTTCTTTATGTGACTAGAAAATTCTCCTTATGAAAGGCTAAGGTTATTTAAGTACGTTATAGGATCAACTAATGAATTCCTCGTTAAAATTAAAAAATAATGAATATTAAAAATAGTTAAAATGTATTGAATACGTTGCTTGATGAATGAGAATGATAAGTGATTTGAATAATTTAAGGATTATTTACAAGAAAAATAACTTACATTTAGCGTCGATATACAGAATGTATTTAAAATCACTACTATTCTTTAGGGGTTTATGAAAAAAAAAACGAACTGAGTGTCCTATGAACGAGGTGTTATGAGCTTATTTAACAAAACACAGAAAGGCGTTTCACGCAAACGGCGATTCATTTGCGATTTGCAACCTGTATGTCTTTATGGACGATCTGCAATTCTAGACGGAAATAAATTCTATTCGCATCTGCTGATTCAGAATCTGACTGATCAAACACAGCGACCAGTACTTTGCGTGATTCATTTGCGATTTGCAACCTGTATGTCTTTATGGACGATCACAATTCTAGACGGAAATACATTCTATTCGCATCGGCTGATTCAAAATCTGAACTGATCAAACACAGCGACCAGTAATGGGTGAACGATTTGCGACCGACTGTCAAGTCCATAGTCGAATTTGGAAAAGTAGATTTCTACTATGGCCAAGTTTATGCGACCCTGTCCTGTTTTACCCGCAATAACTCAAATCATTGTATATGCATAAAGAGATCTTTTAATTATATCACGTCACCGTAATTCTCTCAGTGCTACAAATATAAGCAAAGCTTTTGGTTGTTAAAAAATTTGCACCCGCAACTAGAAGTTTACTAATCGAACATACTCGTAAGTGTAAGCAAATGAAAGCAAGTGTAGTTGTACGTACAGACTGATTATTGGTAAATAAGTTTTGGTTGGATTTACCACATTTGTTGTTAAGGCTGCAAGAGATGTAGTTAAAAAATATTTTAGCAAAAAATTTTGCTATGATTACAAAATAATACGGCGTCGTAAATGAACAGCGATAGCTAGATATTGTGTTAATGGAAATAAAAATTATGGTACTTACAACCATGTAAGCTTAACAATAATCGATGTCTAACTCCAACAAAATTTATTGTTATCACTATATCAACCATACCTTATGATTGCGAAAACCATATTTTTACTGCCATAACCATATTTTTTTTCAGTGTATATTCACATGTACAGTCAGCCTCATTACAACACCCTTTACCATACAACATACAACCACCCATAGTCACACAACCTTTACCTTTCGGTGTCGTTTAATAAAATATAATGTTTGCTAACAAATAGGTAGAAAATTCTAATCACTTTTTGTTACGATATTTATCGAAATCGTAGATGCCTTAAAAATCTACAAAAATATTACACCACATACCTCAACTCTCTATACCTCAACTACCTATACTCAACACCAGGTCTAAACGTCAACCTAGGGATACAGACGCGTGTTTATTTGCGCCACACCCGTGTGAGGTATGGCGGGACGCTATTATCAAATTAAATACAAACATATTAGCACCACTTAAAAGGACCGCTTTCTTGTAACGATTGCTATTGAGATGCATTTCCAGCAACCCACTCTAGCTCGACGGCGCTGAAAGCGGGTACGCAGCGTTTCTTCACGCGCTCAGTCGCATGAATTCAAGCCACTATACCGTCCGTAAGTTTCACGTAAAAAAAAACAAAAACTCAACAATAGGCGGGTAGCCCTCGTTGACGGTTTCGACAATGTTTTGTCGTTTCGGACAACAATACACCGCTGAATATTATGGGGAGCCGCTCGGAGGAGAGAGCGAGACGAAAGAGGCGCCGAGCGAGCGGGAAGGCCAGTCACCGTGAAAGGGTTACGGGTTTATTATGATTGCGTACATTAATATTTCACAGCTCATTATGTGTTCGTTAGCAAGAGACAAGGGAGGGAGTGAAGTGGGAGTGCTGGAGGGGATCGGCGAGGGGAAGGCAGGGGGGGGCGGTAGCTTGAAAGGGATTCGGGGCGGGTGGGGCAGGGTTCAAGAAGAAACCTAATCTAATTCGGAATCTGTACTAGCGATAGAGATTATGGTGATAATCCCTCCTGTCAGACGTCAGTCAGGTTCGCGAGAAATTGCTCTTGGCTATGTTAATCGGCTGACGGTAATAATCCAAGAGACTGTTTTTATTATTATCAGAGTGAAACTTCTTCGCGGTAGAGTGACATTCAACTGAACGTGCAACGAGATGCCGGAGCGCTGGAAAGTATCGCTGCAGCAATCGTCAAAGGAACTTCAACGTATAAATTATGTTTATTGTTATAAAAACTTCCGTTGCGTTTATCGTTACATTTTCAAGTCGCGAATAGTATACAGTTGTACACTAGTTATTCGTTATAACGTAATTGCAATTATGTTTTACCATTACTTTGTGTATATTATTTCTATGTATTGCATTTGATATGATAAGTGTTACCTCATGAAACTAATCTAGTTTCTGCTTTGTGTGTATATAAATTTTGCGTAAATGAGTTGAGGTATGTATTTATTTATGTGTTATAAAAGAATACATTGCTTTTTATTATATTGGTATTTTTAAAAATATATAATTTGTTTATGAATTTGAAATTTTTTGACCTGCCGCCCGGGGATTGGATCTCGCTGTAGCTCGCGCAATGTTTGATACGAGTTCGTATATTGGTCCCATGAAATCTACCCCAGCCTTTCGGCGTGCCGGAAGGGGAAAATATATAAGCAATAAAGATTCTATAAATATAATTCCAAATATAAATCCTATGGGCAATTCTATAGTTTAGTGTAGTCGATATAAGTGTCAACCCCCTAAAAGGTCATCATTGAATATAAATACACCCTGCATATTAGATTATAGTGAGCCCTACAATTCAATATAATTATAAAAAAAACGTTATTATTTCATTTGTTATTAGGTGTGTCGTCTATCTATTTCATAATACATAACTTTACATAATATTGTCAATAAATAAATAAATTAGTAGTAGTAGCATGTCAAGCAGTGTAATGTAATGTGTGTTATGATGAAATTTATCGATTAAATTGAACTTTCAAGTTTCAATTTAAAGAAATGTTCCACTAGTAGCATATGTGAAAATATTTTGATATATCACATATTAATATACTCACCTGTATAACACTTTGTTTTAAATTAAGAAAATATTTAAAGTGGAGTTTATGCAATTATATCGTTTTTTTTGTTAACTATTTCTTTTTAAATAAGTATTATCATAATAACGCCGATATAAATACATACCTACATAAATATAATTACATTTTAATTAGTGTTTCGCCCTAATTATCATAGAAATTGAGCATTTTCGGAAACTTGATAATAATTGCAGTCGCTAATTGTTGTTATCGTAATAGTGAATCGTTGCATCACTAATTAGTGTTTTAAACGCACCTAAATATCCTATTGAGCATACACCGTGACGCCAGTCTCGTAATGTGATTATCAATATCACAAGTAATAGGGTGTCATATTCGGAGAGAACTCGATTAGTCTAAATTGTCAAAAGTAATACGTTGTGTCAAAAGCAACCTTACTGTTCGCCTTGCGAGATGATAAATTACCTCCTCTTAATTATGTCCGCTTGATGAAGCGTTGCCATAATATTTGCCGAATAATAACACCGTAAATATCATAAGCGAAAATTAAATTCACGCTCGATCTCGCCACGACGCGACGCCGATAAATTGCTCGCGTAGCAACTCGGTCACTTACAACATTTTGCACTGGGATTCGAATATACCTACCGAATAAAAGATATTTTGAACAACCTTTTGAACGAAAAAGAATAAATAGTCTGCTGACTTATTGTAAAAAAGTATTCAATTGTATTGACATAAAGGATTCAATGTGACATTTATCTTTGGATAAATCTTAATAGGATCAGCTGTTGCTTAATAGGTCAGTGTTTCATATATCATTGAATTTAATTAGAAAGACTGCTAAACGATAAATCTTATAGTCATCTATCTCATCACTGATTATAAACTGTATTTTTAAAAACCCATATTTTATAAACCCATAAATTCCTACATCACGCCTAAACCACTGGAGGCATAATAATAACACCGTATGGCGCGGATTGAGATATTTCGATAAATTGTATTTATGGTTCATTTTAGCTGATCCATACTATCTGTTCTAATATTATAAATGCGAAAGTCGTTGAACCTTGGAAAGGACTTTATTAGGCTACTTTTTTTAAAAAAAGTGTAGCCTAATAAAATGAAAGAGTATGGGAATTATTTAGGTAACACGCTAGGAAGGTAGGCAGTTTGAAAAGCTGTCCCGATGGAGAAAACTATTTTGAGTCAATAACAAAAAAGTTGTCAATAAAAATGAGTGAATAAAGTTAAAAATGAGTCGCGATGCGGCTTGTTCCGAGTGCCGCATGTAAGAGTCGTCGAGCGCCTATGGCACCGTTAAAACCAGTGAATAGGTAAAAAGAACGTAATGTTAGGCATTACCGGAGTTTTTACCCGACTACAAAAATAGAATGAAGTTTTTAATTTAATTCCTATTGTAATCTTATTTGTTGCCGTTCTTCTGTGAATGCGATGGTAAGTCTTGATGTTGACTATTAACATTTCTTTTGGCCGCTTAGAAAACAGCTTTCCTCGTACAGACTTTAGTTAGGAGGTCAGTGAACATAACACAGTAGCGCTTATCGCTCCTTATTACAATGAAAACATGTCATTATCTATAAGTGTTTTTGTATATTTATGAACATCTGTGAATTTTACAGTATATATATAAAAAATAAAAGTAAATAAAATATATTGATATTTCACTTGTTCTGAATTCAAATAATAAATACAGATTACAGGAAAGTTGAAATTAAAAACATGCCCCCCTTGTTCCTAACTCGAAAACTTAAAATGCCAGAAGGTTATTAAAAGTCTAAAAACCCAATTCATAAAAATCATGTCAAATACCCACGGACTAAAAATAAATGAGCAGCACACTTCTAGGTCCAAAAATATAAGTAATGATTAACTTTTACGTTTAAGTATAATACTGATTATGCTTCCGTTATTTTCTCGTATATCTGTTTATTTGTCATTATATACATTTTTTATAAATTTTGTTTTTCGCATAAAAATATTGCCTATATTACTTATTTTATTTATTGTTATTTATGTGCTTTGTATTTATTATAATTTTAAATATAATAAATACAAAGTATAATATAAAAAATATAACTATAAATAGTAAATGGAAACATTTATCTCTTTTTACTTATTGACACATTCATTTACATTCATTTGATCATTTTGAAAAATAATGATGAATACCACAATTTAACTAATTTTTATTTTCTGCCATTGTCATATTTATTTACTTTTTAGGTTGTATGCTTTTTTAGGCTGTGGCTTTTTATGTTATTTTTTATTGTCAGTCGTTTTTTAGTTTATCTAGAATTTTTTATTTATTATTGCGATCTTTTGTAGTCTTTCAGTATATGTTTAAAACTAGTTTAAGATATTCGTTCAATATAAAAAAGTGTCCATATAAAAAAATAATATTATTCATCGGAACTGCTGATGGTTTTTTGCAGACTTTTTGTTATGTGAAATCACATATTTATACTTAAAACTACAAATATTTTTTTAGTACTGTAATGGTAAAAAGAAGAATGGGATTCTAACACATTTCGGTAAATCAAATTATGTAATTAAGATATGGGGAACTGAATAAATTTTATATTTTGTTGCATATTGCAAAAAATAATACTCAAACTATGCCTTATGATATGTGAAAAAGGTAGTTATAAAAATGTTTTTATAAAACATATAAAATGTGGTCGAAACGCGAACAAAGAAAAACCTATGAATGATATTTGTGCTCGGAAGCTAAAGGCAGAGATAAACGAATACCTATTCATTTGTATGGCTAAGGAAACTCGACTCGCCGGGCACCTTTCCACAAACTTGGCGGAAAAAATCAGAGGCGCTTCTCATGAAGTATTCAGCGGAAAAAACCAGTAATGAGGAGATCTGATAAAAGTTTCATACGTAAGCCTAGGGAGCGGGGCGGCGGGGGCGGTGCGCGGGACGCGGCGGGGGCGTCTCTTTTATGGCAATTCTCAATCTTTGCGGCATTACGGCGACGTCGTATAAGAGAAATGCTCTCCGCACGAGACGAGATCACAGCAGCCGGCGCCGCGGCGTCGAGACGAATGCCGAGGGCTATGTAATACTGACGTTCTGCCTAGGCATTTCCATTTTTCCCATTACCAGTTAAATGTTTAAATATTCCTTTTTTTTTATAATAATCAATAATGGTTTGTGTTATGTTATTATAAGTGGAACTTCTGTATGCGTGGTAGAGTGAATTGAATTCATGTGAATGAACGTGTTTGTACACGTAGGGTACAAACACGAACGAGAAGTAGGGTTGTCCCTACTTCTCTGCATTGTTGAGCTAGTTGCCCGGGAGAACATCGCTGCATCACACGCTGCAGTACGAATACATAAATATACACTTGTTTCGAGGTTGGATATATTTGATATTGTAGGATTTCCCGACCATCTTAAGGGGAGTTTGGGTAACTTATTGTGAGTAAGAATTGATATAAAAAATGCGAATAAAAATCACACCCAATTTATTATATTTATTTAAAGATGGTCAGTGCGCGAATTCCAATGTCTCGCTGATTGATAATGACCTTGACACTGTTACGGTCTACGGCGACAGCTGAGCGCTCACAAAAAATACATTATTAGTTGATCCTTTTACTATTTTGGCGTAAAGTTTACATTTTTTTCTCGTTAACCATGATGATTTTTTTTATAGCGTCTTTACAAATAACACTAGAATTCACAGGAGCAATTGGCTAGATTT
This sequence comes from Neomicropteryx cornuta, assembly GCA_020383195.1. Classification (NCBI taxonomy): domain Eukaryota; kingdom Metazoa; phylum Arthropoda; class Insecta; order Lepidoptera; family Micropterigidae; genus Neomicropteryx; species Neomicropteryx cornuta. The sequence goes on from JAHKQU010000018.1 coordinate 42,500,257, forward strand.
TTTTATCTGAAATGGTCTTGGAACACGGTTTATATATTATACGAGATGATAAATAGATTACGTATATATTGTACAAATTAGGTTTAATTTAATAGCTATTGAAGTGAATACGTAATGCATTAGTATACTCATTCTCATTTTTACAGGAAGTACATAAATACGATTTAATCTACGTTTTTAATAATATTTATTATTTAACAATATTTTTTTCTACAATATTTGTCTCTTTTTATCATACTATATTCGCATAATTAAATAAATAATATGTTTTCAAAAATTAAATTGCTTTGCGCTCAAGATGTCTCTAATATAACCACGTTGTATAGGTCTACATTAGAAAGAACATGTCAAAATGATGTTAATTAGGTTTAAACATCGTTAGTTTTAATAATTTAATATGTGTTAAGGACGTACATATACGTACTTTTATGTTTCATTTTAAATTGCTACCTTTTTAATAAATGACTACTGATTAAATAATTCGGCACATAATCTAATTATAAATTGAAAGTTTAGAAACGATTGGTTCAAAAACAAAGCAGAGGCCGCACTAGTTTCAGTGACCGCTGAAAAAATAGGTGTTTAAAAAGTTTTACCACTGGCACTTAACTTGGAGAGCGTTCCCCTCTTGAGCGGCGACGTTGACAGCAAAACTCGTCCTTATGTAGTCGACCTAACATCCTCCTGTCGCTTCACATTCTAAGGGTTGAGGTATACGACGTCGTGTGTTGTGTATATGCCAGTGATTATAAAACATATAAAATGTTTATCAAATAAAGTAAAAAGTGTAATAATAAATCTATTTGGATTTAGACTACCAATACCGTCAACAATATTTGTGTTTTAATTTATAAACAAAACTATTTAAAATTATTTATTTGGCAGGATTATTTTATTATTATTTTATTTCCAAAATATCACCAAATTTCATTATTTTAGTGCAAATAAATAAATTATGCAATATTAATAATAAATTATGAAATATTAATAATAGATCTCCCCTTGTGCTGTTATGTACGATTTGGATACCCATAGAGGTTATTTTTTAAGTCTTAGAAGATAAAATAAAAAAAACATTCAATTGTAATATGATATTCTTTTAGTTCATCATAAATTTGAACATTATTTTAGTTTTTTTTGTAACGAAACAACACGGATATAATATTTCAATTTATTAATAGTTTTAATAATTATAATTTATTATAGTATAAATACATATACGAGTTTGTATTTATTTTAACTGGTCAGTAATAAATAATTCGCTCCAACAGCCGTGCTGTGTGCATATTTTTGAAATACGAATATGATATTTTAGTGCTCTGTCGAACTGTCAATGTTTAATTTGTAGTAAAAAATTGTTGACTTTATTTTATATATCTATATTATCCGATCTGTTTCCGATGTAATATAAACAGCTATGGTTGTTTTTCAAGAGCATCAATCTACACTACGCACAAATTCAACTCTTTAGCATTTGTACTTTTCGAGTTGAAAGATGCACAGTATTCAATATTCAGTAAATTTATTTAAAAATGTCAGAGATGAGTAACATTGAACTAGAGTAACACTTAAGCATATTTTTTGCGATGCCAGTAAGTCGTATACACGAGAGAAGATTAGAAGAGAAAGCAAGTAGAAGAGTGTAAATCTTGTATAAAATAATAGTATAATAATATTATAAAATTAATAAAACATATAACAATGAATGCAATAAAAATCAATTAAGATCATTTTGTCAATATTTTTTTTCATTATTGTTTTGTGTTATTGAGTAAACCTACCTCTCTATAAACACTTGTATTCTGAAATTGAATTGTACGAGCTTTGATTGGCACAGTCGAGTAGGGCCCAAAATAATTGTATATGACCTATGTCATAACAATTCTATAAAATAAAAAAATGACCATGTCGCTTTAATGAACGATCTTTAAAAAGTTAACTATTCGCGACTTTAATAAATCTTTAGAACTATTTAATAATATATTATGACTATATTAAAAATAATACCACTATTAGGCATTTATCTCATAAAAGGCAAAACTAACGACTTTGATTACTCCAGGACTCAAGCATTCCTTTATGTACAGCACCCTAAGGAGAGATCTTTATAACATAGAGTTGTGTGGGAATATTGAAACATTTGTAATGCTCTTATTTAAAGAACTACAGACATTTACTACATGGAGAAAATAAAAAAATCGTACGCTGGTAAACATCCTTAGACAATTATTAAAGATCATCCTAATTATCATAATTATCTTAAGGGGTTATCTTAGTTTAAAAAAAAAACTGGATTAACAAAATGTGTGTGCGTGTGTGTATGTGTATGAAAATATAATCAGGTAGCAAATGAATTTTTGTTTAGGCCAATAAATTTTATTCTTTTGCAGAATCGAACCTGGCGAGTAAAATCGAAGAGCTTTAGAGTCCAACTCTCCTATCTAACCATGAATACTAAAATTCAATTCAATATCCCATACTTAAGTTTCTAAAGTTATTGAAAATTTTAAATATGGGATAGGATCCAATTTAGTTAAAACTGATATAATAAATAGATTAATTCTATATTATGGTCTTCTGTGCCCCTTTGTTTGGTATGTGTAATTGTGCTTTCCTAATAGTTTTAAGAAGGCTGTCATTACACCATCACATAAAATTTGTGAATGTCGGAGATAAAAAACTAGGGTACCAAAATTTTAAACATCTTTTGGACAAAGACATCTCATTTTCCTGCGCCCCAACGTATTCGTATATAATCAAATAAACTTTGAAATTATGGTTGTTAAAACTAAAAATTAAACTGGTAGACAAGCTGTTGAGAAAATAGTTTCTGAAATATTTGTATAATTCAAGCTAACTTCGATTTATTGTTTCAACTGGTAATATTTATGTGTTAGTAATATCGTTTATTTTATTTTAACATATTACATTCTGTATGGCTATATACTGACCATACATAAGTCCTAACCAATGTGTATTTGGATTTTGTGTAAATTCACTTATTTTATTTATTTATTTACATGTTAAATTTGAAAATATTTAGAAGCACTACCTTAATCCCATTAATGTTATAATAATTGAATTCATACATAATATTTATAAGGGCGATTAACACTGCTGTAATATTAGCCCTACCTTCTTCACTGTACAAAAAACAAAACTTTTGTAGATCGATAATTGCATCCGTCTATATTTTATTTTATTTATCCATATATAACAATACAGTATGAACAAAGGACATATTTTCCTTTTTTTTAAATATAAATTTCAAGATCTTAAATATAATTAGCTAGTGAAAAGAGGTTCAGGCATATTGGATTATAATCACTTCACTAGGCGTAATGCCTGTATCGAAGTGATAAATATTCGAGGCACTCAGTGTTTTGTTTAGAGGTGCTCTAATATATACATATGTACACACACTTATATACACATTGATTTATTGAGTTAATTTTATATTACTATTAGACGCTTAGAAATTAAGCAGATTTGCATACCATACTAATACATACCTACTATTACAAAAGATATTTATTTTCATAATGTATACATACTAAAAATATATCAATACAAATAAGAAATACATATAATATAATTTAATTTAATATAATATATTATAATATAATATAATATGATATGTTTAATAACAAATACACGGACCTTTTTATGTGTGATCACGTGTGATTGTGATATACATGTAAAGTTAAATCTGATATTTGCGTGTGTCATGTTTTTAAGAATGGTATTTAAATGGTTAAAACGTGATCGTGGCGGTGTTTTTTTTTGTTCAATATATCTTTCCATATCTCTAGCCCTACAAGTTAAGACCTTTTCCCACGGGATAAGTGGCCAAATACTAGAGATATTTGCGCGGAACGAGTTGGCCGCGTCGCGATCACCTCTCCCGCCCATAAAGCATATTTCCCAAGCGAGACTACCGCACTCAATGAGCTTTCGCCAACCGTTAAAAAGCACCGTAAAGAGAGCGTAACGAGTTTCTCCCGCTGAAACCGAGTAACATTGACCGCCATTTATCTTTAAAATAAAAAAACTTTTTAACGTTTGCTTTTGAAATTGTTATTTTAAAACATAACCTCAAATTAATAAATATTAACATTGTAATAGCATCGTCGTTTCGTGGTACCTTAATTAAATCCTCGCTTTTAGAACATATGAAATAATTGCAGCTTCTGAATTAATAATAAATTATTGCAATAATCTATATACAGGATGTCCCGTAAGTCGTGGGTCAAACGAAAACAGGAGATAGGGGGGATCATTTCTAATCAAATAAACCACATATATCTTAATCCAATTATTGATTGTAAAAAACTTATGTCATTTTAAAAAAAATGAAAATGCCAATTACGTCATCTAAAAAGATTTTCATAAAAAAAATACAATTAATTTAGGTGTTATTTTTTGTTTGTTATACTCCTAAATAGTGCTTCTTTCTAATAAAGGTATTTTCATTAACTATTTTCGTATATTAAAATAGTAAAACTTTATTTTTCTAAAAAAAAATATTTTCCTAAAAATAAAACTTGGGATTCGAATGAAGCAGACAAAAATGTATCAAAGAATATTACTCCATTATTGAAAAAACTTGGAACATTATATTTTAAGAGAATATTTAAAAGTAGTTAATGTTCGGTACAAAATTCATTTTAGAAGTTCAGTTTTTTTCAGTCATGGGTCAGGAGTAATAAAAATAAATAAATAAAATGTATTTATTTATTACATTAAATGTTAAAAATGTCTCCCACCGGCCCTAATACACATACGACATCATCGTAAAAAAATGTTTTCAAAGCTCTTAAAGCACGGTGATTATTATTAACTATAATTGTAGGGGCCCGTATTTTTTGGTGAAGATCCTGCTACACTAATTCTTTAAAATAAGGTAAAGTCTATGGGTTGAGATCTGGTAAACGTCGTGGCCACTGAATGGGTCCTCCTCTTCCTATCCATCGATCTTGGTATATGTTATTTAAATACTGCCTCACATCGCGGGCATAATGAGGAGCCCCATCATACTGCGGCCACATTCTTTGACTAGATTCGGTGGAACGTCTTCAAGTAACTTGATTAAATTATCCTGCAGGAGTCGTAGGTAAGATTGTCTGTCGAGTCTTGGCGGTAGCTCAAATGGTCCAATCAGCCTACCACCGACTATGGCTGACCACAAATGTATTCCGAACTTATTGTAGAAGCTGTCTTTCCTTATAATTTTGGGTTACTCGACTGCCCAATAGTGAAGGTTATGAACATTAAGAATTCCAATCCTTTTAAAAGATGATTCGTCAGTCCACAAAATTGAATAAAAAAAACTGTTCATCGATATAACATCGACGTAACATTTCTCTGCAAAACTGTATGTACTCTAAGAGGATAGTCGGCTGGTAAAAATAACTTTTTAACTATCAAGAATTGGATTAGGACATATGTGGTTTATTTGATTAAAAATGACCCTCAACTATATCTTCTTTTCGTTTAACCCACGACTTACGGGACATCCTATATATAAAACAAAGTCGGGTTAGTTACACCATTTATAACTCAAGAACGGCTGGACCGATTTTTATGATCTTTGGTTTGTTAGGTTAGTCTCCGCCCCGAATAGAAGAATAACTAATAAATATTAGAAAAATTCACGAAAAAAAATATCAAAAACTCATTTTCTTTTACATTTTGCATGGAACTGCTTTGTATTCTTTGGAATTCTATTTTCAAACGGTAAGTTTCTTTCGGAGGTGTTCAGTTTGTGAGGTTACCTCATTTGTCATTGTGCGCGAATCGATATTTAAAATACATAGGTTAGTTTTTGACCGTTTACCTTGTTCCAAGGCTGTTTTTAAAGGTAGGCTGCGAGTTGTTAAACATTAATTATTCCTCGCCTATTAAATTCAACGGTATCGCCGGTGCTAACTACCAAATATTGTAATTAATTATAATTAATAATCTAACTACTGATTTATATGAAAACAGTTATAATGTTCTCAGTTCTATAGTGATGATGATATAGGTTATTTTATTTTAAATTATTTTGAATAATATATACATAACCACATGAAGGCACCAGCCTTTTCCGTAGGTATCTTAGTACACCTATCATCGTCAAACACTTTTCAGAATGTGCACTAAAAAACTCTGTTAATTCTACACGGATTTACGTGCAAATAGTAATAATATTCGAAAGCTCAAAACGATCCATATCATCAGACGATAGTGATTTGTCAAAATTAATTTGTTTACGAAATTACGTTAATAGCAAAGACAGAGGTGCCAGAGATAATTTTGATTCCCCTTCCCTGTGATTACTTTTTATTGATTATAGACCCTGCAAGCGGCTTTGACAGCGCCTTCGGTGCGCTACAACTCGTGTCTGTGGCACTCGGGATGGGTCGCTTCGCTCCCCATCTCTAGACCCTTCGGGCCATCCACGTGTCTAAATTTAATGTTTCGTTTCTCATTTGATGTCTATGTTATATAAAGAAGCTATATCCCAATTTTTGAGATCCTATAACCGACGGTTATACAAGTTCCATACAAACTTCAAACCCCCATTACCTCCCCTTGATGGTTAAATTTCACGTTTTTTTTAATTCACAAACATAATCGGGTGTGCTCACGACAGCTTCCCAAACTCGTCATCTCAATCTGACCGACGGTTTAAGAATGCATAAAGGACAAACAAACAAACAACGAAACAGTCATTTATCTATAATCATTTTTATTGAATCTGAAATAGATATGTTACGGTCAAAGTAGTCTATTGAAAATTATATATAATCTCGGGTTATTATATATAATTTTCGAATTACTCGGTTAAAGTGATGAATTGATTACTTTAACCGGTCATTAAATATAATTCCTAGTTTAAGTCGGTTAAAGTAATACATTTGAAATTGGGAAACAACACAGATAGGGTTGAGGGATGAAAAAATAACGTTACTTTTTCCTCCCTACCCACGTTCCACACCACAGGCAGTGGGCAGGTAAGAGGACTGTGTCTATTTCAACACGCTCATATTTCGCATTGTTGTTACATAATCTATTTATTCCGAATGTATTGGTTATAATGTCAGATACAGTCGCTATGAGATCCCGCTTTAATATCAAGATAAATGAACAAAGGAAATCAGGTATTTATCAGCGATTAGTTCATTTCCAATTAGTTCATCCAATTACCATTTCCTAGGAAGATACGACATAATAAAAATTAGAATTTTAGGAAAAGTGGTCGTTCCACTCAAAAATGTAGTTAGTCCAATTACTAACTAAGACTTCTTCGAAAAAATTTATAAAATAGTTCATTATATTCATATTGCCCATGGAGGACGAAACAGGATGATGAAAGACATAAAATTAAAATATAAAAACATCATTTTGAAATTGTCATGATTTATAGTATAAATCTCTATGAATTCTGTCAAAAAATAATGAGTATTGCATAACAAGGGCTAGTTGTTAATTCAATTTTAAGCAACAAAACTAATTTGAGATGTGAAATTGTTTTGATTGGAATGCAATCACCAGCTGACGGGGATAATTGCTTGATAATTATGTATACAACCAGAAATTATATATGATGATGATTATGAATGGAGAGCTGCCAGGTGGCTGCTAGACTTAGGCCACTTTTCTTGGGGCCCATTGTGCAATCCTTCGTAGTGCACCTTAAATCTACAGCTCCTGCAGCCAGTTCGTCTCCGATACGAGCTGCAGGATATATCCCGGATTCTTGCTGCATATTTCGGCCATAGTAACCCTGGATGCCCCCCAGATTGTGCTTCTTTTTGAGGTGAGGGCTGGGCAGTAACAGATTACTGCCCAGCCCGCCGTCTTTTCCTTTGTGTTGCAGCCTCTGCAGATGGGGTTTTCAGGGATTCCCAATGTAGTAAGGTGTCTGCTTAGTCTGCAGTGGCCTGTTATCAATCCAGTTATGATCCGGAGGTTTTCCCTTAGCAGGCTAAGACAGTATTTTGTAAGACGAGGGTTTGCTATCGCTATCGCTGTTCTGGCCTGGCTATGTTTTGCACTGTCCCACCTGTCTCTGTGCCTGGTCCGGGTTAAATGGTTTAGAGCAGATATTGCATAGTTAACTGATAGAGGCAGGATAGGTTCTGGGCCGAAAAGAGTATGCGTGAATCCCTCCTTGCTAGTTTATCAACATCGTTAGCAGCTGCAATCAGTTCCAGGGCATGGTGACAATCCATTATTAGCCTCAATGTTGTTTTGTTGTTTCTAAGTGCATATAACACTGATTGGCTGTCGGTGAGGAGATAAATACATTTACCGTCGATTCCCCGGTTGTGTTATTCTTTGGCTCCGAGTATCACGCCAGTAGTTTCCGCTTGAAAAATAGTTGTAGGGTTACCCAGAGGCAGATTTATGTTCAGGTTCAGTTCTTGCGAGTGCAGGCTCTTCTTCATTGGGAATTGATATCCTGTATTTTTTGTCAAACCGACAGCAGGGAAGCATTTGGTCAGAGGCTAGCTGATTGCTAACTTTACCTGTATTGTTCCATAGATCTAGTAGTTGTAGTCGGAGGGCCGATTTTGTAGCTTCCTGCTGTATAACCAAGTCAAGAGGGGGAGGCACAGCAGGGTCTCCAGAACTGTTGTTGGTGTTGTTGTCATTGATCCAGTGTTGTTTTCATTGCCGATGCTTTACCTATACTTTACTATGCTTTACTATGCTTACTATACTATACTTTACTAAACTATAATTCTTTGGATGCTTTGGAGTTTTTGTATTGTTGTGATTTGGGTTGTTCTAGGCCACCAAACCGGTGATGACCCCCCATGACTTTCCCAGAAGGCGGTGACATTACCAAAAGGTTATGCATACTTTGTCTGTTTTTGCCTCTAAATGTTTGCACCAGTTTAGTTTACTGTCAAGTATAATGCCTAGGTACTTGACTTCTGAGAGGCTGAGTTGTGTGCCAAATAATTTTGATAAGGTGAACTCGCTTATTTTGCGTTTTTTTGTGAACAGGACTAGCTCTTTCTTTGAGGGGTTTACGGACAAGGCACCAATTTTCTACTTGCCTCAAGGCTGTTTGAATTGTGTTGCAGAGAACTTTAATGTTATTGAGAATTTTCGTTGAGGTATCTAATTAGACTGTTCCACAGAATTGGTGGTAGGACTCCCCCTGAGGGAAGCGCTTGATGACTTATGCTCTAATGACTGTATCCTCTGTGTTTACTTGGACTGCCCTGTTTCGGGGCATGGTTTTAATCCATCAGCTGCAGGGCTCGCATCAGATGCTATTGAAGGGTGCTTTATTAAACGCACCTTCTATATCAATGAAAACTCCTTATATATAATCTCCGCACAGTTTACTTTGACATATAAATGTAAAAGATTACATTTTCACGAGGACCACTCGACTCACTTCCTGAATCTGTAGCAGCATAATATATACTTATTTATTTAATATATTTCAAAATGCAGTTGTACTATTTGGCAGGTAATTAGTTTTTAATTTCGCATGATTGCAGCATTCGCTTTGTGTTCCGTTAATAATTTAACAAATGCGCGCTTCAAAAAACGGATCGTAAAATGCTAAATGTTGCGTTTGATGGGACTGCTAGAAGGGGCTCGAAATTAAAGCCGTGCATAAATTTTCATCACTGCCTTAAGGCGTGACTTTACACCGTCGCTTTATCGCCAAAGTGAAAAAAAGTACTAATAAAATGTCGGCTAATTGCCAGTCGTCACGGCGCATCCCCTCCTCCATCGTTCACCCCCGTTGCTTATTCACCTGCGTACAGTAAAGGCGACAGTGAGAGCAGTGGTCTCCTACGTAACTCTAAAGAGCGTCAGACACAGCGAACGTACTATTACTTTCATAATATGGCTTGCATATAATCCGATTACACAACAATATACACATCCGCATGGCGCAAATACATACACACGCAATAAAATGCATGCAATACAATGCATGTGTATGCATGTCGCAAATAAAATATATTTAGGCGTATATTTTATACACTTTCATTTTTATTTTTAGCCACGACGATTCATTTACGTATATCTACGGAGAACGTAAGTTATTCTTGTCGTTATTCATACGAACGTAAGTTATTCATTAAATTATTCACTTCTCATTCATTATACAGCATAACCGTTAAATTTTCATCGTTTTCTTAACATTATTGTTTCATTCCTAAATCATTTTTATACTACTTTAATGAAAGTTTGAACTATTTAATAAGCGCACAGATGGATAGGTGAAAGTAGGCATTCATTAGATATAGGTATGTATTTAAACCAGCATGCTGCAACTAATTTGTTTGAAAAATTTCAATCTGTAAGAATATTAAAAAGAATTCGAATTTTCCAAATGTCAATATATTTCATATAACGTTTGCCTATTATAACGCGAAGAATCATTTAAATACGCTGTTAAGAAATACATTTTACAATTTTACTATATCTTAATATCCTGGGCGATTTTCGAATAGACACCTACACCTATCGGTAGGTAGCCAAGACTCTCTGGACAAAATTAAAATTCAAAATAATTTTAACATATTATTATTATTGTCTCTTTACCGTGTTTGGCATGTTAATATAATATATATGTATTTTACATAATAAGATGTAATTTATTCGTGTGACGCCTTAAATACGGCGTTAGCGTCGTTCGTGGACCGAGCTTTGAGCGCGATTCTATCTGCGTCTATCACTGTCACCCTTATAGCCCAGCACAAATATACTTCTTTATTAGAAGACGGGCTTGGCTACTAGGGATATCTTTTATGTCTTTTTACGCTTTCTTTATTTTTGTTAATGGACTGTTTGCCCGAGATTTTACCTTAACGTAGAAGTAATGGAACTCTATTGGTCTCGCTCAGATATGTTAGTCAGTCTGTCAACATCTATCCGTGTTGTTTTCATCGCATGGGCTGTGGTGTCTAGGGCGGATAGCCGTCGAATCCTACAAATAGTCGGTTTCTAAAATGATCGCCTGAGGGTAGCTTCTACGAGTCGCGTCTCATAGTCGATCTCATATGTTACATCCGTTAACAATCTACATACAAACAAGGGAAACTATTATTTCGTCACCTTTGAAAAATATATTTTTGACGTAATAATGACAAATAACCGTTAAAATGATGTACCTAAACTATTTAGCCATCTGCAGGTAACCGAGTTTAGAAATGACTCTCTAATCACAAGAACCTAATTTCAAACTACTTTATTCATCAAGTTGGGAAGGCACCAAAAACGCTGCCAACCCAGGGAGAAGGCTTGTCGACGTTCTCTTTAACTTCTATACTGTCATGTACTCGTATGTATTATAGAACCTACAAACTGGCTAAATGGACGGGGGTCCATCCGTCCGTTTGTTGCAACTTTTAATTCGAAAATTACAAATTCGAAAGAGTTGATTTTTTGTGTGTAGATTGATGCTCTGGAAAAATAACCATATCCATTTAGATCACATCGAAAGCTGGCCGGATAAAATAGATATTTAAGATTAAATTCAATCATATTCAAATTTCAAACATATGACAGCGAGGATATTCGAACGTTTATTTATTGCTGGCTAGTTAGATTTAGCAGCAAATAGAAATAGGAAAAAGAATGTTCAGTGCCACGTCATAATTAGTATAAATTCAAAGATTATGTCCGTGTCTATTTGTTTATTTTTTTATATATTTATTGTGGTTACACAATAGAAATTGTACACGATAAAGTTAATGACGTAAAAAAGAATAATACTAAAATTATATGAAACGAATTTGAAAGAGATAAAATAAATAGAAAAAATAAGTATTTAAACTTAAAAAAAAATATACAACGCAAAGAATATCAAATACATTAATTTAAAGTTTGATTATTTATATGTATTTAAAAACATAAAAATAAAACTGATTTACTACGGAACTAAACTAGAAATGTCCGTAGTTTTGTGCATTAGTATAGTATTTTTATTGGTGGTAGTATAATATTGCTACAATAGACAGCGTTGCGAAACTTTTGCAGATTTAAGGGGTCAATTTGGGAGAGGCTAGTATTAAATACATCCCAAATTCAGTAAATAGAAAGGTGGATTGTTTCATTACTGGCCGCGCCTCAAAAATGTCAAAAAAACTAAAATAATGTTAAAGTTTACGATGAATTGAAAAAATGTAATTTACCATTGTTTTTTTTTTATTTTAATCTACTCGGACCTAAAAAATAGCCCACTGTCGCCTCTATGGCCACCCAATACTCACACCGAATGGGCTAAAAGTGCCGCAGGCTCAACAGTGGAAATAGGAAATGAAGCAACCCACCACAAGTTGGTTACACAGGCGCGAGTGTAGTCTGGGTGGGAGATACTTTAATGATGCCTGAAGGGCCTAACTGTAAGACGTCAAGTTCTGTTTAAATAATTTACTATTAAATAATGTATAGAAGCAGTTGATACTATATGATAGTTACAGGGTGTCCTAAATATTCTTGTTTTTTATGTGTAAAAATTACTCATAGAGAAAAATCAGTTCAAAATAGCAAGGCAGATTGGTATTTAATTGCTTAGTAACTCACATTTATTATTTGGATCATAATAAATAATATATTAATAATATAGTTGTTTTTATTTTAAAATTATATTTGATTTAAATTTTCGACACTGTTATTACATGCTCAGATAAACGCTGATATTCGTAACCGTGAGTCCCGGAATTTTCGGGTAACTTTTTTTTTTGCTTAGGCTTAGTTGAACTTTTTGATTCATAATTTAGGACTATTATTTATTCCTTTAGTCACTAAAATATTTATGAAATAATGTATTATGTAATATGAGGAATCATGTAATACCTTATTTTAAGCAGTCTCTATTGAATTTGAAAAATGATTGAAAACAACCTTCGCTATCACCGCATTTCGTTTGGACATTGAGTTTTGGGACATTCTATATATAACTAGGTAGCCGCAGTTGTATTTATTGTTTTTCCTTTTGTATATTGTATGTGCCATGGGCAGCACCATAAATATTTCAGTCATCCTTTTAGTGAATTTTAATTAGAGCTATTACATTATGTCATTCCTGTACATTAAAAATGTGTAAACTTGAAACTACGCTAGCAGCATATTGTAGCGGAGAAATGAAATCTTCAAATAAATAATTCTTTTTCTTTAGTACGCGAAAAAAATTAACATTTGGAGTTCCCATATAAATAATATTTTTAAATATAACTTTTCTATTATTTTGAATTTAAAAATTACGGCTATGTCACGATTTTTCATGTAGATTCGATTAAAACTTTAAAATTCTCAAATCGGCGGTGAAAGCATTGAGATTTGACATCACAAACATTTCGCTATTGAAATCGATCCATGGGACAGATGAAATAAAAAGTTTTAAATATTGCATTTTTTAGAAAAGGTTGAAAACTTAGTTGACCTGAAAATGCTTTTATGATCTCGATGAATTCTTCTCAACCTAAGTATTTCACTTTTCATTGTTGTACAAAGTAAATTAATACACATTAGTTAAATTATTATTTCTGTAAGTAATTTTTAAGAAGATAAAGTTTTAATAGTATATTATATATATTTTTTTATTATAGACTGGTTTGGTTTTTATCATTCAGCTTTTCATTACTTTGGAGTATGGAGCAAGTAAATATAAAAGTTCTACAATTCTATAAATTAAGGTTTGATTACTTTTTGTACTTACAGTACAACACTAAATATTAAGCAACAGTAAATATTAAATATTGCTTTATTTATATTATGTAAATTGTATTTCTTAAATACCAAGGCGTGTCAATATCAGCCCAATAGAAAAAAATAACTAGTTTTAAAACCTCAGACAGTAATATTTTTCAAAACTCAAATTTAAGAAAAAGGTTAAATATAGTCATATCCTAACTTGAAATATCAACAATTTATATTTTAAAAACTGATTTTAAGATACATTTTTTTCAAAATAATACCAAACCTAACCTGCTTTATTTATACTTACTAAAATAACTTGTTTTATTTATTTATCTTTTTAAATATTCTGAATATGCACCAATTCCTATTGATTATTTTTAGGTATGAATTAGCAGATACTGAATACATATTTCAAACTATTTAAAAACAACCATAGTTTAATGTTTACCGTTTTAAACTAGCTCAATGCAAAGTATTTTCGCCGTTAAAATTTTTGTTGTTTTTAATTAATTACGACATGTTAACCAGTTTCAATTTGTTTAGATGAAGGCGTTTCACTAATTATAAAACGATGTAAAATAATGTACTTTTAAGCCACCTACCTGCCTTAATATCGTTTATATCCGCTTTGAGCACAAAAGGTACTTTATAAGCCTATGTAGAATACGCAGCGAGGGTAGCTTGGTGAGTAGGTACGTCTATTCTGAAGGGTAGTTACGGTTAAAACACGCATTTCAGCTTTGACGGCCGGCTGTCAGGGCCGTAAGCGGATATTGTAGCGCTTTAGCAGGACGGGCGACAGGCGAACGTCGAAGCGGCGCTGGGCGGCGCTGGGCGGGGGAGGAAGGGCGGATGTATCCGCTGGGAGGAAACCCCATACACATGCATATGTACCGTACGCTGAAAGTGGGAAGCCTCTGTGGCTTAACGAGATATTCGCTCATAGCCAAATATGATAAAGTCTACCTTCATTTTACGTTTATTGTCTGTCAGAACGTATTTTTATATAATTGTTATTTTTCGTTATTTCAAATATTTTTTCCCGTATATTATTTATTTGAGGCGTATTAATTATAAAATCCAGATTGGAAATTTTTTTTTTTCAAAATAGCCATGGAAGCCAGTTAGGAGATTACCAGACAGCAGTAAATGTATGACCACATCATATCGATAAAAGTGTAACGTCAGATTGATGGGGTTATTTTATGTCAACTAGGATACCCACTCGCACAATACTGGTCCGAGTTGTTTCAGGACGAATACCTCCCAGGAATGATTTGCTATATTTTCATCTTTTAAGTAACCAACAACAATTATTGTTTCCAAAAAAATCAGGAAGTTACGTACGAAATCTTTTAAACAATACAGTTTAAATCCTTAATACTTTTTATTAAAATCAAATTACTTTAAGCATTTACTGTAAATCAAATGTATACTTCAAGCCATACTTTTTGAGTAAATATTTTTTGAGGCAGCGCATATTTTTTAACTACGCTTAAAAAATTAAACGAGATCTTTTATTTTTTTTATATCATACTAAATAAAACAATATATGTAGGTATCACTATTTTATGGCGTTTATGATTAGACAAAAAAGGTAATAAATCTACCTATTTTAAGGTGAAGGCAATACTGTGATAATGGTGTACCAATATATTTGTGCTAGTAAGAGTTGTGCTAATAACCGAGTAGCTGCCCAATTATTCGTGCCAGTTAAAAGTTCAGCTACTGTATACTGGCTGGACAGTTACTCGCACAATGTAAACCGGGCTTATAAGGCCTGTGGGTGGCCATAAAAATGGATGCTTCAGGTTACACCAAATTTTTTATTTTAAAAACAGAGGGTAAGCCTATTATTAGTCCAGTAGTCTGGAAGGATTTAGAAATAGGAAGCGTGTCACATACCACGAGGTGCAAAACAATCTATGCTGAGTACAAAAGTTTGTCGATTTCCACAACACAACATTCAACTCTATGTATATGCTAACTTTTAAATTACACTTTTGTTTTGAACCCGTCGAATAAATTCGACAAAAAAAAAATACTTGATAAAAAACTCGTCGATAAATACTCTGTGCCATAAATCCAAACGCCATTAAAGACAGTTGCTCAAAAAATTGTCATAGAAGTCTTGCTTTTCAGGCACAAGCTTAGGAACTCTTTAGTACCAACCTTTATAATTTATATTTTTATCAATTTTGTATGTATCTCATGAAATCATTTTATTTACCTACAATCCATCATCATTAATTCGTATTTATCTCGTATTATATTTTTTTTATCTTTTTTATACCTTGTAGATCTTGTAGATATATTTCCAGTACCTACTATATATACTGAGTTAAAAAAAGAAAATGTTTACTAATCTCAATCGAACAGCATTTTTTCATATATAAATAATACCTAGTTCATGCAATGTAGTAACTATTCATTGCTACTTTCTCTCTCTTACACATAATTATTATTACACATTAACACATTATTATTTACATTATACTAATCCACGCACGATATTGTCTCTCTTTATTATTATTTATTATTTACGCTTTTGATTCTTTGTCCAAATATTGATTCTTTTTTATCTCATTATGGTTTTGATTAGCGTTTATTTTCTCACAAATATTACCTTAATTAATGTTTAATTATAAATGTGAATTTTTTTATGTCCGTAACGCTGAAAGTTTATAAAAAAAGGTCATTAGGTAGGTTTATCGATCGGTACCTTAAAAAATATTTTTTAAAGTGACGCTAACGCTAAAAAAAAACTATAAAATTATGGGATTTATTTTGTGAGGCGGTTTATGCTATCTAATTATATGCTTAAAAATCAAAAGTACAAATTAATTTATGACATCAATGATACGGAGCCCCTTTAAAAAACGCCATATCCGCACCTTTCTTCTAAACATGAAATACTGATACAGGAGATCGGAGAACTATTTTGCGCTTAATTGAAAACGAAAAAAATTAGGCCATGTTAAAAAATTGGTTTAAATAGTCGTAAACTTGAAATACTTATTGTCTATATTATATATGATAATACAATAAAATATATTATACATTTTTTTAACACAATGAGAAATTCATTTCGAAATCATGTCAATCACGCCCACGAAAAGAGCGCTCGCTACATTCACTACATAGCTACATAGAATAGCGTGTGTATGCAAATACGGGACCTGGCGGAAGTAGAGTGTATCAGAGAGTTCCTCTCGGCCGTATAATCCAGGCACTGTCGCGTAGCATACCTGCAGCTGCGGGAAGCGCAAAGCTTTCCAACTCACAATAGAATTATAGTAGGTCTAAGAGGAAGCGTACCTAAATTTAAAAAAATAAAATAAAAATTAAACGTCAAACCATTGTGCGTATGCTTTTTAGGTTTAAAACAAAATACTTATAACAAAGTCTCGTTTTTTAAATATATAGGCATTTAAACACCGTCTTCCAAGACCATTCACGGTAAAAATCCAGCTTATTGGCCCTGCGATTTCAAGCATGATTTGTGTTGACCTCATATCAAAATTCATCATGGTTTCCTAGTAAAAAATCGCTCTTGTCATAAGTTCGATCTGCGAGCAAAAAGGGACTTTACACGAATGCTTTGATTAAATTAATAAATTTGGGCATGAAATTATCTTACATGTAATTAAAACGGAAACACCCCCGTCGTATGGTCTTGGAACATCCTGCATAGACCAACATCTAAAATGGCGCATTCAAACGTCTCTTGAATTCCCCAGATTGTCAACAGTGGTGAAACATTCCGTAATCGCGAAGAGATATGGAATGGTACTGAACGCAAAACCCCCTTATCAAACTCAAAAAGCCAGATATAACGATTTTAGACGACGACCTTATCTAAAATATAATACACGATTTTAGCTATCATATTTTATCTTTCAAAATAATAAAGATGATTTTTAAATAAATAAAATTAGTTTCAGTCTTTATAAAATACTTTTAGTTTGCATACTCCGGAACGCCTTGATTATCCGCCCGTCCCGTGTTTCACATCCATCCTGATTATCAAGGTCTTACTAGTCCTAATAATAAATATTTTAATGAATGTACATTATATATTAAAGTTTACATATTATGTTTATGAGTGTGTAATATAAAAAACTAAAGTGTGGGCCAGTATTGTAGAAACAGTAAAATAGGCGTGTGTAGTAATTATTAGTACATCTTCAATGGAAGGATTTATTATTTTTGGATTTAAATAGTATGTAATGTTATCTTAGTGGATGTAGGGTTTTACTTGCCCCCGTACACACCGTCCTATACAGAACTATTGCACTTTTGTGTGTTTCTTTTCCTGGTTAATATCACTTATGTGTTTTTCGTAGAAGGGAATAGAATAAAATCTAGATTTTAATCTCCACGTAGGATGCTTCACTGTAACCGCTCCGCGTAGTCGTGTGCGGAAACCGAAGGCAAAATACGGCATTCGCGGCACTGGCAGGGTAGCGGCGACCAGAAGCGATTCGTTCATAATTGAGAGCGGCTCACATCGCACATCGCGCGAAACCAGTCAATCATGATTCGGTACGTCTCGCACGCTCGCCGGGGAAGCGGACGTGACGCTACGCGCCTTGATTGACTTTCACTAATTAAGCAGGTAGCTAGCTACCTACTCTATTCTATTTTAAGTGGCGCCTTAGGGCTTTACTATACACATATAACTATGACTATCGCTACTTACTATTTATTCAATTTATATTATTTTATTTATATTCACATAAACTTCTAAACTTCAATAAAATTATTATTAGTATTCAAATAGAACTTAGGGATATCCTCATTTAAAAAAAATATAGAAACCATAGGTATTGCAGTGTCTAGTGGAGTGGTGCAGTGTGGTTGACCATGGTTAGGAATATTCGATACCTAACCTAGTGTGACGATTTTTTACCTATTATTTGTATTTCACTTGTGTAAAATAATCTTTATGACTTATAAGTTCAGTACACTCCTGTAATCTTGTAACAAACTTTGTTAACTTCGTAAAATAAAAATTCATATTATGAGCTTGTGCTCGGAAAAGCGTCATACGCGCAAAGATTCTATAATTTCCTTTTTAAGAGTTTAATAAATACTACCATATTTTAATGTTGGCAAGGTTTTATAGTCCTTGACTCACACCTTGAGGGTATTCTGGAGGCCTAAAAAGTATTGGTTAAGAACGTAACTTACAGCGGGTAAAAAAAAATCGGACTTGAAAATACGTATGAAATTCGTTTTGGAAAAGGAGAAAAAAGGAAAAGACGATAGGGATGGCACGGAGAGCGCTGAAAAGAGAAATTTAACATTGAATGATATCAAAATTTATAGTATTATTTATTCCATATGATTCGACGTTTGAACCGCTTAAGGAAGGTTCTTCGAATACGTGGGACTAATTTGGAACGTAGCGAGGTGGAATTCGCTTTCCGGCCGCAGAATTTCGCTACAAGGATAAGCCGTCTCTCTTGGTTCTGGGGGGCACGCATCTTGGCCTGGTCTGGAGTATTGGAAGAAGTCTCATTGATGTTGGGTTAGCGGCGTCATTGGACAGCGCGGTTGATTGCCACAAACTCGACATCTCTGAAGTTGGCTGGAACCACGCAGCTTGGTGTATGAGCGGCGGGTTCGATTGAAAGGCGACTGCGTGATGTTTGAAGTGGGTGTTCTTAATCTTTGACCCCTTTTCCGTTGAAATTTCGAAAATATACTTTAGACCAGGGGTGCTCAAACGGTCGATCGCGATCGACCGTTTGAGCACCGTGCAGAAAGCTAATATCTATATATGCTACGGTACGCCCTACCTAGGTAGGTAGGGTGTATCGTGTATGTACGACAACCCTGCATCACACACACTTGCAGTCTCTCAGAGTCGATCGTAAGTAGTCTAAAAATATTGAGGTAGATCGCCAGCAGTTCAAGTTTGAGCACCCCTGCTTTAGGCATATATAACATAAACCGGGCTGGGCAGTTATGAAGTGTAGAGGTTTTCAGAACTAACTCATGTTGTTTTTTTTTGTTTTTTTTTTTTCAGTCCCATGAACAGAAATAGAATTTAACAACTCGCTTATATAATCGAATCGGCTTTTGTCGTTCGATTAAAAGCACAATATTCCCAACAATATCCAGAAAATACTGTTGGGAATATTATGCTAAAAAATATCCCATCACCATCTTAAAAAAAATATATTTGAATTGGTATCGGATGCAAGGCTAGATTCAGAAACCGTAAATCGGTTTAAAAAAACGCTCAAAATAAGCAAAAAAACACCAAACACCAGATCTTCTATAGTTTTCTTCTATAAATTCTTCTATAGTTAGTCCCTAAAAAAAAATAGAAAAATAAAATAAAAGGATTTGTTGGAAGAAAAGAAGTTGTTGCAGAAAAAGTCGGAAAAACTGCTTTTCAGGCGCTTATATGGTTTACGGTGACTAAACCGTAGTTCGGTGGTGGATATAGGGTGCTATTTACTTCACGTGTCCTTTGCAGGACTTATATTAGGATTTGATGTAGATCAAATTTGTCTTGTACGCCATGCACTTTAATAAATACTTTAAGAGCTAACGCGTATTTAATAACTAAGCCCAAACAATTAATAACATCGGTCAAACGAGATTTTTTATTTTTTTATAAAACCAATTAAAACACAATATGTGGGTACCACTGTTTTATAATACTTATGTTCAAACGAAGAGGTATAAAATCTAACCCTTTCAAAACAAGGTGGTAATTAGGTATATATTTTTGTTTTTAGGTTTTAAAGTTGTTCAGATGGTATGTTAAGAATGTAAAGACTAGATAAACTATGTACGTACTAACTTAGAGTTAAATTTCTTAGTGTAGTAGATAAATAACCATTCGCACCATTCGAACCATTTCGCGAAAATATTCTTAAAAATATAACTTTTATTCTAATCTCATAAATCAAATATTTTTAACTTTTTGAGGTATTGGCATTTCATAGAGATTTTTTTTTTAAAATAACTTTTCCTAAAAATCAGAAAAAAGATGTCACGTGCGATCGGTTTTAAGCTAATTTTCATCACGATAAAATGTAGTTATTGCATATTTTACTGCACGTAGGATCAAAAATAAATAAAAAATAAAAAACGGCTTTGCCAGTAGGATTGCATAATCGTCTCCAAGAAATATAAAAAAATATCATAACTCTAAAATGGTTGCGAATGGAACAAATATTGACTGAACCTTTTTTGTTGCAAGTGGCCCCTTCTACCTAAGGTGTACCCACAATTTCTACTGGACAATATGTATAAATTAATTCTTTAATTAAACTTTACAGATAAATCAAAATTTAAATCAAATGAAATATTAACGGATATTTAATTTGGTTTGATCCAATTAATAAATGTCGGTTAGAAAGAAAATAAATGTCAACCATCTATTCCAAATAAGCCATTGACCCACGAAATCAAATCGCGATTCGCTATAGCCATGAAAAATTCTCCCGTCCCGTTAAAACGTCCGTCAAAAATTGTAAATTACTTCTACTTAACCGCGTTTAATTTTACTTCAATAAATTTTACTCACCTTATAGCGGCAAAAACCAAGGATGCTGGGTTTGGTGAGGTTAGGCACGGGCGGTATGTAATAAATTTGAAATTTAAAGTAGATGGGATGGGATTCTGATGCGGTCGCCGAGAGCCTGTGGCCGGACCAACAGAATGCCTGATTTACCACCCCACCCGCCACGCGCGCAGGCATATCGGCCATTTTAGATTTTGCGCTACGATATTTATAATATACCTAGGTACGAGTTCTATCTAGTTTATCAATTGCACACACCGACAATTTGCACGCGCATAGTTGGACAATTTGTCGGTCTGTGACTATGATTGCGACGGACAATAGCATGACTCTGCATATCTGTATCTCAAGTATATTGTGTGTGCGAGTTATCTGTTGTGTAAATAATACTTATATACTTTTTTACCCGCCTCGTTATTATTTGGAGACAAAATTTACCCATATTTTAGATACATCAATTACAATTATTTTCCTGTAGCTTGTAGTTTAGAAGCAGTAGAGAATTTCAAATTGAAAACAGTCTCTTTGTAATAATTATTTTTATATAGTATTTAATATTCTACAGAATGTTCATCTACTCAGAATGAAGGTTACACATCAATGCTTAACATCAATGCTTCTTCTGGATTTCATATAAAACCCTCAAATACGATCGAAATTTGCATGCTAAAGGCCTAAATGCAAATATTATATTACAAAATTATCATCCCATACTGGCTACGTTAAACAATATCTACCTACGCAACAATATTTCCACAAGCCTATTTATATAAGAAACAAATGTCATCAACAGCATACTAATGTATTAATCTAAATTTCAACATTATCACCCCATAATGGCATCTACAGTCCAAATGTAAGAATCTATGTAAGATGAAAATAAACATGAAAGCTCGCCGCAGTGACTTTATTACCTCGCCCTCACATTGAATTTCATGGAATTTATTCACTTACCAATTAAAAAATAAGTTTTACTATAAAAATGTGGGATGTTATCTTAGTTGATGACTTCAAAAATTTTCTCGATCTTTCACTGCAATTCGGAACACATCCACCGAAGATTATCCAGTAATTAATTTGGCTGGTTCACCATTATGGGCTCCTTGAACGACTCTTACTTCCACCGGCATTGCCCATCACCACAATATTTTGCGAGTTGTCGCCGCCTTTAC
Organism: Neomicropteryx cornuta; assembly: GCA_020383195.1. Classification (NCBI taxonomy): domain Eukaryota; kingdom Metazoa; phylum Arthropoda; class Insecta; order Lepidoptera; family Micropterigidae; genus Neomicropteryx; species Neomicropteryx cornuta. The sequence goes on from JAHKQU010000018.1 coordinate 42,522,640, forward strand.
AAGCAATGTTTGCTTTTCCTCGCCTTGTTTTTTCGGTGGTGAAAATGTACAGAAAGACAATGTCCCGAAAAAGCGGTCAATTAGTGTCGATCAGTCATTTTTGCGACCCGGGTTGCAATGGTCGCGATTGAAGTCAGCTTTGGGTCGCGGGAGAGGGTGCGATTGGTTTAGTTCGATTTCCATTCGCTTTGACTGACTGACCTGTTCAGTGGTGCGAGGAGATCGAACGATCGACAGGTCTTTGCGTCAATCGTCAATCAAAAGATAGATCGATCTCTATCGAAGAAGATTCTACGAGTATCAACCAATCGCTATTAGTGAATATCATTATCGCTATTATTAAATATCGGTATTATGAAACTCTATTATTAAATATTGGTATTATGAAACTCTATTATTAAATATTGGTATTATGAAACTCTATATTAAATATTGGTATTATTATTGGTATTATGAAACTCTATTATTAAATATTGGTATTATTATTGGTATTCAGGGCTCCGTTCTTAACCCCCATTTTCTTAACATTCTTTTTGGTGAACTTTTGCATCTTTTGCCTCCAGATGGTTTCACCATAAGTAGTTGGGCTGCTCCTGATGAAAGGTAGGTAATAGCAAAGCGGAATTGGAAAGAAAGTTTGCCTGTTGCCTTGACATTTTTCACGAATGTGGTGGCCGAAAAAAGCTCTCTTTCTCACATCACAAAACGCGGTTACAGAAGGAAAAATTTGCAAGAAATTCTACCATATGGTCGAAGGCACACCATTTACGTTTCTATAGGCTGATTGTCTGATTGCTGATGTCACTTTAGATCAGTCTAAGTCTTTTTTCCAGGACATAAGGATGGTTTTAGAGAAGGATAAAAGCTCTTTTTAAGTCTTAGACAGTTAGAGTAGACCCAGTTGGAGAATTCGATTTCCTGCAATAAGATTAATTTATCAGTTTAGCTGTTATTACCAATGCCTCCTGTATTCGTGCTTATAAGATAACACTACTCAGGGTTATTCCGAGGTCAACGTCTGCCTTTGATTCAATGTCGTGCGCTTATAAAACCATAAGGGCACGCGAGGTATTCGGACCTGGTGTGAAGTAAAAAGAACCTCTGTGTATCTAAATATTTTATAAGGAAATGGGAGATTCTTAGAGGACCCGGAATTCCTCTGAGTGGTCCTGCAGAGCTCGCGTAAATATGGTTGGGAACATAAGGTTGTCACCTGAAGTCGCCCGTTGTCGGTATTCGATCTATCCCTTCTGGGAGTGTCATACTTCTGCCAAGGTGCGCTTTCTGCTTTTAAATCTTGAGTCCATATAAACACTCAATTCGTAACAGTTTGTCAGTTTGTATGAAATGTGTGTTTTGATATCTGCAACAACACATTCACTATATTATTTTAAAATAAGGTAACCATTTTAAATTAATTTTTCAGAAAATATTGTTTTGAATTATCTGAGTTATAAATCAAAAACCTTTTCGTTATAAACACACCGTTTCGTTCGTTTCGTTTAGTTCCGACGTATTATTTTCAGACTACAAAATCTTTGGCATCTTTATTAAAATCGTCATCCTTAATGAACGGCTCTATAAGCAACAAACCTTAGATATTATAGATACTTTAATTAGAAAGAAAATGTTTCTTTATTGAAAAATGTAAAACAAAAATAAATGGTAGGTACATAAGTTTCAACAGTATTTTTCAATAAAAGGAGTGTGCTCAGCTGCCCTCCTTTCTGAAAGAGGAGGGTGCTGATTTTCAGCACGTCCCGTTTTATTACATTATAATATATAATTTACATTTAACGTAAAACATATTATTTGTATTTACAGTGAATTGTAATCCTCACATGCTCTCATGTAACATATACAAAACAAAAGACAAAATGTATGACCATCATAGAAAACTATATAAAACGTAACTAGGTGTTGGTAGTTTGCAGCTCTAGCAGCCATTGTCGACACCTAGTCCTGAAGGAGGCCGGGCTTGTTTTGCTCCTCAGCGGTGGAGGCAAGTCGTTCCAGATCTTCGATGCCGAAAATTTTTATAGGAACCTTCGCAAACTGTCGTAAACTTCGTAAACTGTAAAATTATTGTACTTCTATCTATATAAGGAAATATAATTACTGTCAAAAATGAATATGACTTTTGGGCATCTCAATTTCCATCTCAATCAACATTACCATACCAAAAACATTATAATATTTATCCTATAATCCTTCTTATTAGCAATGGGCATTTTATTTTTTCTGCAACCTTTTTCTGTCCATTCTTAGAACATTTTTTTTTATCCTAGTTAGAGTAGCCATGTTACTTCGAAACAACAATAAATTACTAGTATTTAATTTGTCTAAATGATCATATTTTTTTAGTGTTATTATATCATTTATTGTTGTGACTTCCTATTGTGCCATAAAAAATAAATAAATAGATAATAAATAAATAGATTTGTATATTGAGCAATACCTTTGTTCGACAAAGGCATTTAAATCATTAATCATCGATAGTCTACGTTTCAGCACCTTGGTTAGAAAGAGGATTTTACTAGGAGTGATTAATCCATTTTTCGAAAATCTTTGATACGAGATAAAGTCCTTTACCACTTATCAAGCCGATGTGGGGTTGTGAGCATAAATTAAATTATATTATAGTCTTTAAATATTTTAATGAAGTGGAATCACATACTTCACACACCCAAAAGTAACTTGGGTTCATGCGACTGAACGTGTAACGAAACGCTGCACTCCTACTCCGCATGCACACGTTAAAAATATATATAGGTAGTTTAATTATATTTGCGTTTATAATTCAACTCGCCGTCTTTCTCTCCCCATTGCGAAACATTGTCAAATAGCCCACGGCTAATTATTTAAATTCGTTTAACTTTTTCGGAGTGATTTTTCCCCTTGTTTAAAATAGCCCGGAGGGTTTTCGCTTTTTCTCTAAGTTAGACGCAGGTCTAATGCAAACTCATCGAGTCCCCCCCGACTCTTGGCCGAGTCATCGTGGAATGCAGCGTTTGACCTCCTCTTACCGAATTAATAAACGATAAAAAATAAAAAAAAATATTGCAATCCACAAGATTTTCCGAATCAATATATCTAGTAGGTATATCCTAAATTAAATTAAATTATTATTATATACTTCATTCGTATTTAATAATCAGTTTTAATTTAAATTTATTTCCATGAACACAATTAAATTTTTATAGTAAAGAAATTTAAATAAAATAAACAAAAAGTGTCAACAAGCATATAAATGTTCGAATATGAATCCATTAGAAACAAATAACAAAACCAGTAAAAAATCCACAAATAAAAAGGTAAAAAATAAGACAAATTTATAATGTTTATTTAGCAAGAGCAGCAAAAGAAGTTAGTAAGAATCTGTGTTAAAAACAAAATTGAATTCCATAAGTAATAATTAACGATAGAATTTACAAAATAATAAAAGAGTCAAAAAAAAACCTTTAAGTAATATCATGTATAAAAAAACCTGATCATTTATTTATATAAATCAAGAGCAACAAGAACATTTTTGAACTCATAAAAGTTATGATTTAAATCACGGCATTGATCAGATCCAATGGGATGTTTATGTTCTCTATTACTCGTAAGAAATTATACAAAAAAATGCGAAACTAATTCATCCCTAAACTTCTTACCTTTTATTAACGCGCTGGTTTAAATCAACAGTTTATTTTACGACTCGGGGCGACAAGTTTCGTTTGACAAAACTACCACGATGCAATGACAACTGAGACCTCGAAGTAACTTGACGGTAACAGAAGAGCGAGAGAGATAGACACTGACTGTAGCATTTTCACTCTTCTGTGTGGCCAGTGAACGCATCGCAGCAACCCCGATCCTATCAACCCACTGTGACGTCTAACATTTAAAGCATAAGACGTACCTATTACAAGAACGGTTCAATATTATCGCGCAAAGTTTTTTTCAGAAACCATGATTAGTTTTATTTATGGTCTTTAGAAATAGTTCTAATAGTAGATCAATTAGCGTGGTTTTTTATAAAGAATGTTCTAAGGACGCGGTGTATAGCAGATTAAAACTTACATTTGTGTTCAAAAATGTTTTTTCCAGTTCAGTTTTCCGTCCATGTCTAATACTATAGAATATAATTTTATATATAGTATCCATATCTAATACTATAAAGTATAATACTCCTAAGACGATTATATCAATATTATACTCGTAAACAATAAAAAGTAAGGATCCGAGTATTGAACCTGGAGGAACTCCTATGAATATCTCCAGTTAACAAAGACAAATTTTGCCAAAACTTATCGTTATTTTAAGATTCTCAGATTTTTTTATAAGTCAAAACATAAACACGCTCTATTCGTAAACCTAATTATTTATGTAATAATTAATACAATTTAAACATAAAGATAAAAGTAATTTATACCGTGTCCCAAAACCATTCCCAATAAAAAATCTCTCTAATTGGCCGTGCGATTTCGAACTGATTTGTTTTGACATCATATCAAGGTGAACGAGAAAAAAAAATGTAAACGTACGTGATAATATTAAATCGTTCTTGACATAAGTTCGTTAGCTCGCGAGAGGCCGTGCCGCGCCGGGTCATTGGCCGAACGCAAATGCAAATAAAGGAGCGAAATACAAAAACCTAGAACGGAACCTCAAATCCGGCAGAATTTCTACGCATATTATTTTATCATCTATTTTTATTCGTGTTTTTGTGTTTAATATAAGCTTTTTAAATTTTATACCATTTTATTTTTTACAAAAGTATTATTTTTTTAAATTTAATAAACCAGAAATCAAAATCGGATGCTGTCTATTTCGATATGCTAATAATGATTATGTGATCATTTCAAATGATGTGATAATCAAAATGGGCATTGATAATTATTTTAGAGCGCGTTGTAATAAGTTGACACGTGGACGATAATTCCATTATACAAATTGAGCGCCGCTTCAGGCATTTTTATAGTCCGCTGTCAATTTCGACCCCCGCCCAACTCGTACTAAGCCCTCCACCCGTCCCCGCGCGTCCCCGGGGAAATTGTTTGTTTGGTGGTTATTTTAACGGTTTTTTTTCGTTATTTGTAACGCGCCACCCGGTGCGTATGAAAAACGGTTTCCGCGAAACATTCGCGCGCAAAAAAGCGATCGACATGTTTGCCTGTTAATACGGTCGGTCGATGCTTCGCGGCGATTGCTCAGCGCGGCGGCTATTTGCATCGAAAACAATACATTGAAATCGTTATTTCCATGCCGAAATCTGTAGTTAAAATCGACCTAATAAGTTATAACAACAGTTATTTTTCCAATACCTTTAGATGAGCCAAAAATAAAATAAACACACCGAAAAAATATAGCGCTACGTCTTGTGAATGAGTTTATTTTCTCTTAATTTATTATAAATAATATTATCGTGTTCATTTATCAATATATAAAATCTATATGCAATGGATACATTGGTACACTCGTTGACCATAACTTATACAGCCTAATCCGTAAAAAGTTCATTTTTAGGATTGCGGATCAAATTAGTCAAAAGCAGAAGCCCTTATAGTCAGACTTCGTTGCAGAGGCCTGTATTTTCCTAACGGTTAGTTATAAAAATTGCGATTTGTAGAAAATTGTGGTTATTTCGGAGAGTATAAGGTGTAAAACTATGAAAAAAAGCGCATAGGTGAGGTGGAAACCATCGGGGGGACGAGTGAAATTAAACTTTAGGCTAATAAAAAAAATTGTTAAATATTACAATAAAACTATAGCGAAGATGAAATTATCACCACAAACGTTCCTCTCTGCACATAGAAACAAGAATGGCTTTGACACCCTGTAGCTATCATATAATATCAACTGCTTTTATTCATTTTTTAGTAGTAGTAAATTATTTAACCACAACTTGGCGAATGTCTCTACATAAATGTATAGAATCTAAAATGGGTTGCTACCCAAAGTTACCACCGGTAATCTTATTAACAAGCTTGCAACAATAAAACAATAAAAAGAAGGAGTTATAAGTTTAAGAATGTCTGAATTGAATTCTACAAGCTAAACAGGTAGTTAATACCTCATTCAAAATTACATTTTAAATTGACCTTCAGATACACAAAACATTGAGTATCTCCGAGTGAGATTTCGTTTATGTAAGTTTTACTGCGTCGTGATCAGTTTAGCATTCTCGAAATTGCATCTCTCGTCACGCGTTCAGCGCCAAAGCTGTTTCCTCTGATAAGGCTCGCTTTCATCATAGTAATGTAGCTAAACGAATTACTCCAGTTAATAATAGTTAACAAATCAAAGATGGCTCATGACTTCCAGCGGGTTTCACATTATCCATTCCCGTGGATAAAATACAGTTTACTATAAATTTTGTGTACACAAGATGCGTAGTCGAACGGCGTCTCTCGTGTAATGGAAAATAGATTTTTGAATAAAAAATCTTTTGCTTCTTTTGACAGAATTACTCGCTGTGTTATATAAGTAATTCCTCTCGCTCGTCAAGATCGAACATTTTCAGGTTATTTGTGTTCCGCAGACTGGCGATCACACCAGGGATCCGTGTTCCCCAACAAACTAGGTAGTGTTGTGGTCGAACTGCAGAAACTGACGTCTCGTCCGTAGTCGGGCCGAGGAGAGAAAGCGTTTGTCAACAGATTCCCTCCGAATCCCATCTGTCTTGTCGAACCCTTAAACTTTCATTCCTTAAATTTAAAAAGACACCCTCGGGATAGAGAAAAATATTCCGTTCCAGGCCCCTAAACTAATTAAAAGAGTTAAATAAGTTAGTAAAAACTAATTTGGTTATTTTATTTCTAAGTTGTTATACCTACCATATATATCAAATCGCTTAGGTAAATTCCTCCTTCATTTTATTCTTATCTTAGCCCCTTCCCCCCCCTAGTTGTCTTCCCTATCACCGGTAGCCGATAGGGAAGACAACTAAGAAGAGCCGGTTTGATGGACGAATTTTATTGTGGATTAGTTAAGCCCAAGCGCTTGCCTCGTATGATACCTGACAGCTACGAAAACCGACTGATAAATCTTCAGCAGCGCTGGGAAATCATCGAGTTGCTCAAATATTTTTCCGATATCCATAAAATGGTTTTAGCACTGACATGGCACTCAAATCTAAAAAAAAAGGCACTAAATACGGTAGTGGATATTGGGTGCTACTGTAACGGGGGATGTAAATCTTTCGTTAACGTGTGGTAAGGGTAAGGTGAGGATAGAGATAGAGTTCAGATCAGGGTCACCAAATTGTTTATTGAGTTTCACATTGTAACGTGTTAAAAAAAAATCTCTATATAACGCATTTAAAAAAAATAAGAATAAGCATACGAGTTTAAGTACCTAGGAAGGTGTCGAAGACTGAAAAGTACTGTCTTTGATTTTAAAAAACTAAACCGTGAGCAAGTCATTTATATCTCGTCTCAGGAGGGTCTGATTTGACGTCACGACGTTTGAAATATAACTTAGCATTATTCTAAATAAAGCAAATGCTTGTGACTTTCAATAAGGAATTTGTAAACTAATTAAATCTAGTTGCCTTTGACGTCAATATAACTTCGAGCTAAACTGAAGAACTGTATATCTGGCAATTTCACAGATGTGAAATATGCTTACGTTATGAACTCGTGGCGGCGGCACACTACAAAGTCCAAAACCAAGCAAGTTATGAGTGGAATAACTTCTTAATTTTCAAGTTACTGAATATTTTACCTATATACCAGGGTGTATTTATACCAGGGTTTATACCTATATACCAGGGTGTACTGGTGTACTTTTAGGTGGTTGATATACGTATATCAACAGTTAAACATTTTTACTGTTTGATACATTTATTTAACTGTTGATATACATCAACAGTTAAACATTAATCAGCGAAAAATAACTAAAAGATGTTTCACAATTCAAAGTTTAATGGAAATTGTGTTAATGTTTAAGGCGTTCGAGCGGGTTAACAGCTCAATGTAATTATTTTAGTATGATTTTTTTTCATAATCATTATGTCTTTCTTAAGACCTACATTTTATTTTCACATTCAGGTTGGTACAACCACACATACCCTAATTAATACAATATATAGCCACCATTACCTACAAGCATCCATTCACGCAAACATAACACCCTCACCATCTCATTCTCTTTACGTTCATAAGTATAATTTACTGACACGATATTTAAATTAGTCTATTGTTTATATTTTTTTTATTATTGATGATTAGGAATCATTGTAGTTAACTTTGTAAATAAATAAATGAGGGATACTTCTGAATCTCGTTTGCAAAGTTTATTTTGAAATTCTCAGTACGGAAATTGCCTGGCTTGATAGTTGAGCGTTTTGTTTACGAGAAGTAGGTATCGAAATAAACAAGAATGGCCATGACAACCTGTAGCTATCATATAATATTAACTGCTTCTATACATTGTTTAGTAGTAGTAAAATATTTCCCCAGAACCTGACGTCTTACAGCTAGGCCCTACAGGCATAAATAATTAACGGCATCTTCTCCCTGGACTACACGCGCCTGTGGTGCCAAATTGTAATAGATTGCTTCATTTCCTATCTCCACTTGTGTTTTTTAACCCATTCGATGTGCGTTTTGGATTATCGTAGTTATTTTAGTTAAAAAAAAAAAAAACATACGATGGTGATGGTGGTGATTTTTTTTTTTTTTGTAATTTAGACACGCGGCTAGTATATAGAGTACCCAACACCCGTACATATTTTTGTAATTCCAATATGATATTTGAGCGCTCTATCGAACCGTCTTGTTAATTAGTACTAAAAATTTCTTGATATTAATGTTAGATATCTATATTATTCGAACAGCCTCCGATGTGATTTAAACGGCTACTGTTGTTTTTTAAGATCATCGATGTTTTCGAGTTGACTGACGGACAACAGACCAGCAGCCAAATGACATGGATAGTAGCTTCTGACCCATGAATGTATAGAAGCTAAAATTCGGATTTAGAGATTTCTATATTAGCTACTGGTACGAACGGCTATTCTGCTGTATCCCGCAATGCTAGTTGGCTCGGTCTTAAGGTGAGCAACTAGTAGATAAATTGTTATGTTTTGCTGTTAGATAGAGGGCGCTACGCGGCGACGACACTAGCCCATAAATTTGGACATTAAGCGGTCGCTATATATTGTAATTCCGATGTCGGCTTCATACATTTTATCAGCCGGGCGCAAGCAGTTAATGGGCTCGCTGTGCCGCCGCAGCATGACCGAAGGGCGGACCTAAACCCTATGTAAATGTATTTTGTTTAACACTACAACTTCAGTCCACGTTAAACTAATAATATTTATATCTAGTGATTTAAAAAAAAATGAATGGGTACCGTACGTCGTAAGGAAGAAACGGAATCCTTATTAAATCGCTCATGCGTACGTCCTTCAGTCACGATGTTTTTCTCAAAACTATGTGACGCTGGATTTTGAAAGGGTTTTTTTTTTGAGAGGGTTTTTGAGAGGGTTCGAGATGCGCTTGTAATCCGACAAATACATACAAACGATGGTTAGGTTAAGGCGCCACCAGTCCCTAAAACGTGTTAGTAACGTATTTTGGTGCATTTTGTTGAAGTTATTCCCAACAAATGGCTAAAACTAAAAATACTGCAATATTCTACATATATTAATTTAGTCCTTTGCTTAAAAAAAAACGAAATACACCTTATTATAGTAATGAAAATAAATAAATAAGAAAGTGTTGTTTTTTTTTTGCAACGATTTTCTTTTAAGTTGTGTAAGTGACGCGAACCTAATTTTTCTTTCTAAAGATAGACAATATAATAATCTAGGCCATTACATAAAAAAAAACACTTTTTTCAAATGATAATAATTATTTAAATACAAAAAACATGTTTCATCGTTTCCAAATGTAACGAATTCGCGGTCGGCGAGTATATCCGTCTCTTTTCTACACGTCAATGTTCGATTAAAGCCTACTCTTTCAAATCTCAAGGACAAATGCGTCCCGGGACGCCTTAAGGCATTTGCCTAGTGAGGTGTTACTAATCCACACAAACTGTACTTTTCTTTTATGGAATATCAATAACATGCGATATAGTAATATACATGTAATGATTTTAATTTGTATGGATATTGTAATAAATAAAAATAAAAAGTTAAGCCTTTAACCATTGTTTGTATTTCATTGCATTTCAAGCTTATAAAAATATAAAAAAGGTATCAATTACTATAAGATTTTATTTTATTTCGCTGAATAGGACTGTACATTTTCAACCCTGTAACCATTAAAGAGATTTTTTATTAAATCATACAAACTCCACCGGAAATCCTAAAATAATGCACCTTTAGATAAATTATAACCTAAGATTTCAATCCCTAAATGTTTCAAAGTTAAATTCAAAATATAATTATTTCATAGCGCCAAATTTCGCGTGAATACGTGACGGCATTCTGCTGAAACCAAAATTAATATTCGTCTATAAAATATTTTGTTAAAAATAACTATCTAATAACCTTAGTGGGTATTTTATATATGGCTAGCATTCAAGTATTTTACACGATGTTAATTATATTGTTTTTTTGTGATTCTGTGATAGTAAAAATCAATGGTTGACTATTAATTGTAGATGAAATAGGAGGGTCGTTTCATTACTAGGCACGCATTAAAATTTACAAAATAAAACTAAAATAGTGTTAAAATTTATGATGAAATGAAAGAATGGCATGTAATATCAGGTACAACAGGTACGTCAGATTCTGTTCAATGTATTGTTGACCTTACATGATAGCTACAGGTGTCATAGCCATTCTTGGATGAAGATTCCTCGTTAACGTTTAGGTAAGGATAAGGTGAGGAATAGAGATATAATCTTATTCTAACCAGTTTCTGACTTTGTAGTAATTACCAAAAGAAATTAATAAATAACAGGTAATGAAAGACAAAGTACCACTCGATACAAAATAAAGACTCATGTGGTAAATGACTACGTAGGAAGACTGAAGACTGAAAGTTCCTTCTTCGATTATGAAAACTAAACCGTGAGAAGAATTCATTAGTTGTCTCAAGACGGTCCCCGATTGACGTCACGGCGTGTGAAATGTAACTTAGCATTTTTCCAAACAAAGCAAACGATTGTGTCGTTCAAGACACAATTAAGTCCAGTTGCCTTTTGACGTCAATACTAAACTTCCAGTTAAACTGGGTGAGAACTGTATCTGGCAATTTCGCAGGTGTGCCAAATGCTTACGTTACCAACTCGCGGCAATGCACCGGGTGAGCTGATAATATTATGTAGTCTAGGAGTGTGGCCGTGGGTCGGTGCTAGGAAGCAAAGAGAGTACTTAGGTAGTTGTTCGCTTATTCGTCTCGGGTCGGAAGTACCCACATTCGGGCGGGTGGCGGGCGCTGCCCGCTTGAGTAATGTCCGCACTAGGCCATACATCACAGGCCGGACCTTGGCGGTCAGTCTCGAGGGACTCTTACTATTGCCGTTACGCGCGAGGGAGACGGCGAATATTCCCGTCTTACTTATGCGGTCATCTTCTTCGCTCAAAAGTTATCACTTTAAGGGCACAGTCCACCAAATTTACGCTCAACGCTTACCCGATGAGAAATAAACATATTTTTTTTAAATAAAGTTGGCATATCATATGAAAAAAATGTAGCCAGTGTGAATGTCAGTGATATGAGTAATATATAGGTATTTTTTTAATTTCCAAATAAGTTCGTTTTGATATTCAAACCTAGTTTCAAACAAAGCTCGTTTACGGTTAACGCGTTTTGGAGTTGACTTTGCGCAATTTTTCCTAGATAACTAATCAATAATCACAAAATCTATTCAGCGCATAACCTTGTATATGTCCTCTTCTTAAAGATGCGCTACTCAGTTTTTCCGAAAAATCTTACTTTTCATAATTTTTTTGTCACAATATCGTTGAATTTTACCTTCTTTGTTGTTGATTTAAACGTGTACAAATGTGCAAAAAAACAATCTATTGTTGTTATATTAAAAAATAGCTGTTAACTAATAGAATGAAATAAAAAATAAACTTAAAAGTTAAAATTTCTATATTATTATAAATATTTGAAAAGACGTCTAAAAATGTTTTTATAAGCGAAACCGTCCCGTACAATTTTTTCAGTGCTCGCCTAGTCTCCAAGCCGTTTAGACGTGTAGTGTGTTGCTCATTTTGTTTAATACCTCTCGCTCTAACGGACGCCTCTCACCCGCACGCCATTTCATTGTTTTTTCTTTTTAAACAGTTGACGCGTAGTAAAAACTTATTCTATTTTGTTATGAATAATTAATTCATTTTGTATTATATTATAGGATAAAAAAACAACAAACATATCCTTGCACAGTAAATCGAAGACTAATATTCAAATAATAAAAAGAATTCAAAAGTAAATTTATTTCTTCTTTCTATACCGTTTCTTCTAAAGGCTCCGTTTGTTTACGAAAAATTATTTGTTATGGGAGGGGTGAAAATGTTTATGAAAAAAAATATACTTAGGTCTAGAGATTTGAAATTTTCCAAATAGGTTTTTTAAATAATATAGGCACGCCCTAACAGTGGATTTAGCAAAATTTAACCATTAAGGGGGGGGGGGGATTATGGGGGTTTGTTGTTTGTATTGAACTTATAAACCGTCGGGTTTAGAAACTCGAAAATTGGCATATAGCTTCTTTAAATAACATAGACATCGAATGAGACAGATTTTTTTAATATTCAACCATTTAGGGGGGTTATGGGGGGTGAACATTTTTATATAAAAAAAAAATACTTAGGTCTAGAGACCGCCTTTTATACAGCTATTATCTTAATATATATAAATCTCGTGTCACAATGTTTGTCCTCAATGGACGGCTGAACCACTTAACCGATTATAATAAAATTTGAACACCATGTGCAGTTCGATGTGCACTTGAGAGATAGGATAGTTTAAATCTCAAATTATAGTCGCAATTTTAATTTATCGCTAATTATTTGTCTGTTATTATTTGGCAGTCATAAAACTGACAGATGTCGATACCTTTCGACTGGGTTGATGGCGCTAATGTCTGTTATTATTTGACAGTGACAGTTATTCGACGCAAACGTATTAAAAGAGCCCATCAGTTGGCAGAACAAATTGAATCAAGAAATCCAGCTCAAAGAATCAGGACAGCAGGTCATGCACAAGAATCTCAAGAACAGTGTAACGAACGTCTTCAAGAGAATATCATAAGAACAAGAAAATTATTATTTTCAGTCAAATGCCACCGAAAAAATCTAACCTCAACAACGCGAGCGGCAAACGTCAAAACGCAAACGTCAAAACTACGATCGGAATAATATATTCACTTACGAGATGCTGTTGCTGGAAACATCGATGGAAATTTAAATCCCAATGACATCGGTAATGCTTTCATTTTACCTTCAAGCTACATCGGCAGTCCACGGAACATGCAGGAATACATACAAGATGCGATGACTTACGTACGTCATTACGGCCGACCGGATTTATTTATTACATTCACATGTAATCCGAATTGGGAAGAGATACAAACTTTACTATTGCCAGGACAACAAGCCATTCATCGTCATGATTTAACTGCACGTGTGTTTAAACAAAAATTGAAATCCTTAATTGATTTTATTGTTAAATATACAATTTTTGGTATCACACGTTGTTGGCTGTATACGATAGAGTGGCAAAAGCGAGGTTTGCCTCATGCCCACATTTTGGTTTGGCTTAAAGATAGAATCCGTCCTGAAGAAATCGATCAAATAATTTCAGCCGAAATTCCAGACCCATTAATTGATCAAGAATTATTTGATATTGTCACCAAACACATGATCCATGGGCCATGCGGTGTTTTCAACATGACCTCACCGTGCATGGAAAATGGAAAATGTAAAAAAAACTTCCCAAAGCCGCATACGAATGACACGATCACGGATATTGATGGTTATCCAACTAAATCAACTAATTCAATTGATCAAAAGAGTTTCGCCACGACTGCAAAATGACAATTATCAAATCGTCATAAAAACCGACAAAGTACCATTAGGTGAACATGCTGGTAGATTCAACGCTCCAACTGTTGATGAGGTTGCTGTTATCATGGTTGGTGATCCAGTTGACAAAAGATCTATAAACATTACACGGCGAGACAACACTGTCAGTACGATTTAGGATCTACACCGTTCATATGACGCACTACAATATCCATTGATATTTTGGCAAGGACAAGATGAATATCACCTTAATATCAAACAGTATGATCCAAATACCGGTAAATTTGACAATTATCTATTTACTTTCTTACTGTATGTATAGATTTTAATTTCGTATTGCATTTTATTTTTTATTTTTTTAGGTGATTACAGAAATAATAAAGTTAGCTCAATGAACTACTACGCACACCGAATAATGGTTAGACAACATCAAGACAATTATATCCTTCGATATCGTCAGCTGTTCTATCAATACATTGTTGATATGTATGCTAAGGTCGAAAGCGAACGCTTGCGATTCCTTCGATTCAACTAGGCAAAACTACGATCGGAATAATATATTCACTTACGAGATGCTGTTGCTGGAAACATCGATGGAAATTTAAATCCCAATGACATCGGTAATGCTTTCATTTTACCTTCAAGCTACATCGGCAGTCCACGGAACATGCAGGAATACATACAAGATGCGATGACTTACGTACGTCATTACGGCCGACCGGATTTATTTATTACATTCACATGTAATCCGAATTGGGAAGAGATACAAACTTTACTATTGCCAGGACAACAAGCCATTCATCGTCATGATTTAACTGCACGTGTGTTTAAACAAAAATTGAAATCCTTAATTGATTTTATTGTTAAATATACAATTTTTGGTATCACACGTTGTTGGCTGTATACGATAGAGTGGCAAAAGCGAGGTTTGCCTCATGCCCACATTTTGGTTTGGCTTAAAGATAGAATCCGTCCTGAAGAAATCGATCAAATAATTTCAGCCGAAATTCCAGACCCATTAATTGATCAAGAATTATTTGATATTGTCACCAAACACATGATCCATGGGCCATGCGGTGTTTTCAACATGACCTCACCGTGCATGGAAAATGGAAAATGTAAAAAAACTTCCCAAAGCCGCATACGAATGACACGATCACGGATATTGATGGTTATCCAATGTATCGCCGCAGAAGTACTGAGAATGGTGGCCACACATTTACAATGCGACTGCCGAACTTTCCAAATCAAGTTGAGTTTGATAATCAGTGGGTGGTACCATACTCACCACTACTTTCAAAAACTTACAAAGCTCATATCAATGTTGAGCTTTGCAGTTCTGTTAAATCAATTAAGTATATTTGTAAATATGTAAACAAAGACAGTGATTTGGCCATATTTGAAGTAAAAAACATAAATAAAAATGACGAAATAGCACGATACCAAATGGGCAGATACATTAGCAGCAATGAAGCTATTTGGCATATTCTCAGCTTTCCCATCCACGAAAGAGATCCTGCTGTCCAACATCTGGCAATACATCTTGAAAACGGTCAACGTGTATACTTCACTGAAGAAAATGTTCTCCAAAGAGCGTTCGAAGCTCCGAAAACGACTCTAACTGAATTTTTTACATTGTGTCAAAAACCTGATGTTTTTGGCCAATTCGCGAAGACATTGGTGTATGGTGATGTTCCACGTTATTTCACATGGAACAAATCCAGTAAAAAATGGGAGCCACGGAAACAAGGAAAACCACATCCTTCCATTACAGGCATTTTTATTTTTTACCTATTGATTTCTGCTTAGTATCAAGTGTAAGAACATTTTAATTAATTGTGTTCAACGTACTTCCCCTTCAAATCTCAATCCAGTGAATTTGTATACCAACATCAACATTTTCGTCTTTGTTCGTAAATAATTTCATTGTACTAAAGGGTTATAGTAGTAGAAAGTCAAATAAGGAGATCACCATATTTTTTTACGAATACCATCTGTGTGAAAAAGCATAGTGGACTCCGTGACTGATGTTCTCTTATTGTTCCTCTTAGATTGTTTACTATAATGTATTATAACAAAAACTTTAGCCACAGCAACGCGTGGCCGGGTCAGCTAGTACCTATATAAAACAAAATCGGGTTAGTTATACCCTTAATAACTGAAGAACGGTTGGACCGAATTTTATTAAAAAAAAATCATTTTCTCGTACATTCAATATGGAACGGCTTTCTATTCTGTGGAATTCTATTTTTAAACGGTAAGTGGCTTTCGAAGATGTTCACTTTGTGAGGTTATCTCATTTATCATTGTGTCAAATGAAATGTGTCAAAATACATGTCATTTTGTCAACCCCGCTGACAACCGATGTGGCAAATCTGTAGTTTTGAACTCGAAGACTGGGGCCTTAAAATTGTGTTCGCGAAATGGAATTCGGCTAAATAACTTTCCTAGAATAAAATGCCAGTATAAAAATACAAAGACCGTCGAACCTGCATATCGAAGCTTATGAAATCTGGGTTAAAAGTAAATATTTGCGAAAAAATGTAAGCACATGACATGACATCCAGCTGAAAGGATTTCCAACGAAAACCTATCTTTAGGAAACTATTATAAGACCAATCTCTGAAAAATTCTCCATCATAAAATGTATTTAAAGTCACCCAAGTTACTACGGGGTAATAATTAAACCTATTTTAATAAAAACAAGCGATCGTGTCCATTGTTTTTTGATGTCCGTTAAAATGTACCTTTTTGTGGGAAAATTAAACTATAGTAGGTAAAAATATTAAATGCTTGTAAGTGCATTCTTTTTAAGAATTTATTACACGCGTGTAGGAAGTAAAAGTTCCATAAGTGGAAGTTTTTTTTTAACTAAATCTATTACGTCAAAAAATAAAGCAATTAGGGGGGATACACAATATATTCGTTGGGGGAGGGGTAGTAAGTACCCATAAAACAGTATATTAGTTAAAACTAGAGAGATCCAATGTAGGTACGATCAAGTATTTACAAATTAAAACATTTAATGCAAAGCCGTACATTAACTCAATGTAGACTATAAACCGGTAAATTTAGACTTTACATACTAAAAATAAATTATAACACTGCAAATTGGTGTAAACGTAGATTAAAATATTCTAGATCGATATTAGTTGTATTATGCGGCTTGCGGGTGGCCAAGGTTGGAGGGAAGGGGTCCTAAAATAAAATGCACACCTGATTTTCCATATTTCTACTGGGCAATAAGTAATAATATTAATTATCTATTTATTTAAAAAAATTAAAAATACATCATATTTTTCACAATTTTCCTAGCTCTACCTAACTAGTCAGTGCACATCGTAAGAATTTTGAAACATATTTCAAAAAAACGGAAGGCCTTCAGCAAAAAAATGCTGATTTTCAGTGCTCCCCGTTTCACTAAATTAAATAAAAGTGTACGCTTTAGTAGCTTGACACCTCGCGCCGTGCCATGATGACCTTCCGCAGACATGACGATTTTGTTCACATATCCATATCTATTTATGGGTATACTCATAAAATAGCAATCACATTTAACCTAAATTAAATCCTTAGTTCAAAACTTATACGAATAAACATGCAATCAGATATATATTTAAATTAATTTAGCTCAATGTTATTTGGAATTTATTTTATTGACCTGGATGATATTACAATAATTACCCTGCCGTTAAAATCATAGAACTTATAACTGTTTACTTCTGTTTTTGTTTGTCTTTAAGCGCTAACGATAAGGCTTTATACTTTTTTTTAAATATAGTTATTTTAATCTCTTGCACAGAAGGTGAAAGATTGTTCCAACTTGTTCAAACAAGTTCAACTATTAAAACATCTACTAGCATCAATTTCACATAAGCTGATTTAAATGATTTTAGTTTTTATTGTATTTCCGAAAGCCAAGCGACACTTTTTATTCACATGTTCCTTAAATTTTAGGTATTGATCAAGGTGTAATCCTAGATTGTTAGCTGTCGATACTTCAACATGCAATTTAGAATTGATTTTTATTGCGTTTGGGTTTTCGTTACCTAATTTGTTTAGTTGGTACTCAGTGCCGATATTCATGACAGTGATTGTCAGACCATAGTTGCAATAGACTTAGGTCACTATAGTACGTCTAATTTCAGGTTAGACTCACTTTATTTCACAGGGCTAAATCGTCTGGTAGTACGTACGCCATAGAGTCGTTGCATAGTCGCGTTCGCTGCCTGCCCGTTAATAAAAAGGTAAAAGGTAAAACATACTCGTATCATTCGCATGTCAGAACTCGACGTGCGATATTTTCACAAATTCGTAAATATAATTTATAACTAATATCGATGTTGAATATTTTATTCTACGTGTACACCTATTTTAGATTTCAATTTTGTTTTTAGTCGAATGGCTAGTTTTGTGAATAAAATCATTTCATAAAACTGTTAAAGGTTAATTCAGCTACAGAAGCTAGTAATTATTTTTTTACTTCTTTATACTTTCTTTCTTTAGAGCGACTTGGAATCTTTGGATTTAATAAGATAATTTGTATGCTTATTTGTTTATAAACATAAACACAATATAAACATGATTTTATAATCGCGGTTTTGTACACGAATTAAATAAATTATTTTGTGTTTTAATAACACATCATCAACCATCCTACCTCGAGTGAATATATAGGTATATACCCACGGTCTTTTTATTTATTTTTGACGGTTTTTGGTGTTCATGTGATATTTATTTTCAAGTATTCAAAATCAATAAACCTATAAACAGGTTGAAACGATATACTATGTACTATATCGCTTGAGTCGTTTTGACGTTTGAGCCGGCAAAAGAAGGGGGTGGGGGGAGGTTGGAGAGAGGTGGAAGCTCACCCTTTCGGCATTTTACTGCTTGATACCCCCTCCCACCCCGCTCATTTACGGCAAGCTCGCAATTGAAATTCCCACCCAGTGTTCGATCTATCTAGACACAGATGGGATCTGCTCGAAAGCGTTTCGCCTTTTTCTTATTCCCGTTTATGCGTTAATTGGTGGCCCTCTTTATATTCTTGGTTGTATAGAAATAGAAATCATTCGCTCATTAGGCAGCTTCCTAACTGTTTTGGGTTTTTCTTATCGAATGGACCCACCAACAATATACTTAACTTTAAAATTAAGGTCATGCATCACTCCTCAACCACTAAGTATTTAGACGAGTGTTTTACAGCATTATGTACACTGTACACTTATCTTATACTCTTTAGAGACTGATTTGTAAAATTGAATTTTGTTTTTGAAATATAAATTAAATTAAATATATGTATATGTTCATATGTTCATCATGTTCATCAGTCCATATTGTATGCAAAACAATAATGTAGTTCTTAGCAAAGGCACACTTTTAAATTTTATTCTTATTAAAGGTTAATATTAAAGGTTATTATTAAGATATAATAGATTTCGACGAGGCCGTAAATCATCACTCGCAATTACCGAGCAACACCTTTGCGGCTAAGGATTTAAGGTCAACCGACCAATCCCGAATACAGCAATACAAAAAAAAAAAAAATGTTGAATGCGTCTAGAAAGAAAATTTTACAAACTTTGAAAGTTTTAAAAGAACATCGCTCGTATTTATTAACCAGGACACTAAAAATATATTGTAAAAATATACTTATCTATTAAAATTATGTGATTCCTTATAATATCGATACAATATGCTCACGCCTCTATTTCATTCTCTTCAATGCTAAATCGTTTTATTGTTTTATTGTCGTTAATAATAACACATTTGATTACTTATTGGCTTTTGGCGTTATTCGAACATTGCAAGAGTAAATTAGAGTTCATTTTTTTTTCATAAGAAGTGAAACGCGCTATGAGTGAGTTTAATTCGTGCGATTGGACGTGTAACGAAAGGTTCTTCAACAAAATGCACCAAAATACGTTACAAACACGTTTTAGGGACTGGTGGCGCCTTAAAAGAATAAATGTTAATGATTACCTTTGTACCTAATGATTGTAAGACTCCTCAAAAATGCTAACGGGATGAAACATTACACTCGTACAAACGTTGCATGTCAACAACATTAAGTCTTGGTGCGTTGCCAAATAAACTTAAAATCATTGTCAAGTAGTCATGCGGAATTTTAATGAATTTGCGTTAACGGTTTACGGGGTTAGGTATATTATTTTGAAAATAACCCGTGTATACGACTTAATGTGTATTAAGTGCCTGCTTAGCGTTAACTACTATTGTATGTTTTTTTTTGATATATTGTTCTATGTTACTCATCTCTGTCATTTATACACAACTGCAAATTGATCCTTGAAAGAAATATATTCTTTTACACAAAATTTATCACGGCATTTTTTCAGATGTGCTGGTTCACAACTAGGCATTTTTGTGTCCAGATTTTTTTTTTTTATTGTCAGATGGGATAAATGAATTAATAAAAATAATGGTTTTTTTATTGACTACACATTGCAGAGCCATAATGAATGACCACAGCCTCTGAATGAACCTTGTTCTTACTTAAAAGCAAAATTTAGATTTCGTGTAATTTATTATAAATATATATAAAAAAAACTTTTTCCTATATTTATTATTATTATTAGACAATGTCTAATTAGATAAGACATTTCTGTATGTTATATTAGAAATAAAAATGTATTACACATAATATTAAAGATTTACTATTACATAATATTAAGATACTACGAAAGGCACAACAAAACAGCTTTTAGTATTATGCTCCCAGGACTGCAAACTCTACTTCAATATTTCTTTATGATGTCTCTAAAGTTTTAAAACTGTAGAAATTAAGTACGGCAGGTAAACATTATCTAAAAAATATTCTAGCGACTAAATTAACGCCATCATAGCTTTTGACAATTTATTAAAGTACCTATTTTCATCAAAATTATTTAAAAAAAAATAAGTAGGTCGGTTTGATTTGTTTTTATTTTACATGGAGAAGCAATTCAAAATAATATAATAAATTGACTTTACATCATAAACAAACAAATAATCTGATGCTTTACTGGTTTTATTAATTAATTAATAATAATACGAGTATAATCTAATAATTTAGAGTGGTTAATAAAACAAACATTTGATTTTGGAGTGTCGATCGTTTATTTCTTTTAAGATTTATTAGTTTTCATACGACATGAAATTACTAATATCTACACTATGAAATATTAATAATAATAACTTGTAACATCTACGTTGAATTCCTCGTTACATTCTGTAAGTATTAGACTTGATTAAGAAGTATTTAATAGTACGTTTAATGATCTTCATTTATATCCTACTTTATAATAGAACTATACAATTTTCTAGGCATCATTAAAATAATACACCTTTACACATGAAAATAAATATTTTGAAATAATTAGTCATAAGTCGTACAGCTCTGTTATTTTTAATGTTAAAAAACATTTATATTCATCAGTGTAACATAATGGTTATAGAAGATTACCTATTAATACTATTATCTATTATGCTGTATCTATGTATAAACGGTGGAAATAGGGAAATGAAATAAAAAAAATATTACTTAAGAATAGGTTTAAATCTACCATTTTTTGTGAGTCATATCTACGATATAAGGCATGTTGCAGTTTGTGATAGTTTTTTATTAAGAAAATAAGTTAAAAGATATCTATCCTCGGGTAAAATCTACATTGTTCATCCGCACATATTTTTTTTAAGTAAGGTCTTATACCTACCTATTTACATGTTTTCATTGACTACTTTTAACAACCGCCTTTTAATTGCAATGTAGGGATGATATATTTATATTTCAGTTTATAATGTTTTTGCATGTGCTCACTTAATTAAATTTATGTAAAATGTTACCTAATTAATGTCAGTGTCACCATATTATGTATGTGATATTTGACCACTATGCCGCTGTCAAAAAATAAATTAATACGTTTAATAATAATTAATAAATTAATTAATTTTTAAGGAATTATGATTTTATCGTTGATAATGGATTCGACATAGCACAGATCGTCGAAATAACTAAGTGCTTTCGATAAGTGTCTTTTAAGTGCCTGCTGGTCAAATTGCATATCTTGCATGGGCATTGTCTTGGCCAATATACAAATTTTAGGCGACAGCAGATGTTGTGCTAATTTTCGACTAAATTACACCTCCGTTAAAACAATGAGGGTTATACAGAAGAAAAATAATAATACTTTTTTAACATGTGTACATAATGGTTAAACATGATGCTTCGTAATATTTCATATGAGAGTATAGTAATAATAATTGAATATTTATTTATATAAATAAAATAAAAATAAATTAAAAACCAAATTATAATGTTTAGATACATATTGCTTTAGGATAGCTTTATTAAACTATAATTTGTACCAAGAAACTCAAAACTAGGACTTAAACCAGTAAAAAATATGATAGAAACAATAAAATAATTTATTATCAAAAACAAACATAAGTTGTAAAGAGATGACACTATATAAGGTAACTACTATGTACATTTTATCACATGATTTAGAATATAAAGCGGATAATTTAGTGATTATCAATATTTAAAGAATATATTCCTTTGTATTTAATTAACTAACCAATAGAATAGAAATAAAAGTTTGCTATATTTTATTCTAAAATGTTGAATTATTGCTTTATTTTCGCAGTTTTTACTCCTTTTTACGAGATGTAGATATCTACATACCTACCTATATGTATATCATTATTACTCAATAAATAGTAATGGATATACATAGGTTAAAAATACTACATAATGGTGAAAGTAATTATTAAAATTGAATTTGTACATTAAGTATTTCTTAAACTAATTGATACTTGGCTACGGGTGCTTTTAATTGTTAACAAAGCAATTATCTTTTGTGATATGTGATTATTTACCCTGTGTTCATAAAATTACGGTTTTTATTATAATTTACGCATTTAAAATCTACATCACCTCACGAGATATATATGTAATTATCAGCTGTGGTCAATCGAATAAAATATAACGTTTTTAATATTTTCTCACAATTCAAAAAGTAAAATTAAAGCATTTACCGCTGTTCTTGGCTTATATTGTAAATGTGGCTATAATACTTTAGAGCGGTAATAATATTGGGGGGGGGGGGTCATGGCCAGATAGCGGAGCAAAAAAACTCCATAAACATCTATACTATTTAACGTAACTAAACAGACAATGTTGAAACAAAAAAGAATATTCCTACGGGACAAAACAACCGCGATCAACACCTCTAAGAAAACGTCATACTTCCTTAACGATGCAATTCAGGTGGGGGTGGGGGGGGGTGAGACCACCCTAGTGCTTTAGTGTTTTTATTAATATTTTGTGATACAAAAATAACAAAAATTAACTTATCTCCAAATTTATGTAAATGATTATGGTAAAAGTAGCTATTGAGGGTCAAAAATGAGTCAAATATACCAATAAGTTTTATTAAAAAATTCATTTTACCCATATTAAAAGAAGTATTATTCGTTTGAACTAAAATGGCAATGAATTACAGTAGACTATTATTCAAAATATTAAAAGTTATATTTAAAAATATTAAAAGATTTATAAGACGTCGATGTCCGGCGTCCTGCATATAATAAAACTTAAAATAAATTCTTTTTTATCTTCATTTCGAATAAAAAAAACGTTTTTTGATTAAAAAAGATTTTAATGAATTTCTATCCTAATATAACATTTTAATAAATTCGGATAAGTGGGTTTTGCTGTCAAAGTCATAATATATCTAATTAAATATTATTAACGACCTTTTTCAAATACGTATATCAATGAAAAGTATAAATTATTATTCATGTTACTGTATTATATGAACAATGTAGATATTAATAAAAAAAATATTATAAAAATCAAATAAAAAAACGTAAAATAAATAATGTTGTATTTATTTTAAGTTATATTGATAATATTTTATTCTCTCGAATAGGTATAAAGAAACGATTTAAGTAAAAGCAAATATTTATTTTAATCGAACCTAAAATTATTCATATGCATTTAATTAAAAAAAAAATTATTTAAAATTTTTGTTATTTATTTATTTATATCAGCAATACTTTTAGGTTATGTTAAGGTGTATAATGTTAAAAATTTATACATGTGATGTGGTCATTCAATTTTAATATGCTTGAATTGTAACTTATTAATTATCTTAGTTAAATGTACAAGCATTCTCAGAGCAAATATTTTTAAATTAATATTATCTAAAATGAATATGCAATATTTTAATCATACATTACTGTTTCACTAACTTAATTAATTTTATACAAACTCCTTATAACATAAAGATTGCTTTCTCGATTTTCACTTTGTAGAAAATTAAAGATTTATAATTACATATTCGACAAACTTACAATTATTTATCTAAAATATTTAATAACTTATATAATATTGCACAAAGGCTTGTCACGGTTTTGAGAAAACCTTTTTATTTATTTATAAAAATACGATTCTAATCATCGATAAATTAAAAATATTTACATCGTGCTACATACAAGTAAACTATTTATTATGAAATTGTAATAACGTTCTGTGTCGATCACATATTAGTTGTACATTTGAAGTGATCGCATTCACTTTGGTGTACGCATTCAAAATTAACTTTGTACAGCTTCACTCGCACCAAATGTTTTTTTTTATTTAATTTTGTCCTATGCCATAAGTCATACGAGACTTAGGTCATATGCGATTTAGGTCATATGTGACTTTAGTATGGCGTCGAGTAGGCGGGCGGATACGCTAGGAGCGTAGGCCCGCCGCTACCCGGTCAGTGTTGCGCCGCGAACTTCATCCTCTTCTGCTTCTGGCGCTGATTACAAAACCACACCCTCACCACGTTCTTCTTTAGGTCCAGTTTTTCGGCAATGGCTGCAATCTTCTCGCCTGATGGCCTCGGCTGCACAGCGAAGTATGCCTCCAGACTTCTCTTCTCCGGGGCGGCAATCGACGTCCTCTTCCGTTTCTTCTCCCCGGCGGGCAAAACACTCGGCGCGTCAGGATCGCGTCTTTTGTTCTTCGCCTGCGCCTCCGCCTCCTCTAACCAAGCCTGGAGGATGGGCTTGAGCGCTATCATATTATTGTGGGATAAAGTCAGACTTTCGAACCTGCAAATCGTGCTCTGACTCAGGGCGCCGACGCCGGGCAGCTTGAGGTTCGCGAGCGCTTTGCCCACGTCCGCCTGCGTGACGCCCAGCTTGATGCGCCTCTGCTTGAAGCGCTCAGCGAACGCCTCCAGCTCTCGAGGGTCTGTGTCAGTGTCCGGATGGAGGGCGGCCGCCGGATGCGCCGGGTGACTCAGGTGAGCGGTTGGACCGCCGTGATGGTGATGATGGTTCATGACGTGGTTCATCGCTCCGTAGCCATGCAGTTGATGATGAGGTGGACCCGCGTCGGACATCGGCGCGAGAGTCGTCATCGACGAGGAAGTGATTGGATCGAGCATGTCCAGTCCCTCCATGCCGTGGTGACCCATCTGCGAATAAAAATAATTTGTTAAAACAGATTTATCGATTGATTAAGTTTCCGTATTTTCTTTATTTCGTTAGGTATATTTCCTGGGGAGTATTAAACAAAACCCCCTTTATTAAGGTTTGTTTTCTCTGAAATTTCCCACGCCGAGATATTGATATTTGTATTGGTCTATGGAATAACTTTTTTTATATATAAAATATCTACTAATTTATAAACTTTTTATTATAATTTCTGGGAAAACGTTCACGTTCATAAAAAAGTTTATATCGATGTGTAGTTAAAAAAAATCGTCGACAAAGATCTAAACAGTGAGTCATATTCACAGTTCTGATCCAATCAGTGTTAAAAATAAACACCTAATATATATATGTATATATTTTTTTTACAAAAAAAAATAACAATATTTAATTTTATATTTATAAAATTTTACCAAGCTATAGTGATTCACAATACTATGTGACAAAACATAAAAACTAAACAATAGTCAATCATAGCTCAACTTTAAGGTCAAAAATGCAAAAATAAATTTGTACATATGCGTAGTTATAGGTATAGTTCCTTTATAAAGCCAGACAAAAAAATAATTATAGGTGACATGTATTTTAGTGTCCAGCGACTAGAAAATAAACATTAAGAAAAAATAGAATATTTACATCGAAGCATTAACGTCGTTTTTATAATGGAAATTCCTAATATATTTTTTCTATTTAAAATGTTTATTGGACAACGAAAAGTTCAAAAAAAGAATATTATGTATATATTTTTTTAAATAACAAATAGTAATTTAGTTTAAATTAAAAAAAAGGTTTAAAATAATACATATGCCTTTTGTTGTAGCTACCTATTATTATAACCAATATATGTACGTTCGTTAAACCTCAATAGCTTGTTTGGTGAAAGTGTAATTTAGGTTACCTCAGGTATCTTGTTCTTTCATCGTAAAAATATCACATAATTCATTATAAATATTGTCTTTGTGCGCGGTTATAGCATCCCTTACGGTTATAGCATCCCTTACGGTTATAGCATCCCTTTCAACGAAAAGAATAACTTAAAATATATTTATATTTTAATCGGTTCGGCACTTCTAAATATTAAGTTTATTGTGTCTATACAAACGGATACACTATATTTAAAGTAACCCATAATAAGATTAAGTTTAAGATATTTACACAGAAACGTAAGTTGATAGGGAATAGAAGGTAAGCAAGAGAGTATTTATTAAAATATATATATACAATACAATTAAAGTTAGCGGGGTTATATCTGTGACAAGAAATCATACAAGAATGGCTATGACACTCTATAGATAGTATATAATATCAACTGCTTTTATGCATTATTTAGTTGCAAATTTTATAAACCGAACTTGACGTTTACAGCTAGGCCCTATAAGCGTTATTAAAAACATCTCCCATCCAGACCTGTGGTACAAACTTGTAATGGGTGCTTCATTTCCTATCTCCATTTGTGCCCGCAGCACTTTAACCCATTCGATGTGCGATTTGAATGGACATATGCCTCTAAGTCCATTGTGGGTATTTTTCAGGTTTGACTAGATTAAAATAAAAAAAAATATACGATGGTACTAATTTCCTGCAATACCTCTGAAATTTAAATTTAATGTTAGTAATGGTTGTAAAAAAAACACAAAGACCGCTTGTATTTTTTTATTATTTTTAAAACAAATTTTTTGATAAAATCCTTTCAATTATAATTTTTCATGTTTTATTTTATTTAATTTAATGTATTTTTAAGACATATTATAAATAATTTTTAGCTTTCTGTACTCGTTCTCTATATAAGCTTTAAGTTTGCCAAATCTCACACTCCTTCGTGCGCGCAATATACTTAAAAAGGAATCCGAGGAGGAGTTTGCCCTTCACGTATTAATATATAAATCATCAAATTGTAACTGATTAATAGGTATAATGAAATGAACATATTTGTAAGGCTTATATTCAGAAAAAGATTAAAGAAATGTTATTATTATTATTATTATTATTGAACCATTGTTTGGCTATGTGAAACTACATAATGGCTTCGCTTGCTTGTAATAAAACAATTCCTTCGTGAGAACTCTCTATACCATTTTCCAAAATTACATTCTGTCGATAAGGGGTTTTGAATTGTACCGGTGACAGATATATACCAATACGTCGAGTATCTAAAAGGAGAATATATCAATTTGTCCGTTGCCGTGCGTTGTATTAGAGTCCCGGTCCCGCGGGACGCTTGATGCTGTATACAGAGCGAACCGTCGCGAGAGCGCACGCGACTCCGGTCGCGTGTCACAGACGCACTCAAATTGCGCGACTTATAATTCGATTACGCCTAGGTTGTTACACAAACGATTACGCTTTGTTACCTAATTCTTCTTTTTAATGTGTAAATATCAAGCACTTTTCTAAGTAGATTGCTTTGCCGACCGGATGACGCTCGAAAACAAATATAATAAATACAACAACATTGCACAATTATTTGCCTTGGAACCACCGAGGCTCCTTTGCTAACTAATAATAGAATGCAATTTTAATATGCGTTGGTTTTCAATAAATGCAAGATGTTCATGCTATGATAATAAAAAAAAAACTACAAAAAGTACCTAAATGATCACTAAGGTAACCTTTAATAATTGCCGTAGCTACCGACCGGAAAGAAGAAGTGGGGCTGACGGCTGCCCAAGTAAAACCACTTAAAAATATAATTAAACCGACTTCAAAACAAATAAATCTATAACCAAAAAACTAAGAAATATTATATGAATTTAATTGTACCGATTTAACAAAACATCGAAGTCGGCACAGGGATGTAATTCTCATTTAAAGAATCTTCCAAATCAAGTTGCTGAATATCATTTCTGTCGTCGTGAAGTCCAATTAAAGTGGTTCATTCTGTTACATCGAACGGGTGTTTGAAATTTATTTTATATAATTTCTTACACTTACAGTGAACATAAATACTTAAGTGGTCGGGAATGGTCTTAGGACATCCTATATATATTATAGGAATATACAATACAAATTGAAACTACATTGCCTAAATCTTATCGATTAGCCATCGTTCAATTATGATACTTCTTTTTAGTCTTTGCTATAATAAAAGCAGCTGTCATTGGTATATCTATTTTTCAAATGTTACGTGTGATCTATATATATTTTGATGTGACCATTTAGCACGCTCACTTTCCCTCCGGTTCCTCGTACAAATAATAATAAAAAAGGGCTGGCGGGTGGTAATGATGAAAAATAGCACGCATGGATGTCTCGCTTGCACGCGAGACCGTCCACGGACGCATGTGTTCTAAATCAAAACCGAGTAAGTGCTATTTTTTAAGAAAAAAATGTATTTTATTCTTTGTTTTGCAAAAAAGTCGGCCAATAAACAGTTAGTGTTTACCATATTAAAGTTACCACCTAGTTATAAAATGTTAAACATCTACGTTTTCTAAATACATAACCGTATCTTCAGGACAACAATATTGTCCATAGAAAAGAATATAATTAGGTTTTGAAATATTGATGTGACTGTGCTACCTTTTTAATTGGATTTTAGATGTATAGTTGACACTTTATTTCATCATCTGTCAGTTAGCTGAAGGAGCGCGAAACATTGACCTCAAAATTAAAAGTGACTTATGATTTTTTTAACAATATTAATATGAGCGTTGATAATGACCGCTATGTTTTCAAGTGATACAACATCAACAAGAAAAGGAGAAAAGATTTCTTTTTCTTCTCACCCACGGCGTACTCCACATTAAAATAACTACAATAAAAAAAGGTTCTATTATTGTTGAGATTAAATTTATTCGTGTAGAATATACCATAAATAGCTAGATTCCTTAATTAAAAAATATGTAAAGTGAATGTTGAACCAGACATTAAAAAAAAATATAAAATATAAATTAACGCCATCAATTTGGCAAATACTTCAGAAAAAAACTTAATTTTTATTTATGAATGCCAGTTAATGTATCTTAATGTCTAAAAGACTAAAAGCGGTAGAATCTGAACAAAATGTCTATTATTATTTATTTTTCCAAAATAAATTGAATTTCACAATAAGGCGCCTGCTTTTTTCTAATAGAAATTCTTATATTAAATACAAACAAGTAGTTCATTGTTTAAAAATTACTTTTTAATTTTCTTTAATTGTTTATAATGAAATATTAAACACTGTGTCCCCAGAACATTTCCGATAAAAAAGCAATTGTTCCTGCGATTTTTAATGTTATTTGTTAAGAAACTATATCAAAATCCATCATGGTTATCGAGAAAAAAAATGTAAACTTGACGTGAAAATAGTAAAAGGATCGTGTAATAATGTCTTTATGGTGAGCGGTCAGCTGTCGCCGTACGCCGTAACGGTATCAAGGCTATTATCGATCGGCGCGGCATTGGAATTCGCGCGCTGACTGAATTTACACTATTGGTTAAAAAATATAATTTGATTTTTAATATCATTTCGTACTCATAATAGGTCACACAACACCCCCCATAAGACTTCAGGAATGGTCTTGGGACATTCTGTATTGAGTGTTTTATAACAATGGTCTAAAATTTAAAAATAATAAATATCATAATTTCTTAATCAATTAAAAAATATACTAATATCCCACATTTATTTTAAAAATTAAAAAATAATATATACTATACATACTACACAAACTGTACACAATGCTTTACCAACCATACTAAGTATATTATTTACACTAAAATATGTAAACCTACATAGTAAGCATTATAAACACCCTAAAAAGTTTAAAGTTATCATACTAACGCCAAAACAGATCCAAATAATAATGTCTGAATCTACAAAGTATTCAAAAAATATTTTTCTTGAACATTTTCACTTACTATGTTTTGATTTAGAGCAACTGCACTGGATTGGGGACGATACAGTCAATTTCCGATGACTTGAGATTGTTGGACCTTTAATATTATCCTACTTTGAAAAAGTATATTTTTATTATATTTATTTTTATTATATCAATATTTATTTATTATTTATTCATTCAATATGAAGTAAAAACTACAAGTAATTGCTGATAGATATTCTACAAACGATGAGTTCATATTAGATTGTGTAAATATAATGCCGTTATCAATAAATAAAAATATTTATATATACAAATACGAGTTGAAATTTTGCACTATTTATTATATGTATTATATTTTTTATATATGATATTTATCCTATGATCCCCTTTGTTATTGTAACGTCTCGCGAACGTAATAAGTATTGTATTTATTCTGCAACTTCCTTTTGGCTGCTCTTAGAACAGGTTTTTTAACCTAGTTAGAGCAGCCATTTACTTCAGAGCAACAATAAATGACTGGTGTTTAATTTGTCTATATTATATTGATTTAATTCATTCGGTGTTATTATATAATTTATTGTTGTAACTTCTTATTGTACCATATTGAATAAATAAAATAAAAAAAATACATAAATAGCACGTTGCAATACAATATATAAATTATACATTAAAACTGAATTACATATATATTTAAAAATTAACTATGTAATACTAACTAAATATTACATATTACTAAAAATTATGAATACGCGCAACAAGAAATATAGATAATAAAAGAGATACGTTGTGTGTTCAAAAAGTAAGATGACTTTGTATTGTTAAGAAAAAATATTTATTTATTCATCAATATTTATGTTGTGCTCTTCAAAGTAATCCCCCTGAGATACAATACACTTATGCCAACGGTTTTTCCAATCCACAAAGCACTTCTCATAAGCACTTTTCGGTATAGCCTTCAGCTCATCCAGCGATGCGGTCTTCATGTCCTCAATCGTTGCAAAACGCCATTCTTTGATGGGTTTCTTGAGTTTCGGGAACAGGAAAAAGTCACAGAGGGCTAAATCCGGTGAGTGCGGTGGTGTGCGGTCATGATTACGGTGTTGTTCTTGGCCAAAAATACGAACAAGCAATCACATGTGAGCTGGCGCATTGTCGTGGTGCAATAACCATGACTGATTTTTCCACAATTCCGGGCATTTTTTTCGTATCGCTTCACGCAAACGGCGCATAACCTCCCACATAATACTCCTAATACTCCTTATTAACTGTACGACCTTGTGGTAAGAACTCCTGATACACTACGCCATGATAATCAAACAAACAGTGAGCAACACCTTGACATTTGACTGAACTTGGCGTGCTTTTTCGAGGTTCGTCATTGGTGTCTTCTCGGCCTTCTTGGAAGAGTTTATACCACTTGTAGCACATTTTTTTTACTTAAAGTAGACTCACCGTATGCCGCTGTCAACATTTCAAGAGTTTTAGAGCACTTGATTCCATTTTTTACACAAAATTTAATGCTAACCCTTTGATCCATGTTTTTCGACAGTAGAGAATCGCCGAGCACGCAAAACACTTCTAACCTTAATGCCTCTCAGAAACAAACCAAAAATGCTATACTCTTGAAACTTTTCACAAATGTTAAAAACAAGTGTACCAACAAAAACAAAAAAAAAATCGAGGATCAAACGGATGTAGCCCGCGAAATTTGAAGTCACCTTACTTTTTGAACACACGAGAACACCGGTATTGTTAAGGCAATACAAGGTTGTAGTACTTATGAGCCCCATATAATCTTTTATGATTGTAATAGTTGACATATAATATCTGATTAACATTTAAAATAAAAACAAACACTTTTTACTATTAAAGTGTCTCCGATTTATCTTTCTTACACCACTTTCTTGCAGTAATATATTTTTTATTTTTACCCTTTTGTTATCTATAAATTAATACATGATGAGAAAACTTTATACCCCTTTTATGCGCATATTTCGCGTATGGAGGAGTGTGAGATTTGACATGTACATGTTTCATGTTTATATGGAGAAGGAGAGCAGAAAGCTCAAATTTATTTATAATATGTGTTACAAATACATTAAATTAATTCAAAGAAAACGTTCATACTACTGACAGATTAATTTCGAGCTATGAATTTTGTGTTATTTCAAATGTCCCGTTTTTTCAATAGTCTGTCAATGTCTATATGTCAAAGCCAAAATAATTATGAATCTTTTATGAATCTTTTATGAATGTCGATTCTCATTTTTACAGGAAAATATCAAAACTGACAATGTATCAAAAAGTAAATACAAATACCAGCTGCAATTGTGTTTTTTTTTTCAACTTTTGCTAACATTAAATTTTAAATTTCATATTTAGTGCAGGGAATTAAGTCAAACCACACACGATAATGACGTTTTGTACACGTTCGCGGCTGACGTAATAAAACAAAATTTAAAAAAATATATATGCAATGATTATATTGTTTTTATAATGTTTATTTTTCTGAATTTAGATCAGGCTTTTGTCTAAATACTGTATTTTTATCCGAATAAAATAAATAACAAAGTCCTAATATCGAAAGTAATCGATAAAGAGCAAACAGCGACAAAGTGCGTGTGCTTTGTGTGACATCCCCATGCACCAATGGTGCTACGTGTGATTTTTTTAGGGGTCACATATCTATAGCGATCGCTACACAAAGGCGTGAGACGGCTGTATGGATACATTTTTAGTCAGAGCATTGAATGGCGACATACGTCGAGGGTTGTCACTCATAGAATAGTTAACGGCGAGGACTTTGCGACATGACGCGATATTCGAGTCAAGCCTAAAACGACCAAAAGGAGTATTTCATACTATACTTATAATATATTTTTAATTTTACCATTTACTTTTTTTTGTTTTTTTGACATTTAATTTATGTAGGTATAACCAAACGTAACAATTTTACATTTAAATTACAACTATAAAGATTTTATATATCCAATTAAGCGTTGATTTCAAAATAATTAATATGTTTTTCATTCGAAATAATACAAATATTTAAATAGAAATTTACATAATATTTGTTATTCCATATGGTATTGTTAGGTTCACACAGGATCGCGTATTCGGTTGAGTTATTTTTCATGAATTTTCGTTGAGTAATAATTTAAATTAAGTTTATTTATTGTAGTTACAATAAATGGAAAAAATTCAAAATGGGAGTTAATTTGTTTAAAATCTTCAATAAAGTACCTAACTAAAAATAAAACGATTTCGAATCCGTTTTTCTCGTAATTAGGAAATATTTTTTGCTGATTAATGTTTGATTGTTGATATAGATCAACCTCCTAAATATACCCTGTATATACAGGTGTATTTATAAATATTAGTCAGTAAAAAATTTTTTTTTTTCCTAATTACGAGAAAAACGAATCGGAAATTTAATAAAAATCGTTTTAATGTTTGAGAAAGCAGTTAAACGCATAATTCGAAGAAAAACATTTTTTTTATTAATATGATTATTTTAGTATGGAAAAATATTTTTTCTAAATTATTATTTTTTAAATTTTATATTAAAAGAACATCAGAAAATATAAATATACTCTTTATAATGTATTTTTTTATTTAAGCTTTATTACGCTTTAGTTGCAGATATGAAAACAATAATGAATTAATCACATTGTTGGAATTACGATCGACGACGCACTTGCAATTAATTGTAAACGTTCAGAAACGTGTGATGTCAAAAAAGCTCTGCAAGATTGGCATTTTTGCATCGGCGCTCGAGTATGTTCGCACCCTGAACGGTCGTCGCAAATCGAGGGTTGTCGCTTCCTCGAGTGGCTATTCCGTTGAGTGGTCGCGATGCACACGCGCCATTGGAGCGTTTTCCCAACCCCTGCGACCGCACGCACGCACGCGGGAAATCATTTGCTCGATATGGCGGCGTTTGTGTGTCTAACTTGCTTTTTATCGTTTGAATTTTATTGGGGGCACATGTCACATATTCGTGCGCGTGTATTTCTAAAGGGCTGTCAAAAAAAGTATTTTTTACTGTCAAAAGATGATTTTGTACCTAATAAAACCTGATTTATGAATAAATAATAATGCGAAGCATTTGGAGGAATCAAGCATTTACGGTAATTTTATATAATTTATTTATTTTTATTTTTTTTGTGTATTTAGTAATTAGTATATTTTATACGCAACACAATTATTAGAATTATATATTTAATAAATGTATATTTTATGTAATATATAGATAATAAAACGCACTATTTATTGTATGTATGATGTTTTGTATTTATGATACTTGGATCCTTCTTATTAGTAACGTCTCATATAGGAGTATATATATAATAAGTATTTTATTTTTTCTGCAACCTTTTTCTGGTCGCACTTAGAACAGGTTTTTAACCTAGTTAGAGTGGCCATTTTACTTCAAAACAACAATAAATGGCTGGTATTTAATTTGTCTATATGATAATATTTTTTTTCAGTGTTATTATATCATTTATTGTTGCGACTTTCTATTTATTGTGCCATTATGAATAAATAAATAAATTTAGAAGAGTTCATAATTAATAAATATGAAAATTGATCTTCAATATGAATCTCAGACGTCTTGTCTGAGATAAAGCTTCAAACACTATTTTATTTTCAGAAACGCATCCGTTTATTATTTTACTCAATTTGGCATATAAACTTGCAAAACACGATTCATTTCACACTTTGATGGTTAGAACTGTGCTCATCATGAAAAATAGAATCAATATTTTCTAAAACACCTACTTGAATTTGCGACTGTATCAAATTAACTATGCACCTATAGTTTTATCTCCTCGGTTGTTGAATTCAGTCAATAAGATTTGCTCTAAAGTGTTGCAAAAATGTATGGAAAAATACAGAAAATCGAGGCTTTTAACTTTTGGACATAGTGGTATTTACCTTTTTAATTGTACAGGTAATTATGAAATAAAGCGATATGTAGTATTACTTTTCTTTTATTATTATTATTATTAAGTAATTACAATATTTAGGAGCTAGCTCATGTGATAGGCCGGTAGTAGAGGGGATTGCTTCTGGAACCTTTTTTAAAAATAGGGACCACTGTAGCCATTCGCCATTCATCTGGCAAAATATTGGATGAAATACAAATATTAAAAAGAATAGTTAGGTAAGGGATAACAGATAAATCAGCCATCTTTAACACCCGAATGGTTACTCCGTCGGGGCCCGGAGAAGAATTGAACTTTAGACTTTTTAAAACCCTAAAGACACCATCCTCTGAGAAACTGCATAAAATAGGATTTGTAGATTGAAAATTACTTTCAGAAGAGGAGGAAGAAGGGGAGACTGGGTCAGCAATAAATACCTTAGAGAAGGAGTTCGCTAGTCACTCAGCTTTTTCCGCGTTAAAACTCCAGAGATATCAAAAAGATGCGAACTATTGCATTTCTTTGAGTTTATATGTTTATAAAATTTACTCCATCTGCTTGATTTATCTTTATCAATTAGGATATTTTCCAGATAAGACCCATATGCCTTTTGTTTTTCTATAAGCAGATTCTTTGAAGCCTGACGGAAGATCTCTATACTTTATACTTTAACGATTGATTCCTTTTGGAATAAAACTTTCTACATTTTAGCTTTAATTTACGAATTAAAGGTGTATAGTAAACAGGGTTCCGGGTTCTGGGGAAGTTTTTCACGGGAAACAAACAAAGATCTAGCCTCGAAAAGAATAGATTTAAAATTTGGCCATAATGAGTTAACATCAAAAAGTTACTTTTATTGACCCAGGCAGGAAAATTTGAATCAATGAAGGATTTATACATATCAACGTCTGCATTTTTGTAACTCCATGTAAATTCTGGCAAGATAGGCATTTGAGAGGAGCTACTAACAATAATTTCTATGGCAACGGCAAGATGGCCACTCAAACCATCAAACACCTCAATGTTGCGCCAAGGAAGAGTGGGAGATATAAGAAAGACATCTAAAATATTAGCAGCTTCCTTACTAACTCTGGTGGCTCTATTTACCACTTGATCCTAAATCAAGCGAGTAGCACAAGCGGTTGACAAGCAACTGAGTTTTAGATTGGGAGGAGGAACGACAGCTCCAGATAAGAGATTGTAGATAAGAGAGTCACAACGCTACAGCGATTGTATGGTTTCGGCTTGAGTCCTCTTCACTTTATCCATATTTTGTACTTTTAATAAAAACAACAATAAATTTTGCTTCAAAATAAAATTAAACAAAAACCTTAGCTGTTGTAATACTAAATGAAACATAAATCTTAAAACTATTAACATTATTCCAAGTTTATACAAAATAAATTGTATTTCTATCTCAAAAATCGAAAATTTTAAATCTAAAGGGCAGACAGTTAGACAAACCCTATATTTGTAATACTAAATGTTTAATGATTTACAATGATGTAAAATGATTTACTGCCCCATTCATGCACCTAGGCTTTTGCGATTTACACACACACACACACTCTCGCATAGAACGAGTTGTTTTTATATCTCTTACTTGTATACGGCCATTAACTAGGGCCTATTGTTGGACATATTTTTATTTGTCTGATTGCAACAATAATACTTCCAACCCCTCTCGTTCGGGCCTACCCCCCGCGACGCGAACACTTGACAGCCACTGTGTGGACTTTGCAGTTGAATGTTTACAACAATAGATTGCTGGCAAAACATAGCGGTCGGCATTTGAGATGCCCGGATGGGAGATTCGAATAAATGGTTACAATTGAGGAAGAAGTTATTCATTACAGGCAAGTTCGTCTTGTTACTTAACTCAGCGGACAGAGTTGAAAAAAGTGCAATTGAATATTCACATGTCTGTGCTTCGAAATCTTTTATTGAAGTTGCCTTAATATTCGAATTTATTGTTTTGGATTCAATAAAAAAAAAACTAAAGATGGTCCAACGATCAAAACATTTAGAAAATATAGTAACGATACTTTGTATATTATTTTGTATTCTAAAACGCACATCGCAAAACCCAGGTAGTATATACATACTTATTTGATAACTTATATACTCGTATATACATATACATAGCTTAGATATAGTAAAATTGTATGATGTATTTCTTAAATACCGTATTTTAGTACATAAGTTTACATTACTTATATAAAAATCTGACAGTATATTGACATTTGGAAAATTCGAATTCTATTTAATATTTTAAAGATTAAAAATTATTTCAAACAAGTTAAATAGCCAGAATGTTTAAAGCAAAATGTATACCAGACGCACAGATAGTTGCATCGCTTGAGGTAATAATGCACGCTGGTTTAAATACAGGCCTGTATTTTATGAAAGCTTTTCACTCTCACCTACCTATCTGTGCGGTTATGAAATACGGTCAAACTTTTATGAATGAAAAAAACAATTTGAAAAGGAAAAAATCATGTTAAAAAACGATGAACATATAACGAATATGATATAAATGAATGAGAAGTGAATAATTTTATGAATATTTACAAGAATAACTTACGTTCAATGTAGGATATATGCAAATGAATCGTCATGGCTTAATATATACATAGCTTATGTCTATAAAAGTAGTTAACTATTTTGTTTAATATTTTGATCTCACTACACAGTCTGTTCTGGGGTGATCCTGTTCAAATTCACTATACTCCTATTCAATCCGCAAAACCCAAGTAGTATTTACTGAATTATATGGTAACTTGCACATGTAGATTAGGTTATACATAGCTTATTTACTCGTACATATAACTAGGTAAAACGGCATAAAATAATGACTTCAACAGACAATCGCAGATGAAATATGAAAAACAAAAACTGGAAAGTGGAAAGTGGAAATAATATAAACCTAACATAATTTTAGTACATATGATATCGTTGTGTATGTCCGGATATGTGTGTGTGCATCGAATGGATTTGTTCCGTGATTACAGACAGACGCGTGACCCGATTGGCCTAAAATTTCCTGAAATGAAAATATGTACCTGATGCGGTCTGGCGGCATGCGGGGGCGGCGCGCCCGGAACTCCGTGCACGCCGTGGTAAACGACGTCGTGCTTGAGCTGCGGCGGCAGGGGGCCCCCGGGCGGCGCGCTGCCGGGCTGGTGGTGTTTGCCGATGTCAGCGAGGGCCTCGGCTCGGCTCAGGAGGCCATCGTTCAGTCCGCCGAACAGGTCCCCCTAAAGGAAAATATTATTGGTAGATGCGTACAAATATATTCACAAAATCGCAATGCATTTAACATTAAAATTAAACACCCCCATTCAAACCTACCTACTGATATGCATCTAGTCTGTGTCATATTGCTATATCTGCCCGTAACAAAGTTAAGCCGTCGTTTATTCATTATTGAAAAAAAAAAAAACATAAATCTTAAAACTATTAACAGCATTCCTAGTTTATACAAAAGAAATTGTATTTCTATCTCAACAATCGAAACCCTTAAATCTAAAGGACAGATAGATAGACAAACCCTAGGGAAATTAGGGGAAAAAAAATAGGGAAATTTTAAACAACGAGACCACAAAGCAGTTTACTTACCTTGACGCTAATATAAATAGATTGCACAGGTTTTTAAAAAGAGAAGGTTCTTGATTCGTTATGCTTCTTTTTTTTGTTTTATTTTTACTTTGGAGCTCCATCGTGAATAATTTTAAAAAATTCAAAACTTAATTTCACTTATATTGAATATTATCTTTAGTAATTATAGCAGAATTTCATTAAAATGCTTTCAGTGTAAGGTAGTTTAAAAACAATATATCTACATTTTTCCATCAATATTATTGAGAGTTAAGCCCTACAAAATTGTTTATTTCAGTTACTCGAAAATGAATTTACGGTTTTTAACAGTTTTGGCCCAACGAGACGAATAGGCTTTTTTTATTTCAGGTTAAACCTCACTTATTTAGGACGTTATTTCAGCATCAGATCAGAGCGAAATGAAGCGTAGCTCCCACGGATCGACTCCATAAGTGAAATGTTTCTCAAATCTCAATGATTTCGCCACCAATTTTAAAATGTTAAAGTTTTTAAAAGTAAAGTAAATCTACACGAAAAATACTATGTCGTGATGGAGCCGGAATTTTGAAATTCGAAATAATAAAAAAGTGATGCTTAAAAATATTTTCTGGATGGGAAATCCCATGTTAAATTTATCGTGTGCTTGTTGTTTGAATTTTGGACAAAAAAAAATATTTATTTGAAGTTTGCATTTCTCTGCTTAAACATACTGCTATCATAGGTTTCACCTTTGCAACTGCGGTTACGTAGTAATTTAAAAACGATCTGGGGAGCTTAACATTTTAGTAAGTATTATAGAAAAATATATAAACGAATAATAAAATAGTATTAATTGCAAATAACATCGACATAATATCGACAAAATTCCAGTAAATAGATTTATTTCACGAAAAACACTCATAAAATTAATTTCATTTATACCAATAGGTTTACTAATAACGATAAATACCAA
Organism: Neomicropteryx cornuta; assembly: GCA_020383195.1. Taxonomy (NCBI): domain Eukaryota; kingdom Metazoa; phylum Arthropoda; class Insecta; order Lepidoptera; family Micropterigidae; genus Neomicropteryx; species Neomicropteryx cornuta. Next base: position 42,562,390 of record JAHKQU010000018.1, read on the forward strand.
GGGTCATCAACTAAGCGGTTATCCACATTTTATTAGTATGAAACACTCGGGCTTATAATAAAGCGCGGGAACGTAAGCTATTGTACCATACTTCGCTTAAGTTTGCAGAATAATACGTGGTTTGCTTTAAAACTATTTGGTTTTCACAATTCTGTCTGTATAAGAACGGAGTAGAAAATATCGAGAACCACCCGTTTGATGTATCGCGAGCACTTGGTATTTAACACGTACAGTGAAGGAGTTAGTAACTTTGCAGTTGCAGACTTCTGCAGATCGAAAAACCTGGACAGACAAGGCACTTCAACGTGACCTGCGTGAAATGCAAATAGCCATTCCATGACTTGTCTCTCGCAACAACCTGCGATTAGGCGCTTGTGGAGGTGCTACGACTAAAAACGAACTATTCCAAACCATTTACCGAAACCTACAGCGCTACGCCATATTCAATGAGACTGATTTTCTTAGTAAAACTTGAAGCAGATTTCTATCAGCGAAAGCAAAGCATCCATTTAGAGTCAATCGAGTGTAAAGAAAGAACTTATCTGCATGCTTTAAATCTCACACACGTGCCTATACGCACACATTCCAACAAACTCGCTCACCTTTTAAAATATTATTCCCTTGTCCCCAACGCTTCTTGAAATTAACTATTCCCCTGTAGTTTTATTTTCTCGATTGTTATATTCAAGATATTTACGTCTTAAATTTTGATAAATATATGGAAAAATACATTTAAAACATGCACAGTAAAAATTTTACCTTTTCATTTAAGATAAAAAAATATAATCGACCCTAAAAAATACTTCACCAAAGAAAAAAGTAGAGCATACTCTTTTTGTTTAAACAAAACCGAACTACCAAAACGATCTATGATGATGCCTAGGAAAAATCCCCTAAATCCGGAGTAACTTACATTAAAAAATATTCTATTATTGCTAACACTAAAAATGGATAACTAATTAAAATAATTACTCTCATACCAGGCCGCCATTTTAAAAAACCGATCCACGGAAGATCACACTTTTAAAACAATTAGAATTCCGAATGAACAATAGAAAGTAAGAAATAAGGCCAATAGCAATAGTAGAATTGCAACTCACAACCATATTAAATAGAATTTCACACAAATTCAATACCAAAATAATAGAGGGATGCATGAGAGAAAATAAAACATTTATGTGGTACTACCAACAGACAGAAGATATATCTGAGAATAAAGAGCGAAACATGGCTCCACTATCACCGAAGCTATTTACATTTCTGCTAGAAGAATTCTTCTCAGGATGGAATTATCCGACTGAATCGGGAAAAAAGATAATCTTCCAATAATCTTGGCATATGCTGGCAATAAAAATTAGCTTAGGAACAGGATCACTTACGGGAGATCCAGAGGAAATTTAAGCCATTTTTGGGATCACTAGGATTGGGGAAATATACCTGATAAAAACGTATATACAATCAACCTACAACTGGAAAAAGGTGCTGAAAAAGTGATGGAGCCAAGGGATATGAATGTTTAAGCTTCTTGGTAAAAAAAAAACAACTTATACATGAATAAAGGCCCCTCTGCATGCGAACATCATGACAATAGATGTGTTTATATTAAAAGTAGCAGCACTCGGAAAACTGAGCAGACAAGGATATACGGCTATTAATCACGGTAGAAGTATTAGAAACAACTAATATTATTCCGCGTGATAAGAAAATACCAAAAATAGGTACTAGAGGAAGAAAAATAACGCAAAGGATACGATCCCACCGAATATGCTAGGTACTATAAATATATTCAGAGAAGAGAACCAAACCACCTACTAAGGGTGCCAAGAAATTAGGCAGGCCGATACAACATGAAATGATACAGTGGATACAGGATCACATCATAACATTGACGATAACAGATAACGCTAACTCGCGCACCTCAACCCGCCATAACCTTGCGCAGCGAGAGTGGGTAAACTGAATCCCTCTGTATACTTTTCCGTAAAGGTTGCTCATATCAAATATTATTTCAAACAAAAGCTGTAGGGAAATTATAGTCCTAAAATTAACGTTTTGATCTGTTTGATCCGGTGCTTATTAAGGGATGTATGAGTTTTGAATTTCGAAAAACCAATTTTTGGTGCTATACTACCAATAGTTGGTGCTATAAAAATTTACGTACATAAGTGTTAGGTCCTTATCCGAGGAATAATATAAAATTTAAATTAATTATAGATACATACTAAGAAAGTTATAGCAAAATGTCACTTTTTCGAACCATTCTCCCCAACCCCACCCCCCTGGACTGATTTTGCCCCTTACCGAACTTAACCGAGATTTTGTGCCCTTAAATTTTATGTACCAAATTGAAAGTGATTGGTGTATCATGCCCACAAAAAAGTGATATAGATAGATGGATAGATATATAAACATATATAGACTTTTGAACTGAGGGTGGTTTTGGGTTCAGGGGGATGTAAACCCGAAGATATGTCGAAATTTTCTGTCATGTCATGACATGGTACCCATTGCAATAGGTAGCTTTCCTAATGAAATCTACCTAAAAATACAAACAGTTCCCAACTAATAAACCAAAATATTTCGGTCGGAATGACAATCCTGCTATAACAAAACAATTGTTTAGGAAGAGAATGTTGGTTTCCATTATTTTCTTCCTAGAAAAGTGCGAGATTGGAGGCTGAATTAGAACCAATCTTGAAAACTGAATTCTAGAACTAATCTAACTTCCTCTTATCCTACAGAGTTGAAATTTGAGATGTTGGTTAAGTTTCGAACCTAATGCATTTTTATGGTAAGCATGACCTGATTTTACATCCAGGAATGGCTACAGATGAAAGAACTCGTCAATGGTCAACAGCACATATACGATTATTTTTTTTACGCATTTAAGCACTTAAATAAAAGTTTTTTTTAACTGGTTTTCATTTACACACTTCAATAACGAATTGAGTGCGAGGGTCAATTACATTGGACTCAATAAAGAAGACGTTGTTTAATTAATTTTACCCTGGAATAATGTTAAAAAAAAAAACCTTTCGAAAATGCATTCAACGGCAAAATAAATAACTATACTGTTTATATTTTAAGCAGTTTTGCTACTTTCTTCGAGCGTGCTCGATCGTTCTTCCACAACCTATATGTAAAAATATTGAGTATATAATAAGCATGTCTAGACGCCAGTACCTAGACCTACTCTAAAAAGGGGTTCAGTATTATTTTGAGCGATCCACGTCACTCATAATGTAGTCGGTCGTATTGCGAAGAGTATAAATTAACTGTCGAGGGGATAATTTACGGGAAACAGTGCATATGTCAATGCTACCTACCGCAAGCGGTAGACTATTATTTGCCGGGAAACTTTTACGTAGATTTAATTTTCGAGCATTTTACTGTTAGGTACCTACGTGGCTGATCGATATTACCCTTTGGGGTTCTAACTCCATAGTAGAGGAATTTTTTGTGAGCGAGTAAAAATACATTTTAATACAAAAAGATTTTTTCTATCACCTATGAGTCTGCAATTACTTGATATCCGCTTTGATGTGTGAGTCCAGTTATCGTATGTCCACCGCCTTAACCAGATGTTTTAACATTTTAGGTAAAACCTCTAAACCTTTATATAAAAAAACCCATACATGTCTATGAAATGTTAAGTTAAATAATAGAAATGTCAATGATTAAAATAGATAGAAATAATATAAAGGGAAACATTACTATGTTTTACCGGGTACGTTTCTTTTGCCGTGTCAGATCAGTTGAGTATTATTTTACACGGGGGTAAGTCAAAATTATGTCCAAACATTTAGTTGATCTTTTGATGTAATAAATTCAATTAAAATGGATATTTAAGGTGCAGAATTGTTTTGACGCAAATAATTAAATTTAAAGATTTAGCGCAAATTGAAATTAGGCCCAATCGGGAATACTTTGATGTTAAATTAGTAAAATGGAATTTCTGGAATCGAAAAATTATTGCACGTCGTAGGTGAGTTTGTAGGTATCGTATTCAACGAAACAGATTAATAGGTTTGATTTTAACAGACTTCAAAAAAGGAAGCAGGAAAAATATCATTTTAAATCTAAGTATTACTCTGGATTGGCTGTAGCGATTTTGAATAGGCATATTATGTCATTGGTGGCCTTATATCAGTTTAATTACGTTACGTGAAATGTAAGATGTTTCCGTTCAAAATGTTTTTATGCCGTAATGGTTAAAGTCATTCTGATTATTATTTTTGCAATATATACCAGAGTATTAGAGTTGATTCCTTTGTAGTGTTATTGAGTTCATTGTCGTGTAAGGTAGCTAAAAATTTTAAAATAAAAAATTAAAGACTAAAGAATAAAAAACAAAAAAACACACAATATGCAACTTCACTATTAACTACGAGTATATCTGCAACGACTTCAACGTTTTGGTAGATTGGTTTTTTATTTAATTTAATATATTTTAAGTAAACATACAGCGTGAATTTATAAAACAGCAAATACATAATTATTAATTTGGCCAATTACATGAATCCACGGTTTAACAATAGAATTGAATAGTAAGTTCACCTAGAACTGATAATGAGAAATGTAAATAAAATAGTTTAGTTTTTGTACACAGATAAACATATGCATTAATTAAAGCATGGGGTTTTAAAGTTATTATGATAAACATAAATATGGATACTACAATAAGAAGGTTTTATTTCTTAGTATTTAGGGGTTTCGTTACCCAAATGGAGAAATATGTTACCTACCTTCGATTTAGATGATTAATATATTTTTTTATCTATAATCGTGTAACGTACTTTAATCGCAAAGCGTTCAGTTTATTTGAATCGCTCGCCGCGCCGCGATGCGTCTCTGCTGACTCGGTCAGAACTGTCGTTCAATTATTTATGACTTTATCTCGCTCAGTAACCGCTCCGTTTTCAGCGCCGGTTCTCGTACGCCCGACCCGCTAGTTATTTGTTTATTTATTAATGGCTCTCCTTTTTTCGCCTTACTTGCTCATTCCGCACAAATGGTCGGATGGTATCCGTGTTACACGTTTATAGATAAAATTACGTTAAACTTCAAGAAATATTTGTATGTCAACATTAAGGCGCAGCTAAGGGGTAACATCGGAATATCTTTGAAAAATCCACAGTTTTGGTGATGAACCACTCCTCAACCACGACCTCAACCTCAAGTAATTCAACGAGTAATTAATAGCAGTATATACATTGAAGATGATTTATGAAATTGATTTTTATTTTTGAAATATAAATTAAATAAAAAAAATCTGTTTACTTTTATTTTTTTGATTTACCCGAAAAATAATGCATATTACAAACAAAGTAATAGTAATAGTAAAAGTAATAGTAATTTTTTTAGCAAAAGACAAACTTTTAAATTTTATTCCTATTCTAGAGATAATAAAAAGTTACTAAATTTAGACATAATGTATTTCGACGAGGCTGTAAATCATCATTCACACACGTGCCGCTGCAACTATCGATCAGCGTTGAGCGCACGCCCCCAAGGGCGTAGAGATAAGGTGGAAAGCGACCAATCCCGAGTGCCGTGCGTCTGAGGCGCCGTTAAAGCCACCTGCAGGGCCTAGCTTCCAACAATGAGTGCACGCCCGCAAAGGTCTAAAGATGCAGAGCGAAGCGACCCAACCCGAGTGCCGCAAGCATTAGTTGTCGCGCACCGAAAGCACCGTCAAAGCCGCCTGCAGGGCTTAGCTCCAAACCCAAGGCGAAGTCCGGGGTTGAACGTTATATAAAATATTGGGACAGCGCAAATTTATAGGCATACTCGTAAAATCTGTGTTTAAATTAAGCATACTATGTGAAAGGTTGTTTAAGTCAAAAAAGTAGGTGCTGTGCTATTTAACTAAATATAAAAACCTAGGATAAGGTTCATGTTTCAGTGATTATGGTAGATTCCTGTACCTAATTGGTACCTATATGATATACAATATAATATGTAAAATAAAATATAAAATATTTATTACTTTTATTTTTTTGAACGGGCAATACAAATAAATATTAAAAATATTAATACATGTATAAAGCATGTATGGATTTGCATAAAACCTTTTTTAGGCCCGATCGGATATACTTTGATGTTAAATTAGTAAAATGGATTTTTTTTTTTTTTTTTGGTATCGTTTGAATAAGTTATTATATTTTATTAAACTGTATCACATGCCGTTCTTCCCACCTCCCTCTTTTCCTACAGTACCTATTAGGTTACCAATTATGACAAAAAAAAACTCTAATTTTTAGTGTAATTGGCGAAGCATCCGTATTTATAGTAGTAAAATAAATAGTAGTTTAGTTTATTTATAAGATATTCAAATAATTTAAATTCGATTTAGGATTTAGTAATTAAATAAATTAGTAAAAGATTGCTGACTAAATCATTACCCAATTAAGAAAAACAGGTTCCTTAAAAAATATATGTTTTTATATAATTTTTGAAAAACACAACATTGACACTTCATATATAAAAAAAAAAATGTTACAGTGAGTTTTAACGCCGGGGGTACCAAGCCGTGTTTTTTTCTTTTACCAGAAACTCATTGATCGAAATATTTTTATAACTTTTTTGAAAATAAATTAATTTCGTTATAAAAAAAGGTCGGCTGGTAGATTTTAATTTAAACGGACCAATATAATAAAAAAACTAAATCAAAAAATGAAACTTACATATATTATAAAAAAAAATATTGCCGTATTTTGTTACTTTTGGACCAACATGATTAAAACTGAAACCCTTAAGGAGAGATTTCGTTGCCTGTCTGCCTATTCAAGGCTTCCTAATATATAAAGTTTAAGTAATTTAAAAGGATAGTAAAATAACGCAGATATTCACAAAAAAATATTCACCATTTTTTTCCTCTATTATTTAGTTTATGTCATATCGTTAGAAAGCGCTTTCTTTGATAATTCAGTATATATTTTTAATTTATTTTATTGATGACTTTTTATGTCATGTTTTATTTAATAAAGAAAAAATTGTTTATTTCGCTTGTATTAATAATGTTATGTTGAATATTATTAAACATGATATCATTAGGGTTGGCTTTTACATTATTCTACAAATAATAATTGTATAAAGGGAAAGACTCGAATAGACAAATTATCCCCAGCCGACGATCCCCCATTTGTGGTCTTTTAAAATAAAAATGGGAGCAACCCGCTAAACGAGCGCCTGTTAAATAAGCGGCCACTAATCACGACCCAGCACGAAGAGGATGGACAGATCAGGATGAGCGCGCAAGACAGAGAGAGGGAGAGAGAGAAGGCGGGCGATAATAAACGCGATTAAAACGTTCGTTAGGCAAATCGTGCGCCTAATTCGTTGTTTCGAAGCTGCCCAGAACGAAGCTATTTATCATTCGCTTCCGAGTAGCGTAGCGTAGAAAATTACATTTTAACAATTTATGTATGTATAAGTAATCATATATAAGTGGATAGTTTTTTTAATAGCTTCAATTCACCTAACAAATCGAAACACATAATAAGTATTTAAACCCCCGCTCCTTCCCCCCTCTATATGCTGCTCCCTCTCTATCTGCTTGAGATGAAAAGAGAGTAGGTTAATTAAGTAATTATAGGCTATAGATCTACGAAAACACGCATAATATATATATATATAAATATAAAAATATTTGGTTTGACTATTTTTATTTTTTTTCTTAAACTTTGCTTTTGATAGGGTATTACTTTTTACTTTTGGTTGTTATCTATTTATTGCTTTTGCATTTTATTGTATTGTTTTTTGTTTTTCCTTTTTCTTATTGATGTAACCCTTTTGAAACTTTTATACTGTAATATAGAATGTTTTTTTTCACCCACAGAAAAGGCACCGTCTTTGCGGGGAAATGTAAAGGTGTTTTTTAAAAAAAATAATGATAAAGTATAAAAAAAAAGAAAAACATTTTGAAACAAATATTTATGTTCATAAAAAGCATAAGTTTTTAGGCCAAATTGAAAACTATTAAGAGGTCATCGCGTTAAGACGCAGGATGTCAGTTTAAATCCACTGCTGAATTTTATAAAAATCCATTTTTAACTCACACCTGTCCTCTATAGTATAAAATATTGTCACATAATTAGATCTATCTATCTATCTTATGAGACAAAATAATAATAAATTCAAGATGCATAAAAAAATACATAATTAGAGTTAATATTTTTTTTATTATACTTTTTTATGACGTCTATACACCGTGTGCCAAGACCATTCTCAATAAAAAAAACAGCTACTTGGTTCTACGATGTTATCTTTATTTCTAGTGTTATCTGTTAAGACCCTATATCAAAACTCATCATAGTTACCGAGAAAAAAATGTAATCTTTACGTGAAAATATTAAAAGGATTATGTAAAATGTCTTTTTTGTGAGCGCTGAGCTGTCGTCGTACGCCGTAGCGGCATCAATGCAATGCACTACAACCGAATGTTTAAAAATATAATAAATTTGTGGATGTTTTTTTTTTCGCATTTTTTAAATCAATTCTTACTCATGACAAGTTTCACAACACCATCCATAGGTCTTCGGGAATGATCTTGGACATCCCCTGTATAATTAGATAGATAAATAAAGTTACAATATTTTTTTAGCCGTTATAACGGTTGTATAGAGTTTATACCGACAACCTGCGATCTTAAGCCGATGATTTCTTTATGGCTTTATTATTTTTTTTCTCGAATTTGGCTTTAAAACTTATGTTTTTAAAAAAAACAACAAATTTATACAGTGTCAAAAATTACACCTTTCAGCGCGGTCACAGCACGCTGTTGGGACGTATTGTTTATTAATGGCCAGCGTCAATTAATATATGGGCAAACAAAAGCTTGTAAAAGAATATTTGCCACATAATAATTATTATAAATGGAAATATTATGTTCGTATTTGTTGATGATATTACATTTTTTTTTTGTTTATTGTGCTTACCCAAACGATATTGTACACAATCGGGAGATATAAAGGCAATATAAATTTAAAAAAAAAAACCTAATTTATTTCCTAAATTCCTCTAATAAAGATAATAAAGAAAAATAAAAAAAAAATTAAATAAGATAAAAACGATTTTAAAAAAAATCACGAAATACAACAATTAAAACTTTGATTATTTATATATATTATATAGAAATTTATGGAATTATATATATAATACTAAACTACTACTAATACTAAACTATAATACTAAACTAAACTAGAAATCTGGTCCGTGGTTTTGTGCATTGTTAGTTAAGTATTTATTAGTAAGACAGCGTTGCGAAACTTTTACCTATTTATTAAAAAGATCAATTTGGGAAAAGTTAGTATTAAATAAATAACAAATTCAGAAAAAGGGAGAGGGTTATATCATTTCTAGCCGCGCATCAAAATTTACAACAAAAAAACTTTAATGTGCTTAAAATTTATGATGAATTGATGGAACGTGATGATACCATTGTATTTATTTATTGTATGTATTTATTTTAATCTACCCAGACCTTAAAAATAACCTACTTTCGCCTCTATGGCCATCCAAAAAGCAAACGAATGGGCTAAAAGCACCGCAGTATATAAGAAATGGCAATCACAAGTTAGAACCACAAACAGGCGCGAGTAGTCTTAGTGGAAGATGCCGTTAATGACGCCGTTAATCAGCAACCAAGATTTACTGGACAGCCTGTATAATAATATAATGATGTTGCACAATTTACAAAAATAACTTAATCACAGCGGTCTATTATAAAAACACAAGGATAATTCGACTCAAACTTACTAATTCGCGTAATCGGAAAAGCCTACCGGAATACTCCCCCGGATAAGCTCGTATGAAAGTGTTTTATAACTCGCGGCAATAAAGGCGATTACATTCGCTCCATAATTTTCCACCGCTCACGTGCCCGCCCGCCCGCCCAACAAACGCCCGCGCCGAATTAAATTAAAACTTATCCCCCGCTTTACAGGTTTCGCGCCCCGCGCAATAGATAACAATAATAATATATCGGGAGTATTTTTCCTCTCGATGGGGAGCGCAGCCACAGGGGGGGAAATCGCGCCCCATTTGGAATTTTAATACGCACTCAAGTTGTCGGATACTCACGGAGGGTGATTCGTAATGGTAACGCGTAGGGCGATCGTCGAGTGAGACACTCATTCCTTTTGAATAAACATCTCCTAAATAGGGGTTTATTGAAAACCTTTTGTATGTTCGATATCTTCTTAACTACTTATATTTCTCGCTCGTATACATAATAAAAAAACACAACAAACCTATAGTTGGGAATTTCACGCCTTAAGGCGACCTTTCGGGCAGCGAGACAGATTAATATTAATATAAGTTTTTGTCATACTCATCTTTTTATGGAGTCATTCTACACACCAACTGAAAAAGTATAGTTGTACAAATTTCCTTAATTTTGAGATATTTTTTTCCATACAAAATAAATAAGATTCCGGAAACGTTTAATTCGCTCGCGGCGCATTGCGCTGAGTCGCGCTTCGGCCGCCCTAGTCAGAAAGAGTAACTATGCGTTTAAACGCTAATAGGATTTTATTTTGTACTGTTTTTTACTTACTTTTTTGAGATATTCAAATACGTGTAGAACAAAAGTTGATCAGTATGAAGTATACAATGGTGTGCACAATAAAAGGGTGTGCATGAAAAAAGTTCACTCTGTATATTTTTATTTAAATTTTTATATTTTTGATAAATATTTCAATAATTTTCAAAAGAAAAGTATTTTTATTTATTTATTCATATGGACTACACTTTGAAACTCGACTCTGGTGGTGTAGCTAATGATAGGTGGTAGCATTTAGCACCTAACCGCTTTCGTAAAGTGGTTGGAGGAATAGGGAATGGGGATCTAATTGTACGCGGTAAGAATGATTGGAATCCAACATTTATCCTCTTAAATATTTGGTTGATTTTGTATGGATGGTCCTTGGCGTACATAGTAGGTGGGTTTGAGGAGCTGACTACTTATTGTTGACCAAGCGGGTTTGTTTGTGAAAGCTTTCAATAAATTGGATAGTCGCGATACCTTCCTTCTGAGACTAAGCGATTCCCATTTAAGCTGACTTGGACTATCCAAACGCTGGAAATACCTATAAACGTATCTAAATGTCAACCGTTGCACAACTTCTAGTTCAGCTGAGAAATGCGCAAGATACGGATGCCAAACGGCTGAGCAGTATTCCAGCGAAGGACGCACTGAACAGGTGTAGGCTTATGCTCGATCTTTGGGTCCAGCGCTTCGTAACTTAGGCATTACGAAGCGTAATACTCTGACAGATTTTTTTACCGCCTCTCCTATGTGTGGACCCCACTTTAATGATTCTGACACGTAGAAGCCAAGATATTTAGTGGTGTTCACTTTGGGTATACTACGATCTGCGAGTATTAAGAAATGTTGCTTCCAAATTGAAGAAAAGACGACTTTGCAACATTGACCTTCATTTTATTCAACGACACCCAATCAGAAACATGTCGCTTAGGCTTTTAAAGGGTCAATAGATTACACAGTCATCTGCGAATAGCTGCATATTGGACTTAACATTGGATCGGAGGTGATTAATAAATATATCAAATAGCTTTGGTGCAAAGACAGTACCCTGAGGGACCGAGGTTGGAACCGGTATATTGTCAGAAGAGACTCTCCAACTCTCGCACTTGAAACATTCTGTCCGACAAATACAGACGTATCCAATTGAAGACGAGTTGATCAATAGGCAAGAAGGCCTAAAATTTTTGAAGTAAAATTGAATTAGGGATGATATCAAATGCCTTTGTGCAATCCAGGAATAAAGTATGAACGGGAACTTTGTATTCCAAAGAGTCCGCTACCTCTTGCGTAAAACTTGTAAGTGCAGCTTCGCAAGAATGCACTGCGAAAACCGAACTGCTCAGTAATGATAAAATTCGTAGAATCTAGAACCTTTCTCAGATGCCTATTTATGAGTCGTTCAGAGATTTTACAGCTCAAGCAGGTGAGACTTAAAGGTCTGTAGTTCGATGGATCACTTTTTGCACCACCTTCGAATATAGGAATACATTAATTTAGAAACACACCCTCAGTTAAACATTTACTGAAAATGATAAATTAGGTATGGAAATATGGAGAATCAGCGATTTTCGAGCATTTATGATGATATTCCATCTGTTATTGAAATATTATTTTTTTTTTAAATATTTTATTATTATTGAATAGTATAAAGATTAAAGAAATAAAGATTTACTACTATTTATACTACGACAGACGGATTATTTCAAGTTATTTTCTTATATGCTGGGCGTACATTCCCACGAGGTTACGTTTAACCCATCATAGCATTTGATTTATATATATCTTTTTTCACATAGAAATATTTCGATTATCAGAAAGTTTTTTTTTACATACTAATGTACTATTGTTCTTTTGTTATGTTCACAACTTATCATTACCAAACATGCAGCATTTTGATAAGCAAGAATGTTAATTCCTGTATAAACCTAGGGACCTGAAGTGTTTGTTCTAAGGCGGCCACTATCAGGCGTCGCTGACACATACCTATATCACACGTAGGTGCAGAAACTCATAGAGTAGCGAAATATAGTTGTATTAAAATTCGGGTCCGATCACTAAGACCTGGCTGGCTACACGTCCCAACGACTCACGATCGCTCGACGCGACGTCTAACGGCGGACATCGCAGAACCCTCGTAGGGAACACCTGCACAAGTAGTCTCCGATGAAACCCTGATATAACCCCTACTTTTTGTTCTCTTCTATCGATTATATTATAATATTTTTATGTAGTGATGTAATATTTTTTTATATAAATATTCCTTTTTTTTTGTTTATTTTAAAAAATCATATTTTGACAAGGTAATGCTTTAAAAAAAGTTGCGTGGAATAATTTATATATACTGCATAGAACTGTATTTAGAATCGGTCAGTTAAAAAATATGAGAATAAAACACTAGCGATTAATTAAATTTATCTCCAAACATCGCTGACAGATATAAAATATTCAAATTCGAAACATTTATTCAAAAAATAATTGAATTACAAACATAGCCTAATGTAATGTAATTGTTATTACTTAACATCACTTCTTACACTTCACTTGGATACAAGCACATTCATTATAATTCAAACAGTTTCCGAGCAAGTATCTAAATACACTAACTCTCTGATTTGGATGCTTAGTTTCACGCTATCCGATTCAAATATTTAGAGAAAGCGATGCGCACGACCGATTTATAGAAATGAATATTTATAAATTATACAGGATGAACTATTTCTCGTGCACATGTATTTAATGCAATTCAAACCGTCTACAAATTTGTTCTACAAATTTTAATCATTTTGATATATTTTTTTCCATAGAAAATAAATAATATCCCCGGAAACGTTTGATTTGCTTGCGGCGCGTATCGTCCACGCTTTAGAAGGTTAAGATCGCGTGCCGCGTCACGCCGGCCTCCAGTAACTTTACGTTTAAACCAATGTTTCCCAAACTTATTTTTCCTGTGGACCCCTAGCCCAGTGTTTTTTATCCTTCATGGACCCTCTCCCCCAGGATTCCCACACTGTGATAGGTGCTTTTTTATAGTGGAATCATTTTTTTTCTTCCTGTCACGGACCCCCGGGGGTCCATGTGGACCACTTTGGGAACCTCTGGTTTAAACGCTAATAACATTTATTATCTACTGTTTTTTACCTACTTTTTTGACACATTGGCAAACATGTTGAACACAAGTTGATCAGTTAAGGATGTGCATGAGAAAAAGTCTAGCCTGTATATTTTTAATTATTACTACTCGAATTTTCTCGATAGGTACTAAGAGAAAGCTAATTGATGCAATCATTTTGCCTGATATTAAATGATCTTCAATTTAAAGGTATTTAAATTTATATTTGCGAGAAAATAAATTCCGTGATGATACTTATTGGTCAACATTCTTAAAATATCAGTAGTCAGTATAAGATATCTAGTACACGATAAAACAGGTGAAACGTACATAAATAGGGCTGCCACGTATTTTATTGTTTTATTGTACACTTTGTAAATCTTGAAAAATTTTGTATTAGTGACATGAGCGCCTCCAATATTTAGGATTCTATCTCAAAAGTATTGATGTTCTGACTAGTATCGGCTAGTATTGTGAACTGATGATAAAAGTCATACTAAGGCCTCAATTACCGCATGTCAAGTAGGACCGAGCTGTGAAACCCGAAGAAACTGTATAAAATATAATGATAAATAATAGGTAAACATAAATAACTTGATTATATTTAAATAATATCAAATTAATATGTAAGTTTAAGTTTATATGTGGATTCAAATATCTAAATTATAAGAGTTAAAAGTAGTAAACAGTAATTATAAACAGTAAGACAGTTTACATTGATTCGCTACTAGTGTTTTATTATTATTTCTGACAGTGTGAGTATTTAATTAAATATGTCGGTCTACCCACCGTAACAAACTTCGACTGAATTAAACTGTACCCGTCATAGGTCGTATCGAACGCCTGAATACGGCAAGTGTGAATAATTTGTTTGATACGCGGTTTATAAAAATTCTTAAAATTCATAGGTGCAATTGTATAACAGCCGGTCTCAAGTTCGAACCCTATAAGTTGAAATCTGACAGACATTCAATGGCTCTTTTCTCAACCAACGAGTCTTTAAGTACACACGGCATATGACATACACGACAAGACAACAACAAGGCAAAAAGCAATCGTAAGTCCCTCCCCGCCAACACAAGCATTACGTTAAATACATTAACATAATCCAATATTTCTAGAATGAAACCCATTAATTTAGTATCTGCGTAACCTATTTTTTAATCTGCAACTAACCTATTTTATAGTCAGTGCTACTAATCTATTTTATAGTATGCTATTAACCTATTTTATAGTCAGTCTACTATTCTATTTTATAATCAGTGCTACTATACTATTTTGTACCTAGTATCCTCCTAAGCTATTTCATAGTCTGTGCCACTAAACTAATTTAAATTATTAAAAAAAATATTAAGGCCAAAATGATTGTAACAGCCCTGCGAAGACGGCGCCATTTATAACTATCGAAAATGTCTACCCTCTGTTCGTCTACGGATATTCGATGTATGGCAGTGCCTCAATATAACGGAAATAAAAGCACTAAACAAGTGTTCTTTCCGGTCAGGGCGCGCAACATTGTTTGTTCGGTTTCGCTCTTTGTGTTGTCCAAATTCAAACCAGGAAAGAAAATAAAGAACCCTTAGTTTTTTTGTAAACATTTTATTCGAGTATTATGGCGATGCTAATAATGTGGGTAGGTCGGTAGGTACCTACAGCTTTATTTTTTTTTAGATATACCACTTTTGCAGCCATTATATTATTTTATTGTTATTATAAATTAAGAATGTTTTTTAGTAATACATGACATTATTCTTTTTAAATTTATGCATGTAACCTGTGTGCATATATTTGTATTTTTAATATTACAAAAATGAAAAATGGTTTTTATGATTTATTTTACCTCTATATTATTCTTTTTTTTTTTTAATTTTCAAGCTGTTCACGTTGTTTTGTTTTTGTTATTTTTTTTTTGTCTTTGTGTTGTTACACCCTATTTACCTTAGTATGTTAGAATAGGTACTATATGTTATGTTAAGTTATGTTTATCCTATTAAGAGTTTTTTCATAGAACGTATATATCTTTTATTAGCAGTCTAATATTAAATGAAAGTAGGAAAAAGATTTTTAAACCGGTAGACTTTTTGTTCTTAGTGTAATTGCCGATTCTTGCGAACAGTTTTACAAAATTTCTTTTCACACAGTATATAATGTATATGGATATATACACACCTACACAAAAAGATAAAAACATACACACAAAACATATTTCTTTTAAGTCAAATGGACCCAGGTGACTGCTCCGGTAAACGGTCAAATTGACTCAAGCATTAAAATGCATAATTTCTTTTGAAACCCCGATGAATATGTTTTAAATATTATTTTATTTTAATATTTGTAATAGATATAAACGAGTGAATGATAAAATGGCCAGAGAATGAGATTTCAAGTTTTCGTTGCAGTCTGAAGTGTCGCTGTGTCGCTCTGCTGCTATTTTCAGTACAGTAAGATACGAATACCTACACAATAAATCTAAAAAATATTTATTGTATTTTACCCGGTCTGGCCCAGGTTAAAACGCCCTTTATTCATACAGACATACCGGCCGAAAAGTAAGGGCGGTTATTACTTGATATTTCACTCTTTTTTTTTTCATTACGCTCGCCGTGCGATCACGCACGGAACACGTGTTATCATTTTCACGGCCCGCCGGCCCCCGTGACATTTTGTGACATTTTGTGGGTCGCCTTCGAGTTAGAAAAATGAAAAACTTTTATTTCATTTTAATTACATATTTTTAGGCACATATTATAAAAAATATCATTTACAAATATAAGGTAAGTCATATTGATATTAAATTTATTTTTAACGTTTAAGTAACGGTGTTTGAATTGAATCTAAGATCTGCGAAGAAAGCATATTCTATCAATTATATCATGTCATGTATTATATCATTATATCAATTATATCAGCATGGAAGGTAATATAAGTTTATTATTAATTACCATTTTTAAAATGTGAGAGAAATAATGAATACGTTATTAGCTATTTCATTAGTTATTTCATTGAAATTGTTTGAAAATAACGACACACACACATGTCAAAATGTTTGATTAAACTTCTCACATAACAAAACAAAGGATGCCAACAACAGCTTTCGATTTAAACATTCTGCTGATTACGTACCTATAATTCCTTGGTTTACATATATCTTAATTACAAATTAATTGGAATAAGTATCTCGAACATCTTAAATCAAAATTATCATCAGCATGATATAATGCTTGAAACTGTATATGACTAGAGCAGCAGTTATGTCAGTCTTTCGCGCATCTCCAGTATTATAGTGATCTCACTTGGCGATCATTTCCGAATTTTTCAAATTACAAAAACTTGAAAAATTCACTTCCAGGACATGAGATATAAATATCACTTCATCCAATCAGCCATACCTCGTACCGCTAAATTTAAACCAATAAGTGCCTATATGGTTGCGGAGCATTTTAATAGACTACTAAGAAATGTATAGAAAATTACACTTTTTTGAAAAACCATCCCCATTCCCGCCCCCTGATCTGATTATGCCCATTAACGAACTTGACCGAGATTTTGTGCCCTTAAATTTTATTTATCAATTTAAAAGCGATTGGTGTAAAATTACGGCAGTTATCGTGTCCACAAGAGAGATAGAATCCCAGAAAGATACATTCCTATAGAATTTTCATTATCAGTAAGTAAAATTGTGAATATGTTTATTTTATATTCCTTTAAGTTTTTTTTGTTCTTCATTGTTCTTTTTATGTAAAGATTTTTTTTTCAGCTTGCTCCATAATAGTTTTAAAATATACATTTTTTTCTCTTGTTTTTAAAAAAAAGAAACTTTTTTACAAGCACAAGATAATTTTTTTTAAAATCTCGTTTCTTGTTCGACGGCTATGAGAGACAAAGAGAAATATTGTCGAAATTGTGCGGTAAATAAAATAACTCGAAGTTTCACTTTCAATTAAAAATAGTGACTAGTTTTTAGTTTATCAATATTACTATTAAACAAGATTTATTCTATACTTATCTTTAAATTAATACGCGAAGGAAAAACATCGGATTCCTTTTCGGATATTGCGCGCACAGAGAAGTGTGAGATTTGGCATGGTTAAAGTTTGTATGGGGAAGGAGTGCAGAAAGCTAAAATTATCTACAATATGTGTTACAAATAAATTAAATTTAATAAAATAAAACGTTCATACTAACTGTCAGATTGAGTTTTGAGCTGTGAATTATGTGTGATTTCAAATGTTCCTTTTTCAATAATCTGTCAAAGTCAATAAAGTAATGTCAAGGCAAAAAGCATAATTGATAGGTTAAAAACAAGTGAGTACATTTTATTATATAAATTAAACCCAATCTAATCTTAGTTTCAGTCATTTAATTTTACATGTTACATTTTTTATTTCATTAGTTCCATTTTTTTTTTACATCCAGATATGTGGAAGTCGAAATGATAATATAAAATAAAATTGCAAATATAAATAGCGTAAATAGTATTACAAAATGATGAAATTATTTTAAGGGAAACATTTAAATGTGCACTTAAAGTAATTCCAAGAAATTTAAATACGTTTGATTGTGGATTAATGCCTTTACAATGCAGATTTTGCAATGCAAAACATTTCGAATCTGAAGTAATTTTAGGTAAAGGCTGCATTCACTTCATGTTGTCATAAGGGTAAACCATATTGGCCTTATCGTAATGAATACTTCAAATTAGTGTATGATCGACTTACACAAAACATGAACCTTCAATAAAAAGAAATATTTTGAAAATATTCATAAATACAATTCAGCGTTCTGTAATTGTGTTTCTTTTTTCGACTTTTATTAAGATTAAATTTCATAAGTATTGCAAGGGGAATTGAGGCAAAAAACATACGCTAATGACATATTTGTACACGATCCCATCTGACGTAATATTAAAAAAAATATATATGCGATGATTATAGAAGTATAACTCACTGTATTATAGAGGTATAAGACCATAAATAATGCTCAAACTTAACAGTTTAATGAATGACGGTCGATGTCGACCACTGGACTACCACTAGTAAAAATTATTACATAAAAAATACAAAAACAAAACAAATCATACGTTTATTTTAACCTATAAATTTAACCTATTCGATTTATCTAGCTAGATAGTTCAATTGTTATGTAAAAGTTACGAGATAAACTGTTTTTTCGTTGTAAACTATTATAGTAGATTTAAACATAAGATTTCTTATTGTAATTTGGTAAATATTTTCGAAATTTTAAAATGATAAAAATACAACATATACAGAAATAAAACTAAATCAGATATATTTAAGTCCTAACCCAAATACAGCACATAAACGATATGTAATAGTATACTTATAATATTGCTAATAAGTAGGGTAGGTAGGGTACGTTGAAACAACTAATGACCACCTGCACCACTCACGCGATGCGTGCAGACTACGTAGTGAACTATACCTATGTTATTTATTTATTTATTTATCTTTATTGGAGAAACCAACAATTTTACACAGTAAATATAGAAAAAAAAAATACATTTGATGGATCGATAAAAATAGGTTTCTACTAACAAAAAGTATTAAAGTTAATAACAAAAATAACAAAACCATTTTATATCTATATAAACCACGGCTATAGTAACCACTAGGCATACACTGAACTTAACTGATAGTAAGTACAGTAAGATTGTGGGGTTCGACGATTCGTTATATGATTTTTTAAATATAGTAATATTAATATATGAAATAAAACTTAGGTAATTGATAATATAAATTACATTTTTTTAATAATTTACTTTTGAGATTAGTATATTAAAACATACTCAACTAGATTTAAGAACTAATATTTAATCGATTTTCTTTATTTCTTAAAATGTTTGGTGTCTTAAATCCTAATCGGTTTTACATATAATTTTTAAAGTGAAAACTTCTATAGGTATGGTTCAAATATTTTTTTTTATTGTATGGGGATTTTTTTGTATGAAAGATCCCCATACAAAAAATCATTTGAGCATGGTTCATTGGAGGTTTTTTTTTAAATGAGGATATTGTAATGGGTTCTCGTGACAGCGTCTGGGTACCAGCGAAAACTTTTGGCTTATACTCGTTACGACTGCCATGTTATATATTAATATTATTATTTTATCATAAATACCATACCTCCAAAAAACAAATAAAACTGACAAATAGACTTTTATTTCAAATTTAGGGTTTACTATTGAAATATCAGGCTGAAAAATATATATATTGACATGTCAAATTAATTGTTCATAGCCTACCTTACATTACAAGATTTTTTGTTTAAAAAAATTTGAGCTTGCGCGGCCCATTTTATATTTTGATTAATAAGTATATAATGTTTTTTATAAATGTTTTTTTATATTAGGTTGGCTCAGATTTAATCGGCTACAATTGAATCTGTATTATCTGAATTATAATTAAAGGTATTGCATATTATTATTTTTACTAATAAGTTGTCTCAAGTTGAAGTTGCTACAATTAAATCTATATCAAAATTAAAGCTATTATTTTTTTTATTATCTATTATCTTAGATTGTGTCTGATTTAATTATATACAATGTAGGAAATGAAAGCGCATTTTTCTGTAGTTCTTAATTTCCTAAATATTCTTGCTAACAATCCTGATACGTAAGCTTAAATAATAATCAATAAATAAAAATATATCCTACCTATCCTATATATCCTATCTTGGTAGGTACCTCTAGTACCTACCTATCTTGGCTGATAAAAATGGATATCTTAAGAATCCTTAAACATAAACTAATATAGGCTGATATATTAAAAAGGTATGTAGAAATGACGACACTTCGACGATTATCAAAATTTATATCTATGCAACATTTACGCAAGAAACTCTCAAATTGATCACTATTGGGGGCACTATCGATAGGGGCAGTAAACTAAAGATCTCTAAAATAAGATAATTAAATTGACACAACTAAATTAGCATTCAACCTCAATATATGATCCGAGTCGGTAGCTTTTCCCTTGTTTCCAATCATGACAAACATTCATAGGTGTAAATATAGTGCAATAGTAGATATACCTAAATGTGGTTGAATATAAAACAAATATATTTATTTTCTGCATTGCCGCACAAGTGATCCCTGCTACCTTTAAGACTATAGAAGACCATAGAAGAAAGGATAATTTTCCTGGTTTTGAAAAAAATGGTTGTTCATTTAGGTTATGTTTGAAATGTTATTATTGAAAATTTTATTTAAATGACAAAATGTAAACAAAACAATACAAAATATAAAAAACAATCAAGTATCTATATAATAAATAAATAATAAAGTAATACGCAGATACAACCACAAATATTAAATAAATAAATATGAACATTATATTTTCAAAGGTAATTTTAATTAAAAGGTAAAAGTTAGGACAATATATAGTAATAATTGCAGCATATCCCTACTATCTGTCCCCAAAAGCCACGATGAAAAGTTGTGTACACATTACAAGGCTGTTTTGTTACCTCAATCTAAAAATCAGTAAACTCGAAAACACACCTCATGCTTCTCGCCTATTCCGCCATTCTATTTCTATACCAAACAGTTCGATAATGTTTACGTTTATGTGTACCGGAGTTCGGTTAGACGTACCAAACGTTGGTTGAGCCTACTAAAACTTTAGTAAAGGTATCCAAATAATGTGTTAAGATTGTAGCTGTTTAGAAAAAACGTTTAGCTGTTATTATATCTGTAGGAATTTCTGTAGAACGTACAGATTTTTTTTCTCTAGGCTAACCGTTCTACTGTGCTTTAAGAAGTGTTGCTTTTATAATTATTTGGGCGCGGGACCGTTAGAGCTGTAACCATTTATCACATATCGCATCTCCAACTAATAAATGGTAAAATGTACTCCCCGCTCCTACCTGACTGGTACACATAGATGCCTTTGTCCGCCTCCACTGGCCTCCCCCCTCTTCTACGTGCCGCCCACACCCGCCCGCCCGCCCGCCCGCCTTTGATAATCAAAATGTATAGCGCGGGCGGCGGAACGTTAACTCCGTTATCAACCACAATTTTATTTATTGAGGTCGAAACTTTCCGACGACACTCTTGGCTGGGGACCGTCGTCGGTCGTGTGGCACGTCGCGACGGAACTACGGCTTTTTAGTTTCGCTCAATACGTGTTTCCCCACGTAAACGTTGTAATCGCTACGCTACGTGTTCGGGCAGGTAGGTACTGATTTCCGTTAACGTTTACTCATTATCGTTAGTTTCGTCATAATTATGTTAGTATTTGTTTTAAAACTTTTTAATTCACACATTTTCTCCTCGAACGAATGAATCTAATTACAAGCTCGGGAAGTGATGCACCCATTCGGCTAAAGTCGTTGTGCTTCCACGTTGTTTTTTGGTAATCTGTCACGTTGATTGTCTTCTAATATTAATAGGCGTGCGGTAATAATGTTGAATGCAGATATCATATTTTCATAAGCGGTGGTAATTTTTAAATTTAGTATGACGACCTTAATCGACTTTTTTACATATGATTTAAATTATTTTATTTATTTAATCAAGAAAAACAACGGGTACAAGAGGTGACGCGAAATCCCAAAGATGCATATAATCTAGGTTGGTCTTGCAAGTTCTTTACATATAGTGATTTATATCATATCAATATTTCATATCAATGAAAAATTAGGTAAATTTCCTAACATCGGTGATTGAGTGTTTAGATTTCGCCACCTTAGAGATACAGAAACGTATCTCGATTTTTGATTTTTGGATTTTTGACGTATTTAACGCATCAAAAATGCATACATTACATTGTTACAAAGACGTATCTGAGAACTAAACGGTTTGACCAGAAACACTCAATTATTTCACGTCGCCCGGCGTAATACTAACCATGCACAAAACGCAACGATGTGTAGAGAGTCCTCAGAACATATAATTAAAAATTTAGTTGATATATTCAAGAGAATAAAGTATTATTTATGCATGAAATTCGTAACGTAAGTTATGATAATATGTATTGGAAAATGTATAAATAAATATTATATTAATTATAAATATTAAACATTCGTAAATATATATTATTATTTTAAATTATTTCTTATATCGGTAATAATATATAGGTTAGTTACAAAATCATATCTTTGACTTATCATAGCGAAATTGAAAAATATAACATATTAACAACAAAATATATTTTTTTAATTTTAAAAGTTAGGATAACTAAATTTCCTATCAAATAAAAAATACTACGAATTTCGTTATAAATAAGACTGACAGCTAAAATTATGTTTATAAAAAATCGTATTTTGGTTATCCTCAAAATTGACAAATCAAGACACGTTTCTGTGTCTCTGAGGGGGCGAATTGAAAGCATACCAAAATAGCAGAAATATTTTACATACATACAAATAAAATAGTGTCAAGCAAAGTGGCTGTGAAGTTGGATTAAAATTAAAGTTGAAGAGAGTCTATTTTTTAATACAAGACATACACGATTTTTATACCTTAAAACTACTGCTGTTCATTATAACGCTGTCATTATAAAGCTGTTTGTCACCTTTATTATAATTAATTAGGGTTCGAGAAATGGTCAAAAAATTAGAATTAATGTTTAGACTACTAAACAATTGTTTGGACTAGTAATGTCCATAAGACCTAAAGTTCGATTCCAGGTCGTTCATGTTTTATCTACATGATATTTTCAGTTTTTCTATCGACTGAAATTGCAACTATATTAAATCTTCGAATAGGTAGGCATGCCAATGCCTAATTTTCTCTACTAGCCGCAACAAAATATAACTGTAATAAATAGAATTTATCGCCAGGTGCTTTACCCATTTAGTGCTAACTGTTTTGTTACATCTATTTGGGGCGTGTTAAATGGAGGCTTAAAATACACTTACTGAGAAAAGTTCTTTTTAAAGTTTTCCAATAATTATCTAATACCAAGCATAGCAAGTTACAATTTTCGTACAAAATTCGTCTTTTTGAAATCCGACTGATATCTCTCAAAAGCTTAGTTTTTGAAGCACGTATAGATACAACAAACCGTAGTTAGTCAGTTTTATTACAAGTACTTAAAGAGTAAAAAAAAACACTTTTTCTGGATATCTGAACTTAAAAAAAATACTTCATTTGACATCCGAAAAGTATAGATAATGGCGAATTTGAAGTATTTCGAATACACACAGCTGTGTGCATATAGACTGCTAGATAAATGTCATTTATAACTACATTTCGCAAAAGTATGTAGTGGATGACTTTTAAAAATTGCTGATTTTATTTTATTTATTGTTTATTCGAAAAACCAAGAGTACAATATGTAATAAGTGGTATATATGATTGCTTATTATTGCTGATTGATAGCAGGTTTTCACTAAGTACAAATATACACATGAAAAGATTAAAATTCAATTTACCCTAGCGTATTTTTTTTAACAAACATTATTTTGAAACTATAATAGGTTCAATCTGTCCTGAGGCCAAAGAAAATGATCACATTATATACTCTTGCGAATTTTGCCTTTGTTTTCAACGAAATACGCTAAAATTTGTTTGGAAGGATACAGACCAATTAAACTATCCACGACGAAGCACTTCACAACTGTATAGAAATATTATAAAGTATATTCAGGTTTTGAATAATAATTAAAACTAATTTATTTAGCTGGCCGCGTATGTTTATTTCCATACTATTGACAAGTTATCTGAAAAATTTGGAATTATTGTTTGAAAATGCGTTGCCATTTCTTTCTATGAAAAATGTAGAAAAGAGGCAGAAACCAAATTTGGATCTTCTGATAAAAAATAGTTTCCCTGCGGGCCATCTGGGACCACTCGTGAAATTGAATGAATAAACCTAGTTTCACTAAGACTGGATGACCGACGAACTGCGATGTGTTTCTGGTTCAACAGTATTCAATAGCAACAATTATGTAAATTGGAACCTTTAAAGTTTCAAGAAACCCTATTCTCTCGAGCCAAGAAGAACGCCGCCCCCACTATGTATAGCGACTGGATTTGTCAATAGCGCTTGGGTACAAAGCAATGTTTCTTTCGGGTGCTTGTCCGGAAGGGCGGGGGCGGGGGGGAAGCAATGCCCCCCGGAGTAGGCTTAGCGCCCTTCCGGAGAAAAATATCTCGGCGCCCCCGCTATACGCACACCGCCAAGAATAAGATTACTGTTAATAAAAAATATAAACCTTTGACAATTTTGGTTCATTTTAGTCGTATCTTTCCGTTATTTTGAAGCCTTCTTCAATAAAATATTAATAATTAACGTGAATTGATATTGAATATACCTTCCCCCTCCCCCGAACCTCTTTAAATCTTTGCAAACTTTGTGTCAAGGCATCGTGCGTATGCCACGCCTAGTATACCATATTTGTTATCAATATTCTTTCGACCGACGTATTTGTAGATTTATATAAATAGAATGAAGTGCGACCTGTGAACCATTTAGCAGGTTGGCAATATTTATTTGTTTAAATTAATTTTAAAATAAATCTTCAAATTCACATAGTAGTTTGCATTAACATACGAAGAGAAAAAAGTTAATACTACATAAACCTAAGCACAGATTCCTACATTATGCTACTTAGAACATCGTCTAAATAAAATATTTAAGTACGAAACTAATATATTGAGTGTAAAACGAAAACTTAAATAAATATTATTTCATTTTTCATAATTATTTATAACTTCAAGACATTTTTCAATCAAATTATTTATTTTTTTTTGTTTAATTAAATATTATTATTTAGTTTTTCAATTTAATCTCAATGCTTTCTTTTTGTGTGGAAATATATTTTGAGTGTTTTTATCAAACATGTGCAACGAAATAAATATTTCACACAAAATCGTAATTATGTTTTTAATTCAAAAATAATGTATGCTATTATTAATCGTATATAAAAACCAACAGTCTTGGAGGAAATTGAATACAAAAAACTTAAATACAAGATGTTGAAAGCTGTACTTACTAAGATATGCTCTTAGATTATTTTTTAGGGCGGCAGCTAAAGAAAGAAATACTAATTCGTAAATCCGTCTGTCAGTTCAAAACGTACCCCTTCATTATCCGCCCTCGCGTTCGAATAAAGCTATTAAAGAGGCGCGCGCACACTTTTACGGTTTAATACTTAAATATAAATATATAAATGAAGGTGCAGAGTGGGAGGAGTCATGCATTATGAATGAACCTTAAGAAGTTTTGCTGGCGGCGTCGTTTGAAAAGGCGGGACGGGCGTGTATTGCCTTCTCGCTCGAGCCTAACGAACGGAACATTAGCTTTGTCTTTTTTTTAACCCTCGCCTGTGGATAAAAGTTTGTTGAGGTTTTAAATAGGCCATGCGCTGACGCGACGTAGGACTATACAATTTTATTACAGGTGCATAACGTCAAAATACTTCAAAACATCCATTTTTACATATTTTCAGCACTAAGGTTGGCGATATTGTGTTTTTTTTAGAATCTATGTTATACTGATGATGATAATTCAGGATTATACGATTGTAAAATACGCATCATACTTAATAAATATATATATATATATATCTATACATACAGGTTGTCCCAAGATCATTCCTGTAAATTTAAGGGGGTGTATATGTTCCCTGTTACGAGTAAGAAAATATATAAAAAAATGCAAAAATATTTGATCCCCAAATTAAACATTTTTTAAACTAAATTTGTGTAAAACAATCATAATATTACGGCAGCGTTCACCAGGCATAAACCCGCTGAAAACACGTCGGGCGCCACATCGTGAATGCAACTCAAGGTCGAGCGGACGTAAACTCGTTTTACACAAATATATTAGGTTTTAAATAGAAACTTCAACATTTTTTTTCTCGAATACCATAATGAATTTTGATATAGTTTCTTAACAAATAACACTAGGAATCGTAGGACCTATTAACTGTTTTTTTTTATTGGTATTAACCTTGGGACACACTGTATAAGACAAAGTCGGATTAGTTACACCATTTATAACTCAAGAACGGCTGGACCGATTTATATGATCTTTGATTTGTTGTATTTGTCTCCGCCCCAAATAGAATAACTGTTAAAAGATCAGAAAAATCACAAAAAGATTTTTATAAAGTAAAATCATTTTCTCATACATTTTGTATAAAACGGATTTGTATTCTGTGGAATTCTATTTTCGAACGGTAAGTTGCCTTCGAAGATGTTCACTTTGTGAGGTTATAATATTTGCGCGCATCGATATTAATTGGTATCCTCCAGAACGGGTTGATTTTGTACATTTATTGAACTGAAACAATTTTGAGCATTCTTAATAAAAAACTGAATTTAATTTAGCTAATAAGTTTACATTTATTAATTTTGAGGCGGTGCGAAGTTCGCCGGGTTAGAAACCAATCGTTGGGTAACTTAGTTATTGCTTTTTCGTTTTTATATGTTCCTTTTTGCGATTAATTAAAGCGTCGATACTTTCGCCACGCCGGTAAAAAATCTATACATTAGAAGACCGTCGGTTTAGTTTGCAATAACGATCTAGTAGGTTTTTGATGTGTAAACATCTGTGGCAGGACAATCCCAGGCAGGGAGTAACATTTATTTATTTCTTTTACTATTTATCACATAACATTCAAAAAACCCCATTAAAAATAAAATCAATCGAACACTAAATATTTGAAATATTATTGAAATGAAGAATTTAGATACTTAAAGTATAAATTGTTTTTTTTCCATTTAGACCTAGCAAACTTTTTGCGACTAAGATCGAATTAACCAATAATAAATAATTAACGATTTGGTAGAACTATCGCCCAGAAACGTAAAAAGTTAATCATTTTAAGATATCGAGAATCGGCAAAACCATTTAAAAAACTATAAAGTATTTCTAGTAGGTCCCTACCTACTTATATTGTAGCGAATTAAATCCAAGACGATCTAATATAAAATGGGGTAAGATTATATTTTATAATTTCATGTATGTTTTTTTTAAATTCTAGCATACAAAGACCTTAACATGTATTTTGGATTTATTGAAGTGTTGGAATTACCAACTATTAGGCAAAACAAAACCTAGCAGCTAGTACACATGCATTCTATATGAGGATAAAAGTAATATGATTTCATACCATAACTACCTCCAAAATCTTTAATAACAAAAACCGTCCAAGCAGGGTTTTTGACGGATCATGACACCAGATACATCGTTTTTTTTTTTGCGACGGCGCTGATATACCACTTTGCATAAACCAGAAGCATCTGCATACGTTGGCATCAATGTCCTAAGGTTCGCTGGAATTCGCCTAGAATCAGGAGTTTTGGAGGTTCGCCGGAATTTACCTTATCTAACCCCCTGCCCTAACCTATTTCACGCGTAACCAAAGTAGAAGGTATAAGAATAAGTCTTTGACACTAATTATAGTTTTAAAACTTATCCTAGGTACTGAATGACTGGACCTTTTTACTATATCATATTGAATGTCTAAAAATATTATTGATATTTTACTGTCACTGCACTGTCCTTGTTTTGTTCTTGATGAACAAAACAAGGGAAAATATAAAATCTTTTTTAAATTTAGTGAATTGAAATTACTTTGTAATTCACGGTAATCTGGTAAAGGTTTATTATTATAGGTGTAAGGTTTAATAACAATAAACAGACAGAATAGACCGAGACAAAGTATACAAGTAAGTTCTGATTAGACAATTAATTAGTAAATTAATAATAGAAGGTAATATCCTTATAATGTTTAGGTTAGTTCTATTTTACTATGACCAAATTTAAATTATTTGCTAACAATTATTTTGATGTTATCTGGTAATTAATTACCTAAATGAGGCCTATTTACTATATTTTTTAAGGAGGAGGTTCTCAATTCGATCTGTATGTTGTTTTTATTTTTAACGTATCCACGGATGTTTATTAATAATTACTTTAAAATGGCTTAAGTGATTTATATGATTTTTTTTCATAAAACTTTTATTTTCTGGGGTGGTCCCTAATATTAATTTCATTGTGATTTCGTCTAGTGTAAGCTAGCAAAATACACAAACGATTAAAAAATAACTAACTGTTCAAAATATTTTCATGTCGAATTGGTTTAAGCGGATTCGATTATTATTTTTGCAAATTGAACCGAAATGCTCGGATTAACATATGTGCAAGGTGGATAAAAAAATAAAACGGACCTCAAAATAAATATACAAAACTAAAAAATATTACAATAGAATAATAAAAAATACAATAGTACAATAAAAAAAGATATGGTTTATACCTACAGTGTGTTTCTGCCCTGACTTTGTATCGGTTTTTTTGTATAAACGTTTCTGTAATATTTTCTCGTTTTTGCTTGTTAATTTATTTTCAGTCCAGTTTTTCTTTTTAGTTAAAATTGTTTATACATCCCTTTTTAGGTTTAATCAGGTTTTTCACTATTTGTGCTTTGAAATAGCCAATTCCTGGTAGATAATGGAAATTATACTTTCTGTAAGTAGTGTAATTAGTGCCTAAGTACGTAGAATAAGAATATTAGTAATAACTAGTAGTAGTAAAACATATATAGTTATATATTCCTTTATATGTTATATATAATATTATATAGTACAGATACTTTCATATATTACAAATTATGTATATGTATATGAGTGTATTTATATTCGCTTATGTATTATATAAATATATATACCTTTTATTATGCAAATGTTTACAAATTTGCAATATTTATTCTTATCGTTTACTTATGCGTGTAACTTTTTCAAAAGTTTTCCTTTCAGTTTAATACCGAAATAATGTCAGATAACAAAAACTGCCTTTTTTGGTACAGACGGTGTCTAGTTAAGAAGGCAGGGAACATCAGTGCAGTAGGTGCCGGTCGCTTGTTGGTTACATTAATTGCCATTGAACTGCTACTACTGTTCTGTACATATGTGTATTTTGGTTTATTAATAAATAAATAAATAAATAAAATAGATGTAATGTCGGAAGTAATAATTGTATTACGGGGACTGTCATTATTTAAATGTAATGTAATACTTGTGTGTTACTGTTTTTTATGTGTCAATATGAAATTATTAAACAAAAATAATTCAACGAATTGTATAAGAATATTAATCCCAGAAATTTTATATTTTGGCCTAGCAATAACCCACTATATAGCCGTCAAAAATGCTAGTTAAAAAAAAACATTTCTAGACAACTGCTTCATACCAGTTTATCAAATTTAATAATAGAACAAAACACGTGACATATGCGTATGTGGGAGCGAAAGCACAACAGTAAATATGTGCGAGGAGTATATAAAGACAAACGCCCAATAATTACTTAAATTTACTATTTTTTATTATTTTTAGTTTTATTTATATATTACATATTATGATTTATATATTATGTGTATATTATTTCATACAATTCAATTCAAATAATTGTAATTGTATGTTGCGCAGTGTGACGGTTATGCTTATAAGAACGATGCTTTTAGTAAAGTCTACTTTAGTACGGGCATTGCCTAGTTAGGTAGTACTTTGCATTATATGTAATTGATGTTAAGTTACTGTCAACAAATAAATAAATTTAGGTTATCGCTGAAGATATTGAAAATTTTGCTATTTTGTTGAAGTTGACATATTTTAGAATTTTCAGAAAATGAGTCACCTTTTAGTTTGTATACTAACATTCATGTATGAGAAGCTGCTCTCCCTTCCTTTGGCAGTCCGTCCGTTGCATCTTATAACTCGAAAAGTACAAATGAGAAAAAGCTGAAGTTTGTAGATACAACCATAGCCGTTTACATCACATCGGAGGCTGGTCGATAATATAGATATATAATAGATTTTTAATAGTAATAAAATTGAATTATGACTGTTTGATAGAAAGCTCAAATATCGCACTCGGCATAGAAATATTGTCGAAAATTAGATTCGTAAGCAGGCGGCATTGTAAATTTCGTTATATTCGAATCAATTCTGCAGAGTGTTTTTCATTATCCGACATTGCGATAATGGTAAAGAGTGTATTTTCTATCCACTCATTGTCGTAATAATGGAAAACTTTCCACTTGAAAGGGTTGATCTCCTAAACAAGGCCGAAAGCCGACGGCGGGTTTTAATGGGAGATACCCCTTCTTTGTTTTCAAAGTGCGGCTTGGGCGGGGGCGGCGGGGCGGCGGGGGTGGTCGAAGAGATGCTTTATAAGTAGACGTCGAGGGCGTGGGAAGGGAGGCGCCGATGTGAACTAGCTTAACGAGTACTTTTGTCAAAACCATAAAACCAAGTTATGCCACACCGGAACAGACTGAAAATAATTACATCTTCCCTACCTAACTTGAGTTTCCACATATAGCGGAAGAAGCGTACAGTATCTTTTTATTTCCTTGAATTTTAAATAGGTGTTTCTAATGAATATTGCGAAGTAGTTGTTTTAATAATAAAGTTGTTTATTAATTTCTATTTCAAGTTCATCTTTTGATTAGTGCATAATTTGTACATTGGTTTGCAAATAATTTGGTTACAGGTATTTAAGTTTATAAATATTCTCTGAGAAAATATTTTTGTCACTATAATAACACATAATTAAAAACAAGATGGGGTTTAAAATTTATTTTATTCCTAAGTATAACAAGTTTCTATCTACGAGTTGAAGCTACTCGAAATTAGTTTTGTAGAAAGTAGGAAGGAGGTGTTTTTTTGAGGTTGGTTTATTTTTTTTTTCACCTTTCAAAAACATAAATATCATTGCAGTCGTTCTCTAAATATTATGAAATAAAAATTACGTCAAAATAAAATATAAAAACAGTACGTATGGGCATCGTAATTTTTTTTCATGTGCAATGCAAACACGTAATAAATAATATTCACTATTTCCATACTTTCCTATATAATGTATGAGTAAAATTATAAAAGAGCATTACAACGGTGGTACTCGAGATAAAAGTCGATCACGATATAAAAGAGTATTGTGATGGCACCACTTAGTATGAAGTTGCAAATGTTGACGTGGCTACGACGGTCTCCAGGATAAAGTTGTATATTATGAGGTAGCGAAGGTGTTTTACAGAGTCGATTAGAATAAACTTTAATACGTAATTTGTAAATAGTTTGTGAAATTTTACCTAGTTATTCAAAACAAAATATATAAACCGATAAACGGGTAAAATACTGTAATATGTTTTATCTAAGTCCACTGTTTCCTGGGTCGTTTCTAATACTACTTCAAGGCATTTTTACTCCTATTTTTTTTAATATTTATTGACAGTTTACATTTTTGCATAAAATTTTAAACAAATATATTATTAGAAATAACTCTTGAATTGTGTTTTGGTGTAAAATATACACATTATCTCTAAATGCAGTGTTATGACAGCTTTGAAGATAGAAACCCCCAATTTCCTACAATGATTATTTTTAAAACGTTGATTGGCTAATTTTAATTAAACAGTTTTTTTTTTATTTTTTTTTTTTAAAGCTTTATTTGAAAAGAGGGGATTGGATTCATGCCATCAGTGGCACCCGCACTCCCTCGCGCCATTAAGCTGTACTCGGCATGCCGTGATGGCATAACTGCTATAAATTGCACTTTAGCTTCGTAATGTTAAATCGAAATATTGTAGATAACATACCCATTGAGAATTACCCCACAAACCTACCCTGTTTCCTGGTATATATGTGAAGTGTGTAAAATATACGGCCTATTTTTACGTGAACCTGTACGCCACTTCAAATCCCACATGAAAAGTGTGATCATTTTTCAAGCCAGTTTGTTTATATCCAATCCAAGCGAAGCCATTAAAGTTACACAAATGTTTGAAGATGCACCGATGCATAGAAATATAATCATCTCCCCATAAAACATAACTGAAATATGCAAAAGTACGTCGTTTGCACTCAGTATCTTTCTTCCTACCTCACGTTAAATATAAGAAGAGTCAGATTTTTACGGGTTGATTCACGATTGTGATTTTTTTTTAAACGAAAGTATGTCAAAACTCAATACTTGAGGGTTGTTTTTTTTAGTTAAAAACGTGTTTTTGTTAAAAGAACTCGGTCTTTGATGTTTTTTGCCTACTGCGCGCAAAAGAAATAGCAAAGCTCTGCAGCATCTTCTTGGCATATAAGCATTAACTCAAGTAGCTTATTATGTACCTATAACACATAACTCATCTAATTTAAACAGAATGAAAGCGATAATCTAACCACTCCTCGTTATAAGTAAAATGGCCATTATCAAAATAATTTCTCTCGCAACATTGAAAATGTACGGTAATGTAGAGAAAAATTCAAACGTTTTTATTAGATTATGGCACTTATATTTCGCGCATACAAATTCTCTACCATTACAGTTAAAATATTTATTAATTAATTACCGCTTACTAATGTAGTTAAATCCGTTAAATATTTATATGGTTATTATATGTACACATTATTTTCTTCTATTCGAATAGAAATATGAATAAATATATAATTACCTAGCCTTGACATGACTGTTATACATATGTTATCAATGTATAAGTGTAATATTCTCATTTTAAATTATCCCTAAGTATCGCAATTTAGCGTATCTGAATGTTTAAAAATCGTTCGATACTTACGATTAAATTAGCTATTATGTGTATTTTTTAACAAAGTTATGTTTATCGTGTATGAGTTTCTCTTCTAATCTTGCAGTGCGATGCAGGAAACCCCACGCTGAATCGAAATAAGGTGCAGACTTGTTATGTAATTTTTTTACCATAATATTATGGTAAAATGCGGTACGGTGCGGTATTACGATATTTACCGTACGTACTACATTTAAAAAATAATCAGGAAATTTTGGCTATGTAAACAGTTTTAAATAAATAAATGTGATTATTATTTTACCACTTACCGTTCCATGGCAGCATCATCATCTCTTTTTTTATATGTATGTATTTTAGTTATCTATTTATAATTTTTAGTCAAATTTAGTTTGAACATAATATATATTTTTACTTTTTTGAAAATATTAATTATTTATTTTTCATGCATTTTGATAATCCAATTTATTTAAAACATTACACAGACCTTTTAAAATTATTAATATTAACTATTTAATAATTACAAATACTTCCATAATACTTAATTTTACTTATAGATATTAAAAAGTTATTACGTCTATGTTTTTTTGTTGTGTTTTAGGTCTTATTTTAGGATATGAAAATATATTTGTATTTTATTTTTTTAAGACTTGTAATGCTAATTTAATTTATTTTTGCAAATATTATCTACTGGAGAAAAATATTAAGGTTCTTATTTTTTACAACAATATATGTTCATCCATCTTTACGGGAACCTCGAAATGATCTGCAAATTAATAAATATATTAAGAAATATTTTTTTACGAAAAGAGTAAAAAAAATATTATTACATATTCATTCGCAGTTGCATTCGCAGGTATTGTCGCTTGCTTAATTCTTCAGTAAATAGACTAAAAGAAAATAATAATCATATCAAAACTAAGATTGAGATATATATTTTATTAATAAAATTAAATGTTAGTGATCGCAGTTTGCACATGATATGATGATACATGATACATGATAGTGTATACTTACATTATGACGCGGTGACCATGAATTGCACATAAGCGACGTTTCCTCTAAAATTCGACTCTGAAAAAAAGAAAGAAAAACGTTTATTGTCTGTATGATAAAATTTAACATTAATTTATAGCACAGTTATAAAAAATAATATAAAAAGTGTAATAGTTGCTTAATGTACTTTTTTTTGTGCCTTTCACGAGATCCACGTGCCTAAATTTAATGTTTCGTTTCTCATTTGATGTCTATGTTATGTAAAGAAGCTACACGCCATTTTTCGTGTTTCTAGACCCGACGGTTTATAAGTTCCATACAAACTTCTAATTTCCATTACCCCCCCTTAATGGTTGAATTTCGCAAAATCCACTGTTGGTGCGTGCCTATATTACGTCAAGAAGCTATTTGTAAAATTTCAAGTCTCCAGACATGAGTATATATATTTTCATAAAAATGTTCACCCCCCCATAATCCAAGGGGGTTAGGTTAAAATAAAATAAAATACACCACACCATAGTAACGAAATAACACTTATTTATTAAATATAAACATAGTTTAATTACAAAGGGAATATAAAGCTAGACATGAATTGCACAAAATTCAGTTATATTTTTTCTACCGCCTTTGTATACGCAAAAGGAATACGAAAGGTAGGCCACGAAACAAATTCCTTTTAAATAAATATTTAAACGTGTATTTTTTGTCGTTTAAGTATAATATACGTATAAAAGTATTTTTAAAAGCGTCAGTGGCTCACCATCACTCTGTGTGTATATAATTAGGAACATAAATGAGAGTACAAAAATACCACCACGGAAATAAATCCAATTCACGGCTCAGCTTTCAATTCCACTTCAAAGAACATAAATCAAGATAATGTTTAGAAGTCGAGGTAGAAGGTAGATCAAGAATAAAATATTTTTTCAAAATATATGCTTATTTTACGATGCCAAAATAGTTTTTGTTGTTAATGTTCTCATTACTATAAAATGACCGAACGCACCAGGCTGAGGGAGAGGGTTTCCCCTCCGACGCAAGACGACAGTCTATAAGAACGGAGATCGTCCGCTAGTGCAGGGCCTTTTCACCCGAGTTCGCGCGTCGTCAGTACCTACTCGCCGGTACCTACTCGGCTGCAGTCGTCACGCCGATTCGTGCACATTTATCATGGAGTCAAGTATTATATTGTATATCGGAGTATTTATATAGTAAGAGGATCAAGTAATAAACCTTTTAACAAACCCTCGAGTTTTAATATTATCCTACGGGCCGCACACTCCAATCTTTCCGTTACAGTTTCAATATATTAAGTCAAAAGTATAAGGTAATGAAAAAAATAGGTATGTATTCCGTTCAAAACGTTTTCATTTCTAATTGGTTTATCGATTTCAATTATAATTGTACGGGAATGCTTGAAGTTAATTCGATAGAAGTTTCAATATGTTACTTTTAGTGTAAGGACTTCAAAATAAAAACTAACAATAAAACGTTAATTGTATAATTTCTTAGATTTTTATTTATAGTTTTTTTTATCCTAGATCATACAGGGGCCAACTAGGTCAAAGGTGCCTGTGCTAGAGTTAGGGGTAATGAAGTGCTAAAAATAGTATGAGCATGTGATTATGTGCGTCATTACTACAACACATTAAACACTAGACTGCAGCAATCTCACGACGATTTTGAAGACGGTTCTTTTTTTATGATGCTCAATGGTAAGTTGTTATTAAAAACTGGAAAATAAAAAAATCCAACTTATAACCGTATCGAATGGTTAGAGTCCCGATAGCGGGTAGGCAGGAGGCACCTACCTACTTATCCTATGAAAAAACTTCAAACATTATAATATTAAATCGCGTCAATGTTGAAAGCAGAATAAAAATCACATTTGATTCAATAACAAAAACTTACGTGTAAACCGTGACCGTCAGTATAATAAGCAGTTAGCATTAATGGAAATTCACCGTAATTATAGGGTGGATCTAACTGGAAGTCTGTATCATTTTACATTGATGGTAAAGTGAGCTATCCAATACCATTTTCACTGGACTATTTTTCTATAAAAGACAATAGGGCTCTTGACTTGCACGCGATTATTTTCTGTTTAACATCCCTATTAGCGACTCATCTATAAATATTTTATAAAATGGAAAAATCGACTACAGACGCGTTGCAATTTATGTAGGTTTTACTAAAATAATAATCCATACAAATACCACAAAGAAAACAAGGCACTGTGATGACACAGATTTAGTGATTCGTAGACCCTAGAAATTCTACGTAGTTTTTACGTATTAGAAAACCGCTTTTTGGGTGCTACTTGTGGCTTACGCTGACTAAACCATACACCAAAATAGTAGGGGTACACCAAAATAGTTATTTGGGCCACATTCGAATATATACATTAATTAATATAATTTTTATTAGTAAATGTTGTATTATTTATTATTTTTTATATAAATAATACATGTAATTTTACCTTTATACCTGGCGTGTACTGTTGTTCTACGTAAGATTATAAACATAGATCCTCAAGTGACAATTCATTAACTAAAAATAGCACAATTTAAAAAAAAAACTGTTTAACTGAACATGTAACTAGAGGCACTGGACTTATACAAAATCATTTTTACATGATTCATAAAGATTGTGCGAGAGCAAGAGATAAATGAGATTGAATAATTTTAACCTATGGATGTAGGGGATGTGTGTGCTAGGGTATAAGTATATAATATTATGTATGTTTGTTTGTATAAATATTCCATATATAGGTGATTATTATGTATGTGTATTTTTCAATTATTTTCGAAGCGGCAACTAGACTTATAACAAACATAATGGCTTCCTTAGAATAGGCGATAGCCTAGTTAGACAAGATAATTTGCATTATATTATTTTTTTTTAAATATTTGTAAGAATTAATAAACTAAATATTTTTTTATTCGATCAATCGACAGTTGATAATGTTCTGCTACGAAATCCCGATTGCCCGTTTTTTTTAATAGTTTATATTTTTAAATATTTATAATTTTATTAGGTAACACATTAAGTGGACAATTATATTGGTATTCAAAGTTCATTTTTAGGGTAGCCGAGTGACTATCTGAGGTTAGCAACTCTTATAGGATTAAGTATTTTCGGCCAATCAACGTACGACCCACGAAATGAGTGAACAAACGAAGCTAGCTAGCCAGCAGATGGTCGGTGTCGGGTAGTTTGTCTGAGGTTTCTTTGTACCTATAATCAGCTGACAGTGACGCGTGTTTAGTAGGTTATATTTTGATTTCTATTTTTGTTTGTTGTTATTTCATAGTGTTGAATTTAAATTGAACTCTAAAAAGATAACATACACAGTCGATGATAAGCAGACAACAAGAGAATTAATGTTGAATAAATATAGAAAATGCCTTGAATGCAAGAAATCAGATGTGGCCTCACTCAAACATAATTCTAGGCACTAAATATCGTTCGTGGTTGTTAGCATAATCAATGAAATCTAAATATTCACGTTCTATTAACAGATCCATATTTTTAATTTCAAAATAGAAACAAAACTTTTTAAAACAAACTCACAAACTCGAACCGTTGTTCAGTTGTCAACATAAACTAAGCAAATCCTTAAATGAGCAAGGGCCACACTTGAGGGATACACTTTCGTGTGTAGGGGCGCTTTAAGTATGCAAATAGTGACGTTTCATTAAGTAAGTAAGTAAGCAAGTTAATTACCGGTAAGTTCGGACACACGAAGTAAACATTAAGTAGAGCATGCTCAACGACTTTAAACTTGGTTTCTATATTTTAATAATAACGATAACTGAACTAAATATTATGTTCTAGAAGATAAAATAAATAAGAATACTGATTCGACTATTTTCTTTTACATCTACATAATCGTATCATGCTGCAAAAACGAACAATATCATAAAATTGGTAACTAAGTTCGTAATTTTCCAATCACACAATGTCGCTTTTTTATTGATACTTTCGTTTCATAGTTATCAAAAAAACGTGTTTTTTTGACGTTTCGCAGGGCACGCTATATATCCATTCAATACAGTCTATATAGGTCAATATAGTATATATAGTCAATATAGGAAGCTGGCTATATATCTTTCTTCAACCGACTTAAGAAAATGGAAGAGGTTCTTAATTTGACGTATATATTTTATATATTTTCATATGTGTTTTTTAATGGTTGTTCATCTGAAATATAAACATCGTGAGGACCGCTGTTTAGCAACAAAAAAAAAAATGAGGGATATGGGGAGAAGGCAATATTTATCACTGTTTTAAATAAAATTAAAATATTACATAACATAATTATAAAAAAAAACTAAATAAAATATTTCCTCCAAGACCTCCGACTCTGTAAGTGTAACAAGGACACTGGCTGCGTTCCCACGCACCATTTCTAAACTGACTCGCTGAGCAAAGAATGAACCCGCGCGCGGAACCTCGACTTCTCTCTCAAGAGTTTGAGAAGTTTTTCAGCAAACTCTAGCGCATCTAATTAAAGAAATATAACAAGCATTGCAGGTATGTATTTAGACGAAAGTTTTGTCGAAAATAAAAAAAATAATTAGCAAATTGTATCTCAATTTCAATACTTTTCTACAATTTGAGTGTTTTTAATTTTTCTTTGTAATGGTGATCCTCAAAATGCTTATAATATACCTACCTATAAGCATGGCAGAAGAAAAAAAATTGGTTTAGTTTCCTTTGGCTGCATTGGGGAAAAATATTAACCCACATCACAATAGGAAAATTCATGCGCTGGCCGTAGGTTGAGAATAGCTCTTTTAGATGCTACGCCGTAGAATTCAGGAAGTTCAGGCTGTATTTCAGGTTTTAGACAATCCAATGGCTTAGTATATAAGGAATGTTACAAAGAAAGATACAAACGCCTACTCTCGAGGCAATTTTCGTGAGCATAAAATAAAAGAAAAATAATAAATTCTAATAAATGATACTCAGTTGACACATAGATTCAATTAAGATGTTCGTCTTGTAAGCAAACTCATTAAGCAGTCTTATGTAAAACACTCTTCTTTTGAAGAACCCTACATCTCACCATTTATGCGTTTCGCATAATATTCAGCGCTAGACGGGTCTGAAAGCATTTCAGCGTATTATTAAAGTGTTTCTCAAAGTTGATTGTGTCGAGGGCGAGAGCAAACTCAAACGGATATGCGTTTAAAGATCGCATTGGACTTCGTCTAATCGAGCTACCCTCAAAATGTGGAGTACTCAACGAGAACACTCTGAGCAGAGCCGAATTTTGTCGTACTTAAAATTCTCATTTCAGTTTATCACTTCAGCAAGATAGCCGCATATAGGATTCACACAGTAGCAATAACTATTATTAATATAATTACATTTTATAACGGTCATCAAATGTTTTGAAAAATTATTTTTTTTTGTTTATACTTATAAAAATGTTCTAAGCGTTAGTGAAAAAATATCGTTTAGATCGTTCTATGCAATAATTTGGCCTTACCACCCTACCTTCCACCATTCTACTACTATACCATTGTACTCGAAAACAAATACGTAGTTCCTAATCTGAGTTCGAATCCGAGCTTCGCTTTACCTTAAACCTACAATTTCCTATGATAATAGTCTATTTGAATCGCCATTGTTATTTTTAACTATATTACTTGTTTTCAAGTTTTTTTTACGTTGTCAAAGTATCCAACATCAGTCGAGAGATAGCTACGCATATTGAGTACTATTCAGTCCGTCCCTGTGTACAGAGCTGATTATAAAATTCTGGAGGTTCCTCTCGCTTTGAGCGACAGAGACGGCATGTCAGTGGGCTCGGACTCCCGCCTTTTCTTAAGGACCGAGAAAGAGAAAGGGGTTGAGAGTTGGATTTTCGTTTCGCGCGATGTCTTGTTAGGTGATTGCATTATACTCGCATAATTTATTGCGCGCTCCTTCCTAGCACGAACGAATTCGTTTTATAAATTTTAATATTCGTTACTTCATTTTTGGAGCGATGCGTAATTAACGTGAATCTGCATAAAATCTCGCAGCTCGTCTTCAAAGTGACAAATAAATGGGATTTATTATGGGCGCTCTGGTAAGCTTTGATGATGTTGAAATTTATACCGATATTATATACAAAGTCTTTATAAATATTCAAGGAATTTACATAAAGTAAAAGGATTCACAGGTTGTGATGATTATCTTGTACATTCAGCGAGATCGATATTCTCGACCCCTGCAGAAATAAGTTTCTATCTGTAATCGGGCGCTACCTGATGAGAACAAAATAATTTTCAACTTTTCTAGTTACTGAACATTACACTCACATACCCAAATTGAATATATAGCCGCCATTAACTACACGCTCGCATTCATACAAACGACTATTTAACCTAACCAACTATTTAACGGCGCAATTTAGCACAAATCATTCATATTTTGTCCGCAAATATTATTTTACAAAATATTACTTGTGGTCATTGTTTAGTTTTTAAATTTAGTAACTTCGTATTAAGAATCGTTTTAGTTAATTTTGTAAATAAAGAAGTACACAGTCTATCTGACTATCTAATGTTAGTTTTTATTAATAACATATTATTGTATTATTTAAATTTGTTTCAATTTCAAATTATACTTTTTTTTATATTTTCCAAATCATATTCATATTATTATCGGTGTTTCTTTTTCGATTTTAGCTACTTTCAAAATAATTTATATTTTTAAATTATAAATAATAATTTCAATAATTAAATATTCTTTGTATAAATATATCAACTCAATTATACAATTATATATATATATATATATATATATAGATTTGATGATACGACATTTTTTAGCTTACGCCATTCGGCGTCGTCAGAATATATATATATATAATTGTATAATTGAGTTGTAAAGTTATTTGACTTATATTTGATGATCGTTTTTTAATAGCGGCGAATCGCCTGAAAAGATAAATGACACAATCTTTGACAATATTAAAAAAAATTTGAACAAGTTTTTAATACTTTATCAAATAATTAAAAATTTTTCAATATTGTCAAAGATTGTGACATTTATCTTTTCAGGCGATTTGCCGTTATTAAAAAACAATCATCAAATATAAGTCAAATAACTTTACAACTCAATTATACAATTATATATTATATTTCTTATATAAAAGTCTGACCGTAAATTAACATTTAGAAAATTATACGTCATATTCGTTACATTTTCACCGTTTTTCATAATTATTGTTCCTTTTTTAAATCATTTTTTTACAACTTTAATAAAAGTTTGACCGTATTGCATAAGTACACAGATAGATAGATGAGAGTGAAAAGCTAAATACGATATTTTAAGCAATACATTATAGTATTTGAATTGCTTATTTATTTTAATTGGTAATTTATATTGCTTAAATACCTATTTAGATTATTTCTTACGTTATAAGAGGCGTTCGCCGTAACTTTACATTGCTTATATTAAAGTCTGAGAGTATATTGATATCTGGAAAATTCGAATGCTTTTTAATATTTTTACAGATTGAAAATTTTCTAACAAATTATATAGCCAGAATGTTTAAAGAAAAATTAATACCGAATGCACAGATAGTTGCATCACTTCAGGTAATGCACGCTGGTTTAAATACAGGCCTGTATTTATATATACCATTCATATATTAATCCCATGTAATATTATCATTCATGTAATAAGTAATATCCCACATTAGTATTATTATTTTGCGAGTGGAAACATGGGTACCAGTGGCTTTACCAGTTTATGATAAGCATATTATTATTTCATGAATTTTGTAACTCAAAACACCATCTATAGTCGAAAACCAAAAATGATCGCCTTATCCCCCTTCTACACCTTAACCCCTTACAGTAAAGATGTCAAATCAGATAAGTTAGAAAAACAGTTCAATTTTCGACTCTATCGTGTTGAGTTTACATACCTCAAAACCGGTATAAATTTCCATAATAAGTTAAAAAGTAATCCAATAGTATTAGTACATTGCTACGAAACTGCATAACAAGGAATCTCATCGCATCAGCGGCAGCCGACAAAACGTAACTGCCTAACATAATCCGCAATTCGACTGATCGTTGGCCTGAAGTGTGCCATGTCATCAAGTAAAAAAACTACCGGTTGTATTTGTTGTACCTGATTGACCTTTATTTGCGACTAAAACCAGCTTTCTGATAGCTTCGGCTGGACCTGTCGAGCGCTGCCATCTCGTTGTCGTTCGTCCTAAGTATTAGCCGTTTCAAACTCGACCGTTTTTGGAGGTTTTGGTGTCGCTCATAATTTCGAGACTAAGCTAAGTAGTATTATCGATAAGTTTACATTTAAAATGTATTCGTAAAACTAATAACAAATTTCTATTGTTAATATAAAAACTAAGTATCAAAACAATTAATGTTTTTACTAAATGCGTACGATATGCGAAGTACCGGCGAGATTAATGCATTAAATAAATATCCGAATGACGGGTTCTACGCAAATATGCAACATTAAATTTAGACAAGCTTTCCGAACAATATACCTTATTGCAAAAAATCTACATCTAAAATCGTTCGTCTATCATTTAAGCTGGCGCAATTATAGCGTTTAAAGGTTTTCGCGTCAAAAAATATAGTTTATTTCTACTCACCCATTATTCGATATTTCTACATAATTATTTAAAAGATTGTGTTAATTGAGGCAAGTGATAAGGATAAATTTTGAAATATGATTATACTAACTAATGCTAATTAATCGATGTGTCAACTATACCAAAGCGTTTAAACATAACTTCTCCGTGTTTATAAGCACGGCGGGTATGCAGATTACTGAACTACCTAATTCGTACGCGGCATGTGCAGAGCGAAATGCCGCTATGCGGGGCAGTTGCTAAGGTGGCGCTTAGCGGTGCTGATCGTAAAGACGGTAATGGCTCATTAACAGAAGGGCGGATTGGGCGGATTGATCATAAGTGCCGGTTGCGGCGCAGGCAGCAGCTGCTTCAACCGGTTTTATTGGAGTCGCTTCGCCGGAGAGCGGGTTTATTGGCGGGCTGTGTCATCTTCAACGACCGAAATTGGGCCATTACCTCTTATGTCCATTACATTACGTCGGAGTTCGCTCTCAACATTCTTGCTCATCCTATTGTCAAAGTGGTTGGTAAAAACACAAGATTATGAAACATGCCAATGATGTTTTTAAGGCGAAATTTCTTCGCGCATTAGTAGAGGTGCTTGAAGGTGTAACGATACGCTGGGAGCAATTCCCCCAAGAAAAAAAATAACGTTAGGTGTTCACTGTCACTCTCAATGTAAAGAAAAAAACGTCATTGAAATAACACAATTAACGAATTAAGCAGCTATTTAAGAAAAAAAAAACACCAATATTGAGAATTAGGATTATTTTTCACCGAGTTGGAAAATTTAAATACTGATCCAATACTGATTCCCGTCCAAACTATTTTTATTAGAGTTTTAGACATAATATTTATAAAGGTTCTAAAGAGGTCCTGTACTTAGAGGAAAACTTCGGATT
Organism: Neomicropteryx cornuta; assembly: GCA_020383195.1. Lineage (NCBI taxonomy): Eukaryota > Metazoa > Arthropoda > Insecta > Lepidoptera > Micropterigidae > Neomicropteryx > Neomicropteryx cornuta. The sequence goes on from JAHKQU010000018.1 coordinate 42,606,063, forward strand.
CATTTTTTAAACATATTGCGCGCACGGAGGAGCGTGAGATTTGGCATGGATAAAGTTTATATGGAGAAAACTAAAATTTTATATATATGTGTTAAGAATACATTATTTTTTTTATATCCTTTGATCTTTTGATGCTTTATAATAAACCTGTCTGGCTGACATGGACAGGACATCTATTCTTCAAACCCCACCAAATCATAATCTATGAAATGCCTTCAGACGGAATGACACCTACCAACATACGGAGCCTTAAAATTAAAAGAATATCATTAGAAATAAAGCGAGGTGGTGACAAGGTCACAACCATAGAAATATGTAAGCGAGCTACAGCGGATATGACAAAATCATGACATTGCCGTCAGTCGAAAACTAAGCTCCGCGTCGGTGTTAGTTGTGTCGGTATATTATCACCAATACCGTTCCGTTGACAAGGGAGGCACTACGCAGTACGTAGATTTAACTGAAGCCGCGTCTATACCTAATTCAATGGTCTGTGGTCACAACGAATAAAAAGTCGCTGTTCAAAAATGAAAAAGTGGATAAAAAGACTACCCCAATTTACCAATCCTGAACACTCGTTCTAATAGAATGAAGTTCAAGGCATTAATAGCGGTCAAATGAATAGGCTCGTCGGCCGCAATAGGAGTACCTACAATATATATTCATAGGTAGTTCACAAAATGCGAACGACCTGACGCTATTACGGCGGACGAAATTATAAGAGGCACTGTACACGTGTAGCAGTCACTTCAACACTCTACTGGCACACGGCACGCTACTTCACGATAAGCGTGTGCATAACGTTAAAAAATTACATTGGGGGTACTAAAATATAATATTTGAAAATAGGACATTATAAATAGAGTTCACATTTTAGTATTTAGTTAGAATAATCGGAACATTTTTATAAAAGAATTAAGTATGTATTTGAGAGTATATATACGTGAAGAGAAAACTTCGGATTTCTTTTTAAGCATATCGCGCACACGGAAGAGTGTGAGTTTTGGCATGGTTAAAGTTTATATGGAGAAGGAATGCAGAAAGCTAAAATGCAGAAATTAATATATATACAATATGTAATAATTATAGAGTTATAAGAACCTCAATAATGCTCAAACTTAAATGTTTAATGAATTACGGTGCATTTCGACCGCTAGGCGATCTCTAGTCTAAGATTAATATGTATTTATTTTATTTATTCTTATATATCCATGTACAACTCAGCGATACAATAGGTGATATGTTTGTATGTAACTATTATACATAATATTATTTCTTAAATTAGTTTGTATTAGTATATTAGTATATATGTATAGTAGGTATGTTTATACACATTCAGATATATTGTATATATATCCACATTTATTTGTGATTATTATGTACGTGTATTTTTAAAATGTTTTCGACGCGGCTACAAGACTTTTAAATTAATAGACAGAAAGTCTTCCTTAGAACAGTCGACAGCCTAGTTAGGCGAGATGTTTTGCATTATACAATTATTTTTATAACATTTGCAGCTAAACAAATATAAACATTTTCTAAATATGTCGACCTGATTTATATAGAATTTTATGAAAATATAATAAAATAATACCTATCGTTTTATTAGTTTGAACATTAAAGAGGTAATAAATATTTAACAACCTCAATTTTTTTTTATTAGTAACATTTTTTTACGCAATTGTTGGATAGCAATAGCTATTTACGCCCTGCTAAATACATACATACAGCTTTAGTCAATTATATTGGCAGGTGAACACTAATATTTATTCTGATTGTCTATATTTTACGTAAAAAAATGGTCTGCGCGAGATCAATGATACTACAACATGATGTTAGATGCTAAAGATTTTGTGCGATCACTGTTGCCTAATTCGCATAAATATAAATAATAATTTCGTTACTCTAGTTTTAAATATTAGGTCTTTGCATATACTACTATCAACTTAGATGACGCGAATTGTATTTATATGCCTTGTCTTTCACTATACGTATTAAGAAGATAAAGATATCGAGACGAGATACAGTTTTAAAGAAACTCTTGTGGGGTCACGAGTCCACATGACGACCGCGCCAGGCTTCTGCTGACGGCAGCATCAAACGCCAGGTACAAAGTCCGTCGACCGAGAGTGACGCCGACCGAATGCGCCCGGGCTGAGGTAGAGGGTTTCCCCTCCGACACAATGGGCAGTCTATAAGAACGGAGGTCGCCCGCTAATGCGCGGCCTTTTCACCTAGTGGCGCGCCGCCAATACCTACTCTAGTTTGCCGCCCTCACGGATCGTGTCCTTACATAATGGAGTCATAACATTATTGTATATCGGAGTATTTATGTAAACAGTGGATCAAGTAATAAATGTTCTAACAAACTCACAAGTTAATACCTTTATCCCACGGGCCACACACAGTTCGGTCCGTTACAGTATATTGACTGAAATATAAAATGAAATAGAAAACAAAAACTTTTATTTAATTATTTTATCAAGTAAACATAAAGTATCCGCAAATATTTACAAATTTAACATTACACAGGTTTCCAGTACTCGCTACTCTACAATTTCAGGTTTACAATACATACATAATGTATTTAATTAATTCGCATATACATCACACACATCCATACTCATACAAATTCTAACTTTTTACGTGTATGTGCTAAGTAGTTATTTAATTTTAGTTTGTTAGATTATTTGGAATAAAATAAGAGTCAAAAAGAGAAAACATATAATGATTATGTCTTTTGGCACAAATTAGTAAAATAGCTTGGTATAAAAAACAGTCCTGATAAACATACAAAATAAAAAGGGTTAAATTCTGATTGTATGCGTATTGCGTGTGTTGATATTAGTAGGTAGGTAAATACTAAGTACATATAATTATTGTTTTTTTAGGAATGTCTGCCTATTATTTTATTTTTGGCGTTTTGATTACCAAAATAAAAATAGATCGAGCCAGGCTGAATCTCGTCCCTATATAAATAGTATGGAACGGTGATAAACATGATCGAAACCCACTTTGTCCGTTATCTATACCGACCCCTATATAGGTAGAAGCTAGAAGGGAAGCTATGTCCTTTATTTATAATCGCGCAGCGCTTTATCCGCATCGCTCATATATAGTTCTGTTAAGAATTGTTTTAATTTGTTATAACAAATATTGATTTATCACTTTTATACTACCAAAATTCGAAGGTTGTCATAATTATAACTAGTGGTCGCCCAGTCATCGAAATTCGACCGTAATTTATTAAGCTTTTAAGTTTAGGCATTACCGAAGTTCTTATACCTAAATAATACGGTGAGTTTACCTCTATAATCATCGCAAATATTTTTTTCGTCTTTAGCGTGGGCTGTTTGCCTTAATTACATCCAATTAATTTAAAAAAAATACAATTACAGTATAATTCTTGATACAATTCATGGTCAGTTTTAATTTTTCCATGTAAAAATAAGACTTCACATTCATAGAAGTAAAAGATGGCATTAATAAAATTATTTTAGCTTTACATATTACTATATTAACAGACTATTGAAAAAAAAACATTTGAAATCACACACATTCATAGCTCGAAACTCATTCTCTCAAATTCAGTAGTATGAACGTTTTATTTATTTGTAAAGCATAATAAAGATAAATTTTAGCTTTCTGCACTTCTCTATAAAAAGGAGTACACAATTTTTCCTCCACGTATTAATATATAGATTTTCGTATAATACTTCTATGAGTATTCTTTTTTTATTTACTTAAAATAAATGTTTTTTAACAAGATGTGCACAAGATGCAACAAGATGGGATATAAGAATTGGAGGTTTCAAGAGATACAAGATAGTTCTAATAATTACTAGTGTCTGCGATGCGCACCAAAAATTTATTTAATTCAGAACTAAGGTAGGAATTTTGTCCGTGGTTTTGTGCGTTGGTTTGGTATAGTATTTTAAAACAGCATTGCGAAACTTTCAAAAAAGATCAAGTCGGGATAAGTTAGTATTAAATATAAATCACAAATTCAAATCACAAATTCAGAATATAGTGGGGGGGAGGTGGTCGTTTCGTTACTAGAAACGCGTCAAAATTTACAAACAAAAACTAAAATGGTGTTAAAATTTATGATAAATAAAAAGAATGTCATGATAGTCATGAATGTCATTAACTGCTTCGATAAATTGACTCTGAATAAATCGCAATTTAAAGTGTTCAGCAACGACCGTTTGTGTAAAAATTAGCTGTTCTAAATTCGTGTAGTAGATATGTATATATATAGATATAAAATGGTTTTGTTATTTTTGTTATTAACTTTAATACTTTTTGTTAGTAGAAACCTATTTTTAGTCTTACATAGTTTTTTATCGATCCATCAAATGTATTTTTTTATTTTATATGTACTGTGTAAAATTTTTGGTTTCTCCAATAAAGATAAATAAAAATAAAATAAATAGGTACCCACTATTGTATGTTATTTTTTTATTTTAATCTACTCAGACCTTAGAAAAACCCTCTGTCGCCTCTATGGACATCCAAATCGCACATCTAATGGGCTAAAAGTATCGCAGACACAAGTGGAGATAGGAAATTAAGCAATCCATAGCAACTTGGTTCCGCAGGGGTGTAATCGGGGAAAGGGGGGGACATACCGTTAATGACGTTTGTAGGGCCTAGCTGTAAGACGTCAGGATTTGGTAAATAATATATTACTACAAAACAATGTACAGAAGCAATTGATATTATATGATCGCTTCAGGATGTCATAGCCATTTGATTTTTGTTTAGATATTCGCATTTTGGTGAATAATATTGAGGTTATATTTAATATTATTATGATTTAGATATATATATGAGATTTGTTCTGGAATATTTCAGACTGGTGAAAGAAATTACCAGCCTCTTTGGAATACATTAGTGTGTCGTTTCAAATGTGTGTTTTTGGTCATAAAATGATTAATATTTCTGTATATTTCCCAATACACCTATTTAATAAAACGTTAAGAGAAAATTTGTGGTGTAATTGTGTTTTTTTTAACTGTTACTAACATTAAATTTTAAATTTCATAGGTATTGCAGGGAATTACAGCAAACAAGACACGCTTACACTCTCGCAGCTGACGTAATAGTAAAAAATATATGCAATGATTATATAGGTATACAAATCTCATTATAGAAATGTAAGAGCCCAAAATTTAAAATTAAATGAATTAAGGTCGAATTTTGACCACTAGTTTGTTTTTTTGTTTATAGGTGGGTCCTATAAGTCTTGAGGGTAATTTTCTTAAACGTAGCCTTCGATGTATCTACGACAATGCGAGCAATGCAATGCACGGCACGTAACACATCCTGTCATTCGACGGCGGCGGGGGTCATTTACAGGAATTCCGCGGCGCTGGGCCAAAATCGATAAAAACCCCATCCGCCTCCAATCCCACGAGATAAAGCGCCCGCACGCACACATACTCGCGTACGCACGCGCCCACACAATCAGCATTTCTAAACTAAATCGTTGTAATTTGTATCAAATCTCAAACAACCGAATCCACTTACGGTGCCTGTCTGTCTGCGCGCCCCTCTCCCTTCAGACGGGCCTTTATAGACTTTCCCCGCTCGGGTCGCGCGTGGGTTCCGGGGTGGGGGGTGGCTAGCCCCGCCCCTCGGCCAATGGTAAGGCCCTGTCTATCGATCGTCCGTGCGCGGGGGGAGCCCCGCTGGGCTAGCGTCGGGCAACTAAACGACTCGCAGGCATTCGCATTAGGCTCTTGGCTACATAAACTCAGCGCTGCGATTGAATGAAAGAAAAATACTCGGGAATACATTTAATATGATACCTAGTACCTACGAAAAATAACGTTTATAGTAACTTTGTTATTATAAACGTTTTTATTGTTCATTAAAAAAAAATTGATATATAAATTTGAGGCGGGTGACATTGAGGAATACGCCAGCAGCACTTGTGACGTAAGAGTTTGTAAGTCGATAACATAGTAGGTGCTCGCACTTATGTGGAACTACATATGTGTACACCAAGTGGTTGTATACGCCAAGACTCTACCGCTAGAGAGCCTTGGTACATGTATTTCTAGATATTTTTAACGAAAAGTAATGTTTGCACATCTTGACTGTGTCGTGGCATTCATATTTTTTTTTATTTGTTTTCAAGGGGATACGTAGCTATCCATCTGGAACCTTATTGATAGTATTACAAGTTGTTTAAAGTAACCAGGTGTAATACAAATGCATGTAAAAATGGAATTATACCTCGAATATGTTTTATAACAACAAATTATCGGATGTTGACATTTTTAATAATACACTGAAACAGTTTAAAAATGGTGTTTATAGCGGTAGGTGATTTAATTTGGTATCTAGGTACCTGATTGTAATAATATATGTATTTTATATTCTATTTTATATATATATATATATTTGACTTATATTTGATGATTGTTTTTTAATAGCGGCAAATCGCCTGAAAAGATAAATGACAGAATCTTTGACAATATTGAAAATTTTTGAATATTTTTTTTAATTTTTTGATAAAGTGCTGGATAGCATAATATTTATAAAGGTTCTAAAGAGGTCCTGTACTTGAGAGCGCTAAATGACATCCATTATTTTTATATTTTTTGATAAAATATCATCCTTTCCTTATTTCATCTAATTAGATGGTTACATAATATTTGATAATATTTTACACTAAAGAGGTGAGAGTTAAAAATGCATTTTTATAAAACTCAGCGCTGGGTTTAAACCGACATCCTGCGCTCTTAAGTACAGGACCTCTTTAGAACCTTTATAAATATTATGCTATCCAGCACTTTATCAAATTATTAAAACCTTATTCAAAATTTTTCAATATTGTCAAAGATTGTGTCATTTATCTTTTCAGGCGATTTGCCGCTATTAAAAAAACAATCATCAAATATAAGTCAAATAACTTTACAACTCAATTATACAATTATATATTTAAATACTTTTAATGTGAGGGTGGTTTTGGGTTCTAGGGGATGTGAAACGCGAAGATATGCCGAAATTTTCCGGATGTTATGACATGGTACCTATTGCAATAGGTAGCTTTTTTAATGAAATCTACCTAAAAGACCTTTGCTTCATGGGAGACCTCCTCATTGTTCAAGACGATTCGTTTATACCCCCCCCCCCCCCCCCTCTTCCACCCCTCCTTCCTTGGAACACTATTATTAATTCTATGTCAACGATAATTACATTTGAAAATTCCGAATTATGTTTACATTATTGCTCTGTTCTGTTAGAGTGGTAAGTACGACAAACGACAAACGACAAACGACAAACGACAAACTTGTTTGCATAACGAACATATCTAGTGTGGTGGTCGAGCGGCGCGTGTCGTTTTTGCATATGTTTTTAAAGCATTGTTACTAAAGCAAACAATTTATTAGCATTTGATTGATTCAATAATGGTAGGGAATATCGTGCGATCGCCTATACTCGCACGTAACGATTGCATGCTGTTAGAAATTTCATACGGCCATTACCGCGTCAACTTGCGGCCAACGTAGAAAATGGATGATTGATTGTTTTTTTTTTATCGTGCCTAGTTAGGACTGGCGAAGCGACTTATAACGCGTAACGAAACGCTGCACACTTTTCTGTGCCACTGAGACATCGCTCGCTGCGGTAATAGCTACAGGCAGCTTAGGCTGCCCACTTTCGCTGCGTTTCTCGTAACATTTCTAAGTAGTCAATATTATGCACTAGTTATTCGTTATGATATACATAAATTTGTGTTTTTTAGTATCACTTTCTAGAATATAAATCTCATATGGAAACTTAGAAATATTCAATGGAAAATTATTTATAAATCATAACCTATTTCCTACCTTGCGTGTAAGTAGACTATATGTAAACTTCTGTAGTGTGTAGTGTAAAATACCTACACGGTTTTTCTTCTGAATACATAACAATAAAAGTAAATCTACACCTGTTTTCCGACATTTATAAATATCTATACGAAATTCACAAATAAAATACAACGCATTAAACAGACAGATTAAATCTTATCATATAGACTGTGATAGATTTATAAATACCTATACACAGAAAAATATCCAGTGCAATGCAATGAGGTTAAAAGCTAATTTATTTTACTAAAAGTAAGTGCAAAATTAGTCTCTTTAAAACTAACCTAATATCGAATTAACATCGAACCTAAAATGCGAAACAATATCTCTTATTTAAAAAAAAAATATATGATATTTTTTAACAGATGGTGTAAATTCGGTCAGCGGGCGAATTCCGACGCGCACGAGGATCAATGACCTAACCTGAGCCGAGTTATCGGCTCGCGCCGTGAGCCACAGTTGTGCTATCACAACAAAGACCTTGTGACGTGATTCCTTTATTATTATAGACTAAGTTTACATTTTTTTTAGAAAATCGTGATGAAATTTGATATACTTTCTTAACAAATAACACTCGAAATCGTAGGGCCATTTAGGTTAATTTTTATCGGGAATGGTCTCGGAAAAATAGTTAATTTCTTACATAACTATAAATAACTAGACACTGTTCGTACTAAGGTAATTCATTGATAAAAAAATAAATTTTATTTATTTATCCATTACAATAAATTTGACAAACATTTTCGTATATTTTATTTTATAGCGTATTAACACTTAAATATAATTTGCTTCAGAAAAGAAGTACAGACATACTTATCAAATTATAATCACTTCTCTGGGTCTTTTTTAAGATATAAACTAATTTGGTATTTGCTCTAGGCTTTTTTTTTTTAAAATATAAAAATAAAACAATTTAGGTATACTAAAAATTGACATACATACATATATTATAATTATAGACATACAAGGAAAGGTAGTAGTATAAATTATATTTATCTTCTTGTAAAAGATATATATCAGAAATTCATAAGATATATATCAAAAATATATAAGATAAAAACTGAGTAAAGAAATTAAATCATTCGGTAATATAATTTTTAATCACATATTCACTTGAGATCAATTAACCAGCCAATGTATATTAAATATTAATTGATTTTGTATTGAGGTTTTTTTTTTGCTGAATGTCTTTTGCTTTATTAAGCTGCAAGAAAAAAAAACAAGCAATACAATAAATATTACCGAAAAGTTATACTGCACTCTACTGTCGTAAAACAAAAAGGTTTTGTTGCTGCAACTTACCGGCACCGTTCCAAATATTGCGTACAATAAATACGAGTACTGTATACCCTACCTCCACTAGTGGCGAGCGGGTGCCGGGTGCCAGTGCCGCATAGGTGAGCAATCTATTGCGGGTGATAGTGGGTTGGGGGTGATGGCCTCCCCCTAGCGCCACAAGCGAAAAAATGGGCCTTTATGTGATTATATGGATATAAATAGTTCAATAGATAACATAACGATATTGGAAAGGCTTATTTTTATTTATTTAAGTATTCGTTATCTACCAAATTGGAATTCTTACAGAAATCAGAAATTCTTACAGAATTAAGGAAATCGTTGTCGGCTTCAAACAAAAAAGTGACATTGAAAACGAGATAAAAATGATAATAAAAATGATACGTCGTCAACTTTTTAAAGTTTTTCAAACGTTCTCTTATTTCGGATTTAATATTTACACTATAAAGTTAATTTTTAATATGCAGGTTAAAAATTTAAAGTTCAACTTGTCATCAGGTTGTTATGCCTAAAATGCCACAATAGAATTAGATCTAATATATGGCATTTGACGTTTAGACTGTCTATAGACTGTGGACATTTTAGAAGTGACTTAAATCAAGAAAAATACGATAAATATAATATGCTCATTTCTTGTCAAAAAAAAAAATATGTTCAACCAGTACCTATCAGCCTGTACTAAAAATAAAACAATAATCTTGTTTTTACTTAAGATTAGTGACGTGCCGGATCTTTAAAAATATATATCCGCGGATAAGCACACAAAAACGGATCTTTGGTGTCCAGATCCGCTGATACGGTTACTGATACGAACCTTACTTAGATGGGTCGGTGCGTGTAACCTTGACATGACAGTTGAGTCATAATTTAATTAATATCTTATAACTTTCTATAATAAATGTTTCAATATTTAATTATTTTAATAAGCATATCACAAAGATTTAGATTGATGTCATGAGGTACTATTAGTAATTCACTACAATAAATGTGCTAAATATGTGAATATAAGAAATAAAAAATAATTCAAATGGAATATAAAAGCACCTAATCATCTATATTTAGAATTTCGTAAATGTCATGAAATTTAAAATCATGTAAGAATCCGTTCAAGATCCTCCAAAAAGTAACGGATACGGTCTTTCGTCCCCCTCAGTTATCCGCGGATACAGATATAGATCTTCGGCACATCGCTACTTTTTTAATATATTGCTTAAAAACCTGATTTTAATTAATTCTTTTAAACGTTTGGCCATATTGCAAAAATGTATTTTTAGGTGTAGGTACCTGATTTATTACATAAATTTATATAGGTAGGTACATGACATTCTGCCATTAGAATAATAGTATAATTATTATTAAGTAATATTCGAAAATCGATCTTTATTCAAATTGACTTAAAAGGAATCAAAATACGTAGGTAGGTACTTGAGGAAGTTCTTCAAGAATCTTTTATGGTCATTTCGGTCGTTACCGTATTAATAATTATAGGTCACGCCAGTAACTAGATCGATAATTGTTCCCCACGTTATTAACAATTTGTCGGCATTTGACTCCTTTTAGAAGTAGGTACCTGCCAGGTCGAGTGGTTACTGCTTAATTTCGAAAAAACCTCGCTTATTAAAAGACGATTTGTAGAAATCAAATGACCCATGACTACCGATTTCGAAGACATTATTTTGTCTACACGTTATGTTTATATTGGTTTTTGATATGTGAATTTGTTTACGCGCTCTTGCTCTCAGGTTAAGCAAATTGAAACCGATCGTCTCATTTTAAACATTTTTTTTTTTAAACAGAAATTGCATTCATTTGATATTTCTATATTAAGACGAAGAAATCCACATTTCTTGATATTATATTTTTAGCATTTCTCCCCCCCCCCCCCTTCCCCCCTCCCCCCGCCACTTCCATCCCACCCCAAGTCTTCGAAGCGTTCTGCAGAAATTATTTAACACAGATGAACCGCGGTTACATACTTTAGGCTTAAGACTTAAGACTTATGACAATATCTAGATACATTTAATTATCTATATAAACATAAAATATTTTCATTGATCCATATTTATTTTTATCATAAATCTTTACCAAATACATGTTTTAACCGAAACTATTTTATTTACGTTTCCCATTATTTTTTTTATGTAATTAGTTCTATGTGAACTTAAACAGTGGATTCATGTAATTGCTCAAATTAATAACTATGTATTTGCTGAATTATAATTAAGTTATCATGTATGTTTTTCTAAAATATATTTAATTAAATATCCATATATCTTCCAGATACATTACATAGGATAGAGCTAAAGACTAAAATAACACAAAAATAAGATCAAACTACAAACCTAAAAGTGTTCATAAAGTGTGGCATTTTCATCGATTGTATTTTTGTGCAAAAAAAGCGTGTTTGTATTGTAGTGTGTTTGTGTGTGTGTGTGTGTTTGTGTTTTTTATAATATTTAAATATTATAAAAAAATACATTAAAGCCACAATAAAAAAATAGAAAGGCAATGCGACAGAGACGGACTCCATCGATCGGATGCAACGAAGCACGGCTAGGTATTACGCGGACGAAATAATGAAAATATTTTTATACTTTTTTTACATGATTCGGTTAAGGCGTAGCCAAAGGATAAATATTATTTTCGATTCATTTAGACCCTTTTTTCTTTTGTTAGAATTTGGATATTAAATCTTAAAAAATAGGTTAAAATACCTTGATCTTATATCTTCAAGGCAATTTTTTTAAATTGATTTCTATTTCTGAGAAATTTAATAAATAATAAACTGCTATTAGTTTTTTGTTAGTTGAATTGCTCTCTTATAAAAAGCATTAGAGCCTTAGGAAAAATAGTAATTTAAAGGCAAATTTTCTATATTAAGAAGCTGTAATTAAATAAAAACCGACAATTGCTCACTGACCGGGCAAAGAGCCTAACGACCTATAAAAATCAAGCACCGATTTTCAAGGTCGTCAGTAAATATACTTCCGAGTGACCTCGACTGCATATAGACAAGACAAGACAAGTAATGTTTTATCAAACTTTAACTTTTCTTTACAACACACCTAATTGTATATTAAAACGTTATTGGATGGACCACCAGCACCAGACGATATGTTTTGTGTTTATGGTATGCTGGACGTCAGGCAAAAGAAATTGAAGAGACAATTAAAAACGGCAAACTTGCTTTAAGCATTTGGCGCTAATTCTAGGGCATTTCGCCTATACCACAAAAATTGATAGACTACCCAGCCTACCCCTCTTTGTAAGATTCGCGGCACCCACAACCTACCCCTTGTCAAAATTCATACAAAAAAATATTTATTGTATATAGTAGCATTCAGATTTGAAACTTATTTACATAAAATGTTAGGACTGTATAAAGTAAGTAATCCTATACATAAGTAATTAAATATTTTATTTTTCATAACAAAGTTAGCATAGATGCAAAGTTTAGAAAAGAGACTGTAGGCCTTGATAACTGAAGTATGAAATGCATGTTTTCGGTGTCATTTATCATAATATCTAACAAAAATTATTCCACTGTCCAATTTAGTCCTTTCATTGTGATTTCGCTTACATTTTCGCTCACGTCAGCCTCTCAATCGCTCAGTAGGTGTTTTTGGCACGTTAATCACTAAATATATATATATTAATACAAAATACAAACATAGTATGCACGAAGTAATATTGAGACATAAATGCGAGTATATTCCAGGAGTGCAGCGTTTCGTTTCACGTTAGTCTCGCGAATCTAAGTCACTAGCTTGATTAAAGAAGTTTCGTGTTTCTAAGGAATCACTACAATAACAAATATGACCCCAAACGCTGTAAGCTATTTTAAAAATTGGTAACTGGCCCAAGAAAGACATTATCGCGGCATCCTACTGATTCCGACACTGGTGCGATGAGAGCGCCGTGCATGCTACTATTGCACGCTTATAATCACGAAATAATTTATTTTAAACTATTGAAACATATTTTTTAAAAAGTAATCAGGAATGGAACTTTGTTACCTTTATCCCTACATAAGTTTATTTTTTCAATAACCGACTATTAAAAATGGCTCAGAAAAAAACCTTATAAATATACATTTTTTATATAGACACCGCAGTATTATTTTTTCATACTCAGCACACAGAATAAGTTTACGAAAAATAGCCAGGAATTTCAAGTTCAGTGCATTTAATTGTTTTTTTTTGTCTTTTTTATCATCATCACTTCTGAGAAATCCTTTATATAAATGCAAAATATGTCAGCTTACGGCTGTATGCATCTAATAAACAACAGAGTACCAAGTACTTGAGGCAAGGCAACCCTGTGCAACCTATTCACCTTCAAAGTGAAGTGGTGAGCGAAAAAGGGTCATCTACAATGAAGCTGCATCCAATGGTGGAATAGCGGTTAGCGCATATACGCCATTGCGATACGGCGAAACATCATGCAATCTGTGAATAGATGTTTACACATCAAAAATAATTATACTATAAATACAGCGGAGCGGTTAGGTTGCGTCCAAATGAAGAAACCTTTTCTTAGCAGAGGGTCACGGAATGACGGTCGGACCTGGTGTGGACCCGCCCTGCGCCCTACGATCGTCCGTCGTAAAATATTCAGGCGGATTGTTCGTCAACGGCGCCGGTATCGCGACGGTAAATATTCCCTATATCGATGTGTTTCGCTCCAAACCGGTCCGACCGCCATTTAATAGCCACACGGCTATTTGGACGTATTCTTCATTAAACCTTACGTCTTGTATTTATTTGTTTATTTCTTTATTAAACTTAAAGTACATATTCTAAAATAAACGCAATATATTTGTTCACATTTAATTTAAGTATCGTTATACCAAACAAAGCAGGCACGGCAACCATTTAAAATTTTCATGAAAAATATCGTTCTTCCGAGCATTCGTGTTTGAAAAAAATACATTTTTCTGGTATCGAATCTATTTTCAGTCTATTTTATTGTATCTGACGTACACTATAATAATATAATCTACTAGCTGACCCGGCCACGCGTTGCTGTGGCTAAAGTTTTTGTTATATTACATTATAGTAAACAATCTAAGAGGAACAATAAGAGAACATCAGTCACGGAGTCCACTATGCTTTTTCACACAGATGGTATTTGTAAAAAAATATGCTGATCTCCTTATTTGACTTTCTACTACTATAACCCTTTAGTACAATGAAATTATTTACGAACAAAGACGAAAATGTTGATGTTGGTATACAAATTCACTGGATTGAGATTTGAAGGGGAAGTACGTTGAACACAATTAATTAAAATGTTCTTACACTTGATACTAAGCAGAAATCAATAGGTAAAAAATAAAAATTTATCAGATTTATTATTTCCATTTAATTTTATAACAAATATAAGTATATTACAGTATAATACAGTAAATAACATGTGACGCTTAAACTCATGAATGAGGTAGGCAAGGCAGACAGTCTTAAACTTTTAAACATTAATATCTTTTTTTTTGAATTATAAATACTTTCAATTTCAATTTAATTTAACACCAATCGGTGCACAATGTTTTTGGTTAACCTGTCTTTAGCTAACACAAATAGATTCGACGGTTTCCCAACACGTGAACACGCAACATATAGTTGCCCATGAGAAAAACATGGATTTTCCAAATCTAAACCACAAATGGACATTGTTTGACCTTGAGATTTATTTATAGACATGGCGAAAGCTAAACGAATTGGAAACTGTAGCCTTTTGAAGGGTATGGTAGAATCTGATGGTATCATCGGAATACGTGGCAGCAGGACCACTTTTCCTTTAAACTTCCCAGCCAAAATGGTTGCTTCAAGAATGTTTCCGGTGATCTTTTTGATGACCAAACGCGTACCGTTACATAATTGAGTTGGATTCAAATTACGGAGGAGAATAATAGGGGAACCAATCTTCAATCGAAGATTATGTGGTGGCATTCCAGGGATATCTAATGAATTTAAAAATTCAATCGGAAAATTTACACTTTCATTTTCATCAACAACAGTATCGATTGATTTAAAAGACATCAGATCGCCTGGTAACAACTGTTGTATCTGGAAGTTAATTTCGTCAACATCAACGTTTTTGGCTGCCAAAATCGCCCGTTGACTAAGCCATTCATGATTCAAATAATTATTCTGTATATCCGGGAAAATACTCTGAATCAATTCAGTTTTATCCTGAACAACAGTGCAAAAATTGTCTGGTAGTTTAATGCATTGCGTATTTGGTTGCAGTTTTATTTTACCGTTCCCAATATCTAGTAGTTGTTCGGAAAATATTAGTGCTGATACTGATTAGTGCGTACGGCCGTAATGACGTACGTAAGTCATCGCATCTTGTATGTATTCCTGCATGTTCCGTGGACTGCCGATGTAGCTTGAAGGTAAAATGAAAGCATTACCGATGTCATTGGGATTTAAATTTCCATCGATGTTTCCAGCAACAGCATCTCGTAAGTGAATATATTATTCCGATCGTAGTTTTGACGTTTGCGTTTTGACGTTTGCCGCTCGCGTTGTTGAGGTTAGATTTTTTCGGTGGCATTTGACTGAAAATAATAATTTTCTTGTTCTTATGATATTCTCTTGAAGACGTTCGTTACACTGTTCTTGAGATTCTTGTGCATGACCTGCTGTCCTGATTCTTTGAGCTGGATTTCTTGATTCAATTTGTTCTGCCAACTGATGGGCTCTTTTAATACGTTTGCGTCGAATAACTGTCACTGTCAAATAATAACAGACATTAGCGCCATCAACCCAGTCGAAAGGTATCGACATCTGTCAGTTTTATGACTGCCAAATAATAACAGACAAATAATTAGCGATAAATTAAAATTGCGACTATAATTTGAGATTTAAACTATCCTATCTCTCAAGTGCACATCGAACTGCACATGGTGTTCAAATTTTATTATAATCGGTTAAGTGGTTTAGGAGTCCATTGAGGACAAACATTGTGACACGAGATTTATATATATTAAGATTATCGTTTTCTATATGATAGCTAGTAAAAATAAAATTACCGAAATGGTGTTTTTTCTTATTATGAAAAAATATTATTATGAAATAATTTTTTTAATAAATAAATAAGTAATTAATAAATAGGTATTGAAAATCATTAATTAGTACACGTATGTAACTGTAGTAAAAAAAATCACTAGTTGTAAATATAACTATCTTAAATATGTTTTTCTTTAGTTATAACCACCCTCATTTCCCCTCAGCAGAAAATATGAACGGTTATATTTTAGAAATAATTAGATAAGTATTTAATTGAGTATACGAGGCTCTATTAAATTTGACGATAGCTTTCTAAGCGACGGCAATACAACAACAATTCTTGATAATGGTGACAAATTAAATAAAACATACATTTACTTGTCTTCAAAGGGTTGGATATATGTTCAGTCAAATAACAAAATAATTATAGATTCCCTGAATAAAATCGCAGGATGTCAATTAAAACGCCACGCTGTTTTAAAAAAATACATATTAACTGTTTATATCGATTGTTAGCAAACCGCATATATCTATGATAAGAATAATACGCCATTAATAATATAATTTTCCGTTTTTCATATAACATAACAACTCATTTATAATTGATGGAATCATAAGTATGTAAAATGAGCAAAAAATTATATGTGAGTCCCAACATAATCACAATAATCGCAAAACAATCAAAAATCAGAAATTTATTGTCAGTAACTTAAACATTAATTTACATATTTTGCAAAGTTTATAACATATTACTCCGGAGGTAAAAGCTTCAAAACTAAACAACCATAGGAAATAAAATCAGAAATTACCCCGCCAACAAATGCGTATTTATAGGTAATTCTATATAAATCTTCCTCGAGAAGCTTATAGTAGTAAAAATCGTCCAAAAAGCAATCGTCGGTCCTAATAGAGGGTGTAGTTTGATTTGTAAATTAGATGGGATAGGTGATGGATATACCATACTCGGTTATGTGCGACTTCTTTAATTCGATTTCTAGACTTCTAATGTCAGAGGGTGCAAGTTTTGTTATTTTGGTAAATCATCAATCTAGCTTTGCTAATTTCAATACAATGCTTTAGCAAAAAACTTTGACAAAGATTAAGCTCCTCCTCCGTACTAGGCTCAATCTAGCACCTTGTCTCCGCCCTCACCGACATTAAAGCATTCTACGTAATACAAATTTAAATAGAATAGAACACACAGTTCTAAAGATACAGTTCGTGACGACACGTATGCCGGCATATAGTCAAAGAGTCAGGGACTAAAATTCTGAATTATCATAAAAAAGGATAGCCTTGCTGTAGTGTACACGGTAGGGTAGGCCAATCGTGTTTCGTATATGAACGTGTCTCAAACATCGATTTCAAGTAATACTTAATTCCAATGACACTGTCCTCGCTATCAAAACTATTGCAAGTGTATAACAGTTCAGTTATAAATTATTTAATTACAAATCAATACACACAAATTCCCTGAATACACACTACATACATATACAGGTTGTCCCAAGACCATTTCCGAAGACTTTGTGTAACCTATTATGAGTAAGAGATATGATACCTTAGTCTAAAATATAGTAAATGAGTTTTTCCAATTATCAAAACATAATTTTTATACGTAATATTTATATTTTGTCGTCAATGACTCATGGGCTATCATATGGGTTTGACAACCTCGACTGTCGCAGCCGTTCGTGGGAGCGAAACCACCTGCTCACCAGTATTTAGTTGGACCATAATCGACTCATTATTAGCGTTGCACGAATGCCCCGCTACTGAAACTCGATATCACTTTTTATAACTGAATTAGCGAAACGGACCATTTCGATATTATTTTAGAAGATTAAAAGCAGTCCAATATGGGCGCAGAATAAATTAAAGCCTAGAAACATTGAAAAACGGCTCAAACGAAAGTATAAGTATATTGCGTAATATTTTAAGGCGTAAATAAAACGTTTGGCAACCAACCAAACAATATATTTATAAACTATAATAGCTATAGATTTCATTAGTAAAGTTACCTATTGCAATGGGTACCATGTCATGACTTTCTGATAGTTTCTACATATCAACGCGTTTCACATCCCCTAGAACCCAAAACCACCCTCAGTTTAAAAGTTTATAAATCTATCTATATACGAGTATATCACTTTCTTGTGGACAGGATAACTGCCGTAATTTTACAGCAATCATTTTCAAATTGTTACATAAAATTTAAGGACACAAAATCTCGTTTCAGTTTGTTAATGGGTAAAATCAGTTAAAGGGGGCAGGAATTAGGGGTTTTGTGCCCTAAAAAGTGAAATTTTGCAACAATTTTATTAGTATATAAGATATCGATTTCATTTAAATTTTAAATTATTCATCAGATCAGGGCCTAAAACTTATCTCTGTTAATTTTTTGATAGCACCAACTATTGGTCATAGGGGTGGGAAAAACTAGTTTTTCAAAATGTTTTTGATATGAGCTACCCTTACGGCACTGTATAAAGAGGGATTCAGTATACGCGCTCTCGCCGTGTAAGGGTACAGCGGGTTGCGGTCCGCGCGATGCCTCGCGGGGAGTGGATAGCGCGGCAGCTCGCGCAATGTTCGATTCAAGTTTGTATAATTGGAGTTCGCCACTCCCTTACCGGTCAAATCTACCTCTGGGATTTTTAAATATTTAGAGGTATCGCTGACCAATTAATTTGTTAATAGTATTATAAAGTAACTATGAAAATAACACTGTTAACAGATCGATGTTAATGATCATAAAATTAGCGTTACATAATGATTTTTGACAAAAACAGGAGTAAACAATTTGTAAATAAGAACTTACTTTAATTTTACGATTTACCCTATTTTATGAAAAATGGTCGGATAAAAGGTACATCAAAATATGCCTGACCGGTTTACCGACTATAGTGGTCGGTCAAGCGGTCAGGTGAATCTAATATTACCTTTATGTTTTACTTCAGCAATAAATATGTATTACATCCCTAATAAATATGTATTTTACGTATTAGGTATAGGTTTTTAATCGTATATTTTAGGAATTTCATATTTTTATGAGAAAATCTTAAACCTTCTTTTTTTTTTAAATGATATGAGTTTTATATACTTATAAATTGTATATGAGTAAGGTGTAGAGTTAAAAAAACGAAAATTTAAAAATAAAATAAAAAGAAACAGCCCTATGGTAAATGGTTTTTTTTATGTTAAACTCGACTAAAATCTCCACTTTGTGTATAAATTATGTTATTATTTATTTGCCTATAGTCGCCATTTGCAGGCGTCTATTACAAAAGTATCGCTCGAAAACCTCTCTTAACCAATTTCCAAACTCGAGACGCGTCGGCTTAGCGACGGATCCAAGTCTCTAGACAATGACCAACATTACTTCTGCTGTCGTCAGCTATTTTGTAATGCCATAATTACTTATATTACATATAGTTTTTCCCGAACTATTATAAAATAGAAAGTTACAATTTTAAGTTTGAGAAGTTATATCAATGGCAATGAAAAAAAATCAAAAATAATAAAATCGGTCGGATCGAATTTGATCAGCTGGCCTCGACTGGCCCTCAATCTCTAAATACAAACGTACTTCGTACGACGTGCATTCATTTGAAGGAACGCTCTTGTATGAATGCTAAAAAATATATATTATAAACGAACAATAACAATACATATGGCTAAAAAATTGCATCTATATATTTTTTATAATGGAATAACATAGATAAATCCATTGTTTTTTTTTTAAATTCAACCTCATTTTATTTTGTTAATTAAATATTAGGTAAAACAAATTTTAGTTAATCAGAAAAAACTATGATTTAATAAATTATACACATTTTTTACAAATATTGAACTTTGAAAGAACGAACAAAATGGAAGCGGTACAGTTAGTACGTCTATATTAGGTTTAAAAATTGACTTGTTTATATTTGTTCATATTTTTAGAAAAGGCTCCAATATTTTGTTAATCTCGGATATCTAATTAGTGCTGATAGGTTATAGATATTTAAAGCAATAACTTTAAAATGCAGGTGAATCTACGTCTAGGGCATAGACAGATTATGTGAATACGTTATAATGTTCGCCAAGTGAAAGTTTTATTGTCACGGTATCGGAAATGAATGATAGTAGGAAATAAAACCAGGTACGACGGCAACGTATGACGACAGATGTGCCTTTTTAGCGTTCCCGACACGGTTTTATTAGCTCATACGGAATTATACGGCTATCGGCTTTTTGATCGGTATAGGTACTCCGGCATGGATTTGTCTTTTATAATTTTTAACTTTAACAATACAACTCACCATAACTACTTGTTTATGTATATTTTTATTTAAGCCCATGAACCCGATTAAAGATTCTTATTAAAATTAATCCGAGCATTGTGGCTTCTCAGAATCAAAAGTTATACCTCGCTGAAAAAAAAAATTCACGGTCCTTAATGCGTGTAACAAAAAAAATATATTTCATAGACACTCATGTGTTATATTATCAACACAAATATTATAGACTTAGGTATTCGTTATTAACGTCAAAACTGACGAAGCTATCACATATTTGCACGAAGATTGACCAAATATCTAAATATAATTAGACCATAAAAAAGATGTCCGAATATAAAAGTTGCTTTGGTTCGACTCTAGAATCCGCTAGCTCCGGTGCGTCATCAAATATGAATCCGGGTGGATAAAAATTTCAGCGAATCGTTTGATTCAGGCTCGATTCCTTGCCGGATATCCGCTTTCCTGGCGTCGAAGATACCCCGGCTCGATCTGAACAACCGGGTCGGCGTTCAACGCCTTCTCTAGGTAATCCCTAAAGAAGCCTAACGCATTGCGCATTGCATTACATAACAGAATATACATGTTACAATGCCTACCTCCTATTTTCATTTGTACTTATTTATCAGTTCTATTTATATAAATCATAACTACTATGTTTTTTTGAGAATATCAAAAATACACAAAAAATCCTTTTCGGCACGCCGGAAGGTGGAGATAGATTTCATCGGATCATAGTAAGGAATAGGCGAATCATCAAACAACAATTGTATCAAACATTGCGCGAGCTGCCGCGCGGAGAGTGGATCCCCGCGCCTCAACCCGCCGTACGCTTGAATAGTATACTGAATCCCTCTTTATACTGTGCCGTAAGAGTTGCTCATATCAAAAATAAACGAAATTGTAGGAAAATTATAAACCAAAAATTTACACATTGAATGGATTTGATCCTGTGGATGATGAAGGGAGGTATGATTATTTGAATTATGATAAACAACTTTTTCCCACCCCTAAGACCAATGGCTGGTGCTATCAAAAAAGTACTTAGATAAGTTTTAAGACCTTATCTAAGCAATAATATAACATTTAAATGAATTCGATTTTTCACTTTTCGAGCTTTGGTTAGGACTTAGCTGCTCAGAAATAAATATCGGCCGCGAATCTTTTGAGCAAAGAATATAACTGGGATTTAATTTGTCTTCTCGTTTAACTTATTAAAGATAGATATATTAAAAGCTTTAATAGCTGAAAGAAAATTATTTTTTAACAAATTTGAGTTTAGTTGACAGACGATTATTCTCGGTTGAGCGCTCGGCGCTTTCGTGGTGACGCGATGAATCCAGGAAATGTCGTCACTCCCAATTTCGCAGTTGACCACCTTGCCTATCGTACAAACTATGTCCTGTAGGTTTTTCTGCTGGACTTCCGGGACTCATCTAATTTCGACATTGTTACGAAGCTGCATTTGATGGTATCCTTAAAGACGCTCTTCATATAAAGCTACAGTTTGTTTGAGATGTTTTACTTTTGTGCCAAGTTGATCAACCGTTTTATTATTTTCCTCCAGAATTTGCATGTTTTTGCATAGATCGTCATATTTTCCGGACAGGAAAGTTAAGAACTTTAATGTTTCCTTGTTTTGATTTAATATGTCTTCAAACTTTATATTATAAGTTCTCATTATATCATCCACCTTCGAATTTAGAATGTGCTAAGTTCATCAAATTTGACCATAAAGAGCTTAGTTAAGTCTTGAGGCGATTCTTCCGTTACAGAACCGTTACTATTCCCTTGGAGCGATGGAGAAGTGCACTCGACAATTTGTTGGGGTCGATCTTCAAATGACTTTTCCAACTTTTCTGTTTTACAGTTCAAGCATTGGAAGGAATTCTTCTTTTTTGATGTCATTTTTTTAAAGCTAGAGTGATTTTTCCCTCCGCATGTATAATGTACTTCAGACTTGCATCTACAACACTTTAGAGTTTCTGAGGGCGTTAGTGTATTTTTGCATTCCACACAGCTCTTCATTTTATAAATTTATTAACTTTAGTTGTTGCAAAGTAAATTTAAAAATAGTATGACGCCATCTATTGATACTACAATCGATTACGTTCAAAAAGCCAATTAATAAATACGCAGGACAAGTTGGTACGGTGGTTTGAGTCTTAGGTGTTTTTTTTTTTAGTTCTGTTTATCACAATGTTCATAGATTATCTTATCTAATTTTTAAGGATTAGACAACACTGTTTTATAAAGATGTTTTAATCACAAAAATCTCACAGGATTAAAAATAAAAAATAATGCAAAAACAAAATAAACAGTTTGACAGACAGAAGATTGTCAACAAACACTGTTTGGCCGAAATAACGCTGTTATTACCTAACAGGCGAATTTTTATAAATGATAACAATATATGATGAGAACAAATATTCATATAAAATTTTAATCACTTCACCACTAGTAAAAATATAACTTAAACAAGTATATTCAATTTATAATCAGAACTCAAACTGCAAACTGCTGTCAGTCTCGTGCACGTAGGATAGAATGTGTGTGTGTATGTTTTATATGTATATAAGGGTTAAAGCGGATGGTGTCTAATTAGATGTAAAAGTAAGAAGTATGTCAATGTATCACGGCGGCCTCATAAATTTAGTGGGTCCATAATATGCTGGTAGTTTCGCGTTAGTTTTCCCTCGCTACGAATTCCCTCAGCACGCTGGGCAAAGTCGGTCCCGAACGCGAGAAATGTGCTTATAAATTCCAGACATCGATTTAAGTTTGACGATAGTAGCGAGACCAGTAGTCCCTTTAATGTTTTAATACTGTAACGACGTCATACAATCTCAACCCCGTTAAAACTGACTATACATTCAAAGCAATTTTTGCCATTCTCTTTTCATAAGTACCCATCCACTACATTTTCGAATTCTGAACTGGTTTCATCGGCGTAAATATCCATAAAAACCCATACAAAAACCCATAAAATGGATTTTATAATTACCTAATATAGTATCGTCGGTATGAGCGGGTTGTAAATTCATTATTTCATTACTATCCCCGTGTCAAAATTTGCAAAATAAAAGCTAAAACGGTCTTAACATTTATGATGAATTGAAAGAAAATCATGATACCATTGTAAGTTTTTTTTTTAATTAAATCTACTCAGACCCTCAATTTAAAAGTATCACTTTCTTGTGGATCTGATAACTGCCGTAGTTTTACACCAATCACTTTCAAATTGATCCATAAAATTTAAGGGCATAAAATCTCGGTCAAGCTCGTTAGTGGGCAAAATCCGATCAGAGAGGCGGGAATGGGGGGGTTTTTACGAAAAAGTGAAATTTTTCTATAACTTTCTTAGTATATAAGATATCGAATTCGTTTAAATATTATATTATTTATTAGGTATGGGCCTAAAATTTATCTTAGTAACATTTTTTGATAGCACTAACCATTGGTGTTAGGGGTGGGAAAAATTGATTTTTCATAATTAAAAAAATCATACCTCCCGCACAGTATCAAATCCGTTCAAAATGTTAGTTATAGACCTATAATTTCCCTACAACTTGTGTTTAACACCATTTTTTAAATTGAGCAACTAGTACGATAAGGGATGACCAAAATATTTCACCACTTTAAACCGGTGAAATCTACCTCCGCCTTTCGCCATGCCTAAAGGAATTTCTTAAGCATAAGGTAACAATAGTAGTAAGTTAATAGAGGTGACAATGTTGTAAAGTACATTTTCCAACAGAATACATTTTCCAACAGAACAGCGCTGATGTAATCACAGTTATTCAATCTCCAGCTAGGTAACTTCGCCAATTTCAGTTAATATTCCTATAAAGCTTGGAATAATGAACCGGCACGGCTTTGTTGATGTGACCTACCGAAGAACCGGCCGTGTCGTCGGCAATACGGCAGCATAGCCTGAGTAAAGGAACAGGCACAAAAGGCCCTAACAACAATGCCCAAACACTTAAGGCCGGTACAATGCCTTCGTGCCGGTAATTGATTCGCGGAAAGTTGTATGATGAACAATAGCCGTACGTATAATAAAACACTCCAGCGAATGACTTTAAATTAAACTGTGATTGAGTTTTACTAAATATTCGTACCTATTTGTTCATCATCATTTTTTCCATGAGAAATGACATTAGTTATCACCACGAGGTAAGTATTCGAGTACTTTAAGGATGGTGTCATATATTTTTACTGTGCCTATTTGGAGAATCTCAGGACATCGGCGTAATGGCAAACTTAACTATCTACTTGCAGTGATGATTTCCGTCTTTACTCTACTTTCACATTTTTGTACAATGATCATAAAGTAATACATCGTAAGCCTAGTAAGTTTAATTATTTCATCATTACCGAAATCAGAAACTCTTTAAGCGAGTCTTAGAGTAAAAAAACAAACCCGTAGCTTTTTTAAAGAACTGGTTGAAAAATTCGAGATAAATATTTTTCCAAATGTGAATTTTCCTACTTCTTTCCTTCATAGAAATAAACCATTGATTTGTGTATTTACTATGTAGGGCTAGGCGTTGGATTGCTAAACACATCACTAAAAATTATGGGTATTTAAGAATATTTTAGGCAAATCGATCATTAATTTTAAATAAAAATCTAAAGGAACTATTTTTGGATACTTTAATTTTTTTAATGTATTTATTTTTTCAGTGCCTCAAAGTCAGCATAATGGTTGTAATGAATACATAATTCACTTTACGAGCGGGTGTTCGTAAATTTTATTATTGAAGTGTGTAACAGTGATATAGTGAACAGTGTGTGTTTGAAACAGTGATGTTTGTAACATGAACCCAAACAGCAACATAATTACTGTTAATTTATGTATGATGTGCATTTAAACTCTTAACTGTTACCTTCTTTAAAACAGACTCTTAAGTCTAGTTAAGTAGGCAGTGGACAGATGTTGCAGCGATACTAAACGCTCACTCATATTTTTTGGCTTTTTATCAAATGTACCCTAAGTTTGACAATGATCAAATGTCAAAGAAAGAAAGAAAGAAATAAATAAAAAATAATAATATATTGGTTTTAATGAGTTCCTGGATATGCAACCGTAAGATGTCGGTTTAAACCCATGTTTAACTCTCACCTGTCCATTTCAATCTACTATGTAAGATGTAATAAAAAAAGGATGATGATAAAACTTAACATAATGCTTAACTTAAAATTTTACTTAACTAAACAATTAATAAAAATGCATATTAAATTCGCTAACCGGCAATTCGCTATTCACTTAGGTGAAATAGTCAGAAAATCCTGTTTTTAAAAATGGTTTACCGCAAGGATGAGTGCTAGTAACTTATACGCGTAAGTGATATATCGGCAACTCTTTCATAAAGCTTACACATGCTGATAGTATAGTTATATGTATGTACACAACATTTGAAGAATGTAAACGCATTCTCTGGGATTACATCACTTTACGAAAGTAATTCCTAATATAGAGATTAAAGCAAATGCGTCCAAACTTCATCTCAGAAATCAATTTACATGCCACAAATTAAATATCAGCTTCATGGGCCTAGATGTTAGACATAACTGTGTCCCTAGATATTTAGGAAAAACTCAGAATAGAACGCTCGCTTTCAGATAGCATTTGACAAACCAAGCAGCGAAATTAAAAACTAGAAATATTATTTTACATAAACTAGCAGGAACAACTTGGGGTGCTGATGGTAGTATTCTATACGAACCACAACCATAGCTCTTATATATTCTGCCGCCGAGTATTGCACTCAAAACACGAGGAGAAGTTCAAGATAATCTTGACCTGTTCATACACAATGACATAAAAAAGTCAAGACTCAATAACTTATCTCACGAAAACCATCCTGATAACAATTTACATTGGACAATTTTACCATGAATGGCGCATGGAAAAAGGAATGGTCTAAAAGAAATCCAGACAAGTATTGATACGTACTAAACCTAGATAACTAAATGCGTTCCAGATTTAACCTTCCCAGAATGTCTTTGAACCGCCTAAGAACAGGCCACGGAAAAAGTAAAGACGTACCATGACCATGTCACCATGGACCATGTCAGTATGCCCTAAATACGATTGTGGACGCGCTAATCAAACTGTTCGTCATATTATCAAAGATAGTCATCTTGCCCGCTTTAAAGGACCTGCGTAAGATTTACAACCTGACAGCAAATAAAATATACGAGTATTCTCTGGATTTATATACTGAAATTTTTTTTTAGCAAAAACATTTCGCTATGATTACAAAACAATATGGCGTCGTAGGTTTGAAAAAAGGTTTCATTTTAATGAAACCTTAAAATTACCCAGGCCTGTATTTATACAGGCCTGTATTTTATGAAAGCTTTTCACTCTCACCTATTTATCTGTGCGATAATGCAAAACGGTCATACTTTAATTAAAGTAGTAAAAAATGATTTAAAAAAGAAACAATAATTAGAAAAACGGTGAAAATGTAACGAATATGACGTATAATGAATGAGAAGTGAATGGTTTAACGAATATTTACAAGAATGACTTACGTTCAACGTAGGATATATGAAAATGAATATTCAGGGCTATAAATAAAAAGAAAAGTGTAAAATATATGCACATTACGTGCAAATCATTTAGATATAGCAAAATTGTATAATATATTGCTTAAATACCGTATTTAGATGATTCCTTACGATATAATAATGTAATATTCGCCGTAATATTACATTACATATATAAAAGTCTATAGAAGAGTTTAATTTGTTTGAAAATTTTTAATCTGTAAAAATATTAAAAGGTTTCGAATTTTCCAAATGTCAATATACTGTCAGACTATAATATAAAATAGAAGATTTGTATTAGTGTCTAAAAAAATAATTAACATTTACAAGAAAAATACCTTATGATAAGCGTCTATATTTGACAATAAAAGTCAATAAAAAAATCATAAATAAAGTGTAGATTAATAGTTTGTATTTATAAAAAAAATTAAGATACCGTATTTTAAAAGATGTGACAAACTCTTACAATAATCTTTTACAATAATCATTTTATAGGGATGCAAATCCAACCTGTAAGAAAATCTAACCTAGTCCTAGTCATAGTTAATGTCACCGACGCCGCGACGCAATAGTCCACATTCCCGGGATGTTTGTCAACAAGTAAGTGCAAGTTTAAGAGCGCTCGGCCCACGGCTCATGAATGTTTGATGGCGCCTAGCAACGCCTTTGCTATTCCTCTACTGTTTTCGGATAAACCTTCGGCTAACGAATTTATCTTCCTAATGTGACCTTCGAGGAATCAACGAGAGACGGACAATGTACGGCAATTTAACAATCTGCGCGAATCTGTAGTCGAGTAAACTACCCTAGCGCTTGTTTAAAATTACGCAGTGTCATTTATTAGAATATTTCGATATATCTACTTATAAAAATTCGCTTATTTGGTCGAGAAAAGATGAGCTTATTTATCGTTTCTAGACCGTTTCAGGTAGATTTCATTAGGAAAGCTACCTATTGCAATGGGTACCATGTCATGACTTACAGAGAATTTCGACATATCTTCGCGTTCCACGTCCCAGAGATTCCAAAACCACTTAGTTAAAAAGTTTATAAACGCTGAAAAAAATATCGAGCTTTCATTTAACCGAATAGTTCAGTAGAATCATAATTTGTTTTGGCTACTGAATTTTAGTAGGCCCAACCGAAGTGTACTGTGAAGTGTACTCTACAAACCAATTCCTGTAGATTGATAAATCATTCACCTAACAAAACTTTCTTGTAACCATTTCTTGTAACTTTCTTCTAAACATTCGAATGAAAAGGTCGAATGTTTTGTTAAATCTACCAAACAGATCGGTAGCCGCGGAATCAAACGAAAAGTTGTGTACAGGTTACAAAACTGTTACAGGTTACAAACAATCGGTACTCGCCGACCGCGACATGCATCTCGCGTTTTTTTTTTTATTCCGCCATTTTGTCTGTCATCTGAGGACTCTGTCGGTTATAGCATTTTTCTGTTCACTGCGTCATCAATTAACTTGAAATGTGTGACATCGAGTCGGTGAAATATCTAGAAACTTGGCGGTTAGAAGAACATATTGAAGTTTTTAAAGGTAAGCCCATTTCTTTAATAGCAGTGAGGATTTTTTTTTGTCATACGATCAAAGTATGCGTCTTGCATAGTCTACCGAATGGTTCTTACAAAGCAGTTTGCTTAGGCATACCTAACGTTGGTTGAGCCTACTAAAAACTTTGGTAACGTTAATCAAATAGTCTGTTAAGTTTACAAGACTCGTTGGCTTGTGTATACAAATAACTTCGGAATTGGACTGTAGGCGCAACAAAATGTTTCACTATAGCAACAGGATTTATTTTCTCATCATATCTATCTATCTATATCACTTTCTTGTGGACGCGATAACTGCCATAATTTTACATTAACCATTTTCAATCTGATACATAACATTTATGGGCACAAAATCTTGGTCAAGTTCGTTAATGGGTAAAATCAGAACCGGGGTGGGAAAAAGGGGTGTTTTGGTAAAAGTGAAATTTTGCTATAATTAGTATATGAGATATCGAATTCATTTAAATTTTATATTATTCCGTAGATAAGGGACTATGTTATTTAACTTATCTATCTAAACTTTTTTGATAGACCAACCAATGGTCCCCACCCCATCCTGAATCATCCTGAGGAAGGGGTGGGAAAAATGGATTATTCATAAAAATCATAGCCACCTTAATAGGCACATGATTAAATCCGTTCAAAATGTTAGTTGTAGGCATACATTTTTATATTATCCCACTCGACCCACCGGGTTCGGACCTGCCATTTCAGCGCGTGGGACCCTGATGAATATTGAAATCGTCTTTGATTTGCATCAAAGGTGGGGGGCCATCCATGAGAGTGAGCGAAAAGCAACCGGCTAATGAAATAACCTATCTTTGCGGTAACGAACCTGGCATATTAGCATAAATTTCACAGCAAAAGAGGCGCACAAATATCGCGAAATAGCTCGTGATATTTGCCTTATTCACTCAAATGAAGTTTAAGCAACTTTAGGAGGATTGATCTCTTACAGTTTTCCGTCTGTAACGCATTACTATAAATTGACCGCGATCATCAGATAGAAGATATATTGCTTTCCTATCAAATGCCCAAGCGGATTTATCTGCGCGTTTTCCGCGCCCCGCTGTACCCAAGCGGGATTTATCCTCATCATTCATCATCAGCCAAAAATATGATAGTGTAATAGTCAAATTTTTGGCGTTTTTTTTAAAAAAAATATTTTACAATTGAGTAAGAAAACAACTGTTAGATGTTTTTAAAATGTGTGAAAAGTAGTTTTTATTGATATTGCCTATATAAAACCGTCCAAAATTATAAAAAAGTTATCCAAAGTGAATATAAGTTTGTTTTAATGAATGAAATAAATTTCTTTATATCCAAATTTGATTATTTTTTATAAAATATAATTACTATCTGTGAAAATCACATAGCAGGATGTAAAACGCCTTTAAAACGAATTTTCTAATGAGTCGTTAAGTTCTGCATTATTACTTTAGAATTGCCGAGCCTCAAAGGGTTTTCGTATCAACATTTGGGGGGTTGCTTATAGGTTTTACTTCGGTCATTATATTAATGACCGAATAAACGCATTTAGATACTTTTAAGTTTTTCTTCATATTTTATAATAATAAGTGCTAATGATAATATCTATCTTCTTTATTCCTGATTAGGAAATTGAAAAATTTATTTTATTTCTTATATAACATTTTTTTTTTAACTTTACACGTCCACGAGCAAGTAAAAAAAACCATTTTATATCTAGCACATAATGATAGTATAGAAATTTAGTCCCCATTTTAGTCAGGCAATCTTGTATACCATAAAATTGGGTGAATTGTCAATTCCCTTTGTAGGACATTGGCCGTCAGCGGAGAAATCTAGTTAGGCAACGGTGGGTTCTGTCAATACGAATCGTACGAATTCGGATTTGTTATTACTGATTATATATTTTTGGAAATTATTTGACATTAGACCTAATGTTTTACTAACTACATATAAATATATGCTTCGAAGTACGTATACAAAAACTTTCATGCTTTGAAAAATGATGTCATTGTATGTGTTTTGTTTATATATCTACTCAAGCCTAAAAAATAACCCACTGTCGCCTCTATGGCCATCCAAAACGCACATCGAATGGGTTAAAAGTGCCGCAGGCACAAATGGAAATAGGAAATGAAGCAACCCATCACAATTTGGTACCACAATGATAAAGTTAATGAAGTATATTTATTTATTTTTTCAAGGAGTAAAGTGGAGTCTTTTAATTTTTGTATCATGTGGGGTATCTTTTGCAAGGTCTAATTTCATGGATTCAACATTTTTGGTTGTAATCCAATGAAAGGTTTCTTAATCTATACTTTTTCAAGTTATAGATATTGCACCATTAGTAAATCTAGAAACTAATGAGCAAACTACCGCATTTTTCGTCAGCCTCGATGTTGCTAAAAAGTCGTAATACCGCTTTTTGGTTTTTAATGACCGCTCGAGCCATAAGACATATCCCAAATTAATGTACTACAGAATAATTGTAGATATGTGATCTGTTATCTAGTGGATCTACAAAAAAGTTAAAAACGACTCATGTTTCTCTTATAGGGATGACTTACAGTATTTTTGGCTAAAAATGGTCGTTCACTTACGAACTTTTTTAAACAATACAGTGATAACCCTTATCAAAGTTAGTTTCCTTTTTTTTTAATAATTGCTCAGTACACAATACATGTGTATGCTCTTTGTTTTCAGTATAAGTAGATAGATAAATTAAATCAAGTTTCTTTTATACTCCTTTCTGCCAAGCAAAGGAATTCCTAATAACTCTTTGTTTTCAGTATAAGTAGATAGATAAATTAAATCAAGTTTCTTTTATACTCCTTGGATATACTTCAAAGATACGTAAAGGAGGTTATATTTTTTTTATATAATTTTGTAATCTATAATTTTTTTACAAAGGCCTTCAAAAGCGCCGTCTTTTATAATATGCTATTAGGGTTTATGGCATGAAATTTATGGTTTCATTAACTTTTACATCAGCTTGCGAATTTATTCTCTATGTTTATGGAGATTCTCTGTGTTTAAATACGGTAGGTGTCTACATATATACTTAATACGAAAGCCTCGATACTTCGTGGTACATTGTAAAATATAGCACATATAACTACGGACATGATCGTAAAAAACACACTTACCATTTTACAACCCATACCAAGTCGTAAAATTCCACTAAATTATAGACAGAGTATTATTATCTAAGTAGGCGGAAGATTTTTTACCAATTCGCCTAGTCTAAAATAAAATAGAAGGTAGTATTTTTTAGATTTCCGTACCCAATGATCAAAAACACGAAAGCTAATGGTGACACTTCATTGTCTGTCTGTTGCAGGCATGAAGCTTTTAAGCAGATAATCGTCGCTCGGTGTTAAGTACCGCATTAATGATTACTAGTGGTCGGCCAGTGGTCGAATTCGACCGCAATTCGTTAAACTTTTAAGTTCGAGCGTTATTGAGGTTCTTATACCTCTATATATATATTTATGTGTGTATTTACAATCGCTTATGTATTATATAAATATATATATACCTTTATTATGCAAATGTTTATAAATTTGCAATATTTATTCTTATAGTTTAGTTACGCGTGTTACTTATCCAAAAGTTTTCCTTTCAGTCATATTTCTGACGGTTTGACAATCTCAGTTGTAGCACAATACAACACTGCCTTCCTTAGTACAGACATAGTCTAGTAAAGAAGGCAGGGCACAAAATGTAGCAGTGCTAATCGCTCCCTGTGCATTTGCAATATTCTTTTATAACTGTGTATCTCTACTACTACATTTCTATTTCTTTTGTCAAATTAATTATGTGCAATAAATAAATAAATAAATAAAAATAAATAAATAAAATATGATACACATTTTTTTAATTTTGTTCTATCACTTCTGCTGCGAGCGTGTACAAATACGCCATTAGCGTGTGTTGTTGGCCTTAATACCTTTGAAAATAAAAATGTAATGTAATGTAATGTAATCTAATAGATGAAAAAAAATGTTAGTAACAGTGAATGCAGCCTTTCATCTAAAGCGACTTCAGATTCGAAATGTTTCGCATTGCAATAACCTGCATTGTAAAATAATTTCATCATTTTGTAATACTATTTACACAATTTATATTTTCATTTGTCCTACTATCATGTCGACTTCTTTGTGTCTCACGTCAGTTTTATGTGAAAGCATAATGGAAGATAAGGGTAAATATCTGAATGTTAAAAAAAAAATAATTACATGTAACATGTAACAGTAACATGCTAAATTAAACTATGATTAGACAGCGTTTAATTTATATAATAAAATGTACTCACTTTTTTTAACCTAATAATTATGCGTTTTTGCCTTGACATTACGAGTACTTTATTGACATTGACAGATTATTGAAAAAGGAACATTTGAAATCACACAAAATTCATTCAATCGATCTGTTAATTAGTATGAACGTTTTATTTTATTAAATTTAATGTATTTATAATACATATATGAGATAATTTTAGCTTTTCGCAATTCTTCTCCATATAAACTATAACCATGCCAAATATCACACTTTTCTGTGCGCGCAATATGCTCAAAAAGGAATCCGATGTTTTTCCTTCAGGTATTAATATATAGATTGTTTGCGTCTAAGGGGCATATAAAGTGAAGATTAAGAAATATCTTTCAATGGGATCGTGATATATCGTAGGAATAGGCACATTTAGAGGATATTAAAAAATACATTAATGACAGCGTTTTGACATGAATACGTCTAAAATTTTCTTTTGTAAACTTAAAACAATAATAACTAAATAATAAATAATATTAATGAAAAAAAATAATAAATTATTAATAATAATACCTGAAAATCCATTAGTGTGTAGAGTTGTGTGATTGAATATCAGTGTGTATAAAATTATTTTTTATTATTTTTCACATGTCTGAACTTCTTTCTTTTGTACTCACACTGTGAAACTTTATAAATAACCTTTCTTAGAACAGGTAACTTTTACCTGGTTAGAAAAGTAAGAGACCTTATCAAATCGGCCAGCATGACTGGTACTCAGGAACTCGATTTTTTTATATTTGGATATTGTATTTATTTTAGTATTCATTATAAAACTGAACATTATGTTGCCGATACCTTATTTTGTTTAATAAAAACTTTGAATTTGAATTTGAGTTTCGTATTGTGGCTCGATCGAAAATCAAATTAATGAAGACCGTGGCACGCTGTTATTTTCCGCAGGCTTCGCCCGTATGAAAATTTCCGCCCAGTTTAACTTTTGACTTAAAATCTCTCGTTTTGATTTAAATCCTTTTTATTAATAGGTAATCAATTACGAGTTTATTAATTATTTGCTACTATCATTTTTGGCGATTTTTTTAATATATAATAATGTATAAATATAAATTATACTCAATGACTTACTCGACTGTAATCATATAGTATATTATATCAGAGTTTTTATCTGTATTTATTGTGTACCATAATGAATTTGACTTTCCTATGTTTAGCATAGGAACATTAATGGCAGGTGTCTCGAGACCATTCCCGAAGATTTAATGAGCTGTTTATGTTCCCGATTATTAATTAGGACTTATATGAAAAAAATGCGTAAATAATTAATTCTTAAATTTATTATTGTTTTTAAAGTGCTGTTGTAAATTACCTTTTTTATACGTGGCGCGATAGATAGCGTAACCTTGGTTTGATTGCGCACATTGGGCGTTGATAGCGCGTAGCGTCTATTACAAGAACCGTGTAATATTAAAACGTAATGTTTACATTTATTTTTCTCGGATACCATGAATTTTGATATACCGCTCTAACAAATAATACTCAAAATCCCAGGGTCAATAACCTTGATTTTTTAACTGACTGATTTTTACAGATCGAAAAAAAATATGCGAACGACTCACAGCAATAAGACAGAAAAGGACATCTTTGCTATCACAAAGAAAAAACCGAAAAAAGACAGAATAAACAAACCATTTGTAGATTAACTCTTCTCTTGATCACACAACCTAAACTACCTAGGTACGCTGAAAATAAAATGATACTGGCAGCAAAAATATGGATTGGCAACCATAAAGTATTGTTGGAGCAATAATTACGCTGGAGATACACATCGATTGTTGTTAAACTTACTTGGTTTCAAGTACCATAATTTTCTCAATGTACTTAAGTACCTACCATAATTTTTGGTTGCCGTTAACATAATATTTATCTATCGCTAAAATACACAAACGTTTAAAAACAAAAGTTACAAACGGCTAATTTCAGGATAAGCTGTTCAGTCACACCGCCATTTTGTTTTGAATTAAAATAAGATGGTAACAAGTAAAAGCAACAAAATATTATGTTTCTTGCTTCCAAATTTACATGTAACTTCGTTTTATTTCGTTAGCTGTTCACCCACGACGCCATATTGTTTTGTAATCATAGCACAATGTTTTTTTCGAAAATATTTTTTAACTACCTCTCTTGCTGCCATAGCAAGAAATAATTTAACAATAATCAGTCTGTACGTACAACTATACGCTTTGATTACACTTATGTTCGATTAGCAAATTTCATGCTGCGTATGCAAATTTTTAAATAATTAAAAGTTTTGCTAAAATATTTTTTTTAGTGTATAATTTTTACTTTCATATGTTTTTTGAGATCTTGGATCGCTTAAAAATCTACACGAATATTTAACCACCTACCCAACATCAAGTCTCCATAGCTTAGTATTTTAGCTAATTCGTACGTGTGTATAAACATACGTGCACGGAATAAACAATAGTAGCACAGAAGTTTCGCTTCAATAAATTCGATTACGATGGGATCGGTAGGTAGCGTTACCTTTCCGTGTGGTCGTTTGCGCAATTCTTAGCGGAGGAGTAAAATTTCCTTACAAATAGGCCCTTGAAGTGGATTTATGGGCGCGCGGGTGCACGAACATCGGCCGGGCCGTTTATTGCTTGAGCGATGGGCGGCGGGTCCGAACGCCGCCCACCCGGCTTTACGGCTTTCACACAATCGCCATTCGTTGCCCGCAGGCCCGAAGTTTGCTGGCCCGTTCCACCGCCCCCCGCCTCGCCTCGGTTCGCCGAGACCGCAACCGGCGCGGCGCTACAACCGGTTGGGCTGCGTTGCGGTGCAAGGTTGCAAGCCGGCATGGATAGATTGTACTAGATTTGTTTGAACCAGAGGTCGAAATTCGACTGTTATTCATTAAATTTTGTAAGTTTGAGCATTACAAGGTTCTTATACCTACTATTAAGATTAAGATTAGTATACCTACCTATAATTATCGTATATATATATTTATTTTAATTTTGTTGTTTTACGTTATCAGCGAGCGTTTACAAATGCGTTATAAGCATGTGTTGTTTGCCTTAATTTCCTGCCATACCTATGAAATTTAAAATTTATTGTTAGTAACAGTTGACAAAAAAACACAGTTTGTCAGTTTTAATTATTTCATTTGAAAATGAGACTTGATATTCAAATAAGCATAACATGTCATTAATAATTATCGTTGCTTGACATTACAATATTGACATTGAGAGACTATTGAAAAAGGAACTCTTTCTGTAATTTTAAATATCATATGAATCTATGAGAAATAGTACCATTTTAAATAGCGTAGTTACTTTTCAGGAGAGCAAAAACTTTTATAGGTACAAATTTGTTCTTATTTTTAATTTTCCTCATTAATAGATATATACATTATGTATTATCAAACAACCACACATCCATTATAAACATATCAAACATATCCGAGTAAAAAAATAATGTAATATAAAGCAATTTTATTTATTTATTTATCTTTGCAAATTTTATAAGAGTAATAATCTAATGCAAAATATCTTGCCCAATTATGTTATAGTCTGTGCTGAGGAAGACATTCTGTCTATTACTTAGAAGTCTTGTTGCCGCGTTGAAAAAAAAATGAAAAATACATGAATGCTAACATATCTGAATGTATACAAACACACATACATAGTATTACTATACTATATACTAATACAAACCCATAAAGGAAATAAATATTATAAATAAAAATTACATTCAAACATACTAATACATCTTCTTATCTTAGATACTCTAATACTTACTAGATGTACTACCTACTCTAACTATATATTTATGCCAACAATATATCTCTCATATTAAACTTTACCTTGGAGAATTAACAATTTTCTCAAAAGTTTTTTAAATCGATTTCCTATCGCAGGACATCTTTGTGTCTAGGGAGCTAAAAGGAACTGTCTAGGAATTTGCTTGTCTGGTTTAAACTATGTTGTATTCGTAACCTTTCACGTAGTCTTTTCTTATATATTAGTTTTATGTTTTAAGTGTATAATTGTCAAATGTCTAAAACTCCATATTCGTTAAACAATGCCTCAGTAGCTAGCTATTTGTTTTTTTTTTTTATTTATAACTCGAATAATATGTGCTTTTTTTAAGGGTTTTATATTTTTTTCGGCATGCCTACCCTACCGAACTATGCCGTAGCATCAAATAGATTGTGCTAACGCATAATACACATTTTTTAGTGTTTTTGAGTCCAACTTGGTTGTTTGAAAGTATGTATATGTTTTTATACTTATAGTATTTTTTCGATGCTTTCATGCGCAGTTTCAATGATGGATGTTAGTGTGTAAGAAATAATCTATTTATAATTCATTATTTTATATGTGTATTTTATTGTATTATTTATATTCATTCTATATCATCATATTTTGTTTTCTTATAATTTGTTTTTTTGTTTTTTACCTATTTTCATTTAAGTCAAATTTTAAAATAATAATATCTGTAACCTAAGCGAACATAACTAAATCTAATTACGTCGAAATATATTTTAAAAAACAAGACTGAACTACCTTCTTTGGGAAGTAACTGAGATCACCAGTGCTGTAGTGTCCGAAATCTAATCTTTCTAATTTATATTCAGACACATAATATATAATATACATAATTTATCAGAATATTAGATGGAATTACAAAATAATAAAATGACACACAGAATATTATATGAAATTCATGGTTATTTTTTAACATATTTATAGGAGGCTACTTTTCTCTAAATAAGGGGACAGTGTTCATCATCAGTTCCTAAGTGCTTTAATCGCCTTTCTGTTTGTTCTTGATTTCCATCAAAGTGGCTTACACAAAAAATATGTAGGTATGTTAAGTGCTTTTTGAATTATGCTTCATTCTCGCAATGTTACGGAAATACCTTTCAGAAGAAAGTTCGTTTCCTTTCCCCCCCCTTTCTCCTCAACCTTCTGGCTTCTTTCCATTCCTCCGCCTTGAGAAAAACACCAGCAATTTTTACTTTTACCCATACGTTCCCGCTCAGTGGTTTTTTTATGATTATTATTTTCTTTTATGAACACTGCGGCTCCCTCGCAACGAATAACAATGAGACCTTTCCCGCCGTACCTACTCCCCTCACTCGTTCCGTCCCTCTCCGGAGGCACTCGAACCGTGATGCTGTCCCGCTCGGCCGTGTGCAATGTAAGTTAATGTGGCTTAGGAGCAACACACCTTTCGTTTCCTCCGCCCGCTCTCAGCTCTCAGCTCTATCGGCGCCTAGACGAGTACTGGAACGGAAGGAATTTTAAATTACACTGCGAACCTTTCATACGCGAACTTATCCTACCTACATCCTACACAGGATGTTTCAAAATAGGCCTAACCGCCAAATCAATAGCTTTGTATACTTACTTCGCTATTTTAACTGAATGGCTATGACACCCTAAATTATTTAACGAGAATCTGACATCTTACAGCTAGGCCCTACAGGCGTCCTTGACGGCATCTTCCCCCAGACTACTCGAGCCTGTGGTACCGACTTGCTATAGGTTACTTCATTTTCTGTCTCCCTGCGTACACCCCTTTGCCTGCGGCACTTTTAACCCATTCGATGTATGTTTTAGATGGCCATATATGCGACGGTGGGTTATTTTTTAGTTCTGAGCAGATTAAAATAAAAAAACATACAATTTTATTGACTTTCATTGAATTCATCATAGTTTTTAACACCATTATATTTTATTTTATTTTATAAATTGTGACGCTCTCCTAGTAATGAAACAACACGGAAATTCTATTTTAATTTAATTATTATTATTATAATGTATACTAATCGTTGTTTTATATGTATATTTGCGCAAATAATTACTTTGTATTAATTTTAACTGACTAATAACTAATACGTTCGGATAGCCGTGTTGTATTTTTTTTTTATTAACGCATCGGTGACCAATGCACAAAATTTTTAGTTACCATTAATTAATATATCAGGTTTAGCTCTCTATACATGTAAATATAAATAATCAAAGCTTAAATTTGTGTATTTCATATTTTCGTTATTATTATGGTTCAAATTTAAAATAGTTTTTCTTTCTTATTTTATCTTACTTAAATTAGTTTAATATATTTTAATATTAATCTTTATACCTTTAACTATCGTTGTTGTCAATTGGATTACTCTAGTTTAAGGATTGTATACTTGAATTTATATTGGCTTTACGTCATTACCTGTATTGTGTACAATTTCTGTGGGATAACCACAATAAATAAACACGGACATAATATTTTAATTTATAATATTTATAACCACGCTGAACAGTATTTTACATTTTTTCTATTTGTGCACATATATGAGTTTGTATTAATTTTAATTGGCATTTATAAATAGTATGTTCCAACAGCCATGCTGTCAATTTTTTTTAAAACTCGAATGATAATTTTTTTGATGAGCACTCTACCGAACTGGCAGTTTAATTCTTCAGTACTAAAAATTCATTGGCTTTATTATTATATATCTATATGATCCGATCAACTTTCGATGTGATCTAAACGGCTATAGTTGTTTTTCGAGAGCATCAATCTTCATACAAAAATTCAACTCATTCGCATTTGTACTTTTCCAGTTGTAAGATGCAACGAACAGAAGGACGGATGGATAGATAGACGTTTAAAAGACAGAAATGCATGTCTGTCTGTGTCGAAGATTAGAAAAATTACGTGATCTTCGCTAGAAGATTTTTTTGGCTTCTATACGTGCATTTAAAAGAAGCTACTATCTCCGTCCTTTACAAAAAAAATTAAGATGATGTTAAAATTTATGATGAATTAACCGGATAACATGATACATTGTATGTTTTATTTTAAACTAAACTATTTAAACCTAAAAAAATAACTCACTGTCGCCTCCATAACTATCCAAAACGACATCGAATAAATTACAGCTTAGATCAGAAAAATATAAATCTTGTATTTTGAAATAGCATATGTCTAGGCTATTAAGTAGAAAATGGCACCAGACCTAGTAAAGCAAGTGTAGAGTCCGTTATAGAATATACTGATATTAATGACTAATTATAATATTTAGGGGTTACTATTACTATTACTATTTAGGTGATTTAGGAGCGAGGAAAAAATAATATTTAACAACTCGCAGCCTACGCTTATAAACAGCCTTGGGGCGAGGAAAAGGGTACAATAGTACGATACCTTTGAAGAGCATTTCTGCGAATCATTCGGGAAAGAAAAGAATTGACCACAATCCCAATGTTCGTCACAGTCTTATATAAACTAGTTAATCTGAATTCGAAACGCCTTCTACTTAGTGGCTCCCAATTAAGAGTTGAAATTAATTCAGATGGACTATCATATCGACTAAAACGCCTAAAGACATGTTTGCTATTCTCTGAACTGCTTCAATTCGTCATTAGGACATTAGGTTAGAGGATCCCATACTGACGAACAGTAGTCAAGGGTAGGAGGAACCAACGTTTTGTATGCCAATGGCGATTGTCAAGTCAAAGAATATTAGCTGCCTATAGAAACTGGACTTCTTTGCGATGAAGTCCGGACTTCTCGAGTGATTTTGGAGCAATATTACTGCATTAACAAAGTAGTGAAGCTTTACGGCCTGTTTTCTATTTCTGTAGAATAACAACTCTAAACGAAGCGAAGTATCATAGTTTTCCACCAGAAAGTTTAGCGGTAGTGTACGCAATAAATAGATTTTCCATTTGTTATACTTTTGCATTTTGTTTGTATTTTAAATGACACTGCTCTATGTGTGTCGCGCACATTTATTGTTTTGTATTGTGTGGGATACCGTTTGGAAAAGTTCTTTTTAGAATTTCTAACAATATTGTTATTAAAATTATTAGTTAATTGGTACCCTTACACAAATAAGGATGAAATAATTCGCCATCCGCTATACCTCGATGGCTGTTTCCGCGCTTATCCATAGTGAGGTTGATCTAGTTCCAAAACTGTAAATATGAGCCGATCGCCTGCCACCAGTCTACGACCCCTGCATCGCCGTCACTTTTGCCACCAAAAGCGATATCACATTCGATATATATTTTTGGAAATTATATATAACAATCGACTTAAAATATAAACTACATGTATATCCATATTTATTTGTGATTATTATGTACTTTTATTTTTCAAATGTTTTCGACGTGGTAACAAGACTTTTTTAAATAATAGTCAAAATGTCTTCCTTAGAACATGCGATAGCCCAGCTAAGCAAGATATTTCGAATTATACAAACTGAAGTTTTAAAACATATGCAAGAATAATAAATAATAAGTAAATAATACAACTTAGAAATACAAGAAATTTATTTTAGTTTATCCCATAATTATTTAAGTAATTATGTACATATATCTTTGATATAATAATGGTATTGTTTTCGCAATTCGACAGTCTGGCATTTGAGTTCCAATTGGTTATCTTAAATTTAAAAGGTGAATTGGAGGTCGTTTAAAATACTAAAAACTACGTTAATGTGTTGAACTTCGCAAGAATGCTACTTATTACAAACTAATGATGGTTATCAAAAAACTTAGTTTAAGTGCAGTCTGCAGATTTTTGGATAAGTCTCGCATGACAAATACCGTAAAAAAATTAAGTAACTTCAATTCCGAATATTGAAGATGTGATAGATGGTTAAACGCGTTAAACCATTATTGAAAAAGCAGTCTGGTATCATTTCATACAACTTAAGCCCCGCCTGATTAACGGAAAGATGCGTAACTTGTCTCAATCACGTAAAAATGTTTTAAAAAAAACTTTTTTATGAAAAAAAGCTCACCATATCATAATTTTAATGACAGATGGTAAAATGTTTTAGGATTATATTGAAAATTATTTACAAAATTATTGCAGAAAACAACCCATTTAATGTTTCGTTTACCGCAAAAATGCGATCGTATCCTCCGTACTAAAAAGAATGTTTTCATTTATATTTCACATTCAAATCCACTAATTGCAAGAAC
Source organism: Neomicropteryx cornuta (assembly GCA_020383195.1). Classification (NCBI taxonomy): domain Eukaryota; kingdom Metazoa; phylum Arthropoda; class Insecta; order Lepidoptera; family Micropterigidae; genus Neomicropteryx; species Neomicropteryx cornuta. Next base: position 42,647,916 of record JAHKQU010000018.1, read on the forward strand.
ACCTTGAGCTTTCCAGCCATGATGGCGTATTTAGAAATGCTGCTTCAGTCGTTCACTAAGTAGCAAATAAACTGACTAATTATTTCGAAGGCGGTAATACGTCGAAAAGTCGACGAATTATTTATTTGTTGCGGCAGTGATTCTGACAGCGCCACAGACAGCGCTTGCGCACGATTCGAGCCAACGCATGCGAGGCGGCGGTCGGCAACAGGCGAGAGTTGCCGAGCGGGGCCGATGACATCCGAAGAGGCGCGCTTGCGTAGGACAGCGTTCTACCGCCGGCTAGGCGGTATAACGCTGTATATAACTATATAACGCTAACGGTATATATTCATTATACATATATGTACCTGATCATTTTATCATTTTATATTTTATCATTTGATGATAAAATATTTTTTAGCTTTCGCCATTCAGCGTCGTCAGAAAACATATGAAAATGACGTTTAAAATGCAACCTTCATAAATTCGAAAATCGCATTTTCAACTAAAAGAAAAATAGCCTTAGGAAAAATATTTATTGAAAGGCAAAATGAAGGGTCTTAAACATATATTCTGTAATTAAATAACAATCAGCAATTACCGACCGAGCAAAGAGTAAAACCTGACGCAATTTGATGATTATGATTTATTTAGGCTTTCGCCATTCGGCATATACAAAAATAGCATTCAAGAACAGCTAAGCTATTATAAATTGTGTTGTATATTTGAGGCGGACTAAACTTTCGTAATGTTAATTAGACATACGTACCACAGTTATGGTAAGTGTGACCAAAATAAAGATAATTAAACATTCAAATGGTTTAATGGGTACATTTTCCTTCTATAAGTACGATAAACATTGCCCAACATTAGGACCTCTAGACGTTAGCATGATTAGGAAGGTTACATTTTCATTCATTGTCATATACCTATGGTCATGGGAACATAAAAAACATTTGAAATTAACTCGAAATACGTATAGTTTAGAGTCTTACCTGAGTGTCTCGAACTAGGGACCATGGCTCATTCATCCGTTCTCCCCTTCCTCCGAACATGTTCTGAATCAAATATGAAGTACACACACATTAATCCCTTCAAAATAAAATAGCAGACACATTTGTATTTTCATACAATTTATAACCCTTGTACAATTAAAATTAAATAAAACCTATTTTTTATTTTAAATTTATATTATTATAAAATGATTGACCTAAAATATCTTTGAAGAAGTCTTTCGTAAACTCTTAAAATGTCTTAACCTTTATTTTAAAAAATATGTATTTTTTAATGATTTATAAAAATTTTATACGTTTTATTACACATTTAATATGAAGTTTTTAGGTCGAAAGATTTCTCTGGCATTTTCAAAATTAGAACATTATCTCTAGTTCTTATGAAAACAGCAATAGTTCTTATTACATACGTAATATATGAATGGTGTAAGTATAATCTAAAATATTGTGTTTTATATTATGTTTGAATATTTTAAGTTGCAGTAAAATGAGTCTCTTAATTATCAGAAATCGATTTATTCAAAAAACAAAAACTAGGTACTCTACTTTGAAATTAATTAGTCAATAAAAGCTAGTTTTTTATAAACACATTTGTTTCAGAATGGTGTAGAAGTGTGTATTTAATAACAAAACTTTAATTAACATGCACAGTCCTCCAAAAGTACCCCATCGTACACTCATAGTTACAAATGCACATATATAACATAAATATGTAAATTATATATAAACAAATGAGGAATACAATAGCTTCAGTGTATGTGCGTTTTGCAATGGCTTGCAAGTCCTGAATAGGAAGCCAAGCATTCTGTGATTTCTCCACAATTAGTTCAATGTGCTTGTTATAGAGCAGCTTAGAGTCTAACATGATTCCAAGGTCGCGCACGCTGTCTGTTTCCATTATAAAGTTATTATTTATAGAGTGTGTGCAATTAACTTTTGTAGTTTTGCGAGTAAATGTTATTTTATGTCATTTAGCAGCATTTACCTCTAATCTGTTTTGCCGACAATACTCAGAGAGCCTATCAATATCTTCATGCAATTTGAGGCAGTCATCGCTACTTTTTATTGCCAGGTAGATTTTCATATCGTCGGCAAATTAATTGACTAAGCTGTAGCGGAAACAAATAGAAATATCGTAAAATTGAAAACTAAAGGACCCAAATGCGTACCTTGTGATATTCCTGATTTGGCAACTACAACGTCTGACCTACAGTCACTAAGAATATCTAATTGATGTCGATTAGTTAGAAAAGAACATGATAAGTCGCTATGGATTCCTAAAGTTTTTTAAGGAGTATGGAGTGATCTATTCGGTCAAAAGCCTTCGTTTAATCAGTATAAATTGCATCAACTTGGATCCTCTTGTCCATGTTAGAAGGTAAGTATGTGGTGAAAGAATTCAAGTTAGTGACTACGGATTTCTGTGGAGGAGCACGTGTTAACTGTTAGGCATACATTTTACAACGGCTTGATAAAGTCACATACCTACATTTTTTTCAAAAGTTACAGACCACATATACACTATATACAGACCGAATTAGCATTATTTTAAACCGAGTGTATAAATGTGTTGTTTGACAAATTCTACATAGTGACTTAAACCATCTATACAAGCGAATCAAAGGTACCTATTTCAAAACTAGGATGGATGGATGGGGTCAAATATTGAAAACGTTTGCTGGTGCCGTTGTCTGTTTGGACCACAATATGTACTAGATGTAATAAATACTTTTGATTGGAGTGATTGGATTGAAGCAAATGTCACCCTGTTCACGGACTAAGGCTATAGAACTACAGGACCGATTGTGATAATTATTTTTTTAAAATGACCACGACAATGTCTTCTGTGCATAGATACCAAAAAGTATATACATTTGATTGCGCAAAGAATTATAAAAAATGGTAATCCCTATGGAGAAATACATTTATATACTAAACTCCGCTCCAATGAATGCCGCAGCCAAGCAAAGCGGCGTCCTAGTAATATATACTCGCTTAACATGATAATAATGTCGATAATAAGTACTTTTACCAGGTGAATACGCAGATCTGTATTTACCGGGTAAAAGTACTCGGATAAGCCTAAAGTTGCACAAGCACTACCATATCATGCAATGGCTTTAAAACATTCAGTAGAATGTACAAGCCTACATAAAAAAAACTGATGAAATATGACTTAACTAATGTACATCAAAATAGTCAAAAAAGAATGGATTTTTGACAGGAGATCCTCCTTCTCATTCGATTATAATAATTGTTGTAATTAACATGAAATGTTAATTACTGTTACCATGAGGTAATAGTGTACAATATTATTATATTTTACCTGTCTTACACAGTATTCTCTGTTCACAGGCCAAAAGCAAGAATGGATTTTTCTCTCCTATAGGTAGGTACTTATGGATATAAATATCGCCTGCGCATATCCGAGAGGGCGGCGGCGAAACTTTTATTCGGAAAAAGTCGCTGGGGAGCCGAAAGAAAATGTTACTGCGTAACGGGATGACGTAAAGCAAACCTGCGAACTTACACGAGCTTACACGGGATTGTCTACAATTTTGTGGGATATGTCACGTCAAAGATGCGGATATACCGAACTAAAGTAATAAATATAATATACATATTTTTAAAAGTAGCAGCAGTGTTAAATGTTTCACTCCTGAAGTCACATTTATTGTTGTTCACCTAAGTTGTCATTCTTACTTCTTAAAGTATTAAAGTTACAATTTTACTTACGCTAAATACCTAATGTGAGTAACTTATTTAATGTTTAACTTACGTTAATGATAAAGATTAATACTGTGTTTTTAAAAGTCTTCGTAAGTCAACTCCTATTTTTAGCTCGCTACCAAAATGGATCATCCTCTATAGATTGACATATTCTATTATAAAAAAAAGTTTTTTTTAGGATCCACTATTAGGTTATAAATATATTCATTTCAGTTTTTTTTTTGAGTTAGTCAGTGTAGGCCATGTGAGCCCCCGAAACTATAAAAAAGCAGCAGTTTTTCTAATATCTTTGATTCAATACCTACTAACCCTAATAATATCGAAATGTTTGCTTTAGAAATTAAAAAGATTATGGTAGTTTTTTTATTTACTAAAAATTAAAAAAATATATATTTTTAGAATCCCTAAAAGTAGCCCTTCCAAACGTTATAAAATAGAAAAAACAAACCTATCTTTTTAAAAATAGGTTTATTAAAAAAATCTTTTCAGTTTCTATTTAAATTTCATGATAATATTTAATTTCCCGAATATATGCGCGTCAAGTAAGGCCTAATTTGCCCTAACTTCCGTATCACATGGAGGGTTTTATTTAGATGTATAGAACCCTAAAGAAACGAAGATATGAAAAATTATCTTACTTAGTAGATCGGATCCCAGTGAGAGATCTAACAGCTTTATTTTTAAAAAAGAAAATTTAATTCAGAAATCGGTTACTTACACTCTTGTTAAATATTTACCAGTTATTGCCGAAACGGATTAAAAGTCGACTCGTGATTAAATTATAGAAATATAAAATAGTATCAAGTTAATTTTTTTTGTTTAACAGTATGTTTGAATTCCCTATGTTTTTTAGGAAATTTGCAAATTGCTATAAGGTGCAAAGAAAATAAAATAAAAATGAATGAACATGTGAACTATTTCTTATGTTGAAATGTTATTTTTTTAAATATTTCCCGGACCCATCTCTCTCTCTATTTATTTATTTTTATTTTTTAAAAATACTTACTTAGAAATAAAGAAACTCAGCGTAACCCTTCTCATTTAATCATTATTTAACATATAAAATATAATTGTACAAAATCGAATTTGAAATTCTAATTTCGATGACCTGTAAACATAAAATAAACAAAATAAATTTAGGAATTAAAGGATGCCACACATTATTATCTTTAAGAATAGACTTTATGGCAGAATTTTGATATTTTTTAAAGAGAGTAAATTTAAAATTGATCTAAGTGGTGGTATTCTCTGCCTTGCGCGTGCTTTTAAATCGTTTTTAAACACTCTGTATCGTTGTTGGTTAATTATGAAAAACATAATTAAATTTATGTCTAAAAACTTACTTGAATTAGCATCTTAATAATATAAATTATGCTTCTCTAGTTTTATTTTTTAGATTTTTTTATTCTTACATTAAGATATTTACGTTTAAACTTTTGTTAAAATGTATAGAAAAATACGAACTATTAGAGGTTCTTAACTTTTACACAAAATAAAAATGTAACTTATTAATTACATAGAAGCCTAGATATTTAGGAGATAAAAAATACCTTGATAAAAATTTATCTTTTATGAGAGAGTCACAACGCTACAGCATTTGTATGGAGAAATAACCGGGTTAAGTCCTCATAATCGAACTTTCTGAATGGTTTACGTATTCATGTTTCCAGGACGTCTGTAGCGATTGCTCTAGCTTGACGGCGCAGATAAGTTGAGATGCAGCGTTTCGTGGCAATTCGGGGTGCGGGGACGGGGAAAAATTCCAGGGGCTCGTCGAGTTCGGGGGCTTCGATGACAAAGTACAGTGACGCTTTCAACATACTCACGGCTGTATGCGATGGCGGTACCTATATCCGTCGCGTCGTCAGAGGAGGGTGAAGAGAGGGCGGGGGAGGGGCGCTTCGAGCGGTAGCCAAGTCTTGCGTCGACGACCGGACTTCCGTCCTCACTTCCGTTACTCAAAATTGGCGATATCGCGTAAATCCGATCTATCCGATTTCAAGTCACCCTGGGTGAATTACGCTTTTGATTTTTCAGTAGAAAAATTTGGCATTTTTGCTATTCGGATAAAACTTACAGTGAGCTTGAAATTCGGTGCTTTATTTTTATAGGGTATCAGGTTTTATTCTCTGCGCGGTCAATACGCAATGGTTGACTTTTATTTAATTACAGCTTCAGAATATAGAAACTAAAAAAATATAACTTTTCTATGTTTTAGACCTTTCATTTATCTTTCAATTACTATTTTTCCTAAGGCTCTAATATCTTTTATAAGAGAACAATTTAACTAAAAGAAAACTATTAGAAGTTTATCATTTTTTAAATTTCTCTGTAATAGAAGTTAATTTAAAAAAATTGCCTTTACTTTGTTAAAGACATAAGACCAAGGTAAAAAATATGGATTTTTTTAAAGGGTTTATGGAGACGTTATTCGTTAACGTTATTCAATGACTACCAAATGCCAGCTATGGAAAGAAATGTCTAAATAAATCGAAATGAATTTATCCTTTGGCTTCGCTTAGAGACATTGCGTAGTGGTTTTCATAATTACTTAGCCATTGTACCAAAATATGAAGGCTATGCACATACAAATAAGGAAACAGCTGATTTCTTTTAAATAACGTTTTTCGGCAACCTATTTTTTAATAACGTTCATGTGTACAAAAAAGAAATGTTAACATACTTTCAGTATTTTTACATTTTTATAACCGAACCCTTTTAACTTATTGGCCTACTTATGGCAAGAATGTATTCTCTCAAAACAATTATATTTATTATTTATTCATTTCTGGAACATTCACCACGCCTGACCTACAAAACTCTGCCAACTGCCGGTTCTAAGTTAGACGTTTTGTAGTAAATTGCCGGCATTGCATTACGGTACGTAATTAGTAGATACCAATGTCCGATATTATAAAAGATATGCATTTTTTATAACAATTCACGTCTCTTATCTTAGTTATCCGTGTATTCTAAACCGTAATTTTTTTCCATACTAACATTATACATTCTGAATATGCAGACTATTATTACCTACTTTTAAAACTCTATTAATTCACGGAGCTCTAAAATCCCACGAAACTCGCGCATATGTAGGTAATTTAAAAAGGGGTTATGTTAGATATCTCTTTAGCCGTATAGGTTTAACGCTAGGTCGTATATTCTACATCTAACCGCTTGTAAAACAGAAACACTATGACGTTATTATGTATTTTGAAAAACTTAGATCAACTTGCATCTTTATCAAATCAACTTTATCATCATCATCTTTATGAAATCAAATCAACTATGCTTTTGTAGTTTTGTATTCAGTCAAAATGATATTTATGACCGATGTTTTCATTAAATGTTTATTTTATTTATTTATTTATTTATTTATTTAACAGGTTTCCCCATGTACATTATAATTACAGTAAAACAAATTAAATTACCAAAAGAAAAACAAAAAGCATTAAAAACAAAAAACAATAGCATGAAACATACTCAACTAAAAAATTAAAATAATGCCTCCAGGCAAACATTAACACATAAATAATTCACGCCGATCCTACAACGGCGCAATAGAAAGCAGATTTTTAATCCCATTGGGCGAACAGACAAAAATATCAATCTCCACGGAAATGGAATTTAATAATTCGACTGCTCTCCCAATCGGACTATACTTGTATACGTCGGTGCGACACGCTAACCGCTTAAATAACGTGTGCTTCCGCGCTCTAGTACGACGGTCCGGAACAAAGATACCAATATCACCGAGTATTACGGGATTCTCGATGAAACCGCTAATAACCTTATAAAAATAACACAACGTATGGATTTGTCGCCTAAACTCGAGTGTGTTAAAGCCTAACATCCCTAATACGAATGCTGATGGATACGTATTAGGAAACATTTCTGGATAATATCCATACCTACGGAGATAAAGGTATCTAAGGAACCTCCTCTGAATCACCTCCAGGATATTACCGTAAGTAACCTCATGAGGACTCCAGATAATGGAACTATACTCCAATATGCTCCTCACGAACGTGCAGTATAAATGTATGGAAAATCGCACACTTTTCGAGATAACTTTTAGACAAACTAGAAATTAAACTATTTAATTTTGTATAATATTATATAATTATGAGGTAAAATGTTATTCCGTATTAGTCACAACACTATACACACTAGTGTTTGTATAAACAAAACCAGTTTAAGTCCTCTTAATATTGTAGCCGAGATTACTCGCTTAAAACGTTTGGTCAACCATTCTTACAATTGTTCAACCTTCTTGAATTACCAGCAGGACATTTGAACTAAATTTTCATAAATGCGGGATTACCCCATTTATCAATTAAGTGACATGTAAATTTTTATACTAACTTTCCCAAATTGATTTTAAATCATTCACTCAGAATTTGATATCAAACCTCTAGTTTCTAGTTTAGCTCTATAATTATCTCGTGTTTGAAAATTAAACGTTCAAAATTTCTTTCTTCTAACTCATATTTGCTTTAGTTTGTTTCTACACGTTATTAGTCATGGCATGTTACTCAAATTTCTTTATTAGCCAATCAGACTACCCTAGTTTAAGGATTGTAAACTTAAATTTACATTATTTTACAGTGATTGTATTATTACCACTATTTTAGCAATATTTTATTTGTCCTTGATAGGATACGTCGAACATTTTGCAAATCTGAATTTTCTCGATATTCTCGTCCTTTTTAAGAGGTGGCCCAGCCGCACTAAGGCGTATCGATGTTGAGACACAAAGTGAGAAGCAAAGTCGAGGAGCGTGATTGTAGGCCGGGGGGCATGAATATTGTATCACCAAACTTCCTATCGACGATGTTGAGCCCCGCTTGATAAAAGCTTCGGGTTCGTTAGGACGAAACGCTGGCCTATCCGTGATGACCCGTGTCACCGGCGCGCGGCGGCCGCAGACAGCCCGGGCTGCCCTACCATATACCATGACCCCAACTGTCTGTCATACTCACTCATACACTATCACGGAAAACAGACCGCGTATTCTACACTATGCACACAGAAGTGAAACTTATTTAAGCAAAATCTTCACACACACGTCGTAGGATATGACAAATAGTACTAGTAAGCATTTTGTATTTCATTTTATGCATGTAAAATAAATTGTGTTTTAGGTAAGATTAAGAAACCGGCAAAAAAGACAGTGTTTTAGATAAATCTATTTAAAATGTATTTGTATATATTTGATGAATATAAGTTGCAGAAGCAACTTATATTCATCAAACAACAATTCAACAATCAACATTGCCAGAAGGCAATGATGAAATTGAAAATTGAATTGAATTGACAGGTTAGTTTGGTGAGTTAATTCTCAGAGGGTGTATGCAGTAGCGGTACCTTCATAGAAGCTGAAAAGCCGGTCTTGCCTAGATTTTTAAAGAAAAAAAACCCCAAATGTTATATATCTGCGCTTTAATATAATATTTTATTGTCTAAATTATATACAATATAAATAACAAAAGCCTCTGGAGGGGAGGGCTCCCACCTTCAATAAGGCTTGCCTACTGTACAAATTCAGGTCACGTCAATGGGTATATTTGGTGGAATTTTTTGTTATAAACTTGCACTGACAACTTACGGAGGTATCATGGTACAGCAAAATCACTGAGGTTTGTGAGATCGCACTATAATTACTAACCATAGATCTGATGGCTGTTGAACAGCTAGAGTAGCTGTACACATTTTGTGTTGATATTTTCGACTAATCATATTTATTTAAATATCCAATATAAAATTTATTAATAATACATATATATTAGGTTGTGATATTTTATTCATTTTCAATAGAAGTAAAAATGTACAGTTTATGTGAATTAGTAACACCTCACTATGCAAAAGCCTGTATCAAGGTGTTACCTATTTTAAATATATAAGAAGATAAAAAAAGCGCGAGGTCTATTTTAAAGATCTGGCATCATCTGGCACCATTTACAATACAATACACAAACATATATTATGAAACACAAACGAAAGTACCTACAGTATTAAGTCATAACGAATAACTATTGTTTACTATTCACCACTTAAATATGAACAATGTATTATTTAGGTACTCGGTGCAGGTACAATAGACAAGGTCTATAGCGATGTTGCATATAAATAGGCGAATTTAACGTTTTGTTGTTTGCTGACAATAAAAGTTTATTCTTATATCTATTAGTATTACAGATTTACATTTATTTCGAAAACGGTTTTGTTTTATATTTATTTAATTTTTATTTTAATAATTAAGATTTTTCAAAGAATCACAAATTTATCTGTCGTGGGAATTTAGTAAGATATGAGTTTGGTAGGTCTGTATGTTTTACCATAGACTGTAGTTATTATTATTGATTTTTTTTAATAAAAATTGAAATACTGGTTTTCGAAAGAAAAAGTTCTTTTATTCAAAGTCAAATTTATTTTCAGCCTCTCCCCCCTCCTCGATCTTACACTCATCTCGACCACACCTATCACAAAATCTTTCACATTCACATTCACGCTTCCTAATCATACTTACTTTTACTTCCATACAAAAGTTTAATTTTTCCAAGTGAATTGCTGTTATTTACCTATAATATAGCTACATATGAGCGCGTTGAACGTTTTTAAAGGTTAACTATCTCTGTATATTTACCTAACCTAACCTAACATAGTACATGTTTACATAGTACATATTATGAAATAAAGTCCTCAATAAGTTCGTCTTGACTATATTCGTACTAATCTCAGTAACCAATGTATGGATTTTAATGGAGGTTACCTTAATTTAGTAGCATCTTTAAGGTAGGTCTACAATAATATTGAATATCCCACTGATTTCAAAAGTTTTTTTTCAGAGTTTGCTTCGATATGACAATAAATAAAGCAAACAGCTGAAATTGAACTAAACCAAGAATCTATTTCTCTTGTGTTCAAAAGAGATCCTCTGTAACCTACGAAAAGGAGGTTAAAATGGTATAAACTGTTAATAAAGATTTTGTATGTTTTAAAAACGAAATATCCCCTTGCGAAGTTCGGACGAGCATCTAGGTAAAAATAAACATCAGGGCCGCGATAGCGGTAAACCTACCTTATTATATATCATCAATGTTGTATTTTAAATTGATTAACATAGTTGTAAACAGGTAAACTCTGACTAGAATATGAAACATAAAACAAATAAGGTAACTAATTCTGTAGTTATAACAAAACAAATCCTACATATACATACAAGATAGCATTCGACCAGATAAATTATATCACAGATAAGCTAAATATTCAACGGGAGATGTGCATCGCCGAATAAAATCAGCACGAAGTAGACGGGTTGAAAAATTGTAAAAATTAAAAAAAAAAACAATATTCGATAAAAAATTCGTCAAAATATCAGTTTATGCGTCCAATAGTCGGCAAGCCTGTCTGTCATACGAGCTGTTCAATCTCCGTTAAGAGATGTTTCATTGCGTAAATTTCTTTTATTTTATTGTTCATGATACATTACTTTACAGGAAACCCATTGAGTAGCAACAATAAAAGAAACCATTGAATGTAATAAAATATAAAAAAAATATATATTTTACGTAAACTTAAGTTAAAGCAGAGAAGGGTTATTTTATTACGTAAAAAAGTTTTCATATCGAACGAATGTTAAATTTACCTTCAGTCCTTAGGCTTAACATAAAGGGAACTAACGCAATGAACCTAGTTTTTAAATTTGTATAAAATAATAATAATTATTATTATTTGTAATATTTATTTTATTCTATTTTCAAATATTACCTATGTTTGTATTCACTAAATGTACTCGGCATTTTAGGTCTGCGAGTCTTTTTCACTACATCACCAAGGTGAGTTCCCTAATGGAGATTCTATTGACCAACATGCTTAATGGTAATATTTTTTAATATTAATAATTTATGTAAATGTTTATTTTAAAAAATATAATTTATAAAATAACTTTTGGTTCCTGACTCTTTCCTTGATAATAATATAACGGGAAATTTAATTAAAATAAAATAAATGTTTTTTTTATTGAAATTCTAGTCGAAATATTTTGTGGGGTATTCAATAAAGTCGTAAAAGTAATCATCAGAAGCAAAATTTCCTGACTCGATTTTTGAAATATTCGAAATTCAAAATGGCCTGAACCTGACGGCTATTTCGCAAACATTTTAACAGCGACCAATATCATAATATAATGAAGGTTACTGCAAAAAATTTGCAACCTACTCTCAAGTCAAGATTAAACGCTCTCTTATAAAATTGTTTGATGAAAATACAACGAAAGATAGTTAAGTAGGCTAAAATAAGAATAAAATACGTCGTTAGATACTACTAGAATTTGGTGTGCCATTATTAAAAATTATGTAAATTATAAGGTAAAATGGCATGACATGATTTGTGTAGTGTGACCATAGTGTACCTAATGATATTCGAGACGGATATGTTCCCCTCATTGGCGACTATTTGTGGCTTTGTCCTGGGTAAGATTAAAATAAAAACCACTTTGTATTAACAAATGAGGGAAAAAATTATGAAGTTTTTTTTTTTTTGATTAAAAAACATCCCCGAGCAAAACCGGAATGGGACAGTTACTATTTTTATAAATCGTGTCGGTCATATTCAGTTAGTAAACCGGAATGAAAAATCTTTTTAAAGACTCCCTATATAAATGGGATATTAATGGTTTATTTCAAAATCCAGCATATTATAACGATACTACTGATATCTTGGTACCTATGCACATACGATAAAATGTGGTAGTTTGGTATGGGGTTATATATATTTTTTTTAATAATACATATTTATATAGTAGGTAACCAGCAGATTTTACTAAACTTTCATACCTATTCAACTATTTATTTATATTATTAAAATATGGTTCCCGTCTAAAAGTATTTTATTTTTGTTGTATTATGTTTGGTGCTATAAATATAATTGGATTTGGAAAACAATAATATCTTATTTTTATATATACAGAATTATACAAAGCATTTAATGAGTTTCTAAAAGAAGCGTATTTCGTATTATTATCCTACTTATAACTGAAACGTTTTTATATATTTTTTATAAAATAGTTGTTTTAACAAATATTTATTTGCGTAGATAACCACGTATAACATTACACTGTCTGTATATTTGTAAATTAGGTCAATAGAGTAAATCTAAAATTTTTAAAATGAAAAACTAAGTTTTTTTGTTTATTTTTATTTACGAAAATGCTTGTATGATTTTAAAATATTTTATTGCATTAAACAGCGGCTAAACATCAGATAAATTTTATATTTTTCATCAATTCTATCTTTTTGCTAATAATTGTATATTATTGGCTGATAGTTTTTAAAATAATACACTAACATTCTTTTTACCAATTATTTAATTTATGTTTTTTTATTACAATTTTTTTATTACAAATATTTACAAATTATTTAGAAAACATAGATCCTTATATCAAAGAAACTAATTATAAACGTAGATGAGAAACCAAGATATATTTTACCTGATATTTTAGGTCACTTGATATATTTTTTTCAGTTTTATTTTACTTTATCTCCCCAAGAATATTTTCTTAAAAATATATCTACCTAGGTACTCGTAGGTTACACTCGTACACTTTCATAGTTAAATATCTTCTTGTTTTATTTATTGAATTTTCGTTTAAATTGCCAATAGAATGACATAATTTAATCTTATTAGGAAAGCATTTTATTAATGAATTTTGAAAAATTTGCTATTACTTTATTTAGAGTATGCATTTTATGCATTTGCATTTAAAGTTGTACGATTTTTAAATATGCAACAAACAAACTACCATTATCAGTATCATCACCATGATAAGTTCATAATTATCCATTTCATTATTTTGTGAAATGAAATACAGTTTTTTGCAATTTTATTATTATTTAAAATCAAACCATTAAAATTTTTAATTGATTTTTAATATATGTATTTTATCAATTTATTTTTATTACAATTTTTTTCTGTTTTATTTGTTGATCATAAAACAAAACTACTGGTCTATCCATAAAATACCACTTTTATAATATTGTTATGTAACTAAATATCTCCTAAAATAATAAATTGGTATTTTATAAATAGGTATATACGAATATTTTTTATAAATTTTACATATATTAGGTGCATGCATATTAGCGTGTAAACTTTAAATAAAATCTATTTTTTTTTATTAAGAAAATATGTGATGCAATATTATAAGTAATAGAATAATTTACTTAATAATGTAAAATATTCATTTATAATAGAAGTATTTTGGGGCTTACCTTACAAAGTGATCTAATAAACGCATAGCAACGCAGGTTATTATAAAATTATTAAGTTAAAAAATAAATTAAATAAAAAAAAAACTACGCTGCAAATAATATTTATGTAGTCGACCACATGTTCGCTTGCAAAAAAAAAACTACTTAGACTAATATAAAAAATATACCTTACCTGCATATGCCCATCATACTGAAAATAAACGTCATTATTTAAGTTGTCATTTATATTATCAGATAAATAAAAATAATTACTAATTAAAACTCATGTTAGAATAGTTATTATTATATTGTAAACATAAATATGTACTTCTTTTTATTAGTTCGTTTTCAATGGAATTTTTATTGTAAAAGTTTATTGAATGATGTTCCATAAAATGTTTTTTTATTATTAATATCCTAATATGGATGAATTTGTGTTTTTTGCTATAAAATTTCTTGAATTTGTTGCTTTTTTGCAATAACATTTATTTGAACTTACTTATTATTAATACTTACTATTAAAATGTTAGATTAGGTTTATTGGTGTATACGTATCTTTATATTTTGAATATGAATACTACAACTTATTTTATTTGAATATTTAAAATAAAAATCATTAGTTACCGCCATACGTACCGTGATATTTTTAAATAATGTCATTTGTTAGAAAACCTTCCAATGTGAACAATATTATTAGAGTCAACTCCAAAATTGTGATATAACTAATAATGATATAATTAATTGGATAATTGTCCACTTATTTTATACTACAAAAATAGTAAATAGTATTCCTATTAAAAATAAAACCATATTGAAAAATGACATTATTTGTAAATACACATCACTTAAAATAAATAAAACTATTATCATCCTTAACTTCCTAATATTATTATATAAATTTGAGTGGTGTTTGTGTGCCTGTAATGTTTAAAATAATAAAAGAAAATATTCCATATAAACATGTATAACTTACCGACGGATTCGGCACGCAGCGTCGCGGATCCGGACTGCGGTAGGTGGGGCTGTACCGCCCCGGGAAGCACCCCGGGGGCGCCATGAGGCCCCCGGAGGACTTGACCTTATCCGGGGAGTACATGGCGCAACTGCCCCAGGGGTCGTCCTCCAGCTTCAGCACCTTGGACGGCGAGTGGTACTGGCGGTCGAAAATTTTGACGGCTTTACGCGCGAGCGCTCCGATTTAAAACAAAAAAAAAATTATGTCTCCGCGCCGCGGTCGGTAGAGAATGTCTCACGAGTTTTATCAGTTTAGGCGCATTCTATCTCGCACACCGACATAGTAGTTACCGGACTGATGCGCGACACGTCTTATTCGGGAGCGCTTGGACCAGTTAATCCACCTGCCTCGAAATGCGTTTCAGAAGCACGAAGCACTCTCGAACTGAAGGGTGGAGAAGGGGTGAGGTCACGTGACGCGCAGGCACACCACGCCCCCGACTCTGCGACGCCGCTCTAACGAAAACCACCCTTACACCGACGGCACACCGTCCATAGTTGTACGGACTCACTCTTCGATTCTAAAACGTCGCAAGCGCCCATGTTCCGGCGGCACAAAGTACTTTTCGACGCCGATCTACCCTCTGTGGGTTTGGTTAGTACAACGGCGGGACTGAGGTTAATACATTCATCTCATTCTACCGTTAAATGTCTCTTTCTTGCCTATCTTTTGCACAGGTGGAGCTGTTTACATCTTCGTTTTAGGTGCAACAATAACTTTGTTAGAAGTTTTTTAGGCGTATATAACCATTTTCTTTGATTCATAATAATTGCTTGATGATTGAAACTGTTTTTTTGAAACCTTTATACATAAACATTTATATAAAAATAAATAACTTAAAACAAACTTTAAATCAATAAATAACTTTAAATTAATATTGAAATAAACCTATATTAAATAATATAAGACTATACTTCCATACAATCGAATCTCTTAAATAACATGTTCATGACAAATGGAAATTTTAATTCGTTTTATGAATTGAATAAACGTGCAGTATATATTTATAGTTTTCGTTAACTACCCTTATTTTTTTTTTGTGTAAATATGAAAATTAAACAAATATTTTATCGAAAGTATAACATTAAAAATAATTACTCCGAATCTAATCTTCATTACTTTAGTGATTAATTAGTTCGTAAACAGATTTAATTTTCCTTATTCTCGTTCTATTGAAAAAGACGAGATATTAAATAATAATAACTTTTTCTTCAATTTATGTCGCTTCTTAAACTGCTCTAATAGCAACCTGGCCGCATGGCTGACTTTAAAATATTTAGTACAGAACGAAACCACGAATTACATAGGTAATAATATTAAATACGATAGATACCTACACTATTAGCTTTTACACTATAGTATTTAGGAAGTATCTAATTTTTTAATGATAATAGTAATAATGCAATAGAGTGTTAAGTGTTTAAAATCTATATACATAAAAAAGACTTACGAATTTATGTATATTGTCCTTAGTTCCATGGCTGAGTTTCAGGTGTTGGTGTTGGCTTTCAAAACCTGTACACATTCTGAAAAACTGCGTTTTTTATCTGCATTAGAAAGTATATACCAACCTATCCTCTCTACTTTTTCTTTTGCTTTTGTTTTCGGTATTCCAGAACAATTCGGTAGTGGAATACTCTTCATAGGTCAGTATATGATCCTTTTCCTTTAGGTAGGCTGCGAGTTGTTAAGTATTCATTTTTTTCCACACCTACTAAACTCAACAGTATCACCGTAGCTAGTTCCTAAAAATTGTAATTACCTAATAATAAAAATAAAAGTTCGTCACTTTATTTTAGAAAGACTCATTCTGCATAGAAGAATCACGTGACGAAAACGCTGCTAGCTCCCTTACTATTACGTCAAACAGCCAGCGGACGAACCGCGAGTAGGCCAAAATGCCATTGTTGTGTTTAATTTTATTACTATCTGTCTATGATACATGCTTTTTTTTAAATATTTAGATATTAATAAATATGTATATTCCTTGGATTAATAAATTTGAATAGTCCGGTACTTAGAATAGCGCATCTAAACGACACGACTGCAAAAAGTGATCATTTATATGCGTTTAACTGTTTGTGTCCATAATTTGTGCAATAATAATAATTAAAAAAAATTAAATAATGTGATTATATTTTATGATTAAATGAAATGAAACAACCGTTAAGTCTGAAATAAGCCATGAAAAAATTGCCATACTTTTACCGTGCGCATCGCAGTGGCTTGGTAGGAATTCAATAACGTGAAGCGCGCGATCAATTATTATACTTATCATGAATGAGATAAATATAAGCTTTTAAAAAAGCAAAGTTGTACGCGATTGTAAAATGTACTGTCAAAGGCACTCAGAACTTTACCCCGACCATTTTAAGTTAAACTGAAACGCGAAACAGAAAGAGATAGTACTTATGTGTGTATCATGAGAACCACCGCTTTCGCATCTACGTATGAGTGTAGATGAGGTTAGGATTTACATATTCATTCCTACACTTTGTCAAATCGGCTATCAAGGTAAAGTTTCATTTGCCCTCAACCGTACATCTTTTCTTTTCTTTTTTTATGTCCTTCTCTCTATCTAATCAGATATTTAATATATATAACTAGATAATAGACGGATTTTAAAAGTCGATATCTTGGAAAAGTTGATCTTATGTGATTCGCATGATACACATTCGCTTATATTTTTTTTTTCATATTTTGGTATTTATTTTAAAATATTTCAATATCCTTTTTATTTTTTTATTCATTGTAAATTTAACATAGTTGTAATTTAATTAATGTTAATTTTAAAAAATGACTAAATATAGCTTTTTATTTTGTAAGAATCGGATTATTAATTAAAAAAATTGCAACGTTTC
The DNA here is from genome assembly GCA_020383195.1 of Neomicropteryx cornuta. NCBI lineage: Eukaryota > Metazoa > Arthropoda > Insecta > Lepidoptera > Micropterigidae > Neomicropteryx > Neomicropteryx cornuta. Next base: position 42,665,767 of record JAHKQU010000018.1, read on the forward strand.
TATTTTACTAATCAATATCTGTCAGATATCGATTAAAGTTGAAGTGTGGCGTGTGGCGAATCTTGGAAAGTCAAAATATTTATCCGCCTCAACAGATAGGGAGAAACACATTTGCGTGTGCGTAACAAATGTCTAATTTATACAAACACATAAGGGTACTTGCGCCACTAAATATATTCATATGGCCTGTGCGTTTAGTTAACACGTTTATTTTTTTGTGAAATCGATATTTTTTAAGTTATTGTATTCATCAACTAATTGAACAATGTATTTTTTACTAATACGAAACAAAAACAATTGTCTTCAAAACGGAACGAAAGTTAAGATTTTTTATTTATTTAACTAACGGCGCATTAACTTGCATCACCACTTGCCGCCTTGATTTAAAGCGTAAAGTATTTTTGATTTAATAGAGACGTGCTTTTGGTAGTTAATACAGCGCGAGAGTATGTATTTCCCAAAGTCAGGTCATTAAGCTATTAATAAAAAGTAACTAGTTTGAAATTAAGCATTAAAACATAACTAAATAATTCGTTAATCCAGCGTATGGCGCAATCGCTTAAAACCATGTCTCGGGATAAATATGAGGTCTAAGGTTTAATTCCTGGTCTCTCAGGAATTAATTTTGCTTAATTGGGTTTTTTATTGAAAATACTACATTACATAGGTACATTAAATAAAACGAACAGTTTTATAGTGCAATTCATAAGTCAATAAGTTTCAACGTTAAATCACTGTGCAGTTATAAAGCCATTGTATCGAATATGCTTTTCTTATTCTTATACAAGATATCCCGATACCTAAAGGGAGTGTTTATATTCCCTATTACGAGTAGGAAATTATAAAAAAATGACGAAAGTAATTCATCCCTTAATTAATTATTTTTATTAAAGTGCTGGTTAAAATGGCATTAGCATGTCAACACGCGATCGATATCTGTAGGCTGTCATCGTATTATAATACATGTATTATCGCGTAAAGTTTACGGTTTTTTTTTCTCGGAAACCATATGAAATTTTATGTCATCTTTACACACAATATTTGAAATCACAGGGCCAATAAGCTGGATTTTTTGTACACTTTGCGGCTTCAAATAGTAACATTTTCTGATGGCTTCAATAGCCATCATCAAATGCATAGTTCCAAATTTGCCTGGGTTGATCATAATATAATGGTTACCTACGTATTCTATTATAAAGCTGGTGAGCTGTTCACCTTAGCTAAGAATTTGACGGCCTTATATTCCAGTTTATTCCAGTGAATTAAGTTTTCAGTTTTCCAGTTTTTGAGATAGGGTTAGATCTAAATGCTCTACTGCATAAGATTCAGAATTATAATAAAAAAAATGGGTGTTTTGTAGTAATAGTAACATATTCGTTCAGAGAATAAATAATAGGCAATACATACCAAATGACACACACACACACTTATGGTCCTGACAGGCCTTACAAAAATTTCGTGTCACGGTGTTTGATGAACTCCGAAACTAAAAAACCGATTTTAATGATTTTAATCTTAGCAATTTAATCCAACTTGAGAGATGGGATAGTTTTTAGGATCGAAGCGACCCTTGCAGGGTGCCGCAGGCACAAGTTGTTGCGCTCCGAAGGCACCGTCAAAGCCGTTAAATAGGTAATATTTTTTATTGTTACATAATATACACGTTGTCCCAAGACCATTCTAGAAGACTTTAGGAGGGCGTTGCGTAACCTATTATGAGTAGAAATGCAAAAATGGAAATTAACACCATAATTTATTATATCTTTTAATAGATGGTGTCAATTTGATCGCAATGGCCTTGACACTGTTACTGCGTACGGCGACAGCTGAGAGCTTTTTTTTTTCATTATGAATTTTGAGAAAGTTTTTAAGAAATCACTAGAAATCGCAGGACCAGTGACCTGTTTTTCTATCGGGAATGGTATACATTGTAAGACTGTTTGCTATCAGGTACTTCGTTGAGTTGACCTTACGTAGGAAATTTCGAAAGTTGGTTTTTAGGTGAAAAGAGCACGCATTACTCTTTAAAAGGGTAGCTCGGATATACTTAACTAACAGTATTATAACTTATGTTTAATTGTATTATAATTCCGACTAAGACCTTTTGATCCTTTTGCGAATAGAAAGTGGACTATCAAAATCATATCATACGGCTTTAGATTATCTCCTTGTTAATATCCCCCTTCGCTTTAGATACTAATAATAACTGTAACCGGCAACAAACATCAGTAACAAGTTCCCAATCCATGTTTATAAAACTGCCATTACAAAGGGCTTTGAATAGTTGTGCGTCAGTTGGGGTGACGCAAATATCTGGGGTGGCAACGAGGCGATTCACACCGGCGCAATATTCCTTACAACCAAATAAATTAAAAACATTTATGTCTTACGACATATTTTAGATTCCGATTCTGAACATGTCAGCTGTCGCAACAATAAAATTTATTTTTTGTTACGACAGCTCAACTCGGTTAAAATTTGCTCGGATGCAGTTAATTAACTGCATCCGAGCAAATTTACAAAAGAGCTAAAAATATGTAGTGAATTATATGTATATTATATGTGAATTATATGTATATTATATGTATATGTAGTGAATTATTAGTGTATATGTAGTGAAAAATATGCAGTGAAATATGTTTCATAGCCTATTTTTCATAGTAGTATAACTACATCGGCCCCAATTAGATATTGAGGCGCCTACATACCTGAATGCTACAAAAATGCCAATTTTACAGGTTTTCAAAAACGTTAAGAGAGATATATATCTCACAAGAGATATAAGTAATCTAGTTTATTTACATTAAATATAATATACTCTGGGGAATTAACCTAAAAAAAAATCTTTAAACATAATGCAAAAAATATAAACAAAAAACAAAAACATGAAATTATTGAAATACCATTTTTTGATGTAACTCGTAATGAAGCCAGAAAAATCACATATAAAATAAATAAAGTTTTATGAGGGATTTACCTACTGAAAAAAAATAAACTTTATGTGAAAATAGTAAAAGTATCATGAAATATATGGTAAACAAAAAAAATACAAAAAGAAATGAGAAATAAAATAACAACATTTGCCCGAAATTGAAAAAAATTGTTTTAATTATGAAAATGATAATTTATGCTAAAACTATTTAAATTTTCAGAAAATATATGTTTTTGTGTTATTATTTAAAAATAAATGGATTTAAAAAACATATACATAATTTTTTCAAAATAAACTAAATGCTATCAATATTTCATACAAAATGGCCGCGGTTTGTTATAAGGGCCGTTATGCCCGTCATAGAGACCTTTCCGGTTATCGTTCAAAGCTGTTTTTATGCAACAACAATTTTTAATAATTATTAAGTCAGAATCGTTCAAATGGTGTCCTTCGTTCACGTATGTAGTCACGCAATAATATGTATAGATAATACAATAAATATTATAATAAATAATACAGTATTTTCACATATATTTTAAAATGCAAACCAATATTTCCATAGAAAAATATCACAAATTTTAACTAAACTTTTTTACTATATAATCTATATTTAAAGTTTATAAACATTTTTTTTTATAGTGTGTCAGTCTGAAATTAGAGTACTCGTTATGTTCCGCGCTAATGTTAAAAGTCCAGTTGAAAATCTCTCTCATTTTTGGCAGCATATCTGAAAGGCCGGCAATTGTTACGCGCGGTGAATTGGTAATTAGATCAGTCTGTAATATAAATAAAAAATAGGCCGGGTTCAAATCCTGACAGGCTAGATTGCAGGTCACTCCTCACCTTCGTATTAAAGTTTAAAATTTTTAAAATGTTTCAAATCTTTGGTTGGTTTTCCCCTATCGCAGAAAAATAAATAACGGCTTCATTCCAATTTCGTTTTTTATTTTTGGGGTATTTTTACTTGCGTGGGAATTGAGTGTGAAAGTATTCGGTTTAATTTATTTTGAAGAAGAAATCATTAAATTAATTGATTAATTAATTACTTCATATTTTTTTACATTAGCATGTCGGATTATGCAACTAGGCAACGCACTCTCTTCCGAAGAGATACTTGAATCTGGAGAATCTTTATCAACGACACTGCTACACTATAACATAACAAAAACTTACGCTACTTACAAATAAGGCTTCAAAAAACCGCCGACCAAATAGCCGACTGGTTCCAAAAATGGCGAATCGACATAAATCCCGACAAAAGCCATCACATCATATACACCAGACCTCGCATAGAACAAACACATAATCACAGCCCGCAACAAAGCCACCGGAGTAGTAGCCCAGCTATATCCCATTCTGAAAAACAGTCATCTAGTACGCCGACCTACGCATGCCTCGTCTGGGGCTATGCGGCCACGTCACACATTAACAAAGTACAAATAAGTCAGAACAGAGCATTCAGACTAATAACAGGAGCCCCGTGGTTCGTCAGTAACTCACAACTACACAAAGACCTACGCATGGACACGATAGAAGAACATATCAGATCAACATCAATAACTTTCTTCAAAACTAAAAAACCCAGAGATATCATCTCAACGTGTCCTCACAACAATAATCTCAGATACATTAACCAAACACACAGACTAACAACCCAACTATATTTTTGATTTCCTCTGTTTCAGGACTCCAAGAAAGACATCCACTTTGTCCTTCCCCACTTGCAGCCTTCGGCATCCCTGGATAATTTAAAATTTTGTACAAACCTATTTTTCATTAGAATCATTCATTTCTTCCAAATTATATTCTTTTCATTTTTCTTATCGCTTTATCACAGAGATAATTTCAATCGGTAGTATATCGCCTCTATCGCGGCACTACCTACCCGCCCATAAAAAGGTAAAAAAGGAAATTATTTTTTTTATTTGGATTTCCACCTCTTAATTTATTCTTATATTTTTTTTTTGGTATTAAATTATTTCTAATGTCGATTTTTTCGTATGCGTACGAAAAAATGTGTACCTTGTCCAAAGAAATTTCAGATACAAAAATTCACTCTAATAATAATTGGTCCTGCGATTTCTAGTATTATTTGATTAGACGCCTTATCATGGGTTCATCATGATTAGGAGAAAAAAATGTAAGCTTTAGGTGAAAAAAGTAAAAAGAACATGTTTTTGTTGTGAGCGCTCAGTTATCGCAGTACGCCGCAACGATGTTTAGGCCATTTTCGATCGGTGCGGCATCGGAATTCGCGTGCTGACCGAATTGACACCATCTGTTAAAAACTATAATAAATATGGGGAATTTTCCATTTTTTTTAATATCATTTCTCCCTCATAATAGCTTACACAAAACAAAACCTTTAGTCCTGGGGAATGGACTTGGGAAACCTGTACATAAAGTATTTAACCTACAGCTAAAATGATTATAAGTAAATATATTTTTTTATTAATTTTACAAATAAATGAAAAATTTTCACCTTTAGTATTGTGAGATCGTAATAATCAAGTGGTTAAGGCATAATTATTACCCCAAAGGTCGCGGGTTCGAATCTGCACATGGTGATACCATTTTTAACGCTTCATTACCACCTTCTCCCCTGCCCCCAGGACAGGCAAATTCGGCCTAGTTAAGTAGGGAAAAAAAATGAGATGATTTAACGAGTGACTTACGGACATGTACAGGTTGAGCTTAAAGTCAGCAGTATAATTTTAAGAGATGATTCTGGGCTTGAATCTGAACCACTTTCGCTAAACAAGTCTTCATATAGCTAAAAATATAAATACTCTATTGAAAGTTCGGTGAGCGTATTTTGTGTTTCCTGACTTATCCAATTGACCTGCATTACAAAATTTGCGAAACTACCCGTCTTCACTGTCATCAATAGACTATTTCTTCCGTATTTTTAGATCTGTTTTTTACATTATTTATAAAGTTGTTGAATAATTGATGTCCAGAATCATACCTTAAAAGGATCCTGCTGACTTTAAGTTTACGCTGCATAGGAAGTATCTTTATTCACTGACCCAAGTGCATGCTTGTTCCAAAACACTGACGTGGAGAGCATACACTTGCGTAGTTGCACCGCTTCCGTGCACTTGCCAACAATACTCGTAAAAGGCGGCAAGCCTCAACAGAGGGGCTATACCCCTTCAGTCGGCGCGGCCACCCCATCCAGAGTGCGTACTCGTATTCATGGCATAGAGGCCATATGCCGTACTAATTGAATGCCAGTACGAAAACATGAACACTTTTCGTGTATTTATTATCATCTGTCATAACGGGAACAATGCGTATGGATTACGCCGACTATTTAGTAGCGTGATTTATTCAAGGGGCGTGCTCTTTTGCCATCGCGCTATCTGTACCGCGGCGCGGAATAGAATTCATCTTTGAGCGCATCGCGAATTCGCGTCGGGAAAGAGAAAAATACCGTAACTCCACGTAGATATACCAAATTTCTAAGATTGTTCATACATCTGGAAAAGCGTTCTTTTACATTTTTGGTTATATTTGTTTCGCGGATGTCCAGATCATTTTTCTGAATCCTATCGAAACCTGTAATAAAATACAACAAATATGTATTTATAACAAATGATAGTATTAAGTGCGATTTTCTTTGGACACCTTAATTTTTTTTTTAAAAGGAGGTCTATGACCTTAGCCATATATAATTATTTCAGGCCCTACTCAACTAGGCTAAATGTATGTGGGTTTAATTACACAAAGCAATGTTATTATATAATAATATCTGCTAGTTTAGCCAAAATATTAAAATGAAACCGGACGTGTACTTTCGAAAAAAATATTTTTTAAAACAATAAACCCGATCTAAGCCGTGTTTTCAAATTCTTACGACCTTGGTAATATACAGTTATTTTGGCCCCTACTCAACTAGGCCAAATTTGCCTGTCCCAGAGTCAGGGAAGATGATGATAACGGATTTGAAACCGTGACCTTTGGGTTAATAGTCTTAACCACTAGACTACTACGATCTTATCCTACCATATGCATTATTATGCTTTTGTTCGTTGTAATTGGGCTATATCAAAAACAAACTTTTCTCAAAGGGACTGTAAATTTTAAATATTTCTAGATGAAACTTCTAGATGAGTCTATCTGTTACGTTTTCACGGCTAAACCGCGGAACAGATTTTGAATAAATTTGACATAGGGAAGCTACTTTTATCAGTATTATCCGCTCAGAGGGTGAAATAAAGGAAAAAAGATTTTAAAAAATTTTGTTCTAAAATTCTAGAAAGGTGTTTTTCGGTATTATGGAAAGCTCTCGGAATTTGTAGGTCACTAAATATTTTGTGTTCTCCCGTTTGTCGAAAGATCTGGCTCAGTATACTAGTAGAAGATTAGGCTCTGGTATAGATTTTCTCTCTGATCCAACGGTTTTTAGTTTTTTATACTCCCAGAGATGTTTAGAACTATCTCGTATATCAATGTATGCTGCAAAACATGTCTAAAACTTTTTCTATTTTCACCTAATGTTGACCTAGCACCTACCTTTTCCTAAAAAAATATATATTTATTAATGACCTTTTTGGGACTACGACTTATGACACCCTTTCAGTACTCTATATACAGGAAATAATTGCATTCTTCATAAATGTCATAACTGAATACCCACAATTTATACAATTTGTAGAAATTTGTGAACTTAAAAATTAAATAATTAGTCTTGCAATTTCAGTATCAATAGTAATAGGTACAGTGTAAAAAATGGCTTTGACTTTTTAAAATCACTCATCCTTTCCATCCACCCACATTTCCTTCTTCTTTACAATTTCATCACTTTATGGTGAACACTTTGAGAAGCACATTTTACACTGAAAACACCTGGAATTTAGTCAATTTACGAGTGTCTTTAACTTAACGCAAGCTTTATTTATAACGGTTGTTAATAATTTGTCATTGTTCACCGACCTCGTTCCCTTGTTTTACGCCGGAAGGAAACACGCTGGCGATCAAGAAAATCGCTGCGCACCTGTTTCAATATATCTAATTTCTATTCAAACAAGTATAGGAGAAATATTCGCCATGTCATCACAAATTATTAACGCTACGTTGGGACGTGGGATATATCTTTTTATTTTTCGTGCAGTGGCTAGTCTGAATTTTACAGTTTTGTTTTAATAAATGCCCCTGTACAGTTTTTAAACCATGAGATCGATTTCTGTTCAAGTAGCAGCCACATTTCCTCTGAGTCCACAATATCCAATATATTTGTAGGAATAAAAATAAATAAATCAAAACGTGTTAGGTATAACCTGTATAAATAGTTTAAATTATATGTGTTTTTTAAATCAAACGAGACAATTTCATAATAAATTATTTTACACAGTGCATTTATCACAACATTTTCAAAAAAGAATGCAAAAATATTTTTAATACAAAACTTATTAAGGAAAATACAATTTTATTATTTGTAAAATTAATTTAGCGATTATATGAACTTTTCCTTCATATTAAAACAATTTTAAATTTACATATTTTTTATTTTGAAAATAAACCCTAGAATTTGTAACGCGACTTCACTTTAAAAACTGATTTTTATTTTGATTCTTACAGTGTCAATATTTCGCTAGGTTTACAGTGAGAGGGGTCGGGTTCAACAATAGGACCCAAAAATACAGTGTATGTATTCAATATAATTTTTTTTTTAACCAATATTTTCAATATTTTTTTAATACATAGATGATATTATCTTCTAATAAGTATTAATTTTGAGTTTGTAAGAAACATAAGAACGAAATAGGATGAAAATTACGAAATTTTGAAATGTATTCAGTATGAATCAAAGTTATTTTAATATCGAAATCAACATTTAAAAAAATATATATTGACTAGGCCACATACATTTCTTTAAGACTTACTCCTCTAAGCTAAATGTGCTTGTGCAACAGTCAAGTAATGAAGCGTTAACAATATTATGACTTAGTGCGGATTCGAACCCGCTACCGCTGGGTTTTTTTGTTTTTTTACAGGATTGATACCACTTCATTAGACGAATAAGTGCGAATGATTATGCTAAAAACAACTTTGTATTTTTTATAGTTTTTTGGTATTTGTGTGTAGTTAGTGTTCGATCCGAAAAATACTTATGAACAGATGGAAAATCGTAGGGAATACTTGTTTCCCCATACATTCGCATATAGGGGCATATAGAAATGGGCATCTGACTGCGCTAATTGAACAATGAATCAAGCCGTATGCATATTCGATTTAACATCGACCATAAACTGACACCGCTTGCATTCTATTCTGTCTACGTTGGCTTTTCATTTTAGTGATTAGCTAATTAGCGCGAGTATGCACAAGGTCTTAAATATTTTCCTAAATTGTATTGCTTATAACATTGGGCTCGCTTACAACTTGTGCAAAGGAAAGATTATTACTATTTACTTATACGTTGCAAAGCACCCTTGCCGTAGGTCGAAGAATGAACGGGTGAATATGTGCAAATTATGTTTTTTTTTTGTCATCGAATAATTTGAACGAATGAAATGGAAAATATTTATAGTAGCCTGTAAATGAATGCATTATTTTTCACTGTAAAACAATGTTAGGCAAAGAAGTTAAAGTGCAGGTGTGAAATATTAATGGAAATTGCTAGTTTTATCAAAGTTTCCGTGTCCTATGTAAAGTATGTCAATTAACATTATTTTAAAACTAAGTAAATCGTTTTAATGATGTACCCCGTGAATCAAGGGAAATTCGTAAGCGAGTTAGGCGCACGACTATGTCGGGGTGGTCATATATTTACCAAGCGGCCCTACGGAAATTAGTATGCCGCAAACGGTAAGTGCCGGAAACGGACAATTGCCATTGATTAAGGTGAATTTACACGATGCTAATAGCAAAAATCACGTTTATATATATTTCGTAATGTAGAGTGACTTTTATTCGCTGTTTTATTTTATTTATCTTTAATGGAGAAACCAACCATTTTACACAGTACATATAAAATAAAAAAATACATTTGATGGATCGATAAAAAACTATGTAAAACTAAGAATAGGTTTCTACTAACAAAAATTATTAAAGTTAATAACAAAAATAACAAAACCATTTTAAATCTATATATATACATATCTACTACACGAATTTATTTTTATTGAAGTATAACTTCTTTAGACATTATGCATTATACATTTTTTTCTAGGCATGCTCATTCAGTTAGATTCGGATCAATACAGATCTTTCCTCGGGGACCAATGGGGGCGACGCCATGTCTCATTCGGCTAAAGTCGTTGCTCTGAATTGTAACGATAAATAAGTAGTCGCGGAAATTTGTTGAATGCAGACGCAAGTATGGGGTGATAATTTAGAGATATAATATAACAAACTTAATCAACTTCCTTAGAGAATTTTGCTTTTAACGCACGTAACCACAAAGTACAGCTAAAAATACGATTGTTAAAACAATACAATTTATGATAACTTTTAGCCAATCGATATCGTAGTATATCCTCATTTCAGGTTAACTTCCAACAATGGCATAACTTCCAACAATGTCACTCCTCTGCGCTAAGCACAAAAAAACATCGTTGCAGTAATCATTACAGGTAACTAAAGCGTATAAATAGTTACATCGTAAATTTAATTTAAAAAAGACTAATCGCTATTTATTCACAGCTAAATTGGGAAGTACATTGATGCAGTTATTAAATACTTCATTTCAATCAAAAACCTATTTTCTTCGTTAGTTATCCTAAGGCAATTATGATAATTGTTTGAAATATTAATACATGGATACTTTGTAATATTAAATCGAAATATTCATTAAATTGTTTTACCCTACCGATTCAGAATTACCTTTCAAACCTAAACTTTTTTTAACCTCGTTTTGATGTATATTTATAAGTATAATTTAAGTAGGTTGTGGTATACATTAAATAGCTCACTATATTAAAACTGCCTGTGCTTATAAAATAACTATAATTTTATAAAGTTATTAACCAAGTATGTTGCTATCGCGTTTATGCAGAAGACCGCATTTGCTTTAAAATTTCAAGTTTAATCCCGGAGTTTCACAACAATCAACAGTTATCAACATTTAACAAAAAACAGAGATTTCATTTATTATTTATTTCTCTTTCATTAACTTTACAATTTTACACCTCCCTGTGACGGTTTAGAAATTATATATTTTCCTAAAAAATTTTGGATTGTGGAAAATAATCGAAAATCGTACTTTTTCAGATTCTTCATGCAGAAAGTTTTAAGGACATCATCTCTGCTTTACGTGATGTTTCATATTTGGTCTTGATGACAACTCGAGGTTACCCAAGAGTACCTGAGTTAACGCTGCCTGCTTGGTCTACTATGTAGCTGTTAATTTGCAATGGAACTCAAGGTAAAGCAGCTAGGTTAAAATGAAACAAATTTAAAAAAGTGTTTTAAAACAATTGTTTTATTCTATCCATGAAACCTCTTATACCACAGTATGAAACAAAAATGAATTTTATTTTTAGAAAATAAGAACCTTAGGTAAGATGTATATAAAATAAATAAAATTGAAATAAAGATTCCACCACCAACAAATTATTGTGCTTTCGGTATTAATTTTTCTTTGAACATTCTGGCTATATATTTTATTTGCAAAAAATTTCAATCCTTAAAATATTAAAAAGCATTCGTATTTTCCAAATGTCAGTACTGTCAAACTTTTATATATGTTAAACTAAAGGTGTTTACCTATTTTAACATAGAAATCATCTAATTAACGGTATTTAAACAATACATTTTACTATTTTACTATATATATCTTAATATATATAAATCTCGTGTCACAATGTTTGTCCTCAATGGACTAATAATAAAATAATGGACTAATAATAAAATTTGAACACCATGTGCAGTTCGATGTGCACTTGAGAGATAGGATAGTTTAAATCTCAAATTATAGTCGCAATTTTAATTTATCGCTAATTTTTTGTCCGTTATTATTTGGCAGTCATAAAACTGACAGATGTCGATACCTTTTTATTTTATGGGCGATTGTGAAGAGCGCGTGACGACTCGGTGCCAGTATAATTTTATTGAACAAGCAGAGGAAAGAGCAATTGTGATATTATTGGAAAATTTTTTAGAAGATCACAATCAACTAATTCAATTGATCAAAAGAGTTTCGCCACGACTGCAAAATGACAATTATCAAATCGTCATAAAAGCCGACAAAGTACCATTAGGTGAACATGCTGGTAGATTCAGTCATAAAACTGACAGATGTCGATACGGAACGGCACGGAACATGCATGCATACAAGATGCGATGACTTACGTACGTCATTACGGCCGACCGGATTTATTTATTACATTCACATGTAATCCGAATTGGGAAGAGATACAAACTTTACTATTGCCAGGACAACAAGCCATTCATCGTCATGATTTAACTGCACGTGTGTTTAAACAAAAATTGAAATCCTTAATTGATTTTATTGTTAAATATACAATTTTTGGTATCACACGTTGTTGGCTGTATACGATAGAGTGGCAAAAGCGAGGTTTGCCTCATGCCCACATTTTGGTTTGGCTTAAAGATAGAATCCGTCCTGAAGAAATCGATCAAATAATTTCAGCCGAAATTCCAGACCCATTAATTGATCAAGAATTATTTGATATTGTCACCAAACACATGATCCATGGGCCATGCGGTGTTTTCAACATGACGTCACCGTGCATGGAAAATGGAAAATGTAAAAAAAACTTCCCAAAGCCGCATACGAATGACACGACCACGGATATTGATGGTTATCCAATGTATCGCCGCAGAAGTACTGAGAATGGTGGCCACACATTTACAATGCGACTGCCGAACTTTCCAAATCAAGTTGAGTTTGATAATCAGTGGGTGGTACCATACTCACCACTACTTTCAAAAACTTACAAAGCTCATATCAATGTTGAGCTTTGCAGTTCTGTTAAATCAATTAAGTATATTTGTAAATATGTAAACAAAGGCAGTGATTTGGCCATATTTGAAGTAAAAAACATAAATAAAAATGACGAAATAGCACGATACCAAATGGGCAGATACATTAGCAGCAATGAAGCTATTTGGCATATTCTCAGCTTTCCCATCCACGAAAGAGATCCTGCTGTCCAACATCTGGCAATACATCTTGAAAACGGTCAACGTGTATACTTCACTGAAGAAAATGTTCTCCAAAGAGCGTTCGAAGCTCCGAAAACGACTCTAACTGAATTTTTTACATTGTGTCAAAAACCTGATGTTTTTGGCCAATTCGCGAAGACATTGGTGTATGGTGATGTTCCACGTTATTTCACATGGAACAAATCCAGTAAAAAATGGGAGCCACGGAAACAAGGAAAACCACATCCTTCCATTACAGGCATATTCAAAGCTAAGACATTGGGGAGACTTTACACGGTACATCCAAAGCAACGTGAGTGCTTCTATTTACGTTTGTTATTGGTGAATGTTCCCGGACCAACGTCTTTTGAATTTTTACGAACAGCTAATGGTCGAGTATTCAATACATACCAGGATGCATGTCGTGAACTGCAATTGCTAGAAGACGATAACCATTGGGACTTAACGCTTGCTGATGCTGCGTTGACATCAACACCGAATAACATTCGTCAGTTGTTTGCAATTATTTTGGCGACATGTTATCCCTCGCAAGCACAAACTTTGTGGGAAAAATATAAAAATTGTATGACAGAAGACATCTTGCACCGAATTAGACAAACAAATCAATGCCAAAACATAGATTATACACCAGAGATGTACAATGAAGCATTGGTCTTGATCGAGGATTTATGTGTTCTTATTTCAAATTTACCACTTAATCATTATGGTATGCCATCACCTAATCGTCCAGCCACCGACTTAGTCAATACCGATTTACAACGAGAAAATCAATATGACCATGGAAGTTTAGCAACAATTATCATGAACAGTGAACCATTACTGACAGCAGAACAAAAAATTATTTATGATCGGATTATGCTGGCTGTTGCTGCTGAACAAGGCGGTTTTTTTTTCTTGGATGCACCCGGTGGAACCGGTAAGACATTTTTAATATCGTTGATTCTTGCCAAAATACGGTCGCAACAAAAAATCGCATTAGCATTAGCATCGTCAGGCATTGCGGCTACTTTACTGGATGGTGGGCGAACAGCACATTCAACATTCAAGCTGCCATTGGACGTTCATAATAAACCAGATGCAATGTGTAACATCAAAAAGAATAGTGGAATAGCTGCAGTGTTGCGGAAGAGTTCTATAATAATTTGGGATGAGTGCACAATGGCACACAAATATTCACTTGAAGCATTAAACAGAACTATGCAAGATTTAAACAGCAATAATAAACTTTTCGGTGGTGCTATCTTTGGTGGTCTGGTGACTTCCGGCAGACCTTACCGGTTATACCTCGCTCTACTTTCGCGGATGAGATTAATGCATGTTTGAAACAATCATTCTTATGGCGAAGTGTTGAAACACTTCGATTGACCATAAATATGCGAGTACAATTGCAAAATGATCCATCAGCACTAATATTTTCCGAACAACTACTAGATATTGGGAACGGTAAAATAAAACTGCAACCAAATACGCAATGCATTAAACTACCAGACAATTTTTGCACTGTTGTTCAGGATAAAACTGAATTGATTCAGAGTATTTTCCCGGATATACAGAATAATTATTTGAATCATGAATGGCTTAGTCAACGGGCGATTTTGGCAGCCAAAAACGTTGATGTTGACGAAATTAACTTCCAGATACAACAGTTGTTACCAGGCGATCTGATGTCTTTTAAATCAATCGATACTGTTGATGAAAATGAAAGTGTAAATTTTCCGATTGAATTTTTAAATTCATTAGATATCCCTGGAATGCCACCACATAATCTTCGATTAAAGATTGGTTCCCCTATTATTCTCCTCCGTAATTTGAATCCACCTCAATTATGTAACGGTACGCGTTTGGTCATCAAAAAGATCACCGGAAACATTCTTGAAGCAACCATTTTGGCTGGGAAGTTTAAAGGAAAAGTGGTCCTGCTGCCACGTATTCCGATGATACCATCAGATTCTACCATACCCTTCAAAAGGCTACAGTTTCCAATTCGTTTAGCTTTCGCCATGTCTATAAATAAATCTCAAGGTCAAACAATGTCCATTTGTGGTTTAGATTTGGAAAATCCATGTTTTTCTCATGGGCAACTATATGTTGCGTGTTCACGTGTTGGGAAACCGTCGAATCTATTTGTGTTAGCTAAAGACAGGTTAACCAAAAACATTGTGCACCGATTGGTGTTAAATTAAATTGAAATTGAAAGTATTTATAATTCAAAAAAAAAGATATTAATGTTTAAAAGTTTAAGACTGTCTGCCTTGCCTACCTCATTCATGAGTTTAAGCGTCACATGTTATTTACTGTATTATACTGTAATATACTTATATTTGTTATAAAATTAAATGGAAATAATAAATCTGATAAATTTTTATTTTTTACCTATTGATTTCTGCTTAGTATCAAGTGTAAGAACATTTTAATTAATTGTGTTCAACGTACTTCC
This sequence comes from Neomicropteryx cornuta, assembly GCA_020383195.1. Taxonomy (NCBI): domain Eukaryota; kingdom Metazoa; phylum Arthropoda; class Insecta; order Lepidoptera; family Micropterigidae; genus Neomicropteryx; species Neomicropteryx cornuta. The sequence goes on from JAHKQU010000018.1 coordinate 42,681,270, forward strand.
CCTTCAAATCTCAATCCAGTGAATTTGTATACCAACATCAACATTTTCGTCTTTGTTCGTAAATAATTTCATTGTACTAAAGGGTTATAGTAGTAGAAAGTCAAATAAGGAGATCAGCATATTTTTTTACAAATACCATCTGTGTGAAAAAGCATAGTGGACTCCGTGACTGATGTTCTCTTATTGTTCCTCTTAGATTGTTTACTATAATGTAATATAACAAAAACTTTAGCCACAGCAACGCGTGGCCGGGTCAGCTAGTATATATATATATATATATATATATATATGTTATAGTTTGATACAACTTCTAATTTTTTTTGTTGGTAAAATTAAAATTACGTGTTGCTATTTTTTTTTTTTTTCGTTCGCAGTAAATATTGGTGGGCATATTGGATTAGAGTGAGAAAGCCTAAATTGCCTAAAAAAAAATAAAGACGGTTTAAATGTATGGAAATTGCATAAAATGGTGTTTTTCTGTTCACAGCTGAGCGCTCACAAAATGAAAACCATGATATTTATTCTTTACAAATAATACTCGTAATCACGGGGCCGATTGGGTGAACATTTTTATCGTGAATGGTCTTGGGACACAGTGTAACTGGACCCATTTCACGTGTGCTCAATCGTTGTATAGTTATTGGCTTAATAAGGACACAAGATGGTTCTCAGCTAAACGTTTTTCATTTGGTTTTTCACTGACGAATATCGAGTGGAAAAACTGAATTGAATAAATTGAAAACCATTTGTTGTGAGAAAGAAGTACTGTGTAAAGATGGCTTTAGGAAGCACAACCCCCATATACCGGCTCACGGTGACGTCACCTGAATGGTTGATTGACGTGACCGGGCGTTGGTTTGCGGATGCGGTCACCACTTTGCCACCATTGTCAACAATGAACAAATTTGAATACGTCTCTCGCCAAAGGGTGCCCGACTAAAAAAAAATATTAGGATAATAATATTTTCATTATTAGTCTTCCTTAACGAGCTACGAACCCACGCTGAATCACTAGAGGCAGCGTTCAATGCCTTTCTAAAGCGACAGTCGCTATGCTTAGAATACTGTAATTACATACTTATTTTAGGTTAGTTCGCTTACTGTACACTTGTACGGGACACTTGTACGAGCATATTTAGCTTAGTTGAGGAAGTCCAATAAAAAAATAAGCATAGTAATTTTTAAAAGTTTTCTCTAATCTTCGACTTCAACGGCGTTTTGTGAAATCGCGTTAGTAAGATTTAAAAATAAATAAATTGACTTCAAAATAAACCTACAACTTAAAAACTAAAAATTAGCACAATAAACTTTTTATCCCAAACGGATCCACAAAACATTTAAGTCATCGCAGAAACACATCGTATGCAACTTCATTGTCTCTGCGCCAATGATCTTTTAAAACATTTTAAAAGATCATTGGCGCCGCCTCGCCGCTCGCGCCGATCTCTGCGCCGCTTCGAGTGTTAAACCTCCAGTTTTAATACGGAAATAGTACCAATTAATAAACGAGATTGGCAATGATACCTGTAGCAATCATTTAATACTAACTGTTTCTATACATTTTTCAGTAGTAATAAATGATATAACTAGAACCTGACGTCTTACAGCTAGGTCCTACAAGAGTTTCCCCTCAGACTACTCGTGCTTGTCTGTGGCTACAACTTGTTTTTATTGTAAAGTTTGAGGCGCGACTTATCATGAAACAAACTTCCCCCTGTAAATTAGTATTTTTTTTTATTTAATATCGTATCTTCTATTAATTTTATTCTATTTAAATTCGTATATTTTAATATTATTCTTTTTCGCGTCATTACCTGTATTGTGTACAATTTCTGTACTTTTCGAATTGAAATTTGCAATGGACGTACGGACGGACGGACAGACGGCAAAGGGCGGGGATAGTAGCTTCTCATACATGAATATATGTATAGAAGCTAAAATCGACGGCCATTGCCTCCTTTAGTACAAACGGAGTCTAGTTAAGAAGGCAGGGAACATCAGTGCAGTAGGTGCCGGTCGCTTCTGTAAATGTATGTATTTTGGTTTATATGAATAAAAATAAGTAAATATCAGATGTTTCTGTAGAAGATATAAATTTAATTGCATGATATAATAATATAGTGTAAGACAAGACATTTAATCGCACGTAGGTTCCTCTGTGACTAGGCAACACCTTTTTATGTCTAAATTATTCTTTTTTATATAAAATAATTGCTATGACCTAAGTCATACCAATTATGACCGACTCCATAAAAATCGATTCAACGCGTTTTTTTTTTAAATGATGTTGACTAACTATTGGCTAGAACGATTTTGATGTTTTTTTTTTTTGTTTATATTTAATTATTTTTTTGTTATATTTTTTCAGAGGGGGTGGTTCCAAATTAAATTTATTAAAAAAGGCGGATCAGTACTTTGGTGGATAGGTTTTTTTAATGTTATTAGAAATTTATAGTATTATTTCTTAGTTTTTCAGTTGTATTTTATTTTTAAAGTAAGTTTTTTATTTTTTTATAAAATATTGAAGGTATCTAACGCATACGGCTAATTGTATATCTGCAGATAAGAATGTTTGGGAGACACGGAGAATTATTGTGTGCGTGCATGTAATTGTAAGTATGAGTGAAGTGTGTCATGCGCAGTTTTAGTTGGTATACCATTCATGATATCTTGGTATGTAAATTTTGAGGTTATTTTTTTTTTAATTTTATTCTGATTAGCTTGTCCTAAACTCATTTAAGAATTTTTAATTAACATTTATAAGAATTTCATTTCATTAAAGTTGCTTTAGTGACTAATATAATAAAAGTGTACCTATATTTTCTCATCCAGTATACTCAACCATATTTTAATTCCATTTAAAATTGTTTGAAAGTTTCATTTTTTTTTAAAAGCATATATTTTTATTTTTTTTATTTAATGTTTTTTTGTTTGTCAAAATGTTTGTTTGTGGCTGCAAATTTTGCTTTATAACATTTATTTCTGACGGGGTTTTAAATATAGTGGCCTTTGGTGTGTAGTATTTGTAGTATTTTCTGGGTTTTTTTACTCCTAATCCTAAATAATTAGAATTCATTTATTTTTCATTTTTGTTTATTTATTAGGTTGAATGTTTTTTTGCATGTTTAAGCTGTTATACAGAATACTGCCTTATATTATAAATTTAGTTATTAGGTTTGTTGCTAATTTGTAATTTAAATCATTTCATAGCTGTAGGGTGTCCCATACAAACGCAGGTACAGCGTCCGTTATATAAGCAGTTGAAATATTAAATAGGGGCCCTGGTATATTTGATTGAGTCGAAAATAAACCACATGCAGGCCGTTCTGGTAACGAAGTAATGGTAACCTTTCGACGATGGTCACGAAACAACAAAATGATATATCACGCGGTCAGCCGACCGGACTACTATAGGGCTAAATCACACGGGGCCAATTTCACATTAACAAACTAATGAATTAAAGACCGTATTGTGAATTTTTTTCTCGACATTAGCGGAAAATATGTTTTTAAAGCCACCAAGCCCATATAACCATGTTTTGTTATGATAATAAAAAAAAACAGGCATTATTATTAACCATCTCTTTTTTATTAGATTCAAAACAGCCAGAAATGTATACTTTTTTACAGCGAGGATATCCATATTGATAAGTTCTTATTTTATTGTCTTATTCATATACGACCGTATAATATCCTAGTTATTCATAATATTTCCTATCAAACATATTCAATAGATAGAATGAATATGTACCTATACAGACAGTCGTTTGATATAATAACTTATCGGCAATCTACAAAAAAAACTTCCTTTGTGTAAATGATTTTTTTTATATAATAATAATTCTAATGATAACATAAGATTTATTTTCCAATATATACAAAAATGTACATAGGAATGATATAATAACTTTTAACAAACAACTATGTATAAAAATATAGACCACGAATATAATAAAATAAAATTACACAAATAGATTTTCTAAAAAAATAATAAAACAAATTTAATTTAACAAATCCGAGAAATAAATATTTAAAGAGATCTATTGAAGTACCTACACAGGAAATGCAAAAAACAAAATTTACATAAATATAATTAAAACTAAAAAGAGATTAAGTAAAACTCCTCAAAACTGTATATATTTTTTTCAAAAAGTAATTTCTTAATCTCTTTTTTAAGAATGCTAAATTTAGAAATAAGTTTTATTTTCTCTGGTATTTTGTTAAAGTCTGTTTGTAATGCCATCATCCGGCCATTCTGTTAGCAAGTCAGAATAATAATGCTTTTATAACATTACCACTTTTTATTAAGGTAATTTAACTGCATATTATATTTGATATGGCTGCTATTATGGGCTATTTAAAAAAAAATATTTAAAATTGCTAATATTGATTTTTTTGCGATATATACACATAGTTAATTATTTGAGAGTTAAAGTATTTGATCTGATTATAGTTTATGATATATTTTTTTGTGGCAAATCATCTGGCCAAATAAAAATTTTCATCGTTTTTTTTTAAAGCATTGGATTTAAATTTAAATTGAAAAATTATTATTAAGCTACCAATAAGGTCATAGCAATAAGCTACCATAAACTTGTCATCCCAGGATATATAAAAGTTATAAAATGCACTTTTACCAACTCTCATTTTCAACTAAAAAAAAATATTAACTAAAACAACGTTTTGTTTTTCAGCAGTAAAAGTGACAACAGCGCAAAATGAATACCAAAACTTTTTAGTATCAGGTATTTACTACACAAATTATCATAATAATTATTGTGTTGGCGCCATTGATTGCCCTTGTAGACCGGGCTTTTCGAAACTAACCCCGACTACTTTCGAACGGTTCGTTCGCTCCAATTCCTTTCTCAGGTCCCCCTCTTCTACAATAGAGTTCACCTGTTTTCATCGGGGGATGTCTAGAATTAATTGTGTTTTATCATCTGTGCCCACCTTCATTGGCCTTCTTTGAAGTTGTTTTTTTCTTCGACCTGCCTGTGCCGGCTTCGCAAGGAGATATTTATTTAAATCTTGAACAAAATCCTTATGAACAAACGTTAGACCTTTTCGAATGATTTTTTTTTGTTACACAAAATAGTGCCACATATAGCTTAGTTCAATTACAGCTACGTTAAGAACTGACCTTTTGTTTTATTTACTGTGAATTTAAATGGTAAATCTGATGAAATCAGTAGGATTCATGGCACGGTATTAAAGTATATACGCGAACCTACCTCAAAGGATTCTCTTACAAATACTGAAATCCCCGAGTGTCGCAAGAAGACCAAAACCATGGCAAACTCCAGGATTGAATATACGAGTAGCTAGTAACAAACATTAAAATTACAAAAAATGTAAAAAAAATAGAAGAGTTATCTCATATGCTCTTTTTATAGGAGAAATAAGACTGTGTGTAGAACTGAAAACTATTTTCACAAAAACTACAATCACACTAAGAAGAAAACACAATGGGCATACACAATTGATTAAATACTTTGATTTATTATTTTGAAGTTTTCATAGTTTATAATCCATAATCGACAAATTAACACTTAATTGACAAAATCCAACACTTGACAATAGGCTTATTACTATACTACGAAAATATTTTTTTTTATAGACGTCTAACGAAAACATTATCGATTGTAGTTCTCGATTTAGTGGAGTAAACTGCAATCATTATTAATTACGAATCTTATCAAATACGATACATAGTTATAACTCACGAAGTAATATTCAAAATACAAACACGAATACGTCATAACTTATTAACTACTGGATATTATTTAACATTTAGAAATGTTACGATTAATTCAGCAAATGATTTTGGCACGCTATAAGTAATAAAACGCTGAAGCTACCTATAACGATTGCTGCAAGCGATGACTTATATTTATATATGTGAATTATTCACTATAAACCGAAGTAAAAACAGATGAAAGAAAGCTTACAAACAGAAGTATAAAGCTGGAGATGTTTCAAAGGCACGGATATCTTTTTCAGTTAGTTTAAAAGAATTTATTATCTTCAACTGTCACCTGACATGCAAACCCAGCAAATGTGGCTGTGCGCATGGGAGAGGAATAGAGGGAGTATTTCAATTCACTGATGTCCTTTTAGCGGGTTGGTCTATATCAGCAACTAAACCGGTCTCACAAAAAAAAAAATTTTGAAAAACTAAAACATTTAGGTATATTATTAAAAAACTTTGCTTTTCTTCGAAGTGCTTCGCGAACCGCCCGGGCACGAGGTCATTCCCCGATCTCGCGCCATGCGCTTAAGCGCCTTCTCAAACATTAAAATAATTTCATAGAAATTTCGAATTCATTTTTCACGTAATGGGGAATAATTTTCCAATATTATTTGCCGATTAATGTTTAATTATTGATCTATATCAACCCCTTAAAAGGAGATCATCAAATATAAATACACTCTGTATATATTATATTTGATGATTGTTTTTAATAGCTGCAAATCGCCTGAATAGATAAATGTAAATATTTAATAATATTGAAAAATCTTAAATAGTTTTATCAATATTTTTTATAAAGCATAGGATATAAAACCATATAGCAAAATAATTAAGTAGTTCTTTAAAGTAAGTATGCGAGTATCTAAGAATAATTTGTATTAGTATGTTATTATTATATATAAGATTTAATACCTATATGAGTTTGTATATTTATGTATAATAGTATGTATATTTGTTTGTATACATTCAGATAATATATTCTATGCATATCTATATTTATTTGTGATTATTATGTACGTGTATTTTATAAGTTTCGACGCGGCAATAAGACTTTTAAGTAATAAACAGAATGTTTTCCTTAAGTCAGGCGATGCCTATTTAGGCAAAATATTTTGCTTCATAATATTGTTTTTATAAAATTTACGAATATAAATAAATATTATTATAAAGGTACTAAAGAGGTCCTTTGAAAATGCTTGATGTCGGTTTAAACCGAGCGCTGGGTTTAATAAAAATGTATTTTTAACTCTCACTTGAATGCAACTGAGCCCAATTGTTGCACGCGCGACGCGCTTTGAAACCAATTTAGACAGCTCCTATTATATTTATTTATTTTATAAACTTGTGGCAGGAATGTGGCAGCCCTAGTAAACCATTACACATACCACACCGGATAATTATTAATATGTACTAAGTGGAACAACGAGTGCCCACAGATCAATTGAGCGTTGCGTCGGCTGCGCCTAGTTGCGCTTGGCACTTGACGACACGTGCCGCAACGCGCGGCGACCATTCCACCGAATTTGTTAAGGGCGGAAAACATATTTCTGGTTAATGGTTTTTCTAACCACATAAAAAACGGATTTGAAATACAATAAAATACATAATATTTAGCGTTCTAAAATGCTATATTCTATTTAATAATCGTCAGCGAATCGCTAAATTTCCAGAAAAGAAGTCGATGTACGATGAAATTGAAGTCCTGATGGTTACGGGTTCATATACGCTGTTATGACCATAGAAACATTATAACAACCATGTTTCTAAAATTAGCTTAGTTAATGTAACAAAAAAAAGGTTAATTAACATTTTGAACTGATTTGATCCTGTGAGTATTAAGAGAGGTATGATTTTTTGAATTTTGAAAAACCATTTTTTTCCTCCCGTTGGAGCAATGGTTGGTGATATCAAAAAAAGTTTGCAAAATTCAGTTTTAGGCCTTTATCTGAGAAATAATATAAACTTTAAATTAAACTGATATCTCATATACTAAGAGAATTATAGCAAAATTTCACTTTTTCCAAAAAACCCTTTATCTTCACGACCCCTCTTTATATTTTGCCCATTAAAACTAGACCGAGATTTATGCCCTTAAGTTTGATGTATCAATTTCAAAGTGATTGGTGTCGAATTAAGGCACTTATCTTTTCCACAAGAATGTGATATAGACATATATATGTAACTTATTTATATAAACTGAGGGTGGTTTTGGGTTCTAGAGGATGTGAAACGCGAAGATATGTGTAGCTTTCGTAATGAAATCTACATAAAGGCAGCTTTTACAATCATGCACCCTCCCCCCCCCCCCCCCCCCCCGACCAGCAATTTCGTCACGCTGATCGACGAGTTTCCGTTGCGGTGTGGACGCTTCCGACATTCAAAGAAAAACTTTACTGATTTTAGACTCGCCCGCTACGAGTTGGTACTTCCGCTCCATTGTGCGGTCGCTGCACGTGTTTTGCTCAATTATTACCGCCAACGGTATAATTTAGTTTATACTAATAGGTTCGCTAACGAGTGGGTTAATTAAACGAATGTTGCGACTCGCATATTTTTTACATAAAAATCATCGACATAAAACATTTTGAACGGAAACTTTACTTTTTGAATTACCTTACACTAAGCGTAAACTTATAACATTAATATCGAAATGGACTGGAATGGAATGATTACCCCTACCACTAGGATTGCTCTCAGTGCTCACAAATTAACATAGTCGCTAAAAGTGAATAGTCATAGTGCAATGTGTACTACGAAAAAGGCACCACAATGCGTGGGAGTTATGTATATAGAGCATTACTCAAATAAATAAAAATAAAATATCAAAAAAAACTGGATTGTCCTAGTGACTACGAAGTAAACATACTCATCACATTAAGAACACCCACCCTACTTTCTTTCAAGTCGGGTAAAAATACTCCTACTAACGACTAAAAGGTAATAATTAAATAAAGTTAAATAACTCTAAATACATAACAATATAGGCTTAATAAATGCGTTCTTTTATAATTCCGAAAATAAGATAAATCCGTTTTGCATTTTTGTAACCTAAACTAGGTTATAAATGCCCCATAAATGTAGCCTATATCATTTAAATTAGAATTAAACTAAGGTATACAAGTTGGAGTACATCGGAACAGCCGTTTTGAATTTCAGGTTTTTTTTTAGTACATAAACCTAATCGGGTGTGCTCACGACAACTTCCCAAACTCGTCATCGCAATCGGACCGATGGTTTAGGAATGCATAAAGGACAAAGAAACAAACAAACAATAATATTTATATTGTTTATAATCTGTGTTATATCTTTCATATTCATGTGGCGTTCTCTTTTTATTTGAATATTTATAAAGTTTTTTTTTATTTTAGTGCCTAAGATTAATTGTTAATAATCATGTTACATATTTCAATATTTTATTAAAAAATAAATAAGAATAACAGTTAAGATTAAGATTAATAATAACAATTATGCACACAATGTTACTCATTACTCAGCTTGTATACGACGCAGACAGTTTGTATTCGCGTGTCTATTTGTAGAAAAGATATCGGTTGAATTTGTGTGATTTTCCCGTGATTTTCGTGTGATTTTCCTCAGCAGGGTATGCCAAGTGCCCGCGCCCGGGATTGGCTTGTATATGAAGTGCGAGCGGTGGCCCCCAGCTTCGTTCCGCTTTTCTTGTTTACGACTAGTCCACCCGCACGCTGTCGATACATCATAACGGGGAGGTGATAGCACCTGACACGTTTGGCAGCGTCCCCACTCTCAAGATAGGAAACGCGGCATGTTTATGAAAATAGCACGATTTATTATCGAGACATGCTCTTGTGAGTCCTCTTAGCTCCAAAGGAAACTACGGTATCGCAAAATAAAAAACTTAGTGTTATAAACATTATTTTACTATTAACGGATGAATACTTCTTATTTTTATTTTAAACTCATATCATGTTTATTTTATTTTAAGGATCCGTACCTCGAAAATGTTTTTTCAGAAAAGTTCGTGTCGTAGGAGTTTAAATTTGTTATAATGTCTATGTAAAATGTGCGAAAAACAATGTAACATTCCTAACCCCCCCTCCTTATATTTTAGGTTTCTAAAACTAAATTTCTATATTATCTGGATTAGCAAGTATTGAGCCACAGAAACACTGCGCTTTTTTGTCAGTCTCATTGTAACTGATGGAAATTGGTAGGTACCTATCCTAGATATCCAACCACATTAACTTACGTATAAGATATAACATTAAATCTATCATTTTTGGTAAATTTTTGTTGAATACTTTTTTAAAGTAGTTTTTAAGGACATGTCTACGCCATTTGTAAATCATCTAAAAGACAAATATTAAGCTTTTATGAATACGGTTTGTGAATAAAGAAGATTTAAGATAAGACGAATATATGTTCACAAGGAGTAATTGCAGTTTTTTTCAATATTAGTTTGAAATCTATATATTTGTTTGTTTGTTTGTTTGTCCTTTATGCATTCCTAAACCGTCCGTCCGATTGCGATGACAAGTTTGGGAAGTTGTCGTGAGCACACCCGATTAGGTTTGTGAATTAAAACAAACATGAAATTCCACCATTAAGGGGGGGTACTGGGAGTTTGAATTTTGTATGGAACTTATAAACCGTCAGGTCTAGGAACTCAAAAAAATGGCATATAGCTTCTTTATATAACATAGACATCGAATGAGATTTTTTTAAAATATTTAACTAATAAGAGGGGTATGAGGGGGTGAACATTTTTATGTAAAAAATATATGCTTAGATCTAGAGATTTGAAATTTTACAAATAGCTTCTTTAAATAATATAGTATAGTATAGTGGATTTTGCGAAATTCAACCACTTGGGGGGGGGGAGAAGGTAATGGGGGTTTGAAGTTTGTATGGAACTTTTAAACCGTCAGGTGTAGAAATATGTTAAATTAAAAGTGCGAATCCCTATCATTTGAGGAAATACGAGAAGCCAATCAAACACTTTTTTAGCGTAATTAACCTGCAAAATAAAAAAAAAATGTGTTTTCGCTGTTGGGCCGTTTTCTCGAAACTACATCGCATTAATCTTGGTAGTAATCGACACTTTCCCAGTATGTTATCTGACTGATTCCTTCTGTAGTTTTTATGTACAAACCTAAATTATAACCTTCATTATACAGTGCCCAAATCTATTATTACTCTATTTATATTTTATCTCCGCTAACAATTGAATAAAGCAAAAGTTTAATTAAGCCCAAGCGATCGTCATAATAATTTCCACGTTTACCTTTCCCCCAGGGCGGTAAAAGAGGAACGTATAATACAATCTCCTTACACCCGGGGAAATAAAAAATCCTCTAATCCGCTGGATTGAGAAATAAAAACGCAGCTCCTCGTTCTTGGGAATAATTCGCGGAGCCAATTGCTTGTATCCTCTGCACCTAGCCCCGGCAGGATATCCCATCCCATCTAGGGACGTAAAAGAACATTGACAGAAATATCGATGTCTATAAAATAATGCAACATTGAGATTGATAAGATTTAAAAAAAAAATAGTGTGTTTATGGTTACACCGCGCTCGTTAGAAGTCAAATTCCCGAGCAGTTGATTAAATTTGTCATATTTTATTACAAAATTATAACCCCATTCTAGGATTCACACTCATTTGTATAAGAATATCAATGTGACAGATAACCAAAAAATAGACGTGACATCCTCGTAGTGAATACACTAATCATATTAAGGGGTGATTGCACCAGAACCATAATTATTGGTTAGTTTTACAAGCGATGTTGCAGAATTCCATGGATCTCTGGTATTGAAAAAAAATTAGTAATTTTTAAGAATATACCGCAGTAGTTAGGAACAAATAAATCCTAAAAAGAAGGCCGTCCAAATTGTTTAATCATAATAGTATTAAAACTCATTAGCATTTAAACTTAACTCATAAATCAATTAGTCACACAAAATGCAGTTGTGCCCAGTTGTGACAAAGTACTGTTGTGAATACAGTTGTGAAAATACAGTCATAACTGACCGATAACTTTTTACCCTCTTTTTAATTATACTTAGGTAATTGTATAACTCATATCTCGAAAAGTTGTCTATCTGTATTGAATTGTTATCAATAGGTACCTACTTCTATAATGAATTTTCAGCTTCCAATTAACAACCATAGGTACGTATATTTGCGCCTATTAATAAGAAACAAAAAAATATATTTCTTGTCGTTGCATTATCGTACCCATGAACATAGCAACTTCAATTAGTAAATCTAGGAAGAAAAAAAATGGTCATTCCTAAATTCATCGTAAATACCTATCGATATTATTATTAAATCTCAAACATCACCTCTTGGATCTCACCTTCATACCTATATTTGTAGAATAGAAAGAACGTTGTATAGCTGTTACCAATTTCCACAGCAATATATGTAAGTTATGTTTGAGAATTCTTAAATTGCTTTTGCTTAAAAACATATCAAACGTGTCCAAGTTTTAAATGCCAATAAAATATTAATCGATCCAATCGAAATCATCCATTACACAACAAAGTATAAAAAGCACACATATTCAAGCTAATGTATGTGTAATTCAACGCAATACACAACTACAACAACACACTTGTAGGCATGTGTAACAATACGCATTCGCATCGAGTAACTACAATAGGTATGGGTACGGGCAGCCGTTGAAAACACACATTGTTGCCTAGGTACCAAAAGAATTTAAGGCATAATCACAAAAAAAAATAATATGAATCTTGTTATCATATAATTATAGGACTCCTTGTTGTATTACCCTTGTTTTATCGTATCGTTGCATATGTACTTCTTGCTACAACCTACCAATAACAAGAAATGACAAAAACACACAAAATCAAAGCAATCAAATTATATCCAATTTGTACAACACTCCATATAACATATAATGTACGATTACGAGAAACAAAAATGCGAATAATTTAATTGCAACGAATAACTTACGAAATGTAGCGATAAATACGGCGAATATTTTGGGAACGTGTTCATACGCCAAGGTTGCCTGTAACGATTGTTGCAGCAATGCCAACTCAGCGCTATTTCATGCTGGAATGGCCTTAGCGCAACGATATAAATATTAATAAAATATTAGTAAATCTAACGCGCTTAAAGAAGTCTCACCTTGTTAATAGGAATATTGTAATGATATTTCAATTTGTATTCTTCGAGTTTTCTTATGCAAACGGACTGAAAGTTGGGCATACTAGATTTTTTCACAGACTAGGACCGGACCATTTGAAATGAAGAAAGCTTGCTTCTATTGAGCATTGAAGAAACTTCAGATGTGGTCAATGACGGTGCATTTTGTCAATGGTAATGCGGCAAAAATAACCTTTACATTTGCGATTTTATCGGCGATACGTCGGTAAGGGCACCCGCTTGGATTTTGGTTAGAGTATATTTCTCGCATTCCGCCCAAATGAGGAGGGCAGGGCTGCAGGACGTAGGGTATGCAGGGTGACGACTCCTCGATGGAAATTTCCAAGGGGTGTCGTAAACGCCTGATGTAGGGTTTCATTCTTCGAAAGCGCGTGCAAGGCGTTGAATTCTTACGCGAATTCAATAAATTGCCAATCCGTATGGAGTCTGTTAAATCGCGCATCCCGTGAACAGTAGATATAAACAGGACCGTCTTCCCTATTTCCGTGATCCAAAAATACATCTACAAGTGTGATTATTGTGTGTGTTCCGTACCAATAAAACGCATGGCAACTTGGTAGGGATTATTGTAGTTGTATTTTCTGTGTATTCGAAAAGAAATAAATTTTCAAATAATTAAATTATTTATTTATTTTTAGATGTACTCTAACACAATATTGTAACACATAACATGTTAACAATTATTCTTAGACACCAAAAAAAAAATATATCAATATTCAAATAAAAAGAGAACACCCCATGCATATGAAAGATAAAACACAGATTATACTAAATAGAAACAATATAAAGTAGGTATTATAGAATACATACACTACAAATATGGATACACAAATTTCGAGCACTTAACTCTTTATTGTTCAAAAATTTGAAAAAGAAATAATAATCCTAGGATAAATTTTAAAACATATCATATCACATATGTATATTTTTTATATCTTTATGATTAGAAGAACAAAACTTTTAATAATAATACTTTGTTTTTAACATGCGAATTAAAATACCTTGTAGTCTATACTTTAACCTTAAATGAAAGCTCATTCAAAAAGTGTTACCGCAATGTGCTTTAGGTATTATTCATTTATATTAACCACGCTCATATTATGCCTATAGTTTACGGGGCATAAAAAAATATTTTTTATTTATTTAACTGAAAGCATCAATTGTTTTTCTGCATCTATTTTACTTAAATTCTGTAAAGCATTTTAAAGACTTTAAAAATAGATGGATAGCAAAAAAAATAAGATCGCACAGGAATGACACAGGATGAATCAATTCACAAGCGTTGTATGGTAAAGAAAATGGCTATAGTAGAACCGCTCACGCCCAGCATCCACTAACCGGATAACAGAGCTGTTAAGGAACTATTTATGGAGAGGCATCTATCGGATGCGATCTTTCCCTCGGTCCGTCCCGTTCCCACGACGTGCCAGTGAGGGGGAAAGCAATACGACGTAGACCCTGAGAAAAGTTGAGAGGGTGGCCGGCCCTACGCCTGATTGTAGGAAAGCGAATTAGTCGTGTAACTGTCATCCTAAACGTGGATTTATCCGTTTCGTATTAGATTATATAGGAAAGTTGAATTGGATGGAGTGGCCGACTTTAATGGGGCATCTTCCTCTCTGCTAGGGACGTGGAATTAGGGCACGGGATTTTAACTCTTTGTTTCACGTCGCTTTCACTGGAAAGATGCTATAATGTAAAGATGTAATGCAACCCTAGCTTTGGTATGCATCCCTGTGTCAATGTAATCTGATATGTGTTACACATACCTACATAAAATTTGTCCCTGCTATATTCTTATTATTTATTTGTTTTTTGTTTCTAATAAGTATGAAAAGATACTACAGATTTACAAATAACTGGAATCACGGTGGAGGTCTGTGACACGGTGACGAAACAGCGATATTACTTGACGTTAAAATGTATGGACGTAAAAAATTATAAAATTAAAACGCTCATATGAAATGCAAATAATTCAGTATATACTAATAAACTAACAAATATACATATAGGTTTTATTCTATTAAATCCTAACTATATTACATGAACTATGAAACATCCTTTCTCTATGTTTAACAAAATATGTTTTCTAATGCATTTAAAAGTTATGATACTATATCAGCTTTTTGAGGTTTAGCTCTGAGATATGACGCATAACAATCGCTTGTAATACCTACATGGTTCAATCGTATTTTATCGGTATCTTTCAAGATACGCTTTAAGATACCACTAAACAAATACTTTCTTCACATCAGGTTTTTTTTTGCATAACAGCTTTGCAAAACGAATACCAACACCGGAATCCCCGACATCAGCCATACGATAAAAAAAATAAATTTTAAAACATTAAAATGGTCAATTTACCATAATCGAACATTTAAGCATAACAACTTTTGAGTATCAATTTTCGAATAAAATTAATACAACCTAAACAAAATCACGTTAAACATTCATACAAATATGCTTCTTCTTCATTCGTATTGCTTGTGTTGTCGGGGAGGCGCTATTTGGCGCAGTTCCGACTGCTTTATTGTTGTTTTCATGATGCGAGGCCTTCATTACAAGCAAACAACATCTCGCAAGTCTGTGTATGAATAAATATTTTTTTGTTTATGTCCTGTTACTTAACCCAGTTGACAGTGTTGAGAAAAGCGCCGTTGAATATTTTCAACTGGGAAAAATGACCTGGCCAGATTTGACCCACTAGGGATTCGAATCCGGGACCTCTGGATTTAGAAGCAGGCGCTTATAGAACCGCGCCACCAGACCGTACATGAATATATATTAATGTATACCATCATAATAATCGTTACTGTTGAAAGCCTCTTAGAAACGAATAAAAGCATAAAAGCTAGTTAAATCGTTAGTTTGGTTGATTGTTTTTCTGGTTTTACATTTTTATTTTGAATGTTACCTAATTTTATAGTTTTTAAATAAACGTTCCACTGCTAGTCCCAATAAAAAAATGCCATGCTTTTTACAGAAGTGGAAATTATTTACGTGTTTCGGAAAATTTTATATGCAAGTTTATAATGTCATAGGATAGTCTTAGGAAATTATTTGGATGTATTATTAAACCATGCTTATTAAGCAGTTTTGAATACGGAAGCGTTATGCTGTTATTAAAATACTGTTATGAAAACGCGGTTATCAAAATGCTGTATGAAAATGCTGTTATCAAAATACTGTTATGAAAACGCGGTTATCAAAATGCTGTATCAAAATGCTGTTATCAAAATACTGTTATCAAAATGCGGTTATCAAAATGCTGTTATTAAAATACTGTTATGAAAATGCGATTATCAAATGCTGTTATCAAAATGCTGTTATCAAAACCGCCTTGACAACAATACATGTTTTTGCGTAGAAACAAAGAAGCTAAACATTTAAAAAAAGATTACGGAATTCATTATCTTTTAAGGAAACACATAATTTTTAGGAATGAATCCATTTATGTAACATTTTCAGTAACTTTCAGCTCTAATTAATTACACACGTGACGAAAACTCACTGTAAATGTTATACGGGTAATTTTAGCATCCTGCGTAATATAACTTAATTGCACAAAGTACAACCATGCATAGTAAACGTAATAACTATTTAAAACAAGAATGGCTATGACTCCCTGTAGCTATCATATACATCGTGTTAGAGACCATTCCCGATAAACATCCATTTTATTGGCTCTGCGTTTTAAACATGATTAGTTTTGACCTCATATCAAAATCCATCATGGTTTCCAAGTAAAATATTTGTAAACTTTACATGATATTGCGATAATATGAATTCGAATATAATATTTGCGTTTTCTATCGAACTGACTATGTTTCATTTATTAGTACTAAATATTTGTTTATTTAACGTTAAATATGTAACATATATGTTTGCTATATTATAATATTTATTATATATATGGTTATTATATATATTATATTTATATATTATATTTATACATTATCCAATCAGCCTCCGATCTGATTTTAACTGCTATACCGTAAAATTACCGTTAGAAAGTAAAATTAACCTATGTCCGTTACCTTCATAACTAGACATAAAAGTGAGCAGTGAATAATCCTAATTGAGATAAGCTCATTCGGCTAAACTCAAGAATAAGACAAGCACATTCGTTAAAAAACTGAGTTTTACTCATTTGGCTAAAGTCGTTGCTCCGAACTGTACTGTGGAATGTAAATACCAGTATGGAGGTGATCATTTTGAAATATGAATAATAAATACATTTAAAAATATCTTTATTAATTAGGCTATGCAGAGGAAATATTTTACAATACAATATGAACAATATAATTATCCTCTTTGTTAATTAGTTGGTGGTTACTCAACTGAGAATTTAATCTGTTCTAGAGTGACCATCGTTTTGTTTCAGTAAATCGTATGAAATAGTGCGTTATAATCTAAATGTAGAGAGAATCATGCAACTCATTCTATTCAGTAATATCATTAAAATTATTTTACTATTGCAATTAATTCTTCACTATGTATAATACCCAAATTTATTAACCACGTAAAGATCTTTTTATTAACACTCACTTTATGAATTGAGTTACAGTTTAACTACCGATACTTGAGCACGAAATTCCTTGAATAATTTACCAGAGAGAAAGTAAAAACTCCTCTTTCCAGAGGCAGCTTTCATTTTTTCAACCTCGACGTATTCTTAGATGTGCCCTGGTGGAGCACTGATCAAGTTATGAACTGTATCTGTATCATTGAAAACAATGTTATCATTGAATCAATTGAATTCCAAATGATAACCAATTTTTCGTTTTATGTTACGTTGATTTTCTCCTTATATAAATAGGAGTGCGAAAACATTGTGGAATGTGGATATCAGTCAGTGTGGGGTGATAATTTTGTAACAAAATTTTGTAAGTTTTCTTCCTAATTTTACACGTTCTAACCACTCATACATACCGTTTTTCTTTTAAATTTGCTATCATACTAGCGTATACTTTGATTTTATTTTACAAGCATCATAAAGTATAACAACATTGGCAGTTTGGCGATATTGGCGTTTGTTTATTATATCGAAGTTTAACCGCGTGTGCCTAAACGTTTTCTAACGAGTACTATATGTAAACGATTTGCACGTAATGTGCATATATTTTACACTTTTGTTTTTATTTTTAGCCACGACGATTCATTTGCATATATCCTACGTTGAACGTAAGTTATTCTTGTAAATATTCATTAAATTATTCACTTCTCATTCATTTATATCATATTCGTTACATTTTTACCGTTTTTCATAATTATTTTTATATATATATAGATACCGACTTTGTGATATTCGTATAAATGCACCTAGTTTTATTACATCCAATGAATGTACAGAGTTGGTTCTCCCTAACCGCGAAGACGTCATAAACAAAATATTTCTTAGGGTGTCGCTTCGCTCGTAAATGCACGGCAGACATTCGCCGGGGCAATATCATTCATCGGAAGCGGGGGCGTCGTGATTGCGCCCCCGTAGCCCCCGTAACCCCCGTAAACCCCGTAAACCCCGTCGCCCCGATCGTCATAATTTCAGACAACTTTACGTGCGTTTTATCACCGCTTCGCGCATATTGATACGGCAGCCCGTTCGCCCAGACGAATCGCACTCGCGGGCTAGCCCTCTCGTATGAGAAAATCCACCTCCCACGCAGGCATTATCTCGTCATCTCTACGGCGTATATGTTACCGTTAATGTTTGTAAAACTCTACATATTAACTACGCAAGTACGAAAAATGGTTTTGCTACGCAGATTACCTAGTTATTCTGCAGATGCCTTAGATAATCTACAGATTAACGAGCAAGCATTAGTTAATGTGAAGATAATAGGTTATTTTCTTTAGTAAAATATGACTCGATTGTTAAAATTAACTTAAATTAATAGATAATCTACAGATTAACGACCAAGCATTAGTTAATGTGAAGATAATAGGTTATTTTCTTTAGTAAAATATGACTCGATTGTAAAAATTAACTTAAATTAACTTATTTAGTTTAAATTGTGAAAATTACGAGACTAAATTCGTTACTTATTGGTGTATTATTGGATCTCAAAGATTGGTGAAATTAAGAGTTACATAGAAATTTATTTTTCGATAAGCACCTATTTATGGAACATTTACAACTTATATATATATAATAACCTTAAAAACAACATTTTGTCACCCTCTCCTAAATATTTTTTCACACGTTAACGGTTTAGGATAAGTTACGCAGATTAACTAAGTATACTAAGTACTATTTAAAAGGAAAGTTCGTACTTTAACGGAACACACCCAGTAATCTGCAGTAACCGGTTAATGTGAACATTATTGTCCCACATTACATAATATAATTAGGACTATTCCTAAAGGATTACTTTCTACGATATTTATTAACATCATGTAATTCATTTAAAGCATTTTTTATTATCCTTTTCCGGCCTAAAAGTGATCAAATACAGAAACCTTAATGGTAAGACTTCATTGCCGACTCTCTGTCCATTTGTCTTTCTCATTTCCGAGTAGCGAAGATCAGTTAAATTTATATTGCATTTACTAGGGCTAATAAAAATCAGTGCTATATCGATGTAAAGGGTTGAAGAATTAAAATTAAGGTTTTACTTTATTTTTATTACACTGTTATGGTTTAAAGTAGGCCATGCATGTGAGAAAAATTTGAACAAAAAAAAACCCTGATAAAACCCTGACATTGGTAAAGGTTACAGTGAAACTATAGCGAGTTAGAACAATCAATACATGTCATCTGTGTCTTTTTGTCATCAAAATTTCCTCGAAACTAGAAAATTTAAAATGCCAGAAAGTTGTTTTTTTGTGAACCTCTTAAAAAACGTACAATTTTTACATCATAAAAAACTACAAATCTTAAAAATCATGTCAAAAATGGCATGGGTCTCAAAATATGCGACCTCATATTCTGCACAATTTCAGGGTCCGTTTATTTTATCATACTTAAATACATTCCCTGTTTTCATAATACTCACAATGAATATCGAGGAAGAAAGAAAATTAACTATTTATCAGGTATTTTAATCGGAATTGTTTTCTCCCTATAATCTTCTCTGCAATAAAATTTTTGCCTAAATTTTTTTTATGACGAGTTTTTTTTTATGCCATAGCTGAGATTAGAGTCAATTATGTCCGCATTTTATGTTCATCTAAGATATGACAAATTGCTCGAATCATTTACTTAAAAAAAAGCGCTTTCTATGGTACTGCGGTTATCTAAAGAGAATCTTATAAACCTGATTTTAGGAAACTTGTAGTTTTGACTGTCTTTACATTTTACATTTAAAATTTATTCTTTTCCTTATAAAGGAAATTCGATTAATATTAATCAACCACACTCGTTAAAAGAAAAAACCTATTATTATAAATAAAAGTCTATTATTAGATTATTTATGTTTAAAATGTCTCAATATGCTACCTAAAGACCTGAAACAAATTATTTTGTTTGTAAATTTAAAAAAAAACTGTATTAATGGTTTTTTTTATGTATTTGAAACATGTATCTTGGTTTTTCCCAAGTAGAAAAATTGTACTTTTGGAAAATCAACTTGAATTTGAATTTAAATTTGTACTATCCACAAGGACAGGTTTCCATAATTAATATGTACCTACCATATGGCTTTCTAGTACGTATATGACAATGGAAATAATCTAGGACTTTTTAAATTTCACCTACATTTGGGAAGTTATGTATCTGAAATAAATAGTAGCAATGTTACTTTGCTAGCAATTTTCTATGGGTTTGTACGAATATTAAATATTAAACTATTCTAATATTATTGCTATTAAACAAAAAACTCTTTCGGTGCCTTATGACTCAGTCCCCCAGCATGCATTATAGAAAAATAGTTTATAGAAAAACATTACAACGTACGGTTATTTTTTAAAGTAATATTTGTTTCATTTAATGCGTTGTGCGACGATGTGGTACGAAGCGATCTTTAATTTCTTTGATAGGTAACATTAAATTTGTTTGTATAAAGTATTATTAGAGAACGCTAATCAAATATTGTGTTCACCTTGTGCTCTGTAAATATGTCAAACTTAAAATGATAAATTAGTCTTTGCCTTCAAAGTTACTAACCGCGTTTTAAAAGTGACATTATGACTTGAAAACAAACATATTTTTTGCACGAGGTCACGAGCTTTTCTTCTAATTTGCTAGTAATAGTAATATTATTATCACAATAATATGTAAAAAGTAAAATGTTTCATTTAAATCGACTTGATAAAGCTTTGTATATAAAGCCATATAGCAAAATTATCATAAAGGTATATAAATATCTAAACAAAAAATTTGTAATAATAAATTATTAATATTTACAGTGAACCCAAGTAAAAATTATTAAAAAATATTTTTTAATAATTTTATCGAGATATAAATATTTATACGAAAAAGGCGCGGAGCCAAATCGTCATCAAAGTAAGCAAGTCCTCTTTATTTATCAAGGCACTAAAGAGGTCTTATATCTGTTGGATAAAAAGCCATACACGTAAAATAATTATAAAGGGTACTTAAGAGGTCTTGAAATTAAAAAATCTGGATGTCGGTTTAAACCTAGCGACGAGTTTTATAAAAATGCATTTTGAACTTGCATTTTTAACTAAAAGATAAATATATCCAGCCACTACAATTATTATTATAATATAATGTCAGTTTTGCTAGATAAATTAATCAGTAATATGAAATGTAACTAATTTCTTAAAGAATATATCAAGTATCACACATTAAATGTTGTTTGTTGGGTTAGTTCATTTTGTCTATTTAGACCTACAGAACTGCAAGCGCTCAAAACCCAAATATGAGAGAGTTCCCATGTCTTTAAATCAATTTCGCGGGCATCTGCGGGCCAAGACTTCACAACTTTTACATTAAAAAAAGCATCGAAATCCCTGCCGTGAGTTCTCGCGTGAATTGGAAAGGGTAAAGCGGAAAGTAATTTGTTGCAGGATAATCAATGATTATTAATTCTAATGCTCAATGGCGTCGTAGTTTCACCAACATCACATCATCACAAAACTTACATAGAAGCTGATACACAACGTTTCTGGTGGTGCACGTTATGTTTGTGGTAATTTTATATGTATTTTTATTGTTTGCGATTGAAAATTTATCGTCTCTTACAATAATTTTGGATGTTTTACAACGAGGTCTTTTACATGGTTCGACCCTGTTTTTTAGATATATGTTATTTGGTTGATTACGAAACGTTTTATTTTAATTTAAAATATTACGTAAATTGGAGGACGTCGGCAAGACAATATAGGGGGACAATCGAGTATATTTTTCCAATTTGGATTATTAGAGATTATTGAATATAAGTCTTTTAAAATTGGATTTAATTTTTCAATACCAGGAAAATTGGTGGTATTTGGAAAAAAAATTTTGTTAATTGTGTTTATTTTATTTTAGGTGTAAATTTCGAAGAAGAGTAAAATATGTTATTTTAAGAGATCGGGTGGTTAATAACGTTCTAAAAGGGTTTTTTTTAGGTTAGTGAGATATGTTTCTAAATCATTTTTATTATTAGAGATTCTATGACCGCGAATAGAAAGGGATTGTTGTATTGATTTTTTTGTGTGAAACGGATGGCAACTATCAAAATGTAAATATTGTTGTTTTTTGGTTGGTTTTATGTGTACTGAAGTTTTGAACTGACCACCAGAAACAGTTATATCAACATCCAAGAACGTAATGCAACTGTCTGAGATATTATTTGTGAACTCTAATGGCCCAAAAGAATTTAAATCGGATATGAAATCCGTTAGAGATCTCTGCCATGTGGCCAAATAACAAAGATATCATCGATAAAACGAAGCCAAACTAAAGACTGCAAAGATTGACTTTGAAAATTTTGTTCTAATTGACCCATAAACAGATTTGCATAAGAAGGAGCCATTCTAGTGCCCATTGCTGTCCCTTTTGTTTGAAGGTAAAAATTTCCTTCAAAAGAAAAAGCATTGCAAGTGAGCACAAAATTTGCTAAATCGATAAGAAAATCAGTTGATGGTGTTTGTGGAGATTGTCTTTTATTGAGAAAATGACGTAATGCTTTTAATCCAGTATCGTGTGGAATATTAGTGTTTAAAGAGACCGCATCAATTGTTACAAGCAAAATATCTCTGTGATTACATAATTTTATGTTATTTAACATTTCAAGAAAGTGGTACGTATCTTTAACATGAGAATTTAAAGTTATGACAAAAGGTTGTAAAAAAGAATCTCCATATGCTGATATTCTTTCAGTAACACAATTATAGCTTGCAACATTTGGCCGACCGGGATAATTTTGTTTATAAATTTTTATTAGTAAATAAAAATTCGGTGACCTAAAATTCTTTGTGACCATTAAATCCACATTCTCTTTGGATAGATTCTCTTTAATTTGGTTTTTACTAATGAAAGCATTAATTAATTTAGCGAAATTAGGGTTAGGATCCCCAGATAATTTTTGATATGCTGTAGCATCATTGAGTTGTCGTAAACCCTCAGCGACATAATCTTTTTTATTTAAAATTACCGTCATTGAGCTTTTATCTGCTAGTAATATTACTATACTATCATCTTTTCGTAAATTATTCAATGCCTTCATTTTGTCATCCGAAAGGTTTGTTTTTGGTTTTAAGGTGTTAAGAAAAGAAGGCTGCAGAGTTTTTCCAGTTGATATACACTTCAACTGGATGTTCTTTAGGCATAGAGGAAGGCTCTCTATTAGATTTTTCGCGAAATATTAAAAGCGAATTATGTACTTTTGAATTTTTAGATTGTGGATAAAGTTGCCAAAAAACGCGCCAAAAATTTAAAATATCTTTTCCAAATTGAAAGTGATCAACCTTTGGGGTCGGTGTAAAATTAAGACCCTTGGAAAGTACTAAATATTCATTAGCATTTATCATTATTGATAACAAATTTAACACTGAAACCTTCTTTTTTATTGGAGGCGGTACAAGAGACGGTACAATATTAGTAACATGTTGTTGATAATTCGACTCCACATTAACATTTTGTGTATGTGTATGTATGTTTTGCGTATTATATTGTAATGGTTTAGTATTTGTATTTAGATATTTTGTTACTTTTCAGTATTTTCGAAAATAAAGTCTTGTATTTTGTCATTATGTGCACTAACTTAGAATAACTTTTGTAGAAATGTAATAATCAATTTTAGCTACAAACTTTACTAAATGGTTTCTAAATGATTAGTTATTAAATAAATAAAATTTAATTGTAAGCATAATTAAATCAAATAAAATAAAATAACAAATATTAAAATAAATTAAATATATTTTTTTATGACTAAGCTATCTGTGGTTACAGCTTGCTGCATTAGCTGTTAACAAGTAGTTAAATAGCATCTACCCATGTAACTAAAACTCAAATGAGGTCTTATTCAAATTCACTTTTAAGTCAGAAGCGCTCTAGACTGAACGAAATGCCTGCCTATTGAATCGTTGATGCTTTATGGAAGCTTGGGTGAACACGTCCGAATGAAAGATACGATGGAGCAACAAAAATACAAACATAGTTAAAAAGGTTGATTAAAAAATTTTCATTAAGCACATAATTTACATATTATAATATACACCAATGTACACCACCAATATTCCAATACACCAATGTATATATATTTCAGTTAAAACACGTTTTCCTTTATTAAATCTAGTTCTGACGAATACCTTGTATTAAAACTATTTTCCCATAGTCAATACTTGAATTTATTATGAATAATTATTATTACAAATAAAAACTAGGTTTTCTAGTCAAAACTAAGCATACCAACTGGTTTTCCCTATATAGTTAACTAGAATTGATAAGTCTGCACAAAATTGTAACGTGGCACAGGATAAATGTCGTAGCTATGTATTATTTTAATTGTATTTTAATATATACAGGGTTTTAATAAGTGTTACCCTTAAAACTGCGAATGTACCCATGATTATAGTAACTTTCTATGACATATAAAAACTTAAATCTATCTATATTTTCAAAAAGTTCAGAATCTGAGTATGAATCGACCAAAGTGTGAATGTAAAAAATACCTATAACTTTTGCTAAAGGACCCACTATAAAAATTCAGATTTCTCTTTCCTTAGCAAAAGTTATGGGTATTTTGGGTTTTTTATAGGTTATCGGGGTGATACAAGGTGGTGATCTCTCCTAATGGACCTGTGAGACATCCTGATTGATAAATTGAATAACTAAGACGAAACCACAAAACTAAGAATAAAAACTAATCACTCATTCATGACTAATCACTCAAAAAGAAAAGGGTTTTTGAAAATTGGATGGGTTGGGTGTGAAAAAGGGGGTGATTTTTTATGAAAGCTCTGCTGTCTTTTTAGGATGAACACAGTAACTATTTTTATCTTTCAAAGATAGATATTTGCATCCCGGACTTTTTAAGATCTATTATACAGATAAACCTTCGGATTGAAATCTCTAAATGATGCTGCAAAATCGATTAAGTAGTTTAGAAGAACAAACAGACAAACGCGGAAAGCGACCTTGTTTGATACATTGTATTGATAATTGTTGATGAATATAATTTCTGATTACAATGTCCTTTTTATCTTAAATGTTAATACTAACCCTAATAAGGTATTTAATAATGGCAAAAATATTTAAAAAAAAAAGCTTTTATTTAACTGCTTGAATGCGTATTCATACAAAATTTCGTGTCTGCTTTTGACCGTTGAGGAGATCCTTCGTTTGGAAACATTCCTGGGTGTAGAATCAGGTTACGCTAACCATAAAAATGCATTGTTGTCGGAACTAAACCAAAATGACAAATTTCAACTCCGTAGTACAAGAGGAAGTGGTTCTAATTCAGCTTTCAAGATTTGACCTACCGTCATACAAGAAACATTGTAAGTTAAATGAAACAACGTAAAAAGAGTTAAATTGTGAAAATAATGAAACACTGACAAATATTTAGTTAATTTTAGTTTAGTGATAGTCATTAGATATATACTATTTTAACGATGTAAAAATTAATAGGTTGTGAATTCTACCTCTAAGTAGGGAAAACCGTTCTGGCGAACAGTTTTTATAACAACTAGTGTTGCCTAAGTTTCACTTTTAATAAAATTATTCATTAGTATATTCCAGTTTTGATCAGAGAAAACTAGCACTTAACAAATAAAAAAGAAACAAAAATAAACATGATAATTAAGGTCATGAGTTTCTTTACGACTTTACCACACATGTAACTTTTTACTTTGAAACGACTGATATTCAAAAAAAAAAAAATATAAAAAGATCGTTATTTGTGCCCGTTTGGGTAAATAATATAAATATTGTTATCGTTAAAATAAATATCTTTATAAAATATTTAAAATAAATTTGTTATTTTTTTTTGTGTAACGATTGTATCCAAAATAATATCCTATTTACCTTATCTCTAACAGTATTGGGTATATATTTATTTATATTTTTTTTTACGTATTATGTACATAGATGCTCTCGAAGCAAGTTCGTAGAGATTACCAGGTTTTAACTTTGCTTACAGCTGCCGGACAAATGGTTTTTGAACTTTCATTCGAATATTTTCGCCTTCAATCTGGTCCTTTTCTGCCTTGGATCTCTTTTTGAGTTAAAATGTACAAGGTCGTATGTTTTATCCTGGATGCTGTGCCTTAAGTACTAAAGTAGCAATCGTTAGGAAGTTTTTATAAAGTCAGTGTCTTTCTGGATTCTTTGCATATCTTGCAACTAATAACCTTACATTTCTAAGTAAATAGTATTTTATCTACATAGCATCAGCTGGATTAAACATTTTTTCGATGTGGTTAATTTTTTTCCAAAATTTGATATAAATAGGTTGGGATGGAGTAAAAAAAACTCAAAAATATACCTAAAGAATTATATTAAATGAAGTTTACCGCGTTAAAAATTTCGCTAGACAAAAGGGAGTGAATGGCCACTGAATTAATTATTTAGCCATTTCGACCGCTTGCCTTTATTATCATTTTGGTAGGAAAGGCAGCAGGTTAGATAAAAAAAAACCTTTATTCAAACAAAATAAATAGAAAGGTCATCAACCCCTTCATCACTGGATTCAAATTAAAAAAATCTGAGTATACTAGTACAACTCACAGTTTAAATCAATGCAAATAAACTACTATGTATATATTAATTATAATTATAAATACTAATGTAATATATTAATTCTATAAATTATTAACATTTACAAATTTCGAATAATCTTTTTAATGTAGGAGCAAAAATGAAAATTCTAACCTGCAAAATAAATTTACAGTCAATAACCAGAATAACTAATAGAAAAAACCGAATAACTAATAACGACAAAACAGAATAACTAATAGAATAGGGGGGGGGGGTTGAAACGGGGGAGGGGGGGTACATGCCTGAATATATGAAAAAAAACAACTTTCACCTAAAAAAACTTGAAACGTTATTTAAAATAATCACGTGTTTTGCCAAATTTGACCTAAATTTTGTTTTCTGTGGCACCATGATCACTGCAAATATTATTTTATTAGGGTAGATTTTTTTAAATAGTGTTTATGAAAGATTTCAACATGTCAAGTCATCCTCTATTCCAAGTTGTAAGATTTAGATTTGCCAGCAGTGGACCTAAAAGTCTGTTTTATTTAAAAAAAAATGGTTAGTGAGCACTTGTTAAGAGTCTATTTTTGAGTGCTGATTAGCACCCAGACTAACCCCGCTGTCTTTGGCTAAGACAAATATTCTGACGCAAATCTTTATCAACAGTAGGCATTAAAAGGGTTGCTTTCTTAATAAGAGCAACCCTAGATCTGTTTGAAATCTTGGGATCCGCTGCTTCACTCACAAAACGAAATGTAAGTAAAATGCTAAGAATGGTGAGAGTCACTCGAGCAAAGACAAAATCTTTGTTGAATAATAAAATCAGTTTCCGTGTTTTGCTCGGATGCTGGTGACAAACGCTTCTAACGAGTCGAACAGACTCCTAAAATTGCAACACACGATGGCGAAAGAGCGTTCACCCACAAAGATGTTCCGAACGTCATTTTAACTCAATTATTAACCTCATATGTAAAAGTAAAAAAAATATTACTCGCCGAAGAAGATGAACAATTGATTTATATTGTCAAAATATAACAGTTTGTTTTTTGACAAAAAGCTTTAATAAAGAAATATAAATATAAATATCTTATTGTAATTTAAAATATAAGTCATTTCGTAACCAATTTAATCAATATTTTTTCGAAATTTTAGTTTTTATGGACTTGTTAAATAGTTATTTATAAAATTAATCTACGGATCTTCTTAACTTGCAAATTTTTAGTCGTTTTAGTCGATATGATAGCCATCTGAATAAATTTCAATTCTTAATTGGGAGCCACTAACTAGAAGGTGTTTTGAATTCAAATTTATGTAAGACTGTAACAAATGAAATTGCCTGGTATGATTTAAGTTCTTAACTTTCTAATATTGGTCGTAATGACCATTCTTCCAAGATAAACCCTATATTGATAAAACGGAACATTGGGTTTAATTCTTTTCTTTCTATGATAATATTGGCAAATAAAATGCTCTTCATTGGTCATAATTTGAGCCTTTAGTATAAGGTTGCTTAGTATAAGTATAGGTAACCTTAGTATAAGGTTGCTTTTAATGTTGCGAGTTGTTAAACATTATTTTTCCCTCAGTTACTAAACTCAGCTTTAAAACCTAAACTAAACTAAATTGTATTGAATTAACAATAATAAATAAGTTATGACTGCTACTACTAGCAGGATATTGTATCCCGCTAAGTCATAACTTATTTATTATTGTTAATTCAAAACAATTTAGTTTAGTTTAGGTTTTAAAGCTGCTACTACTAGCAGGATATTGTATACTAATATTTTGATAACTCTCTACTGATAAAAAATATCTTTTTTGGCAAGCCGGAAGGTGGGGGTAGATTTCACCGGATCAAACTAGGAGGGTGATAGGCGTCATACCCTTGAGCAGTGAGAGTACTTATACTGAATCCCTCTTTATACTCTGCCGTAAGGTAAAAATTGTTTCAACCAAAACTTGTAGGGAAATTTTAGGCTTACAATTTTCATTTGAACGGACTTGATCCTGTAAGGGAGGTATGATTTTTTGAATTTCGAGAAGGTACTTTTTTCACCCTCAGGACCAATGGTTGGTGCTATCAAAAATGTTCGATCAAATCAATTTTAGGCCCTTATCTAACGAATAATATAAAATTTAAATGAATTCTTTTATACTAAAAAAGTTACGGCAGTTATCGTATCCACAATAAAGTGATATAAATGGATACTTTGGGTGCTAGGGATTTGAAACGCGAAGATATATCGAAATCTTCCGGAAATCATGACATGGTACCCATTACAATGGGTAGCTTTCCTAATGAAATCTACCTAAAATCACCGTATCCTGGCGATAGCCTTTATCTCAGCAGGTAAAGTACTATAAATTTTAAAAGATATGTTTAAACTCAATATATCTTATCAATAAGATATTATTGAATCTAATTATTATAATTTACTAATGAAAAAGTATGATGGCTCTAAAAGATACAATAGACACTGCCATTGTTAACTTTAAAAACCTTCTAAGAAATTTAAGGCTATTTGGAATAACTAGTAATATTTTGCCCTGATAAGAAAATTTATACAAATTATTTGAAACTTCTTGAAACAAATAAAACTAAGCCTTTTAGAAAATCTTACTCCACCGTCTGCAATATAATTTCGAAATATCCTCATAGCAATGCGCGGCAAGTGTGAACCGTCTCTCGCTACTCGCTCGCTCTCATGGACCGCTCCTGAAACCAGAGCGAGACAACGACCTTTAATTATTCAGGCGGTCTGCTTTATCTAAATATCTTAACGGTTTATTCGCATACAAATTTGTGCCGGTTCATTTTGCAGCTTAATATCTGAATGTTTTGATGGCTTCATTCGCTTCAAAATAGTTCTCAAAAAGGTTTTCGCTTAATTTCGAAGTATATTTTATACTAAATATTATTAGATGATTATTAATATATTATTAGATGAGAGTTAAAAATGATTTTTATGAAACTTCGACATCCTTTAAACCGACATCCTGCTTTTTCATGTTCAAGACCTCTTAAGTACCCATTATAATTATTTTACGTGTATGGATTTATATCCGGCGCTTAATTATAAATTAAATATATATTTTTTTAAATCTATCAATATGGTCAAAAATGTGGCCATTTCTTTTCATGCGACTTTCCGTTATCGCCTGAATATGCTATTCAATACTATCATTGTTTGATAGTATTGAATAGCTTAGAAATTTTTCATCTTTTATGGCGATTTTTATTTTTTTTTTTAAATACTTCTTTTCTATTTGGTTTAACATTTTTTTAATTACCGAACTTAATCTTAATTGCAAATACATAGTATAAAATATAAGGATTAGTTCTTAAAAATGGCTAAAGGAATTAAAATTTAAGTCTGTAACAAAATATCTCCCACATAGGTTTTTTTATCGATACTTATTAAATTTATTTTAAATACCTATTGTGTTGACCCATATAATACCAATAATGTTACGTCAGGTATAAATATACATCCATTCGCTAAATCGTTCCTCAAGTAAACACAAATGTCCTATGGTCCTATAGTCAAATGGAATGCATTAAGGACATTGTCAGTTAGTGCACTACCAGTTAGGTAACTGCCAGTGTCCTTAATTTATTCGATGCCTAACATTCGATAGATAGCAGTGCTGCGATTTTATTTTTCATTTTAATTTTGAATGTCAGCCGTATTACTTTCTAAAAACCTTAAATTAAACAGCTAAACGGACGATTTTGACATCGAAATTGAAAAAAGTTTGCAGTTAATATTAATAAAGAGTCATGAAATGAGCGCGTGAATGAAGTGTGAAAGATGTGTAGGAGAGTGGAATGTGGAATGTTGATATGTTAGGATTAGTGACACACACACCGCTAAAATAATATACACCGTGTTCCAAGACCATTCCCGATAAAAAATCCATCTTATTGGCCCTGCGATTTAAAACATGATTTGTTTTGACCTCATATCAAAATGCATCATGGTTTCCGAGAAAAAATCGGTTAATTATATTAAACCGTTCGCCACGCCGTCGGGACCCATGACCTGTCGTGGTTTAGCTCTAGTAGTAAACGGAAGAGCGAAGTACAAAAAAGGGAATTTATACGAGCGCTTTGATAAAATTAATAAATTTGCGTTTGAATTATTTTCGCATTTGTTTTATGCAATCTCTTACACGTAATATGGAACATAAGTACCCCTTTAAGTCTAAGGAATGTATATATTAAGGTATTCGATGTCTTAAGTAAACGGTGACCTTGAGGTAATGGACACTCTGCAATATTTCTCGCCATGCGGGTGTTAATCTCGCCTTCCTATGTTCGAGCCTTTTATCGGAAGCGAAGCGTGAAGAATGAAAATAATCACGCGCCATCCATCAGTCAGCACTTGCGCGGACATCAAAGGGTAATAGAATTACGTAGGTACCTACCCTCCGGGTGGTAGCGGCGGTGACTCGGTGCATAAAGCAGCGATAAAAAAAAACCCTCACACATAAAAAGGCACAAATAAATGACAGAATTATGTACGAGTACCTTCTTATTTATTTTCACTCGCAGGGCTTACAAATTGGCGCAGTGGTCGCGAAACTTCGGTTACTTACTGAGTTCGGTAACCTTATTGCAAATGCCTTCGAACAGACATCATCTTACGCCAACGGTGCATGTTTTTGTTAAAAGGACTCAACCCAGTAACTTCTCCATACAAAAGCTGTAGTGTTGTCACTCTCTTATTTGTAGATGTAAAAGAAAAATAAAACTAGGTATCGTTTAACCTCCTAAATATTTAAGCTTCTATGGAATTAAAAATCAAATTTTTTATTTTGTCTAAAAGTTAAAAGCTTTGAACAGTTTGTATTTTTCTATACATTTTATCTAAAGTTTAGACATAAATATCTTATTGTCTGAATACAAGAATCGAGAAAATAAACCAAAAGCATAATTTGTTTATAAAGATGTAAATTCAAGTAACAGTACGGAATGTTTATGCGTTAGATGAGACAGAACGTTTTAAAAGCACGCGCAAGACAGAGAAGAGCGCCACTAGAAAAGAGGCCCTTAAAACAAAAAATACGGTTTACGGGTTATGGAGATTTTACTAGAAATGATTATTTTTAAGTTATAAAAAATATTCACCCCCCCCCCCCTGTATAGTGGTTGGAGTATCGCCTATTATTAGTTCCTGTAGTTCCTCGGTGTATTTTTTTTTTATTTTATATAGTTTGGAGGAAACTTTCATTAGCTTTAAATTTTGTTTGTTTTTTATTGTAGGTACCTTAATATTCGTCGCAATATATATTTAGTTCTAATGGTGCACTTCCTCTGGATCACACATTAGATGCAGCGATGTAACGATCCGGAGGGCGCCCGGGCGACCCGTGGGTTGACCGTGTTTTTGGGGTCGCGACTTTTACCGCCCCTGCCGCTGCGATCCGTGGCATGGGGGGCTCTGTAACGGCGTCGCGCACGAGATGGATTGGGAGGTCGCGCGAGTACGAATTACTCGCGTATTATTCGTCCTAATTCAAACCAATTTAAGGGGTCGACACGCTACAGCCGGTGTCGCTCATTGCCCACTTCACTGCCACTAAAAAGATGCTTTCAAATGTATACAAACCTAAAGAATTCAACGTTCCCTATTCGAAAATCAACATTCCCTATTTCAAATGAATTTAAAAAAGGAGATTATCAAATCCATCAAACTCGATCTTTATTTACAAACGCCGTTAAAAAAACTAAACTAAATCTTAAAAAATAAATAAATGATGCATCTCTACTTTTCTGAAAAATAATAGCGGAATCCTAATAAATCGTGTTCCAAGACCAATTCCAGATAAAAATCCAGCTTGTTGGCTCTGCTATTTCAAACATGATTTTTGTCCTCATATCTAAATTCATCAAAAAATATAAAATTCCGGGAAAAAAATATAACATTTACATGTTAATATTAAATCACGCCGCTGGGTCATTGGCAGGCCGTAGTTCAGCGCGAGGAGCAAAGTACGAAAAGAGAATTTCCACAAGCGCTTTGATAAAATTAATAACTTTGGTCATGAATAATATTCGCATTTTTTTATACAATTTCTTACAGGTAATAGGGAACAAAAACAACTCCTTTAGACTTCGGGAATCGTCGTGAAACAGCCTGTATATTACTAATATTAAAGGGATTTGCAGTATCAAGTAAATGAAAAAAAACTTTTCAATCTTACTTTTTAGATAAATAATAAAAAATAGAAATTTTAAATACAAAAAAAACGCTGTACGCTACATTTATGCCGAGATACATATATAGATGTTTATACAAACACAGAACGGGTTCGCCTAGTGTTGACGGTATATAAAATCTTTTGCACGTTATTATTAGCGTGTCTTCGTCACCTTGACATGAAGGTTAATCGTAATAACGAATTTAAGGGGGATTCCCCACACACACACTAAGAGTACACACATTAAGTCTAACCAAATATACTAAAAATGATTCTTATGTCAAACGAAATTATACTGTCTTGTGTCAATATCAGTAAAATATAATTTTTAACACAATATGTTTAATAATTTGTCTAATTTGTGTGTACCCGTTTCTAGTGGCCAATTATTTAGTGATTTCGATAAAGTCTGACTTTTTAACCCTTTTTTATGTAGATTTTTAGTATTTAAGTGCATATTCATTCCATTAATGTTTATATTTTATTATTCATATATAATTCCATTTTCATCGAATCCCTTACACTATCTCAATAATGATAGCACTGGCTAAGTATATATTCATGGCCTAAAAGCTTTTCAGAATAAAGACATCCCTGCAAATCGTTGCTGAAATGCGTGTCACATAATATTCAACTCGAACCTATGGATGAAGCCCATCCGGCAATGAATGGGATTACACCAAAAAAATAGCTTCAAGGCTGACAAGCTCATAGCTATATCCACTCTGGCTATAAGGGAGAGGCTACTCGTTGGAGACCCACCATTATTAGGGAGGTTTTTTTTCATAAACGATAGGTTTTATTTAGAGTCAACATAGTAAAAAAACATACGTAAAACCGTTGTGATTGATCCGTTGAATTCGATTTATTGGTTTAAGTGTAGTATGACATATTTGTCCTGATTTTTTTCTAAATATATTTTCTATTATATTTGAAAATAAGTGGGACGAAGAGGAGTAGGAAAAATTGCAAATTATCACGTCTGAAAAAGAAAAAACAACGAGGTTTAAGGTGAAACATATTGACATTTGACCTTGAAATTCGGTGCTTTATTGTTATAGGGCGTCAGGTTTAATTTAGGTTAGGTTAGTAAGCAAGTGTTGGATTTTATTTATTTACAGCTTCATAATATAGACATTTAAAAAAAATATTTTTTTTTGTTTAAAAACCTTTTTGTTTAAACCCTTAATTTGTATATCGATTAGTATTTTTCCTAAGCCTCTATATTTTTTATAAGAGAGCTTAAACCGAGCACCAATGTCGGCATTTGGTTGATAATTCGTTCCCCTAACCGAAAAATCTTGCTTAGAATTGAATATTCCCGTCCTTCCTTCGATGTTTCGGTGTTTATTTTCGATATTTCTAAAACCTAATCAGGTTCAAATTTTTTTCAAAGTTTTTTTGTGGAGACCAAACATATAATGGTGACTTTATCTTTATTTTGGCTCCCGCGAAGCTATATCAATCCGATATTTTCTCAAACTGGCATTATTCGAGGAAATCTGTTTACACGTCTCATGAAGCCTTATAAATTCACAATAGTTTGTTATTTGTTTGATGTGTTATATATTTATATATTAAAATATATCGTATATTTTATCGTATGGAATACGGTCAATAGTCCATTGACGCACTCCCTTAATGTTTTTTTTATTCGTATACTGGCCTGATCTGAGTTATTTGATCAGAGCACGGCAATCCTAAGTGAATTTATATCGCAGTGTCATATCCACTCAGTGTCAGTAGAGTCGGAGCTCTTAACAAACGTATCTCAACAGCTGTTTCTCTCTCTTTACCGAAACTCTCTCGTGATCCGTTTTTCGCATTTCTGCAAAGCTTCTGATTTTATTTTATTTTTATTATGTTTGTTATCATATTAAATATTTTTAACCATAGATAATAATTATTTTAATATTATAGTATATACTCATACAATCGTCCCAAAATCCATAACCATAATCATAATTTCTAATAATTCAAATAACATCATCATTCCATTTTATTCTAGATTGAATTTTATTCTCATAATACTCGTATGATAATAAAGGCTTCAAATATCTCAAAATTTTTCAATAATTTTAAATATTTCAATATTTAGAGGAAAAATTACATTTCTTTATAAATCTGTTTTTGAAAAGAAATTCAACTATCTAAATAAATGAATAAAATACCACTGTTAACAGTGAAACCCTATCAGTAAATGTATCCATAGATAAACCTATAAAACTATATTCCTTTTGAATAATAAAAAAAAACTCTACCAATTTTGAAAAATTTTGCAAAGTTTAATTAATTTTTTGAGAAAGTGTAGGATATAAATCTATATAGCAAAGTAATTTAAAAAAGTACTAAAGAGGTTATCTAATATAACCTAACCCAGCGCTGAGTTTTATAAAAATGCATTTTTAACTCTCACCTGTCCTCTTTAGTGTAAAATATTGTCAAATATTATGAACCATCTAATTAGATGAAATAAGAAAAGGATGATATTTTAACAAAAAATATAAAAATAATGGGAATGTGTTTAAAAAGTAAAGAAAGAGTAGGTAGTTTACCCAATTTTATTGGGACACATATTTCAAATAAAAGACAACACATATGGGACACGTATTTCAAAAAAAAAGGATTTAGACAAAAACCTACATTACATGTGTTTTCGTTCAGGCATCTAAATGTCATCTTTTTAAAATCTAATAAAAAAATAAGGAAAATATATTAGAACAAAATATATAATCTTTCCCATAAATTGTTGTATAGTGTGTAATGGTATAAGCCAGCTAATGTTATTAGT
Organism: Neomicropteryx cornuta; assembly: GCA_020383195.1. Classification (NCBI taxonomy): domain Eukaryota; kingdom Metazoa; phylum Arthropoda; class Insecta; order Lepidoptera; family Micropterigidae; genus Neomicropteryx; species Neomicropteryx cornuta. The sequence continues at coordinate 42,717,283 of JAHKQU010000018.1, forward strand.
AAATATTATTTTACAATTTAATGTCTCTGTTTAATTCCATCGATTTCAGAGATAATTCGACATTACGTAAAGCAAAAAGAATCTTTTGCGGCATCAATATCCTTGAAAAGGAAAGGGATTAAGGTCCATTAGAGGAACAGATAAACCCCGTGTTCGCGGAACCCCCTTTCCCTCCTACCTATCCCCGTTCTCTGACGCTAAAATAGGGAACGATTAAGTAGGGGATGACCGAGCAAAATGGAGATTGTCGCATTATAGTATAATTAGTAGGTAATATTTTTTTAACCCTTATAGACACGCATTTGAAACAGTAAAAAAATGAAATGACATACCGTAGCATTTCAAAATATGACTTATATTTAAGGAGGCAAGAATTACCTGTAAGTTTATTTTTATGGCCCAGGAAGAATCCGTGAAAACAATTTTAGTTTTTTTTTTCGAATTTATTTATTTATCTTGTGGCTTGTCCAGAAGGCGGTATAAGCCTTCAACTGCGAAACTATTTATTACGGATAGACAACATCGTATTCGTTGTTACATAACTCAGTCGACAGTAATGAGAATAGCACAATTGAACATTCTCAGCCGAGTAAATTTCCACTGGGTTTCTAACTTGGACATATTACACAAGGGCAATTTAAATCAAACCGTTTTTTAATTGCAAACGTATTTTCGATTCAATTTAATTAAAGTTGGATATTACTAAGTTTATATTTCGCAATAAATTCAATGTTCCAAATGGTGTATGAAATGTGATTGATGGTGTTTTATATAGGCATATATAAATACCTAAACTTTTAGGTATATATAAATACCTAGACTTTATTCATATTAAATTATAACTTTTACAAACACAATGACAAAAAAGCCTTTATGTAATAATTAGGTAATTTAGGTAATTTGTATGATATTTTACATATTTTTTTTACGAAACAATCCTTAAACAAGAAAGCTAATTTAGAAATCCTCTCACAGAATAATAATAATTTTACTCTGTGTTTATTTAGAAACTATTAATTTTTATATATATATACCCGGTAAACGTAAAACTTGTACAATTAAAGCCATTAAGATTTGATTACTTTTTGTAAAGTACTGGTAACGGAATAGTTATGCGAACAGTTTTATGTACGATTTATGATATTTGAAATGGGTTGTTTTATCTGCTGTAATACCATATTAATGCAATAATATTATTATTATTAAAATAATAATTATAACAAATTATTTGGTTTTCTTTTAATAAAAGCAAAATATACACCTAGCAATTACGATTAAAAGTTATTTATTTTGTAGTTTAATAAGGTCAATTAGCACTATATATATTTTTTTAATATTGGTTATTGTCTATTCAGCTGTTCCTAGTGGCACCGAGTCTTCAAAGTAATCAATTTTGATTTTTTTGGTTTTCTTGCATTACTGATGTATAAACTATGTATTCATTCAACTAAAAAGTGGTAATTCCCTCTATATTTTGAGATATCGTGGTCACAATTTGTGGTATATCCAAGATATTACCTAAAAATGTTGACTAAAATGGCAATCATCACAAACTTAACAAAAAAGGGGTATATCCATTGCACTTGCAACTTTCTTAATTTGCATCTTGACCGATTACTCCCAAGAAAAGGTAATCGAAACAATGTTTTTATTAAAAAAATATGCAAGTATTGAAAGAATTCCTTTTCCTGAAGCAAATAAGCATCCCCGTGGAATTACTGCAATGAAAAAATGAAATTGTACTTAAATTGTGTCCGTTGATACCGGAAAATAGGCAAATAAAATATAATAGGAAAATAGGTTTTGGAATGACTTGGTGATTAATAATCAAAGTGTTAATCTCATTCATGACATTCATGATTGCAATTAAAAAAAATCATACGAGTAGGTACATTAACATCTACACACATTAACTTGATTTATTTGTATTTAATTATTTCGTTTAGTTAACTTTTCAAATTTACCCTAGTTAACCTAAAAAGTGGCATGTGGGCTTTTACCACTCTTGCATTGTTTCCATATTTTTTGTGATTTAATTATGCAAAGTTTGAATTAAGTAATAACCATTTCAGAAATAATTATTAAAAAATAGTAACAATAAAAATAAGTACTTTAAAATTATGATTATTTTTATTATTACTACAAAAAAAAATACAACTATGTCGTTTTCGTGCATAAATCTTTCACTAAATGATTTTTGGCTGTTTCTCAAAAAATGACAATTTGGACTTGCCACTTTTTAGGTAAAGGCGGCAGCACTGGTTTCCGCATTAGGAGTTTCTTAAAGGGCATACAATCGTAAGTCACCGTTTTTTACATTTTAGATAAAGGATTACTCAGAAATTAAACACCCTGAACCTTTATCTACTTCCATTCTTGGTTATTTTGAGTAAATTTATTTTGCGTGCTGAGTAAAAACATTATTATGCGGTGTTTATATTTATATTTATATTAATAGGTTTTTTTAAGCAATTTTTAGTCGTAGGAGATAAAGTAACGAAAGTTCATTCCTGAATACGTTTTTAAAATATGTTTCGATAGCTCAAAATAAATTATTTTTGATTATCTGTATTAAAGGCAACGACAGACCGAGAAGAAGCGTGCAATAGTAACGCGCGCGGCGCTCTTTTCGCACCAGTGTCGGTATCTGCCGTGACGTGAACAATAGAGCGGGACGCCGCTATGAATGTCTCTCTTGCGACAATTTTCAATTTTTAAACACGACTTAAACGTAAGAAGTTAAGTTAGCCCACCTCTACAGCCACCATTGCCCGAACCCGCAATCGGTTTTATGCAGACCGATAATGGCCTGGACTGTAGTAAAAGAGATTCCATTGTGATTGCTCAGCCGGCAGCCCCATCCTCCTCCTACCCTCCGCGTATGTATGCTAACCGTTTGCGATGGGGAATGTGATAATGATGATGATATAATGAGTACTTATTATCAGACCCTCATAATAGGCTAATTCTAAGAGAATATGCGCACGATAATTGAATTTATACAAACATTTTGTGCTCTTATAGTCGTTACAAAGAATATTATGTAGGCATTATTTATTTTATGCATTTAGAAAAAAAAAATAATCGCTTTTTCAATAAATTCAATTTAACTATTATTGATAACATAAAATCACAGGCTCTCCCATATACCTCAAAAATGTAAAATTTATTGAAGTGATATTATTTTACGAACGGTAGAGTGACTTGGGTGCATGCGACTCGGGTTGAAGCTACAATAATAACTAGTATTTAGTGTCAGACTATTACTAGATTTTCATCTGTGCAAGAGAAAACCCTTATTTTTAACCTTTTTTTTTTAGAAAATAATTGCTTTGACCTAGGTCATATACGAGTTTTGGGCCCTACTCAACTAGGCCAAATACGCCTATCCTAGAGTCAAGGTTAAAAACCTTATTTTTTCTGCAAACTTCTCTGGCCGCTCTTAGAACATGTTTTTTTTAACCTAGTTGGAGTAGCCATGTTACTTCAAAGCAACAATAAATGACTGGCATTTCCAGCGCTATTTATTCGTATTTGGCATTTAGGCGTAAAGCGACCGCTTCTATCGCTCTATCCTAGGGCCACCACTGGGTATTTCTTTTTTCTATATGATAATATATTTTTTCCAGTGTTATATCATTTATTGTTGTGACTTTTTAGCGTGCCATTATGAATAAATAAATACATTAGAACATTTGTGATATTTTTGAAAACGATCCAAAAAAAGATATTACCTTCCCTTATCTTTGAAAGTATAAATAATACAATTCTGAAGAAAACATGTACATAATAATTATTGGAACACTATAGCCTTTCCATCCTTATGTTCCAACTCAAAATATCAGGAAAATAAATTTTATGTTTTATTAATATTAGAACTCCTGAGAAAAACTCTAAACATATAAACCAAGTCGAAAAATAGCCAGGGTTTTGAGATAAAATATTACCTCGAATTCAGTACACTTTTATAGGGTAGAAACATTAGTGTAACTGTTAAAACAATACATATTATAGGACCAATTTTATTGTGTGGTTATTTTATATTTATGTTTTCGAGAAATTTAAATTTTCGATTTGTGGTATGGATCTATTTATAGGACACTGTTCATAATATTGTTGTTGTATGTACAAATAACTGTTGGAAAAAAATGTAAAGTTGGTTTTTTATTTCAAATGATACACACATACAAAAACTATACTGTGTATATTTTCAATATCGTACATATTACATACATTTACAAATTTTATTTTGAAAACATTTATGTTATTTTTTACGATATTTTCAAAGAATGTTTGGAACAATGATTTTGAAGATTATTCGGGATGGAGCCGTTTATACTTGTTTGAACTAAGTTTTTTTTAGATACTTAGTCTCATACTTTAGTTATCTTTATTAGGTAAAGAAACATTCCCTAACAAATTTTAATATTTTACTTATTATTATATTTATGCCTGTTTATAGCCATTTGATATTTCCCCGCCTACCGAACTGAACAGTATCACTGGAGTTATCTCCTAAAATATCTTATTGAAATTATGTCATCTATTGCCCATTGCTTGGCTTGGACATTCCACATCTAGACTCCAGCTTCAGTGACACGGAAATCTCGTTGCGAGTGAAACTATGACAATGAAGCACGGTGAAGTATTCAGCTACAAATCAGGCAGTTAATTTAGGCTACTAAATTTCAGTTAATTTAGGCTTAAACGGCTACGTTTAAGTATTAGGCTATTTTGAAATCGCTTATGACGTACCCTCAATTATATGATTATCTCGTTAACCCCCCCCCCCCCCCCGGCTAATTTAGACTTCCTTTGTAGTTTGTCTGCAATCTTTACTAATTTCTTTCGAAGTTTTTCAGAATTTTATACTGAACAAGCTGTCTCGACGAACTACGTTGGTACGTAGTTCGTCGTAGTACCTCAGAATCAATTAACATGTACCTCAGAATCAATTAAGTTGTGTTAACATTAGCTGAATTAAATATTTTCTTTATTAAGAATCCTTAAAATGAGTTAAGTTCAATAAATGTACAAAAATCAAAATGATATATATTTTAATTATCGATGGGCGCACAATGATAAATGTGATAACCTCACAAAGTGAACATCTTTGAAGGCAAGTTACTGTTTGAAATTAGAATTTCACAATACAAAGCCGTTCCATGCAAAAATGTATGAAAAAAATATTTTTCTTTACATTTTTTTTTTCGTAAAGTTTTCCGACGTTTTAATAGTTATTCTGTTATTCGGGGGGCGGAGACAAATCCAACAAATCAAAGATCATAATAATCGGTCTAGCCGTTCTTGAATTATAAATGGTGTTACTAATCCGACTTTCTTTTATAGGAAGGAGGATTTTTTTTTTGTTTTGGCGTTACAACAAAATAAAGCATAACGCTAATGAAATGTCTTCATAATTAGGTGGTCGAATGTAGATTGCATATATTCGTACTGAACTTGCAAAATATGTAGGGTAGGATTGCGCAAATGATAGTAATAATAGGAGCAGCCTAGGAGGGTGAAAGTTTCCGTTTTGCGGATGTTTGCGGGCGGCCTAAACAAATTGCGCTCATTACGGTATTTTAACAGTAACGAATTGAGCAATTATTTCTCACGCGCCTCCTTTCTAACTGGCCTAAAATAAGCAAGGGCGGATACGTATAGTACAAATACAGCTTCGTTTAAAATACGGAAGCTACTCTAATTCTATTTGTGGTCAGATAAAAATACGCTAGTAACTTTAAAAAATATTTTAAGCTAAGACTATGTCTTTGATAACGTAACGTAACATAACGTGCCAACGTAACGACTCCCTGTACACTGAGAAAAAAATCCTGAACCCTATACAAGAAACTCCTGTCGATATAGTGACAGCTAAACATTTTGTTGCGTCTAAAGTTTGATTCTGGTTAAAGTTATTTTTACGTACAAACGAAAGAGTCTTGTAACCTTAACAGACTATCTGCTTAGTAAGCGCTACTGAACTAATCGGTAGGGAAGCAAAATGGCGGAAAAGTTTTGGTTTATACACAATCTTTCATTTGATCTAGGCATCTAGGCAGATTGTGTGGTTACGAGAAAGTTTTGTTAGGTGAACGATTTATCAATCTACAGGAATTGGTATGTACAGTCTACCAAACAGATTGTATACTCGTACACAACAATATACTTCAGTTAGCCTAACTAAAATTCAGTAGCCACAACAAATTGTGATTCTATGGAACTTTTCGGTTACCTCAGAGCTCGATATTTTACCGATACCAATTACTTATACCAATAGTGTTATAAGACTGAAAAGGCACGCACGTAATCGTGGTCACACAGAACATAAAATACTTTTTTAAGTGAAATTGCAATTGAAACTGAAATAGCGATGTATTTTATTTATTTATTTATCTTTATTGGAAAAACCAACAGTTTTACCCAGTAACAACGAAAAAAAATACATTAGATCGAACAATAAAAATCTATGTAAAACTAAAAATAGGTTTTTCTACTAACAAAAAGTATTAACTTTAATAACAAATATTACGATACCATTTTTTATATGGTATCGTAATATTTGATAATAAAAACGTTGTTATTAATAAAGCGTTCAGTGGATAAAGGTGTTAAGATACAAAACATTATTTTGTGAACGGAAAAATAAAAAAAATGTATAAAGGTTAGGTAGAAAGGTTTTAAGGGGTGACAGAAAAGGTTATTTGGAACCTATTTGACTACATATGCCCTTATTCAATATCTCGCGTTTTCGAGATTGGCATTTTTGTCTTTTTTTTGTTAATTTTCCCTAAAATACTGTGTAAAATGATAACTATAAGAAAGTTAAAAAAAAAATATTTGGCAGTGATGGTATCACTGTCAAATATTTTTTTTAAAACCGTGATGTGTATTTGAACAAATAACAAAAATATTGTTGTTTTTTAAACATTTGTTTTAAGTTTTAATGTAATTTTAAATTTTCGAAATTTGTCAAAAAAATATCATAATTATATCTTTCAGATCGTGTCAAAAGAAAAATATAAATATTTTAAATGTAGGCACAAGGACGTATATATACGTCCGCTTTGCCCGCTTGATTTTTATTATTTTTGGTATTATTTCAGTATTATTTATTAACTTGACGTTTTTACCATTGGAAATCGCAATGAGCCAAATTTTGTTTTATTTTTTTTTTCAATTTAATGCAGTGTCTATACTATTTATAAATTTGTACTGAAAATACACTGATGTACTTCCGTTCCAATATATATATATTTTTTTTTATAACTTTATTTTTTTTTCTAAAACTACATATTTTGGAAGACTTTTAAATTGTAATGTATAAATATTTGAAAATGTAAAAAAAAGTGTAATATTTGACAAAATTTGTCAAAATAGTGAAAAATTGGGTGCTTAACAAGAAAAAATTGATATGGCAACTTTTTTTTTTTTTAATTTACGAAATAAACAAAATCAGAGTGATATTGTATAATAGAGAATTTTATGGTGAATCAGATGATACCAGATTGTAAATATTAAACGACTCATGCCAGCACTATGGATTTTATAGTAGCTGAGTGATTTTTCAAGGTCATTAATTAGGCCTTAAAGACTTTTGGCGCCAAAAATTTTCCGGAGTTAACTGCTTTTAAGGGTTAAAAATATCTACGTGTCGTGCCCTTTATAAAACGAAAAGTTAAAATTGAATGTGCTTTTGAATAATCATATTCATATTTAAACCATGAAATCTAATTTATTATATAAAAAAAAATATTTTTTTTAAATCGCTTCGGATTGGCTGTTAGCCCCTGCGGGCGGCTTTGACGACGCCTTCTTGCCTGCGACACTCAGGATGGATCGCTTCGCTTCCTATCTCTAGGTCCCCCGGTCTATTACGTGCCTACCGTCATATTCTATGCAGGCGGCTTTGAAGACTGTTCCGGTGATCACTTAAAGTTTTTCCCAAAATGTACGATTTTCCAGGCAACTTTTCTAATTTTTCTTTACCTAAAAACCATCTCCAAACTATTACGAACATTAAAACAAATGTAGCCAAATCAGCCGAGTTATAATGCTTCAGACACAAACACATTCATTTTTATATTTAAAGATTATGTTTTATTATTACCCTGGGTTATTATATAAATCAAACGCAGTCTAATCTTAGTTTCAGTAATTTCATTTTACATGTTACATTTTTTATTTCTGTAGTTTCTTTTTTTTTTATATCCAGATATTCCATTTTGCCTTCACATAGAACTGACGTGGACACAAAGAAGGAAAAACATATATAAGTCGAAATGATAACAGGCCAATTGCAAATTTAAATAGTGTAAATAGTATTACAAAAGGATGAAATTATTTTGAGGGATACATTTAAATGTACACTGAATGTCATCCCAAGAAATACTAATAAATTTGATTGTAGATTAATGCATTTACAATGCAGGTTTTGCAATGCAAAACATTTCGAATCTAAAGTCACTTTAGGTGAAAGGCTGCATTCACTTCATTTTGTCATAAGGGAAAAGCATGTTAGCCTTATCATAATGAATACTTCAAATTATTGTATGATCGACTTACATCACATGAACCTTCAATAAAAGAAATATTTTGAAAAGATTCGTAAATACAATTCATCGTTCCGTAATTGTGTATTTTTTCGACTGTTATTAAGATTAAATTTTAAATTTCATAAGTATTGCAGGGAATTAAAGCAAACAACATACGCTAATGACGTATTTGTACATGCTCACAACTGACGTAATAAAATAAAATTAAGAAATATATATACGATGATTACTCACTTTAGTCAAGAGGTATAAGACCCTCAATAAAAAGTTTAATGAATTATGGTCGAATCTCGACCACCGGACGACCTCTAGTCTAAATTGATAATAAAAATGAAATGACTATATTTAAGGTTTACAATAAAACCAATCTATATATTTTTACTGATTCATTTCATTTAACGATTTCTAATTATTAAAATAATATGGAATACATTCAACCTAAAAAAAATATTGTACTTCGAATCTTTTAAATAAGCTTAGGCGAAAATCCTCAAAAAATGAACTACATAGGAAATATGCCGGACATTAAAGTGAAAGTGAACTTTGTGAATTTTGTGGTACGTACCTAAGTGCCTTTGGTTCTTTTATAATAATTTCATAATCTATGTTGACGAAGAATGAACTTCAGTGTAAGTTTTAAGTTAAACGGTTGATTTTAAACTGTATGCGCCAACCAAAGGAATTCAGAGCTGCAAAAAATATTATCCTCAGGCATCAAAGTAAGTCTATTATTTTGACAATAATGCACTTTATTATAGGGGCAGTGCCCCTCCCCAGCGATAACCATGGTAGAAAGAACGAGTAACAGAGACAGGGATAAATATCTAATCGAATTCAGACCGGCATAGATTTTTACTATACGACTTTATTTTATTAAATGATACATACACGCCACTTGGGATTAATGGGGGCATGTTTTGAATATATAATAATTGTGAAAACATTAGTTTATGTTAAAATATTCACCCTTTGACGTTAACATTATTTATTTGCTTCTTAAGGTTTTATATATTTTCATTCTAAATCGAAAGCCAAGAGCCATCTAATCGGTATGTTGGTTAATTTATTATTAATGATTCGATCGCTGTGACAACATTCTGACTTTAAAAATTGGTATCTAGAACATTTATTTTTTTTAAGAGAGGAATCTTTATTAATATGTAAACCAAGGAAACCCTAAAAATTTATGTATTTTAAAGGCCTTTTTACGTTAAACCAGATAAAAAAACACACGGCGGATTTTGCTATTAATGTGGCAGATAGTGTACTTGCTGTAGAGCAAGAAAAGTTAAATGTTTTACAATTCTCCGTAATTGTATAATTGATAAAGACAATTAAAAAAAATAATAGTAAAAATACAATTTTAAAAACAAGCTTTTATATAAGTGCTTCAATGCGTGTGTATTTTGTGTCTGTGCTTTTAACCGCTGAGGAGTTCCTCCATCTGTAGCCATTCATGGGTGTGGAATCAGGTCATGCTTACCATAAAAACGCATTGTCATCGGAACTGAACCAAAATATCTAATTTCAACTTCGTAGGATAAGAGGAAGTGGTCCTAATTCTTTTTTTTTAAATAATTGCTATTACCTATGCCATTTAACTCGTAATGTTTGTCCGTCGGTTTAAGTCAAATCCTGCAAGCTGAATTAGAACCACTTCCTTCTTATCTTACGGAGTTGACATTTGTCATATTGGTTCAGATCTGATGACAATGCATTTTTATGGTAAGCATGACCTGATTCCAGGATTGGCTATAGGAAGTAGAAACCCCTCAAGACCACGAAACTTTGTATATACGCAATCAACACAACGCAATCACTTCAATAAAAGTTTGTTTTTAAAAAAGTATTTTTACTATTATTTAATGCTTACCAGTAAGAAGTTTATTGTCTTATTTATTTAAGTAAATTAAGTGAAATTTTATCTTAACACTAAGTATTTAATTTAGTTGACCCGGTGTGGACTATGTATTCAGAAACAAGTAAGGATCCAAGCCATAAGGCCGATCCACCCCTCTTCTCGGAACAAATATTACGGATTATGCTCGAAATGATTTATATTACTGTCGGATGTGAATAACGCTCCGTTACACGTTGAACAAATTTTACGCAACGGGGTGTACATTCATACAATTGACATTATTATGTCGTTAAAGTGAAAGGGTTGAGCGTATTTCGCGTAAGGTGAACATTAATAACAGTAGAGTGAATATCGAAATATAATATTTATATATTATATCCTCCCCCCGCCTCCCGCAATTGTATCAACCACAAAAAAATATTAAAACAAAAAACGAAACAAAACTAAGAAGCCAAAATCCTAAGAAGAATTTACTGTAGATTAGTCAAATCAATAATTTCGTATGGTCAAATAAGCTGGGGAGGAGCCGTCTAGTTTGTCTGATAAAAGCTCAAGAAGACATTATCAGAGTTATCAATAGGTCATAATACAACTATTGTGCTATTCATCTGAGCAACTCTCAACTTTTAAACTTTTTTACGGGTATGAAGACAATTATTACATACTTTCATAGGGAATCAGATCGTCATACAACATAAACACCAAACTAGGGATAGGATGTTTAGCACTATAATAAACTTACTTCATGGGCATTTATTTAACAAAACAACATACCTACATAATAACGTTTGTATAATATTTATACTAAGTAACAACGTTAAAAAATAAAATAAAAAAAACGCCTTCAAAAGTCGAGCAGGTATCGCCCCAGAACAGACTTTGTCTGGTGGGGTGATAAAATCCACACCAGCTGTATCAGTTTTGCTTTGTATGATATAGCTTAAAATATTTAAACTGTTATCTTATATAATAAATACATATTATTATAACTGTTTATGTTAATTCACATGTATTATTATGGATTCACTTAAAAAATAAAAAAAAATCCGCTAAAACAATTTGCAAAACATATACCAATTCAACTTGAAGACATTTTGCATGGACGTAGTTTTTACTTATTATTCTCACTTTTTATTAGACTTAGCTTGACTAAAATGGTACCAGCACTGGAAATTTCTCTATCATATGCAAAAAAAAATAATATTTGAAAATAGCTTAAGCCATTTCAGAATGATGAATGAACGTAAATATATTTTTCGTTAGACTTTTTTGTATCTATATCGCAAATATATTGTCTAATAGTCTCTCATATTGGAATATCTGTATTTCCATAGCGCTGTTGTAGAATGTTTGCGTAAAAGAATACTCGTAGGTACAATCATCAAAACTCGGATCGCCTGCATTATATCATAGCCACTTAGTGAAATTTCCCTATAGAATCTAGTGCAGACTCTGTGCCGAGGCCAATGAAATAAAGCACTGCCGACTATGATGAAATATATCCATTGAGTTGAATCAACAAAATTGGTACTGGAATTGAATATAAGCAGAAACTGGCATTATTAGTGACTTTAAGCATTTTAAAATGGTCGACATTGGACAATAATAATGTTAATGTTGTGAATTCATTTTGAAAATACTCATTGCAAAGTGAAAATGTTATTATTTTATTGATTAACCATTTATAAAATTTAGTTAAAAAAATAAAACGGCGTCAAAATAAACCTACAACCAAAAAACTAATAAATAGATAACTTCTTGTTCGTAAACAATAAAAGCAATAAATGTTTCGTATCAAATAAAGTGCCAAAGTGACTTCTAATAAATATTACAATACGGAGCTGTATGAAATCTTAAGTAAGTTTCTTAAAAAAATAATTGCCAATAATGGACTCTTTTAACTTTTGCACTTTTTAAACTAAGCCATAGAAACATGTTTTCTTCGAATTGTATTCTCCTTTAAAAAAAACTGATAACAATAGATTCTAGATAGTCTGTTTGTTTGATGGAAGTTGGGAATAAAAAAACTTTAGCTTTCTTCCTCAAACTTTGGATATGTATGTGAAAATAAACGCTGGTCAAACTTGCAAGAAGACAACATACGAAAACTGATAGATACTGATTAAACATTTAGACAAAAGCAAAAAAATTTAGAAATTGATAGTAAATATTTATATATTAGTCCGATTATTTTTTTATTTAGGCATGTTTGATGCTAAAAATAATGGTTGGATGCAAAATATCTTATTTAACTAGACTATCACCTGTAGTTCTATTGAAGACATTTTTTCTATTCATTTACAATGCTCTGTAGCCACTTTACATTATGCATTATACATATAAACTTTAAATATGCATTACACATATAATAACAAAAAATATAGATACATATAAAATGTATATGAATAGATACACACATATTATGTAAATATAATATATGAATACATATTAATGCAAAATATAAATAAAATATGTATACATATAATATTAATGATAGAATCGTCTAGTCGACATAAATAGGAAGTAAATAATTAAGTTACTATGTGTGTAAAATCACACATTTATTTACGCTCAATAATTTGTCTATGATCTCTCCAAAATTCTATGATTACCTACCCTGCTATATCTATCAATATCAGTGTTAATGGTTAGCCTATGGCACCAGCAGCTTTTTCCTGACACTTTTGTAAGCTAATCAAGAAAAGGTTTAGACTCCACAACATGTAAAGAAAGTTTCAAAGGCCTCCACAATCCTTTCTGTCTTGCGAATGCTCTTAAATCGTTCTGTCTCATATAACGGCTAGAAAAACCGAAATTCTCACGTAAAACCGAATAAATTTCTTTAAAAAAAAAATGTTGAATTTGCACATTTATGAAATCAACTTTAACATTCCAGTCTAATGAACTTCCTATGGAAAATAAATAAATTGAAATTGTAATTAAAATTTGGTTATTATTTTTCTTCTATATTTATAAACAAGAGAGTGTTGCCATGCAGTGTTGATATGGAGAAGTAACCGGGTTGAAATAAACGCGATTCATTTACGAATTGCATTTACTACAACTTGTTTTATCTGACGCCCCCAAACTGTAATTCATTAAAAATATTTTTTATATTAGGGTGTATAGTATTTTGGATGATTTTTGTATTGTTTTATTTATTCAATGACAAAAGATTGCCGACCTTCGATCGCTTCACGTTAATGAACTGTCAAAAGCCGAGCTACACACAAAAGACACATTCGTAGTTGAAATATTTCAGGCACAGATATTTTATTCACCGAATGATATTTCAGAGTACCAGATACCGATACTACCGAGTACTCGGTACTCGGTACTCGATTCAAGTAATCGGTCGGTGCCAAAGTGTGGCGTTGCCTCCCGTCGCGTCTGTAGGTCGTCAAGCCCTTGATAAGTTTAATTGTCAGTCGTCGATGTTGTAGTCGCAAGCCGTCTCGTCCACCTGTCACTCGGCAGACAGGCACGGAGTGGACGTCACGGCTGCAGACTGAGGGTAATCAAGTCCACTTAGGTACCCTGAAAAGGATGGAATAATCGACTCTCATCTCATACCGACTTCAATAAGTTCCGGCGTGACTTTATATTTCAGTAAAAATTAAGTGAGGAGTACAAAGGTCGGTTCCACATAAAAAAATAAATAAAAAATTAGTCATTGTAATAAAAAAAATGGTAAGTATAAGTGCTTTTTTTATTGCGCTTTTAAGTACTTCTTTACTTTAAGTATCTAAGTTTATTAATTTAAAGTGTATTAGGAACACCTATTTAATTACAGGATGTTTCAAGAATATTCCTGAAGACTTAAGAAATTGTATAAAAAAATGCGTAAATTATTCATGTCCAAATTTATAAATTATATCAAGCTTTCTTTTTGCACGCAGGCACTCTGCAAGGCCGCTCAATGACCACCGCCGCTAGCGACAGAACTTGTGACTAGAGCGATTTCATATTATCACGTAAAGTTTACAATTTTTTTAATAATGATGAATTTTGAAATGAGGTCAAAACATATCATGTTTGAAATCGTAGAGCCAATAAGCTGAATGTATTTAGTATGTATTAGTATATAGTGTATGAAGCGAAACTTACTTAAGTGTGTAGGTAGGCACACCTTAAATTTTAACGCAAATTCAATTTAATATTTAATAATTTAATTTAATATTTACTGTAAAACAAAAAGATAAAGATAATCTGTTCTTAGAAAAAACAAAAATAACTGTTAAGACTTACAGTAGCCATTTACATCTGGCTCGATTTTCGCTTTATAATTTGGAAGTAGCTAATTTAAAAGATCCTCTGAAGCCAGACTTTTTACATCGAGGAAAGTTCAATAAACATTCTGTGTCCTTATTTCCTTTTTTGCCCGGAAAAACAAGACTTGTGTGTGTCGTCCGTCCCTCTTCCCTTTTAGGGGAAATAGTTTCTTTACAGTTTTGGTTCCCCTAGTCTCTGATAATCTGCATACTATTTACGAGTATATGTTAACTCTATCGTAAAATATATAAGTTAATTTAATTATTGTTTCATCTGCTTTGTATTGTCCCATTTGCACCACCATTGTAAGTCTGCATTGTTTTTATTTTATTTTGTCTTTTGTTTTATTTGTTATTCTACATTGTTTTGTTTATACAGGGTTTTCCAATAAGAGGTTTTGAAAAGCCTGCTTTTTGGGCAGTTTTCGTTTTTGAAGCTGTTATTTTTTTACATTTGATAAGTAAAAACTACGCCTTTACTAAAAATGGTACGATACACGCTTTGACAACGCATTGAAATTGTTAAAATTCACTACAAAAATAGTGAAAATTTTGCAGTCAGAGTTCGCAAAACTAAAGCACTTTTTGGTCAACGTGAAGCACCTTCTCGGCCGGCAATAGTGAAACTGGTGAAAAAAATTAGGTTGTTGGGACAAGTTAGTGATGTCAAAATCTAAGAATGGTTATTGAAAAGCCTCTCCATCTGTAAAATTCGAATGTTTTTTAATATTTTTACAGATTAAAATTTTTTAAACAATTATATAGCCAGAATGTTCAAAGTAAAATTAATACCAAATGCGCATATATAAATATATAATGCACATGAATATTTAATAAAGGACATTAAGAACAAATATGGGTCTATAGTGTTTTGGATTCGACTTTGTTCCACTTTATGAATTTTTATTAGCCTCGTTAAATTTGGGAACTATCCATTTGATATACGTATGATATGTGTATGATATAAGTAAGCGGTTTTGTGAGCTAGTTTTTTTTTTAAATGCTTGCATTTAATTGGTCGGGTCCGCTGACACAATTTGTTTTCAGGCTTTTTTTTTTGTATGAAAGACCTCACTTTCGGAAACACTTCCCAAATTAAAGTGAATGTCGCTGTTTGGAGCATTATTAGCTTGCTTAGAGAGTTCATATTCGTTTGTATTAGTAACTGTCCTGTCGATGTTAGTTTCTTGATGTTTGCATAATGGCAGATGTGATCGTGGTGAGTTCTGTGAAAAAAGGAGTCAAGAGGGCTGAATAATTTGGAAAATATAATAAATCTCACGAAAAACCTAAAATAAATCTTACAAACTTCTTCTATAAAGACATTATACATTTCGTCAGTGTTTAACGCAGCCATAGACCTATACTCTTACCGTACTTACTAGTGGTTCATTTCCATTATGGTTTTGAAGAAAAAAAGTTTTTATAAATTAAAAAAAAAACACTTTCCTGATGCTCACATGGAATTATAGAGTATCATCGCGTAGTGTATTATTATCCGACAATGCGCTGAAGTTACAAAATTTTGTCATTGTGGCTAAAAACCTTTTTTTGATAATCCATCCCAGTTGATATGCAGAATTAACCTTTGGCCAAAAAATTAACCTCATTATTCCACCTCCTATATGACCGGAAGAATACCTCTAAAGTATTTATATGTGATAAAAAATAAAAACATTTAAGAAAATGCAATTGTGACATATTTGAGCTTTTGGACCTTTATCGCAACCATATTTTTTTAGAAAATGGCATAAAACAAGTATTTGATCTGCGTAATAGTTTTTTTTTTAATTTTTTGTTTGAGTGATATTTATGGATATACAACCAAAAATAAGGTTTAAATATATTTTAATGTAAAAGTTCGTTTTCGATCAAATATGAAAAACGCCCCGGTTTTGATTCTTATATTTAAGTAATAACTTCATATATTTTTAAATAAATTCTTATGTATTTTATGTGAATTTGTGAACGCTTATGGGTTTAATTAAAACTCCCGTTTTCAATCGAATTTTTCGTTAGGATTTGTTCGGTTTTGTTCATTTTCTATTGCAGATTTGGATATAATTAAGAGAATTGACCCGGAAACAACCACTATTTAACTAACACTATTTTAATCTAAACCTATTTTAATCTAAACTTGTAATTGACCGGTTTTGTTCGACACCTCCTTTGTTAAAAGTGTTTCGTCGCATTTAAATTTTACCTAATCGAACGAGAAAAATATCGCTTAAACTGTTAAAAACTTTTTAACAGTTTAAGCGGTGTTTTAAATTTAAATTGTATAAATTTCTCAATAATCTAATAGACTGTTCAGAGCTTCTACAAAGTATTCATTTTAGAGTACCACAACGAATTACCAGATCAACAGATCTTTTTTTATTAAATAAAACGAACACAAACTGAAGTCACAAAATATGTCATGAATCTTTCAGTAGAAATCTTTCGGAATTAGACATTTTTAATTGCATTTTAAATTCATTCAAAAACGAGGTAAGTAAAATATACACGCCTCATACAGGTAATTAGAGGTTAAATTCCTAAATATTTATGTTTATCGTAATAACTCTATACAACCCATATTCCAATTAATATATATATTTTATTTATAAGTGTAAATATGCAAAAATTATACTATTTTATTTTATTTTTTGTGCGTTTCTCATAATTTCCGTTTTTCATGTAATCAATTTTAGTTGAACCAACATCTCAATTATATTGTTAACAGTGGATTCATGTTATTGGCCAAATTTATTACTATGTATTTACCGTTTTATAAACTAAGTTACGCTGTATGCTTCCATAAAATATATTAAATTAAATTACCGTATGTATCTGTGTGTGTGTCTGTGGCATCGTAGCTCCTAAACGGATGAACCGATTTTAATCATTGTTCTTTTGATTGAAATGTGACTTGATCAGAAGTGTTCTTAGCTAAGATTCAAGAAAATCTGTTTAGCTGTTCGCGTGTCGTGGGTTTTTTAAATTGTTAGTACGAAAACGAAAAAATATAGTAAACATAGTCGTAAAATGTAAATTAATTCGATGTATCTTATATGTGCACAAACTATTTGCATAATAAAGTAGGTATGTAGGTGCCCCATAAGCATGCTAGGTGCATTACCCCATAAGCATGCTAGGATGGCGTCGCTCCGGCGAGACCGAATTACGATGTGTAAACACGCCCGTGGCCAAAATCGGCAAGTTATTTGGCCTCACAATGCCCGCGCAGGCTTATACGGTTAAAATTGACTGATTAGCAAGAACATTTGCTTTACAAATGCAAACAGAGACGATTGAATTTGTAGCCGGCAGTATGAAAGACGGGCGGAGCGCGCTCGCCGCGGGCTACGGCGGCTTCACCGGGAGGGCTCCGGGAGGGCGCCGGGAGGGCGCCGGGAGGGCACCGGGATTAAAGGAGGCAGGTACTTGTAACATAGTTTCAAATAGGAAATCTTACAATGAACAAAAATCTATGCATTACACCATGTTACACCGTGCGCGTCAGAAGTAAGGAAGTTGAGTAAATTTGTCATCAACTGCATATTAATTGTACAATATATTAAAAAATTATCACCTCATACTACATTCAATAATGTTTTCGCACGCGTAGTTATTTATTTATTAAAGTAAAAACTTCTTTAGCTACGAACCAGGGAAAATGTAATGGGTTCGCATCACCGCGACACCGTCACCGACATGCAATCTGGGAGCCAGGCAACACTTTTGGCTTATACACGTTTTAAGACTGCCATCTAGAAAACAGTTGTGGAGCCGGCTTGGCTTAGTAATAATATTACCCTGTTATATATTATTATTATATCATAATTACCATACAAAAAACAAAATATAAAAAAGAGACAAATTGTTTTTTTTTTATGACGAATGAGACAAATTGTCCAACATATGTTTTGATTAATAAGTAAACCATATAAAAATGTATAAATTGTTACTCGGAGTGCCGACAGATGTGAAAACCAGACTAATATTAAGGATTTTAATTTAAGAATAATTAATTTGAATATTAAAAAAAAAACACTGTTAGTAAGTAAGTAAGTTTTCACTTTTTCACCATAGGTTTTCACCACAAGTTTTCACCATAGTAGTAAGTTTTCACTTCTGTTTGCAGTCCTCAATGACTGCCTAGTAGAGGGGTACTCAAACTTAAACTTCTGGCGATCTTCCTCAATATTATTAGACTCCTATCGATCGACTCTGAGAGGCTCCAAGTATAATATTATATTATCTCATACTTATTCAAAAATGCGAGTTGATTGGTTCTTACAAAACAAACGAGTTCTAGTTTTTAATTTAAACTTAACTAAAGAATGGCTTTGAATGTTGAAGCGTGGCGTTGCATGTCCTCATCATACTTTCATAAGATGGTTCGTAATTAATTACGGAGTGCTAATCGCAAGCCATACGCCGCCCGAAGTTTGTAGAAAAATCGGTGTGTATCGGGGCGGGGGGGGGGGGGGTTCTTAGGGGGTTATTGCGATAAAAGAAAGTGATGAAGACGTTATTGTGGCATTCGCGATTGACCGTTTGAGCACCCCTGGTGTTTCTTATCTAAACGATCATTTTCTTATTAATCTAGGTATAGCCGATTTTAAACTGCGGAAACTATTGATGATAGAACAAAAAAATGTTCTAAAATATTTAAGAACCATATGTCCAACTATGGTAGTTATGTCACTATAACTACTTTTTTACATTTGATAAAAGTTGATAGAAATGTCGACTAAAATCATACCATGTTATCCATGTACCTTTCCTGTTCAAGACTGTTTCAAAACCTGTAGATTACTTTTTGAATTATTCAAATTGGACATTCCATTCAAAAGACATCACGATTTTAAAAATGTCAATCTAAACAAAATACTAATAGAAAAATAAATAATATAGATGACTGAAAAATTGAGCAAATAAATTTACGAATTTCGCTTGCCGTTGAAAAAAAATTTTGACTGCATTCGTGTAGCTTCTACAAAACCATTTTATGACTGATATACTCTGATTTTCACTCGAATGCCAGAATCTTACAACAAAATATATTCATTGCCGGTAGGTATAAGGAGTCATATCTGCAACAACATACAAAAAAATCGACAAATTGCGATTATTCCATTTGTCGCTACCGGCCTATAGGAAGCAGTGTGTACGCCACGTATTACACGGGAACTCCCGCGGGCACTGACGTGACCTCTCCATCTCCCTGGACACAGATGCTGTGACATGCCCTTTATAGTGGCAGACCCCGTCTTTGCGGTTTCTCACCATTGCCAATTCCGTCACTTTGACTCACGTCGAACGTTTAATTATTTTGTATGGAGTTGAGCGCAGCCAGGCGTGTTTCGGAGCACATATTTATAGTCAAAGCCAACACTCGCTCTCAGCACAAAAGCAGATAGAACCAAAAAGCAAAACGTGATTTATACAATCTTTTCATAGGTTTTTCATTTATTTTTCTATTTAATTAAGTAACATGTTATTGACACATAAGAATATTCGCACAGCAACACAGACTTTTTACCTTTTAACCTCTAGACCAAATTATATTATTTATGTGTTTTTCTAGATGCTGTCTGTTCGGCTACTAATCTTATTTTTCAGTATTTTTCATAACCTCTCTCTCGCCCAAGCGACATAACGAATCTGCGCGTAATTTCAAAAATGGCGTAATGTAGGGCGCTTAGTAGATTTCTTATTTTAGATTAAAAATGTGATTTGTAGAAAACCTGCACTATTTCGAATAGCTTATGAAATTATCTAGAATATTGTTTTATTACTAAGTATGTATATTAAGAAAAAGCTAAATATTTTTTTTCTGCAAAATTTTATTTTTGGTAGTATTTTTGGTTCTGCAAAGGCGGTGCTAGCAATGCCACAGACCTCCAATGAACGAGCGAGACAGATTGATCTTCTTGTGAGCACCCGATCGAATAGCTCACTACCATAGCGCTAATCTAAGAGCATAAACAAGTTTCAAGAATCGTTTAAAGAAACATATTCTGTTTTTATTTTAAGCTCGATATACGGTTTGTTCCAAGACCATTCCCGGTGTCTTAAGAAGGTGTTTATGTAACCTATTACCAGTAAAAAAATATATAAAAAAAATAGGAAAATGGTTTATGACCAAATTTATTAATTTTATTAAAACGCTATTGTGAATTCACTTAAGCGGCAATTCAGCTACGTCGCAGATGGTGCACGTATGACAACAAACGGTTTATTATTATAACATTTTGTTTGAAACCATGATGAATTTTGATATAATTTCAACACAAATCATGTTTGAAATCGCAAGGCCAATTAGCTGGATTTTTTATCGGAACTGGTTTTGGGACACGGTGTATAATGAAATAAATGTTCATTTAAAAGTGTAATACAACTTTTCTAATTTTAGATCGTAATAATTTTATTAACTGCGTAGTAAAAAATAATGTACTCATTTTAATTTATTCGTTCTTTTTATTCTCGTGTTGCTTTAACGACTATGTGGTTGAATATTGTTCTTAAAATAATGTGTTTAATTTTCTCTTCGGCCTAGTCTAAAACATTTCAAAAACGAATACTTTCTAATTAAAAAAAACAGAGTTGATATTAAATCTGCGGCCAAGGTATAAAACGAACTAAAGATATTAGGCATGCGGGAATATATATATATTTTTCTCATTCGTCACGTCATACGCTACTCCAAACAAAATCTTTATTAATAATTAAATATCTCTCTTTAAAATGTTTAAAATGACAGGAAATAATCGAAGCAAAACATTTTACGATTTCTTTAGCATAAGGCCGGGTCTACACGCGTATTTAAAATTGCTATTGAACCGTATTATTAAAAGCCGGCTCAAACGCCCGCAGTGCAACTAATTACTAGCTGAAAAAACGGTGTAACTTATTTCCACTGTGAAGAAAAACTTAATATTTATTTGATAAAAAATAAATAACCACCATGCGATCAAGTAAAATATTCCCATGCTTTGTATACTATATTCGGCCTCAATAGAGGTTGTCCCTAAACCATTCCCGATATTAAATCCAGCTAATTGGCCCTGCGATTTCAAACATGTTTTGGTAAGACATGTTTGACATGTTTTGTTTGGATATTATCAAAATTCACCATGACTTCTAATAAAAAAAAAAAACTTTACAGGCGTCCGCTCGCAACGCGCAGGTCGTCGACCATGCTCGGTCTATGCTGCGGATATCGATCGCGTTTTACCACGGTAAAAGCTTTTTACACCAGTGCTTTATTAAAAATAATCAATTTGGGGGTGAATTATTTACGCGTTTTTTAAATATATTTTTTTAATCGTAATAGGGAACATAAACATCACCCTGAATTTACACATACACTGTATAAAGGACCTATGTCTTAAGACCTTTCCATTATTACATTAAAACCGTTATTTTTAATAAAAAAAAAACTGTATTTTTTACAGGCAAGATATTTAAAATCAATCCTCTGGCCGTCTAAGTCAAAATCTTATCAAAATAAACTACTCTAACTAATAAAAAATCTAGGTAAACATTTTACTTTACCAAAAAATATTAATAAATCAAAATTACATATTAATATTAAATAAATAATATCATATAATTATTTACGAATCACAGAGGATACATATTATACACTATATATTTTTAAAAATGGAGGCAATGCTATTCGAAAATCACAATACTTTAATATATGCGTACTTGATTGTATTTCTGATAAAAATTTCATCCCCTCAGGATGAAAGTGTTGTGTTAGTGCCCTTGCTTTTCAAAACCAACAGCGCATATCTGTATTAGTCTATAGACTTTATCTTAGTTTAAACGTTTTGGCAGTTTCATTAAATCTATAGAATCTTTCTCTCGTATAAAATTGACACCCCTGATTTAAATACGAGATCGTGGTAGTCTAGTGGTTAAGGCGCTGGACTATTGGCCCAAAGGATTTGAATCCGCACATGGTCATATCATTTTCATGCAATTATTTTTATTTAAAAAAAAAGCTACTTTTAAAACTAAATTACAGTTTTATGTGGATTTTTTAACGTCACATAAATTGGAAAAGATAGACAATAAACTTTATATCTGCTTCTGGTTTACCTACTAAAAATGTAAAATGAACTAAAAGTATCACTGTACCTATTTTTGGTGTCAGTAGCGTGGTACACAAACTCTATGTTTTTATTTTACCACTATTCTTGAAATCTGTTTATTGTGTTATAAATTATAACATTTCAATAGCCAATATCGGTGACTCGTGCCATATTTACAATTTATCTACGTCAAATAGTGCTATATTTAAAACTTATCACTTTGTGTAATTGAGAAATCAAAAATTTCTACTAAAAACAAATTATCTTCTTTACTTAATATAAAATACTACAAATAAATCAAATTATCTATATATTAATACTTGAAGGGAAACTTCGGATTCCTTTTTGAGGAAATTGCGCGCGGGGAGTGTGAGATTTTTCATAAAAGAATTGCAGAAAGCTAAAATGATCTATAATATGTGTTATAAAAACATTAAATTTAATCAAATAAAACGTTCATACTAACTGACAGATTGACTGAATGAGTTTGGAGCTGTGAATTTTGTGTAATTTCAAATTTCCTTTTTCAATAATCTGTCAAGGCAAAAAAGCATAATTATTAAGTTGAAAAAAGTGAGTACATTTTATTATTTAAATTAGACCTTGTCTAATCTAGTTTCAGTAATTTCATTTTACATGTTACATTTTTAATTACAGTATTATTTTTAACATTCAGACATTCGCACCAATCTTCTATTATGCCTCCACATAGAACTGACGTGAGACACAAAGAAGAAGGAGGAATATATATTCGCGTGAAAGGCGAAATGATAATAGGAAAAATGCAAATTTAAATAGTGTAAATAGTATTACAAAATGATGAAATGATTTTGAGCGAATACATTTAAATGTGCACTGAATGTCATTCCAAGAAATTTGAATAGAGATTGTGCAATGCACCATATTTCGAATCTGAAGTCACTTTAGGTGAAAGGCTGCTTTCACTGTTATTAATCTTTTTTTTTTAACTATTTCTAATGTTAAATTTTTAATTTCATAAGTAATGCACGGAATTACGGCAAACAATACACGCTAATAGTGTATTTGTATACGCTTGCACCTGACGTAATAAAACAACATTAAAAATATATATATATATATATATATATATATATATATATATACAATAATTATAGAGGTATAAGAACCTCAATAATGCTAAAACTTAAATGTTTAATGAATTACGGTCGAATTTCGACCACTGGGCGACTTCTAGTATAGTTTATGCGATCATATATTATGTAGAGCTTTTTATCACATTACTATAAATTTATTGTTTGCCCCAAAAAAAACAAATATATGACCCTATTTGTTAGTGCATACGACTTGCATATTATTTTTAAATATGCACACTTTAGAATTACCCATGCAAAATGAGCAAAGGGATATTATTAAACTTTCCGTGACCTAAAACTAATTTCACAGGTTTTTTTTAAATTCGCAGCCTCTAAATTATGGAAAGACTTATCACACCGCTAAAAAAAAATCTAGCGTATACGTATAGTTTTATTTAAAGCCAGGGGATTAATTCTAGAAAGAATTACAAAAATATAGTATTCCTAATCAAACCTTTTTTAGTTCGGTTTTGCATCAAAACCGAAATTTCAGGAAGTACCTAACATGACCGAAGTGGTTGCAGCAGTTACAAAACTTTATAGTCAAGTAGTTTTTTTTATATTTTGGTTTTTAAACGTTATAGTTGTGTCTCTTACCCCTTCCCTATTTCCCTATTTTTATCATATTAGGACCTGTTTTTTTTTTTTGCGGTATTCTGAATAAAATTGTTATCATGAAAGTTGTACTGAAAACCCCCACTTTATTAAACGAGTAAGGAAGCTTTAAAACATTTATTTTTTTATTTTAGAACAGTATAACACTTTACTGGGACAAAAAAAAAAGAAGTTTGGGAACATGTCAAGTATTTTTATTAAATAAGTGAATTTGTATTTTGAATTTAAAATTGAAAAGGGCTCATGCTGTAAAAACAGGTAATTTTTCCTTTTTGCCATTTAATAATACATAATAACGGCATTAAATTTTCACAAACAAAAGGTCTTACAAAGAAGGAACGATTTTCTCGTATTCCGTGTTTCATTACGTTTAATTATAATCTAATGTCCGTTGTTTTTTTAATCGAAAAATTCTTAATGGAGTTCTGTTCACGTGAAACCTTCAGCTAGCTTACCATATCATTTATATACATATGATAAAAGCAAAATGAAGAAGGTAGGTAGGTAAATTTAATTTAATAATTAATTTTCTTTTAAGATTTTTTTTCCAACACGAAGAAATGTTTTTCATGACTTCTCTGGAAATCTGGTAGAAATTGTTTTACGACAATAAGCTTGAACTTTTGTGGCATATTATTACCCTTTCGAAATAAATTCATGTAGGTTAATTTTACTTATAAGACAATCAAACAAACTTTCAAATAGTAACAAAATTACATAAACGTCACGTCAGTACGTAATTAGATAACGTCACGATGATAAAATAAAAATAAGGAAAATAATAATTCATGGACCAAGCAAATATGTAGCCAAGCAAAGAAATTTAAATGGCTGTGACTAGTTTATATTTTTAATAACTAAATAAGTCATTTAAATAAAGCAGACTAAATAAGTCAAATAAGGCTCTTACAGAATATTTACAGAAACAAAAGAATAAATAAAATAAGCATCTTAGGTAAACCAGCAGATATTAAAATTTATATTTATTTAAAACTTATATTTATATTTAAAACTTATATTAAAAAGTAATATATTTAAAACTTATATTTATTTAAAATATTGCATAGTCTACAATTATAAATCTGTAGGTTTTGCTTAAATAAGTTTGAATTTTCTAGTATAATTTAAATAAAATACACGGTTTCTTATCATCACTTAAACTAGTGTAGCATAAATTTAAAAATTCACCAAATAAATAATAAAGTAGATCTATTTAATATTTATGTTACTTTCACCTAAATATTTTTTAATATTATTAGAATTGTTAATCATAATAACCATAATGTAATGATGATAATCATGTAATGATTTATTAACTAAATAAAAAAAATAGGAAGGTACATCATAATGAAATATTATTCTAAAACAGTCTTTAAATATTATCGGTCATATTTTGACAGTTCAGCGACCTCTTTCCGGTGGTGCTCTTCTCTCTCGTGCGCGTGCTTTTAAATCGCTCTGTCTCATCTAACACGCAAACACTCTGTATCGTTGTTGGTTAATTATGAAAAATATTATCAATTTATCTCTAAAAAAGTATATACTCCAAATAAAATATTGAGTGCCTCGAATATTTATCACTTCGCTACAGGCATTACGCTTAGTGAAGTGATTATAATCCAATATGCCGGAACCACTTCTCTATGGCTAATTATATTTAAGACCTTGAAATTTATATTTAAAAAAAAAAGGGGGAATTATCTATGTACTTTGTTCGTACTGTATTGTTATATCGATAAATAAATAAATAAATAAATCTTAATAAAACAAACTATGCTTCTGTAGGTTTATTTTGTCGATTTCAGACAATAAGATATTCACGTGTAAACTTTTGATAAAATGTATAGTAAAATACAGACCTTTGAGTCTCTTAAATTTTAGCCAAATAAAAATTTAACTTATTAATTCCATACGAGAAGAAATCTACATTCCGATTAGTTAAAGCGATATCCAATATTATTTTTCTTTTACATCTACAAATAAGAGTCCCAACACTACAGCGTTTGTATGAAGAAATAACCAGGTTAAGTCCTTTTAAGGTTCCGATCGCTATACGTATTTTATTCTAGTACAAACCAAATTATAACCAGTACTTACCTACATGCGTTAAGTATAAATATTTCTCACGCACCATATGCGTGGCTATTACATTTTATGGGGTATTAGTACAATAACTGCTGCCGTAATGAACGGGGTAACCCCCATGGGCCTACGAAAAGCGCGGGGCGGTAATGAATACACTGCAATCATAACCGTAATCTTGTAGGACTTGCGAAATTCGAACGATAATATTTATAGGGTAGGTAGAAAGTTTTAATTAAATGTGCAAAAATTCAACATGTTTTTTTGTTTTTGACGCTTTTACCTGTGAAATTAAAAAGCACTTTAGCACCACGAGTCACTTTGATGTGTGCATCAGATTGTCGTTACTGCTTTACAATTAAACAAGGCTCAACGGAATCACGAAATAAATTGTGGTTTTGTTTTCTTACAATTTACATATTACTAACAAATGACACATTCATACAAAAATATTGTGGATTAATTTTTAAAATTTTATACTTTTCCCTTATTTTTAACCTATTTCAACAAAAGGAGGATGTCTTAATTTGATTATTTTTTTTTCATATTCATTGTCCACTCATTGCTACGAATTTCTTGGGGGTGATCCAATTTAAATTGTTAATTATATCAAATATAAGGTTGCAAAAAAAACAAAAAAAAAATAGATTTCCATTTATTTATTTTTTTATTTCTTAATGTTACACAAATTGACTTAAAGTCGATTTGTGTAACATTAAGCCAACATTTGTGTAACTAAACCAAAGTTGTTTCAAGTAATGTTAGCTGTCAGCTATGTACGAATTGCCTGTGTCTGTAATATGAAAACTTTTATTGAATATGGCGCCGAACCCCACATAAGAAAACCATATCAGAGATGAGATTCAACGACACATATGTGGAGATCAGTGTTGAGAGGTCTAGGATGCTGCGTAACTTTAGCAGGGCGTAGCAAGCAAACGATAACTTTGACACAACACGTTCAAGGTGTCGATTTCAATTTAGCTTACAATAATTGCTGTACAGAAATGAAGTAATTGAGTGTTTTTTTATCGCAGAAGCACGCAGTACGCACCTAACTTACGGTTAAGACACCTGATTCAATCTGTGAATGCAATGGGAGGATAGAATAATTAAATAAATATAAGATGAAACATATTTTAGTGATTTTGAATCTATTTGATCCATTTCAGTTACTTGGTAATTAAATTCCAACGGCGCTTGTCTGTACTATTATTTCGTTCTGATTTTAATTATTAAACAATTTCTACCCGTTAATAGTAGAGATTTTTTTACTAAATTCTTTCATTCTTGCTGTATTCGCGAGACTAACTGTATAAGTCCTTCGAATCCTCTCCTGTATAATCCAAGATTCAAAAACGAAATTGAATTGCACACCTACGGCAATGGAGGCTTTCCTTTCACGGAGTTTATTTTTCAATTTCTATTATTTTTAATCTTTGGAGAGCCATTATGAAGCGCGCTCGCTGGAACGAACGCGCCGGTCTCGCTCTATCGCACCTTTATATTCCGCAGGCTCTCTCGCTCGTGTGCCGTAAAGCAATGCGCGTAATTTTCCACACCCGAAAAGCAATTTCACTTGTTTACTGACTGCATGTAAGACGCTCGCCGCCCATGGCGCGACCCTTACCTGGGCGAAGTTGCCAGCTGCTGTATTGCAGGGTTAAATTTACAGAAAAATATACATATAACACTATGTCTTTATATTGTTATTGCTATTAAACAGTGTTTTTACGAGTAAACAAATCTGATTACCCCCCCCCCCCCCCCCCTAGGGCTGTCAGGAATTTCAACGACTACGTATTTAATTTTCTTCCTAATGAGACCATTTGAGCATTTTACTTTTCTTTTTTGAGGTGTATTCTGACACCCAGATCTTGAACCACAGGTTGAAAAACACTGCCATAGAGTTATGAATAGAGCAATGTAACGTCATTGGATTTGTAACGAGTCTGATGCCATGCAGACGACTTTAATAGCGCCTTCGGCGCGCGGTAATGTGCATTGTCAATTGTCAGTGTGAGAGTACATCGATGACGCAAAATTTAAATTTAGAATAGAAATAATATAAACTTTCAATTTTTAGCGAATTTTCCAATTGCCCGGATATCTTTTATTTTTTTTTCTAATTTTTCGAATAAAAAAAATAACCATATCGGTCCAGCCGATCTCGAGCGCTTACCAACGGACAGCATTTCATTTTTATTAATATAGATGCAAATATGGCAACACTGTCCATTGCGACCCAAAGCCACCTTTAAATACAGGAGGATGGGAGAGGGAGCAAGAAACAGTGCCATTGAGGCGAAGCCGAAGGAAAGAAAGGAAAATAAAGAAATCCAAGAATTGTGACGGGAATGAAAATTTACGCTGTGAATAAACTCCAAAGCTGGATATTAAAAAAATATTTTCATTTTATGTGCGCATACCTAATAGTCGTGCACTTATGTTTTAAAGTGGTTTAAAGCATTAAACATCTATGAGCTGATTTTTGACTAGTGCCTTCGGTACTCAGGATAGGTCCCATTTTCGATGTAAAGCAAATGACAAAACACGCTTCAGTTAACATTTTAAAGCATTTATAATTTTTTGGGTTTTGATCTAGATTACTATTACATTCGTCCTTTTTGTATCTATTCTGAAATATACAACAAACAAGGACACAGCCTTTTTTGAAATTGCGGGCACGACTTTGTTCATTGCTAATTTTCCGCCTTACTGTCTCATCCGGGCTTCTGATTGCAGATGAGACTCCATTCGAGGCCGCTTGCATATTAACAGCGAGCGCTTGCATATTATTACTCCGTCGCGGCTGCGGCCGTGTCGATCACCTGTCGTACCTATTAGCGATGCTACGGAGGGAGCTATTTCGGAACCGGAGGTTTAAAATTTGAATTATCGAAATCGGAGTCGACCTCAAAAGGTGTACAATCAATCAATAGGAAGTTCCGACCTTTCGGAGTCTGAGTCGAAGCGCCGTAACAACCCTAGTACCTATTACAAAAAAAATGTAATATTATTAAGTAAAGTTTACATTTTTTTCTCGAAAAATAAAATGAATTTTGATATACTAGTATATCGTCTTCGAAAATACTATTCGAAATCGCAAGTACACTTATTTATAAGGAACACGGTGTAAAATGTTCTAATTTTTATTTATGTGTTCTGGACTTATTATCACTTATATTTATCCTATTGATTGAATATCTTTACTTTTCTCTTTTTTCTTATTTATTTTTTTTATAAAGTAAACATACAAAGAGTAATCGTATTCATTCTTAAATATTTTATACAATATCTTAAATATCTTAAACAGGTTGCCAGCACTCGATACTTTCCAATTTCATGTTTAGATAACATGCATGTGCATTTGACATATAAAACATTTAATACATTTGAGTTTAATTTTTAACATTAGAATTTGAGAGAGAAATAAAAAGAAAGAAATGATATAATAACAAGTAGGTGCCATTTAAGAGACATAAAGTAACATAAAATAATAATAATAATTTGAATATACATTAAAATATAAAAAAAAATATACATAAATTATAATATAAAATTTTCTACACATGTATTAAATATGATATATGATATATATGTAGAAGTCTAGGCCGGGTGACTTTTTGTTTTGTAAGTGTGAGACTATGTTTGTGATTTCTGAGAGAGTGAAATCTGTGTTGTTTTCGTGTTTAGCAAAGCGTGCCCAGTTGACTGTGGTTTTTGTTGTGGTTTAAGCGGAGTTCAGGCCTCCTTCTAAGTGTAAAATGACTGGGTTTTTGTCTGAAGAGAGTTCGTAAGCTGTGGCGATGGTTGATTGTAGTGTAATGTTTTTGATAAGTGCTATGTCAAGGACGTCCGGGGCTCCATTCTGGTCACGCAGGGGAAATTCGATTAGTTCTGTGGGGGCGTAAGATATCAATAATATTAAAATATTTGACATTTTTATTTCAAATTCGGACATTTACTAATATGCTTTGAGTGAGAACGGGTTTTAACCGAAAAGTGCAGTAAAAAGCCGTTGTAATAATTTTATTCGGCATTTGCCTAACTGCCTTACAGGCTAGCCGCTGTTGCGGCCTAAGTAAGAACCTAACTGCCTTAGTAAGAACAGGTTCTTACTAGTAAAAACAAGTTGTTTCTAATGCTCTTAGATAATTCGCGTATTTACTAGTCAAGAAATTAAATTAAATTAATATTTCAAGAAATTAAATTAATATTGTTTTTACATTTTCCTAAAAGTATATAATATATGAATATATCAGTTTTACAAAATAGTATACGTGAAGTGTTAGTTAAAAATTATTGATGATTGAATTAAAGAATAAAATAATTACAGCAAGAATTGAATTAGGTAACCAAAGACATCATAATAAAAATCTATAAACATCAATTCTTTGTCTATAGTTCCGAATTTCTATGGTTTTCAATGCTACAATGCGCAAATAGTATTCTATGGTTTACAAAATACGAAACAAATACCAGCGATCGCGACGCGAGAGTGGGGACAGCACTCGCTGCAAAATCGGCGATCGGCGAGCGAGCGAGACGCGAGCGAGGCGCGATTGTAGACTAGACTACCGATTTCGTACGAAGTATGGGAAGCGGCGAGCGGAACGAGCTTCGGCTATCCGTCGCTTCAGCGTTCGGCACTAAACCATCGTAAATATACAATATGGATACGTGACAGTCTCGCTCGCGGTCCGACTAGCCCTACAGGTAGTATTGCAATATTGTTAATAGTGAGTTACGCTCGACTTAAAACGGAGATGCGAGCTGCGAGGCACTCTGCGCGCTGCAGCGGCATCCGGCATCCGCTGCCCGCTATAAAATAAAAACGTGCGATGCAACGCGAAGCGAGCGCGCGCGGGCGCGCCGGCCGTGGGGCCGTAACGTATGGGACTCGCGGCCTCGATACATCTCTTTGAGAGCACTGTTATTGCCCCCGGCGGGAATACTTCGCCGCGCCCGGCCGGCCCTGGCAAACAAAACTACATACAAAATGCTGTTTCTCCAACCCCCCCGCTCGCCCCGCCACGGGCGGCGGGTGTATTGCCGTTGTAATATTTCAGTTAAATTTTTTTTTTTGCTAAAAACCTAAACTTAAAATTTATTACTAAATGAACATTAAAAAATGTCGTACCTATATACTTCCGTTGTCAAACTGCATTTCAGTTATTGAAACTTAGAAGCTTAGAAGCATTATCGTCTCTTTTTTTATTTAATTAACTCCAGTAATTAATAATATCTTCGTTGTTGTACAATATACAAGTGTCCCAAGACCATTACCGAAGATGGGGGGCGTTTTGTAACCTATTATTAGTGAAAAATGATATAAACAAATACGAAAAAAAATATATCTCCAATTTTATTATATTTTCTAACAGATGACGTCAATTCGGTCAGCGCGCGAATTTTGATGCTACACCGATCAATAATAGCCTTAACAACTTTACGGCGTACGGCAACAGCTAAGCGTTCACAATAAAGTCATTATTACATGGTATTTTCATTTAAAGCTTACATTTTTTATTGGTAACCATGATGACTTTTGATATAATTTCTAAACAAATAACACTAGAAATCGCAGTACCAATTACCTGTTTTTTATCGGGAATGGTCTTGGGATACATACAGTGATCATGTGAAACGACACGATGCAAATATAGCACACCTTATCGAAATGACATTCTGTTAAGTGATAAGTTGTCGATTTGTTTCAAGTTTATGAATTGTATTTTTATTACTTGACTTACTTACTGAAAAAGTGCTTTTGAACAATAATTAAAACAGACGTTATGCAGTTTTAACAAAATTTTATGAGTATAATTTCTTGCTTCTCCGCGGCTATCACATGACTTTATTTTAGTATTTTTGTAATATTTTATAATATTCAGTCAATAAATATTTATAATTTGTTTATTGGTTCGAAAGTTCATTGCCTCATTTACCTAATTTGTTTGTTAATCAAAAATATATTTAAATAAAAACCACCTCCTCCCTAAAATACTAAATATGCAATACAAATACAAATGAACAATAAAGTCCAGTTGATAGCTGTATTGTAGTAGTAAGTGAAAAGTTTTTGCAGGCTGAAAAAGTAAGGAAATTGTTTTTGCTTATATATGTTTTTTATTTATTTGATCAAAAACCAGCTAAATTTAGGACCAGCTAAGATAATGTGGTTAAAAATTAAGAATACCATAAAAACACTTTTTTCCACATAAAAGGCTAGGATTTCAAGAAATAAAATTATTTTGGTTACTTTTACATTGTTTTTACTTATATTTTTATTAAAATCAGTTGCGTGTTTATTTTTTTACCGACTTCAAAATAAAGGAGGAGGTTCTCAATTCAATCTGTTCACTTATTATTTCTTATTGGCTTGAGTGATTTTGATGTTTTATTTTGCATATTATATAAAAAAAATCAATATTGGTCGCACTATAAATTCATTAAGTTATGTCAATTGTAAAATATCCAAAAAAAGTTTTCGGTCGAAAATATTTTCATGGGATTTTAAAATGTTTTTTTTGTAAATTGTACTGAAATTCTTTAAGTTGATTCCATTGAAATTTCATTTAATTGCTAAAACTATGGTAAGGTAACAAAAAAATAAAATAAACAAATAAAACCGATTTCAAAATTAGCGATCAACACAAAAAAAAATAGGAAATAATACAACAAACTTCTTATAATAAGTCAACCATAAAAAACTGTTCCATCAAAACATTGAAGTCGCCGCAGAGACATTGCTTAAAGTGAAGTTGCATATGGTGGTGTTCCAGCGTTTATATTAAGTTATGTTAGGGTTTTAGGTAAGCTTTTCAGGATAGATACGTTTTCAGCTTTTCCACGTTCTGTCGTAGAAGTAGAGTATATTTATTATTTTGTTTGAGGTTTGGGCATTGATAAAATTAGGGTACATTTCTAACCATTATTAAATATAAGTGATTGTTTAGTAATTGGTTTATGTTTTAATAGTACATTTATTTTTTTAAATTTCTCATAATAAATATTTTTATTCCATATATTCCACGTAACTATTAATTTACAGAAAAAAGATAAATAAATATACTGTATTATGATACATAATAGTGATAAGGTACTCTGTAACTACAGATCGCATAATAATAATCAAATTATAATAATAATAAAATATCTTTCTCAGACCACATGAAAAATATTTAAACACATTCATCATAAATTAAATATTAAATAAATACAGAGTTAATCGACTCTACTTCAAACATCTATATTTTTATTTACGATACTTAAGCCCATATTGACTTATTTTCGTTGTAAATTAATATTAAAATTATAAACATCAGTTTTCAGGTTTATGCTAAATGTATAAATGTGCTCCCGGTGCGACACGCTAGAGATAGAATAAGAACGAAGTGACACACACCAAGTGCATCAGACACGATCCATTGGGTGCATAATGTTGGAATCCCGATGTTAAATAGCTTGTGATTAAAAAAAAATACAATCGTTGACATTCAAATAGCTGATTTCAGGCAAATGTAAGAAAGCCTGTAAAGCACCTTAAATATTTTCAGTCGATATGACTATACTTACGTACTTTTTTAAATATTTGCATTCTGTGCAGTACAAGATAACGGCAATACACGAAAAATAGAGTCACCACGAGGGTGATGCACACGGTACATTATGAAGCATATTAATACAATTAATTATGCTACATATGCATGATACGTACCTTAGTAGGAATATAGAAAAATAAGGTCACATAGTTTCTTAAAAAATACATCCTCTATCACAAAATTTAACTTTTTAAAATTGTGACTTTCTTATTGTTTTTTTGTTAACTTTTATTGTCATTTCCTCGGTAGAAATGAATGAAATTATTGATGAGTTTAACCAATTATCAAACAAAGAAACTAACCGCAACAAATACGCATGTGTGAAAAATTTTAAGAAAATCGATACGGTAAAAGTGCTTAAAAAACATACTATAATAAGGGTCAACTAATAGTACATGAGGTTTTAGAGATAATTTAGTATGATTAATTATTAATAAAATATCGTAAGCCATCTTGTCCAGTGCTAAAATATTTTTTCCCTTACTTATTTTTTTAGTTAATTATTATGTTAAGATGTTTATGTTACGATGAACATATAAAAATATATTATATAGTTAGATATATATATATATATATAAAACCTCATCATACTTTTATAGCCATAGGGCTATCCAGTACGATATCACAGACAGACTAACGCAAATAAGATTATTTGTTTTTTTTTTATAAAACAAACTTGAACATCAAAAACTATTAAACCATATTGACAAGACAACAACTTACTACTAAACAGTATATTTGGAGTAACGAAAAAATGACTAGGCTTATATACTAGAACCATTTAACTTTTTTTATTAAATAATTCAAAAGTATTCATTTTCATAATAATTACAAACACATCTTATTTATAAATAATATGATAGATGATATAAAGCCAATTGTGATTTCTACTAGGTAATACGTAATTTTAGGTAATACTAAGATAGCATCGTTGTAAAGCTGTTTTTTTTTAATGTTTAATGTTTTAAAGTAATAGTAGTTAGGTGAATAAGTCTTGCTTAATATTTACAAGAAAAAACATTATTAGGGAGAAAAGAAAGGAAACATTTCTCAATTTTATACCGTAATAAAAAGGTGCGTTTTTGGGGTAAAAAGATGTTCGCTATTCGGTACTTTTCATATGTATTAAATAGTAATTTATGTTCTACAACACGTTTAGTACACATTGAATCCAAACTGTACAACTTTGTAAAAATCATACCTTGTACGCCTTAGAATGCCTAATTAGGTAGGTTTCCGCACATAAAATATGTTAAAATTGTTTAAAATAAATAAAATTCTATTATCAAAATTAGTATATTTTTTCCCGTGTAAATGCTCCTTTATAAAACGAACAATATAGTCGTATATATATATATACAAACATAGATGGCACTACGCCCCTAGTGCTCACGTTCAAGATCCCTTGCATATGTCGGAATAATGTTAACAGGCCATTATAATATCACCAACAATGGCTGGATAATCAAAACATGGCTTGTGATACTCCACTGAAGAGCACTTGCCTGACTGCCTATTATTGACAGCTATAACAAAAATAACAGCAAAGTGCTTGCACGTCGACGTGGGCGGAAGGGTTCCGTAAGTTTAGATTCAATAAATAATATTTTTAATTTGAAACGTTTTTAAAATGGCTGCCATACTAAGGGTGCCGCCAGAGTTACCGATGAAACGCTTTTGCCGTCGCTATTTAAATATATATTCCGTAGTCTAAGGGTTTTGGTGCCAAGTTGCGTGTATTTTCTAAAACTAGAGCATTGTCCGTTTCTCGTTAGTGCGCTTACGTCATCGAGCGGGGAGGGGTCAGATGAGAGCCTCGAAATTCAATCTGCGCGACCAAAGAATCAGTTGTAAGGGGTGCTACATGAGCTATTTCCCCCGTATACACCACCGTGAAAAATTCCTTATCACGTGGGAAAAAATCAACGAAGTTGCTTAATCTATTTCGAAGTATTGAGTACACATTAAAAATAAATAAAATGAGGAACCTCCTCCTTTTGTTAATTTTTTATTTGGTGTTTTTTTTATTTTTATTTTTAATGTACTCAATTAACTCATTCAAGACTATGGAGTGGCTAGAGCAATTTCGATTAGGAATTCTTAAATGTGGACTCAAATTAGTTTAGTTAAGTTAGTACGTCTAGTAAAAGGTACATAAAATCAAAGAAAAATAAAATATTTGATATACAAATATGTTTTGTATGTTTTGTATGTTTGTATGTTTTGTATGTTTGCCCAGAATTTATTATCGTTTACTGATAAAATGTTTATTTTAATATTTCATAATTTTTAGGTTTTACGTTTATGTTGAAGTCAGTTTTATTTTATTTATTTTTGTTACAAATGTTTTAAAGGCGTTTAGGATCGTATTACAAGTACGAAATATGTTTTTAAACATTTGCGACAAAATGGACTTAATGCTTTTTGAGTGTAACCTCTTTGAAAATGTGTCCGCCGCCGCCCGCCGCGTCCGCGTCACCTCAGCAGATTGGATTTGGACAGTTCGCTTTTGCGGAGACCGTTTTCGGTCTCGATTCTAATGGGATTCAGAGAGCTGTGTCTATTACATAAGTTGTGATCTGACCTGAGCAAGATTGACGTGATTGACTCCTAATGGGCTCATGCCCTCGTCAATCACGGCATTTGCCTCAAACGAAATCGACAGTGTCGATCACATTCGCTTTTTATAGGATACGCCCATAATTTTATTACTGTAGTAAAAAGAAACAACGCGAGTGTGGTTACGCCACATGTGTTACAAGTAAAACTTCTATAAGAATTTAGCATATTATATTTCAAAATTCAAAAATGTTTCGTCTGCATTTTGAAAAGTGGAAAAGTAGAAAAGTGATTTCGGAATGAATAAAATGTCACGTTATGTCAATGCTATACCCAAAATCGGTTGTTAAGACATCGTAACACACTGTTTTTGATCATGCTAATATCGACCTTAAATCCTTAGCTGTAAAAGTGTTGATCCGAGTGTGCATATATTTCATCGAAATATACTCGTAATATGTCTCAATTTAGTCATAAATATGTCACATTGTTCGTGTATATTGTATACTTCAGCATTATTGAACCCGTTATATGTTTTATAGGTTATTTGACTATGGTTTAAAAAAATCTTTATAGCGTATTTATGTGATAGCTATTTTATAATATATTTAAACTTCATATTTTGGTGATATCATTTTGCGCCATATAGATTCATATACAGCCTCATAAATATCATTGATTTACAAAACAGCGGAAAAATATTTAAATAACTTAAATAATTTTCAATCGGCTGTGGACGCTATGATGTTTCGAACGAAAGAGATAAAATCCGATTTTAGGAAGTTCATATTACAAAAAGGCTTACAGGCTGTAGTAACAAACCCCAGCGATTAATAGTTGTATAATTTATATTGTGTATAATTAATTAAAAAGTATTTGACTGAATTATATTTAATGTTTGATTGCAATAACCGCAAATGCCCGACATTTTGACAATATAGAAAAACTTGAAAGAGTTTTATCTATCTATAAATACAAGCTGTTTTTAAATTTAGGGCACTTCATTTAGGAGGTTGATCTATATCGACATAGAATAGGATGGTAGGTACGTAATAGCCCGAAGGTCCTAGAGATGGGGAGCGAAGCTACCCAGCCCGAGTGCCACAAGCACGAGTTTTGCGTGCGTTGAACAGCTAGTATTTTTATTAAATATAAATATTACTTTCCTAAATTTTATAATATTGTCGATAAACGATCGAAATTTTTACATTATTTTATTTCATTATATTATTATTATTATTTCCAAACGCAGTACAAACAACAACTAGTCAGCCATTCATTAAAATACTTCACACACTCATGAGTGAGTCATGAAACTGTCTCTGTCTTTGCAAACATTAAGTTGAGAGTGCGGAGCGCAACGGTGTTAAGCATTACTGAAAGCCATCGTTGAACGGGGAGGGGGGATGCTTTGGCCACCCCCTCATCCCACGGCTTTGGGAGTGTGGGGGGGGGACTGGAAGCTGGGAGCCAGATCGTCCCCTAGACCAGAAGCGACCCGTGGCCTCCCTTGGGGCCCCGGGCCCTCTTTAATATTTCATAACATCTTTCATCTACTGCAATAGTGGCTCTATCATTCCTCTCCGAATAGTCCGATCGCTTTGCTCTAAGTATGACTTGTAAATAGGGCCGAACACTAATTTTCATATAAAAAAATCTCAATTATTTTATCGCCAAGCGCTAAATTAATTATTTGTTTGATGCTTCTAGCGCAGGAGTGTAAGTTCCAGACGTTAACCCCTACCCCCCCTCATAACACCTTGAGCTGTTGTAACTTGTATAAGTTTTTGGATATAAGTAACACTTATAAAAAAATGCTTTTATACCAAGTATAAATAAATACCAGATTACACTTTATTACCTGTACCTCATCAACTTTATTTGTAATGAAGTAGTCTCTTCTTTATTTTTAAATGTAATTTAAAAGTATTTCATTTAACGACAATAATTGCTTTATATATAGGGTGTTTTTTTTAGAGGCGTGGTCTTCAATCTGGCACTACTTTTTTCGTAGTTGAGTTTTTGACAGCTGTTACTTGATTTATGCTCAGTTTAGTTTGCCATTTCATAATGAATAGACTTACTCCTGAACAACGTTTGCAAATAGTGCAAATTTAGAAAAAATCACTAAATCGCGTCGTGGGCCTGTGGCGTGGCCTCCAAGATCGTGCGATTTAACACCACTGGACTATTTTTTGTGGGGTTATGTGAAGTCGCTTGTCTACGCAGATAAGCCGGACACGATTAACGCCTTGGAAGAGAATATTCGGAGCGTTATTGCTGACATACGGCCCAACTTGCTGCAAAAAGTGGTTGAAAATTGGGCCTCTCGGCTGGAATTTGTTCGAGTCAGCCGCGGCGGCCACTTACCCGAAATCATTTTTAAAACATAATGGCAAACCCTTATCTTTATAATAAAACTAAATTCTTAGCCATAACATCAAATTATATGCGTTTTATCTCTTCTTGAAAACCACGCCTCTAAAATCATCACCCTATACAACGGTGTATCAAAAATTAAATAAAGACCATACATTTTTCACTATTGCCAAAAAATAGATCCTTTACCGAATAGATCCGTATAGGTATTTGCCGTTTTAACTATTATTTACTTTATGGCGTTATATATACTTGTTATTAGATAAATAGATCAACTATTAGATTTTTAGAACATCAAATTCATAAAGGTCTCTCATAAAATTAATCATGCCATTTAATCCTTTATCTTAATCACATATCCATTATTTTGAATATTATCCATTATAAAATTGCAATAGAATAAATTAGCTTCAGGTTTTAAAGCAGCATATTGAAAATTTTTAAAACTAAGTAAGAACAAGATTTACCTTTTTTTTTTGGACCGGTGATACCAAATAAATGTAATTTTTTGGAATTTTTCTTTATTTAAAAATATCAAAAAGTCGAAACTCTAGGTTTCCAAAAATGAGGTTTAGATGATTCCGTTTTCATATTCTCAGTACCGCATGAAATACTCCTTATTGAAGTTTAAATAGTTTTTTTAAATGGGATGCTGTCCCCTAAGCAAGTAGGCTATCTCAAATGTGGTTCATGTCTCCAATGGACATATATGTGGACATTATATACTCATAATCCATCTTAGATTAGCGTAGCCACCAGAAGATAATTTGGCCCTTTAATTTTCAATCTGCTTGTTCCAACTCAACTTTTTTTCTTAGTAAATACCTAAAAACTAAACGTTATCTTTTACGTCTTCGGGATAATTAAGTTTAACTTGAGAAACATTGCGATTAGTAGAATGTTGTTTTTTCAAGGACATTTATTTCACAAGTAATTTCGAGGACAGACACAGCAGAGTATTCGTATATATATATATATATATATATTACTTCCTAATATATCTAATCCCAACAAATTGAAACCTCTTGCGTAAATAATATTTATTATCTATATAGATTGAAAGTAATATCCCGTACCCAATGGTAATTCAGTTTTATTTTTAAGTTTCAAATTAAACGCAATCAAAAGCATTGCAGATACTAGTTTAACACAAACCACAAAAAATAGATAGATTTATTTACCAATATATACAAAAATGTACATAGGTATGACATAAAAGCTGATAACATACAACAATGTAAATAGAAAAAAATAGACAATGAATACAATAAAATAAAATTGCACAAAAAGATTTTCAAGATACAAAATAAAACAAATTTAATTTAACAACCGAGAGAAATAAATATTTAAAGAGATCTAATAAAAGTATACACAGGAAATACAAAAAAAAAAACAAAATTTACATAAATATAGTTAAAAATAAAAAGAGAAACTGAAAAGAGATTAATTAAAACTCTTCAAACCCGTATGTTTTTTTTTTCTAAAAGTAGTTTCTTAACTTCTTTTTTAAAAATGCTAAATTTAGAAATAAGTTTGATATTCTCTGGTAATTTGTTAGCTGTAATAGCTGCTGAGAACTTTTTACTATTTAGGTTACTTTGAATTTTCTTGCACACTTTATAAAATCATTTTGAGTACAGTACCCTTCAGATTTTCAGATAATGAAAGTTTGTAAAAAAAAATACACCAGTCTTCTTTCGAATAAAACTTTAGTTTAAAAAAAAACTTTTTGTTTTGACTAGTTTTTGTCATTTTCAGCAAATTCAATTTGTGAGGACAATACAAACATTGTTTTTATACACAGCAATAATAAAAACAATAATGCACGAACCTCATTTTTTCTTAAGAAAAAACGTTACGCCGATTTCTCTTTTTTGCCGAAACATTAGACAATTTTAAATTTTGTTCAAATTCCGTCTGAACTTGTGAGTCAAATCGTGTTTCTGCGCGCTTTTTTTATTTTAGTAAAACTTGTTTACGGCACGATATAGTGACTTAAATTCATATGACTAAACATGTGACCAAATGCCTCGCACCTCCACCCCCCCCCCAACCCCCCCACTACCACCCACGCTGTTGAGCTAAAGAAAGGCGATTGGAATCAAAAACGCTGCAGCAACTGTTACAGGGATCTTGAGCCTTTGAATACGTATATAATTATATAACTGTTTAGTGTTACTATAACTATAATAGTTATTCGTTATAACGCAATGAGGTACTCGCATTTATGTTTTGTGTGTTGTGTTTTCGTGAATATTTTTGTGTATTATATTTTATTTTATTACTATAAATATCATTTTAAAGAAATATAAAAACAGCACGATTCACATCTCATTCGGACCGTTATACAATCAATCGGATAACCTACGTATAACAACCGAATACATGAATTCGTGAATTCTTGTACCTATACCAAATAAACATTTTTTAACAGCTACCCCAAAAAAAACATTCATTACTAGCTAGGTTCGGTCGTTTTATTTCAGTATAAAAATCTTATTAACTCAATAAATATAAATGTATATTTATATGTATATGATATATGTCTATATATTTGATGATTGTTTTTTAATAACGGCAAATCACCTGAAGAGATAAATTACACAATCTTTGACAATATTGAAAAATTATGAACAATTTTTTAATTTTTTAATATTTAAATATAATATAATAATAAAATAATATCCATTATTTTTATTTTCATCAACTTCATACATAAACCACACAAAAATCATCTCATTTCACTATAGTCCTTCATCATAATCACATATCCACTATAGTTATATTTTTTGTTAAAATATCATCCTTTTTTTATGTCGTCTGATTAGATAGTTACATAGTATTTGACAATATTTTACACTAAAGAGGACAGGTGAGAGGTTTAAACCGACATCCTGCGCTCTCAAGCACAGGACCTCTTTAGAACCTTTATAAATATTATGCTATCCAGCACTTTATCAAAAAATTTAAAAAAAAAACAATATTGTCAAAGATTGTGTAATTTATCTTTTCAGGCGATTTGTCGCTATTAAAAAACAATCATCAAAGAAAGGTCAAATAACTTTACAACTCAATTATACAAATATGTGTACCAAAACCCACCAAACCCCCCCCCCCCCCCAAACCCAAAAATAAATAAATTGGCAGTCAGTCATAATTATATAGGTTCTATTATTTTTTTACATATTACAGACTGTTTCTTTACAAAAATATTAAATCTCCTCTCCGCTGTTTTGTAAGCATGATGCGTCATTGAAATATGCAAATTTGCTCACTCTATTTGCGTACGATATGTTGTCTGCATAATTGATTACAGCCTTTTGTCCGACTGCTGAAACGTCTCAACAAGAGGACAAAGCTCATCCTTTGTGTTTCTTCCATGTTGCGGAAAATTATATTAAGTACATATTGTAAGACATTTTTACTCTTCATGATAAAATGTAGATGTCGTTGCTGTTATGTCCCATAATGCTTTAGGCTGAATGACAAACGTCAACCTATGTACTCGTTTAAGTACGAGAAAACGC
Organism: Neomicropteryx cornuta; assembly: GCA_020383195.1. NCBI lineage: Eukaryota > Metazoa > Arthropoda > Insecta > Lepidoptera > Micropterigidae > Neomicropteryx > Neomicropteryx cornuta. Next base: position 42,759,947 of record JAHKQU010000018.1, read on the forward strand.
GAAAACACGACCGTTCTATCTGTGTCCTGACTGATTTTAATGACCCTTAAAGTAATACTTATTTTTATTTATCTATTTATTTAGGTCTTAAACATGTTTCCCCATGTACACATTAAAATTAAAGTAAAAAATTATACTTATAAAATAACTACAACTAATCAGGAAAAATACCACACGAAAAATTAAAATAATGCCTCCAGGCAAATAATAAGTAAAATTCACGCTGATCTTACAAAGGTGTAATAGAAAGCAGTTTTTTAATCCCATTGGGCGAACAGACAAAGATATCAATCTTCGTGGAAATGGAATTTAATAATTCGACTGCTCTCCCAAACGGACTATACACGGTACGATACGCTGCCCGCCTAAATAGCGTGTGCTTCCGCGATCTAGTCAAACGGTCCGGAAAAAAGAAACCAATATCTCTTGAGTATTTACGGGATTCTCTGTGAAACCACGAAAAACATTAAAAAAATAGAATAATGTATGGACTTTGTTATTTTGTTGGTAACAGAGAGATATTTAAATGACAAATTTAAAACAAGACTTGAAATCGTATCCATAGGAACCAAATCATTTTAATGCTTTAACACATAATAGATTTCTGTCGACTAACGTATTGGAGTCAATATCTGAAATAAATGTTTGAAATTGTGTTTTTGTTGTTATAGTCGATTTTATTTATGTATTTATTATACCACTTATCACTGAATATACAAAAAAAAGTGTACGCAAAAGCACACTACCTTAATACAGGAGTTATTGTTGAGTTTCCCATTACGCACTTATTATAATAGTAGGTATTAATAAATAGTAGGCTATGCCATGGCGGCGTTACTATATAATCTTCAAATTAAAAATGCCGGCCTTGAGAGGAAGCGTGGTTGAGAAGAAATACGAAACACGGCAATACGAATTAGGTACGTGAGAATTTAAAAATTGCTGGAAATCGGGATTATAAACTTTCCCCATTTAGTATGTTTAAAAAATATCTACATATTAATACGTGAAGGGAAAACTTTGTATCCCTTTTTATGCGAATTGCCGTCACGGAGAAGTTTGAGATTTGGCATAGTAAAAGTTTATATGGAGAAAAGTGCAGACAGTTAAAATTATCTTTAATAAGTGTTATAAATACATTATATTAAATAAAATAAAACGTGCCTACAACTGACAGAGCTTTGAATTTTGTGAGATTTCAAATATATCAAGCAAAAATAATTATTAATACCATATTATAATTATATGAATACCAAGTCTCATTTTTAGATGAAAAAATGTGTTTTTCTTAAAATTAATTGTGAAGTATATTTTTTATACATAGTATCAAATGCTCTTGCCAAATTAGCTTATTTTTGTGTAGGTACTTTGTAATGTGTAGAAAAAAGTGCGTATGAAGTATAAAATCTAATTTAAATAAAGTAAATAAATTGTTAAAAATGTAAGGCCATTTCTATGTATTAAATTACTCATGGAACATAATAAACATATAAATAATAAACATAGAGGTAAACTTACCATATTATAGAGGTATAAGAACCTCAATAATGCTCATTAGAAATTTAATGAATCACAATCGAATTTCGACAACTAGTTTAAATAAATAGATCAAAATCCTATTCTGTTACAGCCGAGATAGTGCAATAAATATGAAGAATATTTTTAACTACCAACCATACCATACCATAATATATTAATTTTACTCTCGATACTATACTAAAGACCAGAGATACTTACAGCAGTTTGATGCATTGCAAGCCCGAAAAATAACGAGTAGGTATTCCGAGTGCTAAATGAGTCTACATTATGCGAATGGACCGAGATCTTTCATCAGATCAGATTATGTCCACGTCGGAAAGATCATATTTACCCATAGAAAAAATATGTGACCTAAGTGGGATTTCTGAGAGGCAGATGAATAATATATTTCCGAACAGAAATTTATTTCCGAAACTGACATACTGAAAACGATTGACTACTGATATTGAAAATTATTGACTAATGATATTGAAAATTATTGAATCGTTTTTAACAGCTACTTTTAACTTTTCTAAAATTATAGATTTTGTAAATCTGCTTAAGAATATGTAACTCAAAGTTAAGGAAAAATACCGTAACCCCTCCCCCTCCCCACTCGTAACCCCTCACCCCCTCGTAAACCCCTCGTTCCTAAAGTTAAAATTTCGATATTTTTAGGGTTAGTCATAGGACTACCGCCGGTCTAGATAGTTTCATAATGGTTGAAAAATAGATAAATGTCAAATTGCTGAAAAAAAAAGTCAACTTACAGCTCGGCGGACCTCCGAGCATCCTCCAGAGTTTACCTGAATAAACGTGTCACATTAGATTCGTACTAAAAAAGTTTCATAAGAAACTAAGGTAATATATTTTCTTAGTTATTCTAATCCGGAGGTGTCACATTATTAAAGATTTCTTATTTTAAGTTAATACACGGTACTAGAGAGATAATTTATGTTTATTAGTTTACTGTTGATTACAAATTATTTGGATTACAAAGGTTCGATTAGATTAGTAACAGTTAATACCTCCATCAAGGCCTTGGTTAAAGCCAAACGTCGCGGTCGACCAGCCGCCGGGAATAGTAGATGGCATCTCTGATCTCTTGTTTTAAACTCTCCCCCTCACCCCTCTAAAAAAAACCACAACCACTACGGATCCAAGATTTTGGTCGTAAGTAAAGCTTCCCGGTAGCTTTAGTTTGATTCTGCGTGTTTTTCGGAAACTCAAGATGGTGGATCCAAGATAAAAGATGAAAAAAAAACATATTGCGCAAGATATTCCACTTTATTCTTTCGAATCTAAAGGTACATATCTTAATCTACACGGACTATTAATCTATGATGGACCAAATTATTACTTTCATTTTAATTTTATAAGAATGTCCAAAATCTTCAGTAATAGTCTTCGGGAATAGTCTTAACTATTCCCGAAGACTTGCGGGTGGTTTTGTGTAACCTATTAAGTAAGAAATGATATAAACAAACGCGAAAAAAAAACATCTTCAAATTTACTATATTTTTTAACAGATGGTGTCAATTGGACGGAGACCATGCAAATTTCGACGCCGCGCAGATCGATAATGGCCTTGACGCCTTTACGGCGACAGCTGAGCGCTTATAACACAGTCATTATTACACGATCCTTTTACTATTTTCGCTTAAAGTTTACATTTTAATTTCTCAGTAACCATGATGAATTTTGATACAGTTTCTTAACAAATAACGCTAGAAATTGCAGGACCTATTAGCTGGATATTTTAACGGGAAAGACTTGGGACACGGTATATTATACGAACATACGTATATTTTTTTATTATACTAACCTAAATAAAATCTCCATTTCTTTCATATATTGTTTGAATATATTAGCAAGCGTACCTAATTAAAGGTGGCACGGGTCCGTTTTTCCATCTTTCTTTCCAACCAGCACTGCTCGCTCAGCCTCCTGATCTTAGAAATCAGTTATTTTCATCTCAGATTTTCATCAATCATTCGAAATAGATTCGGTTGTCTGATAACAATACTCTTCTTACCTATGCGGTTCAACACTTCAAAATATCTATCATAAGTCTGTTTTTAGGTAGATTTTATTAGGAAAGCTATCTATTGCAATGGGTACGATGTTATGACTTCCGGAAAATCTCGACATATCTTCACGTTTCACATCCCCTAGAGCCCAAAACCACCCTCAGTTAAAAAGTTTATATATCTATCTATCTATATAGCTATATCACTTTCTTATGGACACGATAACTGCCGTAATTTTATTCCAATCACTTTTCAAGTGACACATAAAATTTAAAGGCACAAAATATCGGTGAAGTTCGTTAATGGAAAAAATCAGACCAGGGGGGTGGGAATGGGGGGTGGAGTTTCGAAAAACTGTGATTTTGCAAATAAGATATCGAGTTTATTTAAATTTTATATTCTTCCTTAGATAAATCTTAAGTCTAGCTAAGTAAACTTTTTTGATAACAACAACCTCCTAGGGGTGGGAGAAATTGCTTTTTCAAAATTCAAAAAATCATACCTCTCTTAATAGGCACATAATCAAATCAGTTCAATATGTTATGGGCCTACAATTTTTGTTTGAAACATTTTTTGATATGAGTAACCCTTACGGTACAGAATAAAGAGGGATTCAGTGTACGCACTCTCGCTGCGCGAGGGTACGGCAGGTTAGCTCGCGCAATGTTTGATACAAGTTCGTGCAATTGGAGTTCGTCTATCCGGTGAAATCTACCTCCGCCTCCGGTGTGCCAAAAGGGATTTTGTAAACTGAGATGTAATTCTGATCCGTGCCAGTGCATAGGTTCACAATCTGTGAGTCGCGGATGGACTGTCGCTGTGGCCCGTATTTGCGATCGCTGCGGTTGACACCGTTAAGGCACTCATTCATATTAATTCCTGCCGCGCGGCGCCCGCTGATGGAGTTTCGCTGCCTGGCCCGGCTTTAATTCTGCAGGAGGCCAAGTTCAAACGCTGCTAATTAAATGCCATTATAAATGTAGATTGTGTAACACACCTCAGATGTGGTGTGGTGTGTCTGGTCTCGCCGCCGCGCGGCTTGACTCTTCATTATGATTGTCGTCTGAAGCCCCCTTCGCTCCCCCGCCCGCGAAGTAACTCTGGACTGATATAGGTACATACGCTTACTTTACTCACTACTACAGTTGCGATTTACAAAAAAAAAGTAACCGTGTATTTTACACTACACGCTACAAAAGTGAAACTTATTTGCGCAAAATCTACACGCACACGATATAGGAAAATGGTTAAGTTTGTGAGGTAATTCTCAATTGAACACAATTTAAATATTTCTTTTTACTATCACGAAGTAAAATTATAAGACAAATGCGAGTATGTTATAAGGAATAATATGTATCCCTTATAACACACCAATAATATTGTAATAATAGTACCTATACATTATTTAATACTGTATACTTTGACGCCAATCTCAAATATGTAAAAACCTATATGCAATACTAAGCAAACTATCGGTTTTAAGATATAAAGTACCCTATAAAATACTAAGATTATTATATATATCACTTGCGGAAACACGAATAACATATGGAATTAGTACATATGCTATAACATTTAAAACATACATTCAAAAAATTAAAAAACTTCAGCTTCAAATAATAAAAACTGTAGTACTAAAAAAAAATAAAAATAAATTAAAATGTGAGGAAAATAAGTTATTTAGATATTGTAATAATACATTACCAATAGAAAAAAAATTATTATCAGGTAACATTTGAACAATTTTACTCTATGGAATATAAACAGAAAATACCGCACAGTATAATAACAAGGCAAACAACAAAAGGAATTTTGGAAGTGGCCAAATTCAACAATGAATATGGCAAAATAAGGCTGCAGAGAATTGTTCCAATTTTATTTAATAACCTCCCGAGTAATCTAAAGGAATCAAATAATTTATCTAAATACGTTTTAAAAAAAAGAATTAAAAAAATATATTATAAATAGTATTTGTGTTGATGAATGTACTCGAAGCGACCGGTGTGAGATGCCGTTTTTTATAAATAAACAAATATAATAATGGCAGGCTGGATAGATACCGTCATGTGTAGCTCAGCATTGTTAAAAGTGTTATCATAAGTTTATATTGAATATGTAATAAAATGTATATATAAATTTTATTAAATAAGTAAAAAGTGGAAACGATTTAGTTCACATAAAAACCCGCAAGGGTTCAGTGAACAAACAAATAAAATATGTCCTTTGTTTATAAATAAAGAACTTAAAAAAAAAAAAATAAACACAATTTATTAAATATTTATTTTTATTATCACGAAGTATCATTATAACACAAATGCGAGTTCGTTATAAGGAATAAATAGTGTGCACATGTTTTTAGCACGGTAATACATGTCAATTCGAACCCTCGAGCTGCATGTAACGATCGCTGCAGTGAAGCCTTACCGGCGCCCTGCCATGGCTCAAAGACACAATTAACACCTTGAGTTTAAGCTTTAAGTAGGAGTGTAGCATTTCGTCGCATGAATCCATGTCACTCAAAAAAAAGTTTCAAGTTTGTGCTTAAAAAAGTTTCATTTTAAAAAGAAATTACCAACTACAATAGGATGGTTTCTCACTCGATTCAAATTAGGATTAAGTGTAGACACGACATTTCGTAATGGTGTAGGTACGACATTCATTAATGGTGTGTCTAGTTTCAATATTTATTTTTATAAACAAACATTCTTGCAATATCTTTGTATGTTCTTAAGGAATCCAATGAGCTCGAGAAACGCCAATTCAAGATAATATAATAAAATAATAATTGTGTGTGACCTATTTTATTTTATAGTGCGAAAGAGAGTATTTTGTATATAAGGGAATAGATGTGCGCTTGTATCCGGTGATCAAAAGAGAGTAAAGTCGCAAAACGCATATTGTAAAGTGCCTATACAACTTTCCAGTACTTTAAATTTCAATCGCTCAGACAGTAGATAATTCGTCCGCGTCATCATTTAAATTTATTATTTTTGAGGCAAGATCTTTCATTCAAAAAACACCCCAAAGATTCAGATCCAGGCAACTACACTTTTTCGAATCGTAAGATGAAACAAAAATGTAAATGTCAGTAGTAAAATGCACCCTAAAAATAAATTTATTCAAACGGCTTGCAATGAACTGCTTAATAATAAAAACAATGGCGTATACATAGTTTTATGTTAAGCTCAAATAACGTGTACTGAAGTAATACTAATAGTTCTTTAATTTAAATATTCTTATTAGTTTCATCAACTTAAGTATGTAATCATAAGTATAAGAGTATCCCATAACTATGAAATCTAAGTAGATTTAGTAATACTGACCATTCTATATATATATATTCTATAATTTAATACTATTAGCAGTCTGTATATTAATTTTATTTTATTTGATCAGAATACTTTTATGTTTCTATGTTATTGGACCGATTATCTGCCAATGTTGGAGTAAAATCTAATGATACAATGTCACAATGATACAAACTCTCAATTTTTTCTAATTGCATATATGGTAGTCTGTAACATCACAATTTAATGATCACTAATACTTAAACATATTCAGTAAAATTAGTTTAATTTCAGGCTATTTATAAAACAACTGATTTAAAATATTGACATCCCGTCGTCAGGTGAGAGTTTTTCATGTCCGTCCGTTGCGAAATAATGCGGTTCAATTGCAGTGTTTTGTTCGGTTCATGAGACATGACTTCAACATCGCGGCAATATGTACTCACTGTATCAGTGATGATAGTGTGACACACTTGTACACACGGTATGCAAAATTCAGTAAAATTATATATTTATAATCTATTCACTGTTATTCGTTTTTTCAGTAGGTTCGAGCAAATACTGTGGTTTTTATTATCATATTATTATAAGGAAACTATAATATTCATAATACTACTGAAAGAGTCATCAAAAGGTAAGGGGAGGTTTCTATCTCGTAAGTACTCCTATATACTTTTACAATTCTTTATTAGTTTGTTTGGAAAAAAAAACACGTTTGACAAATTATTGTTATTAATATGATCTATTTCAAATTTTTGAATGAATCCACATTTTTCTGGGAATAAGCAGTAACTATTAATGTATGCTATATATATGTAACTCTGATGAACTGAAAAACTATAATAGGTAAAATAAAGATTGCGCAAATTTATAGAACAAGAAAAATCTATACATTAATACGTCAAGGGAAAACTTTGGATTCCTTTTTAGAAAGTGAGATTAGGCATAGTTAAAGTTTATATGGAGAAGAATTGCGAAAAGCTAAGATTTATCTATAATATGTGTTACAAATAAATTCAATTTAATAAAAATAGTTGGAAGCTGGAAGGAAACAAGAAAAAAGCTTGAAAGAATATTGGTAGCTTGGCTACATGCAAGCACGGACGCCAGGGGTTTTGGTGGATATCGCAAAAACTAATGAAATCTTTTATTCTTAAAACCTAAAAATTTAATATGTTTAATAATGATTGATGCTAATTCTTTTAGATTTCTTTTTTTACATTTGTTGATCTGATTCCTAATTCGGAGCAGTCGATTTCTGCTGCGTCGTAGAGGGAAGCCGAATCCATGCTAATCTCATAAATGTGGGGATCGTAGAGATCATATTAGTCTAGTGGTTAGGATGTTGGAGGCCCAAAGGTCGCGGGTTTAAATCCACACATGGTCATCCCATTTTTAACGCTTCATTACCAGCATTCCTTTTAGCCTAGTTGAGTAGGGTCCAAATTAATTGTATTTGACCTAGGTCATAGCTATGCGAGTAGATGGCTACAGTTGGTTTGTCGTCGTTCCCCGCCATGCAGTCGGGCATCGCCAGTGTCATTGAGTTTTAATTCGTTTGCCATTTAAGATAAATATCGAAAATGATTCATTCGATACAGATAAATTTAATAGTGAAATATAATACGAGTACAATAGTGCTTCTTCTTGGAAATCCATCTTGAAACTGATTTTACTGTGGTCAAACTCGCTGCTTAGCAACATGCTTACAGTTGTGCCAATTGATGCAGTCGTAACTTAACATTGTGTCAACTGCAAAAAGTGCAGTACCTATAACTATTCCTAACATGTCTACCTCTTCTCGATAGGCCAGATCTCGATCAGTGATTTCCATGGAGCTATGCTCTTGCCACACATTTACTGCATATAATTTGCTATTGTGTCCATGGAAAATTTTCTTGTGAATTATACTGCAATGATTTACCGCTGACATTAACCAGTAACACTGATTAAGCCATGACTAAGTTCAACTAAACTTAGTTACGGATCTTTCCACTCACTTGTCTTCTCACAGTACCAGTGGACACTATTATAATTTGTGATTTTCATTCACTATAAAGTCTCAGTTGTACGGGTAAATTGTAGTTCAAACAGATTAATTCAAATTCTAGCATTGGAATAAATTACAAGGTGGGAGTAGACAGAAAAAATAAAGCAAAAAATATTTTTCCGGCTTGCCACTACTACATTTAATTTGTCATAAATTATTACAATAAATGAATATGTAGTTAGTAAAAAAACATATTGTTAAGGCACAATTGAAACATTTATTATTATTTCCTATATAACTCGCTGACAGATATATTGAATAATATTCATACAACACAAGAAGTACTCTCAAACAATTGTTCTTGAAATAATAAATCTTTGGCATATTTATAAAAAAATATTTTTATAACGGAAAATAAGTTATGAGTTGTAACTTCTAATATAACAAACCTTAACAACTAATTCTACCTACAACTTATCTTATGGTATTTTGTTATTGTTATATCATTATAGTATAAAATATTAGACCAAAAATTTGTACAAATTTAACTTCTCTAAAACATCTTATTTAGAATATACAAATAATAATGTTTGATAAAACAAAATTTATACATTATATACTAAAATTACATACTATGGTCTATATATTTTACTAAAAACTAATAAAAATGATAGAAGGAACAATAAATGTCCGGCTCTATAACTGGACATTAGCTTGATATGTTGTTAAAAAAAACATTTTTTTTTAAATGCATAGCCAGCTATACAATTTCCATGTAAATTAAGCTTTAAAAAGATATGTTATGTTATTTTCCGCTTTTTTTAATTTGCATCACTCAATGGCTTATACTGAACAAAGATTTGACACAAAGATTATATTCATTTAAAAAAAAGTACATTAAGAATTTTTTTGTTTATAAAGGTAGTTATACCTTGAGTACTCACTGAATTTAAATTAAATACTACTTAGGCAGCTAAGAAAAATCTCCCTAAATATCTACATACTTAAATAAAATAGGTATACTTATGTAAAGGAAAACATAACATTGTAAATATTAACATCTCCCGTATTATATGTTTAAAATATCTATAAAGGATATAGATCTTAGCCTCTCTACGAACACGAGCAGTCATTGCAAATCTATTGTAACGCATTACAAGAGCAGCGTTCTCAATAATATAAATGGTTACGTTATTTGTTTATTTTTTTACTACGGAATAGGTGTCAATATTTTAAACAGGATGTCCCAAGACCACTCCCGAAGACATAACCTGTGTTTATGTTGCCTAAGAAATTGTATAAAAAATGCGAAAATAATTCCTAATTAAATCTATTAATTTTATCAAATCACTTGTGTAAATTCCCATTTTGTATACTCGCGCTCGGCCAAGGCCGTCAATGCGGCGCGGCCTCGTGAGCGCACGAATATTTAACAAGAACAATTCAATATTATCACGTAAAGTTTTTTTTTTTTTTTCTCGGAAACTATGGTGAATATGTCAAAAGAAATCATGTTGGAAATCGCAGCGCCAATTAGCAGGATTCATTATCAGGAATGGCCTGGGGCACGGTACATATTAGTCGATAGAGGGAAGTGGAAACTTCAAATCGCTATGAAGATATAATACACACAATCACCGAGCAGCCCTTTCTGGAGTTATTTTTTTTTTCATTCATCATGTAATAAAAGTAAAGTAATAAAGTTTGAATACTTTATGATTTAAGGGGTCTCTTCCCGAAGAAGATTTAAGGGGTCTCTTGTCTGTCTTGTGCGTGGTCCTAAATAATCTCATATAATAATAGCTTGTAATAAACATAGCAATCTGTGATGTCATAGAGAATAATGCCTCGGAAGTTTTATTTTCTCGATACTTGTATTCAGTCAATAAGATTACGCCAAAAGTTTTGATAAAGAGTATGAAAAAATACAGACTTTTTGAGGCTCTAACTTTTAGACAAAGTACAAATTCAATTTCTATATAATCAAAGAGAATGAGATAAAAATAATCCAGTAATATTATTTTTCTATATTACAAATAGAGTCACAACACTACAACATTTGTATAGAGAGATAACCAGGTCGAGTCCTTTTAATATCACCGAAATAATTGTGAATGAAAACAGATAACTGGAGGCCGTAAACTGGATACCGGATGTCCGAAATTTAAATGACATTTTAATTTAATTTTATATCAAAAATAATGTCCCGTGAATGAATAATTTGAATGTGACATTTTATAAATATACTCTTAAGATCGTGTAGCCTCTATTATCAAGTAAACCAATAAGTACACTCAAACACTGCCCACATAATAATTCAATCCAACCAAGAAATAATGTCTATTCGCTTTTATGTTTACTTTTAGATGCACTTATTAGAATAATCCTTAAGATACATCGAAACACACTTGTAAACAAATATATATATATATATATATATATATATTTATATATATTTATATATTTAAAAGTGTGGTGAAATGCATTGTAGAATGTATAGGGGGTTTCATTATATGGTATGGATTAGGGCTCAAGGATAGCTACTTTGTTGCAATCTTTTGGTAAGACATCGAGAATGTTTTTAACATTAATAACTTCATTATCCAATCGGTCTGCTTCATCTTGGTAGCCTTTAATCCACCTGAAAAATAAATAATCACTTTGTGAATGATATGAACCACAGTTAACTGATCTAGTAACAGCCATTTGCGACCTTATCATAAATTACAGGAAAATATAAAATGTACGATGTCTGTCTTGCGATTATGACTTTATTTTAAACCACAGTAAACAGTAATAATAAGTTTTTAATGATGCTTTTTTGTCATCTAACACAAAAAGTGCAAAAATCACTGTGAAGCAAATGGTCACCTGTTATTTTGGTATAAATGGACATGTGGCTACAGTGCCACTAGAAAATCGTTAAACGGTTACTTTGGAAAGATACTATTTGTTTGCCAGAAGTCTTTGAAGAAATAAGAAAGAAGAACCGACAACGCAGAATCATTCTGCATCATGACAATGCTAGCTGTCACACGTCGACCGATATAACTCAGGTTTTGTTAGATCAAAAGATAAAATTGATGGGTCAACCATATAAATTATTGTACAAAGGTATGAACAATTGCTCGTTATTTATCTGTCTAATATAGTAAGCGTGTTCAACAACTATTTTATAAGTGTCCAATTCAAAGAAGTGAAGAACTATTCTACAAGTAAATAAAGCATGAACTGGTAGGATACTGCAGTGTTTAAAAATGCCATTGCCTTGGTATTTTTGTTTTATTATTTTGAGTACTATATTCGGTATTGGATTTTTTTAATTTTGTCTAAATAGAAGGTCATCTGAAAGAATATTACTCCAAACTTATTATATTATGAACATTTTGAATTGATTTACATAAATTCACCTTTTCACGCTGAATGACAAACCTAGAAAGATATCTGGAGAAATTACAGAATATTTTTGAATTGTCACTATTTTTTTTTATTTTGAAACATATTACTGAGAAATTATGTTTTTCAATTTCATGTTTTGATGAAAAACTAAACCATAAAACTAAATTTCAAATGCTATAAGATTCAGGCATTTGTAGAAATATTCCATGCAAATTATTTTTTAACTAAAGCGCGCAAAAGTTTTTATTATAAAGTCTCGGGTAGGTGGGCATTGATAAGTTAACTGATCTAGTAAAGCCATTTGCGACCTTATCATAAATTACAGGAAAATATAAAATGTACGATGTCAGTCTTGCGCATGACTTTATTTTAAACAAACCTTTGATGAGTATTCCGAGCCTCCTGTAATGTTTGTATGCGCTCAGTCAAGTTCGCTCTCTTAAATTCCTGATCAGCCTCTTTTAAATGACGTTCTGAAATTTAAGAATGGTTTAAATTATGTTGGTGTTGTGAACTCATGCAAAACTCGTGTTGTGTTGTGTTTATGAACTCGTGTAAAAGCTAACAAATACATATAAGATGAATAGCATTGAAATGAACATCTCAAAATACCATCGTTAGTGACTAAGAGGATAAGGAGTACAGGGCAAGACAAAATGCGAATGTCGGCGGCCAACAACGGTGTTCATTTAACCCACTGCCACAAACGACGTTGGATTGGGAACGTATTTATCACAGTCATACAATTTTTTTGTACACGCTGCAACTCCCAAACAAAGCGTTTACACCCCTCGTATATTGTTTTTCTTATATTGAGTCATAGATTCAGCCTTATTAACTTGGTAGTGACCATTCCGAACTTACTGTATATGAGAAAAAGTTTTTTTAAAAATATACCTAATGTATCAAGATCGTTGTCGTCCAAGTGTGGAAGGTTTTTAAGTTCCTCCATTATTATCAGAACATTAGCAAGGGCTTTCTTAACCAATTTGTTGGCTTCATCCGCATCTGTTTTAGCTTGGCCCACCTGTAATTATTGAACATATGACATTGAAAAAATGTTATTTACACCAAAGAAATTTTTCACAAAATAATTTGTATATATTGAAAAGTATAAGATCCGACAATATAATTCAAAATATTGGCGAATATTTTAACTATGATGATCGATGCACTTTTGCATACGTTGAAATCATAGCACTTTTTCCATATTGATTGAGGTATTTCTAAAACGTGCATTTTAAATGCATCAACGACCTCTTCGAGGCCTGAAAAACATTAACCATGTAATATTTTCTTGATGGAAATAAATAGAAATTATTGAAAGCCAAATCGGGGCTGTACAGCGGATGACCCGTCAATTTAATATTTAGACCTTCCAAAAACTGAGTTGTATCGGCCGATGTGTGACAGATTGCATTGACATGATGCAGAATGATTCTGGGTTGTCAGTTCTTCTTTCTTATTTCTTCAAAGACTTTTGGCAAACAAATGGTTGTGTACCATTTGTACCATTCCGAATTAAACGTTTTACGATTTTCTAGTGGCACTGTAGCTACATGTCCATTTATACCAAAAAAGCAGACGTTCATTTGCTTCAAATTGCTTTTTGCATGAATAACTTTTGTTGGGTCAGTTCATTTAACACCGGTTGAGTTTCGGGGTCAGTTCATTTAACACCGGTTGAGTTTCGGGGTCATACGCATAGATGCAAGATATTATAAACAGTGTGTAGATATTATAAACAGCTTTTGACGCACCATGATTTTATTTTTTTAACATTTTTTGCACCAATTGACACGAGCCTGTTTTTAATCAATTCTCAAGTTATGCGGAATCCAATCAAACATTTTTTTTTAGAGCTAAAAGTTCGTTTAATATCTTATGTGTGCTCATCATGCTTATGCTCAAGAACGCCTCTATCTCGCGATATATAACATGACGATCTTGCTTTATTAGTTCCCACACAACATTGATATTTTGTGGTATAACAACCGATTTAGGGCAACCTTCTTTAAATTCGTCCGTGAGCATAGACCGCATATGATTAAACTCACTGAACCAGTGATACACAGTGGTTTTTAATGGTGCTTCATGCCTAAAAGTCAAAGTGAGTTAATCGATGTACTGTTTTTTAGTTAGCCCACGCCGAAAACTGTAATAAATCATCGCACGAAATTCAATAGCAGCCCTCGTAGAACATCTAAATGCTCATTCTATACTAATATAAAGAGGTAAGCTTTTTTTGTTTGCATATGGAAGCTAATTTCCAAAACTACTGGATTGATTTGAATGAAACTAACACAAATGTAAACCTTGTTTTATCAGGACGGCATATTATATACTGAAACTGAGCCGCACTGATAATTATTGTTAAGAAAGTCAGAAAATATCTCTTCCATTACAGATTTTGCACTGCTGTCAAAAGTGCTCTTAAAGGTAATCATGTTTTTACTCTAGTAAAGATAAACCAAAAACATACCTTGATTTTTGCATCTCCAATTAACTGCGCTTGTTCATTGGCGACAACTTCTGATTCGGTTATTTGTCTTGCAGTTTCTTCAATACGGACTGAAATATTAAGATAAAACATTAGAATTGAAGCTAAGCAAATTCCAATACCTACTCTATATGGCCATAGGATCAATAGGTGACTGTACAATGCAGACTTTTAAAACATCGCTCAGTTAATTGAGATGGAAAGTTATTACAGAAGTCAGAGTTTTTTGAACATTATCTTATTTTGCAAAAGTACTAAATGTTTTTAGGACTCTTTCTTTTATTTTTTAGGGCCAGTTTTTATTTACAAAGTTGTTGAACAAAAGTTGTTCAATATTATGTCCAAAATCACCTCTTAAAAAGATACTGCATATATTAAGTTCACCTGTATAACCAATAAAGAAATAAATTATATAGCGGCTCAGGCATTTGACGATACCTGTCTTTTGGGGCACTCTATTGCTTCGCTACAAAAATAAATAGGTAATTGGTACCGCAGTAGTAAAAGTTGCTGCTGTGGAAAATTTACCATTTAAATTTTTAAAGAATGAAGTTGATTTTCTAAGAATCTAAAGTGATGAGATAAATTGTTCTTAAATTTGCCGGTATATACTGACATCAGAAAATTTATAGCACACCAGAAGGCGGCGGTAAATTCCACCGGAACAAAGTAGGAGACAGGCGAACTCAAATTGCACTCAAATTGAACCTCCCACTGGGAACAATGTTGGTGCCATCAAAAAAGTTTACTTAGATGAGTTTTAAGCCTTTATCTGAAGAATAATATAAAATTTATATCAATTTGATATCTTATATACTAAGACAGCTATGGCAAAATTTAACTTTTTCGAAAAAACCCCCCATTCCCACCCTCCTGGTCTGATTTTGCCATTAACGAACATGACCGAGATTTTGTGCCCTTAAATTTTATATATCAATTTGAAAGTGATTGCTATAAAATTACGGCAGTTATCATGTCCACAAGAAAGATATCTGTATTTTTTAATATTCTAAAACTTTCCTAAGGTCATGGATACAATACAGTAAAGGTTGTTTAGTACAGAGGTGGAAAATATTAGTACGATTCCAAAAGTGGCAAGTGGCAATGGTAGTATTTCAGAATATTAGTGGTTTTTGAAGTAAACACTGTCAAACAAGAATACCAAGGATGGGCTGAATAGTTTATTAGTTGGAGATACAGAAGTGGCATGTCCTGTATAGAAGACAGAAAAAGGGAATATGGCATAACATTACATACCTGCCAGTTGCCCGGCTTCGTCATGGAGTGTTCCAGCGCTAAGTTTAGTTTCTGCAGCTTTTTTGCGTATTTCGTGAGCTTTCTGCAAGGATAATTTTTAAATATTAAGTACAATAAAAAAACTACATCTTTTGCTTTTGGTGCGCTTATATACCTGCAATATATCATAGACACAAAGGTAACTCATCTGTTTTAATAGTACAATAAACCCAACTTATTTATTCTATTATTAAAACAAAATATTATATGGCTTTATTATTTTTTGCAGTAAAAGTTGGCACGATTTTCATCTTAAATCATTCCAGCACCTTCTTATAGATTTGCGACAAAAAACAAATAAATCCTTCCTGGGTTTTGATAAGACCATAAGTTCAATTTCTAACGTTTACTTAGGTCATATATAATATTTTAGGCCCTACTCAACTAAGATAAATATGGTTGTGCTATAGTGAGGGGAGATGGTAGTAATAAAGGGTTAAAAATGCTATGACTATAATGTGCGGATTCGAACCCACTACCACTGGGTCAAAAGTCAAACGCCTTAACCACTATACTACCACAATCTCTAACATTATTTTCTCTCTACCCTTTTATGATGATCCTGACCTGTGGTACGAGCGTAGCTGAATTACACTACAGCTATGCTCTTACCACACACTTACTGGATCCTCCATGATGTAAGAATAAGATAATTTATTTCCATAAACAACAAACTTGTTGTACAGGAATGACAATTACAAATTATTGGTACATACACCTACATTTGATATGTAGAAGACAACAGAATTCAACAGTATAAAACGGGTCAAAATCGATCTAAATTAATATACCTTTACCTAATTTTTAGTGTATATTTAATACCTGCATAGTAATCGTTTTATAAGAGGACAAATAAAAAAAAATACAAGTATAGTGGTAAGTTACATAGTGAATCTGATTTGAATCTGAGGAAAAACTGATTTATCACTTACTAACTAAATTCCTTAAAACTATAAATATTTTTTTTCAGAATAAATTTCCTTTATGTAAACGCTTAAGCGTAAACTCATGAAAATCATTGGTACATTTTAAGCTTTTAGTTAACATATTAAAATACCAATAGAGTAATAAATAATAGAGTGTTAAATAAACAAACCTCTGAAGCCTGCTTAGCATATTTATCCTGTGCCTGCTGAGCTTTCTCTTGGGCGGCCTTTGCATTGACACCTGCCGTCTGCAAGTCCTTGACCACGGACTCTGTTTTAGTCTCAGCATCCCGGACTATGTTTTCAATGTCGGGAATTGTTTTTATTGCATTGTCAGCCTCCGTTTTCGATGTTTGAACTTGATCGTGGAATTCTGCCATGAAAGGAAAAAGTGCTTAAATCTTAATTGATATCAACAGACTTTTACGATTTTCGCAATTTAAAAACATTAACTTCAACTCGGACTCGTATGTATCACACGAAACTATAGCGGAGTTTTATATGATAAGTTTTGATGTATTCATTAGAATATGGGTTTAGGTGTCCGAGAAAGTTATGTTGAATATTTTCTATCCTGCTTACTTACACTTTATATGAGGGACTCCAAATGACGGAAGAGTATTCTAAGTGGCTCCTGACAAATGAGAAATACAATAGCTTCAGTTTGTGTGGTTTTTGAAATGGCTTGCAAGTCCTGAATAGGAACCCAAGCATTCTATGTGATTTCTCTACAATCTCCACAAAAATGATATAATATACCACAATATCATAATATGTTTCCATGTATAGATTTCAGTTTGTGTATTGTTTGAAGGCTAATTTGTGTTTAAAAGTTAAAATATTTTGTCAGTGTCCTTAAATGACTAATTTATTTTTTTAAATAATACAAAATTTAGAAAAAATTAACATTTTACACGGAAAAAAAAAATAGTTCTATTTTTTGTAAATTTTTTGTGCAGTATAATTTAAATGCAATAAATATTTATCACGTATCATTTTATAATAAATGCAGTGCTAAAAGAAATATAGACAAATATTGTAAGGTTATTTTTTTAACAGTAAAATAAAACCGGTGACATGATAGATGCTAGGTTAGATCGAGCGTTTTACACACACTGAGATATGTTGGTTTAAGTATCATTTGCAATTTTCGCTTACTGTGTTGACGTTTTGCACATCTTAACATATGAAGGCCGGTCGCTGTGCTCCTGCAATTATCTATTATTTATTAATAATAATATTTATATTAATTTATCTGTTCCAATTAAATACCTTATTTGTTTTTTTTTAATTTGTCGTCACACCCTTTTGCAGGACAAAATGCAATATTTTGCAATACTAATAATGGCTTAAACGGATGTCAATTAACTGATATTAAGAAAACTCTTCTTTCTTGGATATAATGTTTGGATTTAGAAACTTTCATTTTGGGAAATGTCACCGGGCAACAGAAGCTAGTATTTTAATATAAAGCGTGTAAAAATGAACATAATTACTTTTAAGTGTGTCGTAAATGCCCTTAGCCTCATCCAAAGTGCTATTGCCCTCTTGAACTGCTTTTTTTGCTTGCGAATGAATAACGTCCAGTTGGCCAAGCATATCCTGCAAATCCTCCTGTTGCTTGGACGCACGCTCCGAGAGCTTCGCTGATTCATCCAAGTCCTTTGCAAACTGTTGCAGTTTGTCATTGTTCTCAACGCTGAATTGCTCCACTAGATCTTTCAATTTGATAGCCTAAAATAAATAAATAAAAAAAAAAACAATATTAAGCTGCGGTTAGTCAAATGCCAACAAGGCTAAACCTCACTTGCATGACTACCCTAATTTTCAGTGTATTCATTTTCACAGCTATTAAATGCATTCACTAAAATTACTATTCAGGGAAAACTATCAAACAATATAATATTTTATATAGCTTATAAAATTCTCTAAAATATAAAGCTACTTTGAATTCTAAAAGCTTAATAGATATATGTAAGAAAAAATGTTAAATATTGATTTTGTCAAGCAAAATTTTTATTTCCAAATTATTTTTTTACCAAAATATTTTTACTTTATTTTCAACTATAAAAACAACCAACCTTTAAGAGTGAGTATCGCATATAATTCTATTTCCACCGCTATAATAGTGTCTGCTTGTCACTTTTCAAAACACATCTTATATAAAAATAAATACGCAATATGGTCTTTAGGGCCAAGACAGCTGTTCCAAGATGTTCCATAAAAATAATGTTTTTATCCAGTAGTTAATATTGCTTTACACAAATGATATTTTTTTATTATTTACTTATTACTGTCTATAAGTGCTTTAAAAGTATGCGGTATGGTGTGCTGTTTTGCAAAACAGCTGTATCACAAAACAGTGGTAGAGAGAGTTGTGTTTCTGCTTTAGAGTTAAGGCGGAATAGCATTATTCAGTCATTGTTACGAATATATATTTCGTCAAAATGATCTGAATTGAAATCAATTTTATTACAAGATATTGATACTTTTTCTAAAAAAAAATATATGTAAGTTTACGAGTGTGTCATTATGATGGTATTAATGTTTTATATTAGAAATTCTGGGTTCAAAAAAATTTCATCTGTACTGTATACCGAGTGGCTGAAAAGCTGGCTCTTAGAAGTCTTAGTTTCTATAGTTTCAAGCTAAAGGCCAAGGACTGTAAATTTTCAAGCAGTGTAATTTATCATACTGCAAGACTTAAATTATTGTTCATTACAATTATTCACCTCTTTTAGCATATCATCTGCATCCTTTTTCAACTCCTTCGGATCGATTTTAGGTGCGGCGGTTGAGTTGACCTGAGCATAGATATCCAAAGCATCCTCGTAAACTGATAAACTGCGGGCCAAGGACTGGGCTGCTGAATCCTGAATATTTTTCAGTTTACCCCTGGCCACACTGATCTCCCCAGAAAGCAAACGCAATTCATTGCTGAAAATGTGAGAACATGTATTTTTCTATTTTTCATCCACGAAAACTTAGTGGCACATTAGACAGGTAATTTATTCAAAACTTGGAGCTGCAATCACAATTTCACGAGCTAATATTATTCAATTACACAAATTTACTTTCCATTTGAAGAGAAACTACATAAACGCATAAGATATTTACCTGATGTTGGCTTGTTGTCCTAGACCCTCCTTTGCCAATTTGTAGGCTTCAGACGATGTATTGAAAGCACTCTCAGCTATATCTTTAATATTTTTAGCTTCCTTTTCAAGATTTTCTGCTAATAGTCTCGACTCCTGGGCTATGATCGACATTTGTGATGATTGTTGGCCAAATTGATCGGAACGCTTTTGAGCCTTAGCTAATGCCTCTGCCCCATCAGTTTCCAAGTAATCAAGAGCATTCTACAAAAAAAATGGTATTCGATCATCCATAATCATTTTCAACATTTTTTTAAAAGATAAAAAATAAAAGAGTTGATTATAGCTAATATAAGGGCTGCTATTTATGAATTCGGAATAACACACAGAAACAAACATATATAGTTTAATATGGTTTCATTGCTTTTGAAAATATTCGACATGATGATCGATGTTGCATACGTTGAAATCAATTTTCATAGCACTTTTTCCATTCTGATTGAGGTATCTCCAAAATGTACATTTTGAATGCATCAACGGCCTCTTTGAGGCTCGAAAAACGTTGACTATATAATTTATTCATCACGTTTGGAAGTAAATAGAAATTGTTGGGTGCCAAATCTGGGCTGTACAGTGGATGATCTGATAATTTTATCTTTTAACCTTCCAAAAACTGAGTTGTATCGGCCAACGGTTGACAGCTAGCATTGTCATAATGCAGAATGATTCTGCGTTGTCGGTTCTTTTTTCTTCAAAGACTTCTGGCAAACAAATGGTTATGTACCATTCCAAATTAACTGTTTAATGATTTTCTAGTGGAACTGTAGCCACATGTCCATTTATACCAAAAAAACAGGTGACCATTTGGTTCATAGTGCTTTTTGCACAATTAACTTTTGTTAGGTTCGGCTCATATCGGAACACCCACACCGTTGACTGTGGTTGAGTTTCGGGGTCGTACGCGTAGATCCAAGATTCATCACCTGTGTAGATATTATAAACAGCTTTTGACGCACCACAATCGTATGTTTTTAACATTTTTTTGCACCAATCGACATAAGCCTATTTTTGATCAATTCTTAAGTTATGCGGAATCCAACGCAAATAAATCTTTTTTACAGCTAAATGTTCATAACCTTATGTATGCTCATCATACTTATGCCCAGGGATGCCAGTATCTCGCGATATGTAACATGACGATCTTGCATTATTAGTTCCCGCACAACATCGATATTTTGTGGTACAACAACCGATTTAGGGCGACCTTTTTTAAATTCGTCCGTGAGCATAGACCGCCTACAATTAAACTCACTAAACCAGTGATACACAGTGATTTTCAATGGTGCTTTATCCCCAAAAGTTGAAGTGAGTTGATCGATGTATTGTTTTTGAGTTAGCCCACGCTGAAAATTGTAATAAATTATCGCACGAAAATTTTCAAGAGTTAAATCCATGGCGATGAAGACACGCAATTTTCAAAATGATGCCACAATGGAAAAACAATTGACAGTTATATGAAACAAAATGTATTATACAGCCAAGAGTTCCAATTTTAAATGAAATAATTACTTTTTAAATGTTGTTCGGGTAGTGGCCAATTCTGGATTCATAAATAGCAGCCCTCGTACTATGCGTACTTTAGCTAAAATTATGTGTCATACAATCTAAGATTTTTCTTCACTTTTGACAAATATAACTTAGTACTGAGGCAGGGGAAACCAATAAAAAATCAAATAGCAGACACTATAACTACAAAGTATTAGATATCAGGATCTTGAGGTTTTGTGAATGAGAAAAAGGCAAATCAATATGAGGAGTAGAGTAACCTATTCTGAGCACCAGGCAGTATCAAACCTGTGACATAACCTTTTATGTATAAATCTATGTTCGATATTATTAACTAGATAACTAATAAATAGCCAGGTACAACAAGTTAGTGTATTTTTTTTTAGAGAAATTCAAGAAAGACTTATATTTTAATTATAATTATCATGAATCAGTGCTTCATTTCAAAAATATTACTTACATTTAGTTCCTTCCTAGACTCTTCAATAGTTGCATCAAAATCTGCAATATTTAAAGCACTCTGATTTGACAATAGCTTAGCAGTGTCGGTTGAGTTCACAACTTGGTTTAAAAGGCGCCTAAAATAAAAAACAAATAAATACACATTAAAAGTCCACCTTCACTAATCCGACAAACTCAGCAATCTGCTGTTTTTTGGCCTAATATAATTTCTCAATAGTACTCTACAATCCCAAGTTAATCTGTAATCTGACACAACAACTTCACGCACTAGTTCGTCATTTGATTTTACAAAGAGAACACATATTAGTCTATTTCTAAACCAAGTGTGCTTTTGACAATTTTAACAACTTTTACAAAGCAACATGCCAATATCTACAGAAGCATAAAAAGGTATATTTGTCTAAAAAGTTTGAAGTCTTACAAAAATTACACCACAGTGAAAATAATCACAAGTTTGAGTCATCAAATGGAAAAATCATTTATGATATTCACAGTGATCGTGTTAAGATAAAAAATTTGCTAAGACAGGCAGAAATCGACAAACTACAAATTATAATATCGACATTTATGTCTGAAATTTAATGAGATGTGAAATATTCTAAGAAAACGGACTATTATTGTGTAACCATCCAGAAGTGTACCACTGACACATAGAAATATGTTATACACTGTACATTCATATGTCTGCTGTTTTCTGGCAAACACCAAAATGTGCATTATTCAGAGTTATGGGAGATTAAAGAACAGCTGAAGGATATACAACCCCTTAAAAGTGTAAGGATTCTTAATGGTATGTTTACCTTACTGACCAGACTCCTCTTTCCTGTATCCAGATGTGAGTAATATCATGAATTATTAAAAATAAATTAAACATACAGTAAACATGTAAAACTTACAATGTTTTTTTTATTCAATTTCCTAATATGTCATGATAATACAGAATGATAAAATTAAAAATTATATGTCATAAAGCATTGTCAAATAGTAAGAAGTAATAATGTCAATCTTAATGTGACTTTTTTATTAAAATGTTTTTTTTATACTTACTGAACGTTTTGTAATATTTTGTCAAGATCTTCGATTCGCTGAGATAAAGTTTTAACTCCGTCGCCTGCTCCAGCTGCAATTAGAGCTTTCTGCTCCAACTCTTCAATTTCCGATTTCATAGATGCCAGTTCTTTGTTAAAATCCGAATCTTGTACCACCACAGTTGGATTTCTTTCGATGTCGGTTAACATCTATAAAAAAAATTAATAAGAATATTATATTTTATAGTATAAAAAATATATAGAAAACAAAATTTTGTATTTGCTAATTGCTTACACTTTGAAGAATGCCATATCAGTTTTAATTATGTTTCTGTAGGATTAAGCATCTATTTTTATTGAATTTAAATTAGTACTTTCGATCACTCTTGCACTGTTTTGCAACGTTATCTTTTTTAACAGTCTACGGTCAACGGTCAGTTTATTTTCTATTTCGTTTTATGTATACAGTATGTTTCATTTTTAGGTACACTACTTGTTTATCTCGTCACATGTCGTGGACCCCGACCGGAGTCCGGAGGTGATTCCACCAAATGTAAGAACTTCGATCAGAGTCCGCATCAGGCGTCGTATTAAAATATTATTTTTCCACGTTGATAACTCTGGGGTTTATGGTCGCCTATTGCTGTTTCATTCTTTATGAGATGGGACTTACAATTCAATAAGAAACATTACTCGACTATATCGTGAAGTTTGTTGTACAAATTTAGCAAAGTCAGTCAACGCCATTACGGACTGTTTTTCGGTTGTTGACATGCGATTGCTCTCGTGTTTAAAATGGTTTATTAGTGATTTAGTGTAATTATAACCCATTATTTTGTGTAAATATTATTGACAAATAGTGTTCAAATATATACGTCATATGCGTGTTTTCATGGATCAAAGTGTCAGACGATTGTAAAAATGATTGATTTCAATTAGCGCAAACCCGACAGCGGCTGACATGTCGATATCACAATAAACAAAGATAATTTGTGTCCTATTATTCATTTGTATTTATAAGCTTTTGATTTGTATTTATTCCGTTTGAAATTTTATTACGAATCACATAGGTATTCTGAAATATATATACTCCAAGATAGTGATGTTGTAAATTTTGCATTTCGGAATGCGTGTCAGTTTGATGACGTGTGTTTTGAGTGACTATTGAAAACATACAATCAATATTTATATCATTTTAAATATATATTATAACATCTTTCTAACTGATTTCATTTAGAAATGTCATTCTTTATGGAAACGAATGATAAAAAAAATAAATAAAAAATATCTACCGTTTTTTCAACCATGCCTTTTTTTTATATTTTGAAAACTATACATATCGCTGAAAAAAAAATAACTAGTAGAATAATGACTTATAAAGTGACAATAAATAAAAAAATATAATAGTTTTTATAATAAAAAATATTAAAAAAAAATATTTTGGCAACAGTAGTGATCCGCATTAGATATCTATGGGTATTTTTTTTTTTTTATTATTATTTTTTGTTTATGGTAAAAAATATATATTACTTATAAATAGTAATAGAAATATATAGTAGAAAATAAAAAATGGAAGTCATAGCTTTAAATTTAATTTTCTTTTATTGAGTATGAAAAATAAAATTTCGCAAAAAAAAAATTAACTTTGACTTTTTTTTAACACTTTTTTTACAGTTTTTAATAAGACGATATTCTAGAGAATTTCATAAGCTATTCAAAATAGTGCAGGTTATAAAGATGATATGCGTAGTTTTCCTACTATAACCATTTTAGTAAGCGCCCGAAAGTAGACCATTTTTTGAACTTTTGCGCGACATTAGATAAGATTTCGTTGTATTGTCTCGACATTAGTCGGGTTAAACAACATGTTGCTTTTATATTGATCATTATTGCTATTATTTTAAGGACACTCTTTGTAACTAATCATAAGTGGATACAAAAGTTTTATTTAATTTTTGATAATCCTTGTGTATAAATTTATATAGCAAAATAAGGGCACAAAGAGGTCCTGTATGATGCAGGATGACAGTTTAATCCCAGTGCCGAGTTTTAGAAAAATGCAATAAGTATAAAATATTGCCAATTTTATGAATCTATCTACCTAATTAAATGAAATAAAGAAAAGATATTTTAAGAAAAAATATAATAATAATGGTTGTGATTATGGTTAAATGAGATGATTTTATGAGTGACATGTATGGTTTTAATAAAAATAAAAATAATGGATATTTAAAACTACAGCATAGGATTAGACTGTATTTAGGATATTATTATATTAAAATTATAGTTTTTTAATGGGTAATTTTAAAACTTTGTAATTGCAGTATTAACCAATTACCTCTTCAAGCTCAGCTATATTAGCTTTGTGAATATTCACAGATTGTTGAACCAAATTGTAGCATGACGGACAATCCACGCAGCCTCTCTGTCGATCAAATTTATTCTCCTTACATCTGTGAACAGAAATAAATATCTATGTATCAGTTTTATATCATTCCAAAGGAGCAGATCTTGCATATTCCCAATTCATATTATTTCAAATTTCTATCAAACTAACCATGTCATAGGTTCATTATCAGATAGGTTTATACCAATGCCAGGGTAATGCCAATTTTCTGGATATTAAATTGTTAAAACACAAACGAAGTACTTCGATAAGTCGAATTATGTCAATTTAATCCATAGAAGACGAATGATGTAGATTCACAAAATATATATATTTATTGATTGTAAAACTGGTACCCAATTATTTTTCGAGCCTAGAGTGAAATGCTACTTGATTTTGAGGCGTAAAGGTCTATCTCATACAGGACAGGAGGTTGGTATATATTTACTTAGTAACCGAAATTAATTTGAATGAAAATAAAATTATAGTATGGGATGGAAAGGATTTAATTACTTAATAGGAATCAAAATAAATTATGTTTATACATCTTAACCGTGAATTCCGAGACTTTACATATGCTAAATATATTATTTTTATATAAGCTACAAGGCCTATTTACTCAAACCAAGTCGGAGCAAAGCCCATCTTTATAAAAGAATATAAATAAATGTGACCGGAATATAAATTACCTGTTGCATTGTTGGCCTTCAACATTTTCATAGCAAGGACATTGGCCATCGGGGTTGCATTGGAGTGCCTTAGAACCAATGAGATCACAAAGGCACTCTTCGCAACCTTCATCAGAGAATCCATAATGTTCAGGTTTGCACTTATCACAAAACTGCCTGTAAAAAATAGAAATATTATTTGTAACAAAATAAATAAAAGCAACACCGCTTACCAGTACTTTCACAGTAATTCTACATTAACAACTGAAAAGTTGAAATCCCAATTCTTCTACAAAAAGCTTATGCGAGTTTTGAGTTTTTTTTATAATTATTTTTTGCAAGTTTTGAAAAAAAAATCTAGATGATTTAGTCTGCTGTTCATTGCTATAGACTTAAAACATGTGATATGTAATATAGTATCGAGAAAACCTGAATATTTTACCATTGACACAGATTTCAGTTTTAGATTCAGAACATTTGGGGGAGATTCACAGAAAACCAAATTCTTGGTGATTTAACTACTTGGCTTTAAATTTGAATTAGATGATTTTGTTTTGGTCTAGCACTTGCTATTAGGAAGGTACTAGTATAGAGATCCTAAAATGGTTTGCGGATGATTCAGTTGTTAATAAGTCGCAGTTTTTAAAGCTCCATCACAATATCACAAGTATGTGCAGTTCTATAAGTATTTTAATAGCTATTATTAAAAACCAGCGAGAGTTTGCCACCCAACCATATTCACGAATCGAGCAATAATATGCTGTAAAATAAATGATGAATCCAAAACTAACCCTGTGACACCAGGCTTGCAATAGCACTCTCCGGTAATAACGTGGCATGTTCTGTTATAGCTCCCTTCAAGATTACAATTGCAAGCTTTGCAACCATCACCTGATACAATGTCGAAGTACCCTTCATCACAAACATCACAATTTCTCCCTTCAACATATGGCTTGCAAGCACACTGCCCACTCAGTTGGTCACACTGTGGCTGTCCTCTTGAAGATTCAATCGTTCCCGTAGGGTAGCATTCACAGGATCGGCAATCTCCCTTAGAAGGAGCCAAGGCGTCACCATAATAGCCTGGCAGGCAACGATCGCAATGGTCATCCCCAGTGTTGTAAATGCATTTCAAGCATTCGCCGGTTGTTCTGTTACAATTGCCCACTGCATTAGCATCAACATTAAGGTTACAGTCGCATAGTTGACAGGCTAGTGGTGTACCAAAGCTTCCACTCGGATCACCATAGTAACCATCAGAGCATAGATCACACTTGTAACCTGAAAATAATAAAGTGTACCTAATTTGAAACACACACTATTACTGGCAGTTTTAACAAAATTATTTGTTGTTTCTGCTCAGGTGGCTCACTGATTTGGTAGAAAAACCTTAATTATCCTTTACAAAAACCATAAAACCAAGTATGATAATAACAAACACTTTATTAACACTAATAAATACGTAACAAAAGGGTGAGATTATTTCTGCAACACAATCTCTACCAGCTAATCCAGAAAGGTTGTGTAATATTGATTTTAAATTGGCGAAGTCAAAAAATCTTAAATAAAAATTATTGAGCAAATTAAATTATTTGAACCTAAAAAAATACAAAATATTAGAAAATGTATCCAGCAGTATGAAAAAGGAAAACCAGCAGTCTGTAGGTACAAAAAGATAAAGCCCTTTGAAACGGAGATTCAAGGAAAGCCAAAGTCAGTAAGGTTCAGTATTTCAGTAAGTACACAATATGGCTTATCAAGACTGCTGTTCTATACGCGGAATGATTAAAACTAATGCTGATAAATTGGAAATTAAGTTCTCATTCCAAGTGCCGCAGACAAAAGATGGAATTAGAGGCAGGTATTATACATATTTTTTGTCTGTAAAATAAATTCAAGATTTTATTTGAGGATATCAAAATAAACATATTTAAACTTTTGTATTTCTGCAATTAGGTTTATTAATTTGATAGTTCAAGTAGATAAAGTAATTTTTAAATGACTATGCCTAGAGTATTTAATATCTATTGGTTTTATATATTTATTTGTATAAACTTAAAAACTTTAAAACCTTATGTTTTTTTTTTGTTTTGTCAACATAACTTATTTATAAATTAGAAAATATATCAAATTATTAATTCTATTTTGATATCTGATCTGTAATTGGGATTTTTTCCTAATCTTAACATCTATAAGCTTAAGTATAAAGAAATCAAATTTAATGTAATATTAAAGAGTAACTAGTTTTCTGATGACCTATATTCATTACTATATTTTTTTGTAGTAATTTTGTTTTTAAAATATTTCTTATGATATATTTTTGTGCTCAGTGGACAGCCTCAATTTAAATTAATAGGAATATATCAATTCGATTAGACATAATAAAATAAATATGTAAAAGTACTAAATGTATCTCGATCAATTAAAATCTACAATATAAAAAACTTATTATCATTAGTTAACCGACAGATAGTTTACACAGATAGACTGACACATTATTTTATTTTTTTTATTAAGTGTAGATCTTACCTCCATATCCTGTAGGGCATTCTGTACAAATTATTTCTTTATCTGGCATTTGAATGCAGGCTCCATTGTTTGGACAAGGACATTGTTTACAATCTTGTGCAGTACCAGATAGCGCATTTCCATAGAAGCCTCTTTTGCAGAGCTCGCAATTGTCTCCGGCCGTGTTGTGCTGACAAATGCATCGGCCTAGTAAATTAATGATTATTATAATGAAAGAATTAATTCAAAAGTATGGTCAGTAAGACTTTAAAAGTTTAACAGAAAGCGCATTTTAATTCACTAAAAAAAAAATGTTTATTTGAGGTGGAGGAATTTTTTAAAATTGAAATAAAAAAAAAGATTATTGCACTTCCTACATGGTAAATCAAACTAAGAGCATAGTTTGGGACTTTCTCATAATGTTCATGCTATGAACGATATTGAGGCTATATTTTATATATATAGATATTTTACCAGCCAAACCTGATTTGAAGATAAACTATGTAGTTTTACCTAGTTATGAAAACAAACATTTTCATAGTTTTGTACTTATTATTGTAATAATAAGAAACTAAAAAACAGGTAGCGGCTCCGCGATGTGTCGCTTGCAGTGAACAACCTTCATGGAATGACGATGTAGGGGTCACACAAGGTACGGGGTTCACGGGTGCACATGATGCGCTCGTGACCCCCGTACCCGACATTTTTCTGTATTTAGAATGCTGAAATTGCCACAGAGTCTAGCCTAGATATTATGATGGAATTTTCTATGTTAAAATGTTACTCCCTAAGGTGTAAACCATAAAAAAAATAAAAGTTTAACCTGTTTCTGAATCACAGTTGTCAGCATGTTTGTTACAGTCGCAAGGAATGCAGGGCTTAAACGGTCCACCCAAAGCAGGGCTGTGTCTAAAGCCAGAATCACAGGACTCACAGAATTGGCCCACATAGCCTTGGGGACACGTGCACAACTCAACCCAAGGCGCTGCCTGGCCAGCAGCCCCACGGTACGCTGTTTCCAATCTAACGTCATCCAAGAAACCATGGCCTCCATTTGAGTATGTTCCCCTAATTTTTATCGCTGTTAGATTCGATAAAAGTGACATAAATTCAAGCGCTGTCAGTTTCGGACTCCAGCCATAATCTGAATGCTCGTGCAAACGGAATGTGAAATCGGTATTCTGTAAATTAAATAACATCTTATAAGACAAATATTGTACAACTAATAAATGTCTAATTGTCAAAAGAACATTAAATGGTTTGAGAATGTGAGCAGTTCGCCATTCAAATAATAGAAACTTAGTGTTTCATTACTTTCATAATTATATACGCACATAATTATGTATATAAATTGTCAGTATCAAACCTTCGTGTATTCATCCTCCTCAAAATTAGTCCAAATTTTGTAGTAAACTTTATATTGAATATTATGATAAAAGGATTTAAAATACATTTTATAAAAATGAAAACGCTAGCAATGCTCACTTATATTTAAACAAAAAATCGCAACATTTAGTAAATAAAATTAAATCGCTGAGCGTATTAAGAGTATTGTACGGAACTTAAAGTACCTTGACGGATGGTATGAGATTTTTTTGTCCAAAAACTGGTATTTCCACATATTTTCCTGCGCCTTCAAGTATAACATCTGATGAAGCCGGATATGGCGGCGAATCTCCAATACGAAGGGTGAATTTCAAATCATGATTGTATGCAGCTCGTTGATCGCCTAAGAAACGATCGGGAGCAATAAAATACACCGGCTCTTTGCTAGGTGAGCTGACAGCTGAAAAATAAAAATATAATAATAGCATTTCTTTAAATAAATTAACATTTGTTTTGTTTTTTTCAGAAAATAATATGAAGATTACAATTTTATATGTCTTTTTGCCCACTGTTAAGTCTACGTCTACGTTATACTTTTCAATTTACCATAAATTAAACAACCCCTTAATGTATGTGGGTCAAAAATGTTAATATTGAACTAGATCGAATATCTGCAGTTATTAAACAATCTATGCCTGTTACCTCTTTAATTTCATATCTATCTCCTGGTGTTTTTAGTTACAACCATAGAAACCAAGGTTGTAAGGCTGCATTTCAAACTTTTAGCACTATGTTGCTGGTTTATTTAATTTCGCATTGTGGTCAACGAAACGCACTTAATTACAATTCACAATATAACATACAATTAGTATGCTATTTAGCATCCACAACGCATACCCTGTATTAGGCATTAGAGACAAATTTCACATATAAGAAAGTAGAGACAGCTAACCCACACAGTATGGAACAATGAATAGCAGTATAACCATAGAATTAGAAGCTAAGATAAAAGAGACATTGTAAGCTCTCGAAACAAGTCATGGTCACTTATTTTGACTGGCCACAATATAGCGCTTTATGTTAAAACATGTTGACACAATAAATTTTATTCAACAGGAACAAATTTGTTGGTGATATATTATATTATGTTAATTAATTGTGTATGACCCAAAACCCCCAGAAAACAATATTACTGATTTAAAAATGGTAATACGATGGGATATCAAAACAATCATCAGCAGCAAAGTGCAAACATGTCCCTTTCAGCTATTTCTGAGTTCCATTGGTGTAACACACTTCTGCTTCCAGTTCTAACGATGTAAATGCAATGATGTGATTTTTTTACTTCTCCTTCCGCATTTTTATACATAATAGAAATTTTGCATTACTTTCTACATAACATTAGCGAGCGAGCGACCAAGGTGCGTGCTGGGTGATTCTTAAAGCAGCATGCTTACCAGTTGTTTGATTTTTTAGATTTTTGAATGTTAGTGACAACTTGTCTTTGCATATTTATTATATTTAAATGAAACGCTACAAAAAAATATTAGTAGTAGTATAACATAAATGTATAACTTTATAAAATAACATTTAATATATAACTTTCTACCTATTTTAGTAATAGTTCTCTAAAATTACCGCATAGCATTTTGGAGCGGTATGTTAGACTGGGGTTCGGAAGACAAGACGAATTGGCGAATAGTAATTTTCCCCTTAACTGTAACCTAAGTGAGACACAATATCTTTACCTATATTTTGGATGTGCGCATTATACATTATGCCAACGACATTTCTCTGTTTATCCTGGGCTATCCACTTTTCATTATTCCTAGTGAAACTTGCTTCAATTGTGACCCTGGAGAACCCTGGAGCTGACTGACATTCAGATGAATGACCGTAGCAGAAACATGGTGTACAACCAAACTTATTGTCTATATCCAAGTTGAAAAAGCCTGGTTTGCATCTGCGAACGCACACAAAATCAAATGTTACTAATACTGAGTCTTTAATTTGGAAATAGGTATAATAGCACTCATTACTGCATAAGCGATGTATATCTTTTTTAAGCAATCAAGTAATAATGTGGAAACTTTACATAATTGAACTACACATTCTTCCTTATTGTTATGATTGTAGGACCTCAGAGGGGCAGTATTGGTATACGCTGGAAGTTGTATGGCTCACCCCCACCACAGTGTTACATATCCACCGGTTAACACCTTAGCTATTGGACCACCTCTCCAGTTGTTTGTACAAAGTAGGCATAGTTATAGGGGGGTTAATTGAGCAGATTGTGATGTTTCATATGGATTTCACGAAAATCTTTCACTCAGGTTTTATAATAGTGAAAAATATTATAAAAATACATAGTATGGTAGAAATCCTATGTTAGCGGATTTTTGGTGCAACTTAGGCATAGGTAGCAACTACTACATTCGCTTTGGTAGGCCGAATTACCTACTCGCCTTAAAAAAATGTAATAAAACAAAAATAATTTACTTTCCGGTTGCTTACTAATGTGTAAAATTTGAAGTCCATCCGTTTTTCCGAATAGCAAATAAAACTAGTAAGTTGTCAACACAACTCTATCACTTACTTAGATAACTGCTAGAAATAATGAAATTAAGCAAATTAATCATTGAAAAGATTCCTCTAATAGAGTGTAAATCTTTAAGCAGCTGATTCAAACCAGTTTGTGAAATTTCAAGTGCATATCGTCTGTAATCGCGGATGAAAAAAAAATTGACAAAAGTTTTTTTTTTCTGTATAAATACAAAACATATTATTGTATTTATACAGAATGAATTGTAGTGCACATATTTGATTACAGTTGTTTCTACATATAAAAGTGTCTTAAATCAAAACACG
This sequence comes from Neomicropteryx cornuta, assembly GCA_020383195.1. NCBI lineage: Eukaryota > Metazoa > Arthropoda > Insecta > Lepidoptera > Micropterigidae > Neomicropteryx > Neomicropteryx cornuta. The sequence continues at coordinate 42,792,800 of JAHKQU010000018.1, forward strand.
AGACAAACATTGAACCTGTAAATATTTGGCGGGGAAATCAGCAGAATTTGAGATGACAGGTAGGTTCAAATTCAACTATTATTGGTCTCTGTGTAAGTGTATAAAATATGTAAACGTATAAAATAAAAATACTAAATTAAGTGACTATAATTACAAAAAGTAATAAAAGGGTGCAAGATAAACTTAACAAAGTAAAATTGAAACAAATAATAAACTAATATAATAGTATTTGATATAGTGGGAAGGCTCCCCAAACTATTGACTTATTTAACAATACATTCGATTTGCTTAAAATACAAGAAAAAACATCTTGCATTCTTTGAAAATGCAGTCATATTAAATAGAAACATAGAGCGCCGAAGAGGATTAGGGGATAGTTTTCTATTTGTATTGATTCCTTAGCCGCTGAGCTTTCGCCAGAAATTCAGTGGTGAATTTATAAATGAAGATTCCAGATTTCAGTAATAGAGTGTGGGGGACCATTCCCACATCCTTTACAAACGTGGTGGATTGAAACCGGGTAAAAAGGATATTTTTATACTGGTAATGGCATCTGATTTATTCAAATTTACAAATTTATCCAATCTGTTAGCGCCCCATAAACTTTTTTCATGGCCAATACTATATTTGTCTATTTCCTTGTATTTCTGAACCCTCGCTGGTGTGTATATATATAATAGTATATATGGTTCTTAATTTCAATAAAAAGGGTTTGTCAAAAAAAAAAAAAAATTATGTACTAACTCCCTACAACGTTTTCCCTCGACATTCTCTTTGCAACGGCAACTGCCGGTGTAGATATCGCAAGCAGGTCTGTTTCCATACGATCCCGCTTCATTGCAGCCGCATGGTTTGCAGCCCTGGTTTGTGAAATCATAGTGATTGGGAGCGCACAAGTCACACTTCTCACCTGTGACTCCTGGTTTGCACTGACATTTTCCCTCGCTGTTACATTGCAGGGACCGAGAACCTGCCAAAACATATTTTATGCATTTAATATTTTAATTATACTTTCAGCAGTCATAAAAAAACTGAAAAGTTTTAATGGCAGTTTTCAGCCATAGCTATCTGCAAACCACAGAGATTTTACTGTTTTTTATTTTGAAAATGACAGGTCCCACCGAGTCAAATTCACAAATCAGACAGATTAGATTTGACAGAATTGACTGACCCTGTTTTTTACTGTTTTGTATCTGTGAACTTCATATATTTCGCTGTATATTGTAGTGTAAAATACAAGATACGAGATAATTTATTTCCATTAACAAACAAGTTGTATTAACATTAGTTTATAATAATTAAGTACATACATTTATCCATATAAAAATACAATTGATATAGAATATTCATTTACAGGAAGAATTTTGAGCCCAAATATTATAATAATAATATTAACGTATTATATAGTCCTCGAAGCGGTATAGTATCTTCTGAGTAAGGTGGTTTTTTATGACTTTCCTGAAACATTTTAGGTTACATATTTCTTTAAATTCCGTTGGCAGTCTATTAAAATACTCTACACCCATATAGGTGCTTGCCAGTTTAAATTTAGCAGTGCGAGTTTTGACTGCTTGGATAAAGTGGTTTTAATGTCTAGTGTCATTGGAATGAATTCTGCTATGCGTAAGAGCACTTTCTCTCGTAATGTAGAATTCGCACAAAGCTTCATAGACAAATATCCCATATATTGTTAAAATAGCCAGTGTGCGGAAGTGCAGCTGACATGATTCACGGAGACTTAGACCTTGGATCCATCGGATTGCCTTTTTTTGTAATTTTAAAATTTCTAAAATGTATACAGCTGATACCCCAATACAAATCGACAAAAAAAAAACCACTTAGGCCACTCTAGTACTGAGCATCTTATTATTGGAGAATTTCTTAAAAAGATTTCTTTTAAAAAAGTGTACTAAATTACTTTTTACAAACGAACTGCCTAGAGCAGTTGGGTTCGATTTTTCAGTTAGCGAAAGGATAGATTAATTAAATATAGATTAAAATTGAAGTAATGTAACATCTTTTTTTTTAAATAAATAAGTGCGCCGCCCCTTCAACCACCCCCTCCTGCTCTCCCAATACAACAGTCTTCGCTATCAAGAATACTCTTTTATATCCAGGGGGTTTGAGGTTACATTAATTAACTCTCCCTCACTTCTTTTGCCATTACACCATACGTGATATAATCTTTATACTAGAATTAATTGGATTGTTAATTACCTGTAGGATTGCAATTGCAAGCGATGCAGAGGCCGTCTCGCCTTTGATAGTAGTTGTCTTTGCAACGTTCACAATTTGGACCATCCTTATTTTCGGTGCAGTTGAGGCAGTGTCCACCGTGGCCGGTTCTGTCAAACAACTCCTTGTCGAAGAAGCATCGACTGGAATATCCATTGCAGTTGCATGCTATTGCCGAAACATAGCTCGTTATTAATTAGTTGGTACCAACGACTCGGTGTAGGTACAACAGAATAAAACAATATAATACCTACAATAGGTACATTAAATAAACAGATAAATTATATAATAAACTAATTAATTGAATGAAGGTTTTCAAAACATATCCTTACTGATTATAATACAAACACGCAAATGCCGTCATAATAAAATAGTAAATAAGTAGGTCTCCTTACGCTTCTTTCAAACTAGTTTCAATTAAAAATAATTTAAACAAAACTTCTGACTCAAAAATCAACTCTCTATGACTTATATAATATTTTTTTTTTAGATAATAATAGACAATATAGTTTTTTTTTAATTGGCATTTTCAAATAGACATAGTTAAATAAATTAAATTGTTTTATAACTGTCAGATAGATAATTGTATGCGAAATGAATGTGTGTTATTTAAATAAAATAGATACTTGTTTTAAATTTTTATTTTCTAGCCTGAATATCGAAGTGTTATAAGCCGAACATCATTATTTTGACATATGTTTCCCCTTTCCCCCTTGTTTTTCAGTAACCGCGATTACAAAAATAAATTAATAGTAAAAATACATTTTTAAAAATAAACTTTTATTTAAGGTCTTATCTGTGCTGTTGACCGTTGAGGAGGTAGGAAGTGGTTCTAATTCAGCTTTCCTATTATTCAGATTCAGATTTGACCTAAACATTGCAAGTTAAATAAAAGCCTGTAAAAAGTGTTTGTTGAGTATTGTATTTTTAAAAGGAAACACATTTAGGTTGGATAAAATAATGTCCTTATTCAAAAAGATATAGCCTTTCAGAATCGCATAAGCTGCTTGCAGATGCAGTAAGGTGCTATAAAATTGAAAAAAAAAACTACAAATCATCGTTATTGTTAAATAAGAATGTTGCTTTAATCTTATAGGTACTTAATTATTGCTGCTGTTTCGATTGAGTGGGTTTAGAGTAGTCTTGGTGGTTCTATTATTTATTTTAAGTACCTACTTATTCGCTTGCAATTGATATTTTTGTATTATAGTTAGCGGTTAATCTACTTATGTACGCAGTGCAATGTTTCGCTTATAATTCCTGTAAATGCATAAAATTGAAAAAAAAGCAATTCATAAAAGTAAATTATTTGATTCGATAGATTTTTTTGATTTTGTAATCATAAGAATTGTTATTCTTGTAATATCGTTCATAAAAAGGGGCACCGAGCGGTGAAAATCGCGTGCGAAAATAAAACAATTTAAAAATAGTCCGTTTGTTTGAAAGTTTGACGTTTGATGTATTGTCCGAAATTATTATGCCACTATGGAAAATCCATCCAGCGCGATCAATGCGTGTCGAAATAAAAAAATAAATCTCTCAGTTAAAAAATACATACTTAAAAGAGTAAAGAGACGTTTTTTTTTTGTTTTAGTTTTTAGTTTATGGTAAATATAAATATATACGCGACAAACAAAGAAAAAAATAGGTACTTACAAAGTTAAAAAATGATAATTAACTCTTTTAATATGATTAAAAGAAACCAAATTAACCCTATATTCTTCTCTCGATACTAAAGTATTAAACTTATATGTGTTATGAGTACCTATACTTTTTGGTGCACTTCTTACTCGTGAACTTGTGTGGCGCAAAGCCCTGGAATTTGAGACTAGGTAAGTACCATTGGAAAGCGGTGCTCGCTGTCGAGAATGCTTTAGGTAACCAGACGCCAGACGAAGGAAGCCTCGATCCTACTAAACTGCTAAAGTGGACAGCGCATGCATTTTCTTATGGTTCTCGAGACCGCGTATGTCCAGTACTCTGCTTATCAGAGAATACTGGGATACTTTGGAAATATGACGAGACGTAATGGAGACAATATCTCGATCCACCGGAAGTGGACTTTGGACCCCGAATACGCTGAACTGACCAAATCAAACAGCTGTATCTATTATATCCAATGTTATGAAGAAATTATGGCCAAAATTTCTTTTTCAAGATTATTACGATATAAGAAGATTACTGACCCACCAACTAGAATTATTTTTTATATTTTTACTGGAAATATTTGTAATGAATCTTTTACTTCATTTCATTTAAATTTTCAACCCTCCTATTACATGCACAGATGAACGCTGTCGTGAATACCGACCCTTAGTTTTCATTTTTTTTTTCTGTGAAATCATGATAAATAAACTAACTTCAATAGAAAACTAGTTTGAAATCGCAGGGCCAATTAGCTGGATTATTTATCGGGAAAGTTCTTAAGACACGATGTGTATAAATGTGGTCTTGGGACATGGCACACGTACCATTTATTTGTTATAATATAACAGCCGCTGCAGAGGAATCGTTTGTATGCTGGACGTAAGACACTGCTTTGCTGAGCCCGCGCCGAGTGCCGATAACGAGAGACAAGAAAAATTTGCGGCCCGCGGAGTAACTTCTAAATATGGGCTACGCCGTGCCACGCCGCGCCGCCTTCTCACAACTGGAATTTGACAGGGTTGCCACAATAAAACATAATAATAATACGCGTTCACCGTTTGGCTTTTAAATCGCACGGATTTACTTCCTAACGTGGTTTCATTGAAAGGCCGACGTCGAAAGGAAGTTTCCATTTATTTTTAAAAATACCCTATTAATAATTCAATGTTGATTTTCATGTTAAATGTATAGCGGTATAAGGTGATATTTTTATATTTAAATTATTAGATTATTATGTAGCTGATGATAAATTTAATCAATGTATTTACGGAAGTTTTACTTATAGGACGCGTGGCGTAACCACACACACACACTGTTTTTTTATTACTTGAAGTTTTTCTCCATCTCCACAAACACCATCAACTGATTTTCTTATCGAGTTAGCAAATTTTGTGCTCACTTGCAATGCTTTTTCTTTTGAAGGAAATTTTTACCTTCAAACAAAAGGGACAGCAATGGGCACTAGAATGGCTCCTTCTTATGCAAATCTGTTTATGGGTCAATTAGAACAAAATTTTCTTAAAAGTCAATCTTTGCAGCCTTTAGTTTGGCTTCATTTTATCGATGATATCTTTATTATTTGGCCACATGGCAGAGATTCTCTAACGTATTTCATATCCGATTTAAATTCTTTTGGGCCATTAAATTTCACACATAATATCGCAGACAGTTCCATTACGTTTTTGGATGTTGATATAACTGTTTCTGGTGGTCAGTTCAAAACTTTAGTTCACATAAAACCAACCAATAAACAACAATATTTACATTTTGATAGTTGCCATCCGTTTCACACAAAAAAATCAATAATTTCCTTTCTATTCGCGGTCATAGAATCTCTAATAATAAAAATGATTTAGAAACATATCTCACTAACCTAAAAAAAACCCTTTTAGAACGTAATTAACCACCCGATCTCTTAAAAAAACCAATTTTAGACTCTTCTTCAAAATTTACACCTAAAATAAAAACAAACTCAATTAAAAAAAAAAAATTTTTAAACATCACCTATTTTCCTGGTGTTGAAAAATTAAATCCAATTTTAAAAGACTTATATTCAATAATCTCTAATAGTACAAATTGGAAAAATATACTTAATTGTCCCCCTATATTGTCCTACCGACGTCCTCCCAATTTACGTAATATTTTAAATAAAAATAAAACGTTTGGTAACCAACCAAATAACATATTTCTAAAAAACGGGGTCGAACCATGTAAAAGACCTCGTTGTAAAACATGCAAAATTATTGTAAGAGACGATAAATTTTCAAGCGCAAACAATAAAAATACATTTAAAATTAGCACTAACATAACGTGCACCACCAGAAACTTTGTATATCAGTTTCTATGTAAGTTTTGTGATGCGTTCTATGTTTGTGAGACTACGACGCCATTAAACATTAGAATTAATAATCATAGATTATCCTGTACCAAATTACTTTCCGCTTTACCCGTTCCAATTCACGCGAGAACTCGCGGCAGGGATTTCGATGCTTGCTTTAATGTAAAAGTTTTGAAGTCTTTGCCCGCGAAATTGATTTAAAGACATGGGAACTCTCTCATATTTGGGTTTTGGGCACTTGCAGATCTGTAGGTCTAAATAGACAAAATTAAACTGACTTAACAGCATTTAATGCGTGATACTTGATATATTCATTTAAGAAACTAGTTTCATTTCATAATACTGATTGATTTATCTAGCAAAACTGCAATTATATAATAATAATTGTAGTGGCAGGATATATTTATCTTTTAGTTGAAAATGCGATTTTCGAATTTATGAAGGTTGCATTTTTAAGGTCATCTTTCATATATTTTCTGACGACGCCGAATGGCGAAAGCTTAAAAATAAAAATCATCAAATCTATATAAATAATATTAATGTTATAATATAAATAAGGTAAATGACCTATAGATAAATATATAAAAGTCAATATAGTAAAATTGTATAATGTATTGATTAAATATCGTAATTAGATGATTCCTGGCGTTATTAGGCGTTCGCCGTTAGTTTACATTATCTTAATATATATAAATCTCGTGTCACAATGTTTGTCCTCAATGGACTAATAATAAAATAATGGACTAATAATAAAATTTGAACACCATGTGCAGTTCGATGTGCACTTGAGAGATAGGATAGTTTAAATCTCAAATTATAGTCGCAATTTTAATTTATCGCTAATTTTTTGTCCGTTATTATTTGGCAGTCATAAAACTGACAGATGTCGATACCTTTTTATTTTATGGGCGATTGTGAAGAGCGCGTGACGACTCGGTGCCAGTATAATTTTATTGAACAAGCAGAGGAAAGAGCAATTGTGATATTATTGGAAAATTTTTTAGAAGATCACAATCAACTAATTCAATTGATCAAAAGAGTTTCGCCACGACTGCAAAATGACAATTATCAAATCGTCATAAAAGCCGACAAAGTACCATTAGGTGAACATGCTGGTAGATTCAGTCATAAAACTGACAGATGTCGATACGGAACGGCACGGAACATGCATGCATACAAGATGCGATGACTTACGTACGTCATTACGGCCGACCGGATTTATTTATTACATTCACATGTAATCCGAATTGGGAAGAGATACAAACTTTACTATTGCCAGGACAACAAGCCATTCATCGTCATGATTTAACTGCACGTGTGTTTAAACAAAAATTGAAATCCTTAATTGATTTTATTGTTAAATATACAATTTTTGGTATCACACGTTGTTGGCTGTATACGATAGAGTGGCAAAAGCGAGGTTTGCCTCATGCCCACATTTTGGTTTGGCTTAAAGATAGAATCCGTCCTGAAGAAATCGATCAAATAATTTCAGCCGAAATTCCAGACCCATTAATTGATCAAGAATTATTTGATATTGTCACCAAACACATGATCCATGGGCCATGCGGTGTTTTCAACATGACGTCACCGTGCATGGAAAATGGAAAATGTAAAAAAAACTTCCCAAAGCCGCATACGAATGACACGATCACGGATATTGATGGTTATCCAATGTATCGCCGCAGAAGTACTGAGAATGGTGGCCACACATTTACAATGCGACTGCCGAACTTTCCAAATCAAGTTGAGTTTGATAATCAGTGGGTGGTACCATACTCACCACTACTTTCAAAAACTTACAAAGCTCATATCAATGTTGAGCTTTGCAGTTCTGTTAAATCAATTAAGTATATTTGTAAATATGTAAACAAAGGCAGTGATTTGGCCATATTTGAAGTAAAAAACATAAATAAAAATGACGAAATAGCACGATACCAAATGGGCAGATACATTAGCAGCAATGAAGCTATTTGGCATATTCTCAGCTTTCCCATCCACGAAAGAGATCCTGCTGTCCAACATCTGGCAATACATCTTGAAAACGGTCAACGTGTATACTTCACTGAAGAAAATGTTCTCCAAAGAGCGTTCGAAGCTCCGAAAACGACTCTAACTGAATTTTTTACATTGTGTCAAAAACCTGATGTTTTTGGCCAATTCGCGAAGACATTGGTGTATGGTGATGTTCCACGTTATTTCACATGGAACAAATCCAGTAAAAAATGGGAGCCACGGAAACAAGGAAAACCACATCCTTCCATTACAGGCATATTCAAAGCTAAGACATTGGGGAGACTTTACACGGTACATCCAAAGCAACGTGAGTGCTTCTATTTACGTTTGTTATTGGTGAATGTTCCCGGACCAACGTCTTTTGAATTTTTACGAACAGCTAATGGTCGAGTATTCAATACATACCAGGATGCATGTCGTGAACTGCAATTGCTAGAAGACGATAACCATTGGGACTTAACGCTTGCTGATGCTGCGTTGACATCAACACCGAATAACATTCGTCAGTTGTTTGCAATTATTTTGGCGACATGTTATCCCTCGCAAGCACAAACTTTGTGGGAAAAATATAAAAATTGTATGACAGAAGACATCTTGCACCGAATTAGACAAACAAATCAATGCCAAAACATAGATTATACACCAGAGATGTACAATGAAGCATTGGTCTTGATCGAGGATTTATGTGTTCTTATTTCAAATTTACCACTTAATCATTATGGTATGCCATCACCTAATCGTCCAGCCACCGACTTAGTCAATACCGATTTACAACGAGAAAATCAATATGACCGTGGAAGTTTAGCAACAATTATCATGAACAGTGAACCATTACTGACAGCAGAACAAAAAATTATTTATGATCGGATTATGCTGGCTGTTGCTGCTGAACAAGGCGGTTTTTTTTTCTTGGATGCACCCGGTGGAACCGGTAAGACATTTTTAATATCGTTGATTCTTGCCAAAATACGGTCGCAACAAAAAATCGCATTAGCATTAGCATCGTCAGGCATTGCGGCTACTTTACTGGATGGTGGGCGAACAGCACATTCAACATTCAAGCTGCCATTGGACGTTCATAATAAACCAGATGCAATGTGTAACATCAAAAAGAATAGTGGAATAGCTGCAGTGTTGCGGAAGAGTTCTATAATAATTTGGGATGAGTGCACAATGGCACACAAATATTCACTTGAAGCATTAAACAGAACTATGCAAGATTTAAACAGCAATAATAAACTTTTCGGTGGTGCTATCTTACTTTTGTCTGGTGACTTCCGGCAGACCTTACCGGTTATACCTCGCTCTACTTTCGCGGATGAGATTAATGCATGTTTGAAACAATCATTCTTATGGCGAAGTGTTGAAACACTTCGATTGACCATAAATATGCGAGTACAATTGCAAAATGATCCATCAGCACTAATATTTTCCGAACAACTACTAGATATTGGGAACGGTAAAATAAAACTGCAACCAAATACGCAATGCATTAAACTACCAGACAATTTTTGCACTGTTGTTCAGGATAAAACTGAATTGATTCAGAGTATTTTCCCGGATATACAGAATAATTATTTGAATCATGAATGGCTTAGTCAACGGGCGATTTTGGCAGCCAAAAACGTTGATGTTGACGAAATTAACTTCCAGATACAACAGTTGTTACCAGGCGATCTGATGTCTTTTAAATCAATCGATACTGTTGTTGATGAAAATGAAAGTGTAAATTTTCCGATTGAATTTTTAAATTCATTAGATATCCCTGGAATGCCACCACATAATCTTCGATTAAAGATTGGTTCCCCTATTATTCTCCTCCGTAATTTGAATCCACCTCAATTATGTAACGGTACGCGTTTGGTCATCAAAAAGATCACCGGAAACATTCTTGAAGCAACCATTTTGGCTGGGAAGTTTAAAGGAAAAGTGGTCCTGCTGCCACGTATTCCGATGATACCATCAGATTCTACCATACCCTTCAAAAGGCTACAGTTTCCAATTCGTTTAGCTTTCGCCATGTCTATAAATAAATCTCAAGGTCAAACAATGTCCATTTGTGGTTTAGATTTGGAAAATCCATGTTTTTCTCATGGGCAACTATATGTTGCGTGTTCACGTGTTGGGAAACCGTCGAATCTATTTGTGTTAGCTAAAGACAGGTTAACCAAAAACATTGTGCACCGATTGGTGTTAAATTAAATTGAAATTGAAAGTATTTATAATTCAAAAAAAAGATATTAATGTTTAAAAGTTTAAGACTGTCTGCCTTGCCTACCTCATTCATGAGTTTAAGCGTCACATGTTATTTACTGTATTATACTGTAATATACTTATATTTGTTATAAAATTAAATGGAAATAATAAATCTGATAAATTTTTATTTTTTACCTATTGATTTCTGCTTAGTATCAAGTGTAAGAACATTTTAATTAATTGTGTTCAACGTACTTCCCCTTCAAATCTCAATCCAGTGAATTTGTATACCAACATCAACATTTTCGTCTTTGTTCGTAAATAATTTCATTGTACTAAAGGGTTATAGTAGTAGAAAGTCAAATAAGGAGATCAGCATATTTTTTTACAAATACCATCTGTGTGAAAAAGCATAGTGGACTCCGTGACTGATGTTCTCTTATTGTTCCTCTTAGATTGTTTACTATAATGTAATATAACAAAAACTTTAGCCACAGCAACGCGTGGCCGGGTCAGCTAGTTACTTATATAAAAAAAATCCAACATCATTTAAAAGAATAAAGCGGACACGAGAAAAGTTAAATTGAAATTAGGAAATGGCATGTCATATTTCCGTTATCTGTTAATGACTGACGAGTTTATTTTAAATTATTTACCACAGCATTTATGAGTCGAGCAAAGTATTTAAACTATGAAAGTATATTAATAATATCAATAATCTCCCGAGTGCTATAGCACAATCAAGATGTCGTTGTAAAGTGTATGCCACCAATATTAAAAGTAATCCTGTAACTTTTGCTGTAATTGATCCGATGGATTGACCCGATATTTTTATACATAGCCAATTTTTTAGTTTCTAAATTGTCAACATCAGTCAAAATCATCGAACGTAAATAATATATATGCAATATTTGCGTTTTTTTTTTTATTTGCGTTTTTTTACAGGGCCCGTTCATATAGAAAAACTAGGCGATGACCTAAGGCGCTCATCTTTATCAATAAAACAAGAAATAGCTGAAACAATTGATTTAATGCAAATTAAGGCAATGCAAATAAAATGTATATAATTTTAGGCTCTATTTAGTGTTCTTTTTAAAAGTTTTCATACGTCACTCTATACAGCTAAAGAAAAAGAAGGTATATAGGTATACTCTCCTTTATCATCATCCTGTAAATCATATTGGTTCTCTAATTATTTGATGAAAAATTATTTGCCGTGATTTTTTAAAAGGGCGCCATTCGTCTAAACAACTGTCGCCCACAGCGCCCAGTTTGCTTGGGCCGGCGCTGCTGAGATCAGATTATTACTAAGATTCTTTAAATTTCTTTAAGGTTCATTAACCATCTTACAGTAAAACTCGTAAAATCGACTGATATTAATTTATGTACTTAATTTGTTTTTTGATGAGTACTTATTTTATTCTATACTTACCGTATTCGATTATTATTATTCTTATTAGTTTTCCTCCGAAATCTGACAAACATAACACATTACAGAATTAGAATACTGGGATAAAATAGACAAGTGTCATATTTGAAATAATAAAAATAATAAGTTAGACAGGCAACCCTGGATTCGATTGTTGGTTTACTACGCCACTATACAAACGGAATGCTCCAGGAGAGCGTGGTCTCGTGGCTCGTTGGGATGTAGTGTGACGTGTGTCTGTGTGTGTGAGGGTATTTTCTCATGACCTCAGCGAAAGAACGATAATTCCATAGGCGCTATAGGTATCCACGTGCCTAAGAACCTTCCAACAAAGACCCTAAATAGGTAGGTATCCCAGCTAAGAAAATTTCGCGTTCACAGACCACACCCAACGATCGTGGAAAATGCAGTAATTTCACACATTTCTTCAAATTTGAACAATTTGTTAAACAAAATCGTTACGCTTGACCAAAATGTAAAATATTCTATACTTTATTTCATCGGAGGTATTCCTCCGGTGGTATAAGCTATCTGGCAGGTGAATTGAGGTAATTAGTGAAATAAGCTGGTGGTGGTGGTTAGTGGTGAAATAAGATGGCTTAGCCAAACTTGGTTTAACATAATTTTAAGTTTGTTTAATTCTGTTTATTGGCCGCAATGAGTTTTTTGGGAAGGTACGTAATAGGTACTGTTAGGACTATACCATTTATAATATGAGATATTCCTTTAATTCTACGCACTGCCAGCCTGTAAATATCGTAAATATTTTAGTCAATAATGCTATTATAATTTGTAATTCATTTATTGTAGTTTGTTTCGGTAAATTCAAATAATCAGGAATTACGATAATACTTTCGCCATACAGTTTCCAAAAATAATGATACATTATAAACCTATTAGCTATCGTAGATGGTAGGTAATATTATTCATATTAAAATTAAGCCTAATATTTATTAATTATTCTTGATTCTAATGAAGCAAGTCTAGTGTGGAGAAAATTGTAAAGAAAGGTTGATATAGATAAGATAGATGTGGTTGAGTCAAGGTTCAAGTTCACTCGACTGCAGGTTTAAAAAAATATTTATGAAATGAAGACGCGAATATTTTATAACTGAATCAGTCGCGGAAGATACGTAAGAATTGATTCAACCTACACTTGTGCTGGAAATACGACCTTTACATTTCAGATGATTTATGTGAGGCTAAAAAAACAAAGAGACCACCTTTTATCTCTGTTATTTGTCGACCGCTAACATCTCGCAAATGGATTGGCTAACAAAAACCTAGAGCTCCATTCGAGTGGCGTTCTTCTCGGATGTGCTCCGGAAGGTTTTTGCCGTAGAATCGATGCGGCTATATTTTTTGTCCGTCTCACTTATGTCAAACCGTTGTCGCTCGGTAGCGAACAAAACACGCTTCAAATAAATGAAACCAGTACATTTGTTACGAAAGAACTTAACAAAAAGCCAGCAAGCCTGCGTCGTTGCAACGCATCTGAAATAAAAGCACTCCATCAGAAAGTCCGCAGAGAAATTTAAACGCCCATCAATATAGTAAAATATTACCAGTAAAATTTAACTAATAACATAATTTGTAAGAAACCAAACATAAAAGGCTTGTTTTATTTATTCCACCTCAAACTCTCAGCTTTGAGAAAATGTTTCACTATACGAGTATATAAAACTAGACATACTCCCTCCGACGAAATAAAAATAAAGATTTTGAAAACATCAGAAAAATAGTTATCAAATTTAAGCGTCCGAATAATATCTTAAACTAGCTTTTTAACCCTGGGCTTCGCATAGAATTGGCAGCTGGCTAGTATACTAACGCAATGCAAAAAATAACTTTATTGATATTTGGACGTTACAGTTTTTAGGACTTCACACGGAAATTGGGCGAAAGTGGGATTAACTTCTAATTAATATATAATATATTAACAGCATGCCTCCGGTGATATTGTTGGTTTTTTTTTTTTTGAGCGTGGTTGATACAAAACTGCCTTCACAACGTCCACAGTCTGAAAGTAGTTGTTTAACTAAGTAATATAAAGCTAATTGCGGTAATTGGACTTGTCGAGTGCACAAATGGAGGCTCTGCAACTCAAATGAACGCCGAGTACGAAAGACGACATTCACATTAGCTATATTATTCTCCATAACATTATTTAGTACTACACAACTTCCACGTCACCGTAGGAAGCAATAAGGTATTGTAGTTATGAGTGGAAATAATTTCTAAGCTAAGAGTATAACTGAAATGTCTTTAATATGTTTAAAATATCTGTAAATGTTATTATGCCTACAATTTTAACCAAAACTGCAAATTTTATTGGTAGGACTAAAATCTAAACTATGTTTAAAGGTGGCAAGGGAATGGATAATAATAATAAATAATGATTGCGAACACTGATGAATAATGAATGATAGATTAATAATTATTTCGTTTACAGAGCAAACAAATTTAAGTTTTATTATTTTATTAAGTTAAATTAATGTTTTCAGAGTATGCGAATATGGTCGTGAATCAAAATAATTGTCAAGTGTGGTGACATAATAAATGACAGTTTCGAAACAAGAACCCAAAAAAACAATAACAATATTTTTAATTGATTTAAAAATGTAATAATTATGATGTTGATTAAAGCAATATTTATGAATTAGAACAAATAAAACATAAAAGCCATAATATTATATATAAACGAATAATAACAGTAAATCTCCAAAAAATGCGAAATAAGATTTACAGTCAATATGATACACATATCTTAAAAAAGAAGTGACATGTGTTCCTAATTTGTGTTTTAAAGGGACGCATTTATAGCACAGTATATGAAAAATCTAAGAAATCACATTATTGGCACCGAAGCACGGTAGACTATCTATCGCTACCTCCATTCAATAATGCCATAGAATATGATAATAAAATAAACATTTGATATCTTCTTAAGCAGCTCATCAATCTTTTCTTTAATGCGAGTCGCTAAAAAAAATAGTGTAAATAAAAATAAATAATCTCATTACAAATGAACATTGTAATTTCAAATAAACACCACGCCGCGTAAATTATATTAAAATAAAGTAAATTATTGTTTTGATAAATTACCGCGATATCCAGAGTACCAAGGGATAACACCTTTTCTTACTTTCCCAATGGAATTTTGATAAAGCAAACAAGTTAAAAACAGTAAAATTAAAGGAATTTTCATTTTAATATAAATCAACTGTATCTCTTTAGAACTATTTCACATTATAGTGTGGAAGCTTAATTAAAACGAAGCATGAAACGGGTATTTAGCACAAACTAAATGCGCACACCAATGTTTTCATACTTCCATTTTAAGGTCACAATTATAGTTTTTGTTATCGAAACCGAATAGTAGCCGTTTAACGAGGAATATACGGAGAGATATGGTATGATCTCCAGAGACGTGCTGCGCGTAAACTAACCTGGTCGCTCAGTATGCAGCATCGCAGCATGAAACTCTACAAGACCGGCTTTCCCCCACCGGGAAACTCAACTGCGGCCTGCGGGCAGCATAACTCCTATTCGAGCCTTTGAATTATGATCGTCTCTTACCGCTATATCCAGAAGCTTTTTCGAAAGCTTAGGATATAAAACTTACTGTTCGCAGTAGGTCGAAAAAGGCTAAAGTTCAACAAGAATGTTTTGAGAATGTTTAGGGGCGTGTCAAACGTCAAACTGAAGCGAGCGATCAGCTAGTCAGTTTCAGACTAGACTCACTAGGCCGCGGCTCATTTCAGTATAGTTTCTTTAAGTAAGGTTTTACTCTCTGCGCGGTTAGTAAGCAATTGTCGGTTTTTATTTAATTACAGCTTCATAATATAGAAATTAAAAAACTAACTTTTGTATGATTATTTTTTCTTTCAATTTTTTGTTTAGGTAAAGCTAAAAGCTTATCGTATTTCGGATATATGAAATACGATAAGCTTTTAGCTTATCGTATTTCATATATCCGAAACTCAGTTGCAATGCCTCGATATTTTTTGTGTGGCATTTATTTACTGAAATATCACCAATTAATGACAACCAATTTCGTACGTATGAAAAGCCATTTTGTACTATTTTTGGGACAATAAAGTTTTTAAAAAAAAACTTATCTAAATTTGTAGCTAAAACAACGATCTTCAAAAAATATATAAAACTGTAATGTAATGTATTACAATAGCATAAGCACTTCGTACAGTTTTTAACATACAAAAGTACCCTGTGAAAAAGGGTATCTCATTTTGATATAAAAAATTTTTTCACTAGACTGTCAAAATATATTCTTTATGTTTGTGAAAAATCATATTACTCAAATTTGTCATTTCTAAAAGTTATTGATGAATATTAAAAGGATATAAGTGACTTTCCACAAAATTGTATAACTCGATCTCCCGCTAGAGTCGATCAATAGAATTTTTTTAGTCCAAATAGAAATTTAGAATTTTGTTAAAAAAGATGTGACTGCCATTGTACCCTTTTTCACAGGTAGGTTGTTTACTTTCCATAGTTCAATATGGGCACAGACAGAGAACAAATGCAATATAAGTCTAAAAATACTGATAAACATTAGCAAAATAATATACAGGTAATAAAAAGTAACAGCTAAATTGTTAAATTATTATATTAAATTCTCAATACATAATTTGTTTCGCCTTTCCTGAAAAATTTTCGTCTTTCATGGAGAGCACAGATATATTATCACAATTCAATTTAATTTAAGTGTTTTTAGTCATTGATGTTTGTTTTATCATTAACATTAGTTAGGTAAATAACCGTACGCGTGGCTTACGTATATCCAAATAATGTCTGCCAACAAGTTGTTACTTAGTAATAAACAGACTAGCCGCTGTTGCGGACAGTTAAAAAGTTTAAAATCTTTATGTCAGCCCGAACAATGTATAGCCATCGTTTATTAAAATTTTACTAATTTACATTTGTTTGTTTGTTGTTGTTTGTTTGTTATTTGTTTGTTGTTTGTTACTTAGTAATAAAATAAACGCAAACGCAAATGCAAAATGAATACGGAATGCATGTATATATAAACAGAACTGACCTTTGCACTCGTTGACATTCTCTTGGGTTGCTCTGCCCCACGGTGCGTCGTTGTAGAAATCGAGGCATCTGTTGCAGTCGGGCCCGTCCGTGCTGTGCTCGCAGACGCAGCGCCTGATGCGCCGGCCAGAGCCGTCGGCGTCGACCAGGTCGCACTTGCTCGCGTGGCCGTTGCACTTGCACCGCCCGCCCACCGAAATGCTCGCGATCGCGTACCAGTACGACTGCAGCACTTGGGGATCGCCGAAGACCTCGTCGCCGAAGGTATTCAGCCGTTCCAGCGTAATACGAATCTCGGTTGCCGTCACCCACTCCTGGTGAAATAGAATCGAACCATTTTAGGTTTTACCTAGTGCCAGACAAAGCCAGAAAAAAACCGACAAATAGAATATTACCTACAACTTAATAGACCTCACGAGGTGTGATTAATATTTAGAAAACATTTTACTGCTTTTAAAGCATATTATATGGAGAAGAAGTGCAAAAAGCTAAGATTTTTCTATTATATGTCTTACAAATACATTAAATTAAATTAAATAAAACGTTCATACTACTGATTGATAGAATGAGTTTCGAACAGTGCTCTCAATATCTATAGCTCATCCGCACACGCTTATCACGAGTATTCGCCTCATGCATACGTTTTTTTTTAACACTTCGATCTCAGAATTTGAGCGTCACAATTAATGGTAACTTGACAGTTTGAACATTTAACTTCTATTACGCTGGTTGAGTACCGATTTGAATCTCTACATGAACGAAACAGAGACCTAACCTATGGAGTAACCTAACCGATTTCGATGCAGAATTATTTCGGTTTTAAAACCCCACACAAAAAACATAGATGCAAATTTTTACTAAAGGCATCAGTCTAAATACCAAAATATTGTAATGGTAACAGTAAAGTATTCTAAATTTTATAATAATATCCCGACGTTTCGGAGAAGACCACGCTTTTTCCGCTGAAACGTATAACTATTAGAAACAGTCTATATGTTACCATTAGTGTGAGATAGATGATATTATGCATATTAAATGGTTAATCTGCAAATTACCGGGTGTGTTCCGTTAAAGTACGAAATTTCCTTTTAAATAGTATGTAATCTGCACTTTACCTAGTTAATCTGCATTCAACGTACCTATTCTAAACCTTTAAAGTGTTAAAATATATGTTTTTTATTACAATTTCCATTTGTAAATGTCCCACAAATAGGTCACTAAAACAAATTTCTATGTAACTCTAAACGACCCAATCTTTAGATTGCACCAATAAGTAATCAATTTAGTGTCATCGTTTTTAAAATGTTTTAACTACTTATTTAAAACATATAATACTTCGTTTAAATTACGTTAATTTCATGAGGGTAAAGTATTAATACTATTTAACTACATAACTTAACATTGTAAAAATTAACGAACGAAAATTTCAACTACCAAACAAAGTAAATTTTAACATACAAATCATGTTTTATTAAAGAAAAGAACCTATTATCTTCGCACTAACTAATGCTTGGTCGTTAATCTGTAGATTATCTAGGACATCTGCAGAATAATTAGGTAATCTAAGAAGCCAAACCATTTATCGTATTTTAACGTACTTTCCTAGTTAATCTGCAGAGTAACTAGATAATCCACTTAACCGTATTGCGAACATTAACGATAACATATACGAATATAAAACGAACCCTTTGAATTACTTACGTGTAATTCTGGACTAGTGTCAAACGAAAATGCCGATGGCCTGTGTTCAAGTGTACCGAAGGCGACAACTCCTGCTCGCATTGGTGAAATATGGGAATATTCGTTTGTGCATAGGGCCCTCGTCTCAGAGCTTGTGTCCAACCACTGTGAATCGGGTAAACCGTATGTGTCTCGACATGATTCGCTGAAAATATAGATCAGTCAATTATAGTATAGTCTGATTTGAAACTGCTAGACTAGGAGGCGCGATAATCACATTTATGGCAAAGGGCTAGATATTTGCCCTGTACTATAAATTTGTCATTGATGTTTTCAAACGTCCCTAGCTCTATTATTAATATCTTTATTAAAGACAATCAAATTATTGTTAATTAGAATATTTTTTATAGCAAATTAGACCTATTATGGTATGGTATGTCTAATTTGCTATAAACGACTTTTTTGTAGTATATCTGAATTATATACTAAAAGAAGACAAGTGTCGGAGTGTGACAGAATGTTTAATTTTATTGTCTGTTGTCAATAAAACAATTAGTTAGATTAGAAATTTTTGCGCGTTTTAGGCCACCGTACACGGAACAAAATTGTTACCTAAAATACTGATAAGGTTCCCAGTTGCTATCTTCTCGCGTTCTTTTGTAAATAGCGAAGCTTTCCGGTCGTGGTGAATAAAATACAATACGGACATAGGTGATGTCGTATGCCCTACCTGAAAATAAAAGTATTTAAATAAAAAAAAATAAGACCATAATTAAAATAAATATAGGATTATTTAAATTAAATAATAATAGGACTATTGAAATATCTCCTAAACAACAATGAATAGGGATGTCTAAATATTTCTATTTTCAGAATAAAACAATAACTAATAATAATATATAAATTATATTTATATTAAACTATATTTTTATTATTCGCCATCTTTTGTTTGCGTCTTATTAAAGTATTTTAAATAAAGTAATAAACTATTTAAAATATACCTTCATCATATTTAAATCTATAATCATGGGAGTCCAGTTAAATCGTTCGAAGAAATATTTAGAAACAAAATAAATAAAAAACTTTTTTTTTTGATACAATTATTAAAGTGAATTTAAAAGATTATTTCATGATAGTATTGTAAGAACAGAAAAACAACATTTTTCATTCTTTTCACCATTCCACAATGAACGAGGCGACGGTAAATGTGTGCCCAAAATCATTTTCAGAAAGATTGAGTATCATTAAAAGGGTGTGAAGTAAAGAAGTTTTATTATATGTTTTAAATATTATCGCCTTAGCTAATAGATACACCAGATGATTAGAACATGTTGAGAATCGTAGATTATTTTTATTGCTTTTTAACGCTTTTGTCAATTCAGTTTTCGTGGACTATATTTCTGAACTATAAATTTTACGTTGAATGGAGGTTTGACTGATAAGTCATTAATTCTCAAAGACAATAATACTTTTGGAGCATTGGTTTGTATGACCAACTGTTAATAAAATACAGGCTTGAGATAGATGGTCCGACAGCAAACGACGAATTCACACAAAGGTTTCTGTTTTTGACCATTTTGGCCCGGAACCCAAAATTCAAACGCAGATTAAGTAGGGGTATTAAGCTAACCAAATTTCAAGGTGAGATTGACTTTGGTGGGATACTGGATGCCCTCGTTCATGGTCTCCGATTGCCACCAGGTCTGATTGTTGGGCTCTTTGGTGAGGTAGTAGCTGGAGAACTGTCCCGGCTGACAGACGTCGCAGGGTTTCCTCGAATCCGCTGTTTGAATGCAGTATGTTATGGGACCGTTGTCGCCGCATGTGTTCGTCGCCTCGATTTCGTAAGTAGGATTACCGAATTCAGGAAGACATTTCTGTGGAAAAAAACATATCTTTTAGGGAATGCATACATATTAAAAAAAAAATAACTAGACGTTATTTGTTCCGTCGATAGTACTGACGAGTAATAGAAGGGATTACCGCTTTAAAATCTTCTGCGTTACAATAACTTATAATAATAATGCCTTTATAATGAATAGACCAAGTATTATTATATCGAAGTACTGGACATAAATGCTTGAACATATTTTTTATTTACTAAATGGTTTTGCGGATATACCAACATTGTTTTATATTCCTGATATATTTTATATTAACATGGTCGCCATCAGTCTTTTTCTACTTTCTCATTGTAGGACATATATTGAAATTCGCACTATGAAAACTGTTAGCAGGGCGATATTTTTGTCTAAAACTGGTTTTTCTGTTATTGATTTATTAAATTTGAGAAGAGGTTTGGTACTTAGCAAAAAGTTTTCCCTGCACAATTGAAAGTATTAACAAATAAGCTTTGTTTTAAGTTCGTGTGTTAAATGCTTTATTATTAATTTTTAATGAGTAACTGCTTTTGTGTGACAAATCTAATAAAATAAATATCGTTTTAGTTAATAACAAATTTTATCTGTACTCTAAGGACCCAGAAATTTTGTAAAAGCAACTTAATGTATAAATAATTTAACCTTAACGATATTACAATATGGTCACCTAATCTAATAATTATTAGAGATGCATTTATATTGTATTTGATTTTTTTTTTTATTTCATGGATGAAAATAAAATGTGGTAGGATTTTTTTTTAATCTGTAGAAACGATTTCATACATAGTGTAGATCAAATATCAGTTTGTAAATTTTGTGAAGAGGTTTGCTACTTGAGATAAGACAATCAAAAAAATTAATAAAATAAAACTATGCTAAGCCTTATCGTTGATGTTCCTGAACTTGGTTATAGTAGCAGATAGTATAGTAGTAGTATAGTAGTAGTGGATGGGAACACTAGTCGAAGATTCTTTGCAAACTCACAACTGTCATCGGAAATTACTGGTGTTGAATTTAGAATAATACAAAGATTTGCGATCATTCTAGAAGTGATTTTAAGTGGCCACGAAATAAATATTGAAAAATTGATAACATACTGCCTTAATACGGCCAAACTCTATGATGAATTATACTCGTGGCATCCTCGCACAGCACACACAGTGCTGATCCACGGTCAAATTGTGGTGCAACACGCTTTATTACCCATTATTTATTTATTTATTATTTATTTAGTGGCAGCTGAGGCGAGAAACAAACATTTTTGACAATATCGTCAAAAAAGTGCTCTAGAGAGCAATGCAATTTTGATGCATTAAACCGACTACTTCACACATCACACTCGAGATTTATTCCTTAAAGGCAAACAAAGGCATTTAGTAGAGAGGCGAAACTGAAGAAACACAAGAGGACGCGGACTTTGCTGATGAAATTAATGATTTTTTTTTTATATGAGGAGAGTAAACAATCGTATTACAGGTAGGTAGAGAAAATGTACCTCAAAAATGAGAGGCATCTTCCATTTTTGGAGTTGGAAAAAACACAATTTGGTATGCCGGTTCCGCTGGGAGCAGGTTTACTAAAACCACGTAGAATAATATTCATACATAGGTCTATAGATTATTATTAGAATTATATTTCGTCGAATACGACTCATCTAAAAATTTGGTCATTGCGTCAAAATATACCGAGAGGCGAGTTTTGCCTTGAAAGCGGGGCGTTTGAAAGTTCGATAACCTCAGTTTAAATATAGGAGAGCGCAAAAGCCGATGGGCTTTCATATAAACGCACCTATAACAGCGCATACTCTACATTTTTGAGTTCATACGGCCGTATGCATAATCGACTTATCTTATTATACATACATCTTAGTGTGGTTTACTAACGCGACTTTGTATAATTAGCTGTGACAAAATCGCAAACATTGTACAAAACAAAGCATTGTAGCAGCGATATTACGTACTTCGCGACTGACGGTGGTCGTTTAGAACGCTTAACATTAAATAGACCATATCTGCCTATTTTAATTATATTTCATTAGAAAAGCTACCCATTGCAATGGGTATAATGTCATGACTTCCAGAAAATTTCGGAATATCTTCATGTTTCACATCTCCTAGAACCCAGAAACACCCTCAGTTTAAAAGTTTATATATTTATGTCACTTTCTGGTGGACCAATAATTGCCGTAATTTTACACCAATCACTGTCAAATTGATACATACAATTTAAAGGCACAAAATCTCAGTCAAGATTAATGGGCAAAATCAGACCAGGGAGCGGGAATCTGGGGGGTTTTTTCGAAAGAGTGAAATTTAGCTATAATTTCATAGAATTTATTTCAATTTTATATTATTCCTTAAATAAGGGCCTAAAATTTATCTTAGTAAACTGTTTTGATAGGATCTTGGTCCTAGGGTTAGGTTAGGTTGGTCTTTTAAAATTCAAAAAATCACATCCCTTAATACCCACAGGATCAAATCCGTTAAAAATGTTATTTGTAGACCTATAATTTCCCTACAACTTTTGTATGAAACAATTTTTGATACGAGCAACCCTTACGGTAAGAGATGACCAAAACATTTCACCTCTTTGATCCGGTGAAATCGCCGGTAAGCAGATTTTTTTTATATTAGAGTGATTTCGAATGGTGAATCATTTTATTTGTAACTCGTGGGGCATTACTTTGATTACAAAAGTTTAATGATTGTCACAATACAATGCACTATTTCTTTGGTAAACTTAAATTAAGAGAAACAAGTACAATATTTTGTCCATACTGTTAATATTATTTTTATATTGCGTATAAATAATGTTTTTTTATGTTAAAATGATAAACTTAGTGTCTTTGTCTTGCAAGTCACAGTACTCGTAGATACAATACGGATGACCCATTCCGAAACTCAGTGTTTCCGCAACAAATTACAGATAAAAAAACGTGTTGTGTTCCTGAAAGTGTTTTAAAATACTTTTTTGTTTTTAATAGTGTCGACTAGGTACTGGTTTATAATCACTTACTCGGTTTTGAAAAAATATTAAACATCGGTTAATGGTTAATGTACATTAATGGTTAAGGTACATTAATGGTTAATGTACCCTGGAATTAATATTATATTTTTTCGAATAGAGCGGACTGTGGATCTGTAACTTTGTTATACCTAGTCGAATTGCGGTTATGTAAATGCCAGTTAGGTTGGTAATTACGTTTTGTCGGCTGCCGGCGATGCGGTGAGAAATGTCTTTCCTTGTTTTTCCTACTACTTTTGGCTTCTATACATTTATGTATAAGAAGCTACTATCCCCGTCCGTCTGTTTTATCTTTCAACTCGAGAAGAACAAACGCAAAAGAGTATAACATTCGTGTATAGATTGACGCCCTTGAAAGAACCCATAGCCGTTTAGGTCACATATATTTATTTTCCATGAGTAATTTAATACATAGGAATGTCCTTACATTCTTAAAAACAATATATTTACAAGTACATTTTATACTGTACACAAACATTATTTTCTAGACATTTAAAGTACCTACACAAAAATAAGCTAATTTGGCAAGAGCATTTGATAAAATATATAAAAATACTTCACAGTTTATTTTTAGAAACACACATTTTTTCAAACCTGAAAACTGAAAAACCTGATTATAATTTATTCTTTACAGAATTGATAGTCACCACTCAGTTCGCTGTATTTATAGAAGTTTTTCCCAAGTAAATATGTCTTGATGGCTTTCTTGAATTGAGGTACATTTTCAATTTCCTTGAACTTCTTTGGAAGTTGATTATACCCAGTAAGCCCAAGTATGCACTTGTATTAGGATATTTTGCAGTACGAGGTTTAACTGGTTGTGCATAGTTGGTCTTGCATCTTGTGTTATGGAAATGGATCGCTTCGTGGGTAGTAATCTCTTTCTTATTTCGGAAAAACTCATATAGGGCTACTTGTCGTAGATTCCATATACTGTTAGTGTGCCGAGTCATTTAAAATATGATCATGATATGAAATATGAAAATATGAATTTATATCGGCGGCTGTCCGGAAAATATTGTATTAAAGCGGTTAAAATTAATACAAACTCATCTATGAGCGCAAATAAAATCATGTAAAAGAATGTTCAGTGCGATATTGTAATTAAATATAAAGTTATTATTAGTAAATTGAAATATTAATTATATTCGTGTTATTAAATTACTAGCTGCACGGCAAAATTTACAAAAAAAAACTAAAATGGTATTAAAATTTATAATAACCAGACCTAAAAAATAACCCACCGTCGCCTCTATGGCCATCCAAAACACACATCGAATGGTCTAAAAGTGGAGATAGAAAATCAAGCATCACAAGTTTGTATCACAGGCGGGAGTAGTCTGGGGGTAAGATGCCTTTAAAGACGCCTGTGGGGCCTAGCTGTAAGATGGCAGGTTCTGATTAAATAATTTACTACTACTAGTAATTTACTACTACTACTATGTATAGTAGCTGTTGATATTATATGATAAGTACAGTTTGCGGAAGTTTTGCGGGCTAAATAATGAGGGTTTTGGCGTATGTAAACATGTCACCTGCAGGGGTAGTCTAGCGATCAGCGAGCGAGAGAAGCTGTCAGTCTAACTAATCTATATTGTAGGTAATAGAGGTCGCCTGGTGGTCGAAATTCGACCGTAATTCATTAAGCTTTTAAGTTTGAGCATTATTGAGGTTCTTATACCTCTATATCATTGCAAATATTTTTTTTAAAGTTTTGCTCACTTACTACATGTACGAGCGTGTACAATATGTCGTTAGCGCGTGTTGTTTGTTTAATTCCCTGCAATACCTATGAAATTTAAAATTTAATTTTAGCAATAGTTGGAAAAAAAGATGCAGGCTTTCACCTAAAGTGACTCCTCATGTGAAATGTTTCGCATTGTAAACGCATTAATTCACAATCAAAAGTATTCAAATTTCTTGAAATGAGGTTCAATTCACATTTAATGTATCCCTCAAAATAATTTCATCAGTAATACTATTTGCACTATTTAAATTTGCATTTGTCCTATTATCATTTCGACTATCACGCGAATATGTCTTCGTCTTTGTGTCTCACGTCAGTTCTATGCGGAGGCATACTGGAAGATAGGTGCGAATAAATAAAAATCTACCTGAATGCTAAGTACAGTAATCTAAGGTTCCTAATATCTTTTTTTTTTCTTAATTTACACGAACATATATTTCCGTTTATTTTATAATTTGTAAGTACATAGATGAGATTCAGAGAAGCAAAACAAAAAAAAAGAAGAGAGAGAAAAAAAAGAACATAAAAGGAGATATCTAACGCCAATAAAATAAATACAGTGTTGTTATTGGTAAAAAATGTAGTTTAGTGTCGTGTAGTGTAGTGTAATGTAGCGTAAAGTAGTGTAGTAAAAACATTTTTATGTATTTTAAAATTTTAATTTGAGAGAAAGGGTATTTATGAGGGCGCGCTGTGGAAATTAAGAGAGAGATAGAGAAAGAGTTGTAATGATATTATACAAAAGGAAACAGAAACTATATTTGTAAGTCGCAATAGAGCATGTTTACCACAAATGACGAAGAGAATGATTGCTCTGACTTAAACCGACATAGCTCAATGAGCCACTCTTTTATCATCAATTTTAACTTGTTGGTCCATTTTGTTAAATTCTAATCCCGGTTTAATTTATTGTAAATATGAGGCGCTAGGTACATCAAAAATCTTTTTGTGAAAGTTTTGTTTGCCTTTGGTACTGCTACGTGCTTAGAAGTATTTGCTCTAGTATACTTAGAGTGTGGTAGTGGGATGTGGGTATGCTGATTTGTTATAAAATATTTCATGATCGAGATGATATACAATTGCCTCACTTCTAATAGCTGATATTGTTTAAATATTGGCTCAGTAGGACTCAAAAATGACGCATTAGATAGGACGCGAATCAATGTTTTCTGTGCGGAGATGACAGGCTTCAGAATTGATAATGCTGCTCCACCCCAGGCCTTTATGGCATATGTTAGGACAGACTCACAAATAGCTTGGTAGACTTCCTTTAACTTCTGCTTTGATAACACGTTTCGTAGTGTGTAGAGAACGTGAACATGTTTCCGAAGTCTCTTTGAGAGGAGGTCTGCATGCGTGTCCCACCAGAGGTGATTATCTATGGCGATGCCAGATATTTTATAGAGCTCTGTCTTTTTAGGGCTGAGCATTTACAAACATTAGACGAATCACACGAGTGTATGATAATGCGGTGTCTAAGTGAGGGTTGTCCTGAGAATCTGACAGGCTAAAGCAAAGGTAAGCGGTTTTGTCCACGTTCAGTTTGAGCAGATTATAGTCAAGCCATTTTTTAACTTGATTAATTCCTATCTCAGCTTTTTCGAATGCTTCCAACCAAGAATCACCAAAGACAATTAATGCTGTATCGTCGGAAAATGTAATTATTTCACACAATGTTAAATTTTGTGATACACAATTGATGTATATATTAAAAAGTATCGGGGCAAGCGTACTACCTTGTGGGACCCCAAAAGTAATCAATTGCTGTTCGCTTGTGAAGTCACCAATTTCAACTCTTTGTGATCGATTAGCGAGATAACTTTTGAACCATGATAGTTATTGCCCTCGAATACCTAAATGAATTTTTTTTGTTAACAGTAAGGGATGCGAAACGGTGTCAAAGGTTTTCGCTAAATTGAGAAACACTACAATAACTTTTTTGTTGCCCTCCACATTCCCAACTAAACATGGAATTAATTATAGACAAGGAATGAGTGTTTACAGACTTTAAGTTATTAAGTTGTTTTTGTTTACTTATTTTGTTTACTTGTTTTTGTTTACTCATTGTTGATGAAATATTTCTTTCCTTGAATTTGGTTATAAGTAATACTTAAATAACACTTCACCTATATTATTTTTTGTTTTTTTAACTATATGGTATCTTTTTAAAATAAAATATAAATGTTATTTTATAAAACAGATATATTCATATATTTCATACTTGTATGAAAATGTAAAAATAAAATTAATTTTTCACATACAAATATAATCAAAATAATACTATTTGTTAGATAATATTTTGATTTAAGTATTTACATAATATTAAACAAAGGTAAAGAAGGTTTCACAAAATCCGTTTTTTATTTGGATTGAATAAAACATTTACACTATTAAACATGCATCTGACAAAACGTGACACTGAAAAAAACATATGAAATAAAACGTACGACCTATTAAAAAAAAACTCATATTATAGAATTAAACAAACGTAAGCGAAACAAATAAAATTAATTATTCTAGCGCTATCTGTAAGTTACTAATATAACTTTTTCGAGGGACATGACTAGTTTAAATCTTCATTTTAATAAAATATTCATTACTTTTATATTTTTTGTTAAAATATCATAATTTTTTGATAAAATCTAATTAGATGTTTATATAATATTTGACGGTATATTACCTACATAAAAGAGATGAGAGTTAAAAATTTTTTTTTTTTAAAACTCAGCGCTGGGTTTAAACCTACTTCCTGCGCTCAAGTATATAGAAGACCTTTTTAGTACCTTCACGAATACCTATATAATTATTTTGCTTTATGAAACAATTAATAAAACTTTCCACATTTTTTAATATTGTCCAAGTCATTTATATGTTTTTGTGTTTATGTGTTTTTGTCATTATATGTCATTATATTGCTCTCAAGTATATAGAAGACCTTTTTAGTACCTTCACGAATACCTATATAATTATTTTGCTTTATGAAACAATTAATAAAACTTTCCACATTTTTTAATATTGTCCAAGTCATTTATATGTTTTTGTGTTTATGTGTTTTTGTCATTATATGTCATTATATTGTCCAAGTCAATATATGTCATTTATCTTCTCAGGCGATTTGCCACTATAAATTAACACCTTTATGTATTCCTGACTCGAATGCCCTACAAATATCCGTTTTTATTCCATCAGCCAATACCAACAATATCACCGTTGCCAGCTCAAAATATTCTTATAACTGAGTAATCTCCTTTCTTTTGGTTATGCGATGGTGCTGATTTCACTGAATTTAAAGTCATGCCAAGGTAGACAAAATTATTTTTTTTTAGATATTCTAACCTTTTTAAAACAGGGGCATATTCAATACTCTCCCTATCGTAAAATGATTAAAATTCAAAAGTGAAAAGATCCCAAAACTTACATTCACATTCATAAAATTCAATTATTAATAATTAGATATCAATGTTCAACGTTCTGCTGGATGACAATTTAGGAGACAAATACACTGACGATAATACGGGCTTATCAGCTTGAAGCCGTTCTCTCATTAAAATATATTAATAATAATATTACACGCGGTGGCAAAATTTATCGAACAGATCACTATAAAAAACTATATTCAAATTTTTGTCTGGGCGGATGTAAATTTTAATGAAATCAGAGAAACATCGTTTATGCCCGTTTAAGTTCCAAGCTTATAAACGCAACCAAATGAATACTCGGTTACAAGAGAATGTAAGGAAAACACGCCGTGAAATAATTTGTAATTGCACTCGATTTAAGTGTCATAGTAAGTTACTCAAGAGATCCGTACCTGAAAAATAAGAAAGAAAAAAATGTTTTTTTTTATTATTTTTCAGAATATTCTTCATGTCAAATTTTTGTCATTTTGATTTTTTTTATATATATATTCTTAAAATACTCCATATAAACAGTGTTAAATGTTGTTCAGGCAGAATGTAACTCGAATGTATATTATATTCTATTGTTGGCATACAATAATTACATAGTGGTTTCTAGTAGTTACGCGAAATTGAATCGATTAAATTGATTTGAATCGTTCAATACAGCTTTCGCGACCCCCCTAGCATGTCAATAAAATAAAAGTGTGTTTGGAATAGATGAATAGGTTAAATAACAAGCCTAAATCCCAATGTTTTTCTAATAATTCCACTGGGTCACTGCACTGTTTTCTCGAATGTTTTTATCTTTTTGTATTTAAAAAAGATGGCAAATGGGGTCAGTTTTATCTATTAACGATACTCGCTACAGTGAAATGTATTCAATTGTTTTTATTAATGGAGTTTTTAATATTTGACAATTTTTAAATTGTTTAGAGGTTATATACACAGATAATCAAAGAGTAGAGTCTGTGTTACGTTAACGAGTTTAGTTTTAAGATGTTTGCTTTGAATGCATTGTTTAGAATAAACGTATTTAATTATTTATAAACGATCGATGCATAATATGGATGTTACAATCAGTGACATGCCCAGATTTTTTATAGCAGGCAAGCCTTAGTTCCAGGCGCCCGTTAGCTACTACGAAACATAGATAACGACTCTCGAAAGCGATTAGTGAAAAATCATGCAGTAAAGAAGAAAAAAAGTGTATATTTGCTGTGATTTTTTTCGTTATTAAATCTAGGCAAGCCCGGCTTTACGGCTTCTATGAAAGGTATCGCCACTGGTTGGAATTTGTAGCACCTAAAGTGTTGGTGGATTTTGGTATAACCACATAATTCGACAAAATTATTTTAGGTACGTATTTGCATTAACATTGAATTTACATTTTTTAAAATATTAACTAATTGTACGCGCATTAATTATTACACAATAAATTATTAATTCGCGCATTATTGTACAATAAATTATTAATTCTCGCATTATTATACAATAAATTATTAATTTATCGCATTATTGTACAATTCATTTTACAGTTTAAACATTTTGTGCCCTTAAATTTTATTAATCAATTTGAATGTGTTTGGTTTAAAATTACAGCAGTTATCGTGTCCTCAAGAAACTGATATAGATAGATAGATAGATACATAAACTTTTTAACTGAGGGCGGTTTTGTGTTCTAGGGGATGTGAAACGCGAAGACATGTCGTAATTTTCCGGAAGCAATGACATGGTACCCATTGCAATAGGTAGCTTTCCTAAAGAAATCTACCTAAAATAGAACAACTAAATAATGGACATTTATAGCTAACATTTTTGTGTCCAAAATAAAAGTATTTCATTTATTTACTAAAAATTATTATTATTATAAATTATATATTAACTTAATTTATTAAAAATCTATGAATGATTAAATCAGGGAAACTTTTAGGTTATATAAAATAGTGTACATGCTTGAAATAATAATGAAAGAGGAAAAAAACATGAAAGAATATATATAGGTGTGTGTATGTAATTGTATGGTTGGTTGTATGTAGGTTTAATTTTCAGCAACTAGAAAATTAAGAAATTATTTCGAGTAGTTAGTAATCCGAGTAAATGCCACCGGTCTGCTAAATACCTAGTTATACTTTACCCGCTCGTGTGATGATTTACATAACAGACAAATCATTTTAAAATTGCATTCAAGACATTTATTTTCACATGATTATAACACTTAGTTCATGCACAGCTACCCTCTCACTATGGTACATTACATTCATATCTATACCATGTACAGTTATGATTTCCTTTCTGTTTTACCTTTTATTTAATAAGTATTTTATATTTAAGTCTGCGATTACCCATTGTATCCATTTTTTTTTTCAATACTAACCGTCACCTTATTGTTTAATGTTAAATGTTTAACCCTTAATCGGCCCTGTAATTGTTAATATGAAATTTTAGTTTATAACGCTGTTAGTATATAAAATGATACCTAGCATCTATTGTAGAAAGTCAAGTCATTAAAAATCGGTCGACGAAAATGATACATTCCCGATATTATTGTATTGGTTAGAGGCCACATATGTCTTGGGAAAGATCGTGCGTTTAGCTCGAAACGTACGCGATAGTTATGCGCTTCCAATCCCGCCGATATTCGACGTATCAAGCTTTTTTTGTTGTGCCATGTTTACAAGTTGGTCATTTTTAAGCGTTGACGGTGTTATATATTTGGTGCTGCAAGGGTAACTTAGATGCATTCTAGTATATTAAGTAGCAAAAACACTGATACTTATTTTTTGTCGTGTAATAATTTATACCGGACACAAGGATTTTTCGAAGCTAGAGTAGGGTTGCCATACGTCCCGGTACACCGGGACATGTCACTGGCTTAGATCCTCGGTCCCGGTTGTCCCGTTTGACCCACCAGATGTCCCGGTAAACGAATAATCACGGTTTTATATTATTGTTAATAATTATGCGAATAATTCGTGCGACGACGTTAGATCACGTTGGCTGGCGGTGAAAGTGTGGGCTCAAGAGATGTACCGACATTTTACAAATATTTTTTTATATTTACAGTACGGATTGAAAGACTGAAATACCTTTGTGAGGGAGCTGATGTAATTCATGGTAATTTCACCATTGAATGTATTCTGAAAATGTGGGAACCATTGAAAGATTTTCTTTTTTCACAAACCAGACTGGGGCACTATGGGAGGGCGGTAGCCCCCCCCCTCCTATGACTCCCTTATATTTCCTCCTATTTGATATCAGTCCCGGTCGGAGCCAAACCATTTATGGCAACCCTAAGCTAGAGTGAATTGCGATTTGGTATCGGGGCAATTGATCTCATGGAGCGATTGGACTAGAAGGGGATGTTGATATTTATTTACTTAGTAACCGTCATTTTTTATTATAAAACCAAATAAATGAAATATTATTAAAATATTTTGTATTTATGTTAATTTATAATGTCAACGCTCGCATAACATACACAGATATCTATGTTTCATCATAACAACCTATACTTATAAGAATAAATCAACACATAGCCTCCGGGAGTCCTCCCGAGCTCAGCCGAACGAGCGTGTCGCGTTAGATTCATTCACTGCCTATGAAAAATTGTGCAAGGATGGTTTACAATAAACATACCTGGGCCACTCCTCTCTCATTGTAGCAAGATATGGGCAGAGTTTGCTGATCACTCCCATTCGGGTACAGCTGCGAGCGCTCGCACGCCGCCATCGTAATCAGCGCGAGCAACTCCCACACCACAGCGCACGCCATAGTGCACGGCGCTACGCTATTCGGCTGAACGCGCGCCGCCGTCCGAATACAGCGCTCGCCCTCGGCCTACCTCACAAACAGCACTCCGCGCGACGAGCGGAACCGACTGGCGCGACCGGGCCGACGAGCGAAGACTAGTGGACTAGCGCGGCGGCGATCTCGGCGAGAGTACGGCTGCCAGCCGCGAGACGCGAGCGAAAGACGAGAGATTGCGTTACTGGGTAGAGGACCAACTACCAAGACCAACCAAACTCACTTGGCGCCCGCGCCCCCGCCGCGACCGGCAACGCCGCGTTGAGGTCACAACACTCGCTTTGGGCTGATGTATCGATGCATTGACGTTAATGCAATTTCAAAAGTTTAATAGTAGGTAATCTAATATTCGGATTATTAAAAGGAATAAATTGTTGGATTATAAAAGTGTTACGAAACGCTGCACACCTCACTAGTCCGTGCGGTTGAACTAGAATGGAACGCTAGGTTCAGTATCGTTGCATAAATCGTTACAGGCAGCTTGGGCGTATGAGATAAAAAAAAACATTCGTAGCGTTTATCGTTAGTAGTACCTATACACTAAATCGTTATAACTAGTGATGTGCCGGATCGTTAAAAATATATAGGTATCCGCGGATACGGATATAAATACGGATCAATGATGTCCAGATCCGTGGATACGGATACGGATACAGACCTTACTCAGTCGGGTCGGTGCGGTCGGTGTGTGTAACCTTGACACGACATTTGACTCATAATTTAATTAATATCTTATAACTGTTTATAATAAATGTTTAAAGATTTACTTATTTTAATAAGCATTTTAATCTGTGTCAATTGTAGTCGGTCCATATCTCCAGATGATAGTAATATTCGAAATTAATTTGTTATGTACATGCAAAAGACATTTTTTCTCATTAAATGACATTAATTATCTTGTATTATATTAATTATTATTAATAACCCTGTATTATATAAAAATTAGGATATTTTTATTTTAATATTTGTTATAATAAAAAAAAATCTACTTATTGGTCTTGCAACATCACATATTATTTGTGAAGACGGTATTTATGGACGGCCAGAAGTAGTAATTTAGACTATTTCGTGGAAAAATTGAACAAATTTGGCTATAAAATCTTTTAGTAATTTTTATTTAATTTCTACTTGAATAATGAACACTCCTTCGTGAAACGACGTGGGACACGATATACTCGTATAGTTTACAAATATATTCTGAATTAAACAAATTAAAATATAATGATGTGTGTGTTATTATGTGTGTGTCAAAACAGCACCAATTTTCTTATATGAAATGATTATCGTTACGAAGAAGTAGCAGATAAAAATTACTCTAAATTACTGTAACGATCTACCCTGTATGGTAATTTATACAGAGCAATAAAGCGTGCATTGTGTAATATAACCGACGCGTCAATTAATCACAATTTCCACATGACAAGACCTGTCAATTCACAAAAAATAAATGTTCACGGTGTAGAAAATGAGATAACACGATGAAAAGATTTCACAGTTCAATGGATAAAGCGGGGAAGAGTAAATTGTGTGAAGTTAATACACCTTCACCTTCACCTTCATAGTAAACATACGTTAATATTATTATTATATGTAGGTAATTAAACATCATATAATTTTTTATCTTTGAATATGTATAAAAATAATGTTTTTTTAAAAACTTTTGGTTTGGTTTTGTGGACCTATTTAATAAATATTAATTAAATAGGTCCACAAAACCAAACCAAAAGTTTTTAAAAAAACATTATTTTTATACATAGATTAGTTGTCTAACACAAAAAAAACCCTAACGAATTTTAGGCTAACTTCAATGACTGAAAGATTGTTATAAAAAATGTAAGAAATAAAATCGGATATAAAAATGTTTTTTCGAAAATTATGAATCTTATAAACTAAGAACTTTATATGTACATGATATGATTTTCTTGAGATATGTTTTTTTTTTGTTTGTTATTCATATTATTACATTGTGACACATGGCTTCTTGAATGAATTTAATGTTTTATATTTGACATTAAAAGAATTATATTTGTGTTCATATATTCATATTTGAATAAAAAATGTAATTGTTTGGAACTGTGTAGAGAAAAATAAAGATAGAATAAGAAATATAGTCAAAAACTACGCAACGTTTGATATGTTATTTATCTTAAAACATTATTTTCTACTTTACCATATCTGAAAGTTAAGCACAAAATAACACATTATTTACATTTTTTTGCGTTTTCCAGTAGTATCTATTAGGAATAGTCTTGTTTATGATTTATGATGTTTTCAGTACAGGCAGATTGTACAGATTCGATTAGTTAGGGAATCAGGAAACAACAATACATTGAAAAACAGTCGCTTGTCGCTTAAGTAAGATACTTATCGATTCTTACGTGTTACATAGTTATATAGTAGTAAATAAGTGCTGTAATTATTCAATAAATAAAAACTCGTAATAAAGAATTATTCAATGTGCTCTAAGTTGTAAGACGAATTTCTATCGTGATTTTTCAATAAAATATTCAATACTCGTGAATTATTCAAAAACGCACACTCAATGTTACATCCAACATTTTAAAAAATCAGCATAGCAGCAGCAGCCGAAACCGACGCAGCGCGGGCATTTTCAAGCCTTGCGCTGGTGCCTAATATCTATCTCTCTTTCTAAGCATTGAAGTCATCCATCCCCTTCGCACTAGTGCTCTTTTGTATCTGCGGCATGCTCTCCCGTCAAAGGGCCACTCGAAACTCAGGCGGTTACAAAAAGGGGCTTGTTTTTGTCTCATTTTAATGACTTCGTCTAATTCGCCGCCACGCAACCCGGCCATTAGGTCTATAAGGGCTATACCTACCTACAGAGCTGCACTCTGCAGCCGACAGGGTGGTCACAATCTTCTTAGTAATTATTAAGGTAGCTTATTGTTGTAGCCAATGACAATAACAACTTAAAAAGAGAAATTTTATTAATTTCATATCCCAGAAGAGAAACAATTTGGCTTAGGTATGCTAAAGCATCAAATTAATGGTTTTATTTGTGTATCTGACAAAAACAGCGGTAGGATAAAGTTAACAATGGAAATCCAGCTCCGCGTCATTTAAAACCAAAATTGTCCAATGTCGCTGTTGCAATTAAAGAGTTACTAATATTCTATTTTTTCTCTCTATTATTATTTATTATATAATAATATTTAAATCATTAGGAGAAGCCCCCAAACACTACCCAAATTCCTAGAAAGAATACATAATTTTGTAACTGTTATAACCAAAATCAATCAATAATAAATCAATTCTATTAATAAAATTAAAATGATTTAATAAATTTATAATAACATTTATTAAAATAAAACAATATAAAAAAATAAATTTAAAAATAAATCAATTAATTCATTAATAATTCAATGCAATAATAATAACTCAATTTAATAATTCAATATAAAGGTGTTTTTTTTAGACGCGTGGTTTTCAAGAAGAGATAAAACGCATATAATTTGATGTTATGGCTAAGAATTTAGTTTTATTATAAAGATAAGGGTTTGCCATTATGTTTTAAAAATGATTTCGGGTAAGTGGCCGCCGCGGCTGACTCGAACAAATTCCAGCCGAGAGGCTGAACAAATTCCAGCAATAACGCGCCGAATATTCTCTTCCAAGGCGTTAATCGTGTCCGGCTTATCTGCGTAGACAAGCGACTTCACATAACCCCACAAAAAATAGTCCAGCGGTGTTAAATCGCACGATCTTGGAGGCCACGCCACAGGCCCACGACGCGATTTTTACTTTATTTTAGAGTGATTTAAAAAAAAAATAGAGTGTTTTTTTCTAAATTTGCACTATTTGCAAACTTTGTTCAGGAGTAAGTCTATTGATTATGAAATGGCAAACCAAACTGAGCATAAATCAAGTGACAGCTGTCAAAAACACCAACTACGAGTAGTGCCAGATTGAAAACCACGCCTCTAAAAAAAACATCCTATATTTTATATTTTTACTGTTATTTAATGATCCAATTTAAAGTTATAAGCCAGTCAAATGGGTACCATGTCATGAAATCCGGAAAAAATCACATATCTTCACGTTCCACATCCCCTAGAATCCAAAACTACCCTCAGTTTAAAAGTTTATATATCTATCTATCTATATCACTTTCTTACGGACACGATAACTGCCGTAATTTTACATCAATCACTTTCGAATTGATACATAAAATTTATGGGCACAAAATCACGGTCAAGTTCGTTAATGAGCAAGACCAGGGGGAAGGGAATGAAGCCAGGGGGATGGGGGGGGGGGGTTAGAAAAGTGAAATTAGTCTTAGTATATTAGATATTGAATTAATTTCAACTTTTGTTTGAAACAATTTTTGATTTTAGCAACCCTTACAGCCGCGCGAGCTGCCGCGTGGGGGTGGATCACGCGAGAGCTCTTGCAATGTTTGATACAAGTTCGTACAATTGGAGTTCGCCCATCCCCTACTCTGATCCGGCGAAATCTACCTCCGCCTCCGGCGTGTCGAAAGGGATTTTTGTTTTTACCATGAGAAAAGCTGCTGAGCACAGCCTATTTATTGAGATACTTTTATTGTATTTAAACTTTTGTATTTGTTTTATAATGCCGAAATAAATGAAAATGAACTTGACTTGAAATGCTAGAAAATGTAACGACAAACGAGGCGAATGTCTTTTTGAGCGTTACCTAACCTAAACTATTATGGCGCAACGTTCGGTCGCATGAATCCATTATGTTACACCGCGCGTAAAGAAGTTTCACTTCAAAATCACTTTATCCCCTAATTAGTAAACAAAATAAAAATGTAAAAGGGTGTTTCGCACACATTTTATCAAAACTTTAGACAAAATCAACTTACGCTATATATAAAAAATATAGAAACGAATCCAAGGGCGAATAGTATGTCGTCTGCTTTTCACCAAAAGTTGTTTTTTTCGACGGAAAGCTTTTCGAAAACATCGCCTTGAAGCCCGCACCATAAAAACCCTTCTTTTACACATCCGCCATCAATCTAAACGTCGCGTTCAAACATATATACAAACATTTCCCTGATTTGCTAGTTCATATATTATTCGCTGGCATATAAATTATATTTATTTTTGACATAAATTGATATTATCTAATTTTATATTATGTAATATTTTAATATTAGGAATCGCCGTAGTTAACCTTGTAATAAGTAATTAATAAATTATCTTTTAATTAATAAATAAGTTTCTTCTAAATTCTACCTGGCCGCGACCCCCATGTATGCCATTTATGTATAGGTATAACAATATAGGTACGTCATACATTAACGGTTTGATAAACCATGCATTAACTTTTAAAATTAATTAAAAAATAATCGATATAATCAGTTTCCTCAGTTACCATTTTTTTTTTATAAAAAATAATTGTTATACTATTTTTTTTGGGCCCCACTGAACTAGGCCAAATGTGTCTGTCCTAGAGTCAGGGGAGATGGTGGTAATGAAGCATTAAAATTGGTGTGACCATGTGTGGATTCGAATCTGCGATCTTTGGGTCTATACTCCAATGCCTAGACTACCACGATCTCAAATCAATTGAACAAACTATGTACAGTATTATTAAACAAATAGCAATATTGCTCTAATATTTATTATTCGTTTCCAATTTTATCTTTGTACATACATAAATACATAATATTAG
Source organism: Neomicropteryx cornuta (assembly GCA_020383195.1). NCBI lineage: Eukaryota > Metazoa > Arthropoda > Insecta > Lepidoptera > Micropterigidae > Neomicropteryx > Neomicropteryx cornuta. Next base: position 42,830,919 of record JAHKQU010000018.1, read on the forward strand.
TCAATAATTCTTTTTTATATATTACTAGCTGACCCGGCCACGCGTTGCTGTGGCTAAAGTTTTTGTTATATTACATTATAGTAAACAATCTAAGAGGAACAATAAGAGAACATCAGTCACGGAGTCCACTATGCTTTTTCACACAGATGGTATTTGTAAAAAAATATGCTGATCTCCTTATTTGACTTTCTACTACTATAACCCTTTAGTACAATGAAATTATTTACGAACTAAGACGACAATGATGATGTTGGTATACAAATTCACTGGATTGAGATTGATTTGAAGGGGAAGTACGTTGAACACAATTAATTAAAATGTTCTTACACTTGATACTAAGCAGAAATCAATAGGTAAAAAATAAAAATTTATCAGATTTATTATTTCCATTTAATTTTATAACAAATATAAGTATATTACAGTATAATACAGTAAATAACATGTGACGCTTAAACTCATGAATGAGGTAGGCAAGGCAGACAGTCTTAAACTTTTAAACATTAATATCTTTTTTTTGAATTATAAATACTTTCAATTTCAATTTAATTTAACACCAATCGGTGCACAATGTTTTTGGTTAACCTGTCTTTAGCTAACACAAATAGATTCGACGGTTTCCCAACACGTGAACACGCAACATATAGTTGCCCATGAGAAAAACATGGATTTTCCAAATCTAAACCACAAATGGACATTGTTTGACCTTGAGATTTATTTATAGACATGGCTAAAGCTAAACGAATTGGAAACTGTAGCCTTTTGAAGGGTATGGTAGAATCTGATGGTATCATCGGAATACGTGGCAGCAGGACCACTTTTCCTTTAAACTTCCCAGCCAAAATGGTTGCTTCAAGAATGTTTCCGGTGATCTTTTTGATGACCAAACGCGTACCGTTACATAATTGAGGTGTATTCAAATTACGGAGGAGAATAATAGGGGAACCAATCTTTAATCGAAGATTATGTGGTGGCATTCCAGGGATATCTAATGAATTTAAAAATTCAATCGGAAAATTTACACTTTCATTTTCATCAACAACAGTATCGATTGATTTAAAAGACATCAGATCGCCTGGTAACAACTGTTGTATCTGGAAGTTAATTTCGTCAACATCAACGTTTTTGGCTGCCAAAATCGCCCGTTGACTAAGCCATTCATGATTCAAATAATTATTCTGTATATCCGGGAAAATACTCTGAATCAATTCAGTTTTATCCTGAACAACAGTGCAAAAATTGTCTGGTAGTTTAATGCATTGCGTATTTGGTTGCAGTTTTATTTTACCGTTCCCAATATCTAGTAGTTGTTCGGAAAATATTAGTGCTGATGGATCATTTTGCAATTGTACTCGCATATTTATGGTCAATCGAAGTGTTTCAACACTTCGCCATAAGAATGATTGTTTCAAACATGCATTAATCTCATCCGCGAAAGTAGAGCGAGGTATAACCGGTAAGGTCTGCCGGAAGTCACCAGACAAAAGTAAGATAGCACCACCGAAAAGTTTATTATTGCTGTTTAAATCTTGCATAGTTCTGTTTAATGCTTCAAGTGAATATTTGTGTGCCATTGTGCACTCATCCCAAATTATTATAGAACTCTTCCGCAACACTGCAGCTATTCCACTATTCTTTTTGATGTTACACATTGCATCTGGTTTATTATGAACGTCCAATGGCAGCTTGAATGTTGAATGTGCTGTTCGCCCACCATCCAGTAAAGTAGCCGCAATGCCTGACGATGCTAATTCTAATGCGATTTTTTGTTGCGACCGTATTTTGGCAAGAATCAACGATATTAAAAATGTCTTACCGGTTCCACCGGGTGCATCCAAGAAAAAAAAACCGCCTTGTTCAGCAGCAACAGCCAGCATAATCCGATCATAAATAATTTTTTGTTCTGCTGTCAGTAATGGTTCTCTGTTCATGATAATTGTTGCTAAACTTCCATGGTCATATTGATTTTCTCGTTGTAAATCGGTATTGACTAAGTCGGTGGCTGGACGATTAGGTGATGGCATACCATAATGATTAAGTGGTAAATTTGAAATAAGAACACATAAATCCTCGATCAAGACCAATGCTTCATTGTACATCTCTGGTGTATAATCTATGTTTTGGCATTGATTTGTTTGTCTAATTCGGTGCAAGATGTCTTCTGTCATACAATTTTTATATTTTTCCCACAAAGTTTGTGCTTGCGAGGGATAACATGTCGCCAAAATAATTGCAAACAACTGACGAATGTTATTCGGTGTTGATGTCAACGCAGCATCAGCAAGCGTTAAGTCCCAATGGTTATCGTCTTCTAGCAATTGCAGTTCACGACATGCATCCTGGTATGTATTGAATACTCGACCATTAGCTGTTCATAAAAATTCAAAAGACGTTGGTCCGGGAACATTCACCAATAACAAACGTAAATAGAAGCACTCACGTTGCTTTGGATGTACCGTGTAAAGTCTCCCCAATGTCTTAGCTTTGAATATGCCTGTAATGGAAGGATGTGGTTTTCCTTGTTTCCGTGGCTCCCATTTTTTACTGGATTTGTTCCATGTGAAATAACGTGGAACATCACCATACACCAATGTCTTCGCGAATTGGCCAAAAACATCAGGTTTTTGACACAATGTAAAAAATTCAGTTAGAGTCGTTTTCGGAGCTTCGAACGCTCTTTGGAGAACATTTTCTTCAGTGAAGTATACACGTTGACCGTTTTCAAGATGTATTGCCAGATGTTGGACAGCAGGATCTCTTTCGTGGATGGGAAAGCTGAGAATATGCCAAATAGCTTCATTGCTGCTAATGTATCTGCCCATTTGGTATCGTGCTATTTCGTCATTTTTATTTATGTTTTTTACTTCAAATATGGCCAAATCACTGCCTTTGTTTACATATTTACAAATATACTTAATTGATTTAACAGAACTGCAAAGCTCAACATTGATATGAGCTTTGTAAGTTTTTGAAAGTAGTGGTGAGTATGGTACCACCCACTGATTATCAAACTCAACTTGATTTGGAAAGTTCGGCAGTCGCATTGTAAATGTGTGGCCACCATTCTCAGTACTTCTGCGGCGATACATTGGATAACCATCAATATCCGTGATCGTGTCATTCGTATGCGGCTTTGGGAAGTTTTTTTACATTTTCCATTTTCCATGCACGGTGACGTCATGTTGAAAACACCGCATGGCCCATGGATCATGTGTTTGGTGACAATATCAAATAATTCTTGATCAATTAATGGGTCTGGAATTTCGGCTGAAATTATTTGATCGATTTCTTCAGGACGGATTCTATCTTTAAGCCAAACCAAAATGTGGGCATGAGGCAAACCTCGCTTTTGCCACTCTATCGTATACAGCCAACAACGTGTGATACCAAAAATTGTATATTTAACAATAAAATCAATTAAGGATTTCAATTTTTGTTTAAACACACGTGCAGTTAAATCATGACGATGAATGGCTTGTTGTCCTGGCAATAGTAAAGTTTGTATCTCTTCCCAATTCGGATTACATGTGAATGTAATAAATAAATCCGGTCGGCCGTAATGACGTACGTAAGTCATCGCATCTTGTATGTATTCCTGCATGTTCCGTGGACTGCCGATGTAGCTTGAAGGTAAAATGAAAGCATTACCGATGTCATTGGGATTTAAATTTCCATCGATGTTTCCAGCAACAGCATCTCGTAAGTGAATATATTCTTCCGATCGTAGTTTTGCCTGGTTGAATCGAAGGAATCGCAAGCGTTCGCTTTCGACCTTAGCATACATATCAACAATGTATTGATGGAACAGCTGACGATATCGAAGGATATAATTGTCTTGATGTTGTCTAACCATTATTCGGTGTGCGTAGTAGTTCATTGAGCTAACTTTATTATTTCTGTAATCACCTAAAAAAATAAATAATAAAATGCAATACGAAATTAAAATCTATACATACAGTAAGAAAGTAAATAGATAATTGTCAAATTTACCGGTATTTGGATCATACTGATTGATATTAAGGTGATATTCATCTTGTCCTTGCCAAAATATCAATGGATATTGTAGTGCGTCATATGAACGGTGTAGATCCGAAATCGTACTGACAGTGTTGACTCGCCGTGTAATGTTTATAGATCTTTTGTCAACTGGATCACCAACCATGATAACAGCAACCTCATCAACAGTTGGAGCGTTGAATCTACCAGCATGTTCACCTAATGGTACTTTGTCGGCTTTTATGACGATTTGATAATTGTCATTTTGCAGTCGTGGCGAAACTCTTTTGATCAATTGAATTAGTTGATTGTGATCTTCTAAAAAATTTCCAATAATATCACAATTGCTCTTTCCTCTGCTTGTTCAATAAAATTATACAGGCACCGAGTCGTCACGCGCTCTTCACAATCGCCCATAAAATAAAAAGGTATCGACATCTGTCAGTTTTATGACTGCCAAATAATATCAGACAAATAATTAGCAATAAATTAAAATATGACGATTTGATAATTGTCATTTTGCAGTCGTGGCGAAACTCTTTTGATCAATTGAATTAGTTGATTGTGATCTTCTAAAAAATTTTCCAATAATATCACAATTGCTCTTTCCTCTGCTTGTTCAATAAAATTATACAGGCACCGAGTCGTCACGCGCTCTTCCCAATCGCCCATAAAATAAAAAGGTATCGACATCTGTCAGTTTTATGACTGCCAAATAATAACGGACAAAAAATTAGCGATAAATTAAAATTGCGACTATAATTTGAGATTTAAACTATCCTATCTCTCAAGTGCACATCGAACTGCACATGGTGTGCAAATTTTATTATAATCGGTTAAGTGGTTTAGGAGTCCATTGAGGACAAACATTGTGACACGAGATTTATATATATTAAGATATATAAGTATTATTTCGTATATTATTTACTATGGAGGTTTTATAAGACTTAGGATAAGATATTGTTTACCTAAAGGTTAATCAGGACTTTACACACCCTTATGATTCTTCTTTACAGATACCCATTACTATTTCTATTATTTTATATGTTTTAAACATATATAGATATTTTTTACACTCCATTATATATTATCTAATTAATAATATTTATGTACATTTTTTTATTGCATATTTTTTAATTTATTTAAACGAATGTACTTTACAAAAAACAATCATACATTACATAAATAAATATATAAAATTTTAGCCGTGTTAATAAAATAACAAACACCGACCTCTCGTTAAACCTTAGTGAACTAATTAAGAGGAAGCCTTCGAATCCCGTATTTCCAAGGAAATATTCTTGCCGATTTTTTCACGATCGACTATGCAATCAACCCCTTTAATTTTAGGTTCGTCATTGGTTTTCGTTAATATAATCACATAATTTAAATTAGATACATTAAGTTATTACATAACAATGGCATACAACTATTTTGTCATTGATTTATTAATCAATGACTTACAACTCTTTTGGGAATGTATGTGTGTTATCCTGACTACGGACACAATCTCCATGTTTTTTTTTTATTGTTTTGAGGTTATGCGTTGTCTAGTTAAAGCACGGCTAGTTATTAATCTAAGACTATACTTAGGAAGAAATTAAAAACAATGTGTGCGCCAGCGACGTATTTATTTGTCCGGTATATTTCGGCCACATGGTCGCAGAGGTTATCGACGTTATCAACATAGTTTGAACGTTCCGTCAGAGTGACGCTGTCCACCGGAAGTTCAGTGTAGTGGGACGCATGATTGATAAGCGGACGCAGATAGCCGACCAATGTATGGACCACATACAATGGCGAATAATAATTATTAAACTTAACATACAGCGTGGCGTACCATTAACGAACTACATACAAATAAATACAATACACAGCATACACCTATTGTCGCTGAAATACAAAGTACGCAACTTCAAGATATAAAAACCTTGTATCGCGCCGGTATCAACGTTTTGGTGGATCAACTTTTTCATTATGTATTAGGCACTAAACATAAAAAGTTTATCTATCATTTTAAAGTAAATAGGTTTTTAGATTTATTTTGAATTCGGTTTTATTTTTCTTTTGAAAGTTTATTTAGTCTTAAAGTTTTTAGTAGATAATTTGAGGGGGACATAGATCTACAATAACGTGTAAAAAATCACGGCTGTATGCTTAGTTACATTAAAGATACTGTTAAAGTGACAAAGTAAAGGCATTTTAGGAGACAACGCATAAGGCCGTTAATATTTTCGGGACCCGTAAGTCTACAAATTAAGCTGTATTATTTCCCTTTTTTTAGTCTTTAATTATCTCAATTTTTCTATAGTTTATCCGTGGCCATTCGCAAGATTCAACTCAACACTAAAGTTGAATTTTGTAATATACGAAAATTACGTTAGGAAAAAAATCTAATTGCTAAACTATGACCTGAAAAACATCTATATTTTAGTGCATTACATGATAATGTATTGTCTGAGAATTATCACATTAGATTTATAAATATAATATTTAGTTGTCATATTATGACAACATAGCGATGATAAAAAAAAAGCATTGATTTATATATACCAGCCAGTATTCATTTTCGTAGACGAGCCAGCATTCATTTATATAGATATCACAATACTTTATAACCAGGGATGCATGAACGATTTCTAGAAAGTTGTTTCGATTTAACTTTTTTAATAAAAAAATATTTTTTAACTAACTTTTTAAATCCTAAAGACACAAAGTTAATTAATTGATTACTGGGAATGCCTCTGCGGCCGCCAAATAGATTCAATGAAAGTCCTGTCGCCTGAGTTTAAAGGCCAGACTATATAATGATAATAAACTAACTAATCTAATAATAGATTATCTATGACTAAATGATAATGATGGAAATTTCGAAGCCCATGCAAATCATGCCTGCGTTACTAATTATGTACCTAAATATGCTCCCAGGATTATAAAGGAAATTTGATCCTTAGTTTTTTCTATTGAATAACTAAAGTTTCTATTGAAGTCCGGTCTCCCTCTGGTTGTAAGTCAGGCTTCGCAAATAGTTTTAGAGGTGCCACAGATAATTCGTAGCTGTGGAATTAGATTTTTGGATGCGTGCGAGAGAGCGGTCGGTCGCGCAAAAGAGAAAGAGAGCAAGCACTACTGGAAGGGGAGCCTGGATTTCTGGAATTGGTGTTCGCGCACGAGCATTCATTTTATTTATTGTTGAGCGTGTGCATCAGCTGTGCGCCATATTTTCATTTAATGTTTTCATGAGATCTTCAGTGGAATCGCTCAAAATAAATAAAATATCAATTAAGTTGAACGTAAGTTAAATTATTGTAAATATTCATTAAATTTAGTACATAAATAGGCAGCGAGATTCTAAAGATAGGTAGTTAAAAAAATAAAATTGACTATATAATGACTATAATATAGTCAAAAAAAGATAATGTATATTTTTAAAAAATCTTAATATTCAAAGTTTTAAAAATCAATCAACTTAGAATGATGACCATCTGTTAGCATCATGGCAAATTACTACTTTTCAACTCAATTGGGTAGAAGCGTTCCTCGGTACATCCCATTTCAATACATTACGGATATTAGCGTTAATTACATTTAGTAACGTATGGTAAGGTTTAGTTAATTGCGTTTAGTAGGTAGTAGGGTCGTCAAAACCTTGTGTTTGACCTTGTATGTGCAACAACTACAACAAATATATTAATTGTCACGATACTCTAAAACTTAAGTTAATTTCAAGAAATACGCGCTAAATGGCATAAAAGAATTTAATTTAAAAGTTTAGATAATTTATGAAATGTTTTTATTTTATTCAATGCATTATTTTATGACGAAAAATTGTAATCTAATGTTAAAAAGAAATCTATTTTAGCTTTATAGATTTGTAACTAATTATTGATTTTATCCATGTATATTTTTAACTTGTAAATTTGTAAAACTGATGATTTCTCGGATAAATAAATAAATCAAAATAATAAGTGTATTTTAAATCTAGGAGAAATCTTTTTGTCAATGCAGCATGCAACATTGTTATATTTTATTTTTGAAACATATATTTTTTTTAAATATTTTTTATATTACCTATAGTATAACCTACGCTACTTGATTTTTTATTAGTAAATAAAATCCCAACTCTATCAATCGTTAAGAATTTACAGGCTTGAGACAGACAGCGTTGTTTCGCCATAAGAGTTTCTATTTTTGACCATTTTAGTCCGGAATCTAAATTGACATTGCAATAATTATTCATCTTAGTGGTGAGAAGAAATACTATAAAATATAGTATTTTTGAAAAACAGCTCATATTAAGGTATATAACTACTATAATCAAACATTTTAAATTTATGTTTAAAATTTCTCTAAGGATTAGATTTCGCAATAACTTAATTTGACTTTTTAAGAAAAATGCTTGAGGGTCAATGCATTTTACTAAACATTTTACTAATGCATTTTAAAGGAAGGATTACTTGGGATTGCTGTCAGCGCGCAGTGTTTTAATTTTAATTTAATTAAGGTGTCTTGAAAAGTGTCACCAAAGTCATAAGACATTATATTGAGACGTTTAATTGTTTAATATTGTTTAATAGTTAAGATACCTACGGAAAAGGCTCCAGCCTTCGTGGGGTTGTATAGGGTGATTACTCAAAATAAAATAAAAAAACACATGTTAACATGTAGTCATCTTAATATTACGTATTACTAATTTGTAGTAATCTTAATCTTAACTCATACTACGAGAAATTGAAATAGTTATAATTTAGAATCAATGGTGGCGTCGCCATTATGTTAAGTTCACCTTTTAAGAATTGAGCAGGTATTTCTTATTGAAAAACTAGCAAAAAAAAAAGACTAGAAAAAAGCATTATGTAACCGTTATTAAAAATTCATCATCATCATTATCAGCCGGTGTCAATCCGCTGAATGTGCTCTATTTCTGCCTATCTTCTGCCCTTTGTTTAATGTCGTCAGTAAAGCGCTCTGGTGGTCAATCTGCGCTTCGTCTTCTAGTCGAGGTCTCCATTCGAGTATTTTTCTGCTCCAGCGGTTGTCAGACCTGCACAGATGACCTGCCCATTACCACTAAAGATTGCTTATATTTTGGGCTATTTCTTAAGCTTTGGTTCTTTGGTGGATGGTATCATTGCAAATTCTTTAGCGCAAAGGGATTCGAAGCATAGCCCTATCCATGGCTTCCTGTATGACCTTCTGTTAGTGGTCAAGTGTCTGCTCCGTATGTTTGAACAGGAATCCGTGTGTATGATAACATTGAACTCAGTATATGCATTAATTTCGCGAGAACAGTCCCAGCTAAATCATATAAACGGAACCATAAAATATGTAGTTTAAATTTAAAAAGAGTTTATTATCCCATTGGTTAATAAACAGTTATTTCTGAATTTCTAGGTAGACACAATTTGAATGTCAGAAAAACTTACTTAGGTATAAATGTTTAAATAACATCAAAACGTGCGTACAATAACGAGATTTCACTTCACATTTTCGGCACCAAAAATAAGAAAGGCCAATACCATGTGACATTTATGTGCCATTTTTACATTAATATTAAATTTTGATTCATCATTATTTTATTTTAGAAATAATAAACGGTAAAACTTATATAGCAGCTAAATTTAATTTATAATTAGCGAATGAAGGTATGCATTTTTATATATTTTAATATTTATTTTTATTTTTTACTATATATCATCATTAAATACGTGGAATTCGTATAATGAAATTGCCCTCTAATAATAAAGAAATGCACAAATCCAAAGCCAACCTACCTTAGGTAAAGTTACTAATGAAATTAAATCAATTTGTTATATTATTTATATAATATACAAATTACCATTAGAAATATATTTTACCTACGACTTCTTTATTACTGTATCTTTACCGCGTTGGCATTTAAAATAAATAATATAGTCTATAATAGTTTACCTACATACTTACATTTTATGGTATGGTGCATGTATGGTATAAATGAATAAATATGTATTTTTTATTTTATTTTCAACGTGTTAACAATTTTTAAATAACTTTAACAATTATACATATTTTCTAATACTTTATTAAAAACAAGAAGCTGAAACGACAATAAAATATAAAATTAAGTATAAACCACAAAATACATACTATTACATGTATTTACTTAATTGATAGTATTTGTAGTTACTGGGATATGTCTCCATAATCTTCTTCCTTCTGTATTGGAGACGACCTTTTCAATCTTTGTTTTGTTTTTTGTGGTGATTCACTAGCGGAAGGCGTATCTGAGTCATCTTCATTTTCAGATATTTGTCGTTTCTTTACTTCTATAAGTAAGGATCTTAACAAAAGGCGCCTCTTTAATCGCTGAGGATTTTCGAGATCTTTTGTTATTTTAGACACATTTTCAGATGAAGGCGTTTCCGTAATCTGCTCGTTTGGATTATTAAATGGGATTATATCAGTTACGTGCGAGGTGTGTAAATCCTCTTTGCTATTAGCTAATATTTCATCGTCGCTTTCTGTTTTACTTATTTTTATTAAAGGAATTATCGAAGTTAAAGAGTCCTGCTTGCTCGTTTCAGAAACAGATTTAGCTAATTCATGTGAAGGAGTTACATCTATATTATCTTCATTTGACACGCACTCTTTGACAATTTCTTCGATCTTATATACCTTTTTTGCTACCTTTTTTGCTCTAACAACATCACGCATTGATCTAAGTTTTGGTTTTTCAGATTTATTATCTAATCCATCAGTGCTCACATCGTTCACATTACAATTTTTGACATTTGATTTTGTGTGTTTTCTGATTTCATTTTCCAAACTTAGTTTGGTTATACCTTTTTTAGAGTGTTTCGATGATAAATGCTCTTGGTGCCGATGTGGAAATAGAATTAATTCAGCAGGATCAATGCTTTCTCTACGATTATATCTTTTTGTTTTCGTTTCCAATTTAATGTCTTTAACATTCAACAGATCTTCCGGTAGAGATTCGTGAAATTCTGTATCGGTCTCATCATCGGCAGACGGAGGAGAAAGTTTCTTCTCTGTAAGTTCTCCTTCTGAAGACTTTCTTAAAGCTAATTTAACAATTTTTGCAAATATATCACCTGAAATTTACAATCAGTTACAATTATTCGAATTTTTTAAAATTTGTCTAATTTATAAGTGTGTATGAATTTAAAACAAATACGGTAAAGATTACATTGAGGTCACATGCTGGGGTTCAGTGTAATTTTTTTCTTTCCCGCAAAGAAATGATTGTTTATTTTTGAAATTATAGTTATAAGAAATATTAGTTAATGATAGTTATAAGAATATTGTTTTTTTTCATTAAACGATATTGTGAAAAAAAAAATACCCTTCTTTTCAGTTTTTTTTTCAGTCCTATCTTCTTCATTATTTTTCTTTTCATCCGATTCAAATGATTTATTTGTAGGTAAAATGGGAAGAATTTTCTTCCACTTGGAAAATGCAGTGTTTTCAATCTCACTTGAACCTCCTCGTCGACGACGGTCAGCTAATTGAAACATTTTACGTCTTTCCTCAGTTCTCTCGCGTCTAAGTTGAATCTTAAATATAATTTTTTCATTAAAAAAATACAAATGTAGATAAAAAAAAATAATAAAAATGAAATAATAAACAATTAAATTAATTATTTACCTTTAAATCATTATTTGCTTCTCGAAGAGAACTGGTTAAAGATATTAAATAATATATTATTAAAATAAGTAAAACCAGGAGTGGTATTACTATTCCAGGTGATGCAATATAGTCCACAACTTGCTGTAGTGATGTCGGAAGTGCCTTTTCTATACTTTCGGTTAATAAATAATAAATTCTTTTATACTTTGAAAATGGCCCACAATGCCAGGAAGGTTCTATTCTAACAATGGCATATCCAACTGGTAGTACGCATAGAAACAGCATAGTTAATAAAAGAGCCAAATAGAAATTGTTGCTTCTGGACGCTCTGAACACGATTTCGTGGGGTACATTGCAGGTCATCACGGCCCACGACCGTAAATACATCATTATCACTAATTTTATTAGGTTTAATAATGCTAATCCCGGAGAAAAAAATAATCCCATCCACACCATTCCTTGGTTGTTCACCAAATGAAGTATGTTTTCAGCTATTTTAAAATCACCGTATTGTGGAAATTTTTTCTCTAAATCCCAGCACCAACACTTGTTCATGCATCTCACAAAAACTGCACGAAAAAAATCCACGAATAACGTAGCCAGTATAGTCAATACCTGAAAAAAAAAATACCAAAAAACATTAATAGTAATAATCGAAATTATTTTCGTTATTGGTAACTTTTTTCAAATTAATGCATACCCAACCTACCAAATCCATCATAGTAAGTTTAACCAGTTCCTGTCCAAACATAGTTTCCCAACAAAGCTTTCGAAGTTTTTTACGACTTTCCAAATCTAATTGATGGGAATTAAACGTATCTTCTGAATGCACTATCATTGCTTCTGTTACAATTACATCGAGCACACTAGATTCTTCCTTCGAATTAATTGTAGAAATTGGCAAAATCGCCGCTGTGGATGTATCTTCCTCTGTTTTTATTGTTGTATTTTCTTCGCATTCTATTATGTAACAGTTATTTTCAAGGTCATCACTTTCAGTAAAAGGTTCATGCTCCATGACTGTAGTCAAATTGTCCATTTCAATTGAACTAATATAGATAGTAGAGTTTAACTCGTCCATTTCAGTAACTGATATTGGCATTGAAAAATTGATATCACTATAATCCATATATCCATTAAGTAAGGTTGTGTTGCCATTTGTTATATTAAAATCTAGATATTCTGTGGTATTTTCAAAATCTGTCGCATTGATGTTTGCTAGTTCAATTGATTTGAATAAATTGTCTGTGATATTAAAACTTTTAGATGAATTTCGATAGCCTTCAAATACATTATTAAATGTAAAATTATCAAATGTGGTTAAACTATTATTATTATTATCATAATCTCCATATGACTCATCATAAAATTCGAAAACTTCTTCATAAATAGATGGCATAGATGAACTCTCATTGAAAAGTTCCAGGTTTGAATTATTTTTTAAATTGAATTCTTTAGTAGGATCTACGTTTAAAGAAAATAGTGTAGGCTCACTGAAGTATGTAATATTTTCATTTAAGAAACTCGTATAGTTTTCGCTAGATCCGCCTAAAAACAACATGGTTGTGACAATGCGAGAAATATTTTTAAACAAATTTTGAGGTGGCTCTGTTGTTTTGTAAGCAACTGTAGGACAACTTGTCACAATTTTTCTACAAATTGTATCAACGATGTTAGATGTTATGAAATCAGTGGTATTAGGAGTTGTATATAACTCGGATGTGTAAAATGGCGATGTAGGTTTGATGTTTTTTTGTGTCGCTATTGATATTGTGCCATTAGGTTTAAGCATTTTTAATTCCAGTGTCATATTACTGATCTTACCAAAGAGAGCAAATATCAACGAATACAAATTCAATAAATTTAGAAGCATAATTCTGAAATGAACGGAGAATAATTATTCAATAACATCGCTTGAAAATACTTAAAATGTTTGATTACATATGCATTCAACATAATTTAGTGAATTACCTCGCTAACTGAATTCGCAATTGTTTTCTTGGATGATAGCTTTCCAAAAACCCAAGCAATTCGAAGAATATTGGAAAAATGAACGATATCAATGACATGACAATGGTGATTTCATTTTGCGCCCACCAACCGTCTGTCTCGATTTCTGTGGATCTTCTGACAACTATAATAACAGCGTATGCTGATACACCAAGAAGGAATAAAACACAGGTATTGACTATGATCCTCAATGAAATGACCTTCCAACTGAAAATGAAATAAATAATGCCATTAGTAAATCCAATCAGTTTTAAAATGAAATTAAATCCACCCACTAAATAATGATTATATATTTTAACATATTATCATTGTTTTAGTATTTGTTTCGATATAATGGGTGTTTTTTTTTAGAGGTGTGGTTTTCAATCTGGCACTACTTTTTTCGTAGTTGGTGTTTTTGACAGCTGTCACTTGATTTATGCTCAGTGGGTCTGTGGCGTGGCTTCCAAGATCGTGCGATTTAACACCGCTGGACTATTTTTTGTGGGGTTATGTGAAGTCGCTTGTCTACGCAGATAAGCCGGACACGATTAACGCCTTGGAAGAGAATATTCGGCGCGTTATTGCTGACATACGGCCCAACTTGCTGCAAAAAGTGGTTGAAAATTGGGCCTCTCGGCTGGAATTTGTTCGAGTCAGCCGCGGCGGCCAATTACCCGAAATCATTTTTAAAACATAATGGCAAACCCTTATCTTTATAATAAAACTAAATTCTTAGCCATAACATCAAATTATATGCGTTTTATCTCTTCTTGAAAACCACGCCTCTAAAATCATCACCCTATATATATTTTTTCTTAATATTACTTATAAACCTATTTATTCATTGAATCTATCAGAGAATTGTATTTAAAATCTGCCTTTACTATGTTGAATACATAGATCAAGATATCCAAACATATTTTTTATGATTAAATATCCAATGGTTACCGAATGTCAGCCATAGAAAAATAATATTTATCCTTTGGCTACGCTTTAAATAACATTTTATAGTTTCAATTAATTAAATTTATTAGCTACTTACTTTCGAGGATCTTTCTTTTTCTCTGCTTCTTCTAACAAAGCTTCTTTGAAGCCCAGTATAATCGACGCAGCTCGATTGTGAGCAGTTTCAGCGTTGCCAATCATGAAATCCCAACCGGTGAATAGTTTCCATGAAAATATACATTCATCGTCTTTTTCTGATAGTTTTGACATCCGAGAATTTTCAGCCATTCTTTTAGAAAACAAATAATTCGCTTAATAACTTTAAATGTAATATAGATTATTAATGAATGTGTAACTAACAAATTCGGGTGGTTTCTGTTCAAATAGATAATCTTTAAATTTTCTTTTATAAAAAAATACTATACCTACTAACCATATTCTTTTCAGAATATTTGTAGCATCAATCTTAGTTAATATTCTATTTGATATCCACTACACGTGACTTAAGTTATTAAATTAATTGTGTATTTCTAGTCCATCATTGGGGCAAAGCCAATAGTGGTATTGTGTAACATCCAGGTGTACCCGTTGTTAAATACAGATTTGATCTTAATGTATTTTTTTTCTTTCTCGATACAATTTTAAATTGAGAGAATTGATAATGTTATAATTAAAAGTTATTATTTCAAAAAGTGCGCCAAAATATTATTATTGGACATTTTATTGCTGTTTTTCAAGACGGCAAATGCGCCATCATCAAAGAGATCTATGTAGGTTGCATCTAGAAGTAACATAACCAATTAATCCGTTAAATTGTTGTGTTAAAATGTATAAACTATTTAACAGACAGACAGACATACAAACGTACAAAACATTACCTTTAATTCTTTTTCTAACCTCAAAATCGAGAGATTTCGAATAATAACATAATAATAATAATTCATAAGTTAGGTACTGTTTTTCTACAAACAGAAAAAAAAATTGTGATGGTAACATTTTAATTCAGCTATGTGTACTTGATTATTTTTGAATTACGAAAATATTATTATGGATAAACTTAAACGTCATGTTTTATTTCATGGCGATGGGTCATCTAATTATTTTCCAAAGTGGTTTTAGTCTACAAAGCTGTCACGTAATTATAAAATAAATGAGTACTTCCTTAGAGTAGCGACGAAACTGTAAACGTATACTCCTAAGCCGGCCATAAAGTATGCCATCGGCATCCTATATCCGCCTCCGCTATGACCCGGATCGATGTTTGTGTAGTAACCGTAAAATATTGGTGAATATTTGAGAACTCCTTCGAACTCCCACAGAATAAGTAGATTTGTGGACTTGTTTTTTTCGTCCCATAGGATTTCTTTTCTTTCACCCGTATCTTCGTGACCGGCCATCAGGACGATCTGAAAGATTATATTTGACAAGCTTTAAAACAGTTTGATATCATTGACGTTAAACTGGGTTTCAATGTAAACTGAGTTTAAGTGTCAACTGAGTTTTTAGGTGAAAACAGAGTTTTAGTTTTAGTGTAAACTGAGTTTAGGCATTGGCTGACTACCCCAAGAATTTAGTTCGAACAGTAAAATAAAATATTAGGAAGAACAATGTCGGTTCCCATTCTTTCTTGTTTTGTTCAGAGAATAGAATATGTAGTTCTAAATTGGAGACCTTTTTCTATGAACTCAATATAGCTACGAAAATACATTAATCCTTTAGGACCTAACCTCCTTATTATTACCACGTGCAAACCAGCTTAACCACTGCAGGAAAATATTCAAAGTATAATATTAATAAAATGAATGAAGTTTTATCGTATAGGCCACCTTCAGTATAGTGGAGGGGTTACAAATGTCTATTCTATACAAATGAAGGATACTTCAACAAAAAATACATTTTTAGCTAGAGTCAATAAAATATACTCTACCTATAGGGGAAAAAAAATATAATCAAGGATATTTCTCAAATAAAATGAATTTGACAGTAATCTGTAACGAAAAGTTTGGACAAATCTAATAATAATAATGTTGTTGGATAATAATGGATTATAATTATTGGATTATTATATCAATAATTATTATTTTAATGGCATATAAATAAAACAGACGAGTTCCGTAAATAAAAGTTTAATGAATTCTAAAGAGCTCTTTTAATTTTGGCATTGAATCCTGAAAATTTAAAAAAACAACGCGACTTCAAATGCACTTATCGGTAATGGTTACTACTCCCTACGAAAGTTGTCCCTCTAACGTGACAAACGAAAATATTTTAACGGAGATTTAATTTCAAACATTGGCAACTCTTACCTCCGGGACGATTACGAAAAAAGTGAGAGTTGCGGAGATAACGAGGTTCACCCAGAACAGCCACCTGAGGAACGTAAAATACGACGCAACAACGGATCCAAAGTGCGATTCGATTTCTTTTATTCGAAGCTCCCATGGAATTATCCAATTTGAGAAGTTCGCAGCTTCGCGCTTTAAGCGTTGCCATTTCTGCAATAAACAAAAAAATATTTAGGACATTTGTTTGGCTTTCAATCCAACGCATAGCCAATACTGGCACTGAATGGCTATTTTGGAAGTGGCAAAAAATGTAACGAGAATCGAAAACAAAAAAGGGGCTTGCTTAATGACGCTCTCTGGCTCTTGGCTCATATCGCTTACAAGATGTTATACTCGTACTTATAACTGATTTTGAATTCTCACGGCTTATAACCGATTTTGGACTCTCACGGTCATCCTTCATTATAAAAATATAATTTTACGGATATTCTCGACGCTTTGGAGGGAAGATTTCTCTGTCTCTTTAAACTGTGAGAGTTCGACACATCAGTACGATGCGAAGGTGCAGTTTTTTACCTCGGTTTCTCGGACTAAGTTCATAAAGGCGGATAATCTCTCGATTTTAAAATAGCTGCATTATTAATGTCACTGATTCTTTACGTGAGTAAGGGGCGTCAATTTGACGTCGATTTGTCCGTGGGTCGCCAATCTCTTGATTTGATCGAATCTTACCTGGTGATTTGAACCACGTTCTTATATATTGCCGGGAATATTTTATTATTTTTTCGGGTTACTATTTTTGTTAGAAATTCGCGTAAAATTCGCAGATGCAGCGTAGCTAAGCCTGCATATGAAAATTATTAACGAATATAGCAATAAAAATAGTTAACAAATACATGCTCGTTAATATCAAATTTCGGGCAAAATACCACACAATTGATTTCTTCAAAAAACCTATTATATATCATTTTATGAAATTAGATGGAATAGATATATTTTAATAAGACCAAATCGGTATTTTTAAATCTAGTACACGTCAGCATAATTTCGTGATTGTAATGGGTAAGATATACTACTAACTATTAACGTTTAAATATAATATTTTCTTCATACTCAATACTTACTACTGACTTCCACTTAAATAAAAAATAAATTATACAATCATTAAATTATATTTGTGAAAAATAGTATGACGTCATAATATTACTGATTTTTTTAAATTTAGGATCAAATACTGTATTTTTACCAAATAAAATAAATCAATGTATATGTGTATGTAACGTGTAAAATCGATAATGTAATTTAAATATTTTATATTCAAATATTTATTTTGGAACTTGGAACATATTATTTAATATAAACTGTAATTCAACTGATAGTAAAGTACTATGTTTATTAAGGTATAAAGCTGACAAATATTTTTGTCTCTTTATCACTAAATGAAATTAATAATTTAATTTGTTGTAAATATTTAATCGACTTGAAATAATAAAATAATATTTATGAATTGTTTTTGTAAAGTGCTAATACGTATCTATAAAAATAATGTGTACCTATTAAATCTAATACCGCTTATTTGCCTACTTCACACATAATATTGTCCTTTAAAAGTATAAAAAAAAAATGGAAAATGTAAAAAACGCGGTTTGGAAAGAACAAAATGTCTATTGTATGGCAGTCATGACCGCCCAGAATAAATTTTAAGTGTCTGATTTTATTGTTAACAGTAACTGTAAAGTGTATGTTTTTGTTGTCGCCTGTTATACTGAAAATAAAATTAAAACCAAGCTAAACACAAATCTAAACGAAAAAATATTACAAACACTTCTTATTTTTTTTTTTTTTTTGTTATGGAATATAAATTGGCCGATAAGTGTAAGTCAATAACCTTCCTAACTAGGTAATAGTTACCTGTTCTAAGGAAGGTTATATATGAAGTGATAAAGTGCATAGCAGAGACCAGCGCAAAACCCTGAGAAAATAAAAAAATAATAAGGCACAAACAAATATACACACTGATATACACACCCACACACACATACACACATGAGTACAATTTAAATGTGTAATCAAGAATACTTAATATATGAAAAAATAAAATGAATAAATGAAACAATTAAAAAATAACAAATAAATGAATAAACAATTATTAAATATATAGGTAAATAAATATTCGATATAAATAAATAAATATTCAATATAAAAATAGTGTTATACTACATATAGTATAGAAACATATCTTATAGTGATATATATATACATTGGGCATAAACATATTGGTATGACATATCTAAGTAAGCATATTTTTTTTTTTATTTTTTTAAACATTCTAGGTAACTAAAATAATATTTTTTACTCAGTAGCTAAAGTCGCTTAAATTACAGTATTAATAAATGTTATCTAAACAACTATTTCAGAAATTAATTTCTCAGCAGCATCTCTACCCAAAGCGATTAACCATTTTAAGATAGATTTAGCGAGGCAAGCTTTAGTTTTAGCGTCCCTATTGTTAGTTAACAATATTTTTATTGTGTATAAATCATATAAATATTCGACAACTACAGAATAAACAGTCTACTAGGATGTTTAAATATCAAAAACATTCTTTTAATATTTATTCATTGTAATCTGTCTTTTTCATAATATTAATCATTGTTATTGTATTTTAATATATAGATTACAATAACTACATACCTTGGCGATTAATATTTGAAAACGTGCCACTATATCTCGAGTACTTTTGGACAACGCCAGCCGTTCTTGCAGTGCTCCTTCGTGGCGTTTGATGTAAGCTTTGGCCTGAAAATGTATGTAAATTGCATAATATTCAACAACATTCCGTTAACGGGCATACAGTCGTGTTTAAAAACTGGAAATTGGCCCAAGAAAGACATTTATCTCGCCGTCCTACTCTATTGATCACGTCACGGCAGATTCCGACGCTGGTGCGAAGAGAGCGCCGTGCACATATTACTATTGCACGCTTCTCTCGGTCTGTCGTTGTCTCAATGCGGATAATCACAAAATATTTTATTTTGAACTATTTCAATAGTTTAAACAACACATTTTAAAGAAAGTAATAGGAATGAACCTTTGTTACAAAGGTCTCTCTAGATAAGTTTTTTTTTCAAACACCTACGACTAAAAATGGCTTAAAAAAACCTTATAAATGCGTTGATAGCATACGCGACTTAGGCATGACCCTTGACAGTAAATTAAATTATAATAAACATGTCACACGTATAGTTTAAAGGGCATTTAAAACACTTGGTTTCCTTATTCTTATAACCGTACCTGTAACCGTGAAGCGGTTTACATGCTCTTGCATGTAAACCGCTTCACGGTACAGACTCTATTACAATACTTTAAAATGCTTTTGTTAGGAGCGTTTTAGAGTATGACTCACAAATATGGTCACCGCAATATAGAATTCATATTAGTCGCATCTAAAATGTCCAAAAACTATTATTAAAACATCTAAATTTCCGAACATTTTCAAGTTTTTCGACATACGCCGAGGGAGTTTCTCATTATAAGATGACCGCGCGTGAATTTAGGCATACTCTCGCAGACATGGCGTTCCTATATAATGTGATTAACCAGAAATTCGATAGCTCATACTTGATTAGCAGCATCCCCTTCAGAGTTCGGTACAGAAATACCAGAAACACCCAATTATTTTACGTCATCCGGCGTAATACTAACCCTGCACAAAACGCGACGATGTGTAGAGTCCTCAGCGCATACAATGAAAAATTCAACGCAATTGATATATTCCAAGAGAATAAAGGGTTATTTATGCACGAAATTCGTAACATAAGTTATGATAATATTTAATGGAAAATGTATAAGTAAATATTATATTCATTATAAATATTAAACATTCGTAAATATATATTATTTTTAAATTATTTATTATATCGCTAATAATAGGTATGTAGGTTTATATACACACGCTTAACAAACACACAGGTACATACACGCATCCACATACACACGCCCACACAAACATGTCCATGCCACAAATGGCACCACACACTGTAGACGTACTTCGCCTTACATACCACCATTGATTATATAATGAATGATACCACTCACTTCATGCACAGCACACATTGTTTAAGTTTGATTTATTAAACTGATGTTTTCAACCATATTTATATTTAGTACATTTTTCTGGCCATATAAATGTAGTATTAGAGATTTATTTTCTTGTATCGCTGTTTTGTACATTTATAAATATATATATATATATATATATAGACACCGCAAGATTATTTTTTTCTCAGCACACAGAATAAATTCACAAAAAGAATCCTGGAATGTTACTAGAAAAAGGTTCAGTGTATTTAAATTATTTTTTTAATCTTTGTAATCATCATCACTTCTGAGAAATCCTTTATCTAAAATGGAAAAAACGACTTAGGATTGTATATCCCTTATTTTTTTTAGTAATAAGTCTATATCATTGTGAAATAATTCATTAAATAAATAAACACCTCACAAAAATGAAATAGGCTTTAAAAAAAATCTTCAAAATGAAATCAAAAATAGAAAATTACAAACTACCTAAAATGAAAGAAGCAATAAAATAAGCACGTAATGGAAGCTAATCCGATATAAACCATCATACATATTATTATTATATTTTCATACGTATCAGAAGATAGAGTATTGAAGTTGAAGTCATGGTTTAGGGTGTTTCTGCGCCAACTTACGTACCTAAATAATATATATCTTCATACCTAACATCACTATAAATACCTAGATCGAGTAAACGAAAGATCCTTTGCAGAAATACGAAGTTTACGGGACCTCATTAAACGAATGTGGACGCACAATAATATAGAGTAAAATGATTACGCTAACTACGTATAAAACTCATACACATGCAAATGTATTCATTATTTAAAAATAAAAATAATCGCATATGCTAATTCGACATAATTAAAAATTGAGCAGAAAATTTTCGAATGTACCATAATAATAAAAATAACAATAATATATATCAATGTTGGTAATATTGTTATTATTATTAATAAAATAGGTATTACAGCGATTAAAACAACTATGACAACAACAAATATGACGAAACGTACCTTTTTACATTTACTAGATACATATCCTAAAATTAATAGTTTTTAAATAATCAATGTAAGGAAAAGCTGAATCATAAAATTCGAAATAGTCAATAATCAATAAAAATATGATAATCATACTAATAAAACCATTTCTTCGTTAAAATTTTTATAATTACTTTTATAAATGATTAAACCAATGTGTAATAATTTACTTTGTACAACAATGACAAGTGAAATCAACGATCTTTTAAAACATATAGATACGGTACAGCAACTGAAGGTGAAAAACGTATCACGCCAAGTACGCCACTTTGCGTATCATATGCACGGCGAAATGTGGCGCGAGGAACGGCGTCGCGGCGGGGGAATCGTCGGTGTCGGGTTTTGACAAGGACGATTTGTATTATATGCCGTATCTATGTTTTAAAAGATCGCTTAGGTTTAGGGGATACTTAGGTCGAGAATAATTCATCGAGATCATAAAAGCATTTTCGGATCACCCATTTTCAATTATTTTTAATTATTTCATTTTCAATTTATTTTTAAAAATGGGATTATTGATTTTTTTATTTCGTCTGCTAGGTTATTATATATTTTTATTTTTTATTCTTCAGATTCTAGCACAGGCAAACTTAGCTTGTTTGAAATATAATTATAAATGACCAATCACACGTCATTAATACGCCAGAGGAGGAGATTACAAGATTACCTGATATACAAGCCGAAGTTTTCTTCTCATTCCCCAGGGCTGCTGTTTCACAGAGCTCAATACTTCTTTGTGCAGGCGTATATTCTCATAAATTTGCTCCTGGGTTACTTCCTGGGGGGCATCGTCTATTGATATGGCAGTACTGAGAAAAATAAATAAATATGTGATATTTTTCGTTAATAAGATGTGACAAAAGACCTATCTAAACCACTCTAACAGATCAAGTCCCAACGGCTTTCCAATGTTAGAAAATGATGTTAGTATCTTCTACACCTAACCTTTAACGGGTAGTTGCAGAACTGCTGATATTCATTAGTAATAAATGCTATAATTAAATACCCACAGATGAATGAGTCATTTTTAGGTATCAATTTTTTTTACTATTGTAAAACTATATCTATAAAATATTGATGCAAAAAATCCACTGTATTGTTATTTATTTAAATAATGAAGTCATTTTTTTTTTAAATGTACCTATCTACAAATTTGACTTGCTAAAATAAAAATATCATCCATACTTAGTTCGCGGTGAATTATATAATAAGTTCAATATACCAGTCCAATATACCAGTTAAATACGCGTAAACTCATAAGTTCGATTTATTTTTTCAATTTAATTTTTGTTATATTTCTATTTATTTCTAGTTATATCAGTTTCCTTAACATTCGTTATTGTTGTCAATATTTTTTGATTATATTAATGTCAGTATTACATCGACACCCTTATCTCACTCTTATCTTACCCATCTGTCTAAATATACTATATTATTTATTGATAACAAATAATGAAAAATGACGAAATTAATAACATTTGTTTAGCACGGTGCATTGTTATGAAAATATGTCATTATTTAAAATAAATAAAATTGTGAGTTTTGTTACAATTGGTACCTGCCTCTCCTATATTAAGATATCCAAAATCTTGAAATGACCTATCGGATAGATATCAAAAAAGTTTTTTACCAAATATTCCTTTTATATACTCGCAGTTCTGGATTTTATAAAAGGATCAAGGCCAGAAAGAGACGTACCGCCCCATTTATCCCTTTCTCCCTTGGCTATGTCGACGCCAGAGGTAGTACTCGACTCACCAAACATTTTAGTTTACTTTACTAAGTCTATATGACACGTAGCCCATGACAATCCTAATTTCATAAGGACCGCGGCAATGTGCCAAGTTCCGCCGAAATCGGAACTTTGATTTTAAAGATCTTCGAATGTAAAAATTCAAACACAATCCTAATAATATTATTTAATGTTGGATACTTTTAGAAATTATACAAAAAAATATATATATTTAAATCGAGCATGACGATGTAATAACCAGGTCCAACACTTTTTTGTATAGACTGACAAACAGCCAACAAAAGTGTGCCAATATAAATTTAGAGCAGTTTCCGGCGTACACTTTATAAATAAAATAAATAAGAAATATATAAATGACGTGCAGATATAGCATTGAAAATGTACCTATCAAATGTTATCTCGCGGTATAGGGCAAATTTAGATTTGTAGGCACTGCTTTTTAACATTGTACTTTTTTTAAATTCAAAATTAATACAAGAAAATGTTTATCAAGCTTATAACTAAAATTTTATCTTATTGCAACAAATTCACGGCCAATATTGACTGAAATAAAAAGTTACGTGTGTAATATGCATATCAAATTCTATTATAGTCTTCGGTCTACCGGAACGGACCCATCGAATGCCTGACAACAACTGACGAGTTGTGGTAAAAACGCCAGAATGAAAACTCGCTCAGTGACACGCGAAATACTAATGTTGAGTGTCCAAGGTAGTACTTAGAAGGACTGATAATAATTATTATGAAAGTTTGAAGCACGCCTGTCAAAACCGGTACTGACTGGAATCTAAATTGTGGAACAGAGAGGGTACAAATACACGATAATATTCAAGACATTTGATTAAAAAGGTTTAACTTTTAGTTGTATGTTTAGTTGTAGTATGTATGAGTTGGCTAGGCTTTATTATCTTCTAAATTAATAAAGACCACAAATGTCGTTTTAGAAACTAAATAAAACATTACAAAGTAATAAACTATGTACTCGTAGGCAGAGAGACAAGAACAGCCATTTTAAAATACGTTTCACGTAAATTATACAGGGTGTGTTTAAATTCACTGATGTCTTTTTAGGGGGTTGATTTATATTAACAGCTAAACCAGTCTCACCAAATAAAAGAAAAATTAAAAAAAATATTTTTTAGTATTTTTATTTTCATTTAACGAATGATCCTTTCTGATGTGTTTGTGCATTATTTTACTAGTAAATATTTATACCTATTATTGAATTTAATCGAAACTTCTGGATAAACGAACACAGACAATGCTACTTTTGGCGATTATTTATATTATAATTTTAAATATTTTATTTTATTGTAAAGTATACTTTTTTTTCGTAATCCGTTCTCTTACGTGTTAGGGACCGTGCAAACATTGGTCGTAATAATATTATGAATCATTTTTAGGTACACTATTTGAATTATATTTGAAGCCCGATCTGGAGTAACCCGATTATACAGCTTAAAAAATAAAATTCCATGAAAATATAATAGTTTTATGAATAATAATTAAATATTTACAATTCATAATCTTATAATATAATAGGTATATGGGAATATAAAAGATCATTTTCATGAGAAATTTTCATTGAGATATTAATAAGATTTATACTTTAGTTATCTTTATTGGAAAAACGAACAATTTTACACAGTAACATAAAAAAAAATACATTTCACGTTATAGTTTTTTTTAATATTAACTTAAATATTTAGATTTATCAAGGAAATGTTTAAATGTGTATATGCCTTAGCAAAAGATACAGCAAAAAGCCAGATGGAAATAAATAAATACTTAAATCAGGGGGCTAAGTACTTAATATCTTGAGAGGGAGGTTGGAAAAATGGCATACCTTAAATTACAATTTAAAAATATATTTGTTTTTTTAGATCTACAAAACAATATTTTATACTTAAGTCTTATAAATAACCCAAAATAAACGTATTTAAGGTTCGTATTTGATTTGAGATTTGATTTATTCAAAACATAACGACGAATATTGGAAAATAGGTGGTGTATTTAATAAATAAATAAAACATATAGCTAGTAATATTAGGTTTGAAAAAAATTGTAATTAGATGTTTTTTTATTGTATTTTAGTCGTCGTATTTTTATTTTTTGTGTTTGATTACAGGTAATTACATACGTGCATAATTGTTTCCTTAACGGCGTGATAGATTAAGGGCGAGTGTGCCAAATGAAAATGGACATCGGTTAATTTATCAACCAACAAAGAACTTAAAATGGGTCAAACCATTATCATTCAGTGGAACATACGAAAACTTGCAAATGTATGGATTTAATTAGACTAATAGCATTTCATATCGGAGCGTTCGTTCATTTTCGCCAACAACGTGTTTCATTAAATCGCCAGCAGAGGCGTACCTGTATCAGAAATAACGATTTTAATTAACTGCTGTCACGCCATAAATTTCAATCAGATAGATTGGACAATCAAATAGATAATCTAAAGAAATGTCATGTTTTAGGAATTAAAAAGAATCAAAAACAGATATTATAGTTTCCAAAATAATATACTTATATACATTTCAATATTACGTACTGAAAATAATCAATCATATACCTGATGATACATAAACTACAAATTATAAAATAATATCATTAGGAAAAATATTGATATTAATAATGTGTAATTATGTTTTTTTTAAATATATATATATATACGTTTTGCTACTTATCTTTAGGCGCAAGACAATTCGTGCCTGTGACACTCGGAAAACTGAATTGACTTTGGCTTTCAATTTGGGACAAATTCTGCTCGGCTGTGCATGGACACAGCCGAGCAGAATTAGTCCCAACTTACTTGTACCTTTGTCCCCCGTGTCACAAATACGTCAAAGTTGTTCATAACTAATGACTAGTTTTGAGTAATTATTATTATCGTAAGTACACAAATACATATTAATAAATATGATAATAAGAATACTTATATAAGATTAGATTCAGCGAGATTGATATGCTCGATCCCTACCCGAAATATTTTTAGGTAGATTATATTATTAAGACAGCTACCATGTCATGACTTCTAGAAGATTTCGACATATCTTCGCGTTTCACATCCCGTAGAATCCATCTATCTATATCACATTCTTGTGGACATAATAACTGCTGTAATTTTACATCAATCACTTTCAAATAGATACATAAAATTTAAGGGCACAAAATCTCTATCAATGGGCAAAATCAGACAAGGGCGTGGAAATGGCGGTTTTTATCGAAAAAGTGAAATTTTTCTATAACTTTCTTAATATAAAAGATATTGAATCCATTTAATTAATGATGAAAGCGGGATAGTCATATCTTTTGACTTAATTGTAGAAATTCCATTAAACACCAAATATACATTTTTTTTCTTTTTCTTCCATTTTTACATTCACTAATTGCATATATAGTCGCTATGGCATACACACGCATTCGCATAAACCTCCCTTTTTCGCCTGCCTTATTTTCTCGTTACACATTTATTTAATCTTTTTTATTTTCCCGTCAGATATTTCTATTTGATTTTAATACTCGTTAATTAGAAAATAGCCACTGTAGCCTCTCGCTGAAAGAAACTCGTATAAAATAAATTAGGTGCTTACTCTCCCGAGCTGGTTGTGTAGACAGACGATCGTCTTCTAGACGTTCCCGCTGTGAAGGTAGAGGTCTCGTGGTTGAACGGTGACGAGGGCCGTCTGGTGGATCTGGGACCCTTTCTCGAGCGTCTGGTGCTGGCACGTCGGAGCATTATTGCCGAAACACTCGCCGAGTAGTCTTCTTCCTCAGAGACTTCTTGATCGCCTAACAATGGATATAGTTTTACATGCTTTTACACATAAAACAGAACAGAATCGTGGGTATATTATAGATAGAGTAAAATTGTACATGGTCTGTTCACTAACACACTAAGATGATTCGATTTTATGTTTTAACTTTTAAACATAGGCCAGTATTAGTAGATTAAAAAGGAGTGTTTACTCAAATTCTGACTACCTTTTTTTTATTATTTGAAAGTAGGTATAATTAAAATATTTCATCAATTTTTAATATTAATATTTTTCAATGGTTAAAATCATTGTTAGCAAGTTGATATATATATTTTTTTAATGTGAGCACACCCACTTTGAAATGTGTATGTGTGTGTGAAAGGGTGAATGTTTAACTTAAAATTATAATAATCATTATATTAAGGTCATTTTACAATTTTAGTATATCGTTTTTAAAAGCAATAATAGGGGAGATATAGCCATATGTATTATTTAAGAAAAATAAAAAATAAAATAAATAATTTCGGGAATAACTTCGCAAGCAGACATTTTTGTTTCGCAAAATAATATGTACCTTCCTACTAAAACAATTAGAAGATAACAAGGAAGGGGCATTAAATTATTTAAAAATAATTAGTATCTTTTTAATTCTTAACATGATATCGTTGGCATAGTTTAATTAACAATTAAAATAGAGAACTACTGTAGCGTCTGATAGGCCTGTGCGCCATAATAGTTTTTAAGTTTTTAGCATTCGTGGTAAGGTATTCTTAAAATTGACATGGTATTGATGATAGTTTCGTTTTTAGAACGAGTTGTGGAATACAATCCTAAAGTAAAGTGGAATTGGTCAATATTCCACAAGTGCAAAAAAGGTAGTGCGTCAAGGACATCTAACTTAGTCTACTTATAAAACAAGTTAATGAACTTGTCTCTCTCTATTTGTGTCCAATGCGATTACACACCTTCATGTAAAATAATGTAATTATATTTTTTATATTCCTTTTATATTTTTTAATGATCCATTAAACATTAATAAAAATTTAATTTACAGTTGAAATTTAATGAAAAAAAAAACAAATTATATTAGATATCTAAAATGTACTGGCCATGAAAACACACCTTATGACCCATTATCGTTTTGTTGGATCCTTTAGTTAGTTTTTTACTAATGATAAGAAAAAAATAGTTAGTTCGAAATAAAGTAATCAAGCAAGGTAGTGATGCATAGAGTGGGCGAGGCGGTCTATAGTGTGTTGTCCTGTATGTTAAGTAATCGTATTATAATTGACCAGTTTCTTTTTAGATTGTAGATACCATGCGTCGTAATTAATATATTAAAATTTTGATGGAATCAACTTTAAGCGTTTCGGTTCAATTGGCAAAAATATTAATCGAAATCGCTTTTAACATAACGACAAAAACTCATGTTTGAACAATAATTTAGATTTTTCATTTTTTTCCCACCTCAACAAACTAAACGTAACTTTACTAAAATAAAATGGATCTAACCATGAGAAATTCCCCTATGATATAAAAAAAAAACGAAATCCCCCAAGACATGAGTGACAAGACGGTGTAATGAGTGAACAAAACATTAAACTAATAAAAAAAATCACTTCCAAATGGTAACGTTCCTATTAAAAATATAACATGCAAAAAATACAAAAAAATGGTTATTCGCATAGGTTTTAACATTATATACGCTTAGCATTGTTATGAAAATATATTTTTTTTTGAAATACACACCATATATTTAAATATTTAATTTACATATTCTTAATACTATTCAATTTATAATCAAACATAGGCATCTAACAATAAGTTTGAAAATAGCCAAATCGAACCATAATTTAAATTCGAGCAAATATTAGTATTTAAAACGCTTTATTAACTAAATTTAAACTAAAAGGAAAGGTAAAAGCATATTAAGCAAATTTGCTTTATTGCAATGTGCTTTTCTCGGACAAACTTTTATAATGGCACTTTTAAGTGATCAGTAATATAATGTATTAGGTAAAATATATAAGTAATAAAATTCATTTTAATTTATACTTTGAAAGTAAGGTTTAAAGGTTTTTGGACATTTCACTTTAAATTTTAAGTAATACTCAAAAAAAATATGCAGAACCTAACCAGTGGATGTTTAGGCCGACGGCCATTTAATAATTAATAGCCCACCTTTTATTGTTATCTTAGTAATAATAAAATTCGGTACAAGAAAACATTGACGCAAAAACACTCGGCGATTCACATTATTGACGGGCTAAAACAGCCGTAAAAACATGCATTTTTTTTTTGTTGAAATAGATATGATTAAAACCAAACATTTATAAATATATCCTTTGAAATATCTTTGATCATAAGTGTCGTTAAAACGCAATTTAATAATCATATATATTCCTACCATTTTTTTTTGCTCTAAAATAAGCATTCACCTGCATTGGATTTGTTTGAAATACTTTAGGGGATGCTACGATAAAGCACAATTCAGCTTTAGAACATCGGCCTGTGTGATCTTGAATGTTTAGACACTGCCAGCAATTTTCGTGCTGTTCGCTGTGTTTACTATTACTTAAAAATAAGTAATAATACTAAAAAGTTCATGAAATTACTATTATTTTATTTATAAATATATAAACAAAAAAAAACCTTCAATCTAGAAATACTATATATTCTAATGCGCATTAACCGCGAAATACGCTATTTTGTAAGGAATAACATCAGCATCAATGAGTCGACGGATACCTGTCCTTAAGGAGTGTTTTCCTTATTGCCGCTCGTTAGTTCTTAGGGCCAGTCGATGGTCTGCCAGCCGAGATAGTAGCATATTCAAAGATAGTTTATTAAGTGATGGCCTATTCTAGGATGTCACAAATGGGTTTTACTCAACCTTATGTGGTGATATTTTCTTGGTTCGGAATCGATCTACATTTACTAGTCGTCGGGGTTCGTCTAAGTGAATTTAAATATGAGATTCAATATGGTTTTAAACCATTAAATAGTTTGTTACCAGATGTCCCCGGGAAGCGAACTTCCATAGCGCTAGAAATTGGCGGCGAGCCTGGAGTGAAATCAAAGTCGGCCCTCGTCGGCGACTCACTATTGGGCGAATCGGCTGGTTCAGCCCAGGTCACTGACAGTCGGTCCACAGATGGTTGAGGTGACGCCAGGCCTCTCGCCTCAAGCTTGATCTAGAGGGAAAAAAAAAATACGAATATGAAAATTGTAAAACCCTTGATGTCAATACAGATTTTAATCAAACTAAAAAAAGAAATAGTTCGTATTGCAAGGGAGTTGATTAAATTTAACACCAACTGGTCTAATGGCCATTACTGGTGATGGACCGTTGGTTACTGGTAATTGGCATTATAATTATTTTTTAGTCGACTTCAATACAGGGAGGAGGTTTTCAACAAAGAGTAGAATTATCTACCTCAAAAGGAAAAACCATCGACCCAGGGACACGAAAGCAGGTATTTAAATACTGACCCAGCAGCCGCAAGTTCGAATCTACACAATATAGTCAGTCATAGGTACTACTTTTTCCTCTCTTCGTTACCACCACCACAGCCACCACTTATCCTGACTCTAGAAAATTTAACTTATTTAAGTGGACCCGATATCATTCTCGTCGATATGGGACCAGGGTTCCAGGAATTATTATTATTTTAAATCATTATTTAGTAACAACACAGTTACCTTAATTTCCTAGTGACTTCGAATTCGCTCGCAACAAATATACTAGTTCGAAAGGCCATCTATGAATCAAATGGTGCACAAAACAGAGGGGAGAATGAATTGATTAAAATATCTCATTTTAAAATCACGTCCCGAAATGGTCACCAGATGTGAATGGTTCAAATCCAAGCCCAGACTTGCGACTGATTCAAAAGGCCAGCAGACTATTGGAAGATGGTCGTTATGACACCGGTGAAAATTACTTAACTAATGCCTTCTTCACGTGTCAAAGAGGAATTTTTCTTTTCGCCGTTACGACCTGATTAAAAAAAACTCTCCACCCCCCCCCGCCCCCTAACACCCTCACTCCACTGACTTGTGGGGCCACACCGACTTCATTCGCGATGATATATTTCCAGACCAATATCCTATACATTTGATATAATTATACCTGGCAGCAGCTACACCTTGTAGATACTCGATTGAGTAATAAATTTACTAAATTATTACTTTTTTTTTTTTTTTTAATGAAACGTTTTAAAGACAAGATTTTTAAACAGAAATTTTAAAATAGGTGTAATTAACTTTCCGACAGCTGTAAGGAATAATAAAAATACTAAGTAAATGGCTGTGTAGACGACATTGGAAACAGCTGAATGGTCAGTACTTTTTTGTTTCGTTGCTCCCAAACCTGCTCCTTGCTAAAGAACCACTTGAATTTCACATTTAGACAACCGGTTTATTTTCCAAAGATATCGTTTTCTTATACAACACTTTCAGCTTTTCAGGGCCTACACTAGAATTATAAGACAAGATATAAAGATTGAAGATTAAAGGCGAGCGTTAAAAAAGCACTTCTGAACAATAAAGCTTCGGGGACATCCCATAATGAGATAGGTACAAAAATTTCATCTGCGCTGAACGGTTTTAGATAGCCAAGCTGCTTATACTGTGACCCGACAAGAGTGTTACCTGGGGAAGTACCACGGTCTCTTAATAAAACATTGGAGAAATCACCTTAAGGGGACATATCTCCATAGGAATGCTGTAGTGACACTATTATTTGTAGAGGTAAAAGAAAAATAATACTAGGTATCGTTTTATCTACTAAATATTTAGGCGTCTATGGAATTAATAACTTAAATTTTTATTATATCTAAAAGTTAAGGGCTTAAGTCTATATACATTTAATCAAAAGTTTAGACGTAAATATTTTATTGTCTAAATACAAAAAGTCGCGATAAGAAACAACAGAAGCATAATTTATTTTATAAAGTCGCAAATTTCAGTAAGTTTTTAGACATAAATTGATTCTGTTTTGCATAAATAAACCAACAACGGTACAGAGCGTTCATGCGTTAGATGAGATAGAACGATTTAAAAGCACGCGCAAGACAGAGAAGAGTGCAATCCGCCAAAAAGAGGCCTCTTTATTTATACAATTATTTTAGCTATTATAAGCTATTTATGATTTAGAAAAAATGTTATGAAATTAAAATCTTATACCTTTGTAATCTATATTTATATGATGTGTATGGCCTAGTAATGCTTTTGGCCTTATCTTTTATATAGGCGTCTATATTAAACAAACAAATTAAAAAAAGTTATAGTTACGAAATATGTAGTAAATTGACAATTCATGAATAGTAATTTGCATGTATCTTGATACAGGCCAACCTCATCAATTGACAAATCACTTAAGAAGTTCGCTCATCTCAGGTGGCAGAGAAAAAAGGAGTTCCAATAACAATATATTTTATATACAAAGAAATAAATCTATTAACAAGAGGTTATTTCTCACACTATATTGATCTATAAATCCGTGAGCTTTTCAGCCAGTACCGGTTCACCGAGTAGCATTTAAATAAAAGTCTAAAAGTTTAAACTTAGCCACTTTAAATAATCATTTAACAATTTTACAAAGGCTTACATTTATTAAAAAAAAAATCCTTTTTTAAGGTTCCTAGTTTTAATATTGTTATTTGCCTTTCACTTATATATTTTTTAAAAGCACTTCAAGCAATTGCCTACAAATTAAAAAAAAATAGATGTAAATCGCTTATCCCCACCAAACATGATAAAAATTTGATAGGATAATGTATTGTTTTAATTTTTGCTACCTTACACTTCAAGTAATTTATTGAAATTAAAATAAGACCAAGCTTGAAAAATATGAAAACGTCTGAATTAAAAGAAAATCGGTATCGCTTAAACCGTTTCGGGGTAATGGTTTAACATTTAAAAAAAATAATAATAAAAACACACACAGATCGAATTGAGAATATCCTCCTTTTTTGGCAGTCGGCTATTAAAGAAATAAATTACATTTTAACACACATAAACATTTTTAACTCAAATCAAATAAACATTTTTAACTCACCTCAAATGAAGTCGACTGGTCGACTGGTTTAGCGAATGTTCTCGAAACGAAGAAACTTCTTTTCGTGTAAATAGTGATGAGACAAAAACGGCAATAAAAAACTAAGGGAGTAGTGACAGTTCCTCTTAGCTTCTCCCTTATTCCTCGACATTATTTTTAGTGATATGGTAAAGCAGCGTGAGGTGATTAAAAATAGTATAAAGTATGAAAAATGAGACGGCGGTTTCTTCATTCGAATGACTTGTGTTGTCGTGGCGGCTTTATTGGAAGCAGTTCCGACTTCCTTATTGTTGTTTTAGTGATGCGAGGCCGTACATTACAGACAAACATCTCGCAAGACTGTAACTGAATGAGTGAGTTTATTCATTTATATTTTTTATTTGTTTATACATATGTTATGTTTATTATATATATAATTGTATAATTGAGTTGTAAAGTTATTTGACTTATATTTGATGATTGTTTTTTAATAGCGGCAAATTGCCTGAAAAGATAAATGACACAATCTTTGACAATATTGAAAAATTTTGAAAAAGTGTTTAATTATTTGATAAAGTGCTGGATAGCATATTTATAAAGGTTCTAAAGAGGTCCTGTACTTGAGAATGCAGGATGTCGGTTTAAACCCAGCGCTGAGTTTTATAAAAATGCATTTATAACTCTCACCTGTCCTCTTTAGTGTAAAATATTGTCAAATATTATGTAACCATCTAATTAGATGAAATAAGGAAAGGATGATATTTAAAAATAAAAAAAATGATACATATATATATATATATATATATATATCTAGACGTAAAAGTACTCATCAAGAGCAAAATTTCCTGACTTTCGATTTTTGTACGAAGCAATATATTCGAAATGGCCTGACATTTTTTTTGACATGCCTGACATTCAGACGGCTATTTGGCAAACATTTTAACAACAGCGACCAGTATAATGAAATTTATACGCCTGTACTGGGTGATCCGTTTTACGACCAACAGTTAACTCAAGGAAAAAGCGCCGTCTTTTGAAATTGTATATGGTAATGGCGTTAATGGTAAATCGAAAAAAAAAACAATTGACTCTCAAAAATGAATCGGAAAATAACAAAAGGACAAAAACCAACAAAGAATGTTCTGCTCCAAATTACCATCCATCTTACAAGAACGATCTTAAGGTATTAGTTAGCACAATGTCTGTATGTGAAATGTTGTTCTTCATTACTATGAAAGGACGAATCAAAATGTTTTTCGCGTAGACAGCTAAATCAAATGAGGGAAAAGCGACTTCTTTACAAAGATTTTTTAACATTAAAAACACCCGTGCGAATGTTGAGACGGCTAGTAAGCAATAAATAAGAAAAAATATCTTCCGACTTGAGCAAGTTGAGTTATCTCCAAAACTTGTCAGATGATTAGAGGATTTACCGAAAATGCGTCTTATTTATTAATTAACCTTGAGGTTAAATTAGGTTTTTTTAAATTTCGTAATATTTTTAGTAATTAATTTCACTACGATACAACCTCATTAGTATTTTATTAAACCTATAAAAGTCGGACAACACTCCACTTATCGATAGTGAAGTGTTGTGCAACACGCTGTATATTAAAAGTTACGATTGTACCTTTAATTATTATGAAATATCTAAATACATTTAAAATGCGTAAAGTAACTTTTACTAAATTAAGTACTCGCTATGAATAAGGAAGTGTTTAAAGATTGTTTCTGCCGGCCTTAGGCTAATAGCATCATAAGATAGATGCAATTCGTATTATCTTGCTGGGCTCACTACAGGGTTCCTAGTTACTAATCGAATCCCGCTGATAACAAAATGAGTTACATGTATCTATACCAATCGGAAATAATGCATATCATTACCGTTAACAATAACTACCGTTTTTTTTAATGCACTATTGTACCCAATATATGCATAAAAACATGCTTATACGAGTAGTATGTTATAAAATGTATACCAGATTCTTTACACGTTAAACGGCGTTACGTTATTTCCTTTAATTAAATGTAAAGATAAGGTTACATACAAAGGTTTAAAGGCACAACTGTTTAAAAAGGAATATTAAATAAAAAAAAAAATAGAAAATTTTAATAGACTTTATTTAAATAAACCTGCAAATCACTTTCCTTCCTAGTTTTAGTAATCTGTTCAAAAACAATTGTAAAATTAACCGACTTCAAAACATGGAACCCCCTTTGAGAAATTCTCTATCGTAGGTAGAAGAATCATTCAAAATGCGTTTGCGATTATCTAAATTGCTTAGTAATAAGTGATCATAGATCATAAAATAAGAACAAAGATATCGAATTGAGAACCTCTTTAAAAAAAAAAAAAAAAACTGTCTTGAAAAGAAATCTGCACGTGAACTAAATATAATAATGTAATAAATTTCTTATTATAGAATAATGCAATAGATTTATTTATATTAGTAATCAATAAAAAACCGACTTAACACATATACTCGTATATGAATATTATTTTAAAATGGCTTTCACCGTGTGATATATTATGCTAACATGATATGATTGATATTTGCAATTTCGAATAATTTTTTTAATGCTTTTAAACGGATGGAAATTCCAACCTTCATTGTTATTAAACGGTCATTCTGGCTTTATGAATTTATATTGACGGTTGGAATGTCCATCCCTTAAAAAACATTAGGAATTACAAAGGTTAGCATAATACATCAATCTGTGAATGCCTTTTAAAATAACAATACATCAATTACGGTATTTAATAAATACAATTTTAAATAATAAATAAATTTTAGAACGTTACTATAACAATTAAAAAAATAATATAATAATATATACTTTTGTTAATTAAAAATTGATCTAAGAAAATAAAACATATTAAATAAATAATTGCATTTTATTAACAAAAATGCTGATTTTATTCAGGGATCGCTTAGATTCATTAATAAAATTAATATTGCGTACAAAAGATTTAAACATTACTTAAAGGAAATTCATTTTACATAAAACACAAATAATTCTGAGCATTTATAAAACTATTTAGACATGAAAGTGTAACTTTATCCCATCTAAGTATTTTTTAGTGTTCTGAATCCAAATTGTACTGAGAAATATGAGTAGTAATTTATTGAAAATATATTTTTCAGAAATTTAAAAGTGCAGCACAATTTATTGTTCAAATATTTAGAGGTGGTTCATGTTCCTAAGAGCAGATAATATTAGACAAATAAAAAGTAAAAAAAGATTGTTATAAGCGATGTTTCATAGATGAATTATTATTCAGTGATATTGCTGGTCTTGCCCGACGAAAATTTCTTAATTACAAGTATAACTTACTTAAAAAATAGTTTTTCTCTATGCGAATCGCGTATTACAAAGATATTAAGTAAAACATAATCAAACTTTATATTAGGTTTAAATAAAGACATTTAAAACTACTTTATGAACAACTAAATATTATTTTCTTTAAATATATATATATGCTAAATAAAAAAACATATTGTTTAAATATTTTTAAAGATGGAATATACTCGTACCTTTTTCGTCTTAAAGGGATAGTTTTCGCCATCTGTATTTAAGCGCTTCGCACGGCCGACAGACATGTTATCAAAGATAAACATAAAGACGTGAATATTTAAAAAAAAACATCAAATTAAATATTAAATTATTTTTCATAAATTCTTGACAACTTTTTAAAGAAAAATACTTTTTAGCTAAAGTTCGATTAAATTCAATCGGACGATCTACGGCGGTGATAGTTTATCGACTGATACGAATTATAAGTCCTCAGTACGAGCATTCAAAGGTAACCCCCAAGAACCAGCCCTACGGAAATGGCTCTAACACGCGAGGGTATTCCGACACTTTGACACTCGACTAAGTGATGTCATATATTTTACTTACGGTTGAGTTTACCTTTGACTACCGTTTGCTAAGACTGAATCTCAAACATCGTCCTTGTGATAAAATAAAATATATATCAGAAAAAAAATATTCCAGTTATAGTAGAAGAATATTTTTGACCAATTTCAAAAAAGGAGGACTTGTTTAGCAGAAGAATATTTTTTTTGATTTTACCTACCTTACACTGGAAATAACTTAATGAAACTTCAATAGAATCATCCCCAAGCAATCACTGCAAATATCCAAAAATTTAATTGAAATGGCATGAGAACATTTTTCTTTAAATTTTATACCCTTACAACTTAACCTTATTGAAACTAAAATGTTACTACCCCGGAGAAATTAATTTTATGTAATAAAAAATATTAAAAATCGCTTTAACTAACCCGGAGTATTAGTTATAACATAAAAATACGTATACGACGATTTAAGGACCTTTTTGAAGTCGGTTTAAAAAAAATGAATTCAAGTTTTTGGTTGAACAACTGTGTTGTAAGTAGGACCACGTCATTTCAGTGCTTCGTCAAAATGTTACTTGGCATTGTGTTTTTATTTTATTTTAACTTTTCAAATTAGAATTGAATTATATATGACTCTATTTCAGTGGCTAATAAAACACATATTATTTATTTATTTATTAAGAACACAAGAATACAAGAATGAATACAAGAATACAATGAATACAAGATTTTGGAGATACACATACTGACTTGACTGATCCTTGATGGTTTTCCGGTATTCAAATAATGTTTTGACAGTGTCAACATAAGAAGTGTACGTACCAAAAGTAAATAATATAGAAATATTAGCTAATAGCAATAAATTATGGTTGGCTAGTAACGAAATTAATATTAGGTATATGTATTTTTTTTTATTTATTTATCTTTATTTGGGAAATAAATCAGTTATGTAAAAAAGAAATCATATACATCATATATAATCGTACACAATAATAAAAAAAGAGGAAACACTAACAAGTATAAAATAAAACTAATTAAATACTTCCATCGAGTGAGTAATCAGTGATTAACCTAAGAAATGCAAGAGAGGAGAGGAAGAGGAAAGGGAAATTTCATGTTAACGTTTGGTTTTTGATAAGTTTTTTGAACGCCACTCAATTAAGATTAAAATGATCAATTACTGAGAATTTTATATTCAAAGTTGAACACATTCTATAAATGGGTTCATTATGCATATAATTGGTTCTACGGCGTGGGATGTCTAACAAAACGTTTGATCTTGTCACACGTGAAGGCGACAAGAACAACCCTGAGACGCATTTATTTTGATTGCATATACAGCATCAGCTTTAGCCCTTCTTTCAGCTAAGGGTTCAACTTTATGAAATCGAGAAGAACCTACTTGTATAGAGCAGAAAGGACTTACCATCCATGTATTTAAAGAATTTATTTTTAACCGCTTCAATTTTGGATGGATGTGTCGCAGGATTACAAATTTGTGGGCCACATTCTAGGACACTCGCACATATGAGAAAAATTATGTATTTATTTGATTATTCATACCTATAGATTTATTTATATTAGTAATCATTAAAAAAACGACTTCACACATATATATGAATATTATTTTAAAATGGCTTTCACCGTGTATATATTATGCTAACATTATATATTATGATATATTATGCTAACATGGTCGTATGTATTTATACCTTGGTGTTTGACCTATTTTATTACAAAAACCTATATTTATAATGTGTGCGTATTTGTGTGGTCATTGTGCTTGTTCAGTTTATAATGTGGCCTAGGGCTGTCGGCAAACAATCTATCGATATTTTCTGGGTGTTGGCGCCCTTCTATGTTAATTGACATGATCGAAATTTCCTGCACGAAACAGGTGACCGACGTCGGATGGTCAAACAGAAAATGGGAGGGTGAGAACAAACATTAGCTCAAATAATGTAACATGACATTTTGGCAAAAAAAACTGTAATTTATTTAAAGCATGTTCACGGGTTGCTTTTTAACAGGTGAATCGCTTTAATAATTACAGGTAAATTTAGTAGTTAGTCTTTTTGAAATTGTATGTTGCTCAGCGTAAAGGCATAAAAATCAATTCAAAAGTAAAAGGACTTCAATTGAATTATTTTACATTTTTTATATTTAACGGCATATTTTATAAAAATGAATCACAATTAACTCGATATAAAAGAATTTTTACGCAAAGTGATAACTTTTTTTTTATCTGCGTACATACAAAACCTACTTTACACTAAACTAAAATAGGACCCTTGAGAAATTCCTTATGTTCAAAAATAAATAAATAAATATTCAAAATCGCTTAAGGCGCCTACATAACTGAATGTTATCAAAATGCGAATTTTACAGGTTTTCAATGCATCAACTATTTGTTCAAAAATTTTTGGTACGGAACCCTGATTGCGCGAGCCCGACTCGCTATTGACCGGTTTTTTTTCCAATTAAATAAAAATCCTATATTTTTGGACATACTCAGATATCACAATATTTAGAATCATTAAGTAATTTTATTGAAAATGGCTTAAAGAAATAACATTATATTAGTTTATTCAATTAAACATAAAATAGGGAAATAAATATGTTTTTTTTTTTGCTTCTATGAAAAGCAAGGCAAAAGATGCCTTGGCGCAGGAAGGCGTATACATGACTATTGTTAAAATGATTAAGTTATTGTTTTTACCTGACCAAGCGGCTTTGGAGAGTCCTGAAAATCCACTGTGCCGGTTGACGTTTTCAGTTTTACAGCGTCTACCCTCAAAATACCGCTTTTTTTCCAGTCCTTGCTTTGCTGAAAATAAAGGTAAAATCTGCGATAACTTAGTATAGTTTATTTATTATAAATACTAGTCTAACATTGTTTAAAAAATCATAGCTAGTCTCTATCATTATAATTTTCTACCTACTACGATAACATCCACATACATTATACATACAACATTAAATTTGTTGACTTTTACTATAAATGCTTATTGCGTTTCTGCCTGTATTTCAATCAATTAGTTTTTAGTCTTACAGCCTGTTTCCTTTTATTTATTTATTATTTGATGTGTTAAATAAACATTAAATTCGTTAATACACGAAATAAAAAAAAACGATACCATGAAACAGAGTTATTAAAATAATGTTAAACCATTCTTATATTGATCGCGGAATATTAATAAATAAATAGTATTACATGAGTAATTATTTTTGGTAGTAATGTGTTCTACCTTTGCATGCATGTATTTTTTTATTATTATATCATTAGGAACTATGCAAACCTGTTGATGTGTCAACTAAAAATACCTCCTGGGATGAGGTAGCATACTCTCGAATCTATATGCTATTATTATATATTTACTGTTGTACATTTGAAAATAATTTGGCTCAAACCTATATTAAAAATACAATAACTAAAGAGAATCTCAAGGTAACAAAAGATAATATGCATTTACAAGTTATTTTTCCTAGTTTATTGGTTACTCGGTGTCTATAATTTTACCTAAAAATATTTTATAATGCGTTATATTTATTTATTTGAAGAGAGTTACCGGTTAAAGATACGCCATTTTTTTTCTAACATAATTTCATTAATATTCTTTTTACATAA
Source organism: Neomicropteryx cornuta (assembly GCA_020383195.1). NCBI lineage: Eukaryota > Metazoa > Arthropoda > Insecta > Lepidoptera > Micropterigidae > Neomicropteryx > Neomicropteryx cornuta. Next base: position 42,871,931 of record JAHKQU010000018.1, read on the forward strand.
ATTGACCAGTTTAGAGCCAAAATATATTCCACAACACAAAAAAAAACTGTTTAAACAGTAAATTTTTGTGAATCATTGAATTAAAGCAAATCTTAACATAACTGTTTTTATAAACAACTAGATTAATTTAAACAGAATATTTGTTTATTTATTAAAAAAGTTTATAGAAAGAAATATGAAGTTTCATGGTGATTAATATAGGAATGTTAATTAATATAGTAAACAAAGTTCGCACCGGTTTTTTAAGATACTTTTTAAGCCTTGAGCTTACTAATGATAACAACCATTTGATGAAGAAATTGATAAAATTTTCCAGCAACATAGAAATTGTCATAAAATAAAATTATAAAGAAACACATTTTTAATAAAATTTGATTTGTCTTAAATGGCACTAGATATTTTTTATTTATTTGTGTTTAATATTAATGTTATTATTGCAACTTCCTAAAAAACGAAAATATTAGCAAATTACTCCGTGTCTGCAATGGTTTTATTTTGCTTAAAATTCCGTCCAATTTAGACTTTAAAATCATAACCTATGTGATCGAACATTTTACTATTTGAGACGAGCATCTGAGCCTAAACTTTTGTTTTCTATTTTAATTTAGTCAATCGAAATGCTTTTTAAAGTGAAAATTATTTACCCTGTGAAGGCATCACCGCAGCAATCGTTACAGGTACACCGTGCTAAAAAAACATTCGTTACGTTTGTCGTTACATTTCTAAGTGGCGAATAGGATACGCTAAACCTGTCTCTTACCTCGTGTGTATGTAGATTATGCGTAAATAAATTTCACTTCTGTAGTGCAGAGAAGAAAAAAAAAATTTTTGTTATGAATATTCAATTCAAATGAACAAAAAGGTAATGCTTTTTTTTGTTACTTTAATAGATACAAAATGAAGGGCATGCGAGTTCAGTGCTCTCACTGCAACGATAAGAAAGGTAATTTTGAATAGTGCACATAGTTAATTAAAAAAGCAAAAGAAAAGGTTCCTATGCGCGGAGTGTGACACACATAGTGCGCTTGTTTCTATGTTGACTGCTCGCTTGCACTTACCTGACCATAATCGACCGCACAGGATGGCTTCATGGCGGTCGGCTTTTTAATTAGTGCGATTGGTCGACAAATCACCCGTGACGATTATGACCGTCGAGCATATAAAAATCGGACAACAGATGCGTAAATCTTTCACGTTAACTGCCCGCCGTGAGCGGTGCTGTGCGAATACATTTGTACGCAAATTCAGTAAGCAATTGCGAGGGGCGGTCATGCAGATAGGGCGGGACAGTAGGGCGACTATGAGAAAAATAATTGATTCAATTCTTTGTACTCTGTAATATTGGAGTACGGCTCTCCTCACTATAGGAACAATTTTAAATCACACAAAGATACTCCGAATAAGCCCAAAAACGCACCATACCAATTAACAATTAAAGTAGTTTTAATATTGTAAATGGAGTGTAAAGCGCATTGCGTAACTTTTGAAATATACTTAAAAGTGAAAGACTTACTGAATACTTATTACTTATTGAATACTACTTATTAAACTTATCTATATTTATGTACTTGAGTGAGTACTTATTGAATTTATTAAATTATTTATTCATTATGGCATTTATTGTTGTTTTACAATAACCTAAGGCTACCTAAGGTACGCGTCATTTGACGCCGAATAAAAGATAAAGACATAAAGAGCGAAGCGACCCATCTAGCGCGTTAAAGACACGAGTAGTTCGGTGCTTAGAGATGGGCTGCAAAGCGACCTTTTTCTACTGGTAGTTCATCCAATATATTGCAACGGTACTCGACTGCAATACTTTCAGACTGCAACGCTTTCGTGATGTCCCTCTCTATTGCGTTCCTACAACGCTCAGCCTGCACTCTTCGCACCACGCCGCTTTCTTCCGTCGCTTGGCAGAGGTACCCGAATTGGGTGCCGGTATATTATATTCACGAGCTATGAAAACTAAACACAATACATTAAACGACAAGAGATCAAGTCGACAAGATTTCTATATAAATTTCCATCTCGATTTTATTTTTTATCCATCTGACAGGCCATGCGAATCATATAAATCCGGCCAAAAGTGTAGTCTTTTCAACATTCGAAACTATAAAACAGTCCTGGCCGTTTCGCGAGGCTTATGAACCTAATTCAAAAAACTACTGTGCCAAAGTGTGCGAGTAACATATTGTGGATAACCGTTCAACCATTAGTTTTTGCGCATTACAAAACTTTGTTCTTGAGTAAGACTTGGACACATTTGAAAAGGCGTTACAAAGAGATAATTGATGTTGTTAATTTATACATCATTGGAAAAATATGGTAAGTTACAACTACTCCAGTACCAGCAGCAGCAGTACCGGGCATTTAGGTAACTGTGTTGAGCATAATATTTAGAAATTTATATACAGTTGTCATTTGGAAATAAAATTAGTTTATCAAGATGTTACTAATTCAACATGATTGTATTTCGGAAATTTTTGTTTCATAACAAATATAAAGCAAAAATTTTATCATCACCATTTAGAAAATTAATCTAATCACAAATTGCGTGATCTATGCAAAATACAGATTTATAAATGTTTTTATGCAATGCTAAATAATATTTTATGTTATTTAAAATACTAATTTCGAAGTAAATATTTTTTGCGGGACGGTTTAAATATAAAATTCTTCACTTCGGAAAAAAACAATAAACCATCGTTTAAAGTAATAAAAACAAGACATGTCCTTACTCTCTGTTATCAGAGAGTAGGAAGTAAGTAGTCATCTAGGTAAAAAGGTATGGATCATTGAACCAAGAGTATCAATCCCATCTTAATGTAATATACTATTTATTTATAATTATGTAAAAAAATATTAACATACTTTTTATCGTGATTGTATTATTAAATCATTATGACCAAAACGATTATTCAGCCTACAAATTTAATCGACGTTTTTGGAATTAATACCAGTCAACAATCAGGTTAATTGACGCGTGACCCCATCAACCTGCATAAAATGGTGTCAAAATAAAATACATAATTACGAAATTTGATTTTCCAAATAATAATCAATTGAAAAAATCAAGTCGCAAATATTGACAGACCGCCAGCCAAATGAAAATTCTGTTTAAAAAAAAAAAGAATTGCCATGACCTCGCTACAATACAATTATTTTTGTGTCCTACTCAGTTGAGTAGGACACAAAACAGGCACAGGCACAGGCAAACAGGGGCAGGCTGTGCTGGAGTCAATGGAGATGGTGGTAATCAAGCTTTAAAAATCCCTTTCGGGACCACGGAGATGGAGGTAGGTCTCACCGGATAAAAGTAGTGGATAGGCGAACTTCAGTTGTACGAACTTGTATCAAACATGCGAGCTGCTGTGCGATCCGCGTGCCAACTCGCGTACCTCAACCGGCCGTACCCTTGCGCAGCGAGAGTGTATACTGAATCCCTCTTTATACTGTACCGTAAGAGTTGCTCATATCAAAAATGGTTTCAAACGAAATTGTAGGAAAATTATAAACCAAAAATTTACACATTGAATGGATTTGATCCTGTGGATGATGAAGGGAGGTATGATTATTTGAATTTGGAAAAACCACTTTTTCTTACCCATAGGACAAAGGTTAATGCTATCAAAAAAAATTACTTAGGTAAGTTTTAGACCCTTATCTAAGAAAATAAAATAAAATTTAAATGAATTCGATATCTTTTTTACTAAGAAATTTATAGTAAAATTTCACTTTTTCGACCCCTTCCCCTGGTTTGATTTTGCCCATTAGCGAACTCGACTAAGATTTTGTGCCCTTAAATTTTATGTATCAATTTGACAGTAATTGGTATAAAATTACGGCAGTTATTGTGCCCAAAAGAAAGTGATATAGATAAATAGATAGATAGATAGACGGATAGATAGATTATAATCTTTAATACTGAGGGTGGTTTTGGGTTCTAAGAGATGTGAAACGCGAACATATGTCGAAATTTTCCGAAAGTCATAACATGGTACCCATTCCAATAGGTAACTTTCTAATGATATCTACCTAAAATGGTATCACCATGTGCGTATTCAATCTCGCGACCTTTGGACCAATAGTCCAATGCCTTAACCACTAAACTACCAAGATCTCTAATTGGATGCACAGGAAGCATGGGCGAGATTTTAATGAGTTTGGTAAATAATAATGGCGAGTTTATGAAAATAAGATAGAAAAGCTATTTTTGTTTATAAAATAGTTAAATATAGTAAACTATGTACTTTAAAAATATTAACAATAAGGCAAAGTATTTACATAAATATTTTTTTATAACATAAATAGGAATTATATCAAGCTTATGTGTTATTTACGTAAATAAATTTATTTAAATAAGCTCATAAGATGTATTTCCTTTTGTTTCTTCATTTATTTTCATTTTTATTTCTCTAAATTAGTTGCGTTTTCAGCTAGGCGAATAATAAATGGATGCTCTACACAGAACAGGAATTCCTAGTGTGCGGAGCAAAGCACGCATACTCGTATTTATACAAAGTCCAATAGATAGTTTTAGTTTTCAGTTATTTTAATGCGTATGTTATGAATACATGTTTTGTTATGAATAAAATAAATTATTATTATTATTCCTGCATTCTTGCAGGAATGTAGAGGTGTCTGTATCTATCACCTGTTGACTTTTGGCTGGAAATTACAAGTATTAACTTTATTAAAAGACCAGTTACTTATCTATTCTCTATACGAAACAAATAGACAATTATTATATGTTTTAAATATTTAATTTTTAAAAGATTTTTGTCAATAAATAATTTTCTAAAGTTTTTTTTTGTAAATGCATACTGCACATGTATACATGTGTACATATGTATATCTATATATAAATAGACTTTAAAAATTAAGATATAAAATATTCGTAGACAAACAGGTTGCTGTATCTATCAAATCAAAAACTGTTACCATTTTATACTAATTGTTCATTTGTGCACGGATTAGCAGAATCCCACTATTATACTTTGTGGATTTTTTTCTAAAGAGCCACAAAGTAAAGATCGCGTTACACTATCACTTCACATTTTTTTTTTAAACAATTTTTATGACCTGGGTCATTTACATTTATTTTGGGCCCTACTCAACTAGGTCAAATGTGCTTGTTCTTGAGTCAGGGGAGATGTTTATGAAATAACCAAGTTTGAACAACGACTTCGAAACTAACAATCTTCTTAAATTAATATTAAACACCCCAAAAGATTAAAAATCTTGCTATTTTGTTGATAAGATATTCTGAAACTAGCGTCAATCCCTAACACTAGCTTTATCTTTAGTTCTAGGTACAAGATTTAATACATATATGTTTTAGATCTATGGGAGATGATGCCTCACCCGCCCGTGTTTGAACTTAAACGTATATATTTCCTAATCAAAAAACTTTTTCATTCTATCCTGTTTACTAAAAATATTTATCAGAATAATCAATCTTTTTTATGTTCGAAAAGTATATTAGAATACTACTAGCCTTTGCAATTAGGTCATATTTGCCCTCATTGCTCACCAAAAAGTTGAGGAAACCGGATGTTGTATCATATACCTACACAGCCAACAATTGTGACACCATGTATGCGTGTCTACCAACACCTAATATAATATAGCCGTTTGATGTATCTTTCCCACTGATTTACAAACTTGTCTTAAGCTGAGAATGAATCTGATCAGACTATAACTAGAGATTCATTTCCTTGCAAAAACGATGGACTTGCATTCAAATGCATTGCATCAAATGCATCTGAGATTTCTATTAGGCAATTGTTGCTTGTATTAAATAACGAAAATATTATGTTGAGCTGTTATTATACCGTAGGTATACCTATACTAAATAAACCACCGTAGGTATACCTATACTAAATAAACGATAGCGGTATATCTCTAATCGCTGTATATGGCAGGTGCCGTTTCCGGGTAAAACCGTTACCATCTTAATGCATTTCTATTTATAATTAAAAGTCGAATTCATGAAAGGCATAGATTAATCGTCGTTTTTTTTTCATTTTAGTTCAATTTTGACATTTGATTGTTTTTGTGAATAGTGCGCTAGTGAATTGGAAGTATATTTGACGGATTTGACAGTAAATAATTCGAGTTTTATTTACAAAAGCTATATCAATATATTATTATAAAAAATCAAACATTTTCATAGTTTTGTACATATTGTTAGCCAATTACAAGAAATTATTATATTACAATAGGGAACTAATAAAAATATGAGCGCATGTGTGAGAGTCAAATTTGTCTCTCTTACGATATCTTAGCGATAGATTAATACATATTTCTAGCTTCTTGACTAAGTCGCCGTTGAAACTCAACATCAACGGTAAAAATGAGCCCAGGTTCGACCTGTTTTGTAAGTATCGAACCAAATTTCTGAGTCTGAAGCATTTTATTACTGAATGCCTAAATAACTAAAAAACGCACTTACTATATCAGAATTTTTGCCGAACATTTTTTGTTCGTTTAGAACATTTGAGTTTTCATTTTCATCAAGTTCATCGGTCACACTGACAGATTTAATTTTCCATGTGCAATTAGTTTCGCCCGTTTTTATCCTAAAAAAAAAAATGTAGGAAAAACAATTATATAAGTACATTATTTTTGTAAAGTTACAGTTACCAGAAGCAAGTTTTATTCAAAATATTACAAATGAAAGCTTCATGGTTTTTTGATCTTTCAAAAAATAATGGATCATGTGTTAAAGAAAAAAGATCTTAGGTACCTACAAATTAATAACTATGTTAGCATTTTTTTTACACGCCGTGTCCCAACCATTCTTGATAAAAAAAAACAGTTAACTGGTCCGCGATTTCAGATACTATCTGTACAGACAGTATATCAAAATTCATCATAGTTTATGAGAATAAACATGTAAACTTTACGTGATAATATTAAACGGTTCTTGTAATAAATCGTCTTTGTTAAGCACTAATGCTAATGCATTGTCATAAACGTCCGGCCAGTCGCCGCATTATTCGTTGCGAGGTCAACAACGTGTAATGCGGTCAAGGTTACCTAATCGATTCCACGCGTCGCGCCACTTACTGACCGAAAAGACTGGTAATTTACATGACCTTGTTAAAAGAAATAATAAATATTTTTAAACGTAATGGTGAACACAAACAAAAAAAGTAACACGGAACAAATTAGCAAAATTTTATTTGACAATGACAACCGTGAGAGTTTAAAATCAGTTATTTTTTTATGCGTATTAATTTAACTCAAAATGCTTGAAGTAAAGCTTCGAATGCCTTTGACTGTACATATAATTTGGGTAACCTTTTTATTGGCGGCAAATAAATGGGATCCGATTCATCTTCGATCTTAATTCCCTCTACATAGAGGGAACACAGGGGAGGGTTAAACATTTAACTCCATAATACTTCTATCCAGAGTGTTTTCACCCGACGAGTAGTCGAGCTTTCGGGAAAAATCTCCCGATTCCGTTTTGACGAAATCGCCGTCGCCAAATTCACCGCTAGCAGACGCGGACATTTTTTTTTAACTTAGTTATTACAATTAAACAATTAGTTAACTTTGTAAAGTTAACTAATTGTCTGGCTTCCGCTATGATGTGTAGATTAATCTGGAATTTAAAAAAACTGCGTCATAATTGTGAAATTAGGATATGTTTGTGCCGACGTTCATATTAAAAAAAAATTGCAGTAAGTTGGGCCATATGTCAGCAATAACGCGCCGAATATTCTCTTCCAAGGCGTTAATCGTGTCCGGCTTATCTGCGTAGACAAGCGACATCACATAACCCCACAAAAAATAGTCCAGCGGTGTTAAATCGCACGATCTTGGAGGCCACGCCACAGGCCCACGACGCGATTTGGTGATTTTTTCTAAATTTGCACTATTTGAAAACGTTATTCAGGAGTAAGTCTATTCATTATGAAATGGCAAACCAAACTGAGCATAAATCAAGTGACAGCTGTCAAAAACACCAACTACGAAAAAAGTTGTGCCAGATTGAAAACCACGGCCCTAAAAAAAACACTCTATATATATTAGTAGGCAGTTTACATGAGCCTGTCGACTCGTCTACCAGATACTCACTAGTATAGACAATATCTAGCAACATGCATCACTCGAGCATGCATGCATTATTTGCATCGCTCGAGTGTAATGCATGCTGGTTTAAATACAGCGCCGTATTTTACGAAAGCCTCCGACTCTCACCCTAAGCCAATTGCGCGTCTTGCGAAATACGGTCAAACCATGATAATTTATACCCGAATTTATCTTCTGCACTAATCCAAAGGTTGTCACGACCGGCCAGTCGATTTTGTTCAGACCTCTGTTGGCATAGTCGTTATAGTCGACGATTTGTCTATAGATGGCCTCATCTGGACAACAGACTATTGGATCTTCGCCGTACGTCGAACACAATTCCACGCTTTTATACGTTTGGCTAAACAATGAATAATAAAGGAATAATTAGATAATGATAAATATTAGCTACCTTAAAATTAATATAGAATTATTTGTGAATATGTAATTTATTTAGTAAAACGAACGGTCTATTTGAAAGGGAAGTTAAAAATTGTGAATTTTTATTTAAACAGGCGTAAATCATGTTATAGAATAGTTTAGTGTTTATATTGTATTTAAATAATCAAAGGAACTAATAATTCTTATGCAACGACAACGCTAGAGGTCACTCAAGCAGTAACTGAAAATTTGAGCTTTCCTGTGATCTTTAGCACAAAACCACGGACCAAACTAGTATAGGTACATTATATTCTTTTTTGTATTTTTGTTTAAATTTAAAATCAATTAATTTTGTTTAAAGTTAAATCTTACTTAAATTCGTTTGTTATATTTTGATATTATTCTTATTAATTTGTAATTATCTTTATTAGTCGATTGGGTTAGTCTAATTTAAGGATTATATTCTTCAATTTATATTGTAATTATTTCAATTTCATGTACAATGTCTGTTGGGTAACCAGAATAAATAAATAAATAACCACAATGAATTCTGATAAATCGTTATTACAAACAAGACTCGAAATCGCAGGGCCAATTAGCTGAATGTTCTATCAGGAACGGTCATGAAACACGGCGTATATTTAAAAAAAAATGCTGTAACCCTAGTCTTATACAATTAATTTGGGCCCTTCGCAACTAAGCTAAATTTTGCTTTCGCTAGAGTCGGGGCAGATGATAGTTATGAAATGGTATGATAAAAATAATCTAAAAATAATAAATGTTTGAGAAACACCCTCAGTAGTTAGGAATCTGAATGGTGTGAACTCTCTAATGAAAAACACAGCGATAATGGTCACAGTGTACAGATACACTAAGGCTTTTTTTGTACTTTTAATGTAATTAGAAAACTGTATTTAATTAAGTTAATGGGTAGTAAACACAAAGTGACATTACAGGGTTTTTTGTTTGAGTTGAAATAAAAGCTACATAGATCCGTTAACGTTACGTGGAGTTTTCTTAGACCAAAGATATGTAAATATAAATCAGAGCACGGATTTCAAATATTTCATAGATGAAATATGTTTTATTTCAATCTTCAAATATATAGATGTGTATTGATTTTCCGAATTATTAATTTTTGTGTATTAATAAAAAAATATTTGTGGTATAGCGTTACGTTAATACTTTTTAAGAACAAAATATAATATTAAATTCATAAATCTGGTTTATAAGTATAATGCAACCCGTTTGTAAGACTCAGGAAAGGTTCAGGATCGGGAACGCTTAAAATCTCTCTGCCGGTGCATAGTAACTTTTAAACCGTCGACATCGTGAATTTTTTAATTATATCCGTGTCAAATAAAGATACATAGTTTAGCATTCGTAAGTATTTGCAGATAAATTTCAGATGAATTTTGTCAAGACGGCATATAAAAAATCAACGTAGTTTCAAAGAAAAACAATATTATAGTTTCTATTCCAATAGTTAATTTGCCTGGGCGAAACCAGCCATACTAAGCTCGCTCCTCGAACAAGTGTGATGCCATCCGCTATTCGGGTTTTGTATAGCAAGGACACTCTCCCGTCACGTGAATGCATTTACAGTTACCTCGCTCCGCTCCTAGGGAGAGTGTGTATGTACGGCGATAACGTTACTGGTCGAATGGATATCGGTGTAGGAAGAAGGTATAAGGCCTGGAGGGTAGGGGCTGTAAGAACAGCGGGCGGCCTTGCCAAGGTCAACCGGCTTTTAATAATATTAAATTGATTTACAAAAAAAACATTAAAAAAATAATATATTTGTGGATGAAATATTTTCGGATTTTTTATATAACTTTTTACTCTTAGTAGGAAACATAAACTCAGGAAAACCTATATATATATTTTTGAGGTAAACCTCATTCTTCTTAAAAGAGGCATTGTTACAAACTGTTTATTTGTGTTAGTTTCGACAGCAAACTTATTTTTTTTTATTTATTTAGTTTTTTATTGTAATCTGTCTTGTACCGACCTTCAATTTCTTTTCTCACAGTTTTTATGGCGAAATCATAAGTCATGGCAAAGTCTTTTGTTTTGTTGGCTTTATAATTATTCGAAGCGCTTTGGACTGAAAATATTCCAATAATTCAATTGGCTGATGTACAAGGGTTGCTATTTATGAATCCAGAACTGGCCACTCACAGAACAACATTTATAAAGTAATTACTACATTTTAAAATGGAACTCTTTGGCTTGCCATTGCTTTACCATTGTGGCGGCATTTTAAAAATTGCCTGTCTTCATCGCCATTGATTAGCCTAGTGGACTTTGGGGATGAAAACCCATCGAAAACCACTTTGTATCACTGGCGGCGGTCTAAGCTCACGGACGAATTTAAAGAAGGTCGCCCTAAATCGGTTGTTGTACCACAAAATATTGATGCTGTGCGGGAACTAATAATGCAAGATCGTCATGTTACATATCGCGAGATACTGGCGTTCCTGGGCATAAGTATGACGAGCATGCATAAATTACATGAACATTATCATTAATTTTGTTCACGAACCTATGAATGTGTTCAACAGTTCTACACTTTGGCCTGAAACCGAACCGGTGGTCTGGAGATGGCACTTTAGATGGGATTGGTAGGGAACTAATATATTTCTAGGTTTGGGTATCATTATTATTTGAGCTACCTTCCATTGCATTGGAACTGATCCTCGTATTGTATTGATGCGTTAGGAAGATAATGCCTTCTTCGAGTAAGCTCTATTAGGATTTTACCCGTAATGAGGTAATATCTTGAGGTCTTTATGATCTATTTTTTTATAGCATTCTTAATTTCACTTTTATTGAATTTTCTTATCTAGTTTGCCTAAGAGCTCGCTAACTTTCTATACTTTGGTAGATTCTACATTGGCGTCAGGTGCAAAAACTTCTTTTAAGTATTTTTTCATATGGAATAGATTGTAACAGCTGTAAATAAAGTGCACGTTGCGCAGAGCTATTTTTTTTACTTAAGTGCGTTATAAAAATGACATCTGCCAGCATGTTGCTTTTGGGTTGTCAATTAACAGCGCTTGGAAAATATAAAAAATCAAGAATGGCTATGAGACCCTGTACCTATCATATAATATTAACTGCTTCTGTACATTGTTTAGTAGTAGGTTTATTTAACCAAGGCGTCATTAATGGTATCTTCCCTCCCAGGTTACTTACGCTGCGGTGCCAACTTGTTATGGGTTGCTTCATTTCCTATTTCCACTTATACCTGCGGCACTTTTAGTCTATTCGATTTGCATTTTGGATGGCCATAGATTCTGAAAGTGGATTTTTTCTTATTCATTTTATTTTATTTAAATTCGTTAAAAAAAAATATTTTAATATTTTTCTTTTTTACCTCTATCTATATTAGTCAGTTGTGCTACTCTAGTTTAGGAATGTATAGGTATTTCAATTTATATTGTCTTTACGTCATTACCTGTATTGTGTACAATTTCTGTTGGGTAACCAGAATAAATAAATAAAGGCTATGACTTAAGCGGGTAGCAACATAATAGAGTTTTGTTCAGCATAAAAATACATTTTCGAGCCGTGAAATTATTGAATGAGCAGCAAGTAAAACGAAAATGGTTTGCATTCTGTCATTAGGAGACCTAAAAAACAATATTAGGTGCAGAAATATAAAACGTTCTAAATAATTATGTGATTATCACAATATAGTCTGCAGTTTATTACATTTCGGCCTTGGGCTTATTTGGATTTTACATATAATACATGTTAAAATAAAATAAGGAATAAATAAATAAATATGTACCAAAAATGCTCGACAGCTCTCTAACAACTAACTCGTTTAGGTTTGGTTCGAATTTCAGTGATGAATATTGAAGAGGATGACACAAAAATGACAAACGTTTCCCTACAACCCACACCTCCTCCTCCTACTCGGTTTCCTCGGTTATTATACGCTGTGCACTCTCCTAAACAGCACACGCTGGTAGTTCTCCAATTTCTCAAACTATGCAAAGCTATGACCAAGTTGAGGAGTTGGGTCATTGCGGCACTCGGCGACTTTGTAAGTATGTATAAAAGATGAGATTAAAAAAAATATATATCAACATATATATTTTTACCTCAAAAATATATATAGTTATACTCAACAGTATAACTATATATATTTTTGAGGTATAACAGAATTTCCAGTAACCAAACCTCTTATCTAGTCTGGTTCCATTATATAAATAGTCAAAATACCTTATTTAAGTAAGATTAAGTTAAAATTATTTTAAAAATGTATTTCTATAAATTAATATAGGATAATGGTATAGACAGACCAGGGAAAGAAATATAAAGTTTTTATTATAAATATTGGAAAAAAAAAATAAAAAACAAATCCTATTTGGCTATATCAATTTTATTTATATGATCTTGATATTTTACTTAGCACACACAGATAAATGCTATCAATATAAAATTATAAATACCTTTAGAATAAAAATCAGTCCATTTCATAAGATCCTAAGAAAAATATCCTAAACTTATGCTATATTTAAATTGAGAAAAAATTGACCATAGTGTTCATGTTTGATAAAATAATTTTACTGTATTTTAGGAACACTACAATAGTCTAAAATCACATGTAATTAACAACATTTTCGTCTTTTTCATGGCACATGGAGATTAATCATGATATTAGAAAGGCACTAAATCCTTTTCTGAAAAAACTTTATAAAACTTTGACTTTATAAAAGAATCTGACTTTGTGAGTCAATCGAGAAGTATCAAATTACATAACTTCTACCATGCACATAACAAAACTTATTAATTCAGCCTGAGGATAGTCGGCTTCAGGCTGTATTATCCTTAGGCCGACAATGAAGATAAATGCCTTGTATTCACCAAAAAAAGGACAAATACGATTCATCCATTTTCACTGTCTTCTTAAAACTATGGTGCTACCGCTGATTCTTATATATAACATTCTTAATCTTTGTTAAAAAAATGCACACATACATAAACGATGTACAAAAATGGAAAATTTAGGAATAATTAAAAAAAATGCTTAAATATTAACAAATAAAATGACATTACCAAACTGTCAGCGCCCAAATAAAATCACGAAAGCCTGTTAGAGTGGCACAAATTATATAATTTGTAAGCGAAATCTGTAATATGTAATGTAATGTGAGTGTTAGTGTAATTTATTCTGATGTGTGTGTTTGTGTCTAATGTGTGTAATGTGATGTAATAATCTGTAATCTGTGTGTATATATATGTATAATGAAGTGATGTAAGAATGAAGGTATATATGTGTGTATGTATGTGTATCTAATGTGTGTGATGTGATGTAATAATCTGTAATATGTGTGATGGGAAACACTTTCCTTTTAATATAATCGACCAAAAAATTGGAATCGCAAGAAATGCTGAAGATAATTTAATTGCCAAAGTTTCTCATTTGGAATTTGAAATTTTAGACATTTCATGTTGAAAACGTAAACCATTACTGTAAAACATGAAATTTCATACTTAGTTCGTGTGCATTTTTGTTTTATAAAAAATTACTTAGTTCACTTTACTTAGTTCTATAACTTATGCTCTTTTAAACGAGTTTTTATTTAGGTCCTTTAAAATATATTATTTTGACGTTTAATAAAAGTGTCGCTGATCACTACAACATTATCTATTTTTCTTGTTTTGTCTATTTTTTTCGGTTCGAACAATTTAACTAGTTACCTAGAAAAAAAGATTATCTTTTTTTAAAAATTTAAAGACAAAAAAATATACATTAAAGAATATCACTTTACGGGATTTCGCTTATCCGTTGAAAAACTCTCTAGGACACTACCTATACCGTAACGATAGGTCCTAAGAAAGTCAAACTTTTACTAATATATGAATAATTTCTATAAAAACAAATACCTTTAATATTTGTGACATGATTTAAACTATGATGCCTTAGAAAGTAGTAAACTTGATATTTATTTTCACGCACTGGCCATATAATATAAAAGTGATGTAATAAAAGAGTATCTAAAAGTGGTGTAATTTTATGGATTGTTTATCACATTTTCTAGGAGTGTCAAAATAATATTTAAAGATATAAAAATAAAGATTAAATTTAGCCATGCATTTCTTAAGTTTCACTACTGAGAGGGACAGATCTAATACAAAGGACATCTAATACTGAGAGGGACAAATCTAATAAAATCAAATTTTAATAGAAAAATCAACAGGACTTAAAAATTTTAGCTAGAAGTTTCCTTTAGCAATAGTTTGTGATTTTAAAAGTGGCATTTTACAATAAAATAATTTTGCCAAGGATTCTAAAAAAGGTGTTTTAGACAACTTGTCCTTACTAGCTATTTCTGAGTTCCATGAAAAAACTATCCTTTGTTTACTTAAATCGACTTAATTTTCTTAAAAGTTATTTTAAAAACTATCTTTAAAGTTATGATTCATTGATGCGGCAATCCCATGAAAGTTGAAAAATCCCATAAAACCGTGAAATGAATTCTAGCGGTTCTCAATCTTTTTTTTGCGACCTACTAATGTATTATTAGACACAAATCCGAATGGTCTGTTTATTGATCAGTCGTTTATCACTGAACTATTAAAAAAATAATTTGTCAGTGTGGAGTAATTTCAACAGGTAAGTTCCTATGCACACAAGCTCACATAAGAGCTTATCACCATCATTCAAATATTCTTAATGTTGCACTACACAAATAACTTTCTCAAACTGAGAGTAAAGAATAAAATATTAGTACCTAATGTGTACTCTGCTAAAAAGTTTTGCATACCACAGTTTGAGATCCAAGTTTGAGACCAAGTGAAACTAAATAAATAGAATTATACATAAAAATGAGTACATCAATAAACGGAAACAACTTATATTGGATAAAAGGGTGATTTTATCAAGGCAGTATATATTCTTTCTGATGTCTCCAAACATTAATTTCACAAAATTTACTATGAGTATAAAATGAGTTTAAAATGGCAAGAGAAAATATATTTTTATATATTTTCGCTTGTGAAACGGTAATATGTCGTAAATCTCAAATTTGGTCAAAATTATTTATTGAGGATTTGGTTAGAAAACTATAGCGGGCATGCCTATTCAAAATATTATGATCATCAAATAAGTTTTCTACCTTTACATGAAAAAAAACATAATGTTCTATATTATATAATTTCATAGAAATGATCATATTACGATTAATTTCATTAGAAACTGTGATCGTGTGGAAGGGATGCAACATTTTTAATTATATCATGGTATACTTTTAGTACGAGCCATATCCTAAAAATTATGGGTTGCAACATATTAGTGTTTCACACGCTCTTCCCCCTACCCCTCACGCTCTTTCCCCCTACTATAAAATTGTGATAGCTGTAATCTCATATTATAATTGCTGTAATGCTAGTTGAATTCGACTAAAACTATTCAGTTTGCTAGTCATAGTAGTAGTATCATAAGCATTTACCACGTGTTTACATAAAATATTATTTTCCGTGTTTTAATATGAAAAAAATTTAAACGATTTGTTTTCAATTTTTTTTCTTTTAATAGCTTTTATTCATAGCTTTGCAGATGCCATGCATTTATATTCATTGAGCCATTTCATGTTATTACGTGGGTAGAGCAGTTGTTCTAAGGGCCGATTGCAATAACAAACTGACGGATGGATTTTGCATACAAGGCGTCATTTTTTCAACTAACGGATTGTTTTCGAAAACATGCGACTAGTTCAAAATAAAACCATCCTTCTGTCATTCGTTCAAAATAAAATCAGCTGTCATTCGATATGACGCTTCATGCAAAATAAAATAAAATGGATTTCAATAACAGATTTTTGGATTTTTTAATTCTAAGGGTTGAATTCGAATGAAGTGTTCATAGTTATATTGTACTTCTTAAGAGTTGCAATATTATATTTTCTATAAATAAACAAATAAATTGCTGGTCATTGAATGTTAATCATTGAACTGTCAGTTCACAATCCAACTGGATCTAATTGGTTGACCACTCCGATGCGTCATACAAAATGACACAAAATCGATTTCAATAACATATAATGGATTTATTTTAAATGAAGTGTTATTTTGCTGTCCATTGAATTGCGCTCATTAAAATTTGATAGTCGATTTAATATCGATGAAATTGATATTACTTTTGGTGTTAAAAAATTGTATCTAATAAATCATACTTACACTCTAAAGTTTTTTTATATTTTAAGTTAAGTTTTTTATATTAACAAGGTTTATTAGTGAAAAGATATTTGAATATATCGCTGTGTACTTGAATAAATAAAATAAATTATTTTGGAAAAAGATGTTTTTTTTTTCTATTTTTGAAATCCAATATGACATCATTGGTTGGACCAAACCAATACTTTTACTAGCAGACTAACCCTATTGGTATTGGTTTGTTATTGAAATAGGCCCTAAATATGTCAAATTATAATTAAATATTTCTAATAAATAAATCTAAATCTATTAATTGTAAATGTTGACATATTCAATCGTGCTAATTGTAAGCCAAGAAACACATAATAGATATAATATCTTAATATAAATAAATAAAGTTAAATAAAGTCCTCTTAGTAAAAGTTCATAATAATGGCAATAGGCATTGAGTGATTTTAAATTACACATTAAAAATAAATCATTTATTCATTTTAATACTTATTTATATTTTTTAATATTAAAAAGTGAGAGCTCAACAAATGTTTATTGGCTTCAATCAGTCTAACTATATATATTTTTTTGAGGTTGCTGCTTCCAAACACAAATCCATACTGTTAAGGTTATAATGTTAATATTACCAAAATTACCAAAAACTGTATGTTTGAAGTGTAAACATCATGTATTAAAATGTAATATAAAAGGCTTATATAATAGGACTTGTTTTATATAGCACCAAGAGAAGGTAGAGGAGCAACTTTCTATTTGCCCCTTTCATTTTCTTCCCTTTCTATTTTTTCTGTCATTCATTGATTAAGTAAGGTTTTTAAAAGGGATGTATTTTTTGTCAGTTTTTCAGTGGTATATATTGAAAAAAATAAATTTGGAAGTTGATGGTACAATGCTGTCATTAAAAGCCAGTGGTGTGTTGGGATTTAAGTTGTAAAGTATGATGACATCTCTGTCTAGTTGTTTGCGACGGTGGTAATATATCAGAATATTCTTTGTGGAAGGGGGGGGGGGGGGGTCAATGCCCTTGCCCTGAGAGGGATTAAAATTAAATGCCAATAGAACCCCTGGACTCCAATGAAAATATGGAGGGATCACTCTCGGAAATGGAGTGTATGCTATATTTTGGCCAAACTACAATCACATCCGTTACAAAATAGTGTTACAATAATTATGTTTTTAATGAAATTGTAGGCATCAAATATTACCATTTATATACATATCCAGTATCCATATTCATACTTCAAAGTGAATTTTGTCATTTCTTTTTTTACTTTTACCTATTTAGAAAGCAGCAAAGTCGCAAATGCTCCCGTTTAGTTTTTTTCTGTATATCAATTTGGTCACACAATTTAAGTAAACAAAAAAATACTTTTATAATTACTAAAATCTTTATAAAAATACCCATTTCCCGACAAACATAGGTTTTGATGAGTTCTTTCATAATAACAAATAATTTAATACTCAATTTTAACAGCATTGTACAGCATTTGGATGAAGGTTTTAAGCAAAGACAATTCTCTTAACAAATGACTATAAATACGCTAATGGCAAATGATGTATAATGGCTGCCATAGAAATTCAATTCCGCCATGTTGAAGGCTATTTTAAATTTATCACCATGAAAATGTTTGACTCAAATTCCAAGTACATATGGTTTCGGTAAGAAATGATAATAATTTAATCATAAATAGTAATTAATGCTTTGATCTTAATTTTTAGATTGATTAAAAGAGATATAAATAATTTCTCAAACGAAACAAATGATTATATGCGTTACATACTCAATTTCCTATCAAGGCGATTTGTTACATTCTTGTGTTTCACATTTATTATTATTATTAAATCAATAAATATAACATTTAAGAGCTAGATCCAGTAATACTGTTGAGTTTAGTAGGTAAAGAAAACTTATCATGTAACAACTCGCAGCTTACGCATGGAACACAGAAAAGAATCAAATCACTCGCAAACACTGCGACATGTCATAACCCACATTTTTTTAATCGATTCGGCTAGAAAAATTTACGGGCATACTATGCAAAATGTTGTAAGCCTTGTGTAAGTAGTTTTTATTTAAATAAGGAAAACAAAATGTCGTAACCCATTTCAGTTCAAAACATTTTTTTTTAAAATGCCTCAAATTAAATTTTGCACTTCTTATTTCTTTAATTTTGGAGCAGCATCTATTCATTGCAAAACATCGTAACCCTCATTCTTTTGTACCACACATTCTTGCAAAATGTCATATGAAACATATTTTACATAAAAAAATGATTCAATTGATGATTGATCGGTAAATCATTCATAAATCATTTCTAATAATTTAATCCTGCATTCGAGTTGAAAATTATTTTCGTTTCCATTTGAGATAGTTTTATGTGCATACTGTAAAATTTTTTTTTTTATGGGTTACGATATGTTGCTGTGTTGTAAGCTAAATTTTGACCTACAAAGCTCATTCCATTCGCGAATTGTTATGAAAAGAAAAGAATTGAATCCCATGTTTCGTTTTCTCAATATAGTTTTTTTTAATGGAAGGATCATATAATATTGAAACAATGTTTTATATTTTATCCAAATTAAACAGTATGTTAGCTTTTATGACTAGTTTCATGTCCAAAGTGAAAACTTGAAACCTATTTTCAGTTACAGCTGAAAATATCCATGATAGTCAGATGTCAAGTTTGCAGAATATGTGTACCTCAAAATGCAATATTTTCTAACTAAAAATAGTAATCTAGTCATGTATGAAAATAACAATTTAGAAAGTTGTCACTTTTCCTAATTTCAATCCGAGTATTCGTTTTTTCTTTTTAGCCCCCAGTTTTAGTAGCAGATTGCGGGCCTCAGCGAGCGATTGACCATCGTTAAAGACTGTGTTGTCCTCAGCCTCTCCAGATACGAATCCACTCTCTGGCCTAGATAGAGCTGGTGCGGGCGGCAACAACGAAAACCAACGGTCGATCTTTGCACTTGATGAAAGCTGTGAAGAATTAAAATACAATATTTATTCACTGAAGACTTGAAATATTATGTTTAACAAACATGCATCTAAATACCGCAGTCGCTTGTCGTACCGCAAGCTGCAGCATGTATTGGAGCGAAGTAGGGAATAGGGATTTTATGTGACAAATTAAATAAAAATAAAGATTTTAAGTAATAAAACATTTATTGAACAAAGTTAAATAATATGAAGCAAGAGTTGAATATGGTTATTGGCAACTAAGAGAAATTATCGGATCCAATTCTTTTCCTATTAGTTTTTCTTTTATATAAAATTTTTAGATTTTCAAATTTGATTTTCGTTTGAAACCATATACAGAGTATATGACATTTCGCTACTTATTTTGCTGTTTAATAATTACGACCTATTTTTAAAATTTTCACTTCATAAGAACCTAGTTTTTATTTTGCTGTTTAATAATTACCAAAAATTTTGAAAATCAATTGACTAATTGCAAAGATATGTGTATAGGTTCATTTCATCATCGGCGTCATCGCATGGGAGCTTCCCTTGTTTCGCTCACTCGCTCCAATAAATATAATATAATTTCCCATTTAAGTTTTCTAGATCGAAAAAGAGAACCCTTATTTAGAGATTTCATTGCCTCTAACTGTCAAGATCCAATAAACACTTAACTTTTTAGGCTTGAGTTGAAATGTCTTATTTTCTAAAATACATTTATAATTAAATTAATATTAAAGATGATTTAGGTACTGGGAAGTTATCATTTGGACCAAGAAATATCTTAGCAACCTCTAAACTATGACCAATTTCCAAAGGCCAAGTTTCAAAAAGGTTAAAAGCTTTTAAAGCCGCATTAAAGGAAGGTTGAAATAAAGATTTTGACGAAAGGAATGTTCATCATCAATGATCAACACATAGTATAGGGTCTATATTTTAGAGGTGTGGTTTTCAAGAAGAGATAAAACGCATATAATTTGATGTTATGGCTAAGAATTTAGTTTTATTATAAAGATAAGGGTTTGCCATTATGTTTTAAAAATGATTTCGGGTAAGTGGCCGCAGCGGCTGACTCGAACAAATTCCAGCCGAGAGGCCCAATTTTCAACCACTTTTTGCAGCAAGTTGGCCGTATGTCAGCAATAACGCGCCGAATATTCTCTTCCAAGGCGTTAATCGTGTCCGGCTTATCTGCGTAGACAAGCGACTTCACATAACCCCACAAAAAATAGTCCAGCGGTGTTAAATCGCACGATCTTGGAGGCCACGCCACAGGCCCACGACGTGATTTTTACTTTATTTTAGAGTGATTTAAAAAAAATTTAGAGTGATTTTTTCTAAATTTGCACTATTTGCAAACGTTGTTCAGGAGTAAGTCTATTCATTATGAAATGGCAAACCAAACTGAGCATAAATCAAGTGACAGCTGTCAAAAACACCAACTACGAAAAAAGTAGCGCCAGATTGAAAACCACGCCTCTAAAAAAAACACCCTATATAAGTAACAGTTGTTCGAAGTTCGGCCAAAATACTGTGAGTAGGACGTAAGCGAAAAACCAAGTGGAAAAGAAGATCTTGTAGTATCATTCACTCTAGGATATTAAAGGCTCATACACACACAGGCACAAAATCTCTTATCACAGTGCTCGAAATCTTGGCCATCGCTGATCAAATATATATATATATATATATATATATAGATTTGATGATATAATATTTTTTAAGCTTTCGCCATTCGGCGTCGTCAGAAAATATATGAGATATATATATATATATATATATATATATATATATATATATATATATTTTACACATAGGAACACAGAACAAAATAAAAAATATGTATTACCTTTTTAGAAAAGCCGGTGGATAAAATTCTGTTAAACAAAAATATATTCATGTAGGTAGTAAATCAGCAATGCATGGTTTATCATGTATCAAGTTTTAAATGATGGGTATAAAGGAAAACTAATGACTTACTTGCTTTAAATACTTATGTATTATTTCAGTTCTAATAATATAATTTACAGTCATCTTAAAACTAAATATTTGCGATTAATGTAATACAATTTATTTTATATAACTAGAGTTTAATGATTTGGAATCAATCTGATATTTCAGTACATGAAATAAATACTAAACGCCAAAAGTTTATATATTATTACATTACTAATATATGTATATCAATATGTTGGCACTGATAGATAATAATATCTGATACTTGATACGATAATTTCATATTACGTTTATTTAGTATCATTACAAAAAAATTTAAGGTATGGGCATAAATGATACAATATTCAATAATAAAATGATAAAAAAATATTTTTTATTATTTTTATAGGGTTTTTCTTAGGTCTTTTTTACTCACACTGTAACATTTTATAAATAACCTTTCTTAGAACAGATCACTCTAGTTAGAAAGATAACAGGCCTCAAATTGTCCAACATGATTGGTATCTAAGTATTCGATTTTCTATATTGGGATATTTGTATTTTTTTTAATATTTACATTAAATAAAACTGAACAATATGTTGCCGATACCTTATTTTGTTTAATAAAAACTTTGAATTTGAATATTTTATGCGTATATATCTAACCGAATATAGTAAATTTGTAATATTAGGTATGTAATTGACTAATTTCTGATTTTAATATTTATTGGGTATTTCAAAAAATATGTCAATTAAATTATAGGTCAATATACCGCTTATGCAAAAATCATCTTCAGTCAGTCTGCTAGTTCAGGATATATAGCATATACTCATCAAACAGGCTTGTTATGAAAATTGTCTAAATGTTCGTAATATGTCGAATCACAATGCTCTTCAACATATATTCAATGTTATATGGCAAAGTACCAAATTTTAGAAATATTATGTGCAACCCTTAAAATATCACTTTATCAAGCCCACCCAATGAATGCCCAACCCCCTAAAGAGAATA
Organism: Neomicropteryx cornuta; assembly: GCA_020383195.1. Taxonomy (NCBI): domain Eukaryota; kingdom Metazoa; phylum Arthropoda; class Insecta; order Lepidoptera; family Micropterigidae; genus Neomicropteryx; species Neomicropteryx cornuta. The sequence continues at coordinate 42,894,487 of JAHKQU010000018.1, forward strand.
AAAATAGTAAAATTAAAATGATATGTTGTTTTTGAAAAAGTCACAATGGCTAAATGCCAATATAGTGCGGTAAGAGAGAGACTAAAGGTGTATCTCCAAGCATAAAAAAAAACTTTATTCTGTACCTAACAAATCTTTCATACGTAATGAGGTTGAATAGCCAGTATGCTAAGAAAGAAAATGCATATTTAAGAAATATTCAGCACAAACAACTATACATTACATAACTGTATCAGAGGCTAATTTTTAACTAAGACCGTAGATTAAGGGACCTCTTTCCGAAGAGCTTGTTGTCTGTGTTGGGTGTGGTTATAAATCGTGCTATTTATCTAAAGGCTGTTTAGTTAACTTAAATTCGATGATAAACATAATATTTTCAATTTAAAACAGTGCATCACAAATTGATAAATCAACTTCCCTTTATAGGATAACTTTGAACAATATAATTGTGTCTAAAAAACGTAGTTAAATTTGTATCTTTATGAAATCAACTACGCCACTGTAGTATATTTTCTAGATTCTTGTTTTCAATCAATAAAATTTTTAGTATTGATAAAATATATTTAAAAAAAATACAGATTTTTCTCGGTTACATAAACTTTACATAAAGTAAACATTTACCTTCTCATTTGAAAATTTCACTATATGGATACTTTTAAAAATTTTTGCTGAAATTAATTTTGAAAAAGAAATAAATTTAGGAAACCATCATCCGATATCACACAGCGACACTAGGATAACTGTAATAACTACCATGTTGCAGGGATGGTATTCATTGCTCTGCAACCACACATTTATGTATTAACAAAAGGCAAACTTTCTGAAAATATTTCAGAAGAAAGAATTCAGTAGTTCTCATATTTCTAGTTCAAAATAAAACTTGACGAAATGTTATTGAATGCAGGAAAGCAAAATGACGGAAAACCCGGTTTTTCTACATAGCTTTTTGCTCGCATGTGGCTTGCAAAAATGCCACAATTTAAGTACAAAAAGTAACTTCTAAAACGCTTGTTAATCATTATTTAAACAAAATAATTTCCCGGCAAACATATATTTTAATAAGGTCTTTTTATAGTTTTATATGAAATTTTAACAATGTTGTAAGTTGAAAAATGTGTTTGGATGAAGGTTCTGATCCGGAATGTATGACCCTTTTAAAGAAAGCCTAAAACCTGCAAGTTCAATGAGATCTTGCAATTTTCTAGTACAAAAGTTGTAAGATTTGACAGTTGAGCGAAGCTTTGGTGATTCGAAATGGTCTAATTAAAGGAAGCCCTGCAGAGTATTGATATAATGAGGTCAAGATTAGACAAAGAGCGAAATATTTTCTGTCAATTTTAACAACTTGTACTGTTAAGCAGTTGCTATGGTAATCTTGAATATTACCCAATTCTTTATGTTTTTGTTATTTATTAACTTAAATTAAATGTCTTCAAAACAAAAGTAACTTTGAATTATTATTGCCATATTTATTAATAAGAGAAAAAAAACTTGAAGTGCGCTGAATTAGGTTTACTTTGGTTTAAAGTACCTAAACCTAACTTTATATTGGTGGTGATTTACTACCATGTGCTCTTTGATCTTTCAGAGCTTCTTAAAATTTAAATACATTAGGTCTAAAAATTTGACACATTATTTTGGCTTTAATTGCATAGTAATAGTAAAATAAAACTACTACCCTAAATGAAACAAAATTAATAAAAATATGCCTTTATAAACTAGATTATTAAAATATATTTAAATTAACAAAATATCGAAGTATTTTAAACATGTACAACAAAAAAGAACAGTCATATTGTAAGGTAGTAAACAAATTTAATTAAATTTAAAAAAATAATACTCAGATTGTTATTTATTATATAATCATATTGTTGCTAATATTATTGTATATATTTATTTTATGAATGCTTATTGTATTAAATCCTATAAAAAAAAACTTACATTCTTTTAAAAACAATGTACCTAATTTCACTGTTTCTAATGATATTTAATAACCTTTTTATAATTTCCCTCTTGCGTACCTAATCATTATCGTCTTGAAAGTATAATCACAGATAGTGTAAAAACATCAGGAAATATGAATATTAGCTCACATTAAAAGAATGATATAATACTTAATTAATATTCCTACAAAATACCTTTATAATTGTTATCATGCATTTTTTAAAATAATAATAGTGAGACCACTACTTATATTCGCAAAAAAAAATGACCCTAAATTATTAATTTATTGGTTATGAAAAAGAAATTTCATACAAAAATGTTGCATTTGCTTAGATATTATTGTGACCATAAACCTTCAGAACTACGCAATCACATATAATGGTATTAACTTGTATATATTAGAAAATTAATATGCAACAATAAATAGCTTTAAACTTTTCTTTAAAATGGCATGGTCTTTTTTATGGCTTTGACACATTTATTTTAAAAATTAACTATACTTGCGTTGTTTCGTAGCAGAAGTTAATAAATTTTTAGTTACAGGCTTTTTTTCTATTTAGACAAACTACTATAATTGAATTTATCATCGCAACTATCAAGCTCGATATTAAAATACATTAAGGAGGTACCATCGAAGATTAACCTCATATTACATACAGAACATAAACATAATATCTATGATTATATGTATACCCAGAATTCTATGATATGGTACCTACTTACATATATTATTTAGGGTTTCATTAGAATAATATTTTAGAACTCTTATAAGTTAATTTGAGGATGATAAGAACATAAGGATTATTTTTATTAACATGCATGTGTCACCAAAAAGATATCAAAAGGAGCTCTGAAGAAGGAAAATTAGAAATTTGGAAAAAGTATTGAGCACGCTTACCCAGTACAGGAAAAATATTAACAATAAAGCTGGTACCTTTTATACAAATAAAGGACATGATAGAGGGGAGAATATGCCTTATTAATGCAGATATGTGGGGAACTTAGGAAACAACCGTAGAAAAACCAAAGGTTTTGATAAAATGCCCAAATGTATGAAGAAACTATATGGTTGCTACAAACTATAATGTTTCAATTTATTTTGTTGTATGTCTAGTCCACTGTTGCCTGAGCTGTGTCATCATTTCACTTCTATTGGGAACCTTTTCACTTGTAGTTCTGGTTATAAAAGGGGGGCTGTTAGGTAAACCTCGTCTTATATTACCACTTTCGTCAGTAATCCTAAACGTGACCATGGGCGAGAGGTCATCGTTTATCTCCTCAGTTTCAAGTCTTTGGTTGGATGGAGCATCACCTTGGGTCTCATTGGGGACAATTGGAACAATAACTCTGACTTTTCCATCATGGTCCATTGTGGTTAAAGTACCCAAGTGTGATAATGGTCTTATGAACTGAACTCTATCTTCACTTTGGTACTGAGCATCATCAGGAGTATTATCAACTGATTGATACGTCGGCACGGGGCTGGAACAAAATGAAGATGGCCTCGAAGGCTTCATATTAGAAGGAGATGATGGTGTCAGTTGGTTAGGATTATTGTTGCATTGCGGAAACAAATTACCCACATCATTATTATTTTGGGATTGTATCTGATTCAGATTGCTAAAAAACTGATTTAAATTGGCATAAGTGTTATTAGTAACACTTGGTGGATTGTTGGGGTCATAACTATTATGATTGTACATTTGGGGGTTGCTCATAAAAAGGCCCTGCTGTTCTCTAACTGGAATTGTTGGTAACTGATTAGAGTTTCTTATATCTAAATGTAAGCCAGCGTTGGGAAAAGTTGGATAACTTTGTCGAGAGCTAAGCATTTGGGATGAGTTGTGCAAATCAGACCGGGACAAATTCACATTAAACATATTTTCTTGGGGTGTTTTAGGAGTGGACATTGTTGAATTGGATAAGTCAAGTGAACTGAAAGGCATGTTGTTGTTTTGTTGGAAAGTATTTCTTATCGGTGATGATAATGGCGCTGTATAGTAAGAGGCCAAATTATCAAGGTATACTGCATTGTCTACAATTTTATTTGCTAACACGGAGCTGTTATCTGTTGTCTGGTTGAAGGCGATGAACTCCATCGGGTATCCTTGGAGGTTCGACGTTGGTGTCTGTCCAGTAGCGGATTAGAAAAGAAATTAAATATTTTAATAAATATTTTTTAAGTTTTATATATTTATACACTGTTGGAATAAAAATGAATGCATGGAAAATTCCATGTGGTATATGACGTTTCAGATGCATTCCAAGAAAACTGGTATTGAGATTTTCAGAATTAAATAGTTAATAATATACCAGATAGTCAATTACCGGTGGCAATTGATTACAAACATTGGTAATATTTAATGTCATTTCTTTTGCAACCACATTTTAAGTGTGACTAAATAAAATTATTATTCCAATTATTGTTTAACCATATCTGTAAAATCTAGAGCAGAAATACTTTTTTTTTTATTAAGAAATCATGTGTCCGATGAATACAAAGTCTGTAAACTTCCTAACTAGGTAAGAGTTACCTGTTCTAAGAAAAATATCTCTAAGAAAGGTAATTATCTGCATATTTTAGAAATGTCTTAATACCAGTAACATGGGTTTTGCTATCGAAAAAATTGCATACATCGGAAACATCATACCGCTAAGAAATGGCTAAAAATATTTTAAGTAAAATTATATCGAATTATTTAATTAAAATTATAATTATGCATTTATTATACAAATATAGTACAATCAAAGTATCTTTTAACATATCATGTGATCAATAGAAATTTTATTGGAATCCTTATAATATCTTTTGATAATTTTATATTTAAAAATATAATTAATATTTAATTTCAAATAATATTATTAAATATAAGTTATCAGAATATTATTATTAAGTTATCAGTATATTATTAAATATCAAAAGATATCTAACGGATTTAAATAAAATTACAATTGATAATATACCTTGTTAAAAGATACTTTGATTGCATTTTAGTTAAGAAAAAAGGCAAAGATAGTTAAAAACTGAGTTGTAATGCGCGGATCTGACCAGCAACTAGTAATTCTATTTATTGTGGCAACATAGTAATTTTATTAAAATAAAACGTTAGGGTAATGTTTTTTTATACAAAATGCTAAAACATAAAAATATTCAAAGGATTTTATAATGCTAAATTAACATTTCTGATTGTTTTTTGTTTCTGATTGAAGGATGTCAGGTTTCCGTTATATGAAAAGGGTTATGTGTTGTAAGAAGTTACATTTACAGCTGATTTAATTCTCGGTTTGGTACAAGAAATACCTTTGTCAATTTTTTGCCATTTTGAGTTGTGTAATAGGTATAAAGCACTCAAATATGTTCAATTTTTTATTGCTAAAAATGTCTATACTATGTCAATTTTTTTATCATTACTATTGCAAGAAATGACTAGACATACCCGTAGACTTTTTAATCTGACATTTTTATTATCTATTATCTTCTAACCTGTAACTTCAGCCATTAGTATAAGATTATAATTTATATATTTTTTTTTTTTGAGGAGAATGTAGATTGCGTATTATAAAAAGCTTTATTTTTTAGCACATAGAGTCCGTATTATTATTCTTAAGTACTTTATTTTAGTACATAGTGAAAAAATGATGTTTTTGACATAGGCACTTCTTACACCAAACCCTAAAATCAAAAGTATTTAAAAATTAAATGGATAATAATATAGCTAGATTGGAATAAATTGTACATATTATTTTTAAAATATTTCTTAAATTCATTGCATTGATCCATGAAAATGTATGTTCATTTCTTTAAGATAATATGTAATATAAATCCCATTTACTATATTCAATTACAAAAAAAGTAATAAAATTTCATCAGTTATTTAAAACAGCGGTTTTAAATTTTGGCAATTGGTATGTGTTTCTTCATATAAAAGTAAAATTTACCTTTTAAAAATTTACAAGAAAATTTAGTTAAGTTTTAAACTAAAATTGAGAGAGCATTTTAGACAGCATTCTTTAAACTACCGTGACATTTCAAGTCACACTTGTGTCACTAATTATAATTTCTTAGGAATACTAGACACACATTTGCAATACATTCTGTATCTGTGTTATTGCAAACTAAAACGATTTACATTGATAAAGACAATAAAACATTTTGGATTCGCACATAAAAAAATTACTAATTGCCATGTAAATGGAAAACTAAAAATGCAGCAATAAATAAGCAGAACATTAAGAATATATAAATAATATCTAATAATATATTATTCAATAACTAACATTCAGGTTAGCAAATTTTTTAAGTAAAATTTCCTTTATATATAATCTGTGGGCGGACTTCAGCATTAATTAAACAACCATGCAGTTTTTATAAAAACCTTCTATCTACCTATATTTTTATAAGCAAAACCTTTTTAGTAACCACAAATCATTTTATTTAGTTGCAAACATTTAAAAATGCTATAAAACACACATGCAATATTTTCAAAATAGTTGAAGAAATCAGAATAACCAGAGGAGTGCATAATGATTAAAATTTTACTGTGTTTGATATTGTAACAGGTTGAAATAAATTATAAGCTAAGATAAATTTCATTGCCACCATTTATTTTTTATTATTTTATAGTAAGTAGAAATGATTTTCTTTTTCTAAGAAAAGAATCATATGCTTTTTTTAACAAATTTGATATTTTAGTTTTCGGTGAAAAAATGGGATAAGTAACAATACTAATCTTTTGTACCTGTAACATGCAAAGGACAGTTAAAAACTTGATTTTAGTTAATTAATTAACAATTAATTAATTGAGAAAAAAGAAATTTAAAACTGAATACTCATAAACTGTGTTTTATGTTTCTAGGATATTTTTTTTATATTTAAAAAACCTAACCCAATCAATTAACTCAATCAACCCCTAAGAGCTTAAAAAGAACTTATTACTTTCAATATATTTCATATACTTTAATAGAAGTATACTTTTAATAGAAAATGTTTCTTCCATCACTATTAAACATTTTCTGTTAAAATACATGTTGAATATATACAATAAAATTTTATTTTAAAAAAAGTTGATTTATTTATCCAATAAACCTACTAAATTATGATAAAACAACCATGTAAATATTCATACATATTGATTAAAAAAATCAAAGAATTTAAAAGAATACATAATAATTAACTATAAACAGTATTTTCATAACATTCAAATCAGCGAGTTAAATATTTAATTTTAGAAATTTTCCTTAAAAATTTGTATTTAGCTTTCGAACTCGTTCTTCACTTTAAAACTAAGTTAGGGTGTTTTTTGTTGGGGTTACGATTTTGGTAGTTGCTTCAAAATGTGAATTCTTCTTCTTATCTAACAAAGTCGTCTTCGGTTGATAGTATCGAATATCTTATACCACCCAACATACTATACAAATGTTTCTTTTTTTATTATTTGTATTTTTAATAGTAAGTAAATCAGGAAATCTAAAACAAACGATAACATCTTTAATGTATAAGCAATCAAATCTATCAAAACCATAAAATATGTTGAAACATTTGTATGTTTTGTGGTCATTATTTCTGAAGCTGAAGAAGAAAGCCTAATTATTTGTTTTGCATATATTTTTTTGTTCAGTTTTGATACCTTATTTGGTTTTGCAAAGTCATAAATATGATTGGAAACAAGTATTATAACCAGGAAAAACTTTTAATTTTGATGTAATTAATAAATCATATTAAATAGTTTCATATTATCATTGATATAAATTATTAATATTACATTTATATAAAATACACATCACTTTTATTATTTCTTTTACATTCAAAGCTAACATTCATATTCAAATTAAACTGCTCTCGGTACTGTAACATGTACTTTCAAAATTATAAACACTAATAAAAAGTGGAATATATAAACTTCGCAAACTTTTATTTTTTTTTAAATGAATATTGGTGTAATAATTTTATTAATTACATCAATAATGTAAGGTGTAAATGTATAATTTCATAACAAATTTAAGAAAAAAGATGAAAAAAAATTAGGTATTCAGGTTGAATATCAATAAATTGAACCTGAATCCATAGTATTTATGCCATGTTCTTAAACCATATTGACTATTTTGACAGTTTCTACTTTAAAAAATAATTGACTATGGATATAATTCTTTATTTTTGTTCATGTAATACATATATGGAAGTAAATCTCTATTAAAGCAACAGATGACGTTGAGCATGCGTTTAATATATAAAAAAACAAGATGAGTAAATTTTCAATGAAATTACAAATAATGCATAATATTTAAAGTAACAGCATTTGAAGTGCAAACTTATTATTAAATTATAATATATTATTACCTACTACCAAAAGATATTTATACAAAATAATTTATAAAGAAATCAATTGCAGTATTCAATTTTAGTATTAACATATCAAACATATCAAAGTATTCCACCATAATATATTTTTTAATAAAATTATTTATAAGGACATCTATCATTCCTAAAAATAAAGCATTCACAAAAAAAAAAATGATAATTAGTATTTAAAAAATAATAGAACAACCATGCATTGCGAAACGCGTCATTAAATTCATTCAGAAGCCAGGAAAACATAATTTCTTCTATGATAATAGGGTTTATATGAAATTATGCAATTATAATCTTTATTTGTTTATGTAATGGAATAACACACTTCCTAAATAATATAGCTATCAAAATTGACAGTTAATTCTAAATTTATAATTTTTAAGAAAATATTTTGATTTCTTCGTTTATATTTTTAGACATATTTTTTTAAATGCTTCAATAATATTAGGCATTTCATACCTGAGGAACCATGGTCATTTGCTGAACGTTGACTGGACTGAGACCGTGTCCTCCAGAAGACGGTTTTTCCCGTTCCTGAAGGTGAGACACCAGGGAGCTGATGTGGTCCAGAAGTTCTTTATTATGAATCAGCAGCTGATGGGTTCGTACCTGGAATTATTTAAAATATATACTTTGAAAAATTATATTATATTACCGATGTATTAAATATATAAAAAAAAACTATTGACATTGGAAATTAGTCAAATTATGTAGCTATCATCACATTATGTCAATTGAAAATTTACGTAATATAATGACGAAAACATAAACATTGACCGTAGTTAGATTTTTCTTTTTCACATTATATTTTTCCTTCAGTGACCCCACAGTCTCGGTAAAATAATTTCATGACTCAAGAAAGTGCTTGGGCTATACGCAGGTCATTTGCTGGTATACGTGGACCTGTCACTTTCTTGTCTGCCAATGTGTTGTAATCACATTTTGGGTTGAAAACCCTGTAAAACTTCGCACTTAGTTCTCATAACAATCTCTTCAATTAATTCTGTATCTCAAAGATACAGTGGTGCAAGGATCAGCTTTTGATCCAGTGTCCTGCGTTTGAATTCTAGCTATTTAAACCCGGCCAGATCATCCTTAGCCTCTAAATAAGAGATTGTGGTAGATTAGTGGTTAAGGCGTTGGAAACCCAAAGGTCTCAGGTTCGAATACAAACATGGTCATACCATTTTAACACTTTATTACCACCATCTAACCTGACTCTAGCATTGGCACATTTGGCCTAGTTGAGTAGGGCCCTTAATAATTGTATATGACCTAGGTCATACCAATCATTAAAAAAATATTACTTTCATCAATACTATAGAAAGAGTTTAGTAAGAAGTTGTGATAAAATATACGGCCCTGTATCATGAAGATAAAGCAGTCAGAACTGCGCTTAATAAAGCACGGTTTTGATTTTAACTATTTTTCCTATAAATAAGAATTCATCCAATACAGTATCTTATTCACCACCTTTTTACTTTTTAAATGTATTTCTTAGATACCATAATTGATTAGTTAATATTTTAAGAGGCTTCCGCTGTGAGATATGTGGTAACCTGACATTATTGACGTTTAGAATTTCGAATAAACTTTTTAATGATTTTACAGGGATGGAAATTTCAAATGTCAAAATAAATTTAAATAATATAATTATATTAGTCAGATTTTTTTCGCAATTATTATTTGTTTCTTCGTGAGACTGGTTTAATTGTCGATATAGATCTAACCCCTAAAAGGACATTGTGAATATAAATACTCTAATGTATATTGTATTTATATTATATACAGATTGTCCCAAGACTATTCCCGAAGACTTAGGGGGATGTTTTATGATAGGATCCAGACAACTTACGGTAGCTCCACCACAGCAAATAATTCCGTAGGATATATACTATTTATATGTGAGGGCGGTTTTGAAAACAGGAATGTAATTTTATATTTTAAATATGTCATTTTTTTTTTGTTATACAAGTTAAAAGTAATATACTTAGTTTTAATAATGTTAAGTGGTAATAAATTACTATCAAGCCAATGTTTTTTTAAATTAAATTCCTCCTCAGAATTTTTATAAAGAGTTACTTAATCCTATTCCTGAAATATAAGGACAGTGTCACTTGCAAAAAATATAGATTGGCCATATTTTAAATAAATATTAGCAAGTCCATTTATATAAATCAGGAATAAAACGGGATTACTTGAGGGACTCCAAAGTCGATTATCATTTCGTTACTAAGAGCGTTGCCTAATTTAACAACTTAATTTCTGTCAGTATAATTTACTTAGTTATTATTTATTAAAATATCCATACAAATTAATATCATTAGGTGTGTATTACTATGTCACATTTTATTGATATTCTAGAGAAGAAAGTACAGTTTGTGTGGATTAGTAACACCTCACTAGGCAAATGCCTGTGCCGAGGTGTTACCTAATATATATACACACATACACACTAATATAGATAAACACTTACACAGGCGCACACAAACACAGGCGCACACAAACACACATATAAGTAATATATATATATTATTTATTTGATTTATATTATTTATGCGATGAATTACTTAGTACTAAAGGTCAAACCGCACTTTAACGCTTTAGCTGCGGTGCGGCACTTGGTAAACGCACTTGTACTGCAGCAGAGCGACAGTAAGCGGCAAAATTTAGTTCGGTTGCGCAGCAACTGACCAACAAGATGGACGAAATCAGCAAATAAGTGATTACGGCGAATTCTTTACTGTGTGAAGAGGCAGAAAACCTCAAAAGAAATTTGAAATATATCTATATATTATATGAATAAATAAATAAAATATATGAGTGCACGATTTTCTAAGGTCATAAACTGACAAACTTACTTTTCATAACTTACCTAATAAGATAAAATACATAAAAAGAAAAAAATATGTGTAATTTTCGTAGACGTAAATATATATATTTTTTAATATAATATAAAAAGTGTTGGTTAGAAGATCAAATCGAAAAATAATGATTAAGTTACTCTATTTATTAATCTGCTGCCAAATGCAAACGACCAATTACAGCTTAAGTTACACGGCATTCTGTGCGCGTACCTTTAATTCTTTAATATAATAACATTATTTAACTATACTTATAAGTAAACTTAGATAACAACAACAGTAGTAATAAGGTAATAAAAATTGCGTAACTCATCTAAATTCGCATTTTAAGTGGCATATTGGAATCTTCATCTTGTCCATCTAACTAGATGCTAAACACCTGTCCTAAGATGGCCTATCTATCGGTTTCTATTAAAAATGTGTCTGAATGCGAAGTATATGGAACACAAAAGGGCAAAATTGTAGGGTTCCTAAATTCATTTTTTTAAATTCATAAATATATACTTACGTATTTCATAAATTAATAAATAAGGTTAAGAAAAAATATTTTTCAATATTAATTATAGATTTTTATTTTAATAGCCATAACCAAAATTGATGGCAGGTGTTCGACGCGTTCTTCGCTTGCTTTCAAATGTATGTAGAATTAAAAATCCAAATACTGCACCTGCGCTTCGCACCGCGCCGCCTGCTCGGCGGCGAGCTGGTCCCGCAGGAGGAGCAGTTGTGCGACGGCGGCGCGCGTCTGCTGCGACTGCTGCTCCAGCCGCTCGCGCAGCAGCTGCAGTTCGTGTCGAGCGGAAAGCGGCGTGCCGGCCGCTGCGTCGGCGACCGCCGCAGCGGTAGCGGACTCATCCGTAGCGAACGCGGATGTCTCGCCTCCCGTCAGCGCGGACAGCGACGGCTCGCATGGCTGAAATTGATTTCGTTACGTCAATATTAAATAACAATCTTTCCCCATTTCAGTCATTTCAGTCAGTAAATCGACGGTTATAGTGCAATGAAAATAAATGACTGCTATTTATTAGTTAGGCAGATATAAAGACTTTGGTCTTTAAAACTGCTCGGTCGGCGGCTAATTCGGCGGTCGGATTCAATAAGTCATAATCCACTAAAAATAACAAAACGAGTTAAGTACACAGAAGATGCTATCAAGTCAAACTGTGTGCAATTCAATTATTCAATTTCAATGTTGTTCTGAAGCAACTTTTATTATTCAACTATATACAATTACAATGTATAGATCCAGCTAAGACATTGTCTTATCTTCTTAATCTTAACTGAAAACAATTTATTTAAACATGCATAAAATATAATACAAAGTACTTAAAAATGAAGTTGACGTAACTTATATGATTACAAACAAAATTAACTTAATTTAACTAAAACCTAAATAATTTTTAATATGTTTTTTTTATAAATTCTTTTTTTTAAATTTTTATTACCGATTTCCTTTTAAGTTGTCTAATTTCAAGGGATATATTATTAAATAGGATGGATATTACATATTTTAATTGACAATATCCATACGTATTTACACATCTTTCTACAATATATTTTTCATTTGACATTTGTCTAGTAGAGTATTAGTGACAAGATTTTTCCATGTTTCATCTGAAAAGTGGTTGATTGCAATTCTATAATAGCAAAGTTGACGTACTTAAAGAACTTTGAAATGGGTGAACAATTTAGAGTAGTCGCCTTGCATTGAAATTTTTTTTACTTTTTGAATAATTATTTTTAAGTTTCGAATTTGTAGAATATAAATTCGCTGTATATATGTTTCATATGTAAGACCCCAAATTGTAAAACCATACAAAATAATAGATTCAACTAAGGAAATATAAATATTACGTAAAATTGACTCATTTATGTACGGTTTCAGATGCACAAATTTCATCAAACAAAGTCTAAGACGATTGCATAGTAAACCGATGTGGTCTTGCCAATTAAATTTATTATTAACTGTTATACCTAGATATTTATGCTTTCTAACCGATTCCAATACAGGACATGTGCATTGAGCATGTGTACCTCCATTTGGGTTACTGGGCATGCAAGGATATGTGTGCGATACAATTGGCACGAGTACTTCTTTATTTATACTTATGTACTTATGTGGGTACTAGGCCACTCAGGCATTGATGCCAACGAAAAAGCAATGGCAACGATGGCAATTGGTCGTTAGCCTAAAAATATCCTATAAGCCATAAAGCAATATGACTCAACGGGAAAAAAGGACACAATAAGTAGCATAGGTATCACTTAAACACGATACGCGTCGAAAGCATCATTGCAAAAATTTGAAGGCAATATGTCGCATCCAAATTTACGGTTAGCATAATGGGAGCAATACGTCACAACAGACAATTATATCATAATATCATTCAAGTTTTATCAATATAGCATTGATCAGATGACGGAAGGGGCTCATTAAGCAAACAAACCCAAACTGCTTCCCTTAGTACAGATTCGTCTAGTTAGGGAGGCAGGAAACATGTAACGGTACAATGTAAAGGTCGCTTGTCGCTTTAATTAAGCTATTTCATAATACTTCTATGATACATAGTTATATTGTATATTTTCATAAGAGTTGTAATATTATATTTTCAATTAATAAATAAGCTGTGTGTTTTTCTATAACTTAAAAATAAAAAAAAATCATAACAATAAAAACACTTTTACGCTGTCTTCTAAAATTTGTTAAATGTGAGTTACTTTTTGCACTATTTTTAATACGGTTGGGTACTTCTTAGACAGTTTATTTAAATCGCCACATAAGATCAAATCGCAATCAGTGGAACCTAGTAAGTTTCTCAGAAACGCATTTTACTTTTCTTACAAGCTATCTTAACAGCTTAAAAGTTATAATATATTCGTTCGTGTCAAAATGTAATTATGCAGTTGTCAATAAATTAATTAACTTCCTTACAGAAGTTTTGCTTCAAACGCGCCTGGTGCAAACTCATATTTTTTTTCACTTAATCTAGAATTCATATAGTATAATATCAATCCATTATAGTCCGTCAGTTTGTTAAAAATGCATTTTTTGATAAATGCAGCAATATATTTATATTTTAGTCTCCTAATCTAACTATTAGTACAAATTAAATAAAAAAAAACATTTTTGAATATAACTTATTCGAGTTAATATAAATATTTAAATTTTTGAAACAGCCCGCAAGACGCTGGTCCAATAATCTTTAAAATAAAAATATTATACTGTTCAGTTTTTATCAAGATTCAGACGGTTTATCTACTATAACTTACCTATCTAGCTGGTGAAGGTCTATCAATTTTTCTTATTTTTATAGCCGAAGGTTCCAAAAACAACATTTATGAAATAATGTTGTTCTTGGTTATGGCGATAGTGACAATTTAAGAGGCGATATTTTTTTAGCCATTTAAGTCTTCCATTCTCACTAACGCCCTAAGTCTTTTTACAGACGCTTCAGATGCTATAAGGGTCCGATGCATTTTCGAGGAAATCTCACGAAGTGTAAAATCACACGCATTTTGAACAGTTTCAATCTGTCGCAATTTGGCTCTCACGCGAGAAGAATGAGCCGGAATCTGTGCCAAATGACCAATTCTGCTTCGCGCCTGTTACATTATTGTGGCGTCTTTCCAACGCTATTACCACGAATCAAAATTGTTGCATTACGACGTGAAAATAACCAATAAAGTTGGCAAACGAACGAAACAAATGCTCAAACGTGCAAGCGTAGTGCATGCATTTGGCAAATTCAGAAAAACACTAAAGCAAGTATCGTCGCTCTAAAGCACACTAATTGTAACTCAAAAAATCACCTTTAACATTATTAACATTAACTTAAATGAAATTTATTATTAGCACGCTTGTTTGCAACAGTTTAAAAATAAACGTTTTAATAATTCCCTCAATTTTTCGGCCGGACATATCTGATCAAGCACAAATATTGCATGACATAATGACATAAGATATATTTTGTGTGCACTGAAAATTGAATAAAAAAGCTCTAATTCATAATTTAAAATCGGTACTAATTTTGTTTTCGTCATACGAAACGCAAGTAAGCGTTTTAACACAATTCGTGAAAACTAATAAATCATATTTATGGTACTCTGCCAACAAAATGTATACTTAAAATAATATTAATTTAAACGTGAAGCTCTCAACATATAGGTACTCCGATAAGTAGATCTTCGCATGACGATTTTTAGAGAGACGGTTTTAAGTTCAGCGCTAAAATAAATGACGTCACCTGCCCCTAAAAACAAAAATAAAAAAACTGTTTTCAAATATTTTATTATTATTTTTGTTTTCAATACAGTAACTGCTTACTTTAGATACTACACAACATAAACGAAATGTCATAAATAGCACAGCTCAGCTTGTAGCCCCTAACTAATGAAATACTGGCATGTTTAGGAGCAGATGTTTTTTAGTTCAGTTATATACGTTCAATATCATTATTTTGTTTGTTTTTGTTATCATTGTTTTGTTATTTTGTAAAAATGTTAAACTACATCTATAAATGGATATACGATTATTAAAATGTGTTTTGGAAATGTACAATGTGTCAAAATACTCTAATAAAACATTTATATGGTCGGAAAATGTACTAAATATAAATATAGTTAAAAATATCAAAATTAATAAATCAAATGATTAAACAATGTGTAATGTGGTGCCTCTATTTGTGGCAAGGAGAGTTTGTGTGTGTATTTAGTGTGTATATAAACCTACATAGTATTAGCGATATATATAAATAATCGAAGGGAAAACATCGGATCCCTTTTTAAGCATATCGCTCGCACGGAGGAGGGTGAGATTTGGCATAGTTAAAGTTTATATGGAGAAGAACCGCGGAAAGCCAAAATTATCTATAATATGTGTTATAAATACATTAAATTAAAACGTTCATACTGACTTAACTGATTGACTGAATGAGTTTCGAGGTGTGAATTTTGTGTGACTTCAAATGTTCCTTTTTCAAAAATCTGTCAATGTCAATAAAGTAATGTCAAGACAAAAAAGCATAATTGTTAGGTTTTAAAAAAGTGAGCAGATTTTATTATTTAAATGAAACCCTGTCTAATTTTAGTTTCAGTAATTTCATTTTTTAATCTCAGTAATTTCTACCACATCATTATGCCTCGACATAGAACATTGACGGCTCAGAATGAGAGACATCGAAGAAGGAATATAAGTCAAAATAATAACAGACAAAATGATGAAATTGTTTTAAGAGATACATTTAAATGTGCACTGAATATCATTCCAAGAAATTTTAATACTTTTGATTATGGATTAATGCATTTACAAAGCAGATTTTGCAATGCAAAACATTTCGAATCTGAAGTCACTTTAGGTGAAAGGCTGCTTCATGTTGTCATAAAGGCAAAGCATCATTACCGGCCTTAAGTCAAAATTAATACTTTAAATCATTGACGATGGACTTAATTCATATGAAATTTCAATAACAAGAAAGTCACAAAATTATTTTGAAAACATTCGTAAATACAATTCAGCATTTGCTATAGTTAGCTCAAAAGCTATAATTTCGGATACAGTTACGCGCGGAGTGTATCATTTTAAAATACATGATGTTTTTTTTATCACAGTGCAGGTCAAATCAGGACTGCTGGATATAATCGCTCGCCATGTTATGCGCAATTATATTTTTATGTAACTATATACTTTGGGCATACACACATTTAAATTATGAGTATGACGTATCTAAGTAAGCATAATTTTTATTTATTTATTTTTTTAAACCATTTTAGGTAACTAAACTAATGCAGAGATATTTTTTACTTAGTATATATAAGTCGTTTAAATTACAGTATTATTAAATTTTATTTAAATAAATATTTCCGAAATTATTTTTTCAGCAGCATAACAATAATTGTTAAGCTTACTGTAAAATCATTTCAAAGCCGCAGTAGTGCTTACATTGGTTGGCGAAAACTGTCGTCAACAGTTTATATTCAATTGTTAAATTATAATACCTATAAAGTAAATAAGTTATAGATAAATATATATACGTAAATAAAAATATAAATATACGTAAATACTTAGAGTTCTCATTTCATCTACGCACCAAAGAATGTTAACTCCGAATAGATGAGTTTAGGCGGCACTTCTAAAATTTAAAATACCATCAATGCAGTCAGCGCATGGATGGAAACTGCTAGGAATCATGGGGTGCCCCGCCACAGTCTATCACAGGACTATTATACCGACGGACGGTATTATAGAATATGAGGCTTCTGTTCGAAAGAGCACTTTCGAACAGAAGATTTATATCGCGGGCTCTTGACACCCTCTAATCGGTACTCCCCGCCAGAGAGCAGATGGGATGTGGCGGCTATTACGCATAAAGCTACGCAGGTAACAGACAAATGGCATACACTCTGATCTAGAAAAAATTGGTAAAAAGAACAGAAAAAATAGAGAAAGTGCACTACGTCTAGCCTCTTTAAACGCCTTACTATATTTTTATAATTTTACTGGCTATAGTAAAATTATGGGTAAATAAACCGTAAAGAAGTGTCCCAACACGAAAAGTTAGTTTACTTAAAATTTACTTTTAAGTGGAATTATAAGAAGTACAAAGTAACTAGAAGTAAAATCTATCTGTGTTTAACATCGTTGTGTAGATACACAGATGTCTGTGAATTAGGTTAAGATTTGTATTTTTTTTTTCAAATATTCTGTCATTCTGTTGTCCTTCCTCTCTTTTTGATTAATAAGACAATTTTATATTTAATATTTTCTTATTATGACGTTTACTCCTTTTTGATTTAATAATTAGTTGTTTTTGATTGTGGAATAATTATTCTAAAGTAAAATGTAATATTGTTTTTCGCATTTCGCCGTATTGTAGTTTTAGATTATATTGAGTTTTATTGCATTGTAACACACTAATAAGAATTAAAAAAAAACATTCCCATACATTTATACATGTGATGGAAATAAACAATCGAAACTTACTTACAGGAATCATAGAAGAATCTAACTGTGGAGCTTAAGGTATTAACTAGTGCCATAAAAAAATAATAATAATGTAACTAATATTTGCTCGTAAAAAAACAGGAACGACGGGTAAACAACAGAAAATAAATGACTTAGATATACGAAACATTTTAATGTGCTCGATTTTTAGAGTTGAAATGCGTAAATCTATGAAGACATGGCGCCATGCCAATATACAAAAAACGTATGTAATATCATAATCATTTTCGCCTCGGCAATTGCATGTTCAAACCAATACAACTAGGAGATTATGATCTTATCGTAGCCAAAGCCAACCCACCGTTGGGCGAACTTTTGTTTGAATGCAGTCGGGTTTGATTTAAAACCCAATTTATTATTACTGTAAAGTTCTTATTGAGTTGTATATAAATCGTAGCCTTCAATATAGAAAATGAAACCAAACGGGCGTTTCACTGACTCAACTGTATAACTCCGTGCTATAGATCTTGAAAATATCTTACATTTGATGAGCCTGGGCCAAGCGAGTTTCATTTCACTATTGATAATGTAATTTTCCTAATTGCATTAAAAAAAAGAATGGTAACGACCAACTCATATAAACCTATTTTAGTTAACAACTGAACTAAATTTGGGTCTGTTAGATTTAGAGGAAATGGCAGTGTTGAAGTGTTAAAATATTATTCAAGTTAAGTCAAAAGCCATAATATCTAGACGTCATTTACAATATTAAATTCTAACGACGTCGGGTTCTAACGAAAGGTCATTTATTTAGTAGAGTAAATTATTTCCATAAGCGTAATTTAATCCGTTATCCTTATATTTTAATAATTTTAGGTAATCGCTGTTTTCTCATTGGAATTTGAAAGATTCTATAACTGAAATTCTTCATTAATCGTATTTTAAGGCTTATACTTTACTTTTACATGTGCACTTTACTTTTTTGAAAAGATATATTTTTTTAAAAGTAAGAATTTAAAATTGGAAATTGGAAATTTCATTGGAAATTTAATAAATATACCTATAATAGTACTTTTTTCCTTAAGATTTTTAGTAGTAGTTTGCCTTCTTTATGATTAGGTTTTGCGGCCCACATAGTCTACGGTTTTCATGCTTTTGGCCCACCAGTGACTTTGAATTTGACATGGCTGGTGAAAGCCAACTATATACATGTTCATATATACATAAGTATATAAACAGTGTCTTTTTCGGAACAGATAATTTACTTATTTATTTAATTACTTAATTTACTATAAAATTTAAAAAATTGTCAATATTGTCGATTTACGATTTAAAATAATATATTGTATGATTTTTCATACGCTTTAAGATATGATTAGGATATGTAGTTAGGTTACATAATACAGGCTGTTCCAAGACCAAGACCGAAGACAAGGGGTTTTTATGTTTCCTATTACGTAATATTTACGTAAATTATTTTTGCATTTTTTTATATAACTTCTTACACGTGTAAGAAGTTATATAAAAAAATGCAAAAATATTTTTTTGTTTAAAGAAACGTTTAAAGAAATATTAATACCGAAACTCACAGATAGTTGCATCGCTTGAGGTAACGGACGCTGGTTTAAATAGACATGTATTTTAAGGCCTGTAAATTGGAGATGCCTGTAGTCGGCTTAAGTTGTTAATTATGTATTTCTATGGAGGTGTCATTATGTATAGCTGTAGGTATTTCTTATACAAATAAATAAATAAATAAATGTATATGTGTATAAATATTGTTTTCACCTGGGGCGAACGCCTGGAGCTGTTGGTCGTCGTCGAAGGCGGCGGCGGAAGTAGGTCCAGACGCTGTTGCCGAGTTGGGGAGCGTTCGGCCGAGGAGGGCGCCGCGCCCAGGCCCAGCGCGGCCATGTCCAGGCTGGCCACGGACGCCGTCGAAGCCACCGCCGCGCCGCAGCCGCTGGGCTCGGACGAGGCTTCTGAGGATTCAATTATTATCATCACCATCATTGAGGACAGCAGTTATGAAAATGAAATAACAGAGGTTTTTTTTGGATATTCAAATTAATTGTAGTATCACAGTATGACATAACCACGAACCAATTGTTATTCAAATTACTAGGTTACAGCTGTAGATTATGTATTGTTACATTTTAAAAATTCATATACTAATAAAACACGTCATACTTATAGTTACAGATCGGTGGTGTGTCCTGAATTTGTACAGTAGGCATGTGTGAGTTGTTTAGGGGGAAGATACCGTTAATGACGCCTGTAGGGCCTAGCTGTAAGACGTGAGGTTCTGGTCAAATAACTTACTATTACTAAAAAACTTATAGAAGCAGTTAATATTATATAATAGCTACAGGATAGCTATACTTGAATCATGGCATTCTTGTTTAGAATGAAAACTGTAGCCATCTACATAAGCATGACCCATCTGCTTAGTTTTTGGCGCATAACTACGAAACCCGTTAATATTTCAAGGCGAAACAACTTGAGCGCGTCAAGGTAACATGAAAGTTTTAGTCAGTATATTTGAATAGCCAAAAAGATTCGTGAAATATATTTAAAAAGTTAAAAACATTCGGTCGCTATATTTAAAACGTTGAAAAGATCGAACGCGCCCTCCCGAGTTTAGAAGGATGTACCAGAACAGCGTGTCGCATTAGATTCATTCCCTGCTCAGGTAAAATGGTTTACGGCGTCTACATAACTTTTACAGGTTTTCAAATGCGTTAGTAGAGATATTCTAGAAGAAATACAAGTAAACTAGTTTATTTATATTAAAGATTATTTATTATTGTAGTGATTAATAAAGAATTGATTGAAGCAACCCACTTAGGAACCCAGATACATCCCATATAAAATAAATATATTTTCATGATGAGAATAAAGTAAAGGTTGATTTACCTAAGTGATTTAAGATATATGATATAACAACTTAGAAATAAAATAACAACATTTACCGTATGTATGTAAAGAATTAAACTTTAATACTTTACACACATATTACGGCAGTATTAAACTTTTCAATCGCCTGGTTTCGCTTATACCATTAATTTTGTTACATCAGATGAATATATATGCAAGTTTACTACATCTATATCTATGGCTACGTAATATGAAGCGATTGTCTAAAGAATTGAGGGTTTTTTTATAAAGATTTTTTCAAAAAATGCATGCATTGATTGGAGTATGCCTGATTATTACCATTAACATTTAAGATTTAATAAGGTGTACCTCGTAAACTGGAAAGTTAAATAAAACATTTTTCAGTTATGAAAAATTACATACATTTTTTTATATGCTACAAAAAATATTTCAACATCGCAAGTGGTTAAGTTATTCCTTAAAATTTACCATTATAAGTTTGAAATAATATAGAAAACTAAATAATATAATGAACGAGATAGCGCAACATTTAGTTGGTAATATAAATTTACAAAATCATCTACAATACTAATAGGATATTAGAATACATTTTAGTACGCAATAAACTGCGATATATCGTGGTAAAATAAATAAACTAGGAAAGATACTGTGCATGTAAAAGGTTTACGTATGAAAACTACAATTATAAACAACAATAATCTTAAAATAAGCAACAAATCGCATGCCTAAATGGTAAATAATAACAACACAAATGTTTAAATATCAATAGGTCAAAATAAAATTTTCTTTTGCAAATTAATCAACATAGCCATATAATGTAGGTATAGTCGATATTTACAAATGCATATTATTTTATACTGTGTATATTTGACGATCTCTGCCGCTAGGATTTAGATAAAAATATTTTAAACTCAAAAATTGTCGTAGAAACAAAATAATCGATGAAGCTTCTCCAACGTCCCTATTAGATGCTAGAGATAGGTTACATTCTTAAATTATGTATCCACTTTAATATTGTAGAATTGGATGTAAAAGCGACGCATTCAACTGATTTTGCATCTTATGTGAAATGTCACTTAATTCGGTTTCATTTTGAGGTGATGCCTCAACGATAAGTAAATTTGTTTGATATTTTTCTTACACAACATGCAATTTCAATTGACATCAATAATAAAAATGCATCTAATAATGCACCAATCTACAAACGTTAAATGAGTGTAATCATGCGTTATCATGTTACCAGTTATCTCAACGTGTGTTGACATAAAGTCTATAGGGTCAATCACTACCAAGGTTTGGCCGTTTGAATCTGAAAATGAGGACAAATGCACATGTATTGTTTAGCTCTCGTTTATTATTCCACTCAGACATGACTGTACAAAAAAAATATTGTATCAAACAACAATTAATATATTATAAAAAATAGTCGATCAATAAACTACAAATCAGATATATCAGGTTTAGAAGTATATTAAAACTTTTTTCGTCGTTCGTTTTTTTATCTTTTTATCTTTGGAAAAGTTTAGGAAGCTCAAAAAATCGTGTTGATAGATATTTCAAGAAAATATTTTTTTGCCAATAATAACTATTTAAAAATGCTTTTAATTCTTCATCATCATCTTTAACATATTCCATCGGTGTTTGAGTATCTATATAGATACTCAAACACCAGCTATATTTATTAATATCAAAGGAAAAATGTGCCCTTGTGACTTTGTTTCTTTTTCTTGGCAGCACTGAAGAGCGCCCATCTAGAATTACATAAACATCTCTAAATTTATACTCAAACGCCAAACTAAACTGCAATTAGCTTTTGAAAAAATCCCTTTTGGTGCACCGAAAGGCAGAGGTAGATTTTACCGGATCAAAGTAGGGGATAGGCGAACTCTAATTGTACGAACTTGTATCAAGCATTACGCGATCCACCGCAACCGCCGCCGCGCCGTACCCTTGCGCAGCGAGAGTGCGTATACTGAATCCCTCTTTATAATGTGCTGCAAGGGTTGCTCATATCAAAAAAAAAAATTAAACAAAAGTTGTATGGAAATTATGGGCCTACAATTTGCATTTCGAACAGATTTGATACTGTTCCTATTAAGGGACGTATGATTTTTTGAATTTTAAAAAATCACTTTTTCGAAAAAGATCACGAGAGCGAAATGAAAACGCGAAAACTTGTTGTTTGTAATTTCGAGATTAAAAAGTAATTTTCTATTCTAAACTAAAGTTAGTATCTAATTAGTAAAATTGTTAATTTCAAAACTAGCTGCGTCTTGGTCAGAACTTCGAATCGCCTCGCACGTTCGGGCACTTTTGAAATGAAGTCGGTAAAACAACCGAAGATCCTAATTGCAAAAAAAACAGTCTCCACTATCAGGCTATCAGGCTATCAGTTGCTGACTGCTGGCTGTGTCTGTGAGACAATCCATTAAATTATTTGAGTGCGGCAGAGACGAAACTCGAAAGAGCGGGCGCCGAATTGTTTTTTTTTTATGTTATCTAAAACGTGGCACCTCATCTGGTATACATATTAAGAACCATAAACTATAAGGTTATAAGGAATGACAGATATCAAGCAAGCATGTGTAATAGATAGTGGAAATTTACTATCTCTTTCTAGCCTTGAACGAAAGAAAGAGTCAAAAGCATTTTTGAATTTTGGATGTTAATAAAATGGCTTTCTTATGTATAGGATGATGATTTTAGAGGTGTGGTTTTCAAGAAGAGATAAAACGCATATAATTTGATGTTATGGCTAAGAATTTAGTTTTATTATAAAGATAAGGGTTTTCCATTATGTTTTAAAAATGATTTCGGGTAAGTGGCCGCCGCGGCTGACTCGAACAAATTCCAGCCGAGAGGCCCAATTTTCAACCACTTTTTGCAGCAAGTTGGGCCGTATGTCAGCAATAACGCGCCGAATATTCTCTTCCAAGGCGTTAATCGTGTCCGGCTTATCTGCGTAGACAAGCGACTTCAAATAACCCCACAAAAAATAATCCAGCGGTGTTAAATCGCACGATCTTGGAGGCCACGCCACAGGCCCACGACGCGATTTTTACTTTATTTTAGAGTGATTTAAAAAAAATTTAGAGTGATTTTTTCTAAATTTGCACTATTTGCAAACGTTGTTCAGGAGTAAGTCTATTCATTATGAAATGGCAAACCAAACTGAGCATAAATCAAGTGACAGCTGTCAAAAACATCAACTAAGAAAAACGTAGTGCCAGATTGAAAACCACGCCTCTAAAAAAAACACCCTATATATCGATTAAATTTAAAGATCGTCTTGAGCTATAGGATGATATAATTCGCAATTAAATCCGTGTAGAATTGACGGAGTTGTTTACTGCACAAACTAAAAAGTTTTTTCTTTTGAGTTTTGGAACATTCTGTACATTGATAGTAGGGAGCGGTAGAGTCGAGTATTTATTATATTATTTATGGTGCCTCGGTATTTCACACGTCGACTATGTAGGTCAAAGTTCTTTCTAAACGGATGTGACGACTAGGAAAATGACATAGTGGTGATCGACCGTGGCGAATGACGCTGACAAACGCGTAAAAATACGACAGACATAC
Source organism: Neomicropteryx cornuta (assembly GCA_020383195.1). Classification (NCBI taxonomy): domain Eukaryota; kingdom Metazoa; phylum Arthropoda; class Insecta; order Lepidoptera; family Micropterigidae; genus Neomicropteryx; species Neomicropteryx cornuta. The sequence continues at coordinate 42,919,064 of JAHKQU010000018.1, forward strand.
TCGTACATTAAAATGTTGCTTATTGATGGCGTCTGTGAAATATTGTCACGGAAAAAAAATGCGCAAAAGACGAATCTTACTGCTAGGTGTGTAAATCGGGCGACACGTTACTGGCATGACGTAAAATTAAGCAAATATATGTATATTAACTATAAAAACTTAATTCAACTAAATATCATTTATGCGATCAAACATCTGAAGCATTAATTAAAAATAAAACAGTGTATTTTACACCACACACTGCAATAATGTGAAACTTATTTACAAAAAACTATAAAAAGAGTTGAAATGAGTTTATTTAGTTTATTCTCATAGAGTATACGTAATTTATTGAATATTTATCATTACGAGATAATCAGATTCGTAATCTAGAAAAAAAAGCAATTGACTTATGATAACTTAAGTATGAAATTTACCTATCTAGCAAAAACAGCCTTAAATTAATTTCGCGAAAATATTGAAAAGGATTCAGATCATGTGAATAAGGATAATAACCATGTCATAAACACACATAAGTTTTAGGCGAGCCGCCTAAAACTGCGCAAAAGATATTTGTAGTACTACAACTGTTTACGTGCCAAAAGCGCTACGAATGACCGCTGGCACTCTTGTATCAGTAGCGGGTTAAAAACGTCAGGTGACAGCAAGTTCGTGTAAAATTACGCCATTAAAAACCTGAGCTGTCGTATGGATTGAAAATTTCGGTAAGTACTCCCGATAGAAACAGAGAGTAGATAATAAATATTTACATATATGTTGATGTATGCAGGCTCATAGAACCTACACTCTTCGCAATGCATACAAGTATAAGCATCGACACGTAGGTATATCTACATTCTATAGAGTTTTTTAATTTTTATTTGTATCTATGTATGGTTTTTATCTTTTTTGATATCTCAACATATATACGCGGAAACTCCTGGGGTGGTATTATCTGTCAGTGATACTCTGACGTCAGCGTAGGATGAAAGCATTGTAAAAAATGCGTCAAATCGAATTCACGGCCGGTTGACATTTCTGTTTTAAAATCGAGTTTGCTTATTATGAACGGAATACGCGACGAACCAGCCTAGTACGAGGATGCACATAATTGCATAACGTTAGAATAAAATTGTAATGCAATGCTTCTTTATGTTTTACAAAAATTATTACGCTTTTGATGTCTGCGATTGTGATAATCATCAAAGTCTTTTCTAACATCTTAAATGCATCATATATTTGTTTTATTATTAATAGATATGGTCGCAAAAAGTTTTCTCCACATAATTGAAAATAACAACAAATAGTTAAGCTTTGTTTAAAGTTTATATATAAATAATAAATTTTTGTTTTTCATTTTGTTGTTCATAACCCTATGAGTTTTCTATAAAAAGTAATTTTACATATATGGGTAACATAAATTAATAAAATTTGTGAAGTGAATTACTTGCAGACCTAATTTAGTAACCTTAGTCTGTTCTCCCTGTCAGAACTGGCAAGCGTTGCCTGAAAACCCAAGGCTGACGAGCTGTATCTCTCTATACAGCTGTGTAGTTTTTTCCAAGCGATACTACTATTAAATACTACCAACCGATCAGATACCAGTACACGATAGTAACGCAAAACTTTATTAGTAGTGCATTTGGTTAATGACTAACTGGCTCTTGCAAAACTGAGTAAAAACGAACTCCAATGCATTCACCTATTACGTTTCAGTAGAGAAGCTATTTCGTAGAAATTCTTTAGTCAAAACGTATCCTAAAAACAGCAACGCTAGTTATGTACCTAGCGTAATATGTCCGAGCGAACTTTGTCGATAATAAGAATTAGACCTGGGCGTTTAAATAAATGCGTTAAAATATAGGTTATTTACATATTATATATTTATAGCTATCAAAGCATAATTTAAAGATTAAATAGAAAATATTAGGAAGTCCCGTAGTTTGCGTCAAAATGATAAAGTACTTATAAAAAAGATTGGCGTCTTTTTGGAACCGCACATTGTGCAAACTAATCCATTGTACTTATGCGATTGCTTATTACAATAATTTATTTATTGTGTAAACACTATTGGTTGTTATTTATGAGTAGTATAGAATCAAAGGCAACAATCGGCCATAATTATCAGTTTAGGGTTTTGTATCGATTTTAAAACTTCTTCATCTGTACTACAAATTGAGGTAAGAAATAATAATCTGACCCTATAAAACGTGTTTAAAATATTAGGTTGGGATCAAAACAAGCAATCTTCAGTCATTTTAGATTAACTTATGTTACTGATATTATTTTATTCTAGATGTAATTTTTTTTTTTTGTTAATTTGCCACAAAACACATTTACTGCTGACTGCTAATTTTAATTCTATACGACTGATGGCATGCATATGAATGGCGATTAAAACGAATAAATAAATAAATAATTTAGTGTGAGCCGTTCAACTGTAGTTCGTATTTTGAAGGACGTATTTCGTCGAACGGCGACTTCGATACTCGTTTAACCTCTTCTCATTAAACGCATTAATTTTAGATGTGAACGGTCACGATCGACTAAGCTATTGCTGTTGCTGCCAAACGACCGCAACTGATGGAACATAATTTAGCAACTCTAGCGAAACGTAATCCGAGCACCTCGATGCTCGACGTGCATTCGGCGTGCGTTTGGTGCGCGCGATGGCGCTCGTGACGAAATCGAGGTGTCCAGCTGTTGAGCCGACGGGCGCGTTGGCGGCGCGGTTTGGACACGAGCCCAGCCATGGATTCATAGCGCAATGACGTCACGCCACGTCCCCAAATATAATTAAGCCGTTCGCAGACGAAAAACATCAAAACAAAGATCAAAATTGAAACACGCCATGTCGCAAAATTATAACGTCTGAACTGACTTTTATTTCGAGATTTGGAAGAACTTAATCGTGTCACTCTCGCACAAATATAGACTATAAACAAGTTAATATATTTCATGGTCAAGTGCAAGCAAAAAATATCGGACCAAATCTGAGAGATTTATCGTACATAGCTTTGGAACACATCCAAGATATGCCTTATTCTCAAAAGAAAATTGACGATGGAAACATTTCTGATACTAAATCTTTTTTTATATTTATTGCATTTGGAATATATTTTATAAAATTTAACCAAATATAATCTTATTCACATATCCATTATTTTTTGTTAAGATGTCATTTTCTCATTTCATCTAATTAGATGGTTACATAATATTTGACAATATTTTATGTGAGAGTTAAAAATTCAACTTTATAAAACTCAGCGCTGAGTTCTATCTATCCTACATCCTGCGCTCTATCCTACGCTTTATCAAAAAATTATAAACTTTTCAATATTGTCAAAGATTGTGTAATTTACCTTTTCAGGCGATTTGCCGCTATTAAAAAGTACTTTTAAACTGTTAATACTGATGGCATGAATAATAGAGAGGGCCTCAGTCTACCCACTGGTTAATATAGAAGATTGTTTATCTAATGTATTTTTATTGTTAGATGTTAGTAGTCACAGTTTGCATAAAAGAAAAGAAGAGATTTACTATAAATTGCCAGACGTTTCGGTATGAAGGCGGTGCACTTATCGATGGCGAATTGGCACTGAGGTCATCCTCCTCTGGTGTCGTATATACCTACATATATATTTGAGTAGTAAAATGTATTCTTCATAAACGGTATTTTAGTTGAAATATTATTGGAGGCGTTCGCAGCTTTGATATTATTGCGACTTAATTAATATTTTAATTAAAAAAAAAAACTTACGTTCATCGTAACATTTCCGCAATTAAAATAAATCAAAAACAATCGGTCAAATACTTTTACAGTTCAATTATACAACTATCTATCGTTATATAATCGTTATATACGTTATACTAAATTATAAAATATAATTCATAAACACCGTATTTTAGATGGTTTTAACATTAGAGGCGAAAATATAAAAGTTTGTCAGTACTGACATTTATAATTTTTGAAAGAACTTTTATACAGTGGAAATCTTTTAAACAAATTATATAGCCAGAATGTTTAACAGAAAATTAATACCGAACGCACAAATAGTTGCAAGCTGGTTTAAATACAGCGCTGTATTTTATAAAAGTCTACATACATAAAAGCATACCTATGAAAAATTATATTAGGAAAAATGAGCGATTTTTGATCATTATTTTTGGTAGATTGTTTTGTTTTTAATTTTTACTATTAATAAGGGGTTTTTTGTGTTACTTATTAATATGCGCGGATGTCGAGGTATAATGGCAGATTTGGCGTTGTAGACGAGCGTCGCCGCGTCTTTATTGCGTTCCCAGCATAGCTTCACTCGTTCATATATCGTGTCACTGGTATCGCTGAATTACTGGCGAGACGGTCTTTCTAAACGGATACGATTTCTATATTTCGATTTAATATTTTATTTACCAGTGTAGATTGTTTGATAATTTTCCAGTGTTGACAGATACTTGTTTGTTGATTGTCTTTTGTTAATTTCTTCCATCCTTAATTTTTACCTTCCTACTGTACTTAAATTTAACGTTTACAAAAATCCTACTTTGACCCAATTATTGCTTGTTAAATGTTACATAATTTATTTGCGTGAAATGGATAAAAATAATTTTATGGTTTAGTTATTTTGAGGTACGTAAAACCTAACTTAAAAAATTAAAAAACACACATACATAAAAAGACACCTACATAAAAATAACATTTAAAAGAATACATAAATTAAATATTTAGGGAAAAACGGCAACGAGACTTTTCCAGTGAGCTACTAGTCGGTTATGCTTCTTATATTACTGTTAGTAACAATATTAATAGTAATAGTAATTTTATTGGTTTGTATGTATTTAGATACACATTATACCAACAAATACAAGTAAGTACAGTTTGAAAAACAAAAAAGCGATGAATTAACATTTTTTAGCACGAACGAAACCAATCACTATATTATCCGCCGATTGGTACATACGAGTATAATTATTATTAAGAGCGTTCGAATAATTAAACTCTGTTTCCAAATAGCTGGACTCATTCTGCTGCTCAATTAACAGGATTCGACGTTTTCCCTTCATGAGTATCCTACCATATAAGTACATACATATAGGCACATTGAAAATTATGCTAAAGAGTTCTCAACCTTGAGATCGCGGGATGTCGGATAAAACTCAGCCCTAAGTCTTAAATGTATTTTGAACTAATATCTGTTAAATTATAGATCGGCTGATAGTAGTGTATTGAGGAGAGAGCTGGATCAATCGCTTTCTGCAAATGCAGTCAGACGGTAGTGGAGTATTGACGCGTACCTTGCTCCTGCTTTTCTAATACTTTGCTATTTTTCTAATACTTTGTTCTTTTTCTAACGTTTTTCTGATGTTTAGCACTGATTTTAGTAGGTAAATAGGTGAGAAATGTATGGAAAAAAAAGGATAGGCGGGTTCTAGACCAATCGTTTTGAGACCGAGGGTTCCGAGAGACCTCAACTTTTCGGAGCCCAATAGGAGGGTTCCGAGAGACCTCAACTTTTCGGGGTCCAATAGGAGGGTTCCGAGAGACCTCAACTTTTCGCTTGCTTGCTATAATTAGGTACACAATTCCAATGTGTCAATAATACGAGAGGGTTTGTGAAAAAATGATTAAAAAAAAGCAATATCAATAATATATTTATTCAATATAATTGTTCAATATAAATCATAGATACACCACAATGATAACATTTTCAGACTTCGATAAGGTCTCCGTCTTCTTCTACTGAAACACTCCAGATTAGATCACTCAAGTCCTCGAGTACATGGTTGGGTATTTGTGGATAAAAGAATACTTTTCGAACACGTCCATTCTGTAGACTGGATTGGAATGAAATACTGCAATCCGTACTCAAAAGTTGATCGTGGGCTGCTTATTATTCACCCTCGCAAACTACGCTTGGCTGCACTTGGGTTGACTACGCTTGACTTGGCTCGCTTGGCTGCTCCTGGAACCGGTTTGTTAGATATTAGAACCATCACACCGCTACAGTTGTCTTTTGCAATGCACTTGCTTTAGGTTATTAACCTCTGATCGTGTTCAAACATGTTTCTAATACGGCAATCTAACTAACTAAATTGTCATAATAAAGGGTGCTTGTGTGGCGATTGAGAAAATGATTCTAAAAAAAACAATATCGATAATATATATATTTATTCAATATAATTGTTCAATAGACGATACACCACAATAATAACATTTTAAATTAAATATTCTATCCAATTCACTCTTCACCTTCTGATCTGATCTAGTTGGGAACCCAACGCCATCGCTTTAGAACGCTTGAGGTCCGACTGAAAAGAAAAAATGCAATTTATACTCGTCTAAGTTGACTCGGCATTACTTGAGCCAGATCATTGATCTCAAAACCGGTTTCAACTCGCAATATCCAATAGATGCACATGACAGTCAACTCCCCCTCCTGTCTATAAAAATGCACTTGCACTCGGAGAGGACATTTTCAGTGTCTGCATGTTTAAACTTGTCTGACTAACGACAAGTATGTGAACTCGTTGCAAATGCAACAGCACCTGGCTTTAGGTTATTAACCTATGATCATGTTCACATCACATCGAGATACCCTCCCCTCTCACCTCATCTGTCTCTCTCTCTCTCTCTCTCTCTCTCTCTCTCTCTCTCTCTCTATCTCTCTCCCTCTCTCTCTCTCTCACACACACACTCTGTCTATGAGGCGAATATAGATAAGATCGTATTTCATTTCAAGGTTCTCGATACCAAATGATACATTTTTTTATACTAGTTTGATGGTATAATTGGTCACAAGTAGGATGATTCCATATTTACAATAATTATTAATGAAGAATTGAGATTTTTTATTACACTTATATGCCAAATAATTTCTTACAATTTTGATTATAATTTTTAAAACAAGAATGACTATGATAACCTGTAGCTATCATATAATATCAACTGCTTCTATACGTTGTTTAGTAGTAGTAAATTATTTACCCAGAACGCTTTTGTATATGATTAGGTATTTTCATTTTAGCTTTTCTTTAGTGGGAGGTGTAATATACCTTTTATTTACGCATCATTACAATACTTATTTTCTTATATATTTTCTTTGGTTTACGTCCGAGTTAACACTTCGTCATACAAACTTGGTAGATTAGAGTTATAAATATGTATTAATTCTTTTCTAGTGAAAGTGATATGAAATTACTAATTATGAATGATTAGTCGGTTTTGAAATTATTTTAATGTCATTAATTTTTAATAAATTCTGTTTTTACAAGCTTCTATTTAACTCGTAATGTTTGTATCTCTGTTTAGCTCAAATATTACAAGCTGAATTAGATCCACATCCTCTTATCATACGAAGTTGAAATCTGATATGATGAGTCAGTTTCAATGGCTTTAAATTTTTATGGTAAGCATGGTCTGTTTTCACTGCCAGGAATGGCTCCACACGAAGGATATTCTCATCAGTCAACAACACAAAAAAATTGTATACGTTCTCAAATTCTTAAATAAAAGATGTTTTTTTAAAATACATTTATATTTAATTTATTTTTATTTAAATATAATCAAATATGTTAACATATTAATAACTCTTTATATTTTTTTTCACTATTTTTGTTAATACTAAACTAATTAGTAAATTATTGTACCCAACCATAAAGATTAATTCGAAAATAAACCTTATTCGTCTGTGTACAAATTAGAAAACGAGATCTTTTTTATTTCTAACATGATTCTATAGCTATGTACATGAGTAGAACACTATTTTTCAATGCTGCTTTGAATCTTTCGAAATTGGTATGCTAGGATATTGAATACATTTAGATAGTTACAAGTATAAACGATACCCCAAATACATTGTACACTTAATGTGTATTTTTCGGATAGTGCAGTAAATCATTACATATGGTAAGTCCGTAACCTGATTGCTTCAATTCAAATTTAAACATTTACATTACTCACGTTCCACCATCTGTTGATTTATGAATATTTTCATAATATACGTGCATGGAAATTAGTTAAATGAATATATATCTAACAATGTAAGTAATCGTTTTTTATCCATAAATTGCAAACCGGATCCTTTTTTACAATAAGTTTTTCTTCATTACTTAAAGCTTTAGCCGACAAATACATTAGATATTATTTTTGATTTGATTTGTTTTTATCTATTTGATTTCGATGATCTAAAAATCACAGTGAATGGAGGGGTATATTTTCTAACATACATCATACTTGTATTCATTTGAAGATTTGATTAATGACTATAGATTGAATCTATCTATCATCCCTATCACCACGTATTGTCACATCAAGGAGGATGAAATGACAGTTAATTTTTTTGCAAATGCGAATGTTTGTATTTTCATTTTTGGATGCCTTTTTAAAATATCATCTCTCGAACATTCTCGGCATGTATGCATTTCTAAAGATTATCATATTGTCTAGATTAATCAATATTTTAAAAGAATGTTTTTTGAGAATATAGACATGAATTATTTGGGTATATTTATTCATTATAACTTTTGTAGATTAGAATAAATTCCAAATTTGTAACGATTTCTTTACATGCAGTAGCACACTGGAATAAGTTTTCCGAACTGTTTAGAATTCAATTCATAGATCGTTATGAATTAATATTTTGATCACCCGTAGATTGATTAATATCATAAATGACATAACTATAAATTTAATTATCCTTTCGATAAACCTCCTATCCATTTTAAACAAATACTGTTTAGGTATTTTATATGAAATTGGTTCGCAACCATGTAATATAGCAAATATTGAGTACAACTCATTCATAATTTTGATATGTGTGTAACTATCACTTCAATTTGTGACGAGCTGGTGTACACTCGCATGAATTGATATCGAGAAAGGATTATTATTTATCATCAAGAAAACCAAGTTTACGGTAATAACAAAGAAGGTAAGCTACACTAATAATAATTACTTAAAAACTTTTTAGACATGATCATTACTAAATCAATAATATCAAGTAACGAAAACACTATTGATCATATACAAGTATACTCAGAGAGGAAGCTAGTTGATTAGAATTTTTAGATATATGTAAACACAATACAATCATGATGAAGATATATCTAAGTTAAGAAGTCTTAAAATTAATGTTTTCTAATGCAGATGGCAGAGTCTAAGAATATGTACACAATGGGAGAGCTAATTGAGTTACCGGCTCATACTCAGGAAGATAATGTTATATTGGAGCGAATAAAGAGTTTAGCACTTCAATTCTTACCACAGGGATGGCGTGATTGGAAGATTTACATTTATACGACAGATGAGCTACTAGGAAACGAAGTGGACCAACATATTTTAAATAAAATCAGATTTGCATTACCGACTGATGGAATAGCCAGAGCTTTCTCCCCCGAATGTACATCCCTACCAAAGAAAGTTTACAAGAATATTAGGATGAAAATGTTAGAATGGCCATTCTGTGTCGGTCTTATAATTAGTCCGTCATCTTTGGGGGCCAAAATCAGAGGTTCCTCGGTTCGAAATGAACTTATTATCGGATCTCTATCTAAAATGTTTCCTTTGAGGTTAACTCGAAATGATGCAGACAAACAACTGAAAGAAGGATCTACAGATAACGACAATAGTATGAATGTCGAAAAGATACCTAAAGATCAGATACATAATCGTCTTATCAGGTTGGAAGAGAGATTTGATCATATTGAATCGTTGCTTGATAATGTCATGATGACATTTACGCCTTCTCATCACCCCAATTATCCTCAAGATGTAGATGTGAATCAAAGCTTACACAATTGATAGATATACATCAATCGTCAATTATTACTTTACATTATAAGAAAGTAAAGTGAGTACGATATTCATGGTTTAAATTAAAATCCGAGGGATAATGAAGATACTAATTTGGCTTTAATCTTATGACTAAGAAGAGATACAAGTATATTCACAGGAAAAATAAAAAACTCAGGAATAGAATGAAACGACTTGTGAACCCAATATTTATCAAATTCTCTACTGAGAACTCCAAGCGAAACCTCAATGAATTACATATTTAATACTTTACTGTCATGTTCAATGCGATCATCAAATCAATCATCATTTGAACTCTATGTTGTTGCAGAGAAAATAGAGGAAGATCTTCTTTATATCCACGATAAAAAATTAAAATATTGAACACGAACTATTGTTTATATGATGTGTATATTGAAAATATATAAGGGGTTTGAAATTAAATAAACTCAATCATATCTAATTTATTGTTTTATTCAAGTAAAATATTACATACAAGAAGCCATTTATGATATTGCTATTCAGTCTTTTAACCGTGAGATTACAACAGAAAATCTAATTAAATATTAAAACTATACGATCACGACGGAGCAAATATTTTTTATCTTATTTTACTGATAATATAAGACTCCATGGGTGTTTATGATGTTACCATCTGAATATAGAATGCGTTCTCCTTTGTCAAAATGAAGAATTTGAAAATATGTAATTTAAAACACGCTTATGAGGATCATGTCAGTTCAGACATGCCATTCTATACATTTTCCCAAATGGCTGAACTATGTTGTCAATCATATCTAATTTATTGTTTTATTCAAGTAAAATATTACACGCAAGAAGCAATTTATGGTGTGGTATAGGTTTCTCACCATCGATAAAGAAGCAACTATGAGTAGCGGGCGGTATAAATATCAATTTGATACTATTATTTACTTGTAGTAAATATGTTTGATGGGCTGTTCTCATCATATGTTTGAGGGGGGCTGTTCTCATCGTATGTTTGAGAGGGGCTGTTCTCATCGTATGTTTGAGGGGGCTGTTCTCAACGCAATGTTTGAGGGGCTGTTCTCAGCGTAATGTTCTCAACGCAACACATAATGTCTAATGTGTGTTTCTAACGTAATCTGTTACGTTAAACAACGTCTAAAGCATATTTTTAACGAGTTATGTTCCCAACACAACGTCTAACGCTTTCAATGTACGCTGTTGCGTTAGTCAACGTCTAAAAATGTATTTTAAAGCATTATGTTGCGTTGCATTACAACGTCAGCATTGTGTTCCTAAGATAACTCATCTAAATACCCTCTCAATGTAACGTCTGTATTTGATCTTAAAGTCTTACATTTCAGTAAACCTATCGTCTGCTATGAATATATTTCACATTATCAACCCAATATGTGTGTATTAAACACATATATATATATATATATCCACAACTATTGATTTTATTTATTCTTATGTAGATGATCAATTATCTAGAGACAAGATTCTATTTAGATACTCAATTAGGAAAATATGAGGGATATGTTTCAAATTAAATCTTAGCAGTACGAATTTCTAGATTATCAACTTATACCTCATCATTCTATTTTAAATCTATGTGCAAGTAAAAAAACTATACCGATAACATATATTTATTCAACATAATCGTTCAGTATAAACCATAGATACGCTACAATGATAACATTTTAAATTAAATATTTTGTCCAATTCCATCTTTATCATCTCGGCTAATTCCAGACTATCCAGTTGCGGTCCAGGCCAAAACTCATCAAGGAACCATTTGAGTTTATTATACGTTTGTAGTCTATTTTCTAGAACACCCTCAGATATTCTCAATTCAATTTGGCCCTGATGTTTTTTACAGTATAGCACATGATTGTATAGTTTGACTATCCAAACACCGATATGATCATCTTCCTCTATTGAAACATCCCAGATAATATCCTTCAACTCCTCGAGCGTTAGATCGACTATTTGCAGAGACATTAACTCTACAATGAATGAAGGGTACGTATCGAATACGCCCATTCTATAGACCGACTTGGAGTGAATCTGAGCTATTGCATTTAATCACTATTGCATTTAATCACTAACATTTAAATGATCTCCGTTGGTCTGACCATCTGATGTTTAATCTATTTCCTGTACTCAACGATTGCTAGCCATTTGTATAATTAATTGATTCAAGAATCATGCAAAACCTTTAACTTGGTAACCATGAAATGCACCTGCGTCCCCGGGGAGGACATTCAACCCGAACGTGTATAGACTTGCATTCACGTCTAGTCATGCATGATTATCAACGCACTTGCATTCTGTTCATATAATTGTCTTTAACGCAATCGTGTTTAGACTCGCAACACATTAAATCACGTCTCGGGGTCCTGCATCCGTTCTCATTAGTTGCTCTAACCTTCAACATGATCGTTGACGAGGAAAGAGGCGGTGGGAGGGATGTAAATGTTGTATTTAACCGTTTTATTTTATTTTAATGTTAACAAACCAAACAAAAAAAAACAAAACAAACGCGACGTTTGTTTGACATGTTAAATACAACATTTACATCCCTCCCACCGCCTCTTTCCTCGTCAACGATCATGTTGAAGGTTAGAGCAACTAATGAGAACGGATGCAGGACCCCGAGACGTGATTTAATGTGTTGCGAGTCTAAACACGATTGCGTTAAAGACAATTATATGAACAGAATGCAAGTGCGTTGATAATCATGCATGACTAGACGTGAATGCAAGTCTATACACGTTCGGGTTGAATGTCCTCCCCGGGGACGCAGGTGCATTTCATGGTTACCAAGTTAAAGGTTTTGCATGATTCTTGAATCAATTAATTATACAAATGGCTAGCAATCGTTGAGTACAGGAAATAGATTAAACATCAGATGGTCAGACCAACGGAGATCATTTAAATGTTAGTGATTAAATGCAATAGTGATTAAATGCAATAGCTCAGATTCACTCCAAGTCGGTCTATAGAATGGGCGTATTCGATACGTACCCTTCATTCATTGTAGAGTTAATGTCTCTGCAAATAGTCGATCTAACGCTCGAGGAGTTGAAGGATATTATCTGGGATGTTTCAATAGAGGAAGATGATCATATCGGTGTTTGGATAGTCAAACTATACAATCATGTGCTATACTGTAAAAAACATCAGGGCCAAATTGAATTGAGAATATCTGAGGGTGTTCTAGAAAATAGACTACAAACGTATAATAAACTCAAATGGTTCCTTGATGAGTTTTGGCCTGGACCGCAACTGGATAGTCTGGAATTAGCCGAGATGATAAAGATGGAATTGGACAAAATATTTAATTTAAAATGTTATCATTGTAGCGTATCTATGGTTTATACTGAACGATTATGTTGAATAAATATATGTTATCGGTATAGTTTTTTTACTTGCACATAGATTTAAAATAGAATGATGAGGTATAAGTTGATAATCTAGAAATTCGTACTGCTAAGATTTAATTTGAAACATATCCCTCATATTTTCCTAATTGAGTATCTAAATAGAATCTTGTCTCTAGATAATTGATCATCTACATAAGAATAAATAAAATCAATAGTTGTGGATATATATATATATATATGTGTTTAATACACACATATTGGGTTGATAATGTGAAATATATTCATAGCAGACGATAGGTTTACTGAAATGTAAGACTTTAAGATCAAATACAGACGTTACATTGAGAGGGTATTTAGATGAGTTATCTTAGGAACACAATGCTGACGTTGTAATGCAACGCAACATAATGCTTTAAAATACATTTTTAGACGTTGACTAACGCAACAGCGTACATTGAAAGCGTTAGACGTTGTGTTGGGAACATAACTCGTTAAAAATATGCTTTAGACGTTGTTTAACGTAACAGATTACGTTAGAAACACACATTAGACATTATGTGTTGCGTTGAGAACATTACGCTGAGAACAGCCCCTCAAACATTGCGTTGAGAACAGCCCCCTCAAACATACGATGAGAACAGCCCCTCTCAAACATACGATGAGAACAGCCCCCCTCAAACATATGATGAGAACAGCCCATCAAACATATTTACTACAAGTAAATAATAGTATCAAATTGATATTTATACCGCCCGCTACTCATAGTTGCTTCTTTATCGATGGTGAGAAACCTATACCACACCATAAATTGCTTCTTGCGTGTAATATTTTACTTGAATAAAACAATAAATTAGATATGATTGACAACATAGTTCAGCCATTTGGGAAAATGTATAGAATGGCATGTCTGAACTGACATGATCCTCATAAGCGTGTTTTAAATTACATATTTTCAAATTCTTCATTTTGACAAAGGAGAACGCATTCTATATTCAGATGGTAACATCATAAACACCCATGGAGTCTTATATTATCAGTAAAATAAGATAAAAAATATTTGCTCCGTCGTGATCGTATAGTTTTAATATTTAATTAGATTTTCTGTTGTAATCTCACGGTTAAAAGACTGAATAGCAATATCATAAATGGCTTCTTGTATGTAATATTTTACTTGAATAAAACAATAAATTAGATATGATTGAGTTTATTTAATTTCAAACCCCTTATATATTTTCAATATACACATCATATAAACAATAGTTCGTGTTCAATATTTTAATTTTTTATCGTGGATATAAAGAAGATCTTCCTCTATTTTCTCTGCAACAACATAGAGTTCAAATGATGATTGATTTGATGATCGCATTGAACATGACAGTAAAGTATTAAATATGTAATTCATTGAGGTTTCGCTTGGAGTTCTCAGTAGAGAATTTGATAAATATTGGGTTCACAAGTCGTTTCATTCTATTCCTGAGTTTTTTATTTTTCCTGTGAATATACTTGTATCTCTTCTTAGTCATAAGATTAAAGCCAAATTAGTATCTTCATTATCCCTCGGATTTTAATTTAAACCATGAATATCGTACTCACTTTACTTTCTTATAATGTAAAGTAATAATTGACGATTGATGTATATCTATCAATTGTGTAAGCTTTGATTCACATCTACATCTTGAGGATAATTGGGGTGATGAGAAGGCGTAAATGTCATCATGACATTATCAAGCAACGATTCAATATGATCAAATCTCTCTTCCAACCTGATAAGACGATTATGTATCTGATCTTTAGGTATCTTTTCGACATTCATACTATTGTCGTTATCTGTAGATCCTTCTTTCAGTTGTTTGTCTGCATCATTTCGAGTTAACCTCAAAGGAAACATTTTAGATAGAGATCCGATAATAAGTTCATTTCGAACCGAGGAACCTCTGATTTTGGCCCCCAAAGATGACGGACTAATTATAAGACCGACACAGAATGGCCATTCTAACATTTTCATCCTAATATTCTTGTAAACTTTCTTTGGTAGGGATGTACATTCGGGGGAGAAAGCTCTGGCTATTCCATCAGTCGGTAATGCAAATCTGATTTTATTTAAAATATGTTGGTCCACTTCGTTTCCTAGTAGCTCATCTGTCGTATAAATGTAAATCTTCCAATCACGCCATCCCTGTGGTAAGAATTGAAGTGCTAAACTCTTTATTCGCTCCAATATAACATTATCTTCCTGAGTATGAGCCGGTAACTCAATTAGCTCTCCCATTGTGTACATATTCTTAGACTCTGCCATCTGCATTAGAAAACATTAATTTTAAGACTTCTTAACTTAGATATATCTTCATCATGATTGTATTGTGTTTACATATATCTAAAAATTCTAATCAACTAGCTTCCTCTCTGAGTATACTTGTATATGATCAATAGTGTTTTCGTTACTTGATATTATTGATTTAGTAATGATCATGTCTAAAAAGTTTTTAAGTAATTATTATTAGTGTAGCTTACCTTCTTTGTTATTACCGTAAACTTGGTTTTCTTGATGATAAATAATAATCCTTTCTCGATATCAATTCATGCGAGTGTACACCAGCTCGTCACAAATTGAAGTGATAGTTACACACATATCAAAATTATGAATGAGTTGTACTCAATATTTGCTATATTACATGGTTGCGAACCAATTTCATATAAAATACCTAAACAGTATTTGTTTAAAATGGATAGGAGGTTTATCGAAAGGATAATTAAATTTATAGTTATGTCATTTATGATATTAATCAATCTACGGGTGATCAAAATATTAATTCATAACGATCTATGAATTGAATTCTAAACAGTTCGGAAAACTTATTCCAGTGTGCTACTGCATGTAAAGAAATCGTTACAAATTTGGAATTTATTCTAATCTACAAAAGTTATAATGAATAAATATACCCAAATAATTCATGTCTATATTCTCAAAAAACATTCTTTTAAAATATTGATTAATCTAGACAATATGATAATCTTTAGAAATGCATACATGCCGAGAATGTTCGAGAGATGATATTTTAAAAAGGCATCCAAAAATGAAAATACAAACATTCGCATTTGCAAAAAAATTAACTGTCATTTCATCCTCCTTGATGTGACAATACGTGGTGATAGGGATGATAGATAGATTCAATCTATAGTCATTAATCAAATCTTCAAATGAATACAAGTATGATGTATGTTAGAAAATATACCCCTCCATTCACTGTGATTTTTAGATCATCGAAATCAAATAGATAAAAACAAATCAAATCAAAAATAATATCTAATGTATTTGTCGGCTAAAGCTTTAAGTAATGAAGAAAAACTTATTGTAAAAAAGGATCCGGTTTGCAATTTATGGATAAAAAACGATTACTTACATTGTTAGATATATATTCATTTAACTAATTTCCATGCACGTATATTATGAAAATATTCATAAATCAACAGATGGTGGAACGTGAGTAATGTAAATGTTTAAATTTGAATTGAAGCAATCAGGTTACGGACTTACCATATGTAATGATTTACTGCACTATCCGAAAAATACACATTAAGTGTACAATGTATTTGGGGTATCGTTTATACTTGTAACTATCTAAATGTATTCAATATCCTAGCATACCAATTTCGAAAGATTCAAAGCAGCATTGAAAAATAGTGTTCTACTCATGTACATAGCTATAGAATCATGTTAGAAATAAAAAAGATCTCGTTTTCTAATTTGTACACAGACGAATAAGGTTTATTTTCGAATTAATCTTTATGGTTGGGTACAATAATTTACTAATTAGTTTAGTATTAACAAAAATAGTGAAAAAAAATATAAAGAGTTATTAATATGTTAACATATTTGATTATATTTAAATAAAAATAAATTAAATATAAATGTATTTTAAAAAAACATCTTTTATTTAAGAATTTGAGAACGTATACAATTTTTTTGTGTTGTTGACTGATGAGAATATCCTTCGTGTGGAGCCATTCCTGGCAGTGAAAACAGACCATGCTTACCATAAAAATTTAAAGCCATTGAAACTGACTCATCATATCAGATTTCAACTTCGTATGATAAGAGGATGTGGATCTAATTCAGCTTGTAATATTTGAGCTAAACAGAGATACAAACATTACGAGTTAAATAGAAGCTTGTAAAAACAGAATTTATTAAAAATTAATGACATTAAAATAATTTCAAAACCGACTAATCATTCATAATTAGTAATTTCATATCACTTTCACTAGAAAAGAATTAATACATATTTATAACTCTAATCTACCAAGTTTGTATGACGAAGTGTTAACTCGGACGTAAACCAAAGAAAATATATAAGAAAATAAGTATTGTAATGATGCGTAAATAAAAGGTATATTACACCTCCCACTAAAGAAAAGCTAAAATGAAAATACCTAATCATATACAAAAGCGTTCTGGGTAAATAATTTACTACTACTAAACAACGTATAGAAGCAGTTGATATTATATGATAGCTACAGGTTATCATAGTCATTCTTGTTTTAAAAATTATAATCAAAATTGTAAGAAATTATTTGGCATATAAGTGTAATAAAAAATCTCAATTCTTCATTAATAATGATTGTAAATATGGAATCATCCTACTTGTGACCAATTATACCATCAAACTAGTATAAAAAAATGTATCATTTGGTATCGAGAACCTTGAAATGAAATACGATCTTATCT
Source organism: Neomicropteryx cornuta (assembly GCA_020383195.1). Lineage (NCBI taxonomy): Eukaryota > Metazoa > Arthropoda > Insecta > Lepidoptera > Micropterigidae > Neomicropteryx > Neomicropteryx cornuta. The sequence goes on from JAHKQU010000018.1 coordinate 42,936,933, forward strand.
ATATTCGCCTCATAGACAGAGTGTGTGTGTGAGAGAGAGAGAGAGGGAGAGAGATAGAGAGAGAGAGAGAGAGAGAGAGAGAGAGAGAGAGAGAGAGACAGATGAGGTGAGAGGGGAGGGTATCTCGATGTGATGTGAACATGATCATAGGTTAATAACCTAAAGCCAGGTGCTGTTGCATTTGCAACGAGTTCACATACTTGTCGTTAGTCAGACAAGTTTAAACATGCAGACACTGAAAATGTCCTCTCCGAGTGCAAGTGCATTTTTATAGACAGGAGGGGGAGTTGACTGTCATGTTCATCTATTGGATATTGCGAGTTGAAACCGGTTTTGAGATCAATGATCTGGCTCAAGTAATGCCGAGTCAACTTAGACGAGTATAAATTGCATTTTTTCTTTTCAGTCGGACCTCAAGCGTTCTAAAGCGATGGCGTTGGGTTCCCAACTAGATCAGATCAGAAGGTGAAGAGTGAATTGGATAGAATATTTAATTTAAAATGTTATTATTGTGGTGTATCGTCTATTGAACAATTATATTGAATAAATATATATATTATCGATATTGTTTTTTTTAGAATCATTTTCTCAATCGCCACACAAGCACCCTTTATTATGACAATTTAGTTAGTTAGATTGCCGTATTAGAAACATGTTTGAACACGATCAGAGGTTAATAACCTAAAGCAAGTGCATTGCAAAAGACAACTGTAGCGGTGTGATGGTTCTAATATCTAACAAACCGGTTCCAGGAGCAGCCAAGCGAGCCAAGTCAAGCGTAGTCAACCCAAGTGCAGCCAAGCGTAGTTTGCGAGGGTGAATAATAAGCAGCCCACGATCAACTTTTGAGTACGGATTGCAGTATTTCATTCCAATCCAGTCTACAGAATGGACGTGTTCGAAAAGTATTCTTTTATCCACAAATACCCAACCATGTACTCGAGGACTTGAGTGATCTAATCTGGAGTGTTTCAGTAGAAGAAGACGGAGACCTTATCGAAGTCTGAAAATGTTATCATTGTGGTGTATCTATGATTTATATTGAACAATTATATTGAATAAATATATTATTGATATTGCTTTTTTTTAATCATTTTTTCACAAACCCTCTCGTATTATTGACACATTGGAATTGTGTACCTAATTATAGCAAGCAAGCGAAAAGTTGAGGTCTCTCGGAACCCTCCTATTGGACCCCGAAAAGTTGAGGTCTCTCGGAACCCTCCTATTGGGCTCCGAAAAGTTGAGGTCTCTCGGAACCCTCGGTCTCAAAACGATTGATCCACCTATCCTTTTTTCCATTTCTCACCTATTTACCTACTAAAATCAGTGCTAAACATCAGAAAAACGTTAGAAAAAGAACAAAGTATTAGAAAAATAGCAAAGTATTAGAAAAGCAGGAGCAAGGTACGCGTCAATACTCCACTACCGTCTGACTGCATTTGCAGAAAGCGATTGATCCAGCTCTCTCCTCAATACACTACTGCTGATGATTATACGCATTGTACCTATATGTATTAACATCGAGTTGATGAATTGTTGTAAAGTGTAATAACACATCCATTTTAAAAGGTTACAGATTCGTGTGCATATTAATAATAGCTTTGTATCAGTGAGCGATTGGTAACACTGCAAACACTGTTCACTGTATTCTTTAGACCGAATGTCTGTCTTAAAGAAGGCAGTTTACATGTTCTTATTTTTTGACTAGCTGCCAACTAGCAATATACGTGCGTTTTATCTTAAAAAAAATGGCCAAAATATGTACTATACGATATAAAAGAATACGTTAAAATGTTGTAATATAATAAACAGAACAAGGACGTTAATTGATAGTGCACTGTGCATATTTAGAGAATTAAACTGTATATTATATTCATACATTGTATATTCATAAATTCTAAAATAATTCGAGCAATGAAAGTTCCGTCGAAATCGGTATGATGGTATATTTTGCAATCAATCATCAAACGTGAATCACCACGCGGGTTCATAAAGTGGAATAGTTTATTTTATTAGCGGTAATGCCGAATGCCACACTATATTATTATAGTATACACTTTACATACAATATTACTCGCTTAAAAGCCAGTCATATATTATTTTAAAATGCGAAATAGCAGCCATTCTTCTTGCAAATAAAAATAAATGCATTGTGCAATGTTCAAGCTTCGCGTAGCCATTTCAAAGGGTGGAAATATTTAAATAGCGAATATTAAACCTCTCCGCGACTCTTTTTTTCTCTCTCTGCGCTGATTCTCGGTGGATATAGGTTTTTAAAATAATAGTCGAAATCGCATAAGCCAATTTCGACATAAAAACATTTTGAGCGGAAAACTTATATTTTTTTACTACCCTACATTAGACGTGCCTAAAATAATAAATACATAAATAATAAAACTAAAATGGGACAACGCTGAAAAAATCCTAACCATAAGCAATGAAAAACATGAAATCGCTCAAGCCAATCCGGAGTTATAAATGAACATATTTAAAAAACATCCTTTACCTTTCGATACACGATAGTTTCACATTAGTACTTTAGCTCGGCAACTGCACCATATCTACCAATGGATAACATATAATGGCAAATCGAAGAAAGGAGATATTTTAGGAGGAAGGATCCGGTGTCTTCTATTAGGGTTTTAAGGCCGAATTTGTTTTAAAAAAATTACAATTTCTACAACCTAAAAGAAATATTTTTCATCGACAAGACTTTCAGAACTTTGTTCTTTCGAAACTACGGGTATCTCTTATATATTAATCAACAGAGTGGGTATTAAATAACTGTCGACTGTTTTTCAAATTAAATTATTATTGTTTGTTTTGTTATGTTATTTAATTATATTTTAAAATTTATAACTTCTTTGAGAATATTTAAAAAAAGTCAACTCAAACGCGCTCATTTTTTAGGTATTGAGGCTGTTTGATGATATTTTTGACGCTTATTTTTTTGGTAATAATATACGACTTGATTTATATAGAACTAGTAAAATATTGTTTCATATATAAGTTGTGATACACTTTTAACAGCGAATTGACAACAAGCGTACGCAATTTTAGGTGACGCGATGTCGTTTTTTTACCAACCTCTTCCCAACTATTAGTAAACTACTCAACCCATTCACTGATCTTAATAAAAATACCTATTTTCAACAGGCCTCTTAACAAACTCAAATACCAAATTTGGAAAAAAACACAAATCTTTTACTGTTGTTTCAGATAGCATACAAACAATTAAGATTTCCCCGTATTTGCGAACTCGTTGGCAGTGATTTGGCGAAGTGCTTTGTGAGCCACGAGCTCGGGGGTCATTGACTCAAATTCAAATATTTATTTCTATTAATACAAAAAATATGTAAAAACACAACAATATTAAAAAGAGTATCAAAATTTACGAGCCAAGCTAAACAAACAATTAATCAACAATAAGTTCATTCATTCAAACAATTAATCAACATTCATAAGAAATTAGACCATAGAACAAGTGATAAATTAAAATACAATGAAAACATTAAACTGATAAAAAATAATAAAATAAAAAACTTAGAAACAATAAGAGTATTATTTGAATTCATGAAAACTGTAAATACTTTATTCAATAATATGCCTTTTTAGATCCTTTTTGAATGTATTGCAATCATCAATTTCCTTTAGATTTGCGGGCAACATTTGAATTACTTCCGAGATAAAAAAATATAAAAGTTTATAAATACAGGGTAGCTGAGACTAAACGTTACCAACTTCACTCTGCTGTCATTTGTGTAGTTGTCATTTTCGCGCGTCAATTTTTTGACAGATTGAAGTTTGGTTAGTTTTTACATGTGGTCAAAAAAGAATTATTCTAAATTAATATCTTCATAAAAAAATCGTAATGTAATTGCACTGTATTTGGCTGGAATTTCACAAACTGCAATTATTCGTCAGCTCCAGCAGTTGAACGTGAATAAAATGTTTGTGTATCAAACCATAACCCGATACAACGAAACTGGGAGCATCGCTAAACGCAACAGAGGCGGTTCTGAAAAGACAGCAACATCAAAAGAAATGATTCGAAAGGTGAAGCAACGAATCCAACGAAATCCTCGTTAAAGTGCCAATCAATTAGCAGCACGTCTGCATGTTTCACGATACAGCATTCAAACCATATTGAAAAATGAACTACACTTGAAGCCCTACAAGATACAAAAGGTTAAAGATCTTATAGAGGCACAAAAAATAGTTAGGCTTGAAAGAACACGAGCATTGAAGGCCTTGGCCGAACGTGACGAGATTCCAAAAATTGTCTTTTCTGATGAGAAAATTTTCACCATTCAACAGTATGTGAATAAACAAAATGATCGTGTTTGGTTAGAGCACAAGTCCAACGATAATTTGGACGCAAGAGTTGCCATGCGCAAGCAATCACCAGCTTCTGTTATGGTTTGGGCTGCAGTGACTGCGGATGGACGCACTCCTCTGGTTTTCATCGAACAGGGAGTCAAGGTAAACCAAGAGGTGTACCGCCGAAAGATCCTAAACGATGCTTTGCTACCTTGGGCACATAAACACTTTGGTACGAACCGTTGGACATTCCAACAGGACTCGGCACCGTCACACAAAGCTCGAGCGACAAAGCAATTTTTACAAAATTGCGTTCCGCGGCTGATTTCGTCGGAAGAATGGCCACCATATTCACCGGACTTGAATCCCATGGATTTCATGGATGGATGGATTGGATAAAATAATGTGCTTAATGTTTGTATTATAATTGTACTTGTTGTAAAATTGTTTTCACTCTCACCTATCTATCTTTGCGATAATGCAATACGGTCAAACTTTCATTAAAGTAGTAAAAAAAATATTAAAAAAAGAAACAATTATTATGAAAAACGGTGAAAATGTAACGATTATGACGTATAATGAATGAGAAATGAATGGTTTAATGAATATTTACAAGAATGACTTACGTTCAATGTAGGATATATGCAAATGAATCGTCATGGCTAAAAATAAAATGAAAAGTATAAAATATATGCACATTACCTGCATATAATTATATGCACATTACCTGCAATAGACGATCGCCGTTAACTTAAATTACTTATATAAAAGTCTGACAGTATCTTGACATTTGGAAAATTCAAATTCTTTTTTGTATTTTTACAAATTGAAAATTTTCAATATTAACTTATAAATATAAAAGTCTGACAGTATATGTCAAAATTTGTTCTAACTTACTTATATTTTGTTATGAATAATTAATTAGTTTTGTATTATACGAGTATTATAGGATAAAAAACAGAAAACATTCATTGCTTGAACAAGACAAATGTTCAAGCAGTGAAAGTAAATTTTAGTAAATTTATTTCTACTTTCTATCCTGTTTCTTCTAAGGGTTCCGTTTGTTTAAGAAAAAGATGGTAAGATTTATTATTTTTACAGGTCAGCTGCTTTAATTCTTCTGTTTTATATTTGAGGTACCTAATAATTATTGTGTAATAATAAAAACAAAACAAAAGAAAGAATAAAGAGAGTGTAACCCGCGCAAGCAATGTGGATGGCATCTTCTTCAGAACGTCGAGCGAGAGGTATAGAACACTTTAGAAAAAGCTGATTTCGTGCTGAGAAGCTAAGTTTCTTACTTTATTTATTTATTTTTATCCCAAATGAAACGCTAAGCTTTTTTTAGATTTAATAGCAATTGTTTTTCTAAGGTGATTATGAGAAACATATGAGAGTTCGATAAGACGACCTTGCTGGCAGGCCAAAATGGTTGGCCCTTTGATCAAATTTTATATGAATTATCATTTACCTGAATTGAACGACTCGCGTCTCATTCGTTCGATGTCAATAAAGGACCCCCCCCATAAGTATATTATAAAGCCATGAGGAAAAAGTAAAAAAATAATATATATATTAACATCCATGTCGATATTCCATCAGCCGAGTGATAGGACAGGATAGGATAAACACCATACTTTTTAAAATTTAAAAATCAAAAGTATTGCCCGACTAAAAAAAAATGTGGATGAAAGAACGTGCATTATTTATTTATGTATTTTTAAAGTACATAACAGCGATACAGGAAGACAATTCTCTAACACTACATTTACATGGCCAAAAAAATGTACCAAACATGAAAATGGTTGACAACAACAAATTAATAAATCAAACTTAAATAATGTGTACTGTGTGTGGAGTGTGGTGCCATTTGTGGCAGGGACATGTTTGCGTGTGTGTGTGTTTAGTGCGTGTATATAAAGCTACATATTATTAGCGATATAATAAATAATTTAAAAATAACAAAATAAACTTACGAATGTTTAATATTTTAATGAACATAACTTGCCTTACGAATTTCACGCATAAATAAAGCCTTATTCTCTTGGAATATATCTACTGCGTTGAATTTTTCATTATATGCGCTGAGGACTCTACACATCGTTATACACATAATTTAATGGTGAACATATACCATATACCTACATACGGTCATGATGACTAAAAACGAGATGATAAATCTACTAACAGAAAAATAACGAACATTATAATATCGATTTATTGATGGTGAATATATTTATACTAGGTCGCCGCAGTCGCTCGCATTTTGCTTCGCTGCAGCACATATTAGAGCGAAGCGATTTACTAAAATTTTCTAAATAAAATTTAGTCTGTGACAATAACTTTTTAACGACGGGATAGATTTTGATAATTTTCTATAATGAGGTATTTGAAATCTCTTTGATACAAATGCACAAAAAAAATTCATCCGGAAATCAACAGCATAACTTTTTAACGACGGGATAGATTTTGATAATTTTCTAAAATGAGGTACTTAAAATATCTTCAATACTAATGTACAAGAGAATTTCATCGGGAAATTGAAAACATAACTTTTCAACGAATGGATAATTTTCCAAAATGAGGTTCTTGAAATCTTTTATATACAAAAAGAGAAATTCATTTAACAATTATTTAAATATAAGACAAATGAATTTATTTTAAAGAAATGTTTAAAGTTAAGACAATGAAATCAAGCGTTGCAGTTCTCGACGTTTGGAAGGTAAGATATTCCCATAGACAATTTTCTTTTGACCCCAAAAATTTTATTTTTGACAATATTTAAAATCAAGCTCCGTCACGACCTTCACTTTTTCATGTAGATTCTCTCAAAATCAAAAATTTTTCAAATCGGTCAAGGAATGACCAAGTTAGCCCGTGACAAAGTTCTAATTGGAGTCGCCTTATGAGAGCTTCGCTCTAATCAACTGATGTCGTTTTAGGGGGTTGATTTATATCGACAACTAAATTGTATTTACTGTTAATTATTGTGAAAACTTTATTTATGTGTTGTAAAACATAAGGGCTTATAAAACTTACTTCAAAATTTTTGCGATTTCTAGGTTCGTAAATGAGTAGCAAATTAATTAAGATATTGAATAGATGATTCTTATATGATTTTTCGGTTATTTTTCAAAAAATAGTATTTTAGAAATGTTTTCCAATATAATCATGTTTTAGAAGTACCTACCTGTTTATTAGCGGTGGACGGGTATGTGCATAGTGGCCTGAACATGATGTGCGCGATTATGTTTCTCGGACATTATATTACTGTAAGTTTAAAGAATTCACAACTAGCAATTCTGGATACTCGCCAGGTTTTTTTCTAAGGAAAACGGTCTGGGGGAACTTTCTCTGTGGTTGATATTTTGTGCCGTGGTCTTTACGTAGTATAATTAAGCGAACGTTCGCGCTAATCTTTGTTATTGCTGGATGGATTCACCATTTCATAAAGCATCAAACCAGACAAGTTTGGGTTTATACAATAATCCAATTTCTTTTTATTATTTTTTTTTTATTTACAAATAATATCTTCCTGCGAATCTGGGACGTAAGGTCAATTTATTTTAGGCTGTTTTGGTTAAAATCTTTATTTCCGCCATTTAAAAATATCTAGTTCCTGGAAATATCCTGTTTTGATAAATATTATAATTATTCTACGAAAAAAAAAATTAAAGTTTTTTTTTATAGTGTTTTTTACAGAATACGTCTTCTGTCATACATTAAGGTCCAGTGATGAACATGTTATATATTCCTGAAAAAAAAATATGTATTCGATTGGTGATTTAATTTTATGGTATCGTCTTATTTTGGAGTATTTTCAAACTTATTTTACTACGAGAATTACCAGTATTTGGTATAATCTAAATATGAATAAAAAAAAAAGAAATGTAGAATAATCACGTTTTTAAAATGAACCGTCTAAAATATTCATTTAAGTGCCTTGTTCTGCGGACAGAATTTCCCAATGAGAGAATGCTATTGGAATTGTATTCTTTACTTTGGGTTACCAAGTCAGATTGTAGTCGGAATATTTTATTTTAGGAAGAAAACATTTAAAGTTGTTTTTTTCTTCTTTTAACATAAGTATTGTTTGATTATTTTTAAAAATGTTAAATATTATTTAATTTTAGTTTAAATATTATTCTGGTCGTTTAATTTATTTTTAAGGTATATATATAGTTTTATTTTTACTGTTTATTGCTGCGCTTACATTGTAACATATCCATTTTATATATTTTTTGTTTTCCACTTTTTTATATTTATATTATTTTTCTTGCTTTAGCAAGATTTCATACGTTTTTATTCAATTGTGGTTTATTTTCTTACTCCATTTGTTATTTTAACGTTTATTTACTATCAATGTCCTTCCTATGAAATGTACTGTCTTATTGGTTAAACCCAATAGGTGTGAAAAACATATAGGTATTATAATTTAAATAAAAAGGTTTTCTTTCGTCGACTATACTGAGTTCACTCGCAACCTATTTAACTGAAACTAGAAATAAATTTGACTAAATCTATGAAATTATTTATTTAAAAAACACACACAAAAAAATGTGTCTTTTTGGATCTTTGATTTTAAAGAAGACTGCACTGGTGTGTCTACAGTACTCATAAATGGGTTTAAATACAGCATTTAATTTTTCTTTGACACCCCTACGAGAGTTTATGTGTTGCAGGTTTTAAAGAGATCGTGATGAATGACGATCGTAGTTGGTACCTGCCCGGGTACACCCTTTTTAAGTTGTTGACATAACGAGTGTGAGGCCTTAAATTAACTGTAACTACTCTGGGTCAATCTTGGGCATATATGTGAACTCAATTAATCAGATATAATCGTTATCGGTCAATTTATTAAATATGTTGTAGAATCTCCGTGAAATTAGTTAAAATTGTGCAGATAGCCAGTCAAAACGCATGTGCATAGGATTGCCTTAATTCAGTTCGAGTCCCTGAAAGCTGTTCGAAGTTAAATGTAGAAAAGAGACCAATTAACGAATCTAAATTGGCAGACAGCGCTTGGTCAACTCAGTGTTGGCAGTTTGTCAAAGGGGCCGATATTCAACCTCATGCAGGAAACCAACTGCAATTCTACAACCTCAACCGGTCGGAAGTAATTACGGTTTACTTCAGAGACCGTAATTAATAAAACGGGAATATATATAAATGTCCTACTCACCATATATATATATTATTTACGCATTTTATAATAGAAATGTTGAATGGAAAATTATTTAATTTATTAATGGAAAAACATTGTAATTGTCCTGACAAAAACATATTTTTGCTGCCTAAAACTCGGTATTATAATCTTAATTCGTGTTAGTCTAGTGGTTAAGACGTTGGACTATTGGCCTAAAGGTTGCGGGTTCGAATCCGCACATGGTCATACCATTTTTAACGCTTTATTACCACCATCTCCCCTGAGTCTAGCACAGGCACATTTGGCCTAGTTGGGTAGCACCCAAAATAAATGTGTGTGACCTAGGCTATAGGAATTATTTAAAAAAAAAAGTTAATCGTGTACTCAAAATACAATGTTGTACAAATGTTAAATACGTATATACCCGTTCTATATCTTTTTATGTAGAAAATGACCTAATTTTGAATAACACCAAAAAATAATTACATATATTTTTTTAAATGAGATGACATTAAGTTTATTAATCGTGACAAATCTAAACTTTGAATTTTCAACGCTTTAAATTGCTTTAAATTTTGAAATTTTACTTAGATTTTTAAGTAAAATCTTAATTAAATACTTAATACATTGTAATAAGAAATCTATCCATATACCTTACTATATTATAGTACAACGTCCTAATATATTTATGTGATGCCCACCACTAAACAATTAAAATTAAATTAAATTCACAGCAGTTTATAAATATTTAGAAAAATGATTTCGTTGTCATCCAAATATTTGAATTTAGAATATTCTTAATGTTAATTTTTTTATTTCCCGGTCTTTTGAGGTTCTAAACTTTATCTTTTAAACCCTCGACGCAAAAAAGGGGTATCATAAGTTTAACGTGTCTGTATGTTTGTCTGTAACATTATAGCTTTCGAAAGGATGAACCGATTTTAGTTATTTTTATTTTTTGTTTGAAATGTGACTTGATCGAGAGTGTTCTTAGCTATGATTCAAGACAATCTGTTCAGGCGCTTGTGTGTCAGAGGGTATTTTTAAATTTTTAATGATTTGTTTTTTTACAGTATGTATGTATAAGGAGAGTAGACAATAGGTTCGACAATGTCACGATATCTGGAGGAAACCAAAGCGCGGGTAAAGTATGCATGCTCAATCAACCGTTTATTACGCGGAACTTTGAAATATTAAAATGTTGAGTGTTGTAAAAATATCGATAACCTAATAAACTAAGTAGCCCGAATTTGATTTGTACCTACGGTTAGGTACTAATTGACTTCCCTCAAGATTACACTTGTCTCATCTTGAGTAGTAAACCTTCTGATATGCGTACATGGGCATTGGGACTGTTTACGAAGTTTAAAATATATGATGATACATCGAAAGTAGTAAACAAAGTATTATAACGAGATAAAAAAATACGGTTATATCCTATAACTATGATGAATGAATGATTCGCAGTCGCATTAACAATGAGCAAATAATAAAAAGTTTTTCGCATCAGTACACATAATATCGCTTCGAACATTATTTGCTAGAGAATAATATAAAATAAATATACGCATCATAATTATTACGAACCAGAACATTAAAAATGTAAATATTAAATGATTACTAAAAATCTTCTTAAAAATGATTATCTAAAAGCGCAGAAAACCGTTAATATACGAATATAAAATACGTTTATAAACAAACAATTTAATTAAAATATCAAATCATTACGCACATACATAAGCATATAAGAAAAGTATGTATTATAATCATGTATGTATGAGCAAATCAGAAAAACAATACAATTAAAATTAATAAAAACTATTAAGAGAGAAAGTGAATACCCGCAATTTATTTTTAATTTTAGCGAAATATTGCCGCCCTTGGGTTTAAAACCTATTTTAAAAAAAGGCGTGCAGGAAATAATTTACTACTATTCAAAGTTACAAACAATCTAATCTCGCTTACAAAACGCATGTGGCATAATTTACAACTAGGCACAATACAGCCTAATATCACAAAGTACCTAGCAAAAAATATTAGGTTTCTTAAAAAATAAACCGTTTATAAATAGGTAAATAATTGCACCCAAGTATAAACTATATGGATAGTATAAAAAAGCATTAATTATTTTATTAAATTATAGAACTAAAGGGCAAACAATAATATTCTAATTATATGATTTTCCCGAAACTCTCTTTCGTGTTTACCTATTTCGTGTTATCCAAAATTATAGTCTATTGTATAAATACAATTATTTGTTTTTTTTGTTTGATTCAATTATATTTGATATTTAAAATGTAAGTTACAATTTTGGAAAATATTTAATATTTTAAAAGTTTGATTTAATTTTTCGAAACGCGTAGGGTTTAAAGCTAAGTTTAATAAAAAGTGTAGGTACTAAAAAGTTCTTTGATTTGAGATCGCAGGATATCGGTTAAACCCAGCGCTGAGTTTTAAAAGAAAAAACAATCTTCTTTTTGGTGTATTGGTTTATTAATTTTTAGTATTAAGGCGCAGAAGTGGTGGGTCCCCTAAATTGTGAATTTTGGGGACGCACCACTTCCTAACTTAACCACTTAACCTTTAGGTATTTAGACAAGTGGTTTATAGCATTATGTACAATGAATGAAGACTATCTTGAGAGGCTGTTTTTTGTTTTTGAAATATAATTTACATAAAAAAATGTGTTAGCAAAGGCAAAAATTTTAGGTTTTATTCTTATTTTAGTGATAATTGAAAGATATTAAATTAAAATATAATATATTTCGACGAGGCCGTAAATCATCACTCGCACGCACGCCGCAGCAACTATTGATCAACACTTTTACGGCTATGAATTTAGGGTCGATATTAGCATGATCAAAAACAGTGTTATTCTCGATTGAACAATATTTGGACGTAGGATACGTCTTAACTAGAATATTTTAAAATATCATTCGCAATAACATTTATTTATTTAATTAATTATTATTACTCACAAAATGAAAAAATATACAGGACGTCCCAAGACCATTCTTGAAGACTTAATGGTAAGGTAAGGGATGTGTAACATATAATGAGTAAGAAAATATGTGAAAAAAAACATCCCCAAATTTATTATATATTTTAACAGATGGTGTCAGTTCGGTCAGCGCGCGAATTCTTATACCGCGACAATCGATTATGATGTTGACACCATTACGGCGTACGCAGCTAAGCGCTCACAACAAAGATATTATAATAAATGATCCTTTTACTATATTCACGTAGTTTACATTTTTTTTCTCGGTAACCATGATGATTTTTTATACCGTTTCTAAACAAATAACACTAGAAATCGCGGAACCAATTAGTTGTTTTTTTTATCTGGAGTGTCTTTTTAACACGATGTATATATAAAAAACGCTTAAGGCGTATGTATGCCTTAAGCGTTTTGAACATAAAAGTAAAAGTTTTATGTTAAAAACATTTTGAACATAAAAGTATTTTTTTGTTTTTGTTTTAACAATTCGTAATCGCTCAAGCCAATCCGGAGTAATGAGTGAACATAGATTTAAAAATTCCTTGTTTATAAAATATGTGTTTATAAAATAAACCATACATATTTCAGAACATCGGCTCTCAAAAGAGTTACTCATGAAATTATCTAATTTAACCATATTCCTTCATTCTAATCATATATCCATGTATCCAGTATACTGCTATAATTTTTTTAGTATATAAGATATCGAATCATTTAAATTTTATATTATTTGATAGATAAGGGCCTAATGCGTATCTTAGTAAAATTGTTTGATGACACCAACCATTGGTCCTAGAAGTGGGAAAAATGGTTTTTTAAAATTCAAAAAATCATACCTCCCTTAATAGTCACTGGATAAAAACAATTCAAAATGTTAATTGTAGGCTTATATTTTCCTAGAACTTTTGTTTGAAACAATTTTTGATATGAGCAACTTTTTACGACAAGGGTACGGCGGGTTGAGGTCCACTCCTCGCGCGGCAGCTCGCGCAATGCTTGATACAAGTTCGTACAATAGGAGTTTGCCTATCTGCTACTTTGATCCGGTGAAATCCGCCTTCCTGTGTGCCGAAAGGATTTTTTTTATATACTACGGTATATAAACAAAACGTTGTAGGTTAGCCAATAGTGGATAGACATCTCGGTCGCTCATTCAAAGAATCAGTGGCACAGACAGAGATAGATAGATAAATAGAACTTGTCACCGAAGATACGCCTTTAGCGCGTTTCGATCACCTGACATCGGTTATAAATATTCTAGACGAAAGTCGCGGGAAATATATTGTTTTGGGTGACGAAAATAAATCAGGCGAAAACTGCCCGACTGGACTATTGCGCGGGCGGAAAGATGCTGCGAGTATAGATCATATGGGCTGGTATGAATTCACAATGCATTACACAATAGATGTGTTCGAGGATACGGCAGTTTACGAAATGAAGGAATTGCGTTGACCGCTCTCATCAGAGGAGACCATAGATTGATAGTGCGAAAGAGAACGAAACAGTTAAGCTCGGGCCTCGCAATGTTTTCGTGCCAACTGAAGAGTCCAGGGTCGGGTCATTTAGCGTGGACGTTGATTTTACTCACTGCTTTTTTAATAAAAATATTATGAAGACTGAACTACGACTGCCGTGTAATAAATTTCATTATGTAAGCATATATCTAGTCTATTGCATATACAGAGTGTTCCAAGTCCGTTCCCTAAGATTTAAGGTGGTGCTTAGGTTCCTTATTACGTGTAAGAAGTTGTATAAAAAAATGCGGAAATAATTCATGCCCCCCCCGGCGCGGCGCGGCTTTGCTAGAGACCGAAACTTTGTAATTTTTTTTCTTGATAACTTTGAGATTACGGTAGAATCGTATTACTATATAACACAATATTACCTTGTGGTGTAGGTACAGTAGGGTAAAGTAACATGGACATGAAAGTGAAACCGTACTATTTCTTGACTTCCTTTTATGTATACCATCTTTACTGTAGATGTTATTGAAGCGTTTGGCGAGATATCTGAACACCTTTGCCATGTCGGATTCCTTTCCAGTAAGTATTAATTTCGGTACTAAATTCCTTTACAAGCATATGTTTATCAAGTCCTTCGGATAACGTTCCTAATTTTTGTTATATACCTACTATAAATTACATTATATATGTAACGCACTGATTCTATCATTTGTGTATGCTTTTTTTACCTATATCTATTAGGTACTGTCAAAGAGATTTGAAGTTAGAGTGTATGTATCAATGAATCGCAGGAGCGATTCACGGATTGGCTATCTTCCATTTTTGCCATTGGTCATCTCTCTTGCACTTCCTACAGGACTAATCAAGCTCAATATTAAAATCTGTATAACCACGCTTCTTGATGTAAGAAACAAACGAACACAAATCCAAACTTTTTGAATACAATTTAAATCTAATCTAAAATTATTTACGCCTTCCCTAATTTCAGCAGAACCGAAACAGAATATAATAGTACGAGTGCATAATTGTGCACGCACTCTGTATTTATTTACGCCTGTAGGATATTAAAATCCAACATAACATAAAAGATACTAAAAAAAATAATTTTGTAGTAGGTTAGGTGCGCAAGACGCATGGGTTACAATGCAGAGATACAAATCTGTTTCCTATAGACGCTAAGAAAATAACAAATAATAAACAAACTTGAGATTTTAGACAGCTGAAATTTAAGATTTTGAACAATTTGCGTACCTTTGTTGGCGTTGTTATCACTCAGGTCGCTGGTGGAAGCTACTTCTCCCGCTGTTGCTTCGGGCAATGGCGGGCTGTTGAGCGACAGCTTGTGGCAAACTTCAAACGCCTGTCCGACCGTGCGCACAATTCGCATTGCCTGACTCTGAAAAATACAATACAGTCATAAAAAACAGCTGCTATTCTTATGTCCATGCTCTATGAACATTTAAATAAATGTTGTACAAGCAGAAAACATATATCAAACCAATCCGCCGGCTAACCTAAAATAGGTTATACGAAATGATTAGTTTCATAATATAAGAACACTTTAAAGTTACTAATAATAAAATTTGGAAATAGATTGGTTTGAAATATAATATAACATAAATATTATATTCTGCCTGCTACCAGAAGCTATATACGGCTTAAGAACCGAATAATACCAAAAAATCCTCTTTAAACGAATATTTAACTCGTAAAACTTAAAACTTAAGACTCACGCTGGGACACATGAGCGTTCATCTGTGATTTTTTTAAGTAATCGGGTTTAAGTTATTTCGAGCTAGTTATTAAAACACAAATACAAATACAAATATTGTGTTGTGTATGTTATACAAATATTGTGTAATAAGTGGTTTAAGCATCTCAATAATAAAACCAATTCGTTAAGTAACCACCTGTTTGAAGTTTATATATTTTATGCATGCCACTAATAATAAAAGACAAGTAAATGGAATCGCTTTACACCACAATTTAGTAGGTAATTAAATGCACGTCAAATGAAACAAATAATAGTCACCTAATAACCTAGTCAAGGAATATTTCTGAGCTAAACTTTAAATTGCTCTCGTTAAAATTTGTTTTTAGCACTAACACAATCGATATTTAATGTTGTATTTTTTACTGTTTACTAAACATAAGAAACTCATCATGTTATTTCTTAGTTTTTTTGGTCGTACATATTTTTTGAAGTCGATTTATTTTTTTTTAGTTTTTATTACACTAGACTTTACCCAACTAAACTAAAATGGGACCCTCCCTGAGAAGTTCCCTAAAATATCCAAAACAATATCGAATTCAATAAGCCATTTCGGAGTAATCATAATTATAAAAATCGCATTAAGAATCTCTTAGTTTTTCGAAGTCGTTTAAAAACTAAATATAACTTAATCCAATGTGAACTGAGTTTACTCGTCGAGGCTTCACTTTTTTTTCCTTCAAAGTCCCAGCGCCTTTCCTCGCGTAATTTGATTACAGACACAATACCATACAGTATATTTTTAAATGTTTTAATAATAGTAAGAATATGAAATGCTACTTAAATAAAACCGAACATTCAAAAAATGTCTACAATACAAAAATACTATTTTTGTTTTTCACTTAACTTTAGAAATAACGCCATTTAAGCATTTTTTTCACGCCTACTAACCTCAACATTATCACCGAAGCTAGCTCCTAAATATTATAATTACATATTAATTGCAAGACATAAACTTAATTTCGTAAATAAGTTGCGCTATGTGTATAAATACTTTATAACGACATACCTACCTACACCATTGTATTAAAAAAATAATTATATTTATACATATAACCTTAAAATCAATGAACCACATATTTTCTCTTTTTATTAAAGATATCAATATTTCGGATCTATGTAGCTCCGTTTAATTTGCCGGTATTTGGCAGGTGATATTGTGAACTTAGTTACCAATCTACGCTTTAAATATTATCTAACAAGATTAAATATTTTATTTTCTATTTTGTTCTAACCCAAGTTGTGTTAGATAAAGAAAAGACATACTAAGAGGTTATCGTCCCTGAATTATGCTGACTTTAGGGTTACATATTTCGGGATTCTGGTGATCGTCAGATATGATCTTTATGGCTATGAATTTCCATTTAAACGTCAAATTCGTGCAACAATAGATTTTGACTTTTAGAGTTAAAATTAGACAAAGTAATTTTCCTTAAATCACAAATAGGCTATTCCGATGCCTAATTTATTTAAAAATTGAAAAATATTTTAAATTGTTTATTTTTATTTTTTTTTTAATTATGCCTAATAATTTTAGAAATAAGGGGGAAGGGAGGGGGTGACACACAATACACACAACATCACAATCACAATACATTGTGGTAAAAATACCCTTTATACCTTCATCATAAAAAATAGGTATATTGTTTGAAGTTTTGGGCCCAAAAAAATGTTTATGGTAAAACAATTTTTAAATTAGATTTTAATTATATACTACGTGCTACTTAAATTACTACAATTTTAGGACAAACCGCGATACGTTACAGACCCGTAATAGACGGACAGACTAATCACGATGGATTTGTTGGGACCACTTTGGTCAAAGACCCTAAAAATGCGAACAGAAAAACAAAACACTTTAGTTATTCGATATGCTGCAATAGAATCACAAAAGCTAAAAAAACCTAATGATTTCGTAATTCTGAGAATATTTTTATCCGCGCGTGTCATGAAAATAAACACTTTATTTGATCCGAAAAAGGGCGAGCTTATTGCACCTGACAATCTTTAGTAGCTTAAACAAATCAAATTAACTATAAAATCGCAAACCAATCCCATTTTATCCCATTATATGACATTTTAATGATTATTATTAAAAAACATATCCCAAATACCTTATATGTGTTTGTGTTATATCGCTAGCACAACAAACTAAAAAGGATTTGGACGTCCGTAAGAAAGAATAATATATCGCCAGAAGCATTGTAAGGTTTTCAAAAGAGATCAGGCTTCAAAATAATAGAAAAAGTCGTTTCTTCTTCGTTCTTCTTTCGATAATAAATAATTTAGTATTACTATATCGGCCAGGAATTCTTCTGTCGCGGCAAGCCAGATAATTGAGGGTTCCTTTGTTTGTATTGGAATGGAACACCAGCTGCCTCTATATTACTAAAAGTTTTAAAAATATAGGGAAAACAGTTTCAACAGAAATTATTGCGAATATTGCGAAGATTGGTTAGGTTAGGTTACCTCCAACTCAAAGTCCAAGTTATTGGCGCTGCTGGACCGACCGATACTACTTCCATCGATACTCTTCGGACGCGCTCCATGATTCCTTGATAAACTGCTTACTCCCATACGCTTTACCGTCCTTCCTAGACTCTGATTCTTATCGTAAGATGCGGATATTTCTGGCTCTCTAAATGACAGTTTCTTTCTGGGCCTTTCCGGAGAGTCATAGTTGTAATGGTCCACCTGAAGACCGTCCACCGGCAAGACGATTTTCGTATGGACGCAGTGCTCGTCGCTGTCATCAGCGTCATTCCACGAATTATCAATTTCACACATGGTCATCCCTGGAAATGATTCCGGATAAAAGTCACCGGAGCGTCTTGGGATAGCCGCAATAGACACTGGCCTGGTAGGTCGATCGTCATAGAGGGAATTTTTCCTCCTGGTCACTGGCGATCTTCGGGAAACGGTTTGGTCTCTTGGAGTATTTCGATGTTTATTCTCTTCTTTGGTTTTGGGCTTGGATTTAAGAGAATGGTCAAATGAATTTTGCTTGATTTTAGGCTTTGGAGGTTCCTGACGAGTATCGTTCGTGGAGAATAACTTCAGGGCATCGCCCAAAGAGTTCAAAGTGGAGCGGGCCTTGAAAAAGACGTCGTTTCGACGCACGTTCGATTCGGCGGCCACCTCTTTCGCTGGCCTCTGCTTACTCATGTTGAAACCAAATTGGTTCTACACTATAGTTATTGCATTAGACCGGCGGTTAAAAATCGTGAACCCAGAAATGAAATGTGGCCACGAGGCGTGTGATGTTTACGCATGTGCCGGCACGCACGCGCGACGCTCGCCCATCGCAGCTGTGCTTGGAAGTTCCTCGCAGTCGCGTTCGGTCGATGAAACAAGTCGCGTCCGGAGCGAAAGGCGTGTCCGCCCGGTGGCGCGGTGTAGCCGACTGAGCGCGACGCTTCTTCGGTCACCACATGACGCCAGCGTCGCGACGCCGCGTCGCGACGTCGCGTCGCACGCGCATACGTCGCGCCGTCTAACGGTAAAAATAAATCAATAAGGAGTTGTCGCGAGAACGTCCTACTCGCGCGCGTAGCCGTAAATTGCACACAAGTCACCAAAGAAAGAAATTGCAATCCGAGAAAAATCTCTTCCTCTTCACATTCCCTAGAACCCAAAACTAGAGTTTTAAAGTTTATATATATCTATCTATCTATATCACTTTCTTGTGGATACGCTAACTGCCGTAATTTACACTAATCACTTTCAAATTGATTCATACAATTTAAGGGCACGAAATCTCGGTCAACTTCATAATGGGCAATACCAGACTAGGAGGGCGGGAATGTGTGGGGGGGGGGGGGGGTTGGAAAAAGTGAAATTTTACTATAATTTTCTTAGTATATAAGATATCAATTTCATTATTTTATTCCCTAGATAAGGGCCTAAAGCTTATTTAAGATTTTTTTTTTAATAGCACCAACCATAGGGGTAAGAAAAAGTGTTTTTTTAATAGTCAAACAATCATACCTCTCTTTATAGGTACAGTATCAAATACGTCCAAAGTGAAAATTGTAGGCCTAATTTACCAACAACTTTTGTTTGAAACAATTTTTGATATGAGCGACCTTTACGGCACAGTATAAAGAGGGATTCAATATACGCACTCTCGCTGCGCAAGGGTACGGCGGGTTGCGGTAGGAAGTGCATCGAGCAGTAGCTCGCTCAATGTTTGATACAAGTTCGTACAATTTGAGTTCGCCTATCCCCTAATTTGATCCGGTGGGTCTACCTCCTCATTTCGGCGCGCCGAAAAGGAATTTTTTTACATATGAATATTTAATTATTTATTTATAAACGTACAAAACAGCGATACAAGTAGATAATACTCTAATAAAACATTTATATGGCAAGAAAAATGTACTAAATATAAATATTGTTGAATACATCAACCTAAGAAATCAAATGATTAAACAATGTGTAATGTGCGTGAAGTGTGTGGTGTGTAATGTGAAGTGTGTCTACAGTGTGTGGTGCCTCTATTTGTGGCACGGAGATGTTTGTATTTGCGCTGAATTTTTCATATGTGGACATCGTTGCGTTTTGTGCATGGTTAGTGTTACGCCGAGTGATAAGAAATAATTGGGTGTTTATGGTATATCTGTATTACTAAAGTATGAGGTGAGCATCATTCACAACTCAATACACAATCTCTCGCCCAGGAGGGACACCCGTTTCTTTGAGTATCTCCCACTTTCCAACCCGCGTCATCATGAGGAACAACACAGGCCTCAGGGTCAACCAATCTCAAGCATATCGTTTCTATTTCCCTTCAACTCAAGCTACACAATGCGCTGAGCATCCTGACGTCCCTAAACAGGGGTCATCAGTGATCCTAAGCTCTTAGCCTTAGTTAGCTTCTTTTTGATATTACCGTGACCAACCAGTCACGCATTCGCACTTCCGACTGAGTGAAAGAAACGGTACGAAGCGATAGTGTTACCATGCCATTCTGATTTATAGGGTTCCGTAACCCAAAAAGAAATACACAGAACCCTTACCAGATCACTCTTGCGTTCGACCGTCTTTTCTGTCACAGATGTTTTTCTTGGAAACTATACCGACGTAGGACTGTGAAATTTGGCATAATGTCTTCGTGACGTGCACATATTGCGATAGTCAAAGATAGTGCATTTTTTTAATTTTTAAAAATAATAGTGAATTGGTTATAAAGATATAACTTAAAATGTTAACATAATCAGAGTTGGTAGGTATACAGTTATAGATTACGAGGCAACTGCCGGTTTTTTCAAATTCATATATACATCAAAAATATGTAATAAAAACAACATAACATTAATTAATTTATTTAAATAGTTGAAAAAATATAATAGTATAATACTAAATCCACAGTTTTTCATTAAAACTTTAAAGCGTTTTTCAATAAGAAATTCTCTTAATAAATTCTATTGTTATCGTATTTTTATCCATTTAAAAAGACAAAAGACAAAAACAAAAAATGATGCGTGTTTTTCTTAAATTCGCCACAGATAAAAATAAAAATTGTACATGTGATTATTCAAAAAAATAATTCTTTAAAATTTATGTGAATTTTAGTCGTCTATTGATGGGGTGATTTGATTGAGCAATATCCAAAAATAACATTACAAGGTGATCGATATAATAACACATACTTGTGCTAGAAAAACAGGAAGAAGTCGATAATTAATGATTGATGTTGAGTCAAACCATGTTTAGTGAACGAAACTTGTCTTGATGAAAGCTTTTAAGAAGTCCGTTCCTTTGACACCGTACAATCTGTTTGCTTATTCGGACAGAATAGATGCAAGCGAAATATATTGGTTTCGCAAAAGTCTGATGGATTGATCATAGAAGATATACTGTCGAATACATCCAGTCGATAGCATTTGGTGTGAGATTGTGTAAATCTTGTGCAGGTCATTTAAAACGTCGAAGTGGACAATCACTGATGATATGTTGAATGGTTTGATTATCGTATCCACAATCGCATTTGGGGCTTTCTGACATTTTCCATTTAAAAAGCATGTCCTTACTTTTTACGTGGCCTGTTTTTAGGCGGTCCAAAGCGCACCAAGATTTTCTGGGAAGGTTAAAACCTGGAACGCATTTAGTTGGGTCTTGAATGTACCCATACTTGTCAGGATTTCTTTTAAACCATTCACTTTTCCATGCGTCAGCCATGTTAAAATTGCCTAATGTGAGTTGTTGTCCACTCTTCCAGGATGGTTTGCGTGAGATAAGTCGTTGTGGTCTTGTATTTTTTATGTCATAGTGTATAACCAGATTAGGGTTGTCTTGGAATTTTCCCCATGTTTTAAATAGAGCTTGTAAACGAAGTATTTTTTGTGGAGCGATGTTACTCAGGGTAGATAACAATTCTGATGGAGTAGATTTGACGGTTCCTGTGATGATTCGCATTGCAGTGTTTAGCTGTGTATCTATTTTGTCAGTATGCGCACTGTTAAGCCAGATTGGAGCGCAATACTCGGCGGCCGAATATACCAGAGCGATTGTAGTGGTTCGTAGAGTACCAGCATCAGCACCCCAAGTTGTTCCTGCTAGTTTATGTAAGATGTTATTTCTAGTTTTTAACTTCGCTGCTTGGTTTGTCAAATGCTGTCTGAAAGTGAGTGTTCTGTCCAGGGTCATTCCTAAATATCTCGGGGAGAAGTTATGCCTAACATGTAAGCCCATAAAGTTTTAATTTAATTTGTGCGTTGCAACTTGATTGCTGAGGTGGAAACATGCAGATTCAGTTTTGGAGGCATTTGGTTTCAATCTCCATTTGAGGAAATACTGAGTGGTGAGAGCCTCATAGAGAATGCGTTCACATTCTTCAAACGTTGGTTGTTGGTTGGTTTGTTTTTTTGTAACTAGGTACGTAACAGGGTATTTTGTAAATCTCATTTTAGGAAACTTGAGTTTTATCTTGGACTTTGTAGTCTTTATCACGACAATTGCCACATGCGTTAGCGTTAGTTGAGTAGGACCCAGAATAGTTTATATTATTATTATTTTTTAATCATATACTTCGAATGTATTCTTCTAATAGCTTAGCTGGTTTGCAGGTGGTTTAATGGGGGTATTTTTTTATTTTTATTCTTAGCTGGGATAGTTTTTTAGGAAAAGGTTCAATGGCGCTGCGGTTACGACTATTATATTTTATGATTCAAAAAAACAATGGAATCCGACATTCTTTCCATTGAAAATAAATATAGGGAATAAAGATATCCAGCAATTTATAAACTGCTATATTTCATATCATTTCTAAAATAATATCATTCGTGTATCTGATTAACACCTTATGATATTTTTAGTCAGAATCCGAATTAGAGAATAATTTGTTTTTTTTTTTATTAAAGTAGTGCTAATTGCCTAATTTAAAAAGATTAGGTTTGAATTTCGTTATATGTTGTTTCAAAATGGTTTCTATAAATAAGTAACAAATTTTTGTTTTTTTAATAATGGAAGTAATTTTTATTAATTAAAGTAATTGTGATAGGTTTTGTTAATTTACATTTTGTCTTTGTTACATTTGTCACTACTATTTGTCAAAGAACCGAAACCTACAGTGAAATGTAATTAAATAATTAACCAATAAATATTTTTGAATCTGTTTCAATGAATAGCTACTAAGCACAAAGAAAAGAGCGTTCTCCAACAGTTATTCAACCAGAATTACCATTTTCATTAACCCTATTGCGAAATGAATTTATTCGCGTTGTGTAACGATTAAATGCAATCAGCGAACAAGGGTGAATAGTTAATTAATGCCTTTCAGCGGAGCCTAAAGTTACCTATGCCGGTATCCATTGCACCTGTGCTACTCGAGAAAACTAAATTACTTGTTATTTTAAGGGAAACGTGCAAACGGACACTTATTTAATACGGCCACCATTATTAAAAGCAACGATATTTATTCTTTTAAAATAATGGGTGCTTGTGTTCCATATTTTGAGTAAAAAAATGTATGAAAAAATGCGACAATAACTTAACCCAAATTTATTATTTTTTTTAACGAGATTTTTCGGTCTGCGACTGAATTAGGCGCGGCGCAAAGCGAGATGTTTTGCGCTATTGGTAGGTAGATATTGTGCGCCTACATATTTATATGTTTTCAAAGGCGATAGGAGAGATATCCACAAGAGATATGAGGTATATTTAAATTAAGGATAACTTATTTAAATTAGAGATAATTTATTTAAATAAAAGATAATTTATTTAAATTAAAGACAATTCATTTAAATTAAAGATAATTTATTATTTCTGGGAATAATCCAAATAAATATATTTTTATGATGATTTAACATATATGGTATAACAACAAAAAAATAAAATAAGAATGTTTGCATAAAATTGGTGATATTTTATTTTAGTTTTTTAAATATGAAAATGATAATTTATATCATGTTTTTATATTTTTAGAAAATTTATGTTTTGTGTTATCTAAAAAAAAGTTATTGCTACCAATATTTTATACTTAATGGTTGGCCGCAGTTTGTATTATACCTAAGCGCCCTTCATGCCTTTATAGAGTTTACACCTTTCCGTTCGTCGCACAAGGCGTCTTTTTGGAGGCAACGATGTGTAGGTCAAAATCGTTCGAAGGTGCTAGACGTTCACGTATCTTACCGTTTCAAAATGCTGACTTCGGAAGATGCCCTTCAATTTAAATTGTTCAGCGCGATACCGAAGGCGTGGTCTATCAGGAAATCGCTGACGATTAAAACGCAATGCAAGCGCAGCATATAACCACGTGCACTCTAATAAAATAATTTATTGTAACACATCACATTTTGCGCACTGACCCAATAAACATTGTCGAGAAAACCAATTATGACGCGTAATAAAGTCGTATTTCATTTTACAAGAATGTTTAATATTATTCCGCAGAGTCCTTTTTTCTCGGAAACAATGATTAATATTGGTATACCAACTTTACAAATAATACTTGGAATCGCAGGACCATGCAGGGTAGGAAATGGCTGGATATTTTGATCGTAAATCGTCTCGAGACACAACGCTTATAGCCAACTTTAAAAAGACAACATATCCTTTGGATTGGCGATGTCGATGCAAATTTGAATTTGTTATATAACTTCACCGGATATATAACTTCATTCGAATATTTCAAGTGTAATTCGCTTCATCGGCCTGGCACACAAAAAGCCACATAGATCCTATATTGAGCTGTCTTTTGAGTAATTATCAATTAAAAATAGTAAAATGCTACTCCAAAAACTAAAAAAAACAAATAGTTTCTCTTTTTCAAATTTATTTTGAATCATAATTTTAGAAATACTGTTGTTTGGCTTGGATATTGGTTATAAAATATTGTAAGCTTTTTAATTAATATTATTATGCTTTGTCATAACATTCATTCTTGAGTTTTGTCTGGTATAAATTATAATAAATAAATTGTAATATAACGGAAAATGTTTAGAGGAAATGTGACGTGAGCCAAATAATTTGTTATAATTTAAAATGATGAGAACAAAAGTTCTACACACACTTGAACATTTGAAAAAAGTATGCATTTACACAAAATAATTGAATGTGTGAGTGTGAAATTGGTTCAGAATGTATAATCGCAAAAACTTTTCATTGATTTATTTTTAGGTTTTTAACTTATTTCTTTTAATTTATGTATCTAACTTATTATGTAGTATGGAAGATAACATAACAATGAGTTTCTGCAAAAACTGAGTATATCGGTTACTATTATGATATTACAATAATAAATAATTAATTAATTTGCTAGGGACATGAGAGTGGCAACTTATCAATTGAATGATTTTATCATAGGCATTTGTTTTGTTTCAAAATTTTTGAAATATGCATTTTGTTTAAATATATCTATAGTTTTTAAAAAACCGACCTTGACGAAACTAACAAAATATCGTTCGAAGTCAATGGAAAGGTAATTTTTATTGAAATTAGTCTAAAAAAGAAAAATAATGTGTCGCTGAAGCGTAACGAGAAAGAATGACTCAAAATCTGACTCGAAGGTTGGCAATTGCGATTCAGTGACGATTGTTTTTCTATTGAAAATAAATATAGGTATTTTTAAATTCGTTTGCGATGAATATTGTTACGTGTACGCAACTAGCGGTGGGCGTTAACGCGATAATCATATAACTGAGATTACGTTGAATGCGGTTTCGAAATAGCCTAATACTTAAACGGCTACAAAATAACTGTGTGATATGTAACTGAACTCGTCGTCGTGCTACATTGGCATGTCACTTGTAACGAGATTTCCGCGTCATTGAACAAGCCTTCGCTTCGCGACAAAGTCGTTTCCGACTTCGTTGAGCGCGACTCTGTAGCTATCTATGAAAATTGAATGCTCGGGTGTGTTCGTGTAAAGAGATTGCCGTGTCACTTAACAAGCGAAGCGACTCTGTAGCTATCATTGGCTTCGAATGAACGCGATTTCGTCACCGCTAAGAGCCAGCTTCAGTAACGCTGCTATTCGTTGCGCTAGATTAATAGCGTGATTTAAACGGTTTCGCCTAATACGCAATAATAAGCGAGGCGCTAATGCAGTGCTAATACCTAATAATACATAGTTACGTAGGTTAGGTAACCTTTAGTTGTGTGTGCCATTGAGAGCTCTTTCCGGCGAAAGAAAAAAATAAATAAATCGACTCGCATATGTATGCGTAAAAACACACGCAAAATATTAACGTAGTAAAATAGTTTCTCTTACAGACGGGAAACTATTTTACCTGAATACATACGAGGTACAAAACAGGGGCTCATTTGATGACAAACAATAATCATATCAAACACACATATTACGCACGAAATATTATAAAAACACAAATGCGAGTAGGAATACCCTGGCGAGGATATTGCTGTAAAAATGTTAATTATCTTGTCTCTCTGTCGAAAAAGAGTTATATTAAATATCTTAGAGTCATTATACTGGAATGTACAAGAATTAACTAAGAAATATCGTTAGTAATGCAAATGTAAATGTGCTATTTCTATGTAAAATATGGAATTTAGCCTGGGGCTTAAAACGACACTTATATCATTGAAAAAGGCAGCAAAATCAGTTTAAGAAGTAACTTTCAAAAGGCCGCAGAGTTATCCTTCAGACTAATTATTGTCCAGAAATTGAACTGGAAGTTCGCTTTTAAATATGTACCTGCTGATTTTTTCGTTCAAATTTTTTTATTTTAAAAAATAATCAAAGAATACACTATTTCAGCTAAATCGTAAATTAATATATACCCTACCGAGGTTCATACTTATGTAGGTACTATATTATCTGTGGTTTAGGAGGAAACCTGGGTTGCTCGAAAAATTTGCAGCTCACTGCAGGACGCATGTATTATATAAAAATTGATGTGAATCAGAATAGCAGTTTTTAGCGTAAAAGAGGTCTCAATTTACTATGTACCTTATCTTATATACACATATTTCTGACATTTTTCTAAAACTTAGTCCAAGTGAGACAAAGTACACATTTTGACATAGATCACAATGACGAATTTTTTGAGATTTTTAAGGCACTGACAATTTTTAAGACAATTTTTTCGGGATTTCTACAATATAGAAAGAACTACACATTATGGCAAAACATTATCACCTTATAATGAAACTAGCTACGATATGTCTAAAGTACCTAAGATGTTATCAGCGTATAGTAGAAGACATTTTTATTATTTATGTGCTTGCAATCTGTGATGGTCTCTGGGTTATTATGAAAGTCATTATTAATTTCTGTTATTATTGTTAGAAATAGTGTCTTGAAGAAAATAAACAAGGAATTTAAGAAAAAATAAAAAAAAAGTTGTTTTTTTTCGTCTTGTGACGTTCAAAAACCTACGGCATCCTTCATCTGATAATTCAAGGAAAAATGCAGCCCTGGCAGATAAAGGACATAATGGCTTCATAAGCAATGTTAAGACTCTGCTGTTCTGCTGACAATGAAATTATTTTAGTCAACATGATCTCCAATGTTCCCTGAGTGCATATGGTTCCAGAAGAAAAACAGTAACCAGTCATAAACCTACAGTCAAACGTCCACGGAGACAGTACCAGTGTCTAAATTAAGAACGTATCTACACGCTTTAAGACTCACAATCGCACACCATACCCTTTTCTGCACTCACCACATCGCACACAAATAAATAGTATTACGCTCGGTGAACTTTAAAAAGACTCTCCAAAGACATTTGTTGTTCATTATGAACAAAAAATACAGAGCACATTTTAGCTAGAATTATATAAATAAACATAAAGATTGAATAGTATCTAAAATACTATGTATTTACATTTATATTTATAAATATTATTCCACAAATTAAATATATACATAGGTACCTGAAATTATGCGAAGTTATAAAGAAATGTTTCGAAAAAAAAAAAAAAATGTTTTAGTCTCATAGAAACATGTTTTATACGAGTACCCCAGGCCAATACTACTAATACTATCAATTGCATTTTTGAATATATGTTACTTTCATAAATTGAAAATGAAAAAAGTCAGAGAATGTTTCCGATACACTCGTGCGTGCTCTTATAGCCACAGCTCTATCGGACAAAAAGGCAGTGAAAAATATATTCAGGCTCATATGAATTAATCCAGATGTCAGCAACGGTTCTGAAAGAGATTATAACGAATAGCAATGGCATCGGAACGAATCTTACGCCTGTCATAATAATAATATAATAATAGCATCGTTTGCCGGCGAAGCTCCTATTAATCTCTCGCTGTATGGCAATCGCTATTTATTTTCGTTGGTTTCACAGGCAAAGGATGGCTTAGCGCGAAATTAACGAATTAAGATTATTTTTGTGCAACACAAGGTTACGTCGGCCGTATGCTTTTCTGAAAACTATTTTTTCTTCATAATACGATAATACTCTGTAAATTATCACAGCGTGTTTAGTTGTTTACATAACCTCGCAAGCTGTGAGCTGGGTTATATACTTCCACTCACTTATTATGCACTTGTGTATGAACTCAGATTAATTTTATAGTGTGTATATATGTACTCTTTTATAGCTGTGATAAACTGGTCAATAATGTAATTTACAATTATCGATCTTTATACTGTGATAGTTGTCTCAGTAAAACCTACTTATATTTTACATACATAGTCTCTCAAACTGACAAAGATTATGATGACTTTGGTTAGTTATTAAATATTGGAATATTCCTTGGATTGAATAATTAATATTGAAAGTCTTATTTCGATCATTTTAGATATATTTAAATATTAATTACTACTACTTACTTGTATTTAATGAGTCTAATGGAAATTAATGGCTTGGTTAACGATATGTTTCGTTAATTTAAATCTACTCGTACCCGCCTACTCTCAAAATTTTGCGATTGGAATAAAGGGGGATTTAAAAATTTTGCATCTAGTATTACATTATACAATAATTTATTTTTAAATTTGCCTTTATTCTTATAACATTCAGCTTTTACTTTATTAAAAAAAAGATAAAAAAAAAAACATGAAAGATTTTTAACTTTTTACATAATAATGATTCCAATACAGGGACTGTGTGCTCAATGGCTGTCGTTATTTCTGAAAAAAAATAGTGCTGATTTTTGTGCATTGCTATAATATCAATTTTTTTTTATTTTTTTTCATTAGTACCTAACATTTTTTATTAATTTAAGGTAATAAATGAATGATTATATAATTTATAATTTTAGGTACATTTAACAAGCAATATTATGCGGTGTTTATAATCCAGAGCGTGCCAGTGTGCGTGTGTATGTTCTGTGTATGTGTATATGTTAACTATACCGAAGTATGATTCTGTGTTATTCATTTATTTATTTATTTATCATAAAGTACTTACATTAATTATTATACAATCAGCTATACCTAGCATTAAATTTTATTACGATATTTAATGTTTTTTAACAAAGTATTTTAGTATAGGATTGGTATATTATACCTATACTAGCATTCATTTAAATTTTATCTAGGCTAATTCAGTTAGGTACATGCATTAACCTATTAATTACAAAATAAATGTAGTCCGTATATACTCAATTTGTTAAAATAATAGTTGCGTACAATGCGTAGACACAAAAAGTAAACATTAAATGTTTGTAATGTAAAGTAATTTGCCGTTTTAGCAACCACTTTGACAACTAGTCGACAAGTATTTTGCTGTCACGTTGTGAATTAACAATTTAGATACAAATTTTCTAAAGTACCTATGTAATTTGTAAACGTAATAAAACGAAAACGTTTTCAATTTTAAAAAAAACCTAAGTGCCCATAAGAAAAAATTGAATATTTTACATTAAAATATAAATTTAAAACGAAATTACACAGTAATTTTAGATAAAATTCCGTAAATTAAAATAATATTTCGGTTACCTTTTTGTTGCTTTTGAAAACGTTGCACTTAAACGAATTAGTAGCGCCATCTCTCGCAATGTATGAGAATATCTTGAGATCGCTGCTGTCGTGTGATACATAAAAGATCCGGTAGATGGGGTGGCGCATTATTTCTCCATTAGCATCCTCGTCTGCGGCGTCGACGTCATTGCCTCGACCGCCGATACTTGTCCACTTCTTGCCGCTTGTTTTTTTCTATAAACAAATGAAAAATGCCACATTTAAAACGAAATCATGTTAATAAATAATAATATCGAACACTACTTTCAATATACCTTCTTCCTTCTTTCTTTATATAGGTTAATAAGTTATTAAAAGTAACAGTAGGTAGGTATAAGAAAAATACTTACAAAAAGCAATAAAGAACAAATAAATATTTACTAAAAAATATTAGTACAGTACACGATAGTGAATAAATTTTAGTTATTGATTTTATATTATCATAATTAGGAAAAACAGCATTTAGAAATAATAAAATGACGATAACTACGATGTCAATCATACATACAATTTATTTATGCGGTACAAACAATTTTAAATATCAAGTGTAATGTTGAAATAACATAATCCCTGTTTATTAGTTTATTTAACCTAAATTTAAAAATAAGTTAAAAATACACGAATTGAAATAATAATAAAACAACCACTACAAATAATTCTATGAGTTTTCACGAATAATTCCCCAACGTTTTATGCACTTTTTTATTCAACTGCTACTAGCTCTGGATTAGAAGTGCTCGTTATAAGGCGACGCCGTTTAAATCACCCTGTTAATCTAGCGTCACTCAAGCTGGCTAATAACGGTGACGAAATCGCGTGCACTGCGGAGTCGCGTTCAACGAAGGCGCTTCGCTTGCTTATTATTACGCATAGCCTGGCTTGCACAATCCACAAGTTACACAGATGACCATATTCAGGTGCATCGCCAGTCATAACAATTTTGACAGTCACTCTATTATTTTTCAGTGACAAGGAAATCTCGTCGCATGACGAGTTCAGCTACAAATCACAAAAATATTTTGTAACCGCTTAAATATTACGCTATTTTGATATCGCGTAATATTTAACTACCACTTTAGTAAGCTAGCAAACAGGGGCATCAGTTTGCTACAGTAAAACCTAATTATGACTGGTCCTGAAAAATACACGTTAAAATAGGTATCGTTTCGAATCCAAATGTTATTTAGGTAAGTACGGTATAAAATTTGGGTTAATTTCTCATGGCATGTGAGTAAATTACGATAACTTAGAGATAGAATTGGTAATCGAGAAAAAATAAAACCTGATACGTACCTATACTTATCTAAATTTTACTAAATCTTTTTTTAAGGCATTCCGCATGTAAATGCTTTATCGACTATAATATTATTTATAAGGTCAGTTCAATTACAGAATGCAAATATTTATTATAATATCGAGATGGAAACGGAGCAAATCCGTTTATACATATTATTAAACTAACCGATATTCGGAATTGGAGGTAATCCTCGGAAATGGGAGTCAGGAGTGATGTGATCGGGTCGACGAGGGATCGGCAGTGAAGCGAGCGAACTCGATTTCACTTCAAATGAGTTTGGTAAATGTTATCGGTATTGTGTTTATAATATAATATAAACAAAATAAGAGGACAATTCGACATGTTGTTTTTTTTTTAAGTCGTTCACTCACTACTTCATAGTGGCTTAGGCGATTTCAAATATTCTTTTCGGTTAATAATGAATATGCTCACTTTTTGGGATGAATATACAGGGTTGTTCCAAGACCGTTATCTAAGACTCAAGGGGGCGTTTATGTTCCCTATTACTTGTAAGAAATTGTATTAAATAATGCGAAAATAATTCATACCTAAATTTAATAATTATATCAAAGCGCTCGTGAAAATACCCTTTCTGCTTGCAGGCGCTCGGCAAGGTCGGTCAGTGACCCAGCACGGCGCGGCCTCGCTAGCGACCGAACTTATAACAAGAGCGACTTCATATCATCAAATAGTTTACAAATTTTTACTCGAAAACCATGACGAATTTTGATATATTTATGGTTAAAACAAATCATGTTTGAAATCGCATATTTTGTATGTATACATATTTTTCGCATATTTTACATTTATTTTAAATCGGTTTTATTTATTTTTCATGAAGTAAACTTACTAATATAAACGCCAGAAATTAGGTTATGTTTTTACGTAGGATTTTAGGTGATTATATATTAATTTTATAAAAGCAAAATTCAACAAATAATTCAATTTCCTCTGGTTCACTAATGAGTAATAAAAACAGTAAGGATTCAGTTACAAATACCCTAATGGCCATATTTATACATAAGATAAAGCAAGAAAAACAGGCGTTTATATAAAAGAAAAACACTTTATTTTACACGCATAACTACGCTATAAAAGGGTGAGCTTATTGCAGAAAGAAGATCTCTGCCAAAAGCTTACCCAGAGAGCTCGCAAATAGAGATATATTTTGCTGTTGGTGGAAAAAGTCTTAAATATAAATTAATGCTGAAAGAAGAAAAGAATTGGAACGAGGACGAGAATGAAGAAGTGAAAAGATGTTCTTTGAGGCGACGCGGACGTTTAAAATTGGCAATATTGGGAGACTCTTTAATGCCATAAGGGGAAAGTATATTCCAGTTTAACGACATGAACCCGATTTAAGGTTTGCAACTTCCAAGGTTTTATTTGAACCGGGTCAACAGGGTAAGCCGCGGTTGGACAACTACATGAGCAAGCGTAGCTCAACTATTTAAATTAGTAACCCCGAATAGATAGTTCGATATGCTTTTCAATAAGTTTCGCGTGTTAATACCAAAGGATTTTACAAAACTACCAAGTGACTGACTAATGGTACCTACTTAAAAACGACATCATGAACAGTAATAGTATAGGGTGTTTTTTTTAGAGGCGTGGTTTTCAATCTGGCACTACTTTTTTCGTAGTTGGTGTTTTTGACAGCTGTTACTTGATTTATGCTCAGTTTGGTTTGCCATTTCATAATGAATAGATTTACTCCTGAACAACGTTTGCAAATAGTGCAAATTTAGAAAAAATCACTCTATTTTTTTTTTAAATCACGCTAAAATAAAGTAAAAATCGCGTCGTGGGCCTGTTGCGTGGCCTCCAAGATCGTACGATTTAACACCGCTGGACTATTTTTTGTGGGGTTATGTGAAGTCGCTTGTCTACGCAGATAAGCCGGACACGATTAACGCCTTGGAAGAGAATATTCGGCGCGTTATTGCTGACATACGGCCCAACTTGCTGCAAAAAGTGGTTGAAAATTGGGCCTCTCGGCTGGAATTTGTTCGAGTCAGCCGCGGCGGCCACTTACCCGAAATCATTTTTAAAACATAATGGCAAACCCTTATCTTTATAATAAAACTAAATTCTTAGCCATAACATCAAATTATATGCGTTTTATCTCTTCTTGAAAACCACGCCTCTAAAATCATCACCCTATATATTTATTATGTATTTTATGAATCTTTTTATTTATCTATAGCCATAGATATATTTCTCTGAATATGAACATTCTATGTGATAACATTGTATTTTATTTTTTATTTGTTTTTCTAATAAATATATAAACATTTATTATTTCCCTATTGGTAAATTGACGGTTTGATATTCGTAGTTGTAGCACAATAAAAACACTGCCTTCCTTAGTACAGACGTAGTAAAGAAAAACTTAAAGACTTAGTAAAGCAGGCAGGAAACAAAATGTAGCAGTGCTAATAGCGCCCCGTGTATTTTTAGTAGGATATAATGTAACTGTAATTTGCTCTACTAAATTTCGATTTATTATTAAATCAAATATCTCATAATAAATAAATAAAAAAGGATATGATCAATCAGTCAGAAAACTAACCGTACACTAGTGACTAACGCATATATACTTTACCTAAGCAATATTGCTTAGGTAAATCACTATTGCTGGTATTGGTAGGTACTTGTACTGATTCTCTAGCCACTGAAAAGTAATTTCCCAAGAAAGAGTTATTTTGAAAAGCATTTAAATTTTAAAGAGGAGGGGGGGCTGTACAAAGGATTTTTTTAAAAATTTTATTTAAGCCGGTCCTAGACATGTCCGCAAGTATTTGCAAACATCCACAAATGCTATTGTATGAGAGGCCATTTGTTAATATGTGTGCAGATATTTGAGCACATGTCCGGGACCGGCTTAAAGCATGATTTTATTTGGTTTTTTTTAAGTTTTTCTTGTAACACAAAATGGTGGAAAAGGGCATATCTGCGTTATTGGATAAAACAAATAACCCAGAGTTACACTACATCTTCGTCAAAAAGTATAAGATCTCGTCCAACCCAATTAAGAATATTAATAATAATGCATTGGAAAAGGAAACCTTACCCAGAAACGATCCGAAA
This sequence comes from Neomicropteryx cornuta, assembly GCA_020383195.1. Classification (NCBI taxonomy): domain Eukaryota; kingdom Metazoa; phylum Arthropoda; class Insecta; order Lepidoptera; family Micropterigidae; genus Neomicropteryx; species Neomicropteryx cornuta. The sequence goes on from JAHKQU010000018.1 coordinate 42,971,408, forward strand.
TATGTTTTCAATTCTCGTATAAAAGTCGATTTGAAAATGTTGGTACCGAAGTACCCCTGGCTGAGGGATAAATGGCCCGAGGTCGATCTCGTTCCGCTATTGTCTCCTAGAATTAAAATTGCCAATAATTCACGAGCTGATTTTTCGAGCCGTCAGCGTAGCGAGGGGATTTGTATGGGGCCGTGAATGCGAAATTAGATTATAACCTTTCAATGAGGCCCTTGTCATTAAAATGAATTTTAAAATTGCGAATAGGGCATGAAATTATTTTCAGTACGATTATATGACGGTAAATTTATTCATAACCTATTTATATAGTAAATCAATCAATTTTTTTCTATTTATTTTGAAGTAATTTGTCTATTTGATTTTTACTAGAGTTCAAACAAAAAATTCAAAAATATTCATAATAATATTATTGTTACGCGAATTAAATTATTAGATTATTTAAATTCTTTAGTAGTTCTATTTTCGCCAGATAAAGACAAAGACCAGGTGAGTCGTTAAAACCGTATTCGAAGCGACGTAAGGATATGCATGTGTGTACTATATTGTATAAGAAGCTACTATTCTCGTCCTTTGGCCATCTGATCTTACGTCCATCCGTGCGTTGCATCTTTCAACTCACAAAGTACAAAAACAAAAGAGTTGAATTGTGATGCTGTGGAAAAACAACCATAGCCGTTTAAATCACATCGGAGGCCGGTCGAACAATATTAATATAATGTTTTAATTATTACTGGCCAGATATAGTCTTATGAGTACGTATCGTTGCATTTCTAAGTTTAGACCTAAGTGATTCGTTATAACGTAATATCGTTCCCGCATTTGTGCTATTATTATTTCGTGAGTGTATATTAACAAATCGGAATATTCAATAAGTTTTGTATACTCATTGAAAATACAATGCAAACATATTTCATACCTAGCGTATATGTATTTTTTGCGTAAATAAGTTTTATTTCTGTAATGCCTAGTGTTAAATATACTCTATACGTATTTATTATTTATTAATTACATGCTCAAAAGTTACGACAGCATAGATGCTGGATCTTATGCGCAACTTATGTATTAAATTTGCGCTTAAGTTAAAACAAGGTTAGAATTTGTTGGGAGTGTTGGCTTAGTACATATGATCCGTTTCAATTCTAGGCCCGGCCTAATTAAATAAGCAAAAGTTTCCTCTTTGTTAAGGTTGAAAGGAATAACTCGTATATAAAACACCCCCCTCGGTCTTACAATAAGATAAAGTTGCTTATCCTAACTTCACCAATTCATTCATATGTAATATATACAAAATGAATAAAAATAAAAAAAAGACTAACATGAACCTGCAAAAAAAAACCTAGGAAATATTACATAAAACTTCTAATTTTTAGTATTCAATAAAAAACTGATCACTAAAATATTGTAATCAGCGCTAAAACACATCATATTTGTATAATACCATGTCTATATTTCTAAGTTTTTTTGTTGTAGATTTATTTTATTGTAGATTTTTTCCACGGATCATTAAACCGTGTAAAAAGTTCTATTGGAATAAACATACAAAATCTTGAGTCAGGTCCATAATCTTTTTTTTACCTCGATAGTCCATGAAATAATATACCTAATTTTTAGTTAATGGTTTGCCCTCGTATGAGTCATAACTTTAAAGGAAAAAAATATTATATTTTAAAATTCAGGTTTGTACTTCAAATCAAATCAAATCAAATTCAATGTCGCTTTCGCGACCTTTATTTCACATATTCAAGGTAAGCACTTAAACAGTTTAAGCGCTCGACATTGGCTTCCTAACGACAAAGGGTAAGCGCATGCTTCCAATATGATCCGACGAAGCCAGGTCTCAAAACCACGGTGATTACATGCAGCGATTATTTTTTGAGGTTAAACATGACTTTTAAGCTTGGCTGTATATTTTTTCCACTCTTAATAATGTCTTAAAATACGCCATATCTCTGGTATCAAATCATTTATATTTTATAGGACCATTTAATGACAATATTTAATATTCAACGCATTCACAGTCGTGGTGGTCCGGGTTCCATTTCAGGGTTAATTTTTAGGTTTCCGGGCCAAATTGGTCAAATACAGGAACCCTTATATCTGTCTGACAAGGGTGTATTGATAAAAAATCAAGTAACGCAGTTACATATATCATGTGTATGTCTAACAAAAAATGCGGCCCATGGGTCCAATAAAGTGAACATTTAAAATAAAATTATTATTATATTATTTTTCCAATGACTTACTCGTACGTTTTTTAACAGGGTGTGTGTAGTTTTACCGTGCGCTTTAGAAATATGACGCGATTTTTCTAATAGTGTAAAATCGCTGAAAAGTAGTCTTTAAATCTACACTTTAACGGTCAACAAAAAACTCTTTAAATTTGTTTAAAATAAGAGTTCACTTACGAAGATCTTTAAACAACACAGTATTATTTCCTATAAAAGTAAATATTATGTCAGTTGCCTTAAGTATTTAGTGTAGATAACATTTTAGGAGCTAGTGAATATTTATTAACTACGCTCATTATTGACAGTCTGACAAGATTTTTTTTACCATGCCAAATAAAACAAAATATTGAAGAAACACGGTTCAGATTAATATGACATCAAATCTACCTATTTCAAGTTTAAGGTGGTTAGTAGGTATTTATATTTTTGGTATTGAAATCAATTTTACCAGCTCAAGTTATCTATTACCTATATCTTTTTACCTATTACCTATACAATTTACCTATAGTTAATCGAGTGATAACAAGGTAAAGAGAAATAATTCGAATTACATTAAAATTGGTCGTTCGACAGTTTTTTAATAACGTCTGTTACGAATCCTTACCGCGCGAGACTAATCGCTCTTGAGTGTACACTTAGAATAAAAATTTAGAATAAAATATACTACCCTATGTGAATTTTTTTGTAAATCTGCATCAAGTTCTGCCATTCAACCTGAAAAGTTCTGATAATTACCAATATTTTCATTATGATTTACAGCAGAAATAAACATAAATAATTTTTATACACGTTTCTCGTTCTACAAATCCCTCGCTTTTCTAGATTTAAATAGTTTTAAAAACACTCCTGAAATATGAACACCTAAATAAATACCGCATATAAAACAATAAATTACGTTTTTCTCAATAATTCTAGACTTAACAATATGTCGACTGTTTTTAGGTTTATAACACTCTGTTACCTACTTAATTTAAATAAAGGTTCCAGAAGTTTTCAAAGCAACTCGGACTTAAAGGTTATGAATCAACTTGACTTTGGACTTTGCCTTTTGCAAAGGTGCCAGGATCGTGGCCGCAAACTTGCCTAATGAATTTAAATGGTTGAGATACACGCACGTGGCCAAATTAAGGGTTGGAGTCACCCTGTTTAGGTACGGATATACAAATATCTGGAATAATACTATGACATACTTTTGTGTAACACATTACAAGTTTCTGTTTGCGGTCATAGATAAGTTTATATTAATTTATACGGGCCGCGCTGGCATATTTTTGAAATTTTGAATATGATATATGAGCGCTGTATCGAAACGTCAATTCATCTATTAGTACTGGAAATTTGTTGACCTTAAAATTATATATCTATTTCATCGAACATCTTTGTTCATAGCGGCTATGGTTGTTTTTCGAGAGTGTTATCTACACAAAAAAAAGACAACTCTTTCGCATTTGTACTTTTCGAGTGAAAGATGTATGGACAGATAGACGGCCAAAGAACGGGGATAGTACCTTCTTATACATGAACGTATGTATAGAAGCTAAAAGCTGGCCAAAATTCAAATTCCTCAATGCACACTATGCATATCCTAAAACGGCCAAGGAACAGGGTCAGTTACCCGCGCCCTCTGTTGGCTATTTCTTCAATAAAGGACGGGCCTAGTTCAGTCGCAATTTTACAGCACAATAAAATTATGGAAGGGCGTCAATATTTATTAGATCATAACGCAAAATTAAGAGTGTTTCTGTAATTTTTAGTCATGCGTTCTAATTGTCAAAGTACAGTATATAGTTGATTTTCAAGCAGTTTATCGTTTAGTATTGCCTTTTTAGATCCTATACTCAAAGACTAAATTATCATCAGTTGGTTTTGCTTTGTTCAAAGTAAGAATTTATATGAATAAATCTGTCTGTTATGCTCAAATCTGTATATTGTGCGCTAGTTGAATCTCCAATTTATATATGGAATTATTGGGGGAACAGCCCCATCTATTGAAAAAATATTCACTCCCCAAAAAAGAACTTTATCTAAAAAAAAAACAAAGATCCTGTAGACCACACGTTGAAGATTTCGGTCTTCTTACGCTGTACGGTATATTTGTTCAGGAAGCTCTTTGCGAGTTCTTTAACAATAAAAAGTATAATTTGAAACATGAGATTATTCACAGCCACAATACAAGACACAAAGATAACTTTGTTCAATTAATTCGAGTCCGAACAAATACATTTTAAAAAAAGCAGGTTATACCTGGTCAACATTTTTATAATCAATTAGCTGTTCAACCCGGGCTTCGCCCCAGGTTGGCAGCTAGGCCCTGCCACAGAAAAAGTTTCTGTTGAAAAATTATTGTATAACTGTGAATAAGATTATTAATATTTTAAATTTCCTGTCATTCAGTTTCCCTCTCAAATTTTTTTAGGACTTCATTTTAATTTAACCCACTCTTATTTATATACTTTATGTTGCTCCCTTTTGATTAATTCATTAATTTGATTAATTCATTTTCAGGCATCAGAATGTTATTAGTGATATACCGACACAACTAACCTAACGCAATCACTGCCTGATACCAGGCGGATGGGCGGAGCTTAGTTGTCGACTGACGGCAATGCCATATTCGCTGTCATCCGCTTATAGCGCTTTTATGCAGTTAACTATTTCAAGACGTTCAGGACGTTAGTCAGAACATAAAAATTGACAAACTAAGCCATTATCAAAAGAAACAATTGAAATGTTTTACAAACGCAAAATTCCCCTTTCATTTACATTAGTCGTCGAAAATCATGAACGTTATGTTTCGGAAGGAGTATGAACCTTTTATTCGAAGTAAAGCGCATATGTATTTCTTAATAATTTCATAAAAAACAAGTTGAAATCTGAATCTTCATTTATGAAATATATATTTTTTATGCATATATTTTTAATAGTATTGGTGTGACCAAGGTCGCTTACAATTATTATTTGAGCTCTACTTGACTAAGCTATTTTCTTATGATAGAGTAAAGATGGTAGTAATAAAGCATTATTACTACCATTAATAAAATCGCGTGCAACGATGTGCGGTTTCGAACCCGCGACCGCAGGAATAAAAATCCGTTATATGAGATTATACTCGTAAATATTATAGATACTCGTGAAGGATATCTTGAAGATATCGTGATATCGTGAAGAAGATATCTTGGAATATGTGTCGAAAGTGTAACAAATCTCATTAAGCGCGACGTTTCAACCCAATAGGTACGAGAAATTACAATTCTTTGCTTGTTGGGCGAAACACGTCTGGCAGCTTGAACTAGGGTCTAGTAAAGTTATTACACCTTCGTTTCAGTAGATCAAAATTTAAACAGGGGACGAAGGTTGATATCCTAGTGCTGGGGAGCGAAGCGACTTTTCCGAGGGTCAAAGGTCTTAGCGCTGCCGATCAAATAAAAAAACCCTACAAAAAAACTATTGTATGTACAGACTAATTAGAATAACGGTCGACATATTCGATTCTATATTTTTTTTAGGGTTTATTGTCTATGACTACCTATAAGAAAGTCGTTTGGTAACCCTGTGTACGATCCGTGCTACTAACCGTGATAAGTGCGTAAAGTAAAGAAGCAGCAGTGATTTATACACGACATTAGTAATATATATAATTATTAGTAAATAATAATAAATACAAAATAATATAAAAAATTAAACGTAAGCAATAAACGCATTTATGTTTGACGGTAGCTCCATCTTTATATGTTTAAAACACACCAATGTTAGCGCGCCCCTTTCTAAATTTTTCATAGCGCCTAGAAAACTTATCAAAAAGTTCGGCTGTGCAGTTCGTCTTTGCCTTTCTTCTAAAAGCCATTGCAATACTAAACCGAAATTATGTAAGTAAAATGGATCAATTTTTTATACTTTTATAGCTTTAAAGTTTTTTGACCTTCCTGTTATGTGCGAAAGTGTGAGGTACAAAAATGAGGTTAATCGTGCATTAAGGCAATCAGGTTGCAGAAATTTCATAGTATATTTTGATTCGTTATATTTAATTTTATTTTGAGTTACAGAAAAACTTACAGATATAGGTTAAAATATTAAAAAATAACATTTTTTTTTAAACATTAAGAAAATTATTAGTATTTCCCTAATACATGTTAGAAACAAAAAAAAAACATTTTAAGAGTATTTTAAATTAAGATATTGAGGTAAGAATTTGTGCGTCTGAATGCTACAAAAATCGCATTTTTGTAGCATAAGAACATAACAAAACCACAATGTTTTTGAAATAGCATTTTTTGAAGTTAGCCGCTTATGAAACCAGAAACATCCTACATAAAATAAATATAGTTTTATGATTAGAATAAAGTGAAGGAATGATTTACCTAAACGATAAGAACTCCGAAATAAAATAACAAAGTTTGCCTAAAATTGAAGATTTTTGTTTTAGTTGTTAAATATGAAAATGATCATTTATGCTAAAAGCTTTTAAACTTTCAGAATACATATAGTTTTGTGTTATTATTTAAAAAAAAATGCTATCAGTATTTCATACAAAATGCTAGGCCGCGGTTTGTGTTATAAGCCCCGTTATGTCAGTCATAGAGTTTACCTAACCTAACCTAACCTTTCCGTGCATCGTGCAAGGTCAGAATCGTTCAAATTGTGTCCTTCGTTCACGTATGTAGTCCCTTAAGGCTAAATATTCAAGGATATTCAAGTAAGTCAAAGGATAAATATTAATTTCGATTCATTCAGACCCTTTTTATATAAAAAATATATAAAAATTATAATAATTTAAATTGATTAAATATACTGTTAAACCTTAGAGATGTTTACACGTTCATTTTTTTTATTGCATTGTAAGTACTATTTAAAATTAATTTCGAAGGTTAATGTATATTACATATAGCTCGTCCGAAGTTACTCATAAGCTGAATATATAATGAAGGCATCAATAGTAGTAATAATAAAGGTAATCGGGTAAGTTTGAAGTTTAGTCGAACTGTTAAATCAACAGCATGAGCTCGGAACGTAGGACGCCGCGTAGGTAAATCAAAATCAAATCTCATAGTGTAAATTATATATTATGTATAGCGGCCTCTATATTCTTCGGGCACTTTGCCTGCGCCATTTTTAAAGATGGCGTTCACCCTCCTCGAAACGCAAAGTAAAAAATAGCGCCTAATTTTTATTTACGATGCAATCGTAAAAAGTTTGCAGAGTTGGCCTTTGGCTCGTATACTTCGGTTTTTGTAACGCTATGAAGCGTAGAAGATGATCACATTTTCGAAGTGGATTCCTGCTCTTATTTTGCATTTCAGCTTATAAAACCATAAAATGTGGGTAGAAATTATTCATACCAGAATCTGTTACATATCATTTATTTACTATATTGATTTTTTCTAAGCGCTATACTCCGCCATTCATGCAAAAGTTTAGGCACAAGCCAAGAGTAGGGTTTCGTAAATACGGGAAGAGATCCTAAAGTGTTCTAGGAGTATTAAATGTTTGCACTGCTTAAAGGACTGTACAGAAAGCAATTCGAACGATCCTAAATAAGCCGTGTCGATCATCTTCCGAAGATCTTTATACGGGGAGCTTAAGGTGCTTGATCCAAAGCAGATTTTCCTTAAGAATTTTCAGATTTTCCTGATCCTTTATACATAGAAAAGTATAGAGACACGGCATATAGTTTTCCACAAATGAAGGTCTCGACATTCCTAAAATGAAAACTAGCTTTGGACAGAGAGGTCACTCCTATCTAGGTCCCAGAGCATAACATTTAATAAAGGAGGAATGGCGATCATTTGTTAATAAAAAGGTATTAGGCAAATGGCTAAATATTTGGCTTATAGAAAATGGTCGGAATTTTGCAAATAATATAACAATGAATTTAACACAATTTACCAAATAGTTAAAGGTTTGCTGTAAAAGGGATTACATAGTTGTGTATAAAGTTAGTCCTATATTAATTTACGTTCTTGTGTACAATAACTTTGATTTACTCAATTTTATATAGATACTGATTTTATTTTTGTGTAATGGAAATATAACATGCATGTAAGTATTGTTTATTGATTTCGGTATTTATTTTACATTGTGTTTATATAGATTTTAAATATGATTATAGTATCGATCAGATGACGGAAGTGGCACTTTAAGCAAACAAAACCATACTCCTTCCCTTAGTAAAGATTCGTTTAGTTAGGGAGGCAGGAAACATCTGTACAATGTAACAGTCGCTTGTCGCTTTAATTCAAATATTTAATAATATTTATGTTACGTAGTTATATTGTACTACTTAAGAGTTATAATATTGTATTTTCAATAAATATAATATCAATATCACTATTGGGAATTCATCCAACATTCCGTCAGACGAAATCTCAATGATAATTATTGCGGATATAAATATACCAAAACGACTTCCATTAGGACTGAAAAAGGAAAAATGACGACTTCAATTACATTATCAAGAACGAAAGAAATATGAAGATGCCGTGATGAAATATTAGGATCTCCGAGGGATGTTTGCGTAATCAGTGAAAAATGCGAATGAAAAAATAAAACCGTTATCTCTCGCTCGCGTTTTTCGCCAGCGTCGATATGACTGTAATTCATTAACTGTGCAACAGCACGAAACTCGTTGTGTTCACAACATTTGGGAGAAGAGTAGAGTAGGTATAAATATTGTCATTGGTTATAAACCTAGATGAGAAGGAGATTTATACCTTAGTCCGGTTTTATGATACAAATGCTAAATGAAGCGAAACACAAGTGGGTTTGCACCAATTATTATTATTATTATTGTTAAGTAAATACAATATTTAGGAGCTAGCTCCGGTGATACTGTTGAGTTCAGTAGGTGAGGAAAAAAAAATTAATGCTAAACAACTCGCAGCCTAAGCTTAAAAACAGCCTTGGAACAAGGAAAAGAATCAAATACTGACCTATGAAGAGAATTTCACTGCCGAATTGTTCTGGAAAGAAACGAATTGAACCCAATGTTCCGTTTTCTCAAGATAGGTTTTATCTTGGAAGGATGGTCATTACGGCCAAAATAAGGAGGGTAGAAAGTTGGGATCTTAAAGCAAAACAGGCAGGCTCATTCGTCACAATCTTATATAAACTAGTTAACCAGAATTCGAAACGCCTTCTACTTAGTGGCTCCCAATTAAGAGTTGAAATTAATTCAGATGGACTATCATATCGACTAAAACGTCTAAAGACATGCCGGCTTGCTTTTCTCCGAACTGCTTCTAATTCGTCTTAAAGACATTGGGTGTGAGGATCCCATACTGATGAGCAGTATTCAAGGGTAAGACGAACCAACGTTTTATAAGCCAATGCTTGCGCTTTAAAATCTGCACCTTCACGACTTCGCACAACAAACCGTAATTGTCTGTGAGCCTTATTTGTAGAAATTATTCTAAATTTGTAGAAATTATCAATGGGTAGCTTTCCTAATGAAATCTACACAAAAGTTAACACTTAAACAAGCTTCTTTTGGGTTATTTGTAAGATTTATGCATATGCCACTGCATTTATTACTTTAATGGTAGTATATATTTTAATAAAATCTAGAATAAAAAGTTTTGATATATCTTACACATATTAGCAAGCGTAAGCCGATTCCACGCCGATTAAGGTGCCGATTTCCACGCTTCTTCCGAACATAGTGCACTGCTCAGCCCCCCTGGATCTAACAATTCATTTTTTTTGCCTGCCCTCGGCAAATTCACCAACCTAAATCCATAATTAGGAATAAATTCGTTACTATGCATTTATAATATGACGTGCACATACAAAATGTGAACCTCTGTCAAAAGAATGGTCTCAACTACCTTAAAAACAAAACTACCAATTACCAATTAGCTGGACAATAATCTTTTAACTCTAAACATTAGCAAAACTAAATATGTTACTTTCAGTATTACTTCCGCCGGTTTAGTTGATACGGGCTTTCATCTTCGCATCCATGACTGTCAGAATCGAATAAAATGCGATGTTTTCCTCTGAAGAATGTCGACCATATTAGATACTTAGGACTTGAAATAGACAGGCACCTTCGCTGGAACTATCACATTGATTCAATTGCTAAGAGAGGTCCGTCGCAAATTGTAGTTTATAAAAATCATAGAAATTGTTTAACTTCCCAAACTTTAAAGATGGTTTACAATTCTTTAACTAACTCTTTAATAACCTATCCGTTAATTGTGTGAGTTGGTGTTACTCGAAAAGCCCTTGAACCGTTAATCAAAGTTCAAAAATTGGTTCTTCGTGTGATCAAATATTTGTTTAAATAAAATTTAATAATCCTGTAATTTAAACGACTTATATCTACTAAGTAAAAAATATCTCATTATTTTAGTTACCTAAATTGTTTTAAAAAAAATATATGCTTACTTAGATACGTCATAGCACAGCATTTATAAAGCTTTTTTTTTATCATTTATTTTTTAAATTTATCATTTATCTATAAGCTCCGAGAGTCTTTTTTGCGAGAATCCTCCTATGAGTTCTTTGGCTTGCTTTTGTCCGGGAAATTCTTGGTTGATCGATTTCTCGAGTCTGGTTATCGCCCCACATAAGCCTGATCCTATATTGTTTCCGCTTTTAGAGCCATGGGTATACCATATAATTGCTTCATTTTCGAAGTCCCATTCCCATTCCGATTGTCCCATTTGGTTCTATCTGGTATTTCTGTAGTAAATGTTCTGACAAAGTTGTATTCGGTTGTCAGATTCTCCGTGATCATTCCCATTACTGGGTTCAGCGTTGTTTGGTTCTTGAGTGTTTTGACAGTACTCGAGAGCCAATTCTTCACACCGTTCGATGTGTTAGCTCGCACCATGCCTGCCATTGCCTCTTTTTCCACTTGTATGTGGAGCGGCGTCAAGTTCAGCAGGGCTTCTAGTGCTGCAGTAGAGGTTGAGCCCATGGCTCCGGTTACTACTCTGCAGGCTAATCCTTGTAGACTATTCAGTTTTTTCCTGCAGGTGTGTTGTAATGTTTTCGACCAAGAAGCAGCAGCTGCGTATTCATTTATGTAATAAGCATATTAAGTACGAGTACGAGTAGACACTTAAATTGCATTCATATGTGTGTGTGGGTGTGTAAATCAGTGTGTATATTGTGCCTTAGTAAATTTTTATATTTTTCAAAGGGTCTCTTGTATGCTCACTGTAACACTTCATGTATCACATGATAATACAAATTAGCATATTGTAAAATGTAATTTATTTTATGAGCATTATTTCAAATAATATATAAATAAGGGTCATTTATGAATTTTATTTATTGTTTAATATTTGTACAGTCTTCATAGTCGCTCTTGTAGAAACAACAAACATTAATAAACAATGTATTTATTGTGGCAGATATACTGATAATGAATTCGCATTTTCATATCAGAATGCCTCTTACCCCATTTCCCTCCCCCGCACCAAAAAATATCTTAGAAGGGGCGACATCTTCCGAGGCCTTAATTATCCGGCCTTTAATAGGCCTCTGGCGTCGACTTGGCAACATTTTCAATTAAAAGGACCGAATCTAGCTAAACTTAAACTTGGTATCTATGGTATCACTGGTTACTAGTCAAAGGATCATTAAAATGGCTACGGTTTATACCGCTAAAAAGTTATCAGTATAGTTATTGCTATTTTCCATTAACGCAATTCGTATATACCAACACAAAAATCGCGAATATACACATCCTTCCATTGGCATTCATATGTGGTGTTCGTGATGGATATTAAATTTTATAGTCCTTGCATAACATGAGACTAGGCCTAGAATATACTTTTACATTAAAATTTGATTACCAACTACTGAATGACTTATCGTATGGATGCATCCAAAATATCTAGAAGTTTGTGAGGGTGGGTAGCCACCCATCACTCACATGACAAATCAGCAAGTACGCTATAATTCTTTCACAAGCCAAAGCAAAGTATTTTCAGGTATCGAAAATAATTTATAACTTACAGTAAACTTTTTTTTAAATATATGTATTACATACATATATTAATATTACATAATATGTAATATATTGTTACATACATACGAAAAGTTTGAGACCAGATTTTATAGGAATAAACTATTTACAATTTCATAATACTGTTTTAAACTAAAAATAGTCAGTTTTTACGAGCTTTTATTTAACTTGCAATGTTTGCCGCCTACAGGGCCTTGCTGCCAACCCGGGGAGAAGGCCAGGGTTGAATAGCTAATATCATATAAAATTGTATAATCTAACTAAATGATGGGTTTGCTTTACTTCAGTTTTTTAGACCACTTAAATAAATGCTTGTTTTTAATAAAGTTTTTTACTATTAATTTATTTTAAGAATTTACTAGGTCATATACAATTATTTTGGGCCGTATGCTTGTGCTACAGTCAGAGGAGATGGTAGTGATGGAGCATTAAAATGGTCAATAGTCACACGCCTTAACCACTAGAGAACCACGATCTCTCAATTATTACGCAAATGTGAATAATTAATATTAATTTAGTAGATACTACATACACCTATTAATTAAGTAGTATGTAGGCACATCAGCTATCTAAGTTTAATGTTTATTTCGCATTAGTGCAAAGGTAATCTTATAATGTTAGCAGCAAGTGACATCGTGTGCGTCGTTTCGAACATTCTAGGAGGAAGGTAATTCGATTACCTGGGGAGCTCCTAATGTTATTAAATTTACATTAGGTATATTACATTTGAGTGTGTCGTCCCGGCAGCAACTACGCTAAAACACCGTGTTTAAAAAGGAATTATTTCAACAGACTAATTAAAACACATATCTTAAGGTGTACACTCATGTTCGAACGTGCGGGTTGGAAGAGTTCTGTTCTTCCCTGAAGAGGGTAGAAGATCGAGGTAATATTTTAACGTAGTACAATTCGAATCAGTTGCTTGCGGTCTTAAGCTTCTGTTAAAACAGCGTGTGAAACTTCTGTAAGAAAATTTGTCATCAATTGTATAATAATGTATAAATCTATATTTCAAAATTATTACCTCATAATGGATGGTATCTATTTTCAAAAGTGCGCACCGACTTTATTAACAAATCGTCCATCAATCGTATTTTAGTATTATTCAAAGAGTTGACGACCATCCTTAAAATGTAATTTTATTAGCTTACCATATTGAGGATTTTACCGGTCTGAGAGTCCATTTTCCCAAAACCATTACTACTTTTTCCTGACAGCTGTTACGAGGTGAGGAAAAAACTTATCCCATTTCAAGAAATGTTAAGAATCAAGAGACAAGGTACTTGAAGTTCAAAGACCATTTACCAGAGCGGAGCATTTGAACAGAGAGTTACTCAAAGTAATTCATGCTGCTGAACTTCTAGAAACGCTGCAACCCCACTCCTTTGTAGATTTTGCGTATGTAGATAAGGGTCACTTCTGTAGCGTACAGTGCATACAAGGTCTATTTTTTTTTTACAAACAAAAGGGTAATATATAAAAAAGTATACAAATATATATATTTCCTAAACATATACAAAACAGGTCGTAAATAAAATTTCTTATATACAAGTGACTCCACTGACCACCTGTATCTGTATCTAGATAGATAAGGGAGCAAAATAACCAAGTGTAAGCACGATTTATTGGGGTCGAGATGGGCAATTATTTTAGGTAGGCCGTCGGTGCCTTTCCTGTGGGAAAATAGGGATCATGCAGGAAATATAACCCTTAAGCGAAGTGGCGTCTGCTTCTCTCGAATCATTGGTTAATAATTAGTTAAATTCATGTTAGTTGATTATTTTTTATAAAAACCGAAGGTTGTCGCAAACAGTTTAACCAACATAACATGATAAACTATTTTTTTATTGCATGAATTTTTATACCTGTTTTAAAATAGAAAATTATTCAGATAATTTATTCACTTATTTGGTCTGTACAATTTGAAATATGTTAAATTACTGTATTTTGTACCTTAGTAATAGCGGCTAACTTATGACTTAGTAGCTTATTTTGATAATATAATAAAATAAAATATATATTGTTTTTTTAATAAATATTAACGGATGAAGAAATTGCGCATAACCCATTTATTGACTCGCTTAATGTAATCGCACGAAAATGTACAATGCTTTGTTCGCGATAAATAAATTATATTTTATATGATAAAGTTTTTCTTTCTACATCCAAACTTTATTGAAAAATGTTATCAAGCTATTTGCTCGATTAAACAATATCATCATATTTAAATCGGTAAAATGCTAAATGAAAATTTTGGATTTCGGAAAAGTGGTTTTTTTTCTGGATTTTTTTTTTACCCAAGAAAATTACAATGATAGCGTGGGGTTATTTCTGTTAAAATATAGAGTTGTTTTGGGAATGAATGTTGCAAGGAACAAACGAAAAAAGGCCTGGCTAATGCAGACTAATGGCGCCTAAATAATGGTAAGTGTGAAACGGTCCGGATTGAGGTGAACTTAGGCGCCAAATAAATTAAGGGCCGTTATTGAATCGTAGGGGAGCACAATATATAAGGGAGTATCAGATTGCAGACTTAGCTTTTCAAATAACGACAGCTGAAGGAATTACAACACGTCAGGACGAAATAATTAAACTGAAAAAAAAAATAGGAAGTAGCAAAATGTGTTTGTAATTTGGGTGTATGAAGTGATCTAAAAAAGTTTGGGTAGAGATTTCATTAGGAAAGCTACCTATTGCAATGGGTACCACGTCATGACATCCTGAAAATTTCGGTATATCTTCGCGTTTCACATCCCCTAGAACCCAAAACCACCCTCAGTTTAAAAGTTTATATACACTTTATATATCTTTCTATCTATATCATTTTCGTGTGGAAACGATAACTGATGTAATAAAATTGATCACTTTCAAATTGATACATAAAATTTAAGGACACAAAATCTCGGTCAAGTTCGTTAATGGGTAAAATCAGACCAGAAGTCCGGGATTAGGGAGGTTTTTTCGAAAAAGTGAAATTTTATTATAACTTTCTACGTATATAAGATATAAAATTAATTTAAATATTATATTATACCTCAGATAAGGGCCTAAAACTTGTCGAAGTAATAAAACTTTGTTAATAGCACCAACCATTGGTTCTAAGAGGGAAAATTGGTTTTTCAAAATTCAAAAAATCATACCTCCCTTAATAAGCACAGGTTCAAATCAGTTAATCAAAATCAAAAAAATGTTAATTGTAGGCCTTTAATTTTCCTACATTTTTTGGATGAATTAATTTTTGATATGAGCAACCCTTACGGCAGAGTATAAAGAGGGATTCAGTATACGCACTCTCGCTGCGCAAGGGTAAGGCGGGTTGCAATGTTTCATACAAGATTGTACAATTAAAGCTCACCTATCTCCTACTTTGATCCGGTTAAACTACCTCCCCCTTCGTCGTGCCGAAAGGGATTTTTTTATGGTTTTATTAGTTTTCATTCGTACTTTCCATTCGTATAAAACTCATACTTTTGTTTATAATATTGGTTAATCTTAACTGAGTATTGGTTTAAATAAAAGTTTTCAAACCACTTAATCGGTTTTAAAAAAACTACTTAGAATATTTAACATTTAATGGTAACTTTACAAATAACAGTAGGTAAATGACACAAAGTGAGTTTTTATTTTGATAAATTATGAAATATGTTTACTTATAAACGATAGTAAATCATAGAAACAAACATGTAGGTGGTTAATATTGTCTTTTATGAAAATACTGAAAGTAATAAAAACTATAATTACTTTTCATAACCCAGTATTGACTTATATTTTAGAATAAAAATGATATTTGCTCCATTGTTAACAGTTTTCAATCTTTGTCATTTATTTGTTTTAAAAGCATTAGGAATAATTGCTATAGCGTTTACTGTATTTTTCGCGGAAGCTTCTCTTAAACCGCGACTTAAATCCTCCCAAATTTGTGAGCATTTGTGAGGATATTCGTATCGTTATATACAGTAAATCCATTGCAATAAAAAAACAAACGCTGAAAAAAAAATCGTTTGCTGTGGCTTGGGGCAGCAGATTTTATGAAATTATACATAACATGAGATCACCCATGAGAAATTTATTATCATAAGCAAAGAAAAAATATTCGCGATCGCCCAAGCCGCTACGGAGTCATAAAAAACAAATTATAACAAATTGAGAACTTTCTCCTTCGTTAAAAGTTGATAAAAATAAGCCAAAGGTTAATTAATAAAATCTAATTTAAGTTTTTATTACATACAAATATTTTTTTTTTGTTTCTTTATTACGTTAAATGTATGTAGCCCACTTTAGTTTACTGATTCTCCAAATGAGTGATAGCATAGTAAAATTAGGTCTAATAATATCTTTATTTTTACATATTCAAACATATATAATTTACACAAACTTTAACCCTCTCTTTCTCTAATACATATATTGTTTTGACAAAAAGGTGTTAGTTACAAATGGCCATTGTTTAGATTTCATATCTTGTAATTTACAAGTAGTTCCTAGAATCGCTGTAACTAAGTTTGTAAAATAAATAAACAGTATACCAGAATACAAGGTTTGCAGTGTGCGATATATATACAATATAGCTTTTTATATCAAGCAGATTTTGCAATCCGCTTTATTAGTCCCAGTGGGTCTAATTAATAAACAAATAAAACGAAGCGAGGGGCACAAAAATACCCTTGATTTTGTGATAATAGGTAGAGAGCCAGCGCATCAATTTTGAATAACTGGTTTCTTCAGCTGTTATTTTTTTTTCCATCGAATAACGGTTACGTTTATTCAATATTCTGCATTAAAAACTGCGAAAATAGCATGAACGCTTAGTGACTGACATACCGGTCTAATAGATAAACGATGTTTTCATATTTTATGTATTTAAAATAGGTCGGGTTGTGAAAAAGGTGTTTCTTTTTTAAGTTCTTCATAAACGTTCCTAAACGTTGAAAATTCATTAAAATTTTTAAAAATCTATATATGGTTAGTTTTCCTAAGCAACCGTGGAATCCTTTCAGATTAAAGCGAAAAGTTTGCATAGAATATACGTGCTGGCCACTGTGAAATATCATAATAGGACGAGATTAATGTAGGTAGATTACATATTTAAGAATATCAAAATAAAACTAATGGCATCAACGGTTAGATTTCCAGACACTAAGCAATTTTTAGTTTGGTTTGTGAGTTCCTGATTGCTTCGTTTACCTGTACTCTAAACACTCTAAACAACAAACTAAGCCCCGCTAACGGGCACATGATTCAGAGGCGTCAGACGCCATAATATGAATTATTTAAATACTAACCTTTTTTTTATACTTCTTATACTTAATTATAGAGGACTGTGATCTTCCAGGCAACACGATATGCTCACAAACTTCCGCCATCGTTCACGGCATAGAGTACAGATATCAATTTGACCTGATCAGTACACCTTCCAATGGGCTCCTTCCACGACTCCTGCGTCCATCCACATTGCCTGCCGCTACGAGCTTTTTCAGGTTGCCGTCGCTTCTGCAAGCAGCGTGAGGAAAAATTGGAGGATACGTTGCGAGCAGATTTTAAGAGCCTGCCCTTGTTTCGCAGCTGGTGCAAAATGGAAACATTGTTACGTTATGCAGTCAATGGTATTCTCAACATCTTTCTCCATTTTTGAAGCGGACCGTTCTTCAAGGGGTAATATATATATTTTTTGTTTTAGAATTTATGTTTCATGTGTATACCGTTTCCATATTGTGTTTCACTACCTACATAACTTTCATACCTACTATTAAATATTTTGGCCCAATCCGTACAAACTGCTAAACTAGCCTTTGTCTTTGTTTTTTTACATATATTATCTTAATATTATCACACTCAATAAATAAAAAAGTAATATCAAAAAAAAAAATAATTACTTATTACACAGTCTCTTTAACTATAATTCTCATCCGCCATTAACAAAGGGACGGTTATAAAGCTACGAATATTTTTAGTACGTCAACCCTCACGCTTGTTCGTCTTGGCCAAAATGAAAGCTTCAGTAAAATCCGAATATTTAATGAAAAATTTTTGAAAACGTATTGAGCCTAATAAAAAAAAAATGACTGTTAATACATACATTGGTTATTACCATTTCACAGTGCTAAATATTAGTGTTTTTTATTTATATCATATGATCTAATAAGAGTCAAGATGATTAACTTTGTTGCATCTAAAACCGTTTATATTATGTTTGCTGCCGCTATTCTGATCGGAAACAACCTTCGCTATCACAATAGTGAAGGTTATTTCCAATCAGAATAGCTCTTTTTCCAATTTTTTTAAATATCTACCCATTTTTTTGTTAAAAATGATGTTGCTTAGGTTTATTTTGTTTTGTGAGTTTTTTTAACGATTGATGTACCCTTGTGTAAACAATATTTTAATTTAATTTGCTTTCATATTACAATACTAAAACTAATTTTTAAATATTTTTTTAATTTGTTCACAAATTAAGCCCAGATTTTGACCGATGCTTATTTTAAAAAAAATACTACAGAAAGGTGAAACTGCTTTTTATAAGCATCTACAATTCAAGCTAATTCTAGAAAAGTACTTCTTTTAAGAGTACTTCTTTTCGTTTTCGCCTTCCAACTTTTTAATTACTACTTAACTTTTAAGTCGAAAAACTAAAATCCGACCGGTAGAGCACTTGAAAACAGTAGAACAGGTAGCGACATGTTTTAACAGAAAATTCTAGCCGTTCGTATCACTACCCGCATTTGCGGACTCGCTAGCTAGTTGTGACATCCCACCTTCTTGTTTTGTCGCTCTTTGTTTAACTACTTAGTTAGTTTTTTCTCTGCGGATTTTAATCAATATCCTATGTGTTGACCTTTGCTTGTTATTTGGATTCGTGCTTGTTATTTGAATTGAAAGCAATAAATCAACATAAATTTTAGATGTTTTTAAAAATCACGTTCATGTTTCTGTAGTATTTTTTTTAAATAAGTATCGGTCAGTCTGGGATTAATTTGTGAAGAAATTTAAAAAAAATAAAAATTAGGTTTATTATTGTAATATGAAAGTAAATTTCATTAAAATATTTTTTACACAAGGGTTTACCAATCGTTAAAAAAACTCAAAAAATAAAATAAACCTAAGCAACATGTGTTTTTTTAATGATTTCTAATCGAACAATGGGCGTGAAATTTAAAAAAAATGGAAAAAGGGCTATAACTTCTAAACAACAGAGAATCGGATAACTACATATAGGTTGATTCTGATTGGAAACAACCTTCGTTATCACCTCATATCATTTGGGCGTTGAGTTTTGGGACAACCTGTATAGTAGGAATAGTTTTTTACCTATAGTACCTTACCTATAGTTTTTCTATAAGAAATATTTACTACTATTTACTCATAATATTGAAAATAAGGGGAAGATACTTGTTTTGTTAAAAAAATGTGTCAATATTAATATAAAACTATATACATATATATTAATTGCTAAGAAAGCATTTTTCACTGATTTAGCACAAGTTATTTAAATAAAAGATATTTTTAAATGTTCAATTTATTGGTCCCAGTGAATGTATTTTTATATATTTACACAGGTGAGAGTTAAAAATGCATTTTTATAAAGCTCAGCGCTGGGTTTAAACCGACATCCTGCGCACACCTAACTACAGGACCTCTTTAGTACCTTTCCTACACTTTATCAAAAAATAAATAATACGTTCTAAATTTTTCAATATTGTCGAAGATTTATCTTTTATCTTTTCAGGGAAAAAATAATCATCATATATAATGACCTATGGATACAATTGTGTTACTTTTTTCCTAATTTTAACCATTTTGGTCCGGAACCCTGAAAATATCAGACGATAAACGATAAGGAGTAATTATTGTTAGTGTAGACTGCTTAACAAGACGTAATACTACTATGGCAGTAGGTATGGACCTATTCAGTATAAATCTGTCTACAATGAAAAAAGTGCTCGTAAAAAATTAAACAATTCATTTAAATTCAGTCCATTTTGCAGGGATCATAAATTAAAAACAACAAAAGCGCTGCCTGCGAGAGGCACCTGTCGCCGCATGACGAAATGAAATTAAATAAAAAAAAAACCTTAAAACATAAACCTGGCAGCACTCAGCGGCGGCGCCGATGGCGAAGCAAAAGAAAACGTTCGACGCTTTTCTCTTTGCCTCGTTAGGATCAATGGGGAGGTGCTGCTAGAAAATTTTTACTTTACAGAAAATAAGAAATGTAAATTTTGATTTGTTTGCGCTCTTCTGGATTCACGAGCTCTGAACTGATGACTATGACTCGACTACATTTCGTGAGACCGGTTTAGTTGTCGATATAAATCAACCCCTGAACATTTCATCAGTTCATTTAAATACAGTACAAGTATAATTTACGTAAAACGTATTCAAGAATCAAATCTTGCAAGTTTTCAGTATAAACAGTGCAATGACTGACCGTTAAGAGAATCGCTCGCGGTTTGGAATGCCCCCAATAGTAGCCCTGATGGCTGCGCTGTTATGAATCCAAAGCGAGCCGACGTGGCCCCCGTGACTCTCACGTCGGCTAGCCAAGACGCTGACGAGAGATAAAGAGAGGCGAATTATGCTAAACGCCAGGAGAGGTGGGAATATCGACGTGGTTTATTTGATAAGCGATGCCGACGTCCCGTCATGTTTCTTTCATGGAGTAAAGGATCCTTCTTTCTCTTTCTGCCAGGCACGACCTACACCACTATAAGTTTCACGTAAGAGTACGATTGTTACAAAAAACTATTTATTTTTTTTTAAATTTGGTTTTACCTCAAAAATTCTTGCTTTTTTGTAAATTATTGTTTTTATGATTATTTCGTGTAACTGTTAATTTCCTAAATAAATAAATGTACAACTTCGGATCGGAAGGCAGCAGATTCGCGCTGAAACATGTGAAAATTAAATACTAAGCCTGTTTTACTTTTTCCTTCTGTGTGTAATTAGAAACATTTCAATAATAGGTATAAGTCTTAAGTCAGTAAATATATATAAACTTTACACATTGACGCAGGCAGAGTTTAGTAAGGTGGTTGCTGGATTTACAATGTGATAAGAAGAGAAAATATCAGTTTCTAAAGTTATATTATTGTAATGAAGGATTTTACTATTATTGATTTTACTTAAACTGACCAATCTGAGTTAAGCGTCGAGAAAACGATTTTCAGTCGATTTAGAGCTATTGTGGTGGCACTTTTCAAACTAGACAATAAAAGCCAAATAAAAAATCTCCAAGCTAGACAAGTACTCTAGCTTGGAATTTTTAAAAATATTTTCTTCCCATTTAGCAGTAGGTCATCTTCTTGGTAGGGTACAGGTGAATTTCGCTTGCAGAGCCATTTTGCAAACGTGTCCAAACTATCGGAGTTGATACTTGTCTTGATGTATTGATTTTATATTATTAATTTTATATTCCAGAAAGTCGCGAGGGCGAAGTATGTACTCGTTGGTCTATAAACATTACTTTTTTTTACCTATTTCTATACCTAAGGTCATAGCTATACTAAACTATATTTACTAGTGCCTGAGTCATAAGGGATGGCAGTAATAAAACGGCGTGAATTTCACGTAAAAATTTAAATTTCCAAGAATGTGGAATACCTATGGCATAATCATTGAAGTGACTCTCCGCCCAAATTTAAAAATATATAATAATCAACTTTTACTCCTTCGTAGATTGCATTTGAAAAAGAAAGTTGAAAAAAGTAGACATCGTATTCACAGTAAGTAAATAAAGTCTAAATTTTTGTTTCACTATGATAATATTTGTTACTGAAGTCCTAACACTTAACTGGCATTAAATTTAAAAATGATATCCTTAACATTCTGTACAAGTGTACAATACAAAGATATTCTTATATCTCCTCGACGCTGCATACTGTGATTTAATAGGGCCAGTATTTTCAATGACTGCAACATGTTTACACATAATTCACGAGGGTTTTAGAGTCGAGGTTAATTTTGACTCGAACGAAAAAAAACCTACTTTACAACAATGTAAGCGAGGAGTTTAAAATGAGGATGACGGAAGCGTCATATAAATTTACAAGCCTTACTGATCCTTCTATACTTTTCTTTGACGCCAATTTCATTTTCACTTAATGAAGTTAAAACAAAAACAATAATCGGATCAATCTTTTCGGAGATCACAGAGATACTCAAAAAAGAAAATGAACTTAACGTCAATTCTCTAAAAAATATTTTAGAAGAAGAATTTAAAAGCTGTTTATGTCCAAGTACAAGTTATTTAAATACCCTTGTCAAAATTAAGTCGTTTAGTATTATTTTTCTTTTGCGTGGAAATTGAATAGCAAAGTTTCAACATTTTGTCATCGAAAAGATATATCCAAATTATGTACAATCATGCAACCGAAAGAGTTAGCACTATAAACGAATCTGAAGTGAAGTCTCGAAGTAAGCATAATAAACTCATATTTATGTTTTCGTTTTATTTACTCATAGTTTATGTCGTTTGAATTACATTCGATTTAAGTAATTATAACAAATTATAACATCCTCCCCCAAGGCTAGTCCCCCAAACAAAGGGGGCCTGACCAGCCCCTCGCTGGAACGTTGACTCGGGATAGTTGTCACACTACTCTCGGGCGCAGATACACTCTGTTTTATAACATAGTCTCGCCTAATGCAACTTCAGTATGAAGTTCACTAACAAGATTGAGGTATTATTTTCACGGTTTTGTGGTTTTACATACAGGTTGAATCGCTCCTTTTTCTGAAGTCGGTCCATGAAAAGAGAACAATACAAAAAATTGATTCGTTTAAGCGGAGTTTATTAAATTGCCAATAGCATGCAAATTGATTTGATTCGCGATTCACACCAGAGTTCATAACGAAACTTACATACCCTATGCTGTAAGAACGTCAATTAAGGCCTAAGGGAAAACCTTCAAAAAATTCACATTTTTGGTGATGCACCGCTAAGTATTTAAACGAGTAATTAATAGCATTATATACATTGAAGACCTACCGTGTACTTTTCGAAGGATGATTTTAAATTAAATACATTATAAAAGATAAAACAAAGCTACACGTTTAATTTTTATTTTAAATATAATTAAAATTTATTAAATTTAAACATGATATATTCCGACGATGCCGTAAATCATCACTCGTACGCATTCTACATGAAATAATAAATAACGTAAATTTTTTAGGGGTATTTTTAGATGATAAACTACAATAGCATCTTCATCTAAACTATTTAAAAACTAAATTATCGTCAGTTTGTTTTACTTTGTTCAAAGCGGGAATTTATATGGATAGATCAACGGTTCAATCTGTGTATTGCACGCTAATTGAATCTCATTTCCAATATGGATTTCTTAAGTGGGGGAACAGCTCCATATATTGAAAAAATATTCACTCTCCAAAAAAGGGTTAAGAAAAAGGAAATCTTGTAGACCTCACTTTAAAGATCTCGGTCTTCTAACACTGTACAGTATATTTGTTCAGGAAGTTCTGTTCGAGTTCGTTAACAATAAAAAGTTTACTTTGAAACATCAGGTAGTAGTACTTTTTTCTATACCACATTGTGTTGAAGCAATGTATGGTATAGAGCTTTTCAGTGCATTATTTGCTATGGTATTACTTTATATTAAAAAAAAAAGAAAATTGAGATTTGTTTTCATATATACATGTGATGGAAATAAATAATCTTATCTTATCTTATCTTAGCAATCAATACTTTTACGGCTAAGGATTTGAGGTCGACATTAGCATGACCAAAAACAGTGTGTTACAATGTCTCGATTGAATAATATTTTATTGCCTACTAAAATAGTAACTTGCCCGAGTAACAAACTTCGCATAAGCCAGGCCGGGGTGGGCTTATTGCTGAGATGATGCGTGAGAATAAATGAGATCCGTACCGCCGGCCGCTTCTGTTCACGCGCGGGATGCTAGAAGGAACTCGTAAATTCTATTCATCCGTTTGCCCCCAAAATGAATGACCAACTCACGAAGTCATTCATATAAATAATACGATTGAGTATTTCGAAATTGGCATATTTGCATTGCACCTACATTTATATATTTTTTTTACGCACGATTGAATGACTTGGATTCATGAACTCTCTACTTTTCTACGCCAGCGCCGTTGAAAAAGAGATGCTGGAGACTCAACATAGGACCACTGTTTCTTCATCTAAGAGTAAATTTATTAATATTTCGATAATGGTATAATTGAGTTGTAAAGGTATTTGACTTATATTTGATGATTATTTTACAATATTAAATAATGCGTCAATATTAAAAAAAATAGAAAAGTTTATTAATTTTTTGACAATGCGTAGGATAGTAAAATAATTACAAAGTTACTAAAAAGGTCCTGTCCTTAAGAGTGTAGGATTGGGTTTATACCCAGCGTTCTCATTTAACCATAATCCTATATTTTAATCAAATATCCATTATTTTTAAATATTTTTCTTAAAATATTATCCTCTTTTTATTTCATCTAATTAGATGGTTACATAATATTTTACAATATATTACACTAAAGAGAGTTAAAAATGCATTTTTATAAAACTCAGCGCTGGGGTTGAAAAATATAAGTGAAATAATACTTCAATACTACATCTACTAACACTCAAACAACCTGAACCTGAAACAACTATTTATATGTTATTAGGTAATCTTTGTATATTTGTATGCGTTTACACCGGGCGCACTAGAAGTAAAACTTATGTAAAGAAGTTGATTAGATTCGTCGAACATTGTATAATACTGTATTAATCTAAATTTCAACATTATTAACCCACACTGGTCTATCTACATTCAACAATGTTTTCGCGCACCTATTTATATAAGATTAAAAACAATGTGACAGATAACTAAAAATTAATATGTTAGCTGGGCGCACCGGCTTTAACCGAATTAGCAAATCACCTCTGGGCGCCCTCCGAGTTTAGCCGAATGAGTGTGCCGCATTAGATTCGTTCACTGCCTAGGAAAAAATGTGTAAGGTGGCCTAAAGAAGTTTTACTCAAACATACATTTCAAATAAGTAGAAAAAAAGATAGTAAAAAATGGTTAGGATTTTTTTGAGTGACAAAATATTCATTCCACAGAGATGAAATTTTAGGGACAGAAAAATTATAATTATCATAAAACTTTGTAATTTGTACTTATTATTCAATAAAATATTTGTTTGCTGTTTTCGACAAGTCATCGCATGGTACCGAGACACACTGTATATTTAAAGTATAATATTTACCAAAATATGTGTTAAAAATTTTTTTTAGTTTATAAATATTTTAAAATTTTCCTATATATTTTTTTTAAATATTATCTAAAATAATAAAAAAGAATATCTGTGTGTCTGTACAGTGAAATTTATCGTAAGCAGAGGTTTGTCATTAATATTCATAAAACAAAAGAAAAGCTCCTAATGAACCTTAAAGCCTGATTTAAAACATTTGCACCATTTTTGTGTATTGTATTGTTTAGATTTAAATTCTAAGTCAGAGACGAAGTTACGATCCGAAACCTTTAAATGATTAATTCAATCACGTAGCCTAAAGGACCTACATATGAGAAGCAAAGAGACTCATCCCAAGTGCCACAGGAACGAGCAGTTTGGGCGTCGAAGTTGCCAATATTGCAGCCCGCAGGGCCTAGCTGCGAGCCTGTTAATAAAACGCATAACTTTTCAAATATTAATTGAGACAAATGAATTGCTTGTTTTCCAATGGGCATTTGTACAATTCTAATTTCAAAAGTACACATGTTAAAATTTTGAAAAAAATTTTTGTAATATAAATAATAATAATATGAACACATTGTAATTCTACATCGTTTTCTTAGAAATAATATGGTTGTTTCAAAATAAAAACAATGTCCACTTAATTTGTTTTTAGCAATAAAAATACGATCCACGCTTTTATAAGTTTTTTTTTTAATACCATTTTTCATAAATTACATTAAAAAGATTTTTTCAAGTCTTCTTAGCTCCGAACACCCGCTGTTTTGTTCTTGTCTATTCCTCGTGGAAGAATAACTGCTAGTCCGTTTATTGTTTGTGGGCTTTTTACTTCGCAAAAGATGCCAGCTTCTAAGCAATCATCTTCCTAATCATAAAGAGGTACAAGCGTTATCTCACCCAGAGTGGTAAAACTTTATCAGCAGTATATGTGTGCTGGAGGGCAACTATAAGAGGAATCTTCCCGAAGAGTCTGTTTACCCCGACTTTAGAGATATTCATTTGCGACCATAAAACTTCACATTATCAAGCTCACACAATGAATGCCAAAAAGAATTAAAATGATATGCTGAATCACGATCAAGATGTCTAAATGCTAAAGTGTTAGAGACAGAAGTCGGTGTGCGATAATTTAGTTTGTAACTAATCCTTGATGTAATGATGATGTGTAACGAGGATGCTAACTGTTCAATAGTTCTGCAAGTAGTACACGGGGAGCGCATAGCACCCTACTTGAATAACTACCGTATATGTCAAAATGGTCTAGTGGCCCTTTTGTTTTTTAAAAAATCCTAAAAAATACAAAAGACTCCTTCAAAACTATCCAAATATAACAAATAGTTTTATTTGGTCATTTATACTTTATTCGAATTGGTCGCTTGCGGGTTACAGAAAAAACGAGAACAACAATAGTAGGTTCAACTGTAATAAGGGTACCATTAGCTTACATAGTTACCATTAAGCTGACTTACCCTGAGATTGTTAGATTGTCAAACAACTAAAAAATGGAAGCGGAGAAAGCGTCCACCTTTTAATGGCGAAAGCATTTGACGGGCTGGGATCCACCCCGAACGAATGGCGTTAAGATCTGCAGGTCAACTATACAAAGAATTGAATCTTCGTTATGTAACACGGAATATGAATTCACATAAAAGAAACCTTTATTGATTCCAACACCTCTGTATTCGCCAGACATACGGACATTTTTTTTGAGTGAAACTTTTTTACGCACAGTGGAATAGATGCGACTGAAAGTGTCCCGAAACGCTGCATCCCGCACCTGCGAGATAGAGTGGGGCACTGAAAAGGCTGCAAACAGTACAGGCAGCTTAGACGTGTGAATACGTATACCATGCTAAAAATCGTTTATCTTTACATTTCTTAGTGGTGAATAGTACCTATACAGTAGTTATTCGTTTCGTTAGAGCATAATGACGTCATTATGCCAGTACCTACTGGCATTTATGTTTTAATATTAGTGATTATGATGCAAAAAAAAAAAAAACAAAAACCGAGCGAACGAGAGCCTGTCGTGAGCGAAAACGTTCACATGCTCCTCTACCTGTTACATAACCTCCAAAAGATGGCACTAACGTATTCGGGAGTAAAAAGGTTTACTTTTGTATCTACCTTGGTTTTTTTTCCTATCACGATACTTTTTATAAGGTCAGAAATATAAACACGCTCAAAATGACATTAAATTCAATTCTCAATGCTCAATGAGAACTACTGCTTTGAATCAATCGGTGTAAGGGTTTGCCCAAACTTGAGCACAGACAGATTATTTCAACAAACGGGTGTTGAAACGTGTAAGAAAAAAAGTGTGAGTTCCGGGACTTACGTTTAAGATGGGCAAACATTAGTGCTCGTCTGTGAATGTAATGGGATGTTGAAAATTAATTAAAATATAAGATAAAATCGTTTACATTGATTTAAATTAATAAAAATGAGAGGTACTATATCCAAATGCTTCAGTTCGCATCGTTATCGAATCGCATTCAACTTAACTTAGGGGTCGAAAAAATGTTTTTTTTTTAAAGAATTGTTATTAACCAGAGAATTAGAATTGTTATTAAGTGTTGTTGTTGTTGTTATTATTGTTATTAACAATGATTGTGACGTCTGATGAATATGAAATTAATAAAAAAATAGACATTATTGAAAGTATTGCTAGTGCCACAAATAAACGAAGAATGACCGCATAAGATTTCCTTATTTCGGTCGATTTATTGAATTATCCCGAAAGAATGGTTTGGCCAATAAAACAAATAAGGGTCCGCGTCTTCGAGAGAAATGCTGACAAATTCGCAAAACAAATAAATTAATGGAATTTCGTAATTTCCTCCCTTTCAGGGAACGCCATGCGACTAAGTGCTCGAATTCCTGACTTTTGAGCAAACCTTGTTCAAATCCCGAGATACAATTATTTTTAGAGAGGAATGAATCAATTCATGGGAAGATGCAAAGGAACTAAACCAATATATATGCACCCAACCACTAATCAATATTTTTTATTATTGTAGCTATTGTTAAAAATAAAATATTTTTAAAGATAGAGTGTGACCAACTAAATAAAAAAAATACCTAAATAAATATCATAAATAAAGCATAGGTGAAATTTTATAAAATTTCCAATCTATCTTTAGGTTTTATTAACAACGAAAATAAAAAAAATAAATGCTCAAGATAACATTTTTCGAAAAAGACAAACGAATAGCGAGATAGTATGTAGGTACCTACCCGATAGTGGATGTACTTTCTTACTCTGTGGCTGTACCTATATTGTCACAGAATATATTGTCCCCCCTTTTGATATTTGTCAGAAGCGCATTGTCTATGCACCATAAAATATTAAATACCAAAGAATAATATATCTTGTTGGAATCAGCATGAAATGAAAGTTTGAAAAAGGTGGTACAATTTTCCTAGTACTTTTTTTTCGAAGATTCAATTTTCAATAATATATATTTTTTCTAAGCTCTATAATATACAAAATTACTAGATCACTAGCACGAAACAAAAATAATTAAATAAAGTTAAGGTAGTTTTTTTTAAAGATATTTTTTGTGTGACTGAAGTATTTTCAAAAAAGTGGTCGCAAGTGGTGAAACTTCTAAACTATTGAGAATTGTCTAACCGAAATGTAAAGATAATTTAAATTATAATAAATCATGTTACCCACCTTCTTTTTCCTCAGCGTCACCTTTACCCCTTCCACGGATACATCGACAGTAACTTTTCTCTTCTTTACGCCCTTTGCCTTGAATTCGTACTGCAATAAACAGAAACACAATAAATTCAATAAAAGTTTTACGTAAGGATGGGTAGTACAGACAATGAAAATAAGTTTTGTCCTTAAACGTGTCAATAAGTTATCAACCATTGATAAATCTTATTTTCATTTATTGTATTCTTAAACGTTAATGTACTTTGAAATTTATTTGTTTATATGTAGCTTATAATTTGTTCCAAAAGTACAAAAAATCTATTTATGAAGAATGTTAATGATTATGAATATTACTTATTTATTTCACAGCTTTTCATACAATATACTCCAAGCTACTTACAAGGTTTTGTGATAAAACGGCCGTGTTAAAACAATACATAAAAAATTATGTTATTATTAAGAAATATTATCAGATATATAATATGTAACACAGAGAATCTTCTATAATGATAACTTTTATGAATAAGAGAGTATGTAACGCAACTGCTTCTGCCGATAGGCACAGGTTTATTAGTGAAAGTTGAATATTAACAATCAATATCAATTGTAATAAATAAAAAATAGTTCTCTAACGAACAAGAAATCAAACACACCTTTTAAAATATGTGAGTGAACAATATGTACTAATTAACTATCTTCAAAAACATCGATCTGTATGTTTCTTTTAAGTTTTGTTCAGACCTTACTCCGAAATGGAGAATTTCATATGTGTGGTTATCTATCAGAAAACATATCTCCATTATTTCGTTCGTAAAAAATTTACGTCAATCTCACAGCTAATCGATGGGGCAAACATTTAAACAAAGGCCTTCTATATTTTAATGTATGGGCCGGAGTAGTTCTTCTATAAATGCAAATTGTTTCTTCCTATCAATGCAAAACTACTCAGCAATCTTTCAGATGACCCGGAGATAGTTTGCAGAAGATAATATGTATACATTTCTTTGTTGGATCGATGTATGCTCTTTATAATCAAGGTTTATGGCAAAACTGAATTGATCATTAGGTTATGCATTATTTTTTCGCTAAAATTTATTTATTTTAGTAAATAATAAAAGGTAAACGAAATGAGGCAAACTTTTAAATGAACGAACACCGCCACCTGACTGACAAGCGCTGTCGGGAGAAATTTTAATCTTTGAATCAAAAACAGGCATTCATGCCACTACGTCAGCAGAGAACCCCGTAACTTTATTAAAAAGCACAGCTCGGAACGCACGAGAAACTCCACGCGAAAATGAATCTTTTGTATCGCCCGAACATCAGTAGGCATGTTCCCTAATAGAAGTTAAGTCTCGCTGCTCACTGAAGTGTTGTTCTAAATGGGCGGGAAATGGATTCGGGCGGGAACGGGAGGCTGATTCAGCGCGCATAAACGCCCAAAACGGCCTACAATAAAAGCGCCTTCGGGGCGGATTTTAAATTCGCTCCGGCGTCGAAAGTTTTATAACACGCTGTAGGGTTTCAGCTTAAATAAAATGTGCCAATAATTTAGTGATGAAGCTAATATTGCGGAGTAAAATTATTAGATGACTACCTGTTAGCCTTAAGTTGGCAGATAGGCCCTACGGCGTGATGGGTGTCTATATGACTCGTGCCTTCGGCTCTACGGTCAATATTCCATAGATTGAAAGGACACCAACATTCATGTAAATTGATTATTTAACTAAAAAAAAATCTAATAAAATTTAAAAATATAAAAGTATAAAAAAAAAATCTTATCTAAAATAATAAATAATAAACATTCTCTTGTTGATGTTTCACTATAGATATACAAATGTGTAATGATAGAGGAAATATTTTTAAAACTGAAATAAGACATCCATCGATATATCCTAAAGGCAGTTATCGATATTTAAAGAATATCGCAGCGCTGTAATTGTGTGTGGTTTTTTTGTGTACATTTTCTACTTAGTAGTGATAAAAAATATATAGTAAAAATAATATAGTAAAAATGTATAGTAAAAATATATAAAATAAAAAGATTTTATTATGAGTTTCACTACTCCAAATCCAATCGACCAAAACAAACCCCAATCCGCATTAAATTTCGCACTTGCGTGTTTGCGCGCGATCCGCCATTAATCTAACTCACACATGCTTGAAAAATTTCACTGCACACAAATTTAATGATATCGGGTATCAATTCGAATGCCAATCGAGAAGCCTGAGGAAAGGAGGAGAAGAAGAAGGCAAAAAGCAATGCAACCGAATGAGAAAGTGCGAATATGCTAGAAGAGTGCGTACGTGAAGAAGTGGTTTGCTAGCAGTAGCAATAAAGATTCCAAAAATGAAAACTAACTTTGGACAGAGAAGTCACTCCTATCTCGGTCCCAAAGCATACAATTTAATAAAAGAGGAATGGTGATAGATTGTTAATAAAAAGGTATTAGGGAAATTGCTCAATATTTGGCTTATAGAAAATGGCCAAACACAAATAATATAACAATAATATAATAATACAATAATTGTTATCTTTTTTCACAAATAATATAACAATTAATATTATCTAACACAATTAATTTTATTTAAATATCTTGATTTCTTTTTAAACCCTACTTAGAGTCTAAAATGGGCTACCAAAGAGTTAAAGGGTGCTGTAAAAATATTTACATCATTTAGTATATATATTTAGCATAAACTTTGTCCTTATATATTTGTGAATAATACTAAGTTTTACTCAATTTTATATAAATATTCTTTTATTTTTGTATAAAATATTGTTTATTGATTTGCTATATTTATTTTACTAATAATAATATAACTTTTAGATGTAATTATAGCATCCACCAGATGACGGAAGTGGCACATTAAGCGAACAAACCCAAACTGCTTCCCTTAGTAAAGATTCGTCGAGTTAGGGAGGCAGGAAACATGTAACGGTACAATTTAACAGTCGCTTGTCGCTTTAATTCAAATATTTAATAATATTTATCAAATATTTATGTTACATTGTACTACTTAAGATTTGTAATATTATATTTTGAAGAAATAAATAATATATTTTTAATTATCACACAATGTTTGTATGTTTACTATGGGAATGAATCTTATGCGAAACTTTCAGTCGGCAAAACTTGGGAAGAAACTCGGAGGTGAGGTGTTTATTGAGGTAAAGTCGTAGCACCCGGCTGTCACGCTGATTTTTTTCCTATTTAAATAGGCGTGCAGATACATTGTTGAATGTTGATGCCAGTATGGGCTGATGATTTTGATATATAGAGAATAATTGAAGTACTAAGCAGTAGATGACAAATTTAATCAACTTCCATTATGGAGTTTTACTCATAATTCCACCACGCATAGTGTTTTTGTAAGCCACACACAGTGTTTTAATTTCTTTGCTGCTCGTATGTAGTAAAGGGAAAAGTGAAAATATTTAAACACCGGGTGTTTGAGTAACAAAATAAAGAAAATGTCACTAAAATAAAATTTATTCTTTACAACCAGATTTAGACTGCTTTTAAAACATATATTTTTTTGCAGGTATTTTAGTATTGTTGCCCATAAATACCTTAGCAAATGTAATTAAAGGAGTATGAAAAAGAAACTTCAAAAACAAAAAATCGTGTATATTTTTTACACTACCACACATGGAAGTGAATTTTATTTATGTAAAATCTAAATACAAGCACGAATCGGTTAGGTTTGTGAGGTAAAATTAATAATATCAAATTCAAGACATAAATATAATAAATTAATATTGAAACGTAAATGCGAATACGTCATACGAATATCCAGTACCACTTACAAATGTATGTATTATGTATTTATTTAACCACAATCATTTTAAGGCATTAGTACCTATAAAAATTGATACAAACTGATATAAAAGAACTGATGAAAAACAAACGAGAATGTTTTTAACACTATTTGTAATTTAAACGAAGTGCCTGTAACGATTTCAGCAGCGATGCCTTCTTAGCGCCCATTCTACCTCGAATGCGCAAAACAGGGGAGGTTAGGTTAGGTTAGGTGCACAGCGTTTTGGTAACTTTCAGCCGCGTGAATTCGGGTCTTTACTACCATGCATAAATAAGTTTCACTCCAAAAACAGTAAAATCTTGTAATATTTCCTCGCCTAGTAAAAAAATCTTCCTTACATTTGGTTTATTGTGCGTTCAGTAAAACGCATGATAAAACAGAGATTTTATTTGCTGTTAATCTCGCTTCTGAATACATTTGCGCGAACGATGATGAGACAAAGAATAAAAGAATGCAAAATCAGTAGTAGACTCTTCAGAAGTAATATACATGCTAATGAGAACGAAAACTTCCGTCGGATTATACAAATGCGCGTGTCTACGAAGTGAAGACTGCGCGCTAAAGAAATACTGTGGGTGGGTGGGTACTGTGGGTACTGTGGGTACTGTGGCTTACCTACTCGTAAGTGAAAAGTTAACTGGCGCAAAATTTAGTAGTTTGAAGACGTAATATTTATTTATTTAGGTTCACAATAAGTTTTAACAATATAGTATAGCAACAAAGAATAGTGGTGCAGTAAATTTGTACAAACGATTGACTATATTGTGTTTCCTGCCCCCATGACTAAATATTATAATATATTATAGATAGGTACTATAATATATTATAAAAAACGATTTTAAATTTAAACTAAAATACAAATAAAGAACATGAAATACACCAAGATTCAATACAGAACAAAACTAGGAATTTTGTCCGTGGTTTTGTGCATTGGTACCTATAGTATTTTAAGACAGCGTTGCGAAAAAAAGTTATTGAAAAAAGATCATTTTGGGAGTAGTTGGTATTAAATAAATCACAAATTCAGTAAATATGTGAAGGGGGGAGGGTTATTTTATTACCAGCAAAAATAAAACCAAAATTGTCAATATATTTATGAAGATTTGCGTGGAGAACCTATCACAAGTTGGAACCACTTGCTCGAGAAGTCTGGGAGAAAGATGCAGTTAATGACGCCCGTAAGGCCTAGCTCTAAAATGTCAGGTTCTGGTTAAATAATTTACTACTACTAAACATTGTATAGAAGCAGTTGATATAATATCTATAATAGCTACAGATGTCATAGCCATTCATGTGTTAGCAAGTAAATGCCAAAAGTATGCAAATTACCACGACAAATTTACTCACATGTGTAGAAACATTTAAATATAGATATTTTAAAAACAAAATCGTGCATAAATAAATATACTAAAACATTTGTAAGTTTCGATCAGTGTCTAAAATGTTGTACAATGTTTTAAAATTTTATCATTATTTTTATTTTTATAATATTACCTATAATTTTATTTTTTTATTTATTCATAATAACACAATAAGTAGTCACAACAATACACAGAAAAAAAAATATTATCAAGTAAACAAATTAAATACCGGTCATTTATTGCTTTTGAAGTAATATGGCTAATCTAACTAGGATAAAAAAAACCTGTTCTAAGAGCGGCCGGAAGAAGGTTGCAGAAAAATGAAATACTGATTATGTACGTGAGACATTGATAAGAATAATACAAAGATTTAATTGTAATATTAATATATAAATTTAAAGGTATTTTTTTAAATGCTAATAATGAAAATGCCAAAAAGATTTATTTTAAAAGTTAGATTTTTTTTTTTTTTGAGAACATTTGAGTCGTGTGTTTTGTATTTTGTTGACTCGTTGAAATTAAAAGAAACAATATGTTCCTACGGTCGATTATTAACAAAAACAGGCATGAGAATAAAGAAATACTTTCATCCGCATCCATACTGTTTGCTGGCCTCTGCTTAAGCGCTATTATATGCGAATCAGCTAAATATTTCCAGACGCTCTCTTTATACTTTTTTATCGTTGGCTGTATTATGCTAATGGTCTGCTTAAGCATAGGCTTTCCATTTTCATGCGAACAACGTGGCCGAGGGCGCTAAGTTTTATGCAAATTCATTGAAATTCAGTATCAACGACCGGTCGAAAGGCATCTAGGGCTTGTCCCTCGCGGGACTGACGGTATATTATACGGATCTACCGAAAGTGATATTTTAAACCAAAACACTTCATGGAATTTTATTATCACTTAGTTATCGGGGAGGCAGTTTGAGTGCAATTCCTACTGCCGAGTATGATGCTAGTCGTTTTTTTTCTTAGTTTTAAATCATTTAGTAAATTTAAGTGTAATAAAATGTTGACTACATTGTGCCAATCATATAATTACTTAAAGGTATTTTTTGTATTTTTGCTGCTAATATCTGCTCGTAAAGACATTGAGGGGAAACCATTTTCATCATACTTGCCGTCCATTCAATAATTTCGCGGCTCAAATGTTTTTTCATGCTGAACAATACTTTCATATTTTGCTGACCGTACAAATCGTAAAAGCTCGTACCCTACCATTTTTCGAAGAAGCAACCAGCTCGCAGGAGTACCACAAATACAGACACATACAATCTTACGGTGCTGCGGCGGCCGGCACGCGGCATGAATGAAACGATGCAAATATTTGGCTGTTCAAACTAATATACAGGTGAAGTTTTTCTCATGCACATCCTTTTATTTCATTCTACACTTCATACTGATCAACTTTTGTTATACAGTTTTTCAATGTGTCAAAAAAAAATGAAGTAAAAAAACAGTAGAAACCAAAATCCTATTAGAGTTTGAACGCATTTATTCTCTAGACTGGGGCATATTATCCATTACCCCATAAAGGTATATGCATGAGAAAAAGTTCCCCCAATATAGCAGACACGACGCACCGCAAAGTAACCTGCACGCTCAAACTATTCACGAGAAAAACCTTTAAAAGTTTTAGGAAGTCAAATAAATACTGACAAGTAAGTTGATTCTTTCGTCTCACCGCGAAATCATTTAAATTTCAAATTTCCCAGGCTCATGGCTTAACTTCAGTAAACGTATTCATTATTCTACCGACTGTTTTAAAAAGAATCTCAATTATCTCCTTCTTGTTTGTTCACTCCGCATGACAGCTGTGATTTTTTTTATTGCTGGAGGCTCTCAAATCACAATCCTCTTGTTCTCTTAAGTAATATTACTTGATTTATAGTAATATTACTAGTATTTAACATTATTTTATAAATTAGAGTTGAAGTTTAATGAAAGTTAAAAATGCATTTTTATAAAACTTGGCTCCTTATTTACACCGACATCCTGCGCTCTCAGTAAAGAATTATTTAGTGTATTTATATCTAAATATTGACAAGATATTTGGTTAAGTCCTTTTAGGAGCTATCAGAAGACGTCATTTAGAACATATTTAGTCATATTTTCCTTAATACAAAGTTTTACGGTTTAGGAGATATTTGCCGTTTCGAACTTATGAAAAATAATGCCGAAAACAAGCACATACTCGCACTCCAATTACACACTATTGAAAGGTAGTATATTTAGAAAATATATTTTTTTCTATTACTCTAATATCTATTTATTCTGAACATGATAACAAATATCTAAAACGAACATAAACCATAATAATGACATTTTATTTTAGCAAAAAAAATAACACCCATGATGACGTTTGATAAACCGTCTTCACAAATAATACTTGTATACGGTGTATAAATTGAATTTCGTCCTAAAATAGCACTCACTATAATAGATCCGTTTAAATATACCTACTTAAAATCTATCGATCAAATGTTTGTTCGTAAAGTTGAGGAAAGGAGCCCTGCTTGTGCGAGCCTGACTTGCTGTTGACCGTTAAGTAGCCACTACGTAGTAATAAGTGAACATATATGAAAAATTAAATCATTTAAAAACATAACCGTTATTTAAAGTTAGTTAAGAAATAATCAAATTTAAATTCGGTTGATGGTTTTAATTACAAGAAAAAAAACCCGTTGGAATTATTTTTAAACTTTTGTATTATCATAGAATGGACAACCGAACACAGGTTTACGGGGTACCTATATTCTCATTACAGATTCATATCGGATCTACAAACGGGGGTGTCTGCTTTATAGGACGGGGGCCTTTCTCATGCCCTTTTCAACTCCGACAGCGGAGGGTTTTGTTGACAACAGCTGCCTGGAATAAACCTATTTATTATTCATATTTGTAATTTTGAAGGGTTATACTAACTTACAGTTATTGATTAAAACATTTCAACACAGTAATACATATTTAGAAATGTTTATTATGTTTTATAACAAAACCTTACAGGAAACCATTGCGTTATAAAAAAAAAACAGTTACACATTACAATAATTAATTAACTAAGATTATTTATTAATAATTAATTAATTAATTAATAAGAAATTAACACATGATTAAAACACAGCTTAACACACTCGGTGCCTATGACTTGAAATCGAGTCATTGCTGTATATTGCCAGATGCTGTGTGCGCGATATCGTGTCATCTTTTTCTGCATTCGTATTAATATGAAAATGATGGTATGTCAAAAACATGTTATATTTTATCTCAGTTCGGTTTTGACGGCCATTGGGGTTGCTTGCGGGTACATCGGCATTGCTGGTCCATCAAGGTGAATTCAAGTTCGTTGATATTTTCAATTATGTATGGCAAACTTCTCTGACTACCTCTTCTCAAATTGAATAAATCAATACTTGAAGAAGCACGGTAATTATTCCCTGCTAATTGTTCCCAGAAGGTTTGTCCTATAACAAGTTAGTGTACAGTACAGAGACCGTGATGGCGACCACGTCGATTAATATACAAAAGTACCAAATATTTAATAAGTTTATAATAAAATTGTCCCTCGAAATAATTTACTCATTATTATTTTTGCTTATCATAACATGCCAATTTATGCACCTACAGTGTATTTATAGTAAATTTAAAACTAGTTAAAAAGCCTTATTTTCTAATCGTGACATTTCCAGTTTATTCAATTTTACAGAAAATGACAAAAACCTATCAAAGGTAACCAAATATATATTTTACGAATATTCATTGTGTGTTTAGTTGTCATTTGTTTATTTATTTCATTAAAATTATTTTAGGGATATTTTAATTTGGAAAATCGTTTCAGATACTTTGTTCGCGACCATGAATGTAACTATACCACGATAATAATTTTATCAAATTTATACGTGGGTTATACTTTTAAATTTATGGAAATGTCAGTCTATATGAATACCGG
The DNA here is from genome assembly GCA_020383195.1 of Neomicropteryx cornuta. Taxonomy (NCBI): domain Eukaryota; kingdom Metazoa; phylum Arthropoda; class Insecta; order Lepidoptera; family Micropterigidae; genus Neomicropteryx; species Neomicropteryx cornuta. The sequence continues at coordinate 43,009,632 of JAHKQU010000018.1, forward strand.
GTCTGTTACTAGGATTTATTGTAAAAATATCACGTTTAAAAAAAATAATGTTCCTAATGTTATTGAAATATAATGAAAATATATTTTTATATTAATTTAAATTGTAATATATTTTTCTAGGAATATTGAAATTCTAATAATAGCCGCACTAATTTAGAGAAATTAAAGAAAATACATGTAGTAAAAATTAATCGAAAATACATCTTATCGAATAAATTAAAACCATTTCTAGATAATTGTTTGTGACTCGTTCCTGTACCCATATATTTTGACATTACGAGATTTTTTAATTCAGTACCACCGTTTCACAGATTCACCGTTTTATGAATTAAGTTACGCTGCATGTTTCACTACAATATATTGTATTTTATATATTATAAATATATATACATTGACTACAAAGCCGCATTAGAATTAATGCACTTCTGATATTTACATTCTGCATAAGTGTCCGCAGCTCCCACAGGAGACACTAACTTTTGTCATGGTACACATAATCATTTTCATAAAAAGCGTAGCGAAAAAACGACCCCGGGGGGAATAGAATCCACGAGGTTATTACGGGCGCGATATCAATGTTTCATAAAAATGGTGCTTCTTTGCGGAAGCACGCGTTTATATAGCTATAATAAAAGTGGGACACCGGCGCCGAAGGCCCTGTACCAGAGTATTTCCTAAATGTACCTAATAACAAACTAAGAAAGTAAAAGTTGTTAACTAAAAAGGAAAAACAAAATGAAATAAGAACGAATCCGTATCGAAAGATACTAAAATACAAGGCGACCCGAGACCTTTTCCGACGACTTATTGAGCGGGTGTTTATGTTCCCTATAAAGAGTAAAAAATTATATAAAAAATGCAAAAATAATTCATCGTCAAATTTATTATTTTTATTAAAACGCTGGTGTAAATTGCTTTTGCCGTGGTAAAGCCTTTACTGATAGCGGTCAACGACCTAGCGGACGATCAGGTTACTAAGAGTAATATTAATATGTAGCATTAACAAATCATATTTGAAATCGCAGTGCCCATGCTTGTTTGACCATTCACTAATGGTAAAGACTAAAAACAGTGTTTTATATTTAATTCGAATCTTGCGTTAATTAATAACCCAATGTTCAATAATTAAAACATGTTGTATTGTGTAACGCTTTATTTTTACTAACCTCTCTCGGGTGTCAAATTGATTGTTCGGGTTGCCAACAATTTACTGCACAAATGCGAAAAAAAGTTCAAATCTTGCGTTTATTTTGGGGCACACATTATATGTTGTATATTTATTTATAATAAATCACATGAAGAAACATAAATTTCCTGGATCTAGTTAAACCGGAATTCTTATCCAAGTTAGTCTATTAGGTATATGTATTGCAAATATACGGTCTCTAGATCTGCTTGAAAGCTGTGATTGCATTTTACTGCTACAGCAAAATCGACGATTGAATAATGTATTTTTCAAACTGAGGGGAGACATAAAAAGATAATGTAAAATGGTTGTCGTTGAACAGGGCAGCTTTTAGTAAATACTCCATTCGAGATGCCCCCAAGAAAGGCACGTATGGATCCTCTTAGGATATTCGGGAACGACTGTCTTATTTGATAAAAGACAATATTTGGCTCCGTGTCTGTCAGTCAAAACTGAGCATAAACAGACATATTTTAAGCAACTGCTGTTTAAGACATCTTAACGATGTATAAAAAAAAAAAGGAAAAATAAATATTCAAAATACATTTACTGTCCCACAATATATAAGTATAAATCATAAATACATTAAAATACATAATAAATTGTAAATATAGTTTTCTAAGGCGTCGTATTGGCCAGTATAACAATATGGGTTTATGCAAAAACTTAGTTAATGTCGATCAAACCTACCAAAAATGATTCCGAACAACAATGACAATGAATGTGGTTGATACATTTATCCTAATTCTTTTTCTGATGTTAAACTACCTTCGTATTTATGTATTCGCTTCTGTTATGTATTTTTAGTAAGGTCGTGCTAGTCTAGTGGTTAAGGTGTTTGACTATTAACCCAGCAGTCGCGGGTTCGAATCCACAGTCATATTAATTTTAACGCTACATCACCACCATCTCCCATCTCATAAGCACATATAGACTAGTTGAGTATAGCTCAAATATATAGGTAACTCTTTTAAATCTTTAATACTATTATTACTAAGAATTGTCTAAAATATGTAAGTATTTATTTAATACAACAACTAGTGCATTTAGGGATATAGGTAATAACTTGTGAGTTTGTTAGGAAATTTATTACTAGATCCTCTGTCTAAATAAATACTTCGATATACGATATAATGTTAAGACTCCATTATGTGCCAGTTGTGTCGGAGGGGAAACCCTCTACCTCAGCCCGGGCGCATTCGGTCGGCGTCACTCTCGGTCGACGGACTTTGTACCTGGCGTTTGATGCTGTCGTCAGCAGAAGCCTGGCGCGGTCGTCATGTGGACTCGTGACCCTTAGTACAGGCGTTAGTCGTAAGAATTCAATAATTTTAGTATATTTCATATCTAACATTTTTACTTAACTAAATATTATTTAAATAATACTAGGGAGCCGCTTTGCTTCGCTGCGGCATACATTGGAGCGGAGTTTAGTATATAAATGTATTTCTCCATAGGGATTACCATTTAATTTTTTATAATTCTTTGCGCGATCAAATGTATATGTTTTTTTGGTATCTATGCACAGAAAACATTGTCGTGGTCATTTTAAAAAAATAATTATCAAAATCGGTCTTGTAGTTCTAGACTCTAGCTAGAGCCTTAGTCCGTGAACAGAGTGACATTTGAGTCACCACATGGGAGCTTCGCTCCAATTAAATTATGTATTTAGCTGTATAGTCCGTGTTACTTAATTTTGTGTCATGCTGTTATTAAATAAAATAAAATAAATAATGAATAATTTAATAAATAATACGATAATATTAATTAAACTTACTCGAATTCTCCTCATAGCTGCGACAATTTCCACGCGGCTCGTCGGCCGAGGCACCTCAAGCGTTCCGATGTACTGAAAGAAAAGCAATAGATAAGTCAGGAAACATGATTTTGTTTTGTATTGATGGAAATGAACTTATTGTTTATTGAATTCAATTGACAGCGCCGGGAAAAGGTCCGTCGAATAATTGGGTTCGAACACGAGTTAACATAAAATAGACTATATTATATAAACTGAAAGAAGTTATTTTTTATTTTTGATTACCAAGATCCTTTTCTCGTCTGTATGCCGTCCGTCTGTCCGTTACATCTTTACAAATACAAGCACAAATGTGAAAGAGTTAATTTTTTGTGTGTAGGTTGATGCTTTTGAAAAACGATCATAGCCATTTAAATCATATCGGAGGCTGATCGGATAATATAGATATATAACAGTTAAGTTAATGCATTGTCACTACTAATAAATGAAACATTGACACTTCGACAGAAAAGACGCATTAGTTAAAATTATTATTATTTGAAATTTCAAATCCGCGTTGTTTCATAGTAATGAAACAACGCAATGAAATTTTGACTTGCGGCTAGTAAGACAGAAGTCAAAATTTAAACAAATAATATTGTGTTAAAATTTATGATTTGAATAAATGTATTTTTTATTTTAATCTACTCATACCTATAAAATAACCCACTATTGCCTCTATGGCCATCCAAAACGCACATTGAATGTCGAAAACTGTCGTAGGCGATAAAAGTGAAATGGGAAATGAAGCAACCCATCATAAGTCGGTACCACAGGTGCGAGTAGAGTTTGAGGGAAAGAAGATTCTGTTTAAATAATTTACTACTACTAAACAATGTATAGAAGCAGTTGATATCATATGATAGCTACAGGTTGTCATCTCTATTCTTGTTTAATTTAACGCCGATGTTCAAAATTAATGATTAAATTCGTCCTAATTGTTTGTTGTTGATTAAAAGTTACACCACATAAATACTTCTTAAATTCTATTAATAAATATGATTTTTTCAATAACTTTTAACAATTATATATAAGTTTTTACTAATTAATTGGCCTTCGACGTTTTATTGGAAAAAAAAAAAGAGTCATGACTTTTTATGCCTATGCTTTAAGAAGATACAGATCTGGGACGGACAAACACGTAGACAGATAGCAAGGTATCACAATAAGGTTTCCTGTTTTTGACCATTTTGGTTCGATACTCTGAAAACGATAAATATATATGCAGAATAAAATCGTTTTGTACCAGCATATCAATATTCGGTAAGATTATACTTTATGTAAATTATGAATGGTCATTTTTTGAACTAAAACTTTTTCATTCGCACCTCATACAACTTTTCCCAAGCAGTGAACGAATCCAATACGACACGGTGTTTGGCTACGGCACACGCTTTCGAAACGACATGGTGATTGCACACGTTCCTCGGCGGGTTAGGGTTAGGGGGAGGGGGGGGGAGGGGGGTTAATTTGATTGCAAATCTACCAGCCTTTCCCAAATTATTTTTAATGCTCGGTAAAAATGATTCTTAAACCACGTACATTTTAATAATATATTGACAACTTTTTAATTGATAAGACGTTAAAAAGTTTAATAGTGGTTAAGAAACGAACACAAGATTAATTACGTAATAACGAATCCCTTTCGCAGGGGCTCGGCATAATACTTGTACCGGATCTAACCTTGTAAAGTAGTATAATGATGATGATCAATTTCTGCTTTCCTCGCAGAAATTATGAACCCGATAACAGGCACTGGGCCTAGAAATAATAAAATACTTGAATAGTATGTGGCAGCGAAACCTAAATTAAGAACATAATATTTCCGCGGTAATTTGAATAATACTTATTGTCATTTTTTTTTTTAATCACGTGATTTTACGTGGCGTTTCGTCTAGGGTGAATTGAAATACTCAGTATTGTCAATGCGTCACAAACTGAAGCCGGAATCGGTCACGTCATACAATTTGCTCAGCGGTTGTGTCGGTTGCGGTTGAAAATGCAATTGTCCAAAAATTGGAACGGGTGTCTCATGAATTGCACTCGAACAATCTGTTCGTACATTATATGTCCTGCTGTTTATAGATAAAGCATATATTAACAAACTAAAATCGTCAATAATAATTGACGATTAATAATATTTATAATAATAAATATGATCTCAATTAAGTTCATTTTCATTTATTGAGGCATTATAATTCAATATAAAAGTTAAAATACAACAATAATGTCTCAATAAAGACGTTGTGCTCAGTTGCTTTTCTCATTGCAGAAACAAGAAGGCGCTGCTTTACAGCACAGCTCTTACAAAAATATTTTAATTAAATTGACAATAATAAAGGCGTAATAATATACCCCGTATCCCAAGACCATTTCCGAAAAAAATCTTGCGATTACTAGGTATTCCCTGATTAAAAACTATATAAAAATTCATCGTGGTTACCAAAAACAAAAATGTAAACTTTACGTGAAAATAATAACAGGATCATGTAACTGAGCTCTAAGTTTCTTACCATAATAGGTTACAGAAAACCCTGCTTAAGTCTTCGCGAAGCTTCTTAGGACAACTTGTATATACAAATTTATATCCTATAAATTTGTATATATAGAAACACAACACAACAAAAACAAGCAAAAATAAATAATGAGTGTCTCAAAATTAACGCAAGATTTGAATTTAGTTAAGTTTTTAATACGGTATAAATTATTTGCGTAAAGGTGAACTGTGTCGCCCTATACCGTGAAACAAACTTATATCCAATCTAATTCATGCAGTAGTGAAAAAACGGATAATTTACATACAATTGCTTGCTTCAAATCAGTCATTTTAAATTATTCAATATTATATTTTTTAATAATTTAATAACCTAAAATTAAGTTTATTCCTGATTAGCGTTTTTTTTTTGTAAAGCAAGGAAATACTAATTTATCTCTACCGTAGTGGCAGTAGAAATAGCAGTTGAAAAAAATAATAGCAGTGTTAGTTTTATTACTTTTTCATGAAGCTTCGATGTTTCGTATCTCCGTGGATCTGGATAAGCTTATATTATTTCGACAGGATGGCCGGCGATGATTATGTATATGTAACCTGCGCAGCGGTTTTACGATTTTACACACATAAACCTCTTTATATCTATCTGCTTGTGGAAATTTAACGCGGTGAAGTGCGACTTGACTATTCTTGGGCCGTGTCCAGCACTCTATTTTACTGAATTTCTACTTATTTAATTTTAAATCGCCTCTAAGTACACTATGCGTTTCTCGTAATGGATGTTTCGCAATAGGGCAGTTTTTCTAGTAATTCAGCATCGGATATTTTTTTATGTTTTATTGAGAAATCCGACTCTATTTGGTTCATTTCTAGTGGGATTTAAGCTGTATTTAAAACAGTAATAGTTGAAAATGAAGCTTGAAGTTTGATAGTTTGGTCGTCGATTTGCAATTTAGTGGTTTTGTGTGTTTTCATAACACGTTTATTAGTTTTCTGAAACTTCGAACATCGACCAGCTCATAGCTCAATATAGCACGGATAACGAAAACATACTATTTTTGAATCTTTTTTGAAAAATAAACTCATTAGACACAATGAAGAGAACGCGACAGAAAAATATAATTTATTTTGTAGGTAGTCACTTTTATTTTCGTTTCTCATTCTAAGGAAATCAGGATTTATATTAAGATTTTATTATTTATAGAACCTATAATTTATAAATAATATTATTTATTTTAATATTATTTATTATTCTAGGAAGTACTAATTATTAATATAATATTGTATAATAATAAAGTTCTTAGACAGTCATTATTTAATCGTTACTCTTGGTTCAAACCTGTCATTAAAAGCTCATGTGTGCTAACTAAACTAAAATTAAAATTTTAGCGAAAGCTAAATTTGTGTAAAACAAGAAATGCTTTCACTGTTGTTAATTTTATCGAAGCGGCGCGAAGCGTAGCTCTCATGGATCGAATCCAATAGCGAAATGCTTCTGATGTCAGATTTCAATGATTTCACCGCCGATTTTAGAATTTTAAAGTTTTAATCGAATCTTCATACAAAATACTAGATCGTGAAAAAGAATCATTTACATTTCTCCGCTCCGATATACTGCTAGCGCAGGTTTCACCTTTGCAAGTGCGGCTACCTAGTGTAAATTTACTATTAATGAACATGTGATGAACTAGAAAAAAAAAAATTACTAGGTTCCGGGTACGAATCGGTAGAGAATATTTTTGAAATAATGTGTTTGTTGTGAGTGGATGTTTTATCCCCGATTACGATAAAACGACGAATATACAGCCCAATTAACACTTTTGTCTAAGGAAATGTATAATATCTAATTAAATTTGGATTGATAACTTAAAATTTTTAAGAATATTTTGATTTTGCGATACAATGAAACATAATAAAATGCTGTAGATGCAAAAATCATAAATTATAAAATTATGCTATTAAAAAATATCGTATTTAATAAGAAATGGGTTAATAAAAAGAGTGAGTCGGACTCACCCAGGGTTCTGCGCCAGAAATTTACTGGGGCGCGAAAACGTTTCTAGCTTCACGCCAAAATAAGCTTTAGGGTGACGACATACGGCTCATGGCGCAATGTAAACAATTTGATCCAGTCGTTCTGTGAGAGTTTATGTAAATTAATCAATAAAAAAACTGTATAAGTTATAAATCTATCTCTTTCAATTTAAAAATGATTAATAATAAAATCGTTTCCACGAATGATTATACGGGTTCCATGTTTTCCTTTAGAGCTACGGGACTCCAAAAATAGATAACGAATTATTATTATTAGAAGTGCAGATCAATGTATTTTTTTAAGCTTAAATCTTTTACTTTCTCAATGTTTTCCTTTGTACTATTTAGGAATACTTGCGAAGTAGGTATGTAGGTGTATGTAAATAAGAAACAGGGTTAGGCGGATTGAATGTCGTAATAGGGTTTGGTCTTTTCTTTCCATTTACAAATACGCGACCCGGGAACCTCTCCATTCGTTACTAATAAAAAGTTCTTGTATGAATAAAAAATGCCTCAATATTGGCCTTCATATGGAAATATTTCTAGATATGAATTGACATTTTAATATTTATAACGTCGCAATAACACGCAGATAGGTCAGGTTACTACTACCACACTACCGTATGTGTAAGTTACTAAAACTTATTACATGAGAAAATATATAAGGACACGCTATAACGCTTTCCCCTCTCAGACGATAACCTATGGCATTCTTCGTCACATAATTACATTAGAGAAATATGTCGTATTGAAATGGAGCGAGGGAGAGCTAAATTGCTTAAGTTAAATTAAAGTCATAATAATGGAAGTAACTTTAATGCAAGTAGGTATATTATGTCGCTTTCAAACTTTACTAAATGGAATCCAAAAGACATGATAAATAATTGAATTTTGCAATAGAATAAAAAAAAAATATACCATTCAAACAAAAACATGCTAGGGTGAATAAGATTTTTTTTTTTATTATGTAATTTTCATACGTTTTATTTTCTTCGGTCACAGAGCCTTAAGGACGGCGTTTGGCGACTCCAGCGCCCCAAGTGTGGACCTTTCAGACCTCATCTCGTTTGACGCATTTGGCGCTTATCTCAGCCCTTCAGTACATCAATGCAATTAAAATAATGTATATAACTCAAATATTAACTATATGGGGGATGTTGAAGCATAACGCTAAGTTATAACGCAATAATAAAACGATCTTGAGTCTCATAGGTTTTTGACCAAGTCAGATTGGCCATGTTATTCCAAAAGTAACAATAAATGGCTAGTATGTAATTTGTCCGCATGATATTAAATTTGTTGAATTTAATTATATCACTTATTATATTGACATTTTCATGAGGCCTTATTGTAATAAAGAAATAAACTTGACCGAGTTTCATTTAATTGTTTATCTGCACAATTTACGGTTAGCGGTTACGGACCTTAGCGGTTTCTTATGTATAGTCTTCCTATTATAATGTGATATAACTCTCGTTAATCAATGGGTAATATATAGTCTTGTTTCATAAAACATTATTATTATTTTAAGGTAATTACAATATTTAGGAGCTAGCTCCGGTGTTACTGTTGAGTTTGGGTGAGGAAAAAAAATGCCTAACAACTCGCAGCCTACGCTTAAAAACAGCCTTGGAACAAGGAAAAGAATCAAATACTGACCTATGAAGAGAATTTCACTGCCAAATTTCACAGCCTAATTGTTTAAATACCGCATTTAGATGATTATTATGTTAAAATAAATAAACACAGTTAGCTGACCTTATATAAAAGTTTGACAATACTGACATTTAAAAGATTCGAATGCTTTTTAATATTTTAAGGATTGAAATTTTTTGCAAATAAAATATATAGCCAGAATGTTCAAAGAAAAATTAATACCGAAAGCACAGATAGTTGCATCGCTTGAGGTAATGCACGCTGGTATATATATATACTATACTATATATATGTATACTATAATGTAATACTTAGGATTATTAGTAATCCTGATAATATCGAAACATTAACTTTAAAAACCTAAAATATTAGAGGGTGGAGGTAAAGGTATTTTTTTTTTGCATATTTTGAGTAATAAATTTTAAACAAATTTGTCAATCAAGTTTAGAAATATTTTTTTTTTGTTTTTGTTTTCGGAAATAATCAATAAATGAAATTTAAATCAATGGAGCTTTCATAAACCAAAAGTAATAACTAATAAAAGGTAGCACACTTACATAATAAATTTACATTTTTTTGGGGTTCGGTAGAAAGTCATTAGGATTCAAGAGTGTCAATGCCTCAAAAACTACGGGTAGACGTAAAGATAAAACAAAAAAGTTAAATTGCACGCAAAAGTAATAGACAACAAAGGCGGGACAGACTCTCCTATCTACTTCCAAAGAACTCATCTCGAACTTTTCCTCGAAGTTGAAGAGTGCCGTAGGCTGAGGGAATCCTCCGACCTAACCCAATCCCAAAAGTCTGAGGAAGACTACTTGACACGTTTCGGAGAAACATAAAAACTAAGGGCGATTACATGAACCTTAACAAACAAGTAAAAATAATAGTAAAATAAGTAAAATCCACGCAATTATTATTAGTAAAATAAGTGCTTTATAAAATATATGTTATGCTTTTGCTACCTTACTTTCTCATTTTTATTTTTACAATTGTCAGTAATTTCATTGAATTTAGAAATATTAAAACAAAATGTGTATTTCAAGCGGCACAGAATGAATGCTATAGAAGTTGCACTCCATTATATTTGAAGAAAACCGCCTACAAGTACACATCGCGCACACTAAATTGTACCTTACCGAAACACGCGGAGAGTGTTATTATTGCGTGGTCCGATCTCTTTCGCACCACCTGCCTAAATTCAGTTTTAAATTAATTTCAGTATTTCATATTAATTTATTTCATTTCATATAAATTCATATCACTTAGTGTAAAAAAATAATAAAATAAATACGTACATATGTAAAATAATATTAAATAAGATTAGAAAACCAAAAAATAACAAATATTCATCTTTTTCCTTTTCTGATTATTTTATTCTCTTAAAGTTGTCAAAATATTAAAATGTACAAAAATTTTGTTGTATTACAAATAAAAATTAAAAATTAAATAATTATTATAATAACTTACTCCGATATCACAAACTCGTGCATAGGTGGAAATTATGCGCTAAAATCATTACGAGCATACTGTGCGGATTTAAACCTACGATTGCTGAGTTAATAGTTAACCGCATTAACAAATAGACGAGGCACATACCACGATTAAATCGAAGACACAGCTTAAATATTTTTGAAAATAGCGGGAAGCTAACTCTGACAAATGATTGACCATGATTGAAGTTGAATACGAGTATAAAATGAATTATTTCTTTACGATTGTATAACATAATAAATCATCGACATCGAATAATAAAGTTTTTTTTAATATTCAACCAATGAGGGGGTTATGGGGGATAAACATTTTTATGAAAAAATATATGTACTCAGGTCAGGAGACTTGAAATTTGTCGAAGGCGCCGTCAAAGCGGCCTACAGGGCCTAGACATGGAGAGCGAAGCGACCCATCCTGAGTACCGCAGGCACAAATTGTCGCGCGCCGAAGGCACTGTCAAAGCCGCCTGTAGGGCCAAGCTGCCAACCCGGAGCGAAGCCCGGGGTTGAACAACTAGTTTCCATTAAAAATTGGTTTTATAAAAAGTTTAATAATTTAAACAAAAAGTTAAACAATTTTTTTATGTTTGATAAAAACTCAAAAATAATAAAATCATAACAAATACAACAATTAAAAAATAAATAAAATATATTTATACAAAAATAAAAAATATCAAACATAAATATTGGTCTCACAATATTAGCAGAACGTTACAGAAAACTTTTGTACACATTTAAAACAATGTGCGATAAAACAATATGAAAACGATTAAAAATTATATAAGAAAACCATTGATAATATTTATTTTGCCCAATCAATTTTTGGTTGGAATGAACAACTTGAATTTGACTCGGAAGACAAATAAAAATTAACGTTGCTATTTTTTTTCCTGCAATCTGCATATACTTTTTTAGTTACATTTTCAAAAAAAATCCTTTAAAAAAGCCAATATTTTTCTTTTATATTTTCATCTTTAGTGAGCCTTATTTAAATAAAGTATTCAAGCGGTATCTCATGGGTTTACCTACTTTATTATATGGGTGTTTTTTTTTAAATTTTATACCTCATTTTTTCGATGATTCGAAGGAACGTTCTTTTTACAATGTCAGACTATTTTTGTACCGAAATCCTAAAAAAACAGAATATCTCTAGCCATTTAAGAGTAATTCGTGGAAATGCCTTAAAATTGAGGAAACACAAATCACACACTAACACTTCTTTATATTTTGAAGTCTGTCTAAAATCGTAAAAAAATGTTCTGATTAAATTAGGACACTGTGAAATATTTCAAATCGAGGCCGTGTACATTTTTCAGGAAAAATATATTACGTGACTCCGCCTGTAAACGCCCTCCCTCCATTAGAGGAACCCAAGGGAGGAACTACCGTAAATCTGGGCCTAATGAAAAGGGAAACGACAGGAGAGGCCGGAAGTCGACATCGGGTCCGGTTGACTTCCGTCGCGATCTTACCTGTAAATAGGATTACCAGCTTTACCCTGGCATACTCTTGCATAAGGAATGGATATCTGACTCGCTGTTTCACAGGGTGGATATTTAGTGTAAGAGGTTATGAAACGGCCTGGTGTAGTGGTCTGCATGCCCGTTTATAAACAAGGGGCCTCTAATTCAACGGTCAGAGTTACGATCTGTCCAAGTCATTTTTCACTTTTGATAAAATTTCCCGAGGATTTTTTTACCGCTATCGGGTGACTTAAGTAATTAAAAAAAAAATCCACTAGGCACGCCGGAAGCGGAGGTAGATTTCACCATATCAAAGTGGTGAAACATTTTGGTCAACCCTTACCGTAAGGGTCGCTCATATCAAAAATTGTTACAAACAAAAATTGTAGGAAAATTGTAACCTACAGTAAACATTTTAAATGGATTTCATCTTGAGCCTATTAAGGGAGGTATGATTTTTTTTAAATTTTGAAAAATCAATTTTTCTCAAATGGTTAGTATTATCAAAAAGTATATGTAGATAAATTTTAGGCCCTTATCTAAGAAATATTATAAAATTTAAATGAATTCGATATCTTATATACTAAGAAAGTCATAGCAAAATATCATTTTTTCGAACACGGACCACTCCACCCCATTCTTGCCTCCCTGGTCTGATTTTGCCCATCAACGAACTAATCGAGATTTTGTGCCCTTAACCATAATTGTATCAAATTGAAAGTGATTGGTGTAAAACGGCACTTATCATGTTCATAAGAAAGGATATAGATGATAGATATATACACTTATAGATAAACTTTTTAATTGAGGGTGGTTTTTGGTTTTAAGGGATGTGAAACGCGAAGATATGTCGAAATTTTCCCGAAGAAATGACATGGTACCCATTGCAATAGATAGCTTTTCTAATGACATATACCTAAAACGGCCTCATTAAGACCGTTGCCTAATGAGGCACTCACTACTTGACAAGCATTGCAATTTTATGACTTTAAAGGCCGTAGTAACAGCAATCTGGTCATTAGGACGTTGCTATTGAGATTCAGAGGTTTTATTATGGGCGTGGGTTTTATATTAAAATGGGTAAAAACATTTCTGAAAATATATTTTAGACATTGGTTTCACTATACACTGTGTCCCGAGACTATTTCCGGTGTAAAATCCAGCTAATGGGCCCTGTGATTTCTAGTAAAATTTGTGTAGTCCATATACGAGTGTATATCAAAATCCATCATGGTTTCAAAACTGGGTGTGATAATAATAGACGGTTCTTGTAATAGTAAGTCGTACGAACCAGATGTTTACGTCACGCTTGGTGTTGAGGGATAGCGGGGTTGCTGCGGTGCCCGTACCGGTCAGGTTTATTCGAGGTCAAAAATGTCAGCAGTTTTTTGTTGATATCAAACGTTGCGTCTTGGCGCCATGTCGTAAAAAAACTGGTGATTTACACCATTACGTTAAAAAGGTAAAAACATTGGCCGTCAATTATTTTCGCATTTTTCATATAACTTCTGACTCATAATAGGGTACACAAACACCCCATTCAGTCTGCTGGAATGATATTCGGACAACTTTTATTTAAAAATAATATAATGTGTCTTTGTCGATATTTGAAAAGTTCTACTAAATTTTATTTTAAAACAAAATTAATGAATTTATACGAGTCTGCTTTTTACTGTTTAAATACCAATTGGTTTGGATGCCAAGATACTAAATAGTGGCCCACGTTTATTCCTTTGTTACATGGTGTGAACATCGGAATTTTAGCAAGACCAAGGTTGGTGCAGTAAATCGAAGTTTGTAATTTAACGTAGCGTACATCAACATAATAAAAGCGTTTGATAGCATTACGCAAATAAAAAATGATCATCAGAATGTTAAATGTTAAGCAAATTAGCAAACTGTATATATTTTTTAATTATTGCCATTTGTAAAAGTTTTCTGGAATACAACTTGGTGTTCAAGTGAAATCGAGTATAAATGATGTGAATATCTCAAAAATAAAAACTGTCATTTATTTATTGTAAAGGCTTTGCCATTTCTTTAGTTAAGTTTCATTTTACGAGTAAGTATTTTATAACTTTAATGTATTTTATGTGTATAATAACAGTTAGATACTTAAATTACAATCATCTGTGTATTGTTACTCTGTATTTCCATATATGAGTATGTATATTTGTGTTAAAATATATTTTTATTATTTTTGCGCGGTGTTTTATACTCACAATCCAATAATGCAATCTAACTTAGTTAGTAAGTTAACAAACCTAATCAAATCGGCTTACATGACTGATACCTACTCGATTTGCTAAAGTTTTTATAATGTAATAATGGATATTTGTATTTTATTTTAATATATTTAAATTAAATTAAATGTTACCGATACATTTTAATAAAAACTTTGAATTTCAAATTGCATTTTCCTATAATATTACTGGTTAAATAATATCCAGCTAAATGTTAAATTTTTAGTTACGTCATCATTTTTAATTATATTTTAGCAAATAGATACATACTATTTGGTAATATTTCATACTAAAGATGACAATTTAAAAAAAAACATTTATTTATATAACTCAGCGCTGATGGATTTACAACAACCTCCGATCTCAAGTCTAAAAACACTTTTATAAATTCAAATCTTTATAAAAATACATTTCTAAATTTTTCAATATGGTCGAGAAATATAAACATTAAATTCCAAATCTTATATCTCGTATCTTTTCAATACATAATTTATTATGTAATATATTTATTGTGTAATAAATAAGTAATTTATATTAAAAATAAAATGTTTTATTCATTATTTATTACCTAAATATTTCGCATATTTTATAAGCTCACACAAAAATATTATTATTAGAGCTATTTATTAAAATATGAAATCGAACCCAATGTAAGGTTTAAAAAATATTATAATGCTTAGATATTTATGAAAATAGGGAATTAAAAAAAATATCAATTTTATGTCGGAAAAAAAATTACTCGTTACGGTTTGTTGATGCCAGATGTAGAAAAGTAAATAATACGGTCTTAAACTATGTCGAAATATTAATTTTTAATTTAAGAATAATAATAATTTTCATCCTTTTTCGTCGTATTCAACACATTTTACTAATTTAAAATTTGCCCCTAAAAGAGCCAATCGTAGATTGATTTATTCGACGACTCCAGCTTGTATAGAAAATGGTCGTATCGTTGGTAAAAGTTTTCCGGGTACAAATTGCACCCATTTACTTTGCTCCGGAAAAAGACGAATTTCCCAATTTAACTTGGGGAAAAACCGATTTAGAAATTTGATTAAAAGGCCATTAGAATAAGTAGACTTGAGTTTTAAGAAACACCAGGAAATTTATAACAATGAATAAATAACAAATAATTACATTTAAAATTCAGTCACATCAATTTTTTTTTGATGCCACTGTTGTCTCATAAAACCAGCTCGTTCATAGTTCAACGCCTTAACCACTAGACTACTGCGATCTTTGTTATAATTACATTGATTGTATTCTTCACTTCATTTTTCTTCTGCACTGTAATAAACGTGATAATAGTTTGAGTGTGAAATTTTATGTTTATATTAATAAGTATCTAATAGACGAGTCGGCAGACTCAAGCTAATACCAAGCCAAGGAATGGATACCATACAAAATAATTTCAAGAAATGGGGCCAAAACATATGTAATATCTAGCCATGGCTTCCATACAAGTTTATGTCAAGGTATACCTTCCAAACAAATGTCATGTCTTTGTAACCGCTTAAAATCCATAATGACTAAAAATACGTTAAATGATATAATAACATTTCAAAGCAAACCTGTACTACAAATTTTTGTACTACATAAATAACTATATTAAGATAAAATAATTAAAAAATGTAACTATTCGCATTTGGTTGCTGAAAATTCGCGTTTTTCATATAATGCAAAAAAAATAACAAGTTGTTTACGCCGTATAAGCGAAAACAAAGAAACACGGAAAGATTAATCGCGTCGACAAATCTATACAAAAGCACGTTCACGACAGCGCTATGTGACTTCAACCATATATCATAATATTAATATAAGGGAAGCAGACCTGACACCTTATTAATTTACTGAATATTTATTTTCTGCTACCCTACAAAAAGTCGCAGGAATTCACTACAAGATTACTCGTATGTTACTTGTATTATAATTATTTGAAAGTTACTTTGGTTGGTTAAGATTTTCAGAAAAGCCATGGTTTTAAAATATTTACGTAATTAATATATTATTACATAACATAATATTACATATGTATTAAAATGTAGTGCGCATTTATATAAATAATTTAATGTGTAATTTGATTTAAAAAAAATAGGGGTACGAGTAATCTCTAAAAGTTCCAAGTAAGAAGTATTCAGTATTCATTAAGAAGTAGTAAGAAGTATTCAGTAGTATATGTTATTAATATTTTTTTATGTTTTTATTTTAAAAATAAAGATGGACACAAAACGACGCAACCCGAATGTCAGCGTTTGTCAATTTTCCTGCATTTTAAACAATTTTTACATTGGTCCTACTATAATTCTAGCTAACTATGACCCTACGTATAAAATTGACTGGCTATTCGAGATATAACCATATAGTTTGTTTTTTCAGTCTTTGAAAGCAGGTGGTTTTTAGCATATTTTATAATTTATTAACATAAACCATAAACTATGGAGCACTAAGTATGTATAAAAACCGTGAAGCCAGTAAAGTAACCTGACAAACAATAAAGTTACTAGCGTCTTTTGTTCCTCTTTAACATTCAACTTCCAAATTTCTTTCTAGTGACGTGTTAAATAAATAACAATTAAACATATATATATAAAGTGTTTTTGTAGTAAAGTGATTCAAACTGTTTAAAAACCTTCTTGGGATTTCGTCATTTTAAACATACGTTCACACAATGCAATTGACTAAAGCAATGGTTCTTTTGCAGGTTGTTTTTTTTTTTATTATTTTGTTTAGATTTATTTTTTAAATCAGCTGTGTAGATAGTAACATTATATTTGTTAATATAAATGTAAGCGTAAATGTAAGTGTATTACAGGAAAATTACAAGGAAGATTAAAAAATCTTCCTTGTAATTTTTCGCTTGAAAAGAAATATTAAGGAATATTTAATGAAAATATTTATACATTCATTTAATTTAGTGAAAACATAAATAAACACACACATGCAATACATAAAACATTTACATACATGTTAGCAAAGTTTTAGTTTATCGCATGTTAATAACGTTACCAGTCAATAACGTACCTACTGGTACAGACCAATAAATATAGGTACAACCTTAATGTTTAAACATATTGAAAGCATAGAAGCAACATAATAAAGGTGTTAAGTTATGATTATGTGTTCGAAAGGACACAAAACCCTCCTAATGGTTGCTTCAGAACGTCAAAATTCCATTAGGGAATGGAAATCTCATAGGACCTACGCATTGTCGGGGGAAAATTCCAGAAGCGCTGCGAAAAAATGGTCAGCCATGTGTGACACATCGGGATGGTTATCTGATTTTATGTGCCTACACTATAGTCGGCACAAGCGGATTTCACCGTTTAATAATTTCTCTGAACAAACATCTTTGTCAATATCGAAATTCCCAAAAACTAGAATGGTAAAAACGCACATTCATACAAGCTCAACATTCATACATTATCACCGCACATACACTCGTCTGACATACTATATCGCACTCATGATGTCATCCTCATATACACATCATTAAAAATAAATATATTAATAAAGTATGCAGCAAAACATATTTAGCTTTTAACCACCCTTCCACCCCTTCCACTTAATCACGTAATTTAGTAATAATTAACAACAATTACCCTTGAACAGCGCAGGTTTTAGAGCACCGCTCGACAGATTATGCCAAACGTACAACAAAATGTTCCTCTAAATCTTTACTTATTCTTCTAGTCTTTTAAAAATACAGCATCCTGAAATCGACAATCTTTAATTTTAATCGAACTCCACAGCCACTTTGCTTGTCGTGATTTTATTTTTACGTATCTAAAATATTACTACTACTAGTTGTGCTTACAATTGTAAATATTCAATCATTCATAATGTCATCGTTAGAAAATTTATTTTAATAATATTTTAATTAATTTTATTAACTTAATTTTATATAAATCACTGTATATGTAAAAAAAACTTGTAAGTGTACAAATCTAACCAAGATTATATGTTTCTTTAGGATTTCTTTACACCTCTTTGACACGTTGTTTTTCCTTGATTAAATAAATAAATTTATTTATATTGAATTTAGTGCTCACTTTTAGATATCCGCGTATATTGCCATGTTTTATTTTGTATTAATGTTCGAAAATTTATTTAAAAAAAAATATTTTTCACACATAGGCCAATCAAATTGAGGGTGAAAAATTGGAATTGTAACAGTTGAAACATTCATTGCAAAGTTAAAAGTATTGTCTATATACAAAGCATTATGCCGTTGTTTATGTACTAAATTTGCAACTCATTTACGAAACTGGAAATCGCTAAAATATTGCTATATGTGTTTCATAACAAATAAATAAAAGTGTTCCAAACTGTAATATCAATTCAACTAAAGTTTAGAAATCTGAATATAAATTTGCAACATGCGCTTATAAACGAACCGAATCAAAAATCGGTAAATGCGACTGAACGAAACACCTCCCTGCCCGGACGCGGCGGTCCGCGTAGCCAGGCAAATGGGGACCGTTGCTGGACCCTATCAAACAGCACATTTTTTATTTAACTCCCTTCTTAATTTTCTATTCTTCCGGTGTTTCAATCGGGTTGCAAATTTGTGTAAAATTATAAACCCTTATTTAAAAAAAAAATATGCGATTTTCGGGTTCGTAAATGAGTTCCAAATTTATTTATAAATTGAATACATGCTTCCTAATAAATTAGTGAAATTTGGAAAGTTTTGTTTTTTTGTTAATTCATTTTTTTATTTTGACTGGCCTAACAACATCTATCACGATTTTACTTATATGTTTTAAATGTACTTAGACGTAAGCTTCAATTGGCCATATACTTGTTATTTTATGTTATACAATTTCGTTTTACCTAATCAAATAATAAAACAAATTGAAAATTGAAAATATATATATATGCAAACTATTTGGTGCTTGCTATACGTCGGATCAATGTCTTTTTTGCGCATCACGAGAAACGCCCACACTTAGTTCCCCCAACATTTAAGACAAGAAGTGGCATCTGTTTGTTATCGATGATATCCTTGACGTCACTCGCCTCGTCTTGCCCATGACATGTCATATTTTTATAACACTTTAATGGGCATTTATTCGTTTATTGGGCTATTAATCTACGCGATAAGCCATTTTCTGGGCGGAGTATATACTGAGGAATATAAAATTTAACAGTTTATTCCCCGTACACACATGGCAATGATGATGGTTTTACACCGTTTTCTGATACTGAAAATAAAAATCATCTCTCTTCAGTATTCTATATTTCAGTGTGTAATATTATACCTACTCGTGAATTAGGTGTTTTAGCAACGGAGGCGAAAAATTTTTTTGTATCCTTTCTTTAAGATGTTTGTTTATCCTCAAATCTCGTATACCCGTGTGTACCTACGTACTATGTACTCGTAATTTACCCGCACAATATTTTAGTGTACAAATAATATTTTGCGTAAAAAAATTTCGCCTGGATTTGTGAAATATGAATAAAAAATGCTGGCTTGGTATGTAATTTTTTATTACCTTAACGCTTGTGATATTCATCATAGCATAAAAAATTAAATATCTATAAGCGATAGATGGGTAAACACATATATATATTCTCAAAATTCAAACAAGGTTAATTTATATAAACCAATTATCATAATCCGCCTGTCTATAAACATATAAAGTCTAGTGTTAATCTATTATGCCGACAAATGCTATAAATCATTTGATAAAACGCTATTCCAGGCTTTTTCAGGATATAATGTTTTTCAGGTCATACGTGTGCTTCCGTGTGGATGTTTCAATTATCTGTATCTGCATGTGTGGGTAATTCTACGAAAGAGTTTTCTGGAAGATATAGTTTAATAGTATTAAGTGAGGTGACACAAAAAGCTACGCATGTAATAAAAAATAAAATAAGCTGTAGAGAAAATAATTAATTTTTCAAATGATATTTAAAATTACCTAAACGTAAGAAAAGAAATAATTTAGTTCGTCTAAATTAAAACCTTCTGTAAATAATAACTATTCTATTTCAAGATCCAAAAATACCTACAATACTATAACATATAAACATAATTCTATAATAATATAATATATGTTTTTTTACGTACATTTTTTTTCGACGCATCTATTCCCAAATATTGTTCAATCGAGATATCGTAACACGCTGTTTTTGGTCATGCTAATGTCGACCTTAAATCCTTAGCCGCAAAGGTGTTGATCGATAGTTGCCGCGGCGTAAGTGCGAGTGATGATTTACGATGATTTTAATTATATCTAAAATAGGGATAAAATTTAAAATTGTGGCTTTGCTTAATTTTGTCTACACTATTATTTTGTCTACAATATGCAATATTGTTCGGTTAAAACGTATGCTGCGTTATCGAAAGCGAAGTGAAACATAAAGGTGAACACATTTTTTTATTTAGTTTATATTTCAAAAACTAATATCAATTTCAAAAATCTGCCTACAAGAAGTACACGATAAGTCTTCAGTGTAAGTAATGCAATAAATGACTCGTCTAAATACTTAGTGTTTGAGAAGTAGGTCATCACCAAAAATGTGGATTTTTTGAAGATTTTACAACGTAACCCCTTAGGCCTTAATTGACGTTCTTAAAGCGTAGGGTTTGTAAGTTTCGTTATGAATTCTGGTGTGAATCGCGAATCAAGTGATTTTCATGCTGAACATCTAACTGCTAGATCTGAAAAATTTCAATTGACTGATTGAGAGCTGTCTGTCATGAGCGAAAGCGTTAATAAGCAATCGCCCAAAAGTAGAGCTTTTCGTGGTAGGTATATAATAGAGCCAGG
This sequence comes from Neomicropteryx cornuta, assembly GCA_020383195.1. Classification (NCBI taxonomy): domain Eukaryota; kingdom Metazoa; phylum Arthropoda; class Insecta; order Lepidoptera; family Micropterigidae; genus Neomicropteryx; species Neomicropteryx cornuta. The sequence continues at coordinate 43,030,769 of JAHKQU010000018.1, forward strand.
CATTTTAGTGATAATAGAGCGATTTTTTAAGTTGGTTTCTATTACCAAAAATAATCCAGACACATTGATATATGGTGTTTCATCAACGAGCATTGTACTTGTATATAAAGTTTAATTCTGCAGTAAGTAGCGTAAACCACGCAGTATATTTTTTTTTCTTTTCTGAAGTCCGTTATACATATTTCTTTACGTTTTTCAGTATATTTACAAGGCAGAAACGGTACTTCATACAATGAAATAATTAGTTAGAAACTAACTCTGCCAAGGAAACAAAAGTAGGGATTTTAGACACCGATGCATCTAAAAGTTTATGAGTCGAAATGACTGTCAATAAATAGTGATTAATGTTTGATGTATTATGCCTCTTATTTTATTTTAACTCCTTTCTAGGTTACTTTTATATAATTTTAAGTAAGTTTTTGAATACACGGTAATATTTGCAAAAAGTATTAAAATTTAATATTCTAATAGGTACAAAATTAGTTTGGCCTTATAACTTAACACTTTTATTTATATTTGAGTAAAAAATAGAGAATAATCTTGTTACTTTACAAAGAATTAAAATTGAGTTGAGAACAGTGAACAGTAACATTGTAAATGAAGCAATAAAATTGAGAATTATTGAAGGAGATAAAAGCAGATAATGAAAAAGAACCGAAAAGGCTTAAGTCGGCCAGAAGCCCGTGGCTTAGGGATAGAAGCAGAAACATTGTCATTAAAATAGGAAATGATTGGCGAGGGTAGGGGAAGTTAGGAGATAGGGAAATAAAAGGCGTGAAGATCAGGATGCGGCTGACGGAAATGATCTTGAAGGACTTGAATAGACTAGACTGCGAGATCATAGATTATGTTCGCGAACCTACTATGTGGTTTTTTTTTTTTTAGTTACCCGCTGCTTTCAGTACAAAAACATGTTTTGAGATAAAGTAATATTATTAATTTTAAAAAATCAATTTAACGTATTTTCGAGTTAACTACAATAATGTATAGTTTTAATAAATAGGAAAGTCGTTCCTTTTAGACTATGCTCTAATTATTTTTCCTAACTCGTCGTTAGTAACGTGAAAATTTACAATCAGATTGTTTATATCAATTTATACTATCTATGTAAACAAAACCTATAAATATTCATGTATATTTCACATATTATCTATTTATTCTGTGTATTTGAAAAAAAATAGTTTATCAATAATTAAAATTCACAATCGCGAATTTTCCCATATCTACCGCCTGCAGAACTGTCGGCTACTTCGGTTTAGAACCACGTAATGTGATCTCGAACGGTCCAAGGTCAGTCCGACAGCTCGAAAGCGCTGATTGGTTAAGTAAATCATCCATCAATTACATATGCAGCGAAAGCGACTTCGGCTCGATACTAGAAAGAAAGCCTTCGAAATTTCTAGGTTCACTTCGCCGAACACAAACTATCGCCCTACTTGAGAAGATCAGAAAATGTCCCGTCTCCGTACCCAAGAAAGCAGATGTCTCACAAAATGATAAATATCATTCATCACCTGATACCCCACTCATTCCACAACGCGGCACAACTAACAGAGCTGCCTCAATGGCAGCTCTGCCAGACTCCCTAACGAAGGGCTAGCCCCTATAATCGGTAGAAAACCAGCCCCTAGAAAAGGGATGGAAGGCTTCAAGCAAAGCAAGCCTGGGGCACAGTTGGAAAGTAGCATCTAGTAAGACGAGGAATCTGCCCGAACGCGAATATTTTACTGAAAGTCCCTGTAAAAATCCAAGCAAACTACTAACGCGCCTCTCCTTTACAGCAAATTCGGGCTGGCCAGGAAAGTAATTTTATTGTATACTAAACGCAGTTTAGAAGTGTTGTGATTGTGCCTTTGACTTTGGAAAAAAAAAATGATTCATTTACTTATATTTATATTCAAAATATTTTCATTCCTTTCTGTTTAGAATTATTTTTTTATTCTTATTCTCTTTTTTTATTCTTTTTTATTCTCAGAGATATTTTCAAATTTAAAAATAAACCCCGACACCGACAGTGCCTAGCGAGGTGGTACAATCTACATTCGCATTCCTTAAAATTCCTAGCTAATTGTTGCTAGTCTACAAAATATAAAGTTATTGTTATGTATGATTTTATTTAAGATTTATTTAATAATGTCACTTTAGATAACAAATAAACATATACACACATAAACACATTTACTCGAACCTCGGTGAATTTGACTCTCAAAAAAATAATTAAAAAGGTACACCAAACAAAAAAGCTCACTTCAAAAGTGATGGATGGGATCTGGGTAAGAAAGAGCAATTAAAATCATTGCGCCCTAAAACGAGACTGTTAAAACGCTTATGACTGTACATTCGGTGCATGACATCGTAAATTCTGACACAGTTAGTTATGAACGCTTCTGACGTAAGCCAGTCGGCCGAAAGGCGTAAGCGCCATAGTTTATTGCACTAAATTTTAATATCCGCCGATATTTTATGTGTCTATTTGCAAATTAAATACTACAATATTCTAAACAATATTTATAAGGCAAATGATAAAGCCACCGAATACATAAATACATAACATAGATTCTATTCACATCGTAACAGATTCTTTCATACGAATTTTTCTTTCTTTTATTTTTGAACACATTATACTGTTTTTCAAATTCAAATAATTTTTTACTGTGTACAATAAGGTATCGGCAACATTACAATGAAAATAAAATACAAATATCCAAAAGTAATGTAATTTGTTAAAATGTTAAGCAAGTTGAGTAGGTACCAGTCATGATTGCCAATTTAAAATGGTCTTTCACCTTCCTATTTAAGTGTAAAAGTATGAGTGGAGACCCTATGAAAAAAACGCTATGAAAACACTATGACAAAAAAATAAAAATATATTTTAAGCAGACTATTACATATATAATTACCTTTAAATATAGTTATGAATATGTTGCAGGCCGATTGTATAATAAGGATTTATATAAACCGCCTAGGCGAATTACAAAACAGATATTTTGCAATAAGGCGTACCTAATAGTATGTTTAGGCGCTTTTCAATGCGCCTAAATGACTGTCAAGTGGATTGAATAGAACATTTAAATTCGACAATCGACTTAGCAATCTAGCTAGAAAGCTACCTATTGCAATGGCTACTATGTCATGACTTCTGGAAAATTACGGCATATCTTCGCGTGCCCATCCCCTCGAACCCAAAACTACCCTCAGTTAAAAAGTTTATATTTCTATCTATCTATATCACTTTGTTGTGGACACGATAACTGCCGTAATTTTACACTAATCACTTTCAAATTGATACATAAAATTTAACGTCACAAAATCTCGATCAAGTTCGTTAATGGGAAAAATCCGACCAGGGGAATGAGGGGCGGTCAAAAAAATGAAATTTTGCTATAACTTTCTTAGTATAGAAAATATCGAATACATTTAAATTTTATTTTATTCCTTTTTCGGTAAGTAATTTTTTTCAATAGCATTATTAAATATATAGGGGTTATAAAGCTGGAAAAACTGAGCTTTTAAAATTCAAAAATTCTTTACAGGCACTGAATCAAATCCGTTCAAAAAAGAAATATTTGATACAAGTTCGTACAATTCGAATTCGACTTTCCCTTACTTTGATTTTTGTAATCAGCCTAATTTCGTAATTATACAATCGGCCACGGACAAATACACCTAATATATCGTTTTAATCGTTCAACTTATAGTAGTGTTATATATTACACACTGGACACTAGACACATACATAATCTTAGGTATACTTGCAATTTTGATCACCGAATTAGATATAATTAAAGAATCGAATGTACACGACGTTTTATTGTTTATTTTCGTGTAAATACGCACAACACAATATATTGAAATCGAGTTTATACACACAGTAGCTGTTAAACACACATTAGTATGAAATACTCAAATTGAGTATCAGAAAAGGTTTCTCATCTTTTTCACGTGCCTCATAGAACTTTTAAATCGTATTGTAAAAAAATGTTAAAACTGTCATTTCCGTCATCAACATGACGGAAAAACAAAAATCAACGTGACCGTTGGCTTACCCATATGAGCACATTACCTATGAACGTCCTCGCGAGATCAGTTGAAGAACGCGTCGCAAAGCATGTCAAAAAGCGTGTCGCATTAGTCCATTAACTACCTAGAAAATTTACTTCAAAAAATATTTCTGTGCTTATCACGGGATGTTTCCGATATACAAAATAGTTTTTAAGAAGCACTACAGAAACTTCTATTTTTGCAATAAATAATTCTCTATCATGCCCAACACACTAATACCTTAAGCAGATTTGTGACTTTGTGTGTGCAAAGATACACAAATACTATATATGAGAAATATGTGTGCAAATACAAACATACATACATATATAGGAAGTCCCAAAACTCAGCGTCCAAACGAAATGAGGTGATCACGAAGGTTATTTCCAATCAGAATCAATCTATATGTAATTATCCAATTCTTTGTCGTTTAGAAGTTATAGCCCTTTTTCCGTTTTTTTTTAAATTTCAACCCCATTTTTCGATAAAAAAATGTTGCTTGGATTTATTTTGTTTTGTGAGTTTTTTTAACGATTGGTATATACGCTTGTTTAAAAATATTTTAATAAATTTGCTTTCATATAATAGTAAAACTATTTTTTTCATATTTTCACAAATCAATCCCAGACCGATGCTTATGAATTGGTTGATTCTGATTGGTGGAACCTTCTCTATCACCTCATTTCGTTTGGGACTCCTGTATAGTAAATATATCCATACACAGTATTCTCATACAGAGTATTTGTGCATCTATGCAAATATTTGCGGACAAGTCTGTAACCGGCTTTACGTCAACAATGATGACGTATTTTTGTTGTAAATTTGATTTGCACAGAATGGACGCTGATTTCAGAATACGTTAGGGATACATATCGCAAAAATTATAACTGTTGTCCTAATTGAGTAAACAGTAAACAGTAAGGCAGTTGTGCGATGTTAAAGTTTTAGTATTAAAGGGCTCAAATAAATTGTAAGACCCAGCTGATTCCGTCGCCACGTGAACACTTCCTACGCGTGACAACCGCCAAAGTCGAAACTAGTATACGCAACACGTTTATTGTAACCTCGAAAGAGACGCTATAAGACTGCGGGTTTCACACAACAACTGAAGCCAACAGGGGCGGTTAAGTTTGATTGTCTATTCTGAACCGAATATTTGGTGTGAGGTTTGTTTGTTTGTAGTAATGCCACGACCCTCCAGCGCCGGTAAGCCGGATACACTGAACGCACGGGTTTGTTACAGCTGTTTGTCTTCAAGGTAAACCATGTCTCTGCGCCGACTTCAACGTTTTGATTTTTTCTATTGTTCACTAAAAATGAAAATGTTATTGTATTTGCTTTTTTTCGGTTTAAGGTTATATATTTATTTTAAAGTCGATTTTATATTTTATTTCAAAAAATACTACAATATAATTAACCTAATAACACTTTGGTGTAATCAATTAGATTTATTAATCTATTTGATTAATCTATACATAAAGTATTAAATAAGAAAATAACATATTACACAATTTTCCTCCATATAACATTTCTGTTTCTAAGTGCCCAAAATATATATGGTTAAAGTTATTATTAAAGAACCCAATTCTATATAGGTTGTATTTAAATTCACTGATTGTTCTGTTAGAAGGTTGATACACTTATATCAACAATCAAACATTAATCAGTACTAAATGTCGGATAAATGTTTCTTAGTTACAAGAAAAACTAATTAAAAGTTTAATAGAAATCATTTTGATGTTTCAGAAGGCAGGCATAGTGCACGCATAGTGCGAAGTCGGTCAGAATTTTTTTAATTAAATAATTATTTTATTATGTACACGCTATAACAAAGTTATAAGGATTTAGAAATATCCGTTGTAAAATAAGCGTCATCGGAGGTTATTTTTTATTTATTATTTAAAAAATATTTAAAAAAACCTCTTGCAACAATACATTAATACATTATTGACCAGCGGCAACTGGCTAAGAATATTTAAGTTATCAATATTTTTTTACTCTGACCGAACACACTATGATATGAGCTCACGTATTTTCTTTCTATGCGTCAAATAGATGGCGATGTTGTCAGCCAAAAAAAATATACCTATCGTTGTGAATCCGTCCCTGTAAAGGGGAACGTCGAAAGTCGCGGATAGCGCGGTGAAAAGTTTTTCGCCGAAATTCAAGCGCTAATTTATCAAACGGACGAAAAGCGCCCACAGAATATCAAAACAATTCTACCGCCCTGCGCGCCGTGCCGAGCCTGGGGCGAAAAAAGACCGCTGCTTGCAAATGTCGATAGCTACAGAGTAAAAAAATACATAGAAATGCTTACAGCTTTGTAAGGTAGAATTGACTGTAAAATTACATTTTGTCAGCTGCAACATCAGCTGATCAAAGGCACCGCCCAATTAACAGCTTTATAATTAAAAACTTGCTGCCCCATCTCGATTTCAGATGAAATGTTCATTTAATCTTTGAAAAATCTTTCTAAAGTTACCACAAAGAGGTTTAATTTTACTGTTACTAGATGTCAATGGAAAAAAGATCTTAGTCCAATTTCAGCTTGACCTTGTGCTTGTATATCGTCGTACCGAGGAAAACTCTAAGTGGAAATTGGATTAGTTTGAAAATTAACACCAAATTTGTTCGCATTAGTGATGCTCATAAACCTGCCTCTAACGATGTTCTATAAAAGAGCGAAAACCCCATTTAAATCCATCCGTCGGTTCCCGATATTAGCGCGAATATGCGTTTACCGAGGATCTGAATTTGCAGAAATATCACTCTTTTATTTTAGTTCTACGCTCGATTCTTTTTCTCATTCTAAACATTTCTTTTCGGCCTAATACATCAAAGTGAATATTTAAATTTCAAATAAATGTACTCATACAGAATACTCCTACTCCCACTCCTTCATTGTAGTCAAAGCTACTAATATTAATTATAGAATTATTTATATGTGTTTGTGTGTATCATGTTACATAAAAAATCTGACAGCTGTCAGGCCGTCATACTCATATATTTTTATGTATGTTGATGTATAGCGTCGCTTCATATAAAAATCGAGGTTTAGGATATCTTAAATTATCTCCTGATAAGTATTTTTACGGTTTATTGTATTAGTATAGTCTAAACGAAAAACTAAGTTATCCAAAAGTAAAAACCCCATTCGAAAAATCCAGTGTACAGCAAAAGTTACAACGCGAAAAGCAACTCTCATTTGTAAGTTAGTGGTGATTATACATAAATATTTTTTATATTTATTTATATATAAAAAATTAAGAATTATTAGTAGCAAACTAATATTTCTAAATTTTTATGCAAAGCTACTCAATAAAAAATAGTTTACGTGTGTGGTTATACCATGCGCGTGAGTGTGTAAGGAAGTTGATTAAATTTATCATTAACCGGATCTATACATATTTCAAAATGTTCAACCCATACTAGCATCTAGCTCTATATTCAACAATATAACCGCACGCATATTTAAATAAGATGAAAATCGATTAAATCGGTGAAAAATATTTTTAATAAATATGGGTTATAGCAAGTATTGAAACAAGAATGAATAATTCACTAAAAGCGTTGTGAAAACCGTAATAAAAAATGATATGTCTGAAGTTAACGATAAGCATGATTTGCTAACTTCACGCTTACAAAATAAAGTTAGATAATTACAAAGGAAGAATAGATTGGTGTCTATTTTCACTTGCCTAATAGGTTTACGTTTCTTTCAGCGTGTAAATACTATTCAACGTCATATTTTTCCTCTCTGACCCATCAATTACTTCACGTTGCTGGTCTACCGCCAGATGCGCCTCCGAATTGTTTTTTTTTTGTTCTCTACCTACCCCGTCTTCATAATTATCATTTTCTGCTAGATCATTTATCATTTACCTTTCCTTTTAGTTTATATGATACATCTTCAGAGATAATGCTTATTGCCTGCTCAAGATTATTTATATAGCGTTTCCCAAGACCTTTGCGGATAGAAAAAAATTAAAAGTTATTTGATAAGAAACTGTATCGAAATTCATCATGGTTACCGAGAAAAAATAATTTAACTTTCGTGATAATAGTAAAAGGATCATGTAATAATGTCTTTGTTGTGAGCTGTCGCCGTACGCCGTAACAGTGTCATGGCCATGTTTACAGGTGCCATTCCCGCCAGACTTTAAATGTCGGGATATATCCGTACTATTGGACCGTTTCAGATGAAAGATCATATTTCTTTTGGATTTTAGCAACCTTACGTAACTACATATATTTTTAATAGTATCAACTAACCATTCAGGTTTATTTTGCATAAATTTGTCCTGAAAATATTTTTAACGGAAAACTTTGTATTTAATTATTTTTTCTACCTTACATTAGACGTAATTTAATTAAACTAAAGTCCCCGTTAAATGCAAAAAATATTTGAAATTGCTTGAGCCAATCCGGAGTAGAGTACACATACATAATAGGCGAATTATTGTCGCATTCTTTTATACAACTCCTCACGCGTAATATGGAACATGAACACCCTCTTAAATGTCCGGGAATGGTCTTGGAACACTCTGTATAATTTCTTACCCATAATAGGGAACATAAACTCCCTTAAGTCTTCGGGAATAGTTTTAGGACATCCTTGTATATGTGTGAGTTTAAATAAATTTTTAGACTTAACCAGCTATCTTTTCGAGATACATAATTTGATCAAATAATGCATTCTTGGTAGGTAAACTTATCTGCAAATAAGAAAAGATATTTTTTAAATTTCATCAATCAATCAAAATCTAAATTACCTAGATAAACGTTTCCTACATACTACTACAACATACTACTTAAGCGTATGTCTGTAATTTTATAAGAAATTAATTTCGTCTCTTTACTTACTTGCCCTTTATTTATTATATATGAATGGAAATAAATCGAAATTACAAATGGCTTTATAAACAAATCTCAAAAAAAAAATTGAGTTTGCGTCGGACCAGACGCTGGAAGTTATACTTCTTTGGCCATTCGCACACACACACAGACAGGATATATAAGTGAAATATAAGACATTTATATGAATTATAATTTTTACAAATTATACGAAAGTATACGAATATAGGAAAAAACGTATAAAAAGGCACTCTACGGATTTTACTCCTAACACGTGACGCGGTTTCTCGACCAACATCCCATCCCAATGAGGACAACGGGCACAAAGAGGTATAACTTCCAATATATTTTATGAGCTTTTTTTGTCGTTTATAGTAATTTGACAAAATGTGTTTAATCGTACACCCATTCCAAACATCCATCTCTCTGCCTTTCTTCATTGACAGCTAGCGATGTCTCTTTTTAAACACGCCTATTTTAAATATTTGAAAAAATAAAAATAAAATTGGCATCAAAAGCGAAACACTTTTTACGTTAAGTTTGTATTTATTATTTCTTATATAGATAATTTTATTAGAACTTTTAATTTGAGTTTCGTGGGCACCGTTAAAATTTCACGCCCTGTTATTAAATCTAAAGATTTGCAAATTTTGTTGACTGGCAAAGTGAACTAAGCCAATGACGCCGGCGCCATCTTGCGGAATTCACAATAATGCTGTTGCAAGTCCGAACGCGGCGCTGATATAGGTATAATTAAAATGTAACGCGTGACGCGGTTTCTCGACCAACATCCCATCCCAACGAGTACAGCAGGCGCAAGGAATAACTTCAAAAATTGTAACAAAATACGTCATTCATTTTGTCAGGCTATCATTTTCCATACTAAATGATATGATAACTGGTGTGTACTACGTTAGTCTGACTCATTAGGAGGACTCAACCCCGTTATTACTTTATACAAACGTTGTAGTGACGCTCTTATTTATAGATATAGAAGAATTATTATTCTTCTATATCTACTATTCTTCTATTATTATACTAGATCGTGGTGGTCCAGTGGTTAAGCGTTGGGCTATTGGCCCAAAGGTCTTGTGTTCAATTCCGCACATGATCATACCATTTTTAACACTTTATTACCACCATCTCTCCTGACAGGCACATTTGGCCTAGTTGAGTAGGGCCCAAAATAATCATCATAAAATATCGAATTTCATTATTATATAGACTTACATATATTTAAAATGTTACATTTCTATTGTATCTAAAAGCTAACAATCTGTATTTTTTTATACATATCTATCTGTACATACATACATTGTATATTTATCTATCAAAATTTATTAACTAAAAAAAAAACGAGAAAATAAGGGAGATAGTATGATTTGAGGCCTCGAAGGCCGTTTCCAATTACATATTTTATGAATGACTTTCTATGATTAACCATTTGTATGACTAGCCTTTAGGTTGAAGCTCGCTTGGGATAGAAAAACAGACATAGAAGGAAATCTTACTATGAGGGTTCCTATATTTAACCATTTTGGTTTGGAACCCTAAAAATAAATATAAATAAGTTGTATTATATTTAAAGCACCACAGTGCCATAGCATAAGATAAAATAAGATAATTTATTTTCCATGAACAAAGTTATTGTACAGGAATGACAATTACATATTCGTACATACCGTTACATTTCAATTATAAAAAAAAAAAAACAACAGAATAAGACAATAGAGAAATTAGAATAAAGAATACAATAATAACAAAAAAAAAAAATAAAAAAAAAATACACGAACAGAAGTTACATGTGCATTGTGTATACCTAATTTATCACTTAACTATCTAAATTCCTTAAAACTATAAATATTTTTTTCCAGAATATATACTTTTTTCCATACTATGTCGTGTTAGTACCTGCTAAGCTAAAGAATTACCACTAATTGTACCATGCTATCAGTCTGATTGTTTGTAATTAATATATTATAATTATATATTATTATTAATTGGTAGTATATTATATATAAAGTATTATTATTTTTTTGTATAATAGGGTATCAAAATCTTAAATCACACTCTAGTAAAAGATAATATGCAATAAAAATAAAATAAATATCACAAAATAAAATCACTTCATTGCTGGAAACCATCAGACGCTTGCATGTTTTTAGAAGAGCTTTTATACAATTTTAATTTCAGATTATTGCATCTTTAAACATCAAACAATTTACACATTGCTTGTCAAAATGGTTTCTTCTAATAATTAATTGTTGATACGGTCTAATTTAATTTATGAGATAAATACAAGGTTTTTAATTTCGACTTGTTTACTAATAGTTATTTACGTTTAATTATTTATCAGGAGGATTTAACTACGCTAAATTTTATTTTAACCCCCCCTTTAAAGAAGAGGTTCTTCAAAGGCTAATAACTTCATTCTGAAATAACGGTTGTGGTCATAGTAAAAATGCAGTAGGGAAATACTTATACAAAAAATAATGTTGATAAGATAGTGGGCTCTGAGTGGTCGCCATTGTCATTTGTTTTTGTTATTACTCTAATAGTCTAAATTTCTTTAAAGGTCATCTTTTTCTAATTGTGTATTATTACTTGCTTAATGTTGTGTTAGTAATATTTATCGTAGACAAAAAGTATTAAAATTCGTTTCCCTTGTGGCAAAAGGTAAAACCCCATTGAACTTCGCCAAAAACGGCTTGGATAAACAATAGCCTAAAAGGTCTATTGACTTTAGGAAATCCGATAGCCGAGAATAGTTTCCTTAAGCCCGGCGCCTGACATATTGGAAAATCAACATTGCTATTTTTCAAACGGAGCGACTTACCACTCAAGAGGCGACTTAACTGTGAATTTTAAAAGCTTCTTTAAAATACTCAAAAGGTCGAGGTAACGCTCGGAAGTGAACTGCTGTCCGACATTATTACCGGCAACGCGGGGGTAATTGCGCTAGAACCACTATAATTCTAGCATCGAAAAAAAATATGATATTTGTACCGGAAAAAAAATTTGAAGAGACCAATACAAGATATCTGCTTTAATAATAAAAACATATATGCATTTAAAGAAGCATAAAACACATAAATAATAATATAGGTACCATCATATTCCTCTTAAATGAAGTAAAATCAATATCATATTATTGCTATTTAAATAAACCCATAATTTTACAGATACAATAGCAATGCGAAGTTCTCAGATATTTTCACAGAGCATACGATAAAAAAACCATCTAATTGGCTACGAGATTTCAAAATGATCGTAAAGACAACATATTAAAAATCATCGTGGTTTCCGAGAAAAAAATAAAGCGTTCTTATAATACTACCACCAACTATGGCGGGTCATTGATCGCGCCCTGGTAAAGACTACGAATATAGTTCGCCTGTCGGCACGCCAAAGCCACCAAATGCAATCGACACCAGCGCTTTAATAAAAATAACAAATTTGAGGATGAATTATTTTCGCATTATTTATTACAATTTCTTACTCCTAATAGGGAGCATAAACACCCCCATTAGGTCTTCGGAAATATTCTCGGGATCTTTTTATATGACAGACGGACATAAGTACGACCAATGAACTGGAGTGGTAACTTAATATAAGTGAATACTGTTAATATAAGGCGGAGGAGCAAAAAAACAAAAAGCCATAATTTAGAAATATTTTAAATATTATTATATTATTCGCTCACTTTTGAAATTTACAAATAAATCCTAATTGCCATCCACAATACTTTGCGATCATAAATAAGTGCATGGTACATTTATTTATTAAATATATTCACTTTTTTTTATAATCAATTATTATTTTAGGTACCTTTTGTTTTCTTTTGCCAATATTTATCGGTATTATTGAACGGAAATTTTTGTAAAAAGTTGAAACCAAAACGGCTGCCTGCGGGCTTCGGCGAAATAGTATATTTAAGAACCTTCTCCGAGAGTAAATACATATTTATTGTATGGTATGGGAAAATTCTATGGTAATCGGTCAAACGGTGTCAAAATCTATTATCGTCCGCCAGACAGTTCCATTTATATATAGATTAAGATGATAAAATATTCTTCGCTTTCTCCATTCGGCGTCAACAGAAAATATATGACAGATGACGTTTAAAATGCAACTCATTCATAAATTCGAAAATCTCATTTTCAACTAAAATATTCATATATCCAGCCACCGCAATTATTGTTATATAATTGCAGTTTTGCTAGATAAATCAGTATTATGAAATGAAACTTTTTTTTAAAAGCATCACGCGTTAAATGTCACGCGTTTAACGTTAGTTTAATTTTGTCTATTTGTACCCACAGACCTGCAAGCGCCCAAAACCCAAATATGAGAACCCCTATATAACATAACAACATAGCTTTTAATAGCATAATACCTCGGATCTGTCGTCTTTAGAATATATTACATAGAGATAGTCGCATTGATATTTTCCATGATGATAGCCTTAGTGAATTCAATGCTTCCGAGAAAATAAAAATATAAAAGTACATATATATTCATACATTATATTTATATTTATATATATTCTGACGACGCCGAATGGCGAAAGCTAAAAAATATCGTATATATATATAAATAATATATACACAATTATATATTTATTTATATTCATATTTATAGTGTATGTATTAATACATAATATATAATTTATATTGAATCTATTTAGCATAATCTGTGTTTTGTCTTTTATATGCATGTGGAGTTTTCTTTTTATTTAAATATTGATAAAGTGTTTCTTACTAAGAAAGTTTTTAAGTCTCTAAAATTAAAGTACACATGTAATAAGTTCAATATTTTGTTAGACTACCGAATAAAAATAAATGAGAAAGTTCCCATGTCTTCAAATCAATTACGCGCGCATCCACGGGCAAAGACTTCAAAACTTTAGATTAAAGCAAGCATCGAAATCCCTGCCGCGAGTTCTCGCGTGAATTGGAACGGGTAAAGCGGAAAGTAATTTGGTACAGGATAATCTATGATTATTAATTCTAATGTTTAATGGCGTCGTAGTCTCACCAAAATAGAACGCATCACAAAACTTACATAGAAGCTGATATATAACGTTTCTGGTGGTGCACGTTATGTTAGTGCTAATTTTATATGTATTTTTATTGTTCGCGCTTGAAAATTTATCGTCTCTTACAATAATTTTGCATGTTTTACAACGAGGTCTTTTACATGGTTCAACTCTTTTTTTTTGAAATATGTTATTTGGTTGGTTACCAAACGTTTTATTTTTATTTAAAATATTACGTAAATTGGGAGGACGTCGGTATACAATATAAAATTGGTTGGGAGACAATATAGGGGGACAATCGAGTATATTTTTCCAATTTGGATTATTACAATTACTGAATATATTACAATTTGGATTATTAGAGATTATAAGAGAATATAAGTTTTTTTAAATTAGATTTAATTTTTCCACACCAGGAAAATAGGTGGTGTTTAGATTTTTTTTTTGTTTTGATCTTTCTTATATCTCTTACATATAACCAATTAACACTTTCCTAATTTCATACACACTCAGCACCCTGGACCTTTTTTTTATTATTTATAAAAATATTGCTTAATAATGCTTCTGAAATATTAACCTAATAATTTAAGTTAATATTTCAGAAGCATTAGTTTATAATGAGCGTCTAATGAACAACAATGAAGGCATGCAATGGATAATGAAATTGAGCTCTAGTATGAACTTTAAGCGTAATAAATCCAACGACCCACAGCAAAGCCATTGGCTACAGTGCATCTTGCAGCAAAGAGTTCATCTCGCTATAAATATTAAAACACAGTAGACCTAATGGAATGTTTATGAGTTTCTGAAATAACAATGCATCTGAAAAGCACGTAACTGGAGATTGTTGACATAATGTTAGGAATTGAAGTTCTACATTTATTTTAGATTCATAAATGGCATTCAAGTAAGATTTAAAAGAGTCTTTGTTATAATCCAATGACCAAAACTAAAATCCTAAAACAAAAGAAACTCAGCGAAAGAACTAGTCACTATCTTTTTATATAAATTAAAAAATGGTACAGAAACTTTTTCATGCGAGTTTATTGTTTTGTAAAAAAAAAATCTATATTCAAAAGTAAATTTTCGGTATAATTTGAATTTAGGTTCGTCCAAATGTAATGTTCCCTGATGGCAAATTATGACGCAGCCAGATTTGATAAGCTTGCATAAACGTATTGCGTCTATCGCAGATTACAAAGAACTATAGTACAAATGTGAAACGCATTGACAATATTCGAAATGGCACCTCATGCCTCGCTAATCAATTCTTCAGAACTGGTGCAAAATCATGGATTATTTTCATTATTAATTTATTTAGAAATTTAAATAAAAATAATTATTATAGCATAGAAAATTTACCACATTTATCTTAATTTTGATCCACTTTTATGATATTCTAGTTCACACCACATATTTAATATTTTCAAACAGGTTTAAAATTTGATTATTTAAAATTCCATAAAGATAGGCCAGATAGAAAAATATAAAAATGAATATATTATTTTTTAAATAATATATCAATAAAAGATTAAGATATGAAAATATAACCTTTATATTTAGTAAAAAAAAAATGAATGAAATAATATAACAAAGTACCTACTTATTATTTCCTGTAGTATTCAAATTATTTTTCTTTTGTTTTATTTTTGTTGTTTTAGATGATGTGTCCACTCCATCTTGATGCAAGTCTAAGTGCAAGCCTCGTTAGAGGCTGCATTGGAGATCGTATCCATTTTGCTGTAGTTATTGTGTTGCACGCAACGGTATTATTAATTTCGTTGTGTGTCTGTGTCACCCCCATGATGTGTTGTGAGTTCACTCCTGTGTTTGATGTTGCTAGGTTCATCGGTTGTTTGAGAGTTGCGTGTTCTCGAATGTCGAGTGGTCACCAATTTAGATTGGTGACTGCGAGATGCTGAACTTTTTCAGTCGAGGCAATCAATTTATCTAGGTTGACCCCGGGATGCTGCTGAAGGTTCCGTGATCTTACTCACGTCGTGGGTCGCCAATTTATCTAACGGCCAAAATAAGATGTCGGCCGTGAGGTTGTAAGTAGACGAATGAACACACGAACAGGTTAACAGGTTTATCGAAGATCGTACTTACAACCAGTACATATCTTTTGACTGAGTAATTTGAGACTTCTTTTCGGTGAATATGGGTACAGTTTTTAGTTACATTACAATTGATTTATAGAGGAAAGTAGTACCAATTAGAAATATTAATCTACTGAAGATAACGCGAGTTTGCTGTGAGCCAGACGGAAGCAGTTGAGTTGCAGCTCAGAGTGAACTGTCGGTATTTTGTGACAGGATTCATAAAGAAGACTTTCTTCCGTCTAGATTGCGCTGAATATGCAAGTGCGGTCGGGACGACGGACAGAATCCACTCATAAACCCTTATACTCATGTTAACCTTTTTATGCATCTGTTTTTTTAATGTTTACTAATAAATTAAAAAGAAAATGTATTTTTTTATAATTTGGTTTAGGATTAATTTGGAAGTTAGCTTTTTTTATAAATGTTTTTAACTTTAATATACATGTAGGTGGTGTGGATTTTTAATTTGGCATAGGAAAAAAATATATTTTTTATAAAAGTTAAATAGTAACTCATAGTTCCTACTCTTTTAGTATATTTTATTAGCTCATAAATAACATTAAAATAATTCATACTAAAAGATCAACGGAAAACTAACCAAGACATTATAGTTATTTTTGTTTGAACACACTAACTGTAGTTTATTTGTTTGTCTGTTTGTCACCTTGCTATACATTCTGTATAGCAAATAAATCGTTCATAGAAATCATAGCATTAAATATTTTTTCAAAAATACAATTCTTGATTTTTAATAAACTCTTTCTTTCTTTTGTTTCCTCTTGGAGTGAAACAAAAGATAAATAATAAACTTACCTCCAAGCGAGTTTAAATTGAACAGTATTAAAAAAGGTAATTTTCTCTTGATAGAATCAAAAGTTCGGAAGACTTTACCAATCTTAACTGATTGAAGTTTTAGAACCCATAATTAAAAGTTGAGTTTTTTTGCGTCCTAGCATATGAGATAGCTTTTTCGAAATATGACGATTCTATGACTAAGACATTCGAATTTGCGTCTTGGCTAAGTTTTTTTAGTAGCGGTGTTACTATCTGGCGCTAGTTAAAATAAATCACGTTTATTTTTATTTTGAGCAGGACATCAAATATTGTCATACGAAGTAAGTCTAATTACAAAATTTTAGGAAGATTGGACTATGAGAAGTAGTATAAAAATCGATTATAAGATGTGACGCATGAGACAACAAATTAAATGTACGATCAAACTGAACGTTTATTTTATATATTACCGAAAATAGTGTAGTACATTATACATACACCTTTCTATGTCATGTTCTTTTACATAAACGTGCATTTTCTAGACACTCAAATAAATATATTTTATTTATTCATTATGACACAATAGGAAGTCACAACAATAAATAATATATTAACAAAAAAAAATAATATAGACAAATTAAACACCAATCATTTAGTGTTGTTTTGAAGTAACATGGCCACTAAGTATAAAAAAACCTGTTCTGAGAGCGGCCAGAAGAAGATTGCAAAAAAAATAAAATATACTAGGTACGTTAGACGTTACTTATAATAAGGATCATAGGTTAAATATCAAAAATTCAAATCAGCATATATACAATAAATAGTGCATATTATTGTCTATATTTTACATACAATATATTTACTTATGTATCTATGAAATCACTAATATAAGTTACGTAGTCTAACCTAACTAGGGAACTGCCTGATCCAAGGTAGACTTATTTGACATTTTTAAATATTGCGTACAGTATCTAATTAATGTTTTAGGATATAATATACATTTTAATAATATAAATATTGGGCTAAATTAAATTAAATAAAATTATTTTCAATTAAAAATATATATATGACAAACATACAACCATAATGAAATATAAATTAGAAATATTCCGAGCCATCATAACAATATAAAACACTAGTTTCTCATGCGCAGTAGCCTATTGCCTAATGCCTGCCTATTGCGAGGAGCCATTTGGTAATGTTTTTTGCAAGACTGAATACCTTAATATTGTATATTTTATTTTTTTAAATAATTAATTAAATGTAATAGTCATAAAACAACATTATTTAGTAACTTAATTAAAAATAAAATAAATAGCAACCGATATACGAATATGAATTGTCGAGGTAATTGATTGCTTCCTTTGCGTCAGCTTCAAATGGGAATTATCCTGATCCAATTCCTGTAAAAGGGATTAAAATGCACTAATGAAAAGCTTCCCGGATAGACTCTCTACCTTTAATGACTGCTCCTCGCTTCGGATGTTGGAAAGCGCTTTTGCCTATTATTACGTCTTTATTCTTTGTGACTGTAACAATACTCTCCTCTCTCTTTGTTATAATACTATAAATATAACACTTTAATTCTTGGTATACTCTATACTCTAACATCGAACCAAACCTAGAAGTTTAATAGCAGTTGATAACAAAGTTGAGTTGCTTTAAATAGTCAGTATAACATTTTTTTTAAATAATATAGTATTTAATAAATATTCCAATAATATTTTATAATTTTCAATTTCTAATGAAAATACTAAACAGTAGTTATATAAAACCATTTAAAAATGAAAAAGAAATAAAAATTCTCGGCGAGTTCTAGAGTATTTTTGATGTGGGTGATATGCTATTTGGTGATATTGAAGCATGTGTTAGTGACGCTCGTGGTGTCAAAGTAACTCGAAACGAGATGCGAAGCTTAAAGATCAAAGAAGCTTAGACTTAAACCGCTAGAAAGTGCATTAACAAAAGATCAAACTTTTCGATAAATCAAAAGCAATCAGGATTCCGTACCAGAACTTTATCAACAAGTACTCAATCGATCGAAGTTATCTAATTACACCAATCTAATCCACATGCAAATGCCTTTGATAACCAATTTAAATAATTTGATACGCGTAGTTAATAAATATGTGCTAGCTCGAAAAGCATTATTAAGTTAAGAAGGACAGTTCATTTAAGGACTATTTTTGATTTATTTTAAATATTACGTTATAAAGTTAAATATTAATTAATAAGTAAATATTACGTGTTTATGCCCAATGTATATATATATCACTATAAGATATGTTTCTATACTATATGTAGTATAACACTATTTTATATTGAATATTTATTTATTTATTTATATCGAATATTTATTTACCTATATATTTAATAATTGTTTATTCATTTATTTGTTATTTTTTAATTGTTTCATTTATTCATTTTATTTTTTCATATATTAAGTATTCTTGATTACACATTTAAATTGTACTCATGTGTGTATGTGTGTGTGGGTGTGTATATCAGTGTGTATATTTGTTTGTGCCTTATTATTTTCTCAGGGTTTTGCGCTGGTCTCTGCTATGCACTTTATCACTTCATATATAACCTTCCTTAGAACAGGTAACTATTACCTAGTTAGGAAGGTTATTGACTTACACTCATCGGCCAATTTATATTCCATAACAAAAAAAAAAAAAAAAAAAAAGGTAAAATGTTGTTATACCTTTTTAAGATCTACAATTTTGCAGTACAATCATTTTGTATATTTCTCAACGGTTCTTCAAAGAACTTGGCGAACAGCGCGGGCGCCAGGTTCAACCGGGTCCTCAAATATTAAAACGATTTCTATTAAATTTCGAAAGCGTTTTTTCCGTAACTGGAAAATAATTTTCTAATATTTTTTTTCGGATTAATGTTTGTTTAATTAATACTTCATCGTAATCACATATCCATTATTTTTTTGTTAAAATATAATCCTTTCCTTATTTCATTTGATCAGATGGTTACATAATATTTGACAATATTTTACACTAAAGAGGACAGGTGAGAGTTAAAAATGCATTTTTATAAAACTCAGCGCTGGGTTTAAACCGACATCCTGCGCTCTCAAGTACAGGACCTCTTTAGAACCTTTATGAATATTATGCTATCCAGCACTTTATCAAAAAATTTAAAAAATATTCAAAATTTTTCAATATTGTCAAAGATTGTGTCATTTATCTTTTCAGGCGATTTGCCGCTATTAAAAAACAATCATCAAATATAAGTCAAATAACTTTACAACTCAATTATTCATATATAATTTATACTTCTGTATTTAGAGTGCTAATGCGAGTGTAATTTAATTCAATTTTAATCTTTACATGTATCTCTATACTTTTGCGAAAACCTGTGATCAGTTAATTTTCACACAACTATATGTACCATTCTTCTTTCATATACTGTTGGTTTTCCGAATAAACGATAAATAAATAAATAAAAATAAATTTTGAATGTACCCAGGATTGTATGGTTATTATGAATATTAGATAAGAAACTTTCATTCATAACGAATACTCTTCCCAATAACATAAAGGTTAATAGTTTAGGTTCATTCCTCGTGTATATGTTAATTATAAAAATTGTCTAATTCCATGTCTATACTGTTAAACATAACCTTATTCAATAAATGAAAATTTATGACTTAATACAAAAAAAAATCTTTCTTTTATTTTTTCGAGTATCTTTTTTTTTATGTAAACATAGTGGGAGGACTTAATCTTTATATCTCTAGGCAAATTAAAGTTTTTTTTCTATATGGTACAACTCAATCTAAACTTCATATACTTTTGAAATTATTTATTTTTTTTAATACGTTACACACCATCTCCCCTGACTCTAGTACAAGCACATTTGACTAATTTAGGCACGGCCCAAAATAATCGTATACGACCTATATTGTAGCAATGTCTTTATTAAAATGAAGTTGCCCTATGATTTCCCGAAATCATGTGGTAAAAAAATACATCAAAAATTCATATTTCATTTAATTACCCAAAATTTTAATAATGCACCACTTACATAATATGTTGTCAATCAACAAAAATTGTCTGATAAAACTAGTGTTAATGGATACGTTATTTAATATTTATTGTATTTGTTTGAAACTAAACTTAAATTATTTAATGTCGTTTAACTTGTTGTTTAGTATTTATTAAAAGTGTTACCATTTGAAGTTGCTTTGACAATAAGGCGGATAGATAATATGGTTGAGGGATGGAAGGGGGGGTGGGGGTGCCCAACGCACTCACTATAACTTTGGCCATACAAAAATAACCATGAATGACAAAAATCCATTTCTACTTAGTTAATTATTACCTCCACAGTGCGGTGGTCGATTTAAATGTGTCATACACGTTCTTATGAATACATTTTTAATTATATTCTGATCGATATAATGCGTTGGACTCTAGACTACTTACGAAGCCACAAAATAACTAAGCTTTGTGGCATTTCCGTAACGCGTTTAACCGGGATGCCGAATACCTAACATCGTAAGATTTACCTTACAAAGTATTCTTGGAAATACCTTCATTATAAGTTTGTATATGACTGAGTAGCTTTTAAGTTCCACAATAGGAATCATAAAGAAATATGTATTAACGAATATAAGGGAAAAATATTAAAAGCGAGTAAATAATATTTACTGGGTTAGGTGATGGAAGCCTCTAGAATAGAGGTATTTGAGTTTGTGTATGAATGGCGCAGTTCGACTGCAGAATGGCGACGATGATCGGTTAAACACTCGTAAGATTTAGAAGGTTTCTGCTTCAGCAAAACAAATCAAAGGGGCTATAATCACAAAAATCTATGAAAAAGAACTTAATTTTGATTTTGAAAAAACCATATAATAAGCACAATGAGTAATAAATAATAATGCTTTTGGTAAGGGTTGCTGATATCAAAAATTGTTTCAAACAAAGCCATTAACATTTTGAACAGATTTGATCTTGTGGCTATCTTGTGTATGATTTTTTTTAATTAAAAAAAAACATTTTTCCCACCCCTAGGATCAATGGTTGGTGCTATCAAAGAAGTTACTTGAGTTTTAGGCCCTTATCTATAAATAATATAAAATTTAAATGATTTCGACATCTTATATACTGAGAAAGTTATAGCAAAATTTCCCTTTTTAAACCCCCCCCCCCCCTTTCCCGGCCCCCTGGACTGATTTTGCCCATTTAAGAACATGACAGTTTCTGTGCCATTATATGTTTCGTATCAATTTGAAAGTGATTGGTCTAAAATTACGGCAGTTATCGTGTCTATAAGAAAGAGATATAGATAGATATACAAATTTATATATAAACTTTTAAATTGAGGGTGGTTTTGGGTTCTAGTCCAATGGGTGTGAAACGCGAAGATATGTCAAAATTTTCCAGAAGTTATGACATGATACCCATTGCAATAGGTAGCATTTCTAAAGAAATTTACCTAAGAACACATTGGGCTGTATTTATATTCACTGATATCCTTTTAGAGGGTTGATCTATATCAATTATTAACGATATACGATTTTTATATACGATTATTTAATAAGGTATCTTTAAAATTAAAAAAAAATAGTGATGTAAAAAAAGATCTAAAATGATACTTATATTCTTCAATTCATTCTTGTTAATGTAATGTGTTTAACAATAGGTTAAGGTGTGTAATCAAAAAAATAAATAAATAATTAAGTAACATGTCGCCAGATAATGTCTATACTAGTGAGTATCTGGTAGACGAGTCGGCAGGCTCTTCCAGGACATACAAACTGCTTACTTAAAATATATGAAATAAAGTTCGCGACAGCGACATTGAATTTGAATTTGAACAATGAAACATTAAGCAGCATAACTATTGGTTTTTTTCCCCAATTACAAGAAAACCAATTCAAAATTTGAATATAATTGTTCTAATGTTTGGGAAGGCGGTTGAATGCATGCGCGCATACTCGCGTAGTACTTCGAAGACGAACAAAGTTTTTTAATAATATAATTATCTTAGTATATTTTTCTTTTTAGAAATTATTATTTTATTTTCATGAGACCGGTTTGGTTGTCGATATAGATCGACCCCTAAAAGGACATCAGTGTATATAAATACACCTGTTTAGCCATAACGTAACACCGGCGCAGCGAATAAAAAAAAAGCGTAAGTTAAAATACGGACCACCACAAACCGCCAAACTAATTGCGCCAAAATGATGCAAAAATCACACCAAATTTCTTTAGACGAATGCAGACGTAAAAATGCTGCCTTGATTAAGACAAGTAGGTTTGATTAAGACTATTAGGCGAAACGTCGCCTTCACTAATACGAATTGTAGTTGTAAATACGAATTACTAAAATCGCTCGGTAATGTTGCTAGCTATCGCGAAACAACGAGCATTAAACTAAGTCGTAACATACGACTAAAACTGCCGAGATGGTTTCGCCTAAATCCCAGCAGGAACATTTCGCAAACTTCCACCTCAGATGTACTGTACAGTTTATGCCTGTTAAATCACCCTTACATCCCAAAAGCTGTGTCTACCATCGCAAAGGAAATATACAGGTGAATCGAATGGCCCTAAATAATATCTACACGGTTTGAGAAATGCGTTTTACAACTATTTTGGCAGGTATACGATTAATTTCTTTTTTCTTTCTTTCTTTCGTGCTAAAAACATACTTGGCGTTAATCGTTACTAGCATTTAGTTTCGCTTTTATACATAAATTTATGTATAAGAAGCTACTACATCTCCATCCGTCTGTCCTTACGTTGCAACATTCAAATTGAAAAATACAAATGCGAAAGAGCTGATTTTTTGTGTTAGGTTGAAGGTCTTAAAAAATATTGACAGTTCGATAGAATGTCCAATTACCATATTAAAATTTTAAAAATATGACAGACACGAGACAGTGCCACAAATGGCTGTCCCCATAAGGAAACCATTCTCCCTTCAGCTCAATTTCCCAGCTATGTTACTGGTCCTGGACCTTGTGCGTTATTTATTGTCACACCGAAGCGGACTATTGGAAATTAGAATTGATTGAAACTAAAAGGCACATCTGATGAAATCGGTTACGCACCTAAACCTTCCTCGAATGATGCTCTATAAAATAATAAAAACCCCAATGGTTTCCGAGATTAGCGCAAACACACTGAGGAAATTATTTTTAAACCTACTAATTTTAAGAAATAAGCAATGTAATAAGTGATCACTTTTGACGATACGCTTTCATATATTTTCAAACACTCGAGACACTCGGTCATCTCGTACCGCTAAGTAAAACTATGCTTTTGCGTCATCAAAGTGAATATTTTCATTTTGAGGAAAGATCGAACTTTAGAATAGACGTGGGCGTTAACGCGATACTCAATTAACTGAGGTTACGTTACAAGCGATTTCAAATTAGACTTTTACTTAAACGGCTACAAAATAACTGCGTGATTTGTAGCTGAACTCATCGCCGTGCTTCATTGTCATGGTATCGCGATTTCCGTGTCACTAAAGCTGGAGTCAGGCCGAACGGGGTAAAAAATAATAGGGCGACTGTCAATATAAATAGTTACAATACTATTCTTAATATGTGCACACGAATCTGTAAACTTATAAAAGTATAATGTAATTATTCCTTGAACGCGACTTTCGTTAAACGCGACTCTGTACAATAGATTTGTTGCATTAGATAAATAGTGTCAATAAACGGTGTCGCCTTATAATGCGTATGAATACCTACTTTAGAATTAATTGTTTGCCAAATAGCTCTATGGAGCGCAGTCAGCCAATTTTTAGTTCCGAATGTTATAATGTATTTGTCGTTTGAACTACATAGATGTGTCGCCTCTACAAAAATCAAGGGTAGGGATATCTTGTTCCTAATAAGGGTTTTACTTTATTGCATTGTTGCCTTGCTGAAAAACCACGTTATCCAACAGTAAAAATTCCATTCGATTCATTGAGTGGGTTTGGTAACAACAACTCGAGAGCAACCGGAGAATATAAAATGTAGCTTTTAATACAACCAAACCAACCAACTCTTTTATGCTTAAATAATAAAGTGATGGCAATCACGAAAATGAAGTGTATGAAAATTTGGGTTACGCGCTGCATACGAGAAACCCAAATATGAACTAACATAAATAGGCTTCAAAGATTTTGATCGTCCTCAAAGACAGGCGATCTTTTAAAAGGAGACCGCCAAAAAGGAATACCCTTTGTGATCAACGGGAACGTCTGAAAGGGAAATCAAAAGGAAGGGAGATAGAAGAGGGATTAATATACACAAACGAGACCGGTTTTCGGCGGAATGGAGAAGAGTTTTTAATTAGTGAAACACCGCCTTCGATGCCCTTAGGGCATTCAAGGGTTCCTCTACTCAGACTTATCCTTATATTATATACATTTCATATATCTAGACGAATATTTGTTATGTGCGGCCGCGATTTTTACATTTTCCATGAATTTACATATACTGTAGGTTGCGATATTTCATTTACAATTTTCTGTAGAGTTCTAGCTTCTTTTTGTAAGTTCGGACCCAACACTAACAAAATTATTAATATTAGTATCAGCGATATTTTTACTATGATTTGATATTGTTTCATTATGTTTAATATTCCTAATATTTCTCGTATTGTTTTCACTTTATTAAGCTGTTTAAATACGTTTCATATTGTTTTCGATTTGTAATTTGAATTTTTTAATGCTGTTTTATAATAATTTTGTTTGATTTTTTTAAGTATATTTCTACAGTGGAGTACGTACTCCACTGTACGTACGTATAATAGCATATGTTCCAGATATGTAGCAGGTTCCAGATATGTGCGCAAATATTTGCAAAGGTACATGTTTGCGCCCTTTCATAGCAAATAACGAAATAAAAAGAAAAGATGAAATATGTGTGAAAATATTTGCAAATGGCCTCCCATAAATAGCATTTGTGCATCTGTGCAAATATTTGCGCACATGTCTGGCACTGGCTTAACTTAAAACCAGACAAAAACCAAAACATGTTAAAAGACTTTTTTTTACTGCAAAACCCTAACAATATATCTTAATTAGTATATGTCAAATTCTATATAATAACTAGCTGACCCGGCCACGCGTTGCTGTGGCTAAAGTTTTTGTTATATTACATTATAGTAAACAATCTAAGAGGAACAATAAGAGAACATCAGTCACGGAGTCCACTATGCTTTTTCACACAGATGGTATTTGTAAAAAAATATGGTGATCTCCTTATTTGACTTTCTACTACTATAACCCTTTAGTACAATGAAATTATTTACGAACAAAGACGAAAATGTTGATGTTGGTATACAAATTCACTGGATTGAGATTTGAAGGGGAAGTACGTTGAACACAATTAATTAAAATGTTCTTACACTTGATACTAAGCAGAAATCAATAGGTAAAAAATAAAAATTTATCAGATTTATTATTTCCATTTAATTTTATAACAAATATAAGTATATTACAGTATAATACAGTAAATAACATGTGACGCTTAAACTCATGAATGAGGTAGGCAAGGCAGACAGTCTTAAACTTTTAAACATTAATATCTTTTTTTTTGAATTATAAATACTTTCAATTTCAATTTAATTTAACACCAATCGGTGCACAATGTTTTTGGTTAACCTGTCTTTAGCTAACACAAATAGATTCGACGGTTTCCCAACACGTGAACACGCAACATATAGTTGCCCATGAGAAAAACATGGATTTTCCAAATCTAAACCACAAATGGACATTGTTTGACCTTGAGATTTATTTATAGACATGGCGAAAGCTAAACGAATTGGAAACTGTAGCCTTTTGAAGGGTATGGTAGAATCTGATGGTATCATCGGAATACGTGGCAGCAGGACCACTTTTCCTTTAAACTTCCCAGCCAAAATGGTTGCTTCAAGAATGTTTCCGGTGATCTTTTTGATGACCAAACGCGTACCGTTAAATAATTGAGGTGGATTCAAATTACGGAGGAGAATAATAGGGGAACCAATCTTTAATCGAAGATTATGTGGTGGCATTCCAGGGATAACTAATGAATTTAAAAATTCAATCGGAAAATTTACACTTTCATTTTCATCAACAACAGTATCGATTGATTTAAAAGACATCAGATCGCCTGGTAACAACTGTTGTATCTGGAAGTTAATTTCGTCAACATCAACGTTTTTGGCTGCCAAAATCGCCCGTTGACTAAGCCATTCATGATTCAAATAATTATTCTGTATATCCGGGAAAATACTCTGAATCAATTCAGTTTTATCCTGAACAACAGTGCAAAAATTGTCTGGTAGTTTAATGCATTGCGTATTTGGTTGCAGTTTTATTTTACCGTTCCCAATATCTAGTAGTTGTTCGGAAAATATTAGTGCTGATGGATCATTTTGCAATTGTACTCGCATATTTATGGTCAATCGAAGTGTTTCAACACTTCGCCATAAGAATGATTGTTTCAAACATGCATTAATCTCATCCGCGAAAGTAGAGCGAGGTATAACCGGTAAGGTCTGCCGGAAGTCACCAGACAAAAGTAAGATAGCACCACCGAAAAGTTTATTATTGCTGTTTAAATCTTGCATAGTTCTGTTTAATGCTTCAAGTGAATATTTGTGTGCCATTGTGCACTCATCCCAAATTATTATAGAACTCTTCCGCAACACTGCAGCTATTCCACTATTCTTTTTGATGTTACACATTGCATCTGGTTTATTATGAACGTCCAATGGCAGCTTGAATGTTGAATGTGCTGTTCGCCCACCATCCAGTAAAGTAGCCGCAATGCCTGACGATGCTAATTCTAATGCGATTTTTTGTTGCGACCGTATTTTGGCAAGAATCAACGATATTAAAAATGTCTTACCGGTTCCACCGGGTGCATCCAAGAAAAAAAAACCGCCTTGTTCAGCAGCAACAGCCAGCATAATCCGATCATAAATAATTTTTTGTTCTGCTGTCAGTAATGGTTCTCTGTTCATGATAATTGTTGCTAAACTTCCATGGTCATATTGATTTTCTCGTTGTAAATCGGTATTGACTAAGTCGGTGGCTGGACGATTAGGTGATGGCATACCATAATGATTAAGTGGTAAATTTGAAATAAGAACACATAAATCCTCGATCAAGACCAATGCTTCATTGTACATCTCTGGTGTATAATCTATGTTTTGGCATTGATTTGTTTGTCTAATTCGGTGCAAGATGTCTTCTGTCATACAATTTTTATATTTTTCCCACAAAGTTTGTGCTTGCGAGGGATAACATGTCGCCAAAATAATTGCAAACAACTGACGAATGTTATTCGGTGTTGATGTCAACGCAGCATCAGCAAGCGTTAAGTCCCAATGGTTATCGTCTTCTAGCAATTGCAGTTCACGACATGCATCCTGGTATGTATTGAATACTCGACCATTAGCTGTTCGTAAAAATTCAAAAGACGTTGGTCCGGGAACATTCACCAATAACAAACGTAAATAGAAGCACTCACGTTGCTTTGGATGTACCGTGTAAAGTCTCCCCAATGTCTTAGCTTTGAATATGCCTGTAATGGAAGGATGTGGTTTTCCTTGTTTCCGTGGCTCCCATTTTTTACTGAATTTGTTCCATGTGAAATAACGTGGAACATCACCATACACCAATGTCTTCGCGAATTGGCCAAAAACATCAGGTTTTTGACACAATCTAAAAAATTCAGTTAGAGTCGTTTTCGGAGCTTCGAACGCTCTTTGGAGAACATTTTCTTCAGTGAAGTATACACGTTGACCGTTTTCAAGATGTATTGCCAGATGTTGGACAGCAGGATCTCTTTCGTGGATGGGAAAGCTGAGAATATGCCAAATAGCTTCATTGCTGCTAATGTATCTGCCCATTTGGTATCGTGCTATTTCGTCATTTTTATTTATGTTTTTTACTTCAAATATGGCCAAATCACTGCCTTTGTTTACATATTTACAAATATACTTAATTGATTTAACAGAACTGCAAAGCTCAACATTGATATGAGCTTTGTAAGTTTTTGAAAGTAGTGGTGAGTATGGTACCACCCACTGATTATCAAACTCAACTTGATTTGGAAAGTTCGGCAGTCGCATTGTAAATGTGTGGCCACCATTCTCAGTACTTCTGCGGCGATACATTGGATAACCATCAATATCCGTGATCGTGTCATTCGTATGCGGCTTTGGGAAGTTTTTTTTACATTTTCCATTTTCCATGCACGGTGACGTCATGTTGACAACACCGCATGGCCCATGGATCATGTGTTTGGTGACAATATCAAATAATTCTTGATCAATTAATGGGTCTGGAATTTCGGCTGAAATTATTTGATCGATTTCTTCAGGACGGATTATCTTTAAGCCAAACCAAAATGTGGGCATGAGGCAAACCTCGCTTTTGCCACTCTATCGTATACAGCCAACAACGTGTGATACCAAAAATTGTATATTTAACAATAAAATCAATTAAGGATTTCAATTTTTGTTTAAACACACGTGCAGTTAAATCATGACGATGAATGGCTTGTTGTCCTGGCAATAGTAAAGTTTGTATCTCTTCCCAATTCGGATTACATGTGAATGTAATAAATAAATCCGGTCGGCCGTAATGACGTACGTAAGTCATCGCATCTTGTATGTATTCCTGCATGTTCCGTGGACTGCCGATGTAGCTTGAAGGTAAAATGAAAGCATTACCGATGTCATTGGGATTTAAATTTCCATCGATGTTTCCAGCAACAGCATCTCGTAAGTGAATATATTCTTCCGATCGTAGTTTTGCCTGGTTGAATCGAAGGAATCGCAAGCGTTCGCTTTCGACCTTAGCATACATATCAACAATGTATTGATGGAACAGCTGACGATATCGAAGGATATAATTGTCTTGATGTTGTCTAACCATTATTCGGTGTGCGTAGTAGTTCATTGAGCTAACTTTATTATTTCTGTAATCACCTAAAAAAATAAAAAATAAAATGCAATACGAAATTAAAATCTATACATACAGTAAGAAAGTAAATAGATAATTGTCAAATTTACCGGTATTTGGATCATACTGTTTGATATTAAGGTGATATTCATCTTGTCCTTGCCAAAATATCAATGGATATTGTAGTGCGTCATATGAACGGTGTAGATCCGAAATCGTACTGACAGTGTTGTCTCGCCGTGTAATGTTTATAGATCTTTTGTCAACTGGATCACCAACCATGATAACAGCAACCTCATCAACAGTTGGAGCGTTGAATCTACCAGCATGTTCACCTAATGGTACTTTGTCGGCTTTTATGACGATTTGATAATTGTCATTTTGCAGTCGTGGCGAAACTCTTTTGATCAATTGAATTAGTTGATTGTGATCTTCTAAAAAATTTTCCAATAATATCACAATTGCTCTTTCCTCTGCTTGTTCAATAAAATTATACAGGCACCGAGTCGTCACGCGCTCTTCACAATCGCCCATAAAATAAAAAGGTATCGACATCTGTCAGTTTTATGACTGCCAAATAATAACAGACAAATAATTAGCGATAAATTAAAATTGCGACTATAATTTGAGATTTAAACTATCCTATCTCTCAAGTGCACATCGAACTGCACATGGTGTTCAAATTTTATTATAATCGGTTAAGTGGTTCAGCCGTCCATTGAAGACAAACATTGTGACACGAGATTTATATATATTAAGATAATCGTCCTGATTGAGTTATTAAATTAAGCATGCATTGTTTATGAAAAAAAAAAGATTTTCACTTCATTTCTATTTATTACTTGTAGCATAGGAAAGTAGAGCTTGTAAGCAGAGGGTTTAGGGAATTCCCTTAAGAAAGTCCGAATATATTGTCCACGGTTGCGGATTAATCCAGAATACTTTTCTGGAAAAGACATCGGGGAGATTGCGTTGTTTAAGCTGTATGCCAAAGCAGATCGAAGCAAATCTTAAGCCGGACAGAAACCCACATATACAAGTTAAAATAAAAAGATAATATAAAAAAATAAAATACATCTACAAAAGAACACGTTTACGTTACGTTACGTTAAAATAAATGCAAACATATTTAATTATTATACAAAACGTATCTCACACTCTCATAATATATTATATACGTATATTTGATAACAAAAAATATGTACATTTTAACATAATATTATATTATGTAATATTATTTGGACATCGCTAGTAACAATAATAAAAACAGTGAATAATTATTTTGAAATACTTGTTAATATACTTTATTATATAAAGCCTTATGCTCTCTTGTGGAACGCTATTGTTTTAAAATAAAAAAATTATTATTATTATCATCAGTAAAATTTGTTCTAATTTTTCAATGCGTAGCGACAAAATAAACATCTTAGTTTAACCTTAGAAAAAGCTTAGTGTATGTGAGTTCAGTTAATAGCTTTAAACTCTATGATGTCTTTACAAGTCATTGTTTTTTTTTTTTTCTAGTAAAAAAAAAGGATTTTTTTATGTCAGAAATATTTATTTTTATTCATTCATAATATACTTTTAATTTTTACTATAAATTATAATTCATTTTACATAAGTATCAACCTTCGAATCGAAATGATAAATGTTTGATAGAGGTGGAGGTGGAGGTATCTTTGATATATTTTTTTAAATAATTACATTGGTATTAACTGAAAGCCAGTTCGAACGTAGAAACGTTTTTATTAATGTTTTTGTTTAACACATATTAGTTTTAATTAATTATAATACAATATATTATAATGTATAAATAAATGAATGAATTAAACTTTGGTTGATCGCGATTGTGGTGCGATTCTCGACCATAACTTTAATATCTCACAAAATCCTGCGTTTTTTTTTTTGCCTATGTAACAAGATTTAAAAGAAAAAATCCCTAATAATTTGAAGATTTGTAGTTAATTTTTGCTTTATACGCTAAATAAATAAAACATATTACTAGAAAAAACTCAAGACCTTGAAGTATTTTAAGTTTAAATGCCAGTATTTATGCATATAAGATGGCTTTACCAGCAAGATGCCATGCTGTACAGTCTGCAAGAAGTTTTAACCTTCTAACTCCAAAGTTAGACTAAACCCATTAGAGCAACTCGAAATGGATTACTTCGCAACCAATCTTAAAAGGTTAGGTATAATATCTCAGATTAACCGCGGTGTTAATAGAATTCGTGGTTGTCTAGTGGTAAAGATGTTTGACTATCAACCCAGCGGTTGCGAGTTCGTATCCGCACTCAGTGATACCATTTTTACCTCTTCATTACCACCATCTTCCCTGACTTTAAAACAAGCACATTAGGCTTAGTTGAGTAAGGTTCAAAATATATGCATACAGCCATATACATACAGCATACAGGTCATAGCAATATTTAAAAAAAATAACGGTTATACACGTTGTCATCAAGTTTCCGTTATATTATTTTCTACAATATTTTAAAATATACAGTAATATCATATATATAAAATATTATAAACATTAAAATAACGACTATTAAAAATTCAAGAGAAGGTAAAAAAGAAAAAAAGAAAATTTATTGAGACATTGAGATAATTTATTTATGTAAGTTCACTGATATTGTGATAGCACATGCATTTTCTTAATGTCTTTTAGGTTTATACTAACGCAATTATACACAAGGCCGTATGACTCTATGAGAAGATGGTAAACCCAAAACATATAATTTAAAAAAAATACATTTTTTATAGTTTTTAAACCTACTTTATTTATGTATAACACCAGTAAACCTATGTAAGTGTGACCGAGCCTAAAAATTTAATAATTTTAAGAGTTTTATTTAAATATATTATACCAAAAACTACACTTAAGTGCTCATTTAAGAGTTGTTTTCTAATAAAAAAAAGATAAAAAAAAAATTAGAGGGTTTAAATTACGCTTAAAATGATATTTTGACAAAGTCACAGATACCTTCCGAGAACGTCTTTTCGCAAAAAAAGCTTAACATTCATCAAACAAGCAAATAATTTATTTTAGAGAGAAGCGATAATGGAAAACCAATCAAATAATTTCAATATACTATTTTGGTCATTGACTATACTCCGCTCACTGAATCAATCATAAATAATTCCTATGCGCTCTTTAGCGTTTAAAGAAGACGAAGTATAATTCATTGTTTTCGTAACCTTTTATTGCCTTCAGATTGATTCTCATCAGTTTTTATTTTTTCAGTTACAGTGATTCCTAATATGTACAAAGTTACAAGGTATATAAAAAAAAGTCAAAATAAATCTACAACCTTAAAATAACAAATATTTTTTTACACAGTATTTTAAATATAGTATTATTTCTTAATTTTTTATTTTAAATTTTATAGTAAATGTTTTTCGTAATAAAATTAAAATAATTATTTTCCTAGAACATACTTAATAAAACTCCGATGGAATTAATTTCAAACGTTACATTACAAATAGCAATCAAAATCGCTTAAAATAATTTTGCATAAAAACATTTTTTATGTTATAAAAACAATATGTAAAATAGATATAGCCCTGCGGGATGGAGCTAAAGCATTCGCATTTCGCTATTAAATCTCTAATAAGATCTGCACTTTTATAATAATAAAAGTGCAGATTACCTAAAACCATTAGGTTAATCGACCAATAAAAAATATTTATTTTTTTATTATTATTTGTATTATTATTACACGGCTACAAGATTGGACTTCTACCGCTGACTAATTCATAAAAAATAGATATATATATATTTGGGGACCTGCCAATGCTATCAATGTAGTGAGTGTAAGGATTCTGCTTGCTGACAGACAACCTCCACGAGTAATAAACAAAAAGAGGGTAGCTGGTCGCCGTGGTAAAATGGCGGTGTAAGCTTGCCTATAAAAACAGGTCGGCTTTAAGGTGGCATAAATCTCAGAGACTCCTAGTTAAGCGGAGCGTAATCTGCTCCGCGTGCCTGTAAAAAATTAAAGTACTATTTACTTTTAGGCCTAGGGTTAACAGCTGTGACTATGGCTAGGGCCATTTGTGTTTATAATCGTGTAGACCAATAAATAAACAAATACATTATACTAGTTAATTACTTATTTATTACGATTTATGTATCAAACAATTAGATCTGAATTATGGCTTACTTTAGAACTGACAGTTAAATTTCGATTAGAGGATCAGAGTATTTGTAGTCTCGTCATTATATTCCCAGGCGTACGTCACTGAGACGTTTCTAAGACAATCAATTCTGGCATTTAACACATAAATTTCATGTCAGAATTGATTATGATTTTAACATACGCACCATTACAGAGTATAAATGTATATATATATATACACCTACCTACCGAGTTATCCAGAAGACCTTAAAACATTTGACTTTCGTTGCGTAATACCACGTTACCGACGGGTATTCTGCGTTGCTAATTGTGCGAACCAAATAATCTTATTAGATTGTGTACTTTCAACATGTACCCTCTTCCTTCAGCGCAAAAAAAATCCTATAAATGCCCTTTGTTTTAGGATATTTTTCCTCTTTGATTACGTTACATAAAAAAATATCCAAAATAATTGCTAAAAAATACGATTTTTTTGTTTTAGTTTGGTATTTTTTTAAATCAAAATATTGAAACCGTTAGCGAAATCACGTCGTTTTATACACTAAACCATATAATAAATACATAATTAGATGACATACTACGTTTATATGTTTTTTTTTCAAATCGAAGTTGCCAAAAGATAATATTTTTAAAGGATGCTGAGCTGATAATCTAATTATCAGCGTCGAGATGCTCGAATATTTAAATTCGGGGGAGCTTATCAGTATTTTAATAGAAAAATAACACCCCTTCATAATACCTGACCATCCTACAAGTTGGGTTCAATTCAAGATATGATAAATTATAAAACAATATAATATGATACCAAATGAAAAAAAAAACATTTGACTGACTGTACGGAGATGTCGAAGACGCTATAGGATGAAAGTTAGGTGGCTGTCATCTGTTGATAATGGACCAAATATTGACAGTGATCGATAGCGACCGTTCTTGAAATATTACTTCGTAAAGTCCACGACCCATTCATCTAATGGGCTACTAATATAATATCAACGAGCACTTAGCAGATAACCTGAGAATATGGTAGCGAATAAAATGTGATATATGTAATATTATAATTTAAAGATGTTACATAGAATGGAATCGTCCAAACTATAACCTCTTTTAAGAACAAGAATAAAATATTTGGGCTAGGAAATAGTCTGATTATATCACTTGCCAGCCGAGCTATACGAAACCTCCAAAATATATATAATAAATAAATAAAATAATGATAATGGAGTTTCTCACATCGTTTGGCATTTCACATCCAAAAATAAATCGAAATTAGATATTACATTTTAATATCTTCGTTTGGTAAATTATTAAATTTAATAGCGATATTTTTTATCAGACAGGTACTGATTATTTATTAATCGAATGTTTGTAATTTGTGTTAGATCTTAAATGGCATCCCCATTGTCGAACAATGCGTCTTTTTCTGCACGGTCAAATCTTGTTTGAAAATGATATTTTATATTATAATAATTGGCCTGCCTACCCGATTCTTCTATGCGAACTTGTATACCGCCCTTTGTAAAGATACGGTTTTCTTTTTAGGATATCTCCGTAGCACATTATATCTGCTTTAAAAGTAATTGATTTCCTCCAATATACATGTTTTTGGAAATTATATTTTTCGAAGGCTTGCAAAGGAAATAAGAGATTTCAGAATTAAAGTACTATCGTATGCTTACTTTTTACCACAATAGGCCGTGAAAATATTGCAATCAAACATATTATTAATTAATTAATTAATTAAAATATCTAATATATAATTTATATTATGACATATTATTACTTTGTAATATATTTTTTTTATTTTTTCTTACTAGGTAAATGCCTATATCAAGGTATTACCTGGAAACATAAACTGAAAACAATAGGGATATCTGACAAAGAACTTGACTGGGTTTAAAGCTACATTGCTGGACACTCGCAATGTGTTAGGATGAGTGATGTGAGAAGTGAATATTTCGACGTATTCTATGGAGTACCACAAGGTACTACATTGGGACCTATGACTATATAGAAATGACAAACAAATATATTAACACGACTGTAACAAAATAATTTGATAAGTGTAAATATATTCTCAAATCGCTGGTTGTGTAAGAAGGCTAAAATCTAAGTGTGTAATAGTAACATGGACACAGAACGTGAAGCTACTATTTACTTCAAAGCACACACACACCCCAGTTTAAATGAATCTGATTTTCTTTTCGTATCCTACCCGCGTTTCTACAAAATAACAAAAGCCACAAATTGCATTCACAAATTTATTTTATACACACATACGCGCGCACGCACATTTTTTTTTATGAATAAGACGGTGTTAGATCATTCAATAAACTACCAGGTTAACAATGACGATTAAAAATAAAATAGTATGTGTGTGTGTTACATTACGCCCGTTAACAATAAAAAATCTATGTGGAAGTTGATTATTATGACCCCATACTGGCATCTACATTAAACAATGTATCCGCACGCATAACATGAAAACGCGTATATTAATAACAAGAAAATCAACGTGACAAATACAAAAATATGTGATTAATTGCATTTTAATGTATTGATCTATATTTTAAAAATATCCGTACTGGCATCTACATTCGACCGTGTTTCCGAAAGCCTATTAATTTATATAAGAAAGAATAGGCACCGGGAAACACTACGAGAAAATTTTGACATATCTTTGCGTTTCAAATCCCCTAGAACCCAAAATCACCCTCAATTTAAAAGTTTATATATCTATCATCTATATTATTGCCTTGTAGACACGATATCTGCCGCAATGTAATATCAATCACTTTCAAATTGATACATAAAATTTAAGGGCACAAAATCTCGGTCAAATTTGTTAATGGGCAAAAATCAAACCAGGCAGGCGGGAATGGAAAGTTTATTTCGAAAAAGCGTTTTTTTTATAACTTTTTTAGTAGGTTTATAAGATATCGAATTCTTTTTAAAGTTACGTTATTCCTCAGATATGTAACCTTTTTTAATAGCACCATCCATTGGTCCTAGGGGTGGGAACAAATGATTTTTCAAAATTTAAAAAATTATGTCTCATAAAAATCAAATCAGTCCAAAATGTTAATTCTAGGCATATAATTTCCCTACAACATTTGTTTAAATTAATTTTTGACATGTGCAATCCTTACGGCACAGTATAAAGAGGGATTCGGTATACGCACTCTCGCTGCGCAAGGGTATTACGACCTATTACGACCAATTTAAAAATACCTAATCTTAAAGAAATCATATACAGGCTGTCCCAAAATTATTCCCGAATATTTAAGTGGGTGTTTATGTTCCCTTTTACGAGTAAGATTTTTTTAAAAATTGTATTAAAGCTCTGATAAATTCCCTTTGCTCGCAGTAATACGGCGTCGCGAGCGGACGAACTAATGACAATAACGGTTTAATATTACGAAAAGTTTACATTTTTTCTGGAAAAAATGATGAATTTTGATATGACGTCAACACAAATCATGTTTGAAATCGCAGGGCCGATTAGCGGATTCTTTTATCGGGAATGATCTTAGTATATATAAAGCCAAAAAAAATATAGATGTGTAGAAACGTTAGGTTGTAGTAGGGTTTCGCGTGATGTTGTTTTATTTACCGTTTTGTTAGGACACGCACATTTCAACTGATAACTCCGCGAAAATGAGTTCACGGGAAACTTTTAAGCTGTAAAAACTCAAGTTGTTTCAAGTTTGAGAACCCCTGACGCTTTAAGCGTCGTATCCACCCCGGCCCTATTGGCGATCTTATTGCGGCAGACCGGAGCCTAAGTATGCTTTTAGCTGTGCCGGCTTTCGGTAATGGGACCTATGGCCAGTGGACCTATGTTAACTAAATGATCAGAATCCTCTTCGGATATTAATGAACCTCTATTGAGTCGGTAGACGGAGTACTTTACCCATAAATATGTAAGAATGAATTATTTTATCAAAATTTACCCAAATTTATATCCGCCTGACATGATAAAAAAAATTGTCTTCTTTTTATTTATAGGTAAAATTTTTTGACTTTCGATTTATTACTGGAACGGTGGGTAACGGTCATATTTTAATCGGAATCGAAAAAAATAATTTAAATTTTACATACTTCCATTCCATTCACATACACGTCTTAACCGCGATTCCTGGCCCTCACACTTTTTCCCATAAAGCCAGAGATAAATGCAGATTCGAACTCCGCGACCGCAAACTAACCACTAGACTAATAAGTACATTGATCAGTCTTGAGTATTTTAAATATTTTCTTATTATTCTTTTATAATCATACTTTTATATAAAAACATTTAACACTCGTATTTCAAGTTCATATATATACGAGTATGCTTCATATTATAACAAAATCTGATGGAAAAATATAATATGTAATATTATGTAAACAATTAATATGACATTAAGTATTTCGCAGCGATAAAATTTTCTTCAAAACAGATGTTTACTCTAGTTATTTACTATAGATAGACTATTGTAAAACTCTTAGATCATATATTGTAGTTTGCTAGTGTGCAGTTGATAGCATAAAATTGTGTTTTTTGTGTTATAAATAAGAAATGTAAAATGATTGTAATCAAATTATTTAAAAAAAAAAGAAAGAAAATAATTATGTTAAAAATAAAACTTTAGTGGTCCATGTGCACTTATTTTGCAACGCAGTCGAAAAAGAAGACGTTTCGAACATAAAAGAGCTTATAGAGCGTTAAATAGTTTAGCGGCGAAAAGCGGAAATTCTTCTCTGCCTTTTCTTTGCTTTTTCCCGCCCCGGAAAAGAAAGTTTGAATGACGAATGAAGGCGACGCGGCGGTAGAAAGTTTTAGGAAATTTATAACGTACGAATATTTTCCACGTTCCTCACAAACATCGGTGATGTAATTATTGAATAAAAATTTAAGAATGAATGTAAATAAAATACCTATGTACAAGTGAATACAATAAGAATGGATGATATATCCTTCACGCGAAGAAATGCGATCGTTGAGTAGGACACAAAAGGTGGCCTAGGTCAATTCTTAAAAAAAATATCCGTGTCGTACATGAGACAACATATTTGCTGAAGCTTTTTTGCGCATCGTTAAGCAGAGCATTGATGTTGATGGTATAAGAATGGTCCACTCATTCCTCAAAGGCTATATCTAGTATTTGCAGACGGAAGTTAATATCGAACATCCAATACGAAGCCTTCATACATCTTGCTACAAAAGATCTCGAATTTCTGCAAATCACTTGGAAAGAAAATACAACGGAAACTGAAATGTATGACGCTTCGACGCTCTCCTAAGTTATACAATAAGAAAAACGAATGGCTATTGTACCTAAAGCTATCATTTAATATCAAATGCTTTTATACAATGTTTAGTAGTAATAAATTATTTAACCAGTCGTATTGGTAAATTATGTAACAGACCTGAAGACCTACAGGCGTCTCCCAGACTGCTCGTGCCTGTCTGTGGTTTAAACTTATGATCGGTTCGGTTGAGTAGATTAAAATAAATGGTATAATGACATTCTTTCAGCATAAATGTTAACGCCATTTCAGTTTTTGATAGTAAATTTTGAGGCGCGGCTAGTAATAAATAAACCCCCTCCCCTCCCTTACTATTTATTGAATTTGTGATTTATCTAACTTCTCTCAAATTGAATTTTTTTCATTAACTTTGTAAAAGTTTCGCAACGCTGTATTATACCAATACAATACCAACAACAATACAAATACTATACGAATGCACAAACCTCGGACAAAATTACTAGTTTATTTCCGTATTAAATCAGGTTTTTTTTATTTTTTCAAAATATATAAATAAGCAAAATTTAAATTGGTGTATTTCATGTTTTTTTTGTAGTATTTTTTTTTAATTTATTATCGTTTTTGTTCTTCTATTTATATTAATTTTTCTATTTATTTTAATTTTTTAAATATATTTTAATATTATTCTTTTTTACATCATTACCTGTATTATATACAATTTCTGTTGTGTAACCACAATATTTAAATAAATATATAAATAAAAAAACACGGATATAATATTAAATTTTATATTTTAATTACATTCATTTACATATTTCCATTTGCGCTCATAGATGAGTATAATATATTAAATCTAACTGGCCACTAATAAATAAACCGTTCCAATAGCTGAATATGTTTAAAATTCGAATGTGAGGGGTATATCATATTATTGTCAAATATCATACCAAAAAAATGTTGACTTTAATGTTAAATATCTATATTATCTGACCAGCTTTCTATGTGATCTATGGTGGTTTTTCTTGAGTATCAATCTACAAACAAAAATTCAACTCTTTCGCATTTGTTTATATCGAGTTAAAAGTTGCAACGGACGGACGGTCAAAGGACGGAGATAGTTGCTTCTCATACACGAATGTATGTATCGGAAATAAAAAATAGCAATTAGAATCCTTGGAAACTACATACATATATCATCCTGATGTAGACCAACTAGGAAAATAATCGTCCGAAAAGATTACATCGACGGAGCTGAGCATTGTTTGCTGTTTAATCAACCGGGCTCGACGTTTGATTTAACAAAATTATATTAATATATTAACTAATGTGAAATATACATAAATATTATCACAAATAAATTACAACATTCATATTTAATATTTATTAATCATTTATATGTAGGTAAATTTTAATTGTCTGATTGAATTCTAATTCTGATTATTAAGGTTGATTTTCAAATCATTTCTAACTGAATTTTAGATATAGATATAAATACTATTTATATATTGTATGAACGTAAATATGTATTATTATATTTTTGTTATTTCGAAAGCAATTTTG
Organism: Neomicropteryx cornuta; assembly: GCA_020383195.1. Classification (NCBI taxonomy): domain Eukaryota; kingdom Metazoa; phylum Arthropoda; class Insecta; order Lepidoptera; family Micropterigidae; genus Neomicropteryx; species Neomicropteryx cornuta. The sequence continues at coordinate 43,071,460 of JAHKQU010000018.1, forward strand.
TTTTTTTGTCTTTTGAATTGACTAAGGATTTTATGCAAAATATGAATGCGACTATCTCATTCGAAGGTTTTTTGAACAAACTTCTGGTTTAACCATAAGAAGTGATTAAATGGTGAAAACGTCTTTTTATTTCGATTAATTACTGACTTACTTAATCGTATTATCAATTCAATTTTAATGGTTGTTATTGATATTAATAGCCATACATACGTTTCTAACCATCAACGGCATTAACTATTTATTATTACGTGAAATGTGAAGTTTGCCAATGGCCATTAGTCTCCGTCGAGTGTGCGGCGTGCAAATTGGGTCGCTATTTTTACAATTTCCCTCTCGTCGTCTTAAGACGCCGACGGGTTGTTTTCTTTGTGTAACGCAACGATTTTCAGGCGAAATGTAAAAATCTTCCGGGAAGCGGCGAGAGGGTCCTCGTCGCTCGCTCGCTCGGCAAGGGCGCTACGGCCAATATTGAAACCTTTAATTGATAAAGTGCGACCGCAAGTGGAAATGACTCCGGCCGGAGGGGAATTAATTCGATTTGCAGCAGCCGCAAGACCGCCCCGAGAAGGGGCGCGACCCAAAGCCATCAATATACGAATGTAGACGTTTACAAGCCGTTGAAAAATGTAGTTATGTGCAGAGAGATCCAAATAACTTCTCCCTGTTGAGTGTAGTGGTGTATATCGGGTGGACGCAGACCGTTTGACATAATAGTCTGTCAGTCCGCGGGAAAGGGACGCCTATTGTTATATCCGAAACTATCACACGTATATACCACTACACTCAACGGTGAGAAATTATCTGGATATCTCTTTACATGCCTTCTGTATTTGTGCAACAAACAAAATTGTTTTTTTTTTATTTGTTGACAATAATTACTACTCGTGTAACAAGGTTACAGATTCGTGTACATATAAAAAATTGTTTTGTATCAGTGAGCGTTTGGTACCATTGCAACCTCTGTTCACTGCCTTCTTTGCTAGATTTAATATCTGTTCTATAGAAGGCAGTTTCATTTGTTCCTATTTTAAATACACGAGCATTCAATTTAAAAAAATATGAACTATCCGATATAATAATAATATATTAAAAATTTTCAGTTTAAGAAACATATAAATTAAGTATATTAATTGGTACAATCTACGTAAGTGTATTTATATTATATTCGTCTTTTTTAATTGCATTTATTATAAGGGTGTCATGTCATGAAGCAGAAAATATAGCTAGTAATAATATTCTTATTTAAATTCCTAATACATTTTTTATAATCGGTATATATCACTGGGTAATGCGCTTTTGCGCTTGGTTTTTTATGTATTCATAAATTCCGTTACACTAGTTCACAATTAGTAGTAAGCTGCACACAGAAATTTATTTTTAATGGTAGAAAAGCGGGGAAGCATTCTTATGTTGTAGTTTTTTCGATGTGAAATTTGTCTATGATAGGTTATTTCCTTTAGTTTAATTATTTTCACTTGCATTTCAGTTTTAAAATTCAAAAAACAGATAAGAAACGTATTTATCGAAAGTTTGAAAAGGCTCTTTATAAAAGGACACTCATTAGTAATTTGATTTTTCAAATTGAATTTATATTGGAAATAGGCAAAATAGAACGAAAATTCATTTCCGTTCTATTAAAGTAGGATAAAATGTTTTAGGAACTAGTAAAGTCAGCTATAAGTTTGGTCTTGCGAAACGCTAAAATATTGTCTTTTGATTGTTGCAAAATGTAAACGAGATCTTGGTTCGAACCGGAATCTGGTTGAACTGGAGAAGGCATTATTAATGTTTTTAACGAGGCCTGGGAGGGTCTCGAGTTTGGATAGACTGCAATTTCAGTCTTAGCAGAGCGCACAGAGGTACTGGTGAAACTGTTCAGAGGCACAGATTGGCAAAATCGGAAAAAGTTACAAAGACGGAGGAAAAGAAAATTAACAAGTATCCGATCTTTTGTTGTTTCAAAACACATGTCAGGAATCAGGAATATATAATTAATGAAATTGTAAATATATAGTTTGAGATACATAAAACTTCTACAATTCTCGTATCTGACCTACCTAACCTAACTGTAAATCTAAGTCTTTTATATTTATATTTTTTTACTGTTATAATACTTTACTTTACACGTTTAACGTTTTTAACGGGTTTAACGTGAATGTCCAAGTACGTGACCTACGAAAAAAAATCTCGTAAATAAATAATTCCTCTCCCGTTCTAAAAACAAATATTGAAGCCGGCTTGCCGTGAAAATAGTAACCGGTGGTAAGCTCCATTTTCGGACGGCGGACACGTCCTCAATTATTTTGCAAGTACCATTTTCCTTCGTTATCGAAAAATGTTTTTTTCAGGTGTTGGGATGCACGGTAACTAAATACACCGTTGGGTTAGACTGAAAATTAATGTATGTTAGTTTAGTATCGCAACGTGTTCAGAGTAAATACATAATTTGAAAATGGATAAACATAATTTATAAACCCTACTCTTATTTTTATCTAACCATCGTTCGACATTATACCATAAAATATATTCACGTCCGACAGCAAATGTTGATAGTTTTCTGGCAAAATTTGCCATTAAAATGAGCACGCAACCGCACCGCACTTTTGGGAATATTTTTTAAGCTACTAAACATATTCCGTATGCATCTACGTATCCATCTAAGAACTTGCGACAGACAAATTTGCATGAATAGTTATATGAGAACCTTGACAGTACCAATAACGAAATGGCCATAAGATGTGGTACTGCCAAATAACCAGACAAAATTAATCATATTTATTTTGACAATATTGAAACGTATTAAAACCATTCAACAAAGCGTAAATCCAGGCCAAATCGCCATTAAAAATAATTAATTTTCATAAATTAAAATTTTAATCTTCTAGTCACTATACTCACTCTAGTATTTATACTCACTCTACTCCCTAATGGTGGGTTAAACATTCACGACCTCAATTATTATTTAATTACAATTACACGCATACTGATACGGATAACAATTGTATTATTTACTATTATTACCCTAGAATTATTTCTGTTAAATAAACAATTTACTACTAATATATACATAGATACAAAACAAAATAAATACCCAACTAAAAGCTATAAGAACAATGTAATTCATATAAAAGTGGTTTGATATAATTATGGAAGATTTGTTACTCGTACCTTAAACATCGCAGAATAGATACTAAACACAAAATTTGGTATATCTTTAAGCCATTTATAGAAGCGAACTAAAATCACTTCGTTTGCCTTAATCGAAGCTTTAATTTACTTTAAACAAGTTTTAGGTTAAATTTAAATAATCCTTTAAAAATAACATCGTAATATTCTTGTGCATGAAAGAAATTACATTTTCGGATCGCTTTTGTTTAAGGAAATTTTAATTCGTCACAAATATACCGTTAGTCGGGTGACGAACGGTATAAAGCCCTATGCGCGATTCGAATTGCTAATATGATACAAACGTAACAAAATCATAACGCCAAGATCGGGAGATGAAAATCAATTTGCAAAATGCTTCAATCCTTTGTGAAAAGCCTTTGGCAACGTAGCTGACCAATCAAAGAACGGGCGAATGACGGGGTAGGGAGGCAGGAAGTAGGTAATTTCCAGAACGGCTTTACAGGAGTACAGCAATACGTCATCCCAGGATACAATTTTCCGGAGGATTATGGCAAATCTCGAAGGAAGTAGATACTGACTCGTACAAAATATTACCACCGGAGAAATGAGGCCATTTTGGACACATACGTGTAAAAACTTTAAAAGAAAACAAGCTTGTTGTACCTACTTGGAATCGAATAATGTTTGGGCAGTTTTATTTGCACGACAAGTATGTAATAACTAACTGTTCAACTGCGGCACCGTATGTCTCGCGCCACCGGCACTCTAGATGAGTATCTTCACTTCTTTTGTTTTGTTTTTTCATGTTTTTTGTTTTTCTTTTTGTTGTTATTAATATCACTAGAAAAAACAATCTTTTTTCATTAGTCATTTTAAGTAGCTCTTTTCATAAAGCTGTGTCTAATAACTGGACCTTTATTTATGAAAAGCTACCTAAGAAAAAATATTGGTATTTACAAGTCAATTCATATTTTCAAATGGCTTAATTATTGACATCATTCGACTGTAAAAAAACACACAAAATTTCGGTGCTATTGTTTTTTTTTTTTAATTTATTTTGTGATTGTAATACTTAGGCCTTAATAGAACTCCCTTATTCAGTACGATAAACATAGTCGTATGGTTAGTAGAATGCGCAATAGAAATGATCTCACTGATCGGTCAAAAGTCTTTGACGCCGTTCACAGAACAGATACAGACCTAGTATGTATAATAAACTTTTAGATTTATCTGGCGAAAGTAAAAAAAACACATTTTTTATATTAATGTATTAAAAACATTTACGTTGTAAAAATTGGCGATATTTGTAGGTACAGTACAATTTTCTATTATTATAACATAAAATCGAGTGATCAAATTTAACATGGATATGGCGATTATCGCCTAATGCCAAAGCTATAAAATTAACTAACGAATATACTGGCTACTTATCATCATTATTATATGTGATGTAATCGAGAAGGAAGAATACCTTACAACACACCACACACTAAACACAATACCCCATTTTATCAACCCACATAAATACACTCTAGACACCCTTATTCACAACAATCATCCACAGCACACACCACAAAAGTTGTATGTAGTTTGTAGACTATTTTATATTATGACATTATATGACATTTTATATTATTAGATTATATAATATTATTTATTTATTGATGTGAGGTAACTTGACGATCTTCAATAGCGCGAAACTATACAGGACTAAGGCAGCTCATGATGTTCACGAAATAAAACGCCTAATTTTGTTGTACCCCTTTTTTGTACTCACAACAAGACTTCAAAAAAAGATATAAAATGAAGTAAAAAGAAAATCTAAACGTTGTGTGCTTTTACTATATTTTTTTCAGACTCCCTTCTTTTATTTTATACTTGATAGATTTTCAAAGAATTATATTTTTATTGAAATATGAATTTATAAACAAAAATATAATTCTTCTAATGCCAAGTTAAAACATTAAAAGGATTTTAGAATAGAAGCCAAATCTTTAAACATATAACTATTACAGCTAATGTAACTATATTTATGTGTAACACTATGTACATGTGTATTTATGTGTGCACTGACAGAGATACCCTAGAACCACAAAGTTTACCTTAGAACAGGTGTTCACACCTAGTTAGGTAGACACAGTAACCTCTTTCTCAATGACCGTAGTATACTGAGTTTAAGTAATACGCCTATAACTCTATGCTGATACTACAGTTAGTTAAATTTTTGGGATGTAATATTGTATATAAAAAAAAAAATTGTTTAAATTGTGGTGTAGGATTATTGTATTTTTTTTTAGAGAAAATAAATAACATATTTATTTAGCATATTATAAGTAACTAAATAAATATTTATGCAATTGTCATAAAGGCATGTTCATTGATCAAAATATGATAATTTAAATAGAAATAATTTTGTTGAGTTATTATGTTAGAATGCGTTATATACTCGTATATGATTGTTACACAATAGCAACCGAGTAACCAGAATTTCAGAGAGAAAACCGAAGCTCCTATACGCAAGCGTGCTTTTTGCTTCATCGAATGTGAGACGGTTGGCTCGAAGGGCCTAGGGCTGGGTAGCCACGCGGACTCATTTCGAGTGGAGTAGAGACGCCTGCGAGGCCTAAACGTTTAAACGGTTTTAATATAAATAAATAAGATGAACCTTTACACGGTTAGTATATTCGGGTGAAGGGGTGACGGCAGTCGCCTTCGTTAGGTGTGGTTGTTGACCACCATTGTATAAACAGGACTAATACATAATGTAGAAGCGTGCATGTTTCCAAAAGCGCGTTCAATTCAGTTAAGTTAAAAAAAAATGCGGCTCAGTTAGATCTTGCCAATGCCTTCGATACCATTTCTAACAAGGTATTTGCAAAAAAGTTTGGAAATAATGCGACAACATTCCGGTGGTGTAAAAATATTTTTTTTTACAAATAAAACAACCATTTGGCGACGTTTTAAGTGACCGACTAAAAAAAATACCTTTAGAAAAATATCCTTTGCGCAATGTACAGAACGGCGTTCGGCCCTTAGCTTTCTCTTCCACAATGAGTCTCTAAGCCATAGCGCAAATTAAATACCTTAAAATTTACTCTATACAATTGATTGATGTCTACTGTACCTCATTATTGATTATTTCTGTATTTGTGACAAATCGAAAAACAAATGAGACAGCTTTTCCTATTTTCAACATTCAAATTTATAATTTGTTTTTCCCTCTTAATTTGTGTGGAATTAAACATAAACAAAAAAAAAATCACTCCAGATTGACAGATACATTTAAAAATATTTCGCGCACGCGCCTTTTTAATTAAGAAGAACTACGTTGATTAAATTTAAATAAATTGATTAAATTAATGTAAAAGTAAGTTGATTTAAGTTGTCAAATTATATTTTTAAATTATCACCCCATGCTGGCATCTATCTACATGCAACAATGTTTCAGCACGCCTATTTATTTAAATAAGAAGTAACGCAACGACGCGGCGCATCGCAATGAATTACCGAATTATGAATTGCCTGATTATGAATTAAATTATGAATTATGAATTGATGAATTGGCCTGTCGCCGAATTTACAAACACCGTGTCGCATTAGGTTCGTTCACTGCCCGGAAAAAGTGCGAGGTGCGCCCAAAAGAAATTTTACTTGAACTAGGATTGGACCACGATATTATTACCAGCTCTGAAGAGCGAAACTAATCTCTTATACCAGGCCTGCAAGCTGAATACCTCACACAATAACATTATGTCTACGTAAAACCAAATATTATAAACATCAGAACCAACCAACTATAATAATCGCTATAATAACGCCTCACCCTACCAAAACAAAAGTCTCGGGCGCGTTGCAAGGTGGGTCATGTCGAGAGCTTGGCCAAGTATGCGCTATTGTTGGACTTAATGTGCCTTTTAAGCCTTACACACACGTTACTAAAAATAAATATATAATTATCATCATCTGCGAATTTTGATGGTCTGCACCAAAATGTTATAAAATGGTAATAAAAATATTTAAAAATAAATACAGGTCTCTAAGAAAAAACACTACAAACAAAATCAGATTAGCAAAATTTAATTATTGACAAAATAAGATTACGAACGCTGACGGCAATATGAAACTAATTTGGAAATGCATAAATAACATTTTAGGCAAATCTAAATCAAGCGTTGATGACGTCATTACGAAATATATGAAAAATGATAATAATAATGTAGAAGAAATCGTCGATAATTTGCTTCACAGACGATGTTCAAAAATTACGTCATGTTTGTGATCGAAATCTATTTCATGAATTCCATAGAGCGACACTACCACCGTCTGCTGTGTGTGACAGAAGCAGTAGAGTCTCGCCCCCCGCTTCCGCGCCCTCCTCTCAACCGCAATCGATGTACTCCAGTAAAGCGACACGGATCCAGCAATACTCAACTCATCAATGCAATCGATGTCAATAAATCGCCCGGGTACGACAATTTACGTGCACGAGATATAAAATCATTTAAAACTAACTTTACCGAATTCATTACTCGTTTAATTAATATATCAATGGAATACGGTACTTATCCTTCTTCTTTAGAAATATCGATATTGAGACCTTAAATATAAACAGAACAAACACAACGACATCAATAATTATCGTCCGATTGCCATTCTTCCTTGCATAAATAAAATAATTGAACGCTTTATTATTAATCAAGTATCAGATTACTTTAAAAACTATAACGTTCGGTATAATTCAATATGGGTTTATTAAAGGCAAAAGTTCCACAAAATTACTAAATAACTTTTTCGAAATCGTTAATCGGAGCCTCAACGACAAAATTACCTAGACTTTATGTAATATAGGTATTAGAGGTAAACTAAATGAGTGGTTTATTGATTATCTAAGTGACAGATTTATGACCGTGAAAGTAAATAACTGTTTTAATGATCTCGTATTAAGCGAATATGGTGTTCCTCAGGGGTCAAAGATCGAACCGACAGCTTTCAACGCGTATTGCTATGATCTTGGAAGTGTCATAAAATTCTGCCATTGTCTCCAGTACGTAGACGATACTGCGCTTGTAGTGACCGAATCGACCGTTGAGGAATGCCTAGATAAGCTTCAAAAAGATTTCAATAACCTCCAGCGTTGGTCCCATGATAAAGGACTAATACTTAATGCCTCAAAAACTAAATTAATTCATATCCGTTCGAAACATACTCCCCTTATAAATGTACCATTAAAAAGCCACTCCCTGAACTGTCTACATAACATTGCCATGTCTGATTTAGCCAATAGCAATTGTGACTCCAAAGAGGTGGTTGATACCTAACCTAACCTAACCTAGTATGTAGTAAACTACGTGTATGTTTGCAAAAATTTCACCATCTTAAGCACCATTTAAATTTTATTACTTTGTTACAACAGTTTACAAAGCGCTGGTGAAATCCATTATCGGTTATGGACTGATAGTTTACAGCAGAGGGTATAAAACTTACCTAAGTAAAATACAGTTTTGTATACTTAAAACAATTGTACCCAATAAAGTAAAAACGATATTGGAGGGCTCTTTGAATTCTGCAAGGTGTTCACGGTATCTCAAATGTTTAATTATAAAATATTTATATATATTAAAATATTATAAAATATAGAGTATTTCTCACGTGAAGAATTCAAAAAGTCTTTTTCACATAAGTACTCGACAAGGTAATTAGCATCACATATACTAATTATACCGAAATTTAAAAATGTATATGGAGAAAGACAAATTAAAGTTGTACTGGCATGATTATTTAATAAGGTACCTTTAGAAATTAGGAAATTAAAAAAAAATAGTTATGTAAAAAAAATCTAAAATTATACTTATATTCTTCAAGTCATTCTTCTTGCTAATGTAATGTTTTAACAATAGGTTAAGGAGTGTGTAATAAAAAAAAAAAATTAAGTATCATGTTGCTAGATAATGGTAGACGAGTCGGCAGGCTCTTTCAGGACATATAAACGTCTTACCTTAAATATGTGAAATAAAGGTCGCGATAGCGACATTGAATTTGAATTTGAAATTTGATGTGATATAATATATTGATATTATGTATATTTATAGATTTTTTTCCCTTTAAAAAAAACGATGAATAAGCACTATATTAAAAATATATATATATAAAAATATTAAAAAAAAATATTTCTACATCGTGCATAGATTTGATAATGCAATAAAATATATATAATTACAAAATAAACGCATACACGATTAACTAAATACCACTGACCAAACTTTATTATACATAACTTTATTATTTTAAGCTTCATGTTTAAATTTATTTAAAATAGCATTTTTAATAAATCGGACTTAAAATGTAATGTCTCTTTTTTTAGTTGAGCGTTCTGTTTCATAAACACTACTTTATAGAGTAATAGTTTAAAAATTAAATACTAATAAAGCAATTTATAGAGATATTTTTTATTTTATTCTACGGCGACTATGAACAACCAGCTTTACAAAGCACTCTGGCCGGTAACGCGTGAAATATGTCTCTTTTTTTATTTGTATCATATTGTCCCCTTCAGCGCGTTTTACTGCTTATGACAATAAATCATTTCACTTTTATTTATTTTTTAAAATAAAAACCTGAGGTCACTTTTTGAGGGTTAAGCACAGTCATCGCTCGTCATAAGCTGTAGAGAGCAAACGCTTACCTTATATATATGACTAAATAAATAGTTAAAGTTGTGCATTTATTCATACAAAATATTTAATTTTCTATGCTGTTTATAGTACCATCAATTTAAATTTTTATTTGGTTTTTTTTTTATTATTATTTTTGAGGTATGTGTAAATACTGTTATGCGATAATTATGTATACAAAATAATTAACTTTATTAATTTTATTAACATTATTATTAAATACTAAAAACAGATATTTGCTCCGGGTTGGCAGCTAGGCCTTGCGGGCGGGTCAATTTCGAAATTTAACCCATAAAGGAGTAAAATGTACAAATTTAAATATTTATTCGATTTTAAATATTCTGTCAAGTCGATGCTAGTTATTTTCAGTGACTGTCCTTGAGATTTATTAATACGCATCCTATGCCCAAATAATATTCAAATTTAAATATCGTAACATACTATTTTTGATCATGCTAATGTCGACCTTAAATCCTTCGAATTCCGAATTAGAAAGATCAAAACTAAAGGGTCTAAATTATGTAACTTTTATTTATCTCTAAAATTAGAATAAAATTTAATACTATTATTTTGTCTATTATTCGAGTAAATCACATTCTGCATTATCGAATGCGAAGAGAAAAATAAATGTGAACTCAATTTTTTTAATTCAAAAACGAAAATCAATTTTAAAAATCAGCCCGCGAGAAGTTCACAATAAGTGTTCAATGTAGTAATGCTATAAACTACTCGTCTAAATACTTAGTGGTTGAGTAGTGGTGCATCACCAAAAATGTGGATTTTTGAAGAATTTTCAATGTACGAGTATATTCGTGGCAAAGCACACCTTGAGAGGAACTGCATTCTCACTCTAACGGCAATTCCGATGTTATTAGTGGTATTCTTGGGATGAAATCTATCTCACCCCGAACATACGCATTAGTGACTACTAAGTTTTTATGCTGAGCCTTTTAAGAGACTTTTAGTATTAGTAGTCTATTGCGCAATTTAGCCCGATCCAGATTCTTAGTGACATTACGGGATACTCCGATTTAAGGAATGAGTTTATGTGATGGAAGACAGAAAATGATAAAATACGCATATCTTTATTTTTGAAAAATAACCTAAATAACAAATTTTAAGACCTATAACAACTATTGTTTCTGAAATTTAGGTAGTCTATTTAAGTAACATTCCTCTATTTTTTGACTGGATTTTCAAAAATTGGCAAAACACATCTTTCTTTATTTTTCAAGAAGAATCCACATACGCATTATTAACACCTTTTGTCTGGGGTTAAATAGCTATTATATTATGTAAAAAAAATATTTGTTTTTATATTAACGCAGTAAAATTATTTTTTTTGCTTTTATGTCCCCTCACTACTATGTAAATCTCCAGGTTTTTTACAAATAATTTACCTAAATAAATAAATAACGGTTCATATTTAAATAAGATATTTGTGCTAATTCCCTTTACCTAGAAAATGCCCCCATCGATGTTTACACATCGAGAAATGCTTGACTGCTATTAGTCATTGTGTTTTTTAAATCACTGGCCGTTTAAGGTTCGCCTTAAGGTCTGGTTTCCGGGTTGAAAGTCCCCTTTTCACCTTAGCACCTGCCTCCGACGCCTATTGTTTCGAATATAATGCCCGCGCTTAAATTACTCATACGCACATTCATTCCGCACACACTCGCAATATTAGTTTCTTTGAACTCTTTCAGAAATACAGCATTTTCTTATATCTACAAAAATCTGCTTGAATTATCGAGTAATAAACTACGAGTTTGTAATATTAACAAACAGATTTACATAATTCGAAAAATATGTTGCCAATTACAGAAAACACAGCAAAAAACGAATATAGACAACACCTTTAAATACGATGCATCAAAACGATTTAGCAACGTAAATTGACTCATATAATTCATTCATATTATGATTTTTTTAAATAATTTTAAAAAACATACGCCAAATTACATAAAAGAATTTAATTCCACAGTTTAAGTCAGTTATAAAATGTTATATTAGATAATTTATTCTTGGTTTTGGTTTTTAAAACACATTCGTTCGTTATAAAAATATAAGCACTACTTTTATAACGAACTTTCTAATTTTTTAGTAGAAATATATTTTAGTTTTATAAATTGGTAACTATTCATTGCTTATATCCATGTATGTTTTTTTGAACTTTATGTAAATTTATAAAAGACTTGATACCTAAATAAAACATCTCCTCACAATTACACTTTGACGAGATTATTTTAAGTGTACGGAATTAGTAGGGATTTTCACTCTTAAACGTTTTCAATGAAATATGCTACTAGGAATACGATTAAAAATTATTTACGTGCTATTTAAAGAGTTATTGGATACGTGATTTTAGTATGGAATAGCGACAAACATCACTGCTACGGACTGAAGCCGCTGTCAGTCCATCTCTACGGGAATGACGATCATGATCGATCTAGTCGGCAGATAACAAATTCTCGAGGTGGTTACAGAGAGGGATGCAATATACAGATTAGTTGAAGTAAGAAATAAACAAAATATAGGGGTGTCACAATTAAGGTTGCATATCTTACGAAGACTACGTAGGTATTTGCATTAGGCCAATAGAATGAGTTTAAATAGGGAAATAATGGTTTTTTTCAACTGAAGTCATAGGTGGAGCTAAACATTCAAAATACAAAGTCCTAAAAGTAGCATATTTTTAAGTTTCTGTATGAGGAACAACGTCGAAAGCTTTCGTGAAGTCTGAAAACATAGTACGAACCCAAAATTCGGGATTTACCGTTATCTACAGCTTGAGAGAAAGCAGTAGGGCATAAAAAAATGTTTGCAAAGGCCATATTTCTTCTCACGAAAGAAGCCAGATGATTCAAGAATAGTGAATTAAGCGAATAACTAACTGTTCCATGATTTTGCAGATTATGCAAGTGTAGTTTATAGGCCGGTTGTTGAAAGGATCACTTCTAGAATCATTTTTAAAATATGGGAACTACTGTAACCATTAGTCATTCATCTCACAAAATATTGGACGAAATACAGATATTTATTAAAAAGAACATTTAGACATTTTAACAGAGAAATCAGCCAACTTAACATCTGGATTGTAACTCCGTCAGAGCCGGCAGAAAAATTGTACTTTTTAACACTCTAAGGAAATTGAACTCTGAGAAACTGAATAAAGTATATTTATAGATTGAAAATACATAATAAGAGGAAAGGAAAAAGAGGAGACTGGGTCAGCGATGAATCCTTTAAGGAGTCCGCAAGTAATTAAGCTTTTTCCTTATCACTTTGCGTTAAGACTCTAGAGATACCAAAAAACAATACTACGATCATTGCCTTTTTTGAGTATATATGTTTAAAAAAAACTTATCTGTTTGATTTATCTTTGCCATTAAGGATATTTTCTAGATAAGTCCTATATACCTTTTGTTGTTCTGTACGCAGATTATTTGCATCCTGATGGAAAATCTCTTTATGATCTGATATAGATTATTTTTGAAATAAAATGTTCTAAATTTAACTTTAATTTACTAATAAAAACTGAACTGTAACGGAATTCGGAATAAGTGATCCGGGATTACATCTACATTTTTTTTTTAAATTTAAATTTACTTAATTTTAGGCAAAAATTTGGTTTTTTTATAGATTGATACAAATTATACTGATTTTCTTTTTTGCCTGGGGCAGCTCTATATTAAATCATTGGAATATGTATTTGACACCGCTGGTATTCAAAGCTAGGTATATAATGATATGTATTTTGATAAAATATCAGAAACATCCACCCTAACTTCCGCGCAAGAAATCTCCTTTGAAATGTTTTTTTTTTGTGTTATTGTTATTTTATTTTTTGGTTTATACATAGGCTAAACTATTTATTTATTTATTTATTAAAAGAGTAAAGACTAAGAGTATTATGTATAATTCCGGTATTTCGGTATTTCTTTCTAGAAGTTGGGTAATGGTTGGGGGTTTCTCTTAATGGTTTAAATTAAAATATCTAATAAGAAAAAGAAAAAAATAGAACATTAAGAACTCGTTTGTAATTGCAATAGCCACTTTCGATATTTGGCCTTAAATGACGCGGAGCTAGATTTAGGCAGTAATGGCGGTAGCAAATCTTTCCATAATTTTGAGGCGGCGAATTTAAAGGACCCTCTAAAGTAAGAACGTTTATAGTTTTATAGAAACAACTAGACTACCACTTGAAAAAAATAATAATATTATTGTATTTCATTACTTCATCAAGACAAAATATGTAATTATAATGTATTGTGTTTAAAGTGTGGCGTATTTGATTTCATCCGTCCTTAATCGTAACGCAAAACAAAAGTTTAGTGTCAAGCAAAATCCCTAAATTGGATTTGGAAATATAATCATTAGAGGGCTCTGTAGAAGATTGGGTTTTATTTGCACATTTCCTTAATAATACTGCTCAAAACTCATTTGCTGTGCGCGTTAAAGGGCCAAAGTTTAAATTAACATATTTAACCCAAATAGAAAGGCTGAAGGTGTTACACAACAACCCTTATTACATGGCATAAAATATCGGATATCGCTAATGATATAAGATATTATACATATTATTTTAAATTGTGACAGTCAAGTTTATAATTAATAATTCCTACAATTTAGTTCCTTGAATTCACGAAAGAATCAATGTTTATGAACGTAATAAAATATATATTTTTTTGTAATAACCTTAATAAAAACAATAATAAATAATAAATAATAGACATAGTCTACAATAAAGAAGGCAGGGCACAAAATGTAGCAGTGCTAATCGCTCCATGTGCATTTATTCATTTGTAACTGTGATTTGTACTACTACAATTATATTTCTTTGTCAAATTAATTATGTTACAATAAATAAATAAATAAATGACAGGGAGAATCGATTTATTTATACCTACATACATAGAATTAAACATAAACGAAATATAATGCTAACTTTCCTAATTATGCCTGTTGTTCCGGCGAATTGCGTACCGCAGAGTCAATAAATGTTGTATTAACTTATAAGATAAATTGTAACTAACTCGACTCTATTTTATATATATATACACTAGATTATATTTGATTACGACAACAATGGATGTAACATTTTAACTATATTGTAAACTAAAAATCCGATTTGCGTTATCCGAAATATGTTCATTTAAAATTTATAATAAATCTTCTATATTATTGTATTGTTATGTTTTTTAATGTTATTGTTATTTAATTTTGTTTGTGCTTATTGATTGTTTGTATCCTTCCAAATTTGCTGTAAGAGACAAACTAAAAAATGGTCAAATGCAGTCTTGAAGTAAACTAATAAAAGTTTTGGGCTTTAAAATCTATCTTAAGTTTAGACGTATTGAAGTTGCATAATATAGTGGCATTCTGCAGCCTTTTTTTTATTTTTTTCAGAATCATCCTAAAAAAATTGCCTACTTTATGCAAAAAAAAAAAGAGAGAAATCGCTGAAGCTAATAAAATGTTTTTGCTACCCTACACCATGCGTCAATTAATTAAACTAAAATTGAACCGCCCTTGACGAATTCCCTATCATTTACGATAATGAGTAAGCATCATTAAAAAAAATAGAACAAAATACACACGTCAAATTCAGTAGCACTTCTTTTTATTGAAGTTATTTATGCGTTTATTTATTTCGTGAATTTTAGTGTTTATGTTATTATTTATTCGTATATTTAAGTATTTTAGTAATCGCTGTCCAAATGTGTTGTTCACTTTTGGCACTAAAGGTAGATGAATTTATTTATTCTTTCAAAATACGAATTATTTTATTAGTTACTACAAACGAATATTTAGCAATAAATACTTACGTGGATGTATTTATAATAAATATAGGCGTCCTGGCACATTTGACTGAATGGATTTGGCATGACTGGTAGGTCTTGGAATGCAAGAAGGTGGAATGCGAAGCAATCCGGCGGTGGTCAAGCGAACCGGAAATAAGCTCACGTTTTGGCGGACAAAAAGGTAGTTAAACAGGATCGACGTGACGCACAGGAAGACCTTTTGCGAACTCAGGAGGCCTGGATATAAACCACTGCAAGAGGGCGAGCCCAAAGGTTTTAAGTCATTTTTTAGGCGATACAATTTAAAGTAGTGGAATTACGCAGTACTCAATGGTAACCTTTATTTATTTATTTATAATGTTTAAGTAAAAATTTTCTTTGTTTTCATCCACATAGATAAATCAATTTTGAATACAATTATTATTATTAATTACTACTTTAAATACAATTATAACTCTTAATGGAAATAGAACATTCAAATAATCGTCATTAAAAAAAGTGTTTAATAATCACTTGAAATTTCACATTTGAAAAAGGGAATATTCTTGCTTTTTTTTTAAATTTGTGCTCACATGAAAAACTACTTATATGAGGCGTTTTGATGGTATCATTAATTGGCACCTATCAAATTGCCAAATCAAAGAAAAACAATATCAATTGCCCAACGCGAAAGAAAATGATCCTAAGATGTAAATAACAAATATAACAGCAAAACCCAGTCGATAAAATATTAAAAAACATAACATGTCTCGTGATCCATTTTAATGAAAACCTTACTTAAACACAATAACACAATTCTTTTTGACAATAAACACAATAGGTGTATTTTTTTAATGTATTGCTGAATATTAACATTTATGAACTTTGTAGATCTTCCTATGTATTTAAAAATAAATGTTACTTTATCTGAAAAAAAGACAATTTAAGTTAAATACTGTAAATTAGGATCTTATAGAAAAATGAAATAGTAAATAGTTAAGATTAGACGATCAGCAACCTCAGTGATTAAAATTATTCGTTTCTTTTGTTTCCCCAAATTATTATAGCAAAACTTACACTCTGTTTATGTAAATTCATTGTGTTTGTTAACACACGTTAACATGTTGTTTTTAGTTATTTTTAATTGAAGTCACCTTTTTAAACACATATTACAGGTCAATAGTCATTGAAGTGCATTCATTGCATTGGATCGTATCGACGAGGCATCAGTGACACAAAACGCGAGCGAGAGGAACCGTCAGTACGAGCGAGAGGTCCAGTGTCTCCTCTCGCTCGCTAGTCGCACTCGCGTTTTGAGACTAGAACCGCAGAAACTGCGCTTAATACAGTCGAAAGTCGTCGTATTTTTTTTTGGATATTAGATAAATGATTGCTCGTAAGTGACGATGATTACAAAGATAAAAAAAATAAATGAATACACTGAATCTTTGAATTCATGGCTACTTTTATTAATTTTATTTTTTGTGCTGAGTAAAGAAAATAATCTTGCGTTGTCTATATTTATAGGGTTTTTTAAGCCATTTTATTTAAAAAAAACCTCATGTACGAAGGTTCATGATTACTTTTTGAAGGTTCATGATTCCTGATTACTTTTTTTAAAATGTGTTTCAATAGTTTAGAATAAATTATTTTGTGATATTCCGCAAGAAGCGTGCAATAATAGTGTGCAGAGCGCTCTCTTCGCACCAGTGTAGGAATCTGCTGTGACGTGAACAATAGAGTAGGACGTCTTTCTTGCGACAATTTCCAATTTTTAAACACTACTGTATGCCCTTAATAGCGCCTCCGCCGATAGAACAAAACACTAACACGAATGTATTATTGGTGTAAATGTAGCATTACAATTTGATGACGTCTAATACTGTGATATAGGTATTGGCGCAAAACTACGTTTAGTAATATGTTAGTTATAGGTAGGTACTATGACAAAAGAGCGAGACAGCGCGACAGCCAACCGACACGGGTGCGAGCAAAACAGAACGGGCAGCTAAAAAACCACACTGAGCAGCTCACGTTGCTGCATCCATAGGTACCAATAATACAACCATACAATAGAATAGATAAACAAACACATAAATATAAAAAGAAGGCAAAATTCACTTACAAAAAAAATCGGCATATTATTTTGAATCCAAATAATGAATATTCTTTGAAAATTATACCTGAAACAACGAGAAAAATAAAATTGTTAAACATTCATAATAAAATTGTTTCAACTACCTATTTTTCAGGCAATCCTTAGGGCTAGGATATATATTTAAAAACACGCCTTGTACGACTCTTGTCAACTGTGTTTTGTTTTCGATACTATCGCACTGCGTCGTCAAATAAAAACAGTTTAAACAATAAAAACAAGGTGGATAAAATGACATGCGTTTAAAATAAAAAAATAAAAAAAAACGGTAACGGTAAAAAAAACCTCGCTAATAACCCGACAAGACCACTTGAATAATGTATAGGACATGATTTGATATAACGGCACAGGGTAAATAAAAATAAAGAAAATGTTTCTTTATTGAAAAATGTAAAACAAAAATTAATGGTACATAAGTTTCAATAAAAGGACTGTGCTTAGCTGCCCTCCTTTCTGAGATAGGAGGGTGCTGATTTTCAGCACATCCTGAAACATATCTGAGAAAATTTAAGCGAGGTTCTATTTTAAAAAAGTGATTGTGTAATTTGTGATAACAAATATAGAATGATATTTATTGAATATTGGGTAATAATATTGAAATATGGATTATTACATTATTCTGAAGTTAAAGTATTTGTCAGCTTATTTACATTTTGCTATTTCATTTTTTGGGTAACATATATTAACAATGTAAATATCAAAAAAAGTTTATAATATTTTATTTTTAACTTTAGGAGACATTTCTACTATAATAATGAATGTCCTTGATAATATATTAATAAAATAAAATTAAATCTAAACGTATATTTATTTGTAACCTAGGCCAACTTACTAATGCAAGGTCATTTCTCATGTTTATTTAACAACCTAATAGCAAATAATAGATAATTTGTTGTTATATAAGCTCACATACACTCAGGTATTTTTTTATCTATTTAGTAAAGAAAAACTATATTAAATATTAATGTATCTGACTTCATTCACTCACTCATTAACTCGACATGGCTGCACCAGTACTAAAGTAGATTTTAAATTCGATGCACGAAAAACGTATATTATCACATACGATTTTTTAACAATTACTTACTAAAACTATAGATAATGTAGTTTCACGAAATTAGCACTCAGTAAAAAGACCGGTACACACGAAATAAAATGTGTACTTTTTAGCTTTATGGGCCAGAACCGCCCGTCAATCCCACATCAAAGGTCATTCGGGGTGATATGTCAACCGTTGCCCCTCTTCCTGGACGCTGAATACGCAGCATCCAGGGAGATAGAAAAACCGAAAGGTGCAAAAAAAAAGGTACAATAGCTTTCAAAAATGTGCAGTTTGCCCGTTATGCATAATCAAAGAAAAGCAATAAAAAGAGAAGATTTCTCTTCTACCTACATTTATTTCTTTATTGTGACATATTTAATTACACAAAAATATCGAAATCTAGTAGAGAAAGTTACAGTTACAAATTTATATCCTATTAAAACTACACAGGGAGCGATTTGCACTGCTACATTTTGGGCCCTGCCTTCTTTACTAGACTATGTCTATACTAAGGAAGGCAGTGTTTTCTTGTGCTACAACTACGAATATCAAACCGTCAATGCACCTGTAGAGAAATATAAACAGTTTCTATTTGTACGAAAAACTAATTTATAATATATACAATATTCTCGCATCGAATGTTCATGTTCAGACAAATATATCTATTTTTATAGGTAAATTACAGGATAAATAATATACATAATGAATATACTACTAATAGTCATGATTACGTACAAAACAAATTATTGCATATTACTCAAATAATGAGCCGGTTTTTGGTAAATTTAGACTATATACATACATACATTATTATTTTTTTATACATACATTTCTATATATTTTTTATGTATCTCTTTAAATACGTTGTTATTTATATTTAGGATATTACCTACGAAGTAAAATAATTTCAATTAAATGTTAATATAAAATGTTTAACAAGTCAGCAGATTCTTGTCTTCTTTGCGTTAATTTTTTACGAAAATATCTTTCGGAATGTTATCTACTTTCCGGAAGATTATTGTGGAGTTTGGGACCGTTTTCCAAAAGATGTAGATATTTTTGGTATCTCTAATGTCACTACTATGTGCTCTGGTATTATGGTCATGATCTATTTTTATCAAGTTTTTTTGTGAGTTCAACATTACCTTCTTAATGAAGGATTGTCTTACATATAAAACCTTGAGGTTAGTTGACAATTGATCAGATGGGAAGCGTTACTGTATACAATTGATTGCTGTCCACTGTACAAGGATGAAACTTCGCGCTGACATATCCGCGAGAGATTTATAAGCTCTATGGAGTGGTCTGCCCATCGCAGCCTCCGATCTCCCTTAATCTCGCGCCTGTCAAACCCACGTCACCAATCCACCCAGTCAACCCACGATAGCGTGCGCATTGTCAAGCGGGACACCCCGTCCCCTTCAAAGCCATATCAGGTACCTACATGTGACACGGTTCTCACTTGACTCATTTGTTCTACACACTCAACACACAACTTAGAAGTTTGTACTTAGTCATGCACATTATTAGGTATTTTAAGAATTAAATGTAGACTAAAGTAACCTAAAAATTATTGTAGGTAAATAAGAATCGTAGTAAATAAAGTCGATATACTGGCACCCATTTTAAAATGAAGTGTGCATAGTATTTAAAACTACAGGAAACGTTTAAACGGAATGCAAATAAATACAGATATATATTATTAAAAATGTTAATAAAATTATTTGTTTATAAATATTAATATTGAACCTATATTGGTTTTGTATTTAGGTATGTTTTATACCCAATTACGGTTATTTTGATACAATTTCCTACTCATAATGGGGAACACAAACACCCAATTAGGTCTTCATGTATGGTTTTGGGATATCCTGTATACATATTGTTACTACGAATGGTGGGTTGTCGCTGACGGCGTCATCTGTCTCCCTCGTCCGGCATTCTATGATGCAGAAGAAATTCTGCAGGAGGAGGATTCTGTTGCTTATTATTTGATTGTTAAAGATCAACCCCCCTAAAAAGACTTAAGTATTTTAAAAATACCTGTATATTCAAAGAATAAATGTATATATTTTTTTGTCTTAAGATATGTTTTATTTTTCCACTTTCTTGCACTATAAATTAAATTAATTTGTTTTAGTAGGTATTAGATAATATAACACTTGGTTTTTAAAATTTGAATTAAAATTTCTCGTAACTTATAAATATACTTACCGAAAAACTTATATAAAAAAACCGTCAACATATGTCCGTTGTATACACGATGTCTCACCATAATAAGGTCTTCTATTTTTAACCATTTTGGTACGAAATAAATTAAATAAAATAAATTGAAATATAAGTCAAAGAAAGAATTGAAAATGTATATCTACGAATACCCTCCTACGAATGTAATCCCGGTGCAGTGCGATTGAAACGGGCGAAGCCTTAAAAATGCTGATTGAATAAGATCAGCCTCCATGGCAACTCCATTCCTGATCCAATTATGTCCTGAGCTTATAAAGCTAACAAAATTATAACGTGTATACGAAGCATTCGTAAGCACATATATTTTTTCTGATTTATTGAGGAATAAAACAAGACCGCGTCGTATACACTCCCAAGAGGTGAAACTTATTTACGCAAATACATGCATAGGGGGTAGGAAATGAGTTAGTTATATGAGGTAGTTAAAATACAAATGCGAATACGTTATAATGTTAAAATGAATAACTAGTGAATACTATTAACACCTTAAAACGTAATCTTTTTAAAATGTATGTCTGTGTATATATTGTTATGTGTGTATGTATGTATGTGTATGTATGTATATGTATATATAAATAAAAAATAATATTTATTATAGATTGGATAATAAAATATTTCAAGCTTTCGCCATTCGGCGTCATCAGAAAATATATGAAAGATCACTTTTAAAATGCAACTTTCATAAATTCGAAAATCGCATTTTCAACTTAATGATCCAGCTACTACAAGTAATATTATATAATTGCAGTTTTGCTAGATACATCACTCAGTTTTATGAAATGAAACTAATTTCTTAAAAGAATATATTAAGCATCATGCGTTAAATGCTGTTAAGTTAGTTTAATTTTGTCTATTTAGACCTACAGATCTGCAAGCGCCCAAAACCCAAATATGAGAGAGTTCCCATGTCTTTAAATCAATTTCGCGGGCAAAGACTTCAAAACTTTTACATTAAAGCAAGCATAGAAATCCCTGCCGTGAGTTCTCGCGTGAATTGGAACGGGTAAAGCGGAAAGTAATTTGTTACAGGATAATCTATGATTATTAATTCTAATGTTTAATGGCGTCGTAGTCTCACAAACATAGAACGCATCACAAAACTTACATAGAAGCTGATATATAACGTTTCTGGTGGTGCACGTTATGTTAGCGGCAATTTTATATGTATTTATCATTGTTCTCACTTTAAAATTTATCGTCGCTTACAATAATTTTGCATGTTTTACGAGGTCTTTTACATGTTTAAAAATATGTTATTTGGTTGGTTGCCGAAAGACATATTTTTGTTTAAAATATTACGTTAATTAAGAGGACGTCGGTAAGACAATATAGAGAGACAACCAAGTATATTTTTCCAATTTGAATTATTAGAAATTATTGAATATAAGTCTTTTAAAATTGGATTTAATTTTTCAACAACCAGAAAAACCAGGTGGTGTTTAGAAAAACAATTTTGGTAATTGAGATTGTTTTTATTTTAGGTGTAAATTTTGAAGAAGAGTCTAAAATTTGTTTTTTTATGAGATCGGGTGGGTAATTACGTTCTAAAAGGGTTTTTTGTAAGTTAGTGAGATATGTTTCTAAATCAATTTACATTGGTAGAGATTCTATGACCGCAAATAGAAAGGGAATATGGTATTATTTTTTTTGCGTGAAACGGATGCCAACTATCAAAATTCTTTTTTATTGGTTGGTTTTATGTGTACTGAAGTTTGAACTGACCGCCAGAAATATATATGTATAATGTAAATTTACCAAATACGGACTCATTATTTTAGTAATATTAAAACTTATTTGGTGTGTCATCTTATCGTGAACTTAAATAGTATATTTCTTATTTATTTGTATTTCTTGAGTTTTTTCTTAACTATACTATGTAGCTTTCGATGGATCGACCGGCGGCCGACGTGAGCCGACCCGTCACGAATATAGCCGAACGGCCGTTCGGTAGCTGCGCGCGCGCAAAACATTAAATTAAATTAATTTATATTACAAGTAAAATACAACTCCAAAGAACCTGGTTTACACTTTTTAAATATTAATTAAGCACTCGAGTGGGTAATTAATATTTGAGTTCCAGATGCTCACCTATCACCATACATTTGAAATAGGTAGATTCGATAACATGTTTGTCTGAAAATAATCGCTATAAAACAACGGTATCTATATGTTTTGCTGTTATTGGTATATCCCTACATAATATCCTCTCCCTTCCACCCCACTCCCTGGAAAAAAAACATTTCCTATGCATACCTATCGGTTAACAAAAAAAAAAGAACTTCGCCGACTCTGTAAGCCTCCAACCGTGACAGATTCTTAAGCTCCAGGCAATTTCTTTTTTTAAAGCTTTTGACACGCTTCGAAAGTTTTCGGCAGAAACCCGCCCGCCCCCAAAGCGCCTCGAAGTCCTCGCGAAAACCTATCAAACTTTGTCCATTGCAATAAATGTCACGGTCGCGTTGGACTTTATCGGATTCCGTATGAAATTGCTTCTGAAATCACTGTCTAATGAAAGGGCAGGTATATTGACTACGTGCGCTATTCCGAAAAATAAATATAATCACAAAACGTTTTCTCCGTTTATAACATTTATAATCTGTACTAATAAAACAATATGTCCATCTGAACGTCTTTCTGTGCGTAAAAGCGCCGTTGAATATTGTCAGCTGCGAAAACGACGTGACATACGTGATTTTAAACCCGGAACCTTTGGTTTAGAAGCAGGCGTTTACTCCACTTGTTATCAGGCTGTAACTTTTGGTCGTTTTCGTATAATAATTAAGAGTCATGACCGCTTGAGAGTCTCTCGACTTTTATTTTATGGAGGTTCACTAATCGACGCTCTCTTTTGCCTATCTACAGTCAAAGGACTTTCGTTTTATTTACCTGGAACAAGTTTTGCTTTTAATAGAAATTTGCTTCTAATATTTAAAATATTTTTCTTTAACGATATTATTTTCGCTTCTCGTCTTTAGGGCCTTTAATCCACAATAAATTTAGTGGAAAGAGTTTTTGACTACCTTACTCGCCTGAAACTTTTGGCTGGAACATTATCTACCGCCATGTTCTCCTACCGCCATGTTCTCCTCGTAACAATAATCTTCTAATCCAAGGTATTAGATCAAGGTAAGGATGCTAACGTTTGTTTGTACAAGGGTTAAGTCTTTTGTCAAGGGGTAACGATATCTGTGATTTAAATTTATTAAAAATAGTTTTGTTGGTGTATAGCGTTGCATTCAGTATCGTAAATACAAATAGAGTTAATTATTTATTTTTCAACCTGTAACCATATACAGCGAATCCTAAGACCATTGCCCTGATAAAAAACGGCCCTGCGATTCCTAGTGTTATTTGTAAAGAAACTATATCAAAATTCATCATGATTACCGAAAAAATAATGCAAACTTTACGAGAAAATAATAAAATGATCATGTAATGGACTTTGTTGTGAGCGTACAGCTGTCGCTGTATACAACGGTGTCAAGGCCATTATCGATCGGCGCGGCAACGAAATTCGAGTTCAGATCAAAATTGACACCATCAAAAAATACAATAAATTTGAGTTTTTTTTTTTTGCATTTTTACATCATCACAATAGGTTACACAACGCCCACCTTTAGTCTAAGGAAATGGTCTTGGTTACATCCCGTATACTGCGCTACATTTTTTCGCACTCGCACAAAAATATTAATCACCTTCGTAGACCTTTTAAATCAGGGCGAGGTTCAATATACGCATAAATAATTTATTTCCCCAACTCAATTAAATTAGCATACTCTTTTAGCAACAACAATTTAGCGTTTGATTGATCCCTATGAAATAAAAGCGGAAAATTACGAATCAAGTCTCTACGTCCGTCGTGTGAAACGCGCCTAATGGAAGTCAATGCTTGAATTGATTGACAGTTGTACTAGCTAATTTCCTACTGTTTATTTAGACATTGTAAGTGGGAATTCTGATGATATAATCCAACTGTCTGAACATCAATCAATTGCTGTAAAAGCATTCTTAAGAGAATATTATTACTGTCTGTTACTTTCGTTTGTAAACCCACTAGTCAGTGATAGAAGCTTAGTTTATAAATGTAATAACATGTAATATCAAAGATTTTTTTTTTTTTCTTTGGGAAAACACATAATTATTATTAGATTAAAAAAATTAGTGATTAATCAGATAAGAAAACCGATTATGGATTTCGTTCTTATTATCAAACATTTTAATATATAAACATAAGTAGGTATATTTTGAAACTAAATTGTTGCAAAATATTTTCCAACTAAATAAATACAAACACGTAGACACAAACACAATACATGTTTATGTACAAGGCGTGAATAGATTGAGATAATCATTAGGTTTATTGGTCAATAAGTATTATGAATAATTAATCCAATATGCCCACTTTAGTAGGTACCAAAAGTAATTAGTGTTATAAATGTAATCAATTGTGTAATATACTACCAGAATTTTTGTTTTATACCTAAAGAAGGTAGGTACGAGTTAAACAGAGTTCAAAAAGGTAAATCAATAGAAACTGGCGCTGTCGGGATGGGTCGCTTCATTCTCCATCTATCAAGCCATCGTGTATCGTTTAGAGGTGCTTGCGTTATTAATGATGATTTCTTGGTTCCGCATCTATCCAGGACACGGGCATTATGGATGTAGCCTGTAAGTTTTTTGAGCTTTTCTCCGCAAAAAAAATCTTTCTCTTGTCAAATTACGATCAGTGAATAGTTTTATTTTAAACGATCAACACCATTTAAACTCAAAACTTGAATATTATCTTGTCATAGAAATAAATAATACTTACCATGCCAGTTAATAAACATCAAATAAAAAGTGTTTATCGCACTGCACTAACTATGAGGCCGATAAAATATTACAGAGTTTGCAAAAACCATATATATATTAGCTACGCTACAATACTTCGCATTTGAATTGTAGTGTTTTAAAATAAAATGTAGGATCATCATATTTCTCCTAAGTATGTCCGTAATTAGGTCATTTACTAACATATAACTATATATTTCTATTGAATGAAAAACAATTAGTTATTATAGAATTTTATCAAACTATTATGCCATTAAATTAACAATTACTACGTATCACGTACTTAGTCCCTAAACTTTTTAATGAGCTATAAAATGACATCAAAACATTTGAAAACGTGAAGACTATAAAAAACGACATTAAAATTACACTTATGTCAAAATTATAAATTATAATTTATAAATTATTACGTATGCTGTTACGTTGTTGTTTATTTTGTTTGTCTATTATGTATGTTTATTATTTTGAGTGATTACTCAACGACTTTAGTATACATATACATTTATATACGCATTATATTATATTGTATAAAGGAAGGATTACTTGGGATTGCTGTCAGCGCGCAGTGTTTTAATTTTAATTTAATTAATTAGTAAAATTTAAATAATTAATTTAATTAGTCATAAGAACTATGTGTCATTATATTGAGACGTTTAATTGTTGAATTTGTATGCTAAGATACCTACGGAAAAGGCACCAGCCTTCGTGGGGTTGTTTAAGGTGCATTGCTCAAATATAAAACAAAAAAAAAAAGATTAACAAAGTTAAACAGTAGTAAAGGATATAAATTTCCAATTATTTTATATGTTATACGCCGTGTTTAAGACCATTCTCGTTTAACAAAAAACAGCTTATTGGCCCTGCCATTTCAAACATGATTTGTTTTGACCTCATATCAAAATTCACCTTGGTTCCGAGTAAAAAAATTGAAAATTTTACGTAATAACATAAAATTGAAAAGGGAATTTACACGACAGCTTTGATAAAATTAATAAATTTGGGCCTGAATTATATTCGCATTTTTTTCTACAATTTTCTTACACGTAATAGAGAACATAAACACTCCTTTACGTCTTCGGGAATACAAGTTGATCCAAGAGGAACAACTTGTATTCCCGTAACTTCTTAATTAACTTGTATTCCTGTAACTTCTTAATTATTATACAATTACTTAAATGTTCTTTAAAAAAATCTGGCAATTTTACTAAGCGACTTCACTTAACGACTAATTCGTTTTATAAGGTGACTGTTCTCGGTTTCGGATATAATTGCCTATAACTATTTATTATAACTTTTGTGCAATTTCAGTAAAATAAACGTAGGTAGATGTTTATCTGGCAGATAAATTATGGAGATTTAAAGATTTTACAGAATTACCAGCGTCAAGTTATTGGGTATTTAGTAAGTCTGCAACGACTTATCGAAGATGATTACGTATATTTGTCAAATTCATTTATCATGATTTTTTACCGGAAGTTTAAATTAGTTTTGTAAATCGTTATCACTAGATTACAAGATAAAATGTGCTATTCGCCGTACCCCAAACGGCTTAATTAAATTTCGACTGACTGACCGTCATTATCTCGACGCAAGATAGCATTAGACCGGCTCTGGCGGTCTAATGCTCCCATATTTACAAGCGCCATGCTTTAATGAGCCTCTCTCTGACTTGTAAAAACGCGAGCTGGCTTGTAAAAACAGAAATACTATTTGAAGTTATTGGTAAATCGTGAAAAACAATATGAATGAAATTCAAAATGTTTTATTGAATTGGTATCTTTATGAAATCAGGTATACATACGTAGTTTTATTTTCTTAATTCTTGAATGAAGTCAGTGATGTGAATTTGCGTTTAAAGCTTTAATGTACTAATAAATGCAGACTTTTCGAGGCTCTTAACTTTTAAACAAAGTAGAAAATTAACTTTTAAATTCTAAATAAACCTAGACGATTATGAGATAAAAGTATAGTTTTGCAACTCTATTTTAAAATACTTAAAATGCAAAAATCCACAGACCAAATTCCAAGTTTAGTTCTATATTATTATTTTTTTTCTAAATAAAAAAATACCAAATCTTTAACTAATGGACATCATATTTTTTTAATATTTTTATTAAAATTTAAAATCATACTTGTATTCGCTTATTATGCGCGCGCAAACATGTCGATGGCACAAATGGCACCACACTCCACCCACATTATTTAAGTTTCATTTATTAATTTGTTGTTGTCAACCATTTTCAATGTTTAGTACATTTTTTTTTGCCATGTAAATGTAGTGTTAAAGAATTGTCTTACTGTATCGCTATTATGTACTTTCAAAATAAATAAAATAAAATAAAAATTATATTTTAATATTATTCATCTATACCTCTAATTATCGTTATTAGTCAATTGGGCTACCCTAGTTTAAGGATTGTATACTTCAATTTATACTGTTTTTATGTCATTACCTGTATTGTGTACAATATCTATTAGGTTACCATAATAAATAAATAAATAAAACGCTAGCTATTTTTATTTTCTATATCTACAAATATGAGAGTTACAACACTACAGCGTTTGTATAGAGAAATAACCTGGTTGAGTTCTCTTCGCGAACCAAAAAAAGGCTTCTTTTTTGTTTTGGTGAATCCCCACTTTTATTTTTGTTTTATTTATTTACATATTATATGACCCACCAATTTGTCAATTCTTAAGCAGCTATTATATTAATATTATAGTTAAATTCATACTGAATAATCATTTATAAGGACGATTAGCGCTACTCTGACATGAAATATCATTGCAAAACAAACAAAATCATTCGGTACAAAAGGGTTTCTATGTTCAGTCTTCTGTAAAGGACTTCTGTAAAGTCTTCTGTTGTCCATGTTGTTTACTTAAAATCATCCAAGCTGTTCTTTTCTTCCTATTTAATTAGTATATTATAAACTAACACAAGATTTACATTAAACAAAAACAACATTAACATTGAGTTTACTAACATTAAACAAAATCTTATTCCGTTGTTATTAGAAGCAAAATATATCTGCAATATAAAATCTTAAGTAAATATGTTGACAAAATGTAAAATTACCAAACACAAAGAAAAAATAATATATGTTTGTTATTGACGAAATAGCTATTTTACATCCTGAAAAAATGCACCTTTAATAACTGTAGGTACCTAAATATTTTTACACGGTGAAATTACGCATTTATCTAGGGTGGATTTTTTTCATTTTGAAAATGAAAAAACAACACCTCATAGTAGCTTGAAGTGAATTTATATTAAATAACAAAGAATTATAAATTATTAATTAAAAGTGGTTTAAAAAAATATACGCTAACGCCGGCGAAACGCGAAAACAACACGAGGGTAGTATTTTGTTTTGTTTTTGTATAGTAACCGCAAACGCTAGGGTACACGAAGTGCACAATATAAAAACGTGCACATACACGCTCAGATAATTACTTGTATTAAGTATTATTACAAAATATACAAGCTAGTTTCTGGTTTACCGCTGATTTTGACAAATAGATAGGGAGACAGATGGTGGTTTACCTAATTGAAAGATTGTTTTTGGTAGTAAAAAGAGTAACAAATGGTTAAACTAGTATAAACCTTGATGTAATAATCATATATTTCTCAAAATATATCCTAAAAACAGGGTGCCAGGCTTATTATATGTACCTACGTTGACGACGTCGGTTGAATACGTTCATTCGACTACACTTGGGAGGACGCTTGGAGGTGATGTGCTCATTGTGTCACGTTTATTTTCTTCTTATATATATAGTAGTGTAGAAATATTGTTGAATCTGCCAGTATGGGGTGATAATTTTTAAACGTATTTATAATAATCTCTATTATATTTTGCCTTCATATACTAAATGCATACTTAATTCGTGTTGTTTAGGGTAAGTTTAGATGAGCTTGCCTTCGTTGATTGGTCAAAAATAAGGAATCCTTAGTTTCGGAGCGTAGCTCCCTGGATCGACTCCAACAGCGAAATGTTAGTGATGTCAAATCTCAATTATTGCAGCACCGATTTTAGAATTTTAAAGTTTTAATCGAATCTACGTGAAAAATTCAAGGTCGTAACGGAGCCCGAATTTTCAAATTCGAAATAATAAAAATGTTATGTCTAAAATATTTTCCTAATGGGAAATTCCATGTCATTTTTTTTTCGGCGAATTTTGATCGAATTTTAGGAAAAGAAATTATTATTAATATTTAAAATAATACAAAACTGCGAAATCAGTTATAGAAAATCAAATAAAAAATTACTGGCATGAACGGTGTACTAATTTTATTCAACGATGTTCCCGAACGCCGCAAATTCGCATTGAGAGAAAAAATCTACGAAGACTAGCTACCGATGCAAATGACAATATATTGATAACTGAATATTATCAAGAGCTAGAAAACTATTCTTACAACTTGTGTAAATTGCAGCTCAGAATTTCTACAAAACAATAAACTTACCAGTAGTTGTAGCATTTGCAACAAACCCCCAGCCAAATTAAGTGCATCAAACAACATGCAGCCAGGTTTTCAACCTGAAGCTCTTAAACATTTAACACAATGAGAGCAGATGTTAATTGGTCAAGACCAACCGGTTTTACGTGCATATCAAGTCAAAGCATTTCCTGGTGCAGGGCAGTTAAGATAAAAAGGATATACAACCAATTACTACCTCCCTCCTTAAGAATTATAAGTAGTGTTAATTAGAAGAGCAAGAATTAATGGGCACTCAGACTACGCCTTAAAAGATGATCAAACTTTCGTTGATGAATTTCCATTATGCATTATGGTGAAGTTTGATTCCTACACTGGTCAAAAGTACAATAATGACAAAATTCTTCCTATTTCACCTGCAACTCTTCCGCTCAAAATCGGAATACAAAATTTCACAAGGAAGTAGTTTCGATCATAACTTGCTTACGACATCAGTATACGAGGCACAAATACTTTAGACAAAGCAGTCATTGATATTGGTTTAACCAAATTTGCGGTTTAACTTATTTCTCATTGTCTAGAGTTAAATACATAAACAGTTTGTTTTTATCAACCCTTCATTTTCTTTCGAAACATTAAAAAAAAATCTAAAAAAGACTTGATAAGAAGAGACAAGAAATTAATAGTTTGGAGATGAACAAAATTGCAAAATTCTTCACTCATAAATATTTCATTTTTCTTCTCCTTTACATATTTAACCTATGAATATTTGCATTTATGGTGATACTTTGAGACATCATCTGCCTGTGTGTTTTAGCGGTTAGTCGTGAAAAGTTATGATATTGTATAAGTCGAGTAACCACAAAAAGTATTAAAAATGTTTTTATTTTGCCTCCACTCATTTTAAAAATGACAACATTTAATTTATTTGTTTATTTTTTTTTATAAAATATAAAATATACGCGCCCCTCCTGTTTTGCACTTATATATGCCTTATTTTTCATACTTACTGTTTACCGTTAATTAAGACACAGTTGCAACTAAATTCTATAAGATAATAGAAAAACACAACCAAATAACCCAAATTTATGTTGAGTGATGTTTTTTGCTTTGGGAGCTATATTTTAGCCGTCGGTTTTTGTGTAAGTCTAAATTACAATTACTTAAGCTATTCCGAAAACAAACGTTCATTTTTTTCATTAACTTTAGGAATTCATTTTTGATAAATCTCTACTTTTCGAGGAACTGAATATAAACAGGAAAAATAAAATGATGTTTATTTAGTTTTTGAATTTTTTTTTCAAATAGCTTAACCGTGTAATGAAAGAATAGTTAATGCCAATGCCAATTACTAGAATGAACATATTGTTCCTTTTAGTGATTCTTTTTGGTTATTCAACAGGCCAACAATAGTACGGTCTGAAACGCGGTTTGCGACCGGTGCGCGGCGCCGTTCAAACTGTAAACCGTGGCCGGCCATGGGGCCATGAATGAGATTCAGTTTCCGCGAACGAGTTCAACGCACAGCTGAACTTGTGACTACAAAAACGATGGCTTAACATGTACAGAGTAAACGAAAGTGAATATCAGAGTTCGGCTCGGCACGAAAAAAAAATACATTACTTGCAAGTTTAAATTACCGTTTTTCAGTGAAACTGGTAAAATTATTTAATTACGTTCTAATTCTATAAACGTTACATTATATAAACCTACATTCTAACCACCGAGGCAATTTATAATCTACATGAACAGCTATCAGTCTACGTTTATAAAATAAAGTACATAAAGAATTTAAACTCATTACCTGTTAAAATTAGTGTGCACATAAGTTATAAACAGTTTAGCAAATCGAGGAGGTACCAGTCACGTTAGCCGATTAAAAAAAGTCTGTTACCTTTCTAACTTAGTAAAAGTTACCTCTTCTAAGATCGTATAAAAAAACTATACAAAACCATGTAAAAGAATGAATGAAAATGTATTTTTATGAACACTTAAAAAGGAGTGACGACGCATTCTGACGACGCCGAATGGCGAAAGCTAAAAAATATTTTATCACGAAATCTATATATATATGTAAATATATTCGAACCTATTTATATATATAACTAATATTTTGTTAAATTACAGATATAAAGGTATAGTACATAGTTTGTTTTTATTTTTTTATGCCTATCCAGCCATCTAACCCATCGGATTTCTATTATATTTAATGTAGCTACTCATATTATTGTATACTGTATTAAATAACGTTAATGTTATTTAACACAGTGAAATTAATTTCATAATGGTTTAAAATTAATTCCTATCCTGATAGGTTTAGGCACTGACACTAAAATTAAATTCCTAAAGATCCGCTATGTAAAACTCTTAATACTGGCATTTCTCTAAAATGAATATATCCATATGCATATATATAAAATTTCGTTGGCTTTTTGCATACGCAGTAAATTTGTGTAAAGCAAACGGTTCATTTACATCCAAAGTTACCTCCCAGTCTTCGCGTATGGCACAGAGACCATGCTCAATAAAGCGAAGTCTCACACAGAACCATCGAAAGGTTATTACTTTGCATCCATACTTCGCCGTCAAAGGACAAGCCTTTAAACGAGCTATGTTATATTCTGTTTAACCGATTTAATGCTGGCATAATCAGATCACTATGGTACCTATGCGAAACAAAACAAACGAAAAAAAAACTAATGGTCGAATAAAATTTAAATTTAGGATTACTGTATCAAATGAATTGTGATTTGATAAAGGCTCAAGGATCTATTGCATGATCACTCTCATTCCTTTTATACTATAATATAATTTATTTGTAAACGCGTGTGATATCACTCAATGTGCTCATGATAATAGTTGGTGAATATTTGAACATGTCTACATTATTTTATATTATTCATCAAAACTTATCTATAATGTATTAAAGTATATATTTTTAAACTCTTGACAATTTAGTTATTGTTCTTTTTTAACCTTTATATATTTTTAGCAGCTTTCTTATGTTTTGTGGTTTTTGAATGATTGCTTTGTAAATAAACACATTATAATATTTGTAATTGACAGTATCCATATACTTATACTAGACTTCTGTTTCAACAGTATATAAATTTCAAAGGTCATTCCTAAAATGTTTATTTATGGAAATAAACTACTAACTGTAAAGTGACATATTACGTTTTCTTAATAAATTATAAGTGGTTTTTACGGTTCTCTGTAAGTTATAGCCTAAAATGATCGACGGACATGGCTGAGAAACGGTTCCATATAGTATATATTTTATTCATTTCCGGTACTAAATTGACGATTTGTAAATAAGTAAATTGTTAATTAAAATTTGCTTTCAAATAATTTGTTTAAAAAACAATGATATGGTCATATTACTGTTTAGGGTGCTCGAGCCGTAGACAATTTTTAGCTATTATTTAGAGCTTATATTATTATTTGTTAGCTTTTTGCAGCTTCTTTTATGAAACCACATTGACAGATGATATTTTAATCGTAAGCCAATATAAAATACCAACTCTTCGTAAAAATATTTTTTTTTCTCAAATAAATACAGATTTTTAAAACATTTCCTTAGTAGCTTTACGTATGGAACAAAAATACACAATTTTCAATTTAGGTAATGAAAAGTTATACTTTGAATCCCGTTTGTAGAATATAACTTGCAAATACTGAAGAAAATACACGGATACATTTTATCAGTTTGATATGAGAAAATTATCACATATGATGTAAGAAAATGAGAGAAATCGAGAAGAGATGAAGGGACAGCAGACATACTTAGGAAAGAGACATAAAGTATACCATTAGGTAACCCTTAAATGTTGTAATAGATGGTAATGATCTGATCGATTAAGGCAATTTGTTCCATATTCTTGTCACTGAACAAGGAATAATAAAATGCGAAGAACTATTAAGGGTAGACGTAATGGTTATAATCAGCCGGTAAGTCATGCCTGACGCCGCAGAAAATAAAATGTGCATAGTAGAAATTTGCGTGATTGGAAAACACAAAATATTGTTTTGGGTTTTGGTTTCGTTATTTTAAAACAGTATTTTTATTGATGAATTTAAAATTTCGTTATATATTGTTAAATAACCATAATGTACCGAACTATATTATAAAATGTTATAAGTAATGAATTTGACATGAATAAGACAATATTACGATAGTACGGCAATAATTAGTCATTTCTTTTTTTTTTCAGTTAATACCGTTTTAACAAAAATCTAAGTTAACTTGTTAAAAGATTATCGTTAATTAATGGGATAAATAATTTATAAGACGACTAGCAAGCTGGTAAAGGAAGAATCTTTGTCAACTGCGAACGGTTTTGAGAAGGTTATCGTCTCTGTAGACCATATTCATTATTTGATCCCATATTATATAGTTCAAAACTAAAATACATCTTATATGCCTGCTAACTTAAAAAAATATAATTAATTCTTCCATTTGAAATGTTTACAACGAACAACAGAACGGAATGACAAACATTTCCTACGCCAAATGCAGCTCACAAACTGTCAATTCCACTTGACAGCTGACAGAACTTAACAATGCTCAGTGTAAACAGGCGCACGTGAAGTTAGAATGAACGTAATATTCACCCTTTTAGCCACGTGCAAATTTTGTACGAAGTTTTGGTTTTGAATATTGGCGTTAGTAAATGGTTATTATCTTAAAATGTCAACGTATTCAATCTATTAGTAAATATGAGAAAAGATAACAATATTTTCTAAAGTGTACTACCTAAGAATGGAATAGTTCAAACTGTAATGTTTTTAAACCTTTCCCTAAGAACCTATTTAAGCTAAGGAGCTGAATTAAATGTATGCCTAAAACTAAACTTATTAAGGGATATACCGACAAGATTTACCACCGGACCTTCAAAGTATAAGAATTAAAAAACATACTGCACTAGGCCTCGAGACAAATGCTTTTGGAAGACTTACTGATAAATAACTCAAATGGTGAAAAAAGATTTGAGAATTAAAACGGATTAGCATAAATACCTAATGTGCAATATTTTTTTCTATACCCGATGACTCGTGATTCCTTCTAGGATATCATAGAAAAAATTGTGATATTTTTATCTATGTGAACTTCTCCAAAACGTCTAGTAATCGAGTTATTTTTTTTTTTAAATCTCTACTATTCGACAAATAATCAAGAATATAAAGAAATTCAAATACATTTTTCAAATAAAAAATAAATTAAAATCTATTTAAAAAAAAAATAAGCAACTGGTGTCGGGCGTTTGATAGCAAAACTTGTTTTTTTTTAAATCTTTCGGTCCCACATCCAGAACGATGGATTCCCAGCTTACTTTCGAATCGGTGTTTCGAAATTTTTACAATCAAAATTTTGCAGGCCTATGGATTAGAAGATGATGAGTCATTCT
Organism: Neomicropteryx cornuta; assembly: GCA_020383195.1. Taxonomy (NCBI): domain Eukaryota; kingdom Metazoa; phylum Arthropoda; class Insecta; order Lepidoptera; family Micropterigidae; genus Neomicropteryx; species Neomicropteryx cornuta. The sequence goes on from JAHKQU010000018.1 coordinate 43,107,169, forward strand.
ATAGTCGGCGAGAAGTCATAACCTTACACGCTTAGATTCTAAGTAATTTAAACGCGTGGGGAAAATGATTTATGCCCAAGAAAAATATATCACAAATATATCACACTAGAAAGAATATACATAAATAAAAGCATTTTTTACTAGGCGACGTGTTTATGTTTATTTAAAATAACTATAAATAGTGCTCGATATTTTTTAACTAGGCTAGTTGTTAAAATGTAGTCTAAGGAATTTTCATTTTAGATTACGTCGATCAGCAGCTAGTATGGTGCGGCAGGCCGCGACATTGATCACTGGCCAATGACCCCAAGCGCACTTAGCGGTGGACCAAGGTCAGCTTGTGCTAGAGCTCTAGTAATGTAAAAGTGTATCCTACGTATCGAGTCGAGGCGAGGTCAATAATTCGGTCACACGAATGAAAAACTGTTCCATTTTTCAATATTTCTATGGATCTCTATGATCAGATTCAGGAGTCTATGGTGGGTTAGAACCCACCATAAAATCCCACCATAAAACCACTCACAAAATCTGTGTTGAACTTTTTTTTTTTATTCTTTACTCGCTGTTTAGCTACTAAGAGAATAATTTGTTGAATTCTCTAAAAATACGAATTGTCAGATACACGGCTCCAAATTGAAATTCAATTTTATTCCATAAACACGAGAAATGCATATAGGAATGACATTTTACCCCACCAGAGCCTTGGAGCTGCGAATGATCGTCCGATTGAGAGTTGACATTTTCGGTTTGGAAGTATCATATGTTTTTGTATTTGTAGATTTTTTTTTCGACATTATCTAAAACATAGTTTCTGATTGAAAAAGCGGTTGAGTAGAAACCATAATAGTTTTCTCCGAAACCAATTTAATCAATGTTGTTTTTTAGAGAAATGAAAATTGGCATCAACTTTTATGCAGGTAAAGCAGATTTGCTTTGACTTAATGGACAGATTTTGCCGTTATTCTAATGGGATGTTTTTCATTCACAACAGACTTTCACTTTTTCACATTATTAGCAAGAAAAAAGTATTACAATATTGGCAAACATGACGTACTCACACGACTTGCTAAACAATTTTATGTCTTAATAATGGATATTTGTGTTTTATTTATATTATATTCACTTTAGGTAAGATTTAATATCACCAAAACTTAAATAAAAATTTTGAATTTGAATTAAAATACAAATTCAAAGAATATAAGTAAGTTGTTTGTTTTTATAAATTTAGAGATTAATACATTTACATTCTATTTTAGTAAGTATCACACTAATAAATTCAATTTGTATAAAATATTGGTAAAATTTAGTTTTAAGATTAATACCTATAAAGGTGGATAGGTAACGGAGCCTAACAAAGAAAGATTTTTTTTTTATAGTAATCCAATGCTTTTAACGTACTTTGAGATTTTGAAATATGGATAAAAGTAAGCATTGTGTAGTCCTACCTACAAAACAAAGTTTAACGCTTAAACAGATCCTCAATTTTTTAGTTGGGACAGATTACAAAGATAATTATCGGTGATTGCCCTGTTACTAATACAGATACCGGATTAATCGATGGATGTCGGCAGTTTCTCACTCACTATAATAGAAGACTCGTTTTGAGATATCTCGGACCAGTCGCTCGCGCGCTGCTTCAATGAAAGCAAAACTTTTAATGGACAACTAACTATATTACAGCGTTCTGCATAACTTTATTGGTCAAGAGGCCATCGCTTAAATGACGTTGTACAATACATTCCGTCACAAGTAAAAGTTGTCTACTTTTTCGGCAAGTTGTTGAAACTTGATAGAAATTCGCCATGGTCTAAAAGAAATGGGTATGTCAAACAGTCAGGTCAGGTCTATCCGTCTCACTCTGAATTGCTCTATGTGTTTTTACTTTTTGAAGGAAACTTTTATCATTAAAACTATTTAAGGCATTACACATATATGTAAATATTACCTTGAAGTGAATAAGGCATTCGAACTGAAAATTACCTTAGGCTATTTTGAGTTCTTAACTCCCGATCAAAAAAGAGGATTTCAGGTGTTTGACTCGCCTATAGGATCGTAGACTCGCATCTGGATTGGTTTTTAATGCGGGTTTTGTTTGTGAAGTTGTAGTTTATCGACCAGTTTCTAAGCTACCGCTATATCCGTTTTATTTTTCTCTAAAACGTCTTAATTAAAGTAACATATTTCCAAGGTCAAAATCATTGCAAAAACCTCATTTTAAAAACAACTGATCTTTTAATTTCCAAAATTGGGATTGGTAAATTTACTTTTTAAATATTTTTTTTCAAATTAAATTATTATTGGATGTACCTACTTACATATTTGCTTGTATACTTATGTATTTATCTTTAGTATTCAATAACCTGTTCAGCGAATATTCTTCGCTTTGGCCCTAATAAAAAGGTAAAAATTAAAAAAAAAACAATTTAACACATAAATACATTTTTTTAAAAAAATATTTATTTGCTTTTATATTTGACTAGTATAAGAGTGAACGTATTTTTGGCATTATTGCTAATAGCACAGAATACGTAATAGTACTGCAATCGTACGGACAAGTTTCAAACTAATAATGATTATTTATGAAAATATCCAATTGGTCACCTTGTATGTTATTACATTGTTCGAGGAGTGTTGATATCTTGCTTTATGTTTTATGAAATGTTATGTATGTATTTAAATTCTCATAAATAAACGAAAATAATTTACCAGATGAAGCCAAACATTATAAAACGCATGACTAAATTAGTCATGAGTAAATTAGTTCAATTGTGTCTGCGTTCGATCCGAAAATAGACATTTTATGGCTTATTTTTTGACATGTCAAACATTGTATGTGTCTTTAATATTGTTACTCAAAAATATTGGTAAACATAGTTGTTTGTGTAGCATGCATAGTAGAGTCGGTAATAGGGCAGCCATTTTTGACGTATCATATTGAACTTTTATGAAAATTGCCCAATTGAGGTAAAATTGGAAATGTGTTTTAATAGCATTTCGGATTCGCTATCAAGGCCGACTAATTTGGATTTGTTAAATCTGAGCAACAGTGCGCTTTGTATATGTAGGTAAGGAAAGATTAATTATCAGACAAAAGATGATTTTGTCACACTTTGTCGACAACAACAGATACTATTATAAGATAATAATAATTAGATAATAATTATTCAAAATAAGCGTTTGTAATACTAATTTTAAATTTTAGAGCAGAACATGTTATTGAAAAGAAATTAAAATTTCGATTTAATTTCGTCAATAAAAATTTAATTTAAATTCATTTGATGTGATCAAAAAACAACCAAGAAAATTTTAAAACCCGAAATTAAATATTTTACTACCTGTATATAAATTATTAGACTGCTAAACCGCTATGACAATATATGAGTTCATATTTGCGATTAAAAAGCTCGCCGAATTGACATTGTTATTATGACCTTGATCGAAGCTGAGTACAAATTAGTAATTAAGATATTCTAACATACCTACCGGTAAATTGAACAAAATTTAAAGAAATAGATATATTTACCCACGCGTTCCTTGTGTGAGGCGAGAATCGCTATTTTGGAATATGCAAATCGTTCGCTTGAAACGAATAGAAGCTTAAAACAATCGGTTACAACATGGAGAGATCCGCGAAACCTGTTGAGGATTTCGGCCCCAGTGGGGTTTAGCTGTTTATGGCAAAATCATAACTGGTTATAAGCGGATCAATCGTAGTTCGCTGATCTTTTATATTTTTTATTTTTTTTGTAAAATTGACATGTTTTGCAGTGACTTAAAATCTGGGCGATCGTTCATTTGAGAATGCTTCAATTCAATATACTTGACGTATTACAATTTTATTTAACTTTAACTTTTCCCAAAAGCATCGTGTTGTCTCATTTGACGACTTAAAAAACAAAAACACTCAGTGCTGTTATCTAATATATGAAGTACAAAAGAATGTATCGCCAGTTCATCCATCTGGAACGCTTTTTGACAGCGATTCTAAAATAATTGACAGCGATTCGAAAATATATTTATTGTGTCATACTTAAATTCATAAATGTCAATTTTTGTTATCTACTATACTGTAGGTACATTATTAAATAAGTTTTCACTAGGGAATTAGCGGAGAAAGGACGATGAGCATCTAGATTTGTCGATAAGCGACTCATCCCGAGTACGCAGGCACGGGTCGTCGCGTGCCGAAGGCGCCTACAGAGCCACCTGCAGGACCTAGCTGCCAACCCGTGGCAGAGCTTGGAGTTATAAGTAAAAAATGAATAAATGTATTTCAAAAAACTTGGCACAGTTGATATTCTAAAGTCTAAAGTTTTAAATAAAATGTTTGGAAAAATATAGTCTTTTTGAGGCTCTTTACTTTTGACAAAGTGGAAATTTAACTTTTTAGTAGAATAAGCCTAGATAATTATAAGATAAGACGATACCTATGATTATTATTATTTTCTATGTTTGTATTGAGTAATGAGAAATGAAATGAAATGAGTTGAGTCCTCTCTTAAGATTACTACTTTATAGTAAGATCTATTATAATATCTCGGTCGTAGAATTGTTTTAATATTTTAAACTTGTTACCTAATTTGGTCTAATAACAGTCAATTTATTTTTATTATTTTTAATCGAAGTTGCATTTCGGGGAAAAGTAAAATTATGAAACTCCGTTTGGCATTCGAGACTATTCATGACTATAAATAAATCGTTTTCTAGAAATAAATATTGTTGTTTCTAATCAATTGGTTAATCCATTGTTACAAATTGTAAACAAGAACGGCTTCATATAACTTCTTCTATAACCGCTTCTATACATTGCTGACGCTTACAGCTAGGCCCTACAGGCGTCATCAACGGCATCTTGCCAGACTACTCGCACCTGTGGTCCCTGACATTACATGACATTCCCCCCTCCCCCCAACCGTATTTGTGATTTATTTAATAGTAACTTCTACCGAAGTGATCTTTTTTAATAACTCCGTAAAAGCTTCGCAACGCTGTCTTAAAATACTATACCAATGCAAAAAATTAAGAACAAAATTAATAGTTTACTTCCGCATTATAACAGTTTTTTTTGTTTTCTATATACTCGTATATGAATAACAAAACAATTAAATTAATGTATTTCATGTTCTTTTTTTATTTTGGTATTTTTTTTTTATTTATATTTGTTTAACGTCTTTTTTACCTCTAACTTTCTTTATTAGTCAATAATTAGGCTTTCTAGTTTAAGAAATGTATAGTTCAATTTATTTTGTCTCAACCTCATCACCTGTATTGTGTACAATTTCTGTTAGGTAAACACGATAAATAAATAAATAAACAAGAACGAAATATTTCAATTTATAATCATTATAATGTAGCATTGAACACCTTTTTAGATGTTTCTTTGTATGTAGTTATTTTGACTGGCCAGTAAAGAATAAAATACTTTCCAAAAACCGTTTTAGATATATATTTGACGCGCTTTCGAACTGTGAATGTTTCATTAATTAATACTAAAAATTTGTTGACTTTAATGTCATTTATCTATATTATTCGACCAGCCTCAGATGTGATCTAAACGGCTATGGTTGTTTTTCAAGAGCATCAATCTGCACACAAAAATTCAACTCTTTCGCATTTGTACTTTTAGACTTGAAATATGCGACGGGCGGTAGTTTCTTATACGTAAATGTATGGAAACTAAAAACAGCAAGCAATTCAGCGGTTAGCAAGCAGATATGTTTTTAGGCGCTTTCGCAAATTTTACGTTTAAGATGTAAAATATATCGTCTTGTAAACTTATTTAAGGCCTACTTAAAATTCCCAGCAGTCATCTTTTAGTAAACAACTTCAGATATTCTTCTATATTGGACAAAAGCACCATTCCCACAAAATAAAGGGTTTTTTAAGAGAAAAAGGTCGGATTCCATTCTTTTCTTCCGTGTATTAACAGAGAGTGAAATCGTCTCAATTGACTGCAGCGTCGTCAAACCATTCCCTAAGAACCCTTCCCGGCTAAGAAGAAGGATTAAAAATTTGTAAAAAAACCTAACTTGGTTGTACCATCTGCCAACTAGCTATATAACCGGAAGAATATGTAAGTACCTCTAAAGTATATGTAATCTATATATATAAAACACCATTTATAACTTGAGAGCGGCTATACCGATTTTTATGATCTTTGATTGTTGGATGTGTCTCCGCCCAGAATAGCAGAATAACTATTAAGCCATCGGAAAAATATATAGAAAATTCATTTTCTCGTGCATTTTGCACAGCTTTGTATTCTGAATTCTATTTTCAAACGGTAAGTTGCCTTCGAAGATGTTCACATTGTGAGATTATTGTGCGTGCATTATGTAATTTTGAATTGTGTGAAAACATTGTGTGAGTATTCTTAATAAAAAAAACAAAGCGTCTAAAAAGAACGGGACTTTTATACTGACTGAAGCGTCTATAACTTTTTCATTAATTATCTTTTATATCTATGTTTGACAATGTTATGATTAACACTCTAATTTTAAGATATAAAAATAGCCTCGAGATCTGGTATATTACACTTACACAAAATCGTCTGCTATTCATTATTGTTGCGTATCGGAACACCTCTAAGCATTACACGTTTTTCTCTCTGTACAATAATAGCGCCGTGTATTACAAGAACCATTGTCCTGCTTGACTTATACAATTCAGAGGAATAGTTTATTCATTTGCATACATTTGCCGCGTCCGGAAAGGAAATGAAATGATTATGGAATACGACAATTGAATTACAAACACGGAGGACTCACTAAAATGGTCATTGATACAAAATGGCCGACCGGTTTGTTATTTATTCATTTCGAATCGTTCTTCGAGGACACTACAGCTAAAATAAAACTGATCAAAAATAAATAATAACGCGCCGCCTGTTTTAGGATAAGATCAGCCCAATCGAATACTTATAGGTAAAGGGAGCCATATTGAAGTGAAACTTCTTTAGTCACAGCGTACACAATTTTTTCCTAGGCAGCAAATGAACCAAGTTGCGACACGCTCATTCGGCTAAGACGCTCGAAATACGACACGCTCATTCGGTTAAACTCGGGAGGAGGTGGTGGAAGTCGGTACTCAAGATTTTTGGTTATCTGTTATGTTTATTTTTTTCTTAAATAAATAAAAATTTGCGCGGAAATATTATTGATGAAGATGGGGTGACAATTTGGAAATATAATATGACAAATTTATTCAACGTAGTTTCAGAATTTTTACTTCTAGCGCGCGTGGTGCAAATAGATTTTTTTTATTTAATACGGAGGAAACGTCAATAAAAACACTTTTTCTGGAAAGATAACAATAAAACCACAAACAAAAAATATGTAGGGTTTATCAGTGATTTTTTTTTATAGATATGGTAGTTATTTTTAGAAAAGTGGTTGCAAGTGGTACTTCGTACCTATTGAGAATTGAGTAATCATATTCACAGTAAGTCGCATATTCATAGCCACCTCATTAGTTATGAATGACCGCTTATGGGAGACTACCCGAATATGCCGAAAGTTACTTTAAAGGTCTTAAAGTAACTAAAATTTATAATTTTGGTCTTAATTTTGTCAGTTTTGAAAATGTTGACATAAAAACAAATATTTACTTGTAAGTTTTTTTAAACAAAATTAATATATGCGGATATGGCTAACCTAGATAAAATATAAACTTAGTTTGTACTTGCTGTTTGTTTTATTATTTTAAATATACGGTATACGAAATAAGTTGTATAGATGAGAAGGCAAGAGTAAGGTAGATAGAGGATGTCACTAATCGCCTTAGGTTTGTCATCGGCGACAAGATAGGCATTTAAAACTAAACCTATTACTCACCTATCAGGCGAAATGACAGAGGGTGGCGTCGACGTTCAGCATCTAAGGATGGACCTCTGTCCATATAAATGACGCTATGACATGCTGCTGACTAAATCCCGTAGGGACGTGCTTGTTTGCCATCTTACGTGTTGTATTCAAAATGACTTGTATTACAGTGATTCGTCGCATAGAAAGCGAGCTAACCGAATGAGGGACGCGGCGCTCAGTCGCGCTACGTGACGTGATAATACAAATAGGTACCTCCGGCGTGACACGTTTTACAAGTCCAATATTCCGTCACAGATGTACAGAATTGAAATGGGATGCTGCGGAGTGCACCCAATGTGATCTATACTAAGAAAACGATTAACCTATCAATGTTAATTTTCTTAACTGATACAAATCTTAAAAATATAGCGAAATTTCTATTTAGATGATATGACTGAAAAATTGTACTTTATATTTCCGAGTCTCGAGTGTTGGAGTTTCATTGCTCTATTAAAATAAGGTTATTTTTACTTTAATTTCACATGAACATAATTAGCAATTTTATTAAAATATGTATGAGGTGTAAACAATAATAACTATTTTAGGTATAATTCAATAGGAAACACGTATCCTAATTGTGAGGATTTTCTATACTTATAAGTTTTAATTTTGAGCAATTAAGCGAAATTGAAGCGGTTTGTGGCTAAACTGTGCATTTCTGTGCTGTCTTATAGACTGCTATTAGTTTTAATAAAATTATTTAATTTAAAGTTCCATTTTCGTTAATATTACGTAAAGTTAAATAAGTTCTTTAAAAAAAATGCTAGATTATTTACGTCAACATAACAAAGAAAGACGATGAGCGTGCAAATTAACGAATTGAATAACTCGCGGTGGGACCCTTTCCTCATACAAATGATAATTTTAGGGCTTTAGTGACGTCTTGTATGAACGCACCTAAAATCATTCGGTTACCATTTTCGACATAAACTACCTTAAGGCGACTATATATGTGAACGAAGAATACCCTTGAAACCAGGATTCCAAAAGCGATGGATATTGTCACAGTGCTTAATTAATTATCTTGATATCCAATAACATGTGTTGGCAATATTCGTCGCTACGTTAAGGACGGCTCTGAAATTTAAAAAGTTAAACCACAAACAAGCTTTTAATATTGTGTAAGTAGCGTGCCTTAATTTTACACTTTTACATATCCATTATTTTTATTTTCTTCAACTTCATACATAAATAACTCATAAAATCATCTCATTTCACCATCATCCTTCATCGTAATCACATATCCATTATTTTTATATTTTTTTGTTAAAATATCAGCCTTTCCTTATTTCATTTAATTAGATGGGAACATAATATTTGACAATGTTTTACACTAAAGAGGACAGTGAGAGTTAAAAATGCATTTTTATAAAACTCAGCGCTGGGTTTAAACCGACATCCTGCGCTCTCAAGTAGAGGACCTCTTTAGAAACTTTATAAATATTATGATATCCAGCACTCTATCAAATAATTAAAAACTTTTTCAATATTGTAAAAGATTGTGTCATTTCGGGACCCAAGGATATTTCGAGGCTAGAGTGAATTGTGATTTGGTTTCGGGGCTCTTAAGGAAAATACAGTACTTTATAATTTAAAGTCATAATGTATAAGTATTATATTGCGATTAAAGAATCACCTAGCTAGGTCATATCCAATTATTTTAGACCCTAATCAACTAAGCTAAATATGATTGTGCTAGAATCAGGGGAGATGGTATGATATGACTATATGCACAGCCTGAGTCTCGGTACCTTCGATTTTTTTTTGTTGACCTACATAAAATAAGTTTTTTTTTCGAACATAGATTTAATATATATTATCTCTTCTATATTTATATTGTTACTTGGCTATTAAAGCCTAATAAATCGGGTTTTCAGACCCCATACTATTGAATTAAATTTAACTATTATATTTTAACTAATTTTAATTTTATTTGAATTTATTATTTATTAAGGATGTGGTTAAATAACTACTAAAAACAAAAATTCGTCTGCTAATAACGTGAGTAATGCCTCGAAACGATATAATATAAATCGTCCTCGCAAGCGTTCTCGAATATTTAATAATCTACTTTGTAGAAGTATCTTAAAAGAAATTTCTCCAAATAAAGGATTATTACTGTACATTTCAAGTCTCAATATAATTTCTACTAAACTGTTCAAGTTTATGTTTTTTGTTTGTCAGACGATTTGCCATGATTAAAATATTGTTATCTTATATTAGTAATTTAAATTCTGCTAAATAATTATGTGTTTATAGAGCCATTTTGGTATCAACCTTAATATAAAATGCGTTTTTTTTTTTTTGTTAATGTGAAATGATAAAAAAAATAGTTTTAAAGTGTTTCTTTCAAATTAATTATTAACTTTGACCTTTAAATGTCTCCATAATGAAACGAGGTTTTAGGACGTCGACGTATTAGAGAAAGCCTACTAGAGAGAGTGTATTAGCACTTTTACTGCAAACTGACATAAAGGTTTTATGAGGATATCGTAATAACTATTTTGCTACATACTTATAAGTTTACAACTAACGAGTGCGTTACTTTCTCGATTCTTAATTAACCCGGTACAGATAAGTGCGAATTTCCTAATTTGATTCGGTCGAGGCATTTATTACTCTCCCTTCCGCGAACAGAATGAGCTGATTACGTTTTGTGGCCCGAGCCGCGGACACTTTAGCTTCGCCTTCCTGTCGACCCGTGAATATCTGTGCCCGAAAGCCTATTAACGATGGCAGAAGTATTGTAGTGAAACTTCTGAAGTGGCTTGGATTCAGGTGAACGACTGTGTAACGAAAAGCTGCACCCCTACTCCTCTGCGCCGTTGAGGCAGAGTGATGCGCTGGGAAGGCATCACTGCAGCAATCGTTACTGCTACAAGTGGAGAATAGCATATATAATCGTACACTAGTCATAACGTAATAACGTGCTCACATTTGTATTTAAAAAATTACTTCGTTCGTAATATGTTTGTGTGCGTATTTGATAAGATTAATGATTATCACGCCGGAAACATCAAATAAGCGATAGATAAGCCTTTCGTGAGCGAAAATAGCGCCTTTATCTGTCAAAAAGTAATCCTCAACATGTTCGACAGAATACAGAAAGTCAAAACGCATTGAAATCTATTGCTCTTACTTTAAATTATTTAAACAGTAGTAATTTGCCAACAACCTGTACATTCTTAGTCCAATTTCATAACCTCAAATATACCATTATACCCATTAAGAATTAAGTCACAAACCTAACCTGTTTCGTACCTAGCGTGTGTGTAAATTTTATTTAAATAAGTTTCACTTTTGTAGTGTGTAATGTAAAATAGATAGTTTTTTTTTTCATTGATATCCGTGTTAAGCTAATCATATCATATTAGGTATATTGTGTTATTACAAATATTAATTCTCCAAAAATCGCTCTACCAGTAATTGGGAGTCAAAAATAAAGAGAATCCTGAAGACCTCACTTTAATAATCTATGTACTCACATTTTTGCTCAGGGGCTTCTACATATGTTAGTTCTATAAAAATATATAATAAACTAGAAAACATAAATTGGTTCACAGCTTCAAGGTAGTTTAAATCGAAACTGGCAACCAAATGGTTTTAGGTGCGTTCGCACAAGGCGTCTAATAACTAAAAATTATCATGTTTATGAGGGTAGGGTCCCACCGCGAGTCATTGAATTCATTGAATCGGGCGCGGCGGGACTCTCGTTATTTTCGGTGGTGCGCGTAGGCGGGACCCTCCCGTGGCTCCATCGCTTCATCTAAACTAAACTAAACGAACTGAATGTCACGTCACGTCACATGCACGGCGTATGTACTATGGTGCACGTTAATTAAATTAACCGCCTAGTTACCAAAGCATATCGGGGACGAAGCGATGAGCAGATGACAAAAAATACCGCCACAATTCTACAGTTTACAATACTTTTTAATTTTTATTTTGCGTATTGTAATATTTATTAGTTTTAATACTAAATTTTATGGTAAAATAGTGAAATTATTATTTAAATGTTGATTATTAATTAGATTTTAATTTAGAACAATATATTTTTAAAAAACCAGACTAGAAAATCAACATAAAACAGACTAATAGTGTTTTTTCAGATAATGTGACAGGTTTGAATAAAGACTATTAAAAGCTCCTAATATACAATCTCGTGTGAGGGCTACCCCACTAGCGTGAGAAGTACCTAATACACCCGTTAGGAAGTTGATTATTTTTTTTATATTTTATTCAAAAATGGCCATAATATTCAACGATGTTTCCGTATGCCTATTTATTTATATAAAAAGAAATTCAACGTGGGCGCTCGGTGTACCGACTTTAACCGAAGGAGCGCAGTACTCTCATGCGTCCTTTGTGGTTTAGCCGAATGAGCGTGTCGCAACTAGATTAATTCACTGCCCAAGAAACAACAAGTAAGGTGTTCTTAAAGAAGGTTTAGTTCAAAAACTAAATTACTGAAAATTTGACTTATCTGGTTCTGCCCCTATACTTTTCACTGCACTTATGCTTATGTACTTGTGTCACAGCTGTGTTAAATGCAAACGGCAAGAGACTTGTACTGCAATTTTTTAATACTCTGTTATTAAATTAATTAATTAAAATAAAAATAGTATGGTATGCATGCGTGACGAAAAAAGAATGTATGAAATCGCGCGAGCAATCCGGAGTAATGAGTGGACATACATTTAAGACAACAAACACACACTTATAATTGAGAACCTTCTCTTTTTTTGTGTCAGTTAAAGTGTAAATAAATATAGGTTTAGTTGTCATAGAACTTTCAAAACCTAACTAACTTTCTAGTTTGCTAATTCAAGATAAGTGGATATTTGATTTGAATAAGGGCCGTATCAGACCGTTATCTATCTATATCAAATACCACTGTCAGTGTCAGAACCAGGATATAACGAAGAGACATTTCAACCGTCATCTATCTATACCTACAGGGGTTTCAATTCTTGTCTTTGAAGCGTTAATTAATGTTGCCTCTTGAGCGCAATCCTAATATAACAACCCTTATACCCCTTAATATACATATATATACTCGTATATTTATATAATTGTATAATTTAGTTGTAAAGTTATTTGACTTATATTTGATGATTGTTTTTTAATAGCGGCAAATCGCATGAAAAGATAAATGACACAATCTTTGACAATATTGAAAAATTTTGAAGAATTATTTAATTTTTTGATAAAGTGCTGGAAAGCTAAAATTATTAGAAACAAGTGAAATAGCCACATAATATTGTGTACAACATGACAATGTTTTAAGGCTCCCTTTTATTTGTAACTTGTACTTAACTAGTTATAGTTACAGAGTACCTAGTATGCAAAGTTATTTAGAACCTATCAAAAATCTTAAACATCAACAAAAATATGTATTATTTTTTTGAATAACATAAATAAATGCATTCAATTAAATAGTTAATTCGGTCTTTCAGCTTTACTTACATCACTGTCAGAACTAAACGAAATGATTTATATAAAGATTCTAAATATATTGTCAAATAAAAATATATTAAATTACATTGTCTAACGCTTTATTTGTGTAGAGTTAAAGCTACTAAAAACCTTTTGTACTTTTAATCAACGCTCATAATTCTGTTCCTAACAACAAAGAGTATTTCAGGTAAGTTCAGAGATGATTTTCTTAAGTTTTAGGTTGACAGATACGTTAAAACAAAAATTTCTATAATTTAAATAATATGGCATTAAAAAAAACTACATCGTATAATAAAGGGGATGAATATGTTAAGTTTTTTATCGATAGTGTCTTAACCGTTCAATGATAGTAGCTATCTTAATAACCGCAACCAAGATCTCTCCCTTTTCTTGCGTCACCTTCCCTAACACCAGCAGCAGTATTCTTCTCAGTTTGTAATCTGGAACAGACATTGATCGATGGCGAGCAGAGATTATCAATGTCTACTGTCAGCCGACTCATGCGTATTTCTCGGAGTCTGTTATTTACTATCTAGAATTAATGAGGGTGAAAGGGATAAGTAAAGAAATTATATTAAACAAATATCACCTATTTCTTGCACCCATTCAAACAATATAAATTGCAAAGATAGTAAACAATGTTTTTATACTATCGTCGAAGTTATTCTAATACATTCAAAATGTTAATACTTTCTAAGTCAAAGTAACTTTATGTAGTTATTACCTATATACCTATTTCAAAGCCTGCGTACAAATTATTCAAAATTCACCACCAATAAAACAAATCGGTCTGATAATAGCTTATATAGACAAATTAGCAAAAGGGTCTACGTAATATTACTAACACTCCTAGCATATAATCAACCCTTCAAATACCCGACAAATATTAACAAATCTCGATAAACGATTTGTTTCACGAGCAGGAATCACGAGCAAAAAGGACAGCGATAAGTCTGCTTTCTCTATATGATGTATGTAAATGAAGTCGGCCGTTTTCAGTTTTACAACATACACACTAAGTAGGCAACAGCATTTTATCGGTTACTTTAGTAGGTAGGAGTGACGTTGGCCTAACGCAATAGAAGCCCAATTGGATGATAGCCGAAGAGATTGAGATGATGCACCGCAGGAGCAATAGTTTTATTGTTCTTGATTGGTCGTTGACCTCAATCGTCCTGTGAGAGGCCTACAGCTGTTAGCCATAATGGTCTCAATTGAGTAATTGCGAATTGCGATATACGCAATTTAAGCTGCTCAATTGGGCTCACTTCAATCAAAGCTATTGCCCATGGTCCAATAAGCCACCAAACCGAAGTATGAGAGTATCACATTTCTATTTAACGTGCGAGCAAAGTATTGAGTAGTGGTGGTTTATTGGAAGTTTTTTTTTATGCGTTGGTAGCTGAAACTCAGATTTTACTGGAAATAAATTTAGTTTGAAAAAATAAAATATTGCGTGTTTAGATTTGCCAATTTGCGCAACTTAATAATTATCCTGAAATGTTTCCCATATACGTATTCATCGGCATTTGTAATAGGAATGTTACACTACCCCTCTTCAGTATCAGTGATAGTATATAGTACTTATGAAAGGGGTGGGAGGGAAAGGGGTAATTTCCCCTTTGAAGGCAATTTAATAAATGCACCACAAAAATAATTTTTAATTTTTACATAGTCACCATCACCTACACGAACGCAATTATACAAATATTACCATATCTTCCTCTGTATAAATTAACGTAATTTCTCTAATCTATAGGTATTTTGCTGGCAAATAAATTATGTCTAAGGTACCCAAGGTGTAAAATACCCATTTTGTTTTAAATAAGTAAATATAGATTTTTATTAAGATTAAAATAATAAACTCGTGCGAAGCCAGGACGGGAAGCTAGAAAGTTAAAAATGATTTGACGATTAGAACGCTTAAGATTCTACTGTATTTAGCTATACAACATTATAGGTTAAAACGCTGAAAATATTACGATGTTACAAATTGAGATATACCTAAAACGTGAAGGGCATAAATTAAAAACGAAGCAGGCGATTTGTATGCGCGAAGGCTCCGTCGGATTAAACTGGTTTCTTGTTGGTGTCACGCGAAGAAAGGAGGGGGGGGGGTTAAGCAAAATCCACTGAAAACCACGATCCCTTGCGAAATAGACGTTGTTTTTAGGTTATATTTTTTGCAGATCTACTTGTATCCAAAGCCAAGTTGCCTACTATAAAATGACAAAGATTAATCGCAAGTTTACAGCATATTTTTACTGTCCTATATACAACAGAAAACTATAATAATATGAGTGTAAGAATAGAGTTGAAACAAATAATAACAACAAATACTTATTCGACACTCATAATAGTTTAAAAGTAAATGACTAAAAAGAGAAACTGCATATGGTCAAAAATGCACCATTTTTACTGTACATATTTGGCGAGAGGTTTTGGCATGGTTTTTCATACGTGCTTACAAACTACGTATTCAACGTTAAATTACAATCATTTTTAGATCGATTTGAAAGAGCGAGAAAATGAAAAATAGTTACTTGACGCGTCAACCAAACGTTTTCTCTACTTTACCTCTTTTACCTTTTTCGTATACAAACATACACCTATATTTAAAATTTTAGTAAAAATGGGATAAAGCTAAATTTTAAAGACTTTTCCATTAGAATATCTTGGAACAAATATCAAACGAAAGGTTTTTGTTAACGGTAGTTATTGGTCTGGTAGCATAGTGGTATAAAAGCATGCTTCTGGCATTTTTATTTACACTGATATTTTAATAATACACAAAACACACGTAGGACTTGCGAGATGATGTTGATATTAGAAGACAATGAGGCAGTCGAAACGGTGCATCCACACACAAGCCATACTATTTAATACCGGCGTTTTATGATCTCTAACGATATTCCCACTAAGAAAAAAAATGTTTGAGTGCTTAAATTAAATAAAATAAAAGACAAAAAGATATTGTTATTTCATTTACTTTGATTCCAAATAATATAATATCAGTCGCTAAGTAAATAATTACCAACCACATCTTCCTGAAGGTGCTATAATTTTATTTTGATTTTAATTTATAAATGTCGGTTACTAAAGTAAATAAATGTTAGAAATGTTTTTGAGGTTTCCTAAAACGATACACGGTTTTAATGTGCTGGAGAATTCTCTTAGATATTATAAAAGTTTTAACTCATAATTGTTGTTTGATCTAAAAACAAATATTTATTTTTTTTCCGGAAAAAAATAAAAATATCGTAATCACTTAAAAATTATATATCATCATTACTTATGTTATCATTCAAAATTTCAGAAATACGTTTAAAAAGATTTCTTTAAGTGAATTGAATGACCGACAAAACTTCGATCGTATTTATAACAAACAGCAAACCGTATTCCAAACCGTAAAACCAGTAAACCGTATTCCAGAAAGTAATACAGTTTGTAAAAAGCACATATTTTCAAACGCAACTGAGTTATTTACTCTCTCGTAATGGAATGTCAGAGGACAAAGTAAAAGTGAAACTCTGAGGTGAAACCTTAAATTTAAAGAGGAGACTTTTAGTGCGTGCACATTTTATCGTACAATAAATGATACATTTTATTATTATTAAATTACGAGTTCTGTATTTAGTTGGCCCATTGAAATTAATCAAGAACAGACGATTTTTTCAAAAAAGGGGATTTTTAAAATGAAAGGTCGATCACAGCGCGACGCTCGCTCAGAGATCGTAACCGATAAAATGATAGCGCGGCGTAATGATTAGAGAATTCGAAACCTTAGTAGAATCTAAACGTGAGCGTACCAAATAATATTTTTTGGAATCTTTTGATGCGGTCGATGCCATATAACAGAAGCGTATTCTAATCTGCCACATATTAAGATGAAACTATTGTACGGACAGTTATATGATGTTTAAATGATTCGATCACACTCAGCAAAACCCTAAAGTTCGTAACAGTTTGAGTGAACTCAAACAATTCTAAAAAATGTAATTATATTGATTAAAGAATCGAAACTTATACCTAAATATTTGAAATTATTCACCCTATAACCATACCCCATACCTCATAATTGGATTATTGCGTATTATTTGATTACGTCTTTGACTTATAACACGTTGAATCTCCAAAACGCTTACGTTGAAAGTGATTTCAATTTTAAAAGAATTAGTTTACTCTCACTATTCAACATGATGTCGGGGATAAGACATTAAATCAATAATTGTGGGTTAGGTGGAAGAAGAGATTGTAGTTGTCAATAAGCTCGCCTGTGTGTGTAATGCTTTTGAGTGAAATAAAGTGGTGTTATTATTAACTTGTATATTCGCTTTCGTAGCATAGACTGTAAAGAGCCTATTTGCATAATCTCCAAACACATAGCCGAAATCGCGCATGCTGCAAACGACACGATATGGCTAAAACGCTTGCTAAAATAATAGAATACTTGGGACGGGCCAATTGCGAGCGCACAGGATGCTGGAATTTATCTCGTATATGTAAGTATAGTGTAGCTACGAATAATGTGGCCAATTAAAATTACCGCTCGCGCGCTTTGTCTATTCATTTATTTATTTTAGTAATGTAGACAATACCTTTAGAATATTACGGGAAGACATATATTTAGGAGAGCAGATATGGGATATTACGATCATTCAACAGGGAACATCAGTACATTCCCCCACCCCAGTCGCTTGTTGGATATATTAATTGGCATTGAACTGTTACTACTGCTCTGTTCATATATGGGTTTTTTGGTTTATACTAATAAATAAATAAATAAAATAAACTAAAATGCGTATGAAGGTAAATGTATTTGGTTTTGTTTTTTTTTTATTTATTATTTTTAAATATTATAGAGTTTGCATTGCATCGACCGATAAGGAGAAATTATATTACATACTTAACGTTTTTTTGAGTAGACGATTTTAGTAAGGAACCAACATCTGACTCAAAGTTCTGTTATGCCTGGCCAGGACATTTGTCGCCCTAGAAACAATAATAATTCATACGTAGTAACATTAGTTTAGAAATTTATAAGATTACATAGGATCAAAATTATAACAAATAATATTATAATGAAAAATAAATAGTTTTATACTGCACTTACTAGTATCCTCATTAACAAGTAGAATATCCAAAAGCACTTACCTGTAACAAAAAGAAAATGAACTTAAATAAAAAGAAAAATAGCTTAATGACAACTAGTAGCTATCATTCTCCTCGATTGATATTTTTTTTTTTTTAAAATACCAATTTCATCTTGAGTTGCAAAAAGCCTTAAATTTAAGAAACAGATTAAATTAGCTCAACTAAAAAATATTCATTTTTGGACATCATTTTCTTTCCTTTGGCCTCTGACAGTTTGAACCTACTATTGTTTCCAAATAATATATGTTAAAAAAATATATATTCATATATACATTTGTATTATAATAACCTAGTGAAAGTGTAATTTAATTTTAATCTTTTCATGTATTTCTATACTTTAGCGAAAACCTGTCATCAGTTAATTTTACACGCAATTGTATGTACCATTTATTTATATATTGTACTGTTGGTTTTCCAAATAAACAATAAATAAATAAATCATATAATATCAACTGCTTCTGTACATTGTTTAGTAATAGTAAATTATTTAACCAGAACCTGATGTCTTCAGCTATGGCATCTCGCACCCAGATTACTCGCGTCTGTGGTGCCAACCTGAGATGGGTTGCTTTTTCGCTTATTCGATGTGAGTTTTGTGTTATTTTCTGCATTTTTTTATTTCATCATAATTTTTAACACCATATTTGTTTAGTGTAAATTTTAACGCGCAGTTATCAATATTTCAATATAATATTTTTTACCAATAATAAATAATATGTTCAAATATGGTATTTGAACATATCGAACTGTCAATGTGTTATTAATTATTACTAAAAAAATTTTGACTTGTATTTTATAAAACTATATTATTCGACCTGCCTCCGATTTAATTTAAACGGCTGTGGTTGTTTTTCAAGATCATCAATTTACACACAAAAATTCTTCTCTTTCGCATTTGTATAACTTTTCGAGTAGAAAAGATGCAACGGACAAGCCAAATGACGGGGATTAAGTATTATTAAATGTAAACTACATTGTATTGTAATTGTATTTATTCTATACTAACAAATATGACGTTACCTGTCAAGACATGTAATATGGGATCGGAATACAAGAATAACAATCTTATTATTGAACAAAAAATAAACATGTTTATCCTAACGATGTTTAAATACGATTATTTTAACAATGTTTAAATAAATCAAACTTTAGACACATTCTTTATAGGAGCAATATGAAGCAGTCCTTTCTAGTGAATTTATAGGCGGTTTGGTTTATAAATCCGCCTCTCAAAGCCGATCACGGCCTACTTGCGTCGCATTCAGAAAAACCTTATTATAACGGGATACCTGTTAATATAAAAACGATGAATAATGCATAATGGGCTAGAAAAGCCCTGGCCAGATGACGTCAAACGTTTTCGTGGCGTAATTTTCACTTTCACCGCAATGATCCGTAATAAAAAATTGTCATAGAGAGTCGTTTAAGTCACAAACATTAAGTAGGCTATGAGAAATTTGTTTTTAAGATTCGGACTAAATTTTTTGTGAATCTTTTTGACTCAGTCTGTAGCAGTTATTGAATAAAAATGTAATTAGGAATGTAATGGTGGATTTACCAAATTATTTTATTCAAGAACACTGGCCAATAAAGTAAATATTTATAATAATGCGAATAAAAAAAAATATTTTACATGTGTAGAATTAAAAATACGCTTTTAGTGGTATGTAGATGAAAGGTATATATGAATTGTATTATGATGATATTTAATAGGTTATGTTGCTTCTCGTGTAAGGTAGCTAAGCATTTTAAAATAAAAACCTACTTCAAAATAAATCAAAAAATAAACACAATACAATAATCTCCTTAATTTTAGTAACAACATAAAACCAATCCACCAAAACGTTTAAGTATGTATATAAATTGCATACATCTCAACTTTTGGTGGATCGTTTTTATTTTCTATTTTTTACTAAAAAATCGAAATTTTTTGTATTCATATTTGGTTTTGTCGGTTGTGGATTATTTATTTTATTATTTTTGCTTTACGAGTAGGTACCTATTTTCTTTTTCATATTAATTATTTAAATAAAAACTGTGAAGTTTATTTTATATATTCTGAACTATTATAACGAATCACAGTGTCGATTATTTATAGTCTGATTAGGAGAGCAGTCAAATTATTAAATTTCCTAATAGTTCGGTCAAGTTAATACATGAAATTTTAAATACCGATATATTTGAATCGGTTTGCATTTGAAACACGCATTTGCGTGTTTTAATTAATGATTTGTGAGGTTTTTATTTATTACCTCTACAATTAGTTTGTCTCATTTCTTGGTATTTATATTGTTCTAAATGTAAGTTTGTGTATATTCTAGGAGAGTTAGTGTACTCAACACGGTATAGGCATCATCTATTGTAATCTTCTAGGTGCGACGGTGCCGTAAGTCTGCAAAAGTTCGCCGTAAATCTGCAATCACCGGCGATGTGACTGTGCAATCATCGTTCATACCGTGAGTACTTCTCTATCATCTCAAGTCATCAAATCGTGTCATGGATGGCCCTTCCGACACGCTCTCATCACAGTGGTAATTGAAATTGCGGTTGCTGCTTCAGCATTTTGTATATTGGAGTGCCTAAGTGGTACAGCTACGAATTTCTTACAAACAATAAAAACAATATAAAATTCTGAAGTTAACTTAAAAATATACTTTAAAAAATGGCTTAAATCGACACACTTAACTTTTCACAAATAAATATATTTTTATGTACCAAAATTAAGAAACAAGAACAATTTCTTTCAAAAATACGTCACAAATATTTTTAATTAAAATATATGGAATTGTTTCATAATTTACGCAAGTCTAGAAAGTAGGCATCATGGTTATCTAATCTAATTAGGTAGACGAGTTATTATTCTCATGTGTTCTAAGGTAAACTTTTTTGTTTATTACATCTATACAATCTAAGCGATATGTTCGAACATGTTGACACTACTTTATTTCATTCTATCCTTTTATTAATTATTAAAATTAAATCTTATAATTTTTTTTAATAAATATTTAACCCATCGCATATAGTAATTTAAATTTTACGATACTAATAATAAAAATATTACATTAAATATGCAAACATATAATATTATAAACCATATAAGGCTGATTATTTATAAGTGGGATACCTATAGGTAGATTTTATACTAATTTGAATTTGTGCGCATGTTTAGGTATGTCTTGCATAAGTTTTTTTTCTCGAATCCGATTTCTAGTGACATTAAAAAAACGCAGTTTCAATTAAGATTCTAAGAAAAACTTTATCTGCTGCTCGCCGACCAACCGGATATACCACGCGTTGTATCGATAGCTCCAAAGGTCTGAAATATGAGGCGTCAATCAAACTGAGGCCCGTACCCGCAGTAGTTTTAGTAAATAATCGTTTTTTTCTATAAGCTTTACATATTTTTCTACGAAACGCAATCTAATGTAAAAATATATAGTTTTCGCTAAATAATGTTGTAGTACATTGTAAGAGTATATTTAAAAATGACCATTAACCATAAGATGGGCATATGCAATCTCTTTAGTAGCGAACTGACTGACTATGCATAGGCCGTTTGTATCAACCCGGCTGGAGAGGTAATTCTATCATAATAAACACTACCTCCAGTGATCCTTTATTTATTTCTCTAATTCTCTATCCATTGGGATCGAAAGGACGAAAGCAGGGTTTTTTTTCAGAAACATTATTCCCTACATAATAAACAAGTTAAATTAGTTTAAATAAAAACTTTCCATGATTGTTTTTTATCACTGTCACACTTACATATTATTGGTTACAATACTATACCTATAGCAATAATTTATTGCCAGTAAAGATTGCCAATAGAAGGGTGGGTGATAGCGCAAGTTTCTACGTGTATCGACTCCCTTTAAAAAATATTTAGATTTTTAAAAGCAGTATCTGAAAGTTATTTACCAAAATACCATTTTACCAGAATAGTAATTTATCAAAAAAAAGTAAAATAAAATAGTACTGTAGGTACTAAATTTCAAAAGAAACAATTAATTCCCTAAATAAAACATTAACTCTTGTAATGTAACCTAACCAAAATAATAACTAATGGAATATTCTGCTAAGGGTGTAACACTACGGTCGGTAGGTTAGAATTTCACCTCGCTTCGTTCGCTTTCCGCGGGAACTTCGTTAAATATGCAGCGATATTCAGGAGGCCTAACTTCCCGCCGGCCGTTGAGATGATTATTATCTGCGAAGCTGCGAATCTGCGAATCTGCAGATCGTGATTGTGTGTAATGTCAGCTGTTTATGTCGAACTTTCGCCCGTTAGCGTTCTTTCTGAACTTCTTAACGCCATTCGAAGGAATTTGATTTTTTGAACCTACCAGATGCAGCTACCGTTTCTTAGAAACGTATTATTACGTAATTGTATGGTGAAATATGTATACATAACAATCCACATTTCAATACTTTATGGGTTCCGTACCTCAAACAGAAAAATCAGGACCCTTTTCTATTATATCCTTTCTTTGTCTATCAGAGATGGACGTTGCCTAATGCTAGGGTATTAGTAACGCGTATATGTTGACAGTCAGAGATAATCAATTATTTTTCTTTAGTCTTATTTTTTGTGGGTAAATTGGGCCCCTTAAAACAAATTGTATGTGTCTTTTGCTTAAATGGATTGCAAAATTTGTTTTAAAAAAAAAATGGTGAATCGGTAATCGTTAAATCGATATAACGTTTGAAAAAATACAATAAACTTTAATGAAAGGTTTCTAAACCTAAAATTTTGGTATTATCAGGGTTAGTAGGTATTGAGTCATATATAACAAGAAAAACCGGTTACTCCGGGTCATCCTAATGTCAGGTTGTATTAAAATGGTTATTTTAATACATTGAAACATACAGCTTACAAGACTTATAAAAATTATAGTTTTAGGGAATCGACCTTTATTTTTCACTTTTCAATAAATATCACTCACTCGTAACTCACTTTATTTGCCTTCACCTTGTTCTTTAACTGGCCTTGATAAAACGCTTGATAAAACGGAACGGTATAAAATGGTTGAAGGGGTGAGAAGTTACAACCGCCCACATTTACTGGAGATTCCCTTTGAAATGAGGTCTAACACGTCATACTGTGTGAGGGTTGAATCGTCACGTCACAATATTTTTGTAAGGAGCACACGGTCACGCACGTGAATAATTGCCACCGAGGATAACCTAGAACACGTTGAATAGGAATAGGATATAACTACCTACTTATAGAGTAATAAATGCAACAATAAATGTTATGGGGTAGATAATGTTATTTAACTTGAGTAAATCGGTAGTTTTAAAGGCAGTACAAACGTCTATGAACCCCCAGCATAGTTTCTATAGTCATAGGTCATTTATATTTTTTCCTAAACACACACAAACTTACCATCTCACACACTCACACCACCCGCTTCACTGTAACGTGTCTCTATAACATATTGTTTTCCCTTATCACTATCACTTCCTTATAGCGATATTATCTATGTATAACTCCAATTTAATATTAATCTAAATCATATGCACACTTTAACATGTTCGTTAATTTTTATATTTCCTTTATTTAATTTTTTATTAACCACATATATAAGTCACTCATAAAATCATCTCATTTAACCATAATAAATCATACTAATCACATATCCATTATTGTTATATGTTTGTTAAATTATCACACTTTTCTTAAATTCTATTTAATTAAATAATACATAATTTTTGTCAATATTTTACACAAAAGAGGAGAGTTGAAAATTCATTTTTATAAAACTCAGCGCTGGGTTTAAACTGGTATCTTTTACTTATCAACTATTGAACCCCTTCCTTTTGTTAAAGTCTATCTGAATAAATGTTAAGAAACATGATAGGCACGAAATGCGGTGAGAAAGTGTGATCGGCTTCAGATTTTTATAGTAAAAACCTTTTAATTTTTATAGAATTATATGAAAGTATCTCGTATTCTTAAACCCAAAAATTTTTGCAGAAGGGTATTTTTA
Organism: Neomicropteryx cornuta; assembly: GCA_020383195.1. Taxonomy (NCBI): domain Eukaryota; kingdom Metazoa; phylum Arthropoda; class Insecta; order Lepidoptera; family Micropterigidae; genus Neomicropteryx; species Neomicropteryx cornuta. Next base: position 43,131,632 of record JAHKQU010000018.1, read on the forward strand.
TATATACGGTACGGCCGATATCGACCATTGGTGGCAGTTTGCTACATTTACATACTTTGTCATCGATGTTTCGAGACTGGCAACCAAAGCCTCCCCCCCTCCCCACCTTATTTTGACACTTTTTTCTAGATTGTTAACCACACTCCCTTCATATTCGCGGTTATTAATTTTTGGTAAATTAGGTACGTACTTTAGATATTGCTTTTAAATTACACCCGCCTTTAGATCTGGATATTTCTTGAAGGGAATCGATACACATAAAAACTTGCCATCACCTTTCACCATCACCATCACCTTTCCATTGGCAATCTTTATTTACAATACATTATTGCTATAGGTATAGTATTGTAACCAGAAATATGTAAGTATGGCAATTATAAAACTGAACCCTTTAAATGAAACTTTGTATTTAAACTAATTTAACATGTTTATTCTGAAGGTAATAGATTATAAGAAAAAAAATATGAATTGCATTTTGAAATCATTTTTGTTTTTACATATCGCACGAATACCACAGGGTAGCTATTGATTTTTTTTTTTCTTTATATTTAGGTCTTATTTTGGCCGTAATGTATAAATAAAAATAAAGCTAGGTTCAGATCGGGTCGAGAGTAACGGTTCGCAGTAACAAATCAGAAGCGGCCACCAACGCTTTTACTGCCGTTCAACACTTCTATAAGGGTAGGTTTATTTCTAGGGGAACTATCGCGTCCCACGCCGCCGTTTCGCTATTATTAGAACGGCCATCGTAAAATATTGCGCGGTTTGATTGGTTATTGATATCCCTACGTTCATCCTTTCGATCCCAACGGATAGAGAATTACAGAAATAAATGGACGATCACTGGAGATAGTGCTTATTATGGTAGGATCACGGTCTATGCATAGCCACGGCGGTTCGCTGCTAAATTGACTGCATATGCTCATGTTATGGTCAGTGGTCATTTATAAGAAATCAAAAACTTAATAAAACTTAGAAGGCATCTATTTTTTAGTACAGTTTGCAAAATTAATAATCAAAATAGTCAATTCGACATGAAAATATTTTAAAAGGAAAGTTTTTTTTTTCCACCTTACACTTCATATCCATATAACAAGCAAAAAAATAGTCTTAATCACTCAAGCCATTTCTGTGTAATGAGTAAACGTATATTTAAATGAAAACATTTATGTCGAATTGTACCCTTCTCCGATTTTTGAAGTCAGTTAATTAAATAGATAAAATTTGATTTTAATGAATAACTATCAGTCACGATCACGAACTAATGGTTGGAACTCCATGGGCACTATTTTATAGGGTAATGTACGAGGCCGGTTTAGGTATATCATTAATAGTTGGTCTATAAACTCAATGTATATTTTTTTATGATTAAAAATATATCCATGTAAAGCTGGAACAGGCTGTTAGTTTTTATATACATTTAAAAGAGAATCTAAAGTAAATTCTAAGAGAACATTGTAAATATAGCTTACTAATTATTTATTGTAAGAAATCTGTTAAAAATATAGTAAATATTATTATTTTAATTACTTATTTGGTGACAGTATATAGGTGGTTCTTGCAAAACAATTAAAACATGAACGGAAAACTAAACCAACGCGTAAAAAAAATATTTTTTACTCCTAATAATAATAATATATTTTGTTTTGCACCCACCCTTCTTCATATATGTTACACAGTAACCTTTCCGAACAACGCGTATAGTATGTAATTTAGTATAAAATTTGTAGTTTATATTGAACACAAAGAAAAGTTGCTCGAAAGACATGTGAGTGAGGTCTATGAAGTTGGTTCACCGTGGGCACAGTTGTCTAAAAATGTACTATCAACACATTTAGAATTATCTAGGTTGGCGTGTATATAAAAATTATCCAATTTGTGTCTTCTGTCAGTGAACTGTCAAAAGAACCCGTAAGCTAGTTTTACTTTATGGCCGATTGCCAAAAATCACAAATAACTCGCGCGCTCGAGAAATCGACCACTGTGATAAACTGTGAATCGAATTTAGTAGAATACTCACTGGAACTCTTAAATCGCTCGACCAAACTATTAAAAACATTTAAAATAAACCTTTGTAATACTGGCGAATTTTATATTAGTTATTATTTATTTAAAAAATGGGAAAAAATTGTAATATCTACAAATTTTTAAACATGAACTCGCGACTTTTCTCTAGACCTGAACTCACTCGAGACTTTTTACACACACACAGTTGTTTACACTAGTAATAAACCTATATAAGGGGATGTCAAAAACTATAAATGAGGTCATATAAACTACTTAGGGGTGGTCTTTTCTCGACCATTACCGAGATATATTTTTTTTACTATAACGTCGATTGTACAGACATGTTTGTCTCAACTTTTGTGCTGCGACATCTATTCGCCCGTGAAGTTCTTCCGGTTTCTGCTGGATTTTTACAATCACCGTTTTGAATCAACGCCATAAAAGAAAATATAAAAATATTTGCGTTCCTGTGTGAGTCATCGAGCCAGCTTCAAGTCGCTCAGGTCCGTGATCTCTCAACAAAGGAATCGATGTGTGAGCCTGCTCTTGTATAGGAGAAATACTTTTAAGTCGTTTCGCTAGCTAGTCACTCACATGCCAGTTCGAATGCAGGCAGGCCAGAAGGCGGTAACTAGCTTGAGATGTTTACTTAAATTCAATTTCAATTTGATTTTTGAAGAGAAACTTTTTTACGCTCCTGAATTTTTTTGACTTAAATTTTTGCGAGTATACGTATAACGAAATGCTGCACTCCAACTCATTCTTATGGTTGAGCTAGAGTGCAGCCTTGGAACACGGAAAAGGGTCAAATTCTGACCTATGAAGAGCATTCCACTAACGAATAATTGTGGAAAGAAAAGACTTTAACCCAATATTCCGTTTTCTCAATACAGATCTTGGAAGAAAGGTCATTTCGATTAATATATATAAGAAGGCTACTTTTTTTTAAGGTTTTTTTATCCATGTTTTAAATATATATTTCCATAAAATAAATTTATTGGAAATATTTCCGTTAAAAAGTGAATTTAAAGTAAAAATAAATTTTACAGAGTATCAAAGAAATCGGCAATAAATTTAAACCATTATAAATTAATATTTTTTTAATTCAGTCGTAAAAGTAACTTTGTAAGAAGTTGAACATATTCAATTTATATTATGTTTATTGGTTAAACAAACGATAATTGATTGTGTAATGAATTGTGTTTATAACCACACCACTTTTAAGGGCAAGAGTCAATATGTTTCTTTATTTTTAATATATTTTTAAATACATTATAAATATAATTAATATTTATTTTTTTATATGTCTTCTTTTGCGGTCACTAAATAATAAATTGATATTAATGACGAAAATTGTGATTCTATAAAAAAAATATTTTTCATCTATATAATGCGGTAAAACATTCTACTTATTGAAAATTATATAAACATTTTAATTTAAGTCTGTACCATATGCTATAAAAAATCAAAAATCTTATTTATTTTGTCACGCGATTTGAATAATATGTAATCAATATATTTATTTCTATTTGTTGACTATTTAATATTATTGCTAGACTTTGCTCTATCATGCTCATTCTTTTCATACGCTATTTTATTGATATATGGGTGCGTCTTATTATTTTTTTAAATTCAGCGTTTTGCAAAAAGTACAGTATTGTAAGCAAATCGTAGTATAGAGTGTTAAAAAAGTTTAGCAAAAGGTTAGTTCAGTAACTCATTCTTATTTCAGGAATTTTGAAGAGAGGGCTAAAATGCCATGTTTTTTTAGTCGCACGTGCGTCGCGTCGTAATGTCGCCGACGCGACGCGCGCCGCTGTCGCAACCCACCTCAAAATCCAATATGGCGAATCTGTTTCATTTTTCATCCTGCCCCATGCCTTCGTTGTATTTGTATTTCGGTAGATAAAATATGTACCTAAGTGGTTACTATTGCGAGAGATTTCTTTCTTTCGTTTTTCACCCCTCGTGGTGTCGCGTCGACATTTCAAGCCCCGAGACAAAGGTTACTCCGTCGGAAATCTTTCGCGTAAGAGTTTTTGAAGCTGACGCTACGTCTCCAGTATCATTTTATGAATCAAATAAAGTAAAAAAAAAGTATTTAAGTATAAATTATATATTATAATGTAATAAAACGGGACGTGCTGAATATTAGCACCCTCCTCTCTCAGAAAGGAGGGCAGCTGAGCACACTCCTTTTATTGAAAAATACTGTTGAAACTTATTTTTGTTTTGCATTTTTCAATAAAGAAACATTTTCTTTCTTTCTTTCAAATAATTATACCGACCGGACCGCGAAATCATTAATTAGTTAACAGTCTACTATTATTAAGCTAATTACTAAACTAGGTAGCCACCGTCGCAAAGGTAAAGCGTACGGAGCGAAATGGATACTTTAAAAATGGATACTTCAAATAAATAATTATTTTTCTAAAATTCGTACAAAAAGCACGCTAATTAATTTAACATGAGATTTACGATTAAGAAAATATATTTTTAAACATATTTATTTATTATTTCGAATTTCGGCTTCGTCACGACTTAGTATTTTTCATGTAGAATTGATTAAAACTTTAAAATTCTAAAATCGGTGGTGAAATCGTAAATATTTTGCAACTAGAAAAAAAATGATACCGAAGCTAATATGATTATTAATATAAAGATATAGGTACAAATAACTTGAATAGTTTACCTCTTTGTATTACCTGTTACATACATATTTTTAATATTATATCAAATTATATAGGCACGATTAAAAATACGCATCACAAATAAAAAAAGTTTCTTGCAAAGGCAAGGGTTTTGTTTATAATTTTATGTGAAAATAAATAAAAGAAAATAAATAAATTACGTTGATCAAGTGTTTCGGTGAAATGTTAGTTAATTAAGAAAGGTAAACTATACACATGCCATATGCTTATTAATATTTATTTATATAAATATTCTTTTTCTTGGTTCACAGATGGAAATATAGCAATATTCTAGCATTTGTTATAGCGTTCCTTTAATATTTACTACTTTTGAAATATTCCTGTTTTTTATTTCAAAATGGTTTACCCAATATTTTCAAAAATAAAAGAGAGATGTACATATTTTTTTAAACTAAACATAAAAGCATGATAATAAAAATCATTTTGAAATCGCAGGGCCACTAAACTGATTTTTTTATCGGGAATGGTCTTGAAACACAGTATATATTCGTCGGATATATATATAATTATGTTAACTATTATGTTTAATGTTGCTTGATATGTCTATACGAGTGAGTTTCTGGTAGACGAGTCGGCAGGCTCTTCCAGAACATGTAACCTGCATACTTAAAATATATTGAAATAAAGGTCGCGAAAGCGACATTGAATTTGAATTTGAATTAATTTAAATTTTCAACCCTCCTATTATGTACACAAATCAATGTTGCTGTTTACACATCCTAACCATAACACTCGCACATTTTTTTTTTCATAAATAACCTAATTGGCTGCAGTATTTAAATAGGTTTAATTCATATTTTTAGTTGAAGTCGAAGCATTTATACTTTAATTCATCAATAAAAGTCATTTAATTATAATTAAAATACATGAAAATCTTTAAGAGTCTTGCTGCAAAATATTACTTAAAAACTGTGATTATAAGCTACTTTTTAAAGTACTCTTATTCATTTAGCTTCACATTAATCTTGCAGATCATATAAATATACTTTTTTATGTTTGTGCATTTTTTACATAAAAATACATTGAAATAATATCGTTAAATTTGTAATATTTTTAGAGAAAATAATTATATTTTAAAATAGTGTTTTATTTTAACACTATCAATTATATTTTTTTTATCATTAAACTTTATAATACTAAAATCTATAAAATATTATTATTTCATCTTTGGCGAAAGGTAGATAGAATTAAGTAGCATAAGGACGAATATAAAGCTTTGTATAATATGCATTGTCAGCAACATAGATAGTCGTGAGAGCTGTGACCGCTGGAAACACAAAGAATATCAAGACCGAAGAATTTATAGCCGTCGCGCTCTGTACAGTCAGCAGAAGAAATATAGTGTCCTTTTGCGCAAGATAAATCGCACAAAAAAGGGGAATTCGCAGAAAATTATAAATTTAATTTAATGTATTCGTATATCTTTCAAATATGTAAACAGTTCAGTTACAAAATCACGTTCTCCGGTTTGTAAAAAAACTATGTAAATGGTTTCACTAGAAAATGTTACTATTTGTACTTGGTTCGTTTTAACGAAACAGATCATTTTATGTTCTAATATATAAAGTACAAAAGTATGTATTTGTCAGTCTGCAGATACGCATTTTGACAGCGATAAAATTCGAAAAGACAGCGATTCGGAAATGAATTGATTGTGTCATATTTAAATTCATAAACGTCAACGTCAATTTGCACTGACAACTGACAATGTCACTACATTATCGCACGCCGAAGGCGTCTACCAATCGCCTGCTGCTCCTAGCTACCAACCCTGGGCGAAGCCTGGGTTGTACAGATGATATTTCATAAAAAAGTAATAATTACATTTAGTTTATTTTGTTCTTGTTCATATTCCCTAATGTTTTTTATATTAGCATGAGATAAACAAATTGAAAAAAAGTGTTTTATTTTCTTATTAAATTGTTTTAGATTAATATAATATACCTACTAAGAAAAGCGAAATAAAATCAACTTTATTTTAAATAAAAATAGGAAAAAAAATATCGAAATCGCTTAAACCGTTTCAGAGTAATGAGTAATCATAGTTAAAAAAATAGACAGATCGAATTGAGAATCTCCTCCTTTTTTTGAAGTCGGTTATAAATGACATTGTAATATAGTAAAACAAAACACAAAACTATAAAACCAATTTGTGTGACCAAAAATCAGTTTTTTTTTCTCATTTGGGTCAGAAATAATGAACCAAATCAAGAAATACAAATTAATGAAGTTATTTTTTTTTAAAAATGGACGATATATCAGATCAACGGAAGCTGTATGGCGCATCTATGAATTACCAATGCATTTTCAATCACATGTCATCATCAGACTTGACATTCATTTACCGCGTAGACAGAATGTTTACTTTCGAGAAGGGCAAGTACGTCAAGCAATTGAAAACGCAAGACAAACAAAATTATTAGCATTATGTGTGGGAAGATTCCCGAAAAAATGGAAGAGAAGGCGTGGAGACGACAAAATCATTACACGCATGTATATAGTATCACCAAAAGACATCAAACTTTTCCATTTACGATTGCTTTTATTACATGTATGTGGTCCAAAATCATTTGAGGATGTTAGAACATACAATGGAATTTACACACTTCTTTTGTTGAAGCGTGCCATGCTCGCGGCATTCTTCAAATGATAATGAATGGCGCGAATGTTTAAATGAGGCAAAAGAATTACATTCACCAATAAAAATGCGAAATTTATTTGGTTTTATTTGTGTATTAAATGTCCCAGCCAATGTATTGGCGTTATGGAATAAATTACAACGAAGAAGTATCCTTTAATAGAGCTCTATTAGAAATTGAAGATATTTTGTATGGTCATAATTTGTCATGTCAAGAACTTGGTTTACCAGTTCCCCACAATTCACACAGTTTGGTGAAAATATTATTGAAATACCTCAGCAATTAATAGGAGATGAAAATAATATTATTAATGCGATTATAATAAGCTTAAAGAAGTTTAATTTCTGTGTTTAATACACGGTATGTATAGATGTATAAATATAATTAGGTATAAATAATTTGATTAAGTAAATAGTCCATACCTAACCATGTTCTAAACGCTTCGATTGCCTTATTAAACATATGCACAGAATTATGTACAAGACCGTTTGTTTAACACATTGAAAGTCCACAAATAACCGCAGAGTTTACTTAGGCAACCGTATCCTTTCAAGGAAGGACCGTCTAGCAATTACAATTTCAAATGCGATATGGCTAAGCCTGCCTAGCAGGCCGCACCCCTCAGTCGTATTACATAAATGAAGCGGAACACTTCATTATTGCTGCTGTAGCTGCTTCATAAAAAAATACTGTAATTATTGAAAATTACACCCTAATTTTTGACAACTATACGAGAGCTAAAAATGTGCCAAACATGACTACAATTCAATATTGTTCCATTAAAGCTATATAATTTTAAATTAACACGTTTATATTTTCAAAATATATTTGCCTACCTCTTTCGTTCGACAATTCTAAAATTAAAAAGCGACTTCTACAACATTACCAATTATTGACAAGTTTGACTAAAAAGACACAAATATAAAATGCTTAAGATTGTTTTGACAATTACAACGTTAAAAAAAAATAATATTTAAAATACATAGATATTTTTTAAGCGTCAAATTGTAAGTGTACAGTTATGGTTTAGTTGCAAAATATGGTGTGTCTCTGCACCGACTTCGACGTTTTCAATTTAATAATATTAATAATCGATTTTAATATTAATTTAATTTATTAATATTAATTAATAATTTAAATAATCCGATATTTAATTGTTTACTAAAAAATTTAATGTTTTAATTGTTTAACAATAAAAATAAGTTTATTGTTTATATTATTTCATATATATGAAAAAAATAATCGAAAAACATTTTAACGGAAAACTTGACACTTGACATAACTTACTAAAATTAAAATGGGACCACCCCTGAAAAAAATCCTTATCATATGCAAAAAAAAATGATCTTAATCGCTCGAACCGTTAACGAATGAACAAACGTTAAAAAAAATATATACAAATCGAATTCAGAACCACCCCCTTTTTTGGAAGTTGGTTAAAGAGTAATTTGACGTATCGAGGAAGCCCCTTCTTTTAAAATAGTTTGCACTATTGTATGTTATTGTATTGTATTGGAAACTGTATTGAGTCACAGATAGATATCTGTGACTCAATACAGTTTCCCACATGTTTCAAGCGAGACTAAAAATATTTTTATTTCCTTTGCTAAAATTTTTCTTCCTTTTCTTCTTTAAATTGATATCTACATTCGACGCAAGAATAACTCATGTAACCCTTTACTTTGTGGAGTTACGGCTGATTCTTTGTTCGGGAAGAGTGAATTTCGATGCTCTTATCTTAGCACCAACCCCACTTAATGACGTAAGCTCACCAACAAGCAATGGTCTATACATATATAGAATATACACACCATTGTCACTACAGCCCTTGGGCTGCGAGATATATTTAAATATTACGCGACAACAAAAGCGTTTTGTCATTTTTAAAAACGTTTCGCGTTAAAACCAAAAGGGCCAAATTATTCAAAATAAATAACACAAAGAAAAACAAAAACATTTAAATTAATGAAAACAGAAAAAACAAAATGACGACATTCTTAGGTGTCATCGAAAACTTTAGAAAGTATTCCTGACCGAGAATACGCCTTGAATGTAGCGTTGGTTTGGAAAAAATGATGCTGCCTTTTCTTGGGGTTAGGAATATTAATAAACATTGCGGCTTATCTTATACCGGCCGAAAGAGCAAATCGAACAGGAAACGCAGAAAACTGTATAAAATATTCTGATCAGCATAAGAATGTAGTACAAAGTTAAATTTAATATTCTATTCAGGGTGCTTTATTTTTAAAAAAAATAAATTAAATTTGACCTTTGCCTACACAAAAATATCTATTATGTCATGGTTTCAGATATATTATATTCTCAAGACATGTGAAAATTCGGCTTTCATACGAAAATCTGGCGGGCAAAAATAAGTCGATAAAATATAAATGCGTAACATTAGACAAAAGTATAATTAATTATGTTGTGTTGTATTGAGTTGCATTTAACATATTTATTACATTTGGTGATTGTATTTTTATAACGGTAAATCACATGAAAGGATGATGAATGTCACAATTTTTGACAAAAATGAAAAATTAATTTTATTATTAATGTCTGATAAATAAAACAGATACAAATATTTTATTCTTAGAATACGCTCGCAGTCGCGGCTAATTAAAATAAAACATTTAAATACGTAGATATAAATACCTATATGAAATAATGGAATTGGAAAATTATTTTAGGATTCGTTGTTTTATACAAGACTAGTAGTACAAAGAACGGCGCCGGTCAATATATTTCACTCAAACTTATTTTTACCCATCTGTCTGGTCCATGTGGTATCTGTCATAAACATATTCATAAATCATGCAAAGCGTTTTCATCTCGCCACCCGAAAGCCGTCATCCGTTCGCATCATCTCAAAGTGTCGAGTCACTCACTGATGGAAGACGAACGAACAGCTAGGTAAATCCCCTCATATATTTGCGCAAGTCTGCAAGTAACAGAAAACGAACCACGAAAAAAAAGTTTAGCAATTATGCAACTTTGGGGATATTGAACTTAAACCATATAAATAAAGCCAAGTACTTATGTAATTGGTGGTATTTTTAGATACATCAGGTAGATTCAAATATACAAATATAATACGATGTTAATAAAAATATTAGCTATCAAGTTATTTTGTATTTTTTAAATTTACTTTCATATTTTTTTGTTTTTTTATCTATGAGTGAACAATAAGTAAAATAATAAAACTAGAATCGTGTAGATATAGTAAAATTTTATATAAGTAATTTAAACTAACGGCGACGCCTATTATATCGTAAGGAATCATCTAAATACGGTATTTAAGAAATACATTATACAATTTTACTATATCTATACGATTTGCACGTAATGTGCATATACTCGTATTTTACACTTTTCTTTTTATTTTTACCTATGCCGATTCATTTCCACATATCCTACGTTGAACTTAAGTTATTCTTGTAAATATTCATTAAACCATGCACTTCTCATTCATTATTCGTCATATTCGTTACATTTTCATCGTTTTTCATAATTATTGTTTCTTTTTTAAATCATTTTTTTACGACTTTAATGAAAGTTCGACCGTATTGCATAACCGCACAGATAGATAGGTGAGAGTGAAAAGCTTTCATAAAATACAGGCCCGTATTTAAACCAGCGTACATTACCTCAAGCGTTGCAACAATCTGTGCGTTCGGTATTTTTCTTTAAACATTCTAGCTATATAATTTGTTTGAAAATTTTCAATCTGTAAAAATATTAAAAAGCATTCGAATTTTCCAAATGTCAATACTGTCAGACTTTTATATAAGTAATGTAAACTAACGGCGAATGCCTATTATAACGTAAGGTATTAAGTAAAGATACGTAATAAGTATTGTATTTTTTCTGCAACCTTCTTCTGGCCGCTCTTAGAACAGGTTTTTTTAACCTAGTTAGAGTAGCCATGTTAGTTCAGAGCAACAATAAATGATTGGTATTTAATTTGTCCATATTATATTAATTTAATTCATTCAGTGTTATTATATCATTTATTGTTGTAACTTCTTATTGTACCATATTGAATAAATAAAAATAAAATCAAAATATAAATACTACTACTACTTTAAATACTACGAGCATTTTTTTTTTCCAATTCTATATAATGTGTTTTGTGTGTGTGATCCTTGGTATGTTTCGACTCTACGCTTAAAACTCTTAAGATATGTTAATGATCGATCCTGCCTGGACAGTGGACGTGAACTTAGAACCATATAACACCGTCGAACTGTACCTGTATGCTATACTTTACTGAACAGTCCATTGGGGATGGCTTAGGGGGGCTTTGGGTACCCACTTCCACAACAAACCTACCGGAAGAAGAGCGGCGCGCGTCGGGTCGTACACGACCGACCTCCGACACAGTTTTCCTTTTAGCCGGTCATCGTAAATAAAAACGACACAGAATTTTCCAATGCACGCACAAGACATTCGCATGTCGAGGTTTTTTTGCTTCTAGCCGATACATGCGCGAGGTGACGATATAGTCTGGCGACATATGTTTTTTCGGTCGCGGCCAGCTACTAGTTGTACAGGGTGTGTCTCCAAAAGTGATCAAGCGAAATGAGGGTCATTTGCAATCAAACTTACGATAAACACGGTCACTGAATTCTTTATAATTTAAAAGTATTCATTGGTAGATAGTAGAATAGAATACAAAAAAAAAGTGATTTTTTGTTTGGTGCTTATAAGTAAATTATATTTCTAGTAAAAGTGTTTTCATAAACTTTTCTACTATATTAAAAAATGTAAACTTGAATTTTATCATATTTTAATATTTTTAAAATATCGTACAGTATAGTCGATTACTATAAACTAACAAATTTAATACAGAAATTAAATTTAATATACTTAACATTACGTAAATTGGCATCAAAATATGTGTAAATCTAGTATAAACATGAATATATTTACCTACCTACTAAGGAAAATTTTCAAACAACATACTACAATATTTTTTTATTAATAAAAGATAAATAAAAATTATACGTTAGCAATTAATAATTTTTATTCATTAAATGTTTATATTATATGTAATACATACACAATGCATTATTCATACTGCATATTCATATTATTATACATACTAAAACCATACCTAATTTATTACTTTATTTTAACATATACATACAAATCACACACACTCACAACTACCACAAATACCACTCACAAATTACACATAACACAACAAAAAAATCTACTGTATACGTATATAATATTCATATTCTATATATATTTTAAGAACACTGTTTCATGTTTTTATGCTAATGTTAATATGTAAAATGTCCAAAATCCATAATTGGTTTTGTATACTAGTAATAAGTTTTGTTTGTAATTATAAAAATTAATACTGTAGGATTTTCCAATAAAGAATAAATAAAAAATAAAAATTATTATATAAGTTATTTAATGTGATTCTTTATTATTATTTACAGATATCATTTAATTTTCATATCCTTTAAAAATCACGTTTACATTTTTCCACAATGACAGCGTATTTTTAGTGAAATAAAAAAACCAATTACTTAAAAAAAGTTGAAAAAATAATTAGGTATTAAAGTGCAAATACATTTTAACAATTATTCGGAGTTAGCTTCCCTTATTTACCGAATTTATGAAATATTTAATATAAACTTCTCCAAAATTGATCTATTTTCAGTAACTCGAAGACAATATATTAAACAAAAAAGAAAAATAAACAAGAAATAAAAATACAATAATAATAATTTGAGGCTTGCATTTCATGCGAAATAAAAGGTACAGACCAAATTCCTAATTTAGGTCTACATTATTTTGACTTTTTTTGTCTGACAATATATTGACATATAGAAAAATCGAATTCTTTTTAATATATTTAAATATGAACAATTTTTAAACAAATTATATAGCAGGAATGTTTAAAGTAAAATTAATACCGAATGCATAGATATTTGTGTGTAATGTAAGCTGGTTTAAATAAATGCCTGTATTTTATGAAAGCCTTTAACTAGCCTATGAAATAGGGTCAAACTTTCATTATAGTTGTAAAAAATGATATAAGAAGGAAACATAATAATAAAAGTCGTTTGAAAAATTTCAATCTTATATATATTTGATGATTGTTTTTTAATAGCGGCAAATCGGTTGAATAGATAAATGACACAATCTTCGACAATATTGAAACATATGGAAAAGTTTATTAATTTTTTGAAAAACAGGATAGCTTAATATTTATTGTGTATTTTTTTTTTTTTATAAGTTCTTTATTTATAAATAAAATACATATTTAATTTGTTTGTTCACAAAACCCTTGCGGGTTTTTATGTGAACTCATTCGTTCCTAATTTAACTTATTTAATAACATTTATATATATACAAAACATATTCAGTATTCACTTAAAACACTTTTAGCAATGATGAGCTACACATGACGGTATCTGTCCCGACTGTCTTTAATTGTTTATTTATAAAAAAACGGTCACTTCCAGTCGCGTCGGTGTAATTATAATGAAATCGGTACGAGTACATCTCACACCGGTCGCTTCGAGTACATTCATCAACAAAAATACTATTTACAATATATTTTTTTTAATTCTTTTTTTAAAACGTAATTAGATAAGTTATTCGATTGCTTTATATTACTCGTAAGGTTATTAAATAAAATTGGAACAATTCTCTCCAGCCTTCTTTTGCCATATTCATTGTTGAATTTGGCCACTTCCAAAATTCCTTTTGTTGTTTGCCTTGTTTTTATACTGTGCGGTATTTTCTGTTTATATTTCATAGAGTAAAATTGTTCCAATATTACCTGATAATCAATTTTTTTTTCTATTGGTAATGTATTACAATATTTAAATAACTTATTTTCCTCACTTTTAATTCAATTTCAATTCAATTTATTTTGTATTTCAATTTATGTTAGCTTACGTCGCTACCTGTATTATGTATAATTTCCCTAAGTACAACAATATACAGTAAACAAACACAAAAACAGTAACAGTAAACAAAAAAATATATATTCACTAAGTTTTTTATAACATTTTTTTTACCTTATGATAAATAATATTTTAAAGAAGAGTTTTTTAATGTAATTTTTGAAAAATACGTTATTTTACTTGAATAAGATTAAATAATATATCCGACTAAGTCACCCAAATAATACTGTTTAATAAATATTGTAAGACCAAAGATTAATAAAATAATAATCAGTATCGTATATATAATAAAGATAACATGTCAAAAAAAATAAATAATAAAAAAGTGAAACTGTACGCTGTGAAAGTACAAGTTGCTAGTGAATTACTATTTTCGAATACTATTTATATGTGGTTACATGGGTGTATGTATTTATTTAGAAACTCCGTATAATTTCTTTATTTTTTTAATTTTTAAATATTTATGAAAATTTGGTCTATTGTTGGTAGTATAAATGTTTTAATCTAAGCAAAAAATAACGTAAACGCCAAATGTTTTAGAGATAAAAGTTGTTTCTATTTTTTTATTATCAAATATTTTAGTAATAACAAATATTTTTTACAAATAAAGTAACCATTGAAACCCTAATCGGTAAACTGATAAAATATTAGGGCACTCAATTATTCGCAGCGGTCGCGGGTTCGAATTTACACATTATAATAATACCATTGTTTATAATTCACTACTAATCCTGACTATCACAATCAAATTTAGTTTAGTAATGTTGGGCATAAAATCATAAAAATTAAACAAAAGGGCACTTTTTAAACGAACCATAGTATTTGAAAAGTCGAGTGTTTGATTAATTACACATAATATTGTTTTATGAGTATCAAATAAATATGTATTTTATAAAAAAAATAAATAACTGATCATTAAACCATGAAAAAAATTATAAAAATTAATAAATTTTGAATTGGTTGTTTTTTGTTGAGTTTATTTTGTGGTAATATGACTTAGGACTCTAACGACACAGACAGGCATGTATGCTCCTTTCAGGTTGACTCTCAATCGACTTGAAGAAGTGGCCCTCCATTTACAGCATCCTTGCAAAATAGTATAATTTACACGATATTAAAAATTATTTTTGATATTACTTTTTTTGATATTTCTCTTAATAATGTCAACCTAATTGGTTTAAACTTATTGTAATTTTATATTTTGTCACATATAATACCTACAATCTATATATATATAAAAGAAAGTCGGGTTGTATGACATGCCGTATATATATATATATGTTTTAAAAGATCATTGTTGAAAATTATTCAGAAGGCAAAATCAACATCAGAATTCTTTATTATAACGCCAGTGAAAGTTCCAGGTCGATAGATTTCAAGCCTAACTCTCCAGATCTGTTACTTTTATGGCGAAGTTACCTTACATATATATGTACATGTAAACATTGATTTGAATGAAAAACTACTAGCTCACCATAGTTTGCTAGCTTACCTTATTAAAATTTTCCCAGCTTATAGCATAAAGGATAACAGATTTTCACGATAGCCGTTGGGTCTCGCACCTGTTCTGTGACCAATTTTTACTAAAGTTTATGAATGACGAGATGACGTTTAATTCTTAAACAAATAAATAACTAGGCTATTACTCATGACATTTAAGCCTTTAGGATTAAAGTTTCCAAAAACCATATAATTGCTATGATATTAAATTTTGTAGCCGATCAGTTTAATGCATGCTTACGGACAGAATAATCCAACATCTTATTAGCATATCAGATAGGAAAAGGATTAGATGCTCGCAGAGTATTGAAAACTCGAATCCATACCGTAAACATAGTTCAGAAGGGAATACCGAAGGCTAACAGGTTTTATAATTAAATATGGTTATAAATACAATAAATAAATACAGTTATTGCATTATACAATATTTATTTATTTTAATTTTTTGTAAGACTAACACAACTAAGACAAGTACCTACATTTTTTATAAAAATATATATATTTTTAAAATAATGGTTCTAATTGAAGACCGTCTAAATATTTAATATATTCTGATCTTAAAAAACTATTAAAAAATAAAAATAATGCAATAGGGCAAAATTAAAAAATCTTAGACCGATACGATGAGCTATAGACCCACCATATATAACACACGGAGTAATTACAAGGTCTCGAGGGCGCTCAATCACACACGCAATATACTAATTAAAATACACAATGCAAGTTTTCATTATTTTCTCCCTCGTGCTATAATTGAAAAAAAAAAATAGGACATGTATCACTCGACCGTAACTAGTTACAAATAAAAGGTAAGGAAGAAAATTAAGAGAAGGCGACTTTGGTTCCGAAACCAGGTTGAAAAGAAAGACATAAACTTAAATCTAACTTCCACTTACACACACCTACAGCAGTAGTACTTTATTGCAGTAGTACGTAGTGCATTTGCACTTACTAAATAAAACTAACTTACAAACTAAACACTAAATTACTGCTCAAAACTAAATTAGCCGAAGTTCAGCACTCCACTCGCAAACGACGACCATTTCCAGATGAAGAAAACTACGCCAGAAGTTTGGCTGGCATATACGTGAGTAGTTTGTTGATTACGTAGGCGTGTTCAGTGTAGCAGCTAATAGTGTGAACCATAGTATTTTTAGTAGGTCTTATAGAGTTATTTTAGGTCCTAGACAACTGAGTTAAATTTGCTTATCCTAGAGTCAGGATAGACAATGGTGATAAAGCATTACAAACGGTACTACCCAACTTAACGACACTCTTTGTTTTAAGCGAACCAAATTTTTCAAAAATATTTTTTTTTTCTTGATACGGTTTAGTTATTGATATAACACTCTAAAAGGATATTATTGATTTTAAATACATCCTGTATTTAAAATCTATTAGTATTATTACTAAAGAGAGATAGTAATACAATATAGAATAAATTTATGTACTATTTATTCATTTTAATACAGTTTTTTATATTGGTAATTACATTATTTAATGGTAATTTAGATTACTTATGTATTTATTTTACATAATTTATTTTTATTTATTATTTTGTATGCTGATGATATACTAGCGTATTTTTTCATAGGAAAAAACGGATTTGTATTTACAAATGAACACAGAAAAAAAGTTGAACCGGTTTTTAGGGAATTATTTTTATAATCCAAAGATAGGGTAAATCTCTTTAATGTTCATATGCTTATAATTTACAACAAAATTAAAATATACAAATGACTTTCGTTCGCTACTAACAAAAGAGTGTTGTAAATACCGTTGGGTCGTACCGTTTTTAACGCTGCATGGCGACCATCTCCTCTGACTCTAGCATAAGCGAATTTGGCTTAGTTGTATTCAACTAACCCAATACCAATAGGTACCAATAGGTACTTGGTACCTATTGGTACCAATATAATTTCGAATGACCTAGGTATTGAAAATTTATTTATATAAAAAAACTCATAACCCAGTTACATTAAATGATTATTCAATATTTACTATAGATATTATGAGACAAAGAGAGCAGATGAAGAGTGAGTGAGACGCCGCATACTGGCCGCGGTGGCTTATTCTACTCTGCGGATCGGTGCACAAAAACCGCATGCATAATTCATGAAACAGTTGGACATTTTGGCTTGTGCTGCGCTGAGCAGAAAAAGCGATTTAATGTGGAAAATGGGCTACAACCTAAATGGTAAGCGTTTTCCATTGTGGTGATAGAATAGAGACATTTTTTTTAAACTAAGTATACATAGATAGAAAGGAGAAAGGACATAGGAGAAAGAATCTCGGTTCCTATTTTTTTCTTCCACGTACCATAAGAAAATGGAATAGTCTCAACTGCAGCGTCTTCAAACCATTCCCTTAGACCCCTTCCCAGCTAAGAAAAGGATAAAGAACTTGGCTTTAAAATAACTTCGTTGCACCACCTGCTAATCAGCTATACCACCGGAGGAATAGTACCTCCAAAGTATATGTAATTATAAATAAATAAATAAATACATAGTTTTACACTATCGTGATAATTAAGACACACTAGCATACTCTGAAGTTGACGATCACATATTTGAGCTACAGTGTAAATCAATTAGGACAAGCAATTTCGGAGTTTATATTACTTATTAATTTTCAAACAACCGCCTGAGTATACAACTTTTACTAAAATAAAGTTTAATTTATATTATTATAGAGTTAAAGATATTTAAAGTTTTGTACTTTTATTTTTTTTTTTTGTTTATGAAAGGAGTTACATAGAAAAATGTTAACAGTTGCTGATGTTTGAAATTCTGTAACGAAAATAATATATAAAAGAATGGTCCATTATCAGGTAAAAGTTTTTTTTTGTGATTTGTTACACTATTTTACTCTGAGAAAAATTATATTCATCCTTAAACAATTTATTAGCGAACAAAATATACAAACATAGTATAAATATTTGGTACAAAAAGACAGTTTAGAATCAGAAATATTCAAGAGCAGTGTGGATAAAAAAAATGTCCTATACCTTTAACTATCTACGACTATGACATATATGCTATATTTATTATCAAATCGACATATTATTGAAATACATAGTAGAACTAAATTAATAAACTACTAAACTAATAAAATAAAAACTTACCGTAAATACAGAGGATAATCAAAACGTCGTTCTTACCTGAAACAAGAATCACATTACCTATTATTAACAATTCATTTAATTTAGTAGTTAATAAAAAATAAAAATTGAGTGAAACATAATCTTTTTTACGAGATATAATTTTCGTATAAGTTTTAAAATGCAATTATGAAAAGCTAAATTAGTGTTAATTTATTCAGATATTACAATATTTAGGAACTTGCTCAACATATATTCTGTACCACCAATTTCAATTCAATCTCTGTTAGGCATTGTGACTAAACAGCTGGCTAAGAGAATTTTAAAAATTCTAATGCATTGTTAATTTTGGTTGTGTTTGTTTAAAACATGCTTAAGTTCTAGGCGTAATTACTTTGATTAAGTCTTTAATCAGACGGCAAATGTTTCTGGCATGTAAATGGCTAAGTTAGATCTTTCGAATGCAACTAATATGTAATTGCGAACAGTCGAGTCTACTGAATTCTATATATATGTATCCATGCACTGTTTTGACAGCCCAGCCTTAAGTTAATATCCTGGTGGCTTTACCGCTTTTATCGTCTAATACTTCGACCGCTTATCGTTATTTACAAATCTTTAGTTGACTCAATACTCCGATGTGGCCAACTTGCATATAGGCGGTCTTATAAAAGTTATTTGGATAAAATAAAAAAATTACAAGATAGGACATATTAAAACTAAATATAAAAATACCTAAATGGTCTTTAAAAAAATTCAATTCAGTTGTTCAATGTCATATAGTTCAGAGACCATTCAACACATCACCTGTGCGTGCAAATCTATAAGAGAAACAGACTGTAAGCATCGACACGACCCGGTAGCCCCTTCAACATCAGTGCGATATAATGAATAGCTATTACTGCCATATTCACCACTTAAAAATATAAAATTAGGCGCCGCGAATGTATTGAGTGCGATATTCGGTATTCGTACCTACGCCCATACTGCGTGTAACGATCGCTGCATTAGTGCAGCGTTTCGTTACGAAATGCTGCACTGCCAGTCCTTCGTTACACGTTCAATCAAAAGTTTGCAGATTTGTTTTAAAAATGTACCACAAGAGAAGCATTATAATCAGCTAACACCTTACATGACAGTAGTGAAAATGATTATTTAAAACTCTACCGAAATGTTTGAATTCTAACTCAGAAATATAACATTTATTTTTGTTAAAAGGTAATTACCCCTAAATTTTGAGATAACCACTTTATGAGATGACCGAGGGTTTGTCTATATATTTTACCCAATTTACTTTATATATCTACATCGCAGGTGAATGGCAACTTAATTAGATGAATCAAACAAATGAAGATTGCTATGTAATTTACTTTGGGATATTACTTTACAAGTTCAGGAATAAATTTAGGATGTTGAATTACTTTGAGTATTAACTCCTGATGTCGCTTTTATAAATTATTCACGACCAATTTGGGTTCATGAATTTTCATGACTTACCTTCAGATTATTTACTCCGAGTAAAATTTCCAAACATCTTTAGAAACGTAGGGGAAAATATGAATTCCTAATATAATATAATTTAAATAATATAGTTCAACACTTTTAAGCAGTCCAAACACTTTATATTGTCTGTTATCCGTTCGCAAGACTCTAAATAATTAGGCATTTAAGATAGAAACCTTTTTTTTTAATATGTACTTATTTTATTATAGGTGTCGTGTTTGCTTATTAAAAATGTGACAGTTATATAATATGGTAATGAAAAAATAGATTAATTAAAAAATAAGTGCAAATCCCGGAATAAAAAAACAATCAAAAATTAAAATAGAAAATAAACCCTTAGCAAAATATGATATATAAAAAGAAATATTGTTTATATGGATATAAATTATTTATTTTGATATGAATTATTTAATTTTTGTTACATGATAATTAAATACCAACCTTTCTTTCCTGTATGTACTTTTATTTTATTTTAATTCCTATTATTTAATGACGGTTACTAAGTAGATAAATACCAACCTCCCCTTCTAGATCAGTACTGTCTTTTTATATACGATCTCAATTCACTCTAACCTCGCACAGTTTTCTCATCCCAGTATAAATATTTGCTCATGAATATTATTTCAGAAATCGAGACGTTTATGTTTTTGGGAGATGGATCTTTGATAAAATCTTATTTTTGGCAAAGAATGACCCTTGAATTATAATAAATCGTTTTATTACACGTGAATAATAAAATGATGAATGAATTTTTAATCGTTAGAATAACATATTATATTCTCTTTTAGAAGGGAAACTCTATCTTCATTATGACTAAAGCACGCCATGATCAATATTCCTCAGTATTCCTACTCACCAAGTTGGTGAGGAGAAATTCCTACTCACCAACTTGGTTCCTCAGGAGTAGGAATAATAATTTCTGGGTTTGTATCGGATTGGTCAGTATTACTCCACTGTATAACGTAACGAGTTACATTGAGATTGTGAACCGTTTCAGGTCAGAACCAATTAAATTTTATAAGAGTTAAACTGTGTAAAATTAAAACTAGTTAGTTTTAATTTAGTTAAATAGTTTTAACCCTGCAACGGTTAAAACCATTTTAACCTTGTAGGTTTTAATAATTTCGGCGATAAATGAAATTGTGAATTATTGAGGTGGCATAATAATTGTATTTACCTATAATGTTTCAAATAGCTAATACATACGGTCAAATAATTACAATAAAATCTACTATTTCTGGCCATTTTTTTAAAAAAATGAAAAAGAAAACTACGAAATATTAAATAACATACAAAAGTTTTAATTATTGCAAGTCGTAGTAGGTATTTCGGTATGTCATATAATAAATCATAGTGCAGATTAAAGATGCATTAAAAATAATTCGATATTACAAATAAACAAAAATAATATGTGTTCTTTTGTTTCATTTTAATTTATAATACTTGTATTATTATGATTATTATTGTTCATTATAAATATATATAAAGTTAATATACATTAAGTATAATAAACTTTTATTATTTTTTTAATATGGTCAAAGATTGGGTCATTATCTTTTCGGGCGATTTTCCGCTATTACAAAACAATCATCAAATAAAAGAGAAGGTAGAAAAATAGACAAGGCTTACTAAGTGAATGAATGCCAGATGTTCGGCGCGAGATGCTGCCTTCTTCGGTGCCGATTTGGAACTGATCCTTCCAGCTGTCACCCGAACATAACAGTGCTACACTAGTGGGTAGGATGAGGAGTAGGTAGGTGATGGGGTCAAGGCACTCAAATAAAATACTAAATTCAATCTAACTGTAACAAGATAACTGTATAAGTATATAGATTATTAGATATGAAAAAAATATAAATATATACGTATTCGTAGCCGTCGTTTTCTAAAAATAAATAAACTAAGATTCCTTTATCACTTAGTTAATAATACAATTAAGAAATATTATCTGAATAAAACCTTTAAATACCAAGCCAGGATATTAGTAGTGAAACAAAACTTATAATATATAATTATTATATATATATATACATAATAATCACATTTTTCGCAGTTATTTATTTAATTTATTTTAATATATTTTAGGGAAACATACAGCGTAACTTAGTTTATAAAACAGTAAATACATAGTTATAAATTTGGCCAATTACATGAATCCACTGTTAAACAATTGAATTGAGATGTCGGTTCACCTAAAACTGATTACATAAAAAAAGAAAATTATAAGAAACGCAAATAAAATACTTTCGTTTTTGCATATTTACAATTAAAAATAAAAAATTAAAAATGTATTATATTACATTTATACATTTAAACGTATTATATTTTAAAAATCATTTTTTGTATCAGTATGAACCAGGACAATGCATTGTCCTTTCAAACAGCTGCGGTACGAAACAGATGAAACAGGACGTAGAAGGCTGCCCATGTTGGAGAGCAGCCACATTCATTTTCCTTTAAAGACATGTACGTAAATGGTGCAAGCGGAAGGCCTGGCTAATATGGATACGAATGTCAGATAGAGCGTGACAAGCCCACGGTGACTGCAGTTATTTTCCCTGCATCCACTTTTCTATTGGGAGCGGCGATCTACAACTCATCTACAACTATCCGTCGAACATGTAAAAGAAGTGACTTCAACATTTTACGAAAGCGAATACTATCCGATATAAATATTTCGCATATAAAAAATAAAGGCAAAGACAATAATATTCTTTGAAAGGTTTCCGAAATACTTTTAAAGTACGAAGTATAAAAGCACTTAACTTTTATACTACGTCGTATTCTTAAGAGGTCGATAAACAAAACGTTAGCCGGGATATTAATATAACAACCGGGACACACTACATTTTTTAAAAAAAAAAAGTGTCATAATATATTTCTAATATTAATTTTATATTATAATAGTTTCTTATTGAATTTCACAGTTATTAGCCATTTGCCATCTGTTAAGCTTGCAATTATTGTACTAATTAACAGGCAGTGATTTGACAGTTAATTAATGAATTTAGGATTTGTAACGACGCAAGTCTCAACAGTACAGCTGACTGCTAGATTACACGGACTCGCTAACAATGTCTTTAACGTCCTATTTTCGCGTTTTAAGTAATGATTAACTCTTCTTAAATCAGTATTTTTTACAGTGGCGGTGTAATAATGCTATAAAAAAACATGCACAGCATTAACGCATTTCTCGATCTTCGCATAGTTAATTCTAGGCATGTTTCTTCAGCTACAGTACCGTTAAAACACTTCTACGTGGATCTTAGGGAAAAATGCTCTAAAAAATCCAGTTTAATCTAAATTTAAAGATAATATTTTCAACAATATGAACAAAAATATTTTGTTCATCTATATAATTGTAACGAAGACATTGAAACACGATAAATTTTAATCTTTGTGAGACAAAATTTTACTTTTCTGTTTGTTACTTGGATGACATCGCTAACAAAGATTTTAAAATTCTTTGTCCTACTGAAAAATGGGTCGATAAAAATCTCAAATATTAAATACAACCACATTAATAATATTTAATATGTACCACAACATTTTATTTAATATACAATTGATCTAATGTTTATCATTATAATTAATGATCATGGAAGCAGTGGTAATAATAATGAAGTAAATTGTAGGCTGAAATAGGAAAATGTATTTCTGATTTTTTATTTATATATTTCATCAAAAAACTAGTCTGTAAATTCTATATACATAGATAAAACCAATAACTTGAAATTTATATCAAATAATAAGACAACATGTTTCAATCCGACGTTTGGTAATGAAGAAATTGAATCTTTGGTGGAAGATTATTTTTTACAAATAAAGTATTGAAAATATTTTTTTCTGTATCAAAGTGTTTGGAATCACGCTAACATCATGATTAAGAAACCAAAGCGTTTACCAGTTTCGAATTATAAAGTTAAATATAAACTGTTTTACAATATTTGTAAAACAGTCTACAAGGTTAGGTTCACAGTGTATTAATAATAAATTTCAAACGAACTAACTATTGCTAGAATAGGTTAGGTTTAAACATACATTCAAATTCATTATAACGGTTTTCAATGATCGTATCTTGTACAAGCGAGCAGTGTAATATACGCAATACGAATAAAACGACATAAGACGGAATCTCAATATTCACCGTCATATTATTTTCTCGGAATTAGTCCAATTGTGTTCGTTAATTGTAGTATTTCTCCACCGAAGCGGTGCTCATTATGGAAAATCGTGATTAATGCATGAAATATTTCTTCCCCCGAAGGTTTCTACTTTAGGCAAAATTAATATTATTATCGGTGAACATACATCCGAAGAACTGTGTGCTATCGCTTTATATTATAAAAAAATATTTACAATCAGTGTCAAAGTGAATTCGTATTTTTAGTTAGTCTCAATGTGAAACACAGAAATATTGAATATTCATCAATCAATCCCTCTTACCCACTAAAAAAGGCTTAAAAAATTACGTGTTAGGATATATATAGAAAGATTTAAATGTTTTTTTTTATTACGACGCTCGCTATTATAATACAATTTAATAATAAACCTTTGCCCTTTGGCTCCGAAAGTATGAGGTAGTACAATATTTTGAATAAGTCGAACAAATGAAGAGGGTAATATAGATTTTAAAAAAAACTATAGCAAAAGTCAGTATTATACGTATTATTTTTTTTCTGCTTGCCTATAAAGGATAGATTTAGAAAAAATCTTATATTTAATTACCAGGTGGCATATTTTTTAAAGTATTCATGTTTGAAATAATTGCATTTTATAATCATTTTTTTTTTACATTTTTTTTTTGTTCGCTCTAGTTAATAATATAAAGTATATATTTATTTTAGTAATTAAAGTTTTCATTAGATAACAAATTTAAAAAGGCAAAGTATAATTTATCTTGTATTTATATACATGACAATTAGACATTTATATAATGATAATTAAATACAGGCTTGTATTTTATATGAGAAAATGTCAACTTATATCTATACGATTTGAAAGGTTTTAATGGGGTGTTTTTAATTAAGGTAATTAAAAAAAAGGTTTAAAAAAGAAACAATATTAAAATTAATAAAACCAACTTTAAAATAAATCCAATACCAAATACAGTTAGTCTATCTATCTATATATATCTATGTCTATCTATCTATAAATCTATCTATCTATCTATCTATGTTTATCTATCTATAAATGTCTATTTCTTTTTTCTTTGCCTAACCTAACCTAGAGATGGGGAGCGAAGCGACCCATTCCGAGTGCCGCAGGCACGAGTTCTCACGCGCCTAAGGCGCCGTCAACACGCTTGCAGGGCCTAGAGATCGGGAGCGAAGCGACCCATCCCGAGTGTGCAGGCACGAGTTGTCGCGCACCAAAGGCGCCGTCAAAGCCGCCTACTGGGCCTAGCTGCCAGCAGTTCACCAGTTCAAAAAAAACCAATTCACCAAAATGCTAGTCTTTGTATTATTATTCTTTGTTGCTGTACAAATAATATTAACATTTTTTGACCTACAAATATTATTATATAAATAAATAAACCATGTTTATATAACAACATATTCAAAATCGTTTAAGCTACTAAAATTAATAAATGAAGAAATACAAAAAAAAAACACAAGAATTGGGAACCTCCTCCGTAATCCTGAAATCGGTTAAAAAGGTAAAGTTCGAATACAATAAAATATCTAAACTAGTTATTTCTTGTTATCTAAATATAATAACTTGGCAAAGTATTGGCACGTAGTTAGGATAACTGTATATAATTGATTCTTTTATTAAGTTATATTGTATAATACATCTGAATGTTCCACGGTGTGCCTCCTGTTAAATCTTCTGTTGCACATTTTATTATATTATTTTTTGTTATGAATATTAAGTTCTTTATAGTTTATAATTTGTCAGCTTAAATACCTTAAATATTATCTATGTTTAAATAACTGATTGCATCACCTTACAACAACAATGCACGCTATGTATGTATTATGAAATGTATTATTTTAGTAAAAATTATTAAATAAATAATCATAAAACGAAAAGACCTAGAAACCTAATTCTAGGTTCTAGTAGGATGTAGTTCTATTCTAAGGACTTTGTGAAGAGCTGAACAAATTGGATCAGATGGAAGGCAGAATATTGTCCATTAGATTTTATGAGCAGCGCATTAGCGGAGGATGGTACACAGCGTAACAAAATTACTGTAGGAAGATGGTAATACTTAATAGTTAACGACAAAATTAGACGTACTTAAAAGCGCTCTAAACATATTCACATAATTTGGTTCCTTTTAAAACGGCAAAGAGGGAAAATAAGGGTGTAGTGAGGATAGACCTACGTATATTTATTTATTTTTTATTTTTATTTATTAAAAATAAATAAAGATACGTAGGTATATCCTCACTAGAGTCGTCAGCCCATTAGAGTCGTCATCACTTCACCCCCAACTACGCTGGACGTACTATTTCCCCTCCCCCTGGTATGTAGTAAAGTAAATTATACAGCCATTGACATCTAGGTCCTCGACACACAAACATGCATGCGATAAAGCGAAGTAAATGTAGGATGCGCTACTTTTTTCTATTTTATCACAGTTAGTGGAACCGTTAAACTAAAAAATTATATCTGTTAATTTGATTCAGAATGAGATACGTTAAATTTGACACGAAAACTGGTGAAATCCACTGTATATTTATTTTTTATAACTTATATATTTTTTATATTTTATATTATCAGTTACGTTAGTATGCTTAAGAGCAGCGTTTGATAATCTTCTATGTAACGCTTCAAAAGAATTTTAAACAGCCGCCTAGTACGTGGCCGCGTAGCCGTCTGTCAAACTATCAACAATCGATTTGACTGCTGCATATGCATAACGCAAGAGTTTGTTGGAATAAACCTAATCACGAGGAGGTGTTTACACCTCTTCGAGGGGAGCTAAGCGCTTCCCCGCGCGGTAACCGAGAAAAAATGTAAACTGTACTTGAAAATAGTAAAAGGTTCATTTAATAATGTCTTTGTTGTAAGCGCACAGCTGCCACCATATGCCGTAACGGTGTCCAGGCCATTATCGATCGGCGCACCATCTGTTAAAAAATATAATATATTTGGGGATGATTTCTTTTTCGCATTTTTTTCATATTATTTCTTACCCAAAATAGGTGACACAAACCCCCCTTAAATCTTCGATAATTCGATAATGGTCTTGGGACACCTTGTATAGTGACAGCTTAACGTTTTGTAGCTTACCGGTAGAGGAACAAAATGGCGTATTTGTCGTCTTTGTTTTCTATCTTTTTGACGTAACGAAACAGTCTTGTAAGGTTGTAAGCAACTTTTCATTTGAAACCGCATATACCGTATGTTTAGTAGACTTAACAAAACAGTATTGTAAGGTGAGTACAACTTTTCATTCGGATGCTGCATCTAGAGAGAGTTGTTTGGTACAGGTTACAAGAAAGTGTTTAACGATTTATCAATCTACATTAATTGGTTTGTACGGTATATCAAACAGATTGTATACACTACAATATACTTCGGTTAGGCTAAATTCAGTAGCCACAACAAAATTATGATTCTACTAAACTTTTCGGTTAAATCCGATCTCGATATTTTGTGCAGTGCATGTGAGCCTTCTCATATCCGTGGGGGGAGACAGTTATCCAATTGTCAATTGTCGACTGGACTAAACCAGTTAGATTTGGTTGGGTGGGTTGAATAGAACGAAACTGCATTAATGCAATGTGCCCTTAGATTATCGCTGTGTGACTGAGTACTATATTTTATACGTCGCAGTATTTTATAATAATCATAAGAAATTTATAAAATTATGAATTTTCTTCAATAATTTAAAATTATCTCACTTGTAGGTTTGTTTATGTTACCGGGTCCCAAATCAGGAATATTTTGATTAATGAGATATTTTCACAACCATACGTATTAGTAAACATCGTAATAATCTGGTATTTAAATAAAACGGATAATATTAAATGGCCCTGGTTTACTTTATATATTAATAATCAATAAGTTCGAAAACCGTAGCTTAATTTTATATATTATAAAATGCCGTATTTTACGATGTTACGACATAAACATAAGCGTACAATTGAATCTTCGAGCATAGAGTGAGAATGTCTTTCTGCGAAGCCGAGTTTTACAACCATTTACTCATGGAGTTCGTACTTATACAAACGATAATACTTATACCATAAAAGATTGATCAAAATTTAAAAATACAAAATACAGAGTGAATTTAAAGTCAGCAGTTTCCATTAAAGGAATGTTTCTTGACATAAAATAGAAAAAAAATTGTAAATTTTGCAAAACTTTATAAATAAAGTAAAAAAAACTGGTCTAAAATGACAAAAGAAAGAATCCTGAAAACATTTTAAAATATGGTTACATAACAAAATACTAGACCGCACAAAGTCACGACCCAGTAACCGTACCTACAAATGTATTGACGACAATGTATAACAGGTAGTATGTAAACATAATTAATAATTATAATTATAATTGTATTGTAATTATTGCTATTGGATAGGTCAGGAATACAACAGTACGTGCACCAAACGTTCAATAGAGTATGTATATTTATATATTTTTTTGTCAGCCATATGATAACTTGTTAAACAAAAGTTGTTCAGATTTATGATCAGAATCGCGCCTTAAAAAAAAATTACTGCTGACTTTAAATTCACCCTGCATACATATTTCTAGTGTATCAGCATGCACTAAAAACACCCAGTCTGAATAATGACATTGCAAATTAATTTATTGCTAACGGGCTCATTTCTGTAGATAATATGTACATAAATTTAAACAATAGTTTTTCACTATTACATTTATTGTATTTCAAGCCCCACAAAAAATGAGTGATATCTATAATGTTTTCTTTTTGTTAGTTAATGACTTTATGCTCCAAACCGATGATATAATATCTAAAATATAAATATATCACAGACTCTTCGCCTAGTATTAAGAGCGGACGGCGCGACACAATAAGCTGACCGCTCGCTAAATAACGCTACGAACAATATCATGAAAACCGACAAAAATAAACGCCTATAATGTCTACAGAAATATGTTAATAAATGACTTCAGCTTAAATTATATTTTTTTTAAACACTAAATAAATGTTATCGTTATGTTAATGTTATGTTTATTAACCCACCAAACCGTTTTCCGAAATAATGACCATTTTCTTCCATATTTTACTAGCGGTTAGTCTCTCAATATTAAGTTTTAATTTTTTTTTTAGAAGACCTACATAAATATGTATGTAATTGCAGTTTCACCATTTTAGAACACACGGATAATGGGATGTCCATACCAAAAACTCTCTCAATATTTAAAATACTGCACACTTATTACTACGAGAGTATAATATAAAGAAATTATCTGTAAAGACCAAAATCTACAACGTAAACTATCTGTGTAGTCTGTTTTATACTAAATGATAGACAAACATATGTTATCATCGAAATAATAACCTCTTTGATAGCCTTCTTACAGATTTACCAACATAAAAAGTTGAAAAAACACAAACTATGCTTTGTTTACAATAATTTTAACAAGACTTAATGTATAATAATAATTACGATATAACAAAATAAATTCAGAAAATATTAAATACTATTAAAACTATTAAATATTATTAGACACACAAATGGCTAAACAGATTTTTTTAGCTCATAGGTAAGAACTCTCTCGATCAAGTCGCCTTTCAAACAAAAAAAAAATTAAACACACACACGTTACACTTATAACACATAATCCCCCCTGTTTGCGTTGGAGTTTAAAAATACACAAAGAATACATTTTTAACAAGACATTTTTAACGATTGTTATAATAATTTGATAAGGGTCATTAATATCATATTGAAATTGTTATTCCTTATCCCAGGCCCTAAAGTAGTAATTTAAATATTTGTTTAGGCATTAAAAACTTTTAGGCAGCTTTATAAATTCTAAAGATAAACTTGCCCTTAAACATAATAAATAATATTTATTTGAGCGTAATAAATGTTACTGATTTGTTCCCACCCATGCGAAGCCGGGGCAGGTCTCAGAGAAAGCTTGCCCGGCTTCGCACGGGTGAATATTTACATAAAGTTCACGCTAGTATCCATTGAGATACACGCCTAGGTTAAACGTGGGACTTATTGTCGGGTAGACACATGGTGTAATATATTTGTGGATTCTTAAACCGCAACACTTAAGAAATAGTGATTAGGTATATGCAATTCTAACGAATAATTCTTAAAAAATCGTTTTGAATAATTATTTTTTTGAATCTAGGTGGTTTAGTAGGGTGAAAAAATCTAAACATATATATTTTTGTTTTTATTCAATCCAAAATGTGAAATAGTATAAAACAATGAATATATCTATTTACAAAGCAATCTCATACAAAGTGAAATAGACAGGTGGTGTGGATTTTATCACCCCACTAGACAAGGTCTGTTTGGGGTGATAACTGCTCCATTTTTTATACGTTTGCTTTTCATACATATTTACTGAACTGTATTCACTGAAAGTAATAAGCACCTTAGTTTTGTACAGTTTTCGTAACAATACCAGCAAATGTATTATTTAATAATTAATAATTTACTGGTGTGTCAAAACGACTGAAGGAATAATAATTTTCTGTCATCGGCTATGGGCCTAAAGAGTGAGAGTGATGCACTGAGTCCGATTTGTAAAAAGAGCTCTTATCTAAGTGAGACAGCAACGTTTTGATTTGTCAATAGGTGACCGACAAAACAGATTATTCAGTTTAGTAATGAAATCGAAAAAATTATTGCATTTTCATAAACCCTCGACACCATTAATAATTGAATATAATGATAATATGCAACATACAACCGCTACACTAAAATCACTACACTTGTATTGTATTGTACTACACTAAAAAGACAATCATTTGTGTTGATAGGCAGATACATAATTAATACTTTTATCACTTCACAGTTTAAGATTAGGAACTTTTTAGCTCTAAAAACAATTTTTGGGGGCTGAAATGCACGACGTGTAAAACTGTTGAATTGGAGGTAGGCATTTAGCTAGAAATTTTAAATTCTCACTGGGCAAAGTCCAATTACATTATGCAAATGACATATTACAAAGTAAATCTAAATACACGACTGCTTTTCTAGTTGGAATTGAAAGCACTTTGCATTCCAATCTCCAGTTTAAAGCTTACTCGTGCTTTAGTACACGCGTCACGTATGTGGATTCGTCTAAAGCAAATCACATAAAAATATTTTACCTATTTGAATTTGTGTAAAAATAGGATTCCCTTTCTTTATTGGTTGAGAAATGTAATATTTTCGACATACACCATTTACAGTTTAAATGATTACCTTATTATATAGCTAACATTGGTTACAAATTAACGGAATAATTAGATAAATACTCCTAATTTATGCAGACCCTATTATTTTTTAAATTTTCAGTACATTATCGATGGCAAAAAAATTAAAAATATCTCACCAAAATATATATTTTTTTTAAAAGTGTTGATAAATATGTATATATATTAAACTAACGTGCATACAGGCCTGTATTTAAACCAGCGTGTATTACCTCAATCTGTGCGTTAAGACGCAACTATCTGTGCGTTAAGTATTCAATTTTCTTTGAACATTCTGGCTATATAATTTGATTGAAAATTTTCAATCTGTAAAAATATTAAAAAGCATTCGAATTTTCCAAATGTCAATACTGTCAGACTTTTATATAATTAATGTAAGGAATCATCTAAATACGGTATTTAAGCAATACATTATACAATTTTATATATATATATATATATATATATATATATATATATATATATATACACACTTGTTATTGTTAGTAAAGAGATGGAGAAAAAGTAGAAGAAGATAGACTTAGACAGACTTAGATAGACTTAGTAGAAACTTGGGAGTTGGCCCATATTTGGGTTTTAGGCACGTGCCAGGGAAGTGGTTTGAATGTTCATAGTTAAGTCGTTTATTTGAATATACTTATGGATATATAACATTTTCTGATAATTATCTTTATTTTTGGTTTTTTATTTTTGCGGATTATAATTGACTTTTTAATTAGTTTAATTAAATATAAATTAAAACTGACATACATTCTCTTAGAAATTTCCTCTATTTTGTAGGAACCGTTCTTGAGTTGTAATAATAAGGTATCATAAGTTTTTCAATAACTGTTATAATAGTTAAAAGACCAAAGAAATAAAATATTTATTTTTTCGAAGATAATTTAATATGGTATGTAATCGATCGTAGATTCTGTTTCTGTGAAATTATAACCAGTATTAGTAGTGGCGTTCAATGTCAGGCCAATGTCATTATTAGGTCGTGACAGAAAAGTTTTTATTTGCGTTGTTACTTGGTATGTCAATTTCGATGAGGCCTGAATCATTTTGCAAAAGCTGAATTTCAGCTTGCCGCCTTTTTCTGGTAGGCGGGTCACGTAGTGGGCGTCTTCGCGCCGGAGACCCAGGAACTCCTTTCCCGCTAATGCCGCTGAAGGAATGCCTACCGGTAAATAGCGTAATTTCCTTTCAGGGTGCGACTCCGGACGATCGAGTTTAGGTAATCCGTTCACTAATGGATTACCTAAACTTGATAATCAGAACTCGTACTCAGAACTTGTAAGTTCTGACTACGATAACGTCTCAGCTTGTGGCTTTGCTGTGATATATATATTTTTTATTTAATTGTTCTTTTATGCACATAAATGTTTCTACATCAACTTTAATTTTTTCTTAAAATTCGACCATTGCATCCTGGGTCCACCGAAATCATCAAACCAATACAGATAAATAATTACAGAACTCCTATATAATAATATACATCGTGTCCAAAGATCATTCACGATAAAATTCCAGCTAGTTTGTAGTAAGCTTTCTAGTGTTATAAGTCTAGACGCTATATAAAAATTCGTCATGATTACCGAAGAAAAAATAATATTATGTCTGTTGTGAGCGCTTAGCTGACGCCGTCGCATCGGAATTCGCGCGCCAACCAAATTAACACCATCTGTTAATTCTAATCACTTTCAAATTGATGCATGCAATTTAAGGTCACAAAAATCTCTTTCAAGTTTGTTAATAGGTAAAATCAGACAAGGCGGACAGGAATGGAAGGGTTTTTTCAAAAAAATTAAATATTGCTATAACTACCTTAGTATATTGAATTATTCCTTAAATAAGAGCTTAAAATTTACATGAGTACACTTTTTTGATAGCTTCAACCATTGGTCCTAGGGGTGCGAATAATTGGTTTTTCTAAAATCATACCCCCCCCCCCCCTCCCCCTCTAATAAGCACAGAATCACATCCGTTCAAAATGTTAATTGTAGGCTTTCATATCACTTCTTACTCATACCTAATAGGAATGGTCTTGATACACTCTGTATAAGTGAAAATATTCATGTAATGACCAAACCACAAATTCTACAATGTTGAGTCATATCTCTCGGTGCAACCCAACAGGTGAAAAATGATGGGTTTGGTCACAGAATAAAAATCTACAGAAGATGCACTATTTTAATTATGACGAAAGCTGAGTTTTACCCCTTGTTTGTCTGCAAAGAATAATTAATGCCATACATTCTTCTTATAATTTGACTACATTTGTTTATTTCGAAATTATTATTAATATTCCAAACCTGAGGTGCAAGGCACTGGTCGAAAACAAATTAGGCCGAAAATGGAGCCTCCGTGGACTTCGTAAACTTTTTGCTAATTTTTACTACGATGGGGTACTAAACAAATATATATAAAATAACCAAAATAAACTTTATAATCACCTAAGAAATTTCGTTCATTAATTATTATGAATGGATTTTATTCCAGCTAATATTTGAATGCCCCTTATTTTCTTTAGATGGGTATTGTCCAAGTTTTTTATAAAATAAAATACAGTATCGGAAACATAATGTTCAGTTTTAGCCAAAATATTGAAATTATATACAATATCCAAATATATAAAATCGAATTCCTCGGTACCAGTCATTTTGGCAGATTTGATAAGGTCTGTTACCATTATAACTAGGTAACCCTATGAAATATAATAAAAATTAACATGAAGCACAAATTTAAACACACTGATGTACACATATACACTAACAATACATACAAATGAAAGTCTACCCGTTACACACTTAATATACTTTTCAAATAAATAAATAAACAATCTTTTCGAATATATAAATAAATATTGAACATAATGTTTATTATGTTTAATAAACTTTATATTTATATTTTGAATAAACATATAAATATGTTAGGTATAAACATATTTAAGTAAGATTTTTTAAAATTATATTATGGTTTTATTTTTAAAAGAAAAAATCGGTAAATAATTTAGAATTGAATTTATCATAAGCCCTACTGGTTGACAACTTCGAGTTATAGCAAAGCGTAGATGCACATATAAACACAGTGATCGATCTCTCGTTTGGGCTCATAGCTTTTCAATTAGCCCGATAAACCTGAAGCTGGGTTTGGGCTAGCATATATTGAAATGTATTGTCTAATGAAATAAAGGTAGTTCTGCGACATTGAAAAAAGACTAAATTTGTAGAATGGTTGCTGCCCGCAGTTTACGTAAAAATAAATTAGGTCAACAGAGTAAATATTTTAGGGCTCACCCCAAAAATATATCAATTTTATTTACTAGTTAAGCAATTGCATTTTAAAAACTGAAACTATGACCACACGGTAAAAGTATTCACAGGTATAATACCGGTGGTATATAATGTCAAAGTATACAAAAATATTGCTTATTGGTATCAGTTATAGGTTAATATTTATGATTAATAAAACATTCCTTTGATAACCTAAATTGTATTCTGCTTATTTTTTCGTGTTCCAAAAATAATAAAAAATGATTTTTGAGTGCTAAAACAATAAATCAAACTAAATAAGTAATAATAGAAATAATAATACCATTATTTGGTAAATTGCAATAATTATTAAATACAAGAATAGGCATACCCCATAGCTATCATATCATTTAACTTTTTAAATTAACAGCAATAAATGAACATTTTTAATCATGATAATATAAGTGATAATATAATAAATACTTCTCATCAAAATCTAGAACATTGGTATAAGCAAATTAAATATAATAATAATAAAATAACAGGTTTGCATCTCCACATATGATCACTAAAAAAATATTTCGATATTGGAAGCGCTCACATTTAAAGCGCAGCCCGCGAGCACAAGGGCCGGTTTCATAATCCCATCAGAAATAAAATTTAAATAATCTACATCTGAGTTAAAATTATTTAAAAATAACATCATTCGGCCAATGGATATGCACAAGTGATTTATTTTTCATGTACTCTTTTTCTTTGTGTTAATGTTTCTTTAATTTTTTTTGGTTCTTTTTTATATAATTAAAAAATGTATGTAAATTTACTATGTATAGTTTGTAAGACTTGTCATCAAATTGAGTTTCTGGCAGCCAAAACCATGTTTTTGCCAGAACCCATTTAAAGTATTATGTGTCTTTTTTTTAATAAAAATCAATAAAAAAAAATATCAACTGCTTCCTTGTCAACTATACAAAAAATATCAACTATACATTGTTTAGAAATAATACATTATTTACATGTTTGTATTTGCGCATATAGATGAGTTTGTATTAATTTTACCTGGCCGATTATAACTATAATGTCCTCAAATTTCCAACAGTCGTACTGTCATATTTTTGAAATTCGAATATCGAACTGTCAATGTTTCATTAATTAGTACTAAAAATTGTTGACTTGAATGTTATATATATATATCTATATATATCTATATAATTCGATCAGCCTCCGATGTGTGATCTAAACGCATCAGCCAGACAGCAAGACGGACACAGGAGTGATCCTATAAAGGTCGTTTTTTTTAAAGGTACGAAACCCTAAAAACTTTTACGTTCTTCCTTAGATACATAATAGATAGGTATATATGTGTATTATTCCTATATTATATTTTTAGAATAAATAAATTGTTATTAAAATTATTTATTATTTATAAGCGATACATTTATGTATTATTATATATTGTATTATTAATTATATACTATATATTGGATACAATTCAATTCAAATAATTCTAATTGTATGTTGCACAGTGAGACGGTTATATTTATAAGAACTATGCTTTTAGTAAAGTCTACTTTAGTACGGGCAGTGGCTAGTTAGGGAGTACTCTGCATAATGTGAAATTAATGTCTAAATTACTGTCAAAAAATAAATAAATAAAAGTCACTGCGATTAAAGCGACAGTTTAAATTTGGGTAAACATGGTACCTACTTCTTCGAGTTCAAGTTTAAACATTGTTTGATGCCTTCATAAGACATAGCATTCTAGCTTTAGAAAGAAAGAAGAGAAAGTGTCATTAAATTATCTGAAAATTATAAACTGAAAATAAATTTGATTACAATATCAGAGTATATTGTAATCAAATTTTAGAGTATATTGTAACATACGCTGGAGTTATACGTCTAAAATGATACCGCAAATTATAGTCGCTATTTTTGTTTTCTCTCTTCCCGCTCTACAAACCGCCTCTTCCTTAGTCAATCCTTTAACTCAACTCACCGGTAAACCTCCATCACTAATCCGTGGCGAACTACGCGGCGTTAAGTCTAACCTACCTAAACAAACCGCTTAGATGGGAAAGTGACCGAAACACTATTAAGCTGTGTAAGTAGATAAAACCACTTTCGATTTTTTTAAAATCAATATTCATTTGATTTAAAATACACAAACACATTCATTATACATAATAAAATAAATCTTCTTAATTTCTATGTGGTGAAAGCTTTTATCAAAGGTCAACTGAAAACCCAACAATTGCCTACCTGGGTACGGTCAAAGCCCATTTAAGAGGACATAATATTGGAGATTGACATATTTTTTATGATAAGTCAATAAAATAGTATGATGCTTCGAAATTTAATGCTTTTAACTTAAGAAGCCGCCGGCTGTAGCGTTAGAATCAGTTAATAATTTATTCATCCATTTTCATTGACAAAAATATATACACACTTTATTAGATAAACGTTATAATCTTGTAAATATATTTATAAAGGATTTTTTTCAGCATTCACTGCTTGAAAAATAAAAATATACCTATGTCACATATTACCGATAGTATTCATCAGCTGTGCATTACGTTTCGCAAAATATAAGTATACTCGTATACTCAATTTTCGGCGTACGATGACGAACAAAACACAAATTTTGAAAATATACTGTATAAGATACCTGTGTTGATTCAGAATTGTTTTGTAACATTCAGACGTTAGGATAATTTCATTTATTTTGTATGCTTACAAACTATTTTTTTTTTTTTATGTTTTTAACTTACGAGAGATGCCCATCGCGGCATCCTTTATTCTCAGGTGGTAAGCTTATCTGAATATTTTTAAAGGAAAGTGTCATTCAATCGCATTTTAAAATGGGTTTCATAGATTGTACATAGATAACAATGCCATAAATAAAGAATTGTATGATCATATTTAGCTATTCGTTAATATGACAGCTTAAACTCTATGCATATGCAATAAATAGTAACAAACCGCTTTTTTCGTTAGGTAAAAAACAAATCAAGCAGTGTATAACTAACAAAAGCGAACATTTGCCAGACTAATGGTCGACGAGACTGTCACGTTTCTCAAATATTTTGCTCAATCGAAATGTAATTGTTTTTTTTTTATTTTATTCAACATAACTTTGTATTTATTTATTATTATTAATTAAATCGATAAATCTTTAGAATAAATAAATGAAACATTGAGAGTTCGATAAGGCGCCCAAATATTATATTAAAATTTCGTAAATATGACAGCACGGCTTTTGGTACGTATTATTTGTAACTGTCCAGTTAAAATTAATACAAACTCTTTTATGTGCACAAAAAGTGCAAAATTATATAATTATTATAAATTGAAATATTTTGTCAGTGTTGTTTGATAGCTAGCCGCACGTCAAAATTTGCAAAAAAAAATATAATTATGTTAAAATTGATGATGAATTAATTGAAAGAATGTCATTTTACTATTATGCAGTATGTTAATGTAGTTTTAATTTACTGATACCTTAAAAATAACCCAGTGTCGCCTCTAAAAAAATCCAAAAAAGGTTGTGCTCCACTCGCCTAGTAAAAGCACTCCGCGGTCAATGATTTTCCGGTTCATTCGCTTCTGATGGAAATTCATAGCTGCCAGTATCGGCGAAAAAGAATAGATAAAAAATAAATCCCTTATTACTGTTGGCAATCGCCCATGAATCGAATTCTCGTTTCTGTAACACAGCGCTTCGACCAGCTCAGTGCTCATACGGTGAGGCAATAACATAACTACGATATATGAACTTTAAAATGAATCTAAAACTAAAAGAAAATAAAAATAATTCGATAAACTTTTTTTATTAAACATTAAGACTTTCAAAGTTTTGACGGATGACATAAATTAAAATATACAGGTCGGACCCGTAATTTTTATTTTTTTTTGAGGACGGTTACAAAATGAAAAATGTTCTGCAAATAACATCCGTGCATCTGCATCTTATTGATAACATCAAAATAAAAGCCAACCGTGTAGTTTACACTATACACTACAAAAGTGAAAGGTATTTACGAAAAATCTACATACACACACACGAGAGGTATTGTGGATTGTGGATTGTCGGATTTGTGAGGTAATTCTCACAAACCCACACAACCACACAACCTACCCAATGGTAGGTTATGTGCTTATTATGTGCGACTAAATATTGGAACATAATCCGAGTACACGATGAATGAAGCAAATGTTTTTAGCGCGGTATACGAATATCAAAAAAAATAAAAAACTATTTTGCTTAAAAAACTTCGTGTCCTGATACGAGACCAGGGTGCATAGAGAAAGAGGGAGAGAGACATAACATAGAAACATAGAAAGTCCGTTGCGTTAGACGCGCTCGACGCTAATGAACGTTTCCGCCTTTCCGATTAACGACAAGCTAGCAGTGCTTTTGGCGCACTCGCGGTTCGTTACATCCGCTCTATCGTTGACTTTGCATTCAGGGCGGCAGTCGTTATTTCATTAGGCGATGCGCCTTCGTGACATCCAGTGGCATAATAAAATATGAAAGCTTAAAAGTGATCATAGTTCACATGGATATTTAATCGTTCTTGTCATAAAAGTTCTTCCGTTCGCGGTGCCATATCATCGATCGGCCTTGACCGAGCGCGAGAGAACAAACGAAAGGAAATTTACACCAGCGCTTTAATAAAATTAATAAATTGACGATGACTTATTTTCGCATGTTTTTATTATATTTTTTTTACCTGCGGTAGGGAACATAAATAAGTGAAGGGAAAATAAGTTAGATAAAATTAAAAATAGGTTAATTCGAGACATCCTTAAAAGAAAAAATCATATAGTGCAAACTTTGCTATAGACCCTTTTGGGATCTACAATTATGTAGTATATTATTTTGGTGTATCGCTTATGGTTAAGTCAGCTTAAGCCATGTAAGTGACAAAACGCTTTTTTTTTCCGACCCTTTTTTTTAATTTTTATTATAAATTTTTCAGTAATTATGAGACATACATATAGAAAATTTGGTATTTCATATTTCGAGCTATATATTTTAAACAATTCACCAAAAATAAAAATAAAATATCCCTAAAAATAGCCCTTTTAAACGAAACACAAATATTTTTTTGGAGTCTATTAAAATTCATAATATTCTTGAAATATGTCAACACCACAAATACGTAAAGTTATTTCAAATTTTATTTTCCTTCATCACGTCGTTTTTTGAGAAAAACGTTTGTAACAGACAGATGGCTGGACACATGACTAATTGAAAATCATAGTATTATGTTTTGGTTTTATGATTTTGTGCGGTGGGATTTTGAATATATTTTAAAAATAGTAATAATTGATTTGTTTGACATAATAATTTATCTGTAAAAGAAAAAATGCACAGAACACTGAATACACTTTTTGTTTCTATTAACTAATTAGGTTATAAACTACGCTATAAGCTTTATTTGTAGCACATGTTTCATCTTTATTCTTTATTTCTTCGAAAATAGCATATTTCAAAACGATCCGTTCAGATGAAATGAGCTTTCAAAGAAATATTTTCGCTCGGTTATAAATCGTAAAGTTTGTTACTTAGTTAAAGAGCTTAATGGTGCACGACTTAATTTCGTTGCTACGGCAATTATAAACTAATTACAAAGATAATGGGAAATCCTTGTAGGGTGAGTAGTATACATTTAGAGTTTATTATTTTTTTTATTTAAATTGTATATTAGACGCAATCCTTACTACATATTGTAATTAAAATCTCTCAATGCATCCGATGCATGAGGATAACGTTAGGTCCTATAAAAAAAGTATTTTGAAATGTGTAAACATTTTTACGCGGACCCCTGTGTTGACTTCACGAGCGTCGCGATGCGAGGGAATCTGATATTCAAAGTAAATGATTATTATTTGAGGAAAGGTAGGGCTAATGAGGCCTTACTAAATAACTGACATTTATTAATTGGAATAATAATTTATTAATTACCAATTTATATTTTATTATATTTTTCATTTAATTTCAATCGCCAGCGGCCCATTATAATCACATACGAATACTGATGGTTGCACATCTTAACCGAGAGTCCCGGGAGTAACAATTTTTGTTTCACAGCTTACACGCTAAACGTTCCGTCCCCAATTACCAAATACCATTATTACAAATATATTAGGACAGTTTTCCTATAATATTTACTAATTCGTTTGCCTGTTTATCCCAAAATTTAAAAAAAATACATTTTGTTAAAAAATATATAAAAACGTTAACAACAACTCTAATTGAAAACAAAACTTTTTATACGGCCTTTTTCATCAATACAACACGTGCAAAATAAAAAAAAACATACTTATTTTTAATGTTCACTTATTTGGACGAAAAATATGCTTTTGATGTCACTATTTATACACTATGTCCAAGATCATTTCCAATAAAAAAAACAGCTAATTGGTCCTGCGATTTCAGAAACTATATCAAAATTCATCTTTGTTACCAAGAAAACAAAAAATTTACGTAAAAGTAGTAAAAAACTCTTGTAATAATGTCTTTGTTGTGAACGCTCGGCTATCGCCGTGCGCCGTAACGGTGTCAAGGCCATTATCGATTGTCGTGGCCATTGGAATACATCATCTGTTAAAAAAAAAAATAATAAATTTGGGGATGATTTTTTTATATAATTTCTGTCTCATTACTGGTTACACAAAACCCCCTTAAATTGTAGGGAATGGTCTTGGGAATCCTCTGAACGTCCATTTTGACCATTTTTGTAGCAACTGATTCTGGGTCGTATAGTCCATTATGCCGTAGTGCAAATATAGAATGACTTACGATGAGTGTGCCTCTCGGCAGATTAAGTTCTTGAGACGAGAGCAAACAAGGGAGTCTAACGGGCGCCACATCTGAATTGTTCAGCTGTCCCTGACCACTTCGAAAACGACCGTCCGGCGTCCCCTGTGCGATGGCGTCCGCCCGCTTACAGAGACGGAAGACATGCTCGCTCACTCGTGCGAGTGACCGCACTCGGCCGAGCAGAATACGATCACACGGCGGACAAACGCAGTCAGAGTTAAATAAGGCATCGTAGAAAGACATTTCTATTCAGGATAAAAATATGTATTTATGAGTTTGAATTTGACTGAATATTGGTCTTTACAAACCCTTTTAACGAATAAATCATTTTGAGCAAAAAGCTTCAAATTCAATGTCACGACTTTGCAACATTATTATCATTAAAAATGTTTTATATTCTCAACGCATTCAATGTCTTTTTACGAAACAATTTTATTTTAGAGGTTATGTAAATTTTGATAATAATGAAGACAGTTTAAAGAATCATAATTTAATACCAACAATATCAGCTTAATTTAATTAAGATACCTAAATATTTTTTATTTCTTTTTTTCCAAAAATTCTTTTAGTTTAAGTTTCATTAAACTTTTCTGTTGTCTAACTTCAAGAGGTATTTTATCAAAAAGGCTGGGTATTTTGATTGCCGATACCAATACGTATTTATACATCTATCGACAATATTATTTTCAATGGACATTTTTCTAGTAGAGTACTTATTAGTAACAAGATTTTTCATTATTCATCTGAGATATGGTTAATTGCAATTCTATAATAACAAAGTTGGCGTACCGGTAAAACTTTGAAGTGGGTGAACAATTTAGAGTAGTCGCCTTGCATTATTTTTTTTTTTACTTTTTGAAATAATATGCACAAAGCGAGTTTGCATATTATTTCAAGTTTACAGGTTTACAAAAGAGTATACAAGTTCTTTTGAATCCTAAAGTTTCCAAATTTAATACGTCGGCGTGTAGCTCAGATAGAAAGCGTTTCGACGGGCGCGGCGATAATAATTAGTCATGACAAAATATAATATTCGTTACTAACCATTGATTTAGTAACCACCTTAATATTTCAGTCACTTACGTTACACGTTAAAAGTTGGTATTTCTAGGATGGTGCTTTAAAATGGATTCACTGTTACCTCACGGAGCAGATTCCGAATATTATGTAATTTGTTTGAGAATAAGATCGCCGTAAGACCGAGAAAAGCGAGGGCGCTAGTCAAGGGTTAGTCCATTGGGAAATATACAAGTTTCCCGATCTTCTGTGGTTGGTTAGAGAGCGTGACTGCCGGAGTTCGCCTCAAACTCGAATTACATCTAATAGAAATGTTTTCGTTTATAACTCTGATAAAAGTAATATTTATATATATTATACAGCTATAAATAAAGTTACTCTTATATATTATTAATAGGTATACTAATAAATCCTACGATCTAGACAGTAACCAAGAGTGCCTTTATCCTATAAATGAACGATGTTTTAGAAATCTAGCAATTTTAATATACATACAAGATGAAAGTAAAATCAGCAGTACTCTTTTAAGGGGTGATTCTGCACGTGAAATTAAACAATTTTTGTTCAACAACTTTGTAAATAAAGCAAAAAAAAACTGTTCTAAAATGGCAAATGAAAAAATCCCAAAAACCGTGCCTACAAATTTATTGACGACAATGGACAATGGGTAGGGTGACCGTTTTTGAAAAAGTGACCGGCGACATTTTCCGTTAGTTGTGAGATCACATTGCAGCGGCTGTTGAGTGACGGTTACAATACCTAGCGATTTCTAGCGCTGAGATGCATAGGATATTGATAATACACTTCCTAGCTGTTCGGAGCGCAATGACTAATGAGAATAATTATATTTCAGGTTCCGCATCGCTAACGAGGCAAAGCTATCCCGCTTGATAAAGATAATATGGTCCACGGTAATAGTATTTTCACATAAAAACATATATTCAAATGTGAGATTAAATAATGAGTTCTATACACTAAATATAAAGTACCATATAATAGTCTTACTTAAATGTATTCGAGTCTAATACTACTTTAAAATAAAATACCTATTATATGAATTACATAAGTGAACCAAAAGGCCGATTTAAAACATTGTTAAAGCACACCGGAAGGCGGAGGTAGATTTCACCGGATCAAAGTAGGGGATAGGCTAACTCCTATTTGTACGAATTTGTCTCAAACATAACGCGAGTGAGAGTGCGTATACTGAATCCCTCTTTATCTGTGCTGTAAGGATTGCTCATATTCAAAATTGTTTCAAACAAAAATTCTAGGAAAAATATAGGCTTACAATTAACATTTTAAACTGATTTGATACTGTATTTATTAAGGGAGGTATGATTTCCTCACCCCTAGGAGCAATGGTTGGTGCTATCAGAAAAGATTAAATAGATAAGTTTTAGGCCCTTATCTGAGGAATAAAATAAAATTTAAATTAATACAATTTAAACTAAGAAAGTTATAGCAAAATTTCACTTTTCGAAAAAATCCACTCGACCCCGGCCCTCGACTTCACGGAGATTTTGTGCCCTTAAATTTCATTTATCAATTTTAAAGTGATTGGTGTAAAATTACGGCAAATATTGTGTAATATATAAAGATAGATAAATAGATATATAAACTTTTAAACTGAGGGTGGTTTTGGGTTTTAAGGGATGTGAAACGCGAAGATATATCGAAAGTCATGACATCGTACCCATTGCAACAGGTAGCTTTCCTAATGAAAGCTACCTAAAAAAAAGTACCGACTGTTTGCTAATTTACATCTCAATGTTATTTAACGCAATAACATTGACATCGCAATTACTTCATTGAACAAACATACCACGAAATATATTAAAGAAGTTGACTCCTTTTTCGGTTTGGAATATGAAATCATAACTAAATCGTCATTTTGATATCATATGTTTTGAATTGGAACATAATAATGTCGGAAAATAGGCAATCGGCCATCTCGTGATAATTTGGCCTAAGCTTTAACAATCTATTTATTTGACTGATTTTTTTCAACATTTTATACCTCAGACTTACGGAGATATGGATATGCATTTTTAATAAAAAGATCTATATATAAATAGAAC
Organism: Neomicropteryx cornuta; assembly: GCA_020383195.1. Classification (NCBI taxonomy): domain Eukaryota; kingdom Metazoa; phylum Arthropoda; class Insecta; order Lepidoptera; family Micropterigidae; genus Neomicropteryx; species Neomicropteryx cornuta. Next base: position 43,176,552 of record JAHKQU010000018.1, read on the forward strand.
ATGTTTTTCTTAAATGTTCCCTTTATCCACTGGATGTAAAAAGAAATATTTTTGCTAAAATAATCTATGGAATTTGTGTTGTACTCGACTTCCCATAGTTGTATTGATACAACGTATCGTTGTATGCACCTCTATTAGACAATTTTGGTTCAGCACCCTAAAAAGGTGTAGATGTAGAATTAGGCAACACAAAAAACATAAAGCCAATGAGAGTTTCATCCAAACTTAATAAACTATAAAAATACATCCAGGAACGAGGTTGGGATTAGGAAGTAGGAGGGGTTAGGGTTGGATTTGAATATGAAATATATTACACTCCTTTCCCTCCGCTCCCCTCCGCTAATCCATTATTTATATTATAAATTAAGGGGCTCGAGAAATTCATATTTCAGCTGAAAGGCTCTTGTAAAAACAGAACCTTTGCTATAAATATCTTAGTATACCAAAGATTTCGATCTTTGCCACAAAGTCGCAGGGAGGGATATAGATTAACAAGTAGTAATCTTTAAAATAAACCATTTAAATAAATTAAAACGATTTTTCTTTTAAAAATTTTCTCTAATGGATTTTTCACCAGTAATAGGTAGCAATAACTAAATATACGAATTTTGAAACAATACACCGATTATGCACAAAAAAGGACCATTAGAATTAATTATACACTATGTATCTGTAAATTTATCTTCATTGAAAAGGGTGGAATGGTAGCCCAAAATAATAACATATTGAATAAAATAACCACTCACTATTTCGGTCAATATTCCTTGTGAGGCTACGAGACCTACCAAGAGATATTGATATTAGAGAGGTTATTTTGCACTTGAACAAGGAACCCCGGGTACCGTGTGATATGTTGTCTTCTCGGCCTTCTTGGAAGAGTTTATACCACTTGTAAACATTTTTTTTACTTAAAGTAGACTCACCGTATGCCACTGTCAACATTTCAAGAATTCTAGAGCACTTGATTCCATTTTTTACACAAAATTTAATGCTTACCTTTGGTCCATGTTTTTCGACAGTAGAAAATCGCCGAGCACGCAAAACACTTCTAACCTTAATGCCTCTCAGAAACAAACCAAAAATGTTATACTCTTGAAACTTTTCACAGATGTTAAAAACAAGTGTACCATCATAACAAAAAAAAAATTGAGGATCGAACGGACGAAGCCCGCGAAATTTGAAAAGTCACCTTACTTTTTGAACACACCGAGGTGTGTTAACTTTTTTTGAAAAGCATGTATTTTGCTCCTGCTTTTTTGAAGTCGCTTAAAAATGGTACTGTTGGATGCGAGCTTAATGTGAGTTACGTTTCTTCATACGAATTTAAATTTCGAATATAAATCAATCGCCTTTGGTTGATTTGTTTAGCTTTTTGTATTAAAATTTAATCAATTGTAAATTAATCATATAAAAATAATGCTTAAATAAATAAAACATACATTTTATGGGATCATTTTTAATAACTGATTCTTTAGAGTAACTATGTCCTTTATGTTGTTATTTAATTTCACTATTTTACATTTAGCAGTATTGAAGAGAAGTTTCCAATCCAGTTTTTGATGTGTAAACGTTTATATGTTGACCTTCAATATATAAATTTGTGGAGAATTTCATTTTATTTTTCGCAAACTTTACATGACTCAGATTTTTAATAATGACTCCAACCTATTAATCGTTTGCATAATTTTCTATTAATTGTAAGTAACAGGTTCGCATGTGATTTAATCACGATGTCATACCTCGACTGTTTTAAATTTATTACGAAAAGTACTTAGTGGTTGAATCATGCAATATGCAGATTGGATGTACGGTACGTTACGCATGAACAAATCAAAGGTTAATGTGTAAATTACCAGAGTGGTTCGGCGCAGATTTCACCGCCCTAAAACCTAAATAGCAATACATACAGATGGCTGAATTTCCAAATGTTCCATCTGTTCAAAATTTCAGATCGAACTCGTGTTCGCCTCAATATTTTACTAATAGGTACTCAGGCATTTTATATTTTATACTCTTTTAGACGCAAGGATTCTAGAGACATTTGCTTTTTATACAAATTTGCATTCATTTCGTATTTAAATTGATATTTTTTATTGTAATACAATGCCAAAAAAAGGGTTTATACGTGTTTTATACGTTTTATATTAAGAAAGACTTATCTTGGATTATGCCAGGGCTTTTCATATCATCGATTTCACAGCGAAAAAAATATAACTCCGATAACTACTCCTGCATAATTTTGTCCAGCAGATCCCAAACACGTGCGCCAAATCCGTAACATGTTTTTACAAATGTTGAAAATATTTGTCAATTGCGCACGTGTCTAGAATCGCAAAAAGCACCTTTCCAATCTTCTCCTTCTAGTGGTATTAATGCAATTAGCCTTTAAATTTAGCCTGCAAAATTAGCCTTTAAAATTATAAAAATAACCAGGAAACGCCGAACTTAACGGGTTGGGAAATGAGAGTAAAAATAACGCGAAAAAATATATCTACAGAACAGAGAAATAAGACCAAGTGGTGTGGTAAAAAAAGAAAGAAAGATGAAATTGATCAGGTTTTGCAAAGATTTCGTACACTGCGGAACACTTGGTTGACGCAATACCATTGTAATATTTGTGTTATTAAGCTTTATTATCAAATATTATTTAGTTGTGATGTGTGTTTAGTTGCGTAATATACTATTCGTTACATCGAATGCAAACCATGAAGCGCACATTAAACTGACAGTTGACACTTTGCCACCGGTCAGACATGTGCGCAAATATTTACAAAGATGCGTGTTTGCGCCCGTTAATGGCAAAGAACGACGAAATATGTGTTTGCAAATATTTGTGCATATTTGCAAATATATGCGAACATGTCTGGGGCCGGTTTAACGAGTGAAGCAGCTGAATGTAATTTAAAGAAACCATTTTAAATTTTGTTGTGAAATAAATATCCCCCTTGGTCCTGCAACGTTTATATATTACATAGAATATATGTAACAGCTCGTCGGAAAAGGGTCTTATCATTTATAACCAGAAAGTACAATACACAATACTGACATGACCGAGAGGCCAAATTTTAATAATTGGCCTCGCTTCCACCCAAATGCTTGCATTCAAGTAAAGAAATCTCCGGCGGGGCCATAAAGAAACCCATTTGTGTGGAATGGCAAAAATAAAATTTCTGTGAGCGATTACTGGCTGACTGGAACCAAAATTAATACCTACATTTTGAAGCTATGATGATATGACTGTAGCACTTTATAAATGTTTTTTTGTACTCTATTAATATTTATTCTTACTTTTAGCTTCTATACATACATTCGTGTATAAGAAGCTACTATCCCCGTCCTTACACCATACAACTATAGCCGTTTAGGCCATACCGGGGGTTGGTCATACAATTTTTAGTAATAATAAACAAAACATTGTCCATTCGATAGAAAGCGCAAATATCATATTCGAATTTCAAAAATATGTCAGCACGGATATTTATTTTTATTTTTATTTTTATTTATCTTTATTGGAGAAACCAACAATTTTACACAGTACATATAAAATAAAAAAATACATTTGATGAATCGATAAAAAACTATGTAAACTAAAAATAGGTTTCTACTAATAAAAAGTATTAAAGTTAATAACTAAAATAACAAAACCATTATATATCAATATATATATACATATCTTGCAATTGGTGCAATATATTGGTCTATGTCAGCACTAGTTACTGGTCACTGGGTACTGGTTATTATTACTGGTTATTACTGGTCAGTTTAAATGAATACAAACTCATTTATATGCGCAAAATAGAACCAGATAAAAAAAAAACAGTGCCGCATTATTATTATTTAAATTTGAAATATTATGTCCGTATTGATTCAAAAAACTAAAATGGGGTAAAATTTATGAATTGAAAGAATGCCTGTTTCTTTTTTTATTTTAATCTATTCAGATCTAGAAAAAATAACCCACCTCTATGGCCGTCCAAAACGTATAGCGAATGGGCTAATAGTGCCGGGTGATAGCAACAGGGTTGTGATGGGAAATCTGTTTTATAATAAGACAGCACGGTAAAATTATCACCTAAAATACTGTGAAAACAAATTCATGACCTTATTAGAATATGTGCGAATATAAGCGTTGTGCGAGAGCCTAGCTGCCAACCCGAGGCGAAGCCCGGTGTTAAACAGCTAGTCAAATAATACATTACACAATCATTATAACGTTATAACGAATATATTATACGCTAGGTACCACGTAGCCTATGTACCGCCAGGTACCGTAGTTATTTACCGCTAATAAATTTGACAATAAACGCATGAAATATTTAACATAGCGTACTTATTAATACGCCCAAAGTGCCTGTAACGATGTCTGCAGCGATACCTTCACTCTAGGTCTAGCTCAACGGAGTGGGGGTGCAGTGTTTTGTTACACGTTCGGCTTTATAGTTCGGCAATTAAATCGCTTTATAGTGTGTAAAGGAGTTTCACTGAAATAATTACATTTCAAAATTATTTTTCGAGGCTAACTGAGTTTTTGTTGGTGTATGCATCTATACGATGTATGTGAAGTGACGAACAGCTGTAACAGGCGTCTGCAATAAAACCAGAACACCCTCTGTATTGCTCATAACTTGGGACCTTCTTAATATTCTAAATCCTAACTAATTATAAGCATCATAGAGAGGATGAACCATTCTGACACACATATTTAACGTTAACAGAATAACGTTTTGACTTTGCGATTCAATCTAAAGGTTCGAACCATTGTTTATTTCGTATTTACACGTGATTATAACGTTAAAAGTTTATAAGATTGAATGCGACTCGAATATAAATTGCATTTTGACTGCCAGCAGAAAAACAGGCCCAGAAGGGTTAGCAGTAAAATGTAAAAAAAATATAACCTAGAATGAAATAATTTATTGTATATAATTTTAATTGTACAATTAGTAAAATAATTTTCATATTACTTAATCGATGTGGTTGTTTAATACAATCGATTTAGGTAAACTAATAATATAATAACAAAAGATATATTAACCATATAAATATATATTTATACAGTTAATATATCTTTTGTAATAAAATATGAACCGTTATTTATAAAATCTAATAACTTATAATAAATATAATGAAATATATTGACTAATGTATATAAAATGATTTAATATATCTTTAAATTTTGCATCGAAACAAAAAAAAATATTGCTATAACATCTACTCTAGCTATTATAAAACGTTTTTAAAAATAATGTTTAGTACTTCAAATATTGCCTGGATACATAGTATATAAAGGGATTTTTGGGATTTATACGCGTTGTTAATTAAAAAATACCAAAACTTACGTTATTTGAATAGTTTCGAAAGCTTCTTTTTCAATATTCGACATTATTAATTTAGATTAATTTAATTTTAATTGGTTAAAACCCCTTTAAGGAAATATAGTTGAGGTTCATAGAAGTACCACGTGTGCGTCTAGTGAAAGTCTCACGGATTTATATAGGTAAATCATAATTTATAGATTTTAATTTTAATCTTTAATTTTATTCAGTTATTATGTCGAAAACTGCGACATTTTTGTTAGAGATAATGTGCTTACTTCTAAAAACTCTAAGTATCGTTTAAACCATCTACCATTTAACAGGGATAAAGTCGAATCTCGAAATTTGTGAGACTTTTATTAGATATAAAGCTTTTAAAGGAAGTTAGGAATAACCACATTTATCAGCCATGCATCATGTATAGTCAAATCATCAAATTTGTAGTTACACTACCAACATACAGTATGTTATTTAACAGTTCCTTTACATATTTCTAACGACTATTTTACTCTCAATAATTTATGTAATTTATCGCATTTATATTTGAACCCATTAGAGAATAACGACAGTACGAGGCAGGCAATACGAGCGAGGAATAATGATTGAATCACAATATAAATCCAATTAGCAATCGTAGCTAAAACGTGCTAAAACCAGGTAAAGTTATGGCATTATTATGTACAAAGTTGAAATGTACAATTTCAAAGAAATAATCTTAGGCTCTGTGTCTTTGACACGTTTTAGGTGCATCGCTAAAAGTTTCAAGATTCAGTGAGTTTACTATATAATTACTTATTATAAAATATTATAACTTTTTGGAATAGGTGGAATATAACATTACGCATGGTTACAATTACGACGTAATTATAAATTATCATAGAATGGAAATGTGAATTCCCTAGACGAATAATGTAAATTAAAATCGCAATGTTAAACCACTATCGAACACAGTCAGTCATAGTAAAAAAAAATGTAGCCATAATATATTAATAGAAATATAGTTAAAAGTAATTCATAGTATCCCTTTCTCGGTAAATAATAGTTTAGCTAGGTAACATGTTTTGCATTCCAAAATATTTGACTTGTTTCTAATCTATTATTTTTTTTTTAAATTTTATATTATACATAATATGATTTTATTCACTTTCATTTTAATTTCTTTAGTATAAAATTATCATCAATCATCATCTTGCGCAAAATTATCATCATCTTGCGCAAATGCAAAATTATCATCAAATTAATTAAATGAAAAAAATACTCCACATTATACAACTTTATTACATGCAAACCATTTCTCTGATGGATACGTTTCTTTAATGATTACTAACAATAAAAAGTTGATTAGCTTAGTTTTTTTGTTATAAGTTTATTTTGAAATCAGTTTTTATTTTATTTTTAAGATTTTTTTATTTTATAAATCTTTGGATGTAAAGCTATAATGTCAACGATTGTAGTAAAGTAGTAAAAAGTATTTCTTAAATACCGTATTTTATATGAAATATTATGAAAGGTATCTGCCATGAAGAAAAATATAATATTTTGACATTATAATCAGTTTGATAATATATAATAATTCAATGAAGCTGTTGCGATCTGTGTTTAGACAGATTTTGATGTTGGTATTAATTACTCACACTCGCTTGAGTATCTGTGTGCAATTATAAATAATGAATGTGACGCTGAATTTACAGTGACACAACTATTATTCGATCTAATTAGTGAAATGAACATCAGATACATTGCTAAAAAGTCGACTTAGATAAGAATGCACACACAAATTCCCATTGAATTTAAATGACATTGCAACACACGTTAGTTATAATATTATCTAAGGAAAACATTTTTAAATTGATAGAAATGCTTTAATTGAAGAATATTATGGTGCAATGATATATACTTTCTGCGATAAACATGATATCCAAGGTTCGATTCCTACTGTGTTAGTATTTTATTGGTAATGTTGATGTTTAAGTTTTCAATTCGCTGATTCTTATTATTTATACAATGAGCACACTTGAAGTGAAATGGGTACTTTAGTGTGCTGAAAACCTGTATAAAATATCAATATTGCCGTTTTATATATTAATTTTTTTTTTTTGACATCCGTAACTACAAAAGTACATTTAGTTTAGTTTTATAAACTTTAAAAATAAAAAATCTAATTTACCGAAAATTTTGCTACTTTGAGGCTCAAAAACATAGGTGACTACTCTAAATTGTTCTAAAACCTACTACAAAGGCCTACCTGTATGCCAACTTTGTTATTATAGAATTGCAATTAACCACTTTTCAGATGAATAATGGAAAATCTTAATGGAAAGATAATGGAACTAATAAGTACTACACTAGACAAATGTCTAATGAAAAGTATATTGTCGAAAGATGTATAAATACGTATGGGCATCGACAATTAAAATATAATTATACTATCCAACCTATTTAATTAAATATCTTTAGAAGTTAGACCATAGAAAAGTTTAAAAAAATTAAACTAAAAGAATTTATGGGAAAAAACCAACTTAAAATTATTTAACTATTTTAATTAAAATAACAAGTACGTACAGTCAAAGACACCACGAGAATTTAAAGTTGAACTGAAATGCGTAAAAAAAGGGATGAGTGTGTGTGTGTGTGTGTACTGTATCTATGAGAATTACTGCTTTCGCATCTCCTTATGAGTGCAGATGAGGTTAATATTTATATATACATACCTACATACTCTGTCGAATCGCCTTTCAAGGTCCATCATTTGCCCTCGACTGTATATTTCTCTTTACTTTACACAAACTTACAGTAACTTAGATTCTAAGTATTTTTTTACATTCTTTTATTTTAGCATGAGTTACATATTCATTGTATTTTAGTTAATATTAAGAAGTTGGCAGAAAAGCAGTGTCTTAGCTGGATCTATCTAAATTTTATTTTAATATATTTTTTTTAATAAAAGTTCCTACCGGCAACATTGAAATTAAAAAATTTGAAAATTCGTGTACTAAGTACACTTTTGACTTACCTAAAACGTTTATCTATCGGGTTATTATAGTTGTGTAAAAAAAATGTTTATAAATCCGAGTTATCAGATCGGATAATACAATACAATTTTAGTACCGTGCGCATTATCGGCCACCGTAAAACAAAACATCCGCTGCGCTTCACTAGCCCTGCCATTCTCCCAATAAACTTTTCGACACGGACCAACATAAAGGTGCGGACATGCTTGCACGGCGCGGTGTCTAGGCACGATTGTACATTTAGTGTATTTGTTAGCTATAAACGTTTATATTGTCTCCGTTGTATATTGACGATTGAGGCAATTATATGCCGTTAATCCTTAAGGAGGCGGCGCTCATGATTGACCTGATGAACCATTTTCACGATCTCTTTGGATGAACGATGTTCAAAGACCATTTGACGTTAATACGAATAGTGTCATTCTAAAATTATAAGCGATACCAAAACGGTTGACATAGCAGCCGAGATGTCCCCCCCTCCCCTGTTTCCACCACACCCATACGACGTAAGAGGGTGGTCATAGACCCGTTGATTTGACGCTCTAGCTCTAGGTGGATACTTCACAATCCATAAACGCCGCTTAGATGTGTCTGCGGCTTTAGTTGCTGACCCACCGCAAGCGCTGTTCTAGAGGCGACTCGGTACGGGCGATCGTCCGTGCGTGAAGGATCGCCGCGGCCTCCTGATGGGGGACTAAGGTCGTTGCACCCGAAGAGAAGCGCTGATGCATCCAACTGATGCGCGGTACCCTCAGTCAGCAATGCACCTGCCCCGTCAGTGGCCAATAGCCACCAACCGTCTGTTCAAAAGCGTCTATTGTAAGATACAGTTACAAATATTTATATTACCGAGTACACATTTAATAGAATCCATTTTATTCCTAACCGATGTAGTTCCCATAATCGTTTAAAATACAGGTTTGAAAAAAATGTATGTTCATATGGGAGCAACGTGTGTGGCAACTAAAACGGCTATTCTTATTAAACAGGTACTCCTTCTAAAGGTTGTCTTCTTCTTAGGAAGTAATAAGGCGCAATCAATAATAATATAATAGAAAACGGAGGGGGAGCTCATTTTATTAGTTTCTAGTTTAGGAGGGATCAACATTCTAACTTAAAAACAACGTGTGTAGACCTAAAACATAATGACTTGTAAAAAAATACAATATCAGTCTTAAATACACGGTTAATGTGAACTAGGCCAGTATTGCTTTTTTGATTGAAAAATAAAAAACTGATAATATTATGGAGCATAAAAAAAATGAGCTTAAATATATAACAATTGATTTTATTAATGTTTTTCTACGATACTTACTTTAAAACTTTCGAAGCCAGTCACCGATTTGTCAGTGGCGCTGTTGTCAGTAACGCTAGTCGTGACTTTACTCGCTTTTACTATGTGATCAAATGCATCTGGACGAGGAGATTGGTATTCAATTACTAAAATACTGACATTTATTATCTCAATAGACTTCAATAGAGTGTTGCCACATGCGTTTTAATTGGGGAAGGGGAGGTTGTTATGTATATATTCATTGGAATTAACCGTCATACACAATACGTCCCGGTTTTTTTACAAATATAACGAACTTAAGCATTAAAGATACATCTTATTTTTAAAAGTTATAAAAAGACTCATTCGGGGATTTTTCGAACGCAAACATATTTTTCTTTTCTTTTTTAGAGAGACGGCTTTCAAAATTTTAAATTAATAGTTATTTAAAGGACATACAAAGTTAAAGTCATCGTTTATTCATTTAAAAATATCAGTTTAATCATTTAATACTGCGTTGAATGCAGACACAGATAATATGCTCAGTTTCAAGTTAAAAAAACATGGTTAGAAAACAAGACACATTCTTAGTCTAGATTTAAGGTATCATTGTTTCGTTGTTTTTATTATTTTATATCTATCGCCTGCATATGATTGCTTTCTTATGTAACTGTTTTATTTCCCAAATAATGATAAATTTACAATTTATTATTGAAAATGAAATAAAGGTAATTCGATAAATATTCAAATACAACATCCAAACTCATCTGTATTAAAATGAAATTTTGATAAAAAATGAGTAAAAATTATAATGAATAAACAGAATTGAAACAAATATAAAGGTCAGGTATGAATAAAAAAGTACTTAAATAAATTGAAAACATGTAAAAAAAAACATTTATCGCATTTATATTAATATTTTACTAATTATACCTTTCTGATTATTTCGCGGGTACTGTCTCACTATGCTTATTTTTCTTACGAAAATTAGGGTAGATGCGATTAGGGTAGGGTGCGTTAGAAATCTGAGGCTAAGTACATTATCCGTATTCGAACCCGCTTAAAATGGGTTGATAGTCAAACGCCTTAACCGCGATTTCTATCTTACTCTCACACCCTGGGCACTTAGTACATTAACACTATTTCAGATAAGTACTACACTTTCGCCCCAAACCGCAATTTCTTAGAGCTTTACTTTGAGTAGTCACCTTGACCGTAAAAATCGACTACAGCCGGTTAGACCATCAGCAACAATGCTAGAAGCTAAACTTTTATCTAACTTCAAAAGCACTTTCAAAGAGGTACCCGCAAAGCAACAGATAAGTTCCCTTTTATGCTCCTATCTCCTCATTTTATTCCAGTTTATCTCGTGTGTACCTACAATATGAGCGACGCATAGGATAAGGGTTACATTACACGACTGTGCTCCCAGCATTATAGTCGATCCTTATCTAATGTTGTTAATCAAAGAAACCAACCACCATCCACATTAATTATGTTTAAAAATATAAGCAAACAAAACATATATATAAAGTAAACATAATCATATAAAGTAAACATATATACAAGGTGAATTTATATTTTTTTAATTATTTTTTTTTTTTATGTTGGAGGTTGATCATTATCGATAACTAAACCGGTCTCTCGAAAAAAAACTTAATTTAAAAAAAAACTGTTTTTTTTATTCTACATCCTTATTCTAGTACTAATTTAATCCTTAGGGATATCAATTGTATGTCATAGTCAATTACTTACTTCTTAAGTAATCCATATCTCCAGATACCACGTCAAACTGCATATGTTACGCTCACAAAATCTCCCCAAATTATGACAATGTCAACCTATGATTACAATTTTCGAACGACTTCTATTTTTATTTTTCCATATTATAGTGAATTTTAAAAATAAATTATCCGTTCAAAATGTTTTCACATCGGATTGATCAATATTAATACTATTTTGCATTTAGAAAACAAACAAGTCGATAAAAAAAATATGAACTAAAAAAAATAACCGAATACAAAATAAATCTAAAAAATTACAATTAACTTATTGTTGTTGAAGTCGCCACAGATGCATAAATGTTTATACTTATAGCCAATTTCAAATTCTTGGTTTTGGTAGATCGGGGTTTTTTTATGTTTGTTAACTAAAAGATTTAATACGTTTTTTTTTCACATAAATTATAATATATCATCTTATAATGATTATAGTCTGGTCTTGTCGCAGTTCGTTATAGTTTAAAACCTGCGGGTTTAATTACCTTATTGTTATCATTTGATCTATCTAACGGTCGGATTAAGTAAGGATTAATTGGAAATTGTTTTGAATGTTTTTTTTCAAGATTTTTTTTGCTGGCTGATCAATATTTACTACACGATCTCTATGTGTTATGTGTAGAGATTGTCCCGAAGCAATAAGCTCACCTTTTGTAGCGTAGTTATGCATGTCAAATAATGTATTCATTATTAACAAAGCACCCGTGAAAGCGTAGAATGAAGAAACCATTAAAAAGTTAATAACTGCAATATCCTTAGCAAATAGGAGTTTATCTTGAGTTTGCTCAATTTAGCGTCAAGTATCCGCTTCTCGTTTTACCGATGTTTTCGAGTCGTTAATTTTATCCGTAGCGGCGGCGGCGCTGCGTTCCATAATGAAGCAAAATTCGAACGTTGTTCAGCATTTTCAAAGAAACGAATCTGGAGTTGACAGCTTAGGCGAACGGAATTTGAATTGCTTTAAATAGAATTGATTAAATCGTTATTCTTTTTAAAAAAAGGCGTTTTGTTATTACTAATAATTGTGATACAGTACTCAAAAAAGAGCGTTTATATTAAAATGGTTTAACGCAAAGTTATAAATAATACCGTTGAAGTTCGCAGCGGAATCAGATACAATTCTAAATAATGTGAGTTCAAAGCACAACAGAAACCAAAAAAATCACTTTCTGCAAGCCGGAGGCGGAGGTCGATTTCACCGAATAGGGAATTCGCAAACCTAATTGTACGAAGTTTTATCAAACATTGCGGTGGCAATGTTTGCTAACAAACCGCCCGCGCACCCCAGCCCGCCGTACCCTTGCGCAACGAGTGTGCGCTACTGAATCCCTTTTTATACTGAACCGTAAGCGTTACTCATATCAAAAATGATTTCAAACAAAAGGTGTAGGGAAATTATAGGCATACAAATAAAAATTTTGAGCTGATTTATTTCTGTGCCTTTTAAGGGAGGTATGATTTTTTTGAATTTTGAAAAACCATTTCTTTCCACCCCTACGACCAATGGTTGGTGCTATCAAAAAAGTTTATCTAAGGAACAATATAAAATTTAAATGAATTCAATATCTTATATACTAAGAAAGTTATGCAAAATTTCACTTTTTCAAAAAACCCCCCTACCCGCTCCCTGGTCTATTTGCCCATTAACGAACTTAACTGATATTTTGTGCCCCTAAATTTTATGTATCAATTGATTGGTGTAAAATTACGGCAGTTATCGTGTGAAAGTGATATAGATAGGTAGATAGATATATATAAACTGAGAGTAGTAAACATTTTTATATATATGCTGGATGATTATATATACACTTTTAAACTGTGGATCGTTTTGGGTTCTAAGTGATGTGACATGGTACTCATTGCAATAGGTAGCTTTCCTAATTAAATCTACCTAAAAGTTCTAAGGCGGGCTGCCGTGCTACTCATAAACCATTCCAAATCGCAAACACATCGTCTAACTGTTAAATCTTGCGATTTCTTAGTACTGAAACAAGAGTAGGGTAGCAGTGGGGGGGTTAAAAGGGGTAAATTGTTTAAAAGGCCTAAGAATTAAAATTTATTTATTAGAATTAACTATAAAGTCATTATAAATCATTTATAAAATATTTTTTTTACATTTTCTTCAACATATTTAAAGTACACGTAGTTGAATTAAGATTATATTATATTAATATTATTATCCTATAATATCGTATAAGATCATTTATTTAAAATTAAAATATCTCGCCATTAGAATGCGCGATCGCGAACGAAACGAACTATACCCGTAGAAACGTTAGCCATAGCACGAATATTTCAAACACCAGCGCAGCCGGCATTTTGATTCGAGCGGCCATTTTGATAAACGAAGGTAGGTACACTCTGAGTATTGAGCCGTGTGTTTTATTATTAGTTATTTGTAATAAATTTGTTTTGTTTTTTCTTTAAAAAATGTCAAAATATATTATGTACTTAGTATCAGGCCATTGGCTGTAATTTAATTTATTTTTAAATAAATAATTTGAATTTACCGTCTTTCGAAAATAATTAGGGATTTAGATTAAAGTCGATTTATTGCGAGCTAAATATTTGATGCATAATGATTTTGAATGGATCTGCAAACCCGTTCTCGGGGCAATCCGTTTATTGCCACCCACGCAAAGCATGCAGAAATGCAGGCGGAGGCTGCAGTCATATGAAAGTATATTAAGGCAGCCTATTCACAAAATATCTGTACCATGGAAGCTGTAATCTCAGCGGTTTAGCCCTCAAAGCGTGCTATGCTTTGAGGGCAGTTCAAACGGCTCCGCTCTGATTATTTGTCCAAAAACCAATGGCATACAGCCAAAAACCTCTATTTTTTTTTAAATATTATTTTTATATCTTTTTTGATACAGTCATAAAATAATGTTGACCGTGCAAAACATTTTGAATCTTAAGTAACGTTTTCACTTTATGTCGCTCAAGGTTTTCAACATTATACGTTTAATATTTAAGAAATAATCAGCTATTACAATTTTTAATGTATTTATTGGTCTACTTATTTTTTAATTTACCTACTGAATATGCATTTTAATAACACAAGTAAACAAATTTGTTTATATATAGTACAGTTATTGTCGCTAATTTCCAAACCTACTGAACCGATTTAAATCAAACTACATCGCCGTATAAACGCTAATTGACGCTAAGATAATACAACGAATGCTTGCACGGAAGGATTGTTGACAACAATATAATCTAACTAGGATTGTTAAAAAATTGTTAAAAATTTATTCTTTTGTTATATCGTACTACGAAAGCATTTATACCTACCTATCCTAAAATGATATATGGAAATAAATTTAACATTCTACATATTTATTCAGTATTATATTCCAAATGATTTCCTTGCCTCATCATTGGTAAACAACTATTATTAAGAAGTTACTGATTAAAATGATTAATTAATCAGGTAAAATGATAAAAAAATGCGTATTGTATTTCCTAGTGTAGGAATTTTATTGAATACCTTCGTAATTAGTATAATCCATGTAAGTAATTAAAAAAATGTTAATTCTACACCGACCCTTAAAAATTGCGAAGGAACATCAGAACGACTGAATTGCATTCTTCCAGGTTTCATCACATTTGATGAAACAATAATAAAAACATTTTCATACAGAAAAATAAGTTGTTCGTTTAACACTTATGATCAATATAACTTTAGCAACTGTCCCTCTATGTAATTATGTTATGTTGGTCAAACTGTATACATAACGATTTAATTTCCTGATTGTTATTTGGAAATATATTTGAAAACACCCGCATTTTGCACCAGCTAAAATGTTTGAGAGCTCGTGCACTGTATGGATTGTAAATTAACACGTTATAATATATACACCCATCTTTTGTTGTTGGGTTATGTTAATGGAATTTGCTATTTCCAATAATTCAATTTGGAACTCGGTTTGGTTAGAGCCATTAGCGATCACTCCTTTGCCTATTGTACCACCGAAATTCACATAATAAATGAATATGGGGAATGCATCATAAATTATGTAATAGGGTTAGTTACCCAATGCGTGAATAATAGAATAATATCTGAGAATGTTATAACTAATGAAGACAAACATAGGATAAATGAAAAAAATCTAAATGCTCTAGCCCCCACCCTCCCTTCCAATCACTCTTTGCCACTAAATGCTACTAAACTCATACGCGAGTTTATTTAATAAGACTAGAAAAAATATACTAAAACATTACTGTGACTAATGACAAACGCGCTTTTTAACGCACATTGCTAGGCTCTTAAAACTCTCAGCACTTTGTACAAAATATAAAATGTGTTTTTTATATTATTATTTTAAATGCTATACTTTTTCATGGTTTAATTAACTAGGTCCTATTCCCTTATCATAAAGACAACATGATATGTTGTCTGAGATAACGCACTTACGTGTAATCAGGAAACATGTTCTTTAGGGTATTGTACAATTAAGGTATTGAGTACTATCCCCGTTCTTTGGCCGTCTGTTGCTTCGTTCAACTTGAAAAGTACAAATGCGAAAAATAGATCGACGGAAAAACAACAATAGCCGTTTAGATCACATTGGAGGCTAGTCGAATAATATAGATGTACATGTATAACAACACATGTTTAGTGGTAATAAACGAAACATTGACAGTTGACTTTGACATTGACAGTGAAAGCGAAAATATCATATTCGAATTTCAAAAATATGACAGCACGGCTGTTACAGTTGGAAACTTGCGGACGTTTTAGTAATTTAGTTTACCGGCCAGTTAAAATTAATAAAAATTATATGCGCAAATAAAAACAGGTAAAAGAATAGGGCCAATTTATTATTATTTTAATTTGAAATATTATGTCCGTGTTGTTTCATTTACAAGAAAAAAACTAAAATGGTGTTAACATTGATGATGAATTGAAAGATTGTCGTGATATAATTGTATGTTTTTTTTATTTTAATCTACTTTGATCTAAAAAATATCCCACTGTCGCCTCTATGGCCACCCAAAACACACATCGAATGGGTTAAAAGTGCCGTAGACACAGGCGGAGATAGGAAAGTTGATACCACAGGCTCGAGTAGTCTGGGCGGGAGATGCCTTTAATGACGCCTGTAGGACCTAGCGGTGAAACGTCAGATTCTGGTTAAATAATTCGCTACTACTAAACAATGTATAGAAGCAATTGATATTATATGATAGCTACAGGTGTCAGCCATTCTTGTTTTAACTGCCTTTAAGAAAAGGGGTAGTTCTCAATTTGATCGATACATGTGTGACATGGAATTTCTATGTTTTGGTCCCATTTTAGTTTCACTGAGTTACGTTTAGTGTAAGGTAAGAAAAATATATCAACACTAAGTTTTTCATAAGAAAATAATATATACTATTAATATTTAGAAAATATGCAATTAAATACTAAAAATATAAAGTAAAAACATTTCTGGATAATAACTAGTTAAAAACATTGTTTTATGTGAAATTATTTTATGTCAAATTGTCATATATTTTATTGTTCAATGACGATAAGTTAAATCAAACAATGATAGGAAAATATTTTTGTGCGTACCTATCACAATCGGATGTTTTAGTATCAGTCGCCGGTAACACCTAATACACCCGTAAATCTATCAGGATAAGCAGTTTCCTTCAAAATTGAAGGAAGGACCCTTTAAAGAAGGGTTACCTTTAAAGAAGGGTTACGCGAATTCCATCCCCGGAAAAACGCCTTTTTAGCTACCAACATCCTGTGAATGCGCTCAATATCTGGTATTGAGTACACTTCGAAGATAATAATATGACAGTTATGAAACAACGGATTAAATATAAACTGAGTTTACACGCTGAGAGTCAGAGAGAGAAAGAGTTTTGAAGGAACATGGCCACTCTAACTAGGTTACAAAAAAACCTTTTAACCTTTTCCAGAAGAAGCCATAAGAAGGTGGCAAAAGAATACCTACAGAAAAATAAAGACCAGTTTAGACCATAAACAATGTTAATAATAAGAAGAATCATACGATATGCGATAAATGCCACATACATACAATATATACATTTAATAAATACATATTTTTAATTATTTTGTTACGTATAATACAAACACTAAATACACAATAACTAAACAAAAAAACTAATTTACTAAGTTACTATTAATAAATATAAAAAAATGTTATATAATTTAAAGTGGCTATGATTTTAATGAGTTTCCATCATGAAGCTTGTAACTTACAAAGACAATAAAATGTATTAGCTCTATAGTTTATAGGTTAAATAAAAGTGTGTGGATAATTTTAATGATTTTATTATAAAATGTTTTTTTTTAACTATTTTAATAATGAAATAGCTAAAAAAATGTAACCTAAATTCATAACTAAAGTAAATATTCTCACAACGATAATATGTGTATTATAGAAAACCGTATAAATAAAAATATTTAAATAATTTATTAAAAGAAAACTTGTTGTTAAATGTATATTTACAATTTATACGCACACATATAAACAAAATTGACGTATCTGTCTGCGATTTCGAAATAAATCCTTTCTTCTGAGTTTTAATGATTATTCGCACCCAACCAAAATCTAAACACGCATTTTTTTTTGTCTGTGTTTGGCCGGGGTAATGTCCGAAATGGCTGAAAGGATCTTGAGAAGACTTATCAGACAAAGGACTTATTAGAGATTAATCCAGGCTACTTTTTATCGCGGAAATATTCAGGGTTGCTGTGTAGAATAAAAATGTAGAAATTATGGGTAAAATCAGGAGGTAGTAAAGCTATAAATATTCAAAAGCCGTCGAAAATGCGGAATGCGTAAGATTTATTTATTTATGATGATCAATTTGAAAAGCCTGGAGGCGGCCTTAACCAAATGAAGACCAAAGTGACCCTCCCGAGTGCCGCAGTAACGAGTTCCTCAGGCTGTAGCTGCCAACCCAGGGCGAGGCCCGTGTTGTACAGCTTGTATTAAATAAATACGATGGTTACTAATATTACCAATATAAAAAAAAAATAATTTATGGCAGGGTTTATTTTGCTGTTCACGATGCTGTGTAGGATCGATCGAATTAAAGTATTTATTTAAATATTATGGTGTAAACATAAATTGGATTTACACTAATAGCTTAAGGTAACTAACATATTTACATCGATTAATATTATTAATGTTTACTTCTTCTTCCTTCTTCTTTTTTTTCTTTCTTTCTTAAATAAATTCCAAACGATAAACAATAAAAAAAAATTTTTTTTTAGATGGTCCACACTCCATTAATAAAAATAAAACAACAGTACAGTTTCTATACACAACAAACAGACGAACTAAACGAGTGGCAAGTGTGATCTTATAAACCCTCAAAAAATACCTCCCCGATGTTTCCTTTTGAGGTACGGTACTCTACAAACAGTAAAAACTTGTTTTTTTATCATATGCTCACTAAAATAATGCAGATTTTTTTTTTTCGTCAAATGGTAATGGAATTCACAAAATGTTACCCCAATGTACTCCAAAAATAGCCATTATGAAATGATTTATAAACAAATCTTTGTCATGAACCCATACACACAAGACACTAGACGCAGTTAATAAAGCTAGATGCATAAATAAACACTCAACTGCAAGCTCAAGTAGGCATCGCGTGTTAACTGCAGACTTGTGTGCCGCAGGGCTAAGAAAACAGAAAGTGTGTCCCAACCACAAAGTGGCCTTTGTGCACTAATATATACATACCTACTCGTTTATTTATCACCGTTTGGTCGGGACGTAATTACTTGTGAATCACTAGTGCTTTCTTAAGGCGCAGCCCAACGAGATTTAATTATATTGGAGTTCTGGTGGAAGAAAGTTCAGTTTCAATAGCCATACGAATGATAATAAATCATTCGAAAAAGTACTAAACATAACAAAAAAATATCTTTATCCAGAATTTTCCAAGACCAAGACCTCCTATCATTGAAGATAAGTAAGGTAAATGATAAAGATAAGTAAGTTCCATTTCTGTTTCAATAGTTCATAATAAATGATTTTGTGACTATCCGCATTGGGACCAGCGACAGACCGAGAAGAAGCGTGCATTAGTAGTGTGTACACGGCGCTCTCTTCGCACCAGTGTGAAATCTGCCGTGACGTGAGCGATAGAGTAGGATGTCGCGATAAATGTCTTTCTCGCGCCAATTTCCAATTTCGAAACACAACTGTATGCCCCCTTAAGGCGACGAAATGCATTTCTGACGCGCGACGGAGTTTGCCTATCGACCGACGCGCACTAAACATCAAATTACAAAGCAGGAGGCCAGAAGGTTAACACAAAAGCGAAGCCCTTTATAGTGATCTGTCCACAAAGAACCTATTCAGGACTGAAGTAGTCAATATAATAAAATAATTCCACATCATAATCCATTCCATGTGACAAGTATATCATTATAAATTATGTCAACGCACTATATTCAACAAAAATGAATTCTATGTCATACTTAGGCATTAAGTTATTCAAATTATCTCCTTTATGACGATATATTATTTCATAGTCGAACAAAAGAATTAATTCGCTTTATCCGTCGCTAAAACCTTAGCCTCCATTATTTATTTTCTCCCTAAGCAAAAGCTGACGCAGGGCTATTCTGAGGAAAGGTTGAGTCCTCAAGAGGAAGCACTTGCATAATACGCTTATAATAAGCTTAAGCCCTCAGTGCGCAAGTCCATTGATTGAGTTCGATGAGACATGCTTAAGATGACAATGATTTTGTAGCTTTTTCAATGTGTCTAATAGTATATTAAAGAAATCACAAGGTGATATAAGTAGGTGCAAATTAGGTAGATTTCATTAGGAAAGCCACCTACCTATTGCAATGGGTACCATGTCACCATGACTTCTTGAAAGTTTCGACAAATCTTCACGTTTCACAAATCTAAAACCTATCTATCACTTTCTTATGGACAGTTAACTGCCGTAATTTTACACCAATCACTTTCAAATTGATAAATAAAATTTAAGGGAACAAAATCTCGGTCATGTTTGTTATTAGGCAAAATCAAACCAAGGAGAGGTTTTTTGAAAATGTGAAGTTTGGCTATAACATTGAATACATTCTTAATATATAAGATATCAAATACATTTAAATTTTACTTTATTCCTTGGATAAAGGTAAACTTTTTGGGGTAGAGATGAGGCTATAAGGAGTAAATAAGTTTTTCGGCTGCAAAAGAAACCGCGTACACTAGCAATACGTCTATCAGGGTGACTTCTAGAAGATTTTAAGGGATCCCCATTACGCGTAAGAAATTGTTTAAAAAAAATACGGAAATTATTCAAGCCCATATTTATTAATTTTATCAAAGCGCTGGCGTAAATTCCCTTTACTTCTTCGTTCGCTCGCACGCTCCGCCAAGCCGATCAATGACACGGCACAGAGCGGCGTCGCGAGCTGACGATCTTATGACAAGAACGATTTAATATATCACGTAAAGTTTACCATTTTTTGCTTCTTCGAGAGTATGATGTTGATATTAGGTCGAAACAAATCATGTTTGAAATCTCTAGGCCAATAAGTACAGTGTATATACATATATCTATCTATACAGTTAGTGTCTAAATTGGTGTACGAATAACCCCATAACCAAAATGGCAATTTGTATGTAGCCTAATAAAAATGTTATCAAATAAACCTAAAATGTTTAGAAATAAATTGAGGTGATTTTTTTTCACCCGAGCTAGAGTAGCCGCTGGATAAGCGTCGCTGCAATAATCTTTACAGATATTTTTATTTCATATTTTCTCATGATTTTATATGATAATATATTATCAATTATACATAGCATACATAAGAGATCATCTGCAATCTATCATTTATATGTAATCTCCATATGAATGTACAAATTAATGCTAGCGAAGTCCGACATGTTGGTAATGAACGTGTGCAATTTTTTTGTTTTTCCGTTTTAGCTGAACCAAACAATAGAACCTAACCTGAAACAAAAATTTTGAGGGTAGATCCTATAGTAGTGGTTTAATTTTGGAAGCATTAAACGAGCCGAAAACATGTAAAAAAAACATTTTCTCTTTTTCTGTCACCTATTTAAATGTGCGTTGTAATGCTCTATGTATAACTCTAATGGCAAAATATGTGACAAATTAAATATGAAATTTCGAGACAGGCGTTAGACTTAATGAAAAATATAAAAATGTAAAAAAGGGGGGTAACCTATATTTACGATGACCTGTTCATTTATTTATTACAGATTCACCTTACCAGATTCATATTTTTTATTACGTATAGTTAAGTAATAGAGTATTATAATATTTCTAACTAGTGGTCGCCCAGTGGTCGAAATTCGATCTAATTCATTTGACCTTTAAGTTTGAGTGTTATTGAGGTTCTTATACCTAAAATACGGTGAGTTTACCTCTATAGTCATTACATATTTTTTTATAATTTTGTTTTATTATTTCAGCTGCGAGCGTGTACAATACATCACTAGCGCCCGTTTGCCTTAATTACCTACAATACATATGAAATTTAAAATTTAATGTTAGCAATAGTTGAAAAAAAAACGCAATTATAGCTTGTATTTGTATTTATTTTTTGTTACAGTTACAGTTGTTACAGTTTTATTTTTTTCGTCTAAAAATAAGTCTTGACATTTATAGAAGTATAAAATAGCATAAATGATTTTTTTTTTGGTTCACATTACTATGTTAAATACGATTTAAATGGCTAGACTCTTAATTATGAAAAAACCGAACTTGATACCCTTCAATACATCGCATACAGTACAAAATTGTAATCTGTTTAGAAGACACACCATACAGTCCCTTAATCGCGTAGATTTAAGATCTAAACAATATTCTAATTTTACAGGTCACCCTTCTTAATGTATGCAGAGACCTGCACTTCTGGCCAGTTGAGGTTGACAGTGATTTATTTTCCTCTGGAGGTATATTTCTGCGATAAAATAGTTCATGAATTATTGATACGTATTGATTAGGTCTGACACGATCATATTCTTCGGCCACCGTTCTACAACAGTATAAATATAGGTCGCAAGCAGTATCTCACTTCATACAAACTGGTTGATTTAAGTCACACACAGGCTTGAGGCGCGCTGCACACAAGTGCGAATTTAACTCCCGAAATTCCCGAAACCCCCGAAATTCGTGTAAACGCTGCGTGCCTGTGTGCGTGACTCACATTGACCGGTTTGTATAAAGTTTAAATACTGCTTACACGCTATATTAACACTGTGGTTCTACGGGTGGACGGACACACAGATTGTCCACAGAACGCAGATGTTACTTTCGTTCGTTCCGCGTTCGAGCCGTCTGACAGGTTCCCATTCGCATACAGCAGGGCTACTCTAGAGATATTGCGACTTTCAACGCAACTGTCAGAACAATACGAGAATTGCAAGATTTGACAGATGAGCGTCTGAATTGAGAGACGTCGCAGAACGAGATTCGACGTTTCCCTACCACAATAGTAGGTAATTTGCATTTGCTATAATGCAAAAAATGGACCTTTTTAGAATTTTTTAACATATTGTCGTTTTAAAATTTTTATTTATTTATTTATTCGTACAAACCAAAATAAATTTATGTACAGAGTAGTAGTAACAGTGAATTAGTAGTAATTCAATGCCAATTAATGTAACCAACAAGCGACCGACACCTACTGCGCTGATGTACCCTGCCTTCTTAATAGTGTAGTCAATAGGGAGATTTGATGCATTAGGACCCCTCATGTAATTCCTCACACTATGATAACTCTACAGTATTATTAAGCCTACCTAACCTAATAAAAATTACAAAATATCCAATAGAAAAAGATATTGGATGTCAGTTCTTTTTTACCTAAAAGTTAAAAACGGCTGTATCATCTACCGCAGAATTACTCTATCGAGAATTTCTTCGCTAAATAAATAAGTATTACCAGTGTCTATTACACGTTTAAAAATCCAATACTATTTTAATTTGGAAGTAGTTCATTCTTAATAAATCGTTTTAGTTCTACCGTTTAATGGCTCGGTTTAATTTCTACCCTAGTACGTTCTATTTTGCTTGTTTAGAATGAAAATCAAAAACACAATCCATTGGATCACACTGTTTTTTACGTCATATTCGCGAAATTCAAAGATCTTTCGGATTTTGGTAACTATAAGCGATAACTGATTTACTATTTATACGCTACAGAGTACTTATCTGATAAAGTCAGTGTAGGTCTGCGTGCATTAAGCAGAAGCGTTAGGTAGTTATGGATTTTCAAAGGTGCGTTATGGTTACCAAAAATGAACGATAAGCGATAAGGCTGATTATAGTAAATTATTATAGTATTAAGTGTACACATTCGAATGGTACAAAAACTGACTAAATGTTCGGAAGCGTTTATTAGTTATGGGCATTTAAGGGTGCGTTATAGTTACCGAAAATGGACGATAAGGAATAAGGCTGAATTATACTGAAGTACATATTAAGTGTACACATTCGAATGGTATAAAAACTGACTATATATTCAAAAGCGTTTAGGATCTATAGGCGTTCAAAGCCGTCCACATCTTCCTTAAAAGATTTTATGAAGAATTCTCACAATATTGGTAAAATAGAAATAATCGTCAACATAATCCTGAACACAACCTCTACGCTAATGACATGAAAACTTATTCAGTAATCTCTAACTCGCTGTATACTGCGCAAATAATAAGATAGATATAAACTCAACTAAGTGCAACAAGATATCTTAAAGGAAAAAATTATAATAACCAATATCACTTATAAGTGATATTGGTTATTATATGTTTATTATATTTATTGGATATAGTTGTTTAAATTATGTGTTCGTGATCTGGGTGTATGGTTTATGAAAACTGAATTGATAAAACTCGTTAAAAACCAATAAAGTTTGCCCTGAGGGATAACGACTTAACAATTAACAAACAGGGTTGGAATACATCATCATATCATTAATAATATATCAATTAAGGTTTATTTCCATTTACTGTTTTTAAATAAAAAAAAAATGAAAGGTTTACAGGAATTATACAGTGAAAAATTAATCAAATATCCTTTTTTTTCTTTTTTTTACTTTTATTTCTTTTGAAACGCTTTAGCGGATAGGAAATCTCCGTGGGTTAACCTCGCCATATCTTACGAAATATGGACATATGGAAAAGATATATGCAGTCTGCCTTGAAATTCGGTGCTTTATTTTTATAGGGGGTCAGGATTTTTACCTTTTGCGCGGTCAGTTAGCAATTGTTGTTTTTATTTAATAACAGCGTCATAATATAGAAATCAAAAAATAAACTTTTCTATGTTTTAGACCCTTCATTTTCCTTTCAATTAATATTTTTCCTAAGTTTTTCTCCTTTTATAAGAGGGCAAAAAAAATATGTTAGTCATCATCATTCATTAAATTTCTGAGAAATATAATTGAATTTTAAAAATCTGCTTTTATTATTTATTTATTTATTTATTCTTTATTGAAAAATCCACAGTATTACATTTTTACAATTACAAACAAAACTTATTACTAGTATATAAAACCAATTATGGACTTCGGTCATTTTACATAATAACATTAGCATAAAAATTTGAACAGATTAAGATTAAGATTAAGGTATCTAAACATATTTTTTTATGATGAAATATCCAATGGTTACCGAATGTCAGAAATAGAAAACAGTGTCTAAACTCTAAATGAATCAAATTAATATTTTATCCTTTGGCTTCGCCTTAAAAATACCACTAAAAGCGGTAGTCGTTTTAATCCTTCTGAAAATAAGTCGTGTGCTCTACCATGAATGAGTATGAGTATGAGTTTCATAAAAAAACGCTCCAGCGTTTCAGCAGAGCTCGCCTTACGCATACGACCAAACTAAATTTTACGTAAACATAACATACTAACGTGGAAATACAATGTCGAGTACCGCTATCCCAAAATATTCGTTTGGCGGAACGGGCAATCGCCGGCGCGGTTCCGACTCGGAGCAAGTTCTCTCACCTTTCTATAATTAGCGAAACAAATCTAACCATCTCGGAGTGCACGGAGTTTATTTTATTTTAGGAAACGCCAAATCTCGTCTGGAGGATTTTCGCATCGTCGAAAATGTTGCATTTATGGCTTTATTATTCACTAAATTAACAGTTATCTTCGACATTTAATGAGCGAAACTAAGCGCAAGGCATGAGTTTTGATAAAATGTCGGTTGTTCATTTTATTTCAATAATTTATATTTTCTATTTTTTGAGATAAATTTCAACGCCACTAATAAAATCATACTATCATTAAATATCTATGATGTAAAAGATCACTTTGCATTTAAAATGTCTGAATTCAAATATGTCCATTAAAGTAAAGCTGTCGCTTCGCATGTAATTAAAAAAATCAAAAATCTTTCGATGGTGTTTCGCATCATTGTATCAAATACAATGGTATTTGTGTAAAACGCATTGCAAACTTTCAAAATTATCATAAACAAAGTTGTCCGTAAAATTACAAGCATTACAACGGTTTGGGTCGCAGTCGCCAATGCACCAAAGCATTCAGGAACATATTTTATATTAAGGGCGGTGAAAGTAAAAGCAATATGAAATTATTACGTCATCAAAATGTTATGTAACATAGGTTTCGGAGTTAGGATCCGTATGCGGGCACGCAGTAATCTCTTGAGTCGCAACCTAACATAACATTTGGATTTACAGGATGTCCCAAGACCATTTCCGAAGACTGGGGCAGTGGCGGTACTTTCATAGAAGCCGAAAGCCGGGTTTGACTAGATTTTTAACAAAAAAACCGCAAATTTAATATATTTGCGAATTATTCTAATATATTTTATTATATTATAAACAATATAATGTATGTTATAACATAAGCCGCCGAAGAGGGGGCTCTCACCGCCCTCCTCCCTACTGTACAAATTCAGGGCACGCCACTGTTAAGGTGTTTTTTTTTTTTTTTTATTCCACGAAGGCTGGTGCCTTTTCCGTGGGTATCTTAGCTTACAATTCAACAATATAATTACACATTTTTCTTATAACTATGGTGACACTTTTTAAGACACCTTAATTAAATTTAAAATAAAATTAAAACACTGCGCGCTGACACCAATCCCAAGTAATCCTTCCTTTATACAATATAATGTAAATGTATACTAGAGACGTTGAGTAGTCACTCAATATAATAAACATACATAATAAGACAACAACATAAACAACAGCGTTACAGCATAAGTAATAATTAAACAAAAAAACAAAAAAAAAAAAAATAATAATAATAAAGTTATAATTTATAATTTTGACATGAGTGTAATTTTGATGTGGTTTTTTATTGACTTCACGTTTTTACATGTTTTAATGTCATTTTCTAGCTCATTAAAAAGTTTAGGGATTAAGTAACGTAAAGTACGTGATCCGTAGTAATTATTAATACGAGGAACATTCAATGTGTGTCTTTGTGCTTGCCTTGTGGTGTAAGCATGAACTACGGGATCCTTATATGAGGCGTCTGAGAAGTGGTCAATCAGGATTCGGTGTGCGTTCATTTGCTTCACTGGCAGAACATTGACAAATCTAAATAATTGAGGCTCGTTTTCTCTACTTTCGGCTCTAATTTCCGTTGGTACAATTTGTTTTAGAAGCCTCTTTTGTAAATTGCCGATTTTCGAGATGTAGGTGTCGAAAGTGAGACCCCACACTCTTACCCCATATGCTAAAATAGAGTCAATGAGGGTTATATAAACAGTTTTCTTTATATTATATGGCAGAATGTTTTTGATGTAAAATAATATTTTAAGGAAGTACCTTAGTTTATCACTTAGTATTTCTATATGCGTCCCCCAATTGAAATGTTTGTCAAGTGTTAAACCAAGATATTTATGATTATCGACCGTTTCTAGAAACGGACATACACAATGTTGAGTGTCAGAATCAAGACATGCGTATGTGTGGGCCTTGATTTTGACCCCACCTCTTCGTATGTAGGGAGAGGTCACATACAAGACTTTTGTTTTCTGGAGGTTTATTATAAGGCCATTGTCATGAGACCATCGCACTAGTTGAGAAAAATCAAAATTCATTTGATCAGTCGCAACCGAAAGGTCCTTATGAGATACTACTAACGCAGTATCGTCTGCAAATTGGTGGAATGAACTGTATTTAAAGATTTTTGCCATTGAGTTACAATAAATAAGATAGAGAGTTGGTCCTATTATAGATCCCTGAGATGTGCCGCTGCTCAACTTCACATCATTGCTGGTGCAGTTGTTGGTTCGGACTTTCATCGTTCTATTTTTAGTATAGTTCTCTAGTAGTGCCTTATATCTATGTTCGTCCCTATTACGTTTAAGAAATTGTTTGGCAAAATTGATTAATTTTTGTATTTCGTTCTATCGCTTGCTCGCTCGCGCCCGGCCAATGACCCGGTGGACGATCTTATGACAAGAACGATTTAATGTTATCACGTAAAGTTTACATTTTTCTCAGAATTATGATGAATTTTGATAAGACTGTAAAACAAATCATGTTTGCAATCGCAGGGCCAATTAACTGGATTTTCTATAGGGAATGGTCTTCGCACACGGTTCTACAAATCCTAGAACGTTAGCTTTATTCGCACATATCTGGAATATTCACACATGGAAATAGTCGGCGATGAGGAAAATACGAGAGGAAAACATGAATAAAGTGTAGCGTCCTTACCTTGGCTTGAAAGCTGATGCCGTGTTGAAACGCCTCCTCGGGATGGAGAGGGATCCTCGTGTCGTAGTCGTCGTTCTGAACGAGGTTGTACTGTTTCTTCGACGGCATCTTATCGAACATCACTTGTCAGAAATACCTGTTGATGATAAACAGATTGTCCTGCTTGATGTCGCCGATCATGGACAGCAGCTTGCTGGTGCCGGCGCTGGTGGAAACCTCGGAATCCCCGCTCGAGCTCGATGATGAGGCGATCGACGCGCGGCCCGTCGAGCGGCCGGCGGGCGCTCCACCCGAATTCCCCGTTTTTCCTTAGCCGCGCGGCACGCGACCTGCAACAATGCAACACAGTTGAAGAACCGGCTGATGCATCAAGAAAAACTTCTTTCTAGGCACGGAATGAATCTAATGCGACACGCTCGTTGGGCTAAACTCGGGATCAGCACGTTGACGTTGGAAATAGACGTGCGGAGACATGTGGTGAGAATTTTGATATTTATAAATTACCTAATATGTAATCCTCCTTTGTACTCCTTTTTGAGCATATTGCGCGCACGGAGGAATGTGGGATTTGGATGGTTAAAGTTTACATAGAAAAGGAGTGCAGAAACCTATATTTATCATAATGTGTTACAAATACATCAAATTAAATTAAATAAAACGTTCATACTACTGACAGATTGACAGAATGAGTTTCGAACTGTGATCTTTGTCTGATTTCAAATGTTCCCATATAGTCTGTTAATGTCAAGCAAAAATAATTATTAATGCCATCTTGTATTTCCACGAATGTAAAGTCTCATTTTTACATGAAAAAATTAAAACTGACCATGAATTGTATCAAAAAAATACTAGCTGTATTTGTGTTTCTTTTTTTTAACCATTACAAACATTAAATTTTAAATTTCTTAGGTATTGCAGGGAATTAAGGCAAACAACACACGCTAATGGCGTATTTGTACACGTTCGCAGCTGAAGTAATAAAACAAAATAAAAAAAAAGTATATACAATCATAATTATAGAGGTATAAGAGCTCAAACTTAAACTTTTAATGAATTACAATCGAATTTCGTCTTCTGGGCGACCGCTAGTATAGATTAATACATTATTACGTAGAAATGTAATCAACTTCCTTAAAGAAGGTGCACTTTTAACCTAACCAAACATACTTCTATTATTTAAAAACGTAACCCTATTTTTTCCTATTATTTTTTCCTATTATATATTCCTATTATACAAAAAATATTTTCATAATTACTCAAGCCAACCCGGAGTAATGAGTAATTAACCATTTACACCCAAAGGCACTGAGTGTTGATGCGTTGGATGACAGAGAAGAGGGTCATTGGGAAGGGGCCCTTCAATTCAAATAAATCGATGCTTCGGCGATCTAAATTTTTATTACTATTTATTTTTTTTAAAGCAATATTACTCGTTCGGGCCAATCGTTTTGTTTTTGGTTTTTTTATCTGATACAAGTTGTTACTTTATACCTAGTATTGAAATTCGCCCAAAATCGATGATCATATCAGATGACTCGCTATTTATGTCTAACGTAATCAGTTTGACGTACAGTAAACTTTTAACTAAGCTTTTAACTAAACTTTTAACTTTTAACTAAGTAACTTTTTGTATTTATTCTTACGTTTATGTGTTATTATTTCGCATTATTATTCAAAATATAAATAAAAGTATAAATATTTTTGTTAATCTAATAAATTAGTACATAAATAATACTCATTATAATGATTTTTCGTCGTTTTGCAGTGATTGACATAAACGCACAAATGAATGACAATCATTTCACCGAATATGCATTACTGCATAGGTCGTCTAATTCTCGCGGACGTATTTCTGCTATTACATCGGATCGCATTGTCCAAACCGCAATGCAGATGACGAATTGACATCGCGTTTGATAAAGGCCATTGGCATAACCGCACACTATCGACATTGAATGACATCATTTGATCACCGCCCCGCACCCCCCCCCCCCCTTTTAAAAGCGGTTAAAATATTCAAATAATAAGATATTTAAATCGTTCTGGTTTCATTTAAAGCCTGTTGAAGTGTTGAGTTTAATAAACTAAACTCAACCGTACACGGCTAATTACGTTCATTATTAACGCGTTAACAATTTATTTATTTATAATAAGACAATACAACAATACATGATATAATAACAATGAAAAAAAAATACTAGTCATTTATTGTTGATATTTTTTATAAGTAATATTATTATTTAATAATATATATTTTATTATTGTTCCAGTTTAATTCACAATAAAACGTAGGCTAGAATAACGTCTTATAAAAACATATATTTTGATGAAGTAGGTTTTATTTTCAGTTGGCCTTTTATGCATTTTAGCAACCATAAGTGCTGACTTCACTTAGTGGACGGTAAGGCCCAAGCCAGCGCGTCTATTTACTGTCTGTAAATTATATTATGGCTCTCAAGTTATTCGCTACCAAATATTGAGCAAACGATATTGAGCTTTAGAAAGAAAAATATTTTATTTAACAATAATAATTATTATCGAATAGTTCAAACACAGATTCACACATACGGTATTTTAAATGGAGACAAATTACTTTTGTTAATAAAGGGCTACCGTCGAATTTTGTGTACTAAAACTATAAGTTAGCGTCATTTAAACGAACATTTATTAATTTATTATCCTACTAAAAACAACGCTAGATTTACTTAAACAATTAAATATATCTTTTATTATGCTATGACACTTTAAAATAGTCATTTCTGCGGACAGTTAAAAGATCAAAATCTTTATGACTATCCGAACAAAGTTTAGCCATCGTTTGTTATATTTTTACAATAATTCATATTTCTTATAAATACTAATTACGATATTTATTCCTTATCTAAGAGTGTTACGCAGAATACTGCTGGTGATTACTTCTGTGGCTATGACACTTATACAGGGTGTTTTTTTTAGAGGCGTGGTTTTCAATCTGGCACTACTTTTTTCGTAGTTGGTGTTTTTGACAGTTGTCACTTGATTTATGCTCAGTTTGGTTTGCCATTTCATAATAAATAGACTTACTCCTGAACAATGTTTGCAAATAGTGCAAATTTAGAAAAAAATCACTCTAAATTTTTTTTTAATCACTCTAAAATAAAGTAAAAATCGCGTCGTAGGCCTGTGGCGTGGCCTCCAAGATCGTGCGATTTAACACCGCTGGATTTTTTGTGGGGTTATGTGAAGTCGCTTGTCTACGCAGATAAGCCGGACACGATTAACGCCTTGGAAGAGAATATTCGGCGCGTTATTGCTGCAAAAAGTGGTTGAAAATTGGCCCTTTTGGCTGGAATTTGTTCGAGTCTGCCGCGGCGACCACTTACCCGAAATCATTTTTAAAACATAATGGCAAACCCTTATCTTTATAATAAAACTAAATTCTTAGCCATAACATCAAATTATATGTGTTTTATCTCTTCTTGAAAACCACGCCTCTAAAATCATCACCTTATATAAGTATATTAAAAATTATATTGTTAAAATATTAACATGATCATTCTCTTTACCGTGAAGTCATGGTAAATTATAGGGCCAGTATGAACTTCCTCCCGTCATGTAAGGTAATATTTTAACAACATTTTCAATCAAACCACAACATTTATATAAACCACATTTTAATTTTCTGTGTGATACTTGAAGATTTTTTTTTATTTTATTTTACTAAACTTATCTGTGCATGTTGAAACCACGGTTAAGTGCATGCGGTGGTGGTCAGGAAGACTACCAGAAAAAAATATGGGAAAAAATGAATGCCTTACGAAACGCCCAGAAAAGCATAAAAGTAAAATAAAAGAAAATTTAAGACGAAATCGTGAGAGTTAGATGAATTCAAAGGAACTTGTATAAATTTGTGTAATTGTTTTAAAAGTAATGGGAATCGTTCTAACGATTCCCATATCTAAGTGATTTAAAATAACATTTTGTTATTAATAACGATGCAATTAAATTTCTTTTTACAAAAAAATATTTACGAATATTTCTTGGATTTTAAATTGGTTAATTAGAATCTATGAGGGAAAAAAAAGCAATTCACAAAAATGTATCAATTTAATTAGTAATCAGACAGTAAAAAAAAAATGAGGTGTAGTGCAATACCACATTTAAGCAAAAAAAAAAGTTTTTATAGGCGAAAGCGGGAATTTTCTTGTGAACGCTCCAGCATATCGAGGAAGTATAATTATTTTCCATGCCGCACAACAGATAAAAAAATATAAAAAATAAAAAGACAACAAACACTGAACAAAAGCGTTATTTCGATAAAAAAAAACTTATGTTTCCCCCAACACGTTTTGAATAGCTAATACAAAAGCAAATATTTTATTTTATTTGTTAAATAAAACAATTATTATAACGCCTTGATCGAAACTAGATGATCTGTTTGAAATCATGTCAATTGGTAGATTTGGGTGCATGGCTATAAAGTTATTAAACCATATTATTGTAATATGTAACCCCAAATAGAAAGTCCCCCCAAATAGAAGTTTTATAGTATATATAAAAAAACCTAGTTCAGCGCTTGAAGATAGTGGCCTAATTTAAACTTTGATCCGAAATATTAATGAAATCAAACAGTTATGAATGAAATGGAACAGTTAACTTATGGGGTCTGTGATTTTTCGGTAAGTGAATAAATTCCATGATTGTTTAATTAATGGTTATTTAATTTATATTATTTATCAAGATCTTTTCCACGACCATATCGGCTTTGGGCCTTTTAGTAAATGATATTCGCACGATCGCAACAATAGCTGTTTTCACCTCATTTCACATTTCACTCCTGAGTGGATATCGGTCAGCTGTATTTCTCGATTATATATTATAATAATATTTAAAAACAATTTCGAGTACCTACCTAAACGTTCTTTTTAATTTTATTTGAGTCACTTAAAATCTGCGCTATTAAACTTTTCTTCCGGAGATCCTTTTTTAGGACATACAGGAAGGTAAATGTGCTTGTGTTAGAGGCAGGTGAGATGGTGGTAATAAATAAAATAAATAATAATTTATTAAATACAATATTATCATATAGAGTAAACAGTAAATTATTTTTATATTTAATATTATTTCTACAACCTTCTTCCGGCCTCTCTTGATACTAGAGTAACCATGTTACTTCAAGAGTAACAATAAATGTGTGGTATTTGATAAAAAAAAAGATCATTTTTTTGTTATGACATCTTCGTGGGCCATTTTTGTTATAATAATAATAATATGGTCGTGTTTATCAAGCCTTATAAATTCTAGCACGAAAAACCCATCTCGAAAATATTAAATTTACCAGTAACCTTAATTAACCTCGTGGAGAAAGAGGTAAATCGCCCAACCGGAAAATCCTGTACGGCGAACTTGAAACAATATTTTATGTTATGTTAGGTGCTATAAATATATTTCAGGCTACGCCGTCAAGTTTATGTCTCGTTGATTTTACTGAAGAGGTTATATTTAATTGCAGGTAAAAAAAACGAATATTTATTTTTTAAGTGTATAATTGAGTTGTAAAGTTATTTGACCTATATTTGATGATTGTTTTTTTAATAGCGGCAAATCGCCTGAAAAGATAAATGACACAATCTTTGACAATATTGAAAAATTTTGAATATTTTTTTTAATTTTTTGATAAAGTGCTGGATAGCATAATATTTATAAAGATTCTAAAGAGGTCCTGTATTTGAGAGCGCAGGATGTCGGTTTAAACCCAGCGCTGAGTTTTATAAAAATGCATTTTTAACTCTCAATGTCTAAAGAAAAAATAAATATTGAAAGCACAGATAGTTGCATCGCTTGAGGTAATGCACGCTGGTTTAAATACAGGCCTGTATTTTATGAAAGCTTTTCACTCTCACCTATCTATCTGTGCGTAAGTAGTAAATAAATGATTTAAAAAGAAAAAATAATTATGAAAAACAGTGAAATGTAACGAATATGACGTTTTACATATGAAAAATCGAAAACAATATAACTAAGTAACTTTTTGTATTTATTCTTAAGTTTATGTGTTATTATTTCGCATTATTATTCAAAATATAAATAAAAGTATAAATATTTTTGTTAATATAATAAATTAGTACAATTGCAATTGCCTGCAACTGCATACACTTAACCATGATCTTATTGTCAGTAAACTTATATAACTTATATAACTTATATAACATTAGACATGAAATAAATCACTCTATATGTGAAAAACTTGTAAGGATGCAAGACTAACCTATATCATAAGTTTTTCTAAGTTTTCTTCTCATCTCTTGTATCCGTTGTTTTTCCGTGATTAAATAAATAAATAAATAAATTAATCTAATTATTGAATCGGTTAGGTACTAAGAAATTTTGTTGTAAATATTTTTTGCGGCAGTAGTAACCAAATTAACCTTAGCAGCGTTACGCGACTATCGATATTTTTGGTTGGATTATCAAAATGCGCTACTTATAAGTCGCGATGCAAATACTATGGGGAGGTCGCGCGTCGCCGCATTGCAATTTCTCGCTGTCCCATTGGCAGCAACGCAATCTTGCAAATTGCGTCTGCGATTACGACCTAGGCAGGCCTCTATTACCTATCGGCGAGCGCTTTCACTCGCAGATCGAATAGGTAATTGCACGGCGCACCACTCGCATGCTTCGGTATCTATTTATTGCAATTTCGATCTAGCGACTGGCCTGCTCTGTTTCGCCTTAAACAAACCAATGGACATCATTTATAATAATAAATCATTCATTGGTTGGTTCATTGGTTGGTTGGTCCATTATAATAATATAACGTTTACAATAGTCCGCTGGAAAGCTTTATGACAGCGATTCGAAAATATTTTTTTTTGTCACATATAAATCTATAAACGTTAACGTCAATTTTGTCCGTCATCTACTACACTTTACATTATTGAATTATTAGAGATGAGTCTCATCCTGAGTGCCGCAGGCATGAGTTGTCGCGCGCCGTAGGCACCAACAGAGCTGTCTGCTGGACCTAGCTGCCAATCCGGAGCGAAGCCCGTGGTTGAAAAGCTAGTAATACAATAAACTTAAAATACAATAAATAAAAGGCGATCTATGGGAACGTTGATGTCGGCGCAGAGACAAAACCGTGACAAAATGACTAAAACATGATTTTAGCCGATTATTGGAAAAAAAAAGTATTTAAAAAAAATAATGACAAGACAAATGAAATGGATAGTACTGAAACTGTACAAACTGAAGGGAATTTTATAAAACAGATTATTTAAACTTTTTAGTTTAAATAATCTTAGTTTAAAAAAATCTAATCTTAATTCACAGACCAGAGATCGTGGTAGTCTAGCGGTTAAGGCGTTCGACTATTGGCTCAATGGTCGCGGGTTCGATTCCGCACATGGTCGTACCACTTTTAACGCTTCATTACCACCATCTCCCCTGACTCTAGTACAGGCATATTTGGCCTAGTTGAGTAGGGCCCAAAATAATTGTATATGACCTAGGTCATAGCAATTATTTTATAAAAAAAAAAAAAAAAATTAGTTTAGTTTAGTTTAGTTTTTAGTTTTAGTTTGTATTTTTATACAATTATTATAGTACACAAATTTAAAGCAAGAAATTTGAGAGTCCATAAATGAATATTAGATTATTATGTAAAACGTCGAAGAAGTATAATGCCTTTGGAATATGGTAGTTTTTTACGACTCTCCTGAAATATTTTAGGTTCTTTATATCTTTAAATTCCTCGTGCAGTCGGGAAGTAATTGTATTAATTCTTAGTCGGCATGCATTAGCACTAGACGTGATTTTACAGAGGAGAGACGTTTGCTTGGCTGATTGCGGTGACAACAGAATAATGTCAAAAAGTATATCTGAACGTAACAATAACCGTAACTTAACGTAATGTTTGTAAAATAATATCTTATATTTTGTTTTATTTATTAAATAAAATAAATAAATTTAAAAAAAACGACTAGAAACTTATGTAGTACTTATAAAAAGGCTGCCTACACAATAATAAGCATAGAATGAATATTAGTTGTACAGTTGTAAAAGTTGAACATTGTTTACAATCAGACCCGGTATTAGTCGCAGCTGACTTGATATCAAATTTTATTTTAAATTTATATAAAATATATTATTTACATGGGTCAACAGACCAACCCTTATGATGAAAATATACCCTAAAAATCTTTCAGAAGATATTTTTGTACAGGATTTATACAGACCTATAATATAAGGAACTTCTAATAAATCAATGTGTGTTTTAAATGTAAAACTTCAGTAAGGCTGTTGGTTAAATGTGTCACATCACATTCAACAATCTCCGAGCGTCCTCCCGAGTTTACCACTTAAAGTATTTCTACGTTAATACTGCGGTCCAAGCTAAAACATGGAGTCCTTGCTTTTTTTATAAAGATAGTATTTGTATTAATTTAATTTTATAATATCTCAAAAGATAGCTATGGGGCTTAGCGAGAAAAACGAAAGAAGTCAAACTAATCTCCTAAACTTATCAACAGCGCACGGTAAAACAAAGCAATGTAAAACGCACCATCTAAATATATTCAGTCTTGCAAAAAACATTACCAAATGGCTCCTCGCAATAGGCAGAGATGCACTATAATAAGTAATTTTGTACATTTTCTTTATGTTCAGTTATTTGTTTATTTAGTATATAAATTATACGTAGAACAAATATTAGAATTATATATTTGACAAATGTATATTTTATATGTAATATATAGTGACAATAATATGCACTATTTATTGTATGTATAATGTTTTGTATTTATGATGTTTATCCTATGATCTTTCTTATAAGTAACGTCTCAGGTACCACTAAGACTACCAGTAAGACTACCAGTTACCAAAACTTTGGCAACTGACAGCTCAAAATTTAACTATTTGGGTGACCGCTAAGCTCTTAACAATTAATAGCTAAATGGTTTGTGTACACACACAATAACTAAGTTATCTGATAAACTTTATCTATTAAATACTAAAGTCTAGTAAAAACCCATTTGCTAAACAGTTAGGTAAGCCATTTTTCTCGGTGTATTTTATTTTTTCTGTAAACGTTTTGTCCCGTTTTTTTTAACCTAGTTAAGAGTGGCCATGTTACTTCAAAGCAACAATAAATAACTGGTATTTCAATTGTCTATATTTTATGTGACTTTACGAATAAAATAAAATAAGTAACTATTTCATACGCAAATCATTCCAGGCAGCTGAAAATTGAAATATTGCATTTCCTTAACATAAGAAATAGGTCCCATTAAATATAAGACCGTAGTGAAAGGGGTTGGAAAGCGGAGAGTTCATTTCATAGCATAATAGGGACGTCAATGAAGAATGCAGAAATTATTCAAGTCATATTCAGAGCAACGGTGAAACACGGGTGAAGGGAGTTCGACAGATCGCATGTTTTTTTTTCAAATATGTTCACCCATTACTCTGGATTCTGGACTGGCTAAAGTTAAAAGTGATAGGGTTATTTCCCGGGAAGGTTTAGTGTAAGCTAGAAAATTAAATAAAAACTAAGTTTTCCGTTCAAATGTTTTCGTAGCGAAATGCTTAAAGCGATTTAGATTATTATTTTTGCAAATTTTTCCGGAATACTTGGAGTCGATTCGATTAAAATTTTACTAAGTAAGGTAGCTTATATTAAAAAATAAATATTGACATAGAAAGAACATGGTTTATACAGAAATTGCATACGGTGAGTTTCTGTGCCGACTTTAAGGTTTATTCTTTAACCACTCTCTCGATAACTCATAATGATATCAAATAAAATACACAGACATACTTATTAGGCACGGGGCGAGACGTTATAACATATAGCTAGTGTATTCAACATTTATAAATGTAACTATAAACGCAGCGAATGTTTCTAGCACGTTATACGCACACCATCGTTGCGGCGATACCTTCCAAGTACCAGCACTCTAACTCGTATGGGTGCAGCGTATCGTTACACGTCCAGTCGCATTGTTACCGTCCTAGGACCGCGATAGGTTATAAAATATCTCGTTAGATTTTAGTATCTTCGCGTGGCATTAATGATATATATATATATATATATATATAGTAAAATAGTAATATATATATATATATATATATATATATATATATATATATATATATAATATATAACTTATATTTGATGATTGTTTTTTAATAGCGGCAAATCGCCTGAAAAGATAAATGACACAATCTTAGACAATATTGAAAAATTTTTGAAAAAGTTTTTAATTATTTGATAAAGTGCTGGATAGCATAATATTTATAAAGGTACTAAAGAGGTCCTGTACTTGAGAGCGCAGGATGTCGGTTTAAAGTAACAAAGTCAAGTTTAAAGTAACAAAAAATCTTAATTGCTTCGAATATTCGGCAACTATTCGGACATGTTCAACATGCTTTTCACTCAGTCGAATACCGAATAATCGAAAGGTACCTATTTTTTTTTTAAAATTAAACCATGATAATTGGGGTTTGGAAAAATAAATTGACTTAGATTTAGAAAATCAAGCAGTTTCTTTATCGGTCGATTTAAAAATTTAAATTTTTTTTCATTTTTTTTTATCAATTTGTAAACAGGACTTAACGGTTCCGTGACCACTAGTTTCCATCTTTGATTATTATTTTTTTCTTCATATTGTAGGGACATACAATATTTATACTGAAGTTGCAATTCTGCGTTGACGTCAACTTTTTGGGGGATTGTTAATTAACGATAATAATAAACGATAAAAGGACAGAATTAGTTTTTTTTTGCCTATTATTACTTAGTTTTTTGGTTGTAGATGTACTTTGAAGTCAATTTTATTTAGATGCGTGGAGGTTAGGAAGTAGCTACTTAGTAATACGAGTAATTTATCAATTTCTAGCACGCAATACTTCCAACTATGCACATTATGCCGTACTATTGTCATATAAACAAACATAAAATTTG
The DNA here is from genome assembly GCA_020383195.1 of Neomicropteryx cornuta. Lineage (NCBI taxonomy): Eukaryota > Metazoa > Arthropoda > Insecta > Lepidoptera > Micropterigidae > Neomicropteryx > Neomicropteryx cornuta. The sequence continues at coordinate 43,215,545 of JAHKQU010000018.1, forward strand.
ACAAATATCAACACAGATGCCACAAACATACCTATCTATACAGCAACTATTAATTATTTACATTATATTTCCATGCGTTGGTAACTGTAGTTTTCATTTTAAGTGTAATATACTACCTATGTGAATCTTTGTAAATAGTTTATTTAGGAACATAAAATGTTATCTTTTTTACTAGTGTCCTTATAATGCAATTAGGTAATCAATTAATTTTAACATGTTTTGACCCTTTTTTCTATTAAATTAGCTGGTGAGTACGTGCTACGATTTTTTTTAATTTCTTAGAGGAAATCCGACTATATCTCGTAAACTATAACTGTGTTTGTTCTGAATAAAGGTTTATTAGAATAAAAGCAATACATATAAAGTATTTTTAAATTATTATAAAAATAATCATCTCTCTAACAAGATCGGCAAAATTACCAAGCAAGTCTAGGATAAGAAGTTAAATGGGTAAGGCACCCAACTGAAGAACTGAATCGTTGGAAAATTGCCAGAGAGTAGGCAAAGTGTAGAAAAAGGAAGGGTTGAGGTGATGGTCATTGTGCTTGAGTGCGAACTGCGACGTGGCTTATTTTCAAATCATTAAGCACTTCAATATTTTTGCAATTTTGACATATTTAACCGCACTGTGCGATCATCAAGACTAGTATAATGATTCCATAAATACAAATTCAATATTATTATATGAAAGCCCGTCGTGTATTTAGAGGATTGTAACTGGATGCTTCCCTGTTTCTTTGACGGGGCCGCGAGTCTAGAAGTCGGTAAATATAGGAAACAGGTTTTGAAACTTGTTTCATGGACAAAATTTTGTCTATTTATCAAAAGCGTGTTACAAGGCGAAGGATGGCCATGCCGCTGCGCTTGTACCTACCTACGCTCTACACATGTAAAACTTAAAGATTCTCAAACTACTTACATATATTTTAGATTTAAATTATTTTCGCAGGCGCCAATCGCAATTCCAACACGTTTATTATCACTTGTCAGTATTGGTAAAATCATACTTTTATATTTTACTTCTCGTTAAAATCTATTCGAATTTCCTATATGTAAACTCTTACAATGACAGTACATATAATGACAATTCATAACCTTAATAAAAAAAATACGCATACCTTAATTTATGTAAGTATATTTTCAAATTATGAGTATTTTTATCGCACTTTGCCAATTATATTTAAAAACGACATATTACGCATGGTTAGTAGATATATTTTTTTTAATTACGAACCACAGATAAATTTTATTATTAACATTTTACCAAATTATTAGCGAATCTATTCAAGTAGATGTAGGTATGTAAGTAAAACATATGTTTATTAGTAGGCAGCCTATGAAGTTCATGAGCCTACTTTATTGGCACTTTATAAGAAAAGGTAAAACGGAGCGGCCAAAAACGCAACTGCAGGAATGCGCTTCAAATCGAAAGGATACTCGCTTACCTGAGTGCCTTGAAGTTGTGGGCAGCTAGGCCGATCCTAGTGGCCTCGGCGAGCGACTGCGGCCCTCGGCGCCGTTCCCTTCATATAAACAAAAGCTCCAATTTCGCAACGAGACTCCCCCGGCGAAACCAAAACACGCCGACACACGGAGAACTTTTTTAAAACTTTTCCACAGCGCGCCGCTTCTAAACAAACGCACGCGCGAGTCGGCGCGTCTCGGGTTCCGCACCGCACGTGTGTGGTGCGACACCTCGGCCGGCGACGAGATGTTAGGATTTCGGAGCAAGTTTCCGTTGAGAACTTTTACGCCAGAATTGCGATCGGCGGCGCTGGACGTGTACAACCGCGCGCCGGGATAAACAAACTAGTAATGAATCAGGAATTTCAAACGAGAAATAAGTTTCGCTCATCCCAACGGCCAACAGAGGGCAGTATGCTTGCACGCAGTTTAGGTATCTAAGAATAATGCCAAGTTATCCGCCGAAGAAACCCATATTAAATTTTAATCGAGTATATATTTTTGTAATTTATTCATTATTAAACAATTAACATAATTACACCCAAGGAAATTAAATTTAAATAATATAGTTTTATTTTCGAGAAACACTATTTTTTTCTCAAAAAACTACAAGACTTCGTTTAAAACACCATCGAAAATTCTATGGTTATAATTATGATTTTTTGGGCGTGTTTTTGTAAAATAAATTCGTAAAACAATAATTTGTACTCCAAAATCGAAAGAAATGCCATCTGTTGCAATTTATGACTACTTCTTTCGAATATGCGTAATCGACGTTTACAAGATGTACCTAACTGAAAGTGTGTCAGGATGGAATAGACTCTAGGATTTTTTAAAAAATAGGACACCAAACTAGTTATTTGTTAGGGTCCCGACTTCCGTACCTCAAACACTCTTCTGTACGTCTGTCTGTCACCTAGGTATGTTTTTCACGAAAACTAGGTTACCATAAAATCGCTGGTATGACAGATGAAGTAAATAAATACAAGTGAAGTGAATGTAGTTCCCAGGGCCCAGGGCCCAGGCCCAGGCCAGGGCCGGGCCCAGGGCCCAGGGGCCTGGATAAACTACAAATCATTAAGTTATGTTTCCCTAAAGAAGCTACTTCATAGAATTTCAATGTTCAAAACGTGTTCAAATAATGCGATGTCTAGTGTTATTTGTTAAGAAACTAAATCAAAATTCATCATGGTTACAAAAAAAAAAATATAAACGTTACGTGAAAACAGTAAAATGACCGTGTACCTAATAATGTCTTCGTTGTGAGCACACAGCTGTCGCCGTACGCCGTAATGGCGTCAAGGCCATTCTCGAACGGCGCGGAATTGGGATTCGCGTGCTGATCGAATTTACGCCATTTGTTAAAAAATATAATAACTTTGAGGAAGATGTTTTTTTATATCATTTCTTACTCATAATGGGTTACACAAAACTCCATTTATGTCTTCGGGAACGGTCTTGGGACCTCCTGTATATGTGTTTATGTTCCCAATTCATTCATGTATATTAGCTTTCTTATAAGCGGCAACGTAACCTTGGCCGCGACGCGTGGCCAATGCACTCGCCGCGGCCGAATCAGCTGTCGCACGTGTTACAAGAACCGTATAATATTATCATGTACAGTTTAGATTTTTCGCCCTACTATTTTATATTAAAATTTATCCCAGTTTCGAACGAAAATAAATGTTAACTTTAACGTCAGCTGATCGCCAGCTTGCGATGCCTAGGTCATTGGCCCGTGCGGACAAGATTACGAGATATCGTAATAATTCTAAAAGTTACCAGTGAGATTGTAAATTTCATGTTAGATTTGTAATATATTACAAACGATTTTAATATAGTAAAATTATAATTTTACTAACTTGCTGCAACTAGCAGGTTTGACCCGCTTCGGTAGGCTAATTTGCCGATTTGGAGTAATTTAAGTAGCAAAAATAATACTTGAAATCTCAACTGGCTGACTGCATGACTGTTCTTGCAAAAGTTGGAAGTAATTGGAACGGAATAAATAAAGCCGCTATATTTCTAATTTGAAGCGTTTTTTGCGCGCGTAGATAGGAAAAAGCTGACGCCAGACTTTTTGCTTTTCATACACCGTTCTATAATACCTAATTAAGTATGTGTCTGTTAGTAATGAAACAACACGGACTTAATATTTTAATTTAATATTTATTTTATAATATTTACAATGTGGCCCTGAACAATCTTTTACGTGTTTTTATCTCAGCACATTGATGAGTTTGTATTAATTTTACTGTATTTTTGTTACTTAAATTACTCCAACTGAGTAGCCTACCGAAGCGGGTCAAACCTGCTAGTTGCAGTTATATTGCAAGATTAGTAAAATTATAATTTTACCGACTGTGGTTAGTAATATTGTTCAATCTTACTAAGGCGCTGAGCTTGGATACGTGCATACCTACTATAACTATGTGGTATTTCGTTGTGATGAGTTGATATCGTTATACCGTACTGAAAATTTGTATATAGACAATTCCCTTAAAGAAATGAGTAGACTGAAAAATTGAATATCAGCTGTGTGGCAACGGATTTTCTCAGCAGTTATGAAAGGCTCTTAAAAAAGTAAATGTGACGTGATACGTCGTGCACCAACACTCGGATGTAAAAAGAAAGCCAAGAATGTGTTTTTGCTCTGTTTGGAGAGGTTGTAAAAAGAAACGCAATGTAAGGATTTCGATTGAAATTCACCAAAATGAAATCTAGCCTTTCATTTGCTTTGTTTGGCATATTAACAGAACGAATGTTGATATTTTAATAGAATCTGATCTATTTACATACAAGCATATTTGTATGCGAGTATATTACGGCGAATATGATGCATTGCGTTTAAAGAAACGGGACAGATTGAAAAATATTTTAATTAGTTATTGGTACACCCGAAAGATCACGACGGTAAATTGGGGAGACAGTTGATTAAATTATAGATTTAATAATAAATTGTATTTCCTTGAACCAATAAGTGAATTGTTACCGCAGCTTCACATATTCTTGTGGTATTTTTTTTATTCGCGTGTAATACATGTGTGAAAATTGGTTTTTCATTCCAGACCGAGATTTAGTTCAAGGCACATTGTGCTCTCCTATTCCGCATAAAAAGTATTTTTAAGGGAAAATTACGCAAATTATAGTGAGCCGAAATTTAACCTAACTGCAACCTGTACACAGAGATCGGATCGTAAATAGTGCATAGTTGATTTTCTTGCATGTATCTGTGATACAAGTCACTGCTTGCCGCTATATTCAAAAACATGTGATAAACCGAAAGGAATTGAGACGAATTAGGGGCGAGAATGTTGATGAATTTACGGAAGAATTTTTGAGACAATAAGAGCAATTCATCCCAATACGTATCCATCAGCATTTGTATTAGGGGTGATGGCTTTAACACACTCGAGTTTAGGCGAAAAGTCCATACATTGTTTTATTTTTATAAAGTTATTCGCGGTTTCATAAAGAATCCTGTAGTACTCAGTGATATTGGTTTCTTTGTTTCGGACCGCTTTACTAGAGCGCGGAAGCACACGTTATTTAGGCGGTTAGCGTGTCGTACCGACGCATACAAGTATAGTCCAATTGGGAGAGAAGTTGAATTATTAAATTCCATTTCCGCGGAGATTGATATCTTTGTCTGTTCGCCCAATGGGGTTAAAAAACTGCTTTCTATTACACCTTTGTGAGGTCTGCGTGAATTATTTATTTGTTAATGTTTGCCTGGAGCCATTATTTTAATTTTTTAACGTGTTTCATGATTAGTTCTAGTTATATTACTTGAGCTGAAACAGTACGCGGAATTGTACAATCTTGAACCGCAAGACGAAAGAATCCAACTAACCTTTGATTTATGTGGATAACAATAAAACACAGTTTTACACAATAAAATATATTGCTTGCTAGACATAAAACTGCGCATCAAAACACAGACGTGGTATTTCGAATAATCCTCTAAATGGCGGCGGCTGACAGATGCGTGAGTAGCATAGCAAGTTTACAATGTAACAACGCCTTTGTTTTATATTTGCATGAAGCATTCCTAATGATCATTTCCTTCAGAAACCCTAGGCCCGTTAGGAAGCAGCTTCTCTAAGGATTTGCTTATTTAATGAAAAAATTGGATCATAGTGTTTAGACGCAATGAATCGATAAAATGATTGAATGTGTTACCCAGTGGCGTAACTACGTTACCAAGGGCCCCGGTGCAAAAATGAAATTGGGGCCCTGCCTAAGCTGGTTAAGTTTTATAAATATTTATAAATACATATCAGCTCTTTATCGCCCACTGCAGGTCATTACAAAGCACTGCATCGCCTAGCACTTTTATAGCTACCCCACTGGTGTTATCTGGGAAGCTCATCTGACAAGGTATAGATTATGAAGGCACATATACGTAATTTGAGATACCGCACACAGTAATAATATTTGCTTGTCCGAGGATGTTCATTAAAGATACTACGATGAGAATACGGCGGTGCAGTGCCCCGGGGCCCCTAAGCGATGTTCGAAAAGGTTATTTAATATCCTAACTATCAAAGAATTGTTGACTTGACTTTTTGGCCATAACACCTATATTATATTATATTTTTTTTAATATATAAATTATTATTAAAATGATGTATTAGTTTTTAACTGTACATTTATGTATTATTATTATTTATAACTATATAATATATATAGTATTATATTTACTGTTATTATTATTTCAGTGTTATTTTTAGTTTTATTCATATATTACATATTATTATTTATATATTATGTATTATTTCATACAATTCAATTCAAATAATTGTAATTGTATGTTGCGCAGTGTGACGGTTATGATTATAGGAACGATGCTTTTAGTAAAGTCTACTTTAGTACGGGCATTGCCTAGTTAGGTAGTACTTTGCATTATATGTAATTGATGTTAAGTTACTGTCAACAAATAAATAAATAAATAAAATTGGGGACAGAGAGTTCGTTTCAAATTTCCTCCCATCCATTTAAAAGGAATGGTGTCTCTAGAAAGAGGCATATAAATTATGGCCTGTGACCTGTCCAATAGTTCGTTTGCGGTTCATCATTTTCGGTGTCAATTTGGCGCCCAACGCGAAGAGGATTCAACAACTTACAAATAAAATAACAAAGTTTGCCTAAAATTTGAGTTTTTTGTTTTAGTTTTTAAATATGGTAAGTATGTGAAGTTTTTAAATTTTCAAATCATGTTTTTGTTATTATTTAAAAAACATTTAAAAACATATCCGATATTTTAAAAAAAAAACTTAATGCTATCGATATTTCATACAAAATGGTAGATGACGGATCGTGTTATAAGCGCCGTTCATGCCCGTCATAGACATCTTTCCATTCATTGTACAAGGCTTCTTTTTGCTGGCAACGATTGATAGGTCAGATTCGTTCAAAAGGCGTTCTTACTTTTACAAGAGTTCCTATGCTGCTCTCGGAAATAGATGTAATTCTTTTTTTTATTTTGAAGTACGTTTTTGAGAGTATCCATTTATAACTTCAATACCACTATAACTGCTAAATGAATATATTGTATATAGGGTCTTATACATTTATAGAGGATGAAATCAGCATAATTGCTACTTGCCTGCCCTTAAGTACTCGACAAGGCAACTAGCTTCACAAATACTTAGGATACCAAAATTCAAAAATATGTATGGAGAAAGGCAAACTAAAGTTGTGCTGGCACGATTATGGAATAAGATACCTCTAGAAATTAAGAAATTAAAAAAAATTAGTGATGTTAAAAAAGATCTTAAGTTATACTTATATTTGTCAATTCATTCTGATTGTTAAGGTTATGTTTTTCTTTTTTTATCAATAGGTTAATGTATGTAATAATAAATAATAAATAATAATAATAATAACTATTATGTTTAATGTTGCTTGATATGTCAATACGAGTGAGTTTCTGGTAGACGAGTCGCCAGGCTCTTCCAGAACATGTAACCTGCATACTTAAAATATATTGAAATAAAGGTCGCGAAAGCGACATTGAATTTGAATTTGAAATTTATAAATTAGGTAAATGCTATATCTATTCGACTTTCCAATGTCGCATCGGATCAAATTACATTTTATACTAAATGACCTGCTTAATTTTATAAAAATATTATCAATATTTTTACTAAAATTATTTTTATTGTAACTATGTAAATTATCATCGGTGGTGGTGACAATATGTTTAATGTCTCAAATAGATTTTCAGGGTAGATTTTATTTTTTATCTTATAAATACAATACGTTCTATACCACCGTATGTGACATAAAGGTTGTATGTGACATAAAACATAGCCTGGTTGTATTATTACATCTGTGTATGTATTCACAATTCATCTTTAATATACAACGTATTTACACCTGATGCAAAATAGAATTTTGGCTACAAAGCAGTAATAATTGAAAAGTTACATATTTTTGACATAGCACATCTCTTTATCACAAGCTACGTTAAAACATGTTGGTACGGAAAATATTAACATGATACATTCATATTTTTTTTTTCCCGTTTTTGGGTGGGTCTAAAAATCACATTGATGGTTTTGGCAGATGCAATTATTGGAGAAAAACAGTTTTATTTTTGAATGACACGCATAAGACCAGGTTAGGTTGTAGAGATTGTCTTACGGCAATCCCGCCCTTTTGCACTGCAAGTATGAGTGTCAAAAAAAGTGCCTATTATTTTTATTATAAGATCATAGTGATTCATTTTAAATGTTAGGAATAAAAATAAAACAAATAGTATAACTTACATATCAAACATTTATTTCTGAGGCTTCACTACAAAATACGCTATCGATGAATGATTATTACACCATAGTAGTAAATTACGACATATTATAATAGTAAGGACTAGCATACATCAGTATTTTGCCCTAATCTAAAAAAAAATCAGACTTGGCAATAATGTAATTCTTCGTAAAACATTGAGCACACAATAAGAAAAAGAATCAAAACTACCATTATATATATTGTTATTTACAGTACACAATTTGAGCTAAATACAAACATACCAGGCAAAACATAGTAAGTGGTAATTTAGGAAAATATACTTATCATAAAATTCTATGCAATGGCATTATACAAGACTGGTAGATCATTGTAAATGTAGCTATTAAACAATCTGATATATTGAAATTAACATTTTTTCATAACGACCATTAGTAATTTTTTTTTAAAAAAACTTTTTCATTCAAACAAGACATAAAATAATATGGCGCTTATGGCTGGATTAAAGAATCTAGGAAATAAAGTAACTATGAAATTAATTGGACCACATTACTAAAGCTTCATTTAATGAAAATGACACTTTGTAAAGAATAAATGGTTGTAACTACTGAGAGTTACTAAATTTTCCCGAAGAAAAGAATATTATTAGTGTAATAAATTAACTCTCACATATGTTTTGCCTGGAACGGCTCGCTATATTTCACTGAAACTATAATTAATAAAAAATGTTTGCCTCTATAATATAATCAATTGGCACAAAATTCAATATGAGATGGCCACAATATAAATGGCCAAAATTCATTATTCAAATTCATTAATAAAAAAAATATAGTATAATTATAATAAGGAATATAATATGTGGAAGTATTTGTATAATTGACGATGCACACTTTCCTTTCCTTTACCGAATAGGCGAGCAATTTTCTTTGTTGATTTGATAGTTTCAGGGATTTTTCTTGCATTGAAATGGACATTTTGGACAATATAAGTTTATATCGTTGGTTAAGTACTAAGTAAGTCAGAAATGAACGAATGAGCTACGCATAACAATCGAAAGATTTTAAGATGCATGGCTTGTTCAGGTAATAAATTTGAAGTTGGCCATCAGTTATTTTGTTTCAAACACGTTATTTCTTAATAAATGTCATGTACCACGACCTTATGCATAAACTAAAAGGGGTATTTTTATTCACTATTCTAGGTATAATTTTGAATAACAAATACTAAAATCATTTTTAAACTAATTTATTACTTTTTTTTGTAATAGTTTAAATAACCGCTCGTGCATAGTAGTGGGTCAGGCGCACCGCGCCACGGAGCAAGACCAACGGCTCTAGTCACAAACCACTCGCGAATCGCTCCTTTTAAAGGTTTTAAAGGGTCCTTTAAAATGAGATTTTTTTAATGGATATTATGTTTTATTTCATACGTTTTTCCAGTGTCATGTTTTGACAGTTGCATGTATAGGGTGATGATTTTAGAGGCGTGGTTTTCAAGAAGAGATAAAACGCATATAATTTGATGTTATGGCTAAGAATTTAGTTTTATTATAAAGATAAGGGTTTGCCATTATGTTTTAAAAATGATTTCGGGTAAGTGGCCGCCGTGGCTGACTCGAACAAATTCCAGCCGAGAGGCCCAATTTTCAACCACTTTTTGCAGCAAGTTGCAGCAATTTTGTTTTTACATTTTCATAAAAGTATGTAATATATGATTATATCAGTTTTACAAAATAGTATAAGTGAAGTGTCAGTTAAATATTATTGATGATGGAATTAAAGAATAAAATCATTTCAGCAACAATTGAATTAGTTAACCAAAAACATAATAATAAAAATCAATAAAAATTCATTCTTTGTCTATAGTTCCAAATTTCTATGGTTTTCAATGCTACAATGCGCAGAAAGTATTATATGGTTTACAAAATACTAAACAAACACCAGTGATCGCGTCGCGAGAGCTAAAACCCCAATCGCTGAAAGTTTGGCGAGTCTGCAGTGATTGGCGAGCGAGCGAGACAGGATTGAGACTACCAATTTAGTACTAAGTATTAGAAGTAGTAAGCGGAACAAGCTTCGGCTATCCGTCGCTTCAGCGTTGGGCACCAATACCATCATAAATATACAATATATATACGTAAACCTCTCACTCGCGGTTCCCGACTAGCCCTGCAGGACTTGTACGTACCTACGCTTTAAATTGAGTTGAAATACATTAAAAGCAGAATTTGGTAGATATTTTATTAACTGCGGTTTAATTACTGTTTAAACATGCTGACGAAGTTGTCATAAGTCTCTTGGATGTTGTCTATTGGAAAATGGCTGACCATACAAGTCGATTGTCGCTGCGGCATTATTAGATACCACGGTACTTTTACAGTACTCACACCATACCACAAACAAGCGAAGAGAAATAAGATACAAAAACACACTTGCGCGACCGTGCTTACCGCTAAACAAAAAAAACTACTTAATAGGTATTGATTAATTTGACTATTGAGTGCAGACGCACCACATTTTGGACAATCCCTTTCCCCGCAGCGCGTTTCAAAAAACTGTTCACCTTGAACCCCGGCCGGCCACTGTCCGGTGTCCCGCTAATCTAAGCGTTACACAACCATTTCATTAGAATAATTTTTACACTTTAACTTTTAGAAGAAAAGTTTACAAATAAATATCTCTGCAACCATGACGAGTTTTAATGTACTGTTTTCACAAATAATATTGGAAATAGTAAAACCAATAAGCTGTTTTTGTTAAGGCATAAAAGGTCATGGGACAAGATGTATTTTAAAATTATGAGAAATGTAGTAAATTATTTAAAATAAAGTAGTACATAGGTAAGTGTTTGTTGTAGTTTTATGGCATTTTGAATAAGAAATGTTAATAATTTATTAGATTTTTTTTTTAATGACTTAGTTGGTATTTTTATTGCAGTTAAAGTATTGCAGTGAATTATACGCTTTGTTGATTATTAACTGATGACATAGTAAACGCTCTTTGTGAAAAGATCATATGATTATCTCAAACATATTACTTACGATTATTTAAAACATGGAACCTTATAAAACATTAATTCCACAATTTTATCATACTAAATTCATTTTATATTTTTTAATATTTTAAAATTTTAAACATTTGTAGGACCACTCAACTTTTATTTTTTCTTTTTTTTGACCAACTAAGTCAGGTAGGTGGAAAAAATATAAAGTTTAATGATTTGAAATCTTTAGTTATCCCCTATGATCAAGTGTTGCTTACACCTTTTCTGTTAAAACAAACCAAAAACAGCATTTTTATTGCATTTTTTTTTTATATCCCATTCTGGCTACTAGCTGACAGATTAGATAGTGTGCATCACCTGTACCATTAATGTAATATTTAAATTAAAGGGCAGATAACAACGTACTTGACACTGTTATTGGTAGGTACTTGACCTACCCTATTTTTAAAGAAAATCAAGGAAACAAAAGTATTTCCAAAAACCATTCAGTCTTACTTGTTATTTTTTTCGGAGTTGCTTAGGAACATACTGTTATTCCTTCCCAGATACATTGGGTGATTATCACCAGTGTTCTAGTGGTGTTTGTGACTAAAACTGATAATCAAAATTGTAAAATATTATAATTTTAATGTATTGCACATGTTACAGTTCCCTCTGTTGCGATAATGTGGCTGTAGAAGCTATACATTTTAGGTTTTTTAACTCAAAATAAAAAAAAATGCGTGTATCAGTGACATAAATTAACTTAAATTCTATTGCAATGCAACCAAGAAAAGCATTAAAAATATAATGAATGGAAAATCTTTCAATTATTCCAGTACTTTGGGACCACTTTTAATCTACTATGAGAAATGTCTTTAAAAAAACACAAGATAAAAGCAAGGTATTTATGGTATTATTTTAAAAATATTGATTGTTTAGAGAAAATCTTTAAACAGTATGTTCGGACAATAGAATTTCAAAAATAAACAATCAAATCGCAATTTTTATGTGAAACTGCCATAACCATTAGAGGTATAGGGTATAATATGGTATATACCATCTTATATCCCTAGGGTCTATCTACGGGATCCTGCATGTGGGTCCAGTCTACTAGTAATACAAAAGCAAGGTTACCAAAGCTAATAAAACAAATAATGTAACCTAAATATTGGCGCTATTCAGTTTGAAATAGGTTGAACATTTGTATTAAAGCAGTAAAAAAAAATGGGAAAACTTTGCGCTAGTACCTAAAATGTCAAAAATTACATTGAGATGTGTGACATACCATTGAAAAACATTAAATACCTTTATAATAATTTAAGATATAAAATATTGTCAAAACTTATTCCTACAATAGTTTGTACAACAATAAGTGAAATGATTCCCAGTACACCTTGCATGTGTACATTTAAAGTAAAACAGAGAGCATAGTGTAAAAATCACAAAAAATATTATAAGCATGGCATTCACTTTGATGTGGCTTTAAGGTTGCATAGACTCACATTTTATCTTGATATTATTAGTTACTGCGGTCGTTATTTAAATATAGATTGAATCTTTGGAGTTTTCTGTTTAATGAGGAAAAAATATCTTAACAAAAACCATCCAAACATCAGAGCTGAAACTAATTGCTGAAAAACTGAAACCTGCAACATGTTTAAAAACGAATACACGCATTTGAGAAATCTATCGGTGAGGAAGATTTAATAGAATTTATTAAATTATCAATGCCATGACTCCAATGCAAACAAGTTTACCTTCATACCGATTTCCAATATTGGCCTAACCGTCATAAGCATACCATGTGAATACCATGCTTTACATGAAAACTAGATATTTGAAAAAACTTTTCTTTAATACATACATACCAAAAGACTATTTTTTACAATGCTTTCTTATAAGACAAACTACAATATTATTTAGTGTAAGCAGTATTTCAATATTATTTAAACGCACAACATAAATATTATCTTGCTATTATAATACAGGTTATTCGGAAAGGTCACTGCCAAATTGATAGGGCGATTCTGTGACTCAATATAATATATAATATATCAATACAAAATTTTGCTATTTTGTTTTTTCTTTTCAGGCGATTTGCCGCTATTAAAAAATAATCCTCAAATAACTTTACAACCCAATACCTTTACATCAAATACCTTTACAATGAAATATATATTACTAAGAGCGGGTGCAAATGTTTGTTTTAAAGCTAGTGTATTTATAACATTTACACCTTGGTTTAGGTTTAGTTCATATTTTAGTTCGTTTATAAGATATTCTAATGGTTCAAAATTATATTACTGTCTAATCATAAAATTCATCATGCTTTTAATTAATATATAAAGCGAGTGACATAGTTTTGTTTTCACTAATTAGATAGCTTGTAAAAAATGGCTAAGTTAGATTTTACTGTTTATTCAACATTTTTATAAAAAAAATATATATTTCAAGCATCTTATAAATATTTGTTTTATGACTTAGACAATAATTTTATTTGTTTTTAAATAAATTTAAAGTAAGTATTCAAATATCCTTTAAAAATAAAATGAGAAACTTAACCAAGATATAAATTAAATATTTTTTAAACAAAGTAGCTTAAGATCAAAGAAATGGCACTCATTCTTTCTAGTATAAAGGATCAGAGCTATTAATTTGCCAGTGACATTTTCAAACATCTTGTAGAAGTTTGTCAAAATATACATATTATTAATTTTAATAAAATATATTATCTAACAGTTCTTTTAATTGAACTTGGCCACATTGAAAGTGATAAAAGGCTGTATGAAAACAAGGATTTGTTTTTTTTTGCACATGCATGTAGATGGACAAAAAAAATATACAGGTTGTCCCAAGATCATTCTCGAAGGCTTAAAAGAGTGTTTATGTTCCCAATTACTGCCCCAATGTGAAAATAATTCATGCCCAAATTTATTAATTTTATCAAAGCGTTCGAGTGAATTTCCTCTTTGTCTTTCGCTCTTTTGCGTTTGCTCGCTCGCGCTGGGCCAACACCGGTCAATGATCCGGCGCAGTGCGGCCTCATGAGTGAACGAACTTATGACAAGAACTATTTAATATTATTACGTAAAGTTTAGATTTTTTTCTCTGAAATCACGATGAATTTTGATAAGACGTTAAAATAAATCCTGTTTAAAATCACAGGGCCCATTAGCTGGATTTTTTATCGGTAATAGTCTTAGCACACTGTGTATATTGAAAAACAGAATTGTATGAAGCATACTGCCTTCTTTGCATTATTTTGCTAAGTTTTTTGTATTTACACTTAGACTGCTCACATTGAAATTCGACATTTAACTTTAATATAGAACTGAAAAAGAAACGCATTTGTAATAAAAAAAAATGTAAATCAATTTAAACCATCGTAAATTTAAAAAAAAATAATAATAAAGTTTGAAAGTTGGGTAAATTCAGTAATTCAATGACAATTGGAAAAAAGATATTTGTTTTATATTTTTAAAATGTGTTTTATTAACATTGTTTGCAACAGATTACATTATTATTGCCATACCATTGCCTTTCTGTAACCATTGAATTTACCACTTAGTATTATAAAAAGGGATTGGATTAAGGTGGGAAAGGCAACAAGTGTTTATATTAAGTGAGAGGAATATCTCTAGGAGTAAATTCATATTTAGTATTCGAGAATGAGAGTGTACGAATAAGTAAAGTTTATGTAAAAATTTACATATTTCTTTGGTAATTTGAAGCCTCCTTTACCAAAACAATTCTAGTAATGCACCCGAAATATATTGACAGCTCACCAAAATAACAACTACAAAACAATCATTCTCAAAGACCCATGTGTAACAGACGCCGTTATGATATCACTTACATATTTATGATACTTTCCATACACCAAATATTTCAGGGCCACCTGAATCAAAGGTAGAGATAAAAAATAAAAACTGGTGCTGTACCTGGCAACGTTGATAGCTATTATTGTTAATCAATCAATTACAAGGTACGCATTTAATACTCTTTACAGACCAGTCAACTACAACAATTTAGTACGGTCATTAGCAACTTGCAATTTGGGTCATAAATCATTATTTCAAAAGGAATGCACAGGAAGCAAAACTTGTTTTATCGATAAACGCATGCAGGTAGTCGGGCGTGGCATTGCTCGATAATATAATTCGATATTAATATACCTACATATTTTTTTTAATCTTGCATTTGCTTATCAATAAATTTACTATAGTAACACAAAACGCGTAGGTTCGCAAGTCGTGCAAGTGCGAGCGAGAATTAAGGTGTTTATTAACCCAATCGTCGAGGGTTCGAATGAGCACATGTTCATACCATTTTTAACGCTTCATTACCACTATCTTCTCTGAATCTAGGACAGGCACATTTAATAGGTAATATAAAATAATTTTATATTACCTACATCATAGCAATTATTTATAAAAAAAAAAATATTATCACCCAAACTGCACTTTGCTAATGTCCGTAATGTATACGACTTGATTCTCACTTATACAAGGCGGGTCAGGTGTCTGTGTATGGTCGAGTGAACAATAACCAGTCATAAATTGATTCCGAATCGCGTGGTGGGAGATTCCTCCACGCCATAAAACGTTAATGATTCAAACCGCAAAAATGTCGTAAGTGACAGTCACGCTGTGACCTGGTGAGAAACTCTTTTACATTTGACGGTACAGATAATAAAATAACATTTATTTTTACTCACACAGCTTCCAGGTGCTTTTGTAAATTTAAATCTACAAATTCATTTTCATTTTTTCAAATTCATTTTAGGAGAAATGCGAGTTTAACTAATATTTTCAAGAGTGGTTACACTTTAGGAGTCAACAACTTTAGAATGATATATAATCCAAGCAAATAAACAAAAATGAAATTAAGGACTTCCAAGGATGAGTCTATGTGCTTATGTGCTTTTATGGTTTACAACTAGGATTATAAGATTTTTATTATTACATTCTATGAAAACACAGGGTTTATAAATTGAATATACTGAATTATTGAATATATGTCCATTTCAGATTTTATTTTCTAAAAGTTATGAATATTCACATAGGTGATTTTATGGTAGTAATGACGTTAGAGTTAAATTTTAATTTTGTTTATGCCTTTCTAAGGATATTGGTGCAGGTGGCCCATAAAATACAAATATTACTAAGCATGCATCACAAATAAAAAATAATTTAACAAGTTAACTGCCACTTAGGTATAAGTAAGTTAGCAACATTATTGGATTGACGGCGACAATATGATTTTAATGAAGCACAATACAAGAGACAGTGAGTCGTATACCTGATGCTAAAGTAGTTACTTTCACCGTGGCTAATATCTGAAATCTCGTTTTTAGTCAAAGAGTGGCCGATTCCAGCTTGTTCAGGTCACTAAAAAGTCGACATCAGTGTGAGGGTAGCCTTAAAGTTTACATAATGGAAATATCTTCTGATAAAATAGTTTCCGTAAAAAAAAATAGTATGAGCCGCATTGCCGCTGGAAGATGTTTACACAAGCAGTAAAAGGAAGTAAAAATGAAACGTGGTGGAGGAAAATTGTAAAAACTATGACGAATGACTAACTCAAATCACAACTTGTTCGGCGCTCATGACAATATTTTGGATATTTCAGCTGCCGTAGGGCATACAACTTGAAATTGATGGGAGCCAAGGCCAAAACAAAGATCACCACTAAATTGAGAAATTTAGTGGATTGCAAGTGGCATTGCAACCACTGTACAATGAAACTGTTACAAAAGGAAAAACCACTAGGATAAGTGTAAATATAACTTTAAAGAAAAACAAAAAAATATGCTTTATTAATATGCCACACTGTGGCAATATTCCATAGGACATTTTTAATGGGAATTACAATTTATAAGCATTTTATTTGTTAAATGAATTCAAAGAATTAGGCCTGGTTGTTAACATGTTAAATTAATACTTACTACACAAATGCTTTTGGGTAAATTGTACGTATTTGAACATTTGGTTTTGACAAATCAATAAATGCAATAATTATGGATCGCTGCTGATAACATGCACATAGTTAGGACCATCACCATCAAGCGGAACAGTAAGGCACCACAAGAAGAAGGACCTCGACCTAAAATAAAATAAAAAGAAAAGAAAATAATAAATTTAAAAAACGCAACCTAGAAGGTGAGAAAATTAATTAGTTAAAATAAATAACATAAAATTATTCTAATACATAACATTTTTGCGAGTGCACTTGACCTGTGTTGTGTTAGACCATTAAATTACAGTAAGAATAACAACAGACAAGGTTGAACCTACAGCACTCCTTTTTAACATTTTTAACATTGTTTTAATTCAATATAAATATTTATGATTTAAATTGAACAACGATTACCTTAAATAGATGACAATATTATAGTACATCATGTTTATATGGTGTATTCATGTGGTTGCAATTGAGAATATTTTGAAAAAATCTTAAGGGTTCTAAGGTTAATCATATGGGTGAAGTTAGTCTAAAATAAGTTTACAAGTTTAATGTTTTTACAAACTGTTAGTTCCATTTGTTTTAAAATTCGTAAATGTTAAAAGTTTATCTATATTCTTTTGATGCCGATAAGGTAGGTAAAATAATTGAAAATAATTTTAGGTGTATACTAAATATTAAGTGTACTAAGGTAAAAAATTATAAATATTAAGACTTTTTTATATTTACTTACAATTATCCTAATATTATAATCAACAAAATATACACATTAATATATATCTTTAACAAGATGTTAAGGATTCGGTTCATTTGAAGCACTTGATGAATAGATGATCTTACCTTTTGAGATGCTGAACATAGTCACTTGAAAACAATTAAAAGTGATTTAAGTAAATATGCATTAAGTTTAACAGTGGAATGTTGTATTTCCATTGTCTACCCTCTCTTGTATTATTAGATTTTACATTATTAGTGTTTTGTTTTTATTCAATTATGACTTTTTAAAACCAGATTAAATACATAATAGACACAAAGATGAACCAAACTTTTTGTAAAATGGATTAATATAATAAATAGAAGGTTTTATATTCACGCTCAAGATATTAAAAATATAATAAGCACATTATGTTTGCAATACTATTGCTAACAAAAAAAGAAATGAGAGAAAAACATTGTAAAAATGTTAAATGTCAGTTTTCAGTTTTTTTTAGTCGCAAATAATCAAATCATATTTACATAGTAATCATAAGGGCCGTACTTCAGTTAAAATGGTATTACGCTACACTGCTCTTTGTCATTTGAAGAAAGTTTAAGTAGCATAAATAAAATAATTCCCAGTGGAAAAATTACTTATTTTACAAAAGATATATAATATTCTAGAACATTGTGTAAAATTAAATAATTATAATACGTATAATTCTAATTAATTGTTTATTATAATAGTAGAATTTATAATAATTCCCTACGCTAATTAAGAAATATATTGAAAAAGAAAATAGCATTTCAGTTATGTATTTTTGGAGTTAATGACATTTTTCAGCTTATTGCAATGTTGATTCTCGCACGTTGAAAAAAAATCATAATTTCTTTAAACATACATTGCATCTTTTTAGCAGTAATACAAACGTTATTTACCCTGTTCCTTACACATTCATGTTTTTATAACCTATCTACATTATGTCACTATTGAAAAATATTTGCCTACCAAAATGCTAACCAATGATTTCAATATTGCAAAAATGCAATTACGTTTCAGATCAATATGACATACCCATCGCAAGTCTTTCAATGTTTCTTACCTCTACCCTTACAATTACAGACAAAAATATGATGTTAAAATCAACTTTTGACAATTGGTAAAAAAAAATTAAACATCGGTCAGTGGAATTAATAAATATTAAAGCAATCAATTAATATAATGAAGCTTTAAACTTTTACGTAGCAACTATGACTATAATGGTCCCACATTAAAGGAATTCATTCATACAAATAGCCATAAAGTCATATCATTTCAATTTTATTTATTACAATTCAATCAATCTCTTTTAGAATATTAGGGAGCCAAAAATAGCTGCAAAAGGCCTGTTATAATTTCCAACTATCATCCCATTTTCACCGTTTTCAAACGTAATAAACAAATTTATGGGAATCCAAGATAAGGTGGGAATTAAATACCCTTCCAAACTGTATATGCAACTTACAAAGCTCTGGATTTCTCCTTATGAAAGAATATTAAACTATCAAGGAATGTCTCTTCTCAAAATATAACAGACTAACTCCATTTAATGAACAAAATAAATATATATTAGAAATGCTAATTGCTTTTTCAAATTTAAGTTTTTGGTTTATTGAATAATGTATGTTTAAATACAAATTTACATGCGTTACAACTTAATTAGTTATTTTTAGTAAGTCTTAAATGGTGGCTAATCAACACCAGCTTCTGAAAGGTTACAATACTGTTGAAATATTATAATTATTATGTTGACCTATAATTATTTTTAACTTAACGTTATCAGTTTCTGTGATCACATTAGCTCTAAACATATTGAAAATGTATACAGCTTTCATTTTATCTAAAAAGTTTCACTTTTTTAGATAACTAGATTTATCTGTTAATATTGAGTATTGTAAATTGTGCACATAATGTGAATTTACCTATCAAGTGCGTGAACTAGATCTCGAAGGGTACATTCGACTTCAGCAGCAAGTTTGGCATTTGCTGCAGAATCCTTGGAGCCAGTAGCTAAAGCCCTAGATTGTGATTCCAAACGTGCTGTAAGCTCTCGCAGCTGGAACCTTAAGTAAGGAGGAGCAGCGTTAGAGGAGTAGTGTTCACAAGCAGCATTCAAAGTATTCAACCTTTCGCTAACATGAAGTCTCCAACCGGAAGAGCTTCCCCATGCAGGGTTTGTGCGAAGACCAATTAGGTTCGCTTGAATTTCATTTGAAATCTCTATAATGAGTTCCATCTTAGATTTTATATCAGAGACCGCTTCCTCCACAGTGCGATGTGGTGAGGGCGCTGGTCGGGGTGGTGTTGATGTTGACGGCATGGGTGTTGCGTAAATAGCATTGACAGTTTTACCTGCCACCAATGGTTTGGACGTCTTAACAGAATGTTGGCCCAGAACAGGCTTTATAGGCAGTGCCGGTTTCTCTTCATTTACTGCAGGCCAAACACGCCGGTCACCGGAGTTCGTCTTGGCATTTGTGTTAAGGCTCCTAGACATTACATTTCCATGGGTCAGGTCGTCTGGTGAATTTTCCTTACTATCAAAGTTATCACACTTCGTTTGGTTATCAATTTTATCTTCGGAAACTGATTGCTTATGAGCTTTAACGGAAAGTTTAGGACTAAGCTGCGATAAACTTCCATCTCCAATTGATTCTTTAGACTCCCACAACTTTTTTAAGCTGCTGATACTGCCAGTGCTACGCCTTTTATCTTCTTCATCAACTTTTAGTGAGTTATTTTCGTGATTCTTTTGCTCCACTTCGACATTACTCTTTTTTTTCTCATCAACTTCCTTTGTAGATGAATCTTTGATCTCCTTTTCATCTGTCGGTGACTCAAAATCTGCTTTCTTACCAGGGCCATTAATAGGAGGAGAATTAGCAGGAGGAGGGAGAATATTTTCCACCTTTCGCAAACGAAATTTAAAGTCTATTATATTCTCGCTTGTATTTTTATCATCAGTCTTTGACAGATGATGGGTTTTCTTGGGATCAACTTTTTTAAGTTGTGATTTGAATGTATTAGATTCTGCATCACTTTTTTTAATTGAGGGCTGCTGTGTCAGTGAAGTTTTACGTAAACCAGCTTTTAGGTCTATCGGTGAGATTGGTCCTTTAGCTGTGACATCAGACTTATCCTCTTTTCGCATTTCTATCAAATTCATGCTTTCAGACAATTCGGAAACTAGTCTGGCTACGGGATCACCTATAACAGATGGATAAAAATCCATGCTGTTATTTGGAGGTGAATCTTTTAAAGCATTTTGATTTTTCAAGTCGGCTCTTTCCTTGATTTCTGCCACCAGTTGCAATTCCAACATTTCCTTCATGCTTTTGAAAGGAATGTCATCATTATATTCTTCGGGTGGCAATGGTGGCGCAAAATCGGGTGAACTTGAATCATTTGAAATCATATTATCAATTAGATCCATTGTTTTGACATCACTGTAGCTTGTGGCAATTACAGCATTGGCTGATTTGGCACTACTGCATGAATCACTACTCAACTCTCGATGACGAAGGCTTACGCCGAATCGAGAGGTAGGGTTTTCGAAGTACAGAGGCTGCGGGGGTGAATAACATAGATCATCAGGTGGAGGAGGGAGATCGAGAGGAGGTGGTGGAAATTCAAGATCTGCGAGTGCAGGTCTAGTTTTAGCAGGACTGGAGCAACGGCTCTGAGGCTGGTCCGCCGGTCGGAAAGTCCTTAATGCCGTGGTCGAGTTTCTGGTGTTGCGCGGTGAGCCAGGAGTTGACGGATTGGTGACTCCTCCGGATGAGTTACTTCTTGTCATTTGCGGTTGGGCCCTCATTGGAGCTCTGGGCGAAAGAGACCTAGTAGCACCTTCTTCTATAACCGGAACAGGAGTTCCGCTATTGTCCGGCCCAGAAAGTCCACTCTGACGCAGTGATTCCAGGTATGCACCAATGCGAGCACCCTTAGGCAATGTTCCGTAACGGCTAATGGCCCTTTTAACATTTTGAACTTCTAGGGCGGCCACCTGCACCAACTGAAAATAAAACAAGCAAGGCATTTGTTAACTAAGTATTAATAGATATTCTTATATAGATTTTTTTTCTCATTAATAATAACAAAATTTTTCAATGTTTCATCTGAGAAGTGCTCGATTGCAATTCTATAATAACAAAGTACAGGTACAGATAGAACTGGGTCTGAGAAGTGGGTGAACAATTTAGAGTAGTCGTCTTCCAATGAAATCTAATCTCTTTACGAGCTGCTGCATAATTTGCCTGTTTGACTAACATTTGACTTGCTTAGAACGGAAGTGATCATAAACATTTCGGGTTTGTCCATTGTTGATTGTTTGTTGACAGACGGTTTGTCAATAAAAATAGAAATTTTTCAGAATTTAAATTTTTTTGGCGTGGGTGGCTATTAGTGTTCTGACTGTGATATTGTTTGTGTGTGTTTTTTGTAGCTGGAAAATAACTTTTGGTAAATAATTTTATTTATTTTTATCTACTTAGAAATATAGGCTAGGGCAAAATGAATCCGTATTTTTGTACAATATATCCCACACATAGGTAATATAGGGAGAACTACGTGTAATTTTATTATTTATTTTAACTTATATATGATATACGCCACATCGCACTGGTAGGTTAAAACGGAAAGAAAAAAACGTTTACCGGTGTATTAATTTTATATTCAGGTTGCTTCGGAGGGAAGGTGCGAGCCTTCTTTCCACGATGATCAGTGCTCTGACTAGATTTGATTGGCGCACGCTTTGAGAGACCGGGTGGTATAGATGTTGGCGGTAGCATATTTGATGACGTATGCTTGCTGCTGTTCATCGGTATTTGTTCTTCCGTGTCAATCAATTGGTCTTGCAGAGAGTATTCCGAGGAGTTGCCGCGTTTTGTTCCACCTGCACAGGATTCAAATAGTTTACTTCACAATTTTACTGGAGAGTAAAAATGAATCTGCTTCACACCCAATTTAACATATTTTTTAAATAAAACAACTAAACTATAACTGAATGTGTTTCAAAGGCTATCAAGAGATAAAAAAAAAGAGTGGACTGACTTCAATGACTAGTCTTCTGCTCCAAATAACCAAATAGCATCACGTAAATATGCAAAAACGAAACTATTTAATTTTATTATATTTTATGTACGATTCTCATAATTTTCTTTTTTTATGTAATCAGTTTTAGGTGAACCGACATCTCCATTATATTGTTAAACAGTGGATTCATATAATTGGCCAAATTTATAACTATGTATTTACTGTTTTATAAACTAAGTTACACTGTATGTCCCTAGAATATATTAAATTAAATCATTTTAAATATCTATCAGTATTATTATTTTATATTTTTTAAATGGTTTAAAAGCTAGCAGACAGCAAACGGGGGAAAGACAAATCATAACAACGTGATTACAATATCAAAAAAACGTAAAATATATAAGTGATTAAATTGAACGTTTTACACACACAACTCTTAATATATGAAGCGTAATATTAGTATAATAAAAATAAATAAAACCCATTTAGGAGTTACCAAATCCTCCAGGTCTTCTTCAGACTCCTCCACAAACTCAATTTGTAATTTTACATCTCTCATTAAAGAATCGCAAATTTTTAATCTGTTCCTGTGCTACTTCTCATGATGAGCCTGTCGTTGATCGGTGATTTCCATGGCTGCTTAGGTCTCTCCACATTATTTCCAAGCACAGTTTTCAATATGTGGAAAATACTTACGAGGTGTGTTAAAAAAGTATCGCGAATTTTGTGTTTTTTCAAAAATTATTTATTTATTCATGAATATCTATTTTGTCCCCTTCAAAGTAATCCCCATGAGATATTATACACTTGTGCCAACGGTTTTTCCAATCTTCGAAGCACTTCAAAAAATCATTTTTTTTTATCTTGTTCAGCTCCTCCTTCGATGCCGTCTTTATCTCGTCAAGCGTAGCGTAACGTCGTAGCAGCTTCCATTGAGATGATTGAGCTTTGGTTTCCACGTCATAACCATAAACCCACGATTCGTCACCAGTTATGACCCTCTGGAGCAAATTTGGGTCGTCCCGGACAGAGTTTAACATCTCATTAGCAATGTTCATGCGATGCTGTTTTTGGTCGCAATTGAGCAATTTTGGTACGAATTTCGCGGCCGTCTCATGCCCAAATCATTGATAAAAATTGAATGGCACGAGCCAATCGATATGTTTAGGTCCTCAGCAACTTCTCTAACGGTGATTCGACGATTGGCCAATACCATTTTCTCCACTTCATTAATTTTTTCGTCTGTTGTTGAAGTGCTCGGGCGTCCGGCACGCTCTTCGTCGTTCACATCTTCTCGGCCTTCTGAGAACATTTTGTACCACCGATAAACGTTGCTTCGGTCCAAGGTAGCTTCTCCGTATGCCACAGTCAACATTCGGAATGCATCCGCGCACTTAATTTCGTTTTTCACACAAAATTTGATACAGGTTCTTTGATCCATTTTTTTGAATAGGTAAAAATCGAAGACGATCCAAAACACGTGCAAGCAAAGCAGCTGTCAACAATTAAGTGAACATTCAAAATGGCCGAGCTTGTCGGCATAAGTGAGAGACATGAGTACCAACATAACGCCACAAAAAAATCGAAATTCGAATATACGTAACCTGCGAAAATTCAAAATTCGCGATACTTTTTGAACACACCTCGTATGTTGCATTCAGTACAGCATATAACATTTAAGTGTTGCAGTTATCACAGTATATGAGAGTAAATTATTATTTTTAAAAGTATTTCCTTGGATCAAGAAATAAAAATGTCACTTATGTCAAGAATTACGCTGGTATAATATTAAGAATGACAAAACCAATAATAGCATTATTATAAAAAATGCCTTTGTGTAAACTTTGTTTAAACAAGGAACTTAATTTCTCTGTATGATATTATTTAAATGATAGTTTTGGCCATCTAATGTTCAATGTTCAATCATCAATGTTCGACCTACTCCACTCCCCATTGATGTTAATTAGATAGCAAAAAGGTCATATTAATCATATAGAGAAATTAAGTTCTTTGCATCAATAAACAAAGGCGTTTTTTATAATAATGCTTTTGATGGTTTTAAATACAGGCTGTATTTATGTTCACTGATGTCCTTTTGGGGGTTGATATATATCGACAACTAAACCGGTCTCACAAAAAAAAAAATCATACTAAAATAATTATATTATTAAAAAACTTTGTTTTTCCTCTAAGTGCTCCGCGAACCACGCGGGCGCGAGGTCATTCCTGTTCTCGCGCCGTGCATTTAATCGCCTTCTCAAACATTAAAACAATTTCTTTCAAATTTTGAATTCATTTTTCTCGTAATTGGGAAACATTTTTCCAATATGTTTTGCTCATTAATGTTTGATTATTGATCTATATCAATCCCCCAAAAGGACATCAGTGAATATAAATACACCCTGTATAAGTAAGAGCTTCATAATAAGAATACAACATACTACAGGCAAACCATTATTTCTTTTTTCATACTGTAATTATTGTAGCGAAAACACTGTAAATAACAATCTGTAAAAATAGACTAACAGCGCCGGTCGTTGTATACTTTTAATAATATAAAAACATAACTTTAATAATAAATACGTATTTCAGCACATAAGCCCTAATAATACATAGGTTTTGATTCAATCAATAAAAAATAAAATTACCTCAAACTTCAGGCCATTTCTGAAGAGTGGAATGATATTTTAGAATTACTTACAAACAAATAAGGTGAAAAGGAAACCAAAGTATTTTTTTATCAAAAAAGTGAGATGATTGTTTAGGTATGATATGGCATTGGACTCAGACAACATTGCTAATATGCATAATCCGCTACATAGGGGATGACTATAACCGAAAACGGATTAGATTTTTGATAATTTTAGGAGATTGTGGTAGTCTTGTGATTAAGGTGTTGACTATAGTCAACACCTTAGTCAACCGCGACCTTTGGGTCAATAGCTATTGACCCAAAGGTCGCGGGTTTGAATCCGTACATGGTCATACCATTTTTAACGCTTCATTACCACCATCTCCCCTGACTCTAGGACAGACACATTTTGGCTTAGTTGAGTAGGGCCCAAAATAATTGTATATGACCTAGGTCATAACAATTATTTAAAAAAAAAAAATATTAGAAGGTACACCGATGACAAGAGAAAGTACGTATTGAAACTGCATAACTACGAAAACAATGAAAAGCAGAGAATGCAATAAAACTTTCATTTGCATAACCAATAACACCAATGGTAAATCACAATAAATAATTATTGGCTTATAAATGTGTTGTGAATTAGATAACGAAAATAAACAAAACATACAATATTTTGAATCCATTTGTCTATTACAAAATGAAGTGTGTGGTCATGCATAACAGCAAATTATACCGAAGATTAACATCGTTATAAATTGTATATGCGGGAAAAGAGATACAAAAGCATACCGTGTTATATAAAAATATTCTAATACATTAATAAGGGTAGTATTTATTGAAAACAACATTAAGCTACTCATTACTTAACGAGGAGTGATGGCAATAAAAATTAATTGTATGTGTATTTTAATATTGTATTGTGAAGAACACAGAATAGAATTCAAAGAAAGCATTCTCATAATTATTACGTAATTGATTAATACTCACAATTCATAATGTATTGCTATATACCTGAGAATAAATAGTTTAGAATTTTCAGAATTCAGAATTTTAATGACTATTGAATCAAACACGACCAGTTCTAATAATATCATTATCATGAACGTGGCTGTGGAGAGGGGGGGTTTCAAAGGAGGCACTGTTTAGTCTACCTTGTAGTTAATGGTGGGAAGCTACTTGTTAAAGGGAGACATCTCACAATGCCTGCAATTTTATAACTTTTTAAGGGGGTGTGTGTGTATCAGATTGCTCAGTAGAAGGCGCTGAAAATAAAATAGTACAATTTGTAGAATTAAATGTAGGTGTACAGATAGCTAATAAATGTACAATGTATCTCTAAAAAAAATAACCTAACCAGTATTGCAAACTCAGATCTTGTAAAAAAATATTGCAATTACTGAGTCATAAAACATTGTATCTTGAACTAGACAAAACATGGATTTTAGTAGTTATCGGATTATTGAACGGTGAGTTATCAAGAGAGTAAAGTATTTTGTGTAGTTATAAAAACATTACTTGATGCCAAAAAGGCTCTTTGAGATTTCTTTAGAATTGTTCATTTTAGTATTAAGTATGGCACTGTCATCAAGAGAAAATATAATATAATATTATTAAATAAAAAAACTATTTATGTAGCATTGCCAATAATCTACCAGTTTAAATTTGTATAAAAACATAACATGTCAAATTGTTAGTCCAAAGCAAACTTATCGACACTCTAAAAATAACTTTCACGGCAAAAGAAAATTTAAATTTCAGAGTAGATTTTTTCCAATTTATGATTTATATTAACATTCCTGCTGCCCGAGTGAATTTACCTCGCCGCATAAATCTGCCCGCTTCATGCCTAACAACATTTTCAAAAATGTGTATATACGGGTGCTTAGTAAAATACTTATTTTAGAAGAACTAACATATATGTTATGTTGATAACCTGCACTATTTTAAATAGCTTATGAAATTCTCTAGAATATGATTTAATTACTATCTATACAAAACGTACATAAAATAAATGTCAAAAATGCAAAATGAATTTTTTGAAGAAAAATTTCATTTTTGATAATCAATAAAAAAGATCAAAGCAATGAAACCTGTTTTTCATTTTCTACCTTAGTTCCTAGATATCATAGAAAACTGTATATAATTTTTTGAAATTCTTGTAGATTTGACATCACATGAAAGATCAGTTAAGAGCGGAAGTTTTTGATTACATTTAATTTTTTCACATACACATTATATTTAAAATCCTTTGGCAAAATTGCCACCATTACCTATTGTCATTTTACAATTTTTATCAAATTATAATTTACAAACAAACACAAAGATATTAGATAATCTATGGCATGTATGTATAGTATGTTTTCACAACTAAATATATCGAATGGTATGAAATATATTGACAAGTTTATAAAAGTGAAACATGAACCAATTTGACACAAGCTTATCAACTGAATTGCTGCTTGCTCGTTCAATAATAATAATATTTATTTTACGTTTTAACAATTTTGGCAACATGGCGGTGCCGCCTTCATTTTTCAACACTAACTGAAATAATGTTATTTTCAATTTCTATGACCTTCCGATGCAAATAAGCACTTACATAATACTTTCACATTATGTCTATATAACATTAAAAAATAATAGAGTGTGCTCAATTTATTTTAGTCCAAAATTCTCAAAAACCACCAATGATCACAAAAAAGTATTGAGGCGACAAAAATAGAGTAATCGGTAAATCTCTTTTTCACAATTTATTTCTTATTATTTTTGATACGAATAATGTGGTGATGAACGTATTGGAACGATATATAATTTATTTGTTTTTTTTTGTCTATGCTTTTGTCTTAACGCCCGTAATAATTTAATTTTAATTAAATACATCAATGGCCGACCTCGTGGTGATCTCGAGAGGGGCAGTTGACAGATCGGTGATGTATATGCGTGGTGAGTAGATGACAGGTTAAACAGTAACGAATTAGTATGCTTTACGACTTGAAAAGAAACCTACTAATACAATGATTATCTTTGTCAGTTCAATAAAAATGGACTTGTTTGAAAATAGTTTGATTCCTATTTTTTTATTTGCAGCTATTTTGTTTTTGTGCTATTAGAGACACAATATTTAAAATAAAAGGTATTATTATTGGCAAAGTAAACTCAAATATAGAAAGATTGGAGTTTTTAATTGAGTAATGATAATTGTGCTTCAGGTTGATGAAATAACTTTATTAAAATAGGCTGTTTTCATAATAATGTAAAAAAAAACGATTTATTAAATTATACTAGTGAAGAAAAAATCTTAGTTGCCATGATTTCTGAAGTCTTTTCCTATTACACTGTCTTTCACACGGACTGATGGTATGTGATGACGTGTGACACACACACTTCACACCATAAATTGAATTCAGTAAACTAAATGACAACTGTATTTTTGTGTACAAATGTAAATGACAACTGTATTTTTTTTATTCGATAATACCCGTTAGCACCATAGAACTCACCATTTAATCCATGATTTTCATCTACGCTTGTTGGAGTAAGGATATCCTCCGATTGATATTGAGACTCACGGAATGAACTGCAAGACGAGAGCAAGCTGTAAGAAAGAGTAAAATGGAACTGAAAAATCCTGTCCAATTTTGGTGTAGTCTGAAATTTTTCCCTTCTTTCAATTTCCATAGATTGACGAGTTGTTTATAAGTGAAAAGTCACAACAACTATTGAAACCAATCAGACTATAGATCAAGTAAAAGGAAAAGGAAAAGGGACAGCGCTTTATCATTTGTCATCATGAAGTAAAAAAACACAATACTTTTTCAACCATGCAAATTTGAATTTGGGCGTTTGAAGTTTGGGTGGTGTGTTTCATGGCCTAATAATTTTGTTAGTTATTTAATTTTGTTTGTTGTTTTAATAATCATAGAAGAATATACTCAAACTATATGAAAATGGATGTTATGTTAGTTTATTAATGCTTGAAAGAAGTGAAAAAGATTGTCCATGTTGCATCCAGGTTTCTGCATTTTTTGCTGCAAGTTCACAATAGTCAAACATATTTTTTGAATTTTAGGCCATACTCACATGGAGCATGATAATGACCAATTCATTATTGGAACAGCAAAAAAAGCCTGTAGGATAAAAATTAATTCCCTGAGATTGGACAATTTAGTTAGAATGAATAAAGACCTTTGACAGTAGTCTCCGGGTGTTGATGATTTTTATAACTTTTGCAAAATTACTATATTCTTTATTAAAAAGTTAACACTAACCGCTAAGTTAATATTAAGTTATTTTCCTTTAAAATTTTAAGTAACACCCCCCCATATCTAATAGAATAGAGGCATCATCTTTGATCTTTATTAATTTTCTGCCCCACTATGGTCCCATTCAACCTTCCGAGCGCAGATGAGATTCAGTGGGGAACGGGAAAGATTGATTAAATTGTGTGAGAAATAACCCGTTTCGAAACGGATGTCTTTGTTTGAAGCGGCAAATGAGCTTAAGCATAAAGGCCAGTCGCATCTATCAATGACCCCGTTTAATGTTCTCCATGACGCTGTCCTTTAAAGCCAGTCTTTCCAACTAGTAAAATCAAATTAACGAACCCTCCGTTCGTTGTTCTATTTTTTTAAAATAATTGCTATGTATATATAATAAACCTAACCTAAGTCATATCCAATTATTTTGGTACCTACTCAAATTAACTAAATGTGCAGATGGTATGTCGGAGTGAAGATTCGAACCTGCGACTGCTAGGTTAATAGCCCCACTAAAATACCATAATGTTAGGTTATAAAATATGTCAATTTAAGTTATAAATTGTAAGCGAAAACAATAATCAATGTCACAACTTGTGGATGAAAATACCACCCTTATGTAGTCACATACATACCTTGTCCTTTTAGGGGGTGTCGGCGCCTGCTTGCCTTTCTTGTTAGTGGGTCGGCGCATTTGCACAGAGCTACCCTTAAAGGACACCGAGGCCGCAGAGAATGTGCTCAAACGCGACGTGCCAGACAATATGCCCGATGGGGTGCCTGAATCTCCGGTGGCGTCCGCCATCGACGATGAAGTAGAGGGCATCGATAGCATCTGGTGCTGCTGTTGTTTTTTGACAGCCATCTGAGGTGTTCCCCCGCTGGTGCTGGGTAAAGAAATCGTCTCCGTCTCCAGGAGCTGCTTTTCAACTTCTGTGAATGAATATATTTATTTTTAAATTATTTTAAAATGCACAAGTGACGATCCCCCTAATGTATCTATTGGTATTTTTTTGTTTATTTTTAGTTAGTAATATAACCGTATTCTAGAGAATTTCGTAAGCTATTCAAAATTAAGTTATCAATGTAACATTCATAGTTTTTTTAAATAATCATTTTAATAAGCGCCCGTAATTACAGCATTATTTTTAAATCTATGGGTAATCAAGGTAACTTTTGTAAAAGTGGCTTCGACTCTCGTCGGGTTAAGCTCGATAATTGTGAAACGTAAAATAAAATATTTAGAAAATCAATTATATACAAGTGCTCATTTGCTTACGATCCTCAATTATCTTGGAGGATCGTAAGCAAATGAAATTATGAATATTGCATACTTTTAATTAATATTACATCTATCTACCTACAATATTCATTTCAAAAATTGTTAGATTAGATTAGTATGACAATATTTAAGAGCTGGCTTCAGTGATACTATTCGGTTTGTTAGGTAGTAACTTACAACTAAGTATAAAAATTACCGTGGATGAAGAAAAAAGTTTGAATACTGGCTTATGAAGGGTAATCCATTATCAAACTATACAGGAATGTCAAAAATTGAACTTAATATTTTTTTCCCTTGAACAATTGTTTTAGTTTCACTCGCAGTTAACAAAAGAACGCTGAGCAGTTGGGAGCTTAATTCAGCCTAGGTATGTCCATTTATTAGTCTTAAGAGTAAATTCATTAAATAAGCAATAGTTTATAAGTAATAATAATTTTAAAAATACTTTATTTATTTCAAAATTGCAGTGTTCGCTCATGACGTATCGTCATGTTGTATCACCACATCGGTGATTGGTCGGAGTGCACGCAGTGCCGGGCCAACCATCACTTTCGATCGGCCGGGTACTTGTAATTGTGTATGTCTATTTTATACTTATATACTGTATATACTTACTACGTATTGAATATATATTGTTCACAAGACAGTTGTTTCACTGCTGGACCCACTCTCCCATCCCAGAAACTATATTGTGTCAAACCTGGCAAGGCCAGAATTCCAGACATAAAAAGAATCTTGTAAATAGAATCTTGTAATCTATATGTAATCTTGAGAGGAATATAACACGTAATTTAAATATTTTTCTATATATTCGATATTTAATTCTATTCCTGTATGCATTTGTGTGTATGTGTATATATTGACACTTTTTATTTCTCAACTAATTGTATATAACATATTCTCCGATATATGTATATAATTTATGTACTCGTATTACATGTATGTATGTCAATTGTAATGTTCATTGTTTTTATTTTATTTTTCTTTATTTTATTTTATCTATTTTTTCAAATAAGCTCAGTACAACGAATTTAAATAATCTATTAAATAACTATTAAAATAGCCTACCTTATTACGGGCAATGTCCAGTTAGGTATGGTTATGTTATTCATCATCTAAGAAATATGTAAAAAACAAAAATGAATAAATAAATAAATATAAATTAACTTAGTTTTTTTTATTAATAAATAAATAAATTTAGTGAAAACCCATTGTAAAGTCAAACACCCCTTTGTCCTCATTTGAAAATAAAAAGGTGTTGAATAAAAATAATTAAATGAAAAACATCTAGTCAAACATGAATGGAACTCACTAAAAATAATAAAATACAGAACAAATTATTTATTTTATTAAAAATCTCGTTTAGGGCAAATAACCATAAATAATGTAACTAATTTAATTTAATCATTTTGCCCATTAAAGGTGACAAGATTTCTGTTATCGACTCACTGCGAACCGTTACATTATAAACTACAATTCTTAATTAATATACAGAATTGACCCCTGAAAATATATTATTTACCATCAGTGATTGAATTATCCTGGAACATGTGCTCAAGCGCATGCAGTATTTCCCTGAAAGTAGGCCTGTCCTGAGGAGCCCAAAGCCAGCAGGCGCACATTAGCTCATGGATTGCTGGTGGGCAGCCTGGTGGGCACTCCATTCTATAGCCCTGTAGATCATAATCATTATTTAGACATTAGATCTGAAGCAATCTAGAATTGGATATATTTTATAAATATGCATCCTAAAAGGATATTTTACTTAGCAAGATATTTGTTAATATTTTGACTTTAAACCAGATCACCATTCGGTCATAAGTTTGGTTTCATCAGTCGTAATGTCAGTCGGGTGTTACTACCGAACACTACACTATGTTTCTTCTTGTTCTTCTGGTACCATATTCGCTCATCGAATGTTGGTGATCATGTTGGCTAAAATAATCTTATTGACGGCAGCTCTAAAAAGAGATTCCGTCATCTGGCTAAACCTCTTCTGCAGATCCTTCATCCATAATATTCTTCAAACGGCAGGACTGGCAATAATTTTTCCTTGAATTATTAGATGAAGGATGCCGGATGTCTGATGACGTGGTCGAAGTAAGACATCTTCCTTATTTTTATTAATTTTCTGCAGGATATTATCATTTTGAACTTTATCTGTCCAATTGATATGAAGCATGCGTCTGTAGACCCACATTTCAAAACTCGAGTCTGTTTGCTTGGACTAATTTGGACCGTTTGTTCCGAATGCCCTTTGGGTTAAAACTTACTGGACTGCTACATGAGTATACATACGTACACAATAAACAGTCTCAGACTATATACATGTTTATAGTAAGTGTTAATATGAATATGGTTTAGATCCTGTGCCGTTTCTTTCGTATGAGCATAAATAAAGATATTTGTGTCAACCCTAAGAAACAAGAAAAAAAAACATCTTTATAAGAAAGGGTTCTCGATACGCAAGAAGACAATGAAAATTCCAAGTGAATCATACGCATGACCGGTACATGCTTAATGGCTATGATGTTATGAAAATAAAGCGCAGGGCGGCACAAACATTTTTCAACA
Organism: Neomicropteryx cornuta; assembly: GCA_020383195.1. Taxonomy (NCBI): domain Eukaryota; kingdom Metazoa; phylum Arthropoda; class Insecta; order Lepidoptera; family Micropterigidae; genus Neomicropteryx; species Neomicropteryx cornuta. The sequence continues at coordinate 43,249,222 of JAHKQU010000018.1, forward strand.
AAAGCAGCTGCACACCAGCTTTCATAAACTGTGAGTAATTTGCGGTAATGAGACAATGAGAATTTAAATGAAAATGTTCGTCCACATTCGAGTGCAAACTAAGAACATAATAATTCAGTCCTGAATCAAACACGGGCATATGCACCAGACTTCATTAATTTTAATTATACAGAAAAAAAAGAAATGCCCAGATATCAATATTACCTAATCTTGCTCACCATTTGCTGCGCAGAGTTGAAAGGTAACAGTGAGTGAATTTCAAGTGATTATATTTTCACTTTTGTTTGTTTTTTTGTGTGTGATTTTAATTAAATTAAATAATCCATCGAAATACCCTGCAGGAGATACAAACGGGGACGGGATCGAGTGCTACAACTGTTTATCGCATGATCACGAGGGTTGTTGGGACCCCAACCACCCAAGTGCGTTCAACATGTCAGTGCCCAAAATAAACTGCTTCATAAAGGGTATTGATTTCACCTGTGTTACAATAATAGCGGAAACAGCTAAGCTCGGTACGTGCATAATCAATAAAACTGTCTACTATTAATACTAATATAACATTTCTTTCAATATAAATATTTTTTTCACAGTGGACTCCGGAGATGAAATTGGCGGAGTTATTGCCAGAACTTGTGTACCGACGCGGAACTTTCCCAAAACCAAAACCGTTCCTTATTCATTGTGTGAAAAGATTGCAAAGGAACTTACTAATGCTGAAGTATTCACAGCCATCCAAGTTGTGAGACCTAAATGTCTATTATGCCGCAAGCCACTATGTGTAGAGCCATAGCAAGTGTTCAGTTCTTGTATGTACATAAAAAAGATTTGATGGCAATGCATAAAATATCTTTTAATATCATAGATCAATAATAATTGTTGAAAATGTCTGCATTGTAATTATTTGATGGATATAATTAAAATAATAATTAGGAAATTTGTTTTTTTTTAAATAAAATAAATAAAATAATAAAATTATAATAAAATTTGTTTTTTTTAAGATAAAAATCTAGAGCATGTTTCATGTACATTATTTAACAAAGAATAACATAAGGATTGAAGTCGATATAGTTTGCTCTATACAAAAAATACACTCATGTTAAAAAATATGTGCAAGAAACAAAATAATATAATAGGGATTTCGCAAAGTAATGTATTAAGTAGATATGCATTTTTAATAAATGTTTATATCATGGATATTTACCTTTTCAAGCATGTGATATACATCAGTGAGATCAACGCCCGGGTACGGTGACATACCATATGTGGCGATCTCCCACAGTAGTATACCAAAAGCCCAGACGTCGGACTTCGTGGAGAATGTATTAAATGCAAGCCCTTCAGGGGCGGTCCACTTGATAGGGAACTTGGCACCGGCGTGGGCAGTGTAAGTGTCGTCGCGCATCAAACGTGCCAAGCCAAAATCGGCCACCTTCACGAGATGATTCTCTCCAACGAGGCAATTGCGGGCTGCCAAATCTCTGAAAGCACAATATAGTATTGATAAAAATATTTAAATTACATAACTGTCATTAAATGTAGACGCCTAGATATTTTGTAGGTATTAACCTGACTGGCGCCGTGCTGCCCGAGAAACGCATCAGTCCTGCGACTAGTTTTTTATATATATTGAAAATTTTACATATTACTAAAAAAAAGTAGATACACTTATAGGCATTACTTGTAGCTTATTAAGCGAAAAAAAATATTTAGAAAACAAATTTACAGCACCAGTGATGATTTGGGGATAAATATCTATAGGTTTTTTTTTTTAAACTTCTGTTCATGTTAAAAAATATAAATGACTTTTATATGATATATAGAAACATAAGTAAAAATAAAAAACGGGTGTCATCGCTTCATATTTTCTTTTATTGAGTATCAAAAATAAAATTTTGTACAAAAAATTTCAACGTTGACAAATTTTTTTTAATACTTTTTATATTATTAGTAATATAACCATATTCTAGAGCATTTCATAAGCTATTAAAAAAAGTGCAGGTTATCAAGTTTTTGTACAATAAGCCTTTTAGTGAGGGCTTGAATTAGGCCATTTTTTTTTTAAATCAGCCCGGGCAAAGTGTGTCACTTTCCGAAACAAGGCTTGGGTGCTAGTTGGGTCGGGTGTCCGTATTTATACATCCATTTCTCCCCATACAATACAGGGGCCTGAGAGGTTTAATAGCTGCCGATCTATGGATCCTATTGATCTATAGACAATATACATAATAGTCAGTGGTCATTTGTTATTCCAATCAAGCAGCATAATATGAAGTGACGGTCGTATAGTTGTCCAAAATGGAAAATTAGTCTACGACTGTGCAATAGAACATTCTAAGGTAGATGCAAAACTTTCTTTATTATTATTTAATGTTTCCATACAGAAAAATTATCCCAAACTTTTATATTATTTATTTTAGGATGGTCAACCTTGATGAAGTTTATACAAGCGAGTACAGCGTTACTAACAACGTGTGTGAAAGCTATTATTACACATATTGCTAACTAGCTGTTCAACCCCGAAATTTTACAAGAAGTATAAAAATGGGATTTTATTAGGGGCATAATAAATACGTTAAATTTATTCTTTTATGGTCTCACGATTCTTTTATGGTTTCTTGATTCTGTATATTAAAGTACGACCGCAATGTTAAAAATAGATTTACATTATATTATAATTCCAATGTCCAATGAATATCACATCTGTACATTTTCTAATATCTTTTTTTGAGTTATTTCTCTAACATAGTATTTGCCACATAAGAGATATATCTATTCTGGCAATGTTTCACAAACTGATTATATCGTTAAATCTCATTATTAAAATAAATTATTTTGCTGTTAACGTACAATTTTAGTAACCTGAGGGCAAAATACATAATAGGATGTTGATTGTTAAATGGCAATTATGAAATGTCACTATTGTTAAGCTGATCTGATTTTTGTGTTTTTGCGGTTATTGTATTGTAATTTTAGTCACTATTTACGAATCTAAATAGTTTTATAATACAATAATTTATTTGTAAGGTGAAATGATATATGTAGCATATATTCAGATGACACTTGTGAAAATCTAGTTTACGATAAATACTGTCTAGACAAATGTCAAATGTAAAATATACTGTTGAAAGATGTATGTCAACAAAAATATGTAATACTATCACTATTTATTATAATTCCAATAAGAAGTAAGAAAGTTAGAAAAAAATCCTTTTCGAAATAAAACTAAAAGAACTGATGAAGAAAGGAAATAATTATCAAAACAGTACAAATATTTATACAGGTTATCCCAAGAACATACCCGAAGATCTGAGGGGGGGAGGGGCGTTGTATAACCTTTACGAGTAAGAAATTATTTATTATATTTTTACAACAAAGACAATATTACATGATCCTTTTACTATTTTCGCTTAAACTTTACATTTTAATTTCTCAGTAACCAAGATGAATTTCGATATAGTTTCTTAAGAAATAACACTAGAAATCGCGGGACAAATTAGCTGTTTTTTATCAGGAATGGTCTTGGAACACGCTTTATCATATGTTATTTTTGTGAAGACAACTGTAAAACAAATTGGTACTGAAATTGTAATTGTTATAGTCCTCCCAAAAAATGACCAGAAAAAATGAAATTGATATAAGTAAATATGTTACAAAATATAACCAACCTGTGTATAAAATTTCTGCTTTCCAAATAGCTCATGCCACTAGAAATTTGAGTAGCTATGTACATAAGCACAACTGCATTAATCTGTTCTTTATTACCGTTGCGCAAGTAATCAAGCAGGTTTCCTTTGCTCATGAACTCTGTTATTATATAGAATGGTGGCTCCCTGGTGCAAACACCGAGCAATTGTACCAGGTTCGGATGCTTCATTTCCTTCATGATAGCCGCTTCTTCGAGGAAATCTTTAAGAGCCATTGTATCCTCTTTGAGAGTTTTGACTGCGACCTAAAATAGTTGCCAAATAATCACTACTCGAAGTTCATAAAAAAAGCAGCATTTAAAATAAAAACAATATTATTTCAGTCTCTTGGTAGCAAAATAGAGTAGATTGTGAAGTCATTTTAGATTGCTCAACTTCTACTAAGAAATTGGAAACCACTCTTCAGTAATTAAGACAAGATGCAAGACAAGTTTCAAACATATGTATAAATTATTGTAATTTGTTGGAAAAAGCAGTTTCATAATTTTAATGACAGATAGCAATATGTTCTTTAGGTTCCAATTGAAAAATATTTACAAAACAGAATCACACCGTAAACATTTATGCTTGCTTTCCATTTAAGCTATTCGCCATGCCATCTACAGCTCAGAATCATTTTTTAACCAATTAATTGTATGAGGTTGAGCTATCTGGTTAGTGTTTATAATTCAGTCGAAGTATATCACCTTTTTTATACAAGTATGCTGTTAGTCGCATCAAAAGAAAAATATACAATAGTATTAATTGCTGATTCATAGAAAATAAGGCGAAACCAAGCGAGTTTTTATGAGCCCCTATGCTCCTCCCAAGATCTCCTCAAAAACAACTTGGTCATAGGTGAGGATAGGCCATGTATATCAGTCCGCTACATATCTACAATTCCCAGGGATCATCAAGATGGATTCGATGGGTGAAGTGTCTTAAAAAATTTATGGCTGTACAATATTTTTATCTGTAATATGTAGCAGATTAAAATACTGTTCTATTAAATGAAATCCTTCTTACTCCGTTCAAATTGACCACATCGAAAGAATCTAAAAATATTTTGTACGATCACGTTTTGTTTGTACCGAGGTGAAATCTCTTCTACTTCTTCAAATTCTTTTATAAAAAAAAGTATGATAATTAAACAGCAAATGACTGCCTTTAGTTTGCTTAATCAAGTTTCAAGTAATCAATCGGTGGTTCTGATTTTTTAAGAGTGAAAATAGCAAATAATAATATGTGAAGTATACATATAAATTTCCCTGCTCGCTCTCAACTTGGCCGCTAGTACTGGCAGACCGTTTCTTTTTTTTAAGACTAATTTTTTTAAGACTAATTTTAAGACTAATAGGTAATAGACAATAGATATTTTTTAACATAAGATTTTATAGCGAATCAGATGACACCAAACTTGCGGCATTTGAAGTTTCAAGCCTGTACAGTTGCTGACGGGCAACTTTTCCTAATTTTCTTTAGTTCATTATTGTTCCATGAGGGATTTTGGAGCGCTATTAAAAAGACAATGGGATAATAACCCAATACAAAAATGCTAACTCAACATTTGGTGGAACAATGTTTATGACTTAATTATATATAGCGCAATTGACCGAAATTACCTATCATCACGGCCGGCCTTACATATACGAGTATATCTACACAACCACCATAAAAATACGAATCTGTGATGTTTTTATAAAAAAAAATTGTAAAACACAGTAAGTGACAATTTTTCTATTTGTCAAAATTCTCCTATGTACCACATCCCCCGAAATTAGGATAGTTTTGGGTGAGTACTAGATTTGTAGCGTCTCAAAATAAAGTAATAAAAATGCATATACCTCTTAAATAATTAGTGCTGCTACCTGAAGCAAAGTCAACCAAACACTATCAATAATGTTCGGTTTATTTTATTGTACAAGAAAGTAAAATTTATATACGCTACCTTCGAAAATAATCAGGGCAAGAATGTGGAGAAATTGGAAATATAAAACCCTTATCTCATATTAAGTGAAAAGAAAGTCCACTCAAAAGGTTCCTTTAAATGACATTTAAAACCTTTAAAACCTGTTTTTTTTTTTTGTTAATTTAGAGTTATAGCACCCGGGACAAGATGGAGAGGAGCGGATTATGTCTTCAATGGCTCCCACAGGGTACTCACTATGAGGCAGTCAACACTAACAAAGGCAGAACGCAAAGCCTTACATTTTATAGCTGGGCGCTATAGGCTAGGGGCTGAACTATTTATTTTCATGTTTCATTGTAAAGTTTCTTGTCCCTGTTGCTGTTTCTATGTATATTTTGTTATTTGTTATAATCCGCTGTCTTCTATGACGGTCCATCGCTTTTGTTTGTAGATTATTTTACCAAATTTTATCTAGTTTTAAGTTTTCTTGGAAGTAATAAATTAAAAAATCAAAAAATTCAGCTTTACTTGAGTGGTACGGACAGACATAGTGGGGTCTTCCTATTGTATGGACCCCCTGGGGTTTTGGTTAACCATGCGTGGGCGATATAGCGACCCCCCACCTTTAGAACATCTTGTGTAAGTGGTGGGATGTCTTCGGGTGCTATTGGTGTCAACAATTTATCACCGAATACCAACTGGTGACTGACCACCAACTAGCAAAATTTGAAGAAATATGTGTTACCCCTTTATACATGTCATTGAAAGTGATAAATAAGGAAACAAATCATTAATTAATACAACTTTTTTTTAAAACAAGTGGGTGTTTTTTTTTTTAAGCATAACACTGTACAGGATGTTTTTAAATTTAAGGTACTCCTCTTAGGTTGTTGATCTATATCGACAAGCAAACATTAATCAGCAAAAATATTGAAAAAATGTTTCTCAGTTGCGAGAAAAATGACTTCAAAATTAAATGGAAATCATTTTAATGTTTGAGACGCAGTTGAATGCATGGCTCGAGAATGGTCAGTGAACCCCGAGCGTATGGCTCACGAAGCACTTCAAAGAAAAATAACGTTTTTTTTTCATAAGACTGGTTTAGTTATCGATATAGATCAACCTCCTAAGAGGCGTGCCCTAAATTTAAAAACACCTGTATAGGTACATATAACTATTTTTTTTACAGTAAGATAATATCTTTTATTTAAAATGAATCTCAGCCCTTGATAAGACATTTATGTGCAGACAGTGAAGAAGCCGCATAACCTAACTTATGAATTCCATTGTGACATAGCTTGATAAAATTGCCTTCATTATTAATAATAATCTCGTTTCCTGGCTAGATTAGGATATTAATTCCAATTACAATTATTAAAAAAAAAATATGTGGAAGCATGCATCATTATTAAAAGCTTGGATAACACAATGTTACCGCTGTTAAAATGAGTGCTGTATATAGAATTGTTCCTGAGACAGAACAGTCTCTTTTATTAATAAATACATAATAAATAGTAATATAGTTTAGTGGAGGCAAAGGTTGTAACACTATTAGAATATTTAAACCTAAAATGGTTGTTTACTTGCATTCAAGAATCCCACAGAGCCTGTATCTGATAACTATTTAGGTACTGTATTTTGTTCTCCATCCAAATAACCTAAATTAAAAAACCAATTCAATATTTTGGATATCAAATTTAGCCGATTCAGAATGAATTAATGGAATTTTAATCAAAACCAGTACACAATCATGGTCAAAGTTATAAAAAAAAATGTTAAAATCTTAGTATAATATCCATGATCAAAACCAAAGAAAAAGTAAATACACTATTTACTTAAAGAAATTCAAATATTTAACGTAAACCACTGATATTATTTATATATATAAAAAATAAAATATAAAGACAAACTATGCGTAAAATAGTGTTTGCTCTAATTATGTTTTCAAGGTATTATTTTATATTTTCATGGTATTTTTGAGAAATAAATCAGAATAGACTTCATAAATAAGTATATTTTCATACTCATGTTTCTTTACCGAGTGTAGTTTTTATATCAAGTTTAAGTTTAAATCATAAGCGTTTAAAGATTTCTACCCTTCAACAAGAAAGAAACACTATGTTCGTAGGATTTTAGAGCAGAAATACTAGTAAAGAAAATTGTACTTACAGTCATATTGTATCTTTTCCAAAATGCCTCATAAACATCACCGTACTGTCCACCTCCTAATTTATGCTTCATGACAATATCAGTTCGGTCGATTTCCCATTCATCTGGTTCAGGGCTAAGCGGGAATACAGTTGGTTTGTTATGTTTAGGAGCCGGATAGAGTAACTGGGTGATCAAACCGTCTCCCATCATCGAATGGTGATGAACGAGTTCGGCCAGTGTACCAAATTTGCTCTCAGACGTGACAAAGACTTTGCCATCCATATCTTCATTGATGCGGTAATGGTATACGCGGCCTTCATACCTCAGGGAAATGCTCCGTTGACCAGGGCTTGATTCCGATTCTCGTACCTAGAAATTGTAAAGAAGTTCAAAAGTATATCATTAAATTTAATTTGAGACACAGATATTAGGTGATCCGGCTAGATCAGAGCTTTTTTTTAAATTCTTCAATGTGTTAGTATCACACCAAACAATGTCACAATGTCCATTCACTGTTGCATAATAAACGGATTCATATCAGATTATGAGTAGTGTGATTAACATTATGGCAACTCTACGGGATTAATAAAATTAAAATAGGCCTCCTTAAGTACTTTCCAATCTTCAGGCATCGCATTGTGCATTCGATCGTGGCCTGCAGCGTTTGATGATCAACCGCATTGTCACCTTACCGTCTTTGTGTAGTTCTAGGGTGTCATTGTAAAATTTTTAGGTTCATTGCTCTTACACTTATCTTGCAATATGCTCCGCCAGTTCAAATTCAGTTTAACCATTATTTCTACCGCATTCAAAATTTCTTTTCCCGTCGCAGAGTTTGATTCCGAGTATTGCATTACATTGCACATTATAAAGATAAAAATTAAATAAAGTTTGTGCATAAAAGCTTACCAAAAAGCTTCCATTGATACCAGAGCTGAGTAAATATTCAGCGGTATTCCTGGGTATGGGTCCGTGGTACCAGGAATGTTTCTCAAGCGAGTTGACAGGAGTGACATAGTTGGAAGGAACCCACCCCATCTGGCCACTGGATGCATGTGCTTCACACCACTCGCCACTCTTGTTGTAACTTAAGATTCTCACTTGCTCACCTGGAATGATAACCATTGTTATGAATTTCTACAACCAATCGATTCCAAAACCTCCAAAGGTCCGGATGTATAAACTCGAAAAGGTTGAGGTTGGATTGGCTTGGTTTAATGGTGCTATAAAAGAATTTTTTTTAACCTTAGATAACTCGCTTTTGCATCAAAATAAAACCTTAGATAAAATATTTTAAAAAATTGTATTAAAAAAATAAATTAAAATAAAAATATTTTTATTTAATTACAAAATGTATACAAGTGAAAAACACCAAAGCCGAAAGTATTAATCTGTACATGAATATTTAATTTTCATAGCTTATGTGGGGAGCACACCTATGTAGGAAAAAACAATCAAAATAATTTGTCCAAATTTTGTTTAAAATAGAAAAACCCTTATTTGCTAAATACAAGAACATATTTCAGTTACAGGTATTTTTTGCATTTAAAGAAAAAAAAATACCTATAGTATATCTGCGCCACTCAAAATCCCTGTTTGTGTAAACCAGATCACAACTTTCTATGACCAACTATTAAGAATCTATGGTTAAGAACATATAGGTATGGGACGATGATAAAGACGTAGAATTAGAAAGAAGAATGATAATTATTAGAAAAAGCAAAAAGATGTACTTTGAACTCACTGATAGCTCAAAGAGTTCATTTCATACCCTTGCCTCATAAACCCTTTTCTTTTATGAATGCATAACTATTTAAATTGAGTTGAAAATTCAGATATGATCAAATTGCGCAGACCAAAGATAAATATGATGCTATTTTTTGTTTCGACCATTCGTAATAAGTATGCTAGTAGAAGGTAAAATCCTAGCCTAAAATTTTAAAAAAATATCTTACTTACCCTTTTTCATATTGAGCTGGTTGTCACCACCCGCCTGAAAATCGTAGAGAGCCACAAAAAGTTGAGGGTCATCGTCATCATGGCGAGCCAGAAGGTTTTCTTTCGACGTCCACCTATGAAACCAAAAAGTTAATCTTTAACCTAATATTATCTCAACGATACTTCCTAAAGTATGAAACATACACCAGTGCAATCAAATTAAAGTAACATACACTAAATTGTAATTATTTATCAGAGTGAAATTGAATGTAATGATTAAAAAAATAAACCTTATGAAAAATCCGTTCATCGCTAGTGTATATATAGGATGAACTTAGTCAGCAGTATCCTTTTAAGGAGGTGATTTTAGACATCATATTGAATAGCTTATGTTCAACAACTTTGTAAATAACGCAAAAAAAAACCGGTCACTAGTAAAGTATCTTGGAGTATACATATCCAATACTCTACATTAGGGGGCGCACATTAGCGAAGTAATAATAAATCTGGTCGCTCACTGCGTTTTGTATTGCGAAACTTACGTTCTGCTGGGCCACGTGCTAGGGCACTTGCGTATAAATCACTGGCTCGTCCATCCTTAGACTATTGTTCATCTGTTTGTGACCCTCGTATTTCCTATCTAAATTCTGACCTTAAAGCAATTCAGCGGTTAGCAAACAGACACGTGTTTAGGGGCTTTCGCAGATGTGACAGTCCGACGAAATTTCTATCTGACCTTAAATTTATTTATTAACAGTAACTTAATATTAATTTCACATTATGCAAAGTACTACCTAACTAGGCAATGCAAGTACTAAGGTAGACTTTACTAGAAGCATCATTCTTTTAATATAACTATCTCACTGCGCAACATACAATTACAATTATTTGAATTGAATTGTGTCCAATAATACATAATATATAAATAATAATATGTAATATATAAATAATAATAAATCAAATAGTATAAGTCAAATAACTTTACAACTCAATTATACAATTACATAAATAATACGCACACAAATAATGTGTTTTAATTTTACACTTTTACATATCCATTATTTTTATTTTCTTCAACTTCATACATAAATCACTCATAAAATCATCTCATTTCACCATCATCCTTCATCGTAATCACATATCCATTATTTTTATATTTTTTGTTAAAATATCATCCTTTCCTTATTTCATCTAATTAGATGAAACATAATATTTGACAATATTTTACACTAAAGAGGACAGGTGAGAGTTTAAAATGCATTTTTATAAAACTCAGCGCTGGGTTTAAACCGACATCCTGAGCTCTCAAATACAGGACCTCTTTAGAACCTTTATAAATATTATGCTATCCAGCACTTTATCAAAAAATTAAAAAAATATTCAAAATTTTTCAATATTGTCAAAGATTGTGTCATTTATCTTTTCAGGCGATTTGCCGCTATTAAAAAACAATCATCAAATATAAGTCAAATAACTTTACAACTCAATTATATAATTACATAAATAATAATAAATATATATATATATATTATATATATATATATAATACATAAATTTACTGTTAATAATTAATAAATAATTTTAATAATAATTTATTTATTATAAAAATATAACATAGTAATAATACACATATATACACTCAAACTCATAAATAGATATTACCCATATAGAAAATACATGACCTATGTTGTAAACGTAAAACCCAAATAATAAACTAATATAAAATATGAACTAAAATACTTTATATGAAAAGTTGAGTATTCCTGATACATAAAAGTACATACAGTAAATTCTTTATACAAGATATAGTACCTAGACAGAGAAGAAGTTTATCTTGGTATGTAATTAATTAAAGTCTCTGTTTGCTTTCTGCCGAGCTCAAGTAGCCAACGAGAACTTCGTTTTTTATATGTTAACAAAGACAGAGACTTTTCCAAAATATCTTTAATTTTATTATAAATTCGCGGCGCTAAGAAAGCGAAGCGTCTCTGGGCAAACCTTATCTTCGTTTTCGGCATAATATGTTGATGGCTACTTGGTGTTGTTGGTGGTGGGTATGGGAGTTGCCTCGTAACTATGCTGTGACAAACTACCTTATGATCGTCTATTTGTTTTAAGTAAAACAAAAGGCAGCTTTTGGCGAAGGTTTGTCTTATATCCAAAACCTCGAAACTATGAAAGGATTTTTCTGATGGATAGCGGAAGGATCTTTTGGTAATAACTCTGATAATGGACTTTTGAGCTTTTATGACAGGATCTAGACAACTCAGGGTCGCTCCACCCCAGCAAATAATTCCATAGGAAATAATACTATTTACCAGAGCAAAATAAACGGTCCTTAACGGTCTTTGGATAGAATATTTCTTAATAATTTAAACATATAAATAAGATATATAACATTCATATAAATGGGAGCCTTTAAGTTTAAGGCGTAAAATATGTCGTCTCATTATAAGGCCTACTTGAAGCTCACAGCATGGTCCTCCATTAGTGAGCAACTTCAGAAAACGTTCTATATTAGACGAAAGGACCATTCTCACTAAATAAAGGAAATTTTTATGAGAAAGAATGACAGATGTCTTTCTTTTTTTTCGCATTTTATCAGAGAATGGAATAGTCTCAACTGCAGCATCTTCAAGCCATTCCCTAAGACCCAGTTAAGAAAAAAGATAAAAAATTTGCCTTTAAAATAACTTCATTACACCACCTGCCAATCAGTTATACTACCAGAGGAATGGAACCTCAAAAGTGTATGTAATTTTAAATAATAATAATAATAAAATGTCAAAAGAAAGAGTCCTAGAAATATTTTAAAGTATGGTCACCTACAAATACACATGCGTGAAAAAGTAAGTTGTGATTACTCTCTGGGTAATGAGATTATTCGCAGATGCAACGAAATTCGCGACCTGGGGGTTGTGTTTGACTCGCGTCTAACATTTCATTTGCATATGCGAAGCATAGCTACGCGTGCCAATAAAAAGTTGGGATTCGTGCTTCGAACCAGCCGATCGTTGAGTAAGCTGAAGTCCATCTTGCTTTTATACTGCACGTTCGTGAGGAGTATTTTAGAGTATAGTTTCATTATCTGGAGTCCTCATGAGATTACTTACTGTAATATCCTGGAGGTTACTCAGAGGAGGTTCCTTAGATACCTTTATCTCCGTAGGTATGGATAGTATCCTGAAATGTTTCCCAATACGTATTCATCAGCATTTGTATTAGGGATGTTAGGCTTTGACACACTCGAGTTTAGGCGACAAATCCATACTTTGTTTTATTTTTATAAAGTTATTCGCGGTTTCATAAAGAATCCTGTAGTACTCAGTGATATTGGTTTCTTTGTTTCGGACCGCTTTACTAGAGCGCGGAAGCACACGTTATTTAGGCGGTTAGCGTGTCGTACCGACGCATACAAGTATAGTCCAATTGGGAGAGAAGTTGAATTATTAAATTCCATTTCCGCGGAGATTGATATCTTTGTCTGTTCGCCCAATGGGGTTAAAAAACTGCTTTCTATTACACCTTTGTGAGGTCTGCGTGAATTATTTATTTGTTAATGTTTAATTTTTGTTTTTTTTATTATTTTTTGTGTTTGACTTGTTTGTTTTTCTTTTAGTAGTTTAATTTGTTTTTACTTTTAGTTATAATGTGTACACATTGGGGAAACCTGTTAAATAAATAAATGTATTGATGACAGTGAACAACGGGTAGTTTCCCGCGCGCAAATATTGTAATGTAGGTTATTTGGATAGGTCAGAAACATTCAACAGTGTATTTAGATTTTAATTTACCCAGTATAGTGAGTAGCATCAGAGCAAAAGCTCCCAAACGCGTTATTCGTACCTCATTCGATGACAAATGTGTAAAAACCTTAATTATCAAACTTCAAAAGGGTATCAAGTATTAATGCTGTAAAAGCGACGATTAAAAAAATAATTCGGCGGAATCCGAATTAGCTATCCTAAAGGATCAAAAATAAAATGAACGTCGCAACGATGCTGTTTCTGTGATAGTGATCACAATAATACATGGAAATGTTTAATTTACAGAGCCTACGCGAGAAAAACACAGTCAAAATGTGTTAGAAGTATTGTTTTCATGGTGCGCTAGCGATAGGTTGATACACAACAGCTAAAAACAAATAAAATAAGAAATACATTTTTAACATAAAACTCACGAAGTACTTGCAAAATAATTTACGATTTTTTACGGTTTGAAAAAAACTGAGATACCCTCCAGGATCCAAAGCAAGCGGCGGTAACCAAATAGACGTTCTGGAATACTCGGACATTGGAAGCAAATTGTGACCAAACGCTTCACCACTGACCGACCACGATGTCACCAATGAACTGAAAGCCGCGACACAGTCGTCATCGGTGGCTACTCATTATTGCCGCTGGAAGTCGGCGAGCGCCATATTTGTTTTGTTTACTGGCTTTTGAGAAATTCGAAACAATATATCATATCAAAACAAAATGACACTAAGCATGTTTGCACACGCGCGCCCAGTTAGACACGTTCGCAGCACGCTGGCGTGGTGTTAATATCTATCTATACGGATAAGGGATAACTGTTGGCTAAGAAGTGTCCAAAAGCAGTTTTCATGGACGCCTGGGAACTCACGCTCCACAACATGGCAGTGCAAAATTGGTACGATTGGAAGGCAATGTGAATAGCTGCAAGTAATAAACTCTTACTAGAGTAAGCAAATTCAGTTGAGTTGGTTGGATCCACAGCGTGATAAAATATAGTTAGCTTAAAACTTCCGCTTAAAGAGCCACTTCTTGATGTTTCTTATAGCGTAATGTTTTGTGGATAAATTAACATAAATTTCTGTACTTAAATTATAATGAAACCGTTCAATTTATGTATTTATATTGTGTGTTTTTTTTTTTAGTTCATCGCTAGACTGAAAAAAAGTCCAATTAGAATAACCACCCATACAACCTTACTACGAAAGCCGCCTAATCTACATAACATATAAATGAAGGCATGCTTTATAACAAAAAAAACTAAAAACGAATTACTGTCTTCTTTTTAATTTAATTTAACACTATACAGATAAATGGGATAAAATTAAAAGTATTTCCATTAAAAATTTAAACAAAAAACAAAATCTATGATGCCACTGACAGATACACAACACATCAAATTTATAACAACCCCCCCCCCCTGTTTGCATCGAGTGTTAAAAATGGACAGTGGCGAAAATGATTAATTTCATTATAAAAGTTTTTATTATAGTACCTATTAAACATTCGTAATGCATATTTATTATTATTTTTTTTTAAACTATTTATTATATCGCTAATAATATGTAGGTTCATATACACACACTAGACACATACGCACACACACACACAAACATCTCCGTGTCTCAAATTGAGGCATCACACACTGTAGACATACTTCACATTACACACCATACTATTCACACACATTAGACATTGTTTATTTATTTATTTATTTAACAGGTTTCCCCGTGTACATTATAATTAAAGTAAACACAAATTAAATTACCAAAAGAAAAACAAAAAGCATTAAAAACAATAAACAATAAGATGAAACAAAACATGGCGTATTAATTTGATGTTTTCAACCATATTTATATTTGGTACATTTTTCTGGCCATATAGTAGTAGAGTGTTATTTTATTGTATCGCTGTTTCGTACGTTTTTAAATAAATAAAAGTAATCCATGTAATGTGCATGTGCATGTGAATACTTCCATTTTGCAATTATTCATTATACGAAGCAAGTTCAATCGACAAGCTGCTCATCGTGCTGTTTACAGTGGATGATGCGTGGTAGGTATGTCATGCGCCTGCGCGTGCCTACCTGTTAGCCGACTCGAGTGGAAGCGGCTGCGGCTGCGAGGGTGGTGCCCCCCCCACCGCCGGCGGGAGGCCTGCACCAGACAGGGAGGCCAGCTCCCCATCGGAGAGGTCGGGAATATGCGGAAGCGGTCGGCTCTGAAGTAACGCTTCTGTGGAAACAAGAGAAAATTTATTCAGTTGGACGTCAGTGCAAATACATTGACAGGACCGCGGATCACGAATGACTATCGAGGCACAAAGCTTTTTGTGAATACATGAATATCAACTACCCCCCCCCCCCCATTAATGAATATATTCCGCACTCATTAGTATACTAGCTTCGCCCAGAACAATATAAGAGCAGAGAGGACGCTTTTAGCCCTGTATCAAATTCTTCGTATACTAATATAATAAACGGTTTTCCTACAAGGAAACCGTTCTACGGGTCTACGGAGGAGTGTGAGATTTGGCTCAGTAAAAGTTTATATGGAGAAGTAGTGCAGAAAGCTAATATTTATCTAAATGTGTTACAAATACATTACAATAACACACGCTAATGTAGATTTGTACATTCTCGCAACTGCAACAAAAATATATGCTATGGATATAGAGGTACAATGAGTTACGGTCACTCGATCAATGAATTTCGACCACTGGGCGACTACTAGTATTCATTAAAAGCGGAGTACTTCCCCTCCCGACAACCACCACCAGTCGCATCATAATCATAGGCACCATAATTCGACAACTACAAACTATCAGAGCAAAATCCCCGAAAAAAGGGTGTAATAGTCGCCATATTTCTACTACAAATCACTTTTCTCTTTTCATTATGCAGCAAAGCAGGTTTCCACATATGTATTTTTTTTTGCTACACAGCTATTTGCCCACATGAAGCTTGCATTGATGTCACAATTTAGGTACAAAAAAAATACTTCAAACGCCTGTTAATCATTATTCAGATATTTATTAAAATAAACATTTGCAAGCAAATATAGATTTTGATAGGCTCTTTAATAATAAGAAATAATTTTATGCCAAATTTTAACGATGTTGTAAATTAGGAATAGCGTTTGTATGAAGGTTCTGAGCGAAGACAACCTAAATTTGAAAGCATTTTAATTTCCTATGCTAAAAATATAATTACTCTCGGCTGATTCTAAATTGTAATACTCAAGTAAGGGGTACTCCTGACTCGCAAGGCTGGTACACCAGGATCCAAACAATCTTGGCAGTTCCAGTTCAATTCACCGATAAATGTATATTTATACAAAAATGCAAATGCGAGCTGTATAAACGTGCAGCTCATAATAAAGAATAATATTGTCGCTTCGCGCGTACTTTTTTTTGTTAATTTTATAGAGTATACTAACGTCCGAATTGACCTTAGTATTAAACTGCCAAAATAGTTGAGTCATGTTGTACACCGGGTTGAATGGGTTGGGCGAGCTGAGTCGCGTGGCTTCAAACTCGCAGTTGGCAGATGGGAAGGGGATTAGCGTCGTATAAAAAGGAGATATCCGGGTTCGAATTACTCTTCCCGAAAAAGTGCGCGTAAAAATAATTGTACACATTATTAAAAACCTTTTATGACTATTTAAATCATGAATTTTCGAGATAGGACGTGACTCTCTCACCTATTTCACTCTATGTTCAACCCCTTTTGCGTCACTGAGCCGTACGATGTGAGAAAATATCAACGCAATGTTGCAAATAGAATCGTTACAAGTAAGAGGTTTAACTAGGTTAGCTGGAAGAGATAGTCTTACGAAAATAAACAAGCCCTTTACTTTGTACCATATATTTTTACACGCGTTGAAAGCAAATTAATTCAGCTCATTAGGCAAACGCGTCTGACCATAAATAATGAGTGCAATTTAAAAAACAATCAGTACACGCTTTTGTGCGTAATAAAGTAGGAAAAGAAAATCAGGTGTGTACAGCGTCAGATCATTTTACTGTCATGGTATTGGGGAGGAAAGAAGGTAGGAAATAAACAGCTAAACTGGGATACACATTCGAGGGCAGCGGACAAATATGCCGTTGTTGGCCTATCTTGCGTTCTCGGCACGGTTTTACTCGCTCATGTGTTTTCACGGGTATAACTGGATTGCTAGCCAGACGGTATTTCCAACCGCATAGATTTTTATATATCGACTTGGTTTTTTGACCAATATATTCCGAAATTGTATTAATTCTTATTAATTTTTAACATTAACTCTATACAACTTCACCATAACTACTCGTCGATGAATATTTTTCACAGAGAATTTCCCGACAAAATCTTCAGGGTGAAAGTGAGACGAGCAAACCTAAAAAAAATATAAATTTTAGTTTCAAAGGGGTTGAGAAGATAGAAGCTAGCGATGAACTACATAGTTCCATTTTGTCCTTTTACAGCGAGGAAACTGCACGCATTATTTATAGTAAGATGCATTTGCTTAATGAGCTGAATTAATTTGCTTTCAACGCGTGTAAAATATATGGTACAATGATGAATCAATAACATTGTAATTGTAAAATAATAACCTTCGAACTGGAAGTATTCTTGATTAATTGCGTGATCACTTTGCATATTTTACATCAAATGGAGACTGCAATGACATCTAGAAGGAATCAAATACTTCAAAATATATTAATTTATTCTTTTAAAAATGTCTTACTTCGTGATCGTATGTTTGGTTACCCTAAAGCCTAATCAACCGCTAACGACTTTTGTCTCGGTACAGTTTAAGCGTTATTTCGGCGTATGAAAGCCCTAAGGACATGCAAACCGATCATTTGTCCATACATAAATTACGAAAGTTTACTCTCGTATACATACATTGTTGTAAATCAAAACAAGAATGGCTATAAGACATGTAGCTATCATTTAATATCAACTTCTTCTGTACATAGTAAATTATTTAACCAGAACCTGACGTCTTACAGATAGGTTCTACAGGCGCCATAAAGGCACCCCACCCCCTCGCAGACTACTCGTTCCTGTTTGTGGTTTCAACTCGTGATAGGTTGAGTAGATTGTGTATGATATATAAATTTTAACACCATTTTTTTTTTTAATGTTTAGGGGCGGCTAGTAATGAAACAACCCCTCCCCTTTTCTATTTACTGAATTTGTGATTTATTTAATGCTCCCAAATTGACTTTTTTTTCAATAATTCAGCAATTGTTTCGCAGCGCTGTCTATTATACCAATACCAATACAAATACTATACACAAAACTAAGACAAAATTCCTAGTTTAGTACCATATTAAATCAGTTTTTTTTAAATTTTATTCAATATAAATGAGTAATCAAAGTTTAAATTGGTGTACCTCATGTTCTTTTTGTTGTATTTTTTTAAAATTAAAATCGTTTTTTTTTTCTATTTATTTCATCCTATTTAAATTCGTTTAAATATATTTATATTTATATATATATATATAATATATATTTTTATATAAATCATCTTTTTTACGTCATTGCCTACAGTGTGTACAATTTCTGTTGTGTAACCACAACAAATAAATAAATAAACACGGATATACCATTTCAATTTATAATAATTATAACGCGGCACTGAACATTCTTTTACATATTTCTATTTGCGTTCATAGATGAGTATATATTGTCGCGAAATGCAAGTTCTTTAACGATGACGATTAATTTACTTTAATTTAATATTTTTATTTACCTTCAATTATTTTTTCTCATAATAGCTGGAATTCAGAAGGAATGTTCAAAAACGCATAGCTTTGGTTTTGGAAAACAAAATCAAATTTGGCAATCATAGAAAAAATAACAATATTATCAACATCGTGTTCTGTTATCATATTTTCGAGAAAATAATGCAGCGGTTTAGTTAAGGACGTGTGTGCGTTCGTTCCGATATCGTAAGTACACTTGTGTATTATATTTATAAAAATGAAATAGACATTTAATTCCTGTAAATGCGGACGCCACGGTGTCCGAATAAATACAATAGTCTACCTTTTTACATTTATATTAACGGGTGGTTAGTGAACGCGACAGAGGCGTATGTACTACCGATCGAAATTAGCTGTCAGCAGCATCTGGTAGCAGTATCGGCGCAGGGTAGAAACAATTCCCCGACAACCAAAATTTGACCTAGTTCTTACTATATTAATTCTAACGAGGGCCCGGTAATAAATAAAACGTTCCAAAAGCCGCACTGTCGTGTGTTTGAAATTCGAATATGATCGCACTCTAATGATGAGCGCTATGTAAGTTTCATACTAAAAATATGTTGTCTTTAATGTTAAATATCTATATTATCCGACCAGCTTTCGACGTGAACTAAATGGCTAGGTTGTTTTTCGAGACCATCAATCTACACACAAAATTTCAACTATATTTTTTAGGTATTTTTCGATTTGAAAATTACAAACGACGGACGGACAGACGGCCAAAGGACGCGGTATAGTAGCTTCTCATACACGAATGTATGTGTGCCGGGACTTATTTTTATGTAGTTTGTTAGATTGGAAATTACCCCCCCTATCTCCTCTTTTCGTTTGACCTACGACTTACGGGACAACCTGTATACAGATTGTTAAAATCAAAGTCAATAAACAGAAGTGAAGTCATAAACGAATGAACAAAATAGAAAAAATATTGGTAACATAACGTGCATACAAGCTGATAGCAAATCACTCACTGATTGAGTGCTAGCAGAAGTGCCGCGGGCGAGCGGCAAGGGTCATCGCCAAGCGAGCATTTTGCTACCTGCAGTTCAATTGTTCTCAGGTACCATTTATGAGTTATTCTAGAGAATAAGTGTATGAGAAGGAAATCCGCAACGAGCAGGATCTTCGCCAAAAAATACGGGCCATTACAATTATAGTTAATAATAATCACCGTGCTTTAAGAGCTTTGAAAACATTTTTTTACAAAGATGTATGTGTATTGGTGGTGGTGGCTGGTGGGAGACATTTTGAACCTCTAATGTAATCAATAAACACATTTTATTTATTTATTTTTATTAATTGCCGACTCCTGACTTGTGAAAAAGTTGAATTTGTAAAATGCATTTTATACCAAACATTAACTTCTTTTAAATATTCACCTAAAATATAATGTTGTATTCAAGACAGGCTGATGAGTTATACCTTGTTAGAAGCATCATGAAATGTAGAAGGTTTTCCAATTATGGGGTAATTTTCTTTAGTACATTTTTTTTATATCTGCTTCATTCGAATCCCATGTTTTATTTTTACGAAAATACTCTTTTTAGAAAAATAAAGATTTACTAGTTTAATATACAAAAATAGTTTATGAAAATACCTTTATTAGAAAGAAGCACTATTCAGGAGTATAAAAAAAAAAATAACATCTAAATTAATTGTATTTTTTTTTATGAAAATTTTTTTAGATGACGTAATTGGCATTTTCATTTTTTTTTTTTAAAATGCTATAACTTTTAAACTATCAAGAGTTGGATTGAGACATATTTAGTTTATTTGATTGGAAATGACACCCCCTATCTCCTCTTTTCGTTTGACCCACGACTTACGGGACACCTGTATATATATATATATATTGTTTAAGACAATGGGTCAAATCCAGCCAGGTCACTTTTCACCATTGAGAATATTCAACGGCGCTTTTCTCAACCATGTCGACTGCGTTAAGTAACAAGATATACAAAAAAAACACTCATTCAGTTGAAAGACTTGTGAGATATTGTTTGCCTGTAATGAACGGCCTCGCGTCATGAAAACAACAATAAGGCAGTCAGAACTGCACCCAATTGCGCCTCCCCGACAACACAAGCCATGCGAATTAAGTAGTTTTTAAAGAGTTTGTAGGCTGTTTTGACTATTGGCCTGGCGGTAGCTGGTTTGCACACTATAGTCGTACCATTCACCTTTTTTAACAAATTTAGCTTAGCTTTATTTAAATTAAATTCAACAAATTAATTATATGTGTCCTAACCTATTATGTATTGTGCATACATGTGATTTTTTGTCTTTATTATTCTTCAGTTAACCGAAGAAGCCACATTGGATATAACGAACAAAAGATCGCGTCACGACATCGCCAAATATCGCTACCAATTGTGTGCATCGTGTTTGTTTATATAATAATTTTGTATACACAATCATGGCTTCCTTTTATAGAGCGTGAGACAAAGGCCGTACTAATTTCTTTGATGTGATCGCGTTACATAATTTCCACGAGCAGAACAAATAAACGAGAGCGTTTCCTGAAACTGATAAAAAGTAAATAAATTAAACTGATTTCAACATTCAACTACAACCTAAAACTAATACAATACAATAACCTCATTATCGTTAGTAAACATAATAAAAATCGGTCTAACGAAACATGGAATTTGGCGCCGAAACACATCGCATGCAAGTTCAGAATAAACAATGTCTGCTCCGATTGCAATTATTAACTAAAAGTTTAGGGGGTAGTAGGGGGTGGGGGTGTAGTTTAGGGGTTCTATTTTTACATGTTTATCTTTTAGGTTTATTAAAAGCCAATTGTTTTATGTTTATTTTATTTGTATTTTAAATATTTACTTGAATATTTTTTAAACATAACTAGTATTATTATCGATCACAGAGATACATTACATTATTAAAATTTCAACGGAGTCAACTTCAAGCGTTCCAGGTACAATTTGCAAGAATAATAATCAAAATCACTGAAACTAATTTGGCGTTAAACCTAACTCAACTATACTAAAATGGTACGACCTCTCCGCTTGAAATCCTTTACAATATCTATCTTCGCCTCTTAACACTTTAAGCTGATTTTAATTGGCTATATTTCAAAATTAGTTTATTTATTTATTTATTCTTATACACCAAAATACATACATTACAGAACAGTACGGCACCTACTGCGCTGATGTTTCCTGCTTTCTTAACTAGACGCCGTCTGTACCAAAGAAGGCAGTGACCGTCGATTTTTGTTAACTGACATTATTTCGGTATTAACTGAAAGGAAAACATTTGAAAAAGTTACACGCGTAAATAAACTATAAGAATAAATATTGCAAATTTGTAAACATTTGCATAATAAAAGGTATATGTATTTATATAATACATAAGCGATTATAAATACACACACACACACATATATATATATATACATAATTTATAATGTATAAAAGTATATGTACTATATATATAACATATAAATGTATAATTGAGTTGTAAAGTTATTTGCCTTATATTTGATGATTGTTTTAAATGGCGGCAAATCGCCTGAAAAGATAAATGACACCAACTTTGATAATATTGAAAAATTTTTAATAATTTGATAAAGTGCTGGATAGCATAATATTTATAAAGGTTCTAAAGAGGTCCTGTACTTGAGAGCGCAGGATGTCGGTTTAAACCCAGCGCTGAGTTTTATAAAAATGCATTTTTAACTCTCACCTGTCCTCTTTAGTGTAAAATATTGTCAAATATTATGTAACCATCTAATTAGATGAAATAAGGAAAGGATGATATTTTAACAAAAATATAAAAATAATGGATTTGTGATTACGCTGAAGGATGATGGTGAAATGAGATGATTTTATGAGTGATTTATGTATGAAGTTGATGAAAAAAATAAAAATAATGGAAATGTAAAAGTGTAAAATTAAAGCACATGATTTGTGTGCGTATTATTTATATAATTGTATAATTGAGTTGTAACGTTATTTGACTTATATTTGATGATTGTTTTTTAATAGCGTAACTATACATGTTATCAGTAAAAGAGATAACCATGGGTATCTCTAGTAAGCGTGATATTATAAATAGTTTTATATTATAATTGCTGAGTTCATTTAACTACTTTTAAATACTAACTACAAGATTAGTTATTGCTTGCCGTCCAACATGCACTAACCACTTATTTAATATTTTTGCCAACTTGTGTGAATTTTTAATTTTAAGAGATTCAGGAAGTATGTTATGAATTTTGGGGCCTATGTACTTAAAGAGATCTCTGCCCAAATGTGGTAGTCATTTTTGGAACTTGTAGATGGTCGTTACCAACTGCTCTAGTATGGTGGCTATGTTGAACCTTATCATGCATATTAAAATTTTTACTAGTATATAATATTACAGTTTTAACTTATAATTGCCTAATATCTAATATATTAAATTCTGCATATAGTTTATCAGAGGGATATATATATATAAGGCAGTTTCATAATCGTTTTAATGACAGTTCTTTGTGCTACTTCTAATGGTTTAAGATTGGTTTTGACACAATTTCCCTACCCCACTATACCATAGCTAAGAATAGACTGGCACAGGGCGTAGTAGACTGATTTTATAGTACGAAGGTCTAGAATATTCCTAAGGTTTTTAAAGATATATATTAACTTTCTCGCTTTTTCCGATAACATATCAATTTGTGGTGACCAGTTCATCTTATTAACAATTACTACATCAAGGTACTTCATTTCGTTAACCTCCTCCAACGGTTGCACGTTGTTTGAAGACGCTCTTAATATATCATTTAATTAGATCTTACATCTCATTAAATTGCATCGAGCGAGCATCTGTCAATTGGCATGGAGACTATTACAAAACACACTAGTTGTGGTTTAATCTTTATATTTCTTTTAGATTTTTATTATTATTATCTATTTCATAGTGTAACGAGTCCGTACCTACTATTTAGATATTACGCGTGTAAAATGGTCTGTAATTTCGTTACACGTTCTGCACACTATTATTATCTATTTCTGAATATATTAATTTCATAAATAAGTGTTAGTATGAGTTTGCAACTAGTATAACGAAATACTCGGACCTATATTCGTTACATACAACTTTATAAGAACTTTTCATCTTAGACTATGTATTACCACATAAGGGTATTCTGGAAACCTAGAAACCGTAATTTATTAAAAACGTAACCAACAGCAGGCACTACATTTCATATTTACAATAAATTAAATTTAGTAAAAATGGTGCCTGTATTGGAACGAAGAAAACAAAAGCCGATTTTATTTAAATAAAACGTTTGTCTGAAATAAAGGGTTCTGCCAATTGTCGACCACAATTATCCTGTTGTCAACCATCAATACGCCTATTGTCGGCAGTGAAATTTCACACAGAAAATGGAAGGCAGAGTCTACTTCAAAATCAAAAAGGAATTTGCGGTCAAATTATTATTTGAAATAACCAACACTATTTGAGTATCATTTATATTTATTTTTTTGGCCACGATGAGGGATTAATCGAATTACAAAATTATTAAATAAGAAAATATTATCAAAATAACATCCACAAACATAAACAAACATACAATAACATATACAAGGTGATTGAATCCTAACATTGCTAGCATAACATGAAATTACATAAAACACCTTCTCAAGCAATTTCTTCTTACTTTATGTATAAATAACTTTTTTCTTCATGTATTTTTTTTCATTTTCTTTATTTTTCGCTCGATGTGTTTTCCTTTTTTCTATTTCTTGGCCTTTTTATCTTTTTCCTCTTCCTTCCACTGGTAATGAAGACTTTGCTTCAGAAGAGGTAGCGCTTGGTAATTTCGTAGCTTTTTTTTAAATTTAGTATCAAGATTTAGTTCTGGAAATTTAAGATGTTTTTGAAATGGGTCGTTCGTTTGAACCGACGCAAGTAGAACTTTGATCAACCTGCACTGATGACTGATGGAAGCTCTCCAGTGGCTTATTTTCTTTCCTAGAATTGCATATAAAGATCTACGATGTAATGATCGCCGTCTTTTGGGCTACCATAACCGTTTGCACTGCAGATGCATTGCTAACAACGGTTAATTCATTATTTGAAGAAATTTCCAAAATCAAATCAAAATCCTGGTTGTCATCATTTATCTGAACATTAGCAAGCCGTTGAGCTTTTTCAGATCTTGCATAGGTGCATTTGGTGCTGGTGTCGTTGATGAAACTGTTGTATTTAGGTATTGTTGTAGTGAAAATCCGGCCTTTGTAAACTCAAATTTCATTTCTTGCTAATTTAAAATGGGCTATCGTGTTCCATCCATCACTGTTTTCATAGCAAAATCCAATAGCCTAAAGAAATTGTTGGACGAAAATGCTCTACCGCAACCAGTTCCCTACCATTGTATTTTCATAGAAAAATCCAACGGCCGCGAACTGGCTTGTTACGGCCAAAATATTAACATCTAATTTCATACAGATTAATTACCTGTGAAAGAGTTCCCCGCTAATATTTTTTAGGAAAAACAAAGGGTACCTACCCCTTGTTGTTCCCACACGGTAAATCCCTCAAAGGAATCCCGCGATAGTCAATACTTTGAGATGACGTCACGGGGAAGCCCTTTTACGAAAAAGTATAATAAAAAAATGCCAAATTCTCATAAGTAGGTAGTTCGTTTGTTTAGGCGTCAATGGGGATTTTTAAACAGGTGTTCATTTGAAACGAAATAAAGAAGTTTCATACATCCATTATCGTATGAAGAAATGATTATATATTTAATGTTTTAACTAAAGATAGAGTGTATGTAGTAAGTACGCTTATAGAAACTATGTTATTTTTATAGAATAATTATAATAACTTAAAATATTGGCGTATAATGGCTTGAGAACTTACAGGAATCCTAGAATAAATAGGTTTTTAACTTTTATTTAGGACATTATATAAAAAATGTATTTCTATAATGTAACATGCAATACTGAAATGTTTAAGCTAGATATTAGGTTGATACATCTTAGAGGAAAATAATTGATGTTTAATACTAAAATAATTATTAAAAATATTGAAAATTATATAGGTAGCTTAAGGTAAAGTCCCTTAAGCGCGGGGATTAAAAGGCGAAGTGTCGTGGCACACTGTGTGCAATTCTTTATTTTCCATAATCCATAGTCCATAATAAAGAAGTTTATATTCGAATTGCGAGTTTAAATTGACTACGTAGCGAGCTTCATCTTAACCTGAGGGCCGAGTTTATAGGCTTGTGTCTACAGATCTCTGTGTCATCGGAGATCGGGCGGCAGTACGAAGGGCTCTTCGTGTATCTGTCGTCTTCACCATCACAGTCCGAGTGGCCAAAGAGTCAGAAGAAACATTTGACCCACTTCGAGCAGGATCCGGTATCAACGATTGAGGAAATAACAGGCTAGTTCCCGACCACCCGTAAGTATAGGTAGAAATTGTTGGACGAAAATGGGCTACGTAGCCCCTTCTCAACCATTGCGTTTCCATAGAAAAATTCCAACGGCCGAGAACTAGTCAGTTCTGGACCACCCAAAATTATTCGTGCTCAAAAGTGCTTTTTCATATGAGCGCTATACATTTTACTGGCCGGCAACTGGCTGTAATATTTATAATAATCGTCTTAATGAACGAGAAGGTAATACACGATTAACGATAAATCCCATTGTATAAAAAGAGAGAGCAAATTAGTTTTGGCACAACCCAATAGTCGACCACCCGGCCGACAAGAGGACAGCGTTCTTTGAATTTATATGTTTTAAGCTTTATAAGGCATGTTAAACATGTTTATAAATAAAAAATACTAACATGCAACGCATAAGTAAGATACAAACAAAAACAAACACCATTTAAAAAGTCATCCGCCATATTTTTTTTACAATTTTTGCTTCGTTAGAACCACGTGTTCTCAGCGCCAATTTCGATCGCTCGCTATTTCAATATTCGTCATTCTCATGACATGAAAGAAAAGGACAGACTATCTTTTAACTTCTTTTTTTTTAAATTTGCTTGAGTAGTATATCTCTTATTATTCGAGTAAAACTGCCAAAGTGGTCGATATATAGGGGGTGGCCGGTGTCACCCTATCATGTTCTAGATTTCTGCCTGGATGGCCGAATTAGGTCATGCCCACACGTATAGGAAGTTATTGAAATGTATTTGATTTTAAAATTTGAATTAAAATGGAAACGTAATATATTTGTGAATTGGAGTGCATTAGTTTGTTCTGTTGGGAAGCATGCTTTTGGGTTATGTTAATGGAAGAATGTTTAATATTTAAATAGATTCGATTATGGTTTAATTGTCACCAAATTGAACGGCGAATCATTATATGCCGCCATAGTTTGAAGTACGAGACGAATTTGAATTTACACCCCCATTGTTGATTAACTGCTGTGCAATTTTTATGGCGAGATTTATGATGTTTGATACTGTTTAATTATAATGATTTTCTTTTTCGCATTTAATACCGAGTTTTACCAACAATTGCCAAAAACTGTTGTTTCTCATTTATTTTGTTTAACAATTAATTAGTTTGGAAATAGATTTAACTTGGGCATTTTATATAATAGAATACCAATTATTTGGATACTCGAACTGGTGAAATATCGACAATTAGGTTATTCTGGTTAACATGTTCCGATAGTTTGTGTGTCTTAAAAAGTAAAAAGTAAATAGTAAGAATATGTTTAAAATTAAACACCAGTAATTAGCTTAATATTAATGATTTGAATACCTAGAGCTTGGGTGTTTCAACAACAAGATTTGTTGTTTTTTTTTCAATTTTTAGAATACTTGCAGTTTATTTGGTAGAATATTATTTTATAATTATTATTATACAATAGTAAGATACTATTTGGTTGAATATTTTCGAATACCAACATTTAGTTTTATTTGGAATAGTATGATACCAACTTTGAGTATTTTTATGTAATAAAATAGCGTGCAGTAATTGCCATGAATAGTAAAATACCGATACATTGAATATTTTGGATAATTAACATCTACCTTTCGATGGACATTAGCAATGAAATATTTTGTTCGGGATGTTATGATAGTTTCGAATTTGCCTAGTTCGTCAAATATTCCCAAAATGATATATATACTATGTTTAAAAAATCTTTAAAACTACCCTTTAGTCGTCGAACATTTAGTAGAATTTAACGCAACTTATCGTTTAAGATACCATAGAAAAAAAATAGTCGAAATAGTTTTTTTATTGCCTATAGGCAATAAAAAATAATTATGTATATTTTTTAATTCAAATATCATAAAAGTTAGATAGGATTAGAAATTGGGTTATTGTACAAAATATCAGGTCATTGGCGAAAATACAGCAAACTGTGATTTAAAAAAATGTAAACTACATAGAGGTATACTGATCTAAATTACTTGCAAATGACTCATAGTAGCTACTAAATATATATACGGGTCACCGCACCAAACACATCCTATAAATAAAATTTGAAGTAAATCGGAATAGCTGGTTTTGTGTAATCGTGGTCAAAAAATGCTTCCACACATTTGTACTAGTCGTGCGCGTATAAGGCGACACCGTTGAAATCACGCTATTGAGCTAGCGCAACGAATAGCTGTGTTACTGAAGCTGGTTCATAGCGGTGACGAAATCGCGTTCATTCGCAGGCATAGATAGCTGCAGAGTCGCGTTAGACGAAGTCGGAAGCGACTTTGGAGTGAAGCGGAGGCTTCTTCTTTGACACGGAAATCTCGTTACAAGTGACCCTATGACAATATAGCACGAAGAAGTGTTAAGCTACAAAACACGCGGTTATTCTGTAGCCGTTTAAGTATTAGGTTATTTTGAAATCGCGTTTAAGGTAACCTCAGTTATATGATCATCGCGTTAACGTCCACTCTAAATCGTACATACTAACGTACTTAGAAACTTACTCAAAACTTACGCAATACTAAAACACGAATTTACGGTGAAATATCAATGTTGATATTATTCTCGATCATATTAATTAAATGCTTACGTAGAAAGTAAACGGATTTTATAGCTTGTATGTTGTGATTCAAAGAAACGCCTTAAATCATAATTTATGTCGATTCTTTGAATTACAAATCCTTACTTTTTAAGCATATAATTAATAAGATGAGAAATAATATCAACATTGATATTTCAAAGTAAATTTGTGTTTTAGTGTTGCGTCAGTTTTTAGTAAATTTCGAAGATAAGTACGTTAGTATGGACGAATTAGCAGCGGGCGTTAACGCGATGATGACCATAGTTAAACACAATCAAAGACACATAATTCCATAGCATACAGTCAAAATGTTTGACGGAACCTATCTACGCAATCCATATTGCGCTAACCGCCGCAAGTATAGATTAAAATAAAAGTTCACAGTTTTTTGCGATGTTTCACTGGGCCGTCTTATCAGTAGGTTAAAATTACAAGTTAAACAATAAATTATCGCCAAGTATTATTACAAAGGCTAATTATTTACCGACAAAAAATATATTTGAACATCTGTGACGTTTTATTATTATAGTTGTTACTACGTAACACTGGTAATTATGTTACTAAAAAATAAATTTAACAAAATAATCATATTTTTTTTAATTGATTTGTATTTTATTATTCATGTACCTACATATATCAAAAAAGACAGAAAAATTGTCACTTAACTATAAATATTCATTACATCAGTAAGTATAGAATTTAATGGAATTATATTCATCACAGCACAGGGCATTGATATTTTTAAGTAGACACATGCTTGGATCCTAGCATACGCACTGACAGAGGTACCTTACACAAGTTTACCCTAGAACAGATGTTTATACTCGGCGAATCCTAGTGTGCTGAGTTTAAGTATCACGCGTATAATTTCTACGCTGGTTTAGCATTCATTTTTTTTTTTTTGTAGTATTGTATTGAAATAAGTTATTTATAAGTTGTTATAAATAAAAAAATATGGATAGGTTAAACAAAACGGTAGGGGTAGTGTTAGTGTTACGGCAGAGTTAAGAGCAAAAGTAGGATATATTATTATAGAAGAATGTTTGATACGAACAAAACCTAACACCAGCTTATGAACTTGGGCTTCTCCAGAGCCACAAATGGGGTATAACGAAATCATGAGGCCTTTGTATCGGTAGAAAATCTGGACCCGTTTAATATTTTAGGACTAAACAACTTGTATGCTGTGAATGAATAATAAAAACATTCCTTCAATTTGTTTGAAACTTCAAAACGCATATCGCAGATCGAGGGGTGAACCTTTAAAAACGTTATTTTTTCGAACATTGTCGTCGGTCGAATAATTTAAACGAGTGAAATGGGTAACATCGTATCAAAACTGTGGTCCAATCCAACAGATTTTTTTATTATTTAGATGAAAACAAAATAGAGTCGTCTTTCAAAATAGTCCAATCTTAAAAATTCTATGGTCCAATCCAACAAATCTTTTTTTTATGTAAAAGAAACCAAACTAGTTCTATTTAAAAACAAAAACATTTACATGAGTATTTCATTCGTGTACCGATTGTCCGTAATCGATAAATACGAGTTATAAACCGAGTTTATAATAAAAAATATAAATCTGAAAAAAACGTAAAACCTAAAAATTAAGAGTCGGTCGTCCACTCGTGGTAAAAAAAATCGTCCATAAATGGTTACTTTGCCCTTTCGCAAGCGCGTTCCTTTGAAATGATCCGATAAGTTTTTTTTTTTATTACTAGGTAAGTACTTTAAACATTTTATTTTATTTTTTTTTTTTATTTATAGCTAAACAAACACATATTATTGAAAGTACTTATTGTTTGAAACGTGTGTGTATTATTGATATGTATGAAATTTCTTTGACAATCATCTACGAAGCTATCAAGCTAGGAGATAGATGATTCTCCGAAGCGAAGAGATTAAATAGTCTGGTGAATACGATATTAATTTCATGCACTTCTATGAACAATTGCAACGCATTTGCCATCACGATTCCTTACTAGGATGTAATTTAAGCTGTTTGAAGCTCGTGGGTGAGCACCAGAATGTTTTTATGTTTTATGTTTTTATGTTTTTACGTTTACTTTATGTTCCTGTACATACGAATTATTTTTATCTATAAAGTTTATAAATAGTTTGTCCCAGGACGATTAAGCATCCTTGACAAGGGATGAAAAGGTGGTGTCAAACATGCATGGTCCTATTATCAGGTTTACTTTTAAATGCATGGTTGAATTAGAATTAGTTTTTATTTTTATGGCTAATTTTAATAATAAACTTCTTCTTTATCAAGTATAAGTAAGAAATAGCGATGTTTAAAACGGTACTGCCGTGCGGCTAACAGCATAAAATAAAATAATACGTATATCTTTCATTTTGTCAAATATATCATAATGTCAAATATAATTAATATACTTTTACTTGCAATTAAATTAATATTGTTAAATACTTTTCAATTCAATCAATTTATTTTTGGCATTGTATATAGCAGATTTTACAAACATATTATGTTAATTCTATGTATTTAATTCTTATACTTTTACTTTTTACGAAATAAACAAACTAAATAAAAGATTTAAATTTGAAAAACATAAATGTGCTAAAAATAAGTCTAGAATCTCATTTTTAAATTTTTTTTTTTTTTATTTGAGATATCTATAGTGTACTTTAAGTCTATTAAAAAAAAACTACTAAAAATAAACTAAATACATAATGATATTGTATAAATACCTATAACTTAATTATAATACGTAATACTTTTTATTTATTCATTTTTAAAAATACCTACCGCTTATATAAAATTAATAAAGATACAAAAAAGTTGTTATTGTGACAATAATTGTATTTGAAAATTAATAAATAAATAGAAAAAATAACCAATTTTTAGATAATAGGATTACGTTAGTAAATAAAAAAATGTTTTTAATTTGTTATTAAAATATTATATTATAGATACAAGCGAAATCATGATTGTTTTAAAATTCCCCTTATTCCAGGCATTCCAGGACGCACTCCAGGAATACGTACAGTAAGATTTTGCGCCGTGAAATTATTTATTTTTACCGTTATTCTAGTAAATAAAAGTAAAACAAAAAAACTTTTCATAGCGACCGAGTTCAAGATATCAAGATAGAAGATAATATAAGAAGATAAAGTTCAAGATAAGAAACACGATAATCTAAAAAAAGTTTAAAAAATGTGGTATTTTCTAGTAAAAACGGTGCATGGAAAATAGGTCTATTTGCACGAAATTCAAATGTTTACGATTTCTTTCTAATATATAGCTACGCAATTTTAAAAAAAACTTTCGAAAATCTTAATTTTCAATTTATTTCTGCTTTGCACTAGAAGCTATATGAAATTAACTGAAAAATTCACCGTCATATAAAAATAAAAAAATAGTCAAAATCGCACATGCGACTACAGAACCATAAGTATAAAAACAAAAAACACATCGAAAGGAAGGATTAAAGATAGTAAGTTTCTAACTAAAATTAATTCTCTTACAAATTAATTCACTTACCTCTATATTAAATATATATTTTGTTTTATACCTAACCTAACCTAACCTATGAAATTTAATGTTTAGTAACAGTTGAAAAAAAACACAATTTGTATTTATTTTTTGATACAATTGTCGGTTTTAATTTTTTCATGTAAAAATGAGACTTGACATTCATAGAAGTATAAGATGGCATTAATAATCATTATTGCTTGACATTACTATGTTAACATTGACATACTATTGAAAAAGGACCATTTAAAATCACACAAAATTCACGGCTCGAAACTCGTTTCTGGCAATCAGCTGTCAGTAGTACGAACGTTTTACGTTATTTAATTGAATGTATTTGTAAGACATTTTATAGATACATTTTACCTTTCTGCACTCCTTCTCCATAGAAACTTTAACTATGCTAAATCTCACACTCCTCCGTGCGTGCGATATGCTTAAAAAGGGGTACAAAATGTTGTCTTCGCGTATTAATACGAGACAACATAAATATTGATGAATAAATAAACATTTTTTCTTAACAATACAAAGTCACCTTACTTTTTGAACACACCTCGTATATAGATAAGTGTCTTTCTCGCCTTCGCGGCATTTATACATTTCGATATTTCCTGGTTTTTTTTGTCTCGTTCTCATTAATATATAATTTTATAAATTTTGTAGGAAAAGTCGAATTAGCGTTGACTAAGAATATAAATATTAACTAAAAGAGATTTTTGATGGCGTATCTAAGCTTGAGGCCATAAATTTATATAATATTAGACAATTTATGTTTGGCGTAGTAAATCTACCTAGGTTAACTAGAAATATTAAGGAATGGCATTTGCAAATTAGTAGCAGCCTATTTCTAAAAATAATAAAATAAGACTTTTATTCAACAAATTAAAAAAATGTACAACTTTAATATTTTAAAAGTATCTTAATTTTTAGTGTTTTTTTTTTCGTTAAGTAAGATACCGTGAGCGTACCGAAGACACTAGCTATGTTAACACGCATCACCTCTAAACTGCAAATCCTTACAGTTTTTTTACTAAGAATTTTTAATATTTTGCAGTGCATTTGTGACTACAACAGCATAGCAGAACGAAGAATGGACCAAGTGGTTTGCCAAGTTTATCAGGAACTCTTTACGCATCGGGTGACCACGCACCTATGGTCTTACAGCGAATGCAACACGTTATAATTTGTTAACCGGTCCCTTGTATTACGTGTCGCTTGGAAGAGGCGCGGGGCCGGAATAAAAATATTGTTTTATTTTTGCATTTATATTTTACTTCTTTAAACGAAATTGTGCTTGTAATAAATTCAATACATAGAGACTAAAATATTTTTCTTGCAAATGGACAAATTAAATCATACATAACAGGTTTTATATTATATGGCACGGCGTCCTTAGCGTGGGAACTGAATTTACGCTTCACAGGTTTAGCATAATAACCCACTCATACTCGTAGCTGTCTGTATTCAGACAAGCTCAAATACTAATTCTCGACAATACTCAACATGTGAAGAGGGGTTTCCTTTCAAAACGTGGTCATTTAGAAGATGTTTGTATGTATCAGAATGTTATTTCATAATTCAATTTTTGACTTTCAAAGCTTTCATTTCGATATGTCAGAATCCACTATCCGACGCCCTTGTTAGAATCTGCCTTACCGTAGATTTTTTTTATATAAATATACTAATTCTACGGCACAATTACATCAGTTTAACGACACATCCATGGTTGCTTCTGATTCCAAATTAGAAACTGTAATTAAAATTTTGAACGAGAAATTTTAATGACTAGTAAAATAGTTTTATGATCTTGAATCTGGAATCTGTCTTTAGATTTATGTAGTATTAACTTTTTTTCTCTTCGTATGTTAATGTAAACTACTATGTGAATCTGTAGACTTTTTTTAAAATTACATAAATAAGTAAATGATAATTTTAGTATGGCAATGTATGTAAATATGTGACCTCAAAATATACTTCCAGTAAACATGACCGGTAATGATCTTTGGGTCATTATATTGGTTTGTAAAGTGGGCAGAAAAAATAATATTTTAGGTAATAAAATAAAGACGCTATAAACAGGACGAATCGCTTAGCAGTGAGCCGGGTATTAACAAGTATTAAATTCTATAAATAGTATTAAATTCTGTCTTGAACCTTTTAAATGGTAATCAACCTTAAATAACATAAACTCCAATTACTTAATATTTACTTATTATAAGTAATAATGTTTTTTGCGTTTCAAATTGAAAGACAGCACTTAGGCACTTAGCGTCCAGAATCCAGCCTACCAACCTTCGCGTTGGTCGTTCGAAATGCGACTAATGATTTTCTAATCGTGTAGATCAGACGTAGACAACTGCAACTAAATCTAACCATACGGGTTCATGTTTTAACCATTTTAGCCCGGAACATTAAGAAAAGAGGACGCCAATTGTTTTGTATGGGTTTGACAAAGTAAAAAGCGGACACTCCCTTTGAATTAATAATGTCTGTAAATTTAAAACTAATCCGTCGCATTCCCACGTCATTCTACGAACTTAATTCAGGACCAAACTATTCATTAATTTTTCGTTTAGGCTTGATATCGAACGTTATTTCTAATTGCGATAAAAAACTCTCTATTTTTCAATTTTTTACGCACAGTAGATTTACTTGGATTTTTGCCACTGACAACGCTAGACACTCACTCCTCCGCGTCGTTCATCTACATACAGTAGGGTGCTGGAAATAATACCGTCATAATAAATGGAAACATTCAATAAATAGTGTGACCTGAAATTGCGTAAAACCTAACCTGTCCCCGTTTTCGTGTGTATGTAGATTTTGCAGAAGTTTCACTTCTTTAGTGTGTAGTGTAGATACACGCTCTCCGATTTATCAAGTCTATAAAGTAATCCAGTAAAACTAAGGGTTTTCATGATTAAAAGCGTTTTTATTGAATCGAAAGTATATCTAATCACAATACTAATTTCTCACATGTTCGCATTAGGTAAAAATACAATAAGCTATTTTTTGTTTTAAATATTAAAGACAGTGTTCAACATCTGGTATAAGAAAATCTTACTACAAAATTTGTTGCATAAACAACCCATAAGTAATGTGATTATTTAATCACATAACTTATGATTATTTTCTGTGCATGTGCGGTGCGGTGGTACACGCCGCGACACCCGTGGAAAACTCCCTCGAATTGTCTCTAAATTGCTTTGGGACGCACTTAAGGACACAAGTTTGCCATTCACAGAAGAGCCCTTTTCGGCCAGTGCGCTTTGTATCCATTACCGTTGCCAACATCCTCTCCTCCGTAAAAGAGTCGCGGTTTTACCAATCAAGCTAATTAATTGGCAACGTTTGTTTCTTTATCTATGACCTGTTTTCACTCTCTCTGTTTAGGTTACTATGGTCCGGCAATCCGATGCAAGCCTAGGGTCGTACTCTATTGTCTATTTGCAATGCGCGAACCCCTTTTTTTGTGTGTGTTCCGTTTCTTTATGGCGGTCGTCCGTGCGTTCCTCTGTCCTTCCTAATTTCTAATTTACGCCGTATGACACATAACGAAATTGACTTGCCATGTATCCACTTTCGTTTATATTTGGTCTGTATATCGTGCGCTTGATCGGTTGCTACTGCCGCGGAGTCTGATTCCCATAATAAATCCTTCGTGTATCGACGATTCATCATGGCGTTTGAGTTTTCAGGAAACTCCAGCGCGTTCCGAATTTTTGCGCCTAAACCATACACCGTCGGCGGACCTTTTCTGACATTTTCGCGCCATAAAATGCGCTGAGCGTTTCGATCTTGGAGACAGTTTCTCACATGCCGATACATCTCGACGTACAATGACTTCAAAATCTGGCTGCGATCAAGACTGCGAGAAGATCATAGCTATTGCCTGACTTCCACAAAACGCCTGTTTCCTACGCGTTGCGTGGTACTTTCAAATAATTGCATCGAGTTTATACTTCGCATTGATGCTATTTCCATGTTTTCCGAAGCAACATTATTTTCATCGTCGATTCGCTCTCTAACGCGATACGTTTGTTCGCTACTTGATGGCATCACATTATTTCCTGCGTGTCCGTGCATAACAAAACCTAGCAGTGTCCTAGTTGATGCTACCGGTTGGCCTAGTTTGCCCTTTCGTATGCCTCTAGACACAATCAGGTGCCAGTGATCTTGGCCTAATACCACTTCGACGGGTCGATCTAAATGCGCTATCGGTATACCCTTTAGATGCGCCTATTCCGGTTTTAGTCCAACGGCCGTTATGTTTACATTTCGACATGT
Source organism: Neomicropteryx cornuta (assembly GCA_020383195.1). Taxonomy (NCBI): domain Eukaryota; kingdom Metazoa; phylum Arthropoda; class Insecta; order Lepidoptera; family Micropterigidae; genus Neomicropteryx; species Neomicropteryx cornuta. The sequence goes on from JAHKQU010000018.1 coordinate 43,286,178, forward strand.
TCGTGCACCTTCTATGTTGAAGCTTACGTCCTTCTCTGTCCCTCTCAACCTGAAAATCGACCTTTTCGCTGTCTTGATCAGTTTCTTGCATCCCACTCAGTCCTTGCACATTTAGAATGATTTTGGGGCCAGTTAATCCGATTTGCTTCGCGATGTCTCGATTTATAAGGGAGGTAGTGCTTCCCTCGTCCATTAAAGCGTTTACGGTAAGTGTCTGCTTTGGACCTGTGATTTCAATCGGAATTATTTTTAATAATACTTTTTTATGGCCGTTAGTACACAGGTTGGCTGAAAACACATTTTCAGTCTTAGTTTCGTTTGCATCAGCGGGCGGCTGCTCGTGGGGCGGCGTTTTATGACGGTCGTCCTTTAAGTCCGAATGCAACAAAGGATTATGACGCTTTGTGCAATCTTCTTTGCCACAGTTTTTTCGTTTTTTACAACTTGCTTTACTTTGATTATTATGGAGGCATAAAAAAAAACTTTCTTAAACTTTTCAGAAACGCTTAAAAATAGATTTATTAAAGAATAATATAGTAAATTAATTAGTCAAATCTCAGCGATGAGCTGATGTATATAGCATCTTTTGATTAATATAGAATGTATAAAATGTATTTAATAAGCAGATAATTATTGTTTCATGTTAATGAAGCAATCAACTATCCAAGTTTAAAGATTTTACGTGTATTCGTATTTGCATTTTTTACTGACTTTCTAGATGACGGGTTAATCTTCTTTTCACATCATATTCTAAATTGGAAAGCGATTTAAATGTACCTTTCTGTTAGTCAACCATCTCAAACGATTATTTTAACTTAATTATTTTATCGTAATTAACGGTGTTATTCCGTAAAACTAAATCGATTCTGTTTCAAAAGATGAAATCGGAAACAGAACACATTGGCGGTATTTCCATAGAAGCAGCGTTTGCTTAGATTATTAGGTACCTCAAAAAAAATGGCGGTTAGGGCAGCCTTCCACCGATACGGCTTGCCTCCTGTACAAATTATGAGCACGCCACTGATTAAAACGAATGTTTTTCTATGAGTAAAGTATTATTCTGAATTATAAACATGATTTGGGAATTAAATAACACCGGAGGAGTCATTATGAGAATCTTTTTCTATTATTTTTTAATATCCGAATCCGGTCACCTAAATTCATTTCGTCCATCTTTAGATTGACGTCTGTATCATGTTCATGTGTATTTCTGTGTGCGCTTAAACGCAGCCACGAAATCACTCTAAATGTGTGATTTAGGTAATATTCCATCGCAAGAGGCTAGATGAAAATAAATTCATTTTAAAATCAGGGGGCTGAGCAGTGCACTAATATGTTGGAGAGTGGAAAACGGCACCGTCTCAGCATTGCTAAATAAATATATATATATATATATATATATATATATATATATATATATATATATATATATATATATATATTGATTGTTTTTTAATAGCGACAAATCGCCTGAAAAGATAAATGACAATATTGAAAAATTTTGAAAAAGTTTTAAATTATTTGTTAAAGTGCTGGATAGCATAATATTTATAAAGGTTCTAAAGAGGTCCTGTACTTGAGAATGCAGGATGTCGGTTTAAACCCAGCGCTGAGTTTTATAAAAATGCATTTTTAACTCTCACCTGTCCTCTTTAGTGTAAAATATTGTCAAATATTATGTAACTATCTAATTAGATGAAATAAGGAAAGGATGATATTTTAACAAAAAATATTCAATTATACAATTATATAAATAATACGCACACTAATCATGTGCTTTAATTTTACACTTTTACATATCCATTATTTTTATTTTCATCAACTTCATACATAAATCACTCATAAAATCATCTCATTTCACCACCATCCTTCATCGTAATCACAAATCCATTATTTTTATATTTTTTGTTAAAATATCATCCTTTCCTTATTTCATCTAATTAGATAGTTACATAATATTTGACAATATTTTACACTAAAGAGGACAGGTGAGAGTTAAAAATGCATTTTTATAAAACTCAGCGCTGGGTTTAAACCGACATCCTGCATTCTCAAGTACAGGACCTCTTTAGAACCTTTATAAATATTATGCTATCCAGCACTTTAACAAATAATTTAAAACTTTTTCAAAATTTTTCAATATTGTCAAAGATTGTGTCATTTATCTTTTCAGGCGATTTGCCGCTATTAAAAAACAATCATCAAATATAAGTCAAATAACTTTACAATTCAATTATACAATTATATATATATATATATATAGATTTGATGAATTTTATTTTTAAGCTTTCGCCATTCGGCGTCTTCAGAAAATATATGAAAGATGACGTTTAAAATGCAACCTTCATAAATTCGAAAATCGCATTTTCAACTAAAAGATAAATATATCCAGCCACTACAATTATTATATAATTGCAATTTTGCTAGATAAATCAATCAGTATTATGAAATGAAACTAATTTCTTAAAAGAATATATTAAGCATCATGCATTAAATGCTGTTAAGTTAGTTTAATTTTGTCTATTTAGACCTACAGACCTGCAAGTGCCCAAAACCCTAATATGAGAGAGTTCCCATGTCTTTAAATCAATTTCGCGGGCATCCGTGGGCAATGATTTCAAAACTTTTACATTAAAGCAAGCATCGAAATCCCTGCCGTGAGTTCTCGCGTGAATTGGAACGGGTAAAGCGGAAAGTAATTTGGTACAGGATAATCTATGATTATTAATTCTAATGTTTAATGGCGTCGTAGTCTCACCAACATAAAACGCATCACAAAACTTGCATAGAAGCTGATATACAACGTTTCTGGTGGTGCACGTTATGTTTGTGGTAATTTTATATGTATTTTTATTGTTTGCGCTTGAAAATTTATCGTCTCCTACAATAATTTTGCATGTTTTACAACGAGGTCTTTTACATGGTTCGACCCCGTTTTTTGGAAATATGTTATTACCAAACGTTTTATTTTTATTTAAAATATTACGTAAACGTCTGGTAATGTAATAGTAAACCTCGTCTACTTTTTCCATCTACAATACATATACATCTACAATATATATAAACTTTGATTTAATTCGATAATCTCAAAAAAATATGTTCCAACTTAAATAGAATCCACCAAATATCATACGTTTGTGTAGGCCAATAAATAAAAATAATTCGATTAGAACTGCAATCAATGAACCTGTTGGTTCCAAAGTAGTTATGCACTAGGTTCGTGATCCTGCTAAAAATAATTTATATATTTTTTTCTTATTGATCTAAGTAGATATACCCATTTTTGTCGATATCCCGTACTAAAGAAACATAGGTGAAAGTTAAGAATGAAATTCTTAACAAAAGCTAGGTTTTAAAAAACCAAAATTCTGCGATCTTAAGTCCGGGAACTCTCTAGAACCTTTATTATCTCGCAATCTGGCTTCATATTGTAAGCTTGCGGATTGGAATAGCAAATCCATACGTATGTGTATATGAGGCCTATAATTTTGATTTATGCTAAAATGTACCTTACGTACTTCAGAAGGTACAGTTTTACAACAAAATCCATGTCAATAAGGTCATATTTCCCTTAAAAAATAATTATTGACAATCATGGGTATTTGTCAAACTGGACTTTTTGGAAAAAGTCGCGACGTCACGTTAAAGAATAAAAAACAAATCATACGTTTGAGCATTAAAAAGGCAGGCAAAAAATCAAAGAGGCAAAAATAAATACATTTAGGTTAAATACAATAGTTTATGTTAATTAATCAAAAGAGGATTTTAAAAATATTACGCAGATATATATTTGATAATAAAGAAATGTTCTTATCTCATACCAAACGATTTTGGTTTGATTACTCTTTATTTAAACCTGCATTTTTTTTTAAATTTGCGCAGGTTAGTTTATACATATAGATTGTTTTCCGCCATGTGTATTATGAGTAAAAAATGCCTGAAAGAAGTGATCTTTATTACAAGATCTTTTTATTTTATTTTAGATTTTTTAAAAATCAGCCACATCTCTGGACTAGTGGCATATCTAGTCACATCCCCCGACTACGATAAATACAATATACTTGAAGAATATTAATATACCGTATGCGATAAAATTCATACATACAATAGTATATTATGATTCTTCTTATTATTAACATTGTTTATTGTCTAAATTGGTTTATTGGTTAACAGGTACGTATTTTTTTCTGACCTCTCTTAAAACAGTTTTTTAATCTAGTTAGAGTGGCCATGTTACTCCAAAAGCAACAATATGGTATTTAATTTGTCCTTATAATATTTTGTTTCTATTTTATTACATCATTTATTGTTGTGACACCTTTTGTGCCGTTATTATAATAAACGAATTAATTAAAATAACAATGTCACTTATTAGGTTATTATCAAATAATATACAAAATAACGAGGGTCGAGTAATTGGGAGAAAATTATGTAGATATTGTCAGGAAATGTGCTTGCATTAGAGACCTTATCTGTTCTATGTATTTAATAATATTTAGGTTATCTCACGCAATCATTTTAATAATATTATTCGGCCGTAAACGTTTTCGTAGAGCTTACCTTTAGTTATTATGCTACAAATTGGGGTTTTTTTTTATTATCGTAAGACTGTGGCGATCGGAAATGGTACAAACTCAAATCAACAATGCACTTTCGCCAGTGCGCTTCGTCACGAACGAAGGGTCGCCATTATTTCGCGATCGCAACCCATGATGCGGTCACTTGCACTCCAGGCCTTAGGGTCTTCAAAGAGCACAGTTCGAACAGGCATACAGTTAATGAGCTGGATGCCTGAAATGTTTTATGTAACGTAATATGTGCATGAAACTAACGAAAACCGTATAAAAATATATATACTTTAAAGAGAAATTAAAAGCAAATAATTACAATATAAAAACAACATGAAATGCCATTACCAACATGAAATGGAAATACCTAAATAATATTAAAAAGTTGGTGAAACCAAAATATCAGAACTAAACATAAATAATGTAATTGTTAAATATTGCAGATTGAAATTGCAGAAGGAATTAATAAATATTTTGCAAATGTTGGAAAAACTTTAGCTTTAGAGTTATGCAAACATTATGACATTAACTCCACAAAACAATTACAGACACTAATGAATATGAACTCTTTAGGCAAATTAGTAATACCTTTACGTTAATATGTGAAATGTTACCGAAAGTAATGTCTTTAATGAAACATGAAAACGCATTGTGCTAGCGGAATTAAATATAAGTATTAAAAAATATATATATCTTTCACATCACAAAACCACTTACTTACATTATAAACCTAAGTATGTCAAATGATCAGATCCCAAATCATTTTAAAGAGGCCGATGTATCACCTATTCTTAAGTTTGGAGCAAAGTTGAATCCAAAAAACTATAGACCCATACTTATCTGTCCTTGTTTTTCTAGAAAAACTGATCAATAATTCGTTAATCGAATCTTTACGAGAGAATCTAAAGGAATATTGGACGGTGGACAAACTGGGTTGTGAGACGCTTGCAATGCACCTAGAAATGATCATAAAAATGTCTTGCAGTTTTTCTTTATTTTGCTTTTGTTTTTTGCCTTGACACTGTGCGCGTAATATTCTTAAAAAGGAATCCTATGTTTTCCCTTCACATATTAATATATAGATATTAAATTTATAATAATTGTAAAAGTAAAAAAAAAATATACAACAAACATACAGAAAAAAAAGGAGAACAGCACAGACTTTGTCTAGTGGGGCAATAAAAGCTGTATCTGTTTTGAGATACAGCTGTACCAGCAGTTGTTTTGTTGTACGAGATAGCTTAAAATATACTCGAAGTAAACTATATTCTTGCATAGGTAGTAACTAATATATTCATTGTTTTAGGCACAGGTATTGTTTTGGATTTTGTACAATGTACAAATTTATTTAATATAATGCAAGGTTTATTGCGTAACAGTAATTGAGAAGTCCTAATTATTATTGATGGAAATATCCGATTTTACCAAAGCTACAAACATATACATAATAATAACATCTTAACCTACGTTAAGAACAAAATATTTTCACCTTCATTGGAAAATAAGCCCACTCCCTCATCAAAGCAGCCGAAAAATTAATATTAGAAATGGCAATAATGTATAAAAAAATGCAAATGCCATCTTCTTGTTAAAATAATAATGATCGCATAAAGTAAAATTCTATTTGGTCTAATGTTAGGGGCCTCTAAAAAAAACTTTTTGCACGAGTCTAAAAGTCGAATAATAAAAAAGTACAAATTTAAAAAAAAAATGTTTTTGATTTTATTTTAATTCTAACTTTAGGAGTAAGCATCTAAAATAAATATTAAATGTGTATGGATGTATACAATAAAGTTACAAACCACTCCAGAGATTTAATATAACATTCATAAGATAGTTCATTCTTTCAGTTAAAATATTGGCTATACAATTTCGCATGATTATTATTAAAGTTTCGAGTTATTCTCTTAACTTTTACATAATCGTAACTTTTTTGGCATTTTATGTTGTCGAGTTGGAATAAAATGTCAGAAAGACAGGGCTATATAACTATATTGATAATCTAACTTTTGCTATAGTTTTCGTCTAATCTTTACCAACTTTTTCATTTTCCTGATATTTTAGAAAATTTTATACCCCATACTTTTGGAAAAAAGGGAGGAGTAGAACTACAATAGGATTATAATAAAAATACATTTTCAATATTCTAAGAAACCTCTTTCCATTGATATTGCAAATGTTAAATAATGAAATTCATTTAAGAGTGAGTATTATTACCCTCGCGACCAAAAACGGGCAACTTTGATGGCTTAGTCTGGTTTTATTTTGTGTTAGATATTAAATAAATATATCACATTATATAAAATGTATACTATAGAACAACTTACCAAAAGGTTTTTTTTATTTTATATTATATTAAATCCTACAGCGTGTGTCGAAGTAGCGCCATTTCTCAAAATAAATAAATTTCTCTCTAATTTTGGCTAAAATACTCAGTGCTACTCATACAGATAAATAACAAAATCATAGCTTTATTCACTATAAACAATCTCACGTCGCGGTTTTTCATTTTATTACTAAATAAGCCAAATATAAATTATTAGATTGGCTACTAATTGCTGCAAAATTCATCAACTTTAATATTTTTTTACGGGCAGAATGGCTATTTCTAATATGTAAATTAATACCATCATAATGCCACACTCGTAGTTAGTAGACTTAGATACTTATATATATTTTTTAAAATGTATCAATATCAAGATTTAAAATCGAATTCAAAACAAGTTGTTTCGACGAAATATATATTCACAAAACGAAAGAATTACAGCCACTCCGCGAGTGGCGTACGATGGGAGAGCACGTTTCTCGGCGCGTTATATTATTTAACCTTGCATTTTTGCAACTTCGCAAATCGACGCGGCAGTCCTTCTCTTTGAGCGATTTTGTTAACTCTACTTTACACAACTATAGGTAAGTTATTTCAAAATGCTTTTTGATTTATTTTGTACTAATAGTTATTTTGTACTAATAGTAAATAACAGTACTCTATAACCTAGGTAACTCCTAGCCAGAAAGTCCTCCTAACAGGCCTTATAACATCGGCTAACATGACCGGTACTCAGGTAATCGAGTTTATATATTTAGATATTGTATTTTATTTTAATATTTAGTGTACAACTGAACCTGCCTGCTGTTGCCGATACCTTATTTTATTTAATAAAAAAAATCATAGTACTATATACCATTGTACTGTGCATAGTACAAAATACCAATATAAAACATATTATTATTAAATAAAGAATAGTATTGAATAAATAACCTATTTTGATCATTTTCTCATTATATTTTATGCAAGCCTTTATAAAATTTATCTAATTACATTCTCCCAAAACTCACTACAATCAAATTTTCATATACTTAATCACTTATATATCACAAACCATACACACCTAACGTATCACATATTTTCATATTACACATATTTCGATAACAGTAAATATAAAACTATTTTATCTATAAAATATTTTATTAATATTGAAATTGGCCTTAAAAATTGAACATAATTGAATGCTCACATATTTGTATGATTCTGTTAACAGGTTCTTCAAAATATCTCCAATGTGACTTTGACAGAGTAAACTACCATTAATATGATGTCTGCCGTGGACAATATGGTATGCACTTTTGTTCTTTTTGTATTTGCGCCCATATCATTCACATAAAATATTTAATAATGTCTTATTTTAATTTGTAGGAAATACCGAGTGTGTTAACTAATATGGACAGCAAAAGTTTCACGGATGAGCAGTTGTATGCAGTAGATTATACGGTATATAAAATATACTTATTTCATTTATTGTGCATTTATCTCATAATACGGTGCCAATATGAATACATTTCATCTTCACTCGTAGGGAGATCAAACTCAGGAGCCATTTGGAGACATCGGAAACAGGATCGTAGATATAGGGTTTAGATTTAGCCAACTGCGTCAAATCAACGACCACGGCCCCCTAGGATGTACTATGACGCATGTGAATATTGTTGGTGTAAAAATTAGGGTTAATATCAATTCTCAAATGACATTGCAAACCATGAAACTTAACTTTTTCCTTAAAGACCCGAGAAGAACACAATGAGAAAATGGATATCAACCACTCTGTAGTGTCAGGAGCTATGTCAATTGGAGGAGGCGAAAGTCATTTCAACGTGATAACATCTTCTTTAAACCTACCTTCTGTACGTTTAAAGTTATGTAGAAAAGTGCATGAGAATGTATGTGATTGGTTAGATAAAACCGCTGTGGATTGTATGAAAGAGGCTGCAAAAGAAGAAAAAGAGTATGCATTGAATATTGGAGATGTTGATGAATGTGGAATTCCCATGATTACTGTTGTAGCTGATGCGTCCTGGTCAAAAAGATCTTATGGCAAAAATTATAACGCGCTTTCAGGTGTAGCTACAATTGTGGGATTCAGGACTAGTAAGGTTTTGTTTATGTCTGTAAGAAATAAATGTTGTTTGATTTGTTCGAGAGCGCTCAATAAAAATATTGACCCTCCCCGGCATATTTGCTACAAGAATTATAAAGTATCGTCTACCAGTATGGAATCTTCCATTATTGTGGAAGGTTTTAAAGAGTCGCTCTCTCAACAAGGCCTTATATATGCTACAATGATTGCAGATGGAGATTCCAGCACATATTCTAATATTATAAAATCTAGACCTTATCACAACCTTGTCGTGGAAAAGATCGAATGTAAAAATCATCTTTTTAGGAATTATTGTAAGGCAATTATTAGTATATCTACTAATACAACCTTTCCGTCACCTTACCGTAAAATCATCAAGGATCGATTTTTAAGTCTGAAATTTTCCATTGATTTAAATTGAGAAAGTATTAATAAAAGAAAAAATAGATAATTTGGCAGAAGATATCCTTAATAGTGCTAGACATGTGTTTGGCGATCATACTAATTGTGCAGAGTATTATAACAGTAAGTGTAAAAACGAGAAGTCAATCACGTTCCAGAATTTAAATCATGTTTTTTGATGACAGCATTAGAAGATTTAGCCTCAAAATTATCGAGACATTCGCGTAGTTTAATTTATGATGTTTCTAATAATATAGCCGAGCATTACAACAGTGTTGGCGCCAAATTCATCGGGGGAAAGAGGATAATTATTATCATCGACGGTCATACATAGCAAGATGTGCTGGCGCTGTTATTAAATTTAACATAGGACGTTTTTATTCAACATATTTTCTGGTTTTTAATCAGCATATTTTCCGGTTTTCTCCCAAAGCCGTAATTTGCAGACTTGAAAATAAATGTCTTGCTTCTATTTCGCGACAAAAAAGTATAAGAGACACTATAAATATCAAATACAGACTGTAATTATAGACCTAATTGTTATCAACCAGATATTGACAGAGACTTATTCGAAATTGATTTCGTTAACTCTCTCAATAAGAACCCCGAACAACGCCAGCAAATTAAACGTGATATGCGTTTGCAAAGTGGTAGTTCAGCATAGATGATGATTAGAAAGAACTTATTAACGGCATCAAACTTCGGCCAAGTATGTAAGAGACGAAAGAATATTTGTGAAACAATTGTGCATTCTTGAGACTTGTCATGCATCCCGTCAATACGCCACGGAAGAACAAAAGAGCATATTGCTATTGATCAAATGAGCCGGGAGCAAGGAGTTTCCATAGAAAAATGCGGCCTCTACATTGATAGCAATATGCCTTTTTTGGGAGCCACTCTAGATGGTACATATGTGGACGGAATTGTGGAAATTAAGTGTCCATTGTCCGCATATGGTATGGATATTAAAGATGGAATAGCTGCTAAAAAAAATTACCTTCTGGAAGATGGTGAGTGGGATGTGCCAAATTAATAGAAGCCACAATTGGTTTTACCAAATACAGGGCCAGTTGCATGGTACAAAACAAGCACAATATATGTTTGGAGTGTGGGCGGGTGAAGAAAAGTGTGTGAAAATAGAAATAATTAAACGGGATGATCAGTTCTGGCAGGATAAAATGGTTAAACAATTAGATATGTTTTACATGAACTGTTTACTTCCTGAACTGGTTGACCCGCGATATACCAGATCAATGTTAATAAGGGATACAGAATATATTTCTTTAGCGATAGAAGAGAACAAAGAGAGAGAAAGAAAATGAAAGAAAGTTAATTGACGAGTTTGAATTAGTAGGTTTGAATGAAAATATTATTTGCCTAGTTACTGTCATTGCATTTTTGCCAACATATTTAAAAGCGTGATGTGTGTATACCAGCTTAATTTTTCATTTTAAAGTACACTCAGATGATTGAGTCAATAGACCTGTAGGCATAACTTATTAAACAATTAATAAGTAATGCCAATTAGTCATTGACAAGTTAGAGTGGCCATGTTACTTCAAAGCAACAATAAATGACATGAATGAATGATGAATGATGAATGAATGAATGATTTTATTTGTCTATGTGGCAATATATACTTTTTTGTGTTATATCATTTATTTTTGTGACTTCTTAGTGTCATTAAGAATAAATAATTTAAAAAAAATTACTTGCCTATATAGGCATGTTTTTTGTTGTATTATTTCTAATCGAATTAAGTGTGATTTATTTTCTAAAATATTAAAATAATATTTGAACATTTATGTGTGGTTTTTATTATAATAAATAGTTACACATCACTTTATTAGTGAATTTGAAGAAAACACGTATATAATATATTTCTGTATTACCTACCCTCTCAGTTTGTAAAGCTAAACCTAATGGAATTTCCGAGAAAATAACCTGTTATGTAGTATATGAACATAAAAAACAAACGAAAGCAGGTAAAAGCGATTCACCCGTAATGGAGTATTGTAAATGCAGTCTATTGCAATTTTTATAATTTCGTACAAAAGATGACTTTCGTATATTTTTTTTCATTATTCTCTTATTTTTACTATTTATTTTATTCATTACCACAAAGTTGTATAATGTGCTGTCTATATAGTTGTATAATTTTCATTGAACATTTAGATTATATTTAAAGAAAATAAATTGTGGGATGAAACTCATTTTATTGTAAATCAATATTTCTCGGAGAGGGAATCACTCACTCCTCAATTGTTTTTTTTATTTTATTATGTAAAACTATATTATGCATTTTGAAAAGGTATGCCATTTTATTTATTACAATAGTTGATATGAAATAAAATAATAATTTGTGTATTCAGTACCTATGTATGTAAAATTAAAAACTGCATCAGTAATGTTAGTCTACCTTGGAACAGGCGTCAAGTGATTATTGTGTGAGAGACATACAATTTGATGAAATATAAATCGCTTTATTAAAATGCAATCAGTAAAATATAATAAAAGAATATGATGGTGTAAAACAATACTAATTCAGGTGTGCAACCTTGAAGCTCGCCCAAAGCTTGCTTCCCTTGATTTCACCTCAAATGCCCTGCCATAAGGTTGCTGTATTTAACGAATCTCAAATCCTAAAAACGGGTAATGGATTCTTTGAATGTTCGCCCTCTAGCATTGCAAAAAAGCTATGATATGATGCGATGATATGATAGGTTGTAGATCGGTGAGAAACAGGATGAATACAATTGGACCGAGCATCGAACCCTGGGGTACCCCACTAAAGACCTTTATGAGAGACAGTCTCCGATTCTGACTTAAAATGTTTGTTCGGTAAGAAAGTCTTGTGATCCACCTAAGATTTTTTCCGGGATCTCTATTGCTCAAGCTAGTATATAAGTTGCTTGATTGGCACTCAGTGAAGCGCCTTCTCGAAATCCAGATAGATGACATCTGTTGGGTTCCCATTGTCCCAATCCTTTAACCATCACTAAAAGCATAGGAGAATATTTGACATTGTTATCTTTTGGGAACAAAACCATACTGTTCATTAACATTCACCTTGTTTTTCGATAGGAAGTTATGGAGATTTTCAGAAATAATTCTCTCCATTAACTTGCATACAATGCCAGTTAGACTTATTGGTCTATAGTTTGAGGCTACTTGTGCTCTTCTATGAATTGGTGCAACTGCTGCAAGGTAATTTCCCTACTTTGAGCGACTGTTGCATAAGTGAAGCAAGTGGTTCACATAAGGATGAGGCACATTTTTTTAAAAGCATTGATGGTAAATCGTCAGAACCAATGGCACTTTCCGCATTCAGATTCTTTGTTAGATTGTTTGTCAGATGCTTCTTTTGTTATTTCTATCGTTTCAAAAGAGTTTTCTACCCTTGCCAAGTTTGTATGGGATGGCATGGCTCAAGAAGATGAGCATTTTCAAATTGTTAGGAAAATATGCTAGCAATTTGTGAAGTGTCGCTTGTACACATCCGTCTGATGTATTGTCATACAGTATTAGCGGAGTTGATATTTTGGATGCTAATTCCTTTCTTACATAACTATATAATAGTTTGGCACAGCTATTCACTTTGTTTCAAAGGAAGCCCTTAATTTCCTTAAGCTAGAGATTAAATTGTTATAAGTTTCTCGATATAAATGGTAAACAGTAGTGTTTTTTGATATTTTACATTTGTCCCATAGCATTTTTGTTTTATGTGATTGTTTTAAAATGTCACATTTAATCCATGGTTACTTATACATTTTATTTTTCTTCCGTGTCAGAGGGGTGCACTCGTTCAGAACATCAGTTATAATCTAATAATAATCAGGTATAATATAGGGTAATGATTTTAGAGGCGTGGTTTTCAAGAAGAGATAAAACGCAATTTGATGTTATGGCTAAGAATTTAGTTTTATTATAAAGATAAGGGTTTGCCATTATGTTTTAAAAATGATTTAGGTTAAGTGGCCGCCGCGGCTGACTCGAACAAATTCCAGCCGAGAGGCCCAATTTTCAACCACTTTTTGCAGCAAGTTGGGCCGTATGTCAGCAATAACGCGCCGAATATTCTCTTCCAAGGCGTTAAACGTGTCCGGCTTATCTGCGTAGACAAGCGACTTCACATAACCCCACAAAAAATAGTCCAGCGGTGTTAAATCGCACGATCTTGGAGGCCACGCCACAGGCCCACGACGCGATTTTTACTTTATTTTAGAGTGATTTTAAAAAAATGTAGAGTGATTTTTTCTAAATTTGCACTATTTGCAAACGTTGTTCAGGAATAAGTCTATTCATTATGAAATGGCAAACCAAACTGAGCATAAATCAAGTGACAGCTGTCAAAAACACCAACTACGAAAAAATTAGTGCCAGATTGAAAACCACGCCTCTAAAAAAAACACCCTATATAAATACGTGAAGGGAAAACTTTGTACCCTTTTTGAGACATATTACGGAGAAATGTGAGATTTGGCATAGTTAAAGTTTATATTGAGAAAAAGTGTAAAAAGCTAAAATTTATCTACAATATGTGTTACAAATAAATTAAATTAATTAAAATAAAACGTTCATACTACTTGACAGATTGACTGAAGATTAAATATTAAAATTCATATTGTAGGGAATTAGAGTAAAAACCACACGCTAATGGCGCATTTGAACGCAATGGCGCAGCTGACCTAAGAAAACAAAATTAAAAAAATATATATGTAATAAATATAGAGCAATATATATATAATATAATAAATATAGAGGTATAAGAACCTCGATAATGCTCAAACTAAAAAATTAATGAATTACGGTTGTATTTTGACCACTAGTACTTTTTAATACAGGCCGGTTATTGTCTATATCTTGGGTGCTACACAGTAGTAAACTCTTAATGTTTAATTTTTCTTGGTTAACTCATAATTAGCCATGTGATCATTTCTGCAAACATTATGGAACATTAATTATGTAGCTTCCGCTGTCACTATTTGCATGGTAGCTAGAAGCGTAACATGGTCACTTTTAAGGCAAATAGTCAATATGGGTAATGAGGCTAGTTTGTTATTGTATATATATATATTTCAATAAGGGAATCGAATTTAACCGAAAGAGAACCCAAGTTTGAGTAGTAGAGTATAAGGTAATCTGGGATTTTTTGTGTTGCTATTGGTTTTTTATTGCCTTCACAATCCTCGGCATACCATTTATATATTTGATGGTGTTATCCATTTTTCCTTTGTGGGCATGGTTATTAAATTTCTCTCATTTTCATTCATTTCATTTTCAGTAATTTTAACGTTTGCATCGGTGTTTCATTATGTTTTACAAGACTTTTTTTATATTTTTAATAATTTTTCAAGCATCCTCTTTATTTTTAGGAATACCTTTAATGGGCATTGGGTTTTTAGCATTATCTTGAAGTTTTCCAAGACGGAAAACAGTCTACAGCTTTGAAGTCTACAGCTTTGGACAAAATCTCGGGGGTTTTCTTTCTGTCATGTTCGATACGTTGCTTCGAATCGTTAGATGTAGATTCAGTTATTTCAAACATCAGAATGTTTTTACTTCGTTTTACATTCCGATATTTCATTATTATTTCAGCCCATTCAAAAATGATTGTTTCCTCTTCAGTTTCTCAACTTCTTCCTGGCGTTCACTAATAAGCTTCAGAAAAGTATGACACAAGATAAATGCATATAGGAATGACATTTTAATTTAGGTATAATAATATTTTCAAGTTAGTATAGTGGTGTGGCATCAACGCACTCATATTGCTTGAGCATTCAACACACATAGCACGTTTGAAGTATTATTTATGCATTTTGATTTCAATATGGTGGTAGTTCCAAACAAGAAACAGTAACTAGACAAAAACTTTTTGCAATAAGTTTTGTTTATAGTCCAGGAGTATACTGCACATTTACCAAGTCCGTGGAATTTTTTGGAAAGGGAAGGTGCGACTAAGTGAAAACTATTATATGCTACATAATGGTGTGGCACCGGGTGTTTACCTTCAAAGTGCGCTGTTTGGTTTTTATGACGTCATATCTAAGATGGCCGTCATATATATTGTTTCATTATATAAACAATAACTCATTCCAGAGTGCTTATATGCAAAATATGCATTCAAAATTTTCTGTTTTGCATGAGCCGATGAACAAATTTAGTCCTTATCAATTTTTTATATTTCAACATCGATTTAAAGCATGTTAATATTGGTTTTTTAATTAAGGGATAAAAAAATAATGATTCTGCTATTATTGTTTCAGTAGTAGTATAAGATCCTAGTAGTTGTATAAGAACTTAAAATCTTAATCTTAAAAAAAAGTGTTTATATAATTATATAAATAATACGCACACTAATCATGTGCTTTAATTTTACACTTTTACATTTCCATTATTTTTATTTTTTTCATCAACTTCATACATAAATCACTCATAAAATCATCTCATTTCACCATCATCCTTCAGCGTAATCACAAATCCATTATTTTTATATTTTTGTTAAAATATCATCCTTTCCTTATTTCATCTAATTAGATGGTTACATAATATTTGACAATATTTTACACTAAAGAGGACAGGTAAGATCCTAGTAGTTGTATAAGAACTTAAAATCTTAATCTTAAAAAAAAGTGTTTATATAATTATATAAATAATACGCACACTAATCATGTGCTTTAATTTTACACTTTTACATATCCATTATTTTTATTTTCATCAACTTCATACATAAATCACTCATAAAATCATCTCATTTCACCACCATCCTTCATCGTAATCACAAATTCATTATTTTTATATTTTTTTTTAAAATATCATGACATAAAAAACATTATTGAGATTAAATTATTCTATTTAAGACAAATTATCATCACCATCTAAGTCCTCCGATGAATCTTTATAGTTTGTGTAGTCATCATAGTTGTTACACATATCTTCAGCCTCCTCCGCACACACATAGTTCAGAGCAATTTAGATTGTGAGTAAGACATTTACATGGTGGAGCACACTTTCTTTTAACGCAAGAGCACATAATAACTGGAAAAACTGTCTCTCGAGCGCATGGTAGCATACACATAAAAGGAGCATATTTCAGTTTCCTGTAAATTCATTTGAGAGATCACGACAGGTTATAACAGTAGGTTTTTTTTTGTGGCTTGTACTTCTGCCATACCATCAAAAACTACTACCGTGAGTTTATAAGATTTATCTACTATTGAAGAATGACTTGAAGAGATATAATTTCTTAATAACCATTTGAGGATATCATAGATGAGTTGCCATTAAACTGCTTACGTGTCTTATGGCTTAGTACATTAGTATTAAACATAGTACATTAGCGGCTCGAAATTATTTAAATGAAATATTTGGTCAACATTATATTGAACATTTTGGACCAAATCCATGGCTACTTCAATCACCGGATCTGACTGTGATACATTTTTATTTATGGGGTTGAATCAAGAATTTTGTATTTGAAAGGGTATGATACTGCCGACAAAATGAAAAACCGTTTACTGGCAGCGTTTAAATGTTAAATCATAATCTAATGGTGATAGGGACATACTTAATGTTCATTTGTAATAATAATAATGTCTTAAATTCACAAGCGCCAAAATTTTAAGAGGTTAGGTTTGAATTTTAATCCTAGTCCAATAATAACCAATAATAACTTTACTTACCTGCATAATATAAACAATTTCATAAGCCCTACAAAATTCTCTAGACAACAGAGCTAAATAGGAAAAGTACTTAATCACTGATTATTTTTTGAAGAATCTAGCAATGCGCCAACATAGATAAGAAAAATAAATGATAAAAGGCCGAAAGCGCCAAAATGACAAAAAATCTTAGAACTATTGTGAGAGCACTCCAAGCAGCCAAGTCACATAACGCAAAAAAAAAAATTATTATTCGCTTTGCATATTAAAATAAGTGGGTAAAAACCACGACCTGTAACGGACGTTAACCTATATATCACTTGAAAACTATATTAATCACATTTAAATTAAAGCCCTCATTTAAGTTATAATATTAGTAAATCAGATGGTTCATACATTTGAAGTTTTAACTTTTAGCAGTTTAGCGGCCTCTGACAAGTTAAAACCTGATACTTGAGGTAAAACATTAAACTTGGAGTGAATATGGTTACTACTTTTTTTATTGTAGACATAAAAATATGTTTTTTTATTCAGAACCTGCTAAAGAGTTTGGCTATATTTTTTTTTTTATTATATTTTTAAAAGATGTTTCTATATTTCTATAACAAATTTTACTGGAAAAAAAAATTGTTACTGGTGTCCACAAGGGATAGTGGCTAGTAGTTCCTACCCTGGTAGGTAGGGTTGAAGGAATTCAATCTTAAATCGATTTATCAAAATAAAGGATCAATGTAAAAATCTTTACAGGCCAGACATTTCAAGAAAGCAGCTTAATTGCCGTGGATCTGAAAAGACTGGTGATCCATGAATCACTTCTAAGAACATTAAAAAGTTTTCCACTGCTTACCTCTAATCTCAACAATATGGATCAGCAGATCCTATAATAGCTACGAATTATTAGAAATATAACGCAAAGCGCAAAGCTATTGTAAAAAATCTCGCAGCGATGACGCAAATTATTAAAATCATAAAGGATTTTTGTTTTAAGCTTAGCTGTAAAAACATGTGCAGCATAACTTGTCGCTTTGCAGTCGCGGAAAATGAGTTTGAATCATGGCATTTATAACAAACAAAAATTAAAGCAATAGTTTCTTACCGCTGTGCTCGGTGAAGATATTCGAGCCCAACATTCGTGGATCCTTTGGTGCTCTCGGCTTATTTCGTATGGACCTCATAGAAGCCCCACTGGCGACGTTTCGCTCCTTCCCTTGCTGGGCACCCATTTCAGGATAATTTCTTACGAATTTAAAACACAATTATGTCAACATTGTTCAACTGTTTCACAAAAGAACTCACAAATAAAATTGTTTGAGAAAATATCTCTGACAGCCGCATCTACCTACAAATCTCAGTGTCAATATAACAGAAAACTTTAGGAGAATCCGTGCGGTATTCACAGTAAATTTGGTTATTTTAAAATGTTAACCGCGTAAAATAACTCATTGTTTTCTTTATACATTTTAATAACACGTAAATATTAACTTTACGAATCGCCAGCCGCCATAGCCGCATGAGACGACACGAATGGTGGCGGACCTGTGTACAACTCGAGACTAGTGGATCAGGCAGGATGACATTTTTGTTTGACGTCGATTTTTTAGTTCTAATTACAGACACTAACGGCAGCATCGTGCAACAAACCAATATACCTGCCAGATTGATAAATAATAGTTTCCAATGTTGAGAATTGCTTAGGCTGTGATTTTTCAAAAACTAAATATATTTATAGTATCATAAATTTTAATCAAAAGTATTAAATTATTATTTCTCACACAATTGTTTAATCTTATCCTTATTTACGAATTATTTATTTTTACAATTACTCTATTGTCTATTGCTGTTTAGGATTGAGGCACTGGCAAATTTTTCAGCTAAATTCAACTTTTGAACTCTAAATGTGTAAACGGGCGATAGGGTTTGTTAAAAAAATCATCAAATAAAATTTCGCAGTTTTTAAAGTTCATAAGTAGTTTTCAGATCATGGTTTTTAAAAAATAAAATAGGTCTACAAATCCAAATAAATGTATTCAATTTACGGAATAGGTATTGTCTCAGAATCATACTGAAAGGAATATAACAAAGTACATAACTAAGTAACTACATCAGTTAAGTATCAGTTAGGTATACGTGGAGAACACAATATAAGAAACCATCAGTGAGTCGGTAGTAGATTTGCCTGTGTGATTTGACAAAGACACTTAGGTATGATATTATACTCCTTGATATATTGCTCGCCTGGTATTATGTATGTAGATCTATCAGTCTCTTGACCGTAGATCTACCAACTCTTGATAGAATGAGGTCGACTAAAACACTTTAAGAATGGAACCAAACTGTATCAAAGCCAGTTTGTCCGAATTTGATCGCATGCCATTTTCATTTATCCATCGAACAACTGGATCTAGTTCGTTTTGCAGTGTTCCATAATGTGATTTTCTAAATATGACACCACCATCTGTAAAAAGTTGCAAGAGTCATTTAACGCAGGCAGTAAGTCATTTACGAATATAAGAAATAAGATAGATTTAAGAACACTGCTTTGGCGCGAAAACCCTTTGCTAAAGCCGTATTTCTCCTGACGAAAGAAACCAGACCTTTTTATGGACGGGTGGGTAGTGAACGCGACAGAGGCGTTTATACTACCGATCGCAATTAGCTCTTTGATTGAGCGATAAGAAAATGAAAAGAATAATATTTGAAAGAAATGAGTGATTCTAACGGAAAGTAGGTTCAAATATATATATATATTTTAATAATCGAGGGATGCCGGAGGTGGCAAGTAGGGGAGGGCAAAGTCGATGTCCTAAAATAGAAGAAAGTCAAAAAATATCATTAGATTGGTTGTTTTCTGTGTGTTTGATTAATGTGTCTGGAATTATTGTTGTGGGGGTGTTGTTGAGATGATATGTCTGGGTTTTTTAGTTGTTATGTTTGTCTCGTAATAAGTTTGGAGTGTGTTTTGTGAGTGGGGTTGTGTGGTTTTCACAGTTTTTAAAGAAAGTTATTGATGTTGATCTGATAAGTTCTTCTATCGTGTCCATGCGTAGGTCTTTGTGTAGTTGTGAGTTACGGACGAACCACGGGGCTCCTGTTATTAGTCTGAATGCTCTGTTCAGACTTATTTGGACGTGGCCGCATAGCCCCAGACGTGGCATGCGTAGGTCATGACGGGACTGATGACTATTTTGTATAGAAGTGTTTTGTTAAATGTGCTAAGATGAGTGTTTTTCAGAAGGGGGTATAGCTGGGCTACTACTTCGGTGGCTTTGTTTCGGGCTGTGGTTATGTGTTTGTTCCATATGAGGTGTTTGTCTAGTGTGACTCCGAGGTTGGCCGTTGTCGGGGTTTATGTCGATTCGCCATTTTTGGAACCAGTCGGCGGCTTTTTGAAGTCTTAGTTTTTGTTCTGGTATAGTACGGCAGTTTTGTCGGCGTATAGTGCTCATTCGACGCCCGGATATTTGGGCAAGTCGTTGATAAAAATGGCAAAGGGAATTGGGGCTAGAACGGAGCCTTGATCTCTAGCGGGAATCCACAATTCTACCTACAAATTATATACATACAAATTTAAACGAAAATAATGTTTAATTTAATTTTTTCTTCTTTATATTTTTTTTAGACATCTTATTTATTTACAATAATAACCGTTTATAATATCAGTCCATTTAATTAATGTAATATAAATGTAAGATTAATATCCAACTTTTACATTATGAGAAAATCTTGATATGGAAATAAATAAATAAAAGTCTTTTTTTATGGATCCTTATGTGGAATGCACCTCCAACTTTTATTAATATCATGCGGGTACCTATTTTAAATTTCTCATCTGGCATGTCTGAAATAGGTTTACATTTTTAAAAATAATTATAAAACGTGTTTTTCTTGTCACGTCATTTGAAAAGTTTTTATAAAAACGATTATTTTTTCTGACTCTTCGCAGTAAGGTAATTACATCGATTTTTTGTCTACTTGAAGGTCTTAAATAAATCCTCTGAAAATGTTAAAGATACTGCGCCACGGTCCCCGTAAAAATACGAGACGAGTTCGTCCATTCATTTTTCGGAGTTACAGCGACGATTTATCAGTTTATTCTACAGATAATTATGGCCCACTTTCATATTGCGCTGTCGCATACAAGGCTGGTTCACAGTACGAGCCCTACGATAAAAGAGGCTTATCACACTACATAAGAACAGCAGTAGAATTAAGCAGCAAGGGTTATCAGAATATTATCCTAATGAGGAGCCTCCAAAGTTCTGGGGCTGGTCTCGAGTGCATCTCTAACAGGTTATACATCATGTATATAATGTATTCTACCATCGATCACTTCGAAAAAAAAGCCAGATACTTCTTTGATATTGCATCAACCATAAAAACTGACTGGTGGGAGTGGGCTTTACTTGATGATCGGGTAAAGGGAGACGCATCGAGCTTGATGCCAAAGCAACGACTCATGGAAATGTTGCATGCGGTCGCTTTCAAAGGGGGCCTTTCAGGTTCTATATACTGTCCTGATTACAACATTGGCAAAATTTCCGCAGAAAATGTTTGTGATTATAGAGCTCAATTCTTTACCAAAGCTCGTTGCGTCGTGGTTTCTTCGGGACTGCCCACATCCAGGACTACCGATTTGGCTTCATTAATGAACTTAGAAGACGGAAGTACATCACAGGTAACTAACTATGTTTAACATATAAATATCAAACTTTTGTAATTCATTTAAACTACCTATCTAGGTACTAGCTGATTCTGCATATCTATGACAGGTCTCACAAGATAACCTGCATCCTTAAACCACAATACGTTGTTATCGGGACTACCACTACGTCGTGAGTAATTCGAAATATTTAAAATTTAAAGGATTTGCGGCTTTTTAAAGGTCACATTGTATTGATTGTATTTTTTAATATATTTATTCATCATACCCACTCATGTATGCATATTTTTTTACATATACTAAATTATACAATATTAAAATACGTATCATTGTCTTTCTTGGAATAGGCAATACCTAGTTATGTTATGTTATGTATATTAGTGGATGTGGGGAGTCTGCCCCCCCCCCCCCGCGTACCGCGTCCTTTCCAGAACTATTGTACATTTAAATCCACTTAAAGTTCGCCCTCTAGTCCCGTACTGTAGATAAAGTTGAGTGTCTTTTTAGGTGCGATGGTTCTAATCTCCTCAGGCTTGAGGAGATGGTTGCCTAGAAGCTGGTACCTTTTGTTCACGAGGGGCCCACATTCTCCCAGTAGGTGTAACGGAGTTTCTGGGCTCACTTGGCAAAGCCTGCACCTGTCGTCAGACGATAGGCTTAATTTGTGCAGGTGTTTGTTCAGCTTGCAGTGGCCAGTTAAGGTTCTGGTTAGGATCCTTATTTGGTCTCGGCTTAACTTTAATAGCTCCGAGAGTCTTTTTTGCGAGAATCCTACTATGAGTTCTTTGGCTTACTTTTGTCCGGGCTTTTTGGCTTTGTTTCCAAGCTCAGATTTTTAGCAGTCTGTTGGTGGTGCTTTTAGCTATGCCGCAGGCCGGTTCCGGGCCTATCATAGTCATGCTCGCACCCTTCTTTGCCAGTTCGTCTGCTTTCTCATTGCCATCAATGCTTGAGTGGCCCGGTCCCACATAAGTGTGACCCTGCTGTGTGATGGTAGGGTGTTGAGTATATATACACAGTTTAGCACTAGCTTTGATTTGATAGCCTTCAGAGCTGCTTGGCTGTCTGAAAGTATATATATGTTTTTATTCTTGTAGGATCTTTCGATGCTTTCATGCGCAGTCTCAATGATGGCATATAGCTCCGCCTGGAATATGGTGGAGTGCATCCCCAGGTTGATCGATTTCTCGAGTCTGGGTATCGCCCCACATATGCCTGATCCTATATTGTTTCCGCTTTTGGAGCCATCGGTATACCATACAATTCCTTCATTTTCGAAGTTGGGTCCTTCATTGTCCAATATGGTTCTTTCTGGTATATCCGTGGTGAAAGTTCTGACAAAGTTATATTTAGTTGTCCTGTTGTCAGTGGTCATTTCCATTACTGGGTTGAGCATTGTTTATTTCTTGAGCCTTTTGATAGTACTCGAGAGCCAATTCTTTGCACCGTTCGACGTGTTAGCTCGCACCATGCTCGCCATTGCCTCTTTCCACCTGTATGTGGAGCGGCGTCAGGTTTAGCAGGGCTTCTAATGCTGCAGTCATACCTAGTTAGGTAAGACTAGTTAATATTGTTATGCTAAGTTAAAGAATTGTATTTTTTATTACAAAAAATAGATTAATAAAAAATGTTTGTAATATAGATACGATGCACGAACATGGGAAGTTTTTATAATGACCTAAACATATCAAGCTACTCAATTACCAGTTGCTCGACGATAGACTGTTATATAAGTAGGTACTTACATATAGTGTATTGCATACAGGCTCTCAAAAAAACCTTGACACATATTATGGGTAGGTCACATTGCGTACTATTCTAATATAAAAAAGTGACCTTATTAATAACCTTATGGTTTTCGAGATATTGACACTGTTTTTAAAATATTTACAAAATAGATCCTTTGGTTTATTTTCTCAAAGCTCAAAAGCATAACCAATATTAAAATATTGTTTGCACTGCTCCTTAGTAATATTAAACAAAATATGTTATTATTAGTTGCCATTTGTAAACAAAGCTTTCAAAAAATTGACCTTAAGTGCAGATTTAAGTCAAGATTTAAAAAGGAAATGGGGTTTTTACCAAGTTTATATTTTGATATTAGGATAGTACTCGATGTAGCCTAACAGAAGTTATAGATATCCCAAGGTTTTTTTTGACAAATGTTTCTAACTTATGTAGATTACGTCAAATCTAATCAGCTTTGTTCAACATCGTACGTATGCTTACATATAAATGCTACACATGCTTACATATAAAACTAGCTACGCCTTGTTTAGTAGCCAGACTGGCTCTGGGCCTTTGAGTAGGTAGCCAATATAAGTGTCATAAAACACTAGCACTTCCACACCACTTTCAACATGATCACACTGTGTGTCATGCACAAAATCAAAACTACTTTCCCTCCTTTTAGATTATACCATATCGTTTTATTAAAACCTTTATAAGAATTTTATACATTTTTTTTTATCACTCAGGATAAAGAAGTGGCTAACGTTTTTAAGGGTGGCGAATGGCGCAAGTATGAGAAATTGGAAATGACACATGTCGCCGTAGCTGTTGAGGGCTGCAAGGCGACTGACAAAGCTAATCTTCTCTGCTACGCTATCTTGGCGCATTCGATCGCCCGGAAGGCACATATTGTGGGAACCCAAGGGACGAAGCTAGCTTCTGGGTGCGGCCCCATGTACAAAGCCTTATCGTATGTGGGAGAACGCGTTCACGTTGAATCTTTCAATATCTCCTACGAGGATAACGGACTTTTTGGTAAGCGTATGTAAAAATCTTATAACGTTAATAACGACACAAGTATAAACTGCATCTACGTAACTATAGGGGGCCAGGGGGGGGGTGGATTTGACGAGGGCTGGGCCCCCCTCAGATCTTGTAAACCACCCCTCAGGAATATCCACTAATCTAAAACCGCTCCTGTGTGTTCACAAACCACCTGTTCGGTATTTTTTGTCGTTTGTCTAATAGATTTTCATTTTATATTATAAAAAACATAGTTTCTATTTATTTCCTTTGTAGTTATAGTAAAAAATATTTTGTAGTTATGATTTGTTTAGTCGATATTAAACGTTTTAGTCAAAACATTTGGTGTCTTTTACCATCAACATTAATTTTACTTTTTAATGTACCAAGTCGTATTGACACGGACATTATATTTTAATTTATAATAATTATAAAGTGGCACTGAACATTCTTTTACATATTTCTATTTGCGCTCATAGATAAGTTTAAACATATTCAATTATAGAGCGCTATGTCATATTATTATTATTAAGTATGTCAGTTTTATACTAAAAAAATGTTGACTATAATGTTCAAATATCTATATTATTCGACCAACTTTCGATATGATCTATACAGCTATGGTGATTTTTCTTGAGTATCGATCTCCATATATTCAACTCTTTCGCATTTGTACTTTTCGAGTTGAAAGTTGCAACGGACGGGGATAGTAGCTTCGCATGCCTACATTATGAATGTTTTTAAAGAAGATAAAACGGAATGAAATGTCATTTTGACAGTTGTTTAACCGCGAAACATTGAAATGATTCTTTGCTAGTATTAAATATACTGTTTTTTAAATACAATAATTAAATTATTGTATTTAAAAAACAGTATATTTATAAATATAATATTTATAAAACACATAAGTAAATCATCAAATTTTGATGATTTACTTATGTGGAAACACGGAATATACGTTTGTAAAGTAGAAACAAATACTTTTAATATTGTTAATAGTAAGGCTGTAACCGCTAAGAAATTCTAAAGCTGTAATTTCTAAAGAATAGCAGCCTAAGCCGTGTTAAAGTTTAATTTATAAACATATTAAATATTTCGGGAAAATAATAAGAACCGCACTATTTAAATGACAAAAACGGGGTCCATATAGAAGGAAAAAAGAGTAAGTAGACAGATAATGAGATATGAAAGGAAAAAATGAATTGCCAATAATTTTATACTTTTTTTAGAGCAGAATCCTTACTTTTGCCGTGAAAAATCACAAA
The DNA here is from genome assembly GCA_020383195.1 of Neomicropteryx cornuta. Taxonomy (NCBI): domain Eukaryota; kingdom Metazoa; phylum Arthropoda; class Insecta; order Lepidoptera; family Micropterigidae; genus Neomicropteryx; species Neomicropteryx cornuta. Next base: position 43,311,900 of record JAHKQU010000018.1, read on the forward strand.
AAAAGTATGTCTGTTCCAATTTAAAATTCAAAAAAAATGCCATCAATTATTTTAAATTAATCTGATTTTGTACTAGGTTGTCTCTTTTCCGAAAAATAATTTTGCAGTTGATTATATATAACTCCAAAAAGAGATAAGAGCAGTCAATATAAATTAATAATAATTTACATAAATATTAACGCCTTACATCAAACGTTGTTCTGTTGATTTCCTGCAATTTTAAGTTTTTTGCATATGCCTCAAAAATCAAAGTGGACATACATAATATTTAGGATTCACTATTTGATTTTATTATAAAATTACTTGAAAAAATTAAAGTTTTCAGAACATTTTTTTCATATATTTCATTAATGTGACTGAATTTATTTAACTGCTTCACATTGAATAATTTCAGAATTATAGGTTAAAATACAGTGCAATATTAGAATTAAAAAACTGTGTGAAGGTGTAAATATCGCCTCTTATACCTTACATAATTTTGCATGCAGTAAATAAATCTAATTGATACGCGATCTTTCAACTAAACTCGGTGATTTCTATAATATATGATTACATTTTTATATCAAATGATTGAGAAAGAAATTACAAACAGGTTTATATGGCATTAGCAAAAGCGAGGACTGCCATTGCGTCCTGGACAAAATGGTGGAATTCTTGAGAAATGGAATTATTATGGAAATAACCGACCAAGATCTAGAGATTGGGAAAGCTGCACTCGGTAATCATTTTATCTCTTCTCATTTTTAAAAAATTGGCAAGAACTTAAATATATATAAAATGATACGTAGGATGCTTGTCCACCACCTTCCCCCTTTTACTTAACTCATGCCTGTGATGTCACATTTGTATGGGATACATAGTTGAAAATTAAGTTAATTTTTTTTCAAAATATGTTTTGGTTTTCAAGATATGGCTGAAAAAACCTTCAGACAAACAATTATAAAAGACTATTTTTTTGCTACCAGCACAAATAAAATGATTGTATTAGATCCAAATAGAAGTAATGGTCATCAGCACGGATATTAGAAGACTTGGATAAGTCTCCAGAAGGAGACGGCTTTAAGTCTCGAACTATGGGGAAGACTTTTTAAATAGGCCCTTTCTGAACGGCCGCTCCGTGTTATGTTATGTTAGTGGATGTTTGCCCCCCCATGTACCGCGTACACTATTGTACTTTTGTACTAAGAACTATTGTACTTTTAAATCCACTTACAGTTTGCCCTCTAGTCCCGTACTGTAGATAAAGTGAAGTATCTTTTTAGGTGTGATGGTTTTAATCTCTTCTGGATTGAGAAGATGGTTGTCTAATAGCTGGTACCTTTTGTAAATGAGGGGTCTACATTCCCCCAGTAGGTGTAAAGGGGTTTCTGGGCTGTGCAGACAAAGTCTGCACATGTCGGTCGATAGGCTTAATTTGTGCAGATGTTTATTCAGCTTGCAGTGGCCTGTTAAGGTTCTAGTTAAGGGGCGGAAAATGGGGTTTTTTCGAAAAAGTGTAATTTTGCTATAACTTTCTTAGTATATAAGATATCAGTCATTTAGTTTTATATTATTCCTTAGATAAGGGCCTAAAACTTATCTTAATAAAAAATTTTGATAGTAGCAACCATTAGTCCTAGGGGTGGGAAAAACTAGTTTTTCAAAATTCAAAAAATCATACCTCTCTTAATAACACAGGATCAAATCCGTTTAAATTGTTAACTATCATTTCCCTACAACTTTTGTTAAAACCATTTTTGATATGAGCAACCTTTACGGTACAGTATAAAGGATTCAGTACACGCAATCTCGCTGCGCAAGGGTACGGAGCGGCAGGGAGTGGATTGTTCGTTTGATACATTGCGCAATGTTTGATACAAGTTCATACAATTGGAGTTGGTGGTTCATACTTTGATCCGGTGAAATCTACCTCCGCCTTCCGGCATGCCGTAAAGGATTTTTTTATTTATGTCTGATAAAAAAATGACACAACAAAATAAATATCCTATAACTACCCCGAGATACGGACAAATACTCATTATAACTTTCATTAAAATGTTTTGGAGCTCATTTCATCTATATCTCCATTCAATTATAAGTAAATATATTCTAGTGTACCTTTTAGTTTAGAATCCAGAGTTCTAACATAATTTCAGGTATCAGCTTCCAGTTATGTGTGCTAGGGTTCAAAGTTACTCAGATGTCCCTGGTAATGTATCTACGTATTAGCAATAACCATTGAGTGAGTTATTAGATAGATACATTCTCTATTTTCAAGCGATGCTAGTTGCAGAAGCTGACAGAACCCCGAGAGACTGGATAGAAAATATAGTGTCACAGAAACTAATGAGTATGGAACTTAAACAACCCATGGAATTAGCAGAGGAAATTCAGAAAGTATGTGTTGGCGATATCAGGAAAGCCGCTGAAGAAATTAAATCTAAGGGTAAACCTTTACAGCTTGATTTTTTTTAAATTTAAATAATATGTTTTACTTAATTGGGTAAGTACATATCTTGTATTTCCCTAAAACATACTATGTTTACTCGCAAATTTGTCACACTTGGGCTATAGGAAAATAATAATGTTTTATTGTATTATTTCTTGTGGACGCCTTTAGTTGGCCAATAAATAAAAAATAATTAATTATACACCACGAATATCACAGTAGGTTGTAACCATATGTCCGTAGACAGAATTTGTTAACCGTTTGGGTATCATTTGCATTTTGGCTCGTGCCTCCAGCATTGGCGCTTCTCATTTTATGGTTATCATATATTAAGTTCTCGGCAACCTCGGCTATCAGTGATGTTCAAGGTGGTAAGATATGTGTTTAGCCTACATAAACCTTAATAAAATTGACTCAAGTCACGTAAGGTATATTTTTGGTTTAATTTCAGTCTTGAGATTTTTCTATAGTTTTATACTTCTATGTGAATGTTAAAAATACTTTTCATCCTCATCCCAAATAAAATATTTAACTATATAGTATCATGTGATTATATTAGATAAATTCAATATAATTTACATATTTCAGCATTCAAATTGGCTATGGTGAGCATAGGTGACTTATCCGACGTACCTTTTATCGGAGACTATCAACAAGTTCCCTTAGAAAGCTCTGCACTTCAAGTGCAAAAAGATGATAACTCCTCTCAACAACAGAAAAGCGGGCTTGTTGATAAACTATGTAATTTAAAGGCTGCTGTCCAAAAAATCTTGAAGAAGGAGGGCAGTCATCCAATTGATAAGAATGCAGAAAGAAAACCCTTCCAAATCATTTTATATCCCACTGACACTGTCCCTAAAGTGTGTGAACCACGCACTGGTTTAGGCCAGGTATTACCATCTAAGCCCGCTGGTGAAAATCCACCCGCCCCACCGGCTAAAACTCCGGAATCCTCGGACTGCAAAAAAGCAACAAAGAAATGTAGTCCTCCAGACATAAGCCCGCAGCCAGCTAAACGCACAGAAGATAAACCGAAAGGTCATGATGTTTGTGCACCAGGCGAGGGCTTAGGCCAGGCGCCATCAAAACCCACTTGTGGAATTCAGCCCTCCCAACCGGCTATGACTTCGGAATCCTTGGACAGTAAAAAAGCAACAAAGAAATTTAGTCCTCCAGACATAAGCCCGCAGCCAGCTAAACGCACAGAAGATAAACTAAAAGGTCATGATGTTTGTGCACCAGGCGAGGGCTTAGGCCAGGCGCCATCAAAACCCACTTGTGGAATTCAGCCCTCCCAACCGGCTATGACTTCGGAATCCTTGGACAGTAAAAAAGCAACAAAGAAATGTAGTCCTCCAGACATAAGCCCGCATCCAGCTAAACGCACAGAAGATAAACTGAAAGGTCATGATGTTTGTGCACCAGGCGAGGGCTTAGGCCAGGCGCCATCAAAACCCACTTGTGGAATTCAGCCCTCCCAACCGGCTATGACTTCGGAATCCTTGGACAGTAAAAAAGCAACAAAGAAATGTAGTCCTCCAGACATAAGCCCGCAGCCAGCTAAACGCACAGAAGATAAACTAAAAGGTCATGATGTTTGTGCACCAGGCGAGGGCTTAGGCCAGGCGCCATCAAAACCCACTTGTGGAATTCAGCCCGCCCAACCGGCTAAGACTCCAGAATCCTTGGACAGTAAAAAAGCAACAAAGAAGTATAATCCTCCGGACATGAGCCCACAGCCAGCTAAATGCACACAAGATAAACCGAAAAGTCTTGATGTTTGCGCACCAGGCCAGGGCTTAGGTCAGGCGTCATCCTAAACCGCATGCGGAAATCAGGGTGCCCCACTAGTGAAGACTCCGGACTCCGTGAACAGTAAAAAAGCAACAAAGAAGTGTAATCCTCTGGACATGAGCTCAAAACCAACCGAGAAAAAAAAGTAGATGTATTGTTTTGCAAACATTGAGCTGCATATATGTAATACATATAATGCATGTAATACTTATATAATTGTATAATGGAGTTGTAAAGGTTATTTGACTTATATTTTTAATGATTGTTTTTTAATAGCGGCAAATCGCCTGACAAGATAAATGACACAATCTTTGACAATATTGAAAAATTTAGAAGTTTATTCATTTTTTAATATAGAGTAGGACAGCAAAATATTTATAAAGGTACTAAAGAGGTCCTGTACTTGAGAGCTGTTAAAATAGCATTCTTTTAATTTCTTAAATGTTTAATTTCTTATTTCATCTAATTAGATGCAACAAGAAAAGAATGATATTACTGTTAAGAATGAGGTTACATATATTTGTCAATAATTTACACTTAAGACTAAAGTTAAAAATGCATTTTTATGAAACACAGCGCTGGGTTTAAACCGACATCCTGCGCTTTCAAGTACAGGACCTCTTTAGTACCTTTATCAATATTTTGCTATCCTACTCTATATTAAAAATTTAATAAACTTCTAAATTTTTCAATATTGTCAAAGATTGTGTCATTTATCTTTTCAGGCCATTTGCCATTATTACAAATTAATCGTCAAATATAAGTCAAATACTTTTACAAACAATTGTATATATATGATCATAAAATATAAGTTGTATATTGTAACCCCGATGCGCCTTCCAATGCGGATGGGTCGAAGGTACCCAGATGGGGTGCTTGTGTGAGACTCCTTACTTGAGAATAAAAGATGTTGCTGAATAATATTTGTCATGTATTCAACGTCACTAATTACTTTATATAAACTCGAAAAGTATTAGCATTATAAAAAGTGACAAAAATGCATATAGCTAGTTTTAATCGATCTTCACTTCTTTTTATTTCTTCAGAATTCACAATTCCGGCCAAAACTGTACTTTTTCAACGCTTGAAAGTATAGAACATTCCTGGCTGTTTCGCGACACTGCCAGTATCGCCACAATATATAGACATATATATTATGTAGGGCTGCGGTATGTATTATGTGTATTTGCTTTTTTGCCATAAGCTGCCTGAATAGGCAGCTAAAAGCAGACTTAGCTGATGCAATTATAGCATGCTACATTTGTCATTATGTGACAAAAATTTTACCAACAGTGTTTCTTAATTTTTCATTTTCAATAAACTTAAAACATTAAGCAACAATAAAATAATCATCTTTCAATTATGTATGTTTATAATGATGTCCAAAACCTACACTAATATGATTATAAAGTGGAAACCATTGAATGTGGCATTCCGTGTCGCAAATGCAGACCTCGAACCACAAAATTTACCATCATCAGTGTGTTTAAAGTGTAGTGATTGGTTAGTTAGTAACCTCGTACTGGAAGTTATTTCCCAGTGCTATTTACGAAATACTGTAAGTTAAATCAATAAAATAATTTTTGCAACTAAATTAACATTTCAAATACAGTTTGATCCGTTCTGTGGAGTTTCATCTCCCTCCTGCTGCTAGTATGTCGTTGTCGTACAAAGAGCATTTAGTCTCCCGGCTCCTTCATCTCCGACTATAGACTTTTGTTGATCCTGACAATTTTATTATTTTCTTGAATCATATAGATCAAATACGTGGAACGAATTGTATGTCATAAAGACCAAAATATTTTCACCTCACAGTGCCGATCGCAGTCTGGTACATCGAGCGATCTTATAACGCTGGCACGGGAATTTTAATTATGAAAATTATTGCTACAGTTGTAGTGTGTAATAGGTCTCCCCATAATAAAAGGCAAGGGCAATCCAGTTTAATTTTAATTTTATTTGCAGTTACAACAATAATATCCATGTGAAAAACAGAGATAATTGCTAATCATTATGTATTATTTATAAAGCAAAATATAGAGCAGGCAATTTAAATGAGATTGGTGAACTCTAATTTCACCGACTAATTCAAACCCAAGGAAATTGTCTCAAAATTTTAATCAATGAAGTTGATTTTTACTGTTTGTATAGGTCACATACTAGCAATATTGAATCCTTTATTATTCAACTAATTAGTAAGTGATTTTAATATAATCACTATGGGAAAAAACTATGGAATAGATAAACACAGATGTAATATGGCCCAGTTTGGTTTTATACCAACAATAAATGTACCTGACCTGAATCATTAACTTTGCTAATTGAATTATTGATACACCATTATCATTTGTTTTAAAACCTTCTATCATTTATCAGTTTAGTTACGAAGTACAGTTCTGGGCGAATTAATTGAAACTAGTAACATTTTTTAAATATTTTTGATTTGGTTAATATTTCAATATTTTGTTTAAATAGCAATGTTTTGGTGATGTCATTTTTATTAAGCATTATATATAATGTTTCTTGTTTCTTGTATATGAGCATTATGTCAAAAAATTGTAATTTTAACCAACCTAATAGTTCCAAAACTCAGAAAAATCATTGTTTAAATGATTATGCGATTGTATTTTTCAACGCAATCTTACCCGTTGCCATCTCTAGAAAAAAGCGAAACAATTTTTTACACAGAACCATGTCGCTATATTGGAATGGCCAGGAAACTCACCCAATTTTAACCCGATTGAAAACTTATTGCCCATTTGCAAAAATCGTATTTCTAGATAGATTAGGTTAGGTTAGGTTATTAACTCAATGCCTACAAGAGTAAAAGGAGCAAGACATCATTTTTTGAACTAAAATTTTATTTTTGTACAATCAATCAAGTACTTTTTATCTCTTATTACCCTGAGTCTTATTGCCAGTCAATTCTTATTTATAGCACTTACAACAAAGGAAGTTTTTCATAATAAAGTGTATATACACATACTAAACTACGATGTCAGTCTTATTTTATGAGCTTACAGCAAATTATTTCAAATTACGCAGCTCAGACATTAACACAACGTTTAAAACACGGTAAATATTTTTTTTAAATATAGCTTGTTTTGAAACATTCACCTATATTATAATCTATGACGTAACGCAAGCTTGGAGCCAGGCAATAGATCGAAGATGGTAATTTTTACTATAATTAGCTTTGGCCGATTTCATTTTTCGTTTGTTGTTATACTACAGCGTCTCAGAAAGGAATGCTTAAGGTTATTTGAAAGAGTGATTATTTGCTTATTTTTCGAAAACAATATTTTTTGTACATATTCAATTAATGAAAGTATTCACGACACAAAAGTGCGTTTCCTTTCTGAGACACAGGATACATAATATTATTTACTTTTTGTATTCGTTCACAACACTACGACTACATTTTGATTTATTTCTGACATTGTTACGGACGCTAGTTCTGGCAGGCTAGCATACTCAGCACAGGTCTGCTTGGCTGACGCCGGAACTCCCCATGAGTTGATGCCTCGAATGGTAGCTGTCCACCGTGATAGCGGGAACAGAAGAACCCTGTTTCATCGCGCACTGACATAATTTACTGGAGTTTTAGTTGGCGAGCTATTGTAATAATGCCGTCCGCTGTTCTGACTTCGCGAAACCTATGTGCCCGCCTAAATTTATGTTTATCAGTATGAAGGTCGTATGAATCGATTGCACTTTCTTTTCGTTTGGTTTGGTGCCTGTCTCCAGACAACACCGATAGACGGTGGTAACGGTTTCTCAAAATCCTCCTTTGGGATGTATTATTTCGAATTTTTCACTTCTTCGAGTGACACATTCTTTTTCTTCTTCTATTATAGCAGACAAACAACCTTAAAAGGCCGTACACCAATGCATAAATATATATTTAAACAATTTTAAGGAAAAATATTTTTTTTACAAAAGCGAGAAGAAAACACCGAATCACAAAAAAAAGAACGTAAGATGAAATGATAGTAACATAGAAAATAAATAAATTGGAAGCTAAGTGCATAGAATGCAATCGTTTATAATATAATACTAACGTAAATAGCGTTACCAAGCGTTATGGTTCAATTAATCGCATGAAGTAGAAACGGGGTCCTTTCTAGGTTCGTGGATAATCGCCTCCGGGTTTTCTGGAAATTCCATTGCGTTCCGACTGTTAACATACTTCAGAAAAAGAATGATGCTTTCCATTTGAGTATATTTTTTCACTTATTACTTAGAAATGGTTTTTTTTATATTGTAGGTGATTGCTTGGGGGATGATTTCATCGAAATTTAATAATGTCACTTATAGTGTAAGGTAGCTAAAATCGAAAAAAATAATATTTCTGGTTTTAGAATATATCTGCAGACGAGAGCAACTGAGCTTTACTACGAAGACTATTCGAAAAAGAGCCACTCTGCCGTATAATGCAATAAATTTTCATAAGCGGATAAAAAATTGTGTAATATTAAAACAGTGGCTAAGTCTGACTAATTGGCCTTCGAAATCGAAATCGGCCTAGATACAATCGCAGATTTAGGGTAAACGAAAAATTGAATTGTTTTGTTTTTATATGATTAAGAACCACACTGTTTTTTTGTTTACTTTACTGTTTAGAGTATCTTTCATCTGAAAAAAGTTAGTTGTGCAAAATTAAGACTAATAGTGTATTCTTTGGCAAATAGCATAGATGCAAATCTCATAGAAGTATCGCGAAGCAGAAACATAAAGCATAGCAATTCTCATAGAAGTTTAGAAAAGCTTATCTTGCTTATACACGGATGACGCACTGTTTTGTAAATAATTTTCAATATAAGCCTGAAGAATATTTTGCCACCTGTTATTAAAATTACGAAAGTCAGTGCTTTTTTAATAAATTGCGATGTATTTTGAGACGTGATACGACATCTGCATCTTTTTTAGACACTAAAAAGTGGTGTTCGATAACGATCGTGTATAAATGATCAAGTTATGCATCTTTCGATTAGTCTGGCGAGGCTTAAGTGATGTCGAATGATACGACTGCTTTTTTGATAATGGTGTAACGTTTTCAACTTTTATAGCAAATTTTTACAAATCCGAAAGTACGCTTCATAAGTTCCTTGTTTTTGTACTGTTTTTAGTAATGCCAGACTTATTTCCAATCTCCATAAATCAGCCAGACCTCACTTAAACTAAGTTTTATGACATCTTCATTGGTTATAATAAGTAGCATTCTTGCGAAAATAAATTCAGCGTATTTACGTAGTTTTCAGTTTCTTATACGCTCATCAAATTAAATAAAAATTGAAATGACCGATTGGAACTCAATAGGCAGACTGTCGATTAGTAAAAAAACTTTTTCAATTTATTTTATTTATTTATTGTGACATTTTTAATTTGACAAAGAAATATAATTGTAGTAGTACAAATCACAGTTACAAATGAATATTATAAATGCACCGGGAGCGATTAGCACTGCTACATTTTGTGGCCTGCCTTCTTTACTAGACTATGTATGTACTAAGGAAGGCAGTGTTATATTGTGCTACAACTAAAAATATTGAACCAAAAAAACCTTGATCGCTGCTTGTGAAAATAAGTAACAAAAATATTCACTAACTCCCGGATTATTTACCGCACATGAAGTGAGGGCCTGACAGTGCCTGATACTTTATATACACAGTCCTATTGTGCAGCAGAAATTAAAAGATGAAACAAAGCAAATATCTATCTCTCTTTTCTCGCAGCTCAATTCAACTTTAAGTGCTCAGGGTAAAGTTCCGAGTGCTCTACCGAAATAGTCTGAAATACGTACCTACTAAAAATAATAAAAAAAAACAATTGTGTTGAGACCATTCCCAAATATATAACGGGGGTTTATGATCCCTATTACTAGTAGGAAATTAAATAAAATAATGCGAAAATAATTAATTTCTAAATTTATTAATTTTAGTAAAGCGCTCGGTCGTGGTTGTTCGAGGCCGTCGCGAGCGGACGATTATCTCATGGACGTGTGATAATAACAATTTGATATTATTGCGTAGTTTTAAATATTTTGTCGGTTACCATGATGAATGTTGATATGTCGTCTTTACAAATCATGTTTAAAATCACAAGGCCAATGAAATGTTTTTTTATAAGGAGTGGTTTTGGGACAATCTATGGAGAAAAAGATACATAAAGATTAGGCTAGTACTTCTGCTGGACGTTTGGAAGCTCCGTGCCTCTTCTTCAACAACTAAAAGAATACTCAAGTCTCTAGAAGAAGCCTTTTTTTAGCTTATGAAGAAGAGATATTATATATATATATATATATCTTTATAACCAATTCACGAAACATTTTAAAAGGTATCTAGCAAGTACATAACTAAACGTTGCAGTTTAATAAGTTCAGTCGAAATCCGCCTTAACTTATCTGCTAGCTACACTGATTGACTGACTTGACCAGACTGGTAGCCATTGTGGTTAAAATATTTGTCATCGGTCAGTCAGTGTTTATATTATTTTGCATATAAATAATGTTAATTTTGATATTCTGTGCTTTTTTATAGCAACAAACGTGACAATAATGAGTGCCCGATTTATTCCACATTTCAAATAGTTATCATCAATTCAGACGGTACGTTTAATTATATCAGTAATGTAAGGTTATTATTTTGGTAGTCATGAGTTATGATCATTTGTTTGGTGCTTTTGTTATGTTATAAGTTGTTTTTTGAATTTTAAAAATTAACATCCGATAACAGTATATTTATCATTAACTTTCGAATAACGATTTTGCTCAATTTTGTGACACTTAGATTTATAATTTAACCATTTATCATATAATGAAACTTTATTACTCTAAAATGGCATTTAATTTGTAAATCGAAACGTGTTATTAGTTTTGTATCCATTTTCATAGATTAATTAATCAAGAAATTTTGATGTATGTGCCCAACTACGGTTTGCCACTATCACATTTTGATTTCTTTTAATCTTTTGAGCGAATGTGTAAGCTGTAGAACGAATTGCCAGGTTTGTAAGTGACAAATTGTAATACCTACATTTTGGGATGGCACAGGTTAGAAATTGCAATTATAATGTTCGAATTTTAATGAAGCATTCAGTTAAATTGTTACTTTATCATTATTATAAATGTATCTTACTCCCACAAAAATGAAAATGTCTTTCGTCCAACGCTTGCTTAACCCTGCGGGGTGGGTTCGTTACGATAAAATTGACTAAAACTTCGTGCCAATCATATTTTCTTGCGATTTCGTAAGGATTACTTAGGGATAACCAGATAATTCACTGCGTATTGAAAAGTATGCATTTTTCCTTATTTTTCACGTCATGTCTGTCGACTAGGGCATTTAGTATTCCATGCAGTATCTTTCGGATTTTACATACTCTACGTCAATCGAATAAGTTGATTATTTCGAATATTATTTTCCACCATTGCAAAAGGTTTTCTAGCTTGGTCATAACTCCATTTTTGTATAAAAGCAATAAGTAACAAAAATAATGACTCCACTTATGCTCTATGACGACAACACACCGAGAGGAAGCACAAACACAGTTTGATAATGTGCAGGCCAATAAGCTGCAAAAGGAGCAAAGGCTCTGTGTGTAAAATAATGGCACTACTAGCGAGATGGAGCTACTATTTCTCTACCCAGAAGCGACACGAGCATTTGCCCACAATTTCACAATTTATTTATTTATCTTCATTGGAAAAACCAACAAGTTTACACAGTACACACAAAAAAATACATATGATTGATCGGTAAAAAACTTTGTAAAACTAAAAATGGTTTATATTGACAAAAAGTATTAAAGTTAATAACAAAAATAACAAAACCATTATATGTCTATATATACATATCTACTTACACGAATTTAGAACAGCTAATTTTTCCACAATAAATCATTAAATCATTGCTAAACACTTTAAATTGCAACTTATTCAGAGTCAATTTATCGAAGCAGTTAATAGTTTCATTAAAATAACTTTGCAACCGTGGTATCGGAGAATGTAGAGCGTTATTTGAGGATCATGAAGGTATTTTAAAAACATTGTAATGACGGGTACGATGTGACGATGGTACATTGACCGGAAAGGATTTCAAAAGATCGGGACAATTAGTAGTGTCATTGAAAACAGCGTTTATGAACCGCAGATCGAGCAACACTCGTCTGTCGTATATATAAAGACGGTAATAAAAATGATGTCACAAATTATCGAGGAATTTCAAAATTGAGTGTTTTTGGTAAAATTTTAGAATGTATAATAACAAAAAAATTAACTGCAGTCTTCAAAAACATCATTATTCCCGAACAACATGGCTTTATGTCTTGTAAATCTACAAATACTAATCTTATACCTTAAACAGAATATATCGCCATTGGAATCCGGTATATGTAACACATTCAGATAGAATCGAGAGAGTCCAGCGCTTATTCTTGCGCGATAACCTATTATATTAACCTATTAACCTATCGATATTTTCGTGGAGTTGAACTAAAATACATCCCTACCGCGATGAAGTTTTAAGAATGTACTGCCCTATATAGGTAGTTTTTTTTAGAGGCGTGGTTTTCAATCTGGCACTACTTTTTTCGTAGTTGGTGTTTTTGACAGCTGTCACTTGATTTATGCTCAGTTTGGTTTGCCATTTCATAATGAATAGACTTACTCCTGAACAACGTTTGCAAATAGTGCAAATTTAGAAAAAATCACTCTAAAATAAAATAAAAATCGCGTCGTGGGCCTGTGGCGTGGCCTCCAAGATCGTGCGATTTAGCACCGCTGGACTATTTTTTGTGGGGTTATGTGAAGTCGCTTGTCTACGCAGATAAGCCGGACACGATTAACGCCTTGGAAGAGAATATTCGGCGCGTTATTGCTGACATACGTCCCAACTTGCTGCAAAAAGTGGTTGAAAATTGGGCCTCTCGGCTGGAATTTGTTCGAGTCAGCCGCGGCGGCCACTTACCCGAAATCATTTTTAAAACATAATGGCAAACCCTTATCTTTATAATAAAACTAAATTCTTAGCCATAACATCAAATTATATGCATTTTATCTCTTCTTGAAAACCACGCCTCTAAAATCATCACCCTATAGTTTATAAAATACTAGTACCTACGTAGTCTAACAAAAAAAAAATGTATTATAGTATGTTGGTTTACAGACTAGATGACATCACTAATTGAGTGCTTAGGTACACTTAGGCCTTCGACACAAGACGCGGAGAGCTCTAAATTTTACATACGTTTGATTTTGTTTGTAGATTCTGGGCCCAGGTAGTAGTAGCTCCATCTTGCTCTACTGTGGTAATGGAGAACGATTCTTCTGAATACCTTAGTCAGTTCCTTTCGGTAAACAAGAAAAATATTTATGAACTATTTGGATTTGTTTCCAAACATTTACCAATCTTATTCTATACTTTAAATGTTGGATAAAGGACTGGGATACTGTGAACCCAACATGCTATCTCCCTCAATTCTGAGAAGACGTTTGCATAATGCCAGATATGTAAGAGCTTGAGTAACTCTTAGTTTCTGGAAAGATTCTTTGATGAATTACAGGCTTTTTCACTGTACTTTTGACTTATCCCTAGTAACTTGAATTTCGAGGTAGGGTTTGGGACTATTGGACATCAGAGGTGCTCGTCGTTGTGGAATATACAATAAAAACATTCAGGCTTATTTATCAATTTGTGTGATCTGTTGAATTTTTGAAGTTCGGACTGCACTGTTGGATATGTTGTGTCAGCTGATTTTTTCTCTTATTAGGATCTCTTTTCCGTATAGGTTAACTCTGTTTTGTCATCCTTGCTTCCATTAGATTTTTCTTGTAAATTTTCACATAATTCTGACTCTTTCTCTGAATTCTCCTCTTCTGTGTCGAGACTATTAAAGATTGATCTAACTGACATTAGCTACTTGTTCTGACTTTATTTGCAATTCAAAAAGCTCAAGAAACTAGCAATGCGTCTGTTTCTTTTTATGACTTAATATCCTAGGTCCTTACAATAACTGAGATGAATACAATCCTCGCTTTCCACATCGTATTTCTTTCGCTGTTGGTGTGGAGCATGTGCCCTGCCACAGAATAAACACAGAAGTTGCACTCCTTTAATATTGAAGTCAGCTGCCTTTTTATGTCCATGCAAAATTGTACCTTACCTATGTGCGCGGAAACACGCGGAGGGTCGTTTTTGCTTTGCCGATATCTTTCCGATCTCTTGGCCACGTGCGCCAAATAAACTTTCACAGGGTTCAAAGAAAAATAAAATACCGTAGTGAAACACTATTTTAAATTTATGAGTACGTAGATACACTAGTGTGCAGTCTTCTTTAAAATCTAAGATTTAAAAATTAACGTAAGTTTTTTGTTTCTTTTTTAAATAAATAATACCAAAGGTATAGTTTCAGTTAACTGAGTGAGGACTAAGAGGAGTGGAAAAAATATTTTAAAATATATTAAAATACTAGTGTTATTTTCACACTTATCTAAAACTTTAATTTCAATTTCTCACAATAAATACAACAATACAGTAGAACCCCGATTATACGGATGTACAGTTATCCAGATTCGATAATTTGGTGCTAAAAAAACTCGGAAATTTGGTCGTAAATATCATTTGTTATGCAAGTGCTCGTTGATGCAGCCTCTCGTTATAACCTGTTTATCCACTAGTCAAGACGGCCTTACTCGCAGATGCTATGCTATAAACCCGTGCCGAAAAATAGTGCATAAAAAAATGGGATTTACTGAGAAAGGCGACGGTGCGGCGGATTGGTAGCTCGCTCTCGCTATTCGTGAAATAATACGCATGTCAATCTTCGTGTTGCAAGCTAATTTTTTTCACGGGATGTATACATTTTCGATTGATAATGCTGAAACGGGAGAGTTTCTTGTCTCTTTTTTTGAATTGATGCTAGCCGCTTACTTGTCTCTTAACATGTTCATGTATTTTCGGTTATGTCCTTGGCATTGGTGCCGAATTTACTTGTATCGATAGTTTGATCTCTGTTTTTATAAATCGAGTTATATAAAAATAAATGTACATTTGTCAATTATTTTATTTTATCTTTTATAGACCGAAAATGAGAGTTTTTTTTGAACAAAACTTAAATCAATCATGTAATTTCACAGGGTAGTTAAGCCTGGTATTTGAATGTATTTTTTTTGCACTGCATTTTTTTTTACTAATTTTTTACTGTAATCTATTGTTGTGCTTTTATTAACTATCCTAGCCGCTAGCAAGTTGCTCTAATAAAACCAGCTGCTAAAAATATTTTGTAGGTAAAAGAGGTTTTTTTTTGATAAAAAAAATGTTTTCAGGAATATTTTGATTCATTTCAATCCCTAGTGTAACTGAAAAATGATAACATCCTGTGCAATACGGGACACCACAGTCCCGTAATTACATTATTGTATTTTAAGTATTACAAAAAAATATTTTTATTTATTTTATTTTTTTGGTAACTAAAATTCATTACTTTAAGATGTTATTGTTATTTTTATAATACTTTAGAATAAGAAGCAATATCATGTGACTGTTATATTTAGATAGTTAATTTTGATCTTATATAGGTACAAGTCAATTTGATATCGCACAGCATGCAGTTCAATTGTCCCGTATAGCATAAAGAATAAGATTCATATTTTCATTACGCAGTTAACGTTTTAAAATACTTAAATGCCAATAAATAAATAACTCTTAATAAGTGGTTTTGAAGTTTTCAAACTTCCTCAAAAAAGGGAAAGGCCTGATCGGCCAACGTTTTTATTCTTTTGTTGGATCTGTCTCATATTCACACTGCAAATTCATTGCTTTTATACTCTGATAAAAATAGCAGCATTTGGATAAACAGGTTTGTGAATCCGGCCTTAACTCCATAATGATACAGTAGGCCCTTCTCAGGTAGATGTCCATTTTTAACTTTATTGGTGCACCATCCAATTACTTATCACATAGGGAAAAATCTTTAAATTGATGGATATATTTATTTATTTCTATTATATCATTAACTATTTAACTCTTTTTCAAATTAGTTACAAAGACGTCTCAAAACTGTTGCGTTTTCTGATTAAATCTGATTGGTTCAAGTAAATCTAGTTGGTTCTGATTGGTGGACTTTTAGTAGTATTCTTAACTAATAAAGTTATTGTCATGTTGCAAAGTTATGCCTACAAATCAAGTCTTTAAACTGTCAATTATGTGAATTGTGCAATCTGAAATTTTTTGTAGCAATCTGTTGACTGTTTTTTTTAACAAAGTTAAGGTTTATTCTGGAGATTTCAATAACCTTCATTTTAATCCTATTGTTATATAAGCAGGAAACTTTGACCGAAATTTACCCAGGTCACTGCACATTTGATAATTGTTTAAGTAAATATCAAATCTATTTTTAATCATATTAATGGATGTTCCACTCCCGTCTGTCTCTTCTGGTAACTTAATTAATTTATTCACTACTCTATTTGAGCTGAATGAACAAATTGGAATTGTGGTGCATTTAGTGATTTTGTGTTGCTAAGATTAAGTCTTTTTGATTGACAGAGAGGGGCGGCGATGGACGGAGGCGCCCGCGCGCTCGACGTGCTGGCGCCACTTCAAGAGCGGCTGGCAACGCTGACCGGCGGCCGGGACCGTCGCGGCGGACCCATCGTCTGCTTCCCGGCCACCGCGCGGCGCGACCGTGCCGCGCCCGATGACTACCGCCGTCTTCTACACTACTTCTTTACTATACCTAGGTATTTTTCTATGTGACCATATTTTTGATGTATATTACATATGCAATATGCCTGCAATGGACGTCCAATACACTCAATACATTGTGACAAATTAGGTTAAAATATTACATATTGTAGTATCTGATCTCTTGTATAGCACAGTGCTACACAGGACCAGAATGCAGGTCGTTTAAGCACTAAAACGCAGATTGTTTACCCTTTTCTATATTGAAGGCTTCGAGGTGTATATAATATAATAAGAACTTTACAATAAGAATTTACATTTAAAACTTTAATGAATTAAAATATTAATATCAAAACGTTGAGTAGTTTTGACTATATTTCTTATTCTTTTTTATTTTTTTCTCTGACAGTCCCAAAGAA
The DNA here is from genome assembly GCA_020383195.1 of Neomicropteryx cornuta. Lineage (NCBI taxonomy): Eukaryota > Metazoa > Arthropoda > Insecta > Lepidoptera > Micropterigidae > Neomicropteryx > Neomicropteryx cornuta. The sequence goes on from JAHKQU010000018.1 coordinate 43,329,224, forward strand.
TTATATTTTTTATTTAATGTTTCATTATGTTTAATGTTTTCCTTGTTCCAAGACTGTTTTTAAGCGTAGGCTGCGAGTTGTTAAGCATTCATTTTTTTTTCCCTTACCTACTAAACTCAACAGTATCATCGGAGTTAGCTCCTAAATATTGTAATTACCTATTAATAATAATATTTTTTTTTATTAGGTAATGCATACATTACACACATTACATACATACATTATTATACATACATTATTATATCTTTTATGATATAATATGAAGGCTAATAACGGGAATAAATTCCTGAAAATTCAAATACGAATATGTGAATGCAAATATAATTCTTCTGATGCCAAATATAAAACATTAAATTCATTCCAGAACGCATGTCGTCACAATATAAAACATTAAATTCATTCCAAAAGGCAATGTCGTCACAATATGTAGGATTGGCACCTGTAGACACATATATTGATATGATACATAGGATATTCAATTAATTTATGTAAATAATGTTTAAATATATAACTATAATAATTATTTGTTTAGACTAAAGCGCATTTTAACTCTCTATATCTTTATATAAATATCTTTGACAGGATTTCATGTAATTCAAATATTTATCAACTCATTGATGTTTACTTGTTGAGAGGTTCTGGTAAGAGATCTGGATAATTTAGTCTTTGCAATGCAACAGCCTACCACGCTCCTTTATCCTACAATGGTTGGCATGTTATTTATGAAATAAATACATATGAAGTAGTTTCTGAGAGACTCTTTAATATAACCATTTTATAAAATGGTTTTACCCTTAAAATTGCGTCGACCTGTAAAATTGTAATATTAATAATTATTATTTTATAATTTCAGCGAATCAATAAGATCCTTAGGATTTACAATTCTTATTGATATGAGAGGATCTGCTTGGGCCGTTGTGAAACCAATACTAAAAGTCCTTCAGGAGCATTTTGCATCATCGGTTCATCAAGCACTTGTAGTGAAACCAGACAATTTTTGGCAAAAACAGCGCACAACCTTAGGATCTCATAAATATAAATTTGAAGTGAGTTTTGTTTTATATTTTATTTCAATCATTTCCTAGTTTCTATTCTTTATTTAACAGCAAGATCAATAACATGTCATCATTGAGTAAAAAGTTGAGTCAAAGAACTGTATGATTATAAAAACATTAAATGGATATTATATAAAAACTTTGATGCTTAATAAATATTATGTTATTGTTTAAAATTGTCCTAATTAAAAGGTATGATGGAAATAGGTTTATTGCTTCCGATGTTAGTTAAATTCGTATGTTTACATTTAGATTTTTATTATGAAAAGAATGCCTTGTTTAATAAAACAACTTTATTCTTGCAGACTACAATGATAAGTAATGAAGCTCTTACAAAATTTATAGACATTTCCCAACTTACATCGGACTTAGATGGAACACTGCCTTATGACCATCCGCAATGGATTGACCTACGGCTTGTGAGTAAATTTTTAAAATTTATTTTTATATTTCTTTAAATAGTAGCTTCTTGTTAATGCAGAGACTTCAACTTGACTTCATGTAGAATTCCCAATGAATGTACCTTATAACCAAAAATGGATATTTTATATTTTTTATAGGCGTTAGAAGAATTATTATGGCAAGCAGGTGAGCTTTTAGACCGTTTCGATGATTTGCAAGAGGATATTGCTAGAGCAGATTTTGCAGATGACGTGGCTGGTGCTCACCGAGCGATTGATGCTCATGCAGACCTTAGTAAAAGAATCGCCAAAGTGCCTGTTGATGAAATTGACCTTCAAGGTGAGAATTTTAATTTTTTTTTTGGTCCTTGCTCCTGCTTAGTTCTAAGAACAAACAAAAACTATGTATATGGAGCAGTGGCGTGCCCATAATTTGTACAGCGGGCAAGTGCGGTGAGGGGGGTGTGAGTCCACCCTAACCGCCGGAGGGGATTTTTTTTGAGGTACCTAGTGAGTTTTATTAAAAAATCTAGGCAAGCCCGGTTTTTCAGCTCCTATGGAATCATTAAATACCACCACTGATATGGAGGTATTTAATGATTATTTTTTATAAAATGTCTACAATTTAAATCAATTTAAATGTGATCAATTTTAATCATACATAACAATAATGAATAAATTGAACTATAAAAAAAATGAGAGTGCCGACGACACTCGATAAATAACATAACATACAGCGTAACTTAATTACAGTCAGTTACATAGAATGGAAATGTAAGTTGACCTAAAACTGATTAAACAAAAAAATAATAGAAAAGAATATTAAACACAAAAATAAAATGTAATAATGCATATTTAATCTGATTGAAATAGCTTACATGAACCTGTTCTTGTATTTAGGTGAGAGAATAATTCAGCGACTAGAAGCAGCAGACACAGTGGCAGCTCTGTCTGGCGGCGAAGGCAGAGTGGATACTCGCACCGATGGCAGTACAGACGAGGTGACAGTCGGGGCCGCATTTCACTGTGGCTCTATACCCGCCATTCGAGCCCAACTCGTAGCGGTGAGAGCGGCTCAGCAGCACGTCCTTAAACTTTGGCAGCACAAAAAAATTCAACTCGATCAGTGCTTTCAGCTGCGGCTCTTTGAGCAGGATTGTGAAAAGGTTTAAAATTTGTAAAAAGTATTCTAACACTTTATGGTGACCGCTTTTGACATCTATTTTATTAAACATAACTTTTTTATTATTTTTTTTTTAATATGAAAATTCTGGCACCACCTAGTTTATTTCATGTAGATTCGATTAAAATTTTAAAATTCTAAAATCGGTGGTTAAATCGGTCGGTAGTTAGATTTGATCTGACATCACAAACATTTTGCTATAGGAGTCGATCCATGGGAGCTACACTCTGATAACCAAAAGCATATAAAATAACAACACAGGTGGCTTAAGAATATGCACATGTCTGCCCTAGAACAAGTTGTTACTTAGTTGGGCACCATTTTAACGCATTCCACAGTATTCAGTTTTCCGACATTTATATTTTTTTTTATGATATCTATTTTTTTTACTACTTTACTACTTTTTTTTTATATAATTTGAATCATTTAAGTATTATCAATTTAGTGATGTGCGTTAAATAAATACATTTCCGAGAGAGTCAACCTTGATAAGATTATCAAGTGTAATTGATTACTATAAGAACATTTAGTATTATTAAATTTCAGTAGTGCTTTTATGTAATTCAGTAAATTTAGATACTTAAATTGCATGAATATCCTCCCTTAATTTTTCTGCTTTTATTACTTGGCTTTCCTCTCTACAAAATTTGTGTAGTTTCTCCCTCAAGGTAGCATTCTTTCGCCACTTTTATTTTTACTGTTTATACTCCGGCTTAGAGTTAATTTAAAATTGATTCAGCAAGATGGACTCTTAATTTATTTAAAATTCAAGCTTTTTAAAAATTCCATTTTAATCGATATATATATATATATATATATATATATAAATTCTCTATAATACTCTTTGATGGGTTTAGCCTATATGTTGCATCAGAATTGGAATACAACGGGACTGGAATGTTTTTTTCATTTACTTAGTTCATCACCACTGAAAATTATATTTTTACGTATTTTCTTTACAGATGCTGGAATGGATATGTCACAATCGTGCAGCATTTTTATCAACTTATGTAGAAATAGGTAGATCATGCTCAGCTGCAAAACGGCTGCAAGAAGAGCATGCTCGTTTTGCTGCTGCTTGTGGCGGTGGAGCCAGGGCATCCGTCGCTCGCGTTGCAGCCGCAGCGAGGCGACTCTCCGAACAAAGACATTACGCACAGTCCCACATAGCCGCGCTTGCCCATCGACTTGATAGAGCTTATAAACAATTAGCCGCAGGTACTTCTTTAATATATTATCTGTATTTATTTATAACTCTTCAGGGTTAAGGTCGAACGTCGAGAAATTGAGGCGCGCTACTCAAAATATACAGCTATCTCAATGCAGCATTCAGTTTCGCTTCAACACCGATTTATTAATTGGGAAGTGGAAAATTAGGTCGGGCATTTGGGATATGCAATGTCCTGATTACGCCAATAGAGTATTCAAGAAGTGTGCTTTAGAATTCTTAATTGCATTTTCTGATTCCTGAATATTTTCTTTATCATATCCGATAAGTTATCAAATGATTGTACCGACATTCTAAAGTACTTAAAAAAATTGGTTCATAATCTTGGATACAGTGTAATGAACATGCTATGTGTTAATCTATCTCTTAGGTTTAGATGCACCCAAAATTTTCATTTCATTTTGAGATGTCGCAATTGACAATAAGCAACCAACAAACACTGCTTCTTCGACCTCCATTTTAAAACTGATTACGCCCATTTTGTGAACGTGCACCTTTTATCATAACACACGTTTGACGAGCGCTAACGCGCGTTATCTAAATAGGCCCTAAGAAGATGATTGTCTAGAAGCTGTATCTTAGTTGCAATTAGATTTTGAGACGTCGCAATTGACAATAAGCAATCAACAAACACTGCTTCTTCGACCTCCATTTTAAAATTGATGCGGTCATTACGCCAGTTTTGTGAACGTGCACCTTTTATCATAACACACGTTTGACGAGCGCTAACGCGCGTTATCTAAATAGGCCCTAAGAAGATGATTGTCTAGAAGCTGTATCTTAGTTGCAATTAGATCTTGAGACGTCGCAATTGACAATAAGCAACCAACAAACACTGCTTCTTCGACCTCCATTTTAAAACTGATTACGCCCATTTTGTGAACGTGCACCTTTTATCATAACACACGTTTGACGAGCGCTAACGCGCGTTATCTAAATAGGCCCTAAGAAGATGATTGTCTAGAAGCTGTATCTTTGTTGCAATTAGATTTTGAGACGTCGCAATTGACAATAAGCAACCAACAAACACTGCTTCTTCGACCTCCATTTTAAAATTGATGCGGTCATTACGCCAGTTTTGTGAACGTGCACCTTTTATCATAACGCACGTTCGACGAGCGTTAACGCGCGTTATCTGAATAGGCCCAAAGAAGATGATTGTCTAGAAGCTGGTATCTTTTGTGAATTGATGAGGCCCACATTCAGTGAGTAAGTGTATAGGGATTTCTGAGTTTTCATGGCAGATCCTGCACTTATCATTAGCTGATATACTAATTAGCACTCGTAAATATAAATAAAGTAAGTTATTATTAAACCTAGGTAATTCTCATAGAGATATGTACAAAGTTAGAGTGAAGCTTTTAGAGTATCTTGCTCGGGGATCGAGGTTGGATTGTAAGAAAAGGGTGCTTCAGAAGGGCCCTACATAGTTGAAAGATGAATTTCTGGGGAATTACCATGGATCCGCATGGATCCGCTACTGGTATTTATTTACTGGTTTATTGTTATTTTTTATATGGTTTAGTGTTTATTTAGCTTGCAGTGGCCTGTTAAGGTTACAGCTTAATTTTAGTGGGTCAGAAAGTTTTTTTGTATAGTATCGCTCAATGCTTTCATGCACAGTTTCGATTATGGCATAGAGCTCTGCTTGGAATATGGTGGAGTGCTTCCACAGGTTGATAAATTTTTCTAACCTGGGTTTCACCCCGTATATGCCTGATCCTATATTGTTAACATTCTTAGATCCATCAATATACTTATAATGGTTTTATTTTGGGTCCTTTATATAGTTGGGTCCTTTATTGTCCTATTTGATGCTATCAGGTATCTCCGTTGTGTATGTTCTGACGAAGTTATATTTATTTGTCAGATTGTCTGTGATCATCCATCCCCATTGGTGGGCATTATTTGGTCTTTAAATTTTATAGTTGTACTCGAGAGCCTATTCTTTGAATCATTCGATATGTTTGCTTGCATCATGCCCGCCATCACCTCTTTTTCCACTTGTAAATGGAGCGGTGTCATCTTTAGCAGGGCTTCCAGTGCAGCAGTCGGGGTTGAGAATATGGCTCCGGTTACTGCTCTGCAGGTTAGTCCTTGTAGACTATTCAGTTTTCTCCTGCAGGTATGTTATAAAGTTTTCGACCACCAAACAGCAGCTGCATACGTGATAGACCTAATTACGGTAGTGCTACAGCTCTATTTTAGGTTCATGACCCAGATTTTACCTGCAAAGTGGCAACATGTTCAGATTGATTTGTTTGCATTTTGTCTGATGTTGCAGATGTGTGAGTTTCATGTGTCTAGTGTGACCCCAAGATATTTGACTTCTTCAGAGAACGCTATGGCGTTGTTGAAGTATGGCATTTTAAATTTGCCTGTATTCCTCTTTTTGGTAAAAGGTACTATGATAGTTTTGTTGGCATTGACAGACAGTTTATAGTCCGTACACCACTTAGCTACAATATTGAGTGCTTTTTGTAATAAATAGCCCAGAGATAGTAGGTATGCATGTAATGATAATTGATATCAATAATGATATTGAAAATCCCAATGATAATTGTAATATTTTCAGTGTAACCTTGCGCATCAAGCTGGGCTTCGTTAATTCACTTTGGTAGGGTGTCTACTACGATAGACCACAAAAGAGGCTATAGAACGCCTCCTTCTGTATATCCTCTTGTAGCTTTACCTTTTAAAGTTATTCAGGATAAATGTTCTAACATATCTGTTAGTGAGCATGTATTCGATCCCTCTAATTGTGGTTGTGTCTATGCCTTTTTTTAACACACTGTGCCGATAACTGTATATCCCGTATATGATGCCGTTTCCGGTTAAAACCATTACCGTTTTAATGCATTTCTATTAATATTTAAAACCTTCATATGTCACGTATACCTGAATTCCTGAAAACCATAGACTAATTGTTTTTTTTTTCATATTAGTTCGGTTTAGACATTTGATAGTTTATGTGAAAAGTGTGCTAGTGAATTAGAAGTTTTTTTGACGGATTGGGCTGTAGATAATTCTAGTTTTATTTACAAAAGCTATGTCAATATAATATTGAATATAAAAAAAAACATTTTCATAGTTTTGTACATATTGTTTGCCAATTATAAGAAATTATAAACTAAACTAAAAAACGGGTGTAAGTACCGCGTGTGATATTCCGTTCGGTCAACGTACTCCACCAATCGGGTGGCAACGCGTGGTCTGCGTGTTTGACGTACGGAGCTGAATGTGTTAAGCTTTTGATAGCTGTTGAAGTATTATCAAAGGCTCCCTCAATGTCTATAAAGGTGCCTAGGGCAATTTCCTTATTCTCTAGTGCCGTTATTACATTTAACAAACTTTAATTTATAAAAAATAGTTTAGGCTAATAAATCTTTTTGACAGTGTCGAAATGGTTGCCAGTCTGAAGGGTGATGGTGTTACGAACAACTTGGGATTATTGCATTTGATTAGCCATCCTTTGATTTTGAGACTTTATTTATCTATTTCACCCATGTTCATACAAAGTATCCTTAATTATTTAGATCTGAATTTGTACGACGAGGGCACACATTCTTTTGATATAGACTTTACACTATGAGTAAAAACATATACACAGTGTTCCAAGACCATTCCCGATGTAAAATCCTGCTTCAATAAGCAGGATCATCACAAAACAAATCATGCAGGTCATAGAGGTCAATTAGAGCAGGTCAAAACAAGTCATGATATCCAAGTAAAAAAATTGTGAACTTTACATGTTACTAAGAAATTGCTCTTGTCATAAATTCGGTCGCTAGGGAGGCCGCTCCGCGACGGGTCTTTGATCGACATTGGCCAAGCGCCCGCGAGCAAAAAGCAAATTTACACAAGCGCTTTGTTAAATTTATAAATTTGGGCATGAATTATTTTTGCATTTTTTTATACAATTTCTTACACGTAATACTCCTACATAACACTTCCTTGAATCTTCGGGAATGATCTTGGAACAACCTTTATATGTATATATATATAGTTTTTTTAAATAATTGCTATGACCTAGGTCATATACAATTATTTTGGGCCTTATTCAACTAGGCCAGATGTGCCTGTGTTAGAGTCAGGGTAGATGGTGGTAATGAAGCATTAAAAATGTATGACCATGCGCGGATTCGAACCCGCAACCTTTGGGCTAATAGTCCAACGCCTTAACCACTAGACTACCATGATCTCTAAATATATAATTTTTATATATTTTTTTCAAGAAATAGATATACTTAAATATGTATATAAATATAATTTAAATATGGTGCCGTAGCAATAACTTATTTATTTATTGATGTAAACAAATAACTTATGTGAACATATGCTTCATGTCTTTAGGTTTGGAAGAGCGTTCAGCTGTGCTCTCACTATCAGTTGTATTTCATCATAAAGCCGAGGCATACGCTTCTGCTGTTGGTGGTTGGGGAGCCCAATGTGCGACGGCGCTCCAAGCAGCTGCGGGCAGCGCAGGAAATGTTGCCAGCTGTGATCCCAGAACGGTGGAGCAACATGCACAGAGACACCGACAACTCTATGAACATATGTGTCAGGCATATACTGAGGTCAGTTAATCAATTTTCTTACTTACATTATTGGTGTTTAAGAGTATCATTGTACGTGCTCAATGATGATTAAATAAAGGAAGGTATATTACTAACTTTTAATAGCATATTTATTATGTTTATTATATATTATTTAGAATTAGAAACACTATCATATCATAAGAAAATAATAGTTTTTTTAAATACCTACTTTTTAAATTGCATATTGTATAATTTATTTGCTAACTTCCTTACTAGAAAGGTAGTTAATTGGGTCACTAAAGTTTTTCTCAGCCATGCTTCATTAAAACAAACTCTTGCAAAATTTTTGCAAACTTTCAGAAATAGCTTAAATTACGGGCTTATTTTAGGAAAACTATTTATGTAACTTATTATATTACACTTACTAAAAAATATAGCTCAAACTTCTCTAAATATAACGCTGATTTGAATTCTTCGAAATTTAAAAATATCATTTAAAAAATTGCAAAATCTATTTATCAAGCCATATTTATTTCGAAATTCAATAGAAAAAAGTTAGACAATAACACATTTTTTATTTTGTATATTTGTTTTATGATATATAAGTTTCGAAAACTGGTTATAAGTATTTTTATATTTACCGCAAACATATAATTAAAAAAAAACATACATTCTTGCTTAGGAAATCAGTATTTGTGCCGCCAGAATTATTTCACCTAATTATTAAATGACAACTAACTGATTTTATTTTTATTATCGCTTCATTCGTTATTCTTCTGCTTAATCTGTTTTTTTTACTCGAATTCTAAAACAATTTAATAAATAATTTAAAAAATGTTATTAAGGGGACCAACAACGTTATGAAAAGACAATGTAACGTTTCTTCAAATGTACAACATTTCGATGCAGTAAAATACTTTAATAATACTGTTGGCCACGCTCACAAAGCAGAAATACCAATTTTTAGCTGTTTTTGGTATTGTAAATATTAAAAATCAATATTTCACAATGATATAATAGACAATTTACCGCAAGCCGAAATTGCCAGGAGTAGTAATATTGTACTTAGTTCCTTGAATTCTTTTAGTAATAACTACAAATTTTACTTATTAGTAAAAAGCGGAAAAAAAATTGACCATATTTTTTCTTTTTAAAAAATCGATCAGCAGTTTAAACAAAATACGTTGAGTGTAGTATTTCACACATGATTGAGGGGGTCATTGACCGCTTTTTCATATTTCTTTATTCAACGGGTACCACAAACAAAACAGGTTGCTTCGGTGTTTGCTAGTACATTGGGAGTCCTATCGACGTCTTAAATTCTGTTAGTCAATCAACCAGGCTCAATTAACAATGATATATTAGCCATCCAAGCCAATTTTGTTGCACTCGTACGTACCTGAGTACTTCAATCAAGTAACTCAATGATGTGACAAATTGAGTTATACACTGGAAATGATTGCATAATAGTGTTTTAACCTGACCTTTACCATTTTTTTTTTTGGCAAAGGACAGGTTTTCATTTATGTTGCTAATTTTTATCAGAAACCTTTGCGGGAATACACCAAAGTTTTATTGTAATTATACGAATGGTTTAGGAATGTACAAAAGACAAACGACAAACAAAAATTATTTTTTATATATATGGTGATAATAATATCTAAATATTTATATTATAAAAGAAATTGTCACAAAGATTTGTAAACAAATTACAAGGCTACGGTTTGAAATGCAAAGTTTACTATATTAGAATAATGGAGTTCATACATTTTAAAATACCTATTTGATTCACCATTAAATTTTATTCAAAATGCTTCCACTAAATGAATTAGCATACAAATATTTAAAAAGAAACAAAATATCTAATTACCTGACATTGTTGACGTCGTGGATGCCATAGATGGATGTTACGTTGTTGTAAACACAACACAATAACATTAATTTTTTCAATTATATGAGCACAAAAACTTTTGCTGCTTGTAATCATTTAATTTAGTCTAAATAGACAAAAAACGATGAGTAATCTAAACTGAAGTTTACCCCTCGAGGCGCAAAATTGATTAAATGGGGATGTCTATTTTTCAAGATAGATTTCCTATCATTTTCAATATAAACGATATAGTAATGAACGGATTCGAATCATAATTTAATCAATATTTTGTTTATATTTTCATCTCAACACACCCGTTATGGCTACTAAATAATACTAATTAAAAACCAGTCCACCTAAGTAACTAAGTAACTAAGTAAAAACCAGCATTTTACGCAAATATGCATATTGGGCAGGTGACTGAACGTTTTGGGTCACTCATATATGCGTGTTGGGCTAATTCAATCAGGTCAATTTTCAGGTTAATTTCGTGCTAAAACTAGATAACTAATCACTAATCACGTCTTCTTTATACTAAGCTTATACTTGTGAATTACAGATATTTAGCTACCTATTTTTTGTTAATTCTAAAAACCTAGTTGTCATACTTGTGTCATGTTATAATAATTTATAAAAAAGTAATTATTATGTATGATGTACTAATAAAACATATAAATACTTAATAGAATGTAATATTGCAATGTATGTAAATTTAATTTAAAATATCTAAAATTTCACATGTAGTACCTGCAAAAGAATGTGTTTTAGGGAAACTCACTAACTTCAAGTGGTTAGAAGATTATAATTTAGCATTTGTTGCCCTATTTTTATGCAAAGTTTGAGCGCATGTAACTAAATATCTAGACTAATTGTAAACTGAATCACTTCAGTTCTTCAGGTAATTTGTTCCGAATTTCAACACCTCTGGATTGTTTGAAAAAGATGCCGGCATGAATTAGAAATCAAAGTGTTGATACCTTTATAAATTCATACGATTACCTTTCATTTTCTCTTAATGTCCCAGGTTTATAATTCCTATCAGAATCTTCTGAATGGCTTGGACATAATGCTGCAAGTATGCCACGGTTTGCCGGCGACTGCAAAATTTGCTGATCTTACCATAAAAGATGACGCTGTGGAATCTGACAAACAACTGCAAAGCACGACGGTCTCAAAATATTTACCCTTAAATGGCTTTTGTCTATTCTTTCATAGTGGGGTGTTGGTGCAAAATTGGCTTCCGTTTTATCGCAAAAGTATCAATTAATACCTTGATTTCTCTTTCTGTATTTTAAGTGTCTTTGGAGAGAACTTTACAAATGTCATTTTGGGCATAAGTCTTTAAATTCTTAACAAATAAACTTTTCCTGGAAATAGTTTTACTAACAAATTTTCAAAGCCAACGGCGAAGTATGGTCACCGTATTAGTCATAGTTTAGCAATTAAGTAATTACTTAATCACTTATGTAACTTAATACACAAGTATGTAAATATCTCTAAAAAATAAATAATTAAGTATTAATTATTTTCCTCTTCTTTCATACTTTTACGAAACTTAAAATTAATATATACAAATATTTTATTGATAAAATATATATTAGTATTATAAACATAGTCATATTTCAACTAGAATTTAATCTAAAATAACTATTTATTTTCAACTGGAAAGTATAAGCATAATTAATTATTACTACACCGGCACAAATAAGTCTACCTTAGTACAAGCATGGCTCAGTTAGGATGCTTTGATTTTTTTTATTATCATAAGTTCTGTATAAGTATCCATAAATAAATAAATAACAACAATAATATAACAAACCAATGTGTATATGGTTGTTTTATGATGTATGTTGTACATCATTAGCCTAGCTATTATATTAAACCATTTAAAGCAGTGATTCCCAAAGTGGGCGCTACCACCCCCTAGGGGGGGCGGTGCAGGAAACCAGGGGGGCGGTGAAAGCATAAAAGAAAAAAGAAAATAATTAGAAAAATGGTAACACTTATAAAAAATTTATAAATAAAATAAAATAATGTAAGTTAAGTTAAGATTTATAGTTGTGTTCATTTGTTAACATGGTTTTGGTGTTATTTTTTCTTCACTTAATTTATTTTAACTTTTTCTGACTTAACCAATTTATAAATCGATCTATCTATATGGTAGTAATAATAATATAAAACAAAACAGAAAAATTTAATACGTAAAAAATACCTAGATGACTAAATTATAAAACTAACTATATTATGAACTAGATGACTAAATTATAAAATGTAAAATTGTAAAGTAAATATTATTTTCATAAATTTATATATGAAAGAAGATATCACAACTTTGAAACAGGATGAAGAAGTAGTTTAAAATATATCAACATGCAACATAACCTTACCACCCAATTCCAATAAATTGGAAGAAGAAGAAGAATGCAACATAACCTCAAATTCTCCGTCTTATCCAAAAATTTGGGCTGTCATTCAAAAATCGTTGATTGCATTTCCGTCATCATACTTAGTGGAACGTGAATTCAGTGCGGTAACCAATTTATTAACAAAAAAAAACCGATTGCAAATAGTCGATCGTGGTGATTTAAGATTACTGCTGACGAAGGTAGAACCGAATATTGCTAAATTGGTAGCAGCACACCAGGTTCATCCTTCACATTAAAATTAAGATATTTTTTTGTATCATCTTTATTCTGAATTTAATAAATAGTTTCATAATTTTAAACTTCGATATTCTTAATTTACAAGTTTCTTTACTATATTTTACGAAAAACGTTCATACAATAATGATGTAAAATAATTAGTAATAAAATAACAGTCTTGCATATAATGTGAAGACTGAAGAGGAATTAACAAGTAAAAGACTAATTTTGATAATGATCATTATTTTAATAAATAAATCATCAAACGTTTCGGGAAAAAACCTTCCCATCATCAGTGATGTACTAATTGCGACGACCGCAAGTCAGCATATCGAATTTTACAGACATATTTTATTACAAATATAATATGTCTGTAAAATTCAATATACTGATTTGCGGTCCCAGAAAATTAGTACACCACTGATGATGAAAAGATTTTTTCCCGAAACGTTTTATGATTTATTAAAATAGTGCACTCCATCAAAATTGGTTTCTTACTCGTTAATTCCTCTTCTCACAGATACAATAATATTTGTATCCCTTATTAATTGCTATTAAATTTAAAAAAATCCAGGGGCGCTGGGTAATATTTTTTCTGGAAAGGGGGCGATAGGTCAAATAAGTTTGGGGATCACTGATTTAAAGGGTAGAGCTTAATATTTGTTCTACCTAGTATCATCAGCAAGATGCTGGCAATCAATTTCTATATCAATAATTCAATATCTCATTATTAGTGACCTTGCATGTGATTGTGGCAAATTTCTTAAAAAATCAGGAATGCAGAATTCAATTATAATTATATTATAATTAGTTGGTTTATTTCTTTCATATTAGGAGTTTTTTTTTAAAATATTGTGTTTTTGATATTCTTTGATTCTCAAGTTGTTTGACATAAAGCATATCACTATTTACTATTTATCGGAAGTATAAATTATCACAACTTATTTTCTAAGTATCCTTATCTAAGTAATCCTAACTAAGTATCTAATCCTAATTAGTAAATATCGTATTTTGAAATATTTTAATTTCTTTTTGCATTGAATACCATTTTTTATAAAAAAATAATAGAGGAATCTTATATGGTAAGCAAATCACAGTTGATCCGTAGCATCCTGTATTTTGAAGGCTGACGGACCGACAGTAACATTTATGGATCCAGTGAACCTAGATATCAATATTAGTTTAACTCGTCACATGTCGCGGACTCCCATCGGAGTCCTGCGATGATTCCACCAGATGTAGGGACTTCGATCGGAGTCTGCTTCAGACGTCGTATTAAAATATTATTTTTCCAAATTGGTTTTTCCGGGGTTTATGGTCGCCTATTGCTGTTTCATTCTTTGTGAGATGGGACATACAATTCAATAAGAAACACGACTCGATTATATAGTGAAGTTTGTTGAACGAATTTAGCAGTCAGTCGACTCCATTACGAGCAGTTTTTCGGTTGTTGGCGAGTGTGCTGGTGTGTTTACGATTGTTTTTGAGTGTTTTTAATCTATTATTTTGTGTAATTATTATTAACAAATAGTGTTCTAATATGTGATATGCATGTTTTCGTGCATCAACATGTCAGAGGATTGTAAAAATAAATTATTTTATTTTTCGCAATCCCGACAGCAACTTCGGACATGTCAACATTACAATAAGCAAAGATAATTTGTAATCTTATTACACATTTGTATTTACAAGTATGTGGATAATGTATTCCGTATGAAATTTTATTGCAGATCACATAGGTATTCTAAATATATATACTTCAAGATGCTGATGTTGTAAATTTGGCATTTCAGAACGTTTGTCAGTTTGTTGACGTATGTTTGATGACTATTGACAAACATACAATCAACAATCAACATTTTATATAAATTTTGAAATATATATTTTGACATCTTTTTAACGGATTTTATTTAGATATGTCATTCTTTATCGAAATAAATAAAAAATATTTCATTTAAAAAAAAAAAATAAAATATATCTACATGCTTTTTTCATACCATGTTTTAGTTTTTTTTTATATTTCAATAATTATATAAAATTTCGGTGAAAAAAACATATAATAAGTGGAAGAATAACTTATAAAGGGCTAATAAATAAAAAAAAACATATATTATATTAAAAAATATTATGCCACCGGTGACGATCCGCCTTTGGTATCTATTATTATTATTATTATTATTATTGTTTATTGAGCAAGCATCTATGGGTGATTTTTTTTATTATTTTCTGTTTATGGTCAAAAATATAAATTACTTATAAATAATTTTATATGATATATAGAAACATAAGTAAAAAATAAAAAATGGGTGCCATCGCTTTAAATTTTCATTTATTGAGGATCAAAAATAAAATTCCGCAAAAAAAAAATGTTTTTATTTTTAATACTTTTTTTACAGTTAGTAAAAAAACGATATTCTAGAAAATTTCATAAGCTATTTAAAATAGTGCTGGTTATAAAGATGAGATGCGTAGTTTTTCTACTATAAGCATTTTAGTAAGCGCCCAGACGATTAGGCCATTTTTTGAACGCTTGCGCGACATTTTGTGGTGACGTTTCGTCATGTGTCGGGTTAAAATAAATACATTAATATATATATTTTTTTTTAAATTTTATTTTCTTTTTATATTGTTAATCTGCGCCTGTACTAAAGAAGACCTGTCGTGCGTTTAAGCTTTTGAAATATTGTACTTATACTTCTTAATGAAGAATTTTTAAATAGAGTGATTATTTAAATAATATAATTTTATATAAACACCATTTTATTTCAGTAGAATGCACTGGATTTCAGCATTCACATACGTATTTTCTGTTTTTTATTTAATGCTTATTAAACACATTTTATTTTACTTTACTAATTCATGAATTAGTAATTTTAATGATTAATACGTATTATAGCAAGATGGTTGCTATTTTATTTTGTATAGAATTATTTACAATATCAATTTTCTTTTTTAGGTTCATTCAACAAGCAAAAAACTGTTGTATCAATTGGACCACCTTGTTCAGATTTGCCATCAAAATGAACAAGTACGTATAAAAATGTGTATTAAAACATTTATATATATCTATATATATGAAAATTAATGTGTGCGTGTCTCTGAAGGTTTATAACTCAGAAACTACTTAGCCGATTTGGATACTTTTTTTTAAATATTCGTAATAGTTTGGAGATGGTTTTTAGAGAAAAAAAATTTAGGAATATCTGTAAAATTGTAAAATTTGGGAAAAACTGAAAGTGTTTTCTGCGTCGGCAGAACAAGCGTCGAAGCCGCCAGCGTAGAATAGCACGGTAGGCACGTATTGGCCCAAAGGGCTTAGAGATTGGGAGCGAAGCGACCTATCCCGAGTGCCACAGGCATCAATTGTCGTGCGCCGAGGGCACCCTCATAGCTGCACGCAGGACCTAGCTGCCAACCCGGGGCAAAGCCCCGGGCTTGGACAGCTAGTATGCAAGTGGTCCCATAAGTAGTGGATAAAACGAAATGAGTTGATAGGGGAGGTCATTTTCAACCAAACTCATAATGAGCATGGTCTCCATTAGTGGTTTAGAAGTTATACCATTTCCAACCACTTTTTTTGAAAATACCTTCCCTTACAAAATAAAATTAATAAAAATTTATCTATTTTATCTTTATTTTTTTTTCTTTCGTGTTTAGAAGTACTCTCTCTACTTCTAAGCACTCTTATCTTTCTAATAAAAGTATTTTCGTGAACTTTTCCAAAAATATTAAAAAAGTAAATTTGAATTTTGTTGTGTTTTTATTAATGTACTATGAAAAGTATCACCACCACTTTAAAAACTTCTACTGTTCATACTGATTCTAAGTAATTCATTGGTATTATTATTCTGGGGTGCATAAACAATGCTCTAATTCTGAAAAGTATTGGGAGCGGGCGACAAAGTATCTTCGGCTGCCACCAGATAGTACCTACTCGTCATTCGTCGTTTTCCACTTAGATAATAGAGAATACGTTGAGAAACGACTTTCAGTAAAATACCTGCTCTGCATGATCTTGCAAATGATTTTTTCCAGGCACAAGCAAATAAAAACTTTCAAATAAAGGTGTTGTTTATAATATTTTAGGGAGAAGGTTCAGGAGGTAACCCTGGAGGTAGCGATCCTGCGGCAGACTACAGCTCTGGCGCCAGTCATGTTCTCTCCGTTATCCATCAGATCCTCGGACACCACAGGGCACTGGAGGCGAGGTGGCACCAAGCAAAATTAAAATTACACCAAAGGCTAGCATTACTCCTCTACAAGGAAGATTGCAAACAGGTCATGGATTGGCTGGCCAACCATGGGGAGGTTTTCATTAGGAAAAATACTGGCATTGGCAGAAACCTCCAGAAGGCCCGCGTGTATCAGAAATCCCATGAACACTTTGAAAATGTCGCTCAGGTTAGAACTATTTTTGGTTTATTAAATTAAATTTAAAGTTTGTTAATGTGCTAAGTGATTAATTTCTTAGGGCCGAAGTTTCAGTCCTTGATTAAAATCGTTCTTTGTTAGGATCAACTTAACTTTTAAGCATGACTTGAATTAAATTTTGTATTTCAGTTACTTTTTTAGTTTGACTTTGAATATTTGTCTCACACTCGTGATTAATTTGCCACTCGCCGCTATGGTATGTTTTTTGTGCGTATTTGACATAAAATGTGTAAATTGACGTCTTGAGGTTATGCTGACAGCTGTAGGATTTTGTTGCACTGTTGCTTGTTTTAATCTTACTTTTTCTGTGGGTTCTCTCAAATTTGCTAATTTTTATTGTATTGTATACTCTAATGGGAATACATGAATAATGAAAAGACGAGCCACGGCGCCAATGTTGACGATTGTAGCATCGTTTAATGTACTGAAATCGCTCCTAACAGCGTATTTTAACACACACTTAAGCATGACTTAAGCTTAAGTCGTGGTTGTTTTGATTCTTAAGTAAGGCGGACTTTTATGTTCGACTTTACGCTAAAAGTTAGTTGAAATACGATGTTTATCGGTTAATTCTGACTTAAAATTTAGGTTAGTCCTAAACAGAATATGAAATTTCGGCCCTTAGCAATGATGCACTTGATTATTGTTGGAATATGGAATTATTTTAAAGCACTTACAGATCAGATGAACATCGGTGTTTCTTCTTTTATGTTCTGGAACTAGAAGATTTTAGAATTAATAATTCAGAATTTAATCTGTCCCGGCAACTACAAAAGAGTCGAGATTGTGGGAATGAGACTCAGCCACTCAGTCAGTGATGATCTCTCTGACCATGTTTACGCTGATTAGGCTCTAAGTATGCTAATGAAAATGTAGTAGTTTTTCAACTCATTCTCTACGTAAAAATCTAAAAAAATATTTTGCAATTTCATTAATTGCATCTTACAAAACGCATGTGATTTTTCAGTTCCTTTAGCATTTTTGAAGCAAAAAACCTACTAATTTACTAAGATAAATACTGTGTTGGTTCTTAAATAGTTTTTTCAATTCCATTTTACATAGCTAAATTATCAGATCTTAAAATTCCTGTGGATCAAACATTTGTCAATATCAATAGGTCTTTTTTCCTTTTTATAATTTGCAATTATAATAATTTAATTAAAACATAAAATTTTAAATCTAAAATATTTCACCACTATGCTCAATCTATCTAATTTCCAATGTATAAAGAGCATCTTTGAAAATCTGAGTGTCTGGTAGCTTTTTAGCGTTTTGCGAATCTCTGGGCCACGTTTCCTGCATGAAATAAACATAATTATTGTCTTCTTTATGTCAACTACCGTTTATTTTCCTATTCCATACCTCTATGCGATAGTAGGGTAGATTTTACCACTGTTAAAAAACTGGAGAATTCTCACTTTGTCCTCCAATGAGTCATTGAGTGCTTAAGCTGTGGCATTTATTTGATAAAGTTAAGTCATGCAACTAATTACTGATATACTTCACCAAAATATCTTATTAGCCTACTAGAAAGTTCACAACTGAGGAAACTCACAGGTCTATTAGCTTAAACACGTTTGCACAGGATGACTAAATTAGTGGGTATTACCGCCAGACTGAACCAGGTAATGCGGACAACAGCTATGATGGCTGTACTGTCCGCCACAGCCGTCCATATGACCGCGTTGTCTGGATTACTTGGAGTCCGGATTATTAAGGTCCTACTGTACATTGGAAAACATAATTTGATTATTATTATTATTGACTTCATTATTATTATCATCACAGATTTTTTTTCTTGACAGAACACATACACAAACGCCGAAAAGCTACTCGCAGCCGCAGACGAGCTCGCTCGCTCAGGTGAATGCGATGCAGATGATGTGTTTGCGGTAGCGCGTGAGCTCGAAGCTCACGTGACAGCCTTTGCTGCTCGTGTTGATCAGCGTCGGCGGCGACTCGATGTCGCAGTTGCGTTTTACGCGCACGAAAAAGAACTCCTTCAATGGCTAGAAAACCTTAGGAACGGGGTTGGTTTAACGCAATCCGGCCCTGCCGACGATACACCGGAAGGTGCGAGGCTGCTACTTGAGCAATGTGCGCAGCGAAGGGCCGCGTGCCTCGACGCCTGCACTGCTACTGTTGCACAAGGTGACACTTTGCTGCAGGATTTAAGGTAGGCTTATTTTTTTTTATAGTAGCTATATTGTTTGCTAATAGAATAAAATATATTTTTTGTTTTTAAATCAACCATTGGCTTAAAATTCAACTTAGCACTCAACCTTAAATATTATCCTTTTTTTATTTATTTTAGAGACCTTATGTAAATAATATGTTACAGCATTTCTACAATTGCAATTTTACCTCAATTGTGAAATGGGCATTAATTAGCACAATAAATATAAGAACATTTTAAATAATGTTAATTTTAATGACACTATGTGATCTGTTAATTTACTGATATAAATATATTCAAAATGATTGATTTCAAAATGAGTCAATTTTTAACATTTTAGTCAAACAAAAAAAAAACAGATATAAACTAATACTACTAATACTAATAATAAAAGCATAAAATTGTAATATCAAGATAAATAAAATGGTACAAGGGACATACATTTTTTTTAATAAAAATCTCACTAAGTCCAAAACGATTAGACTAATACTTGGGTCCTTATAACATATTATTAATTCTTTCACTTATCGGATATCTAACGGAAAAGCACAGCCAGTGGCGTGCCGAGAATTTGTAAAATAGGCGCAACCTATCGCAGGGAGGGCGGGTGGCGGGAGCTCCCCCTACCCACCAAAAAATAAAATAAAGAAAAAAATAGTCATACCTACACAATCAATGTAACAACGGCGAGCGAGACCAAAGCCCACGGAAGGAAAGTTCAGTTTTTAAAATTCCATAAAAATATTATAATGCTTAAACAAGTTTTTAATATTAAAATTAGCGCTAATCTTATAATTAACCATGTAAACTAATGCTACCTAACTTGCAATAATTTTTTACACCTCAAGCACCTTTTTACCTATTGGGCGTAGTCTTAAATCATCTATTTTATGTAACAGCGCTTTAGTTTAGCTAAGCTTGATGTGACATACAATATTTTCATACAAAAACAGTGGGTTCTAAAAACTTTACTCAATTTCTCGTATTAAGATAATTTTGAAAAACAGAGTTAAGGTATATAAAAAAACTTATTTGAATTTGCAATTTTATGATATCAACTATGTTACTGTCGATTTAATTTCTCGATTTTGAAGATCTAAACATTTGATAAAATGAATGGATAAATACAGCCTTTTCGTGGTTGTTAATATTTAGATTAAGTAGAAATTTAACCATTTCATTCTATTTATATTTCCATTTTCTTTTTCCTTTTCTAACGCAGGTGGTTAGAAAGGACGATATTCATTATTATTTTTCTTCTCCATTATATTTGCAATAGAAACACTACCACTTTTGTATGAAGAAATGACCGGGTTGTGTCCTTAAAGATTTAAAATATAAGATAAATATATAATAAATAATAGTAAAATTAAAAAGAATATATATACAAAATATTTTAAACTAATAATAGCTTTGTACAGACACACACAAAATAAGTAAACACTGAATACGGGATATTTAACAAAAATCTTTTCTTTTAAAATCTAATCTTTTAACAAAAAACTGAACAGAAAATATACGTACTAAAAAACAGATGGCGAAAGTCTCCTTTGGCACAACAGTATTTTTTTTTTTTATATATACTTTTATAGGAATAAGGGTTTCCTTATCAGTGGTGACTTTAACTGAGTCCGCATTTGAAATTATTTAACGCCCGGAAATGGCCACACACAGCCCGTTACAAGTCAACACCATTTAAATCACCCTATTATTCTAGCGCGATGAATAGCCCCGTTACTGAAAGTGGCTCATAGATGTGACAAAATTGCCATAGTTACAGGGTCGCTTTCAGCGAAGTCGCTTCCCTTACCTATTAATGCTCATTGCCTGGCTTGCACACATTCTACAAGTTACACGAATGGACACCGTACGGTGCATTCAAGTACATCGCCGCCTCGCCGGCGTAACTATTTTGACAAACGCCCTATTATTTGTTTAACCTGTCCGGCCAGACTTCAACGTCAGTGACATGAAACGACAACATGACTATGAAGCACGG
This sequence comes from Neomicropteryx cornuta, assembly GCA_020383195.1. Taxonomy (NCBI): domain Eukaryota; kingdom Metazoa; phylum Arthropoda; class Insecta; order Lepidoptera; family Micropterigidae; genus Neomicropteryx; species Neomicropteryx cornuta. The sequence continues at coordinate 43,350,747 of JAHKQU010000018.1, forward strand.
AGGCGAGTTCAACTACAAATCACGTAGTTATTATTATTATTATGGTTTGATGAGCAAGCAGCTATTTAGCTGATATGCTCACATCTCATTCACAGTTACTAGCGATTGGCCAAGATTCAAGACATTTATCAAGGCGGTTCTTGAACTGGTTTACACTTATAGCATCAACCACTTCCTGTGGTAGCCGATTCCAATTATCCACAATTCTAATGGAGATAAAATTCTTCCTAGGATTAGTAGAACAAAGAGATTTAGGTAACTTCATTGAATGGCCGCGAAGTTGCATGTTTTGGTTAAACATGAATATGTCCTTAATGCTTCCACAATTGTAATGCCCAGTTAACACTTTGTAAGTCTCAATGAGATCACCACGATCACGTCGCTCCTGTAATGAGGTCAATTTTAACACAGACAGCCTTTCTTCATATTCCAAGCGTTTTAGTTGTGTGGGTATTTTTGTGAATCTCCTTTGAACTCCTTCCAGCAACTTTGTATGTCTTTACAAAGTATGGATTCCATATATGATACCCATACTCAAGCAAAGGCCGCACATATCTTAATATATATAAATCTCGTGTCACAATGTTTGTCCTCAATGGACTCCTAAACCACTTAACCGATTATAATAAAATTTGAACACCATGTGCAGTTCGATGTGCACTTGAGAGATAGGATAGTTTAAATCTCAAATTATAGTCGCAATTTTAATTTATCGCTAATTTTTTGTCCGTTATTATTTGGCAGTCATAAAACTGACAGATGTCGATACCTTTCGACTGGGTTGATGGCGCTAATGTCTGTTATTATTTGACAGTGACAGTTATTCGACGCAAACGTATTAAAAGAGCCCATCAGTTGGCAGAACAAATTGAATCAAGAAATCCAGCTCAAAGAATCAGGACAGCAGAAGGTCATGCACAAAAATCTCAAGAACAGTGTAACGAACGTCTTCAAGAGAATATCATAAGAACAAGAAAATTATTATTTTCAGTCAAATGCCACCGAAAAAATCTAACCTCAACAACGCGAGCGGCAAACGTCAAAACGCAAACGTCAAAACTACGATCGGAATAATATATTCACTTACGAGATGCTGTTGCTGGAAACATCGATGGAAATTTAAATCCCAATGACATCGGTAATGCTTTCATTTTACCTTCATTTTACCTTCAAAATTCAAGGCCAGGTGTACCATAAAATCGGATCACTGATGCCAATGCCTGATAACAATCCGAAATTTCTTCAAATTTATTTTATGGGCGATTGTGAAGAGCGCGTGACGACTCGGTGCCTGTATAATTTTATTGAACAAGCAGAGGAAAGAGCAATTGTGATATTATTGGAAAATTTTTTAAAAGATCACAATCAACTAATTCAATTGATCAAAAGAGTTTCGCCACGACTGCAAAATGACAATTATCAAATCGTCATAAAAGCCGACAAAGTACCATTAGGTGAACATGCTGGTAGATTCAACGCTCCAACTGTTGATGAGGTTGCTGTTATCATGGTTGGTGATCCAGTTGACAAAAGATCTATAAACATTACACGGCGAGACAACACTGTCAGTACGATTTCGGATCTACACCGTTCATATGACGCACTACAATATCCATTGATATTATGGCAAGGACAAGATGAATATCACCTTAATATCAATCAGTATGATCCAAATACCGGTAAATTTGACAATTATCTATTTACTTTCTTACTGTATGTATAGATTTTAATTTCGTATTGCATTTTATTTTTTATTTTTTTAGGTGATTACAGAAATAATAAAGTTAGCTCAATGAACTACTACGCACACCGAATAATGGTTAGACAACATCAAGACAATTATATCCTTCGATATCGTCAGCTGTTCCATCAATACATTGTTGATATGTATGCTAAGGTCGAAAGCGAACGCTTGCGATTCCTTCGATTCAACCAGGCAAAACTACGATCGGAAGAATATATTCACTTACGAGATGCTGTTGCTGGAAACATCGATGGAAATTTAAATCCCAATGACATCGGTAATGCTTTCATTTTACCTTCAAGCTACATCGGCAGTCCACGGAACATGCAGGAATACATACAAGATGCGATGACTTACGTACGTCATTACGGCCGACCGGATTTATTTATTACATTCACATGTAATCCGAATTGGGAAGAGATACAAACTTTACTATTGCCAGGACAACAAGCCATTCATCGTCATGATTTAACTGCACGTGTGTTTAAACAAAAATTGAAATCCTTAATTGATTTTATTGTTAAATATACAATTTTTGGTATCACACGTTGTTGGCTGTATACGATAGAGTGGCAAAAGCGAGGTTTGCCTCATGCCCACATTTTGGTTTGGCTTAAAGATAGAATCCGTCCTGAAGAAATCGATCAAATAATTTCAGCCGAAATTCCAGACCCATTAATTGATCAAGAATTATTTGATATTGTCACCAAACACATGATCCATGGGCCATGCGGTGTTTTCAACATGACGTCACCGTGCATGGAAAATGGAAAATGTAAAAAAAACTTCCCAAAGCCGCATACGAATGACACGATCACGGATATTGATGGTTATCCAATGTATCGCCGCAGAAGTACTGAGAATGGTGGCCACACATTTACAATGCGACTGCCGAACTTTCCAAATCAAGTTGAGTTTGATAATCAGTGGGTGGTACCATACTCACCACTACTTTCAAAAACTTACAAAGCTCATATCAATGTTGAGCTTTGCAGTTCTGTTAAATCAATTAAGTATATTTGTAAATATGTAAACAAAGGCAGTGATTTGGCCATATTTGAAGTAAAAAACATAAATAAAAATGACGAAATAGCACGATACCAAATGGGCAGATACATTAGCAGCAATGAAGCTATTTGGCATATTCTCAGCTTTCCCATCCACGAAAGAGATCCTGCTGTCCAACATCTGGCAATACATCTTGAAAACGGTCAACGTGTATACTTCACTGAAGAAAATGTTCTCCAAAGAGCGTTCGAAGCTCCGAAAACGACTCTAACTGAATTTTTTACATTGTGTCAAAAACCTGATGTTTTTGGCCAATTCGCGAAGACATTGGTGTATGGTGATGTTCCACGTTATTTCACATGGAACAAATCCAGTAAAAAATGGGAGCCACGGAAACAAGGAAAACCACATCCTTCCATTACAGGCATATTCAAAGCTAAGACATTGGGGAGACTTTACACGGTACATCCAAAGCAACGTGAGTGCTTCTATTTACGTTTGTTATTGGTGAATGTTCCCGGACCAACGTCTTTTGAATTTTTACGAACAGCTAATGGTCGAGTATTCAATACATACCAGGATGCATGTCGTGAACTGCAATTGCTAGAAGACGATAACCATTGGGACTTAACGCTTGCTGATGCTGCGTTGACATCAACACCGAATAACATTCGTCAGTTGTTTGCAATTATTTTGGCGACATGTTATCCCTCGCAAGCACAAACTTTGTGGGAAAAATATAAAAATTGTATGACAGAAGACATCTTGCACCGAATTAGACAAACAAATCAATGCCAAAACATAGATTATACACCAGAGATGTACAATGAAGCATTGGTCTTGATCGAGGATTTATGTGTTCTTATTTCAAATTTACCACTTAATCATTATGGTATGCCATCACCTAATCGTCCAGCCACCGACTTAGTCAATACCGATTTACAACGAGAAAATCAATATGACCATGGAAGTTTAGCAACAATTATCATGAACAGTGAACCATTACTGACAGCAGAACAAAAAATTATTTATGATCGGATTATGCTGGCTGTTGCTGCTGAACAAGGCGGTTTTTTTTTCTTGGATGCACCCGGTGGAACCGGTAAGACATTTTTAATATCGTTGATTCTTGCCAAAATACGGTCGCAACAAAAACATCGCATTAGCATTAGCATCGTCAGGCATTGCGGCTACTTTACTGGATGGTGGGCGAACAGCACATTCAACATTCAAGCTGCCATTGGACGTTCATAATAAACCAGATGCAATGTGTAACATCAAAAAGAATAGTGGAATAGCTGCAGTGTTGCGGAAGAGTTCTATAATAATTTGGGATGAGTGCACAATGGCACACAAATATTCACTTGAAGCATTAAACAGAACTATGCAAGATTTAAACAGCAATAATAAACTTTTCGGTGGTGCTATCTTACTTTTGTCTGGTGACTTCCGGCAGACCTTACCGGTTATACCTCGCTCTACTTTCGCGGATGAGATTAATGCATGTTTGAAACAATCATTCTTATGGCGAAGTGTTGAAACACTTCGATTGACCATAAATATGCGAGTACAATTGCAAAATGATCCATCAGCACTAATATTTTCCGAACAACTACTAGATATTGGGAACGGTAAAATAAAACTGCAACCAAATACGCAATGCATTAAACTACCAGACAATTTTTGCACTGTTGTTCAGGATAAAACTGAATTGATTCAGAGTATTTTCCCGGATATACAGAATAATTATTTGAATCATGAATGGCTTAGTCAACGGGCGATTTTGGCAGCCAAAAACGTTGATGTTGACGAAATTAACTTCCAGATACAACAGTTGTTACCAGGCGATCTGATGTCTTTTAAATCAATCGATACTGTTGTTGATGAAAATGAAAGTGTAAATTTTCCGATTGAATTTTTAAATTCATTAGATATCCCTGGAATGCCACCACATAATCTTCGATTAAAGATTGGTTCCCCTATTATTCTCCTCCGTAATTTGAATCCACCTCAATTATGTAACGGTACGCGTTTGGTCATCAAAAAGATCACCGGAAACATTCTTGAAGCAACCATTTTGGCTGGGAAGTTTAAAGGAAAAGTGGTCCTGCTGCCACGTATTCCGATGATACCATCAGATTCTACCATACCCTTCAAAAGGCTACAGTTTCCAATTCGTTTAGCTTTCGCCATGTCTATAAATAAATCTCAAGGTCAAACAATGTCCATTTGTGGTTTAGATTTGGAAAATCCATGTTTTTCTCATGGGCAACTATATGTTGCGTGTTCACGTGTTGGGAAACCGTCGAATCTATTTGTGTTAGCTAAAGACAGGTTAACCAAAAACATTGTGCACCGATTGGTGTTAAATTAAATTGAAATTGAAAGTATTTATAATTCAAAAAAAAAGATATTAATGTTTAAAAGTTTAAGACTGTATGCCTTGCCTACCTCATTCATGAGTTTAAGCGTCACATGTTATTTACTGTATTATACTGTAATATACTTATATTTGTTATAAAATTAAATGGAAATAATAAATCTGATAAATTTTTATTTTTTACCTATTGATTTCTGCTTAGTATCAAGTGTAAGAACATTTTAATTAATTGTGTTCAACGTACTTCCCCTTCAAATCTCAATCCAGTGAATTTGTATACCAACATCAACATTTTCGTCTTTGTTCGTAAATAATTTCATTGTACTAAAGGGTTATAGTAGTAGAAAGTCAAATAAGGAGATCAGCATATTTTTTTACAAATACCATCTGTGTGAAAAAGCATAGTGGACTCCGTGACTGATGTTCTCTTATTGTTCCTCTTAGATTGTTTACTATAATGTAATATAACAAAAACTTTAGCCACAGCAACGCGTGGCCGGGTCAGCTAGTGTATTATAGATCTTCAGCATTACTTGAGGAGACATGTTTCTAAAAGATTTTTTTATTAAATATATAAAGGAATTAGCTTTCTTCACAATTGCTACAATGTGGGTCTCCCATTTCATATCGGCTGATATAATGACACCGAGATCTTTTTGTGAAGTCACAGGTTTAAGTTGAGTTCCATTTAGGTAATATAAGAGGTTTGGGTTATTTTTGCCAATATGCATTACGGTAGACTTTTCGATATTCAGGGTCAGCAACCAGTCTTTCGTCCACTTCAGTATGTTATTGAGGTCCTCCTGGAGTTGACCGGAACTGACTAATTAAACAAAAGTTATTTTGACTAAAAGTTATACTGACAAAATAAAAGTTATTTTGTAGTCGTTTAAGTATTAGGCTATTTTGAAATCGCGTATAACGTAACCTCAGTTATATGATTATCATATAATGCCCACTATTAATGCTACCCTCTATGAGCAGATTTTCTGCATTTCACTCTATTAAAACATCGAGTCCCACTGAGGATATTTTATGTGTATCTCTATGATTATTTAGGCTTAAAAAAACAACCGATGCTTATGTCCCCATTGCTTATTAATCTGTGGATACTAGAAAATAATTTTTAATTTCAATTTATCTTTATTAGGGAAATAAAACAGTTACAGGAGAAAAAATATATAACGTTTGATCTAGTCACACGTGAAGGTACCCTGAGACGCATTCGCTCAGGCAGAGAACTACCGTTAACTGCAACTGAGATTATTTTGTATGCATATACAGCATCAGCTTTAGACCTTCTTTCAGCTAAGGATTGAACTTTATGAAATAAAGATGATTCGGATCTATTTGCAAAGTGCACGGAGGACTTATGATCCATGTGTTTAAGGAAATTGTGTTGAACCGCTTCAATTTTAGATACATGTGTCGCGTACTTAGGATTCCAAATTTGGGAGCCATATTCCAGGACACAACGCACATAAGAAAAGAACAAGGTCTTTAGAGCGATACCCGATTTAAGTTCCCTGCAGATTCGTAAAATGAACCCTAAAAGTTTGAACGCCTTTGCAGTAACATAGTCAACATGTTTATTATACAGCATCTTACTATCCAATACAATTCCAAGATCCTTAATACAATCGGTTGAAGATATTTGAGAATTACTGAGCCTAAAAGTAAACTTGACTTTATTAAAGTTTCTCGTGAAGCAAATATGAGCACATTTGCCCGCATTTAAAAAGAGACGGTTTTCAAGGCAGTAATCAGAAAATCTATTTAGGTCTTCCTGTAATTTATTAGAGTCTGTGAGATTCTTAATTTTAGTGAATATTTTCAAATCATCAGCATAACCTAACACTAGTGCAAAATGAAAGCAAGAGAAAATGTCATTGATGTAGAAGAGGAACAACAGGGGCCCAAATAGGCTACCCTGTGGAACACCTGAGGTAATAACAAGCCAATCCGACCGAAAACCACCAATTGTTACACACTGATTCCTGTTACTAATATAGGAAGAAAACCATCTAAGTAGATCACCATGAATGCCGATCTTCAGTAATTTATTTAATAGGATTTTATGATCAATTTTATCGAAAGCTTCACTAAAGTCGGTATAGATAGCATCTACTTGACATTTTTGGTCCATGGAGGTAGTAATGTAGTTGGTGAATAAAGCTAAATTGCTGACAGTGGAGCGCCCTTTAAAGAAGTCACGCTGAGCGTTCGAAATGTAATGTTTTGTTACCTCAAACACTTGGAAATGGACTATTTTTTCAAATAACTTAGCGATTGTATTTATTTTAGAAATAGGTTGATAGTTGTCAACTGCCTTACGGAACCCAGATTTATAAACTGGAGTAACATACGCTTTCTTCCATTCCACAGGGAAGTAACCTTCCTTAAGTGACCGATCAAACAGAAGAGTTAGTGGTAAGGCCATCTGTGCACTACAGTTTCTGACAAATGTCGCTGGAATTCCATCTGGACCTGCACCTTTATTTAAGTCTAATTGTTTAATTTCAGCTGAAATTAAGTCACCGAGTGCATATCTGCTGGACCTATATCAGGTCTTAATAATTGCGAATCGCCAATATTAGATGAGGCTCGAAAGTGGAGTGGAATAATAATGCAATAAAATCATAATATTTAATGTAGCTATACCAAATCTGGAATTTTCCATTGTCAGTAAGAACGATAGCGTCTACACCCAGAAACTAAATTACTCTTAAATTTGGATTCGGTTTGATTATGAATAATATAGATATATAACATTAAAGTCAATATTTTTTTAGTACTGATTAATGAAACATTGACATTTCTATAGAAAACCCAAATATTATATGCGAATTTCAAAACTATGACAGTACGGCTGTTGGAATGTATTATGGCCAGTTAAAATTAATATACACGCAAATAAAAACATGTAAAGAATGTCACGCCACATTATAATTATTGTAAAACTAACGTTTAAAACCGGGTTTTGTTTCGGCTAGGCCCTACAGACGGTTCGGTGCGCGACTACTCGTGCCTACGGCATTCGGGATGGTCCATCTTTAGACCCTGCAGACGACTTTAATGGCGCTTTCGGCGCTTGATAATGTGCAGTGTCAATTGTCAGTGTACATTGACGTTGACGTTTATGAATTTAAATATGACACAAAATTTTAATTGGAACGGGAATACAATTTTAGTTTTTTATATACAGGTTGTCCCAAGGGCAATCCCAATAAAAAAACAGATAATAGGTCCTACGATTCCTAGTGTTATTTGTTAAGAAACTATATCAAAATTCATTATGGTATTAGAGAAAAAAAATGTTGAAGTTTCTATTTAAAACCTAATATATTTGTGTAAAACGAGTTTACGTCCGCTCGACCTTGAGTTGCATTCACGATGTGGCGCCCGACGTGTTTTCAGCGGGTTTAGTATGCCTGGCGAACGCTTCCGTAATATAATGATTGCTTTACACAAATTTAGTTTAAAAAATAATTAATTTGGGTATCAAATATTTTTGCATTTTTTTATATAATTTCTTACTCGTAAAAGGGAACATATACACCCACTTAAATTTACGGGAATGATCTTGGGACACTCTGTATATTTTTTATAAACCTCAATCGAAGTAATACGAACTTAAAAAAAAAACCAAATCGACCCAGCCGTTCTCGGGTTTATGCGCTTACCAATGGACAGCATTTCATTTTTATTTATATAAATTATTATTATCATTATAAAATTGAATTATTATGTCCGTGTTGTTTCATCCTAGCCGCGCTTAAAATTTACAAAAAAAAAAAAAACTTAAGTGGTGTTAAAATTTAAGATGAATTGAAAAAATGTCATAATACCAGTGTAATCTACCCAGGCCTAAAAATAACCCATGTCGCCTCTATGACCATAGAATAGAAATGCAAATAGAATGGGATAAAAGTGCGGAGATAGGAAATGAAGCAACCTATCACAAGTTGGTACCACAGGCGCGAGTAGTCTGGGCGGAAGATACCGTTAATGTCGCCTGTGTGGCCTATATGTAAGAGGTCAGGTTCTGCTTAAATAATTCACTAATACTACTAAACTACTACTAAATACTACTAAATACTACTAAAAAATAAAATATAATATAGAAGCAGTTGATACTATATGATAGCTACAGGAGGTCATAGCCATTTTTGTTTCTTCTGTGTTATTTCTGCTGTACTTTGTAAATGTTTCTGATTCAAAGTATTTATTAAATAAAATATGGTATCGGTAACATAATGTTCAGTTTTACACTGAATATACAGGGTGTCCCAAGGTCGATCCCACAAACTTTAGGGGGTGTTTAAGTTCCCTATTAAGAGTAAGAAATTATGTAACAAAATGCGAAAAATTTTCATCACCAAATTTATTATTTTTGTAATAAAATTGGTGTAAATCGATCTTATCAATCGATAAATCAATATTATCTGTCGACCAATAGCATCCCTCTTACAACTCCAGAGAAGAGGAAAGGAGTTACCCCTTCTTCTTAGACCGACCTCTGTTCGACCAGTGGCATCTGACAGCAATCATTTAGCTCCGCCCTAATAGGGCGTTTCGAACAACGATGCAGGTCATTAACCTTGATCTTGACTGACTTAGTGACGTAGTTATCCGAGGGAGGAGCCATTGAAAAATATCTGTTTTACATGATTTAGAATAGAAACTTCAACATTTTTTTTCTCAAATACCATAAGGAATTTTGATATAGTTTCTTAACAAATAACACTAGGAATCGTAGGACCTATTAGCTGTTTTTTTTTATTGGGATTGACCTTGGGACACCCTGTATAAAATCGAGTACCTGGGGACCAGTTACTGAAATCCCGTGAAAGACAATAAAAATTAACTTTAAGCACAAATATACACACACACACATGTACGCGAGGCACATTATTTGGGGGGGTGGGGGGGGACATGTGCGAAATACAAAATACAGTTCGAATGCGAGAGAAAGAGTTCGAGTAACATCTTCATAACATATTGATTGAGATTGCCCATCGTACTTTTTCTTTTAATGTCGCCCTCACCATTTTGCCCTCGGCACTAGTTTGATATTTTTTTTAATAATATTTTCATAACTAATCGTGAAATTTTATGTTTAAAATATATTTAAATAATAATATCAAACAGCGTTTCTTGATTCATAATAACCTCGTTCTAGAAATAAATGCAATTCCTAACACTTTCATAATGCAATATCATAATATAAAATTGGTATTAAAATGTTTTCTAGGTCAATAATTTTCGACAAGCTTCTATCGAATGAAGGCCATTGAGTACTCTAAAAGGATATTTGAATATTTATGTATCTACTACAATATAATGTCAATTATGTTTTTTTATAGAGCTGTTATTATAGGTTTGTGAGGTATTTTGACTTTGACAAAAATTCGAAAAACTATCGATGTTAATTGGGATTTTACTGCTGTACTTACTTACTTATACCACCCTTACTTCACCCCGTTAACATTATAAAGATATAAACAAATGTACTATAACAGAGTTCGGATACAATCGAAACATTTACAAAAAAAAAAAAATAATTTGAGTGTCCGAAGACATTGTTTGTACCGCTAGCAGTATTCGTTGTCAAGGTGGCGTTACAGATTATAAAAATACAAATATCCCTTTAATAACCCGTATACACACAAACACTTATTTTTTATCACGACAATAGCTCGTGAAAATGACACAGCGATGAAACGACATAATTAAACTAAACAAAAATTATTATCATTGACTCAAATTAAATACCAGTCATTTATTGTCAGCTGTAGAGTAAAACGGTTACTCTAAATAAGTTATAAAACCTGTTCCGCGAGAGACCAAAAGCAGGTTGCAGAAGTTATTGTTTTATTGTTTTACTTTTTGATACATATAACATTGTAAATATAAATAAAATGCTTGAGTTTAGGTGTAAAAAATATATTTATGTTTTTTTTACACATATATATATAAACATATGTACATAAATAATAGGTCATTTATATATCAAATTTAGATCATATGCGTAAGGTTAGGTCCAAGCAAACTGAAAGGTTTCTGCTCAGGTAGTCATTTCTGGCACAATCACACTTCCCCACCGCCTTCGAAGGAACAATAAAATCTATGGTTTACTGCTTATTAAATCTCTTAAAGATGATCATAATCATGTCGCTAAAATTAAATAACTTTTTCGGCAGAAGAATGTTGGTTATTCACGAATGGAATGCCTAATGTCAAATTCACGTCCCATCTATTTGAAAGTTTGAAATGCTCCTCGGGTCCATTGGCAATGCTCGAAGATGTCGAGAGTTCAACCCGATTCATCACGAGATCGATCGAACTGTCAATAATGCGATTCGCATCTCCAGTGGAACAACATCTGGCATTCATCCATATCTCATCTCACTTCGACTTACTAACAATGCTTTTATTATCATCGCTAACGAATCTGCCAAATCTGACTGTCAACTTTTGTATGAGTAGTGATGGAAGGGGTGAGAGAGGGGGGGGGGGGGGGGTAGAGGCACGAGCGTCCGACGGAAACAAGTGGCGCGCGACAACTCGTGCCTGTAGCACTCGGGACGGATCGCTTCGTGTCTCATCTCTAGTACTTCGCGGGCGTGCGCACAGCTCACCAAATAAATGGTTTAGGAACGCATAGAAGAGGAACAAACAAACATTTATTTTTATATATATGTTGATGTTGATTTATGATCACACACATCGGTTGGGGGAACTGTGCTAAAACTAATCTAAAGCCTTTAGAGCTGGACCAAAAATCAGTTCTGAGAACTATTCAAAGGTGCCATAAACGTTCCCTTTCCGATAAGTTGTTCACAGACTTCAGGGTGTTAGATGTAAGACAGTCCTTCATAAAGAAGGTAATATTATATGCCCAAAAAAACATAGCAAATATGAAAAGAATAGATCATGGTCATAACACAAGAGCATATAGTGGTGACTTATTAGAGATACCTAAAATGTCTACCAGTTTTGGACAACGGACCTTAAAATTCTTAGGTCCCAAACTCCACAATAATCTTCCGGAGTTTATAAAGGAAATAGGTAACCTAAAGCTATTTTCGAAAAAAAAAATAACAAATGGCTGATAGATAAAGGAAGATAAGAATCTGCTGATTTGACAACAATCTGCTGATTGTTTGATTGTTATTTTAACATTTTTGTGACCATCATTATTATTATATTTCTTAGGTAATATCATAAACTTAAACATAAACATCATATGCGACAACATTGTATATATATCACATTTCTCTATGGGTTTGACGGTTTGACATTCTTAGTTGTAGTACAATATAACACTGCCTTCCTTCGTACTAACATAATTTAGTAAAGAAGGCAGTGCACAAAATGTAGCAGTGCAAATCGCTCCCGGTGCATATATAGTGTTCATTTGGGGCTGTGATTTCTACTACTACAGTTCTGTTTCTTTGTCAATTTGGTTATGTACAATAAATAAATATCAAAATACAGCCCGGCAATCACCATTACAATCACTATCTCTCCAAAATTATATACAAATCTATGATCATTTAAGTACCTATAGGTTGGGTTGTATTGCGTTCACTTTCAGCGTGCGAGAGGTATGGGTGGCGATTCGACCGACGTGTCCAAATAACCTAAATTAATTTGAATTATTGAGTTTTAAACGAAAACCAAAATGTGATTATTCCGAGTCGCCATTTCGCCCTTGCGGTCAATGTTGCTGCATCGTTTTGTTGCACCCGACATGCATACATCTAGTTTAACTGTTCGATTTGGAATCGAGCAGCTATCAGCCGACTTGTAAATATGCAAATTTCCTTTCACCAACGCAATAAAGTTGTCGTTTAGAGTTTAGACGAGAGTCGGTACCTAAATGTCTAATCACAACCTTTCGCTTTGCCCCCGTGCGCTACTGACGTAAAAAAAAATGCTCGTGCAAAATGACAGGTTTACTGTCCGTCTATGGCGATGGCGTTCGCAACTATCGGTTTTAGTATTAAATTTATTTTTATCGTTCTCAACAAAGGCTGTTAGGTTCTGCGCCGTCAAACCCTTAATGTAATTGTTCCACTTTTAGAATAAATATTTCTATATATTAATACGCGATGGAAAAACTTAAGATTACTTTTTAAGCATATCGCGCGCACGGAGGAGTGTGAGATTTGGCATAGGTAATGTTTATATGGAGAAGAATTGAGATTAAAGAATTAAAATTATCTCTAATATGTGTTATAAATACATTAAGTTTAATAGATTAATGTCGAATTTCGACCACTGGGCAGTTAAAATTATATCGTCACAGCGTCGACCTGAGAAACACAACAGTGTATGTTACACCGCATTAGAAGTAAAACTTTCGGCAAGGAATGTGATTAAAGTGACCAACTCCAAAATAATTTATTCGTATATACTATAAAATGATCACCCCACCCCATACTGGCATCTAAATTCAATAATGACATGACAGATAACAAAAATTTAATGGGACCGCTGGCAGCGCTGACTTCAGCTAAATGAGCATATAGCCCCCGAACGTCATCTCGAGTTTAGTCGAATTTATTCGTTCATTGCTCAGGATTAATTATCCATTCCTATTTATCCAATTAATTGTCCGGCATACGAGTATTTATACAACCAAATGGCAGTTATCCGAAGTAAAACTTTTTTACATTGCGATTCATGCGACTGAAGGTGCAACGAAACGCTGCACTAAAACTCTACTTGTTGAGCTAGAGTGGGGCGCTGGGAAGGCATCGCTGCAGAAATCGTTACATGCAACTCGGACGTATGCATACGAAAGCCGCGCTGAAAACAGTCGTAAGTGGTGAATAGCTTATTCAAGTTATAGCGTTATAGGTTTAATTACTATTATTGACAGACTATTGGAAAAGGAACCATTGAAATCACACAAAATTCACAGGCTGTCAGTAAATGAATGTATGATCGAATGAATATTATTTGTAACAGATATTATAGATAAATTTTAGTTTTCTGGACTCCTCCATGTAAACTTTTATTATGCCAAGTCTCACACTCATCCGTACGCGCAATATGCTTTAAAAGTGTTACAAAGATTTCTCTTCGCGTATTATTATATATATTTACATAATACTAAGATCTTTGGGACAAACGTATTTATTTATAGCTAACTTATAGCGTAGGTAAATTGATTCACTTTAGCATTAATTTGATATATTACTTCATAACTTTTGAAGTTATCTACCGTGTAAGTGCGCGAACCGCTGTTTGGCTATCGCTGACGCGATAACCAGATCGCATTTCGGCCCAGGCCCACTATTTCGTTCATGTCAAAATGGACGATTATACTGACTTTTCCTTATTTATTTAAAACAGTTCTAACACACTGCACATTCAAAAAGGGCTAATCATATAGATATAATTGAAAAAAAAGCTATAAATAAAATACTGCAAATATAAAAACCAGTATATTTTTTCCTGCATTTTATTTTGCTTACACACCTTGAATTATGTTATCAGTTTTATTCTTTGTTTTTGCAAATTTCGATGTTTTGTATTTGTAATATTTTATTGGCTATTGTGATATTTGGTATGGACACGTACTTACACACATACCAAGTTAGGAATAAACTTTATTTAAAAAGTTTTTTTTTTAAAGAAATCTATATATTAATACGAGAAGAGAAATTTTTGTACTCCTTTTTAAGCATATTGCGCGTGCGGATGAGTGTGAGACTTGGCATAATTAAAGTTTATATAAAGGAGTGCAGAAAGCTAAAATTTATCTATAATGCGTTACAAATACATTGAATTAAATAAAATAAAATATTCATCCGTCCATATGTATTCATTTACTGACAGCCTGTGAATTTTGTGTGATTTCAATGGTTCCTTTTCCAATAGTCTTTCAATGGCAATGTAGTAATGTCGAGCAAAAATAATTATTAAAGCCATCTTATACTTTTATGAATTGTATTAAATTTTTTTTCAAACAACATTTTTTTTCATATAAATGAATAAGAAATTCAATAATGCTAACTGAAAAGTTTAGCAATAGCAATGGGGAGAAAAATACAAACATTACTGTATTTTTTTTTAAAAGCAACACCGCCGTGTCGCGAAACGGTCAGACGCGACCACTCCTCCGTTTGCCTCTCTTCAGATAGCGACCCTCAGTCGTCAGTCAGTAATCTTGGATTGGTCAGCGCTCTCGCCTGCGTCGCCTGCCAAGCGCAGCTCTCGCAAAGCGACTTTCTTCGCGTCTCCGACGAACTTTGCGCGGTTTCTGTGATACACACATGTGATGTGAAGTGCGTTAAAAAAAACTTTAGTTTTGTGGTTAAAGGGTCTTTAATTTAATTGTATTTTCTTTTTTAACTGTGTGTATATTTTCCTCGTTAAACACGTTTGTATGCATGTCCACATTAACAGTTATTAATAGTAATAGTGACATGCACAACAAAGTTACAAGAGACCATTCAACGTCCTTAAAACATTCTCAATTTTCGTTTAGTTGTGCTTATTGCAGTACTGAAAATTAATATAAATATAATGTATGCTATATGAAACCATAACTGAATTTGTTATACGAATTAAAAATCGCGTTTATTAGATTTAGGGTGCAAATTAATTTATCGGCCGCAAGAATAGTGAACATTTGAATTCTGAAGTCGGTTTTGTTTTTTTCTCTAAAAGTTTTTTATTAGAAAATATCAGGTAGGTACACTCGTGTGCTTGTCTAAAGGTGTATCCCGTTAAAACGAGGTGGTTGGTTAACTCGATCAAAATAGTAATTGATGTGAGAAGTTATTTGGAAATATAGTAGAAGATATTTAATATACTAAGACTTTATTAGTAGTAAATTATTTACCCGGAACCTGACGTCTTACGGCTAGGCTATTAACGGTATCTCCCTCAGACTACTAGTGCCTATGGTACCGACTTGTAATGGGTTGCTTCATTGCTCATCTCTGAATTTACTGAATTTGGGTTTTTTTAATACTAATTTCTCCCAAATTGATCTATTTCAATAATAAAACCACGACAATATTCCTAGTTTTGTTCTGTATTAAATTAATTTTTTATATATGTAAATAAAAAACGCTTAAATTAGCGTATTTCATGTTCTTTTTTATATTTTTATTTAAATTTAAAATCGTTTTTATTAGTTAGTTGGGTTAACCTAGTTTAGGAATGTATTGGTACACTAATTTATATTGTCTTTACGTCATTACCTGTATTGCGTACAATTTCTGTTTAACCACAATAAATAAATAAACAGGGATATAATATAATTAATAATTATAATGTGGCATTTTTAATAGTTTTATCTGGACAGTAATAAATAATACGTCCAACAGCCGTGCTGTCAAAATTTTGAAGTTCAAATATGATATTTGAGCGCTGTGTCGAACTGTCAAAGTTACATCTATTTGTACCAGAAATTTGTTGACTTTTATGTTATGAATCTATATTATTCGGATGGCTATTGATGTGGTCTAAACGGCTTTGGTTGTTTTTTAAGAGCATCAATCTATATACAAAAAAAGACAACTTTAGCATTTGTACTTTTCGAGTTGAAACGGACGGACGGACGGACGGACGGACGGACGGACGGACAGACTGCTAAAGGACGGGGATAGTAGCTTCTCATACATGAGTGTATAAAACATTAAATTATTAATAAACTACCATCAAATATACTCGTTTATATAAAAATGATCTAAAATACGGTATTTAAAAAATACACTTAACAACTTTACTATATATGTATATTTGGTAATAATATATATCAATTATTAAAATACAATTTTCAACTGAAAGATAAATCTATCCAGCCATTACGATTTTTTTTATTATTATATAATAAATATTTAGAATTATTATGAAATTAAACTAAATGTCTTTTTTTAATATTTAAGCATTTGGCGAAAACGGCGTTACGTTAATTTTCAACTTTAATTTAATTTTGTCTATTCGGACCTTTTGAATCCAATAAAAATACAAAATAAATTGACAGCTTCTCAAACATACAAACGAGACATACGTAATATAGTTTATTTAAATTAAGGAAAATTTATTATTTTAAGGAATTAACTAAGCAAATTTTGTTTTGTGAACAAATATTATAGAAAAAAAAAAATAAGTTTTTGAATTAGAATTTTTTGAAGACCATCTGAAACCAGATACATCCTATATTTTTTTCTTATATTACTTCCTATAAATATCCTATATTACTTCAAATACGTTTTTATGATGGGAATAAATTAGAGGAGGGATTTACTTAAGCGATATGGTAATATATTTCGTACAACTTAAAAATAAAATAAAAAAGTTTGCTTAAAATTCGAGATTTTTGTTTTTATTTTTAAATATGAAAATGATAATTTAAGCCAAATGAAAATGTATGTTTTTGTGTTATTAAACGAATGGATTTAACAATATTATTTAACAAAATAGTAGGTCGCGGTTTCTGTATATATCTGCGGTCGCAATTTACTTTTATATAATTCCGTATGTTTATGAAATGAAGCAATCTTCTATTGTCGGTACATTATAATTAAAAAAAAAAAAACAATTAAGTATTTTTTTTGTACGATTAATATTTTGTTACTTATGTTCGGGTTTTAGTTTGATTTTTTCGTGGTTAGTTTTATAATTGAAAAAAATCACACATATCCTAAACTTAAAGGTTAATTGCTATATACAATGATGAAGAAGATGAAGTATGCTATTTTTTTTAGGTAGATTTCTTTAGGAGAGTTACCTATTGCAGTGGGTACCAACATGTCTTTGGGTTTTAGATCCCCTAGAACCCAAAACCACCCTCAGTTTCAACGTTTTTATATCTTTCTATATCACTTTCTTGTGGACACAATAACTGCCGTAATTTTACACCAATCACTTTCAAATTGATACATACAATTTAGGGGCACAAAATCTCTGTCAGGTTCGACAGAGATTTTAAAAGTGAAGTTTTGCTATAATTTGCTTAGTATATAACATATCGAATCCACTTAATTTTTATATTATTCCTTAGGTAAGGACCTAAAATGTATCTAAGTAAACTTTTTTGATAACACCAACCATCGGTCCCTAGGGGTGGGGAAAATTGATTTATCAAAATTTAAAAATTCTTACCTCCAAAGGCACAGGATTGAACCAGTTGAAAATGTTAATTGTAGATCTATAATTTCCCTACAATATTTGTTTAAAAATAATTTTGGATACGAGCAACCCTAACGACACAGTATTAAGAGGGATTCAGTATAGGCACTCTCGCTGCGCAAGGGTACAAGTTCGTACAATTGGAGTTTGCCTATCCCCAACTTTGATCCGGTGAAATCTACCTCCGCCTGGATTAGTTAGTAACTCGTGCCCGTGGTGCACCAGGCAACCTTCATACTACATACAATAGGTTCAACAGTGTGATCGTACATTCCTTTAGATGGTGACACGTCCTTCATTACACCGAACGGAGTACATCCGCGACATCCTTTGTGGTCCACTTGTGCTTGAAATGATCTCTCGATAATTTAGGCCAGTGGCGGCGCGTCGCCGTCTTATTATGCGTGTGCTCGTTTGCAGAACGACCAACCGGCTCCGATTTATTGTTTTTTTTTCTTCTACCGTTTGAACAGATTCGGGTGGACAGTCTTGTCGATCACAGATAACAAATTTAATGTATCCGCCATTATAGTCTCGACATTATAGCCTATAGCACGAAAAAGAATCGTCCGAGATAATTACATCGCGCCAACTAGCGCAGGTACTACAAAACGACATAATTGCGTAAACTAAATAGATATAAAAAAAATATTTCCTTAACTCGTAAAAACGAAAAATCATTCCATTTCTCCCGCAATGTTGCTAACCGTTCTGTATATCTTAGGATCGGTTGAAATTAATTCTTACTGCTTTTGATTATACAGACGTCGCAAGTCTTAGGGGGGGGGGGGGGGTGTTGTTATAATCTAAAACAAATGCAAAATTCGGTCTGCGCGCGAATTCCAATGCCGCTCCGAACGATAATGGCTTTGACACCGTTACGGCGTACGGTGACACTATTACATGATCTTTTTACTATTTTCACGTCAAGCTTACATTTTTTTTACTCGGTAACCGTGATGAATTTTTACATAGTTTCCTAACAAATCACACTACAAATTGCAGGACCGATTCGCTGCTTTTTTTTATCGGGAATAATATATATACTTTAAAATATGTATTATACTTACAATACAAATTTTAAAAGGCATAATAATTTAGTATCTATCTATGCATATAAATAAAGAATTGGGTTCGAAATAAAAAATTTAACGTTAATTAACGTTTTAAATTTATATTTTTTAATATAGAAAAAAAAACATTTGAATTGTAAAATGTTAATAGTTAAATATTTTTTGTAAATACACGCCACTGTCTGTTTTTAAAAGAAATGTAATGTTAGCATATTTGTTTTATACTTCAATGGTATAGATTTATAGATAAATAAAAATTATAGTTTTGTAAATTATTAAACTGTAATGTTTTTTTTATATTTGAGACTATATTGTGTTGTGCCTTATATTTAATGTAATGCCCTAAAGATCTATCAGACCTTCTTCCCACTGTGCCTCAACTAAGAAAATCAGCAGCTCAACCTCATAATTTTGAGTTGATCGGTGGTCCAACAGTCTCTAGGATTTAATCTGACAGAGCAGTTTGGACGCAGTCAAATCCCTTCCATGCTGGTCGAATGCAACCTTAGATAGGCCGCTAGCCCGCGACCACGACTTGTGCGAATGCAGACATGCAATACAATTTGTTTATTTTTATAAACAAATTATAATTATTAATTGTATATTTTTATAGACCTTATTGCTGGTGCGATTGAGGTGACTTATTTAGGCGCACATGTTGGCTACGTGATTATAGGCTTATATTAGTTATAAAATTGATTCTTGGAATGCGATTAGTGAATATGGTCAAAGTAATAGTTATAATAATACGGTAAAAGTAATCAAGATTATGTCAGTGTAGTTAGGGCGTTAGACTATTGACCCAAATATCGCGGGTTTGAATCTGCACATGGTCATATCATTTTTGATACTTCATACCACCATCTTCCCTGACTAGGATAGGCATATTTGGCCTTGTTGAGTTTGGGCTCGAAATACATAGAATAGTCTAGGAATAGCCTAGGTCATAGCAATTATTGAAAAAAATCTTTTTTAAAACAAGATGTAATTAAAGAAATCACTTAGCAAGCAATTGGTACCTATGAATGCCACAGTATGCCTCTTAGCCGCTCGCACGTGCACCAGTTTGCTATCGCGCTGTCTCACTCTTTTGACATATGTGTACTTATGTCTATCATCAAGTTAAACATAGTTCTTTTCTATTGGAAGGTGAAGCCCTTCGAAACCTCTTCAAAGGAACACTGTTTCTCCTCGATTTACTTTACTTAAAACCTAACGCCTTATCCATACCAATAAAATATCCACGTAGAAATTCTTTCGACGTTTACCGTATCCCTTTTAAAATTATTCGTCTTACAAAAATGGTTGAAAGATTGAATATTGCCGTATTGATAAATTCTCCAGCCTTATACTCGCCCTTGACGATTATTTAACATTTTTTTTAATACTTACTTTATTCCTTTACTGTATAAAGTTAAGTTCCTAAATTTTTAAGGTGATGGAAAGTTATGGGTTAATTAAACAGGTCACGACTTTATTACCGGCCGGCGTTTTTTTTTTCGGTTTGTAGCGAAAACAAATTTTAAACGCGACCTTTAAAATATGGCGCTTGTCTCTAATTTCGCAATTTAACACCAATGACCTTTATTTAACCTGTCGTTTGATTCGATTATATTGATGTTTTGACATTGGATAACATTGGTCGAGAGCATTTGTCTACTTTTTGCCAATGGTGATGTTATGCAAGAGTTCGAACGCCTAGATTATCCAGGACTTTCGTTTGTAGGTGGCAACATTTGAAAATGGTTAATGTGCGTGGTTATCTGCGAATTTCAATGAAATGTAACATATACTGATAATTCATTTATTTTGATTCCAATTCAAAAACGACCCGGTGGCGCAGTGGTATAAGCGACTGCTTCTAAATCCAGACATCCCAGGTTCGAATCCCCAGTGGGTCAAAACCGGCCAGTTCATTTTTCGCCGTTGAAAATATTCAATTTAGTTACAGACTTGCCAGACTGAACGGTCTCGCATCATGGCATGAACAACAATAAGGCAGTCGGAACTGCGCCGAATATCGCGAATGAATGAGAAGAAATGTCCGCCACTTAAATTGCCAGCCTCTCGTTCCAGTTCATTATAGTCATTCAATATAAAACAGGCCCCTTACGCCCCGAAAACAAATCGCAATTCGAAATCGTCGGGTCCCGGTATAAATGTTTACACAAACGATGTTAAAATATTTTGTTATTGTGGCCCATCCAATTGTACGCGTGTTGAGTTGTTATGGGCAGTGAAAGGGGGTGTGGGGGGGGGGGGGGGGCAAAATTCACCTGCAATCAAAAGTACGTTAAGCTATAGCGAGCTAGTTAGAGCGCGAAACGTCATTACAGTTATGGAGGTAAGTCGGTATTGAACCACATATTGAACTACCTGCGCGGTTCAAGAATTGTTTTTCGTGTTTATTTGTTTTATTTATTTAAAAAAATAAAACATACAATGTTTGATAGCGTTTAACCAACGTTTTTCGTTATTGAGGTTCGTGAATTGGCCACTAATAATTCTGAGAGCATTTTGTTAGTACAAGTACTGAATCGAAAGCAGGTTTGCATCTGTGAGTTAATTGTTAATAGGTTTGTTACAGAAAGGGCGTTTGAACTATATCTTGCTAATATGAAATATATCGATCGTGTTTGATTGACAAGTTAACGTATTCATTTTTTTAACATTAATTCTCATATTTTAGTATGTGAAATTATATTTATAGAAATATTTTTTAACAGTAAATGTTATTTTATTTTGTACATCTGGATAAATTCACCTAAAAATGTTACTTTTGGCATATTGTGTCAAAACTATTCAACTTTAAATGTATTTTTTTCATTAGATAAGTTTTTCATATAACTAATAGTGCCGTGTTTGCAACGTGCCTTAAGAACATTCCTGATAAAAAAAACAGTTAATTGTTCCTGCGATTTATAGTGTTATTTGTTAAGAAACTATATAAAAATCCATCATGGTTACCGAAAAAAAAATGTAAACTTTACGTGAAATAATAAAACATCTTGTAATGTCTTTGTTGTGGGCGCTCAGCTGTCGCCGTACGCCATAACGGTATCAAGGCTTTTATTGATCGGCGCGGTATCGGAATATTTGCTCGGACCTAACCTAACCCACCCTAGAATTTAAAACCCTGAAAAATCTAACTGCTTCAGTGTGGCCATTTTATTACTGAATGAGGGCAAATGCAGCTACATCATCTTAAACTTAAGAAAATCGACTAAAATAAATCCAAAATAAAAACAAAACTAAGAAATAATACTTTATATTCTTCTGGGAAACACACCATACGCAATTTCAGTATAAAACGTGTCTTCGCGGTCAACGTTTTAGTGGATCAGTTTTTTACTGTTCTCAAAAATAAGAAAAAAGGTTTAAGATTTATTTTGAAATCGGTTTTATTTATTTTTAATTATTAGTATTTACCTACTTCTATATTGTCTAAATATTAAACGTATTAATATCGATCAATTCGATATAAAACATTTTGAACAAAAGATTTAGATTATTATTTATTTTTCCTACCTTACATAACTTTATCAAACTAAAAGGTCCCTATCAATAAAAAAAATCAAGCCAATTCGGAGTAATGAGAATGAACATACGATAAAAAATAAATAACTCTTCTTTTTTTTGGAAGTATAAATACACTAATATACATAAAAAGTTTAATTTTTTCAACAGTTTTATTAAATATATGAAAAAGAATGGACTTTTCTGATTTTGCTATTACATTATGGGCGTTTTTTACGTTTTTGCAACGAACCTTGTCAGGATAGTTTTTGCAATTTTGTATGTTTCAGGTATTTATAAAAAAATACGCGGGGCGGCTTTGTTTGAAATCAACGTCCCTCATTTGCTGAAATGGACTTAGCTGACCATGATTTTCAATCGAATTGGACTAAGTTGTCTTTGCTTTTCATTAAAATGTTTAGTGTTTATTTTCTTACCGACATGCTGAATTTGGAATATTATGATTCAATTAACATTGCAGTTTTTGCATCTATTTCTATTTTAGTCGAATTATGCTTTGTTATTAATTATAATAAGTTTCCAGCTAAGCGCTTAAAATATTCGCGTTCTGTGCATTATTTGAATGCCACTTATGTAAACATAGCTAAGTTATGTTTGAAGTGTGCAATATCGGCGGTGTTTGTAATAATTAAATTTACAAAACAACCACAGACGATATGCTAGGAACAGTTGTTTCTAAAACATTCACTGTACAGCAGATTAAAAAATAACTTTGATCGACGTGGAACCACAGTATTGGCCGTAGGAACTAGTAACAGTAATGTGCTCGCAGGTTATAAACCTTTTCGTTTAAGCATAAGGTGAAACCAAAGGATTAATATTAATTTCGATTAATTTAGACCTTTTTTTCTATAGTTGGCAGTTGTTAACCATTGGATATTAAAACATAGAAAAATATATTTAGCTACCTTGATCTTATTTTTTCAACATAGTAAAGGCAGATTTTTTTAAATTCAATTCTTTTTCTGAGAAATTTAATAAATGATAATTTGCTAATAGTTCCTTTTTAGTCGTATAAAGTACATTAGAGCCTTAGGAAAAATAGTAATTGAAATGCAAATAAAGGGTCTATGTCATAGAAAAGTTTGTTTTTAAATTTCTATGTTATGAAGCAGTAATTAAATAAAAAAACTAACTACCGCGCAAACAGTAAAACATGACGCCCTATAAAAATAGAGCACCGAATTTCAAGGTAAACTGGCAGTATGCCAACTCCCATATTATACAGGTGTATTTATATTCACTGATGCCCTTTTAGGGGGTTGATATGGACCAATAAATATTAATCTGCAAAAAATATCGAAAAATCTTTCTCAATTACGAGAAAAACGAATTCAAAATTTAAAAGAAATTATTTGAATGTTTGGAAGGCAGTGAAACGCATGGCGCGAGGTCGGGGAGTGACCTCGAGCCCGCGCGTTCGGGACGCGCTTCGAAGAAAAACAAAGTTTTTTAATAATATAGTTATTTTAGTGTGGACATTTTTATTTTCGAAATATTTTTTTTTTGCTCATATCAAAAATTGTTTTAAACGAAAGTTGTAGGGAAACTATTGGCCTACATTTAAACATATTGAATGGGTTTGATATTAGCGCTATGAAGGGAGGAATGTTTTTTTTGATTTTGTAAAATCACTGTTTCCCATCCCTAGAACCAACGGTTAGTGCTATCAAAAAAGTTCAAAAGTTCAAGCAAAATTTCACTTTTTCTACCCCTTTCCCCCCCCCCCCATATTCCCGCCCTCTTGTTTGATTTTGCCCATTACCGAACTTAACCGAGATTTTGAGACCTTAAATTTTATGTATCCATGTGAAAGTGATTGGTGTAAAATAACGGCAGTTATCGTGTCCACAAAAAAGCTAAATTTTTCGGGAGTCATGTCACGGTAAC
Source organism: Neomicropteryx cornuta (assembly GCA_020383195.1). Lineage (NCBI taxonomy): Eukaryota > Metazoa > Arthropoda > Insecta > Lepidoptera > Micropterigidae > Neomicropteryx > Neomicropteryx cornuta. Next base: position 43,375,537 of record JAHKQU010000018.1, read on the forward strand.
CAATTACAATGAGTGGCTTTATTTAATAAATCTACCTAAAAATCGTGATAGTATGAAATAAAAAAAAAATATACAAATATAGGATTTATCTTATGATTAGTGATCGACCGAAGGGTCGGTTTCGGACAAATAGCGGCCGAAACTGCGTTCGTTTGTCCGTTGCGCCGTCTTCGTTGAAACTCTGGTCGCGGGCTCGCGGGCGACCGCTGAAACAATTTATTAAGCGTGAATGCTGAAAAGTTTGTGTTTTGATCTTATAATATAAGGATATTTAATTTTGATTACTTAACTGCAACTACTAACTGTTTTCCATTCCAATTAATATTTTTTATAATTATGATAATTAACCCCAAAAGCATAAATCTTAGTTTGTATTTGATAGCTTCTGTAAAGACAATAATTTAAAATAAAGACGAAATATTTGTTTTAGTATTTCTATATATAAAACAAAGTCGGGTTAGTTACACCATTTATAACTCAGGAACGGAGGGACCGATGTTTATGATCTTTGGTTTGTTGTCTCCGCCTCGAAAAGCAGAATTTATTATATTAAAATATCGGAAAAATGTACGAAAAAAAATTACAAACAAAATTTTCTCATACTTTTTGTATGGAACGTCTTTGTATTCTGTGGAATTATATTTTCAAGCGGAAAGTTCCCTTCGAAGATGTTCACTTTGTCATTGTGCGCGCATCGATAATTGCTTCATTATGTAATTTTGAATTGTGTGAAAACATTTATTGAACTTAATTCATTTTGAGTATTTTTAATAAAAAATCAAATTTAATTCACCAGATAATTTATACAAAGTATTTATGGCGGTACGTAGTTCGTCGGGTCAGCTGGTTAGTCAGAAATGATTAATAGCTTAGGTTTAGTTTTAGGCTTTATAAAGTCTTAAGTCTAATTTTCAACTTTCCACATTTAATAATAAGCGATACATAATTATTATGTATATATAGTTGGATTGAGTTTTCTAAGAAAAAAAGATATTTCTCCAATTTCCTTCTCGGTTTCGGTTTACGAAAACCGAATTTCGGTTTGGGCTTGAAAGGTCAGTTTCGGTCGGACACTACTTGCGATACTCTCTGGTGGGATGGACGGAAGAACACACAGCCGATGCCATCGCGGAAACATTAAAAATAATATATTATGATGATAAAGTATAGCTTTTGCTCCCAGTGCGCATGGCGTGTTCGTTATAAATAGTTAATTCGTTACCGCATATTTGGCATAAGACGGCAGTTTCTTTTTCTAATTTGAATTATAATTTATCGAACGTCTTTCTTACGTGCTGCTGTAAAATTTGCCGCAAAATTCAACTTTCCCTCCATATAATATTCGTATCTCGCTCGTGGATATATGTTCATTATGTGACGGGACATATATTAACGGATGACTTCTTATTTGCTATTACTATTTTATCGTAATACTTGACAGTTATTAGTGCGCTGCAAATCACTCTCAAATTAAATTCGGAAGAGCTATGTGAACGACTATAACACGGTAAATATATAAATATTTTAATGTGTATATTAATTAGGACGCTTCACAAGCCGTAACCGTGCATGGATTAGAAAAGTATAAATTGAGTTCTGCCTTTCTTTCGCCGGAACATTTTTAGCTGCATATGTCTAATTTATAGCGCTGCCAATGGAAAGACTCCGTCAAAACTATCAAACTTTTATTTCTGGTGTTAGCAGCTCATTCGGAACTCGCGTGTACCCCCGTGTGTCGCCCTGAACCAATCGCGCCCCTCGCACTTAACACCATCGGAACAAATGAAACATAATTTCAATCTGTGACCATTATTTTAAAGGTGTAGTGGGAATGAAAGCAAAAGAAATATTTTTGAAGATAACGTCTAATTTATACGTGTATGTACAGCGTTTCTTAGATCCCTAACTCTTTCAAACTCGTAGATTAGATAGAACTAGCATATTTCAGAGTTTAAACCCGTACTATTTTTAAGCCTTTCCTAATCAAAGTATAATGTCATATGGAATTATTGGATGGGGAGGCCCATATTAATAGTCATTATCATAAACATAAGGGAATGCAATCCGATACCAACCATACCAAACTTCCAAACCATAGTAACCATCCAGAAAGTGGTTCCTAAAATAAAAACAAAATTTACCCAAAGGTATTTTTCTTTTCTTGCACTTAGGCTATATAATAAAATAAAAGATATCCTGCAAATAAAGATTAATAGCAAATTAATTAATAAAAAGACACTGACTAACCGGTTATTGATCTTGGTAGAAAGGGCCTACCTTAGTACGGGCAATGTCCAGTTAAGTATGGTTATGTTATTCATCATCTAAGAAATATGTAAAACAAAAAATAAATAATAAATAAATCCTCGAAAACAAAAACCATAATTTTATCTCTACAGAAATAATATATATATTAGAATGTTAAATATAAGATAAAACCTAGAATGATCGCTATTATTTATAATATTATTTAATTACACAGTTTATATTGCTGGTACTGGCAGGTGATGGTGTTTTCGTAGTTACCAAATTTACTTTTCAACATCTTTGCTTGGGGAAACGGGCTAATTTTTGATCTACTTAAGGAATTATAATCGCGAATAGTTCAAGGGAGAAAAGAATTGAACCAGACATTTATCTTTCTAACAAAATATTTCATTTTAACTGGATGATCTATTCAACCAAGGTAATTTGGTTGGACTAGTTGGGAGTCAATTTCAAACCACCCAGGATCATTTTTAACAGCCTTAAATAAATTTTCTTACTAATTGACAATTCTCTAGGACTATCCAACCGGCCGAAACGCCTGAAGACATGTAGAATGGCATTTTTTGTTTACTTCCTCTAGCTTGGTTTTAAGATACTGCGTATAGGGATCCCATTCTAAAGCGCAACATTCATAGGAATGTTGAACTGACGTTTTATAATCTAATGCACGTGTTGTAATAATTACAAATCGGATTACAATTAGGTATATCATTTATAAAAAAAATAATAAATACAATAGGTCCGAGTACATTGCCTTGCGGGGCGCCTGATGAATTGGGATAGCCTGAGACGTTTCACCAGTAACGCGTACCTGCATAACAAAGATCCGATCATGAGATCACTGCAAGGTACAAAAGTATAAACTTTATTTTTTGATATATATCCCACCAATTAAGATATCGGATCTCAATTGTGTAAAATCTATAAGGCTACCTCACATGAGCACCCTTTACGAAAACCAAATTGATTTTTATTCAAGATCGCTTTTAGAGCCACTTTTAAATAATGGAAGAACTGCAGCCTCACGTCATTCATCTGACAAAGAATCAGACGTCATGCGAATATTGAAAATAGCTGTTAAGTACACAGCAACAGGACTTTAAACAGTTTTATCATGTTGTCTGGATTGGGTAACATTTGAACTAAATACTTTAGAAAAAACATTGAACGATCCTTAGCATTTTCGCGATCATACTGTGTAAAGATCCCTGATTCATTAATAAGGATAGGTACAATTTTATCGCTGTTTTTTTTTTCGACTTAATTTGCCTGTAGATTGCCTGATTTGCCTGTTTGCCTTCAACTGTAATATGTATTTTGACCTCATTGAGAATATTTGTTAGGTAGTCGTTGTATGGTTCCATTGAACCGTTTCCATAGAGACCGTTTGATATTTATTTTTATGGCTGGTAGATATTTCTAAAAGTGTAAAGTTTTCTATATTACTGTTTCATTTATGAATCGAAGTAGAGGGAATGGCCATTGTTGTAAATGGGATCAGGGTTTAGGTAAGTTGTTAGTGTCTTATTAAGATAAATACAATAATGATTATAAATACACTATTTAGGCATAACTTACAAATTAACGAATAAAAGACTAAATACAATATTAAAAAAAAAATAGAACTTTGCAACTGGAATATTTTTTTGTTTTTTATTTAATTTCCAAAGTTATTATTATTATTATAAAGTTAGTGATTATTATTGGACTAAATTACCAAATATAAAAATCAAACAATGGTCACTTCTAGCCTTTGTGTGGAAAATAAAAATGATTTATAATATAAGTATAATATGCCTGTAAAATTGCGCTATGTATAAAGTGATGGTTGCTTATACATAGGTAAAGGCGGCTATACATGCAGGCAATTGGTCCTGCAATATTAAATATTATTTGTTAAGGCGCTATATAAAAATTCATCGTGGTTATCAAGAAAAAAAAATGTAAAGTAGACTTGAAAATAATAGAAGGATTATGTCTTTGTTGAGAGCGTTCAGTTGTTACCGTAACGGTGTCAAGGCCATTATCAACCGGCGCGGTATCTGTTAAAAAATATAATATATTTGTGTTTTTCTAATTTTGTATAATAAAAACATCATTTATTACTCAAAATAGATTACCCGACCCCCCCTTAAGTCTTAGGGAACGGTCTTGGAGCAACCTGTATAATGTTGGGGAATGTAGTTGTACGTGCCTGATCATGAAAATTCAGGGAGATAAATTGTAAGAAATCTATATAAGTAGTCCTATGAATGTAGATGTAATTTTTAGCAACTAGAAAATTAGGAAATTTTTCCGTTTCTTTCTTTTTTCTCTTTATTTAATTATAATGTATTATTTACTCTAATTATGTATTTTTAAGTACACGCCATTGACTGTTTATAAAATTGTATTAAATAATTAATCCCCGCTTTGTATTTAAACGAAACAAATAAATAATATTAGTAACCTAGATATTTTTCTCGTACCATGCGCACTCATTTGATCGCAAGTCGCATAGCGGCCTGCGAATGCATTATGGATTCTACGATTGCTTTTATATTATCTTTAACACTGTTGTCGCTAAAAGATTGCCCAAGTTAATTTCTTTTGTATAACGAATTCATCACAACTCCTAAGATAATACATATTTTTCTTATGTACAAAATACATTAGTTTAATCGGGTTAACCCAGTTACATTGCATTATGCAAATGTTAATATTATAATAATATGAAAATAATAAAAATCGCATATTGATATACGAGTACAATGTCATTTTATGCAATATTTCTATAATGGCTCACCTATAAAATCTATTTAGGTAAATAAAATAAACAGTTTAATATTTTTTAATTTAATATACAAAAAGAAAGATTATTAAAAATGTTAATTTATTGAGACGATTGAAGAAATAAATAAATGTTAGGTAAAATCTACATTGATAATTTATTTATTTGTATTCCAATTGGTAAATGCAGTTAATAAGGGTAAATATATACCAACCTCCTTTCTGTTTCCCTGTCTTTCTCTGCATTTACGTCCGTAATTAAATCGCATTTCACTCTACATCGAAAAATCCTCGGTTTCAAACATTGCAAGTTAAATAAAAGCTTGTGAAAAATACATGAAATTAATATATGTATTTATTTCGGTATATTATTGTAATAGTTCTTGGTACAACCTAATTTGCAGACATAACTTGTTGGAACCGTTTCAGCGAAGCGAGCTACTCAGTGTCATTTTTTTCATTTAATAAATTCAGATATATTTTAGAATTATGTTACTCACTACGGCGTGAAGGTTGTTATTATATGATATAGTTATGACACCAAAGATTGTACTGCGATTGTACTTTCAATTATAACAATGCCAAGTCTGTTCACGTTTCAATTTTAGCAGTCCTGTTATTAAGTGTAAAGTCGGTTTCAGTATAGCTGACCGCAAAAATCATTAATACAATGGTTATCAATATAATGAATTTCTTTTATCTAAAGCAGTAACGTGTTTATTACTAATTATTAATTAATACCTTTAATTAGTGAGTATTTGATGATTGTACTATGAACTCTAACAAGAACTATAAACTAAAACAAGTTGATTTTATATACCACCAATATATTTTCGCGTTCGCGATTTTAAATTTGAACCTCCATTTTGAATACACGAATAATAACATTTTCGTCTGAGCGGTTAGTCGCTTTGACGTGACGCGTATGTGTCATCGCCCACAGAGCCACTTTCTTTTAATTTTACGATTAAACTCTGATTTTACGATCAGGTGCGTTGCGTCAATCGCAAGAATTTATCGTCCAGTGGCCACAATTGATGTTATTTTCAATGAATCTTGGGCTTAAACAAATCGTACGCATTGTTGTGTTGTTTATCGTTCCATATTGTAAGAAATCTTCCAAAAACCACATGTATTTATCTTTATTTGGGAAATAAAACAGTTACATAAAAAATACATCATATAGAGGCGGTACACAATAATAAAATAATAAAAATAATGGTACTAACTTACAAGTATAAAATAAAAACAATGAAATATTTTCGAGTGAGTATAAGATTAGTGTTTAATCTAAGAAATGCAAGAGTGATGAAGAGAGGGGGAGGGAGAGGCAAGGGAAATTTCATGTTAACGTTTGGTTTTTGGTAAGCTACAGTTAACTGTAGCTGACATTATTTTGAATTCATACGAGTATACAGCATTCATATTATATTAAGCGTGACCGGATTCTATACCCAGGAGTGGCTCCAGATTAAGGAACTCCTCAACCGTCCACAACACAGACACGAGATTTTTTATGCGCATTCAAGCACTTGCACCGGCTGCGCGTACCATTTGAAATCGTCGACTAGACGATTCGCACACCGCGAATTTCCACAGAAATCCAACCAACGGCCGCCCGCTCGCATTTCAGTTTTCAGGACACCATTGTGTAAAGGGAGCAGAGCGGTGGTTCTCACGACGATTGTCGACACCACCTGCAAGCGTGAGACGCTTCGGAAATTCCATTCCCACAATCATGTCTCCTGACTGAAGTAGGCACTTCGTTTCTTCAGACATCGGCGCGATCTCAACCAGCAACACCCAGTCTTCGGCCAGCACTCTCGACATCAAGTCTTGCAACAGCAAGGTCTCCGCCGCGTTCAGCTCAACCTCGAGTCGTCATTATAATAATAATTATTATCAATTTCAATTTATATACTTCGTAATTTTAATTCTTGTCATATTAACATAAGTGAATGTTTAGTAATAAAGTAGCATCTATAAACATCATCGTTTATCACTTCTTCAACCATCATCGATAACCGGAAACTCACTTAAGACCCTCCGGTTACACGCATAAAAGCTTGTTTTTAAAAATGGATTTTCACTATTAATTTATTCTATCGTGTTTTGGCAATGTGGAATTACCCCAATGCATTTTTAAAATCCTCACAGTTAAAATTCGGAACTACGTATAATTACAACACACGTTAACATAGTATAGGAGCACATTTGGGTAGCTCGGTAATTTCGGTGGATGGCAACATCCATCATTTCTCGTTCAATTTTGAGCGAGTAAAAATACTGTGTAATTACCGACGCACTTACGAGTGTGGTGTATACTTTTAACCATATTTTTTGATATAGTACTTGCTTAACATTCCGCAGTTCGTCGCGTCGCATGGCCGATGTAAGAAGACAGTTTATTCCGCACTTAGTGATCGCGTGCTGAATCGCGCCTCGTCTATGCGTGCTCTCCCGTGATGCTCTTATTAACTAGCTAATTCCACACAGCATACAGTTTTCTTCCGTTCTTCAATTTCACCGAACGAATGCATCTTCGAACGAATACCCCTTTTTTACTCTGCGTTTCTATTTTGTTTTTGAGAAGATTCGATGTGACCCTGGTCACATACAATTGCTTTGGGGCTCACTAAGCTAACTTTGCATATGCTAGATTTAGGGAAGATGGTCGTAATGAAGTACTAAAGACTTCTTTATAAGAGAGAAAAAAAAATTGGCAAGTAACCCTCGGCACGACAAAATAGCTCACGCTTGACCCATTTTTAGCTTACATATATGTACCTATTACAACTTTGCGTTTGAAACATTGTAACATGCTAATAAAGAAATTAAAATATATTAGATTTGGAAAATTGGCATCTTAAGGGTTGGTCGTTCGTTTTTGGGCAAAATAAGGACATTTCAAAGTGAAGTTTAAAGCACTTCCGCAAAGACAACCACAAAATAAAAAATAACATATAAAGGGGTAACTCCTAAACTAGGTCTGAATGAACCCCGAATTTTTAAAATGCGTGGCTATATATTAGAAAAAATCGTACACATTTGAATATCGTGCAAATAGGCATATTTTTGATGCACCGTTTTTGCTAGAAAATACCATATTTTTAAAACTTTTTTTAGTTAATCGTGTTTCTTATATTTTGAACTCGGTCGCAATAAAACGTTTTTTTTTGTAAAGCGTTTATTTTCTGAAATATCATCAAGTAATAATTTCTCGGCGCAAAATCTTCATACATTTGCCCATACAAATCAGAACTGTGCGTATTCCCGGAGCGGTCATCTAAGGCTATCAGCTAAGGGGCTGTGCGGACATCTTCAGAGGTGAATCTGCGCTCGGCTGTTCAAGAATGCACTTTCAGCGCGCACTGTCAAATCCTTCTAATTTCAACAGGGCTGTCACTCGTGCGTTGTAAAATAATCATGATATCGCTTGTTTATAATATAATATTTTGATTACAAATAAAAAACAATTTTGTGTAATATTATATTAACTAACATAATCTTAAAAATTGACTATTTTTCCTATTTATTTATTAATTCTCAAATATAATTCGTTTATATAAACGTTAGATTTTTTTTTTAATTAATAAATAAAACGTATTAGGTTTTTTTTTTATTGAGAAATCAAGTTGGCCGATGAGTACAAGTCTATAAACTTCCTAACTAGGTAAGAGTTACCCGTTCTAAGGAAGGTTATACATGAAGTGTTACAGTGCATTATATTATAATTAGGTTTTAGGTATTTATACAATATTATTATGAAGTTCATTTTTTTAGTAGTTTTTTAAAATATTCTATTAAATTAAACTATTGATTTCTCTAATAAATAAAAAAGTGACATTAGATTTAAGTTCAAGACTATTTTTTAGCACATTGATGTTTTTCAAAATCAAGTCTATTATTTAGTTCGTTTATTAAATAAAAAGTAATAAGTATAAGAATTAAGTACTTAGAAATAACATAACATGTTTAAAATCTGCTATTTTCAATGCCAAAAATAAATTGATTGAATTGAATAGTATGAATTGATGATTGTTTTTTAAATGCGGCAAATAAAAAATTTAATCGTGTGTAAAAGTCTATATTTATAAATTATATTTGACAAAATGAAAGACACATATAATATAAAATAACAGCAGATGGCATCACGGTTAAAACTGTCATTGTTTCTTACTTATACTTGATAAAGAATAAGTTTATTAATAAAATTAGCCATGAAAATAAAAAATAATTCAACCATGCATTTAAAACATTCTGAACGCATCGTCCTTTTGAGCGACTTCGATTCCTAAATCCCCTGGTCTCCTGATTCGTTGCGCCTAAAACATATTTAGATCCTTAATATATAAAAAAAAAACAATAACGACGCATTAATATAGCGAAATACTTACTACCATTATCATTATTAGGTGAATTTCTCAGGTTCTGTATGTCTTTGAAGGGAACTCTGAAGCTATATAAATCATGATATTATAATAAAGAGTGCATAAAAATTATAATACCTAAATAGTAAAAAGGTGAAATTAATATAAGGCATAATTAATTCAATAAATATTTATATATATATTTATTAAAAAATATCGTAAAATTAAAAACCTACTACATAAAAGTCTACCTTAGAACAGGCGCTGGCCAGATAGGTAAAATAATAAATATTATATATAAAATTATATTATTTAAAATTATCGCAGTTACTAATTAGCAAAATGTCATTACCATTGTTATTATCTCAAGAAATTTCATACATATCAATAATACACACACATTATAAAACAATAAGTACTTTCAATAATATATGTTTGTTTAGCTATAATTTAAAAATAAAATTAAATGTTTAAAGTACGTACCTAGTAAAAGTGTATTAGTACAATTTCTCGCTATATTAGACAAACCCTCGTATACATATAGGTAAAGAATGATAAGGGGATTTTTATATAAATTTAAAAAAAACTTATCGGATCATTTTTGAAATCTTGAACAGCTTTAGGTGATTTGCACGTTATTTTCAAAGCACTCTTTCGACTGCCCATTGTACAACACAAATATATAAAAGTCCTTAAAAAGCGAAAAAAATAGATGTACTCGCTATGTCACCGCGCACCGGCCCAACGCCGAGACGAGATCGACTTGCCTGTGCGCAGCTGCCGATAATGATCGATTTTGTGACAACCCTGCTCGCGACGGATCTAATCCGTTCGCCCGTGCAAAAATCACAAAAAAAAAGGAACGCGCGCGCAAAAGGAGAAAGTGACCGTTTATGGAAGATTTTTTTCCCACGAGTGGACGACCGACTCTTAATAGTTTAATCTTATTAAAATAGTGGCGATTTCATCGTAAATATTAAACCAACAAAGTCAACAGCTTACCCATACTTCTTTACAGCACCAAAATTAATTAATTTGAAGTAATTTTGTGTTTTTCTAATGAAGAATTACCTGACTAAATTAGAAATTATTTTTGCTCTACATAGTAAATATAATGAGCCTGCTTTTATAGCGGTATTTTAAAATAGGCAATTACATTTAATTAATTAATATGCCTTTCAAAGTTGATTATTAGCTATGAAAAATGAACATGCTAGTCCACAGAAAATACAAAAATAATGTTAATATAAACCGCGCGTGGCCTGCGGTTTGTTTGTGTAGATCTTAAAACCCTCTCATCTTACCAGTCTATTTTATAATTTTTTAAAAAATATGAAGTTTGTAGTGTCTGTGATTCTTAATATGATTATGTTAAAAAATAATGATTTCTACCAAAATGGTGACTATTTACGAAGAAATAATTCAAAAGAAATTATAACAAAAAATATTTGACTTTTGATGGAAATATTTTTGAAGTTATGTGAAGTGAATCTACCAAATACCATTTTTCTCATCTTTAATATATTTTGTTTATGGGAAATAATATATTTTATTTGTGAAATGTAGGTATTATTTAGAAATAATCATCCCTCTTCTATACCCCTTCTTTAAATGTATTTTCGGAAAATGATGTAAAAACGTGTTTCTTTATTTTTGAAGAAGAATCTAAATATTCATTTCCAACTATATAACATCTTTTGTTTGTATCCCTTTGAAAAAAATCACCCCCTCCCTCTTTTCACTTCCCTTAGACGGATTTTCGAAAATTGCTGAACAAGTAATTTAACAAGTTTCTAAATATTAATGTTCAACTCTGAAATATCTTTTCTTTGTGAGATGTTAGTATCCCTTTAAAACAATCTAGCCCCCTCTTCTCACTTCCCTTAACTGGATTTTCGAAATATGATGAAAACGTGTTTGTATATCTGTTAAGAAATATTTTAATTTTCAACTATGTATCATCTTAGGTTTCTGAGATAAAAATGTCCAACATAAACATTTTTCAACTGAAGAACCTAGAAACTTAATTAAAAACATAAATGCAGCATTTTGTAATTAATTTATATGGAAAATATTACTGTTTACTGTTTTCTGTAAAAGATATTTGTGTCAAAAGTTTGTATTAAAATAAACCAGAAAACCATTCATAAAAATAATATAAGGTAACATAAAGTTTAATGTGATGTAATACTCATATGCCTGTCAATAATAATGTCAAACCTGTAGAAACAAGAAATCCGGTAATTATCTGAGTAAATACTATTTTATTAAAAGTACAAAATAGGTTTAATTTTGACTAGATAGATTTTTTTATTACTGCTCAGATTCTGAACAATGTACAATTGTCAGGGGGGGGGGGCAGTAAATATCAATCTTTTTAAAGAAACATAGTAAATAATATTGAAAAGTAGCTCATCACACTGCTCACCATCTTTTCAGATGCGTCTCTGCCTATTGCGAGGAGCCATTTGGTGATGCTTTTTGCAAGACTGAATTTAGATTGTGCTTTTTTAAACTGCTCATCTGCACTGTTGAGAAGTTTAGGTCCAAGGCAATTGGGATGCCTTTGCCCAAAAGTGGTATTCATTTTTGGCAGTACCATATTTCCTCGTAACCTTGATCGAGTTACAATAATTGAAGGATTTAAATTAGAACGTTTAAGATTTAATAGTAATTGTTTTTATAAACACTCTTTCAAACTTAGTTTGAGCACAATCAAAATATTTCTTCTCAATCTAGGTGCAAAATGATTTCGTTTATACATAAAATAAGGAATTAAAATGTGCCAACTATCAAATTCTTTTATTTTATTAAAACAAAATCCAACCTCTACTTGTGATTTTTGTATAATATTCTATAAATGATGTTTTCTTGAATGTTGTATGAAATATTTCAAGCAAATAGTTGGCTTTGAAGTTATTATAATTTATCCTTAGTTGTGTAAAAGTTAACTTTGCAAGATTACCTAAATTATCTGATCCATACATTTAATTTTCTTACACAATATCCAACCTAACTAAACGATTTGTAAAAATATTAACGTTTAAAACCTCTGTCAAAAATGGTTGAAACGAAAACAATGTCTTCAACGAACTGAAGTTATTAGCAACCTCGTGACCGAAACCGGCTTCTAAATCACATTGAACATATATGAACATATAGGAACGTACTTTGCGTGCATATATTTTTTCTCTTTTGGGTGTATGTGCGAAAGAGATATTTGCCCCATAAGAAGACAAGAAGGATAAGCGAGATAGATTTCCGTGCTGACTGCGGCCGACACCTCCCTCTCCCAGTTGTTAGTTTTTCTGCGGATTGTAGGTGGCACCTGTTTAATAATGGCGTAGAATTTAAACAAATCCAAGTGTATATTTGCGTTTGCGTTTTTTTTGTTAAAAATCTAGACAAGCCTGGCTTCTCAGCTTCTATGGAAAAACCCCCACTGCTCAGTGGGTACATACATTTATATATATCATATGATGACTTTTAGTCCACTTGGAAAATATATTTAACACTTTTGTGAATGTAATTAAGGTCCTTTAATCGACTATGCTATTACAGAAGAGATACAAGAGTGTTAATTAAAAAAAAAAAAAACAAAAAGTGAAATTGAAATTTATAATCCTTAATATGTGATGTAAAATATTTATACTTGTATCGTAAAGTTTAGGTAGTGGTCTTCTTAGTGACATGGTCAAGTACCACAGGAAATTTTATACAGTTGACAGAAACGACAGAGACGATGGAGTTAAATGCCTGCGCTGGAATTACTTGTATGTATACTCCTGTCTAAATTAATATTACTATATTAACATAAATAAGTTATTTTAATGTGAACAAAATAAACTTAGTATAGTCATTTACGTAAGTCCCCATCCAATTTATTATTTTGTCTTTGTTATTTAGTTCATACATTTAGAATAACAACATACTTCTAATAATTATTTGTAATAATACTTGTAATAAAAATTTTAAATTGAAAAATATGCACAAAAACACTTTATATCTTTATACAGTGGAATTTGTCTTTTTATTCTTTATTAATTTGTATGGTTTTAGCTATTTTAATTTGTTATAAATATGTAATAATACTTAGCGATTATTATTATTGCCTATTATTATTATTATTATTATTATTATTGTGATTTTAAAATAAATAATAAATAATAACTTTTTGCTGGTTGTTGACGAATTTGATAAAAAAAAAATGTAATGACTAATTTTTAAAAACAAATTTTCTTTTGCAGGCAAACTAACGAATCCTGGAATAAAAAAGAAAGCATTTTTGATTTTCTGCTTAAAAAGAAAGTTGCAAATACTTCGTCTAGTCTATGCAAAAATTCTATCACTTGTGAATAACATTAACATAAGTAATGTGACTGCGGTTTTTTCTTTTTAAAGAAATATAAATATTTGGTTGATGAATCAAATTTAGAGTAGAAAACTAAATAATGTAACAGAAGTGACATGTATTCAGTATTCAGTATATTTATTTTCAAAAAAACAACTATGCAGTTGTGTATGAAAGACAGAAATGATTAACATAATAAAATAAAACAATAAAAGTAAATAGAACGATATAACAAAAACAAGATACAAACAACAAATATAGTAATTAAGACTAACATACCTACACTTTATACACAGTTATTCAAATGCGTGAAAAGAGATGTATAAACTAAATAGTACAATAATATTATAAAATTTATAGAAAAACAGTAAAAAAAAAAAAACAGTAGATGCAATAAAAATTAAATAAACTTCAATTAAGGTCAAGACTGTACAAAGTTTTATCAATCAGATATTTTTTCAAAGCAGACTTAAAGCTGTGATATCTTTGCAATGTTTTTATATTATTGGGGAGATTATTAAATAAATCTACCCCCCTATAAATACTTGTGTTCTGAAATTGTGTTGTACGAGCTTTAATTGGTTGAACATAATTGTTTTTGTCTTGTGTCGTGCGAATGAACATTGCTATGTGTAGAAGCCGCCTCTTTCTTTAAGAAAAAATCACAAAGGGTTTCATAGATGAAGATACCATATATTGTGAGAATTCCTAAGTTCCGAAAGTGTGATTGGCAAGATTCACCTGGGCCTAAACCCAGGATACCCCTCACAGCCCTCTTTTGGAACCCCACAAGAGAACTCCATATCTTAGGTGAGACTCTACAAGTGCATAATAGACAGACATCACAGATGACCTATCCATGCAAGTTCTTATACGTGATAGAGCGTAGCAAGCAGACGATAATTTTGATTTTAAATGGTCAATATGTTTACGCCATTTTAATTTATCGTCGAGATGCACACCTAAGAATTTTGTGCAGTGTGATTTATGAACAGGGTATCTGATGTTTATGTCATTCTTATTAACACTCGAGAAGTTTAAAATAACAGTTTTCGACATGTTAAGAGACATTTTGTTTGACTTAAACCAGTCATCGAGATCACTAAGAGCTAAGTTCACTTTACTAGTGAGGATCTCGAAACTCTCAGCCTCAATAACAGCACTGGTATCATCGGCAAATTGAGTTATTTCACACGTAGAAATATTTTCACTCAAATCATTCGTATAAAGTATAAATAAAAGAGGACCTAAGATTGAACCCTGAGGTACACCAATTTTTACAGGTTTTAAAGACGAAACTGATATAAATTCATGGAAATCTTCATTTAGGGATGGCAATTCAACGCATTGAAATCTATTTTGCAAGTATGATTTGAGTAGATCATGCGCAACCCCTCTGATACCGTAGTGATCTAATTTCTTAAGCATTAGTTCAGTTTCGACACAATCAAAGGCACGGCTCAAGTCACAAAAAATTCCAACAGAGTATTTTTTGGCATTCAGACATCTATGTATATAGTTACAACATTTAGCTAGAGCATGCTGAGTAGATCGATTCTTGCGAAAACCAAATTGATATTCAGATAGAACTTTAGTTTTAGACAAAAAATTTAGCAGCCTTTTTTCGATTATCTTTTCCAGCAATTTCGAGAATACACTTAGGAGCGATATAGGCCGGTAATTTTCAATATCTTTTTATTGCCTTTTTTATAAATGGGTATGACCTTAGCTTTTTTATAATGTTGTTGAAGAATTATACATGATGATGATGTAAATAGTGGATAAAATTTAAGGATGCGGTAGGAGTCATTTGCAAAAAAAAATTTAGTCAATATTTGTTCAATTCTCAACCATTTTGGAGTTAAGTTATTTTTTAAAATATTTTTTGATGATACTCTTCGTTGATTATGCGTTAATTATAGTGGTAATACCGCTTTATAATTGCTTTATTTTTAATTTATTTGTTGACTTGCTGGTAAGTTATGCATTTAATAACATTAACACCATTTTTACTTTTTTAAAAATGATAATTATAATTAGTTTAAAATCCTTCCTAAAGGTTTCCTGAGATAGGGAAAAGATTTTTAGAAAAAAAAAAACTCCACGAAGAGTGTACCTAATATCTTAAAGAGAACCCTATTTAAAAATATTAAAATGAGATTAGAATACAGCATATATTAATAGTTATAATTTATATGAGTTATTTTGATGTCCAGATGAATGTTGCAGTTGGATAGACTTATCCGACTGGATTAAGCATAAAATTTCAATATATTAAGTAAATCTGTATTATACAAAAATGTTCATTTGTTTCAGATCCTCTGGCGATACCGACGCAGGCAGCGCTGCAGCAGTTGATTCGGCATTGGATCGTCTACGCTCTGCTCGCGGGTCCCTCGAACAGCTGTGGGCAGCGCGGGAGAGGCGACTTGACGTAGCTGCTCGCTTACGACACTTTGAGCGTGATGCACTGGATGCGAGTTCACGCCTCGAGCTCTGGGCTGATGAGCTGCAGCGTGCCGAACTGCCACGGGACGCACAACACGCCGAGCAAGCGCTTGCAATGCATAGCGATAGTGTCGCTCATATGCAGCATGCCACTTTTCAGGTTCAAATGTTTTTTGATCAGTCTTTTTTTATCATAAACTTAAAATAATGTGTATATTTAAAAAAAATAATGGGGTATTGGTTACCTATTAAGAGTATTTGTTATTTTCTAGTTATTTTTTTACGCAATGGTGTAAATTACCAGTCTAATTTATGATTGTGGTGCAATGCGTTATGTTTGGCGAAATCAACAAATAGTTAAAAACCTTGATCTCGAAATAACCTGACCTTGAGAGAGCTATAAACACTGCCTCTTACTCTCTCATTCTTCTGTGTGGCCATTGAGTGAATCGCAGCAATCCCGCTTCCCTCAACATCCGCCTACCTACCTTGACGTCTAACATCCGGCGCATAAGACATGTTATGTTTTGTATGTTAGTGGATGTGGGGGGTTTGCCCCCCGTGTACCGCATTCTTTCCAGAACTATTGTACATTTAAATCCACTTATAGTTCGCCCTCTAGTCCCGTACTGTAGATAAAGTTAAGTACCTTTTGGTGCGATGGTTCTAATCTCTTCTGGCTTGAGGAGATAGTTGCCTAGAAGCTGGTACCTTTTGTAAATGAGGGGCCCACATTTCCCCAGTAGGTGTAAAGGGGTTTTTGGGCTCTCTTGGCAAAGTCTGCACCTGTCGTCAGTCGAAAGGTTTAATATGTGCAGATATTTATCAGCTTTCAGTGGCCTGTTAAGGCTCTGGTTAAGATCCTTATTTGGTTTCGACTTAACTTTAGTAGCTCCGAGAGTCTTTTTTGCGAGAATCCTACTATGAGTTCTTTGGCTTGCTTTTGTCCAGGCAGTTCTTGCCAGTATTTTTGGCTTTGTTTCCAAGCCCAAATTTTTAGCAGTCTGCTGGTAGTGCTTTTAGCTATGCCGCAGGCCGGTTCTGGGCCTATCATAGTCATGATAACCCCTTTCTTGGCCAGTTCGTCTGCTTTCTCGTTGCCATCAATGCCTGAGTGGCCTGTTACCCACATAAGTGTGACCCTGGTGTGTGTTGTGTTGTGTGTTGCAAGTATTTGTACACAGTTTAGCACTATCTTTGACTTGATAGCATTAGAGTTGATAGCCTTCAGAGCTGCTTGGCTGTCTGAAAATATGTAAATGTTTTTATTCTTGTAGGATCGTTCGATGCTTTCATGCGCAGTTTCAATGATGGCATATAGCTCCGCCTGGAATATAGTGGAGTACAATCCCAGGTTGATCGATTTCTCGAGTCTGGGTATCGCCCCACATATGCCTGATCCTATATTGTTTCCATTCTTGGAGCCATCGTTATACCATACAATTGCTTCATTGTCCCATTTGGTTCTTTCTGGTATTTCCGTGGTAAATGCTCTGACGAAGTTGTATTCGATTGTCAGATTATCTGTGATCATTTCCATTACTGGGTTGAGCATTGTTTGGTTCTTGAGTCTTTTGACAGTGCTTGAGAGCCAATTCTTTGCACCATTTGACGTGTTTTGCTCGCAACATTCCCGTCATCCACTTGTAAGTGGAAAAAGAGGCGATGGCACTCATGTTGAAACGTACATAAACTTCTTAAAATATTCAAATGATCATGTTAAAAAAAAATGTATTTAAAATAATATAAAATGTTTTTGCCGAGAATGTTTGGGTAAACATGTTTTTTTGGTAGCTTAGTTTTTTCGGTCCGGTAGTCGCCTTGCATTGAGATTTTTTTACATTTTGAAATTATTATTTCAAATACGAATAGGTGATACGAATTTGTAGAATATAAATTCGCTGTATGTTTCATATGTAATACCCCAAATTGTTATACCATATAAAATAATAGATTCAACCAAGGATATATAAATATTACGTAAAATTGACTAATTTAAGTCCGGTTTCAAATGCACAAACAAAGTCTAAGACTATTGCATGGTAAACCGATGAGGTCTTGCCAATTAAATTTATTGTCTACTGATTATTATCTATTGATTTATTTCTTATTTATTACCTAGATATTTATGCTTTTTAACCGATTCCAATACAGGACATACGCATTGAGCATGTGTTACTAAGCATGTGCTACTATCCATTTGGGTTACTATGCAAGCAAGGATATGTGTGCGATACAAAGCAAAAGTATTTCTTTGTTATTTCGACTGGAATGGATTTGTAATATTTTTGTCTTGGTATTGTAAAATACTAAGCCCCTGTTGTGCGACCGCTGAGTCACCGTTAATAAATCTCGTTCAATCTGTTCTTTTGTAGGTCGTGCAGCAAGGTCAAGAATTGGCAGTGGCGGCAGCCGATGTAAACGAATCAGCAAATGGGCCGACAACAAGCAGTGATGGCTCTTCTACTAACGGCGGTGACTCAGGCCAGCATGATGCGCAGGCCAGGATACAGTTGCTGCTTGAATTCCTTCATGAAAGACAGCTTGATCTGGAGGAGCTTGCCGAAGAGAGGAGAGCTCGTCTGGAGCAATGCATCCAGCTAGGTGTGTAGATTATTAACGCATCATTAATATTAATTTAGTTTTGCAGGCGGCACTTACTTATGACGAAAAATTTGAATATTGTGGTGAACAAACTAAAATATATGTTTTATAATAAATTTAGTGTCGCTTGGAACAGTCGATCGGTCGGTAATTTTTTGACGATTGGAACATCCAATGTGATTAGTCTATTGGACAATTATCTGCAGTCTAATTGTTACCGAATCATCATCACATTAACAATTACCAATGAA
Organism: Neomicropteryx cornuta; assembly: GCA_020383195.1. Classification (NCBI taxonomy): domain Eukaryota; kingdom Metazoa; phylum Arthropoda; class Insecta; order Lepidoptera; family Micropterigidae; genus Neomicropteryx; species Neomicropteryx cornuta. Next base: position 43,394,598 of record JAHKQU010000018.1, read on the forward strand.
ATAAATGTCTGTAATGCAGATGATTCGATAACAATCTATTGAAAGTGTCAGGATAATATGGCTGCATCCAATAGTGAAATGAAACAAAATAGAGTAAGTTTGGGTATCAAATGGAAGCAGATTCCTGATGTTTCAATAATAAAGCCTGTGGACACTCCTGGCAGATGTCGCTAGCTTCAACAAATATCCAATTATAGCCTATGAATTTTACCGATAAACATTCAAGAATACACATATACAAGAAATAATCCCAATGTTCTGGAGATGACCACAAACCCCATTCTCTCAGGGTACATTTCGACAATCCCGTCCGATGCGAACTAATGACAGGTACTGGTGCACAGTTTTAATCTGTTTCTCGGCTCAAGTTCACAACAGTGGGTAGTCTCTCGACGTGCGGTGGGTAGGCGCCATCACATATGAAAATTGCGACGATTTGTACTCACTGTATCGAAGATGATTATGGAGACTTGCCTTTCTTTGTGTGAGTAAATGGCGCCAATTTGACAATTTGTAACTATCTTCCTGGTTATAATTTAGATGTGAGAATAGAAATTCTATTTACGATACAAAGACCAAAAACTACTAGAAGATTATTTTATCATTAATATAATACTGTACTTCCAAACCTGTTTTTTTTTTAATTAATTTGGATTTTCATCTGAAACTATAAAAGTTATAAAAGTTATGAACTTATAAAAGTTATCATAAAAAAACTATTTCAAGTGGAATCAGCATAGCTAACCTATAAATATTAATATCAATAATAAATTGTACCTTATTTAACTATTTCAAATAAAATTATTTGTGGTGCAGGACAATTCCAGAAGGACGCAGCACAAGTGGTATCATGGATAAGGAATGGTGAAGCTATGCTAGCTGCGTCTTTTGCTGTACCATCAACCCTTGCAGATGCAGAGCAATTAAAACGTGAACATGATCAATTTCAAGTAAGAATTTAATTTATTATTAACTTAACTATTTATATTTCATTGCTTTGCTACTTGTAATTGTTTGACAATTCAAAGCAAAGAATAATAAATGGAACGGGACAAACGAGCAAATATGTACCGCTCGTAATCGTCCTAAGGCAGTTTTATCTGTCACGCCAAAACGCTGGCAAGGGTGGACCTGGTTGCTTATTTACAATTTGATGGTGCATATGAGAGAGTTAAGCCATTATAGATTTTTTGTATCGACAACTGGACCGGTCTCATATAGAAAATATTTAATTTGAACAAAAAAAATAGTGATTTCAATCAATTTCTGAAATAGTTTGAACTTCCCACGTAAACTACCCTCGGCTAATCCGCGACGACCGCTGAACTGAATTTAACATATCACAGGTTTGTTTATGTTTGGGGAAGATTGATGCGGTAGTGCATGTGATTTTCAAATGTTCTTTGGATTTTGATAAAATTTTCAATTAGTTTTCTCATAATTGAGAAACAGTTTCCCAATATTTTTGCTGAATAATGTTTGATTGTTGATATAAATCAACCTCCTAAAAGAATAGTACTAATTTTAAATAAACCCTATATAATATTTTTGACATAAAAATTTGAAACATTGATGAGTAACTATGAATTAAATGCTACAAGTATGGCCGTCATGCATCACCATGCACTCGCAATGTTTGGGTGGCCGGCCCGGCCGCATATATCCGTCAATATGCCGACAGGAGTTAATGACTTATGTACTTTTCTGTGATAACAGGTTGCTGTTGAAAAAACCCATGCCAGTGCAGTACAAGTGAAATATAGAGCTGATGCTTTGGTTGCAGCTAATCATTATGACCCGCATACCATAAGGTTTGTGTACTTCTCTTTATTTAGATATATAGTACAGTCAAGTGCATAATAACCACTTACACATAAGCATCGAATCGCGTGGCTGGCAATAGCTGGCGTTCCGCCATAAAACTTAAATGACGCAAACCACAAAAATGCTGTAAGCGACATTTGCACCATTGCCTTCAAGGTGAATGACTCTTTTACACTTAACTGTACCACCTCAGCCAGGAACCCTCCTACACCTGGGGGCTCTTTATTTGTTTTGGACTGAAGTGCGTACTCTGGGACAGGAATATGATGGAGTGGAATTCAGTGTTATTCCCTTCGATATGTTTTTATTTCCAGGCTTTTTTTCAGGATATACGCCGTGTCCCAAGACCATTCCCGATACTAAAACAGGTCGTAAACCCTGCGATTTCAGGTTTATTTTGTTAAAACGATATATAAGAAGTCATCACAGTTTCAAAGAAAAATAATGTTTAAGTTTTTATTCTAATTTATTGACAATTTATTTGTGTGAAACCTGCCATAATTTGCTCGCTCCCCTCTAGGGTCTACGTCAGTAGTTCAGTGTGACACGATCTGTCAAGAACAATGAGACTATCCCGCCACGTCTGTCTGACATACCCTTTTAGGGCGGAGCCAGATGGTTGCCGATAACGATACGGGTCGAACGGACTACGGTTTAGGAATAAAGGGTAAGGAGGCAGGGGCTGTAAGAGCGGCACCGGCTTATAACAATATTAGATCGATTTACACACACTTCGTTAAAAGAAATAATAAATTTGGGGATGAATTATTTAAGCACTTTTTAAAATTATTTATTACTCATAATACGGAACATAAACACCATCATAAACACGTCTTCGGAAATGGTCTCGGGACACCCTGTATGTGCGATGTGTATCTTATGCTATTATAGTTATTTAATTTATTAAACGAAAATAAAACGAAACGTCAAAGGAAAATACTTTTCAAATTCATTAGGTCCATTTTTGAATCTGCCATCGTATCATAATAATTCATTTAATACTCAATAATATTCATGGTAATATTTATTTATCAATACTATTGTTCCCTATTATAAGTCTTGATTTATTTTTTAACACTTATAATTTATAATATCGTATTTGATTATTGAAATATGGTATATCTTTGTATATGAGCGTGTTTGCCATAAAATTCTGCATTTAATATATACTGTGTAAACATAATATAGTACAGTTTAAAACAAATATGTAAGAAATAGTGGACCTTTTATGCAAGGCTTCACGGTTTTTTCTAGTTTAATACATTTTTTTACATTGTTAGGCCGTTTCCATGAAATAAAAAAATCGTTTGAACTATGCGTAAATTATTTCATAACTCTTTCTGCTTCATTACTCATTTCGTATTCTGATTGAATAGTTTTGCAGTATTGCAATACTGCAATGATTAATACATTGTTCCCATTAAATACTGCAATACTGTAGTATTGCAGTATTTAATGGGAACAATTTCACAATATCTACATTTAGCTGTTATAGGTTACATGACACATAAATAGTCACTTTTTAATATGCTCTTTAGAATCTTCTGTCGTCAATTAAACATTGTCTGAGTGTGAATTTCTTTTAAACGTTTCAAAATGTGTTTTTCGTCCAGTGATTTGATATGTTTTGGCTAAAATTTGCCATGTTTCGTTCGCAGGTCGATGTCTGAAGAGGTTACTGAGAGATGGCAAAGGCTGGTAACCTGTGCAGAAGAAAGACATAAACTTGTGACGGCATCTTTAAATTTCTTCAAAACCGCGGAACAGGTAGAAAAACATTTTTTTTATGTCTGTAAATATTTGTTCCTATTCTTTTTATTTGTTAACGTCATTATACCCACATATTAAATCCGAATGTCATGTTTTTATTAAGTGCAAAATTTGACATGTTATATTGTTAGAAAGAGACGTCTTTGGAGGTGGTTAAATTATTTTTATAATTATTATTAAATCAAATCATTAATCAAATTATACAAAAAAGTATGGGGAGTAAAATTTTTAAATAAAAGTCAAGTTAAGATGAATCCTATAAACCAAAGCAAGAGTAAAAATTACAATTCGTGTCTCGATTTGTTATGTAATTACGTGAAAATTTAAAGAAAATAAATTAAAAGTATTGTTGGAAGGTTCTAAAGGTTTTTGAAGCTTTTTGAAGGTTTTAAAAATATTTGAATCATTACTTTTTTTAGATTATTTTAACTAGTTTTTATCCTTTTTAGTATATTTTAATAAGCAATAAAATAAACCCCATATTAGCAATTATAGTACATACAACCCCATATTAGCATGAATAGTAACAATGTTATTAGATAAAAACCAGTAACTTATTTGAATTAGACTCACTTTTATGTATATATGCAAGCTTTTATATTCAGTTTTAACTGTGGCACGAATATGTATTATATAAAATAGTTTTATTGTGAAAACGTTTTAGGTTTGTTCAGTTCTCGATTCATTGGAAAAGGAATATCGACGTGAAGAGGATTGGTGTGGATCTTCAACTTCTAATGCTCTCATTGTAACATCAACATCAACTATGGCCACAAATGAAGATGGTACCGTGCCTTCTGACAAAGCTAGTCAGGTACGGTGTTATTTTTTATACTATAGATAAAATGCTTATGTTTTCTTTCTGTTCTCTAAGTGTGAATGTACATATTCCCAATAATAAATTCTTGGCAACATGGGTACAAAAGTATTTTTGGCTTAATATTATCATTAAGACAAAAAATGGAGTTAAGACTATCTCTTTTCTCTCATTCGGAGACGATCCCTCATTACTAGGGTCGGAAGCATTTATTATTTAATTACAATTTTAGTAAATTTTTCTAGTTGCACCTCCTCTCTTTTTCTCAATCAGAACACGTCTTACAAAAAGCTTTTAGCTTTCTACTGAACTCAACACTCTTAAGTGACCTTAAGGAAGCCGATAAGGATATAGAAGGATATAGATAAGGATAAGGAAGCCATGTTTACCTAACTAGATATAAACGTCTGTTCATTGCTTCCAGCTTTTGAAGGTCTAGGCCTTTCTGTGCCTCAAATTCCCTCACCTTTGCCTCAAATTAAACTGTCACAAGAGCACATTTCACTCAATCACCCCCATCATCTTCAAATAAACATGATAATATTTCAAATATTGCTTTTTTGTAGGTGTCAGCCCTTGTAGTTAAGCACGGGGAGCAAAAAGAGGCATTCCTCAAGGCATGCACTCTGGCAAGGCGTACTGCTGAAACATTTCTTAAGTATGCAACTCGATCGGCACAAGTATATCCCTCATCTGGATCGATCGGCGAAGGACGAGAGACTATGCGCATGCATCAATTTTATGAGTCTCACACATTAGCCTTACTGGATAAGCTGCTTCAACAAGAAAATAAGGTACGATCTATAATTAATGTTTTTTCAGTAGTTGTATTACATCTTATATTATGTAGGCATCTTAAACTGCTTAAGATTCTTGCCTTAGACAATGCCTAAATATTGCAATAGAGGTTATCTACTTGGTTGAATGTTTAAATACCACTTGAAAACAAAATGATTTATAAAAAATAAGAATGGTAAAAATAGTGATCTCACATAGACTTGATTCGATTAACGCCAAATAAAGACATTTTCATTAAAAAAAAAAAAAAAATTAACACATTCAGCTCCGTACGGACCACTCGTTTGCCGCCCGAGCGGCCAAGTACTTTGACGGAACGGAATATCCCACGCAGGACTGACACCCGTTTTTTAGTTTAAGTTATAATTTCTCATAATTGGCGAACAATATGTGCAAAACTATGAAAATGATTGTTTTTTTGGTTTAATATTATTTTGATGTAGCATTTGTAAATTAAATTTGATTTATTTTCTGCTAAATTCGTCAAAAACACATCCAATTCACTAATGCACTTCTTATATAAACAATCTAAACGTCAAAACTGAACTAAAATGAAAAAAAAAGATGATTAGTCTACGCCTTTTATGAATTTACCCCACATGCCACACTTTTAAATATTAATAAAAATGCATTAAGATGATAACGGTTTTAACCAGAAACGGCACCTGTTGTATACGGCGATTACGGGATATACTGTTATCAGTGCTGAGTGTGTTAAGAAATTTTTATGCAGACAAAATGTAACATAAATGATTTTATGTTTTATATCTGTTTGCTGCTCTGATGCAATTAAATATGCTGATGCTTAAAACATTGTTTCCTCTACCAATGGTTACATATTTCTAGGTTTTGGAACACTGGACGATACGAAAGAAACGGTTAGAGCAATGCCACCAGTTTGCTCTGTTTGAGCGATCGGCTCGTGCTGCCGTGGAGTGGATCCGTGACACGCAAGAGCGGTGCGGACTCAGCACTAGCGGGACCGTTTCATCTGGAGGTCTCGGTGTGGGCCTGGCGCATGAGAGTCGCGAACGTGTTCGTCTGCTGGCCCAACTCGCCGATGGCCTTGTTGAAAAAGGACATCCCCATGCAGCACAGATCAAAGAATGGGTTGCTGCCGTTGATGCCAGGTGGGTTTTTGTCGACTCTAGGGTAATTTTGATTAATAAAAACATCTTTCTTTTTCACAATTCTTTTCCTCTGAAAGTGTGTTTTCAAAGTGTTCAGACTCATAGTTACTCCTCCTGACTGGGACAATAACTAAACACAATCATGACTCCTCTAAATACGCATCACCATTTTTATGTATTTTTAAACAAAACAATTATAATCATTTTACACTATCAAACAACAAATAATCCACCAAACAATACCAAACAATAAATTTTCTTATTCAAATTTTAAAAAAGTGAAAAGTTGGCTTATATCAGTAAAATAATGATTATATTAACAATTATTTAACGTATGTGTATTCATTGCTTAAAAAAATATATTTTGGCCTAATGCATCTTATAAAACCTTGATTGCTAAGAAATAAAATATCTCTGTTACAAGTCCCATATCAAAATGTGATATGCGACAATGTGATATTTCATGATAAAAAAAGTGCAAATGACAACTATAAAAAAAAATAGTGGTATGTAATTTATTTAAAGACAAATGAATATATATATATATATATAGCTGCATATCAATTTAATTTTTGCGAGCACTTCCACTATTAAAGTAAACTTGTAAAATGTTCATTTAATTGTGTGTTTGCAGATATGCAGAGTTCAGTGGAAATATGGATAACGCAGACCATGAACCCGATACTGATAGTGGTGTAGGAGCCCATTCTCCGGCATCCTCTTCATCGGTCAGCTGCGGTAGTTCGAGTGCCAATGTTTCCATCGGAATAGGAAATATCATCGTCACATCGTCACAGCATAGACACTCCGAATCCGCCCTTGTTGTAAGAGAATCCGAGGATAAGAGGAGAAGCGCTCGGAGAAAAGAGTATGCTACCTATTTTATTTCTGTTCAACTAATTATTGAAGTAAAACTTTTTTAAGCACGGTAGAGTGACTTGAATTCATGTGTCTGACAGTGTACCGAAACGGTGCACCTGCCATTCCTCTGCGCCTTTGAGCTAAAGTGATGTGCTGGGAGGTATCTCTGAAGCATTAGTTACAGGCAGTGTGAGAGTACAAATACAAATACCATTCAGGATGTAAAATTGGTGTTGTTTTTGTTAAATACTTAGAAAAATCAAAAACATCAATTTCACACTTTAGTTATCACACACCAATTGCCTATTTTCTGGAATGTGGATACTTCGTTAATAATAAATCGAAGTATTCAATAAATTATGTATAATGGCAATTACCCCATAAACCTAACCAGTTTCCTACATTCAAAACATTCAAATGTCAATCAATCAGAAGTCAAAACCGAACTAAAACAAAACAACGACGATTAATCTATGCCTTTTATGAATTTAGGTATACGCGACATATCACGCTTTTAAATATTAGTAAAAATGCATTAAGTCGTATACGACGATTACGGGATGCACCGTTATCGGCGTTGAGCGTGTTAAAAAGTTGTAATTCTACATCTATGTAAGGGACAATGCCATAGACACTTCATAGTACAATATTTTTATAACAATTCCTGTCGTTTATTTTAATTTATTTATTTATACAATAGCTTTTGTGGCCTTTATTGGAGGCCGGTACAAATTATCTCTCCAAAGAGGACTGTACATTAAAACATATTCATCAATAAGATCAAACTTGTGAATTATCAGATGCTGATCAGTCCAACGTCACCAAGCTCCGCTATAGAAATAAAATCTAATGATTATATAATTATTTTTACTGTAATTAATGTGTATGTAATTTATAATGTTATATCTGTGTGTGCAAAATATTTGTTAATAATTTTTAAATGCGGTTTTATCTACTACTTTCCAGATTTATAATGGCAGAGTTGCTCCAAACGGAAAGAACATACGTTAAAGACCTCGAAGTGTGCGTTGAAGGTTATCTAAAAGAGATGCGGTTGGATCCGAATTCAGTACCGCAAGCTCTTCAGGGCAAAGAAGATGTGATATTCGGCAACATAGAAGAAATTTTGAGTTTTCATGAGGGCGTCTTTATAAGGGAACTCGTAAAGTATGAGACGATGCCGGAGGACGTAGGCCATTGCTTCGTAACATGGGCCCGCGAGTTCAACATGTACGTGTCATATTGCCGCAATATGCCGGACAGCAATGCGGCCGTTGTACAACACGCCGGCGATTTCTTTGATAAGATACAACGCAAGAAAAACATTGAACATCCGCTCGCTGCTTACTTGATAAAACCCGTCCAGAGAATCACTAAGTACCAACTGCTATTAAAAGATCTCCAAGGCTGCTGCACCGAAGGACAGGGTGAAATTAAGGTAATTTTATTTTTTAGTTTTCGTTATGACATCAGTTTTTCTAATTTACAGGTTAAAATTTACAGATCACTTGCTTAGCATCGCAGTGATTTTGTTAAAACTAATCCCACGTGGAAGTTTAATTGTGAACTGTTCGTTACCGCTTTTGTGCTCCTCGGTTTAAACTTTGTTCTTACAAAGTTGCGGTTATGCGAGAATTAGTAACACTATTCTGTAACATAAAAATTAAGCTTGAAGGAAAGTTGGTTTAATTATATAATTTAACATAACGTAACAATCAAACCATTTTGAGTTGGGAATACATAATATACCCCTTTGCGAATTTTTGAGAAAGATAAATCTCAAAATAATAATCATCTTATTAAGGAATCAATGAAACTTCATTTGATTTTTTTAAACCATTTTTTTTGTTATCCTCTTTTATCGTTTTTTTCTGGGTATGGATTACCTTTCTGCATATTTTGTCATACATTGTAAATAGTAAGTAGTGTATGAAAGATTTTAATCAATATGCACAAACTGGCAAACACACTTGTCTATTTGTACTTACATATACATGTTATACTTGGACTAAATATATCATGTTAGAAGAGTTTTTTTTAATGAATTATGTCATAAACAATTTTATGGACTTAGGTCACAAACAATTATTTTAGGCCCTACTCAACTGGTTAAATTTGCATGTGCTAATCAAGGAAGATGGTGGTGATGAAGCGTTAAAAATGGTATAACCATGATGCCCGAATTCAAACTCGCAACCTCTGGATCAAAACTCAAACGCCCTAATAACTAGACCACCACGCTCTCATAAAAATGTGTAGAATGTCAAATGAATCGACGATAATTTTTTCAGGATAATCAGCTGTTATTAGTTGATTTAGTATTTTGACATAGTTTTTTTTTGTGATTTTTTTCCCACTTATATTCTGGATACTTTTGTAAAACATGATTTCATTTAGATATAACTTCTTATTTAGTCTACTGAGAAATGATTTTTCCAGCCATAGCTTTTTTTTCACATGTAATAATATTAAAAAAACCTGTGCATCTTTACATTTAGAATGAATTATTTATATTTGTGTATTAATAATATTATAACTACACATATTTAATATTCTCATACAGGATGGCCTGGAAGTGATGTTGAACGTACCAAAGAAAGCGAATGACGCTATGCATTTGTCTTTACTCGAAGGGTGTGATGTCCCCACCGACAGTTTGGGTGAAGTCGTGCTACAGGATTCGTTTCTGGTTTGGGATCCTCGGCAGTTGTTTCGAAAAGGGAGAGATCGGCACTGTTTCTTGTTTGACCTCCATCTCCTCCTTGCTAAGGAAGTGAAAGATTCGCACGGCAAAGCCAAATATGTCTACAAGAGTAAACTCATGGTGTGTTCAAACATTTTTCTCAGAAAGTAATATTTTAATTTACGTCTCCAGTCTCCAAAATTAAATTGCAAATCTGTGATTAGGATGTTAGGCTGATATGCCAGGATTATCTTCAAATTACAATGTTATAATTTTGTCTTTGTTATTACTGCGCTAGGGAGATACATATCCTCAAAAACACTACCGGATTACCCACCAAAGAATGCTTACTTGAAGTGAATATAGTATAGTACAAAGAATATAATTAAATATTAACTATTGACTATTGACTATTGTCTATTAAATAAACATGTTGAAAATATTAGTCTGTAGTACCCCAAGGCCCAAATTCAACTTTAAATATTTTTGGTACTAGCTCAATGTAAGAAAGAACATTGTTTCGGTGATTATTTTGTATTTGTTCAGATTACGGTTTTTTTAAAAGTAGATTGTAATGAATATCAATATAACCGTACATTTTATACCACTATAATACTTTTATCTATCTATGAGCATAAAATGTATCTTTCATTGGTTAAAAAATAATAGCGGTAATAAGTAATCATATGTTACTGATGATTTTTAAATATTGCAACCTTCTATTTTTTAATTCATTACACAATAATACAAATTAAAACTTACAAAATATAACATATTTAAGTACAGCCCTTTAATCCAGGTGAAAAAATCTGTCAAAGTAGTAAATTTATGGAACAAGACAAAGTGCAGTGCCAAAAATGTCAGTGATTTAAAGATGTAGGTATTTTTATCAGATGTGATACAAATGCAAGAGCAGATTCAGGTTTATCAGCATAAGCTAAAATTGAAGCCTTAAATAAAATAATAATAATAAGATTTCAATAGCTCTGGATGTCGATATTTAGTACTATTACCAAAATAACCTTTCCTTTTGACAAGGTTAATATTCAAGCACATCAATATATATGCTTTACCAGGTTTAGCACTGTGTATAGACGCTTGAATTTATGGCAAGATTTTTTTTACCACTTAAAGTGGCAGGAAAGACTTTTAATTACCAAGTTACTTTGTCCAGGCAGTAGAGCATCAAGTTAGTGCCCGGTTAAACATATTTACAATCCATATATTAATAGTATATTTTTATATCATTGCCTTTATTTGTAGACGAGTGAGCTGGGAGTGACGGAGCACATAGAGGGAGATGAATGCAAATTTGCCGTATGGACCGGCCGCGCCCCCATGGCTTCGGACTGTCGCATCGTTCTGCGTGCCCAATCTCTCGAGGTTAAGCAGACTTGGGTGCGAAAGCTGAGGGAGGTTATACAGGAGACCTATTTCAGCCTGGCCATAGCCGGTCTTCATCCTTCAGCGTTGCATCCACGAAGTCCAGCACGTGCACGACCCGCCAGCTCCCAGCGATCAAGCAGGTGTGAAAGAACCTATTATAATTTTTTACTTAGATTTATAAAATCCTTAGCATCCTTGGTATTTGCATATTGGCTATGACCTCCTCATTTGACTCACATTTCTGCTAAAACTTTTTTTTTTTTTTCAATTCACAAAAAGAAGTCGCTTGGGGTTAAATCTGGATAATACAGTGGATGGGGCAGCAGTTCGTAGACCAATTTGGCCGTGGCGACGGCGGAGGTGTGAGCCGGTGCGTTGTCATGGTGAAAGATCACTTTTTTCTTCCCCATATGGAGCCGTTTTTTCTGCAATTCGGCGCCGAATCGGCCCAATAATTCGGTATAGTAGAGCCCTGTAACTGTTTTGCCCTTCTTCAGGTAGTCGATGTAGATCACACCTACTGAATCCCAGAAAACGGTGGCCTTCACTTTTCCGGCCAATAGCATAGTCTTCGCCTTCTTCGGAGCATGTTCGCCAGGTAAATTCCACTGTTCGACTGTTGTTTGGTCTCTGGTGTGTACCAGTAGATCCATGTTTCGTCGACCGTCATGAAACAACGCAGAAACTCTTTCGGATTGCGTTTAAACACTGCTCTGAAGTGGTCTCACGGTTGCGCTTGTTGTCCGGAGTGAGCAAACGCAGCACCCATAGCGCCGACAGCTTTCTCATGCCCAAAATTTCATACTGGATATGACCCACGCGGTCTTTTGAGATGCCTGTTGTCTTAGCCATCTCGCACACCTTATCGGCGGTCTGCCAATACAAGATTGTGGATTGTGGCATGTTATCCTTCGTGGTAGCCGTTTTTACGGTACCTGGGCGTGGCTCATCAAAAACCGGCGTGCGACCACGTTGAAACTTGTTAACCATTTTTTGACGGTCGTCATCGAAGGGGAAGAGTCACCGTACACAGCATCCAAGCACTCTTTGATTTCGCTATGCGATTTCCCTACCAGAAACAAGAATCGAATCACCGACCGATATTGCTCTTTTTCCATTTTTCTAAAATCCGTTGACACGTCCGCTTGTCAAAAATGTCAAAACAAAACTACTGTCAAAATTTCAGTCGAATCTCAGAACGTTAACAAGTAGTAAAGGTTAACGAAACCTTCCATGAAGAGGTCAAGATTACTTTTGGTGTCCCTCAAGGCAGTACGCTGGGTCCAGTACTGTTTCTGATATATATTAATGATTTTTGCAATCAGGATACCGGGGCATTCCTATTGTCATTTGCAGACGATAACGGTCTTCACTTTCTCTGGTCATACTTGGGCATCTGCAGCCAAGAAAGCAAACAATGGTTTGATTGTTGTTAAAAATTGGTTGGATGCAAATCTCTTGACGCTTAATGTTTCTAAAATTAAATATATGACGTTCAGATTAAAGGAAAGTAAATCTCGAGAAAATACCACCAAAGTATATATCCACAGTAACTGTCAGTCATCTACAAGAAGCGACAGTAAATGCACCTGTATGCCGTTGGAGGAGGTTAACGAAATGAAGTACCTTGGTGTAGTAATTGACAATAAGATGAACTGGTCACCACAAATTGATATGTTATCAGAAAAAGCGAGGAAGTTAATATAAATCTTTAAAAACCTTAGGAATATTCTGGACCCTCGTACTATAAAATCAGTCTACTACGCCCTGTGCCAGTCTATTCTTAGCTATGGTATAGTGGGGTGGGGAAATTGTGTCAAAACCAATCTTAAACCATTAGAAGTAGCACAAAGAGCTGTCATTAAAACGATAATGAAACTGCCTTATATATATATATATCCATCTGATAAACTATATGCAGAATTTAATATATTAGATATTAGGCAATTATAAGTTAAAAGTGTAATATTATATACTAGTAAAAATATTAATATGCACGATAAGGTCCAACATAGCCACCATACTAGAGCAGCTGCGAACGACCATCTACAAGTTCCAAAAATGACTACCACATTTGGGCAGAGATCTCTTTAAGTACATAGGCCCCAAAATTCATAACATACTTCCTGAATCTCTTAAAATTAAAAATTCACACAAGTTGGAAAAAATATTAAATAAGTGGTTAATGAATGTTGGACAGCAAGCAATAGCTAATCTGGTGTAGTTAAATGAACTCAGCAATTGTAATATAAAACTATTTATATCACGCTTACTAGAGATACCCATGGTTATCTCTTTTACTGATAACATGTATAGTTATATATTCATTTATATGTTATATATATATATATTACATATACTTTTATATATTATAAATATGTATATATATATATATTATATAGGGTGATGATTTTAGAGGTGTGGTTTTCAAGAAGAGATAAAACGCATATAATTTGATGTTATGGCTAAGAATTTAGTTTTATTATAAAGATAAGGGTTTGCCATTATGTTTTAAAAATGATTTCGGGTAAGTGGCCGCCGCGGCTGACTCGAACAAATTCCAGCCGAGAGGCCCAATTTTCAACCACTTTTTGCAGCAAGTTGGGCCGTATGTCAGCAATAACGCGCCGAATATTCTCTTCCAAGGCGTTAATCGTGTCTGGCTTATCTGCGTAGACAAGCGACTTCACATAACCCCACAAAAAATAGTCCAGCAGTGTTAAATCGCACGATCTTGGAGGCCACGCCACAGGCCCACGACGCGATTTTTACTTTATTTTAGAGTGATTTTAAAAAAATTTAGAGTGATTTTTTCTAAATTTGCACTATTTGCAAACGTTGTTCAGGAGTAAGTCTATTCATTATGAAATGGCAAACCAAACTGAGCATAAATCAAGTGACAGCTATCAAAACACCAACTACGAAAAAAGTAGTGCCAGATTGAAAACCACGCCTCTAAAAAACACCCTATATATATGTGTGTATTTATAATCGCTTATGTATTATATAAATAAATATACCTTTTATTATGCAAATGTTTACAAATTTGCAATATTTATTCTTATAGTTTATTTACGCGTGTAACTTTTTCAAAAGTTTTCCTTTCAGTTAATACCGAAATATGTCAGTTAACAAAAATCGACGGTCACTGCCTTCTTTGGTACAGACGGCGTGTAGTTGAGAAGGCAGGGAACATCAGTGCAGTAGGTGCCGGTCGCTTGTTGGTTACATTAATTGCCATTGAACTTTTACTACTGTTCTGTAATGTAGGTTTTTTTGTGTATAAGAATAAATAAATAAAAAATAAATAAATAAAGTTCTTCATGAAATAATAATGTAATCCAAATTATTACGATTGTTAAATCTTTAACATTCGTGTTAATTGATCTTCTCTTGACTTTTTAGTCCTGTATTTTTAATTGCGTTATTAATGGTTTTTTTATGTAGGGACCTTGATGAATGCAACATCCTTGATGAAACTGGTGAAAATGTGGATAGAAATTCGCTGGCATCATTTGGCAGTGGAAACACCACCGACTCCGATAAGGTAAGTGATTTGCAATCGGCTTTTATTTGCTTTTTGTGCTCATCGCAATATGATTTGATTATTTTATAAACATGTAAAGTACGGTAAACTATTATAGAGTTGCACCCTTTGAATGTGTTAGCTGTATGTACGTATAGCCAGGGGCGTGACTACCTATAGAAGCCAAAAAGCCCAGCTTGCCTTACTTTTTTAACGAAAAAAAAAACTACTAATATACGCATAGATTATTTTTAAAATTTTCCTCGTGATAGTTTTTAGGTGTGGGCGATAGATCTGCGATCTATTATTCAAAGTAGGAACTTGCTTGCTTCGTGCACATACTCATGGTATATAACCATCTCACTTTCTCTTTAAGGCTTCATATTTGGCTTCGGTTGCTCCATTCACACATAGGCAAATTCAAAGAAAAATTGCATCTTTCATATCGGCCCAAAGCCGGGCGTGCAGGGCGAATTTGTGCCTTTGGAACGTTGCTATTATCATTTAAGTTCATGCGGAATAAACCCATTGTTTTCGTTTTGACGGTTTTTAAGGTTATTTTTTTACATTGCAACTTCGGTAGTGTACAATTTTGTATAAAAAAATGAAATGTGTGGATCAGCAATTTTAAAAAAAAGTTCATCAAATTATATCGTCTCTGTTTGAAATAATATTCTGAACAAAGAAAATATAATTTGTACAATAATATATGGATCACAAATAGAAGTTGGGTTTTAGTAAAATAAAACAATTCGATAGTTATTTACATACACATTATAATTCCTTAATTTGATAATATTTATATTAATTCATTACAAAATAATACCTACACCTAGATAGAGAAGAAATGTTGATTGCGCTCAAACTGAGTTTAAAAGGGTGTTTATTTAAATAAATCTATTATATATCTTCTGAAATTAACCATAAAAAAGTTTAAATTTAATTTTTTCTATAGTTAATGTATTGTAAACATTACAAATAATATCAGTCGTTTTTTGAAATGATGACTTCGATTCTTTAGATAAATATTTTGGTAATTATTTTGACAAAATAACCCCTGGTCCTTACCCTCCCACCCACTCCCTCCCTACCCCCCTGCATATGGCTTGCCTACTAAAGGGTGTTTTTTTTAGAGGTGTGGTTTTCAATCTGGCACTACTTTTTTCGTAGTTGGTGTTTTTGACAGCTGTCACTTGATTTATGCTCAGTTTGGTTTGCCATTTCATAATGAATAGACTTACTCCTGAACAACGTTTGCAAATAGTGCAAATTTAGAAAAAAACACTCTAAATGTTTTTAAAATCACTCTAAAATAAAGTAAAAATCGCGTTGTGGGCCTGTGGCGTGGCCTCCAAGATCGTGCGATTTAACACCGCTGGACTATTTTTTGTGGGGTTATGTGAAGTCGCTTGTCTACGCAGATAAGCCGGACACGATTAACGCCTTGGAAGAGAATATTCGGCGCGTTATTGCTGACATACGGCCCAACTTGCTGCAAAAAGTGGTTGAAAATTGGGCCTCTCGGCTGGAATTTGTTCGAGTCAGCCGCGGCGGCCACTTACCCGAAATTATTTTTAAAACATAATGGCAAACAAACATCAAATTATATGCGTTTTATCTCTTCTTGAAAACCACACCTCTAAAAAAAACACCCATTATTTAAGTTTTGGGCACGCCATTGCGTATAACAACGTCAATCTGAACATAATAGCTTTAAGGTTCAGAAAAGACCAACTGGTTTAGATATAACCTTTGTTTTTATTTTTCGTAAGATTCATTTGGTTTATCACTGCATGTGCAGTTTCAGATAAACGAAATATTGAGACTGACATTTTACTTGTATTACTTTTAGTTATTTTGGTTACTTTGGCATTATCTATGAATACAACAAGTATTTGGTGTGCTCAATAATGTCTGATTCGTGTAGCTCAAAATGTCTTCAAATGTTCAATAATCATTTTTATCTACAAACATTTCTCTACTTTAAAAGAACTACTAAATGTTTTTAACATCTTAATTACAGAGAGATTATTTCTAAGTTAATCCCTCTAGCATTCTGTTTCATTATATTTAAATGCTGGTAGCATCAATCTCTTTCTTTTCCAATACTTTATAATCCACCATTCGATTCTACACCCGTTAAAAAAAAAAAATACCACCATATTATAACATTTGAGAAACATTTTTCAAAGTCATTATTTGTTGTGTTCGCTTGACAGAGTGTTTGTGCTCTTTTCGGATACATTTTGGAAATAAAATGAAGTACCTAATACCTATTTCTTGTGAAATTACTAAACAAACTGTGGCAAATAATATAAAAGTGTTTTCTTGTTCCTAAGATGCCCTAGAATCGAAATGAAAATATTTTTATTTGGCCTAATGTCGGCCGTCTGCCATGTTCCTTTTGGAATTCCATACAATTAGAGTAATTCAAAACTTTTGAAGTAACATCATTCAGGGATTGTTTTTATTATAAAATTATATGGAGAAAAAGATAGATATGGTAAAATGCGCATGTCTAAAAACCTAATTTATTTATTGTAATGCTTATGAATCACAGGCGTGGATGTTAGTGGATGCGTACACAAACAATCAATTAAACAAAACATTATGTCCAAGATATTTTTTTATAAATGTTTAGAAATATAATATAACATCTTTCTAACTGATTTTGTTTAGAAATATCACTGTTTAGCAACATAAATAGGACGGATGTTCTATTTTTTACTACTTTATGGATTTTATTTTTAATATATGTAAAAAAAAAATCCGACACGAGTTTTTTTTTATATTTTCAAAATTATAAATTATTTTTAATAGCATTACCATTTATAATAAATATGTTAAAGCCAAAGCTATGTAAAGTAATACTGCAGCAGAAATCAAAGTATGCAGTTTATTTAATTTTGTTCGAACACGGCCATACTGTTTTCCGTTTACCATCATACTAATCAGATTTAATCCCATTAAAAAAAAAGGAATATTATTAAGGCATATTATTATGTTGCTAAAAAAATTGTTCATTTAAAAATGGGGACATAAAATCTTTAGGTAATAAAAAAATATCCTTGATAAGTGTATACGAATGGTAAAGTGTATCTAAACATGCTGTAAGAGAAGGCCAAATATGTTGAGAGTAAGTACCAATATTGGATGAGATTTCTGAAAGAATAGGAAAAAGTTTTTTATCAGGAGAAGTTCATACACTGAAAGTAAAATGAGTATGGAAAATAAATAGACCGAGGTAAAAGTGTATTTTTTTTTAAAAATAAAACACTATGTTAATATTAGCCAAAACAAAAACCTTTCTAAAAATATATAAAACTGTACTTCGGTCAAGGGGATATGTCTGACAGTCTGGTAAGATCGACTATACAGGCAAATGCATTTTATTTATACTTGTACTGATCTGACATCTAGTATTCGGTAGTTACACTACACATTTGACCTTTCTACGACAGAGTACACTGCAAATCCCCACATTTTTTATATTAGGAGCAGAAGTCCGCTATATGCATTCGGGTTAAGTCCCACTATGTGAATTAAAGATTCAACGGACTTACCCAACATTTAATTTATTTTTCTTTATTTAGGAAATAAGACAGTTACATATTAAAATCATATTATATAGGCGTATAAAATAATTGAAGGATAAAACAATGGTACCAACTTCCAAGTATAAAATAAAATCAATTAAATATTTCCACCGAGTGAGTGTAAAATCAGTGTTGAATCTAAAAAGTGCAAGAGAGATGAAGAGAGGGGGAGGGAGAGAAAAGGAAAATTTCATGATAATGTTTGGTTTTTGATAAGATTTTAGAAAGATACTAGGTTATTATTAAATTTAACAATTTCTGGGTATTTTAAATTTACGGTCGAACACATTCTATAAATGGGTTCATTCTGCCCATAATTGTTCCTACGACTTGGGATGTCTAACATTTTATTAATTATACATATTGGGAAAGGTATTTTAAATGTTTCGTTTGTTTTATTTTGTTGAGAAATACAATGCCTCCTAACTATAAACGAAAATCCCAGAAAGCAATATTTTATACCCGGCAACAATATCTTTGTTATGATGAAGTTTCCCGACTCACGATGAACTTTTAAAATATCCTAAACCTAAGAACAATAGAATCATCTACAAATGATCATAAAATCGCGAGAAATCAACTATTTGTAACGATTTAGGATCCGCCCCGTGTTTATCCACTACTTTAGACATTTCTGCCTTCGGCAATCCAAATTGCGGTTATCTGAGGAATTTCAAGAATCTCATGAATAAGAAGAATTTAACAGTAATTTGTAGAAAATAAACAATTTTTTGTTGTAGGTATCATTTTCAATTTTAAAGATAAAACAATCAAGAACAACTATAAGACTCTTATTAAAGATCGTTTTTAAGATTGCATCCAAGGTAAAATGGTCAAAGTGATGATTTTACTTTTAAAATATAAAATATTAAAAGGGCCTAAAAAAAATACAAGCAATTTATTCCAATTTCATATCTAGTAAATTAGTTTTTGCCTAAAGCTGTTGGTTATTAATCGCTTTCCTCAAAAAACTAAAGATAAAACATAATTTAGCTTAAATTGTCTTAGTTAAACCTAGAAATGGCACCATGTTTCTTTGTAATAGAAGATTTTTTTTCATAGTAAAACTTAAGCGTTATTTACTGTTTTGAAATGTGGATTGAATAATAATTTGTTAATAATATCATTCATCCATTAAATTCACCCCTATTGCAAGTTGTTGGGCACTTTCTTTAAAGGGCGACTATTCAACCTGTACTCATTTCCTTTTTAAATAACGTTTTCGTCTATTAATTTTCAACATGCTTTTATTGTCATATAAATCCTCTTTCTTCCTGTCTACGTATTTCTGAAGTGATTTTTTCCCGATTCGAGTTTGATTTGATTCGGAGAACGCCGTAGGCTTCTAAATATTATTATCGTTGATCTATAGAAGTCTTCACTTTGTCTGTGTAAGGGCCACAGTGAGAGGTTGATCCGTTTAGCCTATCGCAATTTTAAAATGACGGATCCGCTTGAAGTTACCATTATTTGCTAAAAGCCATTAATAATGTTCAGCAACACATTCTTCAACAAAGTCATTCGTGTTTAGTCCGCTTAATAAAAACGTATTTGTTTTAAAATCAACGCGTTCTGTAAGGGATTAAATAACCTTAATACTGACTCTGACTTAAGAGATCGCGGTAATCACAGAGCAGGGAAGTACCTGGAGAGGGCACTCAGGATCTGATTCCGTGTCACGGATATGATCCTTACGCCAAACGAGCGCATTTGAATAGAGACCAACGTTGCGAGCGTATGTTGTCAGCTCTTATTTAAAACGTTGTTTTGTTCAATTAGAAGCTGTGATAGCGATAGAAAATGTAAAACCTAAAGAGGACAAATCGTATCATATCATTTATAAGTATATAAATAGCTGCTTTTAGACAATTTTAGACAAAAGACCCTTCCGTGCTCGACGCGCAACGTGCGGCCCTTCCTAAGGTGTTTACACAATATGGTATAGTAGAATATGGGTGTAGTAGAGGAAGCGATTCGTTCCTTTACGTCTTAGAGCTGCTTCAAACGTAATTTATGGAAGAGGGGAATAGTAGCCCCTCTAGTCACTTCTGTGCTCTGTGGTGGTAGTCAAGTCAGGTTAGGGCGTTTGACTATTGGAAAAGAGGTCGTGAGTTCGAATTGCCATGCCATTTTAACACTTACTCACCATCGTTTCTTCTTACTCTAACACACAAAAAAAAAAAAAAAATAGTTGTATAGGGCGTAGTCATAGAAATCGTATAAGATAAAAACAAAGTTTACTTTTAACTGTACATTTCTTCGCGTTATTTTCTTCTTATTCCTGAACAATGTCGTTGTCCTCATCTGATTCATATGTAATATTTAAAAAAAAACCTTACTTTTTTTAAAGATTTTAATTAGTATTATTAGTGTTAAAAGAAACCTAACATATGTACTAATTCTTTTAATTTTGAACTGTAAATTTATCACATGTTTACATTTTTAGGTATTTTTTAATTAATCTTCGTCAACTCACCTGTAAGATATTTTTGTTTCACTGCCGCCCTTAAATATCGCGCTGAGAGTATGTTATCTCATCCCCTTCAACCCGGGGCATTTAAATAAAATATGAAAGTCCCTTGTATAACGAATCAAGAATGTTTCGGGACAACTCAGGAAAAGTATTTGTTTTTTGTAATATTTTGCGTTTTAGCAAAGCGCTTTTGCGGCAGCAGTACTGGGATGAATGGGGATGAATGGCGTTTCTCGTAGCACATAATCATCGCACTAATAAAATAAAAGTAATGAAATCTGTTTATTTCAAATTAAGTATTTAACAACAACGTTAACTATTACCAAAATATATAATTTAAAAAACATTGATACAATCTATAAATATATATAAAAATAATATATAATAAATAATTATAATAACAATATTAAATAATAGATCACATGATTAGCAGGTGTTTTTCGATAAAAACAAAGGATAATGACTTTTTAAAATAACTACCATATCTTATATATTTATGATTCACACTTATTTTTGATTTTATTTCACAGATTTCTGTGAAATAAAACACACTTATAGCTATTAAAACACATTTTTACTTAGTTACGTTGGTGGCGGCGGATGATATGAGCAGAATATATACAACTTACGACTAACTTTTATATAATGCTAAAGGTCTTAACCTAAACAATCTATCCCCTTCTCTCGGGGGTAGTGGGATGTTTACTTGTTTATCTAGGTTGTATGCAGATCGCCTATCAAGGATAGTTTCCTCAAGGTGCTAACTCGGGTCGGTAACACTTCTCCTTAAAATGAGAATGGAGATATTCCTGTTTAGTGCAAGCTTCCAGTTCGATTTCCGTCTCTTCGATTTGTTTGATTCGGTTTTGAATTTGCTGCACTTTTAAGGGTTTATTTCTTAAATAAATACACAGTTGAACCAATCACTGAACACATAATAATCGAAGTTAACTTTATGTTCAAGCTGATTTTTCGGCTCTCCATTTTTCTTAATGACTTTTGTAAGGTTTTTATTTTCGTGAAGTTGTCCTGATATATTTCGATTGGCTCGTAAGTGTGGTCTTCTAAACTCCATTTTGAGTATTTGTAAATATAATTATTGTCTTCTTCCTGTGTGTCGTGGTTAAAATATTAAAATATTTTGACGAAAGTAGGCATTTTTCATCTTTAATTTCTATATTTTCCGTCAGCGGTTTACACTCTCTGGTGTTTCGTATTGTTGGCTGGTTAATATTTGTTTGCCTCCGAACTGTCCGCAGATTATATTTTTAATTATAAGGTCCATTGGTGGGCATAATTTGATTACTTTATTGAAAAATATTTCCACTTCAATCTTGTTTCTTCGGTTTTTCGGTTCCGCAGAAAAATAGCTGGTTTCTTATTTTTGTTCATTTTATCTTCTCGTAACTAAGGATATTTGTTTTTAATGAATCACATAAGATTTAATTTGAGTAAACATTGGGTATTTGGAATTTATGTGGAAGGTATGGGTATCATTTTTGGAGCGAAGCTCCCATGTGGTGACTCAAATGTCACTCTGTTCACGGACTAAGGCTCTAGAACTACAAGACCGATTTTAATAATTATTTTTTTAAAATGACCATGACAATGTCTTCTGTGCATAGGTACCAAAAACATATAAATTTGATTGCGCAAAGAATTATAAAAAATTAAATGGTAATCCCTATGGAGAAATACATTTATATACTAAACTCCGCTCCAATGTATGCCGCAGCGAAGCAAAGCGGCGCCCTAGTTAAAATATTGTACAAGTCTCTACGATCGGTACCTGCACTACAAAAATACTTTCTTTATTTGTTTCATGGAAATTAATACTCACTTGAGGTCGCCGTATGCTAATAGCCTTTCAAATCTTCAAGTCTTCTTTCGTTTCAGAAAATATTACAATATTATCTAAGTACACTAGGCGTGCGTTATTAATTAACCCTTTTAAAATGTTGTCCATTACTCAGCTAAATGTTGACCCGATGTTTTTTAATCCGAATTGTAGTGTTTTAAATTCAAATAAACCGTCGGGTGTAATGTATGCTGTCTTATGTTGTCTTTTGGACTCATTTCAATCTGATGGTATCCGCTTGCCAAAACTATCGTTGACAAAAAAAATGCCGTTTTTTAATCTATCAAAAATGTCGTCTATGTTGGATAAAGGGTACTTGTCGTTTATGGTTTGTTCATTTATCACCCTCCTCTTCTCACTTCCCTTAACGGAATTTTCGGAAAATGGCGAAGCACGTGTTTGTTTATTTTTAAGAAACTTCTAAATATTAATTTTCAATTTCTGAAATATTAGTTTCAAGATAAAAATGTTCACAAACACTTTTCAACTCCTTAGCGGGACAAATTTCTAAATATCATTTATTAGTCGGTAACAGGTACTTTCGAAATTTCGGATTTCTAGGTTAATTAAGCGGTTTGAGCTGGGCGATTATGAATCAGTCGGTCAGTCGGGATTTGATATTTTATATATAAAGATAGATTAAGGAGGTACAAAGGTGTAGTAGAAAGCAGATTTTTTATCCGTTTAGGCGAAGAGACGAATAAATCAATCTCTGCCGAAATGGAATTTAATAATTCGAATCAAAACAGTAATTGGAATCTATTCGTCGATAAACTCACAGCGCTAAAACAATAAAATTTACAATATTAACAATTATAAGGCCGATTATGAGTTATACATTTAAATCTAAAAATAAAGCGACCGCTAGAAAACTAAATAAAATATGAAAGACAAATCGCAAGCCTATTCTTTATACTATTACAAGAGAATCTGTTGGACGTGCGTGTTTGGTTGTAAGGGTGTGTGAGAGAGTATAAACTAAGCGTTATTTTTATGGGAGGAAAGGGGGTCCCGAAAGAAATTTATAAATGATTTGTCTGTTAAGTAAAATATAATAGTACGTCTTTAAAATGATCTTTGATCTTGCTCATTGATCTGCATAAAAAGGAATATTTAGCATAATTGGTTAAATATGTGTATTTCAAATGTACAAACGTCTCCAGTTTGGCGAGATGGTACATTAAAATCGATTTGAGATAATAAATAAGGGAAATCTAAAATTTTTTGTAAAATTTTGTTTAAAAAAAGCTTGATCTGATGTACGATGATCTGCGTCCGTTAAAACGCGAGGGCTGCGCCTGAAATTACATCGGAGTGATCGATCGATCACCTTTGGCCCAGGGCAAATGTCGGCCGTCAGTGGCTCAGGTAATAAGCGAAGCGAGAGCTTGCGAAAACTTTTTCAATCGGAATTATTCCGTTTCGCAATCCCATCTTGAATAGAAACCGCTTTCTTCGATTTCCGCTCGCGTCTTATATCCGCTACAGGAAAATAGTCAATATGGCTTCTAGAAGGCGGCTTTTCAATACGCACTTATAAAAAGCAAATCTTCACAAAAGCTAAAATTCTCTATCCGAATCGGTGTTGGCCTATGGTAGATCTGCTTTAACAGACGTGATCAGAGATGATTCTAGTTTATAATAAAACAAAATATTTAATAATATTTTTTAACTAATATTTATTTTATTAGTTTCATAATAAAAACCTAACCTACCGTTATCTAAACCTCCGATACTTAACCCTCCGATACCTTACTCTTCGACACCTAATCTACCGATACCTAACCCTCCGATACCTAACCGATTCCGTGGTATCGGAATACCTCGCCTCTGGCGGCATTACGAGAAAACGATTTCGAAAAGTCAAATTAATTGTTTTAACGTTTGAGAAGGCGGTTGAGCGCATGGGGCGGTTGTGCGCAGCGCGCACTTCGAAGAAAAACTATGTTTTTTAGTATAATTTATTATTTTTTTTCGTGCGACTGTTGTCGATATAGATCAACCCCCTAAAAGGACACCAGTGAATTTAAACGTGTTCGCGAAATAAGTCATCAGATGAAAATGACGACATTAGATTAAATTTCATCCTCAAAAAACCCCCATATTGGGGTCGGAAACTCTTAGTTTTTTTGTGACGTTATAATAATGTTTATGCAGCGGGAAATTGACATAACTAAGGTTTTGAATCATAACTTCGAAATCAAAGGTTTTTACAGGAATAATTCATGTCAAAAAACACCACTTAAAAAGATACTGTGGACTTAAATTCAATCTGAATGCTCTCCCTCCATGTATAGCGTGTTTTTTTTAGAGGTGTGGTTTTCAATCTGGCACTACTTTTTTCGTAGTTGGTGTTTTTGACAGCTGTCACTTGATTTATGCTCAATTTGGTTTGCCATTTCATAATGAATAGACTTACTCCTGAACAACGGTTGCAAATAGTGCAAATTTAGGAAAAATCATTCTAAATTTTTTTTAAATCACTTTAAAATTAAGTAAAAATCGCGTCGTGAGCCTGTGGCGTGGCCTCCAAGATCGTGCGATTTAACACAGCTGGACTATTTTTTGTGGGGTTATGTGAAGTCGCTTGTCTACGCAGATAAGCCGGACACGATTAACGCCTTGGAAGAGAATATTCGGCGCGTTATTGCTGACATACGGCCCAACTTGCTGCAAAAAGTGGTTGAAAATTGGGCCTCTCGGCTGGAATTTGTTCGAGTCAGCCGCGGCGGCCACTTACCCGAAATCATTTTTAAAACATAATGGCAAACCCTTATCTTTATAATAAAACTAAATTCTTAGCCATAACATCAAATTATATGCGTTTTATCTCTTCTTGAAAACCACGCCTCTAAAATCATCACCCTATATATATATATATATTTGGGTTTCAAAATACTAAATGCTTTATAATACCTACCGTACTACTATTGTTTCTTCTTAAGGCATAATTTAAAAATAAATGAGAATATTATTTTTTTTTCAAAGTAGGTCTTGAATGTCCAGGTGTATAAAATAGTAGTCAGAAGGTTTCCAATACGTATGATCACGTAGGCACGGTTTTAATATATATATATATATTAAACGGTGATATATATATATATATATATATATATATATATAAGGAACTTGAATTTTAATTAGGTGAGAAATTAAAGAATAAAAAAAAATTACTCGAAATATACTTTCCTCACGGTGAAGACCATCGCTGCAGTAATCGTTACAGGCTGCTTGGGCGTATGGAGCCGCATACCCCTCTAAAAATATTCGCTGCGTTTTTAAATACTCACATTTGTGTTTCAAAATTACACAAACAAAATTATGTTTGTGTATTGTATTTGATATTATTAGTGATCGTAATAAACCAAAAATATGAAAATACAATAATTTAGACGAGGTTTTCCTTTGCGATACTTGATACAGACGATCTAAATCATACTTTAGTAACACAAGCTAATTGCTTCCTTTTCGTATTATAATTGTATGGAAACTTTGAAATAATAAATCAAAATATTGAATAACTGGTTTATATCCAGTGAGCGTACAGATTATATGTGTAGTGTGTAGTGGTCTGTTTTTTTGTTTATTTTGTAACGTAAGCGGAAGCGAAATTAATATTCACCAACAAAATAACAAATAAATAACAAAGCGAGAATCTCATGTCGGTAATTTTAGCACGCTCGGAAATAAGGTATCAATCCCTGTGACATCAAAGTTATTAAATTGATGACAGTTAGAAATACTCGGGGCGTGAACTAACGAAGTCACGCTGTGGGTGGTATCCAATTACTGGTACCGTATCCAATGCATCAAACGTAGATATTATAAAGGTCACTTATACTACAGAATGACGTCAGAGTTCGCATCTCTAGGGTTATACACGTTATTTTCCATTGCGGTTCATTTTCCATTTATAGGTTCCTGGGACAATGTTTTTTAAAGGATTAATAGCATTAATTTTATCGCATTATTCTTTTTATTTTTTAATTGTTAGTGGGTACCACGTTTTCTCTGCTTTTATTATTTCCCAAAAAAAATATTTTATAAATATTTTATTTCCCAAATAAATAAACAGAAATATATAAATTGCACGTTACACATAAATAAATATTAAAAGTATTCTCGCTCACGGCCAATACATCTGTATGCATTGGTATTTTAGAAAGGGGTGGTTAATGCGGAGGGTGTTGGGTGTGTGAGGGCTGTCGAATGCTAGTGGAGTATGAGGACGTTCAGTTCTGTCAGTTACATACAAATATGGTATACATTCCATTCGATTCATCCATTGGAAGGGTGGAAAATATATTATGCATGCATTACCTCGTTGCAACAAGGGAGGATATTACCGAAGGGGTGATGATTCGCTGATGATTTTGGTAAATTTATTATAGCAAATAAAATAAATTTGGGTAATTACAAGTCATTTTAAAAAATTAACGCAAAAGAGAAGAGAGCGAGGGGCGGGGGAATGGGGAGGGGGCGTAACTGCCAGCAGAGCTCGGTTCTTCAATGGCAAAGTTTCTTCTACCAGTAGTAGCTAGCTGCATGCCACGGTGTTATATTAGATACACGTTGGTAATTTCTCCACACAAACTTGTAGTCTTGTGACTCTCTTATTTGTAGATATAATGAAAAATAAAACTGATCATCGACAGTTATCATATAATATCAACTGCTTCTATATATTGACCGGAACCTGCATCTTCCTTCCAGACTACTCGCACCTGTGGTACCTGACATTACATGACATCTTTCAATTCATCACAAATTTAAAAACTATTTCAGTTTTTACAAACCCCCCTCCCCCCTTTGTATTTACTGAATTTGCGATTTATTTAATACTAACTACTCCCAAAAAAACCTTTTTTCAATAGCCTGGCAAAAGTTTCGCAAGGCTGTTATATAAATACTTAACCAATACCAATACAAATAATATATAAATGCACAAAATCACGAATATGATTCCTAGTTTAATTGCGTATTAAATTGGTGTATTTCATGTTATTTTTGTTGTATTTTTATTAAATTTAAAATCGTTTTTTCTATTGATTTTTTTTTTTATTTTAATATTATTCTTTTTGACAATGTTTTACGGCATTACCTGTACTGTGTATAATTACTGTGTACATTAAATAAATAAATAAACACAGACAATTTATAATAATTATAACGTGGAACGTGGCGTGGGATATTATTTTATATATTTCTATTTGCGCTCATAGATAACTTTATATTAATTTGTACTTGCCAGCAATACATAAAACGTTCCAACAACCGCGCTGTCATATGTTTGAAAGTCGGTTATTATCGCGCCCCAATGACGAGCGCTGTCAGTTTCATACTAAAACATGATTGACTTTAACGTTAAATATTTTTATTAACCGGCCATCTTTCGATGTGATCTAAACGGCTGTGATAGTTTTTCGAGAGCATCAAACTCCATACAAAAAATCATTTCTTTGACAGACGGACGGACGGCCAAAGGAAGGGAATAGTAACTTCTTAAACGTGAATGTTTGTAGAGAAGCTAAAAGTTATATTAATGTTAAGAGCCCTCGAAAATATTTTGTCATACATTTTATCAAAAATTTAGAAATGAATATATTATTAAATATTAATAGATTTAAACAAAAAAAAAAACTGAAGGGGCATATTTGATATTATAAAGATGCTTTCAGCTAAGTTTTGTAAAATACATTGATTCTTTTTTTAATTACATTGATTAAGACGAACATATTGACAGTTGACCTCGGTGTTTTATTTTTATAGGGCGTTAAGTTTTAGTTTGCGAGGTCAGTAAGCAATTGTTGATTTTTAAAAAAATTACAGTTTCATAATAACAAAAAACAAACCTTAAACCTTAAACAAACCTTTTTATCTTTTGGCTTCGCCTTAAGACCACACGCAAAACACAGAAGGGCCCTTTCGGGAAGGATCTCTTAAAGAAAGCGTCAGTGTAGATTTTAAAATCTTAAAAACGATGGTCTTAAAAATGCTTACTAAAAAAACTTGCTGACTAAAAGCATCTCTCATTCAAATTCTCTAGTGAACTAACATAGTAACTGCTATTTCGAAATATGCTGGTTATAAAAGAATAAAAATGTCGATTAAAAGTAAGTTTTTTCAAATAGGGTTTAAACATCAAAGTGCATGTCATTTATATTTAAAATCGCATTTAATGAATATTTACCGCACGCAACACGAAATTTTGCAGCCCTGACAGTATTTACGGTATAATTTTATACGACGATAGATGCACTAGCCCAAAGGTACATGCGATCTCACACCATTCCACCCATTATTTTTTTACATTATTGATGAACCCGGAGTTCAATTGGTTATCCACTTTTGAGCCCCCTAGTTATTGATTTTAAAGCTTTTTGTTCTATTATAAAAAACCTTATAAACAGCACTGTACTCTCTATACATACAGTAGTGAAACTTATTTACGCAAAATCTCCTTACAGACGTGTAGGAAACGCGTTTGGTTATAAATTTAATCCTTAACTAAATAAATAACAAATGATACAATAAACTTATCGTTAGTAAACAACGATCCACCATATCGTTGATTGCGGTGCAGAAAAACCTATTTTACAACTTCAGTAGAGACCATGTCTGCGCCATGTCATTGCTACACCGATGCTTTACCGCCGCCCCACAGGTAGATGGGTGCAGCGTCTCACACAGCTGCGCCTAAAGAAGTTTCACTTCCTGTTCTCTGCGAGCAGTCAGTTTTTATTTACCGAAATTTGTATCGAGCAATTAACTTTTAAAATGTATTTCGGGAAGTTGGTTTCTTTGATATATAGAAGTCCATCATTAGGGTGGCGGTGAAAGTTCACCCGTCTTGAAGCGGCGTAAGAGATCGTCGATAATAATGTTCCTGAAAGAGGGACCAAGAAAGGAGCCTTAATCAAACGAAGCAAGTTATCAGGACATCGTCGCTCTCGCAGTTTGCATAAAATCATAGGTCACCATGTATTGTCCAAAGCTCCAGATATATCAAGAAACATACTAAGTACATAATTTTTATCAATATTTCAGAAAAAATATAATTTGTTGTGGCTGCTGAGTTTTGTAGCCACAACATATTGTAGCCATAACTAAAGTATATTGTAGTGTATACAATCTGTTTGATAGACTTCACAAACCAATTCCTGTATATTGATAAATCGTACGTCTGACAAAACTTTCTCGTACTCCGTACCAAACAATCTGCGTAGATGTAGATTCAAATGAAAAGTTGTGTACACATTACAATACTGTTTTGTTAAGTCTACCAGCAATCGGCAGATGCACATTCAAATCAATTTTTTTGTACACTTTACGAGACTGTTTTGTTACATCAACCAAACAATCAATAGTAGACTCGCAAACAAACCTCGCGCTTCATTTTATTTCTCTACCGAACAGTTCGGTAGCCCTTATAAAGCAGTTTGTTAGTGTCTACCGGAGTTCAGCTAGGCTTAACAAACGATAGTTGAACCTACTGAAAACGTTAGTAACGGTAACCAAATAGTCTGTTGAGGTTACAAGACTCGCTCGTTTGCGCGTACAAATAACTTTAATCCGAATCGAAATGTAGTATTTCTACAGGAATTTCTTGTAATACCGTCGTCGGTGGATTTTCCTGCGATAAAGCCAAACTGTCTGTCGCAAGAAGGAGACAAAGTTCCCTCCAACATATTGGGTGCGGCACCTCCAATAGTCGACTGTAGAGTAATGGGCCTGTACGCCTTAGAGACTTTGGCTTTCATGATAATCCGGAGCAGTCCCTCAGGCCAACACTTCGGAAAGTGTCCTTCCTCTATAAATTTCTGCATCGGGATAGTAACCTTCCACCTTGCACGCCTCCAGACATACATACTGTTAGAAATGATACTCGTGTATGTACACACTACATTTATTTCATACATTCAAGAATATATCCACCACAATAACATTTAATACGCGGGACTCTTTTTGCTTCTCCCCAAACGTCACCCGCCCCGCTCCCGCTGTCCTCCCTTTTTCTTCTTTTTGCTCCGTACCGCTCACTGTATTCCGTAGTTCAAAAAGTTGCCAACAATACCTACCTTTGATTTCATCAATTTCTTGATTAATTTAATAAATAGATAAATGAGTAATGCCATAAAAACAGCATTTCTTACAGTTCACGGCTTAACGCACGGGGATGGCTAGTTCTTATTGGAGATTTTATTGAGCTTACGTCCAACTGACTGGCGAAATGCTACCTTCCCGCTTTTACGCTTTTGACTGAAGTCGTTAAGCGTAAAATTTCCTGTGGGATTACATTCGACATTTTACGACGCGACTTCGCGTGTTGCTACGTTTTACACATGAAACTCGCCCCGATTATGCGCATGTTTCAATGCTCGCCTCACGTTATGTGCCTCATCTACTTAATATATATTTTATTCATTCAACTGAAGTACAAAACGGTGTTTTTTATATATTTAAATTATTTATAATAATAAAAAAATATGCATATAAAACGAAAATAAAATAAACGGTGCGCTTTAGAAGTAAAACTTCTGTGTGGAAGTTCATTAAATTTATCATATTATATTTCAAAGCGTTCATCCCATACTGGCATCGATCTACATTCAACAATGTTTCTGCACGCCTATTTATACAGGGTGTCCCAAGACTTAAAGTGGTCATGATTTTATAACTAACTTTCACATAATGTTAATATTTTTTTCTCGGCAACCATGATGACATTTTATATAGTTTGTTAACTTCTAGACTAGCCGTTAGGCGGTTTCAAAAATATCTGCCCGACATATTACAAAGCCAACATTTATTTTTCGGCCAATTTACATACTCATATTACAATTTTAAACATATCTTATAATTAAAACAAAACCGTACGAATTATACAATTAGTAACCTAACATATACACTTTAACAATTTTTCCCCTATCCTAAAATTTGCGCGATGATTGCCAGCGAGCGGGGGAACCGGAACTGCGAAAAAGCTATTTCCCCTACTTTTAGGGCTCCCTACTTCAACCCTCATCCCTTTGGATGAGGGGCGAAGTAGGAAGCCGCATTGTTAACAAATAACACTAGAAATCGCAGAAGCAATTCGCTGTTTTTTTTTTTATCGGGAATGGTCTAGGGATTTGCCGTTGTTGGCGCGCTGCGCAGTGACTTTTTTGCGTTCTCGACACGGCTTTACTTGCTCATATGAAGTTTTATGGGTATCAATGGATTACTCGCAGAACGGTCATTCTAACCACATACGATTTCTTTATTTTCAATTAGCTTTTTGATAAAATATATACTTACGTATATTTCACTTGTGTGCGTATATTTTTATAAGAAATCAATACATCCTGAAAAAAGCTTTTGATCGTAATGAGCGTTGTAGCTTCTCTAAGTCAAAGTTATATACGAGTGTACTACGCGAAAGCTTCCTGAAACTGTCGAAATATGAATGACATAATTTTTGACTAATCGAAAAATTAAAAAAGTTTTAAGTAAAAATACAGGCAAACTTAAAGTCAGCAGTATCCTTTTATGGAGTCATTCTTGACATGCAACTAAACAACTTCTGTTCAACAAGTTTATATATAATAATATATAAATACTTTATTGATCGTTTGGGGGGCGTATTGTTGTGTTCATGACCTATATTACAATATTTGCGCGCGGTAAACTGCCTGACGTTCACTGTCATCAAGTACGGTGCCCCCTGAAGTTAGTCGGGTACTGGACCGCTACGTCGCGACGCCGCGCGGTCTGATATTTTGTTAGGTGACCATACTTTAAAATGTTTTACGACTCTTTCTGTTGTCTAATTAGACTAATTTTTTGCTTTATTTACAAGGTCGTTGAACAAGTTGTTCAATTTAGTGTCCATAATTACCCCTCAAAAGATACTGCTGACTTTAAGTTCACCCTGTAGATACATTATTAGTGACAGTTATCTGTTTGTTTAACTATTTTCGCCAGCCCTGCTAACATACCTTCGAACAGCTATGTGTTACAACGAGATGTATGCAGGTGTATTTAAAATCACTATTGTTTATTTCATGAGGTTGATCTATTCGTTCAACATCAACATTCAAAGATTAACGGCAAACAAACTTTTTAAAAGAGTTTTTAGCGCAAAAAAACGTTGTTTTTGGGTAACTTTGCGTGCACCAAATATTCTAATTTCCTGCGCCATACGTAATCTTATCAGACAAATTAAAATCAGTTATTTATATATTACTGATGTCCGTCCTAATTAGAGGTACTCATGGTTCATTCATCGAATTTCGACTGGTTTACGGCCCTCACAAGGAAAGTACGGACTTTAAGGTCGAACTTTGTTAATCAAACATTTTGAACGAATGCTCGATGGACAATGGACAGCAATGTAAAGGCCGTGCAGACAACTTTATACTTGTAATAAGTAACTTCGAAAAGTTAGTACGTATTGTATGGTTGTCAAGCACGAAATGCATCAGTATTATTGCCAGAGGAACTAATATCAAATATTCAATCGTATATTGGCTTTGACCGTCTTCAAAATTAATTTAGAACCGAGTAATTACGAATGCCAGACTAGTAAAAGTATCATTTGAATTAAGCTATGTTCAAAATGGTGAAGCTGAAAAAATTTTTTTGAAAAAAGTGAAAAATATGTTGTTGATATGCTTGAGAAATCGGGTTCAGTAATTTGGTCCAGGTATACACTCTGTCCCAAAACTCATGGTCCAAACGAAATGAGGTGACAGCGGAGGTCATCTCCAATCAGAATCAGCCTATATGTTTATACGAGGGTAGACCAATTATAAGAAGAACACAAAAAATAAAATAAACCTAATCAATATGTATAACTTTATATTTTATTTTAATCGAAAATTGAGATTAAAATGGCCATTGCCATTAACGGAATTCCGCGCTGTTCGAATTGACACCATCTGTTATTTGTTTTATGATGGCCATTACATAAGTTTTTTTATTGAAAATGCACCAAAAAAGTATATTTTTCCTCCTTCTAACTCCGAGAGTATAGGGTTACAATAAAAAAAGGCATTTATTAAGAAAACTATAGCGAAGTGTTTCAACTCTAAAACTTAAGTCAGAAATTGAACGGATGTATAGTACAAATTTCGAGAAAAACTTAACTTGGTCGTTTATTTCAATATTTTCACTTCTATTTGGCTGTTATTTATTATTTTGTATAAGTATTCAGTGTTTGTGCATAGTATAATATTATAACCTATTTTGTTTTTTGTTTTAGTATTCATTATCATTCAAATATGTTTGTATTTCAACAAAACAAAACACTTCTGTAGCTACAAGTACGTATCTATTAAACGCACTATGTAGTTCTGAATATACGAGATGAGAAGGTCAGTACAAGCCCAAAAAGTAGGGTCAAACCTCCCTGAGTTCAAAAGGTTTAGGGAGCCTATAAACTGTGTATGAAGCAAATGAGCATGTTTGTATAAAACGACAAATAGAAAAATACACTGTTGGAACCGGGAATTCGTTTTGTGCACCGATTGATAAAATAAAAAAAAAGTATTTCTAAAGTCATTTACTTTTACTGCACTTTTAACCTACCGCCTGTTATGTTTTGCTTTTCGCGTGGAGTGTACACAAATTAAGTAGGATTTGATCTGCCTTCCTTGGCTTCGTGAGCGGAGCTGAAACCAATAGAGTCAGTCCGATTGCTTCGCGTTTCTCCTCCCTGATTATCGGCTCTCCGCGTTCAATTTAAAGTTTCCTCGCCGGAGAGCGGAGTCAGTACTTTTGATGCTTCCTTTGCTAAATGAGTTTTATTATGGTAAATAGCCTGGCGGATGTTTATTTTTGCCATTTTTCAACGACGAAACATTTATTTAGGATACTTTTAGTTGTAGGTAGGTACTATTTTTGACGTTGAATACAAGTTAATTTTGAAAACAAATGAACACCATGAGATAAACGAATGTTTATTTTAATTTCTAAGATGTTTTGGAGAAAATGACTTTGAACCCTTATCTGTTTATATTATGATTTTTTACATTTTCGCTTGTATCTCAACGGTTAAAAATTATAATAGACGAATTTATTATCAAAATCATTAAAAACCGTTTTCTATAGTCAATTAAAAAAAAACAAATGACCTTATCCAGAGAAAAAAAAAATCATCAAGAAAAACATATTTTAATTCAATGGATAAACATCATAATAGCAACATTTTGCCAGAGTGGGGCGCTGAGAAGGCATCGCTCCGGCAATTAAGTATTACTGGTATCTTGGGTATATGAATATACATATAGGGTGTTCCAAGACCATTCCCGACCACTTGTTTATGTTCCCTATTACGTCTAAGAAATTGTATAAAAAAATGCGAAAATAAATCATTCTCGAATTTATTAATTTAATCAAAGCGCTCGTATAAATTCTCTTTTATCTCGCCGGCGCTTGGTCGGTTTGCGCGGCCTCGCTAGCGACCGAACTTATGACAAGAGCGATTTCATATAATCACGTAAAGTTTACAAATTTTTTACTCGGAAACCACAGGAAGTTACAAATTTATTCACAGCTTTTATCGGTACATTTCTATGCGGTGAATACCGAAATTATATATGTGCTTTGAAAACCAAGTCGCAAATTACAGTCATCCCATACATAGTTGTATGTGAAGCTATCAAGTTACCAATAAACCAACAAATAAAACTGGCTTTATTTTACAAATAACCAGTCATAATGCTAGCCTAAATTTAAAAGACTATCGAAAAGAAGTAATTGATTTTTCTAATACCTTCTTCTCTAAAATTGGTGAATATCTAGCCACTATCACACGGAAAAGTATAAAGAAAACTGAAAAAGGTGTCGTGGCAAAAGTACAGTTAAAATCATTTTTATTTTGTCATGCTAGTAACAGAAGGCTAGGTGGCTAAACTCATTGATAAACTTAAGGTAAAATTTACAACGAGTATCGCCAAGATGCAAAGCAATCAATGAAATCAGCCTACAGTTGGAAATCTCCTTGAGATCCCGTTTTGAATATAGGCCGAATTAACACCTGTTTTAAATCTTGTGGGAAAACACCTTCATCGAAACATTAATTGAAACATGTCACTTAACTATCTTTAGAAGTTTTAGAAGGTAAACTTCTAAAGATAGTTAAGATTTATCATTGCAAATATCAAAACTAAGGTGCTCATTTTTTTCCAGAAATTTGTCAAAATGTCGAATCTCAGGGACAAATTTTCAAATGGGGCGGGTATTAAAGGAAAAACTCATCAATTAGCTGTTTAATTTGAAGGCAGATTGAAGGGCGAGGAATCGAATACCAAACTAAGTTTAGCAAAAGCGCAACTTCTCGTAGCCTAAATAACTAAAAGCGCCCCTAATCTTATAGCCGAGGAGAGCATGTCGATCCGAACAGAGCGAGTGATAACGAGGCTGGACGGACGAAGCAGACACGCGCTATTCGCAAAACGTAGAGTGAAAGTGACGGTGCGTCCTTCCAATGAGGGGGGGGGGGGGGAGGGTCATCGTCACTGCTTGATGACTAGTGACGAAAATTTGTGACATCCAAAACTAGTAAAATCCTTTGAAGCTATAAGTGAAAAATCGATCCTTATACTGTTTGTTGAGAAGTGAAAGAATGTCGCCGTACGACAAAACAAACCCAACCGCGATACGTTAAGTATCATATGAAAATTACGAAAATTTTTAATGAAGTCACTGTTATGCTTGGCTCAACGCCACTAACTAAAAGTTTGTAATTTACTCTTTAAATTTTGCGAAAAAAATACGAATTTTAGGATTTGGTTGACTGAGTGCGCAGGATGTCGGTTTAAACCCAGCGCTGAGTTTTATCAAAATGCATTTTGAACTTTCCACCCGTCCTTTTTGGAGCTCTCAAGTACAGAACCTCTTTAGTAAATTTGTAATTATTTTGCTATATGCCTTATATCATACGCTTTATTAAAAAAGAAATAACTTCTCTAAATGTTTCAATATTTTCATAGATTGTATCATTTATCTTTTAATTCGATTTGCCCCTATTAAAAACAAAAATGAGTCAAATATTGAATTAATTACATCATCTTAAATTATCGATTTACGATTAGTCCAAACACGTGGCCTAGATTTACGGAGAGAGAATCGAATGCGTGTTTAGGGTTACTAGAGAGAGCTTCATGAAAAGAGATGTTTTTATTTTCAGAATTTTTATTTTTTTTCAGTATTTTCAGATCTGTTTATTAATACCAAAATTCGAAAGTGTATTATCAAAACTTTTGTTCGTCAGAACGCATGTATGTGTCTAAATATCTATTTTTCAACATTTTTTTTTTGTTTCGTGCTTATTAGTAATTTATCTTTCTAGTAAAAATATTTTCGTGAACTTTTCATCCATATTAAAAAAGTAAACTTGGATTTTGTCATAATTTACTATTTTCATAAAAAAAATACCTCAACTTTGTATAAAGTTTACCTAAAAAAAATGTACTACGGAAAGTTGAATCGCCACTCTAACAACTTCTACTGTTCATACTGATTCTAAGTAATTCATTAGTATTTATTATTCTGAGGTGCATAAGCAATGCTTTAATTCTGAAAAGTATCAGGAGCGGGCCGACAAATTAGCTTCGGCCGCCACCAGGTAGTAATTACTCGCCATTAACCCCTTTCTTCTTACCTCTCCGCCCGCCTAGATCAGTATTTGAATTTTTAGTAGGTACCTAGTTAAGTTAGTCACTCGCCATTTGCTTGTAACTACGCATATTTCCTTTTTTTTTTCATTTTTAACCTACGACTTTGCTTCTGCTTGCGGACTTTGCTTTGTTTTTGTGTGTGGGTGTTTTTGATCTAGGCTTGTTATTTAGATTTCATTGTGCTTGTGTATAAACAGGAAACCAAAACAAAAAATGTTGAAGAATAGATAATTTTATTCATGATTTTTTCTGTAGGTATTTTCAAAAAAAGTGGTTGTAAGTGTAACTTCTATACCATTGAGAATGGGTAGACCACGTTTATAATAAGTCTGATTGCAAATGACCTCTCTTATCACCTCGTTTCGTTTGATCCACTACTTATGGGACATCGTATATATTTTGCTTCTGCCTGACTAAACTATCGTACTAAATTTGTGTTCCACTATAGTGCGAAAACCAGTACTTGTGCAGACGCGAAGGGATGCTACCATACAAATTAACAAATTAACGCGTGTTAGTTGTTTAGGTTAGGCGCTGTTTGTCCTGACGTGCATAGAAACGGTATACAAAGGGGCTGGATTCTTACCTCGCCATCTTTCCTCCCTGCCATCCCCATTTCAGTCATTACGTACATTTTTTTTATCACTCCCGAAGACTTAATGAGGTATTTATGTTCCCTATTATGAGTAAGACATTTTGAAAAATAACGCGAAAATATTGCATCCCCAAATTTATTATTAATATTATTAAAGCGCTAGTGAAGATTGCATTTGACGCGCGATAACCTTGGCCGAGTTGCTTACGATCCGTGGTCAATGACCTTGGCGTCATGAGCGGCATGACGCGTCAATCAGCTGTCGTGCATATTACAACTGTTAAAAGTTTATCACGTAAAGTTTCCATTTTGTTTTCGGAACCATGATGAATTTTGATGTCTTTTTTGAAAATAATATTTAAAATCATAGCTGTTTTTTATCGAATTTGGTTTTAGGACACGGTGTATATTAAATACATTTTTATCCCACACAAAACACGACTTTATTATGTTATCTAAAGTGGCTGTGAGTTTAACTTGAAATACAAAAAATTTTTAATGAAAAACTTAACATAATAGTACTTAGATCTGTTCTTAAAGTAGTTAGCTGTTTTTTTATGTTCTCTGTTTTGGTGTATTCTCGTATAGATATAATTATTGATCTATGAATAATGTCTGAAAGCATTTTGCTCGTTGATTTTCTTCGCATATGCTCCAATATTAGCCATCGCAGTTATAATATAATATAATTTGAGCTGCTATCACGTTCGACTAAATTGCTTTCAGCTAACTATTTCATGCTCAACACCTCTTCGCTACTCGGAGGAAGCAGAGATGCCATTTTACTTCCACCCTCCACTTTCGATTAATCTATTAATAAACAATAGTAGCTATCATAGGTAATCATCCATGAAATTATCTATCAGGTAATTAGTCCATGAAAAATCGATGATTGGTTGATATTAGTGAATTTGAAGTGATTATAAACAACATGAATATGGCGTTAATATGCACACATCGCGACGATGTGCAGAGTTCTCGGCACATATAATGAAAAATTCAGCGCAATCGAATATACTCGTATTTCAAGAGAATAAGGGGTTATTTATGCATGGAATTTATAACGTGAGTTCTAATAACAATTGATGTAATGGTGTAAAATATATAAATAAATATTAAATAGAATATAAATATTAGGCATTCGTATTAAAAACATATATTATTATTTTTAATTATTTATTATATCACTAATAATATGTAGGTTTATATACACACACACTAAACATTTCTATGCAACAGATCGAGGCACCACATGCGTAGACATACTGCACATTACACACCACACACTACAGCACATTATTTGATGTTTTCAACCATATTTATATTTGGCATATTTTTCTGGTCATGTAATACTAGAAAATTATTTTCTTGTATCGCTGTTTTGAACGTTGATAAATAAATAAATATTAGTTAATTTGTAAACTCTGTCAAGTTAGATGTAACAAATACGTAATATTGATTTTCACACTGGGTTGCAATATAAACATTCCGGAAGAACACAATGTTTTTTAGAGTTTTTTTCCGCAGTAAACTCCAGAAAAACATAGAGACAGTACCTTTTTTATAAGCCAAAATTTAATAATTAAGTTTTTAAGACGCCAAGGGATGAAGTGGATTAAGCCAACCAGAACGCTGCGATGATACGGTGGAGCCTCTCGACGTCGATGACTTTCTTTGCTCGAGGTTTCCTTCAGGAATTATCTCCAGGGAAATCCGGCTGCTCGTTTTAGTCACTAGTCGGGTCTTTGGTCGTAACCGACCGAGAACTGTCGTCCAATGTCTCTAGAGAATTCTGGACCGCCTTGTAAGTTTATATGTTTCCTCAGGCCACCTGAAGGCAAAGTAAGAAATTCAACATTTGTCAGAAAAGAATCCTACAAAACACGAGTGATGTGATATCATTTACTTATATGAATGCTGACTATTTTAGATAAAAAAAAAATGAAGATCCTTCACATGAATCTAACAATTTAATAAAATAGAGCAGGTATTATTTGTTATCATCACGAAGCGCTACTAAATAAAATGACATCACTAGAACCAGCGTAACATTTAGTATAATAAAATTTTTTTTTTTTTTATGTAATACAAGCTGTTCTACCTTGTAATTCGCCCCGGGTTGGAAGCAAGCCCCTATGGGCGGTTAGGCCCTCCTGCCTGCGGCACTCGGGATGGATCGTTTTGCTCTCCATCTCTAGGGCCTTCGGTCCACTTACATGCCTAGCGTGCTATTTTTAAAGGCTCCAGGTTAGCAGCTAGGCCCCGTCTTTTATTTGTGAGATGTAAGTATCCTTTAAAAATAATCATTCCTCCCTCTTAAACCCCCCCCCCCCTTTAACTGGATTTTCGAAAAATGGTGAAACACGTGTTAAGAAGTATCTAAATATTAATTATTAATTCTGTAACACCTTTTGTTTGTAATTAGTCCTTTGAAAAAAAACATCCCCTCTCTTTTCACTTCTCTTCTTCTCTTAACTGGATTTTAGAACTGGAGATTAACTGGACCGGGCAGCGTGGCGCAACTTATGACAAGAACGTTTTAATATTATCACGTAAAGCTTACATTTTTTCCTCGGAAGCCATGATGAATGTAGATATGATGTCTAAACAAATCATATTTCAAATTGCAGTGCCATGAGCTGGCCAATGCCAATATTTTTCACAACTTTTTATTAAAGAATTAGGTCCGAAAAACATCGTGTGTGCTGACATGCGCGATTCATACATGTATACGTATTTGTATTATCTTGTATTTAATTTGTATTTTTGTTTTGCATTATGGGTGGTTGTTACATTGCATTGTATTTATTGGAGTGAGTGTGCCTATCGACCGAATGACGAAATGCATTTATCGCAGGAAATAGCCCACCGTTTTCGAAATTATTGTACCGTACGACTTCGTTACAGTCGCTTTCTTTTGAAAAGAATTTTTTTTTTTTTTCTTTTTCGCTTTTTTTTTTTATATAGTTATTTTATATATATAGTTTATTTCGTTATGCAACTATTATTAGATTAATGCTTTATTTATTTATTTAGTTT
Organism: Neomicropteryx cornuta; assembly: GCA_020383195.1. Lineage (NCBI taxonomy): Eukaryota > Metazoa > Arthropoda > Insecta > Lepidoptera > Micropterigidae > Neomicropteryx > Neomicropteryx cornuta. The sequence goes on from JAHKQU010000018.1 coordinate 43,435,614, forward strand.
TTAAAAAGGACAAATGCGAGGTCCGGCTGACTTTTGAATCTGTCAAATCAAAACTTAATTTTTGTTTAATTTTAACTGATGTTATTGATAGTTTTATGTACAATACAATCGCGTCGTCCGACTTAATTAAACTTAATATTTCACACACCAGTTCGAAGCTAAAAACAAAAAAAGTTAATTTAATTTTGAAAAAGATCTTTATTTTTTTATGTACAAATCTACATCGATCGACATGAAATTACATACAATAATTTGAAGCAACCATTTGAATAGTCGATTATTTTTTTTAAACATTTTGATCTTTATACCTACAGACCGCTCGTATTGAATTGAATTTCGCACATGTAGCGAAGTAGCTATATAAATAATAATAATAATAATAATTTACAAAGTCTACGCAATTCCGCACTATTAAGCATCACGCGTACCAAGGTACTTGTTATTATGTTGTTTTAGTAAGATAAAAATTGTAACCAAATGTTTTTTCATTAATAGCCGCACCTAAAAATTTACAAAAAAAAAAACTGAAATGATGTTAAAATTATCATGAATTCAAAGAATGTCATGTAGTGTCAGGTACCACCGGTACGAGTAATCTGGAGGGAAGATACCGTTAATGACGCCTGTAGGTCCTAGCTGTAAGACGTCAGGTTTTGGTCAACGTTTAGAAGCATTTGATGTTATATGATAGCTACAGGATGTCATAGCCACATTTAATGTTTTTTTTTTCACTTTTTATATTAATATTAATAATAGTTTCCTTTTGTTTCAGGTAAGAACGTTAGAACTCTACATTTATCCCTACAACTAGGTATGAAACGGCTATATTTCTATTATTCCGTTCGGATGGAAATTATTTATTATTTATTTTTCGTGTGTAGACGAAATTAAATATTACATATTGAAATCTTATTATTATTATTAATTAACATACAGTCTGATATAACTGAGCCCTTATTGAGTTCAGACTTTGAGCTTAGATTCGCCAGTGTATTTTGTGTTATTTGAAAAAAAAAGTCATAAATGTGGGGAGGGTGAGCGGGCAGCAACATGGTGAAAAGTACAGTACACCAATGTGTCAGATTTAAACTTTTTTTAAATGTTTCAATGCTGCTACTTTTTCCGTCTCGCTCTTAGACTAAGCATGGCAGTGAATACACACTCTTAATATAACTTACCGTTAACGCGATCATAGTACTTACTTAATCATTAATCAGCACAATTAGTACAAATACATATGTTTATAACTATATAATAACTATATTTAAAAATGTTATTTTAATAGCGACATATCCTGAAAAATTTAATGAGATCATTTCTGATTTTTCGAAAAATATAGATAAATTTTATTTATTTGTGTTTAATATGATTATAATGGGTTTTTTTACATTTTGCTTACCCAGTTAAAACATTATTGTTCTTGTGTTTTTTTATCCAGATTAATAATTATCGCATTCATTTTTATGCAACCTTCATTTTAAACTATTATTATATACTAGTGGTCGTCCAGTGGTCGAAATTCGACCGTAATTCCTTAAATTTCTAAGTTTGATCGTTATTGAAGTTCTTATACCTCTATAATCATTGCATATTTTATTTTTTAATATTGTTTTATTACCGCAGCTCCGAAAGTGTACAAATACGTCACTAACGTGTGTTGTTTGCCTTAATTCCCAGCAATACCTATGACATGTAAAATTAAAAAGTTGACAAAAAACACAATTACAGGTTGTATTGGTATTTATTTTTTGATACAATTCAATATCTGATTTATTTTTTTCTTGTAAAAACGAAATTTGGCATTCATAGAAGTATAAAATAATGGCATTACAATTATATAGGTTGATGTTTTTAGAGGCGTGGTTTTAAAGAAGAGATAAAACGCATATAATTTGATGTTATGGCTAAGAATTTAGTTTTATTATAAAGATAAGGGTTTGCCATTATGTTTTAAAAATGATTTCGGGTAAGTGGCCGCCGCGGCTGACTCGAACAAATTCCAGCCGAGAGGCCCAATTTTCAACCACTTTTTGCAGCAAGTTGGGCCGGGCCGTATGTCAGCAATAACGCGCCGAATATTCTCTTCCAAGGCGTTAATCGTGTCTGGCTTATCTGCGTAGACAAGCGACTTCACATAACCCCACAAAAAATAGTCCAGCGGTGTTAAATCGCACGATCTTGGAGGCCACGCCTCAGGCCCACGACGCGATTTTTACTTTATTTTAGAGTGATTTTTTTCTAAATTTGCACTATTTGCAAACGTTGTTCAGGAGTAAGTCTATTCATTATGAAATGGCAAACCGAACTGAGCAGAAATCAAGTAACAGCTGTCAAAAACACCAACTACGAAAAAAGTAGTGCCAGATTGAAAACCACGCCTCTAAAAAAACACCCTATATTTGACTATTGAAAGAAAACCATTTGAAATTACATAAAATTCACAGCTCGAAACTCAATCTGTCAGTACTATAAACGGTTTGTTTTATTTAATTTAATGTATTTTTAACATATATTATAGATACATTTTAACTTTCTGCACTCCTCCGTATAAACTTTAACCGTGCCAAATCTCACTCCTCCGTGCGCGCAATGTGCTTAAAAAAGGCTACAAAGTTTTCTCTTCACGCAGTAAGATTAAGTAGTAAGTATAGATTGTGTAGATTAATAAATGGTCAATTTCACTTCAAAATTATCTACTTTATGTAATCTTCTATAGCTACATCGTTTAGTATATAAATAATATAATTTGGCATCGCTTTTAACACGACTAGCTTCAAATCCGAAAATCTCATTCAACCGAAACCTCAACACTGGCCGCTTCTATTGAATTTAGGTTCTCGTCGCTCCCGGGCAAAGAGATTAAACGCGTCCGTTGCTACGACAAAACGTCATAGCTGCACTGCACGAATGTAGTCCGTTCGAATCTGCGACTTCCATTCATCAAAAACGTAAGCCGTTTTGTGACCGACTTAGACTCCTGATAATTTACATTCCCTTTATCTATGACGTCTCTTCTGGATTCAATTGATCGCAGAGCAGGGCGTTTTGTTACCGAGTCAAGGCTACTGACCCTTTCGATACCGAATAACGAAGGGCGCTTTGTTCATTTTCTGTCAGTGAAATAGTAGTAGCAATAGTAGCCATACTAAAACAGCGAGTCATCATTCGTCCTATACAAATGTTGCCACAGCCAATTTCGAAATCAAACCAGATGTGACGTCGTGCTCCGATTCTTCGCTTGTTAAGCGAAACGCGCCTTTTAGAATGTCGTTTTATGTTTGAAATAATTAGCCCTTAACCGTTTAAAAACTACAGACCTGTTAAAGGCACGGGTGAACGGACAGAAATGTCTACAGACAACAGATCTCCTTTTTAACTGACATCAAAAAAGAGGAGGTTCTCACATAAAAAAAAATGGAACGTCGGACCGGACGGTGGAAGTTATACTTCTTTGGCCATTCGCACACAGCAGACAGGATATATAAATGAAATATATGTGGGAAAAAGTACAAATCAAAATGAAAACACAACGACGCGACGCGACGCACTCCAACGAACCGGGACGAACCGGGAGACAAGTCTGCTGCCTTCTGCTGTCCTATACTCAGCGCTATGGGCACACGCTGGAGGGGGACTACGCGCGGCGCGTCATTCCAACTCTCTCTACCAAAGATACCTCAAGAGTCTCGGTGGGTCAGTGGTTAACGCACTCGTCTCCCACGCTAGAGTCCCTGATTAGATTCCCGGCTGGGATTTTTTTTCGCAAATTATACGAAAAAACGTATAAAAAGGCACTCTACGGATTTTACTCCTAGCGCGTGACGCGGTTTCTCGACCAACATCCCATCCCAATGAGTACAACGGGCGCAAACAAGTATAACTTCAAAAAAAATAAATTTCACCCATACACTCATTGCTCCGAATACATTCATTACTCCAGATTGAATTTTTTTTTTGCGAATGGCATAAAATTTCTCAAGATGATCCTGTTTTAGTTTCGTTAACTTAGCACATTTTATTATGAGCCTCCGCACAAAATAGCCTGGAGAAAGGGCTTTTCTGCGTTGCAACTGATTTATTATCAATATTATCCCAGTTGCCATCATAAACGACCTTTATTATTCATCTGATAACAGTACAAGGGTCTGTCCTGCCAGAGCTTGAAGGGCTCGTCTGGTAGAAACTCATTTTCTATTATTTATTCGTTAAGCGGTCTATACTACATATCCTTATTATTTTATATATACATATGTATGTTATTATTGTACAATACATAACAAAAACCTAAAAAAAAAAATGTCGAGTGTACTCGACAAGTTCAAAACAAGTTCAATTGAATTTTAAATTGGTCACAGTCGAAATAGTTCCCAATTAATTTATACCTAAACATGTGGGTAACATATTTTACTCGTATGTGTAGTAACCAAGTGCGTTTACATAATTATAAAACGTAGAATGTATCTAAATGGTAGTTTTTTTTAATTATCACATTTGAGAACACAATTTATTTTCCTACAATAATTTAACGGTTTATTATTATGCTATATTTACTGCATCACGCTTTAGTTATAACTACTCTTCAATAAATTCTTTTGATCCGCTGGATCAACTACAAAAGAGAACGGGCACAATAGAGACCGCATTCCTCTGATGATTGATCAAAAGGTCTGGCGTTAAATATAAAAATATTGCATTCCACACCCTGTTATATAATCATATCATAATATGAACTTAAATATATTATATTTTGTTCTTCAGGTATGAACGTAATACTAATAAAAACAAACACTAGGCAGTCACCGAGGATTACCGACAGAAGTGAAAAATTAACATTTCATAATTTGTAAATTAAAATCCTTAACATTAGTCCGATTTTTACATCTACCGGCACTCCGAGCAACAATTATATACATTTAAATCTGAAGTTTCGATAGTATATGGTAATAAACCCTAAATTTGAAATTAAAGTAATTTGCATCTTTTTTATACTTAACTTTTTTATATTATTATTGAGCCAAGCTGACTTTCCGACTATAAACTAAATCCTACCGCCCCCTTAGTGTTTTAATACTTAAAAGCTTTAGATGTAAATAAAGGTGCAGGTAGTGATTCCGTTCGACCTATCTTTGTCAGCAAATGTGCATCCGAATTAGCCGCGCCGCTGACGATCACCTTCAATCGGTCCTTATAGGCGAAGGTGTCTTTCGATCCAAATGGAAGGAAGCATATATCGTACCGATACATAAAAGCGGCCCTAACGATCTCATAGAGAATTATAGGCCAATCTCTCTTTTAAATGTTTTTAGTAAGTTGTTTGAAAAAATTGTATACGACCAACTGTAACCTTCCATAGTCAGGTCGCTTTCGACACAGCAACACGGATTCAGGAGAAAACGTTCGGTCATTACCAGTTTATCGGAGTATACTGATTATATAACAAACAATATGGACAATCGCCATCAGGTAGACGTGATATACACTGATTTTTCTAAAGCCTTCGATCGGGTTAACCATTCAATTTTAATAAATAAATTATACTTATTAGGCATACATGGTGATTTATTAAGGTGGCTTACATCTTACATTAGCAAGCGCCGTCAGGCAGTCAGCAGTCGTGAGTGGTTTCAAGACCAACTTTATGAATATTCCGACAGGGGTAACACAAGGGTCGCATTTGGGTCCGCTGCTTTTTAACGTTTTCATTAATGCAATTTATATGTGTTTCCATAACTCAGAACATATATCATACGCAGATGACCTGAAGATATATAAAACTGTTAAGACGTATTTCGACTGCTTACTGTTACAAGCTGATCTCCGCCGCTTGTCAGCATACTGCGTCAATAATAAGTTAAGTCTAAACCCAGCAAAATGTAAGAAAATTTCATTCACGCAGAATAATAAAAAATATTGCTTTTCTTATGAAATTAATAATATTTTGATTGAGGACGTTGATAGCATGCGCGACTTAGGCGTGACCCTTAACAGTAAATTAAATTATAATAAACATATTGCAAATATAGTTAAAAAGCATTTAAAATACTTGGTTTCGTTATAAGAGCATGTAAACCACTTCACAGTACAGATTCTATTATAACACTTTATAACGCTTTTGTTAGAGTATGGTTCACAAATATGGTCACCGCAATATAGAATTCATATTAGTCGCATCGAAAGTGTCCAAAAACTATTGTTAAAACATCTAAATTTCCGAACATTAGTATTATTATTATATTATTAATTATTAATATTAAGCATTCGTAAAGCATATTTATTAAATTTTTTAAATTATTTATTATATCGTTAATAATATGTAGGTTTATATACACACACAGACACACGCTCAAACACAAACACAAACATCTCCGTGCCACAAATTGAGGCACCACACACTGTAGACATACTTCAAATTACACACCACACACTTTACGCACAGTACACATTGTTTAATCATTTGATTTATTAGTTTTAAGTTTTTAACCATATTTATATTTGGTACATTTTTCTGGCCATATAAAAATAGTATAAGAGTGTTATTTTATTGAATCGCTGTTTGTACCTTATAAATAAATAAATAAATAGTATAAGCCAAAATTGTTCGCTGGCCCCCCGACTACATTCCGGTGACTAACGCGGTAATGCGAACCCATGCGAACGCATAATGCATAACGCGGTAATGCCAACGCATTTTCTTCATAATTTTTTTTCTTTTCACGAATTCGCACTGAATAAAAAAAAAATCACTTCAAAAATAGTGTGTTTGGTTATAAATCTTTTGTAAGGAAGTTGATTCCATTTGTAATAAATTTCAAAATGTTGATCTACAATCGCAGTGTTTCCGAACGCCTATTTATAAAGAAATGTATATACAATCACTATTTTAGGGGTTGATCTATATCAACAACTAAACCGGTCTCTCGAACAAAATATATATCTTTTTGAAATAATGAGTTTCATATTAAAATAATACCTATATATTTGAAAATGCCTATTTAGGGCGAAACCGGTCGTTGAATCTGAAGAGGTAAAACTAATAAAATGCATCGTTAAAAATTCTCGGTGTTTCTATTGCCCGTGATATAAGTATTTCGTAATACTAATTAAATATTTATAATTACGAGTGGTCGTCCAGTGGTCGAAATTCAACCGTTATTAAGTTGTTATACCTCTATAATGAGGTGAGTATACCACTATAATGATTGCATATATTTTTTTAAATTTTGTTCTATTTGTTTTGTTGTTAGCCTTAATTCCCTGCAATACTTATGAAAATTTAAATTGAATGTTAGTAACCAACGATCTATTAAAACATATAGATACGGCATGTTATGCAAATCGTTCTTGTAAAAATCTGACACCGGTAGATTCCCCTTTCCGTTCCGCGCGCCGCAACACTCCGCCGCATAGAGACTTATCGCGATGACATATGCAAGCAAGCGAAACGTATGATACGCGAGGAGTGCACTCGACGCAAAGTGGCGTACTTGGGCGTGGTGCGTTTTTCACCCTCAGTTGCCGTATCTATATGTTTTAAAAGATCGTTGTTAGTAACAATTGCAGCTTGTATTTGTATTTATTTTTTGATGCAATTCATTGACAGTTGTAATTTTTTCACGTAAAAATGAGACTTGACATTCATAGAAGTATAAGATGGCAATAAAATATATTTTTGCTTGACATTATTAGTACATTGACATTGCCAGACTGTTGAAAAAAGAACATTTCAAATCACACAAAATTCACAGACCGTATCTCATTCTGTCAATGAGCTGTCCGTTGTATGAACGTTTTATTTATTAAATTTAATTTATTTGTAACACATATTATTATAGATACATTTCAACTTTCTGCACGCCTTCTCCTTATAAGCTTTAACAATGCCAAATCTCACACTCCTCCGTGCGCGCAAAATGCTTAAAAAGGGGTACAAAGTTTTCCCTTCAAGTATTAAGATATAGATACTTTTATGTGGAATTAGTTATAATAATATTTCATTATTATTCGTTCTACCTAATTTCATACCAGAGTTGATAGGTAGGTATGTAGTTTCATATATTTCATTGAGGTGTACATTTATCACCATTTAACTAATCTACCTCCATTAACAGTAATTACCCCTGTTTTATTCATAGCGCGTCAGAGGAGTAGGAACACACCCAGTTGCCAAGTGCAACTACTGCGCTATTATATTGTAGGAAAAGTGGTTCCGCAATAGCTCCAGAAGCGCGTATACTAAAATGCAGTGATATTGGCACATTACCGATTAAGATAGCGTATGAGTCATCCATGTTAATTGTGTAGTATTTTTGCTATTTTTTAATAACTAGAGGGCAGTGGGGACGGAAACTTTAAAAAAGCCGTAATTTTTTATGAACTGTAAACTTTTAACCTTTACACTTTTGTTGAAAGTTATGAAGATTTTTTTTTCTTATCGTTTTTTTTTACCGTTTTCGGAAAATTCCAACAATGGTTCTTTGGATTTTTAAACTCTCTTCCATATAAGTAAATTCTTAAAGTTTGTTTATATTTATTTATATTGTTTGATTTTCTTAAAATAAGCTTTAATCTGACCATTTTATATATACGCCAAGGAATGGCTCCAGACGAAAGAACTCCCAGCGCAGACACGAAGTTTTGTATGCGAATTCGAGCACTAAATAAAAGTTGTAATAATTATTTTTCAAACCAAATTAATTTTATAACTAAATGTTTTTATGGGATAGTGGTGTCCTGCCGAATAGTTTATTTTCGAATCGTTGTTAATTGATTTCCAATCGCTTACATACACACTGACTTTTTCTTTATTTAAAGAAGATTAATATTTTCAAAATCAAATCATAAATTTGTATGACCCGTCAAACACAACAAATTCTGACTATAAGGGTTCCTGTTTTTGACATCTTTGGCCCGCAACCTTTAAAATGGCTACATGTGATTTTATTTTAGCTTCTATACATACATTCATCTATGAGAAGCTACTATCCCCGTCCTTTAGCTTTCTGTTTGACCGTCAGGCTGCCTGTGAGTCCGTTGCATCTTTCAACTCGAAAATTACAAATGCAAAAGAGTTAAATTTTCTCACGTGCTATTTGTTCAAGTTTTTGAAAAAGAATTATTTATTTGAAGTTTGCATTTCTCTGCTCCAATATGCCGCTAGCATAGGTTTCACCTCAAAAGTTTAAAAGTTTTAAAAGCTCAAACAAGAAAAAGTTTTAATGTTTGAGAAGGCGGTTGAGCGCATAGCGCGAGATCGGGCAATTTTTTCGAAATTATTGTTTTTTTTTGTGAGACCGGTTTAGTTGTCGACATAGATCAACCCCCCCCCCCCCCTAAAAGGACATCAAGATTATAAATAAAAGATTTAAATAACATACATCTATTTCAATTAACCGAATTGGTAGGTAATATTGGCATCGGGTGAGTGAGCAACCTTAATAGTTGGTGCATACTATTTTTTATGGCTTCTGAAGGTATGCCCGATTTATTCGAATACCTGCTCCTTGTTTTGCCACTAAGAGGATGTCAAAAGTCTGTCAGATTAACGCGTGGACGTGGCCCCCCGAAGAAATGTCCCGAATTTCCCTCGACACGTCCACTTTAGGGAGGAACTCGGGAGGAAAACACCGCGAGAGCGGGAGCGAGGCCGACGTAGACGACGTAGGCACGGGGCGGGCGGGTTACACCACCAGAAAAGGTCGGATTACACTATGGGTACTCACAAAATGCACTCCGCTACACGATTGTCTCTCTTTATCATGCACCGCCAAATAGGACATATTATCTTCTAGAACCGTGCCACAAGAATGAACATAGATTTAAAAAAGGAGGATAAGAACATTCGGGACAATTTGTAAGATTATGCGATTATTATCCAGACACGCATCCCATAAACGAAAATAAGGTGGATATCACACTATCTAACATATTCACTTTCCACTTTCCACTCTCCTTCAACACACTATTTTTACACTTCATTCACACGCTACATCGTTACATCGTTACGTTGCTAAGGTCAAACGTTACGGAAGCTAGCAAAAAATCAAAAACCAAGTTTCCCGTTCAAATTGTTTTCATGTCGAATTGGTTTAAGCGGTTTCAATTATTATTTTTTCTAATCGTACAGCAATTCTTGGAGTTGATTCTATTGCATTACTTCTAGGGTAAGGTAGCTAAATATTTTTAAATAAACCACAAAATTAGGAGATAATACAATGAACTTGTTAGTAAGCAATAAATAAACCAATCCACCAAAACAAAATTGTATCAGCAATCCGCAAACTATACTTTTTGATGACCCTCATCTTATCACAGAATCTACCTGTAGGTATGATATTGGCAGTATTTTTTTTTTAATACAGAGTTTAAACAAAATAATCATATTTTCTATACGTATACACAAACAATAAATAATTAAGCTGCAAGAAAAGTAAGGAAAGAAGGAGAAACAAGTATAAGATAATAGTTTGATTTATGTAGTAATGTATAATTTAGTAGTAATGTTGTAACAAAAGTTACAAATATAAAAAGTACTTAATAAATTTTAAAAATTGTATGGCGCCTAAAACTTTGAAAAATAAATAAAGTAAAAAAATAAAAGATAATCGAAAATAATATAAAATGCTCAAATTAAAATAACGGGTGAGTAATAACTACGCTCTTAGCGCCTGCTTTAGGAAACTACCGAAGAAATAAAAGAGTTTTTGACAGATTTATGAAACCTGTTTCCTTGTATTTAAAAAAACTTCTTCACAAAACAAATATATAGGCAGTTAGTTACCAATTAAAACAAACAAAAAAAAAACTCCTTAAACCGTTCAACATGTTATAGGCAAATGCCAAAAATAAAAAATAAAGATAAACAAATCAAACAATAAAACAATTTAGAATAATTGACGGCATTATAAGCTAAGGTTAAAGAAACAATTTTGAATAACAATTTAGAAAAATATATAAAACTTCTCCAGGTAGATAAGCGACGCTGGATCTGTCGGTTTGTGAAAAATAAAAAATTGAAGTTAAATCGTTACATCACCTTAACTTTTGCGGTGATCCCCAAAAATATGACACGTGGTGTGGAATTCACGAGTAGGAGAAAATCAACAAAACGTATGTGAAGAAAACTCGTGGCCCTCTTTTCTCTGCCGGTTAACCTCAAATATTTTGTCCCAAGGCACCCGCAAAAAGCCTACCTCCAAGAAAGTTACTTACCACCCAGGTTAGTGGCTTAAAACGAAAAAAGGAAATCCAAAATGGAGAAACAGTGTGGCTATACGCCTTAATAGATCAGCTTGATTGTCGCAAACTGCGAACGAGATTGATAAGATATTGGTTTTGGTTTAGCTGCGTTTAGCGTTAATAAATTATCATCTAACCTATTAGTCACTCGTGTCAGACCTTTCTCAACATTATTAAATCATCTATCCCACATATTTACCTTACTTTTGATACACCTATAAATAGAATAGCAGTAATACTAGGCAGCAACACCGTCTGTCACGATTGTCCTAAAATGTAACATAAACTATTATTGAGTAATCGATTTCGCCATTGAGCTAGTCTGATTTACTGTAAAACTAATGTAATTTTAATATAAGAGAATTTTACACAGAGTCAGCTCTGGGGCGATACCTGATCAAATTAGACCCAAAGATCGGCGGTTGAAATTTCAGAGGTCCATCCTGGTTCTTCCCGACTGAGTTTTTTTTATATTTATCGTCATATTCAACGGTGCTTTTCAACGGTTTAGTTATAACTCTTGTTGTATGTATCTTGTTTTTGTTATATAGTTCTATGTACTTTTATCTATGTTACTCATCTCTGCCATTCATAACACAACTGCAAGGTCGTTTCTTGAAATAAATATACTGAATACTCAATGAATAATCTCGCACCTTAAAAACCAATGGCCTTTCGTGCTGCTAGTGTCCGTTATAAAAAACAGACCGTGTACAGAAGTGAAACTAATTTCGAAAAAAAATAAGCTCGTATAGGATCACTCTATTTATTTATTGAAATAGGACATTTGAACCTTCATTTACATATAATGCAAAGCTTTACCAAACGAGGAAATGCCCGTACTAAAGTAGACTGCTCTATTGTAGCGCATAAACATACGCGCCGAGCACCATACAATAACGCTTGGTCAAAAATAAATATTTTTTAGATTATTCTTTTATATTTTATTTAGTTAAACATTCATATTAAACTAGGTAAAATAAAATTACTTCTAAAGAAAACATATTTATTTATTTATTGTAATATATTTCATTTGACAAAAAATCGAAATGTAGTAGAATAAATCATTACAAATGTATATCCTATTAAAAATGCACAGGGAGCGATGCAGGGGCAGGGGGAGGATTTGCATGTAAAGGTTCCTTATTATTGTAGTACAGGTTTGCATTGATTTTATCACTTTACTAGGCTGGTGTCTGTCCTAAAGTAATGTCAAATTAAGAGGTTCAATAAGAGCAGATTTTTATGTATAACTTACTAATTTTAGAAATCACAAATAATCGTCAAAAAAAAATTCTAAGAAGTTTATTTATTGTATAATATACTAATAAATTACAAGAATATGAAATAGTTTAGAAACCAATTCCTAAATGTAACTCAGGTTACGCACAGAATACTGTGCGTAACCTGAGTTACAACTCATTTGAACTTGAAGATTTCCACCAAATTTCCAGTTTGGATACCTGAAGGAAAGTGTTTTATGCTGTCTTCCTATATAAATTACTCAATAATCTAATAGACATTCGAGAGCTTTTACAGAGTATTCACTTTAGAGTACCACAACGAATTATCAGATCAACAGATCTTTTCTTATTAAATAAAACGAACACAAACTATGCTCAAAGCGCAACACTTCACGGAATATGTCATGAATATGATAGTAATCGTTCGGAATTAGACATTTTTAATTGTACTTTCAATTTATTCAAAAATAAGGTAAGTAAAATATACACGTCTAATACAGGAAATTAGAGGTAAAGGTCCTAAATATTTATGTTAATCATAATAACTCTTTAGACCCATATTCTAAATAAATACATTTATTATAAGTGTAAATATGCAAAACCGAAACTATTTTATTATAATTTATGTACGTTTCTCATAATTTTCTTTTTTTATGTAATCACTTTTAAGTGAACCGACTTTTAAGTGGATTAATGTAATTGGCCAAATTTCTAACTATGTATTTACTGTTTTATAAACTAAGTTACGCTGTATATTTACTTAGAATATATTAAATAATTATATTAATAAATAATACGTACATCTCATCATAATGGAAACTTATGAAATTTAAAAATGAATGTCTCGATATTGTTATCTAGTTTATTCGGTTCTAATATAAAAATGTTTTCCTCAAACATTCAAATCCTAATCTCTTATCGCAAATCGATCCGTTCCTTGAGCAAGTTCCCGCGCGATAAGCCGCGATAAGAGACACTCGCCGCGGCGCGGCGAGCCGATTAGCGCGACGTGCATTTCGGGCGCTTCGCCGGCGATGGGCGGGGCGCGGCTGCGCGGCGCGCTCGGCGTTCGGCGCCGCCCCCAGCCCTGGCCCCGGCGGCCGGCGCGGCGCGCCGTTGCGCCATACGCGGCCGTGCCGTGCGGTAGGTGCGCGCTCCCCGCGCGTATGTCCGCCGTGCTTCGATCTACCGCGCCGCGCTACCATTCATCATCAGTCGAAAGCCGCCCCCCGCCCCGCACCGCGGATTCACCCCCACCCTTAACAGTTTCATCTCGACGGAGCGTTCATTCAAATTGTTATCACGGCCCGGAGCGCCACCGGCCACCACTCTCCATCGACATCTCGCACGTCGCGGACGTCCGCTGAGTGACAAGTGATTTATTTAATCAACCCCTTCAATAGTTGTGATAAATTAGTGACGGACAAACGATTTTTCTGAATTGAAAGCGAGTGCCTTTTGTCGATTTGGAATTACCTCTTATCGAAGGGATGTCGTCCAATCCGCCGAAAGCGCAGAAGTCCCGTCGGAAGATTTCTCTTCCGTGGTTCCGCCAGGGGTCCGTGACTACGCCGCGCGCGGCCCTCTCGCGCCAGCATACTATCGACACTCCTGGAGCCTTCAACGCCAGGCTGTTGCGTCGGCAAGACCTTACTTTTCAGGTAGGATTTTCCTTTTTCATAATTACATTATTTGGTACATTTTCAATAATTAATTTTTAAAAAAAACGTTACTCTTACGTACTTGCACGGCGATTAATCTATTAAAACATGTCTTCATTCTATTTGGGTAAATATTATCCCTACTTCATCGACATTATCTTCGTCATTGGTTTCTAGTTTAAAAAAAGAAAGAGCAAGTGGTATTGAAATATCAGAAAATTGAATTAAATAATTTGCTAATATATATATATTTACTAGTTGCTGCCAACTAGTTTTATTACGTTTTAAAGTTTCGTATCAAATTTATAAATACAATACAATTATTTATCAATATGCAAAACTACTTTTCAAGTAGTAAAATTTATATGACCAGAAAAAGGTACAAGTTACATTTTATTGATATTATTTTTAGCATAAATGTCGGAAATTATCTTTATATTCTCGAGGTGTAAAATGAATGGCCCAGAATTAATTAATATTTAAGCGTGTTAATCTTTTTTTATATCAATAATAGGTTCATTTGTTTAATGTTAATAAATAGTATTATTTCGTAAAATTCAGCTCAACTACTGTTAATTTATGATTAAATATCGAAATTTTACATTCCTCCTTTCATTTACCCTCCGAGCATTTTTTTCGCAAATTGTTTAAGTGCAATGTTACCACAAACATAATAAAATATATTTATTTTATTATGTTAAAGTATTGTTGTGCATTTCGTGGCTTAGGTAAGCCGACAGTAACTTATTACGTTCATTAGAAAAATATTAATAGCTTTTTCTCGTGTTTGATATATGGGTACCTAATATATAATAAAGATTTAATCTTAAATTTAGTAAAAAAAAACTGTAACAATTATTTTACCAACTGTTGAATATACCTTTATATATCGCTATATATGCGACTATGCACTATGTAGTTATACAGCTACTGTTTTCGATTTCCATAATAATGTAAACCGGCATCCAACACCGTTTTGCATGCACATATTTATGTACTAGATTTGACCATACTAGTATTCGACTTGTTTAGAGTTAAGCATTACAGTGCCAAACACAGATTAAGGGTTAGCAGTTATTATTTGTACAATATTTTAATATTTATTTAACATCTAATCAATACAGCGAACTAGTAACATATAAATGTTAAATACAGGAAATTAATAATAAGGCCAATTAAAGCTCACATCTGTGCATTTGGTAATATTTATAAACTGAGTGTAACCATATTTTAGAAATTGTATGTGTGATGTGTATGATAGAAAAGTGTGAGCGAGGGTGTTCGTAGTTGTGTGCGTAAGTGCGTACATCGTTCTAGTCGTGTATTAATAAATCAATATATACTAATTATTTATAAAAGTGATCCAGGTAGCAGTCCCAACCCAATAAAAATGCTATTTAGGACACTGTCTATGATTAAGACCAATGAACATTAGAAAAAAATGTTTCTTTACTGCACTTATTTTGAGTCAGTAATATACAGAATGTCCGAAGACTTAACCCCGGGTGTTGGGTAACCTATTCATAGTAAGAAATTATATAATAGAATGCGAAACAAAAAACATCCCCACGTTTATTATATTTTTTAACAGATGGTGTCTAATCGGTCAGCGCGCGAAATTAAATTCGGCGACGATCGATAATAACCATTAAGGCGTACGATGAAAGCTGAGCGCACACAACGAAGACTTATTACACGATCCTTTTACTATTTTCACATAAAGTTTACACACATATATCTTTTCTCGGTAACCATGATTAATTTTTAAATAGTTTTTTTAATATATAACTACTAAGTTACTTCGTTTTACTGGGCCAACAAGCGATCATAGATATATTATATTTATTTATCACCCTTCGTTCTATCCGCGAGCTGTTTGGAGTGGAAACCACTAAGAACGAGTTAAAGATGGGGAACGGAGCCGAACCTGGGTGCTGTAGGCATGCGCCGTCTGGCGCCAGAGGCGTCTGGTGCCGCAGGAACGAGTAAGGAGATGTTTGGTTATGACGAGTCATCTGGCGGACGACATTTCTATAAGAGCATGTTCATATTTGATTTTGAAACCGAAATCCAGTTTCGATGGGTGACGTCTTTGAGAAATGTTTGGCGAACCGAAACTGTCCAACTTACACATTTAAACTAACCGCATTCAAGGTAACCTCGGACAGAAGTCTTTTGTTTTCTATAATAATACCATCTTTTTACGCTTTTGACGAATCCTACCATGTTCTAAAACATATATTTTTTTACATTGCCTGTTACGTCCATAATTATATAAATTGTGTGATACATTTGATGTAGATATAATAATAAATGACCACAGAAACCCACGAAGGTAATGCGATATTTGTTTGCCATTTTCATTATCTTTTTACACGATTTAGAGCATCAGGTTAAATTTTCATTCCCAAATTTAAGGTGTAATGGCGTTAGTGACTCGCGCCTTTGCACTGGAAAAAGTATAATTTTTTTTTCCGGGGCAGTGGTTTCCGGTAAAATAATTTTATATTAGCTTAAATTTATTAAATTTCCCACCAGTTATTAGTTACGCATCGCTCGATGGAAGTCTAGACGGTAAATGGAGCTTTTGCACGAAAACGAAGACAGCGGTTATAGCCTTCGCGACGCCGTCTACTGTAATTAATACATTCCAGTAATAAAGGAATTATTTCACTGTAATTCTAACATGGTTTTTTCTATTTAGTCCAAAAAATAACTAATTTTAACTCTTAGTTACTTTATTCAACCATTTTGAAATATTGTTATTAGCCATTTTTGATTAAATAAAAGAAAACCCTGGTCTGAATTAAATCATGCTAGAGTCCCAGTTTTATTGGCCTAAATGGGGAGTTTTGAGATCGAGTAAAAAAAAACATTTAAACCATATGAATTAGATGGAGACCATTTCTTTAAGACGGTTCTTAATATGTGGACGGTTCACTTAAAACTCCACATACCAATATTAGAGTAGTTTAACCTGTTTTTATGGTAGTTTTACCCTCTAATAGTTTTATTTTTAATATTAAGCAAAAAACAAAACTACTCTTGAATGTAGTAAACACTTTTAGGCCTTTTTTTACCAGTAGGTATTTATATCTTTTCTTATTCTCACTAAGAACACCATAAAATATTTGTTTTTTTTAATGGCAATCTATGCGGTGAATATTTTTTGCTTTAAGCATTTGATGAGATTTTTTCTTGTTATATTTATGTACAAAACAGCGGAGTTTGCATTTTTCTAAGTGAGATAAAAACACTTTTATTGATTTCAAAAATACTTAAAATATATTAAAAAAAAAACGAATGTAAAGAAAAGACAAATAGATATAAACTTCGCGTAACTTCAAACTCGTTTTGTAAGAATCGGGGCGGGGCGGAAATTAAAGTCACCACTGAAAATCAAAACTGCTGTTACTTGTCTGAAAAGTCGTTTTTTTTTTTTTATTTTAAAGTAAGCAAAGTCATCTTAGTTTCGTTCTACGGCCGTTTGTACGGTTTATTGTGTGAGATTTTCTCGTGTAATTTCTCGCTGTCGACTCTCGGACTAACCGAGCGATTCTGAATCACGTCTCCATTATATCAAAATTTGTGTTGGCCTCGTTTGGCTAGGTCTGCCGGCGAACTGACTTGTTGTGCGATTGCCTTTTATCTTTCATACATTTATTTGTATCTTTTGCTTGCACGCCTTATTTGCGCGATAATTTGCTTGCATTATGCGAATCCATTTTTCCAGCATTCAATATTTTTTCCAATTTTACGCTCTTTTAATCCTTACTATAACTGTAACGCTCTGTTATATTTCATATGCTGTTCCGACGACACATGTTGAATATGTAAAATAAACATTAAACAATTTTCACCGATTTTTAAGCAGAGCTCATGCGATACTGTTTTCGGAATAGTCAACAGGAAAAAAATATGTGTAATTTTTGGACCAATCTTTCTTTGTTTAGGAACAGTGTTTTGTGTTCCTAAACAGTGGCTTATTTTTCTGTACAAATTTTAGTTAGGAAATATTTGAATTGTTAAAAATGTATTTGAGAGCCATTTAAATTATTAAAAGATTTGTCTCTAAATTATAAAACTAAGACTAAAACTTTGTCTAACTGCTGTAGGTGTAACTAAATAAATGTAATATTAACTATACAATTATGCAGCCCATTACACGCTTTTAAATGTAGAGCTTTGTCCAACTGCTGTAACCAAATAAATATATTATTAACTGTATAATTTAAGCACAAGTTAATAGCAGCCCATAAAAAAAGGAAACATTTTTTTTTTAATAACCTGATATATGCTTAACTGTATTAACTAAGATATGATTTTGTTAATAATATTCGTTGCACAATTTAATTGAAATTCAAACCAGGTATGAGGTCTGCGTATAAATATTTAACAGCAATCTTTCAGTAATTTAAATGGCTAATAAATACAATTAAAATGATTTTAATAAAATATGATATAAAAACCATACCAATTTACAAACTCATTTTTTTTAATATACTGTAGCTCTAAAAGTTGAAAGATACCGTTCTAGTGTATACTGCAATAACACGCCGAAGGTTCCATCCTGAATCTTTCCAAAATTTTTTGTCCCAATTTTGTTGAAAGGATGATTAAGATAGAAGTCAGGGGATCCGCGCGTGGGATCTTATTATTTCAAAGAGCAAGTCAGTCAGTCGTTTCAATTTATTTTAATTTATTTTTATCGTTATTATGTTTTTTAAATTATTTATTATTAGTATATATTGAATATTATTATTCTTACAGCTAATATGTTTGAAGACTGAGAAGGCTTAAGATAAAAACATGAAAGATATTCATGTTTTCCTTAAGAGATTACTTCGTTTGAATACAATTTTCGCAATTTGACATATTTTCTTTATATTCTTTAATATTTAAGCCGTGTATTTGGTTTTTATTTTCCTTTTGATTTTATTTCTGCTTTGATTCATTTGTATAATCTGCTAACTAATCCTTTGTGTTGCGTAATCTCATAAAGTCCCCGATATCTACAACATTGAAAATAAATAGAAAATATTTTAATGTGCGCCTCTGCGAGTGGTTTAGTGCCGGAGTCATGTTTTAAAACTGAACTATTTTTAATTCATTGGTTGCCCTAATATTTGGTTTTAATATTTGGGGTTATTAAACGCTTTCGAAAATTTTAAAAAAAATCATAACCATCCCAAGACTTTCCGAACTTTGTTCTTTCGAATGTACAGACTTTAAATGAACTTTGTTCATAATCTAGTAGGTATATTTTAACAACTGTTTTTTTTAAATAAAAAAATAATATAATGTTTATTGATGCTTCATGCCTATTTATTATTTTTTTAATTATCATTAATTTAAAAAGGCTATGAAATTTATAAATAGACGAAACGCTTATGTTGATTTTTTTAAAGATTTATGGTATGTATTAGCTATACTTTTTTGTTTACCTAATTAAAATCTAAATTTATTTTATTCATAGTTTTGTATATCTCTAACAGTGTAATAAGTAGTTAGGCCTCTTGCCAAGGCATATAATTTCGTTGTTACGTTTAGATTACTCTTTTTAATTCTGTGCTATCGTGTTCACAGTTACGAGTAAATACAAATAAATACAGACGTCATTACAAAAAGTATCAAAATAGATTCAGGTTACATCAAAACTTTTTTCTGATAACAATTCTTTTCTTACCTATGTGCACAGCACGCGAGCAACTGAAACTTCCTATGCTATGTTCGGTGCTATTAACTCCCCGTCTTCCGCGTCCTTTGCAACACTATTGTACTTTTATCATCCATTTAGAATTCGCCAGCTAGACCTATACTGTTGATAATGTTATGTATCTTTTTGGGTGCGATGATTTTTATCTGTTCAGGGTTAAAACGATCATAACCTACAAACTGACATCTTTTGTGAAATAGAGGGCCCTTTTCACGGATCTCTTAGATCTTTCGTTAGATTTCTTTGCAGAACCTGCATATGTCATTGCTGATATGTTGTTGCTTAACTTGCAGTGTTAACGTTCTGATTGAAGAATTTCATTATGAGTCCTTTGGCTGCTTTTATCCGGGTAATTATCGCCAATATTTTAGGCTTTGGCTTTGGAAACCAATCATTTCCTTCTAAATAAGGCATGATCGATAACCTTAACACTCCGCTTGGCCAATTGAAAATAAAGTAGACTGGAAGCGATGAAAGAACGCAACCGTAAATCGACATCGAGCTCCAAGCCGTTACTGACTACAAATACGAGAATGTCGTTGCACTGGTCACTAACCTGTGCTCACGAATATCTGTTTACCCGAATAAGGACAACATAATCTAACCAGACCCCAAAGCATCATTTTCTCATTCTCGAATTGTGACTGGTAGAAAATGCAATAAAACCAACAGCACATAGGAATGTTGTAATAGCCCAGAGATAGTGAATGCTGATTGCAATGTCATTGGCGTAATCTTGCGCATCAAATGAGTAGGGTGTAGACCACGATAGACCTCTGTCCTATTTCTATACTGTCAGCAATCAATAAAATAATTGAAAAATTTATTTGCTTTAAAATACAATATTACCTTGAAATCTACAACATAATACGACACGAGCAATTTCGGGTTCTAAAGAGGGAAATCAACTACCGATCTATTATTGAAATTTTCAGACCATATATTAAATGCACTTAATAATAAACAACATTGTCTAGTAGTTTTTATTGATTTTGCGAAAGTATTTGATACACTCAATTTTAAAAACATAATTAGCTCGCTGGACTCAGTTGGTATCAGAGGACCCTTCCAAGATCTACTTAAAAAATATCTAGAAAACCGTACATCTCGAGTGATAGTAAACAAAACTCTGAGCGAATGAACCTCAAAAAACGGGCGTTTCTCAAGGTAGTGTAATCGGTCCTCAAGAATACATCATATATGTTAATTCTTTGCCACTTTTAGCGAAAAATTCAAAAATACTCGAGTTTGCTGATGACACTGCGTTAATCGTGATGCATTATGAGATTAATGTAGCGTGTACATTATTACAAGAGGATGTTGACAACTTGCTCAAATGGTCACATGATCACGGACTGAACTTAAACGTTTCAAAAACCAAATTGATGCACATAAGGTCTTCCCAAAATAAATCTTTATTAAATGACGTTAGTACAAAGGGCCATACTCATAAGTGTCTACACGATATTAAACGCCAATGTGATTGTCCCGAAGTTGAGCAGCATAAATATCTTGGTTTGATCGTTGATTGTCGTTTTAATTGGAAATATCAAATCCTGGAATTATGTAAAAAACTAAGATGTCTACTGGCCAAAATCACTTTGGTAAAAAACAGTCTCCCCTCATCAATTTTAAAGGACCTTTATCGGTCTTTAGCAGAACCCATAATTATGTATGGACTGCACATTTGGGGAACTCATTTTATACATACATCCAGGACATTGAAAACCTACCAATACGTTTTATAAAACTGTCGTTAAACTGGGAAACAAAAAATCGCATCCGGGAAAACTATAAAAATATCTTTAGACACTCTAACCTGCTGTCTGTTTTCTCATTGTGGAAATACAAAATTGCCCTTTATTACCATGCTGATAGTGCTCTTAAAATCCCGGTAAAACACGAGCATAAAACAAGACAAGTAAGCAAAAAAATGCTTTCTGTCCCTAAATTTAAGAACTTATATGGCAAGCGGCAATCATGCGTGGCAGTCCCCACTTTATACAATAAATTGCCTGGCGATATTAAAGAGACTGCTATGTTAGCACTATTTAAAAATAAATTTAAAAAATACCTCTTAGAAACACATGTAAAATAATTATTATGATATAATATGTACCACTAAAATAAAAATTTGAAAATAACATCTGTGTTATGTGTTATGTTATGTATGTTATTGGATGGGGGGGTTTGCCCCCCGTGTACCGCGTTCTTTCCAGAACTATTGTACATTAAATCCACTTATAGTTCGCCCTCTAGTCCCGTACTGTAGATAAAGTTAAATATCTTTTTGGGTGCGATGATTCTAATCTCTTCTGGTTTGAGGAGATGGTTGCCTAGAAGCTGGTATCATTTGTATATAAGGGGCCCACATTTCCCAAGTAGGTGCAAAAAGGGGTTTCTGGGCTCTCTTAGCAAAGTCTGCACCTGTCGTCGGCCGATAGGTTTATTTTGTGCAGATGTGCAGCTTGCAGTAGCCTGTTAAGGCTCTGGTTAAGATCCTTAGTTGGTTTCGGATTAACTTTAATAGCTCCGAGAGTCTTTTTTGCGAGAATCCTACTATGAGTTCTTTGGCTTGCTTTTGTCCGTGCAGTTCTTGCCAGTATTTTTGACTTTACTTCCAAGCCCAAATTTTTAGCAGCCTACTGGTGGTGCTTTTAGCTATGCCGCAGGCCGGTTCTGGGCCTATCATAGTCATGCTAGCCCCTTTCTTGGCCAGTTCGTCTGCTTTCTCGTTGCCATCAATGCCTGAGTGGCCTGGTACCCACATAAGTGTGACCCTGTTGTGTGTAGCAAAGGTATTGAGTATTTGTACACAGTTTAGCACTAGCTTTAACTTGATGGCATTAGAGTTGATGGCCTTCAGAGCTGCTTGGCTGTCTGAAAGTATGTAAATGTTTTTATTCTTGTAGGATCGTTCGATGCTTTCATGCGCAGTTTCAATGATGGCATATAGCTCCGCCTGGAATATGGTGGAGTGCAATCCCAGGTTGATCGATTTCTCGAGTCTGGGTATCGCCCCATATATGCCTGATCCTATATTGTTTCCGATCTTGGAGCCATCGGTATACAATACAATTGTTTCTTTTTCGAAGTTGGGTCCTTCATTGTCCCATTTGGTTCTTTCTGATATTTCCGTGGTAAATTTTCTAATAAAGTTGTATTCGATTGTCAGATTGTCCGTGATCATTCCCATTACTGTGTCATGTTAGGTTTTATATTATTTCTACTGTTCTGTTTTTTTTTTCATGTTCGATTTTTGTTATGCCAAAATCTACCTTGTCCAAAAATGCATGTAAAAATTATGTATGAAATATTATTAGTTAAGAAACTTAACAAAAGGACCTGTCGACAGTCTCTGACCTTGCTCATTTTATTGTAATAAAAACTATGATAAATAAACGCCTTTGTTGACGGCATTGAACTGAACGGAACTGAAAAGAGGCGATAAAACGCCTCCACCACCTGGACTTCATTTTATGGCTTTAAATTCTAAAGTTACATTTGGGATAGTTGTTCTAACGTACCTGTTAAAGAGCACCTTTTCGAATCATATGATTGTGGTTCGTATGATTGTGGTAAACTTTTATCTATGGCAGATTTCTCAATTAGATTTGGGTACATGCTTTTAAAATAAAGACCTAGTTTATATAAATCACTCTTATTCGACATTAGTTCAGACAAACATATCCAAGTAAACCAAGGACGATAATGAGTGCGACATGCGGCTAATCACTCTATAAAACGAATTTAAAAGACGATTACTGCGTAACCGGCCCATATCAGGCTGTGTACTTAATATATAAAGGGCTTCAATAACACAATAACATACTTTGTATCTTTAACAGGTAGTAATTAGGTATATATTGTAGCCATTTGTAGGATTGGTAGCCATTTTTTTTTTGTTTGTGAGCGGTTTTATTCAAATAAGTAGTGTAAAAACAATAATTGCTAAGCACTGGTTATATGGCTATACAGAAATGCTATACAGATTTACGCTTAAAAAAAAGTTTTTTTTATCCCCTAATTACCGATTATGGTAAGTTGATTGATATTATTTTTTAAGGGATAGAAAGAGACTTTAAATAATTCCATTTTTTGTAGCGAAAAAAAAGGAAAATTAAGGAAAAAATATTAACGTGCCCTTAGTGATGTTATTTTCGTGAAATTTCAAAAAAAAACTGGTGATATTTTTCACACAACAATTATACGCTAGATATTCTTTTTAATATTTACTATGATAGAAATAAGGTAGTTTAAGCTTATTAGTAGGTTTCCTAGAACATATTTTTTTCTAATTAATATCAAGTTAAAGTCCATCTGAAAATAATAGTCCATCTGAATTAATTTTAACTCTTATTTGGGAGCAAATAAGTAGAAAGCATTTTGAATTCAGATTAACTAGTTTATATAATATTATGACGAATGAAACAGCGTGGTCTGCTTTAAGCTCCCAACTTTTAAACCTTCTTTTATCGGCCGAAATGAGCATCCTTCCAAGATAAAACTTATATAGAGAAAACGGAGCATTGGATTCAATTATTTTCTTTCAAGAACAATTCTCCAGTGGAAGCTTTATCAATTTAATTACATGTTAGTGTCATAATTATAATGTAAAACTAAAATAAAAAAAAAACATGTTTAATAAAGCTATTAACGCGTTAACAAATAGATCCTCAGACCTCACGTCTATCGCAGGTAGAGCGCTAACCGGTACAGTATACGCTAGCTGAAACATTATGCAAAGAAAACATATTTCCATCAATTCTTCAACACCTTCTGTCTTAATGTTTTTGTTTAAAAACACACCGACCGTTTAGAGGTATTCTCGTGTAGGTAACACTAAATGGTAGCACGTCTCCAATAAATGCTCATACATTTTTCTAAATGAAGATTTTAGAAATACATCCGGGTGGGTATGCATCAAATTTATAAATGTGATTGTTCGCATTAAATGGCTTTACGTTATACATTTTAATTGAATGTTAATACCATATATTAATATGGCCCTAGAAATTTTTTAATAAGAATGGTTTAATAATCATTCATTTAAAAATTTTCTAGGGCTGAAAGCTTTGAAAATAACGTTATTTTTATCGTTTAATTTTTTCGTAGTTTTTTATGTGTGTATTTATTACAATCGATTTTTAAATTTTAATGTAATATGATACCTTTTTTATAAGTAGGGCATAGCACCTATGCTCATTAACTTCTTGTTTTGTTCTTTGTATGTTTTAAGTTTACAATATCATTACGCCTGCTTAGATTCGTTCAACAGTATTATTTTACCTTATTAATTACTAAATGAAATTCAACCCTGATGGAACTCAAACAATGGACCATAATGATCCGCAGACACTATCAGGAGGATAACCAAAATGTGTGACGTTAAATTTCATGGAAGCCCGATCTTCAATATTCAAGATTTTTTGCTTATTTTTATTTTAAATTTTAAAGTAACGTATGTTTTTGCTGAAATGTACAAATTATTCTTACAACCATTAAATCAAATGCGTTTTAATGCTGGCGTATCTATAAAAAAAGTGTATATATTTATTAGTACGAACGATACGTATAAAATATTCCTACCTACTACATGAAACAAGTCATGATCACTTTTTTTTTGGCGGCGGTGTTTGGTTGTATAACGTCATTATGACATTTTATAAAATAAAAAAAGGTTTATTTTTATCCCAAAAAAACTGTTATGTGCCTAAAACGCTGCTTTGTATATTGGATTATGATATTTTGGGTTTTTGACATAGGTTCTAAGTTCATCATTTCAACACAAAAGCTGACCAACGGTACCTACTTAAAACGGCAATGCGGTAGATAAAGTCAAAATTAGGTACAATCCGTTAAATCCACTTTAACACTTTTATAGAACAGTATACTTGTATACATATTTTTGGCGATCCGATTTGACAAAAGTTCCTACTCGAAAAAAATTCGTTGACCTAAGAAAAAAAACAAGAAGAAAAAAAGCGTGTGGTTACATTGCGCGCGTTAGAAGTAAACCTTCAGCAATGTTGTTAATTAAATTAGTCATAAACTAGATAATAATGCATTAAACTATATTCCTAAATAATTATATAAAAAGAAAATCAAGCAACACTCAACTTTAGCCGAACGAGCGTCGTTACGAGTTTACCCGGAGGACCGTGTCGCTTGAGCTTATCGCATTAGGTTCATTTACTGCCTAGGAAAAATTGTGTAAGGTGTAAAGAAGTTTTATTTCAAAAAGACAATGCATCGTCAATAGTACACAAATGCTGTATTGCACCAAATCGTCTACTCTAGCTATTAAACAAACGCTAAAAAATGGCATTCAACGTAGTTGTGACTAACCCCGTGTGTAGATTTTGCAAAAGTTTGTCTAAATGCATCTTTATATTTTAACCTTTGTTTTATTTGCTTTATTTCTGAGGATTTTAACGTTCAAGCCAACACCGGCCAGTTTTCACCACCACCACCAGTTCTCATTGGGCAGTTTGGAATGAGCAAAGAGGAGGATCCAGTTATCGATTTGCTCAGAGCGGTTAAGCGTAATAGTTCTTTCCATGGGCTTTGTCCATTCTGTTACGAGCCCTGTCTGTATCATATCAAACATCATACTGTCAAAAATAATTGTTGTAGCCTCAACATGCAACGTGGTCGAAATAATGGAGGAAGCGTAAAAAATATATTCTAAAGAGGCTGTCTTTAATTACCAGCTGATGCGAAATTAAAGCTCAACGCATTTTCCAGTCTAATGGTATTTTCAACATCCTTTTTTTCCCGAGTACCACATTTCGAGGGCCTAATTTTTATAAGCATTTATTTCAGCAATCAAGACGTTTTAGGGAATGACCTAATGTAATGTTCAGGCAATTTTATTTTATGTTCTATAGTGGATATGGGTTGTTATTTACTCCCCGTGCATCGCACCCTTTGTGTCAGTTCGCCCTCTAGTCCTTTATTGTAGATGAAGTTAAGTATCTTTTTGGGTGCGACGATTCTTACCTCTTCTGGGTTGAGAAGATGATTGCCTAGAAGCTGATATATTTTGTGAATTAGATGCCCACATTGGCTTCCTTGACACAGCACGCACGTGTCACTTGTTGATAAATGTATAAAGTGCAGGTGTTTGTTTCGTTTTCAATGGCCTTTTAAGATTCTGCTTATGATCTGTAGTTTTTTACAGCTTAATTTCATTAGCTGTGAGATACTTTTTTGCGAGAATCCTATTATGAGTTCTTTGGTTTGTTTTTTTCAGAGTATTTATTGCCAGTACTTTATAGCTTTGGTTTCTAGCCCAGATTGCAGTTTGCTGATAGTGCTTTTTGCACTATCAGCAAACTGCAGTATAAAGTAATAAAAAAACTACTTTAATGAAAGTTTGACCGTATTGAATAAGCGCACAGATAGATAGGTGAGAGTGAAAAGCTTTCACAAAATATAGGCCTGTGTTTAAACCAGCGTGCATTACCTCAAGCGATGCAACTATCTGTTATTCAATATTAATTTTTCTTTGAACATTCTGGCTATATAATTTATGTAATTTTGTTTTCCATCTGTAATAATATTAAAAAACATTCGAATTTTCCAAATGTCAATATACTGTCAGACTTTTATATAAGTAATGTAAACATACGGCGAACGCCTATTATAACGTAATCAATCATCTAAATATGGTATTTAAGCAATACATTATCAAATTTTACTATATATATATATATATATATAACTTATATTTGATGATTGTTTTTTAATAGCGGCAAATCGCCTGAAAAGATAAATGACACAATCTTTGACAATATTGAAAATTTTTTTTAAATAAGTTTTTAATTTTTTGATAAAGTGCTGGATAGCATAATATTTATAAAGGTTCTAAAGAGGTCCTGTACTTGAGAATGCAGGATGTCGGTTTAAACCCAGCGCTGAGTTTTATAAAATTGCATTTTTAACTCTCACCTGTCCTCTTTAGTGTAAAATATTGTCAATTATTATGTAACCATCTAATTAGATGAAGTAAGGAAAATATTGTCAAAGATTGTGTCATTTATCTTTTCAGGCGATTTGCCGTTATTAAAAAACAATCATCAAATATAAGTCAAATAACTTTACATATCAATTATACAATTATATAAATATATTAAAGGCTGTAAGTAAGTAAGCATATATTTTTTTTTAACCATTTTAGGTAACTAAAATAATGCAGAGATATTTTTTACTTAGTAGATATATGTCGTTTAAATTGCACCAGTTTTCGTTTAATTTACAGTAGGTACCAGGTTTTAAATTGACAGCCTTAGACTTGATGGCCTTCAGAGCTGCTTGGCTGGCTGAAAGCGTGTGAAGGCAATAACCTAAAATGTCTTGGTTGGATCGGAACTACAACTAAAGTTCCGCAGGAGAAAGCGTCTTTCGTCTTTTATTTAAAAAAAAAACACTTATTTAAGTCATTGATAACAATTCTTACTTTATCTTCCATTTTACAAAAAAAAAAAATATTTTAAATTAGGTTTCGTATTTTT
Source organism: Neomicropteryx cornuta (assembly GCA_020383195.1). Taxonomy (NCBI): domain Eukaryota; kingdom Metazoa; phylum Arthropoda; class Insecta; order Lepidoptera; family Micropterigidae; genus Neomicropteryx; species Neomicropteryx cornuta. The sequence continues at coordinate 43,463,986 of JAHKQU010000018.1, forward strand.
CAAGTTTTATTATATTTATTTAATTAACAAATTTCTCTATGCTCCGCAAGTTTCTGTAAAAATTTTGAGCGCTGGTTGCCCATTTTTGGACCGTATTTTTTTCGCCCGAATGCTGTTTAATGGTGCGGCATCTTGAATTGTTTTGATTGGATCCAGTTTAATGAGAGCAGCGTTCTCATTTTTATTCGTCTTCTTGCGAAGTGCCTTTGTCATTTTATTTTGTCCATTATGTTTTTTTTTATTTCGACGTTTTTCGTTTTAATAACTGTAAGTAATTATTCTCATCAGAAATAAGGATATACGGGTATTATTGTAGGGCCCGGATAATGAGGATATCGAATTTTCGATTAGGTTATTATCGAAATGCTTTGTTTTATTAATAGGTCATTTTTTAAGCATGTAAAAACGTACTTTCTTAAGTTTAAAAAAAAAATTGCTGTATCTAAAATGTCAAATTATTTCAAATTACAAGAATATTTTTAAAATATGGTTTCTTTAACGAGATGGCGCTCGTTTCTTAAATTTTTACGTTTCTGATGATTCTTAGGATGATAATATTACAGATAGTATTGCTGGTGATTTTCAGTTCTGAACCCATGTGACTGATTGTCACGTCTTGCCACTGTTCTGTTCGCTTTGGCTCGCCACTGATCATTCTTTTAAGTCCCTAGTTTAATTAAATAGTGACGGAATGGTGACTCAGCCTAAGTTAAGTAATTATTTTTATTAATTAATTAATTACAGTACAATATTTAGGACCTATATCCGGCGATACTGTTGAGTTTAGTAGGTGAGGAAAAAATAATGTTTTGCAGCTTACGCGTAAAAAAAACAATCCTTTTGTGAATTGTTCTGTAAAGAAAAGAATTGAACACAATGTTCCCTTTTCTCAATATAGGTTTTATTTTGTAAGATTGGTCATTACAACCAGTATGAGAAGGCTTAGAAGTTGGAATTTTAAAGCAGACCAGGTAGTTTCTTCGTCACAGTCTTATATAAATTAGCGCCTGAATTCAAAGCGCCTTCTACTTAGTGGCTCCCAATTAAGAATTGAAATTAATTCAGAGAGATTCCTTTTTCATTACATCTCCAAACTGGGTTCCGGAACGACGGAGATTAGATGGAAGGGTAATTCCTAGATGCTTCGTGGTAGAAGGATTTCGGCATACTTGCCAGCTTTTAATCGCATGCTATTTTGATTAACCCATCGGATATCTGCGCCTAGATCGTTTTGCACTTTTTCACAATCTGATTTATTTCTAATATACTAAAATATGAATGAGGTACAAATTATACTAACATTTTATGTTCCAAATTATTTTATTCTATGTAATTTTGCACGAATTATTCCTACAGATCTGTTGATTGGTTTCATATAGGTATTATTATTTGTTCAAAACAATCTTCGTCACATCTCTTGTGAACTGGAAACTCATCAGTCCACAAAATTATGTTCAAAATAATATTTCTGGGCTAAATCTCTAAACATATACAGAAATTCTTTATTTCTTAAAACGACTACATACGTGAATGACGAACACCTTTGAACCACACTGACCTGTAAAATTTGCTTTCCGAGGTGTCCGTTTTCAGTCAGGCACATACGAATGATATTTTCCTATTCTTTTCGATAGATTATGCTTTGGTGTATTTGAGTGTCAAATATCAAACGTATACGAGTAGTTATAGATATATTTGCAAGTAACATTAGTGCATGATTAGACAAATGACGAAGATACTATTCGTCATTACTACTTAATCCAACTCAACTCAATGAGCTTCGTATATTTGTACTTGTTATCAGGTTTTTGGTAATGCACAAGTGAATCCGAGCCATAGACGATTGGTGTTGGAAATGTTTATTTTTAACAATACTTTTTGCAGTCTAATATTAATATACATTTAAATAATAAATAAGTGGTTCATCCGAGTCCACCATCTAACTTTTAATCCATAAATACTTTGCTTGAAATTGTCGGTTGAAAATGGCTAGCTGCCAACCCGGGGTCTGTTTCACGTCGTATTAACGTCGTACGCTTTGAAAAAAACAATTACTAAGACAGTTATAAATTTGCTAAGGAAGCGTCACTTTCGAATGAAGATTTGAATAATATGGTTTATAGCCTTCCTTAGAAATAAAGTCCTGTTATATTTTTTTTATTTCTTATAATAATCGCACAAGAAAATTATCATATCAATTAACTATTTCATTTCCTAGGTAAATTTGACTTTTCTAATCATCAAATGCACGTGAACCATTGATGAGAAATGACTCCCAATGTGTAAATAGTACATGCAATAAGTTGTGACGCGTACTCCAACAATACTCCGAGTTTGATAGTACTATCAATAATTTTAGGTTTGATTTTTATTTTGTCGAATATTGAGCGGCGTTGTTTTTTCAAAATATTGTGGCGAACCAATAAAGTGCAGTGCTATGTTGTAAATATCCACTCCTCGACTTTCGGCATTATGGTATGAGTCTCCTTAATGCCGCCATCACCTTGTAGGTAAAACTGGTTCTCATATCGCATATCTTGTCTCACCTTCCTTCTATACAGACACGGCACCTAATGTCCATATTAGGCTCAATACGGTATCTCGTGGCGACTCGACGTATTGTCGATCGCTTATTAGCTGCCCCCGATTGTGGATTACTGTATTGTGTCTCTAATCTAATCTTATTTTTTGTTGTATCGATTTATATTAAAACCCTAATATTTATTTAAAAAAAAGTGAATAAACTAAAAAATAACTAAATAGATTCGACTTAAAAATTGACTAGGATAAGTAAACCCAAAAATGCCTTCAACCTAAAGAGTAAGCACATGGCTTGACATAGTCATGAAAACAATTCTGAAGGGAAAAGGAAAGTTGATACTGACTTTACCTTACCTTAAATATGCAACAAAATTATCATTTCAATAAATGTTAGTTTCGATAATCATATTAAAACTCTCAATGCTATCGCCCGTTTCTGTTCGTCGTAACTGTATTTTTTTTATTTTATTAATCATAATTCAAAACTCAAAATAGCTTGATTTGTTTATTTAATTATTTATTTAATATATTTTAGGAAAACGTAAAGCGTAACTTACTTTATAAAACAGTAAATAATAGTTATAAATTTGGCCAATTACATGAATCCACTGTTTAACAATATAATTGAGATGTCGGTTCACTTAAAACTGATTACATAAAAAAAAGAAAATTATGAGAAACGTAAATAAAATAAAATAGTTTCGTGTTTGCATAGTCACACTTATTAATAAAAAAATGTATTAATTTGAATATGGGTTGTATAGAGTTATTATGATAAATATAAATATTTAGGACTTTTTACCTTTAATTACCTGTATGAGACGTGTATATTTTACTTGCCTTGTTTTTGTATGAATTCAAAGTTCAATTTGTGTAGACTTTCTCTCGTTTTTTATACATCATTTCTATGTATTTTTTGTTTACAACAAAGATATGACTTTTTTTTTTTTGCAAACTTTTGTAACTTATACTTTCAGGAACAACTGTTCCTTTTTTAGCGTTTATTCCAAATAGAGCCCTATTTAAGTCAGCAGTATCCTTTTAAGAACTGATTCTGACATGAAACTGGGCAACTTTTGTTCAACAAATACAACAAACAAACCTAACAAAAAATACCATATACTATATTGAACTTTTGGTGCGCGTATTGTTGTGTTCCTGACCTATCCAATTGACTTACATTACAATATTTGCCCGCGGGAAACTACCCGTCATTCACTGTGGTCAATACATTTGTAGGTACGGTGCCCCGTTGAGTCAGTCTGTTACTTGGTCGCGATGCCGCGCGGTCTGATATTTTGTTAGGTGACCATACTTTAAAATGTTTTTAGCGCTCTTTTTTTTAGACTAGTTTTTTTGCTTTAATTGTTGAAAAAAAGTTGTCAACATAATTTCCAGAATCACCCCTTGCACGATACTGCTCACCTGTATATAGACGTCTGTAAAAGATTGTTTTACTGACCTATTTTTATCATCAGATGCTAATAGTACAGGTGGTATAATTAAGTAGAAGCGGCTTAATAATAAATGGCTTAATATCAATGGCGAATTGACACCAATCAATAACTAATCAGTGGTGTCAATTCGCCATTGATACAGGCAGCATCTTCGCGCCAAAACGCCTGTCATTTTATTAGTAACTCCCTCTTCTCTTTTCACCACCTATAACGACTAATTGAAAGTGACGATGTCGTCACCCACGCGAACATTCAGTGCCAACCCATGCGAAGACAGGGTTTGTAACTGTATTGGCGGGGGGGGGCGATAAGATAGCAGGTTCATATTACATACAAATACCATTTACGGAAAATATTCGTACCATTCGCAGTAGAAAATTCTAAAATTTAAACGAATTAATGGTACTCCGAAAAAAAATAACTAAACTTGTTAGATCTCAATAATAATGAAATTGTATAATTAAAATCGTGATAATCGTACAACTTACTCGTATTATCCAAATATTTTTTATATAATATTGATGAAATGATTCATGAAATATCTACGGTAACTAACATTCTATTAATAGAATTATATCTTACAAACTCCGAAGCGCAATACAAGACCATGATAGTTATTTATTGCCTTAGGTCGAATAATTTATAGCAGGGACGTGTTGGCGCTCTTGAACCATGTGATCAGTTGTTTTATTATCCCTAGTACTTACTATTTAGCTATATTTTCCAAAACGCAAATGTAAACTTTATATATTTTTGCATACATTAAACATAATTTTAAGATTTATGTAGATTTTTTAAATAGAATTTTTTAAAAACCTCATTTTAAGCCTTCACTGCATTGTAATAATCCGGAAACTAATCATGTTTAAAGTGTCAACGCTTAAACACGATTTAACACGTTCTCAATATAAAAGAATCTAAAATTATTAACTTTATGCGCCCGAAACGTCCTAATAATTTTCGCATTATATTCTAGATCAGGCTAGATCGTTCATAGATACACATTGTTATTATGTTAGCATAATAAACAGTGGCACGATTGGACGTGACGTCACAGCGACCACACGGTTTTGTGGTCGAGGAACGATAAAGCGTCCAAAGCCGCTAACAGGCGGATAATGCCACTCACACTTACGAACCAATGCCGATTTCACACTCGATAAAGGCCATTATATAGTCATGATTCAAATACAGGATGTATCTGAACGATTTAAACAAGTTAACTAGTAATAATAGGGTCACTGTCTTATCTTCGTTCTACAGGATGTACGTATAGTATATGTAACCACAGTGCATTACTATATGGATGTCGCCGCATTACGGCGAGGGGTACGGCGGGTGCACGGGATACCGCGCGGCAGCTCGCGCAATGTTTGATACAAGTTCGGACAATGGGAGTTCGCCTATCCCCTACTTTGATCCAATGAAATCTAACTTCGGTTTCCGGCGTGCCATAAGGGATTTTTCGTTTCTGATGCCTGCTCGCAGACGCGTAAAGAAAAACACACTTCAAACACAGGCAGGGAGCCAGCGAACGCTTTTGGCTCAGTAATAATATAAATACCCAATTTCTGTCGCCGCTCTTATCGATTTCCGTAGTGTCCAGGTTATTAAGAGAAAATGGTATGTTTGCAAAACTCGTAACCACAGTCGTAATATGGAAAAAGAGCAGATAAAGTTTACCTTTGGACAGATGTTTACATCTAGTTAGATAAACATGGTACCAGCTTCCTTGCCAGTGTGCCGAGTTCACGTTAAAACTAAACATTTTATGGTGCTTTATAAGAAATTGTGTTCGAGTTTTAAAAAATCTTCTTTTTTCTTATGGCAATTTTGCAAAGATTCTAACGCACCTCAGTATTATTTAAGAGCGTCGAGTGATTCGCATGGGCTTTCGAATCGAATTGGTTATTTTTAAATATTGAATATTGTTAGGGTTGTATTTGGCCCCAGTTTCTAAGAAATTGTAGTTGGAAATTTAAACTTGTTTTGAGTTTTTACTAATATGAATGACTTGGTGGACCGGAAGATCAAAATATGTTAAGTGTTTATGTTCTATATTACATCTAAGAAATTGTATAAAAAAAAATGCGAAAATAATTCAAAGCGCTCGTGTAAATCTTTTTGCTCGTAACGAACTGGCGCGGCGCGGCCTCGCTAGCGACCGAACTTTTGAAATGTCCGTTTTTATATTAATATGTAAAGTTTACAATTTTTTTACTCGGAAACCGCGATGAATTTTGATATGAGGTCAAAACAAATCATGTTCGAAACGCAGGGTCAATAAGCTAGATTTTTTTATCGAGAATGGTCTTGGAACACGGTATATAATAGTGAATTGAATAATAAGTCGAAAACACTTTACTGAATTAGTCTATGACCCAACCATGCCGTTGACAGCACTGTACGTCGAGGGCTTTCTGGGCTCGTTTGTCCGAGTAACTTTACAAAGACTGCTTCTTCGATTCCTATCTGACCTTCGTCAAACGAACATTATTTGCTTTCTTTCGACCACCGTAGACTATAAATCAATACGGATTAATGTTTCACACAAAAAAAGAATAGCAAAGTGATTTAATCGTTTATTTGAAATGCTAGGCTGGTCAGTTTTATGATAAAAATAATAAACCTATGTAGCGTACGTTTATTCCGCATACTAGTACTCGTTTTTAGTTGGTGTCGTGACTGAGACAAAGTACACTCCTGCGCGCCGTTGCGACGAAATGCACTGCTGTACAAACAAACAAAACGAAACATTCTCTAAAAAAAAAAAGAATGGAAAATCTCAAGAAAATACATGCAACCTAAGAAAAGTAAGCACATGACATGAAAACTTTTTGACCTCAAAACACTGAAACGTTGAAATCGACGCAGAGAATTGGTTTATATATTCAATTTAATTTAATATATTCTAGGGAAACATAAAGAGTAACTAGGTTTATAAAACAGTAAATACATAGTTATAAATTTGGCCAATTACATGAATCCACTGTTTAACAATATAATTGAGAAGTCGGTTCACCTAAAACTGATTACACAAAAAAGAAAATGATGAGAATCGTACATAAAATGAAATAAAATAGTTTCTTTTTTCGTTTACACTATTTACACTTAAAAAAAATGTATTAATGTATAAATTACATTTTTTAAAATTATATTATATAATTAAAAAAATTACTTAAAAAAAAAATTAATTAAAAAATTAAAAAAATAATTAAATTTAAAAATGTATTAATTGTTGTGTAGTGACATGCTACTTTAAATGTGGTCCTCACGATAGGGAAAAAACTCTAAACAAAAATGACTATGACAACCTCTTGCTATTATATAATATCTACTGCTTCCATAGCAGCAAATATCAGCAGCAGCAGTAAATTATTTAACCAGAACCTGACGTCTTACAGCTAGGCCCTACAGGTGTAATTAACGGCATCTCCCCCAGAATACTCGCGCCCGTGGTGCCAACTTGCTATGGGTTGCTTCATTTACTATTTTCACTTGGGCCTGCGGCACTTTTAGCCCATTCGATCTTCATTTTAGATGGCCATGAGGCGAATGTGAGTTATATTTTTAAGTCGGAGTAGATAAAAAAGAATAAGTACATTCTTTCAAATCATAAATTTTAACACCTTTTTTTGTAATTTTTGACGTGCGGCTAGTATGTTTCATTACTAGACGGACATAATATTTCAATTTCATAATAACAACAATAATAATTTTATAATATTTATAATATGGCACTTAACATTCCTTTATATGTTTCTATGTGCGTACATAGATGAGTTTGTAATAATTTTAACTAGGAAATACTTTTCAACAGCCGTGTAGTACTTTTTAAGTTGAAAGACAGACGAACGAACAGATTTATGATTAACATTTTGAACTGAGTTAATTTTGTGTTTATTAGGGGAAGTACGATTTTTTTCAATTTTGAAAAACAAATGTTTTCCACCCTTAGGACCACTGATTGATGCTATCAAATAATTTTGCTGAGATAAGTTATATTTTATATACTCCACCCCGTCCCCCTAATCCCGCTCCCCTGGTTTTATTTTGCCCATTAACGGTTTTGACCGAAAATTTGCGCCCTTAAATTTTATGTATCAATTTGAAAGTGATTGTTGTAAAATTACAGCAGTTATCGTGTCCACAAGAAAGTGATATAGATAGATTCTAGGGGATGTGAAACGCGAAGATATCTCGAAATTGCAATAGGTAGCTTTCCTAAAGAAATCTACCTAAAAGAGAGGCGGACATAGTATGTATCTCTTGCAAAGGATAAGTGTTTTATCATACGAAAATTGCATCATTCTTCGCGGAACGGTGGATACGCTACATTGCTTTAATGCGATACTTTCAGGTTAGTCTGCCTGAAATGCACTACACGATATATGCTGTCTATTTTCCACGGCAAATATTTATGTTCAGCCCTATTGGGATGCGCTGTTGAACTACTGCTGCGGTCCCTAACTGAAGAGTGCAATGCAATATTCAGTGGAATGCGTATTGCTCAACAGAGGCAGGTTTTTCATTTGCAAAACGGGACAAGTGGTTGACTTGAAGTAGCGTCGCATTTCATCCGTGAATGTCAGTCAATTACATTGTATTAATCACAAAAACAGCTATGTAATACAAACGAGGCAAGAATTCGAAAAGCGACTTATTCAAACTGTTACTTGAGTCCACTTTTTACTTTTTATACATTATATATTATTATTCTGATGTAAAATATTTTTTAGGTATATAGAAATTTCATATTTAATAAGCCTACAGATAAATATTGTATTATTATAGCTAATTAAACTGATAAGTGTTTTATGAATCAAATAAATTAATCCGAACAACTTTTGTCCAACAAGTTTTCATATAGCTGACAAAAAAATCTATATAAAACTATAAATACGCTATTAAACGTTTGGTGCGCGTATTGCTGTGTTCCTGACCTATCCAATTGACTTACATTACAATATTTGCGGGAATCTACCCGTCGTTTACTCTCGTCAATACATTTATAAGTAGGTACGATGTCCCGCGGAGTCAGTCGGTCGCGTGGGTGGGTCGCGACGCCGCACAGTCTGATATTTTATTAGGTAACCATACTTTAAAATGTTTTAAGGGCTCTTTCTTTATACAAGTTATACAGAACTTGAAAAAATATCAAATGGAAAATCGTTTAGTTTATAGGATCAAAACTTATAACCCAATACGTTATAATTATAAGACCTAGGAATGAAAGAAATTTTAGTTTTTTAAATTATATTTAAGAAGAAATACTCCTACGTTCATTCTTGACGCAGTACTAGTTTCGATTATGATATGTAATGGGATTCCCATTTCCCGTGCTCTGTTAAGTCTCGTTGGTAAAGTATTCCTTGGCATGATTGTCATACTTGTAATCTCGTGGGATGTCCCTTGTCGTGTGTCTAGTTATTTCAAGTTATAGTCCTTCCCTCATACTTAATACATTAAAACTACTATTAATTCATGGAGTTAATCATTAGAAGTAATTCCTTATATTTTACCTAAAACTGATGCGTTTTCTATTGGAAATAAAAACAAATATAATAAAAACCTTTAATTATTATTTTATTAACATTTATAATCTTTACATAAATATATACATATAAGGACTTTTCAGAAATTATTCTAAACTACGCCTAATTTTATGGCGGAGATATTTAAAGTTCTTGTGTAAAAATTGTAAAAATGTATAATTGGTGGCCTTAAAAACCGTCGAAAATACTGAATGCATTGGACGAAATCAGTCAGGTGGAGCGCCGCGTATTATCTTATTATCTAGGGTATTTGTAAATAACTAGGTAATCTGCGAAGTAAAACCATTTTTCGTACTTTAACATACTTGCATAGATAATTTACAGAGTAACTAGATAATCTGCGCATTAACTGTTTTACGAACATTAACGGTAACATATGCATACATGAGTCTGTCGTCATACCCGCTATTTTAGTTCTCACAATCTGTCACGCGCACTCATAAAGTGTGTACTATTTCTATAGCATTTAACAGACGCTAATAAAGTGAAATGATCATATTATGAGCATAAGATGCCCATATTTTATTCCGTTTCTAGTAAATTTACTATTCATCTCACCTTTTAGCTCAGCTGACGTACGCACACTTCTCGGCTTTGAAACATTCTGGCAGGCTGCCCAAATGACCCTTCTTGCCCATTAATTACGGCAATCCAGGGGTAAACAGGGGAATCCCTCTTTCCTAATTCATTATCCATGGTGGCTAAGAGATAACATTGGAAAATCTTGATAAAATCCACTCCTCAACCACTAAGTATTTAGACGAATGGTTTACTGAATTATGTACATTGAAGACTTATCTTGGCTGATTTTTTAAATTGATTTTCGTTTTTGAAATATAAATTTAATAAATAATGTGTCGCTTCGGGTTCGATAATGCAGCTTACGATTTACCCGAAAAATGCTGCATACTGTAGACAAAATAATGGTGTAGTACTTAGCAGAGCCACACTTTCAAATTTTATTATTATTTTAGAGATAAAAAGGTTAAATATAGACCTAATATATTTCGACAAGGTCATATTATTAACCATTACTAGCACGCACGCCACTGCAACTATTGAATAACACTTTTACGGCAAAGATCGATATTAGCATGATAAAAAAATAATGTTTTACGATGTCTCCATTGAATAATATTTGGGCGAAGGATGTGTCTTAAGTTCATACCTCCCCATATTTTATTTACAACGAATTACATTGAATTATTTCAACTTTTAGAATATGTACGTTGTCTATTCTAAGTATCTTTAAAAAAAAAAGGAAAAAAAAATACTTTTAGAAAAAAAAACAAATGAAGTTTTCGTAAAAGTAAAGTCAATCAATAAAAAAAAATTGAATTTGAAATTGAATTGATAGTTTTAGCTATTCGTCAATTATTCACGAAAAACATAATCCTAATGTATGAGAAAATAAGAGCACAACAGACCAGAGAGCCAAATGGCCTAAAGTTCTCATTTTCCTGATAACATACAACAACCATAGAGCTGTTAATTTTCCTTGATTAACGAAAGGTGACCATCTATTTAGCAATTTTTGTTGTTTGCACAATAAATTATTGCTAAACACTTCAAATTGCGACTTATTCAGAGTCAATTTCTCGAACCAGTGAATAGTATAATTATAATAATTTTGTAACGGTATGCATACACCTAAGCTGCATGTAACGATTGCCGCAGCGGTGCCCTACCAGCGCGTGCAGCGGCGCTCCACCCCAGGTGATTATCTCAACTACTAGCAGTTCGATGAAACTTGTGTCGAATGAATTCATGTCACTCTATCGTGCGTAAAGAAGTACACTTAAAAAACGCTGAGTCGGTGATACGTGATCACCTGCTATTTGATTTATTTATTTACTAGAGTAAATAAATTAACAAATACAAATTGATTACTTACTAAATTAGTAAATTAGGTATTTATTTTAACAATTTTATTAAGTTCAACAAAACATAAATAAGTATTTAAGTTACCAAAGTAAGTAAGTTACCAATTTATAAACCTAAAAAAGATTTTCACTTAAAAGTTACATAGTTACAATTTTCGTTATAAAAAAGAAGAATCTTAATATTTTTAAATTTATTTTAAAAACCAAACCCAAAAATTATATAACATAACATATGATATAACATAACATGGTATAATATAACATGGTATAAATGATTTAAACTTTAGAAATAAAACCTTTTATGCAATTTAACGCATGTTTCTTAAAAGTTGTGTAATAGAATATTTTCTTTAAACTATCGTACTACAATCATATATTTTTTAACAGATTTCAAAAAAAAGAGGGGTTGCTAAAATTTGAATGTGTTTTTTTTTATTATTTTGTCCTTACTCACGATTGGCTCAAGCGATTTTGAATATTTTTATAGAGAATTTTTGAGGGATGCTCCACAGAATATAAAAGTACCTAGAAGCGCGTAGGTTGTGCTCCGGACGCTGCGGCGCCACACTGATCAAGCTGTCAACCGCCTTTCTTGCGCTCGCATTCCAACCGTATTTTAAGTCTCGCATCATGTCTTTAAGCGACGGAGGAATAGACCGTATCTAAGTACTTCTTTGATCTGTGGCGTTTTCCCATTTTCGTTCAAGGTTGGAAAAATAAGTAAAACTAAGTTTAGCCGTTCATTTTTTTTTATCCAATCGATCAGTGGTTTCAATTAATATATACAAATCATTAATAAATACTAAATATTTAAAAAACATTGGAGTCTGCACAGATACTTGTTTTATACCATAGGTTTAAGATGCGTAGGGTTTGTTTTTACGCCGACTTCAAAGTTTTGGTGGATATTTTGCATTATTTATTAGTTTTTTTTTGTTTTAGGTTCATTTTGAAGTCGGTTTTATTTTATAATAGTTCTCTTTTATTCCAATTCTATAAATCAATGCTGACTGCTGTGCTTGCTCTCTTGGAAATCGAATTCCTTACCGCAAGCACTGAAATTCGTGTCAGATTCGACCCTCGTGTAAGCACTTCGGGGAGCCCGTGGGGAACCCATTAAACTACGCCCCTAAATTATTTTAATGGTACTATGAAACTTAAGAAGATCGTCCTTAAAAAAAAAATGCTTACTTTGCTCATCTTTCCATTTTATATCACGCAGTCACCACCACCGTTAATAAACATTTACATACAAAGTTTTTTTTAAACTTTGTTTTTTATTTGAGATTTTGTTCATGGTGTGAGAGAAAAGGTCTAAATTAATGATTTCATTGATGATTTGATTTGATGATGATTTCATGATTGCCTTGTTAAATTCTACGTAATGATTTAATGTTTAATCGTGAAATGAAGCGGCGATATCGATATTTCAATAGAGATATATATGTATTTTGAGGTTACTTGAACCAGTTTCGTGTAAGTTTGAAATTACACCAACATTTATTTTTTAAAAAATAAGGCTCTCGTTGCATTTTTAAAAAAAAAATATATATAGACGATAAAATGTAATACTCAAACAAAAATAAAAAAAAATTAAGTCTAATAACGACTAAATATTATTATTAATAACAAAAAAAACCAACAAAATATAATTTATGAGCATTCTTTGACGCAAAGAAATAATCGAATTTTAAGGGGATTTTTGAGGCACATAAAAATCGTGGCCCAAGACCATTTCCAATAAAAAACAGCTAATTGGTCCTGCAATTTCTAGTGTATTTGTTAAAGAAACTATATTAAAACTCATCATGGTTACCGAGAAAACAAATGTAAACTATACGTGAAAATAGTAAAATTATTATGCAATAATATCTTTGTTGTGAGTGCTCAGCTGTCGCCGTACGCCGTGACAAGTCAAGGCCATTATCAATCGGCGCGGTGACTGACACACCATCTTTTAAAAAAATATAATAAATTTGGGGAGTTGTATTTTAGATTTTTTGTACATTCATACAACACCCCCTTAAGTCTTCGGGGATGGTCTTGAAATAACCTATGCACATGATTTCGTAAAATAGGTATTTGTTATTTTAAAGTGTTACAGGATGTCCCAAGACATTCCCTAGGCCCTAATGGAGCTTTTTTGTTTCCTATTATAAGAAAGAAATTATATAAAAAAAAAAATCTTGTAATTCATCCCTAAATTTTTTGGCGCTGGTGTAAATTACCTTTCTTATGAGCGGCGCGTAACCTTGGCCGCGTTTGCGTACAACAATCCGTGGCCAATGACCACGCCGGCAGTGCGTCGATCAACTGTGATACCTATTACAAGAACGATATACAAATAGACTAGTCGTTGCTGCGGACAGTTTCAAATACCAAAATCTTTATGTCGAACAAAGTTTAGCCATCGTTTATTTTATTTTCCAATAATTCTTATAACTAATTACGATTTATTCCGTATCGAAGATAGTTAGACTGCTGGTGATTACCAGCGGGCGAGGAAACTCGGCTTCCCCTAAAAGAGAAGAGGGACAGTACATACAAAGATGGTGCAGTTTCCACGGGCGAACAAGAGACCGCACACCACGCGAACTCGGTAATTACTGGGAGCCGGCAAACTCCTCAGCAGAGGCGCCCGGCCCTGCCAAGATTGTCCATTTAGTTACTCAGAAAATTGGAGGGTGCAGAAATAAAGTCATTGTACAAGAAAAGTATAATAATAACGCTAGATAGTATAATCGCGGGGTTGGTCGGGTTTTTTTTGTTCAGGAACGATCTCGGGTGTTTAGTAAAAGTCGCCTTAAGAGCAGCTGATCTCCCAGCTCACCCGAAACTAAATTTAATATGTCGACCGCTCCCCGGTACTCGTTTTAACGACAACTGGGTCACTCGTTCTACTTGTGATACCAATTCATATAATAAATTACGCTTATAACAACAAAGTGCATACTGAAATAACTTATTTATTTATTAAAAAATAAACGATGATTCTTCTAATACATTTTATTTCGACTTTACCTTTTTATCATATAATATCAACTGCTTCTATAGATTGTTTAGTAGTAGCAAATTATTTACTCAGAACCTGACGTCTTAGAGCTAGTTAGCCTACAGGCGTCTTTAACGGCATCTTACCCTCGACTACACGCGCCTGCGGTACCAACTTGCTATGAATTGTTCATTTCCTATCTCCACTTGAGCCTGCGGTACTTTTAGCCCCTTCGGTGTGCGATTTGGATAGCAATAGAGGCGAAAGTGAATTATATTTTAGGTCTGAGTGGATAAAAAAAAAAAAATATGGTATCATGACATTATTTCAATTCATACATTTTTAACTTTTCTTTTGGACCTTTTTTTTTTTAGATATGAATGCATACACGGTCAAAATTCCTAGATTAGTTCCGTATTAAATCGTTTTTTTCCTTAGTTATATAAATAATCAAAGCTAAAATTGGTGTATTTCATGTTTTTTTTTTTTATTTTAATTATTTTATCTTATTTAATAATATTAATAGTTTAAATATATTTTCATATTATTGCTTTTTACGTCATTGTATTTACGTACGTATTGTGTATAATTTCTTTTGGGTAACCAAAATAAATAAATTAACACGACATAATATTTATAACAATCATAATAATAATAACAATATTTTACATATTTCTATTTGCTCTCATAGATGAATTAAAATATTATTACGAGCTAATAAAATGTTCCAATAGCTGCGCTATCATTGCTTGAAATTCGAATGAGATCGCGCCCTTACGATGAGTGCTATGTTAAATATCTATATTATCCGACCAGCTTTCGATGTGATCTAAACGGCTATGGTTATTTTTCTTGGATATCAATCTACAAACAAAAATTGAACTCTTTCGCATTAGTATTTTTCGAGTTGAAAGTTGCAACAGACGGACGGACGGATAGACGGTCAAAGGATGGGGATAAAAGCTTCTCATACATGATGTATGTATTTCAATACGATCGATAAACATCGATAAACATCGATAACATCGATAAACATCTGTCAAAACAGCGGCAGTTAACTTTCTTTCTTCCAATACTTTCCTTACCGGTTCGATAATAAAGCACATTTAATTTGCTGTGCGTATAATTATTGTATATTAAAAATTTAATTAAATTGAAAACATATAGAAACCTATTCTAACACCGAAAGCTTCATTGTTAATAAATTGTTAATCACTCGGCGGATGAATAATTTCATAATATTGCGAGAAAATTATAATTTATAATTCTGTACAATGAGAAGTCTACATTTTGGCTAAATAATATTTTGAATGTGTCTTCTCCGTAAAGGTAAATTATACCAATTCCTCAAAATATTAATAGAAACTAAGTATAGTAAAATTTTGAGGTCGTGGTTATTGACCCGAAGGCCACGGGTCTAAATCACACATGGTCATACAATTTTTAACGATTCATTTAGCACATAGTATATTTCGCTTAGTTTACATTTATATATAAACTAGGCATAAAATTCTATGTGGATCAGAGAAAAATATTGAAATTATTAATAGGAAAAAAATATTTCCGAATTACGAGACAAACAAATTTAAAATTTAACCAAAGTCTAACGAAAGTTTGGAAACTTTTTTTCGTCGGCGAATTCACCGAACCAAACAAACCATCACCTGATTTACGTCAATATTAGTTGACCGGCGCAAAAAAGCAGAGGTTTTCGGCGCGACTTTCAAACTGTTTTCAGAATTGATGTTAAAATATATTGCTAGACATTTTTTTCATAATTACTATGGATTTTACAGGTTATTTTTTTGAAATATACCAAAAATATTTGCTTTTTCCCCGACTTATCACCAATTGGAGGTATACAATTTAAAGCAAAAAACAAACAAATAAAGAGATTAGTAAAGAGTAAATAAAAATAAAAGCGAAAGTAATTATCGGTACATCGTCGTTTATCTGTCCTTATGTTCAACTCAAAAACTTCAAACGTCCGAAAGTTTTGTATTTATTTATATATTTTTAATTTTTGTATGATTATTAGAACTCATGTTTATTTTATACAGAGACATGGTTTATACTTGCGATATATTTATTTCTGCGGCGACTTCAACGTTTTTGTGGATTTGTATTATTTTTGTGCGCTAAAAATAAAAAAATAGTAATGATTGACTTACGGCAGTATGCTTGCTAGGTTAGGCATTAAAGTACGGCGTACATAATTCGCTCGTGAAATGATAATAGGAAGCGAGGGTGACTGTCGCGCTACAGTAGCTACAACAACTTCCGGGCGCCGTCGGATGAAATAAAATAAATGCTCCCTCTCTATGAAACAATGGACCACCACGGCTTTATGCCGCCGGTCGCGTACCTACCTGATGAAACAGGCCGGGAGCCAGCGACAGAAAGAAAATGCTGACTTGCTCGAATATAATATAATATTTTAACACAGGGATTTACACCATCGTCGTGCCTACGAAGTTACTCATCCCCTGCAATTCAATAAGGTCGCCAAATGTGTTTGTCCTAGAGTCAGGGGAGATTTATTTATTTATTTCAGGAAACAACAGCTTACATAGTAATTACAATAAACAAAAACAAAACACAAAGGCAATAACAGTTTCCTCCAAACTTAAAAAAATAAAAAACACATTCGGGAGCGAGGCCGGGACTCTTGAATGCCGGGAAAGTAGTGTTAAATATATCGATGTCACTTAACATGCTGTTGTAAAGCTTACATGCTCGATGTTTATATGAATTCTGTGCATAATTCGTACTTAGCCGTGACATATGGAATGTCTGATACTGGCGAGTGGGTCTAGATGGAACCCTCAAATCTATGAGCCCCAGAAGATCAGAGCAGTCGATGTGAGCATTGACAATTTTATATAAAAGTAACATATCAGCTCACGATCTTCTGAGCTGAAATGTTCTCTGGAGTCCGTAGAATTTGGCGCGGTAGATGATGGTAAATAAATAGTATGACCATGTGCGGATTCGAACCTGCTACCTTTGGCTACGCAGGCACGATCTACTGCGGCATAGTCTATCATAATTTAAACTATGACCGCGGCATTATCTACCCGAAAAATGATAATTTATGACGCAACACTTTTGGCAATTTCTCCAAGACTAAAAATCAAAATTTGTTTTCTCAAAACCAAAACCTTTTTATTTTAAAGGCTTTGCGATTTTAAATATTCCCTCTGGATTCACCCAAATTACTAGGTAAATGGGTTAACGGTTCTTACACATGGTCAGATAAAATTAGTAAATGTTTATTAAAATAAATAGCGCATTTCGTGATAATATGCAACAAATTAAACTTTAAAACGCGCTAAATTATGAACGCGACTCGTAAACACAGGCTTTCCGCATACGACGTATAATCGATTGATGATAAACTAATTTATTACTTTTATTGACAAAACATTTTTTATGTATATGCAAAGTTCTTCCTAACTAGGCAATGCCCGTCCTAAGGTAGACATTTCTATATTAATTTTTTTATTTTTACCTATATATGCGCTGAGCAGCATACACTTTTGTTATGTTGCCTATAATTTCCCTACAACTTTTGTTTGAAACAATTTTTGATATGAGCAACCCTTACGGCACAGCATAAAGAAGGATTTAGTATACGCACGGTTACGGCGCGGCAGCGGGTTGCGTTGCCACACGGGAAGTGGATCGCGCAATGCTTGATCGATGGAGTTTGCCTATCCTCTATTTTGATCTACCTCCTCCTTTCGGCGTACAGAAAGGGATTTTTTATTTATCTAATATTTCTAATCGCAAACCGAATATGGATATTTTTACTATTCTCATGAATGTTATGTTCAGTTAATACGAGTATTTATTTATTTATTTATTTATTTATTCATTATAGTACAATAGGAAGTCACAATAATAAATGATATAATAACACTAAAAAAGGAATTAAATTAATATAATATAGAAAATTAAACACCGGTCATTTATTGTTGCTCTGAAGTAACATGTCTACTCTAACTAGATTTAAAAAACCTGTTCTAAGAGCGGCCAGAAGAAGTTTGCAGAAAAAATATAATACTTATTATGTACGCGAGACGTTACTAATAACAAAAGGGATCATAGAATAAATATCATAAATACAAAATACAAAATATAATACATATAATAAATAGTGCATAATATAATATTATATATATATATGTTATATACAATATACATTTATTAAGTATATAATTCTAATAATTGTATTGCCTATAATTTATAGGCTAAATGTACAAAAAAATACTATATATAAAGAAAATATATACATTATATTATATACATTACAATATTATGTATCTAAATATTCTTGAATTTAATTTTTTTTTACGTTTTACGAGTATATCCCTCTATCCGTTTTTTTATAGTCTGATGAATTATTTTGTGCTGTTTTTGAAGCCTAGTTGAATAAAAGAAATGATGCATGTAGTCGGTATGTTAAGCCGCACTTCACGTTATGGAGTAGCGGATTCGGCGATCGATTTTCATCTCGTATTGAGAAACCAGAGCATTTGGATTTTTCGCCATTTTGTGAATCGTCTATTCCTGTTTTCCCATACAATTTAATAATGCGTTTATTGATTTTATTCATTTCCGTCTTGTGATCGCGTATCGTGTATCGTATCGTAAAGCCTTATATGTTCAATGTTCATCAGCTCAGTCCTGAGGTTGGCGCACAGGGTAAGGCTGATGCAGTTTTTTTATGTACACCTCGGGAACATACTCAGGGAATTGTAATAATGAGATTTAATAACATTAAAACAGGTGGACATTGGTTAAAATTAAGCATACGTTTACTATGTTTTTTAACCGAATTAAAAAAAAAACCGATCTGTAAGGTTTTGACACTGCGCACAGGAACTTGTCGCCGGAACCAGCCACTCTTCCGCCACTGCCTGTGCTCGAAGAGTGGCCGATTCCGCGACAACCTGTTGCTCGTTCGGGCCACTATAAAGTCAACCTTATCAGATATTATGTTTCCTCTCGTGTGAATAGATATGACAATCTTTTACATTTATCACACTGTAATTCCAAGTATGCCTATTATCCTGTGCTTCGTTGTTGTCCGACAGATCTCTGAGTGGTTTGCGTTTTACACCATTTGCGTTTATACTATCTCTATATTTTTTCTCTAGTATTTTTTTTTTATAAATAGTTCTTGTTTTCAAAAATTGTAATTGTAGTTATTACTCACTTTAGTTTAAAACAAAATGTGGATGCTTGTAAATAGTTTTTTTTTATACAATACTGTAAAATAGTGATAAAAAAGATTTGCACAAGACGTTTACGTATATTTGTCACCTAATAAAGACTATACCATACGGAAGGTGACGATTGGTTTGAGATTTCTACTATATAAAATAAATTACATTATTTCAAGCTTTTGGTCTTTAACTATTTTAGTGCTAATTTGTAATGAAGATGATTGCTTAAAGATGCAATAAGCCTTGTTAAGACTAGAGAAAGCGCAACCGACTTCACCACAATATTGACAAGTGCTGCTTCAAAACGTTACAAAAAAATAAGAAAAAAACAATCAAATTCTATTTCCAATTAAATAATATAGTCCTACCACATTTAAACGAAATACGTGATCTCGGTGTCACCTCGATCATCACCTGAGATTTGACAAGTACATACAAAATTTGGTTGATAAACTTAGCGTACTTACGATTTGTATTGCGAATGACTTTGACAGCTTGTTTCGCAGTCAACTCGAATATGCCGTTCAATCCTGGAACCCATTTTACGCAAAATTTGCAACCAGATCGAAGAAATATGAGAGTTGTCAGTTATCGTAGAACTGGTTTCAAAGTCAAAAATTACTCTAAATCTCTTTGTAGTTCACAAAATACTAAGTTTGGCAGATAGAAGTATTCAGGATATGATATTTTTGCCTAAAATACTCTCTAATAACAAAGATTGCTCAGCCCTTCTACGGTCAATCCCTTTACGAATTCCAAGCGGAACCACAAGATTATAGATACAAAATATAAGAAGCGCAACGCTGTCTTAAAATACTATACCTATCCACAAAAGCACGGACCAGATTTTTAGTTCTTAGCTGTAAGACTTTATGTTCTGGTTAAATAATTAACATGAAAACAAAAAAAAAATAACATTAAATATCTTAAAAAATATGAAATTAAAAAATAAATTTTTAAAAAATAATAAACACCCAATTATTTTATGTCGCCCGGCGTATTACTAACCATGCACAAAACGCGACGATATGTAGAGTCCTGAGCGCATACTCGTATAATGAACAATTCAACGCAGTTGATATATTTCCAAGAGAATAAGGCTTTATTTATGCGTGAAATTCGTAAGGCAAGTTATGTTCATTAAAATATTAAACATTCGTAAGTTTATTTTGTTATTTTTAAATTATTTATTATATCGCTAATAATATGTAGGTTTATATACACGCATAAAAACACACACACACGCAAATATGTCCCTGCCACAAATGGCACCACACTCCACACACAGTACACATTATTTAAGTTTCATTTATTAATTTGTTGTTGTCAACCATTTTCATGTTTGGTACATTTTTTTGGCCATGTAAATGTAGTGTTAGAGAATTGTCTTCCTGTATCGCTGTTGTGTACTTTCAAAATAAATAAATAAATATATAAATATAATAATATAGAACCAAAGCTCAAATTGGTGTATTGTGCACACTTTTTGTTTCGTAACCACAGTAAATAAATAAATAATATGTAATTAGGCATTCCTAATTACAGCATGGTTAACATCGTGCTTCGTCTTTGTTCCTAATCCATGCTTTGAATATTTTAAATCTAAACAGAAAGCGCTAACGTCAAACCAAGCCCTATTATCGAATCCCTCTTTCCTCGCGCCTCCTATTTTACCCCTCTTATTCCTTGGGGCGATGAAAGTATCCCCAAAACAGATTACTTCCAAAATTTACGAGATTATGAAATTTACTTCTAAGTAATTTTCAGTGACGCTATTAAAATTAACGTTGAAAAAAGAATTGGCACTAATTAGATTTTTTTTAAAATAGTATGAAACAGTAACATTTCACTAAGTAACGACTGAGTTATTACACATATTTCTAGAAACCATTTTCACGTTGTTACTCTTAATTTTGAAAATCTTAAGTTTTTAATATTAAAATCAATACAAATTAACAGCGTAAACATTTATTACCTTCCTAATAACTGTACCATAATGTTATTTATTATACCTATTAATAATATAATCTGTTTGGTTTTTTATATATAGGAAACAAAAATATATTTTTTTATTGAAAATAAATACCTCGCTCGATTGCAAAAATACATGTTAATTCACAACTAAAGAAATCAACAACCATAGCAATCAAGATATCTGGTCATTCAAAGTAACGTATAAGAATGATGCGTTTTCTTGGTTATGGCCTCATACACAAAATATCAAATGGAGATACCGTTTGATTCATTTTCATAACTTTGTGTAACGAAAATTTGCAGCTGTCAATTTGCATGTCTGAACATTGTTTGCAGCTCGCTACATTTGCCATCGAAGTTCCCAGAGACAAATCGAGAATTCGTCTCCAGAGTGTCATCGAACGTCGTAAGAGGGACCTATCAATCTTGTTGTGTTGTGCGGTTTTCAATTAATACTGTCATTAAAGTTCATTCATCGTGGCCGAGAAACTATTACAAATTGGAATTTCACCGCTAACCCTTGTCCTCACAGACTCAGCATTGCCGCATCACACTATCTCGAATGGCGCATAAATCATGAAATTTTCGCGTTTACAAATAATGCACGACGTTTAAAATTCGCGTCATGCGCGACTCACTTCTTTTTTGTGTGTTTTTTTTTTTTAAATAGTCTAAATGTCGGTTGTGAGGTTTTACCTTCGCATTAATAATTAAACCAAGTGTCGTTTAAATCTTTCCCCTTCTCCTCCGCTCTTTCATGACAGCCGTTCCAAATAATAAAACCCATTCTTTTGTCCGCACAATCGTTTGTATTTACGAAATTTTCATTGTCTATTAGAGTTTTCAGGAAGCAGATCATTCAAAATTCTTCGCTTCGGGCTAAAAATTTAATTAGTAAATAGCCCGGTGCCGCTTTGAGCATTCAAGGCTCCTAGCCCACGCAGCTGCTTGTAACTGTTTCTTAAAAGGCCATTGTATGACCAATATACAATATAAATACTAAGTAAAAATTTGACATATCCACTCTGAGTGAGGCATATAAATTTTCACGTTACAAAATACATGTTAAAATAGTTCGAATAAACTTAAGATATCGTTCAGACAGACATGAGTAGACAGTCATGGTTTTCAACGAATATGGTTTTCAATGCTATTGGCTGATTATTAATAACAAACGCTTTTGTGAATGGCCTATTCAAAATATGATAATTAACGTGTGTTAGATTCATCTTTTCAATAGGTGGATATGTTAAATGGTGTTATTCACGTTGCGATATTTTAGACTTTGAATCTAATTAAGGATACTTTCAATGAAATATAGTATGTTCTCAAAACGCTTATTTTTTATTAAATTTGCTTCGCTCACATATTTTGAATTAATATTCTGTATGCCTTTTAACAAATATTGTACTTTTTATCGGGTTACGTTATACCTTACACCCTAAAGAAAAAAAAAAAACCTTTTACCGTTACCATTTTACTAAATAGAGTTTCAACCTAGAATATTTAGTTCATATTCGAATAAATTGCCGAAATTTGCAGAACTGTTTTCTTTAGGTAGTTTTCATGGGGGCGTTGGCGGATCAGTTGGCTGCTAAAATTGAATGATGTGTTAACCATAAGAAAATTCATGGGCTGTCACTTAAGCGTTCCCAAACCTCATTGTCGTAGAACGAAAAAATATATGCGATATTTCTTATTAGGCAATTTTATCGAAAAAAGCAATATTTCTAACCAACCGCGATTCCTCTCTTAAATCGACATAATAACTTATGCAGCAATGATCAATAAGCAAGTGCTTCCCGCACTTGCTTATTGATCATTCGGAACTGTCTAATTTTAAATATTTATAACAAATTTTAAATAACAAATGAATACATTTAAAACGCCAGCAGCGAAGTAACGCTATTGTACATAAGGTCTATAAAGATTATCTGTGCCGATACACTTTATGTTATAATATTTATATTATTTTATACTCGTACAGTAAAATCTCATTCACGCGGAATAATAACAATATTGATTTTCTTATGAAATTAATAATATTTTGATGATGACGTCGATAGCATGCGCGACTTAATCGTGACCATTGACAGTAAATTAAATAATAATAAACATATCGAGCATATAGTTCAAAAAGCATTTAAACACTTGGTTTCGTTATAAGGTTCGTAGGGATGGGTGGTTGGGTTCGTTCCACACACAAACACACATACATCACATGCTCCTCATACGAATGTTATACCTGCGTGTTTATATTTTAATAAATTGATTTGCATCAATTTAGTTTGAAGTCTTCATACCTACTGTATAATAGTATGTTTGTGATTATGTAGGAAATCCACAATCGGTTTTGTTATCTGCTTAATTCTTAATTGTTAATATTATTGTTATTACTGTGTGTTTTCCCATAAGAAAATAAATAAATAAGAGCATGTAAACCACTTCACAGTACGGATTCTATTATAACAGTTTACAACGCTTTTGTTAGAGTATGGTTCACAAATATGGTCACCGCAATATAGAATTCATATTAGTCGTATCGAAAATGTCCAAAAACTATTGTTAAAATATCTAAATTTCCGAAGATTTTCAAGTTTTTCGACATACGCGGAGGGAATTTCTCATTATAAGATGACCACGCTTGAATTTAGGCGAACTCCCGTAGACATGGCTTCTATATAATATGATTAACCAGAAATTTGATAGCTCATACTTGATCGGTAGCTTCCCCTTCAGAGTTCCGTACAGAAATACCAGAAACACTCAATTATTTCATGCCACCCGGCGTAACACTAACCATGCACAAAACGCAACGGTGTGATATATAATGAAAATTCAACGCAGTTGATATATTCCAAGAGAATAAGGTGTTATTTATGTATGAAATTCGCAACGTAAGTTATGATAGAATGTAAAATGTATTCAGGAACGTAATGTTTAAGGTTAAATATTATATCACGAGTAATATATCTTAAAAATTATCGCGGCAGTTGTACTCGGGAATGCTCTTATGAAGTTCCACTTAACTCAAAAGCGTTCAGATTAGTGGGGTTTCATTGCACATTTCTTTTTTTGGATTCAGAATGTGCAATGGCGTAATAATTATTTCAGCACATCGCTCGAAACTTCATACAAGCGCCGTACCTAAGTAGTAGCGTTGTTAAAATGTTCATCTTTGCTAGCACTATAATAACTAACAACTACAGAAAAAACCTGTTATGATGGATTTTCTAAACTAAAAATAAAAATTCGTCCAAAATTCATTTTAAAATAGAAATATGGATACTAGTGAAACCTTTGTAGCGGGTTACATATTTGTGGGACCGTGCGCCGGCGACCTCAGCAGTATAGAACTCTCCGATGCCGGACTACTGAATACTGAGTGTGAACGCGCGCCAAGCACTGGTTTAGAATCCGGCGACGAGCTGGCAAACGAGTGCCTGATAGCCGGTTCTGGTGCGTATGAAAGCTCAGGGGAGTAATTCTCGACAGCAACCCAACAATTTAGTATTCCAAATCGAGCGTTATTACACCGGTTTTGCATGCGCAACCGGTGAAATTTGGCTTTGACAAATATTGTGTTTACTGTGCAGTGCACATTTGCAACTTGCCTAAAGCGAACGTCTCACGCATACAACTCGTTCAGGCAATGTTGAAATTTCACAGCGCGTTTGAATATAATTTATTGATACAGCTATGACGCGATGTAAGTTCCCTAGAAACTTCCTTAGAACAGGTAACTCTTACCTAGTTAGGAAGGTTAAAGACTTGTACTCATCGGCCAACTTTGTAACGTGTTGCTGTGTTTTAACAGGCCGTTGTTTGTCGCCAATGACAACGCTTAGATGATTCATGTTGCCTACAGTCGTCAGGCTAGTTACTACGTTTGTCGTATTGCCATGCGACAATGTGGTCCACATATTGATTGGTTCACCTGATGATCATGTCGGAGAAGTGTTTTTATGATAAATTAAATGAGAAAGGAAACAACTTCTGATCAGAGTATATGTATTGATAATGGGCAGTACGAAATTAGGGATTATAATGGTTATTCATCTTCAAAATACGAAAAAAAAATACTTAATGAATGAAAAATATACTTTTATATAATTTAGATTAGTAGGTAGACGGTAGTAGCATATATTGTAGATTTTTTTTTTTTTTAAATAATTGCTATGATCTAGGTTATATATTTACAATTATTTTGGGCTCTACTTAATTAGGTTAAATGTGCATTTTCTAGAGTCAGGGGAGATTTGTATTAATATGAAGGGTTAAAAATGGTATGACCATGTGCGGATACGAACCTGCGACCTTTGGGTTAATAGTCCAACGCCTTAACTACT
Organism: Neomicropteryx cornuta; assembly: GCA_020383195.1. Taxonomy (NCBI): domain Eukaryota; kingdom Metazoa; phylum Arthropoda; class Insecta; order Lepidoptera; family Micropterigidae; genus Neomicropteryx; species Neomicropteryx cornuta. The sequence continues at coordinate 43,489,968 of JAHKQU010000018.1, forward strand.
AGATTACCACGATCTCTACACGAATTATTCATATATAGAATTAAATAAACTGTGTTCCAAGACCATACCAGATAAAAAAGAACAGCTTTTTGGCCCTGCGATTTCAAACATGATTTGTTTTGACCTCATCAAAAATCATTATGGTTTCAGAGTAAAAAAATTATAAATTATACGTGATAATATGAAACCGTTCTTGTCATAAGTTCGGTCGCTAGTGAGGCCGCGCCGCGCCGGGTCATTGGTCGGCTTTGGCCGAGCGCCTGCGAGCAAAAAGAGAATTTACACGAGCGCTTTGATAAAATTAATCAATTTGGGCATAAATGACTCGCATTTTTAATCCAATTTCCTACACGTAATAGGGAACATAAACACCTCCTTAAGTCTTCCATAATAGTCTTGGAACAACCCGGTCCCGACGTTTCCCCATACAAACGCTCTAATGTGTGACGCTCTTATTTGTAGATGTTGAAGAAAAATAATACTAGGTATCGTTTTATCTCCTAAATATCTAGGCTTCTAATGAATTAAAAAGTTAAATTTTTATTTTGTCTAAAAGTTAAGACGCTTAAAAAGTCTTTATATTTCTATACATTTTATCAAAAGCTTAGACATAAATATTTTATTGGCTGAATACAAGAATCGAGAAAATAAAATTACAGAAGCGTACACCATTTTATAAACATGCAAATTCAAGTAAGTTTTAACGCGTTAGATGAGACAGAACGATTTGAAAGCACGCGCGAGAAAGAGAGGAGCGCCACCGGAAAGAGGCCCCTTAATATGGAGAATTAGAGTAAATTGCTAGAACAGCTAGCTGCTCTGGATGCCGAGTTGCTTATAAAACTAAAGTAAAAACAGCTCGAGTGCCGCCGCCGCAAAATAATTACTCGATCAAATGCTCGCTCGCTTTTGGCCGATAAAGCCTTAAGTAACCCTAACCCTCTTTTATGTGCCCACTCAAAAGATATTTGAGTTAAGGATTTATTTGTTCCTTTAAATTTTGTTTTTGTCTCAGGAAAAATGATGATTTCTTAAATGAAACCACTTCATACAAACCGACCGCATGATTTTAGACCGATCGCATTAATTAAAATCGAACTACCTCTTTTTTTAAAATCCATACATAATTTTTAGTTTTTTAGATCCGTGCCTTTGCCTCTAGAGGAATAAATTGCCTTTTAATTAAAGTGAATAATTGTTATTTTGGTAAGAATATTCTTAGCATAATTTCAAAGGGTCTGATATTCAAATATGAGAAAGTGCTCTCGTCTTCAAATCTATTTCGCGCGCATCCGCGGGCAAAGACTTCAAAACATCGAAATCCCTGCCGTGAGTTCTCGCGTGAATTGGAACGGGTAAAGCGGAAAGTAATTTGTTACAGGATAATCTATGATTATTAATTCTAATGTTTAGTGGCGTCGTAGTTTCACCAACATAAAACGCATCACAAAACTTACATAGAAGCTGATATACAACGTTTCTGGTGGTGCGCGCTATGTTTGTATTATTAATTTAATTAATATATTTATGTATTTTTTATTTATTAATTTATTTTCATATGTTAGTTTGCATATGTGATAGTTTTCCATTTCAACCTATAATATTTGGTAAGACGTTTATTATGTTATTTTAGTACGTATATAATTATACTTTTAATATCTAATAATTAATATAATTATATATTAATATCTTACTAAACTTATTACATATATATTATTTTTTAGTATTTTATTTGAGTGCTTTGATCCCCTCTCTTAAAGCCCCCATCCTACCCACTGGTTTAGCACTCTGTATGTCGGGTGCAGCCGGAAGGATCAGTGCCAAATCGCCACCAAAGATGGCAGCATCTCGAGCTGAAACTCCATCTGGCATTCACTCAGTAAGCCCTGTCTATATTTCTACCACCTGTATTAACAGTTAAAAAGTATATATACTCGTACATATATAATATAGTAAAATTGTATAATGTATTGCTTAAATACCGTATTTAGATGATTCCGTACGTTATAAGAGGCTTTCACCGTTAGTTTACATTACTTATATAAAAATCTGACAGTATTGACATTTGGAAAATTCGAATGCTTTTTAATATTTTTACAGATTGAAAATTTTCAAACAAATTTTATAGCCAGAATGTTCAAAGAAAAATTAATACCGAAAGCACAGATAGTTGCATCGCTTGAGGTAATACACGCTGGTTTAAATACAGGCCTGCATTTTACAGGCCGCAACCTTTACGGTAAGGGACTACCAAAATATTTCATCACTCTGATCCAGTGAAATCTACCTCCGCCTTCTGCGAGCCGAAAGGATTTGTTTTATTTCTAATGCAATTTCTAATATTCGAAAGCGTTTAGGAGTTATGGGCATTCAAAGGTGCGTTATGGTTACCACGAACGTTTAGACCTGTTTATATCGATGACGATAAGCGATAAATAGTCACCTCACATTTTTTTTCACCTCAACACTTCAGTCGCGAGATGACTTTAAAATTATTTTGCCTTGTTAAATTCTTGAAAAAAAACGTGAGTAGCTATCACTAAGTTCGTTCAATGTAAATTATTGAAGTTAAGTTAAAGTAAAAGTTTTAACTTAATAATTATGCTATTATTTGATTTACGAAATCTGTTAAGTATTTAAGTCCTGTAAGATCTTGCACTTAGTGTAAGTCGGCATAATCAAGACAATGCCGGCCTTATTTCAATGATAATCGAACATAGTATATTTATTTCTATTCATATTTAAATAGTTTTTTAAAACATAAAATTATCATTCTTTCGACAAACACGATTTGACATTGATGACTGCGAGATATGGTTCATATTCTACCTATTCAGGAAATATCAGCCAAAATTAAAAATAGACTTTAAAACTACAAGAATTTTACTTCTCTAGCTAGAGAGCTAAAAGTATTGGCGTATTTCGTATACACTGCACTCACTGTACTACTTTGTATTTGCAAACTGTATTACTTTGTTTTTGTGAAATTTAGTGCCTGAAAATATTTTTAGCGAATGTTTTTAGCACTCTATACCTAATCATGCCCTCAAACTACCTATAACGATTACCGCAGCGACGCCTTCCCGTTCCGCTGTATCCTAACGGTGCAGAGAAGAGGAGTGCAGCGTTTTGTTACATGTCGCAGTCGCACGAATCCAAGTTACAATAAATATGCCACTTTTATCAAATGTATCGCCGTATGTTTGTTAATTGTAATGTTAATAAATTATTGTTTGGATTATTGTTGCTCATAACCAGCAGTATTTAAATACTAGGCTGAACTTTTTCTCATGCACAGCCTTTCACATGGTTATTCTACACACAAAACTGAACAAATTTTGTTCTACAAGTTCTTCTTCTTCTTCTTAATTTTCTTCTTGTTATTTTCTCTACCTAATTTTGGCATATTTGTTTCCGTACAAAATAAATAGTATCCTAGGAAACTTTTGTTCGTCTCGCCGCGATCAAACCGAAGATCGCCCCTTCTCTGTCTCTAATAGGATTTTGATTTCTATCGTTTTTTGCTTACTATTTACGACACATTTAAAAAAGTGTAGAAACAAAAGTTGGTTTTTTAATGTATAGAATTACCCCATAAAATGATGTGCGTGGGATAAAGTTCATATATGTACACTTTATACGTTAGTTTATTACTATGGGAGCGCATCTATTTATTTATGTATATAAAAATAACACCAATATTACCTATAATACAATATATTAACTTTATATCACACACATTAAAATAATTACACCTCTAAACGCAAAACAAAACAACGGTATAGAATAGGTAGTAATTTAATTAAGAAACCCCTTTATCTCCGAAAGTATGAGAGTCAAAAACAGGTAAATAAAGGGAATATTTCGTTATTTTGTTATAAATCGAAAACCTAAAACAGGAAAAGATTTTTTGTATGATTATTGGGAATCTCTTAAGAAAACATCATAACCATATAGAAGCAATATATATAGTATAAAGGTTCTGAAGCTACATAGTATAGGGTGTTTTTTTTAGAGGCGTGGCTTTCAATCTGGCACTACTTTTTTCGTAGTTGGTGTTTTTGACAGCTGTCACTTGATTTATGCTCAGTTTGGTTTGCCATTTCATAATGAATAGACTTACTCCTGAACAACGTTTGCAAATAGTGCAAATTTAGAAAAAATCACTCTAAATTTTTTTTTAAATCACTCTAAAATAAAGTAAAAATCGCGTCGTGGGCCTGTGGCGTGGCCTCCAAGATCGTGCGATTTAACACCGCTGGACTATTTTTTGTGGGGTTATGTGAAGTCGCTTGTCTACGCAGATAAGCCGGACACGATTAACGCCTTGGAAGAGAATATTCGGCGCGTTATTGCTGACATACGGCCCAACTTGCTGCAAAAAGTGGTTGAAAATTGGGCCTCTCGGCTGGAATTTGTTCGAGTCAGCCGCGGCGGCCACTTACCCGAAATCATTTTTAAAACATAATGGCAAACCCTTATCTTTATAATAAAACTAAATTCTTAGCCATAACATCAAATTATATACGTTTTATCTCTTCTTGAAAACCAGGCCTCTAAAATCATCACCCTATATAAAAGCATATTTATTTATTTGTTGTGACATATTTAATTTGACAAAAAATCGAAATCTAGTAGGACAAATCAGTTACAAATGCACAGGGAGCGATTAGCACTGCTACATTTTGTGCCCTGCCTTCTTTACTAGACTATGTCTGTACTAAAGAAGGCAGTGTTTGTTATATTGTGCTACAACTAAGAATGTTTACACAATTATGAAAAATGTAAAACATATAATATAAATATAGCTAGAAATAGTAATAAAATAAGCACATGCCGTTAGGAATACATAAATGTAAAAATGCCACTGGCAAATTCATAGGATCGTTTTCATAAATTTGAAAATAATAATTAAAAAGTTAATCCGCGGAATGCCTCTCGCCTATTTTAATTGATACAGTTTAAAAAATGATTAACTTTAAACGCATTTACCACTCGTGAAAATTGAACGAACTTCCAAACGTGTTATCTAATTTTAGTTTACAATTCTGCCTACAGGTGAAATCCATATCGCAATTTTCAGTTTTGAAACGAATTACGTGAATCTCAGTAGGTACAGGGCTTGCCTCACACCGCTTTCATTTTAGTTTAAATTAAAACAAATATGTTTGATTTATGCTTTAATAATAAATAAATCCTTTTTTTATAAAACTAAATCAGGCAATCTTTCACTAAATCTGTTTAATGTATTATTGCATTAAACAACTTGATCGCTGTATTTTTTTTTTAGTCGTTATAAAATAATAATGGCATTTCCTTTTTGATGTTTAACCTAGAGGAAGCAAACCGAATCTATAATGAATGTATAATAATAATAAATGTTATGTTCATCTAATAGTGCATACATAATATACGATATTAATAATAAGTAGATGTTTACTATTATTTTCAAATTTATTATTTTTTATGATTAACTTATTTAAAGTCCATATTCGGCCTAGTTAGGTAGACTTTCTCGGTTAGGGACAAATCTCTCGGTAAACGTAAAAAACAATAATTTTTCTTAATAATAATAAATACTACTGATTCGCCTCACAGCTAGGCCTCGCATTATTGGATGCCTCTTACTCAATCTGAATAGCCAATAACCCCTAACGAAGAAGCATTTGATCTTGATAAGACTTGTTAGATTTTAAGCTACCTGAGTTTATCCAAAGTTACATATTTATTATGTACTTTTGTATGTTTAGGGTACTTATAGTTAGGTACTTATTTAAAACCGAATGTCAAAACTGCTAAATTAGTAGAAGAATACGTGTTGGCCCCCCGTTTAATCGGGTATTAGCTTGACTAGTCTTGTTTTGATTAGCTGTTTGAGTTACTAATAATAATTAAAACTACAAGTAAGTGTTGCCAGTATTATTGTTATACGGTTTCGTATGTTTCAACATAAAATATTTTTAAAAAGATAGGATGCTGGGAAGTGAATACAATAAAGGTAATTATATCCTCGATGTCTCTAATCCCTTTAAATTACTCTTTCATTTATTAATTTCGATTTATTTAGATCCTATAATTCTATGACTGGCATTTGGTAACCATCGGATATTTAATCCTAAAAAAATATGTTACCTTGATCTTCACATGGTAAAGGTAGATTTTTAAAATTCTGTTCTTTTTCTGAGAAATTTAATAAATGATAAAATGCTAATAGTTCTTTTTTAGTTGAATTGCTCTCTTAAGAAATATATTAAAGCCTTAGAAAAATATTATTGGAAGGAAAATGAAGGGTTTAAATTTGAAAATATAGAAAAGTTTTTTTTTTATTTCTATCTTACGAAGCTGTAATTAAATAAAAACCAACAATTGCTTATAGACCGCGCAGAGAATAAAAGCTGACGCCCTATAAAAATAAAACACCGAATTTCAAAATCGACTAGCAATATGCTTCGCCTTAAAGTGCACTCACTAATCGTTGACTAAAGTTTTTAAAGTTTGTGTCGCCAATAAACAATAATAATTACAATATGTAATAATTTATTTTAAAACAAAAACGTTGTACACAAAACAAATCATGTTTGAAATCACAGAGCCAATTAACTGTTTTTTATTATCGGGAATGGTCTTGGGATACGGTCTATCTTATACACGAAGTAACAAATGCAGAGACTATTGTTACGTGAATGTGGTTAGTAACTCACCCACAAGAGTCTATCAGGTAATTGATTTATGTAACGTCAAGTCTCTAGAGATCACGTTACTCGCTACTAAACAGGCCACTTGAATTCGTGCACTAATCCGATACATAAACATTGATCGATCACAGCAAATGGAAATTCCAATTGAATACGGGTGCAATTGAAAATTTTCTCTGCAGTTAAACTTAATTAAGCACGATAAAGCACGATTTGTATGCTAATATTTATAATCTTATAATTTTTTACTAAACCACCCCAAAATTGACTAAAAAAAAGTTTAAAAGTAATACGTTGGTGGTATAAATGTAAATAATAAAAAAATGTGTTATTTTTAATGTTTTAATTAATCAATCCTAAATGAATAATATCTTATTACAAGATTTCGGATTAATTATTTAGGTGTTAAGGATATTAAACCTCTAATAATATGTTCTCTGCTTGAAACTATTTCAGATTTGCCATCTTATGTAGCTATACTTCTACTGAAATTACCTTTTGCTTCTGAACTTCTGATTTAATTTCGCTGCAAATTATACGCTTACCTAACCTAAATAGAAAAATTATCTTTGACCGAAAGCGGTGGACTTTTTGGTTCTTTAAGTTGGTTGCATACATAAGGCTAAGCTGGATATATCGCACGTGTAAAGTCCTCGATAGGATGAATAATATTGTTGAGCCTATAGATATGTCATTCTCCAACTTTAAAACGCAACTAAGGATAATTAATACTGATCACAAAACACTTATGTACGCACGCTACTTACTAAATGTATTTGCCAATAATTGGCCCCGCTCACACACACATACATATGCCTAATACTAAACGTCCGTGCTTATATTAATCATCTATTATTATTTATTGAACTATTTTTGTGGACAACTTTATTTGACCAATGTGTATTTTTACAAGCTTTTATTTAACATGCAATATAAATTAGGTTATCGGCAACATTGCAATGTTTAATTTTTCTTAAAGTAAAATTCGTTGCAAAGTCGTCTCTGTAATATTTTTTTCTTCTTTCCTTCGTTAATGTACTTGTAATGTTTTTTATAAAAACTGCGGCAACAGTTTGGCCCATTCAACTTTGATAAAAACTTTACTCGTATAGGTATCTATAAAGTTAGTTCTATCTCCGCAAAGTGAGTTCAAAAAATGATAGAGCTGGTCTTCCGAGTTTTCTCCATCCACTTAAATATCTGGAATTGCATACTCTTGACCGGAAGCTGTTTGCTTTAATTCCGTGCAGTCTGCGTATCCTTAATGGATTACTTACTCAAATTTGTGTGTTCACTGTCTGCTAGTAATAGCGGCCCGTCCTAGATCGTCTATTCCGAATGAACATTACCTGACCTTTTTTAGGTAGCTACGTTGGATAGATCTCCTTTGATTATTAAGCTCAATACTTTTGCCTTTTCAATCTTAATTTTGTTGGATAAAAATCTTTACCATTCAGTTTAAATTTGATAATTATTTAATTTTTACTGATAACGCTAAGGATTGTATTAGGGTGTTTATTAGAGTTAATTAGATTATTAGTTTATCAGTAATAGCAGCCCGTCCATCCAATGGTAGTAATTTTGCGTTTGTTTCCAGGCTAGCGCTGAGATGACATGGGTGGTCGCCGACCATACGGCGCCGGCTGGTTCTGGGGAATTGTCGGTGACGAAAGGTCAGCAGGTCGACGTGATCGAGCAGTGCCCGACTCGCGGCGCCGACTGGTGGACGGTGCGCGTCGCAGCCACGTCCGAAGCGGCCGTTCCTCTAGAGGGCGCCGTGCCGGCCAGTGTCCTGAAGCCGCAACCGGGCGGCGCCGGGACTTCCGCCGCCGCGCAGAAGTCTTCGCCGTCTAGGCGCGCCGCTTCACAGCCCGTCGAAGGACCGCCCGAAACAGGTACGTGTAGTGCGCTTTAATTTGTTTTTTTGTGACGGCAACTTCAGCGCGCGACAACTCGTCCCTACGGCACTCAGAATGGGTTGCTTCGTTCCTCATTTTTAGGTTCTTAGAGGCATCCACGTGCCTAAATTTATTTTTTTGTAAAGACACCTTCGGCGCCCGATAACTCGTGCCTGCGGCACTCGGGAAAATAATACTAATTCAGTCATCCCCGGTTGGCAGCTAGAACCCTGCGGGCGGCTTTGACGGTGCCTTGGGTGCACGATAACTCGTGCCCGCGGCACTCGGGATGGGTCGCTGTTTTTTTGATAAGAGCAGAATTATCGTTTCGCTCTGACACTTCCACAGTTTGACATTCGCGAGTTCTTCGTAGTTTTTTTTTAAAGTTCACAAAGGGAAATTGTTTTTATAATTTGAAAGTGCATTCAATGATTTGTGAATAATGCTATACGTTCATTGGGATATAGGTATCTGTAATTTAGAAAATTTCACCGGTAATGAAAAACTAATATAAATAAAATATAAACTCATGAAATTTCACAAATCACAAATTTGTTTTTTCAACCCCCACTTAATGTTTGCATTTCACAAAATTATTTCTCATTTGATGCCTATGTTATGTAAAGAAGCTACATGCTATTTTTCGAGTTTCTCGACCCGACGGTTTATAAGTTCCATACAAACTTCAAACCCCCATTACCTTACCTTAATGGTTTAATTTCATGTTTTTTTAAATTCACAAACCTAATGTATGCACGCCCCTCTCCCGCATTTCGGTGCCCCCCCCTCGCCGTATTAAAGACGGTCACGACGACGGCGTTTATTTTTCTATTAGTATTTTGTTTAGATTGACATTTTTATATTCCTAATATCTTTTGAATGAAATGTCCGATTTGAATAATTCAAAAAGTAATCTATCTACAGGTATTGAAACAGACTTGAATACGAAATATTTAGATCATGATTAATACATAGGTATAGATAACATGGTCTGATTTTGATCGGTATTTCTATCAACTTTAAAAATGTAAAAAAATAGTTATACATACGATACGATACATAGCGCATACGATTAAAGACATTTTATGGCTAATGTTTTTACACCTTGGGGTTTCAATATTGAAGTTTTAGCAGAGATTTTTCTAGTAATAAATACAGGGTGGCTGAGACTAAACGCTACTAACTTCACTCTGATGTCATTTGTGTAGTTGTCATTTTCGCGCGTCAATTTTTTGACAGATTGAAGTTTGGTTAGTTTTTTACATGTGGTCCAAAAAGAATTATTCTAAATTAATATCTTCATAAAAAAATCGTAATGGAATCCAAACGTAATAGTGTAATTGCACTGTATTTGGCTGGAATTTCACAAACTGCAATTATTCGTCAGCTCCAGCATTTGAACGTGAATAAAATGTTTGTGTATCGAACCATAACTCGATACAACGAAACTGGTAGCATCGCTAAACGCAACAGAGGCGGTTCTGAAAAGACAGCAACATCAAAAGAAATGATTCGAAAGGTGAAGCAACGAATCCAACGAAATCCTCGTCAAAGTGCCAATCAATTAGCAGCACGTCTGCATATTTCACGATACAGCATTCAACCATTTAAAAAAAATTAACTACACTTGAAGCCCTACAAGATACAAAAAGTCCAAGATCTTATGGAGGCACAAAAAATAGTTAGGCTTGAAAGAACACGAGCATTGAAGGCCTTGGCCGAACGTGACGATATTCCAAAAATTGTCTTTTCTGATGAGAAAATTTTCACCATTCAACAGTATGTGAATAAACAAAATGATCGTGTTTGGTTAGAGCACAAGTCCAACGATAATTTGGACGCAAGAGTTGCCATGCGCAAGCAATCACCAGCTTCTGTTATGGTTTGGGCTGCAGTGACTGCGGATGGACGCACTCCTCTGGTTTTCATCGAACAGGGAGTCAAGGTAAACCAAGGGGTGTACCGCCGAAAGATCCTAAACGATGCTTTGCTACCTTGGGCACTTAAACACTTTGGTACGAACCGTTGGACATTCCAACAGGACTCGGCACCGTCACACAAAGCTCGAGCGACAAAGCAATTTTTACAAAATTGCGTTCCGCGGCTGATTTCGTCGGAAGAATGGCCACCATATTCACCGGACTTGAATCCCATGGATTTCTCCGTATGGTCCATTTTGCAGAGTAAGGTGTTCACTAAAAAATAGGAAAGTGTTGATGCATTGAAGTCAGCTCTTGTTCGAGAATGAAATAAAATTCCGCAAGCCCACGTTCGGTCAGCATGCAATGCTTTCTATGGAAGATTGAATCAAATAATCAGAGTCAAAGGAGGTCATATTGAGCAGTAACATGTTTTTCATAAAATGTAATATGTTTTTAACAAATTCCACGTAATTTCAATAAAAAATAATCAAAATTAAAAAAATTACAGCGTTTTCATTTGGTAACAATTGATCTCAGCCATCCTGTATAGCCTATGTTATTAGGGATAGTATAGCATTCGAATGATGAAAAAATTCTTGATAGTTGGTCCAGTAGTTTTTGAGTTTATTCATTATAATCAAATATATCCTCTTTATATTATTAGTATTATAAATCGTTTCATAATATTCATATATATTTATTACGATTACCTAATATTTATATTTAAACCAATATATATTTATGTATACCTTTGATGCCTTTACATAAATTATAAATCATGTTAACATCATGAATAATGTCTTTCTATATAATGCTGTTAACCAGAAATTCGATAGTTCATTCTTGATCGGTAACATCCTCTTCAGAGTTCCGTACAGAAATACCAGAAAACCCAATTATTTCAAGTAACCCAGCTTAATACTAACCATGCACAAAACGCAACGATATGTAGAGTCCTCAGCATATATAATGAAAAATTCAGCGCAATTGCATATTCCGATAGAATAAGGGGTTATTATTTATGCATGAAATTCGTAGCATTAGTTATAACAATATTTAATATAAGAGATTAAAATATATAAGCAAATATTATATTGAATATTCAACATTCATATTAAACATTCATATGAAGTATATATATCCTAATATTTTTTCATTATTTATTATAACACTGATAACATGTAGGTGTATAAATACACACAGTCGCACACAAACATTTCCATGCTACAGATAGTGGCAGCACACACTCTAGAAGACATATTTCACATTACACACACTACTCGCATATTACACATCGTTTTATTAATTTGATATTTTCAACCATATTTATATTTGTACATTTTTCTGGCCATTAAATGTAGTACCAAAAATGATGTTCTTGTATCGCTGTTTTGGACATAAATAGATTATGAAATCTCTTGTTATGAATAAATTATGCAGTTGATCACAAATGTAATCAACTTCCTTACTTCCTTCCTTACTTCCTTTCGTGGTGTAACCAGATTCACACGATTTTTATGGCCTTTTTTCGTCCAGATTTAGCGAAATGTCTTGTTTATTACTCCGCTGTTAATTTATTTATATATTTATTTTAGACGGTACTCTTAACAAAATATTGCATACATAACATGTTTTAATTAATCTTAGACACTAAAGTAAAAAGAAAAACCTTATCATTATTTAAATAAAAAGAAAACACCACATGCATATGAAAGATAAAACACAGATTATACAAAATAGAAATAATATAAGTTATATTATATTATATTACACTACAAATAGAAACAGTATATGATTTCATACATATAATAAAGCTATCTTGAAAAATGTCAATGCGACTATCTCTATGTATATTGTAAAGAAGACAGATGCGAGGTATTATGTTATTAAAGGCTATGTTGTTATGATATAGGGGTTCTAAACAGATCAGCGCTCTTAAATTATGCGACGTCTTATTAAATGGTATTTTTCCTAAACACGTTATCTCTAACTTATAGTAAATAAATTTTCAAAGAAATATTAAATCTGACGAAGAGCTACGACGAGCAAGGGTATCAAATTCAAATCTTATAAGTCTATCACATCATAAGACCTTAATTGACTACCAAGCACTTAGCAGACAATATTTTCAGAAATTTTTTTTGTACACTTTCAATTCTGTCTGAGTACTTAGCATAATAAGGATTCCAAATTACACTACCATATTCTAAATGCGATCTTACCATGGCATTATTTATTTATTTATTTATCGTTTATTCAAATAACCAACAGTACAATGTATAAAAAACAATGGTACATACAATTGTGTGTAAAATTGACTGACGACAGGTTTACACTAAAGTAAAGAGATACATGTAAAGATTAAAATTAAATTAAATTACACTCACACTAGCAATCTAAATACAGATTATATATATATGAATATATTTGTATAATTGAGTTGTAAAGTTATTTGACTTATGATGATTGTTTTTTAATAGCGGCAAATCGCCTGAAAAGATAAATGACATAATCTATGACAAAATTGAAAAATTTTGAACAATTTTTTATTTTTTGTTAAAGTGCTGGATAGTATAATATTTATAAAGGTTCTAAAGAGGTCCTGTATTTGAGAGCGCAGGATGTCAGTTTAAACCTATGGCTGAGTTTTATAAAAATGCATTTTTAACTCTCACCTGTCCTCTTTAGTGTAAAATATTATGTAATCATCTAATATTAGATGAAATAAGGAAAGGATGATATTTTAACAAAAATATAAAAATAATGGATATGTGATTACGATGAAGGATGATGGTGAAATGAGATGATTTTATGAGTGATTTATGTATGGAGTTGATGAAAAAATAAAAATAATGGATATGTAAAAGTTTATAAATATAATACTATCCAGCACTATAACAAAAAATTAAAAAAATGTTCAAAATTCTTCAATTTTATCAAAGATTGTGTCATTTATCTTTTCAGGCGATTAGCCGCTATTAAAAAACAATCATCAAATTAATTGTAATCAAATTAATTGTACAAAATTAATTGTATTTTTTTTTATGACAATTTTTTTAGATGACGTAATTGCATTTCCATTTTTTTTTTTTTAAATGCTTTAACTTTTTAACTATCAAGAATTGGATTAAGACAAATTTAGTTTATTTGATTAGAAATGACCCCCCCTATCTCCTCTTTTCGTTTGACCCACGACTTACGGGACACCCTGTATATATATATATTTTAACATATAATAGTCAGAGGCCAAAGGAAAGAAAATGAACATGATGTCCAAAGATTACTATTTTATTTTATTTTTTTTTTGTTTTGCTAATTTAGTCTGTTTTTTGAATTTAAGGTTTTTCGCATTTCGCAATGAAAAGGATATTTGTTTAATAAAAATATATCTGTCGAGGAGAATAAGTCATCGTATTGCCGACACAATCGAGCGACCGCCGTGTTAGCGTTTGTTTTGTATCGCGGGACTGAAAAAAGACGGTATTCTCGCGTTCTATGTTAAGGGACGTTGAATGACACATTTTGGAGAAAATCGATGTTATCGATATTATTATTAATTGTATCGTATAAAAATATGGTATCTCTTATAATTCGTCGATCATTTAGTGGTTCAATAGCATATTCTAAAGTCGCAGCTTCGTGTATATATTTTCCTGTTTTATAGTTAAGGTATTTTATAATTTTTTTTTAAATTTTCATTCATATTTTTGTATATATTATATTGAGGGCACCAGATAACAGACGCATATTCCAGTTGACTACGGACTAATGAGTAATAAAGTAACTTCAACGTGTTTATTTGCTTAAATAATTTGCAGGTTCTTATTAAGAAACTTAACATTTTATACCCCTTATCTGTTATGGTAAGTATATGTGATTCAAAGGAAAGCTATGAGTCGAATATGACTCCTAAGTCCCTTATTTCTTCTAAATTCGATAATTCTGTCTGCTTAAGACTATATGTGTATTCGATTTTAGTAGAATTACGGGTAAATCGGGCAAGGTGACATTTTTTAATGTTAAGAACAAGCTTCATGTTGGTGCAGTATGAAGAAAACTGGTTAAGGTCAAATTCAAACAATCTGCCCAAGATTTGATTTGCATGAAAATTTTTATGTCATCGGCGTACTGCAAACATTTAGCATAGAGAAAACATTTTATAATGTCATGTAACAATAAAGAGAATGACAAAGGGCCTAAGTGGCTTCCCTGTTGCACTCCAGACGGAATTATAATTTGGTTCGATTTGTACCCCTTAAGGACAACTGTTTGCGAACGATCTTTTATATATGAGAAATATATAATTATTATAACATTATATAAGAGAATATTATATTATATTATATTGTTATATACTATATTATATTATATATTATATTATTATTATATTGGGAGAATATTCTGTAGGAGAATTAAACTTTGAGAGTTCCTAAAGGGTTTTGTAGTTCTGGAAATAAATCCAAGCGCTTTGTTTTTTAACAAGCATGTGTTTTTCGCGATTTTTTTTTCTATATGAGTATCAAATACGACTTTTGAATCTAATGTTATTCCTAAATCTTGAATGGTATTAACATGAGAAATCAATTCCCCACATATGGAGTAGTTGAAGCGTATCATCAAAACTTACACACATGGGTATGTCACATAATGTTTGTAAATGGTTTGAAAGCTACTTAATTAATCGCTCTCAAAAAACTGTATGTAAAGCAAATTCAGGACAAGAAATCTCATCTGACATTGCAGTATTAAAGATAGGCATACCACAAGGTACAGTACTTGCTCCTATACTATATACGATCTACACATTTGATATGCTCTCATATTTATATAGCTGTGAGGGCCATATGTATGCGGATGACACTCAGGTTTACTACCGGATGATTATTCTGACAGCTGTAGAAAATTAACTGCGGACCTAGAATTAATTAATAAATGGTCTACAAAACATAGTCTCAAACCCAAAGAAAAGTGAAGTAACTATTATCAGCACAAAGCAACAAGTGCTAAAACGTAAATATAACTTTTCAAGTCCTATATCCATTTCTGGAGCAGCTTCACCAATTGTAGAAGTATCTAGGAATCTAGGCATCTACTTGGGCTCGCAACTTAATTTTGAAGAGCACGTTAAATGGAAAACACAATGGTGCTTTGCACGTCTGAAAACGCTTTACAAAATTAGAGAATATCTATCTATTCCCGTAAGGCAAACTGTAACGGACTTACTAATTCTTTCAATCTTAGACTATGGTGATATAGTATATGGCCCACGTTTATCAAAAAAAGTACACAGAAAATCCAACTTGTCTAAAATACGTGCACACGCTTTTGTTTTCGGATCCCTAGGCGAACCCATATCTCAGGCATATTAAACAAAAACGGTATCCTAAATATGGTCAATCGCAGAATTCTCTACTTTGCTTGCTTCGTATTTAAATCTATTAAAGCGAGAGACTACCCTATCTATATAAAAAATTAGTAAAATCACGAGAAAATCACAACCACAAAGTCACCTAACACGTGCGAGAGATCACCTTTTAATCGTCCCTCACCTAAGCTGACAGTTTACGAAGGTTCCTTTAAATTTTCGGCATCGAATATCTGGAACGACTTGCCTCCACCGCTAAGGAGCAAAACAAACCCGGCCTCCTTCAGGACTAGGTGACGACAATGGCTTCTGCAGCTGCAAACTACCAACACTTAGTTACGTTTTATATAGTTTTCTATGCTGGTCATACATTTTGTATTTTTTTTTGTATATGTTACATAAGAGCATGTGAGGATTACAATTCACTGTAAATACAAATAATATGTTTTACGTGAAGTATAAATTATATATTATAATATAATAAAACGGGACGTGCTGAAAATCAGCACCCTCCTCTTTCAGAAAGGAGGGCAGCTGAGCACACTCCTTTTATTGGAAAATGCGATTAAGCTTACGTATCTACCATTTAGTTTTGTTTTACATTTTTCAATAAAGAAGCATTTTCTTTCTTTCTTTCTTTTAGTTTCTTGTAAAACTATTTTTGTTAAGAGACATTATTCTCACATCTCCATTTGTAGAGTGTATTGAGATCATCTTGAATTTTAAACAGTCAGAAATACTCTTTATTCCAAAGACGATCTTTTAATCATCAACATAGAACAAAAATTGACACTTCAGCCTTTTAGCCAAATCGTTGATGAATATTAAAAATACTAATGGACCCAAAATTAAGTCTTGTGGCACACCTGAAGTAATTTCAATCACTGATGATTCGAACCCTCGAACAAGCCGGAGTTCTAGTAGAAAGCGGCTTGTATTGAATTTTTAAAGCATCGTGTAAAGTTTGCAGACCATGACGCAGCTGTCGGCAGGCTGTCGGGAGTAAATGTACCTTCGACACCAACGTCTAAATTGAATCGACTAACGCGGCGTTCTTGTCGAATGTCCGCACAAAATGTCGTTTTTTTGCACGTCACATGCAGCGTCTCTTTGCTACGCTCGTGTTTGCGAAAGTTGTCAAAGCATAGCTTATTGCCTGCGAATTTTCGCCTCGCGATTTTATTTCCTAGGTTTTCTCCGTGATAAAACGATTTGAATTAAATTTTAGTTGAACTGCTTGTTACCGATTTTTTAGATTCTTTTACTATGTATTTGAGAAGGGGCTCTCCTGGCGGTGCAGGGCACCTTCGGTGATTCATCGATCAGACCTTCTTATACCTCTATATTATTGCATTTACATTTTTTAAATTTTGTTTTATTACTTCAGCTGTATAACTATAAAATTTTAAATTTAATGTCAGCAATACTTAAAATTAAAATATTAGTAACAGTGAAAGCAGCCTTTTATCTAAAGTGACATCAGATTCGAAATGTTTTGCATTGCTAAACCTTCATGTAAATGCATTAATCCACAGTCAAATGTATTCAAATTTCCTGGAATGACATGCAGTGCTCATTTTAATGTATCGCTCAAAATAATTTCATCATTTTGTACTATTTAAATTTGCATTTGTTATATTAATATTTCGACGATCACGCGAATATATATTCCTCCTTCTTCTTTGTGTCTCACGTTAGTTCCCGCAAAACCTAATAAAACAAAAAAAGGCCCTATCTATAAGCGAGTATCGTCAATAATTTACTATATATTATTTACTTGCCAAATACCTGAATGATATGTTAGATAATAATCATTATGTCTTAGCATAGGAAAATAAAAAAAGATAATTTAACCGGAAGCGACGTGTAAACTATTATAAACATGACACCGACAATTAAACACATTATTACATAATGTGCATGAAATATTAGGATATTCAATTACCTGAAGAAGAATTCACCGCCACACCATCAGGGGACCAGGAGCGGAACGCACTTGGACTACAAACATATAACTGATTCCCCATAAACATGTACCATTTTCAAACGGAAGCCAAGCAGCGTGTCGCCGGAGGAAGTTATTATTAAAATACCATTTGTCTTATGTACTTCAGTAGCAGACTAATTCAAGATATCAATTGCGCTAATTAGAGTATAAATTCAGTGAAACGGCCTTCAGCCGCTTAGAAAGAATAAATGAATGACATTTTCCCCTGACTGAAGCTTCAGCTTTTTCGTCGGGGGTGGGGGTATACCACATGTTGATCGTGAGCTTACCACTATAATCCCCCTCTCGCAATATCCTTCTTCTATAATAACACCGCAGGAGGTTCCCGAAGCGTTGCGTGCTGAAGATCTTAGCAATGATATACATATATATAAGCGGTGCATTTTCTTTGTCACAATGTTCTCTTTTAATATAACTTTTACGTACTGGGAGTGTCTGATATCGTCGTTGTCATGATATGGGGTTAAAAAGCCCTCATTTAGGATTTTTTTATGCACGTAACTGTTATACAGTATTTTATTTAAATTTGTTATAAATTATAAATATGAATGAAATATGTCTAATTACCACTATACACCGTGCTCCAAGACCATTCCCGAAAAAAAAACCATCTTATTTATTGGCCCTGAGATTTGACATATCAAAAACATCATTATTTTACATATCAAAATTCAACAATGGTTTCCGATTACACAAAATTGTAAACTTTACGTGATAGTTGGTCGCTAGTTAGGCCGCGCCGGCTGTGTCATTGATTGGCCTTGCAGTGTGCCTGCGGGCAAATAGGGAATTTACACGAGCGCTTTGATAAAATTAACTAGGGCGCCGCTTTGCTTCGCTGCGGCATACATTGGAGCGGAGTTTAGTATTTAAATGTATTTCTCCATAGGGATTACCATTTAATTTTTTTATAATTCTTTGCGCAATCAAATGTATATGTTTTTTGGTACCTATGCACAGAAGACATTGTCATGGTCATTTTAAAAAAATAATGATCATAATCGGTCTTGTAGTTCTAGAGCCTTAGTCCGTGAATCGAGTGGCATTTGAGTCACCACATGGGAGCTTCGCTCCAATAAGTTAGGGCATGAATTACTTTCGTATTTTTTTTGTCCAATTTCTTACACGTAATAGGGAACAAAAACACCCCCAGCGCTTGTAAAAAAAAACAAGTATATTTTCAAGACCTCTGTCATGTTTTAACGTTAAAACAGATATTAACGACATTTTTTTTTATGTTCAAATGATTCCTCTGACTAAAGGGAAATTATAAAGCTAAAATAACGAATAAATTTGTTCACAAAAAACGTGATGTAAAATATAATCATTTGTTTTAAATCATTATATGTCGCCAAAAAAAGAGAATGGAATAACTGTTGATATAATTTTGTGACAAATTTTTGAATAATATTTTTCATAGATCAATTAAGTGCTTTATGCTTGCACATTTTCACAGCGCAAGCGGACTTTTTATTTGATTTTAACCCTAAAAATCAGAACATCAAAAGGCTAGCGGCAGAGACGAGAAACGTCAGCCAAAATAAAACATATGTAATATTTAGATCCCTCAACGTTTCAAAAAATATATACTTTTTCTAGTTACTACACACTAATATTTTTAAATGCTAGTTTCAGTTTGAATCTTTATTTGCATTTATATCCGTTTACATACAAATTGACTTTTTACTTAAATTTAAAATGAATGTATTTAATGTGTTTTATAAAGTATTATTTTCGAAAGTTTTTAATTTTAAAAGAAATGTATTATAATATTTTAGAAGTATTGGTTAAAAAAAATGTCTTCATTTTAAATTCTATTAGAATTAAAAAAAAATGCAACTAACATAATATGCTGTAATTATTCACATTTCGACATAAATTACGTACCTATATTTTAAATTACCATATATGATGCTGCTTATACAAATTTTCTAAAAATAAATTCCCTTCAAAAATAAAGCGGCCTAAAATGCAACTTTACTCATATTTTCACTGTCTTATCGGTAATTAATCGCATATATTTTTTTTGTCGGTTTACTTTACAAAAACATATATTTTTTTCATTTTTTAATTGTACAGTCGTTCGTAATTAATGCTCCACGATTTGCATGAATTTGATAGGTACAATATAAATTACAACACAGTGGCACCGCATTTATTTCGTATAAACTCTATTAACTGAGTATTATTGTTATTATCATTATTAAAAAAGGTTATTTTTGTGTTTTTTTTATGTAATTTAAATACTCTCATCGGTGTCTCATTGTTCCCTCTGATAAGTCGGGACTATGGGATACCTCCGTTACAATAATATTAGTATGAAGTGAGAAGCCGATGAAATGTCTTTCGAAATCTGCTAAAATAAATCTTCACAAGTGAAAATTCATCGCAAGAGATGTTAAAATATATGTCACGGAATTCTCGCCGTTTAAACTCAGTTTGAACTCTAACTTTGTTTGTGTGCTAAGCTCTTCTTAAGTTTTTTTAGTTTTCAAGGGCTTCTAACTCTCATAAAATAAAATATTTACGAAACATTCGCGGCCTTAGGTCGAAAACAAGTCCACCAATGAGTAATACTTTGAATTGTGATTACTCATGTTGAATCATTTGCTATGTCCTCCGTATTGGCGCCGAGATATTCCATTGGTCGTCTTATTACAATATATGGGGAACTATTGACGTGATAGGTAATAATTATTAATCTGTCGTATAAAAATGCTATTCTTTATGTTATACAAACACTGATAAATTTTAATATACTTTCATAATGCCATTATGTAGGAACAACTTGTTGTTAAAGCAAATTTAAAAGAAATATAAAGTGGGGAGGATATAAATTTCTTATAAAAATTTAAAATGTAGATTGATATAAGATACTAAATGCTGAGAGGATTTTTTAAACTCATTCTTTGAAAATAGTTTTATTTATATTGGATTTATATTACTCAACTCATCGATTTCCCGTAAAATTACGAACGTTTTTTAAAATTAAAAATAAACGAACTTCTTACCATTCTACCTTTGAGTAGACAATTATTTTGCAGAGACTTCAACCTTTTGATCTTCATTCATTTGCCGTCGTGTTTTGTCCCTTTTGTGCCTTCTGTGACGGAGACGGAAGTAATTTATTTGTATTAGGAGTGGTTTATTTACTTTTTAAACGTATGTTGGCAGATACGCGTTTCGAACCACTTTCCTCGTTGGAGGCGGCAAATAAGCCACAAAAATGATGTGTTGTATCTTGATTTATAGTTTCTAGTGTCATTTTCGTTGTCATGTCATTTTGATAAAAATTCTTAACTAGTATTAAAGTAGTAAACATTTTTACCAAACCTGCAACCAAATAAAAAAATTATTACAATAAACTTATTATAAGTAAACAATAAAACAAGATCCACCAAAACGTTAAAGTCAGCGCAGAAACATACCGTATGCAATTTCAGTATAAACCATGTCAAAGCTATCTACTCGTATATATTAATAGGTACGTGTTGGGAAAACTTCGGATTTCTTTTTAGGCATATCTCGCGCACGGAGGAGTGAGAGATTTGGCGTGGTTATGGTTTATATGGAGAAGGAATGCATAAAGCTAAAATGATCTTTAATATGTGAGCTGTGAATTTTGTTTGATTTCAAATGTTCCTTTTTCAATAATCTATCAATGTCAATGAAGTAATATGTCAAGGCAAAAAGCATAATTGATAGGTTTAAAAAAGTGAGGTTACATTTTATTATATAAATTAAACCCTGTATAATCTTAGTTTCAGTCATTTAATTTTACATGTTACATTTTTAATTTCAGTAGTTCCATTTTTTTTTTAAATCCAGATATTTGCTTATATCTTCCATTATGCCTCCCCATAGAACTGACGTGAGACACAAAGAAAATGGACTCGTATATATTCGCGTGGAAGTCGAAAGGATAATATGCCAAATGCAAATTTAAATTGCGTAAATAGTATTACAAAATGATGAAATTATTTTGAGGGAAACATCTAAATGCGCACTGAATGTCATTCCAAGACATTTAAATACTTTTGATTTTGGATTAATGCAAAACTTTTCGAATCTGAAGTAATTTTAGGTGAATGGCTGCATTCACTTCATGTTATAAGGGTAAAGCATATGGGCCTTATCATAATGAACTCTTCAAATTATTGTATAATCGACTTCAATAAAAAATATTTTGAAAAATTCTTAAATACTAAGTAATCTGTAATTGTGTATCATTTTTTTTCTATTGTTATTAAGTAACATTAAATTTTAAATGTCACTTTCAATACTTGTTAATTTACTGTAAAATCGACTTACATCATATGATCCTTTAATAAAAAGAAAGTATTTTATTTTAAAAAAAAGATTCGTAAATACAATTCAGCATTCTGTAATTGTTTTTTTTTTTCAACTGTCACTCACAATAAATTTTAAATTTCATAAGTATTGCAGGGAATTAAGGCAAATAACATACGCTAATAACGTATTTCAACAATATTTACATTTTGATAGTTGCCATCCGTTTCACACAAAAAAATCAATACCATATTCCCTTTCTATTCGCGGTCATAGAATCTCTAATAACAAAAATGATTTAGAAAAATATCTCACTAACCTAAATAAATCCCTTTTAGAACGTAATTACCCACCCGATCTCCTAAAAAAACAAATTTTAGACTCTTCTTCGAAATTTACTCCTAAAATAAAAACAAACTCAATTAACAAAAAAATTTTTCTAAACACCACCTATTTTCCTGGTGTTGAAAAATTAAACCCAATTTTAAAAGACTTATATTCTATAATCTCTAATAATCCAAATTGGAAAAATATACTCGATTGTCCCCCTATATTGTCTTACCGACGTCCTCCAAATTTACGCAATATTTTAAATAAAAATAAAACGTTTGGTAACCAACCACTTAACACACTTCCAAAAAACGGGGTCGAACCATGTAAAAAACCTCGTTGTAAAACATGCAAAATTATTGTAAGAGACGATAAATTTTCAAGCGCGAACAATAAAAATATATATAAAATTACCACAAACATAACGTGCACCACCAGAAACGTTGTATATCAACTTCTATGTAAGTTTTGTGATGCGTTTTATGTTGGTGAAACTACGACGCCACTAAACATTAGAATTAATAATCATAGATTATCCTGTAACAAATTACTTTCCGCTTTACCCGTTGCAATTCACGCGAGAACTCACGGCAGGGATTTCGATGCTTGCTTTAATGTAAAAGTTTTGAAGTCTTTGCCAGAAGATGCCCGCGAAATTGATTTAAAGACATGGGAACTCTCTCATATTTGGGTCTTGGGCGCTTGCAGGTCTGTAGGTCTAAATAGACAAAATTAAACTGACTTAACAGCATTTAACGCGTGATACTTGATATATTCATTTAAGAAACTAGTTTCATTTCATAATACTGATTGATTTATCTAGCAAAACTGCAATTATATAATAATAATTGTAGTGGCTGGATATATTTATCTTTTAGTTAAAAATGCGATTTTCGAATTTATGAAGGTTGCATTTTAAACGTCATCTCTCATATTTTTTCTGACGACGCCGAATGGCGAAAGCTTAAATAAATCATAATCATCAAATCTATATATATATATATATATACAATAATTATAGAGGTATAAGAACCTCAATAATGCTCAAACTTAAATGTTTAATGAATTACGGTCGAATTTTGACCACTAGTTTTTATAATTACATTATATTATATTATAATTAATATATTATATTATATTATAATTACATTATAATCTCTAGTTTTTATAATTACAAATCAAGATTTTTGAGATTCTAATTCAAAGAGATTATAAATTAAGTTGTCGGCATCGTACTAATGTTTATTTTTTCCCGAGTAAAATTCGTTGCAAAGCAATCTTTGTAATATTTACGTTAGTTCAATCTTCGCAAAGTGAGTTCAAAAAATGCTCGAGCTGGTCTTCCGGGTTTTTTTCCATCCACTTTAATATCCGGAATTGCACAGTCGTACTGGAAGCTGTTTGCTTTATTCCGTGCAGTCTGCGTATACCTACCGTTTAATGGATTATCTACTTTAATTTGTGTGTTCACTGTCTGGTAGAAATAGCAGCCCATCCTAGATCGTCTATTCCGAATGAACATTACCTGACCTTTTTTAAGTAGTTACGCTCCTTTGATTATTAAGCTCAATACTTTTGCCTCGTCAATCTTAATTATGCCTGAGAAAAGCCTTCGGCCTGATTCTCTTCTCTTTTATCATCCAATAATCATCACTTTTATCATTACCATTGAGTTTAAATTTCATAATTTTTTGACTTTTCGATAACTTTAACGTTGTATTAAGGTGTTTATTAGAGCTTGTCACTAGGTTATTCAAATATATTTATTATGGTAGAGATTGTATAGGTATTTAATTTAAAACAGTGAATATGAGTCACGCCTTCTTACTATTGCATAATTTTGTATTAAATGTCTTGCCTTCATACTGTATATTTAGAAAGCTTTAAACTATTTTAAACAAATTCCTCAAATTTATTATTCAACCTTTGGATTTTTTTTTAGTTATGGCTAGGTTCGTTCCCTATCTCTATTTCCTTCGGGACCGCCCGAAACACACATTCATACATACACAGGCACGAAAAGGTCAACGACCTTCAGTCCTTTCGGGCGGAATTAACGTTGCCTCAGACAACACCAATTTTATTATTGTTTGATTCATTGTGAAAAGAATCTTTATTGCATAACATATATGAACATACAAAAAATATGTACAAATGGCACATTATTACAAAAAGAAATATGTTCTAACTAAATAGTTTTGGCGTGGATGGTACATTTTCTCAGTCGAAAGCAATCGTAATATATTATAATATTCTTCTATCAATCAAAAAATTTTCCCGTATACACTTTTTTGGAAATTATCGTATAAAATGATCAATTATAACGACTAAACATGTTTTTTTTTGGGTTAAATTAATTAGAAAAATGATTAGTTTTTGTAAGAAATATGCACAAAAAAAAAAGACATTTGACGGGTTTTATCAAATTATGACTTTATAACCTCGATTGTGTGAATAATGGTGATTGTGTGAATGTTTGTGCACTAAAAATATTATGACAAAGCTGTAATTCCTATCGTAACCGGTATGTAGTAAATAATAATCTGCTCGATTACATACCAGCGTTATTACTTAATATGCCCCAAATGAAAAAAAAATAATCAATATTTCATTGTTTCAAAAATGGTTTGTCGTGGTAACATGAAGAAATACTCGTAGTTATTTATATTATATTACACTCCTCCGCATATCTGTCCTGATGACTGAGCATCTCGGTTTTGTCAATAAGGACTGCGTTTTTATATATTTATATAACATAAATGTATATAAAGATACAAATATAATCTCGCCATGTATTTCAGTCTACGGCGAGTATGTTTAACATACATAATAGTTTAGCGTAAGTACATATCTTAAATATATCAGAAAGTAATACAAAAATATTATACAGACTATTGAAACCATACAGAATTACAAAAGATTATAAAGTTAGCAATACATCTAGTTCCATCTTTGACATTAAACATTAAACCACGATGAAATAACATGTTAAATAAGAAAGGAGAAAAAATATTAAAAAATGAATGAAGATTTTTTTTAACAGTTTTTCAACCTCAGATGTTGGTAGGTTTTTATTAATTCCAGTAGTATGGTTATTGAAATATTTGTAAAACCATTTTATCTAAAACGTCTTATCACGAATACCATTAATCTTTTCATGCATTGCACCCCTATTACTACATGACCGCTAAAATTGCATAGATTGGCTTCGTTCTGCCTAATGAATTTCTGACAATGATTTTAAGTTTTAAAGTTATTTAAAGGTCATTTAAAATAGGTCACATATTAATATTGGCTTTATCAGAATTATCACAATTTTCTTATTTATAGGGTTTTATAGAAAAAAACGAAATTTTTACTTATTTATTTAATGTACAAAAACAGCGATCCAAGAAGATTTTCTAGTACTACATTTATATAGCCAGAAAAATGTACCAAATATAAATATGGTTAAACATCAAAATAATAAAGCAATGTGTAATGTGCGTGTAGTGTTTGGTGTGTAATGAAAATGTTTGTGCGTACGTGTTTAGCGTGTGTATATGTATCTACATATTATTGTATTATAAATCATAATTTAAAAATATTAATATATATTTATTACGAATTATATATTTATTATATTTATATTCAACTAGCTGTTCACCCTGGGCCCTGACCCGGGTTGGCAGCTAGGCCCTGCAGGCGGCTTTGACGGTGCCTCCGGCACGCGACAACTCGTGCCTGTGGCACTCGGGATGGGTCGATTTGCTCCCCATCTCTAGGCCCTGCATGCGGCTTGAACGGCGCCTCCGGCACGCGGCAGCACGTGTTTGCCGCACTCGAGATAGGTCACTTCGCTCCCCATCTTTAGGACCTGTAAGCGGCTTTGACGGCACCTTCGGCGCGCGACAACTCGTGCTTGTGCCAATCTCTGAGCTCTTCGAGCCATCCACGTGCCTAAATTTGATTTTTCATTTCTCATTCGATGTCTATGACTATGTTATCTAAAGATAACGTAGGCATCTAATGAGAGATGATTTTGTGAAATTCATACATTTTAGGGGGGGGGGGGGGCAATGGGGTTGAAAAAACAAATTAATGAATACAATCAAAAGCGGTGGATTTCATGATTTCACTTCCTAAATGCTGAACAACTAGTATCTAATAATAAATTGGTTGCTCACCTAAATTGTCGATCTTCTTTACCTTTCTTTACAAAGGCTAGCCTAGAAGAAATATAAATTAAAATGACGACGATGAGGTTCCATTACTTCTCCTCAAAAAGTCGCCTCAATAGTAAGTTCATAAGTCCTCATACTAGTACTTCCTCGTATGAGGACTTACGAGAATAATCGGGCAAATAGGCACTGAAAGCACCGCATCAGGATCAATTCAGTATAGCTAAACGTTGAAAATGTTGCCTGCATTTATATGGTACAATTATGGTACAATTTCGTGTCGTGCTGTTGACCGTTGAAGAGTTCCTTCGTCGGAAGCCATTCCTGGGTGTAGAATCAGGTCATGCTTACCATAAAAATGCCTTCATCGGAACTAAAATAACATGTTAAATGTCAACTCAGTAGGATAAGAGGAAGTGGGTCTAATTCAGCTTGCAAGATTTGACCTAAACAGATTAACAAACATTGAAAGTTAAATAAAAGCTTGTAATAATTATGTATTTATACGAGGGCTGTTCGATAAGTATTTAGCCTCACCGCCCAATGGCGCCACTATCGCAAGAGGAATTTACTATCGTGTAGTACATTCTCGTAGACGGCTACTGTCAAAATTTCAGCCGAATCAGACTCGTAGTTTTGTTTTGACATTTTTGACAAGCGGACGTGTCAGCGAACTTTAGAAAAATAGAAAAAGAGCAATATCGGACGGTGATTCGATTCTTGTTTCTGGTAGGGTAATCGCGTAGCGAAATCAAAGAGCGCTTGGATGCTGTGTACGGTGACTGTTCCCCTTCGATGGCGACCGTCAAAAAATGGTTTAACAAGTTCAACGTGGTCGCACGTCGGTTTTTGATGAACCACGCCCAGGAGTCTCGAAAACAGCTACCACGGAGGATAAGATAACACAAATCCACGATCTCGTGTTGGCAGACTGCCGATTGAAGGTGCGTGAGATGGCTAAGACAGCAGGCGTCTCAAAAGACTGAGTGGATCATATCCTGCATGAAATTTTGGACATGAAAAGCTGTTGGCGCGATGGGACTACCACTGCCACCAAAGTATGAACAGGTGCGTGGTTATGATGGAACAGCATTTTCTTTTTCAAATGCGCAATTTCTGCTTTCAGCTGGTTGTAATGCGTAGTTATACTTCGGTTATTGTTTGGTATTTTTTAAGATAACCGATGAACACAATTCCACGACTATCCCAAAAAAGAGATCACCTTCCCGGCTGATAAAACTGTTCGAAGAGGGTTCACCCTTTCCAAAAAAAATGACTTATTTTGCTTAAACCGCTCCAACAAGAACCCTGGAAATGATAATTCTAAGGTGTTTTTGGTCTAAAGTGAGTAAGCGTGGTATACCCAATGTAAGGATAGTTTACGCACGCGCAAATCTTCAAACGATATCAAACGCATTCTTTCACGCATATCTTTCAAAGCAGTGCCAAAATGGTTTTGACGATCTTCACGTTGAGGCTCAAAACTTTTCAGACCACACTAGTAAAAAAAAAAAAAGATTTTTGATATATTCACACACACACTTCTGATCCGTTTATTGAAACCTTTGACGACTTAGAAATAGTGTGTTATAGTGTGTTTGCATTTTTGAATTGAAAACTTCTATAGGCACTCAGCCATAGGCAATGACTGCCTATTTTTTTTTTGCCTAATTCATCCTAGATTTGTATCAGTATATTTTGTGTTTTGTATAATAGATAAAATTGAAAAATATTTGATCGTGTTACTGCTAGCATATGAACACTAAGAAGGCACACAACAAATATTTTCAAACAGCCGTCAAACTTATCAATAGATTTTGCATTTGTATGGCCTTTAGAATTCGCCATATTAAACGGCACGACAAATCGTGTATGAAAATCCAATTTTGAATTGAAAATAATTCTGAAAATAATTCTATTTGCATACATCAATAAAATCTACGTGACAGGGAATTTCAATATTATCCATTCCACACCACTAGCAAGAAGAAAATGAGACAGGGAAAGAAAAATGCTTTCATTTCGCAGGTAGACTATTTTCCACCTTTGTAGGATGCTTCGCCCGGGGAAAATGCTTTGAGAAAGGAAAATACGGTAAACTAAATATTCATCCACTTGCGAATATTCTAGCAAAGCTTATAGCTTTTGAACGTTAATTGAGTTACTAATTACACTTTATTGACATTAGGACTTTGTATAGTAGTATTCTCATAAGTCTGGAGAGTTGGCTTAGATCCAATCCTTTTTTTTTGTAAATCCTACTCGACTAATTTTCGTTCGGGTGCTAGAGAAAAACACAATTGCTTACAGTAATTTACTCAAGTGCGTTGGGGTTGTTTCGGTAAGGTCTTGAGGTCATTTACCTTCCTGCTTACGATTATCACTACTACCCAGGACACCCTATCTCGTATATTTAAAATGGCCTAAGTTAATTTTTAAAATCGATTAGCCTAGGTAGAAAAAAAATGTTAGACACATGATTTTATACTAACCCCGTTATTTTATTATTATTATGAATATTTTAGTATTAACCTAGGAATTCCTTAAAAAAATATAATATGTAAATAATAATAATATTAAATCGTTTAAATTTAAACAAAACATTTTTTTTCTAGAGGCCAAAGCGCTGGCAACTACTGGACACTGCTCGTGCTAAGATACGTTTAAAAAAGTGTGTTTTATGTTTTCGCGTACTCCTAACTTCGTATAAATATAGTCAGGTTAATCTTTTAAATAATTTACCACTACCTGCGTTCGACGGTTAAGCAGGGCGTCGCAGTCACTTGACATCTGCAATTAGGCTCTACTTGAAAACGCCAAGGAACACCTGTCTGTACTCGCAAGGGGTCGCGTTGTCTCCTCCTATTAAGCTTCTGTCAAAACACAATAATTGGCTTTGTAGCTTTGGTAGTGTCTACTCTAAAAACTCGCGTTTTTAGAGTAGACACTCACTGCGATATATTATTATTCGCTGTTGATATAGCCTTCTATGTTTTTAAACTATAGTATAAAAAATCGTCTCTGTCCCAGGCTAGTTGCAGAGTTGTAATTGAGTATGTAGGTCAGATAAATCATAGTTGATTTTATTAAAATATTTTTTTATTGCGATCTCTAATTCAAAAAAATATTTTTGTTTTTTTGATCTATTATCAAAATTTTTCGATTCCTTATAAAAATAAACTAGCAGTTACGGCCAGCTCATCTCGTCAGCAATCCATTGATACCCATGAATTTCTATTTGACCGAGTAATCTCTCTCCTCATCCCTCGGCTGTGCATTCCGACACAGTCACATCCAGTTTAATTGTTGACATGTAAACATTTATACGTAGGTGGAGTGAATTTCAATTTGATTCGGATCTGTCAGTGACGCGTTCTATCAGCGACAGAAGGGATTTGTTCGCGAAGGATTCACATGCCTGAACGTGTAACGAAACGCTGCACCACTACATATCCGCGCCGTGAAGGGCTGGAAAGGCATAGCTGCTAAATCTAGTGGATGCCGGATGATGGATGCTGTGCGGGATGTAGACAGTGTCTTCACCGTATATCATGCAACCCGGATAACACTGTCGGTATTTATTTCATTTACTGGGAATTCTATCTCGCAAAACATGTCTATGATTACGTTGTAAATATTAGAAACTAAATAACAAATGTAATATCTTAAAGAACTACTACTACTTCTTCGCTATTCACGACGACCGCCGCGTATGAATACATACATCGCCTTTAACACATCCGCTGGGTTTATCGTTACATTTCTATGGTGAATAGTAAATAATAGTGATTATTTGTATAATATTATTCGTGCATAATATTATTTTTGTGTATTGTATTCGATATTACCTTCAATAAATTTTTTGAAATGTAATACTTGAAGTGCAGCGTTTTGTTCTCAAAGAATGCAGCGTTTCGTTACACAGTCAACAGCATGAATCCAAGTCACTCTACCATTGCGTAAATTGGTCTATGGTCTATGGTTCACCAATACGGTTTACTCTTTACATTGCTTGTTATTATAATCAATTTTTAAGTTTTTCGAACGTGAAAATTGTCTAATCGTATTTCCCGGATACATTGGAAAGTGATCTTTAATCTGTGCTTGTTTCTTTTTCGCACTAAACCGGCGAAATAAAGTCCTTTAGTTTTCAACCTGTATATTCGAGCCGCCCTTATTGATGGAAACCCACATGTTGCAATTCAGGGAAACATATGAAACAAAAAATAAATAAATCAAAACTTATGCACATAAGAAATCTCCCTTCAATCTTGAAGGACTCATGCTCTATAAAGGGGTTTTATAAAGGATACCCTCATCTGATGCCTTCCGAAAATAAATGTCGACATAATGACATAAGCCATCATCATTCATTTACGATATTTCTATTTGTTTCCGTTACAGCTTGGTCAATTCATTTGCCACCGGTATGAAACCATTCATTCATTCATTCACCATAACCATTCGCCATTTTATTGACAAGGCAATAAAAAGTAGTGACGACTGCCTCAAATTGCAAGAAGATATTGATAGGCTCTCTGAGTATTGTCGGCAAAATAGAAATCTTTCGGAATTAAACATTTTTAATTGTACTTGTATTTCATTTTTTAATTTTTAATAACTCTAATACAACCCATATTCTAATTATTATATATATATATATTTATGTAATCAGTTTTAGGTGAACCAAAATCCAATTCAATAGTTAAATAGTGGATTCATGTAATTGGCCAAATTTATAACTATGTATTTACTGTTTTATAAACTAAGTTACGCTGTATGTTTCCCTAAAATATATTAAATTAATAAAGAAATTTTACTTTAATGATTGCTTTTCAAACAGAATGATACTAGCAAATTCAGCGCAGTCGATTAATTTCCAACCCTATTTAACAAGTTGCCAATTTCATGGAAACAGATAAAAAACGTTAGTCAAAAATGACTTAAAATCGAAATGTTATGAATTTGCTAACGAATAAATACTGAGATTGGACACTTGATAAATACTCGCAAAACTTTAGATACATAAAATACCTACTTACTATTATTAAAATATAATTTGAAATGTACAAAACCTAAAAATTTATTGTAAAAATGTCTTTATGGCAATATACTATTATATTACTTATTATTGTATTAAACTAATTTACTACCCTCAAATAATGTTTTAGTTACAAATAAAACACGGTAAAAAATAAATTGTAAAGGTGAAGCATGCTCTGTACAGACCTATATCAATCATGGAACGTACGAAACATGCTTTCCTTAATGATTTCCAACTTTGCCTTGGATTTTATGGATTTTACATAATACACGTATAAATAAATGAAAAATTAAAAAAAAAATTCAAGGGTATAAATGATTATTTCTGTCTTATATTTGTAAACATGATTTATAATTTATGTAAAGGTTTAAAATTATATAAATAAATAATATATTGAATTTAAATATTAGGCATTCTTAATAATATGTAGATATAATATCATATACACACAAACACACCACGCAATACATGCACATTACACATTGTTTTATTATTTTGATGTTTTCAACCATATTTATATTTTTCTGTACATAAAGGTGGTACTAGACAAGTACCTTGCTTATTGTATCGTTATTTTATGCATTAATAAATAAATATATATAGAAAGCCTTGGGGCTCCCACCCCCTTCGAGATTTTAAATCGCTCAAGGACATAAATCAATGAAATAAATTAGCGCTTGCGATTCATACGATGCGGCCGATCCATGTTTGTTTCGCTAGATTAACCCTAACGTTCTGTGCCGTTCTGTGTTTTACCATCGCCCTCCCCACCCTCCCCACCCTCCACTCATCTAATGAACATGGAACGAGGTTCATTCGGTTACCAATGAATGCTGTTTGTTCGTCTTCCCGTTAGTAAATAGGTCAGGAGTTCTCTGAATGCGTTTAGGTAGCCCGCCGGCAGTGTTGTCATTGTACGATATGCTAGAAATCGTACGCTAACTTGCGAGAATTTAGACGGATTGACGCTATTGTTGAAGCAGGTTCATTTGGCCGTTTCAATTTTGTTGACATGGCATGATGGACAAACTCAACAACCATGCAAGTTCACGCTGAAACCTCCGATTTTTATTGAACTCAAAACTTAGTGATGTCGCGTGCATCAACGGAAAGTTATATTATTTTTTCGATGGTGTTTTTTTTTTTCAATTAACGTGCATTTCGTGATTTTTAACAGACTCAATTTAAGAAATTCGTTTTGAGATAAGCTGTTTTTAGGACGCAGTATGATAAATAAGTTTTATTCAAAAACATCATACATTTCAAAATTTAAGAAGAAACGGGTGAAACCTTTTTTGCGAGATCATGTACCTAAATATTTTTTTTGTTTTTGCTCGCTTTGTTTTTATTATATTTGCTATTCCA
Organism: Neomicropteryx cornuta; assembly: GCA_020383195.1. Taxonomy (NCBI): domain Eukaryota; kingdom Metazoa; phylum Arthropoda; class Insecta; order Lepidoptera; family Micropterigidae; genus Neomicropteryx; species Neomicropteryx cornuta. The sequence continues at coordinate 43,523,045 of JAHKQU010000018.1, forward strand.
CATTTGAATGAATGAATAAAGTTTTTTTTTTAAATATTTTAATATTGTTTTTGCATCATAAATGGAATATAATGTTCTACGTGTGGGTATGTACACAACTTCAGTATAAACCATGTCTCTGCGCCGATTTCATCGTTTTGATGAGTCGGTTTTTTTATTGTTTTATACTTTTTCTACCTTACACTAGACATAATATAACTAAACTGAAATGGCACCACCATTGCGAAATACTCTTTCATATGAAAAAAAGATCATCAAACAAACGAGTGAACGTTAAAATAAAATGTAAAAAACAAAAGGCACAGATCGAATTGAGAATCTTCTTCTTTTGAAGTCGGTTAAAAAATCATGTTAATTTAATAAGTTTTGACACTTTTAAAAAAACGCTCCAGATTTAAAAAGTAGCCTAAAATGCTGTTAAACTCAGTTTTTATCAGTACAATTATAATGTTTTTGTATTAAGAAATAAATTACCTAATAAGTAATAAATAACCATACACTAAAAAGTAAGTTTTTTTTTTAATTATCAAAAGTAATACTCTCAAGTAGTAAGCTCAAAAAAACAGTAAAAAAAATAAACAAAAAAAAAACAATCTTTGTTTACCATATTTTAAAAATCCCACATCACATCGTTCTCGAGAAAAACGTCGGTGACCAACAGACAGACGAACCCAAGGGTGGTCTTATAAAGGTCAGATTTTTCCTTTTGAGGTACGGAACCATAAAAGCAATTAACAAAATTTAAAACTATTTTGTTATTTATTTTACATAAAAACTAGGTAGGAAGGTTTGTGGGGTAACACTAAACATATCAAAGACAAACACACTATGAATTAACTTTGAAACACAAATGCGATTACGTTTATTCACTGCTTCGAAATGTACGATAAACGTAACGTACCTCCCTTCTCTCTAACTATACGGCGCGGAGAAGTAACTCACTTTACCTTGCGTGTAGGTTAACTTTGAAAAAATATTTTTGAATGTTTACATTTTTGATAAGCTTTTATCAGCCCTATATACCAGTGACAGACGACCGTACATTTAGACGATCGCGCAACGACGTCCGACTATAAGGGTGGGTTCCTTTTATTAACATTCTTGCCCACAGAACCATAAAAATATTTCTAGACGATAAATGTATTTTGTACTAGCTGTTCAACCTCGGGCTTCGCCCCGGGTTGGTAGCTAGGCCCTGCTGGCGGCTTTGACGGCGCCTTCGGTGCGCCATACTGCTTCATTGCTACAAATATAGCGTCCCAGTTGAAATTGGTTGATTTCATCAATGGATGCATTGGAATTTTCCACTCCAAAAACTGTCATATCACTTCCTTTGTTAACATATTTGCAAAAGTACTTGATTTATTTTACTGAATTGCAATACTCCACATTAATGTGTGCTTCGTACGATTTCGAGAGCAACGGTGAATACGGTACAACCCAACGATTATCGACTTTAACATAATTATTTGGTGCTTTTAAAGTAATAGATACCACCATCTTCAGTTGATCGTCGACGATAGAGTGGATATCAATGCTAGTGACAGTCTCGGCAAGTAAGACTGTTGGATATCGTTTCGTGCATTTCCCTTCAGACATATATGGTGAATTGTTGTTGTGTAAGCCACATGGACCATGAATCATGTTTTTGGTGAAGACTTCAAATGAGCCTTGCAATGAAATCTATTAGATTTCAATTTTTGTTTAAACACACGTTCGGAATTATCATGACTATCCGATGATAATTGTCCGGTTAACAATAGTTCATGTATTTCATCCCATATAGATTGCATGTGAAGGTAATAAAAAAATCTGGGCGGCCATATGAGCGAACATATGTCATGCGTATTGCGTATTCATGCATGTGCCTTGGACTCCCTGTAAATATGGCCGGTAGTATTACCATTTTCGCCAATTCATTGGGGATTCACAGTGCCATCATTAACAAACCGCATCACATAAATGAATGTACTCTTCGGAACGCAACTTGGATTGATTTAATCGAATGTCGTCCGGTTTCAATTTTCGCATATATATCGACAATGGAACAATTGTCGACATTTTAAAATATGATTTTCAGCATTTTCACAGATCGTTAATCGATATGAATAGTAATTCACGGCACTGACTTTCTTATTTATTTCCTCATTTGTTTGTGGATTTCTGATTTTGATGTTAAAATGATATCCATCTTCTCCTGCACGATGACAAATTTGCCCTTGAATTTTAAATGTTGGCTTGTAATTGTCGCGCATAATATTTGTTGCATCGAATGATGTCATTTGGAAACATGAATTGTATTGACGTATGTTTGCCAAGAAATGCTTCGATTGGCTTGAGTCACCCGATACCAATTTTGATAATAGTTCGGGTGGTGAATCTAATTTTGGCAATTCCGCTGTTCCACTAGCGCAGCATATTCCTGGTGCTTCATTCTTAAATTTGAGAGCACAGCAATACACGCACAATTTTTTCATTCTCCACACTTGGATGACCACTGTAACAGGTTTGTGCATTGCATACTCGAGAGGTCTCCAATCTTTCTGGCCGTCACTCGTCTCTTTCGAAATCTCGTGATGCATGTTTCTTTCGAGCTTGATTTCTTGGTGTTGATCGGATCTAAAGCTTGTCGTGTGGGCGGCATAATTGATTTTACAACGAAAGCTTTGTGACAAACGACTATTACAAATTTCCCCTGGAAAAAAATCAGTAAATGCGTCCGATATCTATTTTGTAATGTTGTCCGGCAATTAGAGTTTCATAAATATCGCTAATTGTTTGTATATTATTTTTTTTCCTTTGTAACTGTTTTTTCCATAAGAAAAGAATAATCCACTTCCACAGTTTGACATTCGCGAGTTCTATTTTGTTTAAAAACTGACAGTCATAGTTAGTCTTGTGACTTTTCATTTTTTTGTTTAATATGGTATATGTTCATTGGCATCATATCTGTAAATTTTTGAGATTCTATAACCGACGGTTTATAAGTTCCATGCAATCTTCAAACCCCCATTACCCTTGATGTCGGAATTTCATGTTTTTTTTAATTCACAAACTAATTTCCACATTTTCGAATGAATTTTCGTCGGCGCTACGGTCTCCCGCTTTGTAAACTGGGTCTTCCGCTTTGTTAACAGTTTTCCCGTTTTATGAACAGGAAAGCGCGGAGCGCCATTGGACATCCAAACGAAAATGCAATTAGAAATAATTTAATTATGGGAATAAAATTAACGTTGATGCAAGGGATAGTGCCATGTTCAGCTAATTCGAAGTCTAACTTTTTCATGTAACGGTATAAATGTTTTCTTTTCATCACCGTATTCTCAGCAAAACCTAAAATATGTCTCTATCCGCTTTACCCGTAATATCATCTGTTAGATAATACATTTATTTGAAATTTAATGTCATACTGTAATTAATAATTGTATTTTTTTTCGTTGACAGGTAAGCTTTTATAATCAATCTCGAAACAAAATAGCAGTGAAACGGGCTCGTTATAAATAAGTATTTTAGTTGAAGTTGACCTTTTTTCCCCCTTTATTAGAGAGAATTAGAGTTTTGCAAAAGACGCGTATGAAGTGATGATTTTAATCTTTAGAATAATTTGTTAGCTAAAAAGTAAATACCTCGAAGCTGGAACATCGCTTCAAATGAGTCATACACTCACATTTGAACGTGCACCCAGGAAATAAACCTATTATAAATATTGCAATTAGTGTTACTGCTTGTATAATTAATTTTAAAAGATTGTGGGTTCTTTGATAGACGCGTAGAATTTAAAATAAAGAGTTTGTGATATTTAATCGGCCTCAAAATATGGTAACGTTCTTCATTTGACTTATATTTTATTCTATTCACTAAGTAAGTTCACTCTTTACTCCTGATTGGCTTCAGCTATTTAGTTTTTTCCATATTAGCTTTACATCCAATTGTTACAATTATTATTACTACTGATCGTCCAGTGGTCGAAATTCGATCGTAATTCATTAAGCTTTTAAGTTTGAGCATTATTGAGGTTCTATATCATTGCAAATATTTTTTTTAACGTTTTGCTCACTTACGACATGTACGAGCGTGTACAAATACGTCATTAGCGCGTGTTGTTTGCTTAATTCCCTGCAATACCTATGAAATTTAAAATTTAATTTTAGCAATAGTTGGAAAAAAGATGCAGGCTTTCACCTAAAGTGACTCCAGATGTGAAATGTTTCGCATTGTAAATGCATTAATCCACAATCAAAAGTATTCAAATTTCTTGGAATGATATTCAGTGCACATTTAAATATATCCCCCAAAATAATTTCATTATTTTGTAATACTATTTACACTATTTGAATTTGCATTAGTCTATTATCACTTCGACTTTCACGCGAATTTATATTCCTCCTTCTTTTTCGGGTGTTTTCTATAATGGAAGATAGGTGCAAATATCTGAATGTTAAAAAAAATATACTGTAATTAAAAATGTAACATGTAAAATTAAATTACTGAAACTAAGATTAGACAGGGTTCAATTTATATAATACAATGTTCTCACTTTTTTAAACTAATGAATTTCCATTTTTGCTTTGACATTATTGACATTGACAGATTATTGAAAAAGGATCCTTTGCAATCACACAAAATTTACAGTTCGAAACTCAGTCAGTGGGTATGAACGTTTTATTTTAATATATTTAATGTATTTATAACACATAATTTAAGCTTTCTGCACTCCTTCTCCATATACACTTCAACCGTGCCAAATGTCACACTCCTCCGTGCGCGCAATAAGTTTAAAAAGGAATCCGAAGTTTTCCTTTCACGTATTAACATATACATGGAGAATAAATACTACTAAAATACTAAATACTAAAAAATAAAAAATAAAATAATAAAATAAAACTGACTTCCAAAAAATCTAAACTAAACTTATTGTTCATTCTATAAATTTATACCTACTAGAGTAGCATAAAATGTGTTTCTGCGTCCACTTCAAAGTTTTCGTGGAATTGTTTTTTTTTATAGTTTACTAACAATAAAAAGTTTATTTTATTTTATTTGTACAAGAAATGCTTACAGCTTTATTATAATGATTTATTGTATTATTGTTTTAGTTTTTTTTGTTTTAGATTCATTTTGAAATTGGTTTAATTTTTTTTTTTGATGCATAAACCACGCATTTAATTAATTTGCATAAACCCTACATTCACTATTCGATGTATTAAATTGAATGAAAATATTAAAAAGAATTATGGCCAAATTTGAATCCTTTTTTACGAAGTGTAAATTACTTCATAGCAGTGGATTCGCCGCGACGTGTCCGCTGTAAGCTGAGCGCTTGGCTCGACCTTGAAGAGGGCAAGCGGACGCGTCGCACTGCGTTACCAGGTCATTTCATTGTACTCGTGAAGATTAATGAGGTTTTGATATAACTGTTTCCGCAAAAATTCTTCAAATCGCCACCAATATTCTGGATTTTTTTAACGTAGTACATCGGGACACAGGCTGTAAATATCCTCTTAAAAACTCACCGCTGTTTTATAACCCGGGAAAAACCCGTCCCTTATGATAAGGGACGGGTTTTTCTAAATCTTTCACGGGTGCCTACGTCATAAACAATTCTTATTTCAGGCTAGGTTAAACTTTCGCAACGCTGTCTTAAAATACTATACCAATGCACGAAACCACGGACAAACTAGTATACATTATATTCTTTTATTGTATTTTTGTTAAAATTTAAAACAATTAATTTTATTATCAGTTAAATCTTACTTATATTCGTTTGTTATATTTTGTTATTATTCTTTTTTATCTCTTATTATCTTTATATATACTTCAGGATTGTAGACTTCAATTTATATTGTCATTACGTCATTACCTGTATTGTGTACAATTTCTGTTAGGTAACCAGAATAAATGAAAAATTGATAATGACAATAATTACGCTATGTTATTACTTGTAGGATGAATTAGAGTTGGGAACATTTTTACCCGCATTCGATCGGTGGCTTCGTCCTTTCGTCCCTCCGAATCGCTCTATCTTCCCTGTGGCCCATTCCCCCCACCCCGCTGTTGCTACCATCCATCCCCCTTCCCCCCCTTCCCCTAGTCCCACCCTCTTCTAGAATTTGGAGCAATTTTCTACTTGACGAATAAATTATGCATCCACGCGTGCTGCCCGAACCATTCTTCGCCCCTCGCGCTTAGCACTCGACGCGTTGCCTTACCAAAGTGTTATTGTTTTATTTTTGGGTACTCGTAAATCCCGATTTAATAATAGAATTATTTCTAACCGTACGTATATATATATCATACGTTTTAAAATATATATTTCGACCATGTATACGTAATTTACGTTTATTTACACTATATTTTTTATTTCAGTCATCGACGCTTTATGTATCGATGCTAAACCAAAATTATTTTTATATTAATAGTAGTTTAATTATTTACTATGCTCATTAGACGTACGCGCTATAGGGCGACACTGTTTAAATCACCCTATTAATCTAGGGCAACCAATAGCTGCGTTACTGTAGCTGGCTCATAACGGTGGTGAAATCACGTTCATTCACAGCCATAGATAGCTACAGAGTCGCTTTCAACGAAGTTGCTTCGCATGTTAAGAAACACGGAAATCTTGGAGCATTCGATTGTCATAGATAGCTACAGAGTGGTGTTCAATGACAGATGACAATGTACCACGGTGACGAGTTCATCTATAAATCACGCAGTTATTTTATGGTCGTTTAAATATTAGGCCATTTTGAAATCGCTTTTAATGTAACCACAGTTATATGCTCATCATCGTCACTCATTAGAAACGAAAGTTTTTTTAAATAGGTGAGTAAAATACTAACAGGCAAAATCTCAAGAATTGCGGCTATATGATATCTTTGGCATTTTGTTTAGGGTTCCGTACCTTAAAAAGAAAACCTTATAACACCACTCCCGCGTCCATCCATCCGCATATCAAGGAGGTTTTTGTCGAAAACGACGTCAAGTAAAAATTTGAAATTTGGATAATGTTAGGCCATCGTGATGTGCACATATTATTTTGACAGTAAAAGGTTATGATTTTTGTTTATTTGGATTAATTGGGCGACCTGCAAAAAAGGTTTTATTTCTTACACCGTGAGACATCTATCATTTGCAACGTCAACTTTAAGAATTCCAAAAAAATATATATATATCTTTTGTCGTGAATTGGTTATAAAGATATATTCATATGATCCCCATCCCCCTAATATAAGGTGTCTACTGTTAATATTTTAATTAGATTTACATTTCTGTAAAATTTGAAAATTTGAATTGACACTAACGATGTCGTCTCTAGCACGGACAGTTAGTGAGAACTCCTAATGGTTGCATAGGGTGAAAAGGGTAAAATAATAACAGATATATATAAAATGGATTTTATGTATAGAATAAACATTGCGTTACGCCGTATTAAATTCGCAAAACAGAGGCCTGCATACGGCGATTACTTATATCGATAAGCCTGTATTTTCATCCAATCTGGTGTCCTTAATGGTTCACATCTTGGCGCTGTGTTATTTAATGTTTACATCAACAATTTCGGTCAGTGTTTTCTCAATTTCAAACATACTACGAAAAAAAAAATGTATTCGAAATCGCGGAAGCTACTACGAAGTAATGAGTGGACATGTATAAAAAAAAACACATTACATACCGAATTAAAAATGTCTACTTTAATTTTAAGTCGGCCAAAAAGAAGTTTAATCATAATGTGTAGTAAACTTAAGAAATCTTAAACTCAGCTGTTAATTGCATAAGACGTTTTCGTTTGAGACCTATTTGTGTGAGTAAAGTTTTTTTTAAACTTAATCTAAATTCGCTTGAACCCCTACTTAACGTATAAAGAATCTTATTCGCAGATTAAAGCCAAGCACGAATATACTAGACTAGCCGTCGACTGAGCAGTTTCAAAGACTTAGTCTTTATATCTGCCCAACTAAAAAATAGCCATCTTTTATTTTTATAAAAAAAAAGCAATACAAACATAAGTTTCATTATAAGAAAATATAAAAGCAATACAGAATAACAAAGTAAGTTTAAAACAATGCAGAAATACAATAATACAACTAGGACAAAACAATACAGGTGAACCATTAATTTTAATTGTCTTAATATTTAATATCTAGGAAAAGATCAAGAAAATACTTTTATTAGAAAAATAAATTACTAATAAGCACGAAAACGAAAAAAAAATGTTGAAAAATAGATCATTTTTTATTCATGAATTTTTATGTAAGACGGGGTAAGTATTTTCAAGAAAGTAGTTGTAAGTGGTATAACTTCTAAACCATTGAGAATTGGTAGACCATGTTAATATTAAGTTTGATTGCAAATGACCTCTCCTATCACCTCATTTCGTTTGATCCACCACTTATGGGACACCCTGTATACATTTTAGTTTTATAAGAAGCCTTGAATAAGTGCGAAGATTATTAGCGAGCGGAGGACTAGAACCGTGCAATAGAAGCCATATCCCCTAGAAGGGATACACGAATATAACGCAACCCCGCCATATTGTAAATTCTGAACATATCGCGGTCTTGTGGGTTTTTTCGTGTCTAGCGACATTTTCCCTGTTCCCGGCGGTGTACTTTTCCCTGCGTTTATTAATTATATTGGTTAACTAGTGAATAGTTTGCGCTGATAACTTTCGCAACAGACTATTGTTACATCAACCTGGCCGGGACGTTTTACACAACGCGGTAAAAACGTTACTCATCAAAAACCTAAATGTAAAATCGGCAACGGCGAGGGTAATGAATGAAACCACAACCGCCACAATCGAAAACAATTGAATATTTATGAATGAAAATGGAGGGACAATTATTGTATCCACCCTTCCTGTGTAAGTTTCCCTTCCTTCCCCTTCCATTCATCCCTCTTACCTCACTTCCTCCGCAGCTGATCTGGTCGCGATATGAAATTCCAATTTATCGTCTATCCATTTACTATAACTATTCCTTCGAGAGTGAGTCTTTCTTAAGCTATTTAAGGTTCGACCGCAACTTCTTAAGCAATTGTATACATTCTGGTTGCCCATCCCGGTTTCGCGTGGAGAGACTTTTCTTAGACCGAAAAAAAAATTATGTTAAACTATTTAGCTGTCCCTGCCCCGCCTAATACAATTTCAGCTACCTAAGGAATCTGACTATAAAAATTATCAAACATTAATTTGAATAAAATTATGGAAAAATATTTACAAATTACGAAAAAAAAAGGAATTCAAAAATTTATTAGAAATCGTTTGAATATTTTCATTAGAAATAAAGTAGAAATCATTTGACAAAAATAAAGCTTTTTATTAATATAATTAGTTTACTACATCTTTTTCTTTCAATTTTTTTATTTTAGTGAGACCGGTTTAGTCGTCGGTGTAGATAAACCTCCTAAAAGGATATTAGTGTTTTAATACAGCCTATATAAGCTTACCGTGAACTTTATTTATACATGTGTATTTTTGTAAATAATTGTTTTTTAATACCTTGTTTTTAAATTAGGTAAATTCTCTAGCTGAGCGTAGTAGTTCGCTTTGTAACGAATGACCATACTGAAATGGCCAAATTTCGCCAAATTATTCTTGTTTAGAATATGAATATTGCGAGACGATGCACGCGAGAGAGGACTGGCTTGGGAGACTAGTATTCAATTACTAAGTAACTGATACATTGGTGAAGAGGAGGCTGGTAATGGAGGCTGATTGATGTTTACACATCTTAACTGTGAGGTCAGGCGCTTACATATTTTCTCTCCCAGTCTCCCAGTCAGCCCATCAAAAAGATTTCGAAGGGGCGAGAAGTTTTGTCCGCACTATTCAGGCGGACGACGGCTTCCGCGACAATACCGCCTTGATGGGCCCACGCGGCTGGCTGAAGGGTGTTTCGAACGAAAAGGACGGAGCGACCTTGACCCAGAGAAGTTGGAGTGAGAGCGCTGACCTATTCCGCGCAGCGCTAGATGAATCCTCCGCCATAGTATCACCGTCTCCCCAAACACCCCCACTCCTTAACTCTCGGCTACATTTCAACATTCTGACATTGAGTACGACGCCTTCATCAAGCCACTTTGAAGCGACCCATATTAGACGATCACGAAGGCGAATGGTCTCACTTTCTATTCTCTCTCACATTGTCATCATGCGTTCTCTTTCTAAATAATATTCCATCATATATCGTCTTATGGATACATACAACAAATTTGATGGGATAGGCATATGTAATGTGAGTAAATCGGTATTTTTAAAGGCTATGAACCCCCAGCACAATTTGTGATTGTAATATGTAGGTTTGGTTTAAATAATTAACATCTAATTAACGTCCTAAACACACATTTACTCACCCTCGCTTTCTCACACACCCACACATACTACACTATTAACGTTGTATCATACATTACACATACACACACATAGACGTATACATATATTTTCCTTTTTTCACTCACTTTAATTTAAACTATGTGTGTTAAATGTTAATGGTTTCATTAGGTTTGTTCATCTATGTTCATGTCGATATGCTCTATTTTTACCTAACGAAGTAAAATAAAATAAATAAAATAATTCTTAGAGCCGCAGAACAAAACAAAACAAAAATTTGATTGCAAATTAAGCAATATAGGAAAAATGTAGTAGGTCTTTATGAATTATTTTTTTTAGTTAATCTAATATAATGGGCCACGGAAGAGCATATTGTTCTAAACTTACGACCATAAAGTACATGTTACTATCTAATTGAAGCGATAATAGGGAACTTTCTATCTAGTTGCAGTTCTAAAATTATCGTTTATATCGATAATCCATATGTACCGAACTATAGTTAAAGATATTTTTTTTTCGCTAACTCAGAACCGTAGTGTAGTGGAGGGGAGGGACATTTTATTTCATTTTTCACCCCATATGGAAACTTTTACGCAGTTTTATTTTATTAGGTAAAATACATTATTTCACATGAACCTAAATGGAAAAAACGATAACATTATGATTCGATGAAAATTTTTACATTACATTGTTTAAATTAAAGTGAATGAGAAAAGAGAAATATTTATACTATATTATAGATACAAGGTTATAGTGAACTAGGCGGGGGTGTGTGAGAAAGTGTGTGTTTAGGACGAAATATTAATAATTTAAAATAAATTTACCTATTTCTATCGCAAGTTATACTGGGGATTCATAGACGTTTGCGCTGTCTTTAAAAATACCGATCTTTCATATATTTTCTGAGGACGCCGAGAGGCGAAAGCTCTAAATACGGTATTTAAGCAATACATTATACAATATTACTATATATATATATATATATCTATATATATCTTAACTAGTAGTTATGGTAAATGATTCTAGACTAACCGTTGAGCTGGTAGTTACAAAGACATTAATCTTTATGTCTGCCCAATGAATGAATAGCTATCGTTTATTTTTCGGACAATTTTCACACTCATAATATAATCTACCAACACGAAAGGTAATAAGGCGGTGATCAGAAGAGCTATCAGTTTCGTGTACCGTCCAGTCACAAATGTCTCGTGCCAATCCGGGGGTGCAAACGGAGACATCGATGTTTTTGCTACCCATGCTTAAAATTTGGTTACCTTGGAGCTCATCCAATGCTGAAGAAAGGCCGGCAAAATGCGGGCCAAAATCGTCAGAGAATCTGAAATATACTGATGTAAGGTAAATTTCGTGGCTTTCCACGGAGATGTAGGCACAAACGCGATGCTCGTAGTTATGGTAAAGTCATATAGAGCCGAAGTAAAATAGTGTGTCGGACTATACAAAAAAAAGTTAAAAAGTTAAGTCGAAATGTATAAATCGTATGCGGATAGAAAGATCGTCCCGCCAGGAATCCTGTGGTACCCAAGAAACTCCCATCTACATCCCGATACAGGCAAACTATTAAGTAATTGTTTGTAAACTTATACACTGATTTAATAGACGCCAATTTCATATAAATGAATAAATAAATGCATAAATAATAATGTATAAATGAGTAAATGAATAAATAAATTACAGACGTGATGTCATCTGTCTCGACACAGAAACCCGCTTATGCACGCTCAATACATATCCCACATCTATACACATATATTGTCACTATATAATATACAGCTCAGATAGGGCAAAAGGTGGGGGGGCACTTGTACATCACAAAATGGCGAATAAAACAACCGTCGGACACGTTAAAATCGGTTCAGCGTGTTAAGGTTTTGGTTGCGTGCGAATAATCCTTTGAACTCAGAAGAAAGGATTTATTTCGAAATCACGACAGACACTTCAATTTTATTTATATAAATAGAATTCAAAAAATATTGAAATTCCTCATTTCTCTCTGAATGTTGGCTGTCATCAAAGCAACTTCAAAATTCACAGCGTTGTTACAAAGGGCACGTTATGCTTTGTCGAACAGCTGTATTGTTAAGGCAAAGCCAAGGGATAAATATTAATTTAGAGTCATTTGACTCTCGTTTCTATGGCTGTCATTTGAGAGCCTTTAAAATGCTATTTAAATGTCATTTGAGAGCTTTTCATTAAATGATAAAAATATATATTTCGATACCTCGATGTCTTCAATATAGTAAAGGCAGTTTTTCAAAATTCAATTCTATTTCTAAGAGGTTCAATAAATGATAAACAACTAATAGTTTTTTAGTTGAATTGCTTTCTTATAAAAGAAAAATAGTATGTTAAGAAAAATAGTAAAAATGTGTATGTTATGAAGCTGTATTTAAATAATAACCAACAATTGACGCCCTCTAAAAATAAAACACTGAATTTCACCTTAATGACCTAAGATTTTTAACGCTCGACTGAGCTCTTGACTTTCGCGCGCGAATTAGGTGGTATTAAATATTAGACCAAAGTTAATTTGGGTTCGATTCAGGAAAATGAATTAATCCAATTGCCACCCTTCCCCCATGCCCCTGGGTTCCCTGTACCGTTCCCCTCCCCTCTTACGCTTTATCCGATAGTGGTACGCACGCCGCACCATATTTAATCAGAATTCGTTTAGTTTGCCCGCCCACGAGAGATCACAACGGAGAAAGAACGCTAACACCAACCAATAATCAATACCAACAATCAATCTTCGTTTATTTTTTTTTTCCTTTTTTACCCCTTAATATGTTTAAACAAAAATACTTTGTGTCCGCGAGAGCATTTGGGTTTCATTTATTTATTCAATTAACACATAACAGTACATTGATAATCATTAAATTATACGAAAAAAGGTAGTGAAGCAGTCAGTAAAGTAATATCAAAGTCGGGAAATGTAAGTTACTCAGAGGAACGGGTTCCCTCCAGGAAACCTGCGGAGATTAGTGGATGAGTGATGCACACCTCATTTATTGGGTTTTTTTTCTTTGCTTGTCCTCCCTTTACATTTTGATACTTTCCAGGGCACGTTTTTTTGCGTCATTATTAGATTAGCCACGTTCTGATCTTCCGATATAGGGTTTGTATATCTGTCTGTCCTTTAGATTTAGGATTTTCCATAATTAAGATTCGATAATTTCGATAAATGTAATTTATTTATTAGGCGTAATTTATTATGCATAACTTTTAATTACTGTTAATAGTAAGATTTATGTTTTGTTTTATATAATGAATAAACGATTGCCTACCTTTGTTTAGGGCAGACATAGCGTTAATAATCGTTAAAACTACCCACAGCAGTGGCTAAATGAATGAAATGATAGATAGATAGAAATGAAAACTAGATAAAGAATATACAGACAGTATTAAATTAGTTCGGAAGCCCAAAAATATAACGGAATCGTCTACCCTCGAGTTTGCCTGGCTTACAATTGAGATTAATGTTAAATAAGGGGAATCGATAGGGAGCGAAAACTTGCTTCATAGGACGCGCGGAATTTGCACTGGGTACGAGAATTTCCTTGCGTTCCCCCGAGCGCCCGCCCTCGGCCGCGTACGTGACGTTCCACCCGAGATGATTGCCTTCATTCACACTCCGCAGATCCGCTTCTGAATTCCAGAGGACCCGAAAGCTCTTACCCTAATAGAAGGTCATCCGCGGGAAACGAAAAGCCTAATTTAGACAAACACTGCTGCCTATTTAGACTCCCTGACCAATTAATTATTAGAGAGTCTACAAGTTAAAAGATTTTGATTTAGACCGTCTCCGTTTGTTCTTCCTACCCTCGTATTTTAACAGACGACACGTTTGAAGGCCCGCAGGACTAGCACCACTATTAAAAATAAACCCCTAAAGGAATTTATTTATTTCAGGAAACAGCAGCTGGTACAAAAATAAAGTTAAAATAAAAAACAAACAAAACTTAAAGCTAATGAGAGTTTCCTCCAAACTTAATAAAATAGAATAATTATATCAAGGAACTAGAGTAATTACATCAAGGGTTAGAGCTAGAGTAGACACATTTTTGAATACCGGGAAGGTAATGCTGAATATATCAATGGCGCTCAACATGCTAATGTAAAGCTTACATGCTCGATGTATGCTTTCATAATTTTTCTGAAAATGGGGTTTGGTTAGGTCAGTGCCTGTTCTCATTTTTTTAATGCCGTGTACCTTACAAACCACTAAACTGTTTTTGATTAAATTAACACACGTATGCAAATCTGTTCAAAATTGGATATTTTAAATCCGGTTGCGTTCGTTTTGCAACGCTTCTTAAATTTTCGCCCAAGATTCCCTCGCGACGTATGTATAACATACGCATTGAGGGCATCAGCGGGAGAAATTGACATTTTGCACATATGCAAGTTCACCAAAATCGAAAACTGATAATTAATTATATTACAAAAATAAAGTAAAAAATCTGAAAAATAATGGTGTTTATTTTGTTGCTTTTTAAAACCCGAGTTATTGTGTTTCAAAGTCAAGCATCTGAAATCAAGCGCTAACCTCACAACCTCCTTCTGCTCGTCACGTACTGCATCTCAACTTTTTTTTCCAGTCGTCTCTTTGCTTGATTGTTTCATAATAAATAGTTTCCGATATCGAGGAGGGATTTTTGAGAGGACAGCGAGATCAATCTTCCTAAAGTTGATTCCTTCAGGGTTAGGTTAGGTTAGGTTGCGGAGTTTGTATCGAAATTTAATCGAATATTTTTCTTATATAAATATTTACACATTCAAAATTCATTTCCTTTACAATCTTACTTAATATTTATTCGTTTTTGCATTTTAGAGGAAAAAAAGTAATTCAATTTATCACCATTACGATGTTTAACATTTAACATAAGTACCTTAGCGCGGCTGTTGCTTATTTAGGTAGAGCCTTTTCACCATAAAATCAATGGTACGAGTAGAACATAGGTTTGAAATACCTCGTGCGTATTAGACTATTTTATAATAAAAAACTTAATGATTTCGAATGGAAAACTTTATTAGATTGCCAACAACATACGGGTCAGGAGGATACTCCTCGCTTGCTGCGCATTAGTAGGGTACTTGTCCTCGAGGACTTCTCTGGTATTTGCGTCGTCTTTGAGGGGGGTAACGCAACCCTCTCGAGCGGCGAAGTTGTTTGCCGCGCAATCGACGCGATGAAGAGCGTTGAAAGAGCAAACGGCCTATACTTGCATCTCGTGCAAAGGATTTGCTAAGAGACGCATTCTTTATATTTCACTTAATATAAAAGATGTCCCAAGACCATTCCCGAAGACTTTGAGGGAGTGCTGTGTAATATATCATAAGTAACAAATGATATAAAAAATGATGCCGCACCCATCAATAATGGCCTTGACGCCGTTACGGCGTACGGCGACAGCTGTGCACTCACAACATTATTATTACACGATTGTTTTACTTTTTTCCAGTAAAGTTTACATTTTTTTCTCGGTAACCATGATGAATTTGCATGTAGTTTCTTAACAAATAACACTAGAAATCTCAGGACATTGGCTTATTTTTTTTACGGAAATACTTTAAATTTATTTATTTATTGTTTATTTGGAAAACCAACAGTACAATATATAAGAGTTATACAATTACACAACTACAATTTGTATATACAATTGTGTATAAAATTGTCTGATAACAGGTTTTCACCTAAGTACAGAAATACATGAAAAGATTAAAATTAATTTACGCTCGTTTTTTAACATTTTTTTAAAATGCATTATTTTAAAACAATAACAAGTTTAAACTGTCAGAGACCAAATGAAAGAAAATGTCTAAAATATTTTTTTTTTTAGTTCTTTATCATTTTTTCTAATTCAATTTGTTTCTAAAATTAACAGTTTTGTGCAACTCAAGATGAAATGTGTATTTAAATAATAAAAATATATCTACCGAGAACACATGTGTTCACGGTAGATATATTTTTTATATCATGGAGATATGGCGTCAATATTGACGCCATTATTGAGCGACCACTATGTTAGCGCTCGTTTTGTTATGCTATAATCAAAATTTGATTTATATGCTGATGATCTCAAAATATATGCCAGAATTACATCTTTATAAGATTGTTTAAACTTAAAAAGAGACCTAAATAATTTATTGTTATGAAAATTAATTAAAGTTAAATCTTGATAAATGTAAAAAAAAGTTTTAGTATTCTCGAGCTTAGAATTTGAAGTTTTTTTTCTGTATTGAGTAGAGCAAAATACACGGTCTCTTTATTTAATAATGAAAACTTTCAAGCTATTGCTTATTTAGGTAGTAATTTTATTCAACGTTTTATCAATGGTAGAGCATAGGTTAGACTACCTGGGAATTATGTACATTTATTTTGTAAAAAAAAAAAAACTTAAAGATTTTGAATGATAAACTTTATTATATACCAATCAATTGATCAAAAAGGTACTCATCGGACTGCGCAATAATAAACTAGTTATCTCCACTTCTCCGCTTACTTGGTATTTGCGTCGTCTTTGAGGGATAACGGGGGAAATGGGATCGTAAAGTATTTCCTTTATGGAATCCACCTTCTGTATTTTAGAAAATTAAACTTCAAAAGAGAAATCCAATAATCAGCGACGGCTGCCGCTTCGCCCGGTCGAAAAACAATTGCGAAGTTAGTGCTTATAAAATTAGTATAAATCTAGTTAGTTACTTTCTGGTCACAGCAGAGGCGACCGCTTTAATAATAAATATCATAGCCTTCTGTGTTGGGAATAGACGCGAATGATGATACCCGCGGAAAGAAAATAATTGAGAGTTCTGCGCAGAGTGGATGCTGTCGTCTCATCTCCTAATGTGAAACAATAAAAATCCAAGTGCATGCAATTTAATACGCTACGCGTATGCGATTCACTATATTTACTTATACGTTTTATTTCAGTTTCAATACCGTCTGAAATAGCATTTATTTTTAACCGACTTCAAAATGAGTATGTTCTCAATTCGATATGTTACGTATGTTTTTTTTTTAATATTTTAAACGGCAAACATTGCATGACTTTACCACGCCATGACTTTCGAAAAATTTCGACATATCAACGCGTTTCACACCCCTTAGAACCCAAAACCACCCTCAGTTTAAAAGTTTATATATCTATCTATATCACTTTATTGTGGACACAAATATGCCGTATTTTTACACCAACAACTTTCAAATTGATACCTAAAATTAAGATGCACAAAATCTCGGTAGAGTTCGTTAGTGGGTCAAATCAGACCAGCAGCGTAGCATGAATAGAGGTGTTTTTTAGAAAAAGTGAAATTTTGTTATAACTTTCTTAGTATATAAGATGTTGAATTCATTTAAGTTAAGTTTTTTTACTTTGGATAAGGATATAAAACTTATCTCGGTAAACTTTTTTGATAGCACCAACCATTGGTCCTAGGGGTGGGAAAAATTAATTTTTCAAAGTTCAAAAAATCGACCTCCCTTAAATAGGCACAGTATAAAGAGGGATTCAGTATATGCACTCTCGCAAGGGTTAGGCGCGGCGGCGGGTTGAGGTGCGCGAGCTGCAGCGCGATCCACTCCCCGCGTGGCAGTTCTAATATTTAAAATCGGTCGTCACTCCGGGGCTATTGTAAAGAAACATACTTCGAATTAAGAACCTCCTCCTATCTCCATCGAGGTACTCTTTGGTGTTTAGGTAATTAATGTGACTTAAAGTAGTATGAAAATAAAAAATACACATTTTTTCGAATTTCTCATAGGAAAATCACTTTAGCAAAAGCCTACAAAGAACATAAATATATCTACATAGTTTTGAGGACGAGTAGTAATATTAGTAGGTACGGCCGAGCGGGGCATATGGCTCTTGGAGGATCGCAGTACTAACGGCTAACCCATCAGGCCCGAAGAGTTCAATAGGGTGAGGCTCGATAATGAATTCTGCCACGCCAAGGAAGCGAAGTAACCCACCCCGAATGCCCCAGGCGAAGCGCCGACTTGGATGCCTGATTTAAGGCGAAGCGTATCTACAGTCGACCTTAAAATTCGAAGCTGTATTTTTATAGGTCGTCAGGTTTGACTCTCTGCGCGGTCAGTAAGCATTTGTTGGTTTTAGCTCTATACATTCATTCGTGTATGAGAAGCTACTATCCCCGTCCTTTGGCCGTCTGTCCGTCTGTCCGTCCGTTGCATCTTTCAACTCGAAAGTATAAATGCGAAATAGTTGATTTTTTATGTGTAGATTGATACCCAAGACATTTAGATCATATTGAGAGCTACGATAAAAACGATTTTAAATGCACCAACACTTGCAACAGCGCTGGGTTTAAACCGACATCCTGCGCTCTCAAGTACAGGACCTCTTTAGAACCTTTATGAATATTATCCTATCCAGCACTTTATCAAATAATTAAAAACTTTTTCAAAATTTTTCAATATTGTCAAAGATTGGACGTTTCGGAGCTCCGTGGCCCCTTCTTCAACAGCTAAACGAAGACTGGTCTAGGTACATCATCTGTCACCTGAAGTACCTACACGTTGGTTTACCTGTTAGTGATCGTAGTGGGGAGGTGGGATTGATATAAAATACATACAATATAATACCTAAAAAAATAATATTGTTAGAAATTTCTATACCAAAATAATAATAATTACGCGTTAAAACTATAAATCATACTAAAAAAAAAATAAAACATAAATATAACAAAAATAAATAAAATAAAATAAAATGAAGTAAAAAAAATAAAATAAAAATATATATATACATACTAATAATGTTAAGCGTTAGGTAAAAACGATTTATTTCTACAAAGTTATAAGAATAAACGTAGTTTTTGCATTTCATAAATAAACCAATAACAAAAAGCCGAACCACCAAACCACAGTTTATCCCATCCATGGTGACCGTAGTAAGACCTAAAGCAGCCCACCATAGCGTCATTTAATCAGAATAAAAATTACATGAAATACCCAAATCAAAATCAAACGTTGACAAACATAAAAACGGGAATAATATAATTTAATTAATTAAACAGTCAATTATAATCAGCAAAAATAAAAAAACCAAAAATTAAGATTATTATCAGAAAATGTAATACGAGTATATCTATATGTATATTCAAATAAACGACTTAACTATGAACATTTAGACCACTTCCCTGGCAAGCGCCTAAAACCCAAATATGGGCCAACTCCCAAGTCTTTAACGGGCGTATTATCAAGGAACGACCTAACCACCTTAACGCTGTAACACTCATCAAAACTTACTCATCGCAGTCAAAGGATTTAACAAACCTTTAACATTTACTGCAACGATATTAGAGGACGTCTAGATTGATATAAATAAAATATATGCTCGTACTGTGAAGGTCACCACCGAAAGTCCTTTGGATCTAGAAAACCGATTACTCTGTGGGTAATTTTTTATTTTGAACTTTATTAGGGCGAGACGGGACAGCGACGACAAATCTTTGTCAACCTGTAGACGACTTAAAAATGCAGTGCACTCCGTACTATAGTATTAAATAAGTGACCCACTACTGCCATCTGCTGAAACTACTACTAAAAAAATAAAAATAATGTATTAGTTATTAAATTTTACATGTTGTAATGTAGTCTATTTAACTAGGCAGCGCTCGAACTAAGGTAATCTTAGTAGGATTTAAAATACACTGAAATTATTAATTGAAGACAGAATAAACAATCCCTTTCGGTACGCCGGAAGGGAAGCCTTCCTAAAAGAAATCTACCTAAAACTAAAACAGTCTGTGTTAACCAGTAAGTTTATACGATAGAAAATAAGCATTAAATATTGAGCGACATATAATACGAGTATATATCGAGTTAAGATTTTCAACATAAGACGGTATTACTTTCGTCGAGCATATACTTTATTTAATATTTGAAGGAAATACATGACATTTTTGGAGTAAAACTTCTTTACATTACACAATTTGTCCCAGACAGCGAATGAATCTAATGCAAGGCGCTCACGCTTGGCTAAACTCGTGAGAACGCTCAAAGGCGATGTGCTCATTCGGCTAAGTTGGTACGCGCAGCTGTTACGTCGATTTTTAAAAATATAAATAGACTTGTGGAAGCATTGTTGAATGGTGTAATATTTTGAAATATATAATATTACAAATTATATGGCATTACACACAGATACAATTTAAAAACCTTACTCCAATTGTAGGGATTTGCTAAAGTATGTTAAAATAGTAATCAAAAAAGTAGATACGGTAGGTAAACTGAGAAAATAATATTTAAGGTTGACTAATGTTTGATATTAAGTTAAAGTTAACTTCTACTTAAAGTAATGAAGAAAAAATTAAAATAATTGTAATGGCTTACCAGTGTACCTCTAATAATGCGATGCCCTAGTTTTAACATTATTATTTCTTTTGAACGAGATTATTTTATTATTGCAAATATCAATACTCGGGGCATATCCTAGAAAACAACAGAGGTTGGTGTTATGTCGACATATACTAAATATTTTTTTGCCTCTCGTTTGGGGTTGATTATCAAAGTGATTATTGTGAATTTGAAATAATAGCATAGTGTCAGATCAGACAGTTGAAAAGATTAAATATGGCACTACTAAGAAGAATTTGTTTTACAATGAAGAAATTTCAGAACTTTATTTTGGACCTGTTCAATTCTGTTTTTATGAATTGAATAAAAAATAGATCATATTAATAAGGCAAATTCCAGTTGGCTTCGCACATAAGCCGTATAAAGTAATTTAATAGAGTACAGAAATTTGAATGACTTACATGATCATGAGATCATGCAAGTCATTCAAATGCTTATCGCATGCTAGGTCTTTTAATGATAAAAGACCTTGCATGCTATAAGAAGCTCCAACAATAATGTTGACGTCGTTTTAAATTGTAACTTAAAAGTGAAAGTAATCGTAACTTAATTGTAAAAGTTACACCTAAATCTTTTACAACTTCAACTTTATTTAAACATTTGTCTGATAATTTATAGTGGTATAGTGATGTAGTGGTGATAGTGGGATATTTAAGCGTTTTCGTGAGAAATATATGAAACAGCATTTGTCGAGGTTAAGGGCTAATCTGTTAATGGTCAGTATTTCTAAAGACAATCTAGATCTTCTGGATGTTGTGACAGTGGGTGATGGAACTTATCACATGAAAGAGTTTAATGTCGTCTGCAAATAATAAAACGAGACAATGTTTAAAACATTTGCCAATGTCGTTAATGAAAATAATGAATAGTAGAGGACTAATGAATGATTCTGATCTACAAATCGTTTCCTGTAAAAAGAAAGAAGCCTTGTACGATGAACGGAAAGGTCTCTATGGCGGCATGAACGGCGCTTTAAGACAAACTGCAGCCCACTATTTTGCATAAAATATTCATAGCATTTCGTGTTATTTTTTTTTTAATACCTTTTTTTTATAATACGATATATTTAATGAAAATTTAAAAAAAATTGGCATAAATTGTCATGTTTGTATTTAAAAACTAAAACAAAAATCGCCAATTTTAAGAAAATTCTTTAGAATAATTATCTAACGTAAATAAATTAGATTACTCATATCTTGTGGTTATCTCTCCTAACGCCTTTGATTACGAAGATTACTTCTAACGCGCGTGGGGTGACCACATACACACTGTTTTTTTTTATGCCGGAATGCTATGCTAATCTGCATACGTCATGTATGTAAAGTAGATTTTCACTATATGCATGACATAAAATAATCCCGATTCAGCACTGGCAACAACTGTTAGCATTATCCCCCTCCCCTCAGATCTTCGTCCTTGGCAACTCGTCACGTCCACTCCATGCCGCCGAACGATCGGGCTCACGTGTCCAACCTTGGATGAATTGCGCCAGATTCTGTACATTTCTGTATGGAATTATTCACACCGGGACGTGAATGCTTACAAGCTAGCCCTCCCCCCGATCTGTACTTAAAAAAAAAAACAAAAACCCATTTTGGTAGATTTCATTATGAAAGTTACCTATTGCAATGGGTTGGTTGTCATGACTTTCTGATAGTTTCTACATATCAACGCGTTTCACATCCCCTAGAACCCAAAACCAACCTCAGTTCAAAAGTCTATATATGTTTATATATCTATAGATATCACTTTATTGTGGACAAAATAATTGCCGTAATTTTACACAAACCACTTTCAAATTGATACTTAAAATTTAGTTGCACAAAATCTCTGTTGAGTTTCGTTAGTGGGTCAAATCAGACCAGCAGCGTAGCGGGAATAGAGGTGTTTTTTAGAAAAAGTGGAATTTTTCTATAACTTTCTTAGTATATAAGATGTCGAATTCATTTAAGTTAAGTTTTATATTATTCCTTGGTAAGGACATAAAACTTATCTCGGTAAACTTTTTTGATAGCACCAACCATTGATCCTAGAGGTGGGAAAAATCGGGTTTTTCACTAATTAAAAAAGTCATACCTCCCTTATGCACAGGATCAAATCCGTTCAAAATGCTAATTGTAGATTTATAATTTCCCTACATCTTTTGTTTGAAACTTTTTTTTATATGAGCAACCCTTACGGCACAGTATAAAGAGGAATTCTCGCTGCGCACGGGTTCGGCGGGTTGAGTGGATCGGGCGGCAGGTCGCGCAATATTTGATACAAATTCATACAATTAGAGTTCTCCAATCTTTTTACTTTGATCTGGTGAAGTTTTCCTTCGCCTTCAGCTCGCGGAAAAGGATTTTTTAATCGTAGGTTTTCGTAGGGGGCAAACATCCTTGTAAAATTACTGGCCATTTTTCATGTGTAAAATCTTTGACCAAAAAAAAAACTTTCGGTAAGACGTGTTCTCCAGCTTACTTTCGAATCGGTGATGTAAATTTGGTTTATCACCATTTTACAGGTCTATCAATCAGAAGATGCCTAGTGATTATAACATGACCGGCGAGAAGTCCTCACTGGAAGATGAAAGAGACAGTTTTGCACAATAATTCCACGCGGGTACAACTGTTATTTATTCCGTGACAATAATAAAGGAAAATTTAAACAACTCAATTATACGATAGAAGCGATAAAACGTACCTGTGCCGTGCCTTGTATTAGTATAAGGGAGTGGGGGTCACTTTGAACCAGATTTAAATTTAAATAAAAAAGGTATTTTTTTGTATTACTAAAGACGAAAGATTTTAGAGAAAGTAATTATGTAGTTTTTTAGAAAGAAAGAAAATTATATAATTTCGAATTCCCTAAAGATTTATTCAATGGCCATCGCAAATTGCTTAATGTTTTTTTTTAAATAGATTTTAAAATGATTTTTATTTTAAAATTAAAACTATACTATAATTTTTCATATAAAGTTATGATATTTTAAAATTGAATTTGATTTCATTGCCTTCTTATTTTTGAAATGAGCTTTTTTTTAGTACTGTCTGAAAACCGTAAAACCGCAATTTGTGTTTTAAAATCATATTATATTGTCAATAAACTACAACTCAGTTGTAAATTAGCTGTAAATGTAAATGTAAATGTAAAATACTTATAATATTAATATCATGTAGGGAGCGCTTTATAGTAAATTATAAAGTTTTCATGATTAATTGTTGAAAAACTGCATTTACGCATTTCGGTACAAGACATGTATTAGAAACAGATGTTAGTTTTTAATAGGTACAGTTTTATATCAGACACAAAATAGTTTTCCTTGCTTCTGAATACGAAAAGGTGGAAATAACAAAAATTGAGCTGTTCCATACATTGATTGGACTGGTGTTGGAATAGATATAAATGCCAGTATGTCGTGATAGTTCGGAAATATAATATAAATTTATTCAATTTCCCTACCGAAATTTTACTTCAAGTCGGTTTTTTGATACCTCAGATTAACCACTGCTGCGGACAGTTTATGGATTAAAATATTAATATCTGCCCCAGCAAGGTATAGCCACCACTTTTTAGCACCAAAATTTTATAATTTAATATTTATGGAAATAAACAATCCTAAAAATTAGCTCTGGTGGATAAAAATTAGTAATGGTTACTGGAATAGGTTAAAAATTCTGAATTACTATTTCAACATACGTAAATGATGTAGGAGATTATTGTATTTAAATAATAAAACTTGTGCATATATGTAGTATTTATGTATGTTTATATTTGTGTTTTCTTATACTTATTCTATTTGTTATTTACTTTATTATAGTAAAATATAAATATTATATATTTATAGGTTTATTAAGAAGTTCCTTAGCTTACGTCTCCTTGGAACAGCACATTGTGCTATTAAGGTGATGGACAAACCTAATCCATTACACATGATTACAGTTACAATAATGTACGTATAAGCTATGTATTTATTGTGTAAACACTATGTATGCGTGTAAATGGCGATATAAATAAATAAATGTTTTGATAAAGGTAATTTCATTTGTAAGTGTGAATTTGTCTTTTTGCCTCGAAAAGCCATCAGCCCGAGGTCGCTACGCCCCCCTAATCCCGACTGATGCTGGCGCCCGTGACGTTTCATAAAAACCGCCAGCTAGAGGCCCCACGCTCGCCGTTTAAGTCCCGATCAATCCTCGAAGTGGGTCGCTGCATATTGACGTTACGATAACATTTCCATTTGTCGCCCACTCTTGGCTTCCCTGGCTTTTCGTCTCCCGCGCACGTGGCTTACTGCGCAGAAAATCCAATAGCAATAATGACACATATAGTTTGGCGGATTTTTACATACCCTGTGAACGAGACATAATTAATCTCGACGCTTTGTAAAGATGATCGCACAATCGGTGGCGGTACTCCTATAGAAGCAGAAAGCTAGGTTTGCCTAGATTTTTTAACGAAAAAAAAAACTACAAATATACGCATAGATTATTTTACAGTTTGTTTCGGATGATGCCATGTTCACGACGACCTCCAAAAGCGTTAAATGCGCCGCAAAGAAACTCCAAGGAGTGTGCACGGCGCTCTCTTCACACAGTTTCGGGATCTGTAATAGAGTAGGACGTCGCGATAAATGTCCTTTTTATGCCAGTTTTCAATTTTTAAACATTACTTTTATCCCTTCACGGTGGGTATGTAAGGCGCTGTCACGCGTGACTTTAAAATCGCGGCAATATAGTCGTGCCAAATAGTGGAAGATTTACTGATTCCTTGCGTGAGTAGCTTGCAAAATAAAAATGTAGAGGGGGAATGACGTTTCGGCGCGATATGCTGCCTTCGGTGACGATTTGGCACTGATCCTTCCGGCTGCCACCCGAACATACACAGTGCTAAACCAGTGGGTAGAACCAGTCTCTAAAATCTCCTCATGGACCCACTGGGGATAGGATGAGGAGATTTTAGAGAGAGGGCCAAGGCACTCGAATAAAATAAAATACACGCACATAAAAAATATAGTTATATAACGTGTTAAAATAACATAAAAAAAAATATAAAATATGTATACACCATACTACAAAGTATATAAATAAAACATTAAATGGTGTCTATAAATCATGTCTATGACAAATTAATATAGGTTTAAATGGAAATCTGTTAAATAAGATAAATACTCGAAAAGTTTAGTGTTAAATATCTTGTTAAAACTCTGACGTTTTTTTTCCGGATTAAAGCTAACAGTTAAGACTGCAGACCTTGCTCATAATGGGTGTTGGGTGGTTACCTGCGAGGTCTCAGGCCTTTATATTCAACACTAAGTGTTTCGATTATCCACTACCGATCGAGTTGAGTGGTATTTTTTTCATAAATACACTAATTCAGATTTATTTATTTATTTTTAGATGGCCTCCTAACAAAATAATGAAATACGTAACATGCATGTTAAAAATTAAGCCTAGACATTAAAGTAACAAAAATACCTTATCAATATTTAAATAAAAAGGGAACCCCACTATTTATATAAAAAGGAAATTTAACTTTCTGCACTTCATCCGAATGTATGTATGTATAGATAGGAATCCGATGTTTTCCTTTCGCGTAATTTCGTCTACCCGAGCAATATCACAACAACCCTAGAGTGCCCCGCGATATTTCTCAAAATTGGTTAATTAGGAGCGCATGCTAAAATACTTATTTTAGAAAAACTATGTATGTTATGTCGATAAACTACACTATTGTGAATAGTTTATTAAATTCTCTATAATATGCTTTCATTAACAACTATAGATAAGTGTCAAACTTGAAAATATATATTTTTGTGTAAAATTTTATTTTTGATAACCAATAAAAGAAAACTTAAAACGATTACACCCGTCTTTTATTTTTTACTTATGTTCCTACATATCACTACTATTCATCAACTATTTATAAGTAAAATATATTTTTTACCATGAAAAGAAAATTCAAAAAATATATATGTCTATAGGTACTTAACCGAGATCGTCATTAGTGCCGTATTTTTTCTTTAAATAATTTAATTATATATTGATTTTATTTGTGTTAATTGTCGCTTTATTATTTGTTATTTTGCTACTGATTTATTTATTTATTTTTTTACTAAAATTATGTATAGTTTTTAAAATATAAAAGAAAAACTAAAGAGTCATTTTTCGTAAAGTAATAAGAAACGGAATGTTTCTTATATTTATGTTGATAAACGATGATATTTCTAAATGAAGTCAGTTAGAAAGATGTTATAATATATATTTAAAAAATTATATTAAAAAAATGTTGATTATGTGTCAATAGTACCCATAAACAGATAAAGCGATAACCCTTCCGAAATGCTAAATTTACGACATCAATATCTTTAGAATAAAAATGTTATTCGCGATAAAATTTCATACGGAATACTATATTCAATTATTTTTAAATACAAATGTAATAAAAAGATACAAATTATCTAATTATTTTTACTTACCTTTGTGAAAACATGGCGGCTGGCTCAGTCGATATTAGGCACAAAGAATATATTTAATTTTTTACTTTTGTCAAATTTTTATACACAAAAACTCTTAAAACATTATATTTATTTAATATTATAAAGAAATAATAGCTTCTAATCAAATATAAACGCTAAAAAAACATTCGTAAACACAGACGAAAACGAAACACGACACCCCGCAAATGGTGTGCTAACGGAAGATGTTTGAAAATTATTTTGACATTTAAAAACGGAGACAACTGTTTTAATTCCTAAAATCAGGTGTAACATTTGACGGAGATTATTATAGAATTGATCGATGCTACCAACATTTAATAAACGAAAAAAGTGTTTTTTTTCTCAGGCCGTTATTTAGCGGCCTGGCGCTCGACAGGTTAATATATAGATATCATAGTTTGATATTAAATCTTTTGACATGATATTTAAAAACTGTCATCAAATGTAATAAGTATGTAATAGATTTAGCCTTATTCAATGTGGCTGTGATTATATTTTGTATTTATCATAATTATCCTATGATCTTTTTTCTTATAAGAAACGTCTCACGTACGTAATAAGTATTGTATTTTTTCTGCAACCTTCTTCTGGCCGCTCTTAGAACAGGTTTTTTTAACCTAGTTAGAGTAGCCATCTTACTTCAGAGCAACAATAAATGACTGGTGTTTAATTTGTCTATATTACATTAATTTAATTCCTTTTCAGTGTTATTATATCATTATTGTTGAGACTTCCTATTGTACCATAATGAATAAATAAATAAATATTGTAAGTTTTTAGAGGCATTTTCGTTTATAACTCGGGCCCTGTTTATGTCAAGGTAATGGCTACATCGTTTGTTTTAAGTGGAACAATAAGCTATCCTAGCATCGAAGTTTCAGCTAAATCGCCAGTTCGACTTTATCGTACATAAACGCGCAGCTGAGAAATATTCCCTCAATATTCCTTTTAATAATATAAAGTTTAAAGTTGTTTCAAGGGATTATTTAAATATTGATTACTTCGAATCTTTGGTTGTAGGTATTTGAGGCATAACCGTTTTTTACTTAGATATAAACAAAGAATGGATAAGTTGACTGTCCTAAAATGTGTTTCATATAAAACTCAATTCTTTTTTTTTGTTTTAAACTAAACAGTAAGTACAGAAGCACAGTAAACAATAAACAAATTGTATTTTATTACAGTATTATAAACAATAATTAAATCGTAATATATAACAATATTACACTATATATAACTTTATTATGATTAACCTTCAACGAGTGAGTCAAGGTGACGAAGACGCTAATAATACCGTGCAAAAGGGTTTCTATACCGTCAACACTAGGCAAGCCCGTTCTGTGACAGTATAAAATTATATTTAGTTGTAAATATGCATGTCGGCGTAACTATAACGTACGGCGTTTTATTTTATTATTAAAAATTTCTTTTTTTATTATTTCTCTACTTCAGTAAGAAATTATATAACGGTCATTATAAATCTTTTTTTTTTACCTAGGTATATTTAATATCCTATTCAATTAGTTTATGTAATGACCCAATAAATTGTCCACCTATCTCTAGGAGCCACGAAAAAACACTTTGGGCATTATATATTTATTATGTTTATATTTTTAAGTTTTATAGGGAGTTGATTAAAACTTTTAACGTTTTAATATTAGTTAGTATATTTCAAGTGCAGATCTGACTGCCTTATTGTTGTATTTAAAAGTCAAAGATATTCATCACATGCTAGACAGCACCCCGTAAGTACAGTAAGTAGTATGGAAGTACATTTCCATGCCACAAATAGAGGCACCACACACTGTAGATAATCTTCACATTACACATTACACATTTACAATCATTTCATTTGTGCTTGAATCAAATTTTCGTGTCTGTGCTGTTGGGCGTAGAATCAGCCATTCCAGGGTGAAGAATCAGGTCATGCTCACCATAAAAATCAAAATCACCTTGTCATCGCTACTGAACTAACATGTCAAATTTCAACTCCCTAGGATAAGAGGAAATGGTTCTAATTCAGCTAAGATTTTACCTAACAGACTTATAAATATTGCAAGCTAAATAAAAGCCTCTAAAAACTAGGTAACCATAGTCTCAAAGGTGAAATATAATCCAGCAGCATTTTGGAGTGCAAAATGCAAACCACAATTAAATAATTGTTTTTCTAATAAGTGGTTTCCCATGGAGGACTATGTATATCTCTCACCGTTAAGGCAGCATTCGCTTGATCGTTTTTTCTTCGACTTTGTTTGCAAAATTAGTTCCACAAAAATCCCTTTTATTTTAAGGCGACATAATATATAGCCTATATCTACCCTGAAGATCTATTCTAATTATTGGTGAAAGATTTTTTGAAATTGAATAAGTAATTTCGGAGTTAACCTAACCTAAACTAGCGTATCGGTGATGGGACGGGACCGTGACGCAGTGACGCGAATCCATCACATTCTCCCAACACAAAAACTTTTTCTCATACTTTAATTTGCCCTGACCCGTGCCTATAGAAGTTTCCACTTCAAAAAACTGGGACTCGCAAACATGACAAACGTCAAACTCAGGTGATATTGTGTTCATCAGTGCTTTTTTAAAAGGTATTTCTATAAGTACTTTAGTTCTCAATAAAAGTAAAGCAAATAACATATAGAAAAAGGCCTGCAAAATACGGGGATTTGTAATGTAGTCCCTTATCAACTTACAGAAGCCGATAAGTATAGCCTCTTCTTCTGACTTCCAGTGTAATTAAAGCATTAGGGTGTAGCAATAGATACTTCCATATTCACATGGCATATATCTATAAATAAATATAATAATAGTAAGTTTATATGAAATCTATATCTAAAATTTTATTTAATGTTAGTCGAATAATATCTTATATTGAACTAATCCGGCCCTGTGATCAGCCATATTTTCCAATTCCTTTATCTGTAAATATCCTTTATATTATTATCAACGAGGCGCATTTTTCCGTTGCCTTCGCCCTGAATGTTAAACCGTAAAATGAGAGAAATGTGATGCTGAAACGATTGCTGGAAAAATCATTTTTTTCTAGTGAAGGCTTCGCATGGTCGCCTCTCAGTGAAGTGGTTAATAGCTAACAGTGGCGTACTAGGTCCGCGCAATGTCGAGAAATATATTCTTTTGACATCGAAAGGTCTATTGTCACTTTTTAGCTTTTAAACATTCATGTGTAAAAAGCTATTATCCCCGTCCTGTGCAAATGTCCCCGTCCAGATGTTGCATCTTTCAAGTCGAAAAGTACAAATGCGAAAGACTTGAAATTTTGTGAGTAAATTGATATTTGTGAAAAAAAACCACAGCCGTTTAAATCACATCGCGGGGCTGGTCGAATAATATAGATACATAACATTATAGTGGACATTTTTTTAAGTTTTATTTTATGAAACGTTAACAGTTTGATATAGCGCTCAAATATCATATGCGAATTTAAAAAATATGGTAGCACGTCTGTTAAAAACTTAAAAAGACGTATTATTTATTACTGGCCAGTTAAAATTAATACAAATTCATCTATGTGCGCAATTAGAAACATGTAAAAGAATGTTCAGTACCACATAATAATTAATTGTGTAAAGTTTCCTCCCCGCCCGCTGCCCTGTCCTCAGGCCGGACAGGGCCCTCGACGGAGCGCCGCCTCACCGCGGTCGCTTCCGACCGAGGTGGAGCTCGTCTCGGCTGCGTTGTCTCCCTCTCGCAGGCTCTCCTTGGCCAGCTGATCCGCCGGAGTTATCGGACCGCGAGGGACGAACCGTGACTGGTCGGGCACCGCGTCAACTACAGATCTAAATGGTAGCATAATTTGAGACAAATAATGAACTTCCCCTATTGCCTGTCAGGGTAATAGGAGAAGAGAGCTTGGGCGCCAGACGGGGCGTCCAAGCAATGTCACGGGTTGCCCCTCGTCCCACTCTCATGGCTCCGCCGACCGGCTGGTCTACCACGGATTGAGGTTGCCTTGACTCACTCCCGTTACATGGCAAAATATGATCAAAATATTTTAGACCATATGATGTTAGATCTCTTATATACACCTCGCGCTCTTATTATTTCCTTATATATTTCTATTAGGTAACACCTCGATTCAGGCATTTGCTTAGTGAGATGGTTCACCGGGAACAGTGGACCATCTCAGGGCGTGATCAAATTTCACATGACTTCGTTTTGGATACCTTTTTTTTAGCCTTAATTTCTTTACCTTTTTTCCTATCTTATGTGTATTCATTTGACTCGGTGTCTACACCGTTTGTTAGTTCAGCTTTTAAACAGAATAGCTTTTTGTCGAAAACGTAACAATAACACGATTTGTACGAAAATACTAAAACAAACAAATTTGGGGGCCACTTTTTCTGAAAAAAAGAAAAGAAATTATTCGAAATTCTGTCCGACTCGCAGAAACAAACTAGGTTTAAAATCAACAATTTTACTAATTAGTTACTATCATAACAAAAACAAAATATCCTACAAAAATTAAATGCACAGCGTACTACATAGGCCGTATTAGTGCTAGTTCCAAATATCGTATTATTGTCGGCATTCCAATGATAACCAGTCGTTTTTACACATTTCCAAAATGATTCTAAATGGAACAAAATAGTTAGTGGACAACCCAGCGTCTAACAACTGCACCCTGTTTATCATCATTCAAACTATCTAGTTTACTACGATGTACGACTTAGAAGTGTCCATAACTTCTATAATTATTTACTATTTTTAAAATGAACCAATTTGAATTTGTATATAACTCTTTCTGGCATGGTTGTTCTCTAAAAATAACCTACAAAATATTTACTTTTCGAATCTACTGGGCATTGTTTCGTGCTTATTAATAATTTATCTTTCTTTTAAAAGTGTTTTCGTGGCTTGTCCTCGACATTAAAAAAGTAAACCTGAAAATTGTCATAATTTACTATTTTCTAAATAGTATAGTAAAATAGTAAAAAAAAATACTTTAACTTTGTATAAAGTTTACCTAAACAAATGTACTATGGAAAGTAATACCACCACTTTAAAAACTTCTATTGTTCATACTGATTCTAAAGAAGGTACAATTTATTGGTATTAGTCAATGTTTCCATACTTTTACTAGTAGTTTTACAATGAGAAGGATCGGTCAATAATAAAACAAGACAAATACAGTGTATGTTTTTATTGCAACTTTTTTCTATAAAAGGATCTCAAAATGTCTTCCTCCCACTCGAATGCATAGATGACATCTTCTTAAAAAGTTTCTTTTGAGATTTCGCATTGCTTGCTCTTTCATTGTTACTGCTGCAGCTTCCAATTTTTCTCTTAGTTGTCGCTCGTCTTGAACTTCGTCTTGGTATACCATTTCCTTCAAGTAGCACCAAACAAAGTAATCGAGGGGATTCAGATTCGGCGAGCGCGCTGGCCAGAGCTTAGTTCCCCCTCTTCCTATCCAGCAATTGGGGTATGTGTTATTTAGGTGATTGCGGACATTTGCTGCAAAGTGAGGTGGTGCTCCATCGTGCTGCAACCACATTCTTTCCTGTATTCAAATAGTAAATTATGACAAAATTCAAGTTTACTTGTTTAATATCGACGAAAAGTGCACGAAAATACTTTTACTAGAAGGATAAATTACTAATAAGCACGAAACAAAAAAAAAATGTTGAGAAATAGATCATTTTTTACTTATGTTTTTTTCTGTAAGACGGGGTAGGTATTTTCATAAAAGTGGTATAACTTCTAAACCATTGAGAATTGGTAGACCATGTTTATATTAAGTTTGATTGCAAATTACCTCTCTTATCACCTCATTTCGTTTGATCCACCACTTATAGGACAATCTGTATACGAGTTCTAATAAATTTAATGTTGAATTTAAATGTTGTATGTATGTTCACCATTTTCATTTTTAACCTACTTCAAAAATTGGACAAAGCTCTCAATTCGATGGTTTTTTTTTATGTATCTCCACTTATTTATTTTTTTTGGTATACTATAGGGAGTTTCTTCGGAGTGATCCCATTTTCGTTTAGGTAAATTACGTAGGAAAAATAAATATAAAGTAAGTTTTCTGTTCAAAATAGTTTCATATCGAATTGATCAATATGAAAGTAATATACGATCAATAGTTAGATAAAAAACCTAAAATAAATAGACGTCTGCTCAATCTCGAATACGCCCCTGACTCTATACATGCTGTCCGCTGTCCGTCTGGCAGATGGTCATCGCGTAGGTTTGATTTAGTTATCATAAAAGGATTTGTTTTGCAACCTTATCAAATTTTATCTATAAGTAATTTTGGTCAACGTAAATTTCAAATAACAGTAATGATAATAACTAGACATCGCCCAGTGGTCGAAATTCGACCACAATTCATAATTTTTTTAATTTGAGCATTATTGTGGTTCGTAAATCTTTATAAAGAGGTGAGTATATCTCTATAATGATTCTGAGCGTGCATGGCGATAAGCTGCAAGCATTTACAAATAAGCCATTAGCGTGTATTGTTTGCCTTAATTCCCTGCAATACCTATGAAATTTGAAATTTAAAATTCAGCTGAAGTCGATGCGCCCAACTGTCACGATTTTGTGTTATCTGTCACGTTAATTTTTTTCTTATATAAATAGACGTGCGGAAACATTGTTTAATATGGATAATTTCTATATAAAATATGACATATTTAACCAAATTTCTTAAAGAAGTTGATTTTTTCCTTTATATAAGCGTTATCATTTTTTACACCGTGTCCGATAAAAAAATCACCTAATTGGCCCTGCGATTTCAAACATGTTTTGTTTAAAAGTCATATTAAAATTCATCCGAGAAAAAAATGTAAACTCTACATTAAAGATAATTAATCGTTTTTGTCATAAAATCGTCCACCCGCGAGGCCGCGTCGCGCCGGGTCATTGATCGGTCATTGCCGAGCGCGAGCGAGCAAGCGAAAGAGCGAAATACAAATTGGGATTTTACACGAGCGCTTTGATAAAATGAGAATATAAATGTCTTCGGGAATGGTCTTGGGACATCCTGAATGACGTTATTTCTATTTCGTTGAGTTGTTTTTCCGGCTTTAGTGCACGGTGCATGATTTATTTAATGGTTCGAAGGTGTAAACATAAAATGAAAAGGTGACTTCAGGGTATGCGGCTAGATAGATATAGAAATAAATATTCGCTGCTACACGGGCACCGCATTCGTTGGCTCATTGGACGGGAAATTCGGGACCGACCTAGACAAAGAAAGCTGTCGACTAGTGTCGCTGTCACCCAGACTGAAAGCGGAGCGACGTTGCCATACTTATACTCGTATATAATAATAATAATAATAAATAATTTATTCCAAAAGGCAGAAAGAACAGTGCAATCCTTGCCCCTTATAAAAAAAATACATAATTAGATTAAACAAAGAAAAAATCATTGTTTAAATAAGAAAATTACAAAATTACAAAAAGGAAAGGGGGTATTTTCGTCCATCAATCATTTTGAGACTCACGTTTAATCCATCGCTTGCAGACTGGCCCATGGAAATTTCTCGTTGCTACCGTAGCGTCATCTGTTTTCATCGAAATGCGTTATAACGTGACTACTTTTAGTTTCACCTTCAGGGAGTGGGCAATAACAAAAAAACAATGAATAGAACAGGGAGAAAATGAGAGCAACGCAGAATACCAGTGACACTTTTATTGCTTTACCCTTACCTCGGCTAATAAATAACACAACTTTAACAAAAGAATATGATTTTTACAATTGAAGTGGTACATAACTTGGGGTAAAGGCCTAAGGTTGTCCCATCCAGTCACCCGGTCCGCGTGCGGCGAAACTGGGGGTTCGACCAATAAAGAAGACGGGTGACGTCCACGCCCGTAGACGTAGGAACTGAGGTTCCAGCCGATTATACAACAGCACCCATGGAAGGTTGGAGTAACCAAGCGCCCTGCAACAAGCGAAGATAACCTAAGGACGCCTTACGCAAACAGTAATCCCGTAGCCGAAATAAAAGAGAAGCACTTACCGAACTAATATCGGGACGGAAGAACTTATTCCCGGATTGCTCTGAGGGCACCAACTGCCTTTGGCGGTTGCTCATTGGAAAAGAAAGCTCCCCAAGCAAGGCTACCAGACCTGACGGTCATACGCCAATCGGTTGACAGACAGTTTTTTTCTTCTTAACGTCCTCACTGTATTATTATACATTTATTTTTTACTTATTTAGGCAATGTAGATTTTTGAGAATACTTCTACTAGTGTGCAGAGAATAATAAGAACGTATTAATCACACAGTAACACTGAAACGTTGACGTTTGGCATTTATTTTTTGTCATTTTATTGAAAGGTTCGAGTATGTGAAATGTACTTATAATCTTAAACCAATTTAAAAGTTTCCCAATGGATGTATTTATTTATTTATCGGAGCGAAGTGTAGCTCCCATGGATCGACTCCAATAGCGAAATATTTTTAATGTTAGATCCTTATGATTTTACCGCCGATTTTTAAATTTTACATTTTTAATCAAATCTACATGCAAAATACTACATGACTAAAGCGATATTTTAAAATTCGAAATATTAAAATGTTTCTTTTAAAAATATTTTCTCTGTGGAAAATCTCATGTTAAATATCTTTTTGCCCGCTGTTTGTTCGAATTTTAGAAAAAATATTATTTATTTGAAGTTTCATTTCATTTCTCCGTTCCAATATGCTGCCAGCCTAGGTTTCACCTTTGCGTCTGGGGCTACCTAGTCAAGGAGGGTACAACTTTTTAACAGGGATTTTGAATATATTAAGATGTGTAAAATTTATTGATGATAAAGGTACGGATGATATTTGTATGTGTGAGTGGTTTCTGTACGAGTATGTTTGCTTATGTGCATAACATCGTTAAAGGCGCCACACGATTTAAAGCGATTTAACAGCGTGTACTTGATGTTCGAGAATATTACGATAGCAACGAGTCAATTGGTGATTTACTCTCGACTAAACTGAATACCTTATATAGAGATAGTCGCATTGATATTTTCAATGAAAGCCTTAGTCAATTCAAAAGGTATATTCTTGAATTGCTTCCGAAATAATAAAAATATCATATAATATCCATATTTATAGTGAATGTATTATATAATATATATTTTTTCTATTTAGTATAATCTGTGTTTTATCTTTTATGTGCTCTCTTTTTATTTATATATTGATCATTTATTTGTATTATAAACGTGTTATTATGTATTTAATATTTTGTTGGAGTGTTGTGTTTATAAAAAATAAATATATGTTTTATCCACGCCCGTGGATATAATCTACGTAAGCTGGCAATACCGGCTTACCTAACGTGTTACTAGCAAACCGAGGTGCTAGTTTGAAAGTTCGCCTCGCTCCGCGCAGACGACTGCGATCGAATCGACCGGAACCGGTTATCGTTTCGTAATTTTTTTTTTTTATTCGTGCCGGGCGGTGTTTGTTTTTTGCATTTTAATTTATTTTTATTCTCGGTGTTGCACTAAACGTTCCAAATATTTTATTTTGTTATCGCAGAAGTTCCATTCCATCCAATTTTTATGTTAGTCTAAACGAATGAAAAAGTGAAATAACTAGCAATTTTACATATTCAGTGATATTTAATTTAAAAAAAAAGGTAAAACCGTGTATCAATATAAGCCCGTTAGGTTCGTGCTCGTGTCCCCATAGTTCGTATTGTTTTTTTTTTTATTAGACTTATGAAAAGTGACTACCCCCTAGTAGTGCTAAAACTAATGTTTACAAGTTTGTGGTCGCATGTGGAGGAGACGTTATGAAATCGGCCTCCTCTCGCTCTGCCTCGGGGCTTAGGTCGGTCTGTGAGAGATTGCAACGCTACCTTGCATTTCGTCCAGGTACCATAATATGAAAGTTTTCAAACGTGGGTGAATAAAAGTGAAGAAAACCGCTTGAAACGATTAAAACAATCATCTATTTTTGTAAAATTTTCTCTTAACATACCTAATAATATTTTACGATACCTATTCAGAAAGTTCTGTGTACACTTTAAATAATTTTTAATCTCGTAAGATTTTGAAAAAACAATCGCAGATGAAAACTATGAGATATTATCATTAACAGACCGAGCGTGAATATTTACAAGCCAATGTTGGTAAAAATCTTGCAAAATAGGTTATTTGTTGTTTTTGTGAATATCTTGTCATTTTTATCATTAATCAATTTTAGGGTTACAAAAAAAAAACGATACATTTAGGTACAAAGCACATTTGCTTAAGAATTAGTAAAAATAATTGATTAAAATCCATCTAAGAAAATGTTTTTATACACTATGCTATGTTTTATTATCGTAATAATTATGTATATTATTTTTGTTTTGTTGCAGGTAAACATGAATTTTCAAATGGACGAGTACACATTTAAGGGTAAGTATAAGTTTTATAGTAAATCTTTAAGTCAAGAAGGTCATCGTATTTATTCCAGTATTCTGTACCAATTTGTCTTCAATTTGAAATCAATTCGTTTTAATATTCTTTTGGATATAATTGTGTTTCGTAAACAAGAAAGGGAGTTGTGTGCATAACTTTGTATTAAAATAAACGAATTTAACAAAACTGCCTGCATAACTGTATTAAAAAAATAAAATGTTCATAGGTAATTCTAGAACTATTGGGCTGTGTATATAGTTTAATAAAAAACTTATCGTATTAGTTTTGTTACTGTTTTAAAAAAATCATCGAATGCGAAATTTCAAAAAAATATACCTCCCTTCTAATAAAATCATTATAATTCTAAATATGAAAAAGAACTTTGCTCCTTGATTCTTTTATACCAAATTCGATAAATTGATACACGCACCCTATGAAAACGAAACCAATGGATAAATAATAATATCGATTTATTTAGATGCTTTCATCTATGGCCGGCATTTGTTAACCATTAAACATTTAATCATAAGTTTAGATACCTTGATCATATGCCTTTGACATAGTAAAGGTAGATTTTTAAAATTCAGTTCTATTTCTGAGAAATTTAATAAATGATGAACTGCTAATAGTTCTTTTTAGTTGAATTGCTCTCTTATGAAATATATTAGAGCCTTAAGAAAAATAGTAATTAAAAGGCGAATTTTTAATGCATCCAAAAGTTTGTTTTTTAATTTCTATATTATGAAGCTGTAATTAAATAAAAACCAACAATTGCTTACTGACCGCGCAAAGATTAAAACCTGACGCCCTATAAAAATTAAGCACCGAATTTCAAATATGCTTCGCCTTAATTGTAATATCTTAGAGCATATCAAACTTAGTGTCGTTTTAAAAATTATAAGAAGCCATAAAAGTAGAAAATAAACGGCAATTTTTGGCTTCCCGCAACTTAAGTAGTTGTTTAAAATAATTTAAAAAGTCGTGTTGTTTTTCAATCTTATGATATTTATTGGTATTAAATAAAAATTAAGGGAAAGTTACTTCTAGTGTATGGTAGACATTTTAAAAATAAATAAACTATCTTAAAATAAAGCTACCACCAAAAAAACCGATCCACCATAACTTGCACAGAGGCATAGTTGTTACCAAAGTTGCATACAATTGCATTTATTGTATTATTTATATTCACTACTTTTTTCATTTCTTTATACTTTCAAAGATAAGGGTGATTCATTCATAATAATAATTTGAGTGCTATGAAGCTTTGTCTTTTGTTTAGCTTTTTGAAAAAAATACTTTCAAAAATATAAGGCATTTAAAAATAGCATATAACTGAGGTTACGCTAAACTCGATTTCCAAATAGCCGTTTAAGTAATTGGGCTATTGATTTGTATCTGAACTCTTCGCCGTGCTATATTGTCATAGATGTCACTTGTAACGAGATTTCCGTGTCACTGAGCAAGCCTTCGCTTCGCTTCGAAGTCGCTTCGACTCCGTTGAACGCGACTTCGAACCAGCTACAGTAATGCAGCTATTCGTTGCGCTAGAATAATAGGGTGGTTTAATTAAACGAAGACATTTTTTTACCAGCCGCTATTTTTATAAAAAAGAATCACTATTATTAAAAACAAATTTCATGAAGATGGCTCAAACGTTTTCGTGGTATTATTTACGACATATTATCGTTTGTGGTTTTATCGTCAAAAATGAAATCCCATGTCTCTGCAGCAATTATTAAACCTCTTAGTTTTGTGCATACGATGTTACCACCTCATCCGCATATGCTAGTTTCGAGTCACCGCCTCATGAAGTAGCATGCTTTTATGTCGCTTCTAGGTTCGGAGTTCGTGCGTCCGGCAGTAGAGTTTTGTTACTGAAAGGATTTTATTTTAGCTGACCGTGTCACACTGCCCGCTCTCCACAAACCTTAACCTTCTCCTCCTTTTACGTCGCTCCAAATTGTAACGCCATATCCATACCAATAATACTTCCATGATCCATCACAATCAGGTTTATGAGGATGTTATCAATTTTATTAAGTTTTTTGTTAGGATTTAATACGATTTCTACAATTACGTCAAGTTTATTATTTCAATTCGAGTAAACCTTTCGTTTCCTTCTTAAAACACAAGTCACGTATTAACTACAAATGGTATCTCTACCGCGTCCAATTATTATTGTTTATTTTAACGTTTAAGAGTAAATATGTGCATAGTAACATATTCCAGATTTGTCGGGTATTCGTCATGGCCGACGGTGAGTCAAGACACTCAATTTGGAACTATATACAATCCGGTGTATTTGCCGGACATTTTTTAGGACTGCTTTTTTTTTAC
This sequence comes from Neomicropteryx cornuta, assembly GCA_020383195.1. NCBI lineage: Eukaryota > Metazoa > Arthropoda > Insecta > Lepidoptera > Micropterigidae > Neomicropteryx > Neomicropteryx cornuta. The sequence continues at coordinate 43,562,978 of JAHKQU010000018.1, forward strand.
TTTTACGATAAGTATACCCTCCGAAATTTAGCCGAGAATTAGGTAATTAGTTGTTTAACAATAGATGATTAGTTAATTAAATCTGTGTTGGTCAAAATTATCTAGGTGTTAACTTGAATTTTGCATTTCATAATAACTCTCTTTGTATCATCCTAAATATATTACGAGTTAAAAATGTTTTTTTTATATTATTTACAAATTTTGTTCCGAATCGTCAATTCGCGATCGATTCAATTTTAGAAATTGGTTTTTTTAAGTTTTCGAAACTAATTTAAACTAGTAAATGACTAGTACAACCGCAATGGACGATTTGAAGCCAATGTCATTTTATATTTTATAAATACAAAATATATCCTTAAAAAAAACGTATTTTCCTTTAATTTTTATATCTACCAACTATCAAGTTATATATTTCATATTTTTTTTTTATTGCAGAACAAATAGTTTTGTTTTTTATTTTATTTCCTTGGTAGAATATGCGAGTACGAGAACGTCGTTAAGTTGATTTATAATCACAAACCTGAATTTACAATAACTTCGCCATACACGAATTACTTATTACTAGTTGTATAACGTATATTTTATTTTATTATACACAAACTTGTAAAAGAACATCTAAAAGTTATGAGAATACACTATTTAGATAAAATTCTACTATTATATTTTTTTATTTAGCCACAGAAATACTTACAGTTCAACATACAATTATTAAAACAATAGAATTTTTAAAAATAACAGGACATTCTATCATTCTATCTATTACTACGTGTTACAAACAAAAGCATATTGGACAAGAAATTTACACATTTATATATATGAATTGTCAGAATTTAAAATAATCAGGTTAATGTCCCATTCGAGTTAATATATTACAATTAATTATAGGAATCATTTGGACCATAGGAATGACGCGGTTTTATTTTTAAAACTTTTAGCTTGTCTCGTTTAAGTGGAAATATTATATCGACCTGAAGTTGATAAAGAAAAAAACCCACGCATTCGTTCATCGACAGTTTATCTAGGCGGTTGATGGCTTTCGCTCCATATCAGTACGCCCTGTCAGTGATACTAGGTCGCGTTTAATGGCTAGTCCCAACGATTTATTTTGTCCGATTAATTTTGGCTGCACACCAATTCAACTTGTGTAGATTCGTGATTTATACTCAGATTATGTGGTGATTTCTCCTTGCTAGATTATCATAATTATGTACATAATACATATATAAACATAGTCATTAAAGAAATAGCTATATGAAGAAATATTAAAAATAAACATCACATTTTTATATTAAATTATTAATTTTTAAATTATTGTTTTAAAAAAAATATATATTATTAAATATACACCGTGTTTCAAGACCATTCCCGTTTAAAAACACCACCATGCGATTTCAAACATGATTTCATCGTGGTTTCCGAGTAAAAAATTTGTATAAAACGTGGTAATATGAAATTGCTCTTGTCATAATTTCGGTCGCTAGCGGTCATTGGTCGGCCTTGAGCGAGCGCTGGCGAGCAGAAAGGGAATTTACACAAGCGCTTTGACAAAATTAATAAATTTTGCCATGAATTATTTTCGCATTTTTTTTACAATTTCTTACACGTAATAGGAAACATAATCACACCCTTATGTCTCTGGGAATGGTCTTGGATCACCTGTATAGTTATTTAATATAATTTAAATGGTATATAGACCACTTAAATATATTTACCTAACAAAACAAATTACAAAACAAAACTCTTTTGATATCCGTAGAACATACAGGTAAATTTGTTTGTAACGATTATTGCAGCGATCTTTTCTCAGAGCTCGGGAGTTTCGTTTCATACCGCTCGCAAATAAATGCAAATACTTCGAATGCTGTCTAGAATCGTATTAGGTCAATAATTAATATTCTCAATCGGCTTTCTGCACCCTTCGCTTGTATGAAAATGAATTTAAACTGAATTCTTGCAAGATGCGTTGTCCGCTTAAGGCGCCTTCATACATGAATTCTACAAAAATGCGTTTTTTTTCCTATTTTCAAAGACGTTAGGAGACATCCAGAACACATATAAGTAATCTAGATATTTATATTAAACATAATTTATTATTTTAGGGAGATATATTAAAGTAAATTTCTTAATACATTTTGCAAAAAAATATGAAAATTCACAACAAAACCACCACGTTTTTGAAATAGCATTCTTTTATTATATATATTTATATAAAAATAGCATATTTATATTAAAGATAATTTATTCTTTAAGGGAATTACCAAAAGATTTTTTATAAACATTTGGCAAAAAATATAAACAAAAAACGAAACCCGTTTAGGAAACCAGAAACATCCAAATTTTGTTATTTTATTTCTATGTTGTTATACTAACTATTATCTCAAATCGCTTAGGTAAATCCCTCCTTTACTTATTCCTTTACTTTTTATATTTTTAGCCAAATGTTTACAAAAAATCTTTTGGTAATTCCCTAAAAGAATAAATTATCTTTAATATAAATAAACTAGTTTACTCGTATTTCTTCTGGGATATCTCTGGATTTCTTCTGGGATTTGAAAACCTATAAAATACGCATTTTTGTGGCATTCAGGTATGTAGTATAACTGCCTTAAGCACGTGTGCTCATACGGATGCGGGTCGATCTGTCGGAAACGCGGATTTCTCCGGTAATACTGTGAGCTTTATGCCGAGATCGTTTCTGGAATCTGAGGAGGCGAACAGAATTAGCCGCCCTAATAACGCGCCCCCGAGCGCCCGCCCCGGGCGTCCAAGGCGGGCAATAATAATCATGAAACCGACGAGGCTTAAGACACCGTTTCGCACTAATTACAGTTAATACATTAAAGGGAAGACGTGCCGTGGTGCGAGCAACGCTTACATGCTTGATATCCTCATATAATCAACGACTTTACATCGTACTTATCCATACATTTATTTTTTATTTGAACCTGCATTGTGAAAATTGTTTATTCATTTTTTTTTTATTTGAGATAAACTTCCTTACGCCTTTACATAACTTTTCGTGGGCAGTGAATGAATCTAATGTGTCACGGTATTCGGGTTAATTCTATTTACCCAACAAAAAATTGTACACAAAATATAATAAACGAATTTAGGTAAGATTTAAATTTAAACAAAATTAAACGATTTTAAGTTTAAAGAAAAATACCAAAAAAAGAACGTGATTTACACCAATTTAAAATTGGGTTATTTATATATACGTAGAAACAAAAAAAAATAGAACTAAGTTAGGAATTTGGCCCGTGGTTTTGCGCATTGGTATAGTATGTTAAGACAGCGTTGCGAAACTTTTGAGTTATATAAAAATAGATCAATTTGGGAGAAGTTAGAATGAAATAAATCACAAATTCAGTAAACAGATGAAGCTAATCCTGACTTTGTGCGCATTTTATTTATGTAAGAACATGTCGTTGGCTCCTGTGGTTCTGCTTGGATTTCATAAATTCGTAAATTATGTAAAAATGTCATACTAGAAATGTCATACATGCCTATCTGCCCCAGACGTAATATTTTGTGAAATATAAGAGATAGACTAATAGGTGTACGGAAACATTTTTGAATGTAGATGCCAGTATGGGGTGATAAACTTAATATTGATTTAATCAACCTCTTTACAGAAGTTTTCATTCTAACGCGCGCTTTGTAACCACAACACATACTATTTTCATGAAATGACAGCACCATACAACAAGCTGGACAAATTTGTCATTTATTAACACACTAGGTTTAGTCGAGAAAGCAGGCATTGCGTTTACCTAACTAGGTTTAAAAACCTATTCTGAGGAAACTTTGGTTAAGATTTCTGTGTCAGTTCTGATTTATGGTAGGGTCCGAGCAAATACGAGTATCTAAGTAAGTACATATCAATTAAGATGTCAATTTGTATTAAATGTCATTATTGTAATCATGTTATGAAAGTATTCTTACGTATATTAAATATTGTCCGAAATTGTAAATTTGTTAGGTTTATCCTAATCGTATGGTTATAATAACAGCTTAGTGCAGAATATATCAAATTGAGCACTATTGTTCTATCGCACGCGTGTAATTTATTTATTAAGGTAAACTATAATATCTGTTATATGTACAACGAATTAAATTTTTTTTTTTTTGTATATTCTAGGTGTAATAATTTCACTTAGTATAATTCCACCGCCAAAAAGTACTTTATTTAAAATCATTTTTTTTCTGAATGAACAATTTTTCTGTTATAAATATTTCCGAACAGGGATTTCGTAATTTTTTGACATTTTATAGCTGCTTGAGGTAAATACGAAATATCAAATTGTTGAATTACTGCCAGGAGTGCGCAAAGCCTTGCGCCATTTATTACTTAACATTTTTTTAAACATGAAATTTGAAACCAACCAAAAACCCAACTTGAACCTACTTTGAAAACCAAAATCATCATTTTTTTTATTTATTTCTTTAATCACATATAATATTTTAAACTAAAATAATAGAATTACAATGGTTAAAATCGAGAATTTTTAATAAAAAAAAAAGAGAAACTACAAAAATATTGGAACACAATGAAGGTAAAGGGAATACTCGATAAATAAATAAATAATTATTTTTAAAACCGTTCCACTGTTTTAGTATAACATTTGAAACATCTTAAGAAGATTTAGAGATCTGTCAAATATGTAATTATTTAACAACGATGAAACACAGTTGATATTACAGCGTGGTAATTTCAATATACAGTTTTGCCTAGTCACGAGAGAAGGTAGTTGTATCGACACATAAAACGTATAACTCGTGTTGATCTTTGATCTAGCAATGATTTACGGACTGATCCAAATAAAAATGATATCTAGTATTGATCGAAAGTGAAGCGCTATTAACGTCAGTACAAAATCGTTTAATTGTTGTGGGGTTGGCTGCTTTCCCAATTAGACAGGACAGGGACAGAGCACATCATTGTGTCCCGTTTAGTGGCACCGTTATCACGCTGACCAGCTAACCTATCTTCGACCCAGACGTGCGACTAACTCTTGGCAGCCGGCAACGAGGACACTTCCGAATAAAGTGCCGCAGTCGTAAAATGATCCAATCAAATCGAACCAGGGTCCGTGACTTCGGAGCAATATAACTATTTCTGTCATATTAGCGGCACTCTAAAACAAATCCTAGTTCTAGTAAAAAAAAAATATACTAGCTACAATATCCATATTGCTAAAGGAAAGAGATAACATGTCAATCAAATGTCAAACATGTTTTGATGCTTCAAAACATGCGGAACGGTTTGGACATGAAGTCATTTAGATGAACCTCGGTACACGATTCAGTTATGTTTATTTATTTAGCTAATAAACAGTTATTACTATTCTAACCTATATACTATTAATGTGCAACAGTAATCGCAAACGAAACAAAACAAAACATTTAACATATACATTTTAACAAAAGATAGGCAAAGAGGACAAATTAAACATTAAAATTGAAATTTGACGCATAAACTCCCTCAAATAATAACTAAATATGTCAATTAAGTGTTTTGATGTTTTTTTATTATATATCATATTATATTTGACATCAAATATAATAATGTGATATTTCGGATTTAAATTTTGCAAAAGAGTAAGTTTCTTTTTTGTGAACCTAGGATTAAAAAATATTACGAAAACGCACCCAGGTTTCCGTATACATACTTCATCTAATAAACAAATAAAATAAATATTGCTGTGTACCACAATATAAAATAAAAGACAAACTATACAAATTAAAATAGTATTATTATTAATTAAACAAATTATAATTCTCTTTCTTTATCAGCTGAAATGGAACGAGAGCAGATTAGACAAGTATTTTAAGGAATGCTCTGTTCACCTATAAAATTTCCAATTAAAACCCCCTTATATCGTCATTATTTTTACAGAGTCATCTGCGCATCTTTTCTTCGACATAAAATATTACAAAAATTTTAGTTCTAAAGTGTTAAAAATCAAAACAATGAAACATAAATATAATTTTATTCCGAATACTGTAGTGAATCACGTGCATTGTTATACCGATGGTTTCCAAATTCCACTATGTTCATTAATAGCGTAACATTATAAAATGTTTTTTTAACACACTTCTTAAAACAACGCTTAATAAATGATCTCTAAGACATCTCAGAGTACATTTATAAGCCCTGTATGAGGAAGTATGTTAAAAAAAACATGCTAAAATAATTATATTATTAAAAAGACTTTATTTTTCTTTAAATTTCAAATTCGCATTTCTCATAATTTGGAAAAGTTTTACCAATATTTTTTGATGATTAATGTTTGATTGTTGATATAGACCATCAGCGAATAAAAATACCTTTAATATGACTTAATAATTTGTCATAATATAGTGTGTATTTATATTCATAAATCGTTTTAATGTTTGAGAAAGCGCTTGAACACATGGCGTCCACGCTGCTCGTGAAGTACTTCGAAGAAAAATAAAGTTTTTTTAATATAATTATTTTAGCATGATTTTTTTTTACAAAATTATTATTTTTTGTTCCGTGAGACCGGTTTAGTTGTTGTTATAGATCAACCCCCTAAAAGGACATCAGTTAATATAAATACAGCCTGTATATCATTCGAGGAGTGCAGTGATTTTAGAACACAAAAAAGATAATAACTGTATTGGCTGTGGTTATAATATATTAGTATGTGTTTAAACGTCCACATTGAGATTCAACATCCGTTTGAAATCTTCCCTCCCTCACCTCACGATAGACCCCCCGTTCCCCCTCACCTCCCTCCGGTGCCACCGACTATATACTCCCTCCGTCGTCTCACCACAATATACCTTTCCTGGTAAAGAAAACGGAAATTCTTTTGGCGACGAATTCATGTGTTATTCATTCCTTCAAACATATTCCATTTATGGCGGTTCAGTGCATGCATAAAGGCTACTTATTTGACATGCGGAATTAGACGTCATTTTAAAATATTCTTGCAGCAAATAAGGACATCTGCGGCGGATTGATAAACTTTGCAAGTATTACTGAAAGTACTTTACATACTCAAATTGGTAGTTGACAAGCTGAATAAAGAAATAAAAAACTTTTTCATGTATTAATGATAATGTTCCTCTTAAAAATATTTATACAAATTTTTAACTTTTTTTCTAACTAACCTAACCTATATTTAAACAATTAAAAAAAATAATATAGTAATTCTGTTGTGTTACACTCATTTCTATAAATAACTTAAAATGCGCATGTCTGTTTCGGCGCAGTGCAGGACTAAAAAATCATCTTATAGTTTGCCGTATTTAGTTATCAATTTGACATACTTGCACTTAATCAGGTCAGGTCAGGGTCAGGTCTAAAAGTTAGGAGCCTAGAAAAGTCCGTATTTTTCCGTACATATATATAATGATACATTATTAAAACTTTAGGCGAAACATCTTATTGTTTGAATACAACAATCGAGAAAATAAATTTTTAAATAAGGATTTTACCTATGAAGACATTTTCAGCAACACAGTATTAATCCTTATCGAAGTAAATATGTGACTTACCTTAAAGATTTAGTGCAAATGAAATTTGCCATCCTATCATTTGAGTACCTAATTACTTTTGAATCTAGCACATATTTATAAGCTCAACAAAGAATTCAATCACTTACAATTAGTTATGCTTTGATGGCGCTTTCGGCGCGCGACAACTCGTGCCTGCGGCACTTGGGATGAGTACCTCATATTAATTAAGCCCTGCAGACATTTTAGTGGAGCCTTCGGTGTGCGATAGTGCAGTGTCAATTTTCAGTGACAGCGTGCATGACGTTGACGTTTATGAATTTAAATATGACACAAAATGCAAAATAGGGAAGAAAGGTGCGATTGGTTAGAAACGTTTACGGGAATTTATAGTGGGATTGCTTTTAGTTTTTATTTTATTTGATTAAATAATTTACTTACAATCTCAAAAAGGATAGGATAAATTATATTAATCGCAAATCCGATCATGCTCACATATGCTCATATATCAAAATAATTTATTCATTTTATCCAAATTGGCATCAGAAACAAGTTTTGTTTATTTAATCAATATCTTTTAATAGGTATATTTAGTGTAATTGTTTAATAAAATTAAATGTCAGCTGTGCTGTTTAGTCCTGGTTAGTATAAAATGCAGGTACTTCATTTTCCATTAATTTGAAAAATGGTGAAATGTGTAATATATGAGTCCAGGAATAGTGAAATCAACTGGAAAATGCGCGACGGCCTGCATCACTAACAATGATCTACTATAGGGTTATATGAAAATAGCAGCTGCCCATTCTGGCGATATCCACTGTGGACGTATTATGAGAGCTTCGTCAAGACTTGTGAGGACGTAGATTTGGATCAGTTGGGTAGTGTGCCGACCCGTGTGTAAGGGCCGCTTTTCTTCGACAGTACGTTTGCGAGTTTGACTGGATACATACGGTGAGGCCTGGGCTCACGAGGGGAAGATGTCCGTACTATTATCGAATTTTTGTATCAACTTTTTGAGAACGAGGCTATCTAATCTTTTATGTTTTGCTTTGTATTCTGTGAAATTCTATTTTCAAGGAGTATGTTACCTTTGATGATGTTTACTTAGTGAGGTTTGCCATTTACCATTGTGCGCGCATCGATAATTAAAATACATATTATTTTTAATTTTCCTACATTTATTGAACGTAATGCATTTTGAGTATTCTTAATAAAAAACTGAATTTAATTCGGCTATTAAGTTAACACAACATTTATTGATTTTGAAGCGGTACGAAGTTGTCGCGTCAGGTTCTTAAATAAAATTGTAAACTAAACATGAATAATTAAATTATCAAAATGCTTAATCATATCAAAATGCTGACATGGCTTGAATTCACATGATATATGGAATAATAAATCGGTTTAAATCTAAATATTAATTATTCGTATAATTCGTATTCGTATAATTTGTATTATGTTAATTATACAGGGTTAGACCATTGATGCGTTATGCAAAACTCAATTCTATCTGCGATATTTTGTTTTTAAGGTTTTTATTTTTAGGGTTTTTTTTATTAACTACATACGTCCGGGCTAATATTTGATTTCAGCACTAAAATAAATTAAGTAGTCAAATCAGTAGTAGTCAAAATCAAAAAGTAGTCAGTAGTAAGTAATAATAGAATCAAATTTCATTAATTTAACCATTTTACACCTAAAAAGAAGCCGCTTTTCATTGGACTCGTTTGGTTAATATGGGATAGGTGTATTTGTACCCTTTTACCCAAATCCCGTCCAACAAATATTATTTACACATATCAACTTCCCTAATTTAGATATTCGAATTATTAGATAAACAAACAAAAATTGCACGTTTTTTAAGGGAAACTTCTTGACTAGCACAGTAGTCACGTATATTTAGGCTACTGTATCTGTAACGAAAAATCTCTTCCTTCTTTTTCAGTTCCTCGCCGTTGAGCTAGAGTGGGGGCGTTGGGACCTTAAGCGTATAAATACGTAAAACGCGTTAAAAGCATTCATAGTGGGTAGTGGTGACTACGGGCGATTTTATTTTAATTTATATACTACGAATCGAAGGAGGTGCAACCTTTGATTTTTAGGCAGATTTCATTAGGAAAGCTACCTATTACAATGGTTACCATGCCAAGACTTCCTGAAAATGTCGACATATCTTCGCGGTTCACGTCACGTGGACATGCTAACTGCCGTAATTTTACACGAATCACTTTCAAATTTAAGGTCACAAAATCTCGGTCAAGTTCGGCAATGGGCAACATCAGACCAAGGGGCGGGTGTGGGGGGTTTTTTTTCGAAAAAATGTGAAATTTTGCTATAACTTTCCTAGATATAAGATATCGAATTCATTTAAATTTGATATTATTCCTCAATTAAGGGCCTAAAACTTTTTTGATAGCACCAACCATTGCTCCTAGGGGTGGGAAAAATTGATTTTCAAAAATCAACCAGGGGCAAAATCAAACCAGTTTTGTTTGAAACAATTTTTAATATGAGCAACCCTTACAACACAGTACAAAGAACGATTCAGTATACGCACTCTCGCTGCGCAAGGGTACGGCGCGGCGGCGGGTTTAGGTGCGCAATTCGCCTATCCCCTATCCCCTACATTGATCCGGTGAATGTACCTCCGTCTTCCGGGGTGCCAAAAGGGATTTTTTAAAGGAAATTGCAAGGAAATTTATTAAATTTGTCATATCTTTCAAAATGATCTCTCAACACCTGCATTCAACAATGTTTCCGCTATGTCAGCATAGCTCGCAGTCATTATTAGCTCCTCCGGCACACAGGCGGCTCGTGCCTGCGGCACTTTGAATGAGTCAACGCTCTTATCTGTAGGCCCGTCGATTTAAAGTCCCGACTCGTCGTAGCTTGGTTTATGACATCATCATCTCAATCTCAAAAATACAATAGGCACGTAAAATATTTTTAAAAAAAATAAAAAATGCTCTGATTTTTTCCAAATGCCGTAACCCTCTTTAAAACATAAGAATGTCAGATAACCTCAAAGTGATGAGGAGATCAGAGATGTTTGTACCACCACAACCAGTTGTTTCGCATGAAATCACTCCGTATCCTCGACGATACGGAATAATACGGATACGCTTACGTAAATGTTTTAAATTACCACGCTAGCAGCAAAACAAAAGTTATATTTGTTTAAGAGTATTAAATTAAATCACTTGGGTTACCGTAATACTTGTCAGCTCATTCTGTCTAAACTTCTAACCCTTGTCTTAATTATAGGATCATTATATCACTTTAGACCACGAAATATAAGTGTGCTATGAACATACTATTGGACGTTTTTTATTTTTTTATTAAAATATCTTTTATCACCTATAATCAAACAGCCGGTATTTTTATTTGCAAATTTTTACATTGATATCTATGCGCAAACACCACATAATAACAATAGAATAATATATTTGTTCTAAATTAAATAAGTTAATAAAAAAAAATTAACTATATTTCAATTCTTAAGTTTTGCTAAAATTATTCTAAAGGTAAGAAAGAGACTTATTAAGTTGAATTAAAAAATAGATAAATAATCTGATACAGATAGCATTGGTTGGTTTTAAAGATTGTGGTGTTTTTTTTTGTTGAGTAACGGCGTGTTGATCATATTTTTTTATTACTCATTTTACTTACTTTTTCGAACACAAAAACTTGTAGAACAAACGTTGCCCAGTTTGATGTGTGGAATTAACGCATTTAAGGATGTGAATGAGAAAAAGTTTACTTTGTACATACAGATTGTCTTGAGGCCATTACCGAAGGCCCTAAGGCTTATTATATTAAAAAATAATTGAACCCTAAAGTTATTAATTTTATTAAAGCCCTGGTGACGAACACAGATTACAACAAACGTCTTATTATCACGTAAAGTTTATTTTTCTCGGAAACCATGATGAATATGAGGTCAATACAAATCATGTTTGAAATCGCAGGGCCTTTAACTGGATTTTTTATCTGTATTAGTCTCGGGATACGGTTTATAGTAGGCGAATTTCGCCGCTAGCTCCCGCATTTACGAGCGTACTCACGTGCGCACATGATTTCACTCATGAAACAACTTTTACTACTGGCATTAGAGTCAATACTCTATCCACGAAATGTATGTCGACCTACTCGAATTAATAATTGCCTAAAATATATATTTTATGCAATAACCACCACCACCAAACCAGTCACTCGGCCATTCGCACACAAACAACCCAAAATTTCACACGAATAAATTATCCTTTACGGAATACCCGCCTAAAATCTATGGACTTGACGAACTTGACTTTTTAATCTTCTCGCTTGCTTATTTTTTTATATCAGTAATGCGACATCTGAAAATGTATCTGCACAAAAAAATAAAATCAATTGTTTTGGGATTTTACTTGAAATATCTACGTTTTTTAGGGGCTTTAGTGATTTTTTTTTTTTTAAATTGCTATGACCTAAGTCATATACAATTATTATGAACCCTACTCAACTAGGCCAAATATGCCTGTACTAGAGTCAGGGGAGATGGTGGTAATGAAGCATTAAGAATTATATGACCATGTGAGGAATCGAACCTGCGACCTTTGGGCCAATAGCCAAACGCCTTAACCACTAGACTACCACGATCTCAAATGAGATCCACAATTATGATACAATTTTTTCTCTCTTTACGTTTAGCGACACAACTTTTGCGATCCGGCCCATACAAACGGTGTATTTTGATTTATTATTACTACAACACGGATTTTTTGAAATAAATAAAATAACCTATAGGAAAAAATATTCTTCAAAGTAAAAAACATTTAAAGTACCTCGTAGGAATTATTAATGGATAAACGTGTGTTTATACCTAAAAATAATTACTTTACATTAGATGTATTCATTACATATGTTACCGTTAATATTCGTAAAACAGTTAATTCGCAGATTATCTAGTTACTCTGCAGATTTACTACCCAACTACCTTAAAGTACGAAAAGAGGTTTTGCTTCGCAAATTACCTAGTTATTCTGCAGATGCCCTTGATAATCGACAGATTAATGGCCTAGTATTGGTTAATGTGAAGATAATAGGTTCTTACCTCCGTAAAATATGACTTGATTGCTAAAATTAACTTTAATTAGGTAGTCGCAATTTTCGTTCGTTAATTTTCACAATGTTAAGTTAAGTAGTTAAATAATTTTAAAGCTTTACCCTAATGAAATTAACTTAATTTAAACTAAACACGTAGTTACAATATTTCTAAAACTACTTACTAAAAATACTAAATAGAAATTTGTTTTTACAAATCCAAAACTGTAATAACATTTTGTCACGATCTCTTAAATATTTTTTCGCACTTTAACTGTTTAGAATACGTTGATGTGCATATTAACTAGATAAAGTGCAGATACATACTATTTAAAAGGAAATTTCGTACTTCAACGAAACACACCCGGTAATCTACAGATAAACCAGTTAATATGCATATTATCGTCTGTCTCACATTAAGTCTAACACAAACATTACTTGACACTCAAATTCTACTTAAAATACACCGAAACTTAGTCAAACTGTCAGCAATATGAAAGAACTAAATAACTCTACTAATGACTAGGTAGTTAAAAAAAGTGTGGAGGGTACTTAGCTAATAAAAAAAAATGTCGCAACTCATTCCCGTGCTCTCATGCTGGAATCGTTGCTCCGTCTCCTTATTCACGCCTCTGGTCTTCTTCAGATTTTCTTTTCCCCGAGTCAACAAGCTAAAAATGTTCGTTGAAGTTATCGTTGCATTTCTAATCGTTGAATAGTATAAACTTGTTATTCTTTGTAGCGTATTTACTGACATATCGTATTTGTGTTTAACAATACTTCGAGCGTAATACGTTTGTGTGTGTGTTTGTGTACCTCTAGTGCAAAGGTGTCCAAACTACGGCCCGCGGGCCAAACCCGGCCCGGCAGGCGATTTTATCCGGCCCGCCAAGGATTTTGAAAAATTTCGTAAAATATAAATGTAGCGTGGCGCGTCGGTATTAATGGAAATAATTGATCTTCAAGCTAGCGATCAAATCAAGAACAAATACAAGGAAGGAAACTTGATCGATTTTTACAAATTTTTGGACGCAAAAGAGTTTCCAAATTTAAAGCAATTGGCTGGTAAATTTATTTCTATGTATGGCACTACCTATATAATATGTGCGAACAAACTTTTTCCAGGATGAAGTATCTGAAATCTAAATATAGGGCAAATTTATCGGATGGTCATTTGCAATCATTGCTAATAATTGGTGTTTCCGATTTGAATCCCAACTTTAAAGAAACTCTCCAGGAAAAAACCTAGTTCCACCATTCCCATTAAAAATTGCATGAAATAGTTTTATAATAATATAATTTAGACATGTTTGTTTAGTATTGTTATATCTGTAATTTACTATAAAAAAAATGTATGGTATATATATGTAGCAACAATAAAAAAATTCAATGCTGCTTTACTTGTAATAAGGTTTTTTTAATTCACATATTTACAATGCTTGGCCCCCGCTAATGAATTTAAATACCAAACTGGCCCTCGCAGCAAAAAGTTTGGACGCCTCTGCTCTAGTGTATTTCGATTTAACATAGATGAGTTTCGCTTCTGCAGTGTGTAGCGTATAAAATGTCACTTTTATTCGTAATTTTATATTTATATTAACCGTTGGAGAGGGCGAATCCTTGACTGTTGTAATATGCAAAATCGGTTTATGAGTTTTGCACATGTTTGTTCCCTGTGGATGCTACTCGTCTGTGTCCAGTCGAGCGGCGTGCGGCTGGTTATTAGGCGATATAACCTGCCTCACAATGGACCGCTTTGATCTAATCTCAAGTGGAGTCGACGTGGTCTCGTCGATAGCAAACCGTACATATTTATTATCACTATTTCTAGTACAGTCAACCGTATATAATGCAAAATAATAAAATAAATAAATAATTGTAGAGTTTTATTTTGATACTAATAAACGACGCTTGTCGTTCCATCTAAGAATGTTAAGTACACTAAGAAATTAAATTTCTTGGCGGTCAAAATTTACAATATTGCCAAAGTAATTTTTAAAACACCGTGTCCCACGACTTTTTACTTTAAAAACTAGCTTATTGATCTTTTAATATTTGTAAGAAAGTCGGTTTGTACGGTTTGTTAGTATGTTTATGTACGGTTCTCTGGCTGACCGTGGTCAGCTCGAAACCATGCGATATAGGACATCACTACAAAGCCCCTGAACACTATATAGGTGGATCCGAATGTCAACGCTTTAGAAGTCATTCATACTTTTCTGATTTATAAAGATTTCCTACAGGAATTATCACAGTTCCAAGACTACACTTAATGCATTAATCTGAAACCCAGACATACGTTGATAATCTGATTATCTGTGTTATCTTCAGCGAATTAGATTACTGAAAATTTATTGAATAATCAAACCTAATTTTTACATTATTTAAGGAAGGTTTGTCATTTTTTTTTTTTTACTTAAAAAATATTAACAGCTATTCTTGGACGTTTGACCGTAGTACGAAAAAAACTTACAGTATCCCTATTTTACTATAATCTTGTAAACGACGCTCCCACACTTTTGGCTGTTTGTCGTCGGGTGTCAAAAAAAATGTCTGTACCATATTACAAATCATACTTGATATAAAATCTCCACAGCACAAGTAGTCTTTATAAATTTGCGCAATGTGTGACATAACTCAAGTTCCTTTAATTATTAAAAAAAATTGATTAGGAGATGCAAAAGATGGTAAAATATAAAAACACAATTTTGACTTTTTATTTATTTTATGTATGTAAGTTTTTATAATGACTACTTCTTATTTTAATATTCTAATTTAATTTGCAATATTTTTTTATTTCGACGATAGGAATAGGACAAGATTTTTTAGCTTTTACATTTTTAATTGTTTTTATCACATTTCGATTTGATCCATTTTCTGTTATCCAATTGAAATCAAACTTCGGTTAGTTCCTATCACATACAATGTTTCGTTGAGTTGGTCTGATGATGAAACTAAAAGGCGGTCGCAGGAAATCTACAACTACGCAAAATTGCAAATCTATTGGGTGGGTTAATTGTAAATGTATAGATTTTTATTGTATAAATGAAAGAAACAGCTGAGTATAATAAATTTCTTGGAAGGACTGCATTACGAAACATCAATCATTGCTTCATCATTACTCCATTGTTAGTTTATCTACGAATGCTTACTCGGCCAATGAGGTCAGTCAATCAGCATAACCAATACTAAACACAGTAGGTACGTTACAATGTTACAATACATTTTTTAGGATTACGTACTTCAATAGGAAAAAGTCACCCTTACAAGATCACTTGCTTTGGCGTTTTTATCAAAAATTACGTTAGTTACCTTAAGGATTTGGTGTGGGATCTGTGTTTAAACCCATGCCATTTGAGTAAATACCTAAGGAGCTAGCGCATATTTAATTACCAGCCCAACAAATTAATGATATCGATCAAACGAGTTTTTTTTTTTTTATATATACCATACCGATTAAACCAAACTATTTACATATATGGTATTATATTATAGCGTTTATATTCAGAGAAAAAAATACGAAAAATCTACATAGGTAGATATTTATGTTTCTGTACCGAATTTCCTGGTGTATGTCCACGTTTTTTAATTCAGTCAGAAAACATGTCCTACTCGGACTAACCCATAAGAGATTGGTACAAAAAAAATATTATTTTGATTAGATTTAAAGATACTTCATTTAGTTCGATCGTCTGTTTACCAATAAAGTTCTTGTACAGAACCCCGATTGCGCGAGCCAGTATGGCTCATGACTTTTTTTTTTTATTTATTCAAAAGCTCTGTTTCTGAAATATTTTGAACACAAAAGCCTAGGTAAAGCTAATTGGAATGTAAATTTATCCGAAGAAGATAATTTGGAAAACTATTACAATCAACGTTATCGTAAAAAAAATATTTATTATCTTCATTGTAATGAGGATAATAAAATTAGTACTAAATAAAATTAAAAATGTCTCTTTTTATTAACTTTACCGGTCATGCCGACTAACAAATTCATCAGAAACTTTAGAATTATTTTCCACTACTGACACCTCGAGTATGGGTCCTAGGTGGTATGGGACCAGGGTCTAACGATGGATACAAGATACATCACATTTGTGTTTGTCTTTTGGGACCGAATAAGAATAATATATTAGATGACTAAAATTAATTCATTATAAGCAAAAAAAGCTTTTATAAACCTAATTTTCTCTAGAGTCTAATTAGTCGGCCCAGTGGGTAAATTAATGTTTATAATGTTAGGTTTAAATCTTTACCTTAAATCTCAAAACCTCTTTACATTAAGCTTTCAAAATTTGTTTCTGCTATATAAAATGCTCTAGTATATTGCATTTAGAATATGGTAGTGTAATTAGGAATCCTTATTATGCTAAGTACTCAGACAGAATTGAAAGTGTTCAAAAAAGATTTCTAAGAAGTGTGGTCTTGGCAGTCAATTAAGGTCTTATGATGGTAGACTTATAAGATTTGAATTTGATACCCTTGCTCGTCGTCGCTCTTCGTCAGATTTAATATTTCTTTATAAAATAATTAATTATAAGGTTCTCTTTTTATTTGAAATTTGATAAGGGATTTTTTTACTTTAGTGTCTATGATTAATGTTAACGTGTTATGTAATTCAATATTTTGTATAGAGTACCATCTAAAAATAAATAAACAAAGGAGGTCATATAAGGTGAACTCTCTAATAAATAAAGAGAGTTTCCAAACATATCGAATCGCCAAATGTATTGTTATTTTATTTTCCCTAAGCCCTACAAACTTATAAGCTAAACCATTTATGTGATTAAAATTTTAATTAGACGCGCCTTTTCTACCTGCGTGATTTCTCTAACATAGCACAATCCAAATGCTATAACTATGCTGTAAGTGCTATGGTCAGTAAAACTATGGCAGTAACATCGTGATTTCACTTTGAGTCGTCAACGTCACATCGTCAGCGCTCTACATGTTCAGGGCTCGTGTCAATCCTGCCATGCTCAGTGATCCCCGGAAATTAAAAATGCGTCAGTAAAATCATTCGGCGCTATTCCGCTTCACCGACCAATTTTTGGCACGGCCCGTCAATTTCACGGAATACTGTTTACGTATCCATGAAAAATGTATTTTTCGTAATTGCATTTCAGCATTTTCAGTAATTGCTTCATTGCATTATAATTACCAGTTGCATGACCTCAAGTTGACGTGATGCTTCCAATCCCCCCCCCCCCTCCCCTTCTATCCCGTTACTCTTTCTATTGCGTACGTGTACATATGAGTATTTCTCTATTGCCATTAAATATCATTTTCAATCAATTTAATCATCTATTTATTTTAACTTTAGCTTTTTAACCCTCAGACTACGTCCCGGATTGGTATCTAGGCCCTGTAGGCGTTTTTAACGGCGCCTGCGGCACTCAGGATGAGTCGCTTCGCGTCTCATCTTTAGGTCCTTCGGGTTATCAGCGCACCTGAATTATAATTATATATCTATAAACTATGTAAGCCTAAACTCGTTTTAGTTTGTATTTTTAAGTAATCTAAAATTTTATCTCGTGTTAAATATTTACAAAGCTGTGACACGAAATACAAATTTTACGAAAAAAATTCGTCAAATTTGACTTATTTGCACTCCATTTGGTTCAGACTTATCACTACATTTTATGATGTTCAGGGACTAGATTTATTATTTTTGTTTACTTTTCTCGTACGAGAAAAACCGAGAAGTCGCTTTTTATCTGTAAAAGAACGATTTTGCAATATTGAAACGGGGAAATGGCGGACTAATATAATCATATTTATTAGACATTTCTCATTATATTTTTTTAATATTATGTTCATTTTAATTTTTATCTTTTAATAAATGCGTGACTGGCTTTCTCTCTATTTTATATTAATCTATAATCAATTAGGGTTTTTATTTATTTAATAAGGAACACAATATAAAAGATCCTGGTGAAAGTCAAACTTAACTAGGCTGCATGTCTAATTAGTGTACCTAATACATTTAAATCATTTCGCAATCACTGTCACTGCCTAATATTTTCTCGTATTTTGAATGCATTATTCGTTTTAATGAATTCTATTATTTCGTAGTTCTTTGATTACTGAATCATATTTATTGTATATAAAGAAGGAACTTAAAGTCATCAGTATCCTGTTAAGGGGTGATTCTGAAAATGCAATGCAACAACTTTTTTCACACCCCTTCTTTAAAATTAAATCGATATTTCGCATCCTCTGTATTATGATAACTAAGTAGTGTCGTCAACCGCCAGTAAAAATATTACATAGCTGTCATACACTTTCAGAGTTCGTTTCGATATTGTAGAGCCATCTCCCTATGAGATAGATATCATATGAATCACTTGGGTATTTTAAAATTTGTGATATAATAAATCATCATTAGGTATGTACTTTAGTACATCATGATTTTTACATTTTTTATCAGAACCTAAAATATCATTATCTCTAGATTTCACTAATAGCCTTGACAATTTTGACTCAACTGGTTTGTGAGCATCATAAGAACATATTTACGTCTGAAAAACCTCCTCTCTTTTTCTAAGTCAGTTAAAAATGCCATCGTTCAGTGATAAATACAAAAGAGTTAATTTGGACATTAACCTCTTTTACTGTTTGGAAACAAAGTGGAAGTAGTTGAAATACTCCTAATGAGGCGGTCGTTAGAAACAAACATAGTATGACCTACTAATAATCAGAGGGCAGAGCTAAGCACCAAATTTAAGGAAGGTCAATGTATGTACTTTCGTGTCTTTTACATTTCAGGCCACTTTTTGAGGTATCGGGCATTCTCTTTGTAGATTTTTTTTTAAAATAACTTTTTCCAACAAAATTTCAAGAACCTGCGCTTAGTTAAATTAAGCTAATTTAAATATTTTTATTATATTAATAAATTATATTTTTCATTAAAATAAATGTAGTTATTATTATTAAATGCATATCTTATCTGCAATACAAAAAATATAAAGCGGTGTTCCTAGTATAATTGCGTAATCAACAAAGAGTATCACTTGTTAAAAATATTTAATAAATAAACATAACTCCAAAATAATTTAAAATCAAACAAATATTAACTGAAACTTTTTCTTCTGTGTGATCCATTTTACTACCTCTTATAGTTTTATCCACTATTTATTAGACAGCCTGTATAAAAACTATTCATATATTATTAGGAAGCTACCTATCCTTTGTGCATATTTCAAAATAAAATAAACTATCAACTCCACACGATCTAACAGATTTTTGTAGACAGTTTCTTCCCCACAAAATGCAAGGCGCTAAAAATTATTTGTATATGTCCAGTTGCTAATTCAAAAAATTAAAAGACAATTTTTTTTATGAACTTAGCGCCCATATTGTGGGAATACAGACTTTCGCAGTTTGTAACTTCAAACTTATTTAGACAGCGGCTAGAATCAAATTTAAAGTGTAATACGGCTCAAAAAAAAAGCGATTGACTCGCAACAATGAGTCAGAAGAGCAGAATGATACACGTTTGTCATCACAAAAGATTCAATAAAGGTCATAAAAAACATACATTTAATATATGGTGTGTATATAGAGGTTTAACGTATAGCGTAAAATACCCTTTCTCTTTTTTAAGACTATGTGTACATACCTATTTCATCATAAATAATTTTTGGCGATATGCCAATCGACAGTTACATAATATCCTTATCTGTTATCTCTGTATTGGGTAAACATCCAATTGAAGATATATTCTTCAACAATCTTCCAAATATAGTAAAGCACACATAAAACGTAATACCACTGTTAAGTTTATGACGATTGGATATTCGTTTTCTCATAAAATATGTTCCAAAAAATGTAAAACATGTCTAATCTATGTTTTTTTTATCGCAGATGCCGAGGGGAATGGTGTAACCGCTGCAAGTCCTGTCAATAAACGCCGCGGTTTTAGCGGGTAAGTATTTTTTACTTTTTTTTTTTTAAGAAATCAATAAAATTTGTTTATGCTTCGTATTATGTCATAAAACAAAATGTTATTCTATAATAGTAGTTACTAAACCTAAAGTTTTTGAAAGAAGTAGATTATGATGGGTGCTCTCAAATTGAAATATTTTAGAATTTACTATTTAAGCCTATTTTTTGCAACAATTAGAGTGTTTAATAGCGAAATTGATAACTAGATAATATTTAGATTTTATTATATTTTATTAATTTAGATAACATTATTCTTAAATTTAGATATCAATTTTACTTAAAATTGGTTTTTATTTCTTGATAAAGCACAAAATTTATACAAAAAATATAATCAAGTCGTTTAAATTTGGAACCTATTTTATTAATGTATGTTAAATTCAGCTATAGAAAAATGCCAATGCATTAGTCGGTAAACGATGTTCAGCTTTTCTATAAATTCTTTTTTTTTTCTGTTCCTCCGTCGGCGGTTTTTGTTTTGCGGTAAAGTTTTTTGACGATAATTTTGGTTCATTATCTGGTGTTTATTTAACCAAACAAACAATTAAATACAACAGCACACAAACAAATATTTTTATATTGATATAGTTCGGCTAAATCCAGCAACATCGCTTGCTGCTAGCTAGCTATCTTGTATCGTGTAAAAGGAAATCGCTGAAATTTATAGGCTTTTGGAGAAATACCTCCATATATTACCGTTAATGTCCGATAGACGATAAACGTCAACGTCAACAACAACACAACGTGCACATCAACGTGTAAATCTGTAGATTACCGGGTAAGTTCCGTTAAAGTGAGATATTTCCTTTAAAATTGTCTGTATCTCCTCTATATCTTGTTGAACCATTCATTCTAAACCGTTAAAAAGTATTTATTTATTTGAGTACAAATAAATAAATAGCTCATACTTGATTAGCAGCATCCCCTTTAGAGTTCCTAACAGAAATACCAGAAAACGCCCAATTATTTCACGTCGCCCGGCTTAATACTAAACATGCACAAAACGCGACGATGTGTAGAGTCCTCAGCGCAGGACTGTGTGTTTGGGTGTTTCTGGGTGTTTCTGGGTCAATTGGGTGTTTCTGGTATTTCTATACGGAACTCCGAAGGGGATGCTGCCAATCAAGTATGAGCTGTCGAATTTCTGGTTAATTACATTATATATAAACGCCATATCTGCGAGAGTACGCCTAAATTCAAGTGTGGTCATCTTAAAATAATTCCCTCAGCGTATGTCGAAAAACGTGAAAACGTTCGGAAATTTAGATGTTTTAATAATAGTTTTTGAACATATTCGATGCGACTAATATGAATTCTATATTGCGTTGACCATATTTGTGAACCATACTCTAAGACGCTCCTAACAAAAGTGTTATAATAGAATCTGTACTGTGAAGTGGTTTACATGCTCTTATAACGAAACCAAGTGTTTTAAATGCCTTTTGAACTATACGTATGACATGTTTATTATAATTTAATTTACTGGTCAAGGGTCATACCTAAGTCGCGTATGCTATCAACGCGTATATAATGCGCGCTGATAATAAAAATATAAAAGTAAAAGCAGACAGATCGTATTAAAGGGGCGCCTGATAGGCACCCCTGGAGTATTGTTTTATTACTGCAACGGGAGAAATTGATGCGTGTTTGTTTGCACTTTATAATCACGTCATGTTTTCGCTTTGTCCGTCGGGGGAAATACACACATTTATAGATTAATGTGCAGTGCTGAGGATATTCCAGTATTGCCGCATCTAAATCTCATGTGAATAGCCTGACTTCCAATATGCTCGTAAATTGGTAAAACATTTGAATGTATAGTCCGCTTAATAATCCTTCTCTCGTATGCATTTTTGTAATTGCCGACATAAAAAACAAATTTCAGCAAGCGTACAACATTTATTACGATAAGCTTCTAAAATGTCATACAATAAGCCAATTATCTCTTTTCTGGAATTTGAATCTATGAATCGAAACATTCCACAAATTGTAGATAGCCCGTTGAGAATTACCTCACAAACCTAACCTAATTCGTACATTGTATGTAAATTTTGCGTAAACAAGTTTTCTTTGGGTCTTTTACTTATAATATTATTTTAAGAACTCAATAAAAAAAAACAACCTAACCTAACCTAACCTTTATTTTTTTCTCTCGGGCAACGGCTCAACAGAATATGATAAAATATAGTCCCTACACTTTCCAACACACGAGTACACAATAAGATAGACATGGCGGTCTATCGAGGTCGGCGCCGATTGCCGCAGGCCCGAGTCGTCCGGGCGCCGTTAGCCGCCTGCAGAAATATAATATAGTATAAGCTTCGTTAATCCAAAAGGTAGATAGAAAACTGCGACAGACACATATACGAACGACTGACCGATATTCTTAAGATTCCCGTGGGCCTACCGGTACTAAACTCTAAGACGCTATTTAATTAATGACAACTATTTACATCCCATAGATAATAAAAAAAATATACACCGTGTCCGAAGACCATTACCGATAAAAAATAACACCGGAGGTAGATTTTACCGGATAAGCAATCTCCAATTGTACAAACTTGTATCAAACATTACCGTATACTGAATCACTCTTAATGCTGGGCCGTAAGGGTTGCTCATATCAAAAAATGTTTCAAGCAAAAAATGTAGGGAAATTATGATCCTGTACCATTAACGGAGGTATGATTTTTTTTAAATTTTGAAAAACCACTTTTTTCCTCCCCTAAGACCAACGATTGGTGCAATCAAAATTTCACTTAATAGGTAGATTGGTTTTGGGTTCTAGGGGATGTGAAACGCGAAGATATGTCGAAATTTTTCGGAATTCATGACACCATTGCAATAGGTAGCTTTCCTAATGAAATCTACCTAAAATAGCTAATTATTCCTGCGCTTTCTTGTGTTATTTGCTAAGAAACTATATCAAAAGTTTAGTTTAGTACTTTAACTCACGTAAAAAAAAAATAATATCCTGCACCCTATTTCTTATTCCGTGCCATATTAATATTATTTGATGAAATATTTTAATTAAGTATTTCTTATAAAAATATTTCAAGTGCAATGATTGTAGACAGGTTTATTAAAATAACAAAAGTTACTAATTTATTATGGAAATTCATTATTTTTGTATCGAGAAAAATGATTACAGACCGTTTGCTTTACTTTAATAAAATAAATGTAGTCAATTGTAATGGATTATTGCATTTATGTTTTTTTTTATGTTGACAACCGATCCCAAAAGTACTGCTGTTCAAAGCGACGTAGAATGTTGTAACCACCCGTGTTGTAACCACATACGGGATACAAAATAGCGACAGCCGACAGCTAGGGATTGTCACTTTCCCATTGGAACACGATGCAATTTAAGGCGAAGCAGATTGACTCTCGACCTTGAAATTCAGTGCTTTATTTTTATAGGGCGTTAGGTTTTGTTTTTTGCGAGGTCAAAAAGTAATAGTTGGTTTTTATTTAAGTACAGCTTCATTATATAGAAATTAAAAAAACTAACTATACTATGTTTTAGATTCTTCATTTGCCTTTCAATTGCTATTTTTCCCAAGGCTGTATTGTATTTTATAAGAGAGCAATTCAACTAAAAAAAAACATTTATTGTTTATTAAATCTCTCAAAAATAAAATTGAATTTTAAAAATCCTCCTTTACTGTGTTGAAGACATGATATCAAGGTATCTAAGCCTTTATTAATCGAAATTAATATTTATTCATTGGCTTCGCCTTGACGTCTACACTCTTACATAAGCTGGCACTGTGTTGTAAATTCGTTTGATATTTAAGCTCGTACTATTAATAGACAAAAGTTATAAGTATTTAGTAAAAACATTACAATAGCTAATAAAATAACTAATATTGTAAATCTCGCTTCAATTGCTGTATTTCTATCAAATAACGTTGTTTTTCGCGCGTTAAGTTGAACTTTGGCAAAAACTGTCGTTAAATATTAATGCCAGTTTTAGAAAATTTGTCATATCAAACATTGGGTGGCCTTGAATGAAAGTACATTCTTCATTTTCCGCTTTGAGTGACACTTCAGTTCTCCTCTACGACGTCAAGCTTTCTTACCTTTTTGCTCGTTTTTTATGGCATTTTTGGGGCTTAGACGGACGTGGCACCCATCTCAGAGATTCCGACTTGTTACCATTGTTGCCTTGATGTTGAGCCGTGATCTCCTGTCCACCCAATCCTCCGCTAGCCGTCTCCGTTGGCAGGCCTATAAACACCTGTCTCTTCCGGGTCGTTACTTTCTTCCATCGGTCTTTGATTGTGGCCATGTTTTACTTCAATATAGAACTAACGACCTAAGTATTGTTTTATAAACCAGAAACCAGTAGCTTCTGTTTATATGACAACATTGTATTCCCAAGTATGAGAACCAGTGCATAGTGCATTGGCATTGGTTTTAGTTTATTTTTTTATATAGTTTTTATTATATTTTATTTATTTATTTTACTATATTTTTTGAAGTAAAATTTCTTTACTCACGGGTCTTGGCTAATTTTTGTATAGTAACAAGTTTTTGTGTGGGAAAAATGTAATGGATGCGCGTCATCTCGTCATAGCGTCTACCGCGTCACCGTCCGACATGCAGTCGGGGAGCCAGCGAACACTTTTCGCGTATACTCGTTTTACAACTGCCTATTAGAAATAGTCAGGGAGCCAGCTTGACTCGGTAATAATATTAATACCCTGTTATATATTATTATTATACCACAATTACCTTACTTAAAAAAACAAATAAAAGTGTCAAAAATATAAAATAGATGCAAAGTGACTTTTATTTCAAATTTAGGGTTTATTAGCATATACCATGTTATTATAAATTGAAGGTCCCACTTTTCGGTTCTATCGTCAGTCCTCAATGACTGCCTAATTTTTTTCTGAAAGACTTTCCTTACCACCATATCTCCACCATGAATATTAGGAGATAGATAACGCTGATTTGATGACCCAGTCTGCAACAGTAATTCCTTTGAAAGAAAACGGACTTCGCTAAAAAGGATTATCCTACGTTTAAACGCATTCCTTCGCGGCGAACCCATTTGACGGTAGGATTTGAGGCATTCTTTATAAAATGCCTCAATCAGTAGAATCCCGTTAGTTTTATATTGCCTGCTATAAAAAAAAACTACCTACATACCTACCTACTATCATCCGGCAACGTCGCATTGGTCCCCGGTTCTATCGCTTTCGTAAGTATCTGTGACGGAAGCTGATGGTACCTATTCCTATTCGAAATTTGAAGATTGGTCCCCTCGTTCCGAAGTTATGGCCGAAAATCATAGAAAGTAGAAACATAGAGCAATAAAGCCTGGCGAGATCCAACCCTGAGCAAACTGGGCAATTTTTCGTTCACATCCTACGAGCGGCCGCTTATGTGTAAGTGCCAATGAGAGCGTTGCACTAGTAGTAGTACACACATTTCAGGCGATGTTATCAGATGTCAATTTCAAAGTCGCCTTTATTTCAATGATATGTGGTTTTAACCCTGCGAGGGCGTTGTTTGCTCTCGTGCGCGATGCTGTTGGAAGCGGATTTAAGTTCACTTTGTTGTTGTGGATAACAAAGGCGTTGGCCTCGATTGCTTCCGTTTCTCCCGGCATGCGAACTAGTCAATTTGATGACACATCAAAATACAAACATTGACAGTAACAATAATATGATACAGGAATAAAGCTTAAGTATTATACACAAAAATATGAGCGAGTGCCGGGACTCGCGGTTAAGATGTGTTTCCAAATAATGAATGTGTTAATAAATAGATAAATACCAACCTCCTCTTCAGTACTGTATTTTCTATGAGATATGCTCTTACGCACTTCAAAACAAATCGCAAATCCTCGGATCCTAGTATAATTGTTTACCTACCTTTATTAAATGAAGAAATTATCTTCATAAAATGTGAAAATGATTTTAAAAAAAAATACAAAAAAAATAATATTGTGTATAGTTCTGTTTATGTATGTATGACTGGGATTTTTTTAAAACGGTACGCATACATATAAACAGCTTTCTTCGACAGTGGTACGAAAAGCTTAGTTACATACATTTTTTTAGTCTGTAAAGTGTAAAGCAAACCTTGTCTGTAGGTACAGTCAAACACTTCATCAACATTTTTTAGGGTCAATGTTATATGCCGTGGTAGTCTAGTGGTTAAGTGTTTGACTTATCTTTGCCTGTACCTTAACGACCCTTTAAAATGTAATGTGATGTGTCGTGGTAGTCTAGTGGTTAAGTATTATTAACCCAGGGGTCGCGGGTTCGAATCCGCACTCAGTCCTAGAATTTTTAACGTATTCAGTATTTAGTATATTTATTTCAAGAAACTTTGCAGTTGTGTATGAAAGGCAGAAATGAGTAACATAAAACAATAAAAGTAAATAACAAGATAAAAACAACAAGAGTAATAATTGAGCCTAAGCATACCTACACTTTATACACAGTTATTCAAATACATGAAAAGAGATAGCATGTTAAAGAGCGTAAATCTTGTATAAACTAAATAGTATAATAATATTATAAAATTTATAGAAAAAATAATAATAAACCAATAAATGCAATACAAATTAAATAAACATCAATTAGGGTCATCAAGACTGTACAAAGTTTTTTCAATCAGATATTTTTTCAATGCAGTCTTAAATCTGTGATATTTTTCTAATGTTTTTATGTTATTGGGGAAATTATTGAATAAATCTAACCCCCTATAAACACTTGTATTCTGAAATTGAGTTGTTCGAGCTTTAATTGGTTGAACATAATTGTTTTTGTGTCTTGTGTCGTGCGAATGAACATTGCTATGTGTAGAAGCCGCCTCTTTCTTTAAGAAAAAATCACAAGGGATTTCGTAGATGAAGATACCAAATATTGAGAGAATTCCTAAGTTCCGAAAGTGTGATTGGCAAGACACACCTGGGCCTAAACCCAGGATACCCCTCACAGTCCTCTTTTGGATTGCATCTAACGCATTCTAGAACAAAGAACATTTGGCTTAAATTATTAGTATAATCATTGTAAATTATTGTCATTTTTAATTTCATATAACTGGCACACACACCTGACGAGATAATGACTAGCGAGAAGGCTTTATCGCAGATACGCTAGCAATATAGTTCGCGCTGCGCACTGGCCGAAGTCGCTCGCTCGCTGATGTCGGTCCGCTACTTTACCAGGACTCACTCAGCAGTAGTATTTTGCGCGCGACTTCGTCGGCACGTATAGCGTCGGTCCAGCTCGAATTCATATTATTAAATTTGCTTAGTACGCACGAGATTAGCATTAATTTCTCGCGTCGATATGGAGGCAGCGTAAACTGTTGTGCTATAAGTGATCTACAGCGCGTTTTATAATGTTATTTTATTTTATTTTTTGTACTATTATTACAGGTAATTTGTTTCATAGAAATCATTCTGGAGAAACGAATAACCTGAGGCCCGGTTCTACATTCCAAAGCGTTCCGATTTGTTCGCCGAATATTTGTCTTAAGTTACATAAAGTAAATTTTTTAAACGGGTCATATTAAAAGTATATATATGTGAACTTTGTGTTTTGATTTCTATCTAAAGATCTATAATCATTATCAGCTCGAATGGTTAATTGATAAGATTTGCCTTTTCGCCCGTCTCATGAGCCATGCATTTTACCTATCACTGACTGAACATCTGGAAGATCATTTCTATGTATCTAGAAGCTTCCATTTGTTAAATGCGATTCGAAACCGATGATGTTATAATCGATTGTTTATTTCTTTGATAAACAATTAATCGCTTCGTGTGATAATATTGCAAATGCACTAGAAATTATCTAATATACATTTTTCCAACGCGCAAGTGTGCACGCAACTTTATTCTTTTGTTATCTATTCGCATTTAGGAAGTTGGTACAGTGTTGTTAGGAGTGCGGTGTTGTTTAATTGTGCTCGATTTTTGCCGGCCCAGGTGCTTTGATGTATTTGTGTCGTTTGATTGTTTGGTGATTGGTGTCCCCGATGCGGAACCGCAAGTCCTATACGCTAAATGGATACCAGCTCGCCATGTCTCCCCCGCCTGACGACCGGCACTGCTGCAGATGCTTTGTCAAGTGGTAATCATTCGCTGTTTTTTACGTTATCACGTGTTCTTTAACGAGGTCATGCATAATTTACGATCCGCTGGGCGGATCGCCTTAGGAACGGAATACGGACTCCAATGCACTTATCGTAGTAGGGACGTTTCCTATTCCTGGCTTTCTCTAGCAACTTCTTTACGCGGACCTTATTTTTCCTAGGCTGTGAATGAATCTAATGCGACGCGCTAGTTCGGCTGAAGTCGGTGCGCCCAGCTGTCACGTTAATTTACATTTTATATAAATGTTGTTGAATGTAAATGCCCCAGCATGGGGTATAATTTTGAAATCGATATACGCGAAAAGAAAACGTACCCCTCACGGAGGTGTGTAAGATTTGGCATAGTTAAAGCACAGTATAAACATTGTGGTTAAAGTTTATATGGAGGAGAAGTGCAGAAAGCTAAAGTCGATTTATAATATGTGTTACAAATACATTAAATTTAATAAATAAAACGTTCATACGACTGACAGCTCATTGATGAGTTTCAAACTGTGAATTTTATGTCATTTCAAATGTTCCTTTTTCAGACCATATACTACTCGTATTAATGTCAATCAAAAATAATTTTTATTGCCATGTTATACTTCTATAATTATCAAGTCTCGTTTTTACATGAAAAAATGAATACTGACACTGAATTGTATCAAAATAAATACAAATTCAAGCATTAATTATGTATTTTGTTTTCAACCGTTACTAACATTAAATTTTAAATTTCAAAGGTATTGCAGGGAATTAAGGTTAACGACACACGTTAATAACATATTTGTACACGCTCGCAGCTGACATAATAGGACAAAATTAAAAATATATATTTAGGTATATGCAATGATTATAAAGGTTATCTTACCTCATTATAGAGGCATAAGAACCTTAATAACGCTCAAACTTAAAAAAATATAATGAATTACGGTCGAATTGCGACTACTGGGCGACCACTAGTATAGATTTATATATATATGGTGATGATTTTAGAGGCGTGGTTTTCAAGAAGAGATAAAACGCATATAATTTGATGTTATGGCTAAGAATTTAGTTTTATTATAAAGATAAGGGTTTGCCATTATGTTTTAAAAATGATTTCGGGTAAGTGGCCGCCGCGGCTGACTCGAACAAATTCCAGCCGAGAGGCCCAATTTTCAACCACTTTTTGCAGCAAGTTGTATGTCAGCAATAACGCGCCGAATATTCTCTTCCAAGGCGTTAATCGTGTCCGGCTTATCTGCGTAGACAAGCGACTTCACATAACCCCACAAAAAATAGTCCAGCGGTGTTAAATCGCACGATCTTGGAGGCCACGCCACAGGCCCACGACGCGATTTTTACTTAATTTTAAAGTGGTTTAAAAAAAAAGTTAGAATGATTTTTCCTAAATTTGCACTATTTGCAAACGTTGTTTAGGAGTAAGTCTATTCATTATGAAATGGCAAACCAAATTGAGCATAAATCAAGTGACAGCTGTCAAAAACACTAACTACGAAAAAAGTAGTACCAGATTGAAAACCACGCCTCTAAAAAAAACACCCTATACATGCAGTTGATGACAAATTTTTGGTTATCTGTCAAGTTGATTTTCTTCATGTGTCAATAAATAGGCGTGTGGAAAAATTGTTGAATATATGCCAGTATGGGGTGATAATTTTTAAATATCTATTATTACATTATTATACATTTGATGACAAATTTAATCAGCTTCTTAACTGAAGTTTTACTCCTGACGCGCGTGGTGTGATCACACACATACTGCTTTTTAGGTAGTATTTCTTCCATTTTTGTACCATACTTGAACCCAAAACTCAAACATCATACGTCATTGGGAAAGTAGGTTGATGACCTGCGTGTATGAGTGAATACTCATTACTCTTTCATATACTGCAATACTTGTAAAATTAAAAAATATTTGTATTTTTTACTCTTCTAACTCGTCCATCCATTATCGAAAAATGTTCAAATAGTCTATTGTTGGATGGCGACAGTATGCTAAACCTTGACAATTTAAATGTATTTCGAAAAGTAATTAGTAGTTTACTAAGTAGTACGATAACGCTTATCTATTCGTATTGCCATTAATAGATAACATTTTTAAAATTTTCAGTCCTACCTAACATAAAATATGACAGTTTTTGCTTTCGGGTTATTAGCCTTTGGCTCTTGTTTACCCAGGGCACTCGTAATTAGTCGCTTTGCTCCCCACCTGTCGTTAATTCGTTCGACAATAATATATTTATTTTATTTTATAGTAGATCGTGCATACATGCATATTTTTGTTCGAATAACAAATTTTAAAATATGTAAAATGCACATGAATATCTTCCTTCAAACATACAATGCCTAGATGTACCAATATAAGACTGTGGTTAAAATTATTGTGCTTAATAAAAAATATAAAACGTGGGTAATATGGAAAAAAAAAATGTTTTTTTTTTTTTTTGTGAATACACAAAGTTTAGCCGAATCCCCGAGCATCCTCTCGAGTTTAGCCGAATGAGTCGCATCAGTTTCATTCACTGCTTAGGAAAAATTGTGTCAGGGATGGCTCACTTCAAAAGCAGTTTTGCCAGCTGCTTCTTTTTTAGGTTGGTATGTATTACCTAGTAACTGACATTTATTAAATGGAATCAAAATAAATGAATTATATTTCAATAATTCATTTAAATTTTCATTCCTCCCATTACATTCTCAGATGAACGCTGATGACACATCCTAACCGTGAGTCCCGGCACTCAAACATTTTTTTTTTTTGTTTAGCGGTAGTTGATTCATCGATATCTCCCTGATTACGCCACTTACATGTAAAAGAGGATGATAGTAACACCAATGTATGCCTTATCACTCCCCGCGCGTATCGTGATTAATTAATAACTAATTATGTCAGGATGTGATACGAGCAGCGTGAAATGTACTTACTGTAGTATCCGCAATGACTTAACTCAATTGCCTATATTATGTAAAAATATCTTTCAAAGAAGGCACGTCGCGTCTAAAAAGATTTACCAAAATGTTGTGTTTTGGTGAGACGCAGAATGTGTTTTTACTAAAAGGTTTGAAGTCGTGCTTTTACAGCCACGAACAATAACATCATAACTCTATGGAAATCCATACTGAAATCAGTACAGACGCACCGTAACTGTTTCCAAACACCCACATCACGTATCTTTCCATAAAAGCATCAGTCAAAAATGCTGTTTAATTTTAATTTTATTTTAAGTCAACAGTATCCTTGGGGTCATGCTGGGCATGAATCTGGACAATACTCTATTGAACGCTTGGTGCGCGTATTGTTGTGTTCCTGACCCATCCAATGCACCTACATTACAATATTCCCGCCGTCCACTGTCGTCAATACATTTGTAAGTATGGTGCCCCGTGAAGTCAGTCGGTTTCTGGGTCGCGCACCCCTTGAAAGGATACGGCTGACTTTTAAGTTCACCCTGTATATACTTTATATAAATATAAGAATGGCCTATGTGTAGATATATTTTTTAAAACAACATTTTTACATTTCACATAAATTGCAATAATTTTACATGTTTACACGTTATAAAAATAAAATATTTTGTAATAGCATTCCGAAAATTTTTATAAAATATACATCAAGATGCAGTTAACTATAAGAATAATAATTAAAAAAATCCATCTGGCACGCCCAAGGCGGAGGTAGAATTCACCGGATCAAAGAGAGCGTGGTAGTCTAGTGGTTAAGGCGTTGGACTATTGACCCAAGGGTCGCAGGTTCGAATCCGCACATGGTCATACCATTCTTAATGCTTCATTACCATCATCTCCCCTGACTTAAGACTGGCATAGATAGCCTAGTTGAGTAGAGCCCAAAATAATTGTATATGACCTAGGTTATAGCAATTATTTAAAAAAAATAAGAAGAAAGTGGTTAAAACATTTTGGTCATCCCTTACCGTAAGTGTTGCTCATATCAAAAATCGTTTCAAGCATAAGTTGTAAGGAAATTATAGGCCCACAATTAACTATTTTAACGGATTTGATCCTGTGATTTGGGAGGTATGATTTTTTGAATTTTGAAAAACCAAATTTTCCCACCTTTAGCTGGCTGATACTATCAAAAAACTTTACTTAGATAAGTTTTAGGCCCTTATCTAAGGAATAACATAAAATTTAAATGAATTTGATATCTTATATACTAAGACTATATTATTAATACGTCCCTTGAAATTAGAAAACTTAAAAGGAAATCGGAAATAAAAATTAAATTAAAAGAATTTATGGAAAAAAACATATTAAAAATTATTTAGGTTTTAGTTAAATAGGTTAATTTTGTTGGTAATCACATAAGTTACGCCAACTTAATTTTTAAGTACTTTGTACTATATTTTATGCATGTTAAAAAATTTTTTTTTAGTTAAAATTAAGAAACCTTTAGATAAGACAATGTCTTAGCTGGATCTATTTACATTGTAATTGTATATATTTGAATAATAATAGTTGCTTCTGGCAACATTGAAATTGAATTTCGTTACTTTTTTTCAGAATGAAAGTTTAATTATGTAATATTTATTCATTAAATACTTAATTGATACCAAATGATCGATACGAGAAAAGTATGAAAAAATAACTTTCACGCTTAATTTAGGGATTGAAATAGTTATATTAACTAATATTAATCGATGGTGTATATTTAAACATTAACATTTGTCTCGGGTCTGTCAGAGATACTTCTTTCAGTGACACTTTCTGTCAGAGTCAAATCTAAATCGCTCCCGGTTAACATTTCGAATTTAAAATCAAGTTTGGTGAACGGAATACACGACCAACCAGCCAGTGGGAGGAAACGCAGGTTTATTGCAATGCATTCACAGACGAACGCTGATATTTACACATCCTACCCGCGAGTCCCCGCACTCACACATTCATAATTCCAGGGCACGTTTACAGGCACATGGCGTCTTGTTCTCGCTTATGGCATTGATTAAATAGTGTTTTTTTTTATGGCGTCATCCACCCATTGCGTTTCCATACTGCGTAGGGTTGCTATACTTTTGTACGGACGGTTTGTATTTTAGAAGCCGCATCCGTGTCCGTACCGTGCAAAGGAAAAATGAGAAATATCTGTAGCTTCGTAAAACGTTACACAGTTTTTTGAGTATGAGAGTGGTGTACCGTTGAAAATCATTTACACTTACAGTAAGCTGTAAGAGTGACACTGCACACCCCCAGTCGCCTCGAAAATGGGCTCACCTGGTCGGGGGCGCGCTGTCAATTCAGCGCAGCAGTTATTACTGATTTACCGTACTCACGTTTTGTGCTTGTTGACATTTCAAATATATAGTATAGAATTTATACACATCAACATTTCGCTTATTACTCTCCTACACACCCTTCTCTCACACACTCGTTCCATGAGTCCTGTTAATCTTTGAATTATACTTGTTGGCCATATGTTATGTATAATATTAACTGTAAATTTTTTCAATGTTGCTGTTTAAATTTCTTTTAATAATTAAATACAGGTTTTTACAATTTATTTTCTCTAAAAGTGGCCCAAAATTGCACTAATAAAGGATAGGTTTAGGGAAGGAGGAGGTCACTCGCCCCCCCCCCCCCCCCGGTACGTTTGGAGTCCGTATTTTACCTTGAAAGCCTATGGCAACCCTAATACTGGGGCCTCTAAGAGCCACCAGACCTCGTCTCTCGCTCACTGCGCTATACAAGCTACCGAATAAAGCGTGTCACTGTTTTTTTCGACTCCCGCAGTCAATCAATCGCCACGTTCCGTGCAATAATTTTTAGTTATTAAACGAAAAGCGCGATTTGTTTTGGATTCATCTCATTTATTATGTAAAACAACTGTATGAATCTTTATATAAAACCGAGGCATCTGCATAAACAAACAGCTTGAGAAATTGAAATATTTACAAACCGTCTACTCGTCATTCGGTTATTTTCACCCGACGGGCTACAATAGCCATCGTACGCTGCCTGAGAGGGTTCCGTTTATCCAACATGCAGATGTAGGTATTCTGAAAAAACTATCTTTAAAAAGCAATAAAGCTTGGCCCAAGATATAACGATTTGAAAATTTATACTTGGAATACTTCATTTTAATAATACTTAAATTTCATTAGTTCTGTGCGAATTATTTAAAATTTAACATATTGGAAATTGGCCTACCCTAGTATGGACAATGCCCATGGATGGTTAAGTTATTAGATAATTTATTCATTTTTGTCATTATTATAAAAAAATAAATAATATAAAAATAATAGGTTTTTGGTTCAACCTTGCGTAGTCCGCCGATACGAAACGGTGACCGATAAAAATAACAGCGTTCTTCAAACTATCCAGAGCGCATTTGAAGCATGTTTAAGCTAAAGTCCGACGTTTAATACTTACTGTTAATCATTTACTGTAATTTTTTTTTTTTTTGATCATTGCTTGTTTTTCATGCATTCCGAAACGCGATTTGATACCGCGCCTTAGTCATATTTCGTAACCACACTGATTATTATTTTTGACCTAGAGCAACTTCTATCGCACCGTTAAAGCCGCCCGCAGGGCACATACGGCACGGCGTTGAACGCTAATCCAATGTAATTTCAATCCGGCATTTTAAAGCGGAAGTCTGTTAAGATAACAGACAACTTAATTGATTTATGTCATAATTTTCTCTACTAGGCGAGTTTCTTATTGAAATTAAATACACTCGTTTAATTCTTTGTCTGTTTGGCACATTCACGTTTTTTTATAACTGCTATGACCTAGGTCATTCGAGTATAGAAGTTTTTAGGCCGTACATTTTTACACTACATTTTTTGTGCATTTTTTTGTCAGGGGCAATGGTGGTCAAAAAGGGTATGACTAAATGAGCGGATTCGAACCCGCTAGGCGGGCTATGGGAGGGCTAGGAGGGCAGTGCCTCGGCCTCGGTGTGGGGATGACAGGTCCTCGGTGTGGGGATGACAGGTCTTCCTTCCTTCCGGATGAGATGAACTGAAGGGGTCGTCGACGATTGGCAATCGATGCGGTATTTGAGTGGCCTTCGCGCTGAGTGCCACTTACTCCAGGAGTAAGTCGCGCGGGTATGGCCTGCTGCGTCTGTCCGGCGGACGCGCGTGGAGCGGTGTGTCGCCCTTTTGAGGGACGATGTTTCGCAGGTGCTCGTGGCGGGAGTGATCAAGTTTTTCGCGAGGCGCCGAACATAGGTGTCGACCGACTCAGCCTCGAAGTCGCGGCTGATGTCGGCGTTTGGACGTGGTACGGGGCACATGCGATGGTGCGCCTGCCCATTTTCATGATCCGCTCCATCTCGGCTCCATGCATCTTGGCCGTCGGGTGATACCAGGCTGGGGACGTACCCATGTACGTCAGCTTGGATCTGACGTACATGTTGAGCATCGACTGCCTTGTCTAATGGAGACGCTTGTCTTAATGCTCGCCTTCAGCAAGGGCCTCAGCAGGTGGCGCGCTGAATTGGCGCCGGCGATGGCAACTTTGGCTTGTCTGATGAAGTTCAGGCGGCCGTCGATTTGGATACCGAGGTACTTCACAGACTCTTTCCAAGGGATGGCCGTGCCATCGAGGGTCAGAGTCGGCGGTTCTGCTTCCTGTGATGTCCAACCAGCAGCGCCTGGGATTTCCCTGCGTTGACGGAGATACGCCATTTCCTCAGGCATTCCGGAAGGGCGTCCAGCTGGTCCTGGAGTAGAGCGCAGGCCCTGTCTGCGTTCATCGACCTCGCCTGGAACATGGAGTCGTCTGCATAAAGGCCGAGGCCGCGCCCCTCTTTCAGCGGAATGTCGTTGGTATAGGCATTATAGAGGGACGGGGCTAGGACGCTACCTTGCGGGACTCCGGCTCTGATCGGGCGTCGACTGGACCTGGCTTGTCCCACCTGGACAAAGAAGGACCTGTCCTTGAGGTATGACGCCAGCACTTTCTGGATTTGCTGGGGGGTCGTGGTCGTGGTAGCCAAAATATCCCCCACATCTTAAGCGCTTTCAATTAATGTAAGATGTCGCTAACGTTGTTTTATTAAATGGTAAGTACAATCTTTCTTAGATCAATTAGATGAATCGTAATTAATTTCAGTCCATCTTAATACCATTAATATTATCTAAATTGCAATGCATAGTCCTTTTATCGCGACGATGATAGCACGCCGCTTTGCGATTATGATCCACTTTAGTGCCTTTGACATTTACTGACATCAGTTTTACTGCGATTATCATTTTAATAATTACCACGATAAGAATCGGTTTGTGTCAAAAAGTAGAATTTAACCTTTAGTCTCATGACTTCCAGTATCGTTAATAAACTTTCAATTTACGAAATACAATTATCACAAAGATAGGTTTCTTGATTTGGCTTTGACCATCGTCGCTTTAAGTATACCTACATGTATCATTTATATTCACGTTATATTTTATGTTCAGTTAAAAAAAGATTTAAGAATAATCAATTGCTCTCGATTATTCTTTTCCTACGGATCAGACATAATGTAATTAGTAGATTATTACTAATGATAGACGATTAAAAATATCAATTAATTGGTTTGCGATGCGTCAATGTATGGTGGAATGGTCGATCAATTGCGTCCTCTATACGCCGTGCCGTCCTCCGTGTCTAACTATTATATAACTATATCGCGTTGATTCTGTGGTTGCTGATCAGAGTGATCGGTTTCGGTTGGTGAGTGTATTTTTCTATTCGCGGTCATAGAATCTCCAATAATAAAAATGATTTAGAAACATATCTCACTAACCTAAAAAAATCCCTTTTAGAACGTATTTACCCACCCGATCTCTTAAAAAAACAAATTTTAGACTCTTCTTCAAAATTTACACCTAAAATAAAAACAAACTCAATTAACAAAAAAACATTTCTGAACACCACCTATTTTCCTGGTGTTGAAAAATTAAATCCAATTTTAAAAAACTTATAATCTCTAATAATCCAAATTGGAAAAATATACTCGATTGTCCCCCTATATTATCTTACCGACGTCCTTCCAATTTAAATAAAAGACGATAAATTTTCAAGCCCGATCAATAAAAATACATATAAAATTACCACAAACATAACGTGCACCACCAGAAACGTTGTATATCAACTTCTATGTAAGTTTTGTGATGCGTTTTATGTTGGTGAGACTACGACGCCATTAAACATTAGAATTAATAATCATAGATTATCCTGTAACAAATTACTTTCCGCTTTACCCGTTCCAATTCACGCGAGAACTCACGGCAGGGGTTTTGATGCTTGCTTTAATGTAAAAGTTTTGAAGTCTTTGCCCGCGGATGCCCGCGAAATTGATTTAAAAACATGGGAACTCTGTCATATTTGGGTTTTGGGCGCTTGCAGATCTGTAGGTCTAAATAGACAAAATTAAACTAACTTAACAGCATTTAACGCATGATGCCTAATATATTCTTTTAAGAAATTAGTTTCATTTCATAATACTGATCGATTTATCTAGCAAAACTGCAATTATATAATAATAATTGTAGTGGCTGGATATATTTATCTTTTAGTTGAAAATGCGATTTTCGAATTTATGAAGGTTGCATTTTATATTTTATTTTAAAAAGATACTTATTACAAAAAATAGTATAGGTGAAAAGTTACTTAAATATTATTGATGGCCGAATTCAAGGATCAGTAAGATCCGTTATTCAGTATATTTATTTCAAGAAACAAATTTGCAGTTTGAATGGCAGAGATGATTCACATAGAACAAAATATCACACTAACAAGATACATACAACATGAGTAATAAATTAGTCTAAGCTTTATACACAGTAAGTCGTATACAGGAGTGAAGAGATAGCACGTAAGGGTAAAAGAGAGTAAAATCAAGACATCCGATTTGAATTACACTGCATGAAAAAACGCCGATAAAGATGCATACATATTAAAAATGTGTATGAGATATGTTATTATTTTTGAATCGAGAATACTATAAATATTGTTAAATTACTGTAACATTAATATTAGGTGTTAAAATCTAATGTCTATAATCTATCTTAGTTTTCATTTCGAGGGCCTTTTGAAGTATAAAAAATTCTTGAATATATGCTGCAGAACCCCACATATCTACGGTGTGACTCTACAAGTGCAAAATAAACAGACATCACGGATGACCTGTCCATGCTAGTTCTTATACGTGACGGAAAGTAGCAGGCCGGCAATAATTTTAATTTTGATTTGATCATGGACGAAGAGCGGGTAAATACAAATTGATAACATACTACACATTTTGAAATTACCACATCGCCCTCAGTTTAGAGGCACTGGAGATGAAAGGATATTCAAACAGGTCGACGCTTTTATTAATATGTTAGTAGATGAAAATAAACAATTTGAGCATGGGTTTCTAATTTAGGTTTCCTTTAGCTTTGGCTTGCTTATTCCCCGGGCGCCGTGGCGTGATGGTAAATATGCTTGCTGACCGAAAAGTTATTAGATCAAATAAAAATACTTCATCAAAATTTCAGTAATTACACACCGCCCATCGCGAACAGTTTCAATCACAGCCAGATAGGGTTCTTCGATGCTCTGTGGCATTACCTAAATTTATTTCTACCTGAATTTGGTTCTTTGGGCAATAATTGCGATCGACATGAAATAGTTTCCAGTTAAAAAATAAATATAAATTAAAAATATGTTTTTTTCGAAAGTTTTAGCCAAAAATAATATATATAACGAAAAATAAATATAAATACGCGAAATTTTAACGGTAAACTTTTAGGATGTTACCAAACCACCAGTCAATAACCAAAGGTTTTTAAAAAAAACTGTATGATAGAGATTTAGTTTCCACGATTTAGCTGAAACAACTGCTCACATTTAACATTTATGAGTCCTTTTTTGTAAAATTTTTCTACTAAAATAAAATAAGAAAAGACGCCATTAACGCACTGGGATTGAGATATATTCCATATATATTCAGGTATATATACGGGTGTCTACATCTGCAAATGTTTTCGAAGCGGATACAGATCATTTTTAATTAATTTACGCTAGGTCTTTCTTTTTAATCTTAATAGATTATGGCCTAATCTAAGAAATGCAACGATTATATTGTAATGCGAATGTCTTGCCTTAATAGACAATATATTTTTCATTATAACATATTTGTTTAATATGCTAATGAATTCAACATAAAAGATAAATACGAGTATAAGCCAAAAAAGGCTGTACAGTATAATGAAAAAGTCAGAAAATAGGCTTTGTTTTAAGTTTTTGTAGTTTTAATTAATTATTTCTTATTATGTTGGTCATAACTCAATAGGATTTCTGTAAAGTCGTGCGTTTCAATAAAATTAATAAAAACAAAAGAAAACAAAAATCCCTTTCGGCACACCGGAGACGGACGAAGAATTCACCACAATGTTCTATCAATGTGTTATCGTATCCACAAGAAATTGATATAGATAGATAGATATATTTTAATTGAGGATGGTTTTGGGTTCTGGTGGATGTGAAACGCGAAGATATGTTGAAATTTTCCGGAAGTTACGACATGGAACCCATTTTAATAGGTATCTTTCCTAAAGAAATCGACCTAAACATATGTACAAGACCAACGACGAACCTGGTTAATTAAACAGCTGAATCAGCCTATCGGCGCTTATTAAAGTAAACCTGAGTGAATGGTTTTATAATTAGATTACTATTTAAATGGGTTCGTATTCGCACTGCTAGTCAATCATGACTTAATGTATGAATTTGTTCTATATTTATAAACCCAGGTTTAGTATGATTGTGACAGTGCGACGCTGTGCGGTTCATTAAAGTGATATCTTATCGCTCGGCACAATCATTAACCGCCATTAGTTTCCCTATCATTTCTAGTAGGTACCTCTCAGATTTTTCATGCTTAAAAAATACTAGGGTCGCCAGAAATTGGAGCGTAGTACAAAAATGTTGCAGTTTGATACGTTAAAACAAAACATTTATTGAACAAAGTTAAATCATATGAAGCAAAAGATGAATATGGTTATTGGTGACTACCGATTGGTGACTGCTTGACGTTTTCCAAAATTCTTATTTTTTTTTTTAAATTTAAAATTAAATTTGTAAATTTTTAAATTCAATTTTTTTACATGACTTTTTCGATAGTTATTTTACTGTTTAATAATTGCAAACCATTTTTTAAAAATTTTATAACCTAGTTTTCGTTTTACTGTTTAATAATTATCAAAAATTTCGAAAATCAGCCGACTAATTACAGAGCTATGCGTATACGAGTAGGTACATTTCGCCAATGGTGTCATCGCATGGGAGCTTCGCTCACTCTTAATGACCCTTTTCAAATCCTCGTAAAAAAACTAAAATAATTATGAGTAATTATATAATAATTAAGACGACCGTATTGTAAACGTAATGGTGGAAATGGTTATGCCTAAATAATGTTAATTCAGTGTTATGCACGATTTGTTTCATTGGCAAGTTACACGCTTAGAGATAGTCATTTGTCGAACACCTCCCCTAACAGCTTGTTCGAGATTCAACCGAAGCGTTGTTTGTCTGACATCATCACCTGTCTTTGTGGCTGACTGACTTGGTTCCTCTTTCTGCTTAGCATGGTCTCCAGTGGCGACTTCCGAGGCGACCTTCCTCGCGATATAATCAATTGATAAACACATTCGTATGAACTTTTTAGATCACGGCTTTTTTATTCGACCGTAATTTAAAA
Organism: Neomicropteryx cornuta; assembly: GCA_020383195.1. Classification (NCBI taxonomy): domain Eukaryota; kingdom Metazoa; phylum Arthropoda; class Insecta; order Lepidoptera; family Micropterigidae; genus Neomicropteryx; species Neomicropteryx cornuta. The sequence goes on from JAHKQU010000018.1 coordinate 43,604,286, forward strand.
TGTTTTGCGCCGTTCTAATCTATTCACCATCTGCCTAAATACACCTTTTTCGTCTAGATAACGAACACGTGGCGTTGAGAAACAAACATCAAATTTGCTCACTGTTTTCATTGCTCTTTATACCGAAGATTAATTATATATAATATAATATAATTCGTAGTTTCAGTATACTCATCGCATCGGTAGATGGTTAGAAATTGTGAACGGCGCCGACAGAAATAATAATTTCGTTATAGAAGTCTTAAAATATACATCGTTCGATCTAATAATAAACATAAATAGTCGAAATATAGGTTTAAAAAATCCAACTAAAATGATAAGCAAGAGACTTGGATGTATGCACAATTGACAGCGTACGCAATTTAGTGGGTACGGTTACTAACGCGACTATGCAAAGTTTACTCAAGTTTAGTGGTAACTTTTTTAGCTTAGCATTCTGCTAAAGGGACTATGCAGAAGGCCGTATGCATATATTTAAATTGCCATAAGTTATGTTTCGAATAAAATAGCATGTACAGTTCAGTTGGTTTCTAACTCGATTATGCACACGGCTGAAGGAATCATACCTCGTATCTATTTATTTATCTTTATAATAATCAATTGAAGATTTCCTCCGAATGAGTGTAAACTATAACAATTAGTGTTTGAATTAAGAAAAGTAAGAGAGATGTGGGAGGGAGGGAAAGAGAGAAAGGGGGAATTTCATGTTTATTTAAGGTGTGGTTTTTAATACATATTTTTGAATTTCATTAGGTTTATGTTAAAGTCCCAATATTTGGAAATTATTTGTTCAGAGGTGGGGGGAGGGGGAGGTTTGTAATGTTGCGCTTAGTGGTCAGCTGCCTACAGAGTCTTATATGTAATATATAGTCATTGTGATCATAATTTGTTCTCCTACGGGAGAGTTTGAACAGGTACGCATACCCTGAAAACTACGTTTCGTTAAGTTGGGCTTCTACGGGGCGGGGGACGTGGCTTCAGTGGCTTCTTGGACGTTACACCTTTGACGAATATCGCGTTAAGTGCGACCCTAATTGGCTTCCTCTTAATTTTATACCGCGTTTTTGTCTTACGTTATGCGTATATGTTTATAACTTAATTATATTTAACGGTAATATTTTAATAACGGCAAATCGCCTGATTTTCCTTAATTTATTACTTTCGTATGTCAATATAACTCAGTCAGTTATACATTTAAACCACGTTGCTCCGTACTCTACAAAGTTTATATTTATACGTGTGCCAAAAACCCAGATTTCATCATAACATCTTTATATGATTTTAGTATGTTTCTGGGGAGGTTTACAAATATCGACCACCTCGGTATATAGAAACACCGTCCAACCATGGTAGTTACCGAAAAACAAGGCCTGGTAAAATCGTATAAAGAATCTGTAGCCATCGTCAGAATCTTAACTGCCGTATCTAAAGTTGTGAAATTGCCGTATTTATTATAAAAAGGCCCACAATTGCCGTATACTGTACTATTTGTTTAGAAAAATATTAAACTTGTGGTGCTGTAATTGTCGTGTTTCTTGATACGGCAATGATAATACTGCCGTATGTTCTAAATAAAATTAATTGAATCGTCGTAGATTACGGCAATTGCCGTATTATTGGCAACACTGTCTGGAATTCGAACTTGGGACCTCTAGCTAGGTCCCAAAACCCACATAACCTACGAGAATGTATTCTAATATTCGTATCACTAGTAATTTGCATGGCTCTACAATATTCTTAACGATTTTTATATATAACATATTCATTGTTTTATTTTTCATTTTTCCAGGAGGAAATGGCTGCCGCCGCCACTGCGAAAACTATCCCAGGGCAAGACTGAGAAAACTCCCGTTGGAGCAAATAACTCCGCCGAGAGGCCTAACCAACTCAAAAAGACCCCATCGGACAAGCGCTTAAAGGTAATTAATCACACAAGGACATTAAAGGCAAACCTAACAAAGTAGCGTATTATTTTCCTATTTTGTTTACTGTACTTACATAGGATACTACGCGGTACCTAACCAAACAAAAAAATGGTAATCTAATGGTAAGAGGAGCGTATTATTTCCTTATTTTATTTAGTGTACCGATATTTACCGAGTATCGCTGCTACTTAATAAGCATTTTTTTAAGGATATTTTTTTAATGTACCTATAGATTTTAACTTCTATTCCCTAACAAAAAAAACTATTACAGCTTACCTGTGTTCAGTGTTTAATAGAATGATCCAGGGTTGACCATATGGTTCTACATATATAAAAATGACTGTTGCTGGGTCTAACTGACAACCCGGGATTGAACAGCTAGAGCTTCCTAAATTACTAAATTACACCAAAAAATAATTTGGTGGCCTATGAAAAATGGACAGATAGACAATCCCAATAAGATTCCATTTAGCCTACTGCTAAATGGACACAACTCGTATTTTAAAAAAAAAGGATTTAATTTTTTTTCTATTTATTTGTATATTTTTCTAACATTATTCATAATAAATATTGATCATTCCAATGTGAAAATATTTTGAACGAAAAATATAGTTTTTATTTATTTTTTGTTAAAAATTAAATATTTTCTAAAATGTGGTATTCATATTGTAAAGAACATCGCTTGGCAGTGGCTTCTCAAATTTCAGGGTACTTCAGGATCTTTTATAGCGCAGAGCTTTACAAGACTAAATCAGAGCTGCAGGGGTTAAATCAGTGAAACCCCAGTTTGATGCCATTTTTCTATATGCAAGACTTCTCAGCAGTAGACAATTCAATAAGAATTTTACAGTATTGTAATGAAACTATATAAAAACAAGTAAAATGAATATCTAAACGTTGATCAGTTTACTACAATCAATTTTTCTACACCATTCCTTTTTTTATACCCTGACAGTTTTTAGAAACTGACAAAGCTGACAAAGAATCATACCTTTATTCAAATACGAATATCAGAGCAAAAATATAATTCTTCTAATGCCAAGTATAAAAAGATTTTAGAATAGTAGCCACATCGTCACAAATCTCCCAACCTTCCCTATTTCGATATTTCTATCTGGACACACGGCTCTATATATAATAAATGACGTTATCTTTATTTACAATGGTATTAAGAGGAAACTATGATCTTTTTCCTTTATATTTTTCATTTAAAAGAGGGACTCTTAACAAAAAATAAACCTAAAAATCCTCTTTTAAAAAAATTGTCTTAGGTAGCTTATCAAACCTAGCATCCCTTTACGTTACCCCGCTATGCAAAATTATGCAAAAAAACTAAATGATTCAAGGAAAGGCTGGAGAGAGTGGAATCTCAACTTTAAGATATTCCGAAACAAAAATTTATCTTGCTCTGACGATGGATGACCCTGTCGACCTTTCTTTTCTAGACGGATTCAGTTACATTATGGAACATTCCACGTTTTTCACATGAAACATGAAAATTAAAAAAGTATTAATTATAATCCAAATCAAATATCCATTAGTGCAATTATCATTTTTTGTTTTCCTTTTTTTTTGTATCTCTTTCAATTGTTTAATTATCTAGCAAATTATAGAATGACAAATATGACATGCCACCAATAATTCGCATCATCAATAAACATCATAGAGAAAAAATATCCATTCCTACTTCTTTTGATAATTGTTTATAATCAACAACAATCAATCATTTCCATACTAATCATACAAAGTATAAATACATCGGCGAGTTTTCACCTCGGCTTCCACGTCACTAATCTTATCTGCACTTCCAACCCTTAATCCCATAATCGTAATATAATAATTACAGACTTTCTTTGAAGTAACAATGTATGCATATGTTATGTCGTCACAATATTGTCCTTTTCAACTATTTATACTACGTACTTATCCTTTTATTGTACTTTTATACTAAATACTATAACTTTATACTTTAAAAAAACTAATATAAAAATAATCTAATTGCTATTAATTTGATTGCAATAATCACTTTATTAGTATAGAGGTTTCAAAATTGGCTTTAGATACATCGTCATACCATTCATTTAATTTCATTTATTTATTATTGTTTTTTATAAAAAAACAATACATTTAAAGTCATGACATTAAAGTATGGCATGGTTTTGTTTTAAATTTTGTTGATATAATTCTAGTTACCGCTGACTGGTGAACGCACAAATGTTTCGGATGATGCAGACCATGTTGGAATTGCCGCAGGATCCTCTTCCGCCACTGTTACTCCATCGCAGGCTCCACTCGACGAGGTAGAAGATGATGTACCTGAAGTCGAGCTGCCACCACCCATGAAGCCTATACAGGTGAAAAAAAAATTAAAAAATATTCCAACCCCTTACCCTGGTCAGTCACACAGTAGGGTGCAACATTAGTCCTGTGAACCATAAAACCATGGCGTCAAAGCAATGTAAAATATTTTATTGTACTTAAAACGGACGACACTTAGGTTTATGATTTATATGCATACCACATATATTTGGAAAAATCAAGCATTGATGGTAACAAAAAGTAGACAAATTGCTAGGAAAGTTGATAGATTCTAAACCATTCTCGAACATACCTGAAAGCTTACCATTAGGCTGCTAAAAGTCAGGATAAAGATATTGGTTCAAATTACCTGGACAAAAGCAAGATCCGGATGGTCTCATAGTCAAGATGTGTAAACATTAAGGTATGTTCGTCTGCGAATATAATGGGAGGTTTGAAAATTTAAATTCGACTAAATATATATTGATAATTCATTTATTTTGATTCCAATTAATAAATATCAGTTACAGAGTAAATAAATACCAACCTCCCCTCCAGTTCAGTCCTGTATTTCTATATGAAAACCCTCAAAAACAAAACTCAATTCACTCTTATTAACCTTGAAAAATCCTCAGGTCCTGGTATAATGTTTACACATCAATAATATGATCCCACAAAAAAAAGCTATCTGAGCTACTCAAACTAAGCAGAAACTGACTAAGGATTCTAACTGGAACCCAAATAGGCCACTCCAGATTCTGCTATAAATTCTAGAAATCCAGTTTCACAACACTAGTGAATGTGGTATCTTAATTCCAAAAAGATACCAGCTTCTAGGCAAATCACCTCCTAAATCTTGAAGACATGCAAGTTATCGCACCCAAAAAAATACTAAACTTTATCAGTAGTATAGATCTATAAGTTAAATTTTAAATGGATTCTTTTTTGGAACTTAGGGTGGTAATAATAGCTCTGCAAAGGACGCCAACACGGGGGAGTGAATTAGATTATTAAACCACTTCCTCTTATCCTACGGAGTTCAAATTTTCCATGTTCGTTCAGTTCTGATGACAATTCATTTTTATGGTAAGCATGACCTGATTCTACACCCAGGAATGACTTCAGACGAAGGAACTCCTAAACGGTCAACAGCACACACGAAATTTTGTATACGCATTAAAGCACTTAAAAAATTGTTTTTAAAAATGTTTCGTTACTATTCATATATTTTGTTTACTTTTCATCCTACCCTATAAAACAAAGGAACTCTCTTCTGTCGTCTACTCATACAGTGTGAAAAGTTTTTTGTGCAAAATTAAAATCCTACCGTGAGGACAGTGACTAAATCTCTATGATCAAGACCACTTGAGCTTCTCATGATCATTCCTCACATCTGCAAATTATCGTGGGTATTTATCCCATATTTCTCTAATTTCATGGAACTTTTGCCCATTGTTGGGTACTTTACCATTGCATAATAACTTGAATTCGGTATAATATTTATCATGCAATATTTATTTATAAGTGTAAATATGCAAAAATAAAACCATTTTATTTTATTTTATTTACGTTTCTCATAATTTTCTTTTTTTATGTAATCAATTTTAGGTGAACCGGCATCTCAATTCAATTGTTAAACAGTGGATTCATGTAATTGGCCAAATTTTTAACTATACTGATGATTAGTTTTTTAATAGCGGCAAATCGCCTGAAAAGATAAATGACACAATCTTTGACAATATTCAAAAATTTTGAATATTTTTTAATATTTTGATAAAGTGCTGGATAGCATAATATTTATAAAGGTTCTAAAGAGGTCCTGTACTTGAGAATGCAGGATGTCGGTTTAAACCCAGCGCTGAGTTTTATAAAATGCATTTTGAACTCTCTTTAGTGTAAAATATTGTCAAATATTATGTAACCATCTAATTAGATGAAATAAGGAAAGGATGATATTTTAACAAAAAATATAAAAATAATGGATATGTGATTACGATGAAGGATGATGGTGAAATGAGATGATCTTATGAGTGATTTATGTATGAAGTTGAAAAAAATAAAAATAATGGATATGTAAAAGTGTAAAATTAAAGCATATGATTTGTGTGCGTATTATTTATATAATTGTATAATTGAGTTGTAAAATTATTTGACTTATACAGTATTCACATTTGGAAAATTCGAATTTTCCAAATGTCAATACTGTCAGACTTTTATATAAAGGGCATGGAACAATTACTACTCTGTGCATATATGTATTTTGGTTTTAAAAAAAAATAAAAAAAAACTTTTTTTTTAAGGATCCTCAATCAGTGCTCCAGGCGCCGACTGCTCCGACTGGTGGTGCCACTTCTCAACCAGCAAGGGTAAATGTTTATGTTAATATTACCGCCATTAATTATATGAAAAACAATTCATTGTCTTCAAAAAAATGTGGAAAATAACTTAAAATATAAATAAGTAACTTAAAATATAAATTAATTGAAATAATGTATTTTTAATTTGTTGCTATTATTTATTGCTCAAGAACCCAACCGTTTTACGATTGGCCTGATTTCGGTCATTGATTGTCGTGGAAACTATGTTTTTATCATAATTTTCTTTAAAATATGTCTAAAAAACAGATAATTATCAAACTTTTAGCAATAATTCATGAATATATGTGATACGTTGTTTCTCATTAAATTTTTCATTTATAATATGCCCCTAAACACATTTTAATTTTTTTTTATTATTTATTACAAAAAAATGATGGAATACATACCACATTTCGCTTCGGTTACATTATTAATAACAAACAGCCCTAAAAAGAACATTTTATTAAAATGCTGTTTCCTGTGTTTAGGTTAATAGCATTTTAAATTTAAAAGCTTTTGTACCAATTTGCCTTAGAATTATCGTTTAAGTTAATATATTTTTTTATAAATCGTTTAATGATGAGGAGAAAATGGAAAACATGTTTTTTAATGAATCTTGCATCCAAGTTAATTTGAATGAGTGGTGTGACACTTTTTCTATGCTTATAATCTTAAAATACTTATAATTATATACTTTCATAATTTAATTATAATTTGGGATGTATTAGGTCTGAAGTTTACTAGTTCCTTGTAAACATAGTTCCTTGTAGTAGTTAGACATCAGTTCATCCACTTTTTACAGGGTTCTGCGCTTACATTGGATTCCCTTGAAAGTAGCAGCACCGCACCTGCAGATATTGCCGAGATTGAACAAATAGTCAAGGAGAGAATGGTTTGAAAGACGTGATATATCTACCCATTTCAATACAAGTTGAAGCTTTGTGCTTAGTTTGCTAATTATTTAAATCAACGAAATTGTATGAAGTATTTCCATCCGCTTGTGATAGTTTTAATGAACGCTGTACCACAAATTACTATCGAATACCAAAAGAGTTTGTTTTACATGAATTTTTAATGTACTTTTCTAAGTAAAAAAATAATTAAAAAAACACATTTTTATTGCCATTTCTTAATCAATCATAAAAAAATCCTATTGGATGAAGCTTGATGTTTTAAAATGATAATAATTTCTCAAGAAAATTTAATTCAATACAATACATGTATTTAATGTAATGGCACTTTTAACTATGAATTCCCTAATATAACACTTTTTATTAACTTAATAACCTAAAATGATTTAATTGTTTTCTGATTTAGATCCCATATAATTTACATTTAATATTTGTTTCTGAACATCTTTTATTATTGTGTTTTGTTTTTAATCAAACTTACAAAAAAATCAATAAAGAAATACCTTTTTCAAATCAATAGGTATAGTAAAATACTTTCTAGTAATTAAGAGCCATAACTTCAACTGTTTATTGCATTGGCCTGAATGCTGAGTGGTGTTTCCATAATTTGAATTGTAGCCAAATATGTAGTGTCTAGTTTTTTTTTTTTTATTATTCCATTTTAACCGTATTTTAATATATTTTATATGCACGAATTTGTTCAGATTCCAGCATGAATACTCTAAAATAATGTTTGTGTGTTATAAAGCAACGTTATACAACAAATTTACATACTAGTACGTGTTATTTTATAATTTTCAACTAACAAAAGCAATCTCACATCTCGCGATAACATGACAGACGGTTTCATTTTTAGCCAGCAGGTGGCTAGTTTTCTTGCTAATCCTTTTATAGCTATCATATGCCTGATTTTTTAATTGTGCACTAAATATATCTACTAGAATTACGTACATAATCATGGTTGGGTTGGGTATTACATTAGTGTTGCAATGCAAAGTTAACTATAGTCTAATGTTACTTATTTAAAGTAATCCCTTTATTTATTACTATTGATTTTCTAATCAACAGTTCCAGTCTTTATTAAAGACAAATTATCAGCCTTAACCGGCTGTTCCTGGGTTACCATTTCTTCTAGGGGTCTGCTCCAGTCCTTCAATTGTTGTTTAGCCGTCCTGACTGACGTGAACCATGTGGGTTCAAATCCAGCGTTTTTTTGGCTGTATTATTGTTTTCCTGGCGTGTACTTGACTAACTTGCCATTTTTCTATGTATTTGATTAGTTCTTGTCTGAGTATTTCCCAAAGGTTTCATTAGATTTTACGTGTGACCTTTAAAATCTCATTATTCTCTTTCCCCAAAGTGACGAATAACTGCAGTTTGTGTGAAAGGTTCTTCCATATTTGTCTTGTTTCACATCCATACAACAGGACTGTGATTTATTAGTAGTACATTAATTGTTATAATCCTTTTAAATACGCTTGCGCAGTATAAAACCAGAGGATTTTTTCAAAAAAATATCATTTTTATAATACTTATTTTTTTTTAATTTTGCACGTTATTTTTACTTTCGTAGATTGATAATTTGTATTTTTGTGGTTTGTAAGTAAAATTATGTAATGATTCTTTTTTAAAATTTAAAAAATCTGTAGGTGTTAATTTTTTATTTCATTTTATTGTTAATTTTAATATTTATTATTTTTTTGGTATCAAAATTGAACAGTGATAAAACTATTAAGATACATAATCATCCACTATGTACGCCGGAGCATTGTTAAATATTGTTTTTTGTTATCACTTTGCCGGGCAGAATGCAGAATGAGATAAGCACTCTGGGCAAAATAATTTTACAAATGTTTAATTAATAGTCATAATAAGTTCTTTTAGGTCATTGTAACTTATAACTTGGTTATGCCCGATATTGTGTACACATAATTACCAAACCATTCAAGCAGAATTATGAATGTTTGTTAATCAATCACCTTATACGGACATAACAACTTCACATACTGTCCAGGCAATGTGATATCTCAAGCAGCAGCGGACAGAAGATGAGAGTATGAATATCTGAGCATGCGCCAGCTTAACAGAACAAATTAACTAAGGCGTTACCAACCAACTTATACTTTTATTGGACCTATTTTATTGCTTAATATACTTTACCGCACATATTCCGTCATCGCTGTATATGCCAGGCGCCGCGTGCGGGTAAATACGTCCTCATCTTACTGCATTTCTATTAATATTTAAAAGAGTGGCATTGAATTGGATTGATTTGGATTGGAGGACAGTTAGATGGCTGCTACACTTAGGCCACATTCTTGGGGGCCCATAGTGTATACCTCCGTAGTATGTAACTGAATGAGTGTTTTTGTGTGTGTTGCTTGTTACTTAACTCAGTCGATAGTGTTAATTTCTTAAGCGCCGTTGAATATTCTCATTGGTGAAAAATGACCTGGCCGGATTAGACCTACAGGGGGGGATTCGACCGGGACCAATAAATTTTAGAAGCAGCCGCTTATACCTCTGCACCACATACGACAGGTGCAGTTTCCGTGTAAAACCGTTACCGTCTTAATGCATTTCTATTAATATTTAAAAGCGTGGCACGTCGCGTATAACTGAATTCATGAAAGCTATTGCTCTTATTTTTTTCATTTAGTTCGGTTTTGACGTTTGAGTGTTGATGTGAAAAATGCGCTATTAAAATTGTTTTTAACGGATTTGGCGGTAAATAATTCGAGTTTTATTTACAAAAGCTATGTCAATATAATATTAAATATAAAAAACAAACATTTTCATAGTTTCCTAAAAACAAAAATATTAAAAAATATTGTACCTATTTTTAATTAATCAGCCAAACAGTAGTGAAATTATTGTTGTGCTTACTAGATACTTTAATAGATACTTTCTAATAATTATTATATTATATATAGAAGAACGTCACCTCTTGTTAGGTATGTGAGTTATTTCTGGATAATATGGCAGTTAAAAAGATATCAAGTAATAATGTTATCCAAAAACATAAATTTTCCAAAATACAATCTGTTTCTTAATACTCGGTACATCACCATGAATCATTTTACTGGCTTTATTCAGTAGCCCACACAAAATGACAGAATATTGCCATTTATAACCCCATCCGTCAATTTTATCTTTTGACCTTCAAAAAACTGTGTTAAATCGGCCGATGTGTGTTAGCTAACATTGACATGATGCAGAATGATTCTGCATTATTGGTTCTTCTTTCTTATTTCTTTAAAGACAAACAATCAAGCAAATGGTTCTGTTCACATTCCGAATTAAGCGTTTTACGTTTTTCTAGTGGCACTATAGCCACATGTCCATTTATACCAAAAAAACAGGCGACCATTTGCTTCAAAGTGCTCAATTGTTTCTACCTTAGGCTATTTGGACGTAGCTACGCAGAAACCAACCAATCCAAAAAACATGAAAATGAGTAAAACGCGTTTGAAGTTTTTTCACGTAAATGGATGATTACAAGTAATTACAATTAATTATTGACTCTGAAACATCTTTAGTTTCTGAGATATTGGTTTCAATATACAAAAAAAAATACACCCTCTTTTTACCTCCATAGGGGGAATTTCTAAAAATCCTATCTTAGTGGGCGCCATAAAAAGAATTTTGATTTTTTTAATGTTTGAAATACTAAATCTCGGTAAATATTACAAATTTCACTTGGTTTGATTTTGCAAATTGTATAAAGGGCATTTTTCTGATTGAAACGATACCAAACTCGATTTTGACATTTTGTAGGTTGGCTGGTTTCTGTATAACTACATCCATTTGATGCTACTTACTTCCATAAATGATTTTTAATTTAAAACCCTGCCCGCTGATACTACCACACGTCTCTGAATAGTCGTACTTAGATCTTCTGACTACCTCAGAATGATTTTTTTTTCAAATCTAGGAAACCATTTTGGCCTCTTGCACCATTAAAAGTGAAGTTATTATTGTAAAGCATGGCAACAGATTTTCAAAGATCTGTAACCTATGTATGATTTGAAGTGCAGGCAGTGTGTGTCAAACAATTGTAATCTAAAAAAAAAACTATTATATTCAATAAATTATATTCATAATTCACTGATATTTTTTTATCAGGTTAACATTTTTTACCTATTTTTTAACTTTCCTTCTATTGAGTTTTGGCGTTTATATAATCATATTCATAAATAACTTTCAGGAGCAGCACAGCGGAGCTGCCAGTACCCCTATAGCTACTACTTTGCGTCACTCTGATCTTTCTCCGGGTGATTTAATCGAACCTCTTGCATCCACTCATTGCGATGAAGAATCAACGCCCGATGGTGACTCTGTTGAATCGTCGATAAAAAAATGCCAGTTTGTACTTCGTGAGCTAGTTGACACGGAGGAGAAATATGTGGCTGATTTAAGCCTCGTTTGTGAAGGCTACATGACGCACATGCGAGATGCTACGGCTGAACCGCCGCTGCCCGAAGGACTCAAAGAGGGACGTGACAAAATGGTCTTCGGCAACATTGAAGCCATTTTCGAGTGGCACAGAGAGTTAGTACCTACTTGTGATATACCTACTGTAGTTCATTGTAAGAATGTTGACGTCTACTTTGACTTAGATCATTTATTGAACAATGGAGTCTTCAAAGCATTCAACTTTACATTGTCACAAATATGAGTTTTAAAATACCTCAATTGCCATATTGACAACAAAAACAAACATATTATTGTAACATGTAATTTATCACAATAGAGTGAAAAGCGAAACATTGTAAAACTATGATTCTCAAAATTGAAATATCAAATAAATTTTCACAAAAAAATTGTTTTTTTGTAAAAATATTCGATTTCAAAACACTGTGATAGTGACTTCTCTTACACCATAGAGTAAATATTAAACAAAGCCTCTAGTGAGGTTTTGGCTCGTTGAAAATGTCATATTTCTTACAAATACTGATACATTTGTATTTCCGATCTTATCTTATTTACATATTTGTTTGTGATTGTTATAATAAATTTTATCGCAATATCACTTGTAAATAATTACATAGTCATAAGAATACTTTTAATCTATTGAAAATTTGCGAGCATTTGCGTTTCTTTAACTATGTATTAAATGCAGCGATTCACTTTTACCAACAGCGTTAATGATATTGTAAATTTTAATATCCTGGGACATTTAAATTATTTGCGACTCAATTCATTGCTATAAATAGAAATCCAAGGTTAATTATGTTTCTTTACAGTTTTCTTTTACGCGAGTTACGACGCTGCGTTAACCAACCAGAAAATCTCGGTCCACTTTTCCTTCGTTCTGAGCGAAAACTACATATGTACGTGGTTTACTGTCAAAACAAGCCTGTTTCTGAATACATTGTCTCTGAGTACATAGATACATACTTTGAAGAATTACGCCAGAAACTCGGCCACAAACTCCAGGTAAGCTTCTCACACCTTTTATTTCTATCCAATTATAACCACTACTTTTTATTTCAACCTATTGTAATCTTTTGCTGCAAATGTTACTTTTTTTTACATTTATTTTGTCTATTCAAATTTTCTATTGCTACTTTGCGATATTTAAATGTTATTGAATGATTTTTAGCAACTATATTTTTTTTATGCGTTTCAATTCTCTTTTATAAAGAACAGCGCCTTATTACATAAGCACAATATTGCGAATATTGTGAAATTATTTTAAGTATTGTAAATTGTGTTATATTTAAAGAAAATATATTTCATGCTAAGACATTGTGGATAATTTACTTTACTTTAAAATTATATTCACTACAATATTTTATTACACACAATTGTATGTGATATTATTTAACTGCACAAATAAATGTTCATAGCTTGTACAAAAATTATTTGTTCATGATAATTCAATAGTGTTACACTGACATTGTTTTAATAAAACTTATATAAAACAATATTGTAAATTATGTCGATTGATCCAGGGCAATCTTTGGTTTATTTGTTATGAAATCGCTCCTTCTTGCACAATCCCTTAATATATTAATATTTAATCCGTCTAGATATGCGACTTGCTTATAAAACCAGTGCAGCGCATCCAAAAGTATCACCTCCTGGTTCACGATGCTCTTCGTCATGCCGAGCGTGGCGCCTTATCAGATACCGTCACCACCGCCATGCGTCAGGCTGCTGCAGTTACGTCGGTCATTCCAAAGGCTGCAAATGATATGATGGATGTTGGAAGACTCCAAGGATTTGATGTAAGAATTTAGTCTTTTGATTTTTACTGTTGCTTGTTAGTTTCAGCTTTTTTGGTTATTTGAAATGCAGTTTCTGCTCATGAAAAAAATCCGTCCATCAATTTTAGGGTTCCGTACTTTAACAAGGAAAAAAACAAAACCCTTATAAGATCACTCTTGCATTCGTCACAGACGTTTTTCTCGAAAACGATGTGATGTAGAAATTTTCTTATGTGGGATGTAGCGATCTTCTTGACATATTTCTATAGTCAAAGATAATGATTTTCGTTTCAATTAATTAATTCAGCTAATTGGGCTCCTCAAATAAAAACAGTATGATGTTATTTGTGTCATGTGTGTATTAAGTATACTTTAAAAGGATTTCACTAGTATTGCAAAAATATTCTCAAAATGTGCAAAAAAACGGGGTCCTACCCACCCTAATCTTCCAGGATTTTAAAGCTGAAATTTCGATATTATCATAGTTAGTAGATATCGAGTAATGGATAACAGAAAACTGCCGTTTTTTCATAAGTCTCATAGTTGCTGAAAAAATAAAAGTCAGAAAAAGCCGCTGTTCGGGTACTTACATGGCTTATGCTGACTAAATCATAATAGAATTAATGCGCAAAATTAATATAATCCCGAATTGGATATCTCAAGAACATCTAAAAAATATCTGCAACACCATATGTTTATCCTTTATGGATGCACCCCAGTAAATATAGACACATCTTTACAATTTTATTCAAAATAGAAGTACACTTATAAATTTTAGTGGAAGATCAAATTTGTTCTTTACACCATCACAATCAGAATAATGTATTGAATCCGTATACTTTTTTGTTTAGGGTAAAATAACAGCCCAAGGACCCTTGCTACTTCATGGAATTCTCAATTGCACTGACATTGCTAATTTGACTGAGAAACCAAAAGATCTCCAAGTATTCCTCTTCGAGCAGAGTATTATTTTCTCCGAAGCCGTCGGAAAGAAAACTCAATTTACAAGTCCTTCCTACCATTATAAAGCACACTTACAGGTATTTAATTAAATTTTTATCGATTGTGTGTCATCCGTGTTATAAAATTGTTTATTTTTCACTAATATTAGTTTTAATGGAATATTTTTGGTCAACTTTCATTAAATTATTTTTGGGTACCTTACAGTTTTTATACCGCTAACTAATTTACAGCCTCTAAAATCATTTTTCTTCATTTGTTAATAAGTCAATAAGCCTAAAGTTCATATCATAGCTAAAATATTATTTTTAATAAAATATTTATAAATTTATTTTGGTTTTGAAACGATTCCAATAAGATTATGATCCGAAAAAAATATTACAATATTGTTGCATTATTTTTTACAACAACGTTTCAGGTAAACAAGATGGTGCTGGAAGAGCATGCCTCGACTGGTTCTTTCACTGTGCGCTCAACCGATCCACGCGGCGCCCCAGTGGCATTTACATGTCGTGCTGCATCAGCTATGTGTCTCGAATGGATCTCAACGCTTTCCGGCATCCTTCAGACACAGAGGGATTTCCTCAAAGCTATACAGAGCCCTATAATTTACCAAAAGGAACTCACCAAGAAGCCGTCAGAGTGAGTAGCTTGCCTGAGTCCAAGCTATGCATCCTGATTCATTAATATTGCATATATTAATAGTGGTGCACGGAACAGCTTTTAACAGTTTTCATCTGTAACGGGATCTCCTTATTCTTAAACACATTGGAGTCTTTGATACATTAAATTTAATGTTATACGTTTCTACTGCTATATTTATTAACAAACTAGGTAGCCGCAGTCGCAAAGGTGAAACCTATGCTAGCAGCTCATTGGAGCGAAGAAATGCAAACTTCAAATAAATAATTCTTTTTCTAAAATTCAAACAAAAAGCATGCGAAAAAAAATTACATGGGATTTCCCATAAAGAAAATATTTTTAAATATACAATTTTTAAAATTCCAGCTCCATCACGACCTAATATTTGGCATGTAGATTTAATTAAAACTTTGAAATTCTAAAATCGATGGTAAAATCATTGAGATTAGATTCGATCCATGGGAGCTACGTTTCACTCCACTCCGATAATATCCCATTGTATACAAATCATATCTAAAATTTAAAATAAATGAAATAAATATTTTTATCATTTAAACAAACATGGCTAAGCGTTTGCCTATATTTCACCCGATTGGTTGCTTAGTCTGCACTCAGATAATTTTGCCTCTGACTAGTCTAACATCCAGCCCCAGAGGGAGTTTATAATATTAAACCAGGCGTGCATTATTGGACTGTGCATTATTAATATTATTAGATATACTTGTTTAATTCAAAGGTGTCATTTTAACAGTTCAAATTATTTTAATCATTTTTTAAAATTATAACATCAAAGATCAATGCAATCCTATAAAAATATGTTTTATCAGCAAAATGATTAAAAACATAATTTGTTTTTAATATTATTTGTACTACTAGGTACATTTTTTTTATGTTAACACAAACATATACATTTCATAGTAGAAATAGACGTGTTTAAAAAATAATGGAAAAATGACATAGGTAAATATTCAATAATCTTTAGTAACTATTATATAGCATAATTCACTAAATGTTTTGAATGCATACAAGTATCTCTATAAGTACTCGTATCAAACGATTAAAAAATACATCTCGAGTTTATTTTTACAAAAAAAAAATATTTTCTGTTTTAGTAATTTAAAAATTTGTTCAATTATATACTGATTCCAATGTGTTTATTTTTCAATGCAATATAGAGCAATGTTACTTTGAAAACGCACAATTAGGCATATTTATTATGTTCTTGAATTATGTTAACATAAAACTGAATACTAAGGACTATTTCATGTTGTATCTAAGTAGATCTTACATTGTGCATATTATTCCCATCCTTTAACAAAAGAAGACTTCCTGTTTAATGACTAATATCTTAGCTGCCATGAGTATTGATCCGTCAAGATGACCAGATCCACCTGAAGAGGAGCAAAGGAGCCATAGCAACCTCCAACCTTTTTTCCCGCTGTCAAATGTCGATGGATACTGCTTAGGGTACTTCATGAATGGGCGCTAACATATCTCAGTCATTGTATATATCTTATAAGTTAGAAGATGTACTATATGCTTTTACCTTGGTGACAGAAAAGTCCACTTGGACGCATTTTTTTTTTATTACAAGTCTGAACATGAGAAAATATTTTTCATAGTTTTATGCTTTTTGGATTTAGGTCCAATTGTGGTGACTAGCCCAAGTTCAACGTTTAATGTTCCTAAACTTTTGAAATATTTGCCAGGCATTTTGTAAATATGAATAAAACGGTTGACGGGTTTTTTATTTTTTATACTAGCAGAATATTTTTTTTACGCGAGCAGTATATTTTCCATCAGATTTTTGACCAATTTGACCAATCTGTTTTCCATTTTCAGATATACTTTATCCAATGAATGAATGTAAATTTGACATAATACTCGTTTGATTGACCAAATATACAATCTAACATGGATTACATTTTATGACTGTAAAATGCTTTTATATAGGTATATAATATAGTAAAAAGGGAAATGGATTATATGGACGGTGCCTAAAAGTGTCCGTTGTTTACTGGTTGTGGATTAGTTTTTAACATTGGTTTACTTGCTTTTATTATAATGTATAAATCTTTGCACATATTTTAAATTTTTTATGCTATGAGCATAGCATTTTATTTCTATCCCGAAATTTTTTTTTTTGTTCAAATAACACATACAAGTTATTGTGGTGTTTTTTTAAATTACTGAGATTTTTTGAAATTGATATTTGAAATGACTAAGGTTCAACCAAATTATACATGCATCACTATATGCATCACAACTCATTACACAATTGTAATAATATATTGTACTCATTATAATGTAATATTAGACTGTAAGAACTTGATGTGGATAAATATTTCAAGGCATTTGTATTATTGCTATTATACTATACACTCCAAGCTGTTATTGATATTTAATATTTAAAATGTTACGTTTTGGAGAGAGGGAATTCTTCCAGAAGTGGAAGTCTTCAGGCTGACAATGATGATAAGATTTATAATTCCTAAAATATTTTTTGATTATATGGATATTAAAATGAAACACTTGCTTTTCTTTCTTAAAGTAATTAAGAGGAACCTCAAAAAATAACTATTTCAGGGTACATGACCCTTTACAATAAGCTATTCCTAATAATTCCATTAAGGCTCTTTTCATTACTCACATAATATATTTTCAATAGATACTTACCTTTTTATCCATTTTTACAACTGAGGACTATTTTAAAAATACTAAATGCAGTGGAAAATACAAATCTCTAACCATAATACTATATAAATGTGTATGTAACATTTGCATGACATTTTATGTATGGTATAGACTATAAACTACTAAACTGATGATAGGCTTTCCAAAAGTGTTCAGTGTTACATAACGCAATTACATAAGTGCTAGTAGTGCTGAAAATGTTTACTTATATTTTTTATTTTATTTTAACAAAAATTATGCAACCTGTTAGCTTCATTAGTTACTATTTCAATAATTCTTCTTTTATGTTTTTTACATATTTACATTTGGAATATACCAACAAGAGAAATTTGCTTCAACTCCTTCATTAATATTTGCAAATGAATCTTACAGGCTGTAACTAACTTAGCGCCACTAACCAAACATATTCGTATATAATTTCACACATGTTTTTTTAGTGTATTGGTGTTTTAAGCAAATGCAAAAATAATATTTTAACTAATAATATTTTTTTTATTTACCTTAAAATTACTGAAATTGGTTTTTAAATGTTTTTTTGAATGAAACTCGAGAGATTTCAATAACACTTCAAAATATGTACCTATATATATTTTTAACGGAAATCCATTCCATGCGTAAAGGGAATTATCCCTTAAAATAATTAAATCAAATACAATCATTTCTCTTATTTTGGTTACCATTAAAATAATGTTTGTCTAATATACAAAATATTATGTTATGTACAGAACTCTCATGATCAAAGTTTGTTATCTGATTTTAAATATTCGTCAAACAACAGACGGACAAAACAGATTTATTTTATATTTTTCACAAAATATATACTTTATCTAAAAAAATATCTAATTTTCAATTTTGAAAATTTATACTGTCTCCATAAATATATGTAAAAATACAATTTAATTGAGGGAATTTTTGAAAGTACAAAGTTTTTGTTTTAAAATAATATAAAATGGCAAACTAAAATAATATAAAATGGCAAAAAAATATAAAAAACAAACTGGCTGAAGTGGGTGAAAAATTAATTTCTTGATTTGTATTCAAATTCCTACATTCTTGAGTTATATAAGGGCCCTCAAAAGTCAGGTCCAGTCAGGATTTTAATTATGTATAGATCTTCAACTCGAATGGATTTCTAATTTATTCGTATCTAGTATTTCTAAATAAGTGCAGTAAACGTATCTATATCTTTAATTTTTCTCGCAGATGAGATTAAAAACCCATACTATATCGCACAAATGTGATAGATAGTGTTAGTAGAGGATTTTTACAGCTTAAACTCCACACTGAAAGTCTGCATTTGAAATGAGTTCGTCATTTTTCAGCATTTACACAATGCTTATTTGTTCTTCCAGCGTATATAATGGAACATGAACTACCTACACTCTTAAAATTAGACTGTTAGATAAACACATAAACACCATACAATTCATAGAGACCAAAAGTATTTAAGCAAGTAAAACTTAGCTGAGAATGGCTCACAGTTGTGACAACTATCAACATATTGCAATCAAATTCCCATTTTCTTAAATAATAGAACATTCTTTTGGTTTATTATTATTTAAAAATAAATTTTATTGGCCACTTTGTACATGTCATGGATTTATTTTAAAACACCAAAAACAAATTAATTTTATTTTCATAACTTATTTATCCACAATTTTTATATATATATTCGAGTATTGCGTACCCACTACCTAGCAAAAATAATGAACAATATTATCCATCTCTTATTCTCTTGCAATTACAAATTTCTACATGCAGCATCTTCAAAAAATGTAATTTGCATGCTAAATATATTTTGTATATTATAAAACGTCCATTTTGTTGAAAATATGTAAGGGCTCAAATAAATTTTATATAATAAATGCATAATTTTGACTCGTATAGCAAATATTTAAATGAATAATATATTTTTTTAAAGCTTGGAATCCTTTACCTTTTAAAATATGTCATCGTGATAGTATATAAGATTGTATGTTGAAAACAACAATGTTATGTTTTATTTTCTAAAAGTATCCAAAATGTGATTTCAATGGGAAGTGGAATTTATTTATATTTATTACTTATATTAATGGTTTTATAATTTATGTTGTGGCTTATTTATATTAATTTTATAAGTATCCACCAAAATATTGTTTTCGAATTAAAACCTTTTTTCGCTGTTTTATCTAAATCTTATATACTAAAGTAAAAATCAAGTATTTACAAATTCATTTAAGGCCAGGTCCTTATAAATATATTATCAGTTATTGTCTTATTGTGGGATCTAGCCCAATGAGCCTGCTTTATTTCCTCAAGTCTTTTTCAAATATTTAGTTTGATTCAGAACTAAATAAAAATCTCTAACCTTAATCATATGAAATTATCTCAGCCAATAAATCTCAAGTAGCCCTAAGTACTTTTGGGGCCTCAAGGAATAACTGATCACATTGTATATTAATTTATGGTACAGATTAACATTCATGTTGAAACCTGGGGTTAAATAAGAAAAGCTAATGTGCTCTTCGGTTTATTTATTCTCTGGGCTTTGGTGACTTGCTTCTCTGGTTTCAGGTAACACTATTTTCCTGGTTACAGAATTGCCGCTCCCTTTTCAGACGTGAATAGTTAACGCTTACAGGTTTATCAGTGGTGCACTTTATTCCTTAATACTTTTGTTTAGCTCAAGAGCGAGATATTATTCTTCTCTGGTTCAAGATCTCACCTATTGCAAAACAGTGGTAGTCTAATCAAGTAGATGCTAGAAAATAGTTTTAACTCAAGTTAGAAAATGAAATAATAACTAAATTAATGCTAATGCTATCAATGAAAACCCAATGCTGTCCTATATATTTGAAGATTTATTATGTTTGTTATACTGCCTAGAGAACTTTTACTAGTAACTACCAATCCACTTACCGGCCACCAAAAATAATCACAATTAATGATGTTTACACTCTAAGAAGTACTTTGTGAAATTATTGTTAATATTGGCTTTCGATAAAATTTCACAATATTTTATCCTTTAATTGTCACTCCTTTTTTATTTTTATTTATTTTTATTACTTTTTGTTCACTCCATGTTTTATTAAAAGATGCATTAGTTAAAAACTTAGTCCTCGTGGTCGAAAGCAATATAATATCCTCAGTAAATATTTTTTATAGCTATTTTTCCTTTTATAGTTCATATGTATACTGTATAAACCCTTTATAGAATGTTGTGTTTAACTTATGTACTATTTTAAAAATAAGTATACAAGTAAACCATGTGTTATGAAGTATGCAAGCCCCCAATAAAGCATTAGTTTGAATACATTTGAAGCACATTGCATGCATTGTTTCATAATCTACTATAATCTGTTTTTCAAATAATATGTGGGCATAATACATTAATGTAAAGTTTTCCCACAACCCTCTCTCGCTGCCTCGGGCCAAACATATTTAACATCTAGGCAGTTAGCTGCTTTCAACCAGAGTTTATTATGCACTCAATTCCATCACATGTCTTTAATTATTCTTTTTAAGTAGTAGCTTTTTTGAGAGCCCAGCAGCTTCTAATAAGATATAAATTTCCATTCCACCTTGCATTGCAATACCTTGGCAAATAATAAAATATTTGTTTCATAGAAAACATAAAAGGGTTTTTCATTTTTGTTTTTTTTTTAATGCAGATACCAAGTCGATGAAAAATTGATATCTTCCAGAATAATAAATGCTAACTTACTCGAGTCTATCAAGAATTTTTTTTAAGCCATATCACACAAATTAATCTTACCTTGTTAAAAATTGACTCTTTGTATTTCAATAGAAATAATCTTTCTCGGATGCAGAATATTAAAGGCTTACAAAGATTTTATTTTAGCTGCTGCATTGGTAATAAAACTAGATAAACTTGTATTTTTTATTGGCCTTCAGGTGTTTGCTTTAATGTATTTAATATTGTAAACAAATCTTTTAAGCTTAATTTAAACTTCTGCTATGTTATATAACTTTAAACCTATCACTTATACCTAATTTAGTCCCATCATTAATATTAAGTTAAGAACAAAAGCAGGTAAATTTCCTCTTCTCCGAATAGTAGAGAGTTCACCAATTATAGCAAATTCATGACAATTTTATGTTGAAAGTATTTTTAAAAAATAGGTTACCCATAAATTTAAGATTTGCTGTTATACATATTAAAGGTATGATATTCTTCAAAACTATTATTAAAAGTTACCATGGATAATTTTTGCTCATGCGACAATGCAATTGGCTCATGCGACACTGTTCTTATGGCAATGTTTTATTGAAACTACTTTTCCTAAAATCTTGCATTAACAATATATTTTATACTGCACTGCATTTGCCATGTATTAATTGCCTATTTAATTTTGAAACACTCATGTAATAACCAATTTAATAATTTGTCCCTTATATTTAGAACTAATCGTTTTTGTTGCTGACACCAATGTTTTTACTGTTACCTCCCTCACATGTAACAACGCTTTTTTGTAAATTATTTCAGATAGCAACTAACATCTTGTATTTTGGTTTCTGTAGTAAATAAAGCTTGAGTGTAAATATTACTTATATTTTGTCAGCGTATATAATAATAAACTTGTGTATTAAACGCAATAAAAAGTAAAGTGTATTTAATCATCCCATTTTATTATTTTTTATGTTTGTCTTGACCTAGCCATCTACAAATATTTTGAGGCCCTGCTCAACTTTAGTTTGTGGCGTTAAAACAATAAAAATGGCACGACCATGCTTAGTTCCGACCAACAGTTTGTGAAGCAGTGGTCGAAAACCTCAGCCTCTTTAATACAATTTTTACTACTTTATTTCATGTTTTTTTTTTGTTAAAAATTATTTTTTTTTCAACAACCTTTTCCCAATGTTTCATAGTTTTACGAGTGAAGCATCATCTTCTTGGAGTTCAGGGATGAGGAAGGCTGTGTCGGTACCATCACAGTGTGCCAGCGCGGAGACAGCTGGCCAAAAATTGCACAGCCGGCAAAGGCCACATGTAAAATCTAACACTATCAACCTGCCTGCTATGATAAAACCAATGCAGCCAACAAACGTTTCGGAAAAGCCACTAAGCCTAGTTTCACCAGTTATTATAGAATCGATACACACACCACCTGAACCCAATGTAAGTATGAGATAAAGGGCTTGCTTTGTGGATACCTAATTCAATTCTTCATTTTATACTTTCATGTAACTTGTGCTTCCTCCTTTCTTATTTTTTTTTTCTTTCAGAAATGGCAATAACAATAAAATCTCTTCAGCCTTTCCTTCTAGGTTAACATACTGCAAGTTCTAGTTATGATTCTAATAACGCTATATTTCTCATAATATCTGAAAAGACACTTTGCATACTTCTCTTCTAATAGTTTTAAAATTTGTTCAGTGATGTGATATAAAATAATTGTAACATATATTATGGTGATTAGCAAAAAGTGCTTCTAATTATTGACAAATGATATGGTGATAGTAGAGTTATTATTTTATTGGAGTGGTATAGGTGAGCATGCGATTTTAATTATTTTATAAAATAGCGTTTCTACATTTATTCTCAAACAGGATGTTTTGGTATTAAAGTAATTAATTTTGTGTACTTTTTTAGGGTTTAACTGGAAATGTTAGCGTAACTCCCAGAAAAATTTGGGCCTTGCGTTTAAGAAGAGGAACTCCACATCAAACTGATATAGGACCCGAAGGTAGTCTAACAGAAATCCATGCTCCAGAACTTATCGAAAACTTAAAAGATTGCTCTGTCACTCCCGGTAAAACTGCAGTACTATCATGTAAAATAAGAGGAACTCGAGAAGCGGTAATTTCGTGGAGGAAAACGGCTCCGGATGTACGTGTTGTACGTAGTGGAGGACGCATCACAACATCTTTGTCAGAGAATGGTATTGCTGCTCTAACGATTACCGGGTGCAAGGCCTCCGATGCAGGCACCTATTGTTGTCTTATCACAAATGAACTTGGTGGAGTTCAGAGCACAGCACGGCTTTCCGTAGGGGAGACTATAGCCCCTGGCATGCCCGCTGCACATGCACTCCTAACAGGCGGAGTAGCCATACAGTGGGAGAGCGAACCTTGCTGCTGGCTTGAATATTGCCGACTGGGCAGCGGGGAATGGATTCGTGCACCTGGTGATCCATCAACCAATGGTAATATAACCCTAGGTGACCTTGCTGGAAATGCGGCCTATAGCTTCCGCTTGATGGCTTCTCCGATAGGCCCGCCGGGACCGCCGGGTCCTGCTGTTTCGGTCATGCCGACTCCTACTTGCAAATGGGAACAGGATCAGTTTTCCAGGCGTTACGTTTGCGAGGATGAACTGGGAAGGGGTCGAACGAGTGTCGTGGTTTTGGCTCGCGACACCGGCACTGGTCAGAGAGTGGCTCTGAAACAAGTTTGTAGTTCTCGTGGTGGGAATGCCGGCCGAGAATATCGCCTTATGCTGGCGGCATCCGATCACACTGGTCTCGTTCGCGCCCTTGCACTCTTTACTAATGCTCCTAAACCTGGCATCAATACCATCGTTATGGAACTTGTAAACGGACCACACTTACTGGAATGGATTGTTAAAAATGGAACCACTTATACAGAAGCCACTGCAGCACTATATACCAAACAGTTACTATCCGCTTTGCAATGGCTTCATTTTCGACATATTGCTCATTTAGATGTCAAGGTAATTTTGATTATGTTATTTCTTTTATTTTTTATTTCATTTCATTATAATGTTTCAAATAATTCATACATATTTTTCAGCCTGAAAACATAATGATAGACCTGACAGGCCCACCAAAGTTGAAGCTAATAGATTTGGGATCATCAGTTGATACCAAGTGTTTAACTAATGTTCTTGGATCAGAAGTTTTGCCTCCAGCTCCGGCTCAATTGGAATTTGCTCCTCCTGAGAGGGTCCTTGGAAAGCCTCCGTCAGTATCATGGGACTCTTGGGCATGTGGAGTTTTTATATATGTCTTTCTAACTGGCGTAAGTATATTTATTTGTCTTATTGAATGTAAGACAAATAGTCTTAATAATTGTCTTTTGTAATGTCTAGTGTTGTTTGTCTTGTTAAGTGAATTTAGCTCTATTTATTTTAGATTAGACATTTTATATTAAATTAAAATCAAAGTATATCAATATTTGAATTTAATCCTTGATCTATTGATTTATCAGATGAGGGTAGAAATATCTTTTTTTAGAATTATTGAACTGAACCATACGTGACAATAGGTGGTAATCTTCAGTTACAGTATGAATGTAGGTCCCAATCGATTTTTAACATTCGTCTCTTTGGTAAGTGTATGTATTACAGAGACTAAAATTTTTAAACAATTACTTCAAGACGATTAATTTCCATCTGTGTCTTAATATTTCAGTCAACACCGTTATGTCCCCTCCCTTCTTTCTTTTTTTAAACATATAATTAGGTATAATAAAACAAATTCATACTATTTATACTGTTCTATAAATGTATTTATAAACTTCTTTTCAGCATTTCCATTTTCAAAATTGATCACACTACCTTCTATGTTAGCTGGAAGGTACTCAGGAACTTACTTCATAAAGTACTTTATTTCATAAATTAATAAAAAATGTAATATATCTTCTATTTATTTCTAAATAAAATAGGTTAGAAACATGTTGTGATTTATATATAAATATTTATAAAAAAGAAATGTCAGTTCAAATACATAAATATACAAAGATATTTTGTAAATAAATCTCAAGGGCCGCGGTTTGAAATGCAAAGCTTACTACATTAGAATATTGGAGTTTGCCATAGCGGACACGACTTTATAAACACAACCAATAACATTTATATTTTCAATTCTATGAGCATAAAAAAATATATAATACTTCAAGACTTGATATATGTAATATAAAAAAAAATAGCTTATAATCATTTTATTTAGTCTAAAGTAGATAAAGAGCCGAGACTGAGTAACCAAACTAATGTTTACTCCTCGAGGTGCAAAATTAAAGAAATGGGCGAGTCTAGTTTTCAAGATAGATTCCTATTATTTTCAGTATAAGCGATACAGTGATGGTGAATTCAAATGATGTATAATTTAATTGATACTTTCATGTTTTGATGTTTTCATCTCAACACCCGATATGGCAACTAAATAATACTAATTAAAAACCAGCCATCGGCGTTTCACGCTAATATGTGTGTCAGGCAGGTAACAGAATGTTTTGAGTCTCGCATATATTCTGGTCATAGAGCGAAAAGTGATTAACTAACAAAACAGTACTTCAGAAATAATGCCACTTTTAGTTTTGGTACAGACGTGTTGAAATAAAAATTAAATATGCAAAAAATTATTAGCAATTATTAGACTATAATTTAGGCTTTATTCATTGAAATAAAACATCACGACACACACAAGTAAATGATGGTTTGATGATGGTTTGTTGGTTTGGATGGATGGTTGATGATGGTTTGTTTTCAGACTTTACTTTGGTTTGTCACTTTTCACATAGATAGAGGACATTCAAATATGTAAATGTGTAGTAAAATCAACTCAATTTCGGAATAAATGACACTTAGTAACTTTTCGCTCTACGACCTTGATATGCTTGTTGGGCAAATGTCAGGATAATGCTTTATTTCGTTTAGCCTACATATAACTTAACACAGTTTTATAATATTTTGCATAACTATTAACATACCTATTTATTGTTATAGTCGGATTTTGTATTCGAAGTAGTCCAATGTAAACATATTTTTTATGGAGTGACACCCTTTGAATGTGTTAGTTGCAAGATCACACTGAGCTGTTTTCATTTACAGCATGTATTATGTGTTTTGTTGTTAAGTAAAACAAATTCACTTTCCTTTGAATAGGTAAAATTAGTAGTAAAGTATATTTACTATTAGTAGTAAAGTATATTGTTAAAATTATTAAAAACAATGTTTTATTGTGGGCATCATTTTCATATTTCTTTATTTTTCTTTATGGTTTTTTTAATACATTGTTAATAATAAATATACGGGAAAAAAAATAATATTTGTAGTGTTATTTTTAAAATATCCAATGGGTGTCATTGTGCATGTGCGTGTTCCGGTGTGTCATGTCGGTGGTGATGAAGGCCACCATGTATTCTGGGCATGCTTTAGCGATCTTAGGTATTACTAACACATTGTAAGGGTGCCACTCTATAAAAAAAATACTTTTAATACTGTTCTCTGTAATGCTATAATTACAAATAAAGGGTGACTCCAGATCATTCACGATAAAAAAAATCTAGCTAATTGGCCCTGCAATTTCAAATATAATTTGTAAATAACACATATCAAAGTTCATCATGGTTTCTAAGAAATAAAATTGTAAACTTTACGTGATGATATTTAACCGCCGATATCCGCTGATGTTCACTCGTGACGCTGGGTTATCTACTGCGCTCGGTCAAGGCCTTTGAAGGAGCTCGAGTGAGCAAATGAACAATAAGAATTCCAAAGGGAATGTATGCCAGCGCTTTAATAAAATTAATAAATTTGGGGAGAAAATATTTTAACATTTTTCTATATAATTTCTTACTCGTAATAGGGAACATAAACACCCCCTTAAGTTTTCGGAAATGGTCTAGGGGAAAGCTGGCAATACATCACATACATGTTGCAGTATCTGTGATACCGGGCTTATTATAGTGCTGAGTTTAAGGCTAATGTGATCCCCCTTTAGTAAGTATAAGCTCGAGCAATTCCAGTTGAGAATGATTTTTATAAATCCTTTTTTCTCGTTTTTTTTTCAGCTGTCTCCATTTCTAGATGATTCCATAGAAGAAACTACTGCTAATATAATAAAGTGTGACTTTTGCTTTCCATCCGAACATTGGTCCACAGTTACCGAGGGTGCCATGAACTTAGTAACATCTTTATTAGAATCAAATGAATTTCGACGAATACCTCCTTCCACAGCGCTCACTCATTCTTGGCTTCAAGAGGTATGCTTGTTATAAATAAATTTAATAATTTACAAAAGTACTATTTTACCTTTAAAATACTGTTGAGGTGATATTTTTTGGACCCTGATTCCATGTATCTCCTAAATGGATAGAATCGGATATGATTTTAAGATTTTTGTGTTGAAATTTTATGAAACATGAAAAACACAAGTGAAAATTGCTATTGAAGAGTTTTGGAGGCCACTATAAATAAACTGTTTTTAAATTTCGGCACCAACTTGAATCAGCCATATTGAATTTTTAAGACCAAGTACAATCAATGTAAAAATTGTCATTTAACATTATGAAAACCGGTATAAAGAAATATGCAGCTCAATTTTTATACATTTCAACCATCATCTCCAATCCTCTATCTTGAATTTAAGAAATCAAACTAAAAATAATTGGCATTAATGGATTTTGGAGGTTCATATTGTATTACTTGTATTGTATTGTATTACTGTACAACTTGTACAATCCAAGTGAATTTTGAAACTGGTATTCGGAGGTTGGTAAATTAAAAATTTAAATTTTTGTCAAAGAAATAGAATCATTCGTGGTTTCTTTTCTGTCCTAAAATAATAAAGGTGTCCGAAGTTATGAGTACCTACTCCACAATCCGGCGTTACACACTTTCTTTCCTTATCTATCAGTTGCCCAACATGTGGGTTAGCAAACCAAACGATTGAAAATTATGTTGATTGTAATGATCATATTAAACCAGTTTCTTGCCTTGAAATTACTATAAACACACTTTAATCATTTCTTACCAATTTTAGAAGTTTTATATAAACTTGGCCTTATGTTTTTCAGGCTCGTGAGGATGTCTTGTTACCGACTGCAAGACTTTGTGCCTTCCTAAAACGTCGCAAAACATATGGCTCACATTCTTGAAGATGATTTGAATCTTTTTACTAGAGACCTCACAAAAAAAATCTCTTTCATTGGTTATTCATCACTCGCTACTTGATATAATATATATAATAATAATAGATAGCATATACTTATCTTCAAATTTGGAAGGTATGCTAGGAAAATCAACGTTACTCGTGTCAATTGTGTTGTTTCGGGTCAAACATATATTATTTTTATGTTACATACACGGATATACAGTTTTTTTATTCAAAATGCTCAATCTTTATTGAAGTAACATATTTTTGTAGATACATATAATTTGTTTGTGTTATTCTGTTTTGGTAAATAATCATTTTGTTGTTTTTTATTTGAAGTTTTCAGTTATTTTACCACAAATATAGGTACTCATAATTTTGCTTGAACGTTGCAAAGCTGATACGTTAAATTGATGAAATGATCGGCAACACACAGACTTTTGCATCCTAAATTTTCCACAAATTTGTATACCAAAGGAGCACATTATAGGCTAGCTGTTTGATATTGATAATTCTTTAAAGTCTTCTGAACTAGTGGTGCTTCTTAGAATATAATGGTTGCTAACAGGAAATAATATTACGTCATTGTGATATCTTAAGGAATTATACAATACATTCAATTAATGTTTTGTTTTTGTATAAAAATAAAAATATAAATAAATTGACTGAAAATATAAATGTAATCAGTCATTTAATTTTAAGTTATTCAGATATTTACTCTAGAATATAGAAAAAAAACTCATTGCAACCTTTTATTTACAGCACTTCTCCAACACCACATTGTTCCCGTCACGTTATATGTATTATATCTACAGAAGTGACGTGGAATACATCCACTGCATGTAAGATTTTGTGTCATGAATGGTGACGATTATTTTTAGATATATATTTATAGTATTTTTGTAGATATACAAGCTAACATGTTAAAGAATAATGGTTCTTAATCACAACTTTGCAACTATATTTGGCACTCTATAAGCTGGTAGAATCAATCTTTATATTTATCATCTGAATTCATCACCATTATTTGGTTAGATATGTCACTGGCTTCGTGGCCTGAGCAAAGTACATTCAAAGTATTGCAAAACTTTTCAGATTATAATTTTCTCCCGAGCAAGTGACTAAAATAATAATGTGTTCAGATTGGCGGTGTTTTAAATCTGGCTAGGTCATTTTTTCCTACTATTCAACGGCGCTTTTTTCAGTCCTGTCGATTATATAAGTAACAAAGCATACACAATCATATATTCATCGTAGACTTGCGAAATGTGATTTAGCTATAATGAAAACATGAAAAAGGTCATCAGAGCTGCTTTTCCCGTATGATAAATATTTAAAATTATTTTATGGTAATCTAAACTCTCCACAAAAGATAATGTAATCTAAACATTATTAGTAGATCGAACGCATAGAATATTCAATCGTCTCCAGTAAACTCATACTTCTGTACTTTCAATATATTCAAAAAGATTTTATTTGAAAAAATAAAGAATCTTCTTAAAAATAAAGAATCATCAATCATCATCATCATCATGAGAAGAATAATCGGTTGTTATTTGTTAAAATACTTTGTCGATAATATAATTTTAACCAAATAGATTAAAGTTCGATAGTTAATGCTCAATTATTATTATTATATGTAGGAATACCTACCTAATGAATTTGAAAGGGAAGTAATTCAACGCGATTTCTTTTAATTTAAGTTTTATTTTCTTCATTATATATAAATACTTATTTGTTCATTAGGTATATTATATATATTTGTATTTAACTTCTAAGATCGATACAATATTTTGTAAACATTTAAGCATATAAAATGAAATACTAATGAAATAGTATGCTCTAATATGTACCTAGCTATATTTTGTTTTTTTTTAATCATTTTCCATCCATGCATTTTTCTTTATATTGTGGGGCACCAACTGATTCCTGGGCTCATGGTGCTTAAATACTGATACCTAGCCGAATAATTGATTATTTTATTAACCGTTTATACAATGTATTATGTATTCAAACAATTCGCCACTTTGTTCGATCAATATTATTTTTTGTAATGTTTACATGAAATAAAACCATTATTTTTAACAAACAGCTTTTATTACAAAACATACATTCTTATACAAATCTATAATGTATATGCACTTGAGAGCACTACAGTCGGACGTGCGAACTCAGAATTGGGAGCTGTAAGCCAAGACTCGTGACAAACGTGTCTCCCGATAGCGTCAGAGGCTCAGTTATTACTACAGTGAACTTAGGATTATCTATTTTATGAGGAACCGTAAATAATATTTTGAAAACGTTTTGTTTCCATGAAATCTCCATGAAATTTTCTCCTAATGTAGGTAATAAATAGTACTGATAATAAAATACTCTTGAAAAATAACCAAACCCTTTTAGAACCAGCGTCCAGTTAAATGAGACACCAACACCATCTTCAAAACCCTCAAGGATTCTCAATAGTTCACATTTATCAGACTCACTCATACCTTTTATTTAATTAAATTTATTGGCATTTCTTTATTTCTACGGCCTGAGGTCTAAATGGTGGAATGTAAGATGAATCCCAAATAAAGTTGGCCTGGTTCTGTAATCTGTATATTAATACACAAAAGCAAAACATATGGGAAAGCATCGGACTCCTTTTTTTGGCATATTGCCGGGCACGGAGGAGTGTCAGATTTGGCATAGTTTAAGTTTATATGGAGAAGAACCGCGAAAATCTAAAATTATCTTTAATATGTGTTATAAATACATTCAATTCAATAAAATAAAACGCTCATACTAACTGACAGATTGACTGAATGAGTTTCGAGCTGTGAATTTTGTGTGATTTTTAAATGTTTCTTTTTCAATAATCTTTCAATGTCAATAAAGTAAATGTCAAGACAAAAAAAAGCGTAATTGTTAGGTTAAAAAAAAGTGAGCAGATTTTATTATTAAAATTAAACCCTGTCCAATTTTAGTTTCAGTAATTTCATTTTACAGGTTACATTTTTTAATCTCAGTAATTCTACTACATCTATTACCCCTCGGCATACTCGTAGAACATTGAAGGCTCGGAATGAGAGACAATGAAGAAGGAATATATATTTGCATGGAAGTCAAAATAATAACAGACAAAAGGATGAAATTGTTTTAAGGGATACATTTAAATGTCCACTGAATATCAATCCAAGAAATTTTAATACTTTTGATTGTGGATTAATGCATTTACAATGCAGACTTTGCAATGCAAAACATTACGAATCTGAAGTCACTTTAGGTGAAAGGACTGCATTCACTTCATATTGTCATAAAGGAAAAGCATTATTATCGGCCTTAAGTCATGGATCACGTGATGATGGACTTACTTTACATGAACCTTTAATAAGAAGAAAGTCCAAACTGAAAGCATTAATTGAGGGCTTTACACAAAAAAACATCTGCAGTAAAGTTGATCTGCATTTATTTATACAATTTAGTTTCAAAAGAAGGGATTACCTCATACTCACATTTTACTCTCTTTAAACGAGCATGATAAAATTGCTAACGCTACCAATATTGACAAAGTTGTATTTGCGGAGATTCCTAGTATTCAAACACATCCAAAATTACATTAATATGTTGTAAAACACATGATGCATGGTCCACGCGGTATACTTAATACAAATTCTGTATGTATGAGAGATGGAAAATGCATAAAAGATTATCCAAGACGATTTATTGATTTTACACGTGAATCATTAAATGGATATCCATTATACAGAAGGCGTGATAATGGTATTAATGCTGAAGTGCGTGGTAGTTGCCTCGACAACCGTTATGTTGTACCATAGAATCCATATTTACTTGCCAAATTTAATTGCCATATAAATGTTGAAGTATGCACTACAATTAAAAGTGTTAAATATATATTTATAAATACGTGTATAAAGGCTATGACAGTGCATCTGTTGAATTTGGTTCAGAGAGAAATGAACGAGATCAAGAAATACAAATTGATGAAGTTAATTTTTTTTTAAATGGACGATATGTCGGATCAACTGAAGCTGTATAGCGCATCTATGAATTCATAGATGCGCTATACAGCTCACATCACATATCATCATCAGACTTGACATTCATTTACCGCGTAGACAGAATGTTTACTTTCGAGAAGGGCAAGTACGTCAAGCAATTGAAAACGCAAGACAAACAAAATTATTAGCATTATGTGTGGGAAGATTCCCGAAAAAATGGAAGAGAAGGCGTGGAGACGACAAAATCACTACACGCATGTATATAGTATCACCAAAAGACATCAAACTTTTCCATTTACGATTGCTTTTATTACATGTATGTGGTCCAAAATTATTTGAGGATGTTAGAACATACAATGGAATTATACACACTTCTTTTGTTGAAGCGTGATACGAAATTTATTTAGTTACATTTTTGCATTGAATGTACCAGCCAATGCATTGGCGTTATGGAATGAATTTAAAGTCAAGATTTTTTGAGAGATTACAATGAAGAAGTATCCTTTAATAGAGCTCTATTAGAAATTGAAGATATTTTGTATGGTCATAATTTGTCATGTCAAGAACTTGGTTTACCAGTTCCCACTTATTTACAGAAAACAGACAAGCAAATTCTATAGATCCAATAAAGTAAAAGTTTTTGTTTTGTGAGCATTATGAGATTGCGAATATTGAACAGCGTAATCTAATTGATCGTGTGATTCGTGAAGTTTTGCATCATGATACTGGATCTAATGTTTTTTGTTTAACCGCTCATGCAGGTTGTGGAATAACTTTCGCACTAACAGCAATCATTCACAAATTAAATTCGGTTAATCTTCATTGCATTGCAACAGCGTTCAGTGGCATAGCTTCAGCTCTATTACTTGGAGGTAGAATTTTACACAATGTGCTTAAATTGCCTATACCTATCTTTCATATTTATCAAATTACTCGAAAATTAATGCACGAAAAAATTATATAAGCTTTATAACAAATAATCTCAAAACTGTTTGCGAATTTTGTACCTAACCGAAAATGAATGTAACCAATTGGAATTAAAAACAATGCATCTTATACTTCTATGAATGTCAAGTCTCATTTTTATTAGCGGTAATTTGATTTAATAATAACACGAAAAAATTAAGAATGACAATGAATTGTATCAAAATATTTGTATCATAAAATAAATAGATAAACAAACTGTAATTGTGTTTTTTTTTCTTAACTTTTACTAATATTAATTTTTAAATTTGATAGGTATTGCAGGAAATTGAATGCTCAAATGAATGCAGGGTATTGAATGCTCAAATAAAATGCTCAATTTAAAGAATTACGGGTAATTTCGACCACTGGGCGACCTCAAGTATTTATTTAATGTGTGTCAGTATTGTGCCTTTACATTTTGTCGATTTTATTATTGATTTCTATCAGTTTATGTCCCTCATAGTCACTCCTAGTTGTTTTTAAGTGTGACAAAACAAGGAATACACGTGGCAAGGCAAGGTTACGTAATTTAATAACATCTGTATTAAACGTTCATGGAAATATATGAAGCATATGATATTTAGGTATATGAAAACTTGTACAAATGACATATTTTCGCTAAACACACCATGTTAACCAGCTGTGAGCATAACTATGCCTGGGGATAAACGGAGTGCGAGGGGGTGAAGTAATAAGTAAAACACAATTAAATGAGTGTAATTTTTATTCCTAACAGTACACTTTCGTTAGATCACCACAAAAAATATTTCGGTACTCTTATGAAGATGTATGACATTAAAAAATAATAATAATAAATACATTAATAAAATTATTTTCATTGTTTACTGCTAGCAGTTGTACACAAAATAACAATGGTTTATTAACGCGAATCAGTGTACTCTGCTAAAAGGAAAAATTGTTTAAAAGACAAAATATTATGCATGAAGTGACATGCATGTGTGGTCTCATGCTAACGCTAAATAGACTAAATAAAAACCAGATAACAGTTTAATATTTTCATGAGGTAATTATAATGTCTAATAATAAACCACAAAGAATTGGGATAAAATAGTAGAAACGTAATGCCTCCAGGTTTGTACAATTTAAAATATAACATAAAATGGTGGCGACACTAAGATGGCTAATTGCATAAAACATAACCTATAAAATGATAAAAATAAATGATACTCAACAAATTCACGACTTTTTATCGTATAATTACATTCTGGGGGTAGTAATGAAATTGTTTCAAAATATGTAATTAACTTTCTACTGCAGAACAGGATGAAAAAGACGGTTCACTGAAACCACCCCAAAATGCAATTGAATAAAAACTTCCATAAAAGAGATCAACAATTCAATTTTATTTGAATTGATGCATTACATCTAAATGATCATGCATCGTCAATCAGCCATCTTAATCTGGACAAAGTGCTATGTACAATGAAACATTCATATTATTACATTAAAAACTTATTAACATGTCTTTCGCTTGACATCAAAGACTTAATTATTTTAAGTGCGTCAGATTTCATCTGACGTGCCATATTCCTATCATTTCAAAAATAACACAGTACTATGTTTTAATGATCTTACTTCTATTTACATAAAGCCAACATTGTTACGTCGCAAACATAGAGGTACAAAATCGTACTAATGTGCTTAGAGGTGACTTCGCTAGCTCTTCTGAAATCCTCGTCAGAGTTATATTCTTTTGGTTGGTTTATTCATTTTAATCTCCCTAATCCTAAAGAGAATCATTATATAAACTGTAAATTATATGGATTTACCTTAAAATTATTTGATGATAGCATTTTAATAATGGCAAAGTGCATGTCAAAGTGAATCACATAATTTTTGACAATATTTAAAAAGAATATTTTTCACCTTAGTAGATTAATTTACATAATATTTGGCAATATTTTATACTAAAGAGGACAAATGAGAGTTAAGAATGTATCCTTATAACACTCAGTGTAGGGTTCAAACCAACACTCTGTGGTCAACAACATTCAGGAACTCTTTAGTAACTTTATATTTTCCATTTGCATCATATCCGATGCTATTAAAAACATATGCTATCATCCAAAACATTTTTTTTTAAATATATATAAGCCTCGCATATTTTATGCCATAACTTGACAAATCTTAAATTACACTAAAAATCTTATTGACACATTGACTGCTCTAGAAAATACATCTAATAAAATTAGGATAGACAAAAAGAGTAAGAAAAGTCAAGTGTAAACATGGAAAGGTTAGGTATATCATATGAACTTACGTATTGGTTTAAGAACTCAAAAATATTTGTCATCAGTATTATGAAAGGTTATCAGTATTAAAATCATCAGTGTCAGTTATCAGAAGTTAAGTACAGAAATATAGAAGATCAGTATTAGGACAAATAAATACAAATATTTCAGCCTAAATACGTATCTTAACCATAAGCCTAATAAAATTGGACATGTTTGTCGTCGGGGTAATGATGAATACAAGTTATAAATAAATGGACAAAGTTAAAATGTACTTAAATTTGTTACTCTGAAAACAAGCATATTTTTTTAAAAAAATTTTAGAACTGCTTATTATAACCGGCGTGTTGGTTCATCAAGAACATTTGGCTAAAGTTACTACTATTTATTTTTTTGATGATTATTGACAGATTTTTAATAATTGAATGAATTCAATATATGACATGTAAATATGACTATATTTAATTTTTTTTTTTTTTATGAAGCCGCCAATCAATAATTTATTATTTTATAATTGTTCTTGTTGCATTTTTTCTTAACGAACGCAGTAATTTAAGTCTCCATAAGATGATAACACAAAATTACTTAGGCGCATGGAATTAGAATTGTAATTTTAACCAGCAAATTTGGGTGCATAAAATGATTACCTCTAAGCAACATCATAACAACCTATGCTTGCGAAAGGTTGCTTGTAATGCAACGACACAATATCATAATATTTCTAGGCTTACAAATTGTTTAGTACCAATTTCACCACAAATACCATTGCTTCACTATCTACGTAAGATCGGCTTAGTTTAAATTATTAAAAATATTTGAACATATAATAAAACTATTACTTATAAGTAATGTTATGCTAAAACCTATCTTAAATAAATAATATTACATAACACTGAACACAATCTTCGGTGTTCCTATTATAAAAATATACAATTTTAATTTGGAATGTATTTCCGCGTGGGAAAGTTTAAATATATAGCGCCAAAAATAGATTAAAAAATTGTTTTACACACAGAATAAAAGGTTAATTATTGAAAAATTACAATCGTCTTTAGTTTTCCTAAAAATAAAGAACAAACCGACCAAAGCTTTATGTATTTTTAAAGCTTTATACTAATAAACTAGATCAAACAATATTAATTCAAATAGGTATTAAGGTTATTATTATGCAATGTACGTAAAAGGATCGTTACCTTTATACACATTTACAAAATATACGGTTTTAAGATGTATAAATATTAAATGACAAAACAAAGTTGTATGACTAAATTAACAGCAACACATCATGTTTGTGTAAAATAGGCTTTAATGTTATAATGATTCGGATTTATGGCAAAATCATTATAAATTAATTTTAACTTTAGAAAAGTAAAAAATAATTTAGCCAACAATATTAAGTACAATTTGGGTCTATAGTAGAATGTAATTTAAAAAAAAGGGGTTTTCATTTGGTCTTACTCCCTTTAAAAAATCCTTTTTTAAAAAAGTAATTATATTTATTAAAACACTGTGGATCTGCATCAAAAGCGACAGAATCTTTTTCAGATATTCCTCATTTTCCACATTCAATAAATTATTATCATTTACTAGTAATTCTGTTTAGTGCAAATTTTGTATGAAAAAAGAGTAATGTGATACTTTTTATCAACACATTTAAAGTGATATATATAAAAATATATTTCTGTACTGCGTTGTGGAATGTTTGGTCTTGTTATCAACGACAAACAAATTGAGTGGACCATTAATGAGGCTTAAATTTTGAATTTTTTTTAATCAAAACATACAAGTGAAAACTAATTAAAGCAAATCATTTATTTGACCATAACTTGTATTTTGGCTCAAGATCACAATATAGGAATTCTTCAGTTATTAGGTAGCTTTAGCTATTATCTCTCAACATCGAGCAGACTTAGTGGTCAATTCTTTTCATACATGTCAACATTATCCTTTTTGCTTCTAAATATTAATAAAACTAAAAAAATATTTTACTTATAAAAAAACTATCCTTATTCAAGTAAGGTACTTTTCACCAAAATATATTTAAGCTAAACACCACATTTCAGTTTATCATTTGAAAATATCTTCTTTATTCATGACAGGTTTAAACTCACCCTAAGCCTTAAATTATTGTATTATTATGAAACAGAGAAAAATATGATCTTACATATATAATTATTAAAAA
Source organism: Neomicropteryx cornuta (assembly GCA_020383195.1). Lineage (NCBI taxonomy): Eukaryota > Metazoa > Arthropoda > Insecta > Lepidoptera > Micropterigidae > Neomicropteryx > Neomicropteryx cornuta. The sequence goes on from JAHKQU010000018.1 coordinate 43,642,521, forward strand.
TAGAGCAGCGCACAAAAATAGATTTGTTTAGTTTAAATTCTCTTCGTAACCTATATATGACTGGCCAATTCCAAATAAAAATAATTACTTTCCAGCCTGTAACATAGCAAGAGGTATAGAGCCACAGAACAAAAAAGTCAATATTCAATACATTTATTATATTACATCACTTGGTAATCAATAAAGTTATATGGTATTCTTTAAGCTTCTATGAGACTATATTTAGCTGCCTTAAATAAGTCATAAATGAAATACAAACAAATTTTAGTAATTTAGTGATATTTTCCACATTTACAAGGAATTTGTTTTAGAAGATATATGATGAAAAATGTAATGTACCCTTTTCTTGACAAGTGCTATATAAAATACATTCATACATACAATTAAATGTAACGTATTCGAATGCATGTATTATAAAAAAAATATCCCTCTCAGGGGTAACTATTGCCCTCAAGTGTTATTTTTGTAATTTGAGTTTTTTTTCGAAATACTGGCTACGTGGAGTGTCATTGTTGATAACAAGGTTTGATATTTAATTAAACAAGCTGTCCCGATGAACTTCGTACCGCCTCAGAATCAATAAATGTTGTGTTAACTTATTAGCTGAATTAAATTTAGTATTTTATTAAGAATACTCAAAATGGATTAAGTTCAATAAATTTACAAAAATCAAAATAAATTACATAGATGACAAAAGTGATAACTTCACAAAGTGAACATCTTCAAAGGTAACTCACCATTTGAAAATAGAATTGAATACAAATCCATTCCATACAAAATGTATAAGAAAATGTTTTTTTTTTTGTGATTTTTGTCGATGTTTGATTATTCTGCTATTGGAAGACAATCCAACAAATCAAAGATCATAAAAATCGATTCAACCGTTCTTGAGTTATAAATGGTGTGACTAACACAACTTTGTTTTAGATTACTTTACATTGTATTTGAACTATGCAGTTTACATAATGCATGTAGTAAATAACACTGTAAAACTGATATATGTACATATTTGATCATTATTCCAATAATTTAAATTGATACAATGTTTTATTTGTGATGTATCACCCATAATACATTGCCAAGTGAACTGTGTTTGACATCTAAAAGAGTATGTATTGTACAATACCAAGGGTATAATTTATTGTAATTGTAAATTTGTTTTTAGAATGGTAATAATATGGCACACGGATATAGATCTCGAAGCTTTTTAATACTACTACCACCCATAAATAATCAGACTAACATTTTATGCTATCGAACGAATTTGTATATTTTTTTTGCTTTGCCAGGAAAAGGTTTAAATATTATGTATGCAGTTTGGAAAATAATAAAAAGTTCTCCAGATTCACAACTAAAAGTTATGGATTTTCACAATAAGTTTTTAACCGATTACTTTTGAAAAAAGCATAATGATACTCATGGATGACAGGTTAACATCTATGCATAGATCTATGTTACATTTTAATTTACAATAAGGAGTTTGAATATTGGTCCAGCGGGTGCGGGTGCGAATGCGACATAGTCATACCACTTATAGCCAACTCCATCACCATCATCTTCCCTAACTAAAGAGGCTGTGGGATCGAATTTCTATATTTTATATTAATTCTCTTGTCATAAAGGGAGGTGTAATATCAGTAATTTGATGTCAAGTTTGGAAAAAGTAAAAGAAAATAAAGCTTAGAATAAATAATATACTATAAAAAAAAATGAGCGCCGAGGGGGTGCGGGGAGAGGACAAACTTTCTATTCTTGGCAGTTAAGGGTGAATTTTAAGAGAGGTGGATACCCAGGAAGAAAAATGTGAAGGAGAAGGCTTCAAATTTTTTTCTTCTTTGCTGTCAAAGAATGGGTACATCTCTGGCAAATGTCAAAATAAAATAAAAAGGGGTCTTTAAAGTGTTTTTTTCTGAATTTCAGCCACTCGACATGGCCGACATTCAAAAACAATAATATTATTGATCGCTATTGAAGTTTCCATAATTATTTAATAAATTCGAAAGTGCAATTAATATAATTGATATTTTGAGTTAATACTGGGTATCATCAATGCGATAATCATATCATTTTTCTAGTACCTATGAAATAAGTGAACTTTGTTGTTCTGTGATTCAAATATCCTTAATCTTGAACGATTGCATGTAAAATAAAGGGATAGAGGGTAATACTACTGAGTTCATTTGAACCTTTACTGTATCACAGTATGCATAGACACCACTTAGTAAAATTTCACAATTTGACGTAATATATATTCATTTTGAAATGAGATTCAAATTATATTTTAGAAACTGACATTCTGGACACATGGACGAAATTTAGAATGAAATGTCAAGATACTGTAGCAATTTTGTACTTCATGAAGGTAGATGTGTTAAACATTAAGTATTATGTAAATTACATATACTTAGACAGACGCTATTAGTTTTATTATAATGTGTACTATTTATTTAGAGATTAGAATCAAAACTTCCTTAAATTATAATTTTTATAAATTACAGTGAACTAAAAAATTGCAAATTACAAATATTTATGACGGCAACACATAAATAAATAATGACCAAAAGAGAATCAAGATACAAACAATTGTTACTTCTAGGTTCATCACACAAAGTTGACAACTATTGTCAATCTCAATAATTATTAAAACTTACATTCGAATATCTCATTCATGCAACGTATGAAAATATTTTGTATGGATTTATTTAACTAACATTTAGTAAAATACACACCAAATATAATAACATTAACAGGACAAAACTGGACAACAATTAAATTGTTTTAGTTTATTTCTTATGAGACAACAAACAACACACAATATCCATGGTTACGTTTAATTCTCGATCAAAAATCACAGACCTGATATATAATTTAATCATTAACAATAATTAATATACTAACTTAAAGAGCAGAGCACACAATTTCAAATCAAATCTCAATCATAGGAGAACATTAGGTTTGTGAACACAACAAATTCTATTTTAACAAAGATATAATAGCTCCACTAAAGAAAAGTGTTAACAAATATGAATTTGCATTCTAAAAATATATGAATATGATTTCTAAGATTGTAAAAATATTTTTTTATAAGTATGTTAGTGTGTATACATAATATTATCAATACTAGCTAAACACAGCAACGACAATATGATAGAAAATATATTTATTCGAAGGATTATATATATAATTTTCTTAGGTCCATTTAATTGCTCATACCACATTCATTAGTAACAGTTGTACTACATAGAAATACATAGTACGGTTTTATAGAGAAACAATGTAATAAATTTAGATATATTTGAATTCCTAAAACTTTTAAACTTTATCAGTATTTGAGCATTCGAAACTCACCCTCAAAAACATGTAAGCTCAAATTGACATTCGTAAAATATTTTCTTTAATTCCTTCCAAATCTCCAATATACTCACAAAATACTTGCTTTTAGACCTACATTCCTATTATTTTTTTCACAGTATAGAGTAGGTAACTTCTTTAACACACAATAATTTAAATGTTATATTTTTATAAGGTCATTATCATTTATACAATTTTGATGCAATATTTTTTTACGGTTGCCATGGTATGTAATAAATAAAATTGATATTTACAAGAACAAGAATGTTGTATTTACAAATCTAAGCCACATTAAAAAATATCCATTCCTTAGGTACTTTAGTCATTGCACATATTGAAAAATGTCTAAAATCAATCTTCCCACTATCACATCATCTATGGTTCCACATAAAGTCAAAATATTTAACGGCAATAACATGGTAACATTGAATAACACCAATCCTTAAAGATAAAATGGTAAGAGTCCTTAAAAATAAACTTAATAAATGTCACATTCTCCTTCAGCAAATTCACACCGATGAAATGAAGGGTGCACAGAAGGGAGGGATATGAAAACATTAAGAAGCTGCGTGCCTTCTTACATATTTGTAAAGTTATATCTCATGTGTTTAAGTAGATACATCCCTTGGGGTTCTGTGCATCTCTAATGTTGTAATTAGTTGTTGGACTTTCCCAACGATTCGAGGCGGTTCAGCTCTTCAGAAAAGCACGGAATCCCTTCGTAGAATCTGTAATCAAAAAGAAAGATAACTTTTAGTAGGTGAAGTATGAAGTTTAACTTAAAAGTATTTTTGGTAGTAGGTCACACAAACATAGTATATTTTTAATTATTCACGAGAACCAAAGCAACAAAAGATCTAACCTTAAAACTTAAGAAGAGCGAGCCGTAAGCGAATCAGCTTTACTTGAAACGTAGAGTAATAACAACAAAATAATTGAGATCTTTTTATTTGTATTTTTGTATGACTATGTTTCCTGAATAAAATAAAATAAAACAAGAATCTGCTATGTTTATGCAATACATTTTCTTTTAAAACACAGTCTCCATAGACAGCTCTTAGGAAGCTATAAATTTACCTAGAACATACAATTAGGCCCCACCCTGCGATCTAATATAGTTACAGCCATAGATGATTCAAATTTATCAAAAACAAGTGTGTAAAACTGCTGTATGTGTGGTAGGAGTATAACCATAATGAAAACTCTAACCGAGATCAAGTCCACCATGAAGGAATGAGTTAAAGATTTGTAGATTTGGATAAAATGCAAATTTTCCGAATTATGTTGGCAGGGCTACGGAGGAATGGGGAACAGCTGATAAATTATACACAATCTAAACAGGTTCAAGAATCTTTCGAAACAGTCAATCTTCTTATTTCCATGTTCAGATGTGAAAGGATGCTACCTGGACGGTTTTGTAATTTCGGTTTTGTAAAAACGTTCAAGGAAAGTATTTATATGTTATCTGGTCAGCCCCAGATCTTACAGGTGGTGAAGGGATTTGGATAGGAGGCTGTGTGTGCTAACCAACATACATGTTACTATAAAGTTTAACTTTTTACTCTTCGACTTTTTCCTGACTTCGAATTCTAATATATTTAAAACTCAATATAAATATTCAACATTACAAATTAATTAAAAAAAAAGCGAAATTTGATGTCTGTTGCTAATCTAAAGAACACAAATCCTTTATTTACCCTGGACTATTTTCCTTCAACAAGTACAAGGAAAATTCATGATTTCCATGGCAGCAACGCTCGTACCATATATTAAATAATATTAGTCATTATGAATAACAAACTTCTTAATTAATTTACAGTTTAGCCGCTTGCATTAATGAATAAGTTATTAATAAATTTCAGCTGTCTGTCAGTTCGATAGCATTGTCTCCACCAGTTTACGTACTTTTTATATTTATTTTTAGTATGTATAGAATTAAATCTTAAATAAAAAAAGATTCAATTGATACGAACAACCTGAAAAAAAAAAAGATCAATTCTCAAAAATGGAATGGATTCAGTAGTTGATTTAGAAAAATTAATGTCTAAAATATAATAAATTTCAATAGGGCTTACGGGGAAAGTAACTAAACCATTATTTAATGTTTTTTTTCTGTATGGAGAGACCTTTAGTAGATTTTTTAGTTTAATCAAAGTCAAAGTAGTATAGTCAAAGAAAAAAAAATATAACCAATTACAAAACAAACAAATAATAAAACACACTGAATATAAATATTTTTTGGAAAAATGAACATTTTTTTAAAAACTGGATTATTCTTAATCATTAAGTACAGTTTTTCATAACTCTAAATGAAATATGATGTAAATTAAAAGTACTATAATCCAAAACTGTATGCTCAGGACTTCATGTATTTTTTATTGTATGTATTTATTTATTTATAATTATTATGTATAATTCTCGATGTATGTATACTGTATATTAAAAAAAAACTTAGAAACCCAGCCCGATCCAAAATTATTATTTACTGAAATACTCGTACATCATGGTAGTTTCATATCTTCACAATGCCCTACAGAAGAATTTGAGGAAAAGGTTTTGGGTAATTAAGTTTTTATATATTTCTGCAAAAAATTATGTAACTCATAGGAAAAAAGAAAAATCAAGAATGAACGGCAAAAAAAATGGCAGGTAACTCTCCGTATAATATCCACTCCCGATTTAAAATTCCTAATATACTTCCTGAATCTCCTAATATAAAAAATGTAAACAATTTATCAAAAATATTAAATAAGTGTTTAATAAATAGGGAGCCAAGCAAAAGCTAATCTAAAGAGCTATTGACTAAGCTTATCAATTAATAAAAAACGACTGTCTAAGCCTCCTTTGGTACATACGGCGTCTGGTTAAGAAGGCAGGGTAAATTAGTGCAGTAGTGTCGATCGCTTATTGGTTGTATGAATTGCACTTTTAAAGTATTAATACTGCTCTGTACATGAATGTATTTTAGTACTTGAATAAATAAATTATTTATACTTTATATGAATATAAGATAATTTTCTAAAAATGATTTTAAAATTCAAATGAATACTTGCATTTTTTGGTTTATATGAATGTGTACATTCACTTGCGCTTAGCATGTAGCATTTCCATAAGTAGCGTTTGTGTCGGCGCTTGTCCGGCACAGTGCCGCTGATAAAGGTGTTCTTCTCCGCGTGCTGCGAGAGCGTGAATCTCAGGGACAACCATCACGAGTTTGCTGAATTTATCCTGAAAACAAATGAATTACGATTTTATAAAGGCCATATGTTTTAGGTTACTTACTACAAGGACAACTCTTTGAGAAGAACTGTTCGTTCGAAGAATGCTATATAAAAGTAATAAAAATCAACCGATTGAAAAAAAAGGAAAATACTTTGTAAAGTTAGTGTCATACGGGTCATTTTTGTAGTGGAAGCGACATAAAAAGTATGCTATTTCATGAGGCGGAGACTGGTGACAAGCTTGTGTGGATGATATAGAAACATAACTTGACATAAACTTTGAAGGTCATTTCTTCTAAAACCTATTTCCCTAAAAAATCTTATTCGTATTTTATGCGTCAAATGCGCTAAAATTTAATCAACTTGAAATAATTTTGTAATAAGTTTTTGATGATTTTGTGTCTGTAATGACGTATTGAAGCCAATCAGCTTGATATTGTTTGATTAATATATTTATTTATTTTTGTATTTCTATAGGTACGTAGATTTAATGGAAATCTATTTCTTTCCCGTGTTGAAGGAGTCACTAAAATGTAGTTTTAGCATTGCTAAATTATGAAAATAATAGAAGACAATTCTGATAATTAATATAGTTAAAGATATATGACAAAGTTCTAGTCTTACTCCAGATGTTATGCTTCATTTTATATTACAACTTATATACCTGTATAGCAGGATAACACGTTAGTGTATAGTCCAGGAGTGCAGCTTGTACTGTTTCGTATCCCTCTTGTATGCACTTTCGATTCGTGACACCACGAACGTCTGAAATCGAAAAATACACTCTCTTGATTATTTAGCTTAAACGCCGTAGTGTATATAATTTTTAAATATTTGCGCTCACATGGGCATACAGAGGGGAATAAGTGCAATTACCCCCCTAAGCCACAACCAAAGTACTTTATTTTGAGTAATTAGGGCTGAAATTAACTAATTGAACATTTTCAGCAAAATATATCTATGCAACTAACTGCAAAGAGGAAAAAATATGTTATATTTGAATATATTTCAGAGAAAACTATGTTTCGTATAGAAATTATAGACACGTATAGAAAAAAAACTAAAGTTACAAAGTTGTTTTCAGATCGTTTTACAGACTATCTAAATAATTACTAATGTATGTTGATAAACTATTGTTAGGGAATTATTCTCATCAATTAGTCACTTCTCTAATGTGTAGTGTAAAATACTTAATGAAAGTCAGTCGCACAAACCTGGATTGAGGAGTAGCAAAAACTTGACGCAAATATAATCAGAAACGTCGAATTTGAGATCCGCAAGTTTGGCCTGCAGGTCGTTGAAATGTTCGGCGAGTGCCGGCACTCCGAGCAAACCCAGGCATAGCAGGTCGAACTTCTGCCCATTGTGCAGGGTGGTCTCGTCTGGTAGGCCATTATGCATTCTCTGGTGAAGGTGGTCCAAGACCAACATGTCGGACCAAGAATGCTGCAGCAGTTTCATCTGGTCGTCCACCTGAACACAAGCAAATATAAAATCATACACATGTAATATGAACCCTATTCATAATCCGCTATAATAAAAAAGGAATAGCAAGAGTTAACGGCAGAGACAATGCAAAAATGATTATTTATTTATTTATCAAATTACAAAATAGCGATACGAGACGATAATTTTCTAGTAATACATTTATATGGCCAGAAAAATGTACCAAATATAAATATGGTTGACACATCAAAATAATAAAACAATGTGTAATGTGAGGTATATCTATAGTGTGCGTCTATTTTTCTTATGTAAAGTGTTTAGGTTAAACTTAATGGTTTGCGAAGAATATTAGGAAGGTTCAAGAAGGCTCAAAACGCTGTTGGGTTTTTTATCAACGCACGGAAATTGATATGCTTAGAACTTCTTTCTTTTCCTACTAAATTTGAATTGACCAATTAGCATAGCGTGCCATCATGCACGCATGTTGGTCCATTAATAGTATGTATATAGGTATAAATATATAAAACTATGAACCTGGCTGGCTGACCTAATTATTTTACCGATGGTTAAAAAGACACTTCAAATGATACCAACTGCAAAAAATCTGTATTCCTTAAAAGATGTAAATAGATACCATTATAGTTCTAGAGATCTATAGTTCTAGTTCTATAAGTAACTTTTGAAATTTAAATTATTTATATAATATTAGGTATACAATATATATAAAGTTTCTTTTTCACCTAGGTATATTTGAAATATTATAGAAATAAATAGTTAGGTTAATTGTGAAAACAACACGATTAAATAGATTAATTTTGAATGAGCTGGTAGCTCACCTATTTATTCAATTTCTCATATATGACGTTAAAAAAAAATGTCGAAATTGTATTAATGTCCGATTAAATGAAGTCATTTTAAGTCGAATGGGAGTTTTGCATGACCTGTATGAATGGACTTTAGCAGCTTTTGGTGGAAAAAGTCGCACGGAAAGATCACAACTCACGCACCTGCCCCACAAAAGATTTTCAGATCTGAGAAGCTAATAAAAGTCGAGTGATTCAAAAAGGCGGGCGGCGTCGACAGATCTGCAATGCATATGCATAAGATCGATACGAATTCAGGACGCGAATCGATTCACGGATCGATTCACTATTTCGATCTCCCACAATCTTTATTTCGACATGTTTATCTTGGAGACGTTTTAAGTGTCTTGGCCTAGATTCGACAGCGGCTGTTTCTCAATAGGCCGCGAGGCGCGCGCGATTGCGGCCGCATTCGCAATTCGCCGCTGTCGTGGTTGGCTTTAATGCTATGATCTTTTAGGGCCGCAGTGAGAATGGACGGCTCCCGCCGACTCGACGCTCGGCCGCGGATGACAGAAGCGTTTTCGCGACCGAGTCGCCCAATTGAAAGTGGGACAATTCTGGGACTGACCGTTAAGGCAAAGCATATTGACAGTACTTTATTTTTATAGGACGTCAGCCTTTACTTTAAGCGCGGTCAATGAGCAATTGTTGTGTTTTATTTAATTACAGCTTCATAATAAAGAAATTAAAAAAACAAACTTTTCTATATTTTAGACCCTTCATTTGCCTTTCAGTTACTATTTTTCTTAAGGTTCTAGTGCCTTCAAGAGAGCAATTCAACTAAAAAAGAAATATTAGCAGTTCATCATTCATTAAATTTCTCATATATAAAATTGAATTTTAAAAATCAGCCTATACTATGTTCAAGATATAAGATCAAGGTATCTAAATGTATTTTTTTATTATTAAATATCCAATAGTTACGAAATGCCAGCCAAAATGAATTAAAATTAATTTTATCTTTTCGCCTTTAAGTGGAATAGTGATATTCCTTGTCACCAACAGCTGTCTCACTCTGGCCAATAACTACAAACCTAACTCAAAAAAATCCTTTATTATTTAGAAGCCAAGTTCCTTGCAAAGCTGGTACGGTTAGTCGAAGTAAAAACTCGCCTTTTACGATTGGTGGTTACTGTTTGACTGTTGGTGCAACTGTGCCATATATGATAACCCATCGTCACTACAATTGACGAAAATAAAACGGCGCTCGATTAGGAACATATGTGAGGGTCGTGAAGGGAGGGGGGGGGGACATAAGCGGTAAGATTATATTTTTTTCCTAAAATTATTATCACTTAAATTTTACGAGTATCGGATATTTGAAGCACAAAATGGCGTACAGTCTGTTACATAAAAGTTGTAGTAGATGTTTAAACCGTACTATCGAAGTACCTATAGGGCGCGATTAAAAACGTCGATGATATACGCAAACGCACAGGCACACTTGCGACACATTTGTCGCCATCGTATCGGGCGCACACTTTTGTGCGCTTGTGCTCCAAATTCGATTCGTTCGTTTTGTGGGTGTATTTCGGAGATAGCGCCGATATATCAATGAGCTGGTGAAGATGTCAGCACTAGAGATCGCACGCCACAGAGCAGGGAAGTACCTAGAAATGCTACTTTCCCCCTCTTCCATACATAATGTTTGAAGTAGCTCTAAGACGTAAGGGGAACGAATCGCTTCCCCCATACACCCATATTCGAGAGAAAGCATAGGACTGGACTCGCCAGTCTGTGCATGGTGTGTAAACACCTCACACCTCAGGCGGGGCCGCACACGGACAGGTGGGGTGCGCACTTTCATGGAGGAGGAAATTGCCTAAAATCGTATTAATATTTTGTAAAAATAGTTATTTAGTTATCTTGCTGAGTGAAATCTCTTTTCGTGTCTCGATAATAATCTGTTTATCTTTGAATTATAATTTTTGTTATTATGTATAATATTATCTGTAAACTTGTTTTTTTTTTTGCAATTTTCCTATTTACAATTCTTTCAATAAATAATATGATATGCTATGGTTCTTCTTTATTTTACGTTTTTTATTGCTTTCACAGCTTCTAATTGAACAAAACAATGATTTTCACACTTTTAAATAAGAGCTGACAACACACACACTCGTAATGGTGGTCTCTGTTCAAATGCGCTCGTTTGACCTAGGGATCAGACCCTGAGTGCCCTCTCCGGGTACTTCCCTTGGAGGAGTTTGATTCAGATCCGTTTTAATGGCACTTTCGGAGCATGTACGCGGTATTCCGAAACATTGGTCCTACAGACCCTAAACCGTTCAACGTTTTGGTGGATCGAATTCTTATTGTTTATTATTAATTATTTATTTTCTAATATTCTTGTTTATTTTCTAAATATTGGTCATATCGAGAATTCCTTTTATAAACGTGTGTACCCAACGCGAATATTTTCACGTATTTAATCTTTTCTTCTTCAGTCTTCATTCTTTTCTTCAGTCGAAGAAAAGAATGTTTTTGTTTCGACTGTACATTTTTTTTTAAATTGATCACTTTTCAAACGCTTCTTCCTTAGTTCATTTTCGGCGTTAATTATTGTGGAAATTCAAAGTCAACTATTACGGAATCAGTCGTAAGACGGCGACACGTAACACGCGGACCAAGCGCCATGTGTACTTAACAATGGTCGCGTCGTTTATAGACTCGGCTCCGCACGATAGCGCAAACTATTACCCGAACGAAAGTAGGATAAGAAAGGCCGGCGGCGCGCGTGTGTGTGCGGCCGGGCGGGCGGGCGGGCGGGCGGGCGGGCTTTCTCCGCGGCGCAGTGTGCCACTGGCAGTGTGTCAAGTGCAGAGCGCCGGGCGGGCCGCGGGCCGCGGGCCGCGGGAAAGTGTTCCAGATAGGCCGCCGACGTAACCGCAACCGGGCGCGAGTCGGTTACGCGGCCGCTTTCTTATATCACGGCGTTGCGGTGCATCCGATAACCGGCTGCGGCGCGGCGCGGCGCGGCGCCGTTGAACTTGGAAGAGAAAGTTCGAGTCGCTTTCGTAACAGCTATTACCGCCTGGGCCGGATCCACTTCTTTCTTTCCGAGCGCATCACGCTCTCGGCACCGTTTACCGACTTACCGACTTTGCGTAATAAATCTAACGATTTCTGTCTTTTTTATTCCGGACCATAAAATACAATTCATTATTTAATTGGTAATTCAATATCACTTCCTCTCTGAAAAAACATCTTTTCTAAAGCTAGAACACAATTTCTTATAAAATAACCACCATTAAATGTTTAGTTTTAACGTGAACTTAGCACACTAGGTAGTGTCGAAGCTGGTACCTATAACAGGCTGGCTGGCTCGTAATTACAGAGAATATTGAAATATAAAACTTCTGGAATAATCAAAGTTTTATTTTATCTAATGAGAAATAATTTCAATTATTTAACAGCCTAATGACGCAGTGACGTTAATGCCTAACCATATACTGTGGGTCTTACTGCACTTGAAATATTTTCATACGCGTTTTTTTTTTTTTTTGTTGTAGGATGAATTGAGCAACTAGACAAAATCCATCTAATTGGAAATTTACCCAGAACTGGGTCTAAATATCACTCACTGACAAAATATTTTATAAAGTCAGCATTCCATTACAATTAACAATATTTACTATTATTCATTACTCAATGTACTAGATGAGATGAAAATAGTAAAAGATAAAGAGGTAAGGTGTGTGAAGAGTGCTCATATATGTGAAGGTTCATTCATGTACCTATAGATACAAAAAAAAAAGTTATACATATAAATATAACTTTTTTTTGGCATTCATTTGTCTATTTACATTTCTAGAAATCATTTTTTTTTTTTGTAATTGGCGTTTATAATAATGGTGTATTATCCATATGAAGCATTACATAACACTCTATATTAGGTAATTTATTAAATATTTACTATTTCTTTTTCTTATTCTGTCAATAATACAATCTTGTTTAAAAACAACGTAACGAAGGTCGTGTTACTGAGTTATTTTCCAAACTAAAAACCAATTAAAAATACAACTTTTCAATGACTACGATATTATATTTAATTGTTATAGGTTGAAATATGTATTTTTACTAGCATACTTATAAACAAAACGTTTACACGGGGGTTGCTTTATTAATGTTGTTTATTTAATTTATTTTGATACACACATGCTAAAATATAGAATTATATATTATTATAGAATTATTATATTATTATGTAGATAGGCGTAAAAGCTTTAATTGTCCTATTATCAACGTTTTTTAAAATGTTCATGCTATTATTTTGCTGTCGAAGTACTACATTTTTTATATCAGCTACCTATGAATTGCGCGTATAAATAATGTAGTTTTATAAAAACAAATAGTAATATTACAGTAAATTTAATTTATAAGCGTGGCAACGCTATAGGTCTATTTGGCATTTAGTCGTCGCGTGATGAAACTATTGATTTTTGACAGGTTATTGCATATATCGTTTCGTTCAGGAGGTTGTATGATATACCAGTCATTCAATTTACATTCAATGTTATTTATAATTTGACGTAATTGTCGCTATATTTATAAACTTAGTTGTGGTACTAAATATTATTGAAAAAATTATTTTATACCAAATAATAAATATACAAAAGTATGACTATGATATTTATTTTGGTTTATTTTGTTTATTTTTACTTCCCAGTTAAAAAACATACTCTCATTTTAACAATGCTTTAAAAAAATATTTTAGATGAACAAATAAACTTTTTTATCAAAATCTTTCATACACATAACTTACAGTTAAACTTTTACTGGTTAACTAGCCTAACGTGACGAACTTTACAAATTAAATGAGGAATGATTTATATAAGAACGAAAACCTTATTAAAAATTTTGCAAAATAAATAAGACTATAAAAGTGAGAGGGTAATAATATGTACGCAACATTTACCTATGTCTAACTTATTTAAATTTAAATTTTATTCTTTTATTTTTACGCACTAAAGTTTGAGCGAAAAACCTTTGTCGTCGCCCCCCCCCCCCTTTTGTCTGTGTATTTTATAAAGTAAAAAAAAAATAATCCTAGGAAGCAGGCTGTGGGTATAGTAATAATTTATCCGTAAGAATTCGCCGCGGGTTTTCAACGCGCGCGAGTGAGAGGCGAAATAGCGTAGACGTGGCAACGTAGCGCGATCCGGTTACACGTGAATCGGCGGCGTTACGTAAGCGCGGCAAGCGCAAGCGCAAGCGCAAGCGCAACAGGGTGGTATACTAACCGAGAGCGAGAGAGAGACCGTATCTATGTAGGCTTTTATGCGCACGCTCGGCGTGGTGGTAGGGATGCGCCTTGCCTTGTTGTTATTGCGTACAAATTAATATAATAAAAGCATGGGATTTATGCTGCTTTTTTTGAATGCTTTCGTTAATAGCGGTTAATATTTACATTTTAAGCGAAAGCTAATAATAATCTATCGACAATTTACTTCACTTTAAAGATTTACAGTTCAAACGAAATTTGTCCGGTTTATTCCTTCGGCTCACCGTATAATCGATTGGTTTATTGAACGTGATCGATTTGGAAGCTGCAACTTTTAACTTCCTAATGAGGTTAAGGTCATGTTCCTAAAAGGTTATGTTTTTACTGTGCTCGTACTATAAATATCAGGTAATTAACATCATTATAATAACTTCATAATTTAAGAGGGCTACGCAGATAATGAAGTAGCGAAGTGATCGAAGTGTAAAAACAGCAAGTCCGACGGTATCGATGCGTCATCGTTCAGCTGCCGTGTCCTAGTTATATTTGAAACGGCCTAACCGACTGCGAACCATTAATACTCTTACACATGAAGTGATATGTTGAAATTAATAATTGGTTTAAACTAGCGCTAGAATAGGCGGCAATGGAAAGAGCCATAATAATGGACGAGCCGTTTTGGCCCCAAAGTTTAACCAAGGGCGAGTCCAGAAGTTTTTCTCGGGGAGGGCGCAGTTTGGGCAACTTTTGACTATCTTTAAACCCTAGTAAAATTAATATTTTGTACCAGTAATTTTATGTTTCGTCCCCAATGAGAAATGAATATGCTGTCGGATTAATTTTTTTTGTTATTTCAAAGATTTTTTCCTTTACAGTGAGAGTGATAGTGAACAACTCACGCTTCTTATTTTTTATTTTTTTTTTGTCTCGGGTGGTGAGGGGGATTGACCCTAATGTCCGGAACCGCCTTTGATTTCAACTAATTTCATTAAAAAACTCACTTTCGATCTGGCTTCAATTAAAATCATTTTGTTCGCGTTTATGAAGTAAAACATAATCAAATCCCACTCCCCTTCTTACCTCCATAAAGTATTTCTCGCTGGGGTTTGATCTTATTTAACATGCTTAGTCTGGGCTCGACGAAGCGGGTCGGATTGAATGGTGTTAGTCCTAGGGTTACCAGCGCAGTCTTTCCAAATAAAAACTATTTTAACAACCATTTGGATTGTATTAGAATGTCAAACTGGAATGGAGCAATGTTTCGAATACTATTTCTCCATAAATGTAAATGTAAAAATTAAAAGTTAATTTCTTTGCCTGAAACTTTGGTAAGCTGAAATGATCAACAAGCTACGTAGTGGCGCCGTATATATTGTTTGATAACAAACTTATTAACTTACATATACAACTTTGATATCACTGGCGTTTTTATAAACTTTTTAATAGTGTTCTTCTTTATAAGCCAGTCCCTAGTCGAAATTAGCCAAAATGCTGTCAATTAAATATTATTGCGCAGAATTATTAGAATGCTTCTATTTAACACATATATTTTTTATATTTAATATTAGTTATATCTTATTAATATGCTTCAGAAAATAAATCCGAATCGAATATCCGAAAAGTTCTTTTCTTATATTGTTAAAAATTATTAGTAATATCTTTTTAGAAAAAAAAAACAATACTATCGTTGAAATTTCTTCAGTATTAGTACTGGTACATAGTAGATTACTCTGTTTTATAATATATACATACATAAACCACTCACCCTTCCGCAATGAAAAGAACCTCTTTTACTTTGTATTTTTTTACATGATATTAGTAGTACTATATTATTAGTATAGTCGAGCGAATTTTATAATTTTTCTTACTGGTTGTTATATTTGTTATGTTGTGTTGTTTTGTTTTCTTGTTGGTTGTTATGTTATATTGTTTGGTTGTTTGTTATACCGTGCGTTCGTTGTAACTATTCTGAAATTATTTTTTTTACGCGAAACGACAGACCACCGTTAAAAGTCCACCGTTAAAGCGATGTGATTTGATTGATAAAATAATTATTCCGAAGTGACGATGTAAAAAATATTAATAGTGCATTTTAAAATTGAACGTATTCCCGCGCGAGCGGTAACCCTGTTGGTTTTGAGCGAGTGTTCGGGAATCGGTGGAACAGGAATCGAGGACGCGGATGGCGGATGGCGGATGGCGGACGTACGAAATGTGCGCGCCGACGGAACGAGTTCTGCGCCTCGGTCGCGCTACCCGGCCGAAAGCGAAGAAAAAAGGAGCACTTTGAGAACCGTTAGAATTTTAAACGTGCACTGTGGGACGCGCTTTAAAATTGTCCCGCTACTCCCGGCAGCGCGCGCGACGCGCGACGCGCTACGTTTTTTTTCGTGATGTAACGGGAATTTGCATGCGCACGAGTGCCAATTCCCTTTATTGCCATATTTTCTACCGGGTGAGTCCAAATCGCAGGTCAACAATGTTAATATTAGCGAATCCAAATGATTTGACAGTGACAAAGGTGTTTATCTGGCAGAAATATTAAAATGAATGTAAATCAAATCCAAATCCAAATATATAAAATCGAGTTCCTCGGTAGCAGTCATTTTGGCCGATTTGATAAGGTCTGTTACCTTTCTAGCTAGGTAAGAGTTAACTGTTCTACGAAGGGTTATTTATAAAGTGTTACAGTGTGAGTATAAAATACCTACGCAAAACCCAGTGAAAAATAATAAAAATTAACTTTAAACCCGAATATACACACTATTAACAAATGAATAAGATAAAACATTACTTTAATAAATCGTGTTTTTTTTTTGCGAATTGTCCATGACAGTAGATTTCAAGAAAAGTATTCTTGGTATGTTTCGCCATTAATTGTAACATTTCTTCAGTTATCTCAAAATATTAACCATTAAACTCATTCCACACAACAAAGATCTTGCGCGTAAACAATATAGGAATTCGTGTAACTTATAAGTTGCTAAATACATTTTCAAACAAATTACCGTACTCGTATACGATGAAGAATAGCTACCAGAAAGATAGGTCAATGAATATCCCCATAAACCATTTCACTTTCCAATCTTTTGAATATGACTTTTAATCTGCAGTGCAGTGTGCGCAAATAATAAAATTGAACTCGTTATGGGTTGATATAATACCGATTATGATTTGTATTTTTAAATGAGTAACCAGAAAATACATATGGCTATGGTTGAGATTATCAAAATTTAGTCTCTTCACAGTCATTGCTGTTACAAATAAGGAACTCACCACAAGCGATAACAATATGTGTATGCGTTTATTGAAAAAAAAAAAGATTTTGCCAAGGTTTTATCTTTGAATTTAATTGAAACATATTCATAGACTAAATGTATTAGCTCTAATGTACCTAATATATCTTGGATATAATTATTGGTGTGTTATCGAGGAAGGATTGGTAAACTCAGGTAAGAGATATAATGATACTAATAGAACCCGATACCTTTCTTTTTCGTATTTTTATAGGATTTTTTTATGTTGAATTTCAACCTGTTCAACTTCTCCGTGCGTCTCATACGACATGATACGAATAGTATAAAACAATCAACCATTATGAATTTCTCTATAACTGGGTAAATTACACCCTCCTCCCATTCACTCACAGAATGAAAGGACGGCAACCCCGGGAAACGGATGTTACCTGTGTTATTTTGATCATTAACACATCTTTAAAGTAGAGTATGGTTTTAATAATGACGCTGTCAAGGTTTATTTATCCAAATAATTTGTTGTCTGACAAAAGCCTGAATGATTTAGAGATTTTTTTTTTACAAGCATGGAAAAAAAAAAAAATTGAAAAATGCATCACACGCGTTTAGGTCTATTTTCAAATGCGTTTTAACATTTTACTAATTCCCTAAACTGAGGTGAAGTACCTACAAGTAACTTTACAATTCACGAGTAACTTTAATCTGTCGAGAGAAACTTCGAACATTGCAACGCTAAAGTACAAACGTTAGTTTTCCTTCGAATATAGCGCTTTCGGTGTTTAAAACTTTTACCCATTAGCTTATGACTGAGTTGGCTTATAGCTAGCTTATAGCTGAGTCGTGTTTTTAGCAAATGTCTAAAAATGAATTAGATGAAGTTAGTTATACACGTTTCAGGCATTATGATAGATTTAATAATTCCACTAAGTCAAATCCTGATTCTATAATGAAATTATCTGGAATCGCAATATGTAAAATACAAAACTAAAAACTTCATAGAAAATAAAATAAATTTTTAACCAATCCCCATTGAGTAAGTATATCCTATTTTTATCCTACTTGGGTGGTGCGTATGTTTTTCATCACAAGCATAAAACTTCGTTATAATTAATATTTTTTAGCTAATCCTAACTCCATACCCATAACTCCTTAACTTCATTATATCTGAATGGTGCGGCTGTTTTCCATCAAAGGCATAAGCCTACTTATTAGCTAATCCTCATAAGGCACACATTTAAAAAATGACAGGACGTGTTCTATTCTATTTGAGTGTGGGTCTATTTTCTGTCAAAAATATAAAACTACGTTTTTTTATATATATTTTTTTTTATTCTTTTTGGGTGCATATTTTTATTTTATTTTGTTGGTGTGTCTATTTTCTGTCACAAACATAAAAACTCATTTTCAGGTTATTGATCATTGGGTTAGATTAGGTTAGGTTAGATATGTATAACTTCATTCTATTTGGGTGGTGCGTCTGTTTTCTTTCATAAGCATAAAACTTCTTTTTATTTAATAGATTTTAGCTAATCCTCATTAAGTACATAAGTTCATTCAATTTGTGCGGTAGGTCTGACTTTCGTCACAAGCATACAACTTCATTTTATTTAATAGATTTTAGCTAATCCTCATTAGGTTCATTGTGCGGTGGGTCTGATTTTCATCACAAGTATAAAACTTCTCTTTATTTAATAGATTTTAGCTAATCCTCATTAGGTTCATTGTGCGGTGGGTCTGATTTTCATCACAAGTATAAAACTTCATTTTATTTAATAGATTTTAGCTAATCCTCATTAGGTTCATTGTGCGGTGGGTCTGATTTTCATCACAAATATAAAACTTCTCTTTATTTAATAGATTTTAGCTAATCCTCATTAGGTTCATTGTGCGGTGGGTCTGATTTTCATCACAAGTATTAAACTTCTATTTATTTAATAGATTTTAGCTAATCCTCATTAGGTTCATTGTGCGGTGGGTCTGATTTTCATCACAAGTATAAAACTTCTCTTTATTTAATAGATTTTAGCTAATCCTCATTAGGTTCATTGTGCGGTGGGTCTGATTTTCATCACAAGTATTAAACTTCTCTTTATTTAATAGATTTTAGCTAATCCTCATTAGGTTCATTGTGCGGTGGGTCTGATTTTCATCACAAGTATAAAACTACTCTTTATTTAATAGATTTTAGCTAATCCTCATTAGGTTCATTGTGCGGTGGGTCTGATTTTCATCACAAGTATAAAACTTCTCTTTATTTAATAGATTTTAGCTAATCCTCATTAGGTTCATTGTGCGGTGGGTCTGATTTTCATCACAAGTATTAAACTTCTCTTTATTTAATAGATTTTAGCTAATCCTCATTAGGTTCATTGTGCGGTGGGTCTGATTTTCATCACAAGTATAAAACTTCTCTTTATTTAATAGATTTTAGCTAATCCTCATTAGGTTCATTGTGCGGTGGGTCTGATTTTCATCACAAGTATTAAACTTCTCTTTATTTAATAGATTTTAGCTAATCCTCATTAGGTTCATTGTGCGGTGGGTCTGATTTTCATCACAAGTATAAAACTTCTCTTTATTTAATAGATTTTAGCTAATCCTCATTAGGTTCATTGTGCGGTGGGTCTGATTTTCATCACAAGTATTAAACTTCTCTTTATTTAATAGATTTTAGCTAATCCTCATTAGGTTCATTGTGCGGTGGGTCTGATTTTCATCACAAGTATAAAACTTCTCTTTATTTAATAGATTTTAGCTAATCCTCATTAGGTTCATTGTGCGGTGGGTCTGATTTTCATCACAAGTATAAAACTTCTCTTTATTTAATAGATTTTAGCTAATCCTCATTAGGTTCATTGTGCGGTGGGTCTGATTTTCATCACAAGTATAAAACTTCTCTTTATTTAATAGATTTTAGCTAATCCTCATTAGGTTCATTGTGCGGTGGGTCTGATTTTGTCACAAGTATAAAACTTCTTTTTATTTAATAGATTTTAGCTAATCCTCATTAGGTGCATAAGTTCATTCAATTTGTGCGGTAGGTCTGATTTTTGGTACAAGCATAAAACTTCTTTTTATTAATAGATTTTAGCTAATCCTCATTAGGTGCATAAGTTCATTAAATTTGTGCGGTGGGTCTGATTTTCATCACAAGTATAAAACTTCTCTTTATTTAATAGATTTTAGCTAATCCTCATTAGGTTCATTGTGCGGTGGGTCTGATTTTCGTCACAAGTATAAAACTTCTCTTTATTTAATAGATTTTAGCTAATCCTCATTAGGTTCATTGTGCGGTGGGTCTGATTTTCATCACAAGTATAAAACTTCTCTTTATTTAATAGATTTTAGCTAATCCTCATTAGGTTCATTTTGCGGTGGGTCTGATTTTCGTCACAAGTATAAAAATTCTTTTTATTTAATAAATTTTAGCTAATCCTCATTAGGTGCATAAGTTCATTCTATTTGGGTGGTGCGTCTGTTTCTGTCACAAGCATAAGGTTAGGAATAACGAATTGATTTTAGGTATGTTGAACTTTACAATAAATTTATGATTTAAAATGTAGACAAATTTGTAGTTAAACATTATAATTTACCTTGTTAATAATATAAGTATTACGTAACAGCAATAAATGTAGTTTTCAGAAAAATAACCAATCGTTAAAATATGCAATTGAAATTGAAATGAAGTTATGTTGTCGATTTGATGTCGGCGATTGAAAATGGTGTTATCGTAAGTTTTTTTTCACACAAACGCGTCACTCGAAGTTACAAAGCGAAAAAAACCATTCCCACAGAAAACATCGCGTGAGGACGAAATCGCCGCGTAATAAACCGTTTCGTACGCCTGCGTGTGTGCGCTCTCGGCTCGTACGTACGAGTGCTGAATGTGTGCGTGTGCGCGCCTGCGTATTATTAGCGCGGTTAACTAGCTAAGCAGGCGTTGGTATGTCTCTTCCGTCGATCGACAGAGTACAGATCCACTAACGCACACACGCGCATCGCGTTGCGCCGCTCCTTCGTGTGTAGGTACGTGTCTTAATCCTTTTTGGGTTGCTTGTAATGAATGCATCGTAAGATGTACCAACTGATCAACAAATAAGGCAAAAAATACCATGCCTTATAAGTGTGGGTTACATTTAAAATAATCATTCATTTGGTAAGAGGTTACATAACTATGCATCTCATATAAACTATATAAACATCCCTTTTAACTATTAAAATACATACATACAAGTGTGGGCATAAAACGGGCATTCATGCATTGTCTCGCCGCTGTGTAGAAATATCGGGGGTATGTACCTTTAAATAAAATATACCTTCAGCTTCATTTACAACTTCATTATTAATAATATTTGTCAGTCGCGTTGCAGACATAACGCAGAATGCAATGTTTTGTTATCGCATTGGCACACTTAAAAATAAATTTAATCTATCGCTTAGCAATTATATCATAAATGTTTATGTTCAAACAATAAAATAGACAAATAACACGCAGTGTTAACATAAGTTTGAGAAAATAAATGAAATCATTAGCGCATTTGTTGTTTTGTTTTTTTCAAAATCGCAAAATATTAAAATATGTAGATCACTGTGGAGCAATACACAATTTGGTGAACGAAAACAGTATAATGGTTAAAAATAAATGATTCAAGATTGGTCACTCACCTTGAGATCTTTGAAAAAGACGGTATTCCGCGCCCAGTCAACTTGCGAGAAAAGGTTTTGATCCAACACTTTGCACATAAGTTCAAAGAGATCCACTTCACACTGATTGTAGGTCTGGTTCTGGAGAAGGCCAAAGAGAGAGTTCTGCCACTCCCGGTCGTCGATGGACTGCACGAACTCGCGAATCATGGGAGAGACTCGCAGAGGTTCGGCGGCCGAGGCCGCTTCCGGGGCGGTCGTACTCGACGCGTCGAAGTCGAAAGCGTCCGAGGAGGCGGACCGCGGCGAGCGCGGGAGCCATTTGTCCACCGCCTGCTGGGGCGGCTGGGAGGGCACCGAGTGGACCTGCTGCTGGACTTGGGCCAGGGCCGCGGGGCCCGGCGACGAGTCCGGCGAGGAGGTCAACGACGACACCTGGGGGATCTGTATCTCCTGCTTGACGGGCACGGCGGCATACGGCGAGCCGTAGCCCAGCACGATGCCGTCGCCGGCGCCGGCGCCGGCGCTCG
Organism: Neomicropteryx cornuta; assembly: GCA_020383195.1. Lineage (NCBI taxonomy): Eukaryota > Metazoa > Arthropoda > Insecta > Lepidoptera > Micropterigidae > Neomicropteryx > Neomicropteryx cornuta. The sequence continues at coordinate 43,665,057 of JAHKQU010000018.1, forward strand.
CGCCGCCGGACCCGCCCATGGAGCCCCGCAGGGTCTGCACGGCCATCTGCCGCTGTCGCATCATCTGCAGCTTGCGCGCTCTGTCGCGCTTGTACATCGGCCCGAACTTGTTGCGGCCTCCGCGCATCCTGTCAGCTCGCACCGCTGCAACAATAACACACATGAGTGCATCTCCGTTACTCACCACCTCAAAGCTTATTATTATATTAGCTAACGTCCTAGCTGCGAGCTACATACTACACACTACACACTGCGTATAGAAAATCCAACCATATAGAAAAAAAACCTATACGAGAGATGCAGACATTAATTATCTATAAACACTATCAAAATATTAAAATGCGCAAAATCTTCATCTCATGTACCTAACAGAGTAAAAATATCTAAAAATATGATTAGTAAATAATTGTTGAAAGTTAATATAAGTTAAATGATATATTTTGTTTGCTGTAGAAATTTCATATTTGACAAGAAAAAATTGAAATAATAACGAAATATTGACCGAAAGAAATGTTCAAAGGGACATATTTAAGTCAGTTAAATTTTTTTTTGTGTAATTAATTTAATTTTAAAACTTCCATTAAATAGTAAAAATTCTATTGTTAAAATCAAATTTAAGCTAGCAATTCGACATACAAAGATTTCAGTCACCAACCGATATAAATATTGCAGAACAGTAATAAAATATTCTCTCATCTCTATGAGAGAATATTTCTTTCGTTTCATATTAAACGTCAAGATATCGATCATTTTCCATATTCCATCATGACGATCAACATTTATTTTGAAGTACGAAGAAGCTCATGCCGAAACGTGTATTTCTCTTTTCCAGTCATTTTAGTTGAAATACTCCCCCCCCCCCCTGCTTGTTTTGACTATATTTTATAAACTGCCTCTCTTCACGCCTCAACGCGACACGCGACAAACAAAAGTCCCCCTGTCTAAGTTTACGCGCCAAAATTCGCAGACAAAATTTTACAATTCCTGTCAACAGTATTTTCGATCCTCGCAAAAATAAATTGCAAATTCGGACTGCCCAAACGAATGTGATGATAAACGGTAATGTCTTATATTCTATTCTTTCTATTTCCGACCCTTTTCTTTTCAAATTCAGGCACACGCATTACTATTACTATTAAATATTACTATTATAGCATACATTTATTAATTTTTCTATGTTCTAATTATTTCAATTTTTTATTCATATTTTTCAATTATTTTTAATTTTCAATTATTTTTGACACTGAGGTGATAGTTATATGTTGTAATTTAACATAAGAAAACGCTATGACTGACTACTGAAAAATTAGAATAAATAAATAAAACATATTTATGATGTTTTCAGCGCAGTAACTGTTTGAATTAAAACGAACATGTGGTCATAACATTCAATTGAATAGGCAAACTGGTGAATTATCATCATCAGTCTGACCAATTAAATGCAACGGCGTTAATTGTTTATTTAGCAGAGATCGCCAAGCGCAAACTCGCTCACCTTTCAGCACACTAAGTCAAACCTTAACGCGAACCTTTGTGAATTTGAATTCACCCGTGACGGTTACGTTAGGTACTCTTTCAGAGTATCTACTCAATGACGACGATAGTAAAGAATGCTTTTACACAAATTTATCGTTTTCTCAGAGAAAAAAAAACTACAATGAAATTCAGTGCATAGCAGAGAATGTTCTCATGGTTAGTGGACACTTTTAAGATTGGCAGCGTACGAAGGCGGGTATGCGTAGAACCGTTAAACTTTAAACGTACTTTCAGGCTCAAGGTACTCTACACATACTCATAAACCATATTAAAAAAGGAAAGAGATCGGCCTTACAATGCCCTTTGGTCATCTATAATGTGAACATTATTTTAGCAAATATGTATGTTGTACATGGCTCTCGTTGTCGGGGAGGTGCTATTAAACGAATTTCGAAATGCAATAAGTACCAACGAATCACGAATCTCCGCATTAAACTTACCACTTACATATTTTGAATATTGATTGCATTTACATATTCTTTTATATTACTTTTCTTCTAAACAACTTTAAGAAAAATTTCCCAGGGAGTTGACACATTTAAAAAAAGCAAGTGAGTAACTTATAGCATTATTATATTAGCTTTGTTATTGAAATTAATGAGATAATGTAATAAATAATATACAACATATTATTTGGATTTACTTAAAAAGTTTTTTTAAATTAACAACTTAATTAATTTTTAATTCTTGACTGGGAAAAATTAGGTTTATTTTTTTTTACAATCCAAAGACTGTATTTCGATATGGCAGTTAAAACGGTAAAAAATTAAGGAGCTAAGCTGAATGCGATTGATGCGACTGATTGGTTGGCAACTGCTGGGAACCATTCCAGCTCGCAAATGCTTCGCTCAACAAAACTGTCAAATATGGTGCACTTTTTTTAGTGAGAAATTGAGCGAAGCGTTTTGCGAACTTGAATAGCCCGAAAGTGGCGACTACACAATATATATATATTATAGCTCGAGAAGAACTATAATAGGTCAATTTTGAGGAAGCATTGGAAATTAAATACTTTATATAAAAATGATTGCGTGACGTGTCACCTTTCATTACTCCGTTTTGACTGGACTGATCGTACCGCGAGTGACGCCGTCAACGTTCTCTGCCCAGCGAACCGTTTCGCTCCAAATGTATGAACGATTGAACTGACTTTTAGCCGGCTGAACTACGAGTGTGTTTCAGAAGCGATCGGATCTCTGTAATGCATGTAGTTATGTGTAATTTACGCTTGGCCACAAACAGCAATAGGTTGTTTATAAATAATTTTATTGAAATAAATCTAAAATTATGGGTGTGGTTTTTTTAACCTATTTAGAATGACCGTCTTACTTCGAAAGAATAAATTACAGGTATTTTCATTTCTCAGTAAGATAATAAATTTGTTTACTTTATTATTATGACATTTTTATTCGTGATATCATGGGTCGGGAAATGCGAGTTGCTCAGAGGAACGGGTGTCCTTCCAGGGAGGCTACTGAATTTAATGGGTGAGTGCATTGTGAGTGATGTGAACCCCACACCTCATATAGTGGGGGTTGTTTTTTTTTTTGTTGTCCTTCCTTTACATTTTGATACTTTCCAGGCACACTTTTTTTTGCTTAATTATTAGATTAGTAACGTTCTGATCTTCAAATATAGATTATCCGTTTGTTTTTAGATTTAAAATTTTCGGTGCTTAAGATAAAATATAATATATTATGATTGCTATCAGTTATAAGATTTGCTTTTGTTTTGTTACCCTATCTTTGTCTTAAAATAGTGGTATGATATTAAGATGTGGTATTAAACTCTAAAAATATCTAGTTTTTTTTTTAATATACTAATACGTGGTATGTATATAAAATAATGTTGTTTAAGCATTTCACATATTTTTTTATAGTTATTACTGGGTTATTACTCGAATGTTAAAAGTAAAATAAGAAACAAAGCTTCATAAAAAAATTACGTTTATAAAACAATATAAAACAGTAAAATAAGAAACAATATCAATTCCTCAAATTATTTTTAATATTGACAAAATATAACTGCTGGAGACACTCATTTTAGTAAAGTTGTCATGAAAATGCGCCTTACCTACTTAAGGCTATTTTAGCCTTCATAAGGCTATTTTAGCCTTCATAATGGCATCTGAGCATTAAAGTGGTAACACTAATACTAACATCATATTCATAATACTTTTTTTTTAATGTGGAAACATTTATACGTCGACCTCCTAAATGGAGTGAATTTTGATTTGGTTCGGATTTGTCAGTGGCGCTCTTTGTGACTTTATGAATTTATTTATTTAAAAATTACATATACTCTTCTATAACTGATTGGCAGGTGGTACAACGAAGTTTATGATGAAGCCGATTCATCCGAGCGGGGAGATTGGTATTCAGTTACTAAGTAACTGACATTTATTATCTAAATAGAATGTTATCAGCTGAGTTTTAATCGGGGAAGGGGAGGTTAGTATTTATTACTTCCGTAAATACTTACCACCCGTAGTAACTGACATATATTTGTGACATATTTAAAATATAAATAATAGTAGAAAAAAAAACCAACCCTTCAAACTCACAGACGTACGCTAATTCCCGTGAGTGCCGGCACTCACACATTTTTTTTGCGAGCAGTAATGGATTATTTTAGTTTTATAGGTCACACTCACAGTTTTCCCCTCATGTATTGTCCTTCTATTTACTTAGGGTACCGATCGATTGATTACTAATTGAGTGCTATTACATTCGCAAAGGAAAGAATTCATTGCATTTTAATGGGAGGGGCTGGGGGGGAGTGGGGGGGGGGGGCGGATCAAACGAACCTCGAGCATTGTGTGCAAAATGAAAGGCCCGTACTACATACGTACCTATCTCTTAGCAACCGGTTGCGAGCGGTTGCATTGCTGCGCAGGCGTTCCGTCGAATCTATGGTGATTTAAGGATAAATACCAGTAGATAACATTATAGACAACAATATATTTTAATAACAATGGGCTTTTATAACATATATTAGATGTAACATATATCGATTTTAAACAATGAATATCAATAGTTTCTAGTAATTGCAGATATTCGTTCGATTTTACAATATTCGTAAATCTTAATATATATAAATCTCGTGTCACAATGTTTGTCCTCAATGGACTAATAATAAAATAATGGACTAATAATAAAATTTGAACACCATGTGCAGTTCGATGTGCACTTGAGAGATAGGATAGTTTAAATCTCAAATTATAGTCGCAATTTTAATTTATCGCTAATTTTTTGTCCGTTATTATTTGGCAGTCATAAAACTGACAGATGTCGATACCTTTTTATTTTATGGGCGATTGTGAAGAGCGCGTGACGACTCGGTGCCAGTATAATTTTATTGAACAAGCAGAGGAAAGAGCAATTGTGATATTATTGGAAAATTTTTTAGAAGATCACAATCAACTAATTCAATTGATCAAAAGAGTTTCGCCACGACTGCAAAATGACAATTATCAAATCGTCATAAAAGCCGACAAAGTACCATTAGGTGAACATGCTGGTAGATTCAGTCATAAAACTGACAGATGTCGATACGGAACGGCACGGAACATGCATGCATACAAGATGCGATGACTTACGTACGTCATTACGGCCGACCGGATTTATTTATTACATTCACATGTAATCCGAATTGGGAAGAGATACAAACTTTACTATTGCCAGGACAACAAGCCATTCATCGTCATGATTTAACTGCACGTGTGTTTAAACAAAAATTGAAATCCTTAATTGATTTTATTGTTAAATATACAATTTTTGGTATCACACGTTGTTGGCTGTATACGATAGAGTGGCAAAAGCGAGGTTTGCCTCATGCCCACATTTTGGTTTGGCTTAAAGATAGAATCCGTCCTGAAGAAATCGATCAAATAATTTCAGCCGAAATTCCAGACCCATTAATTGATCAAGAATTATTTGATATTGTCACCAAACACATGATCCATGGGCCATGCGGTGTTTTCAACATGACGTCACCGTGCATGGAAAATGGAAAATGTAAAAAAAACTTCCCAAAGCCGCATACGAATGACACGATCACGGATATTGATGGTTATCCAATGTATCGCCGCAGAAGTACTGAGAATGGTGGCCACACATTTACAATGCGACTGCCGAACTTTCCAAATCAAGTTGAGTTTGATAATCAGTGGGTGGTACCATACTCACCACTACTTTCAAAAACTTACAAAGCTCATGTCAATGTTGAGCTTTGCAGTTCTGTTAAATCAATTAAGTATATTTGTAAATATGTAAACAAAGGCAGTGATTTGGCCATATTTGAAGTAAAAAACAAATAAAAATGACGAAATAGCACGATACCAAATGGGCAGATACATTAGCAGCAATGAAGCTATTTGGCATATTCTCAGCTTTCCCATCCACGAAAGAGATCCTGCTGTCCAACATCTGGCAATACATCTTGAAAACGGTCAACGTGTATACTTCACTGAAGAAAATGTTCTCCAAAGAGCGTTCGAAGCTCCGAAAACGACTCTAACTGAATTTTTTACATTGTGTCAAAAACCTGATGTTTTTGGCCAATTCGCGAAGACATTGGTGTATGGTGATGTTCCACGTTATTTCACATGGAACAAATCCAGTAAAAAATGGGAGCCACGGAAACAAGGAAAACCACATCCTTCCATTACAGGCATATTCAAAGCTAAGACATTGGGAAGACTTTACACGGTACATCCAAAGCAACGTGAGTGCTTCTATTTACGTTTGTTATTGGTGAATGTTCCCGGACCAACGTCTTTTGAATTTTTACGAACAGCTAATGGTCGAGTATTCAATACATACCAGGATGCATGTCGTGAACTGCAATTGCTAGAAGACGATAACCATTGGGACTTAACGCTTGCTGATGCTGCGTTGACATCAACACCGAATAACATTCGTCAGTTGTTTGCAATTATTTTGGCGACATGTTATCCCTCGCAAGCACAAACTTTGTGGGAAAAATATAAAAATTGTATGACAGAAGACATCTTGCACCGAATTAGACAAACAAATCAATGCCAAAACATAGATTATACACCAGAGATGTACAATGAAGCATTGGTCTTGATCGAGGATTTATGTGTTCTTAGTTCAAATTTACCATTTAATCATTATGGTATGCCATCACCTAATCGTCCAGCCACCGACTTAGTCAATACCGATTTACAACGAGAAAATCAATATGACCATGGAAGTTTAGCAACAATTATCATGAACAGTGAACCATTACTGACAGCAGAACAAAAAATTATTTATGATCGGATTATGCTGGCTGTTGCTGCTGAACAAGGCGGTTTTTTTTTCTTGGATGCACCCGGTGGAACCGGTAAGACATTTTTAATATCGTTGATTCTTGCCAAAATACGGTCGCAACAAAAAATCGCATTAGCATTAGCATCGTCAGGCATTGCGGCTACTTTACTGGATGGTGGGCGAACAGCACATTCAACATTCAAGCTGCCATTGGACGTTCATAATAAACCAGATGCAATGTGTAACATCAAAAAGAATAGTGGAATAGCTGCAGTGTTGCGGAAGAGTTCTATAATAATTTGGGATGAGTGCACAATGGCACACAAATATTCACTTGAAGCATTAAACAGAACTATGCAAGATTTAAACAGCAATAATAAACTTTTCGGTGGTGCTATCTTGCTTTTGTCTGGTGACTTCCGGCAGACCTTACCGGTTATACCTCGCTCTACTTTCGCGGATGAGATTAATGCATGTTTGAAACAATCATTCTTATGGCGAAGTGTTGAAACACTTCGATTGACCATAAATATGCGAGTACAATTGCAAAATGATCCATCAGCACTAATATTTTCCGAACAACTACTAGATATTGGGAACGGTAAAATAAAACTGCAACCAAATACGCAATGCATTAAACTACCAGACAATTTTTGCACTGTTGTTCAGGATAAAACTGAATTGATTCAGAGTATTTTCCCGGATATACAGAATAATTATTTGAATCATGAATGGCTTAGTCAACGGGCGATTTTGGCAGCCAAAAACGTTGATGTTGACGAAATTAACTTCCAGATACAACAGTTGTTACCAGGCGATCTGATGTCTTTTAAATCAATCGATACTGTTGTTGATGAAAATGAAAGTGTAAATTTTCCGATTGAATTTTTAAATTCATTAGATATCCCTGGAATGCCACCACATAATCTTCGATTAAAGATTGGTTCCCCTATTATTCTCCTCCGTAATTTGAATCCACCTCAATTATGTAACGGTACGCGTTTGGTCATCAAAAAGATCACCGGAAACATTCTTGAAGCAACCATTTTGGCTGGGAAGTTTAAAGGAAAAGTGGTCCTGCTGCCACGTATTCCGATGATACCATCAGATTCTACCATACCCTTCAAAAGGCTACAGTTTCCAATTCGTTTAGCTTTCGCCATGTCTATAAATAAATCTCAAGGTCAAACAATGTCCATTTGTGGTTTAGATTTGGAAAATCCATGTTTTTCTCATGGGCAACTATATGTTGCGTGTTCACGTGTTGGGAAACCGTCGAATCTATTTGTGTTAGCTAAAGACAGGTTAACCAAAAACATTGTGCACCGATTGGTGTTAAATTAAATTGAAATTGAAAGTATTTATAATTCAAAAAAAAGATATTAATGTTTAAAAGTTTAAGACTGTCTGCCTTGCCTACCTCATTCATGAGTTTAAGCGTCACATGTTATTTACTGTATTATACTGTAATATACTTATATTTGTTATAAAATTAAATGAAAATAATAAATCTGATAAATTTTTATTTTTTACCTATTGATTTCTGCTTAGTATCAAGTGTAAGAACATTTTAATTAATTGTGTTCAACGTACTTCCCCTTCAAATCTCAATCCAGTGAATTTGTATACCAACATCAACATTTTCGTCTTTGTTCGTAAATAATTTCATTGTACTAAAGGGTTATAGTAGTAGAAAGTCAAATAAGGAGATCACCATATTTTTTTACAAATACCATCTGTGTGAAAAAGCATAGTGGACTCCGTGACTGATGTTCTCTTATTGTTCCTCTTAGATTGTTTACTATAATGTAATATAACAAAAACTTTAGCCACAGCAACGCGTGGCCGGGTCAGCTAGTTGACCTATAAAATAATTTTATTATATTGTATCATAGCATATCACATATCTTTAAAAAAAGAGACCGTTTAATTTCTAGCACACACACACAGACTTATTTGCTTTAAAACACACAAATCTTTCGCTCACGACAGGCTCTCGATAGCTCAGTTCATGTTTTCGGAATAATAACCACTAATTAGCACGAAAAAATATTGAAACACAAATACGAGTGCAACGTAGATTACTTAACTTTCAATTGAATTTAATTGAATTTAATTGAGTTAAGGAAGCGGATGTCGCAGTTCGGCTCATAAAAACGGTATGTTCTGATTTCATTCTGGTTGACCTAGTATCAATATATTTCAAGTTCAAATCGAGTGCTAGGAATATATATTTTTTACATATTTATTTTATTATCTTATAAAGATGGCAAAATAATTAGGAAAATAAACATTTTTATATCCCCCGTAGGAGGAACTTTGAAAAGGGGATTTTTTTTTCGAAAGTCTTAAGTAACTCAAATACACGTGTACTTCAAACAACCTATGTACTGGCATATAAAAGAAATTTGACAGTCATCCTTGATTTTAAGTGTAAGTAGGTAACATTAATTTTGCATTAATGTATTCCTGTTTGAAGTGTTACTCATTTTTAAGGTCCGGACCAACATGGTCAAATCACGAACCACTATTGTAAAATTGGATGGTCTGCCCCATCTGTCTGTATGTAAGTCCGTTCCAGAAAAATTGGACAGAGTTGTTATTTAGGTAGATCGAGAACCGCAGATATGCATAGATATGCCTTTTGCCTTTTAAATGAACGCTTGAAAAATATTTTGGTATTTCTAATAATACATAAGGAGCTAATATTTATATTTAAGTTGTTTTTATTGGCGCTTAAATTTAAGATTGTTTTTCAAAATGTACCAAAAAAATATGTCCCCTCCCTCCTTATCTCGGAAAGTATGAGATATATAACATTTTTAAAATAATAAGGTAAATTAAAAAACTGGTAAAGATTACAGGAAAACCTTACCTTCCTTGTGTTCTCCAATTAGAAAACTTAAAATTCTAGAAATTCGATTGTTGGTAAGAATTATGAAACCGTAAACTTTTCAAAAAACGTAAAAATCAAGTGAAATAATTTCATACTGTGATCTAGCTATTATCCTAATGAGTTTAAATATTACCAGGAACAGACATGCATAGTTAAAAATCTATAAATCGAAAATATTCCAATAATGCATAAAACAAAAGTGTATTTAAAATCAATCATTTTGTCGATGGGCAGCTAGGTTGTAAATACAACAATCTATTGAGCAGTTATTAATGTGATTATTAAATATGACGACTGAGTGATTTAATGCGATGGCGTATTTTTTTCTAATCGCGATTTTGAGTACATTTTAATTGTGCTCGTGGCCGGTAAACTCTTCTAAACATTAAATAAAAGTAGTTTATAAACTATGAATATAGCACCGTATGTTGAAAATATGCAAAAATTTCGCGAAGCAGAATATGTTTAATTAATCAATTAAATTAAACATATAATAAAAACTTTTATAGTTTTGTAGATTTTAAGCAAATGATTGAGATTGACCGATGTTTGCCTACATGCGTAGAGGTAATGTAACATTTAAACATTAAAAGGAAATTCTGAACAAAGAAAGAAAATCGAAAACAAAGAAAGAACCATACGCAAAACAAACAATTATAAGTTTTCGAAAAGTATAACGCCATCAGCGAGAAAACATAATATAATATTCGAACGTAGGTAAATAAAACAGATCTCGATGATAATCATTGCTCAATCGTTTTATAAGCCAAAACAATGAAGAATTGAGCACAAGGATGATAGATGCTGCTGAATGGTGAGGCTTCTATATATTTTGAGATTTGCGCAATTTCAGCGGCGCATATTTAGGGAAAAATATTAATTAATATGATCGTTATTAATGTGCTATGCATCGGCATTGACCTCAATATTATCAAAATAAACGCTGGTATGGCTTGCAACACCGCCGGCGCTGTCAACGCGTATCTGGCAGCCTAAAACGTTTGACGTACAGGCTCCGCATATATGATAGATCCGTCAATCGATGCTAAATATTCATCTGTCAGACGCAAAATTTGAATCTGTCATATTAAAAAGTTGATACAGACGATTTGGTTCAAAGTTCAAACGTTGGAATTAAACGGAACGACAATATTTTAAATTAGGTTTTTTCAGCCGTTTGAAATATTAAGCGAGAGCAAAGTTAAAAGCAACAGAGCTCAACTTTGAGTCTCAACTTTGAGTTATTATGGCGCCGTCGAAAAAAAAAAACAACGTTCGTCTGCGTTGGACATAAGAATAATTTACGAGCCATTCAACAAATCAGTGGCTCTAGTTACAAACCAATTCGCGAATCGCTCGCTGGATCTTTGTTGGTGTTGGTTAGAATCGCTGAGCGTTTGGCACCAATACCATCATAAATATACAATATGGATACGTGAACCTCTCACTCGCGGTCCCGACTAGCTCTGCAGATTGCTCTTAAGCCGTCTAAGTTTCCACAGTGTAAAGTGTAGCATCCTAACTAGACTTCCGACTTCAATGTCCCTCAAAATGCGGATCATACCCGATTACCCCAAAAGACAACCATGGAATGTCTCCAATACATGTACTCACAAACACGCAGACATTCTTATAAACCTTAGATCGTCTAGCTCAGGTAACCTTAAATTCCATAAGGTTTTCTGTTAAAATCTCGATATCGATTTTAATCAAAATCAACATTATAATTGTAATTAGAAAGAAAATGCCGTTTAAATCATTTAATGAATCTTTCGTTTAGTTTTGTTTTAGAGATCGAGAGTTTTGTTTATTATAGCAACTCGTTAAATATTATAATGTCAGTTGGTAGATTTTTAAAAATTATTGACGTGTAAACATTTATACGCAGAGCGTAGTGTGTAACATCCACCAGAAAAGTTGAAAAATACATAAAATAAAAAAGATCTTTATTTTTGTATGACATTTTCTTTCTTTTTGCTTCTGAATAGCTTTTCGAAGAGAAAAATGGTAAAATCATAGTGGAAATTATATTTTTTTTCAGGATAGAAAAACCGGTAAACAATGGAAAAGTAATTGAAGCTCGGACAATTCGTATGATTTCTAAGTAACGACATCGCGCTTAAAAAATGTATCGAAGCCACGTTCAAACGTTATGTTCGTTCATTCGGTGCTCCGTTAGGTTTTTGATTTTGGTCCATGCGGGTAGGTGGCTGGGATCGAGATATTCTAATAAATTGTATTTATAATCCGATTTGGCTCACATTCAGAATATATAGGATGTTCCAAAACAATTCCCAAAGACTTAAAAGGGATGTGTAACCTAACATGAGTGAGAAGTTATATGAAAAAATACAAAAAAAAACATCCTATATTTATAATATGTATTTTTTAACATTTGGTGTCAATTCGGTCGCGGCCGATCGATAGTAGCCTTGACACCGTTACGGCGTACGGCGACAGCTGAGCGCTCACAAAGAAGACACGATTTCTTTTACGGTTTTCAGGTAAAGTTATACTACATTTGATGATTGTTTTTTAATAACGGCCAATCGCCTGAAAAGATAAATGACACAATCTTTGACAATATTGAAAAATTTTGAAAAAGTTTTTAATTATTTGATAAAGTGCTGGATAGCATAATATTTATAAAGGTTCTAAAATTAAAGAGTTAAAAATGCATTTTTATAAAATTCAGTGCTGGGTTTAAACCGACATCCTGCGCTCTCAAGTACAGGACCTCTTTAGAACCTTTATAAATATACATATATATATATTTGTATGTAAAAAATATTACACGTTAGTGCAATGCGCCGAAGACGCCGTCAAAGCTACCAACCCAGGGTGAAGCCCGGGGTTGAACAGCTAGTTCTTTAAATACATTTATAAACCACATGTACCGGTGTACAAGTATAAACTAACCTAGCTTCCAAATCTGGCCAAAGCCCGGGGTCGAACAGATAGCCATTTATATAATATCAAAACTAATAGATATTTAAATGTTATCATGAATGTTGATTAATTTAGCAACGTGTGTTTAAATTAGTTAAAAAAAATGTATTTAATTAATTTTACATATACGAGTATATATTTTTTTATTTCTTAATATGAGAAAACTATATTATACAACCATTAAATTATCGTGAACAAAATAGACATAAAAATTACCTAAGAAATCCTAACGAAAGACGATCTGAGAAGAATTTATCAATGAACAGAATTTATTGTGAAGATTCTGATTTAAGTGAAACTAGGCACCTGAAATACCGGAGTTATACAAATGAGGGTTAGTTACCTGAGAAACAAGAAACCTGGAAAATGTGCGCAGTGAAGATCAGCATAAGTAGGATATTCTCAGAAGGAGCTGCTAGGAGAACCATCAATGAAAGTAAACAGAGTACATAAATCGCTTTCTTGAACCCCAGATATAAATACTAAAACCGAGAAGAATGAAGGCACTCACGTCTATGACATTGACCAAGAGATGGTGGACGGTCCAGCATAAACAACATCATAAATCTAGAGGTACGCAAATGACATTCTAATGACGAAATATTTTATAATTTTTGGTTTAACTTAAACAATATAATATTATCATAGGTAATATAAGTCGAAATAGGGGTCAGAAATTAACAATGCACAAACTCATCAAGTAATTATATTACATTAGTGATATGACCGTGAAGAAATATGTGAAAGTTAATGATTACTAATATTTTGAGATATTAGCTGTGGACACACGGACCTCGTAAATTATATAAACTCTTGTTTTGTTAATCGGAGAAATTATCATTACTTAATAGAAAATAGGCAACGATTCGATTTTAAAGAAAACCACACAATTTTTTAGGGTTCCGTAGTAGGGTGTCTGTATATCCACCCGATACAAGCCTCTTAACCTGAAATAAAACCTGTTAAATAATAACTTGTTAATATTAACTAAATAATCATTTAAATCAATAATAATAATCGATATTTTAAAACTATACAAATGGTATTTTTGATACGTAAGTTTTGTTTTATCGTCCGAATTACTATTAGTTTATGGGACTATGTTAATATAGTTTTGATAAAATATATCAAGTCGTAAAAATTTATAAGGAGATGTAGATACGTTAAATATAAATAACGTATTTGTTGTATAAAGGAAAAACTTAAATAAACGGTATACTTAATTTTTTTAAATTTTTGAGTCAGTTTTAACGATTTTTATGATTACCATTTTTAACTAAGAATTTCTTATTTTCAAATACGTCATAATATATTGATAATGGTTAAAAATTCATTTTTTAACATTCAGAGCTAGTTTTAACGTTAAGGTTTAATTTTTCGATTTCTCTTCACATTCAAGATTTTTTTATTTGCTTGCAGTTGGCATGTTTGATTTTTCCCGATTACGTTAATCAGATAAAATAATTGTATAGCGAGTAAAACATAGGGGGTTTACTTAAAAGGCAAATCGCCATCCAAAATTAATGCCGTATTTTTTTGAAAATATTGTAAAATTTGTGAATAGTTTAATTCAAAATTATATTTTATATTAAAAAAAAAAACAGATACGTGGTAAGTACAAGTACAGTTAATTAGTTTTATAATAATTTTTTAAATTGGTTTTTTTTATGTTAGAACAGCTAGCAGGCAAATGCTGCAGTTACCTTCTTCCATTCATTGCGATGTTATTATTTAGCACGCTAATAATGCTAATGCTCGCGAAGCGTACACTTTCCATCCGCTTAAACTTCACGGGCATGTCCATTGCGCAACATATTACATGTAATATGTATATGTAACTAGTGCGTTCCACTGACAATGTCAAGAACTATTCGAAAGCAATTTCTCTCGCGCGATCTCATGGGCCAATGAATACATTAATTCCCCTGACATTGCGGCTGTGTCGAACTAAAACGAATTTCCTTAGCGTAATAAATATGTCGGCATCTTTGACGCGCGATCGGCGAAGAATTTTACTGTTAAATACCGCGATAATATAATCTGAAAATAAAACAAAACAAAATGGCATCTAAAAATTAGTACCTAAATAAAAACAAATTAGTACATATACTACTTGTTCTTCATATCATATTTGTAGGAAATTGTTTATAGGATTTTAATTTATTTTATTTACACATTCAAAAAGACGCATAAAGAGTACATTTGTTGTTATAATTAATATATACAATAAAATATATAGGAAAAAATTAATTAAACCTACTTCGGTGGCAATCACGACCTATATCATATTAATAAATAAATAAATAAAAAAAACTTCTTTCGCCAGGAGAAACTTTTCGTTTCAATATATCGACAATTTTAATCACTATTAAGGAAAAGATATTTTGAATAAATACAACTTTATTGTAAATATTTGCAAACGTAAAAATATAATAAAAAATATTAAATATTATGTAAATATATAATTTTATACCATTTGATTGGAGTTCCTAACCCATTCGCACGGCACTAATAGCGTGTCTTCGTCACCTTGACATGGCACTTGTTGAAGGTTAATCTTAATAATGTTTATTATTAATTTACACAATTACAAACAAAACTTATTACTATTATAAAAAACCAATTATGGATTTCCGACATTTTTCATAGCAGCATAAGAAATTTAGAACAGTGTTTCCTTCTTAAAATATATATATAAATTTATATGGTAGTATATTGATAGTTATAATAGTATAATATATAATAAAACTAGCTGACCCGGCCACGCGTTGCTGTGGCTAAAGTTTTTGTTATATTACATTATAGTAAACAATCTAAGAGGAACAATAAGAGAACATCAGTCACGGAGTCCACTATGCTTTTTCACACAGATGGTATTTGTAAAAAAATATGCTGATCTCCTTATTTGACTTTCTACTACTATAACCCTTTAGTACAATGAAATTATTTACGAACTAAGACGAAAATGTTGATGTTGGTATACAAATTCACTGGATTGAGATTTGAAGGGGAAGTACGTTGAACACAATTAATTAAAATGTTCTTACACTTGATACTAAGCAGAAATCAATAGGTAAAAAATAAAAATTTATCAGATTTATTATTTTCATTTAATTTTATAACAAATATAAGTATATTACAGTATAATACAGTAAATAACATGTGACGCTTAAACTCATGAATGAGGTAGGCAAGGCAGACAGTCTTAAACTTTTAAACATTAATATCTTTTTTTTGAATTATAAATACTTTCAATTTCAATTTAATTTAACACCAATCGGTGCACAATGTTTTTGGTTAACCTGTCTTTAGCTAACACAAATAGATTCGACGGTTTCCCAACACGTGAACACGCAACATATAGTTGCCCATGAGAAAAACATGGATTTTCCAAATCTAAACCACAAATGGACATTGTTTGACCTTGAGATTTATTTATAGACATGGCGAAAGCTAAACGAATTGGAAACTGTAGCCTTTTGAAGGGTATGGTAGAATCTGATGGTATCATCGGAATACGTGGCAGCAGGACCACTTTTCCTTTAAACTTCCCAGCCAAAATGGTTGCTTCAAGAATGTTTCCGGTGATCTTTTTGATGACCAAACGCGTACCGTTACATAATTGAGGTGGATTCAAATTACGGAGGAGAATAATAGGGGAACCAATCTTTAATCGAAGATTATGTGGTGGCATTCCAGGGATATCTAATGAATTTAAAAATTCAATCGGAAAATTTACACTTTCATTTTCATCAACAACAGTATCGATTGATTTAAAAGACATCAGATCGCCTGGTAACAACTGTTGTATCTGGAAGTTAATTTCGTCAACATCAACGTTTTTGGCTGCCAAAATCGCCCGTTGACTAAGCCATTCATGATTCAAATAATTATTCTGTATATCCGGGAAAATACTCTGAATCAATTCAGTTTTATCCTGAACAACAGTGCAAAAATTGTCTGGTAGTTTAATGCATTGCGTATTTGGTTGCAGTTTTATTTTACCGTTCCCAATATCTAGTAGTTGTTCGGAAAATATTAGTGCTGATGGATCATTTTGCAATTGTACTCGCATATTTATGGTCAATCGAAGTGTTTCAACACTTCGCCATAAGAATGATTGTTTCAAACATGCATTAATCTCATCCGCGAAAGTAGAGCGAGGTATAACCGGTAAGGTCTGCCGGAAGTCACCAGACAAAAGCAAGATAGCACCACCGAAAAGTTTATTATTGCTGTTTAAATCTTGCATAGTTCTGTTTAATGCTTCAAGTGAATATTTGTGTGCCATTGTGCACTCATCCCAAATTATTATAGAACTCTTCCGCAACACTGCAGCTATTCCACTATTCTTTTTGATGTTACACATTGCATCTGGTTTATTATGAACGTCCAATGGCAGCTTGAATGTTGAATGTGCTGTTCGCCCACCATCCAGTAAAGTAGCCGCAATGCCTGACGATGCTAATGCTAATGCGATTTTTTGTTGCGACCGTATTTTGGCAAGAATCAACGATATTAAAAATGTCTTACCGGTTCCACCGGGTGCATCCAAGAAAAAAAAACCGCCTTGTTCAGCAGCAACAGCCAGCATAATCCGATCATAAATAATTTTTTGTTCTGCTGTCAGTAATGGTTCACTGTTCATGATAATTGTTGCTAAACTTCCATGGTCATATTGATTTTCTCGTTGTAAATCGGTATTGACTAAGTCGGTGGCTGGACGATTAGGTGATGGCATACCATAATGATTAAATGGTAAATTTGAACTAAGAACACATAAATCCTCGATCAAGACCAATGCTTCATTGTACATCTCTGGTGTATAATCTATGTTTTGGCATTGATTTGTTTGTCTAATTCGGTGCAAGATGTCTTCTGTCATACAATTTTTATATTTTTCCCACAAAGTTTGTGCTTGCGAGGGATAACATGTCGCCAAAATAATTGCAAACAACTGACGAATGTTATTCGGTGTTGATGTCAACGCAGCATCAGCAAGCGTTAAGTCCCAATGGTTATCGTCTTCTAGCAATTGCAGTTCACGACATGCATCCTGGTATGTATTGAATACTCGACCATTAGCTGTTCGTAAAAATTCAAAAGACGTTGGTCCGGGAACATTCACCAATAACAAACGTAAATAGAAGCACTCACGTTGCTTTGGATGTACCGTGTAAAGTCTTCCCAATGTCTTAGCTTTGAATATGCCTGTAATGGAAGGATGTGGTTTTCCTTGTTTCCGTGGCTCCCATTTTTTACTGGATTTGTTCCATGTGAAATAACGTGGAACATCACCATACACCAATGTCTTCGCGAATTGGCCAAAAACATCAGGTTTTTGACACAATGTAAAAAATTCAGTTAGAGTCGTTTTCGGAGCTTCGAACGCTCTTTGGAGAACATTTTCTTCAGTGAAGTATACACGTTGACCGTTTTCAAGATGTATTGCCAGATGTTGGACAGCAGGATCTCTTTCGTGGATGGGAAAGCTGAGAATATGCCAAATAGCTTCATTGCTGCTAATGTATCTGCCCATTTGGTATCGTGCTATTTCGTCATTTTTATTTGTTTTTTACTTCAAATATGGCCAAATCACTGCCTTTGTTTACATATTTACAAATATACTTAATTGATTTAACAGAACTGCAAAGCTCAACATTGACATGAGCTTTGTAAGTTTTTGAAAGTAGTGGTGAGTATGGTACCACCCACTGATTATCAAACTCAACTTGATTTGGAAAGTTCGGCAGTCGCATTGTAAATGTGTGGCCACCATTCTCAGTACTTCTGCGGCGATACATTGGATAACCATCAATATCCGTGATCGTGTCATTCGTATGCGGCTTTGGGAAGTTTTTTTTACATTTTCCATTTTCCATGCACGGTGACGTCATGTTGAAAACACCGCATGGCCCATGGATCATGTGTTTGGTGACAATATCAAATAATTCTTGATCAATTAATGGGTCTGGAATTTCGGCTGAAATTATTTGATCGATTTCTTCAGGACGGATTCTATCTTTAAGCCAAACCAAAATGTGGGCATGAGGCAAACCTCGCTTTTGCCACTCTATCGTATACAGCCAACAACGTGTGATACCAAAAATTGTATATTTAACAATAAAATCAATTAAGGATTTCAATTTTTGTTTAAACACACGTGCAGTTAAATCATGACGATGAATGGCTTGTTGTCCTGGCAATAGTAAAGTTTGTATCTCTTCCCAATTCGGATTACATGTGAATGTAATAAATAAATCCGGTCGGCCGTAATGACGTACGTAAGTCATCGCATCTTGTATGCATGCATGTTCCGTGCCGTTCCGTATCGACATCTGTCAGTTTTATGACTGAATCTACCAGCATGTTCACCTAATGGTACTTTGTCGGCTTTTATGACGATTTGATAATTGTCATTTTGCAGTCGTGGCGAAACTCTTTTGATCAATTGAATTAGTTGATTGTGATCTTCTAAAAAATTTTCCAATAATATCACAATTGCTCTTTCCTCTGCTTGTTCAATAAAATTATACTGGCACCGAGTCGTCACGCGCTCTTCACAATCGCCCATAAAATAAAAAGGTATCGACATCTGTCAGTTTTATGACTGCCAAATAATAACGGACAAAAAATTAGCGATAAATTAAAATTGCGACTATAATTTGAGATTTAAACTATCCTATCTCTCAAGTGCACATCGAACTGCACATGGTGTTCAAATTTTATTATTAGTCCATTATTTTATTATTAGTCCATTGAGGACAAACATTGTGACACGAGATTTATATATATTAAGATGTATATTTTTGCTGTGCATAGTGTTTAATAGTGAAAAGTTTGAAAGTGATTTGTTTTTTTTTGTTTCAATTTTTATGTAGAAATGTATGTGTATATGAATTTGTAAGTGGAAATGTGGATGTTTGTGAGAGATTGGATATGTGTTAGTGTGTGTGTGTTAAGAGTGTTAGTGAGGATTACATTTAGTTATATCGTATTGCGTAAATTGAATGTATTTTTATTTTTCTCGCCAACTCACAGCATAAGACTTTACTACTTCCTAATTTTCAACCACTTTTTTTAGTTTAAGTTATACTCTGTATGGCGAATTCACTTATACGAGTACATTAAGGTCTCCAGCCTTTTGCGTGCATACCAGTGGGTGACCAGAAATGGCTTTGATATCATGTCTCTATTCGAAGATTTTTATTCCCCAATTGGGCCATCATAGTGTCCGAAATTCATATGGTCACCCCGTTGGTTTTTAAATTTCGTTACCCGTTTGAATCTTATCTCGATATCTATTATCAATGCAATTGCATCTGTGTCCAGAAAGTTCTTTTTATTTCAGGGTGTAAATTGTTCCTAACGCAGGTTTCGCATCAAAGTGACACATATTCGTCCACCAGTTTCCCTACCCGCACATTTAGCACCATCGCGTGAACAAGCGAGCCAGCGAAGTTCACTTCGGAGTAGCTGCTTCGAATATGCTATAGCAAACTGGCGAAAAGGATGGATAGTTTGGTGTTTGGTGGTGTTTACTACCGAACACAAAATCAATAAAATAAAATGCAATCAGAAGTCAAAACACCTACATTCGAACTATTATTAGGCCGGCTGCAGTTATTACTGATATAATATATCTAAAAATACACATGCTACGGAACAGTTTAAAAATGTGCGCGATTGTAGTTAGGTAACATTGATAAACATTGCATATTGTGTGTGATACATAAACGGATGTCCTCATAATTCGCGCGTATACGTAAGAAAACTGGCGATAAGAAAAAATCCAATATGCCTTATCGCACAGGAAAAAAAATATTGCCATCCAATATTACGCATCAAGACCATTTTTCCCTCGAATTTATTAACCAAAAGCATCATTTACCTAAACGCAAATACGTCCAATTGTGTAAGACTATCTTTCATTATAATGAAAAAAAAAACGCGGCTGTTTTTCGCAAAACAGTTGTTCTCAAAGAACAAGATTACGGACACACTAAAATATTTTTTCTCTAAGCTTTCCAATACAGATAGACTGTTTAATAGCGATATCAATATATATAATTACGTGTATGTCTTTTTTATGTGTGTGTCTTATTTTATCTATTTTTCCACAAAAGCTTAGCGTAATTACCTTTGAATAATGTATTAAATAACTATTAAAATTAGCCTACCTTAGTACAAGTAATGCCCTTTTAGGTATGGTTATGCAATTCATTCTAAGTAATATGTAAAAATCAAAAATAAAAGTTAGTAGTTACCTATTTAAATACAGTTTACAATTCGCTTATATATCAATGTTTTGTTCAAAAATCAAAATAACGGGTTATTGGCTAAAACCAAAAGAAAAAAAATGGGTTAACCATTATCAATTTGTGTATTCATATTCTGTAAATAAAAATACAAAAAAATGGCAATAGAACAAACATTTTATGTCGAAAATGAAAAATAAATAAAAGGCGTAAGATGCTTATAAATTTTTATTTTATGAATTTCGAATTAACCGTGTTTGCGTATTGACTTACACCTCAACCTCGACTTAAAAAAAAACGTTTAAAAATCATTATTTATTTTTACATAGAAATAAGCTTTCACTGTTAATTAGTCATTAAATATTACATTATTTAGCAGTCAAAATTATTGGCCATATGCTTACTTATTGTTGTGCCTTAGTAAAACACAAATAATTTTTTTTTTTTATGTAAAAATAAAAAGTAATTGTCGGCATGAAAATTTGAATAGATGTTAATGTTATTTTATCGCTTGCTAAAAAGTTAAACCTTTGGTCCTAAAGCGGTACAAAGTAAATAATTCGGCTTGGAGTATAAACAGGTAAAGAGATTTTTTCGGCTTAAATTCTAGCTAAACTTATAAAAAACGCTCACGTTATTAAACTTGTTTTTTACGCTCGGCTAAAACCAGTTTATATGAACGTCTACTTACAAATAATAGTTGTATGTAGGTACACGTTAAAAGCGTTGGACACGAATTATCCACCTGGTTAGTATCATGTATTAAGTTATTTTTATTTAAAAGTAGCTCATTTGTGTAGACGGTTGGCCTAGTTATTTTTAGGACTATTAACGGTCCTAATTATGGACCCGGTCGGCGTAATCGCATAAAAAAACAAATCGCTACCCTTATTCGAGACGCTTTGCTCAAAGCAAGTCCGAAATTTAAAAAGTACCTAGTAGTTATATCTTAGTCACGCTTGTAAACACTAGTCACCTTAATCTTTTTAGGCATTCCTAGTTTTCATTGACCCCACCATAGAAACATATCCATACACCGAGGACTTTGTTTACATATTTTATATTTTGAAGTTAGAAATGCCCCTCAATCTCCCAACCCCCCTCCACCCCTCAAAAAAATTTAGCATTGTCATATATAATCAGGATATAAATCAAACTATTCTAAATTTTCAACGCTGTCAGAAATTATGTCATTCATCGTATATGGCGATTTGACCTAAATATCGTTTCACGATAGTATTTTAATAACGTTAATCGACCATTAAAATCAAATACATACGTTTTGGTAATATTGAAATATTAGGAAAAGTTTTTTTTAAATTTATAATAATAATTTACATATATAATAATATTATGTTAATTAAAAATAATTACCTTGGTTTTACAAGCAAATGATAACCAGGACGGTCTTTGGTTTTTTATATTCTCATATTATAAAGCCAATTGTAGCCTATTTTAAAAACATTACACTAAAACATTATTATTGTTGCGTAGCGAAAGCATAATTTATTATTAAGGGAAGTATTTCTTATGGACACCTTTATCTTTACCTGGTCAATGTGTACTTTTATTAAAGTTGGTCAGTATTGACTATTATTTTTCCTAATAAAAAAAAAAATAAATAATAGAGTTCAAATGATAATGTCCATATAACCTTATGTTGTAGACTTCTTATTAGATACTTATTAGATTTTATAGTTTGGTCACAATTACTAATTTTTTTTTTAAATAAATAATTTAATATCTAATATTTTTTCTCAGTAGATCAAAATTGCCCTTTTTAACTAAAAAGGGCAATTTTAACAAAAAACCAACACAACTGTGTTGGTTTTCTTTTCAAGTAAATATGTAACAATTTTAATTTTCTGATTTGGTGTAGCGCTTTTAGAGCAAGATTAATATATAAATAAGATGGAGATGGAAATATTTTATCTATTTGTCCTAAAGATTAAATAACAAATAATAAATAAACAGATTTCGTGCGGGTGAGATTATTTTTTTTTTCATTTTTGTTCAGCAGTGGTAATAATTGATATAGATATCCGTATTAAATATGTATTAACACAAACTTTAAAAATATGTAATACATTTGGTTTGTTATAAAAAGTTGTTTAATATTGTTTGAAAATACAGTAAATTTAGTCGACGTAATTTAAAGTATGTTTTGTGCACTGTGCTTTTTTGTACGCGTTAATGCGCACTGTCTGATGGGGAAGGGTGATTAAATCCTTAATAACTGTAGTAATTGTAAAATATGTTATACTAGTCTAGTGGTTAAGGTGTTTGACTATTAACTCGTCGTCGCGGGTTCGATGTCGCATCGGGCGTGAAAAAAAATAACACATTATTACCACGTTGATTCCAGTACAAATTTCGCTTAGTTGAGTAGGACCCAAAAAAAGGCGTAGGTCCTAGGTTGTAGGAATTAAAAAAAAAAAGACAACTTTGTAATGTGGGTGCCTTATTGAGAAAAATAAAAACTATAACTTAGAGTTTCAAAATAAAAAAGAAGTGAATTTGGATTAATTTATTAATAACTAAGCATAAAATATTATTATCACATGAGAACGCAAAGGTTTGCGTGTGATAAATGTATTGTATTTGACATGATACACGACGTCTTTAAAAACGATGTTAAAACAACGACACATCCTCATACATTTTGGGATTGAATTGTATTGCCATACACTGTTAGAATAATGAAACTGTATGTATTCAAACCGAATGAAATACACTGAAAAGTAGAAAGCGGGCGAAGCGCTAGCGTGCCCGTGCGGCGAGGAGTTAGTTGGTGGCTCGTCAGAGCGTCAGAGCGTCAGAGCTCGGAACGAGAGACCTTCGGGAAGCGTGCCAGGGCCACCGGCGCGCAGTAATTGTGTCAGTGCGAGCCGACGAGCAAAAGCGGCGAGCCGTAGACTCTTCGCCGGCGCGAAGCGTTTCGATTTGACCTAATAAGGAAAAAAACACTAGTGCGGCAACGCAATTTACAGATTGAAAAAACAAGTTTTTTTTTTTAAATATTTATTAAACGTTTTCTGTTTCTGTATGTAGGAGATATTGTTCAGAATAAGGAGGTATTTTCGGAAAGTCTTTTTTAGAATTTTAAAATATGTAGATAATCTACGGAGGGTATAAAGGTGTCAATTTGTAATGATCGTCTAAAAACATGGTCGTATTTTTCAGAAACTATAAAAGATAAGTATAAACAATGATTTTAGGTATTGTAGAGTTTATCCACTAGAATAATAAAAATTAATAATAACTTAACTTATTTAGGCGTTTTTAAGATTTAAATGACCTTAATGTAAATTTATTCTATTTTTTTTTTCAGAAACTATTTTCTCTAATTGGTGTTTAATAATTAAAAACAATGTAATAACAATAAAATAAGTCCGTTTTAAAACTCTAATTTTAAGCCATACAAAAGAAAAATAAATAGAGTGTAACGTAACATGTATAGAAACGTACGTATGTGTATGTATGTTTATAGTGAAAACAAATTTTAAAAGTTAATAACTTTTTATTTAAAAGAGATAGACCCCCCCCCCCTTCCCAAGTTTTTTGACGATCGTTTTACATATAATTTCACATTACAACGGCTGGTCACTTGAAAATGCAATTTTCCAATTTATGAACTTGCATTTCAAACGTCATCCATCATCATACTAATTTCTGAAAACGCCGAGAGCGAAAACTTAAAAATCATCTAATATATATAAATCCCTTTCTAATTTCATCTAATTAGATGGATACATAATATTTGACAAAATTTTACACTAAAGAGAGTTATAAATGCATTTTTGTAAAAGTCGTCGCTGGGTTAGGTTAGGTTAGGTTAAACCAATATCCTGCGCTCTCAAGTACCTCTCTAGTAAATACATCCTACGATTTATCAAAAAAATCGATACACTTTTCTAAATTTGATCAATATTGGCAATTTATCTTTTCGGGTGATTTGCCGCTATTAAAAAACAATCTTTAAGTAAAATATGAATAAAAAATATAAAAAAAAAATGTATATATAAAAATCGTCGTACATATATTTAAGTTATTTATAGAAAACACTTTCTGTTTTTATTCATTTTTCATTATTTTAAATTATATTATTAATGTTATTTCACTTAAGGAGGCGTACAAAGGACAAACCGGAATTAAAAATGCATTTTAAATTTTCACCTGCATACTTAATTTTTAATTCTTAATTAAAATTAAAAAGGCCGGGTTTTAAATGACATTTGTTTTCTCGTGAATTCTTCAGTAGCCTTTTAATATTTTTATATCCCAAAAAGCTAAAATTGTAAGACTTCCACTAGCTACATATTATTTTTAAATTATGAGTTGCACTGGTTTCCTTCATCTTTAAGGATTCGCCAGTGAAAATAAAGGCAAATTCATATAGATACAGGAACATTAAACTTTAAAAAAAAAATGTATCGATTGAGGCAAATCGTTCATCGAAATGACTAACACATAATGTTGTTAATATTTCAATATTTAAATTAGTTTTTTTAATACAGCGTTTGATGTAAAAAAAATAATTTAACGGTTTTTTGTACTTGAGATTACAGGATATTTTTTTAGAGAAATTATTGAAAGCAGTCCTTAACTTGTATCTTGAAAAAATGTCTATACTCACTAGTTTGAAATTTTAGTAAATATTTTACGAATAATACAAAAGATAATATTTAAACTCGGATGACATTAAAAAAAAAACAAAATATATAAATATTTTTTTAAGCTTATGTCTGATCGGCTAATATCATACTGGTAACCGGTACCATTATACTCTAGGTGTAAATCCACACTATCATAAAATTACAGCACAAATTGTGAAAAAAAAACTGAAATAGCATCGCAAGTCATAACTAAGCCAGCTCTGCACGGCTCAATCGCGCACACACCACGGCAACGCATACGGACATCGCTTACGCTAGATGCCGCACACCAATACGCCGGTGTGGTAATTCGGTCAAGGCCGACCCCCTCCGCAATCACCCCGCCGCCGCCTGAGCACCTGCCGCCCCCCAAATCCCTCGCTAACACATCTTATCTATTGTACATATAGGTCATCCCCCTCCCCCACCCGCAAATCCCTCCTAACGCCGGCGATCGTGCGGATCGCTCCTTTCGGGTTCCTCAACAGGATGCCCTAAATCTTTTCCATGACCCACTAACCGCCATCTCGTCTTAATACGGTCATGAAAATAAGACCACATTCTGTAAATATACCATCAGTATCTTACTCAATTTTAATTTGGTAAATACAAATTCATTATGAGATAATTTTGTAGTTTAAACAAAAACTTTCGTTATATAACGTCAATACATACTTCATGTTATCGTTTTCGGCAAAAAATATGGTATAATTATTTCTTCAAAAGGACTATAGTATAAAGACTTGAAATAACACAGATATGAACGAATTCAACAAAATAACTTTAATAATAATAAAAAACATTTACTGGAATTAAAAAAATATTTAAATACAATAAGAAGAATAAGAAAAATAATGATTTGGGCATAGTAAAACATAATGTAGAGGTATATAAATAACCTAATAGCGTGTGATGTTAATTTAGTGATACACGTGCAGTTTATATCTGACTTTTAAATTATTTAAGATTCTATATACTTTACTAGTTAGGTATACAACACTGTATCTACGTGTATTTTTAATGTGTGTGTAAAGTATATAATAAAATAAAAAGTGATTATTTTTAAATTGACGAACGATTTTAATTTAAATTTATAAAAAAAAACTCCGTCTTTAAAATAAATACACAATCTAAAACTGAAAAATAATGACAAAAAAATACATTAAAGTTCTTATTGTCAGTAAGATCCACCAAAACGTTGAAGTCGGTGCAAAAACACTTTGATATTATATTATATTGTGCGTCGTATATTTTGGACATACTCGTACATTTATTTAAAAGTCAGTTTTATTTTTTTATCTTTTTAATTTTAATTTTGTTTAAATCAATAATTCGCGGTGCGACATTTTGAACCGAAAACTTATTTTCTTTTAGTTTTTCCTACGTAACTTAAAATGGCAACTTTTTTGACGTAAATTAAAATGGAACCACCCATGAGAAATTCTCTATCATAAGCAAAATATTCGAAAACCTTCAAGCTAATTTTAAATAACGACTAACTAGTGAATATGAATTAAAAATAAAAATAATTTAAAAAAAAATATTGAGAACCCCTTCGTTTTCTAAGTCGATTAAACACACTTGAGCATGATCTTAAGCGTTTTTTTAAAATTGATTATATATATTTAAAAATATTTTAATTGGTTTTTTTTAGAGTTAATTCACAGGATACTTAGTGTTGCCTCGAACCTTGGGGCCTATTGAAAAGTTTAAATAAATTTTATTATTTTTTTTTTAAATGTTTCTAATAATTTTTAGTGCGTGTACTTCAAAGCATTTTTGCCTAAGTGAAATTCAGAAAAAAAAACTTTATAGATTTTCGTAAAAACCTACCTGAAATTACCTCGATAATATTAAATAAGTTTATTATTATACTTATTTGAACAAATTAATTACACGTAGCCTAAATAAAATATTGTACAATTGTTTAAAAGTGAGAGGTTTAAATGACGGTTTGTTAATAATTTGGTCAAAACAATTTGGTCTAAAAAAAAATATATTTTATTCAATAATTCCATTTAAATTTTGTTTTTTAATACATTTGGTATAAGTAGGGGTACATCTATGATGTTATTATGGAGTGGTTGGCTAGGCACTTGGTTTGGTGATATCCATCACCTAGCCCAGCATTCTGATGCAGTGTGAACACAAAAAAAAAATATTAAGAATAGATATAAAAAATACGCAAGAGCTATGTATCAAGAAAAGGCACATTTTGTTATTATCGCTATGCTAAATATAAATTAAATATGATTATAGGTAGGTAACAAAATAACCCTTTGTAAAATTACTATAAATAACAACAGATAGATAGTGTTAAAGTTGGTTTCTTTTTTTTTTAAATATTGTGTATAATAAGATAATCAAGTAGGGTATTTTTTAATGAGGCGTGTATGTTCTACACATATCGACTGGTTAAACGCGATTAAATGAAAAAAATATATATATTATTCTATTTTACTAAAATAAATAAGATAAAAAAACTATACAAAAGCTTTCCCTTCACAGTTTGTAATAGATTTGTAACACATTGCAACCGGTCGCCGAGTGAGAAATAGTTTGTTAGATTATTTCTTTTCTCCTATTTCAAATACATAGTGGAGTTAAATGTATGTATGTCGAGAAGCGAGCGCAGCGCCGCGTCGGTCGGTAGCCGAAGCGAGCGCGATCACTGCGATCGGCGATCAGTTTCCCAACGCGGCCGAGCGGTTAAGAAATTCACATTATGACGATAACGTAACCAAAGAAACTGAATTACGAGTCGCCGCGCCGACGCTTGCCCGTTTGCGCTGCGGCACGCCGTGACACAAAACGCGCGGTCGGCCGCAGTGTAGATGCATACCAGTATAACAGCTTACCGTAGATAGTAGGCACAAGCTGGCTTGGATGTTACCAAAAATCGCGTTGCCCGGACACGCGTACAGTGCCGCATTGGGTAACATTTATATTATTATTTTAATAATATATATATATATATTTTTATTGAAAAATCCACAGTATTAAATTTTTATAATAACAAACAAAATTTTTACTAGTATATAAAACCAATTATGGATTTCGCTCATTTTACACGTTAAGATTAGCATAAAAATTTGAAAAATATATATAGATTATTAATATTATACACACATACAATAGATTTTTTTTTTTGAAGTGTTATGTATAATTTGTGAGTAATGTTTGTGGTAGTTGTGATATTTGTATGTATATATTATGTATATATAATATATACTAAAAATATAATACGTACTAAAAAAATACATCATAATCATTACATTTTCACCGTTTCAAATATTGTTTACCTTTTAAATTATTGTTTTACTACATTAATGAA
The DNA here is from genome assembly GCA_020383195.1 of Neomicropteryx cornuta. NCBI lineage: Eukaryota > Metazoa > Arthropoda > Insecta > Lepidoptera > Micropterigidae > Neomicropteryx > Neomicropteryx cornuta. The sequence continues at coordinate 43,693,961 of JAHKQU010000018.1, forward strand.
AATAATGACCGTATCCCATAAGACGCACAGGTGAGAGTTGAAGGCTTTCATAATATACAGCGCTGTATTTAAATCAGCTTGCATTACAGTGGAACGATGGAACTATCTGAGCGGTTCAATATAGTAATTTTCTATGAAACATTCTGGCCCTACAATTGTTTGAAAAATTTCACTCTATAAAAATATTAAAAAATTGTTTCGAATTTCTAACAGGTTACAGCAGGTGTTTGGGAATTACGGGTGGCGCGGTTATTTTTAATTACTGTCAGGTTTTTGTATAGCTTATAGCATACGATTTTTATAATGTTAAAAATCAACTAAATGGTAAAAGAAACGAATTTTTATGAGTATGTCATACGAGTGTATTAAAAAGATAAAATGTATATTTTTTTCAATAATGTTGACAGATAAATTATTATTATTTTTAAATTTAATAAAAAAAAACGATGAAGTATGTACATATTTTTATGTCCCCTAAAAAATTTTTAAAAGAAATTTAAAAAATATATTCTTTTACATTCTAAAGATCAACGAAGAATTTCCACAGCAATAGGAAACTCGTAGAAGATGTGATGTTAGTCTGCGCTTTCGGCGACTGCCGTCCTTCTCTCACTCTCCACTCTCCCTATCACCCCTCTCAGCCAGCGAAGGTCCGTCATTGCTATTGTATTGTATATGATCGGCTAAAGTCATAGTTAAAATTAGTTTCTTTAACATGTATTCAATTATTAACTCCCGGATGGCGACACCCTAATTTAAATAATATGTAAATTTTATTTTATCCTGTTAGACAAATCCTATTTTTAATAGCCGCTAAGTTTATACATTTTTTTTTATTCATGTTGTAATTTAATTACATCTTTGTTTTTAGTTAACTTTATTTTACTTACTTTACTTTTAATATTTAATTGAAAAAAATAGTTTTTCTTTTAAATAAATAATAAGTTTCTTAGTTTTTTTAAATCTAGTGGAAATTCAAAAAAATTGCTATTGCATTCTCATTATTTATAAAAAATAAATTAACGTTTTAGCCTTTATTCATTACAAATGTAATATTATTTAAATTAAAAAAAAAACAATGATTTCTATGGCTATTAAATCTACTTGCGTGTTATTTGGTTTCGAATTAATATAAATATAAGACACAAATTATTAGTAACAAATCTCACTAAAAAACTATTTTACCGATCGTTAAAATTAAATGCATTTGTACTTACTGTATATTAAAAGCAACTAAGTGTTTCAAAATTTAGTTTTTCCCCTTCCTCCTAATCCATGCTGCGATTTCTTAAAGGGAAAGTGTGCTCGCGCGCGCACTTCCCCGAATCCTACATACTCTAGAGATAAGGCAACGTTCACATTCCACATCTAAAGAAATGTGCCCGTCAACATTTTTCACCCTAAGCAAAGAAGCTTGTGCTTTGAGTAACTATTGCACCTCTGAAAAAATGTACCTACTACTTTTTAAATTATAGAATACTTCATATTTTGAGAGTTAAATGCGGTTTATAACGATAATTTTTTAAAGCTTTATATTTTACAATTTAAATTTTACATTTTTACTTTCATTAATGTCGTTTATCGTTCGTTCTCTTATTGGATCCACAATCTCTCAACTTAATCACAAATTTATAAATACAGTTGAACCTATATTCCTATATTTTTATATATTAAAGTAATCTTCCTATTAAAAAAACTAATTCAAAAAAACTATATAGAGGACTAGAAATGTTCAATAAATTACCGGGAGAATATAAAAACATAAAAAAATATATTTATTATCAAAAAGCCATCAAAACATATTTTATTAAAAAAAATCTGTAAGAATTCAAAGACCTATCTCATTTCACCACCATTCTTCATCGTAATCACATCCATTATTTTTATATTTTTTGTTAAAATATCATCCTTTACTTATTACATCTAATTAGATGGTTACATAATATTTGACAATATTATACACTAAAGAGGACAGGTGAGAGTTAAAAATGCATTTTTATAAAACTCAGCGCTGGGTTTAAACCGACATCCTGCATTCTCAAGTACAGGACCTCTTTAAAACCTTTATAAATATTATGCTATCCAGCACTTTTTCAAAATTTTTCAATATTGTCAAAGATTGTGTCATTTATCTTTTCAGGCGATTTGCTGTTATTAAAAAACAATCCTCAAATATATATATATATATATATATATATATATATATATATATATATATATATTGTGATGTATTTTTATATATATATATATATATTGTGATGTATTTTTAGCTATGTAATACAAGTAGGAGAAGTATAAATGGCGAACAATCTAGGCATGATATATCTATATATTGCATTATATCAATTTTTGTGAACCAATTGAAAATTGTCATTCCTATGCATTAAGTTGTTCTTGGAAATAACTTTTACTTTACTTTACTATTTTTTTATCAAAACAGAAAAACACATATTAATTGGCATTATTTCATACTAAAGAGAGCTGATATAAATGCATTCTTATAAAACTCATTTAAAGCGAATTATGCGATCGATCAGGACTCTCAAGTAGTTTCTTTTTTAATATTATTCCTTTGGCTTCAACGCTATTAATATAATACACACGTGCTATTAAAAAATATCTAAATTAATCATTTTCTTATTGCCATAAAAAATAAATAAATATAAAATATTTTTATTTTAGTAAAATAATAAGCTATACGTCAAAATTGAATTATTTATTTATTTATTTTGAAAGTACATAACAGCGATACAGGAAGACAATTCTCTAACACTACATTTACATGGCCAAAAAAATGTATCAAACATGAAAATGGTTGACAACAACAAATTAAAATTAAACTTAAATAATGTGTACTGTGTGTGGAGTGTGGTGCCATTAAAAATGTATAAAGAGTAAACTATAATTAAATGACAATTACCTATTCAAATACAAATTTAAAAAACAATAAAAAAATACAGTAATATTTTTTTAACGGTTATTAAATATTTTAAATCAATTTTTGACAGATTTAAAGACATAGGTCGACCATTCGACCATTTAACGACATAGCCTTAACCTCTTTATATTGGATGAAAAAGCAAAAAAAAAATACAATTTTAAATTAAAATTAAATTTGGCTATCTGTTGACATATACCTTTTGTACCGCCCTAGATACATATAAAACAGTTATTAATCTCATGTTTGCCATAATATACCCAACCAACGTTTAATATTAATTATTAAATATTAACCAACTATTTTATATTAATATTTTAATTAGTTTCGTAATTAGGCATTTTTAAAAAGTTTCTCTCAAATAATGTATAAAGCATAGTAATGAATTAATGAATAGTATGCATGCATGCATAGCTAGTCTTCAATTTGAAAAAAAATAAAATAATTAAATATGCTAAGATTGCTACCAAAATTTTAGCTAATTATATAAAATGATCAACGAGCGCTCGCATTTATTGGTTGCCACATCGATCCTAATGGAGCTTGCGAGTGACGCGACGACAGCGTTGCGGCGCGGTGCGGCGCGGCGCGGTGCGGTGTGGCGCGGTGAGGCGCGGTGCGGCGCGGTGCGGTGCGGCGCGGTGCGGTGCGGTGCGGTGCGGCGCGGCGCGACGCATTCGGAAAGCGGGTCAAGGCGGTCGCTCACTGCTTTGGCTGCCTGTGCTTCGAATCGTAACAGCGCGAGCGGCGCGGCCACGGTTCGCTGGCGCACGCACACACAACCCACCTACCTACCTCGTCGAAATTTTAAATGTAATTGTCGAAACGAGACTTAAATCTACGCTTTATTTCTAGGGTTTTTTTTTAAAAGATTTCTGAAAAATTATATACATTTTACCATTTGTAATTACGTTTTATTTATATCTACACGTATCCTTATTACACAATTATATTATTTCAACGTAAAACTTTAGTAGGCAAGAGCAAGTTTCAATAAATAAGTACGAGTAAGTTCAAAATGTTATGGATTTTATCACTTCACTATGCCAATATTAAATGTATTTCAAACGCCAATTTGTTCCTCTATTAATGCTCAATTTACTCTCCTCTTCCTCGAATCTCCCTCTTGTTTAATGAATTAATTAATTGTCACGATTGTAAAACTATGTAAATTTCAATTTAAAAAAAAATGTCTTGATGTGATAAATAAGCCTGGAAAATTAAAATTTTTCTTTCTTTTCTTTCTGTTTCGTTTTCAAATGTTTTATTTAGGCGATGTTTAATAATTGTATAATTATCTAAGTAGTATAATGAAGAAATTTGTGTTTAGATTTATGTAGTATTAAGTTTTTTTTTGTCTCTTCGTATGTTAATGTAAAATACTATGTAAATCTGTAGATTTCTTTTAAAATTAAATAAATATATATTTTGTGGATAACATAATATAATTGGTAACAGCTAATAATATACGAGATACGTCAGTTTTGTTGATTGCTGTAAGGTTTTGTTGTGTTATATAAAGTAATCATGGTTCTGGAAGTCAGGGATTGATTGGAAATATACATCAATTCAAAAACGTATTTACTAAATAAAAATTGTTTTTAAAAATTTTATGTACCTACCTATTTCTATGTATTATGTTACCTAAGGAAATAAAATAAAGTGAAAGTGAATAATATAATAATAATTATTATTAGTGAGTTATTAATTTTCTTAATACTTTACTTAGTATGTTGTAATTCGTTTTCAATGTATCATATTATTACTTGTCGATCAAACATGTTTCTCAAACAATACATAAATAAAATGCTATCTATTTCTAGCATAAATACCTACCGTTATTAAATCGATCGTTTAAAGACTTGACCTACATTGCAATATGTTGCAGATTACAGCAGGCGATGGCATACGGACGGAAAATCGATTTACCATTAACACTACTCGACTAGCTTTATGTTAAGCATAACTACTCTTTATGTGTACAAAGGACGCATGTATAAGGGCGTCATGAGGTCTAGTCTCTAACCTCTAGAAAACAAAAATGTTTGTAAATTGGTTCACAGAATAGCCAAAAAAATTTTTTTGCGTAAGTTATTACAGACACCTATGGTCTGCAATTATATTTAGGTAATAAATAAATAATATGGCAATCTGTCAATACAAATATAATAATTCATGGCGCGTCGGTTGGATTGTCGGTAATGAAATGCGTGCGTAACAATTACAACTCGCACTGATGATGTAATAAACGCTTTTTATACCTACAGCCAATGTTCCCCCTTTGCTAAGGAGTACCTACCAATGTTAAATATGCATATGTATCTATGCAAATGTTAAGGAATACCGAATGTCGTTCCCTTAAGTCGTTTGACAGACGACCCTAGATTCATATTCGCTTCAAAACTTGTACCGCATTTTTGACAAGTTAAATTTAATAGCACACAATATTTATTATTCAGTGACAAACGTAAGTTAATAATATATAGTATATAATATATAATTTAGAAATACCATTCGTTTATGCTTAATGAAATTGTAATTTCTATAATGGCCTTTCTACCGGGTCCCATTAAAGAATTCAAAATACTGTGGTTTTTTTAAATTATTCCCTAAAAACTAATCAAATTTTTAAAAAATTTGGAAAACAGCGAGTAGTTTATTTTTCCTAAAAGTTTAATAGACATCACAGCTGATGGCAGTGTATTTTTTATTTGTTCAATCTTTGGGCATAAATCTTTTTAATACAGGGTTTTCATCATTTTTATTTGTAGTTGTATTAAAATAATTTTGAAAAATTCCGGCCCCACTGAGGTGTTTTCTCACTCTCTTTTACTAGATAATCTATATTTCTCCGATCTGTACTAAGGAAGATAGGCCTGTTCTTAAAAATAGTAATTGGCTTTGCAGACATCATTAAAATAATGTTAATATTACAAATTTTATTGAAACAATAGAAAAGAAAAATATAGGAATAAGAAATACAAATTATAACGAATGAATAAATAAGTATAAATTAATCATAAGAATAGTAATTAAAAGGTCATCATATATATATATATTATAAATAAATAACATACGAATATTTATTTATTCATTATAATAGGATGTCCACAATAAATGATATAATCAACTAAACATATTTAATGGAGACAAATTAAATACCACTAATTTCTTGTTACTTTTGGAGTAATGTCGTCACTCTAAATGTTTTTTTCTAGAACGTAAAAAAAAACTTTTTTTACATTCCAGAATATAAAAATAAACCCATATAGAATTGCTTATAATAGAATCACAAGATATATTGTTAAACGTCATATATGATGCGTATACAATATTCCATAAAGTCCCTTGATTATTATTTAGCTACTATATATATATATATAAATATATATATATATATATATATATATCTAAATAAATAGTTTTAAAAAAATTACTAGGAATTTTTGAGAATCATTAGTAAATTCATCAAATCTTTACTATCTCTTCCTAAAAGCTGTTTTTTTTATATAAAAGCAAACATATACTTATTTAACTTTATTTATTTATATAGGTATATGTGTGAATCTATTTATTTTAGTAAACGGGTCCTATAAACGTGCTCGATTTTAGTATGTCGCTGCTAAGGATTATGTGTAAATTTGGAAACATTTTTCATGGTTTAGGTATGTGTAAAACATCAAATTCTGAGAAAAGAGTCTCTGACAGGTAATAATAGTGACGTTGGAGTATGGTTTTTATAACTGCCATTTTCCAATTATTTAAGGATTATTTTAAAACATTTCCAATTGATTGATATAGGTAACAAAATATGTAGCGCGATAGAACGCTGTCAACCTAAAAAAAAAAATCCGTGTAAGTTTAGTCGATGATGCATACATTATATAAGATTTAAATTATACCTTATTTTTTTTAACATACATAAGGTTTCTAATTCGTAAGAGAAATAAAATTAAACGCTTAACGAAAGGGATTTTACTTTTTGTTTTGTATTGATATGCAGCAAAATATGAAATGCATACGTGCATTCTCCCGATTCAAATTAGGTAGGTACATTATTATAGAATGCTATATATAGTAACGTATGTGTGTATTTATTCGTGTATTCATTGATAGTTTAATATTGATTATACCTTTGTTTAAAAGAAACTTACATTATTAATGTTGTGATGAAAAAATAGTACGAAAGAAGGGCGTATACAAACATTACCCGTGGAAATTGTTAAATTTAATAAATGTAACAATAAACATTTATCAACAAATGAAATGTTATCACAAGTAAGGAAATTTCGGAAACGCGAGAATTCAGTGTAAATCGTATTTGTGCGCGAGAATGCAGTGTAAATCGATTTGTGCGCGAAAATGCAGTGTAAATCGTATTTGTGCGCGAGAATGCAGTGTAAATCGATTTGTGCGCAAGAATGCAGTGTAAATCGTATTTGTGCGCGAGAATGCAGTGTAAATCGTATTTGTGCGCGCACGGATTGGAGTTGTAAGTAAAAATAGACGGCAAAAAACGTTGTGTTCGCGTCGCCGCGCCGCTTTACCTCCAGCCCTCCCCCCCCCGCTCCACCCCCCAAACCTCTTGGTGTATGAATGAATCGGTTTGTATTAGAAGAACCGGATTTCGTCCCCTCGCCCGGCACGGCCATTATCTCATAAGAATCTTTTTAGAGTCAGGCCGTTCGTCCAACAATTTGGAGGTAAAAAGGCAGGGGTAACTGGCATGCGTTGGGAACTGCTCAAATGTCCACACATTTGCATCCGCTTTGCTATTTGTGCAATTACTTTGGGAGTAACAAACACAAAAAGCATTTGTATTTATTTCCTTGAGCGTAATTGCAACATTTCGGCTTTTGTCAGGATCGAGGTGCGAATGCAAAACATGCTGACAATTTAATAAGACTTCGTTTCTTAACGAAATAAATTTCATAGACATCGCAAATCTAACAGAGCTATTTAGTGGAAAAAGTGATTTTTCGATTTTACTGCATGTATGAATTTACTAATTAAAAATAAATAAATTGAAGTTCAGGCAATATGAATTTCTTTAGTTTAACTTATATATAATCCTTTAATGATTCACTCGCTCTCATATATTTTACATACACCACTCACATATACACACTAACACTCTCTTACATTCTACAGCCTAATATAATCACAAATTACAATACTGTGAGTATTGTAATTTGTGATTATATACTCACACTTTTATCACATATATAAATTTAGACGCTAGTTCGCTCTGTTAAACATATATGTTAAATTGGAAATGCCTGTAGTCGGCTTAAGGAGGCTCAACCCGATCATTTCTACATACAAACGCTGTAATGTTGTGAATCTCTTATTTGTAGATGTAAAAGAAAAATAATATAAGGTATCGATTTACCTCCTAAATATTTACTTCTATTGTATAAGTCAAAATATTATTTTGTTTAAAAGTTTAGAGCCTCAAAAGGTCGTTATTTTTCTATATATTTTATCAACATTTTAGGCGTAAATATCATATTGTCTGAAAACAAAATCGAAAAAATAAAATTACAGAAGCATAGTTTATTTTATAAAGATGCAAATTCAAGTAAATTTTTAGACATAGGTTGATTCTCTTTTTCATAATTAACCAACAATGGTACAGAATGTTTATGCGTTAGATGAGACAGAACGATTTAAAAGCACGCGCAAGACAGAGAAGAACGCCACCGGAAAGAGGCCCCTTAAGTTGTTGATTTATGCATTTTAATATAACTGTTTTTATGCTGTAGGCAGGACCAACTGCCAACCCCGGGCCTGCAGGCGGCTTTGTAGGATCCTTCGGCGCGCGACAACTCGTGTCTACGGCATCCGGGATAAGCTAAATATGAATCGCTGTCAATTGTTTTCGAATCGCTGTTTCAGACTGACGGAATGACGATAGATACTAGGATTGTACTTTATAGTAGATAAATCAATAGTTTAATAAAGTGCGGAGTTTTATTGAATGTGCGTAGGAGATGGATGACGAGCCTTGGCGGACTATCCACAATACAGGTAGGTCGTGGTAGTCCAGTGATAAAGGTGTTTGACTATTGGCCCAGAGGTCGCGGCTTCGAGTGGTTCGTTAGGCCAATGTTTTGCCAATGTTTGGCCAATGAATTGAGCAGGATTTGAATTTTCATTGTGATATTGCTATGAATTATATTATTATTGGAACGCTACGCACGTATGTGTTTATCTTTATGGCATGACTATCAGCAATCATCTGTATGTTATATAGGCTTATGTAAACAAACAACTATGTTACAGTTTATAGTGATGGTGTATGTAAAAATTGCCAACAATGCAAGTATTGCAATTCCTAATCTATTGATTTTATTAAAATAAACGCTTCACTCCAATTCCTCTGTGCGCTAATATGTAATCATATTTATATTGCCGCGACATGTGTGTGTAAGTCTTGATTGGATTGAAATGACCGGAAACACGATGGAAATAATACCGCAGTTGGTCGAAATGATCAGTAACAGTTGCCGCTGAATGGGCGAAGGCAACAAAGCCTCAATATCTGCCGTGACTGTATTCCTCTCGACGGCTGATGGTGCGCAGCGGATTGAAAGACCGCTTCGCACTTAAACGTCCCGCCTTCAATCGCGGCCCCAACAATGAGTTAAGTAACACTCTGCTAAGTGTTGTTTTTCATAATGAATGAAGACAAGCAATTCCTGCCCATACGCTGACATCTTTAACTACATAAAACTTGACATGTCAATAGGCCGGTAGATATTAAATGTTGCGGATTTAAATACTTAAAAAAAAAACCTCTTAAAATCGTCTCCTATCCTGAGGGAATTTTTGAAGGCATTGACAAAATGTGGTCATTATTTTTATGTAAAATACTTGCTTATGATACATCTCTAATCTCAACGTGATCCCAAAACATTTTAATAACAACAAATTTCTGTTGAAATATATATAACACTAACCTGAATGATTATCTGTTTTAATAAGGTTTTTTCTTACATCGTTGTTTTTCCTTAATTGAATAAATAGACAAATTAATAAATAAATGATACGACTGTAATTAGTATAGTGCTCCGGCTTTCGAATGCTCTATTTTATAGAGAATATACCTTTTCGCAAATAATATAATATAAAAACGATGGCTACGAGTCTAAATATTGTAAGTCCATTTTTGGCGAAAATGCGATTCTTGCACTTTTGTATATACTCTAAGGTGAATTTTTTCTTGTATTCAATTTATTATTGTGAGTCTGCTTAGAAAAAATTACGAGTTAGGTTGTTATATAGGTTACGAAATAAGCTCATTATATTGTGTGTAATATTAGTAGGTGCGAAGATTTTCAAGGGTTTAACAGAATGGTTTTATACAAGGGGTGGGGGACAAATAGGGTCTTAATATGCAATTTGTATCGAAAGTTTATCGTTATTATGGTTATTAAATGTTTTTGTCGCATATAAATTAAAATCCTATTCTATTGGAATATATACATATATATATATTTATGTAGTTTTTGTGGACTGCTGCTTGTTGAGGATACTAAAATGAAAAACTTATAATGAATAAAATATGCAAATTTTTGGGTGATCATTTTGCCCTCGCAAACGATGCAAAATCATTCTGTTACGCCTCTATATTCACACAAATTAACCAAATGATAATCACTCTGAAGTCATTTGTAACAGTGTCATTAATGACAATCGCATTGCATATACATTATCAACATAATACACGCGCTGCAATCGCAAAAGCAGTGATTTTATTAAAACATAACTTTGGTAGAGTATTTTACTCTGAATTTGATAATGCAAAATTATTATCTTATTCGGATAATTTAATATCGCGCTTTGATAACGATACTCGTATCTTTGTATTATGCCTATTCTATGTATATTACTTACTTTACTACAAATTGTACAAGCGATTATTTTAAATATGACCTATTTATGTGTTACTTGCGGAGATTCAAATGATATCATCGATTTTTTTTTAGTTGTAAGTACTTTTCTATCCAATCTATTTTAATTTTTAATTACTGTCATCTGACACATTTTATCTGATAAAAAAATACACGTTACAGCGAACCTCTGAAGATTACATAGAAATGAAATAATATATATGCTTTTATACCGCGGTAGTTGCGCTAAGCCCCGGTTGCTCAGCTCTCGCCGTGGGTGTTGTAATAAGCGTACGCGCTCGGTTGCTCGCCACCTGAATTATTTAAGAAACGTCCGCGGCGTGTGTGCGGTTTTTTTTAAACAATGAGTGCATACGCACATATATGTCGCCGGCGCGTTTGCGACAAGAAGCGAAAGTGACACACTTGTGTGTTCATTACTTAACGTGAATTGAACCATGTCAGAAAGGTGCACATGTCTGGTGGCCCATGCAAACTGAACCAGCGAAGAATGCAACAAATAATTAGCATTCATAAATTAATACACGCTTGTATCGACAATACTAATAGTTTTACTGACAGAACCGTTAAAAGAACAAACATGGAAAAGGGATCAAAATAAACAGTAGATCAAATGTTACCTTTAACATTTATAGGTAACACTTTGACAATATTGAGGAAAAATGCTTTTGGCCATTTTTTATAGCGATTACGATCGAAAAAGGAGGAAAATTATGTATCAATAAATGCCGCGTAACAGTTATAACCAAAATTATGGGAACGATGGTCATTTTTAATTTTTTATATTTTTCTCTAAAATAAATTTGAAACGAGCGCACCACACCTTCACCAGTGTCGTGAATTTGATCGCTTATGAGTAAGGATTTGTCATAGACTGTCAAAGATATTCAACAAGATTATTTTCAGGTTTATATCATCGGGAAACGAGATCAGCGCGTGCCTTCAAAAGCAAAATTTGTGTTTTTGATGTGAGGAATTTTACGCGGGTAAAATGGTGTTGTGTTTTGTTGTTCGCAGTGGAAATAAAATAAGAAACCAAACTGCAAGTACGCCGAGAACGCGTAAAACACGGTCGAACGCACACAAATAAACAAACACACACACATTGTCACCTTTAGGCTGTAAAAGTAGGTTGGTCGGTCTGTGGGCCACAGCGACTGTTGTATTCGGTCGGAGCGGAGCGCGCTATTTTGAAAGAGCGCTCCGCAGTCGCGAGTGGGCGAACGGGCGAATGGCACCGACCAGTGCCGACGGCTACTGCTACTGCTACTTCTACCGCTACTGCTACCCGCATTGCATGAACCTTCACTTATTCGCGCTCATTAGTCACGGGCGTCACGGCTACCTACATCGCACGTTGCGTCCAGCTTTTGAATGGACCAATTTGTCGCGGCAATGATCTCTGCAACTGCGACAGAACTGCTGTGGCCCGAAAGCACGAAAGTATGCCAGAAAGACTTATTTCGCAAGCGGCGGTCGGCGAGCACAGAGCGCGGCAACTCAACGAGCGATATGAAAACTTACGCAGTAATTTTACGTAAGGCCGCAGACTTTGGAAAGATTTTGCCACACTTCGGCGGCTCGCTTGAATGTAAATTTCCTCCGGGCGCTCAGCGAAGCACTCTCGGTCATGCATAGCATTTTATTTAGGGATTACTTTTACTTTAATATACCTAATGAATGCATCTCGACTATTTATCGGTTTGTTTAGGTAAAATAACAATCGCAGCAAGTTGTACAAGATGAATGAAACTAGGATCGACTTACCTTCCAATTTCATGCCGACCTCCAGGCACTTCTGGAACCTGCAGAATGGACACCGCTTCCTCTGGGTCTTGTCAATGTGACAGGCGCGTTCGGCCACACAAGTGTACACCTTTTTGTTCTGAACGGTGCGTTTGAAGAAGCCCTTGCAGGACTCGCAGGTGAGGAGGCCGTAGTGATAGCCGCTGACCTTGTCGCCGCAGACGGGGCACAGCTCCTCGATGACGTCCTTAGAGTCGGTCTGGTCGCACGGGGTGCCCGGCGCCGGCAGGTACCCGCCGTCTCCTCCTGTCGAAAACAAATAGGACGCATCGAGGTTAGCATAGCCGAACGACTGCTGCTGCTCGGGCCCGCACTGGTAGGGCCCGCCCTGGGGAATGTACTGGGGAGGCGGCATGGGGTGCTGCGGACCGGCCTGGCCGCCCGAGCCGTCGCCCGCCCCGAGAAACGGATTCATGTTCAAAGACATCAAAGCCGACTGTTGCTCCATGCCTACTATCATCGCCCGGTGACACTAGATAAGTCCCGCGGGGGCGCAATCCATCATACAACCAAAGCACTATTCTACCGCACCTCGTCCTTAAGAATCTTTGAGTTAGTCTCACGCACTGTTCACGATAGAATTCGGATCCCTAGAAAGGACGTCGATTGCGAGAGGGGTCCGCGCGGTACTGCATTTCACAAAGTTGAAGGTAGCACTCGCGAGCCGCGCTGAGGTGCCAATGACATAACCTGCAGGGGAGGCGATCGAGTGGTGTTCGGGTCGCGTTGGGCGCTTTCGAGGCACCGTGACAGCTCGACCGTCCGCAATAGACTGAGCGCGCGGTGGCGGGCCTCCCGCGCCGTGCCGGCCCCCGGCCCCCCCTCCTGGCCCCCTCCCGGCCCCCCCCGGATGGCGTCGCCGCGCCGACGCCCCGGCCCGAGCCGGCTCCCTCCGCGGCGCCTCGACGCTCGCCCCTCCGCCGATACAATGGAAAATGATTAGGAGCCCATGTAATAAGTGAAAGTGAGTCGGTGACCTACTTTCCCGAGATCCAGGTCTATGTTAGTGCGCGCTCGCGCTGTTGCGCCACCGACTCGAACCGCGGCGGCCCACTGCCCCACTTGCGACTCGCACCCCGCGAACTGGTCTCAACCGCGAACCTGATGCAGCCCTGCCCCCTGCAGCACTTACCCCCTTCATTTTTATGACCGGCTACTCTTCTTATCGCTCGTAAAACGACCTCTCTAATGAGTCTATTTCTATTAAATAATATTTTTCTAAAATGCATAATAATAACGTTAAAATTAAAAATTTTCAAATTAAAAAGTACGAATTAATTCGCCTATATTTTATTATTAACCTACTTTATCATGGAAACCAGCAGTCATTATTTAAAAACTAACTTAAGAATAATTAATATTCATTATCAAAGAGCTGGTCATGTCATTAAACAATTAAATTAGATTGTAAACGATTAACTTAATATTATAAATACAAAAAATTTTAATACAAAAATTTTTAGGCATAAAACGGCTACTATTGATATACAAAATTAGTAGGAATATGTGCGAATAAACCTTCAGATTTATTTAATCACCAATTTTTATAAGATAAAAAGCGAACGTCATTAGCTTCAAATCAAAATAATGTATAAGAAATAAGAAATTAATAAAAACATTTTTACTTCTAATTTCAATTAAATATTAAATTAACGAATACGTCATATCGTCATATTGGACAAAGAAATATATATAAATTAATTTTGTTAGTGCATCAAACAAATATATTTTTCCCTAAAGTTCACAAAAATACACAACTGTAAATGTTTAAAATTTATTTAAATAGTTTTATTTGAGTATGGAAATAAATTTTTATTAACTAAAAATATTAAATTAACGAATACGTCATATCGTCATATTGGACAAAGAAATATATATAAATTAATTTTGTTAGTGCATCAAACAAATATATTTTTCCCTAAAGTTCACAAAAATACACAACTGTAAATGTTTAAAATTTATTTAAATAGTTTTATTTGAGTATGGAAATAAATTTTTATTAACTAAAAATATTAAATTAACGAATACGTCATATCGTCATATTGGACAAAGAAATATATATAAATTAATTTTGTTAGTGCATCAAACAAATATATTTTTCCCTAAAGTTCACAAAAATACACAACTGTAAATGTTTAAAATTTATTTAAATAGTTTTATTTGAGTATGGAAATAAATTTTTAGTTGATTCTAACTTTTACTTAGATAAGCTTAATATAAAACATTTTGTAATATTGGAACATAAAAAATAATAGTATGAAAATATTATTTATAAAAAATATATATTTAATTCTACTCCTATAAAGTACCACCGTTAGTATTAGTTATTTCTACTTATCAATATAGTTTTTTTTTCGACCAAGTAAATTTGATAGGTGTGTTCCTTATACCTATATAAAATAAAGGATTATGTATTATATTAAAGATATTGTTAATATTTTATTTTTTTGTGTAGTCAATTCTATGTTTTACATACGTTTTTTTTTTTAATAATTTAAGAAATGAATATAAATTAGCATATTATTACAGAGAAGTAATAGTTCTAGTAATAGTATATAAGTGTTAGTAATTATGTATTTAGCTGCTTATATTTAAATTATATCATTTTATACATTTTTTAGGAACATATTTATTTTTGAATATCAAAATGTAACAGCATTTTTATTAAAGATCAGTAAATAAAATAAAATAATAATAATATTTTAGTGTTTCTATTTACAAGAACAATTATTTTTAAGTTGTTATTATTTATTTATTTATTTGTCTACGTACAAAACAGGGATACAAGAACATATTTTTTTAGTACTACATTTATATGGCCAGAAAAATGTACCAAATATAAATATGGTTGAAAACATCAAATTAATAAAATAATGTGTAATGTAAATTAAAACTATAGTATGTGGTGACTCTATTTGTGGCGAGGAAGTGTTTGTGTGTGTTTAGTGGGTGTATATAAACCTACATATTAGCGGTATAGTAAAAAAAATAAAAATAATAATATTTATTTATTAATATTTATACTCCGACTGCTTAATTTTTATATTAAAAAAAATTATATAATATTTATTTATAATTTTTTTACCTTAACATCAAATGTGATTATAACTTATGTTACGAAGTTCATGGATAAATAACCCCTTATTCTCTTGGAATATATCAATTGCGCTGAGTTTTTCATTATATGTGTCGAGGACGTTGTATTTGTGCGTGGTTAGGGACTCTAGATATTGAAACTATACTCTAATATACTCTTCACGAACGTGCAGTATAGAAGCGAGATTGACTTCGGCTTACTCAAAGATCGGCTATCACTTATTCGTCTAGTTAGGGAGGCAGGAAACAAAAGGTTAATCACAAATGATAACATGATACGTATCATTAATATTTAATAATAATAATGATAAAAAAAAATATGACCATAGCCAATTGGGGGGTTTAAGATTATTCTACAAAAATAATTATTGCACGACCTAAGTAGAACGATGTATGATTGCCTTGAAATAAACCAACATTTTATAAACCAGACATTAGATACTAGATAGAAATTAATGTAATAAGAGAGCTGTTTCTTACTAAGAAATTACATCGCCATTTGGTAGGGGATATTGTTTTTTTTTTTAATTTTTTGTGTGCCTATTAAAAGATAAATAAAAAAATATACTTTTACGACTCATTCAACGTTCCTCCGGAACTCGGGATTGGTTGCTTCACTTCTAGCCTCTCATCTTAAATACGCCTATTTGATTTTTTTAATAAAATTTATGTATATTTCGCCGATAACTTTCTGTGAAATTAATTATGCGTATTTTGTCTACGAATTATCCAATTTGCAACATGAAAAAAATACAACTTGTAAGATTATAAAATATTCAGTAATAGAAGTTTCGTTTAGTAGGTTATTTAATTTAATTTAATACATTCTAGGGAAACATACAGCGTAACTTAGTTTATAAAACAGTAAATACGTTATAAACAGTTATAAACAGTAAACAGTTATAAATTTGGTCTTTTCCTTGAATTAACTGTTTAACAATATAATCGAGATGTCGGTTCACCTAAAACTGATTATATAAAAAAAGAAAATTATGAGAATCGTACAGAAAATAAAATAAAATAGTTTTGTTATTGCATAATTACACTCTAAATAATAAAAAAATGTATTAATTAGAATATAGGTTGTATAGAGTTATTATGGAAAACATAAATATATTTAGAACCGTTACCTCTAATTACATGTATGAGACGTGTATATTTTCCTTAGCTTGTTTTTGAATAAATTCAAAGTACTACTTTGATTATTGATTACTTATATAATTACTTTGATATAATTATTGATTACTTTAATCGAAAAGAATATTTATTGTGTAAAGAATAGATTGTTATAAAATAAATTTGATTGATTTTGGTTGTCCTCTATAAATGGAAACACGTCAAAGTGCAATTGTCTAATTTCATGGTATTTATTCATTTTAAGGCGTACATTAGTATAGGTTTTAGCTCAGTTAGGTAAGTATTTAACAATAGTATTGCTTTATACAACAAATTCTGACGTTTTACACTAATTCATTTTTACCTTACTCAATTTTGGTTAGATTAACTGGTCTAAGGTTATGTTTAGAAATAATACATTTTAATATATCAGTAATAACCCGTGTCACTGAACACATGGTGAGGATTTTCATTCCCCAATCGCGGCGACACATGTGTCTCGCATGACATGTATGTGTACTTGCATGTGCACTTGCAATTTAGACAGCATTGCAAAAGATGTGAAGATGGATGTATAAAAAAAACATCACAAATTACTTACTTTTATATTTGTGTATTTATACCGTAATCCTAGTAATCCGACAGCTAACAGTATAACCTCAAAACGTCAGATCACGCGTCATATGTCAAAAGTGATGCAACGGTGGCGACAGATATTGTATACACATACCATACCATATACCATACCATACCATATTGTATACCATAGCGTCGAGTAGCAAAGTAATCACGAGTCCGAAAACAAATTCATAACAAAGTCAAACTAAAAAAGTAACTGATATACACAACTCAATTTAAATCATACTTAAAAGTTTAACCCATTCTCACTAAGATCGACTTTAAGTAAGGACTGAAGCAAATTTAGCAGTTTTCTCGCTCTACCTAACCTAACCTTATTTTTTGCCTGTATCGCCATCTAAAGAGTTTGGGAAACGATGATGTTGGCACTGCAGGCTTTTACGAGGCGCTGTCTGCTGCATGACAATTGGCGAAGATAAAGGAGTCGGGAACCCCATCGTAAAAACGGGACATCTTGTTTTGGGAAAGCAAACAGCGGGTCGTCAAAAAGAAGCATGCCGGACAGAGAAGGGAAAAGGAGGGAAGAATGCCGAAAGATACCTTAAAGAAAGTCCGCATTAACAAGTATTACGAGCCCCTGAGTCTGACAAAATCGTATTAACACAGTAGTTGAATTTGAAAAAACAAACTTTTTATTAAGAAACTTAATTTCACTAAGCATATTTTTACGCGCTAACATATTACCTTTTCAGACGAACTATAGGTACCACTGAAGAAGATATCGCCCTTCGGCAGTCTACGTTCAAATGAGCTATTACAGAGTGCATTCACTGATGAGTCGTCACAGAGAGAAATGCACAGAGTGTATTCACTGATGTCCTTATCTATATAGACAACTAAACAGGTCCACCAAAAAACATATAAAAAAAAAAAATCTATTAGAAATATTTTTTCAATATTTTTACTGATTGATGTTTGATTATTAATATAGATCAACCTCCTAAAAGGACACCAATGAATTAAAATTTATATAGTAATTTTATTTTACGGCACAGGTATTTATTTGAGTATAAGCTTATAAAGAGAAATTTACAAAATACTCTAAAAGCGTTTTTAGAGTGTTTTGAACTTGTAAAAAAACGGTATTTCCCACTCCTTTGAGCTAAAGTGTAGTTCAAGGAGTCAGGCAGGGAGACCAGGCATCTTGGGCGCATGAATACATAATAAGTGCTAAAAACATTCGCTTCGTTTACCGTTACATTTATAAGTGATGTTAATAACACTAAGTATTCGTAATACCGTATTCGCATTTGTGTTTCAATCTTACTTCGGACATTATATATTTTATTTTATTTATTTATTGTACATAATTCATTTACAAAAAAAAATAGAAATGTAGTAGTAGAAATCACAGTTATAAAAGAATATTGCAAATGCACAGGGAGCGATTAGCACTGCTACATTTTGTGCCCTGCCTTCTTTACTAGACTATGTCTGTACTAAGGAAGGCAGTGTTGTATTGTGCTACAACTGAGATTGTCAAACCGTCAGAAATATGATACAATTATTTGACCCTATTTTTGTTAGATATCAAAAGAACGCTTATCGATCGATTTGAGCAGCGAGCTCCCTTCGACGGTGCAATTAGCACCTCTGCCTGGCTAGGTTCATCAAATCCAAGTTTTCTGATATCCATGACATCAATAACATTTCGAAAACTGTTTTATGTTTATATTTGTTTCATTTTAAAATTATTGTTATCAGTTATGTAGGTACTTATTACGAGTATGTAGCGTAAAACAAAATATTGATACAAGAATCTTTCTTTCTTGTTTTGTTTTGCAGTTTGGCAAGGTCTAAAGTTTTGGTGGGTTTTGTCTGGGTTTTGTCTGGGCATTATAGAATGCAGCAATATAAAATTTGATACTTCGATATAGATCGAGGTGAGTTTGGGCGCCTGTCTAGAATAGATCCGAAAGTTGTCGACGCCTGGGGCTCGACGGCTCCTTGGAACTTCTTCCCGGCGGGACAGTATCACAAGTCAAAGTCTTCGGCGAACAGGACGGTAATAATAATTAGTTTTATGTCGTCATCTGAAAGAAAGTCACAACAATGCGACCGGAATGAGTTTTACGGCGACTCCTCAGTTATTTATTTAAGTAACCTAATTTACTAAATTTGGAGTAAAAAAAAAAAACAGGTACGATACACTTCTGGGCCTAATTGGTGATTTCACTATGTAACCGTTTTCTTTTGTTATGGAAGATTTCTGTTTGATAATATTATGTTTGAAATGTAAGCATCTAAAATTAAAATGTATATTAACTAAATGAAAGGCAAAACAAAAAAAAAAAAAAAATAAATAAATAAGTGCATTTATGTTTTTGGAACAAACGAGCGAATCAAAACAATCGAACGATGGCAGCAACTGGGCTGTCACAAAATAGGCAAAGTTAACCGCACCAACGCCACGCGGTAAGCGCATCGCCCACTCATCGTCACAATAATTAATTGTATAAAAAAAACTTAAAAAATCTTAAGAAAACATCAGAAGTGTTCGTTTGAAGTGTGCGGAACCCTCTTTTCTTGAATTACGTTCAATACAATAAAGTGTACGCGGTTAAAGTGACATTTAAACCATGGGTAAATTTAACATCTCGTATATTTTCTTCTGTGAAGGATGAAATAATCTAGCGCGTTTCCCTACCAATTTAATAACGACATTCCTTTCATCTCGTCTCAATGAAGCTGAGGCTCATACCCCTGACCTTATTCTCTCAATGCAGGTATAGGTACATTCGTCTTAGATTGTCCGTGTGTGAGAAGAGTGGAATGATCTCAGACGATACAGACTTCAAACAAGCGGATAAGCGCCGTCCTTTTCGAATAACGACAACGTCTGTTTAGAAACGGCCCTCTCAAGACCAGGTAGAATTGCGACCTGCAGGGGTCATAAAATTAACGGGTGCGGTACGTCATATTTTTCCTCAAAGGAACGTATTATTTTATTATGTACGCCTGACAGTAATTAAAAGGGAATGTTTGCAATTTTTAAATTTGGGAAGTTGTAAGTAAAAATATACGAAGACTAGTCAAAAGTAACGGAACATCATACGTAATCATCATAGTAAAAAAGAAACTAACAGATTTCTCTTTCTTTAGAATTTCTCTGTCATTTTTCCCAACTGCTGCAACATGGCTGCAAACTTTGGCGATTTTTAGGACACAGTTGTGAATGTTGTACTTTTAAAATGAGTGACGATTTAAGAAGACAGAATCTCATTAATTGATTATTTACGCAGTTATTATTGAACTCCAATCACACTTATTCAGATAAGAATCAAGCTATATACGAGTATAATAAAAAAAAATGTAGGGGCCTATTTTTTCTTTAATACGAGTGACAATAATTTAGGTAGGCCGGATGCTAATTTATCATTTACGCGGTTACCATTTAAGTATAATGAGACATCACTGAAAATTTGCATGGTGCAGGGTTTGAAAATATGCTACATTTGGTAACCAGATTGTTCCAATTGAAAGTTTTAGAACTGTTCAAAGATATATAGAGAAAATCTGTACAAGACATTGTCATTTACAATATGATACTTGGGCCATGTGGTAGTTCAAACCCAACATCTCCCTGTATGGTAGATAATAAATGCAAAGATTTTGCAAAAAAAATAATTTCGGAAATCAACCTAACCGGTGGATATTTTTTATATCAAAGACGTCATTTAGATTCATATCTCACCTACCGCGGGAAACAATTTGATAATAGTGGGTAGTTTTTTAATTCACATGCATCACAAAAATATAACAGTCATATTAATGTAGAAACATTTGCCTCCATTAAGAGCGTGAAGTATTTATTTATATATTATGTATATAAAGATTATGATTGTTGAAATTTTGGTGCGGAAGGTAGTACTATTTTGGGCGGATGAAATTAAACAATTTGTAGATTTGCTATGGAAGCAATATTATGGAGACTTAGTGGTGTTAAGATGCAAAATAAATCTCACTCAGTAATGAAATTAGCCGTAATTTTACCGAGAGGCAGGAATCTACAACTGTTGAAAATTTAAAGATACCACATCAACAACTCGGTTTGAACTCAATGTAAGCGATGCGCTTAGTCAACAGAGATTCCCAACCATTATAGAATAGAATAGAATAGCCAGAATAGAAAGTGGAATAAAAGGAGTAAAGGTGTTGCTTTTCCTAGAATGTATAATGTTAGCCTTACGAACGCTGAAAGATTTTATTTACGTTTATTATTGTTACATGTTCGAGATGCTTCATGTTTCTTACATATTAGAACAGTGAATGGTATTTTGTAACCTATATAAATGTATTAATATATATGTAGGTATGTGTTCTTATGCCCTTATTTTTATTACTCTTCATTATTAATGTAAATATAAACAATTTCCTTAAAATAGTGTTTAAAATATTTTCGTGTGTACAATAATAAACAAGTCTTGACAGTTTAATATATTTAATTTTTTCTTCGCTTTAAAAAACTGACCCCTTTGGTACAGAGTTAGGTCAGGGAACATTATACAGTGGTGTCAATCGCTCCCTATTACAGTAAAAACATATTTTAATCTTTGTGTGCTTTTGTATAGATCTATGTATAATTACAAAGCCTGTGATTGACAATAAATAAATAAAAAATATAACATAATGTTTTGTAGGTATTTTTGTAAATGTGTGTATGTATGTGTTTTCACAAAAGGCTTGGTAATCTTTGCATTTTTGCAACAGCCCTTGTAATTAAAAATGTGCTATAAAATGCGCAAGGGTTTAGTGAACAATCGAATAGAAATTGTATGTTTTGTTTATAAATACGGAATATTAAAAAAAAATAGAGTATATATATTATGGTTTTTTTTTTGTTAGCTATATGAAAACTTGTTGAACAAAATTTTTTCAGTGTGCAGAATATCTCCTTAAAAGTATAATACTGACTTTAAGTTCACCCCTGTATGAAATACGGGTATGTGTAGTGTCCGTGCTTGAATTAATAATGAATGATAGAATGTTTATAGGTGGCGGCAATTTAATGTCGCTGTACTCGTATAAGTGTAACATATGCAGGTTCCACAACTGGAAAATTACGAAATGACTTAACGTTTATATTGTAATATAGATTGTGAAGAAATTAATTTCAGATATTGGGTGATTGATTGGTTAAAAAATGAAATAATAATAATGTCGATGATAGTAATTTGTAAAGGATTTAGGGGATTCGTTTTCAATGATTTTAGTTAATCGTGTGAACTCAGGGAGGTAATTCTAGAAAGCAATCCAAATGTTTAGGATGCTAAATCAAGCGTTTTTAGAACAATTTTGCAGGACTAAAAACGCTTGACTTGGCATACTAAATTTTTGGATTGCTTTTAACAATTACCTCACAGGTGGCAGAATTTGCAAATTCTACCGGGCGAAATATTAGTCTTACGTATGTATGGCTACCGCCGATTTTTTACTGCTTACAATGGGCACAATCAATTCTACCCTTTGTAGGGTTTCTGCTTTTCGGTTATGAGGGCACTAGCGTCATAATTCCTACCCTCGACACCTACACTAGGATGAAACAGTGACGCACTAGGCACGTGTTGAGCCATTCAACCGTATTACATCATTGGAATTCATATCGCGTCGCACGTAAGTTGTATGTAACTCGGAGGCATACGATTGCTTAATCGAGCACGTGCGTCGTATTGTTTGTATGGCGATTTTTATTGTGCGAATTTGTAATTATTTTGAATACTTGTCGGGTTGATTTTGCAAACAGCCCATTAGGAGCGGTCGCGTTCACGGGTCGCGCATGTGACCGCCCGATTTGTTTATATGCAGCGAGAAAATACGCACCAGCCGCCAGATTAACGATAGGCCGGTAACTAGGTGCGCTCGACCACCGACGATGGTTCAGACTTCAAGATTTTGATAACATTGAATCGAACTTTACAAAACGAAAATAAAATAAAACAATCTTAGAAGACACAAACGTAACAAAAATAAAAACTACATACGTGAGCATATCAATACAATTTAAAATAATCGAATATTTAATTAAAATGTTCACCAAATCATCAACGTATTAATTCCATAGCAATCCTTTATTGGATATCAATCTGCTTCTGAGAAAGTCAGCCGTGAGTCATGGCTAAGGTTCGTTACTATCTCGAGCAGCCACAATATGTCATCGGGTTAACGTTCTCGATTGGTCGTTCAGGACGATATTGATGCACGTCGCACGTCTGGTTCGCTGATGATCTAATACTCTCACAAATGATGACCGAATGTCAAAATATGGCTACAAAAAAGCCGCAACTGACACTAAATCAAAATTACCTCGGGTAAAATGTACTCGGAGGCGTACGCTTCTCGCCTATAAACAGTATTACACTTCTACCAAGGCACGCTTTTCTAGCTTTCATTACTTTATGATCTAATATAGAGTCCATACGCAAAACTAATCCGTAACAGTCAGTGTGTATTGTATATATTGCATGTAATAATAGACGGTATTACAACATTGTTTCGGGCATATAGAAAGATTTTAACCTTTCAAAACTGCTCGCGGCAGCGGCTAGTCTAGCATTGTTTTGGATTGTTTTCAATGTTCACAGTGTAAGTTTTAATTTAATTCTTAGGCGCTATAAGCGAAGAATAGTCATAAGATGTTACTCTGTTAAAAAGTTTATTTATTGCATGTTTTACTTGTATAGGGTGATGATTTTAGAGGCGTGGTTTTCAAGAAGAGATAAAACGCATATAATTTGATGTTATGGCTAAGAATTTAGTTTTATTATAAAGATAAGGGTTTGCCATTATGTTTTAAAAATGATTTCGGGTAAGTGGCCGCCGCGGCTGACTCGAACAAATTCCAGCCGAGAGGCCCAATTTTCAACCACTTTTTGCAGCAAGTTGTCAGCAATAACGCGCCGAATATTCTCTTCCAAGGCGTTAATCGTGTCCGGCTTGTCTGCGTAGACAAGCGACTTCACATAACCCCACAAAAAATAGTCCAGCGGTGTTAAATCGCACGATCTTGGAGGCCACGCCACTTTGTTCAGGAGTAAGTCTATTCATTATGAAATGGCAAACCAAACTGAGCATAAATCAAGTGACAGCTGTCAAAAACACCAACTACGAAAAAAGTAGTGCCAGATTGAAAACCACGCCTCTAAAAAAAACACCCTATCTATATATACTTGTAATAGTGTTTTATATGGAAGGTCCTTCATATTTTTTTTTTTATAGTACTGAAGTGAGCTAATTCAGAAATTCATCTCGTATACTCGAGGAAAACCTCTATTATGTTTTAAGGGGACTTCACACGTGAACGGAGGACACCATTTGAACGATTCTGACCTACAAATTGAAGTCTTGCACGATGAACGGATAGTTGTAACTCTATGACGAGCATTCCGCGCTTATAACTGAAACCGCGGGCTACCAATTTGTATGAAATATTGATAGCATATATTTAGTTGTTTTTTTTTAAATAAAGGATATATATTTTTAAATAATAATACAAAAACATATATTTTTCTGAAAATTTCAAAACTTTTAACGTAAATTATCCATTTTATATTTAAAAACCAAAACAAATCTCTCGAATTTTAGGAAACATTGTTTTTATATTTTTTGTTTTGTTTGTTTTTTTATACCATATATCTGAAATCGCTCAAGTAAATCTCCCTTCCACTTTATTCTCATCATAAAACTGTATTTATTTTATATCGGATGTCTCTGGTTTCCTAAGTGGGCTGCTTCAAAAAATGCTATCTCAAAAATATTGTGGTTTTATTTTTTTTTTTTTTTTGCATAATGTTTAAGAAATTCCCTTTGGTAATTCCCTATAATAATAAATGTTTTTTAATGTATATATACTAGATTATTTATATTTCTTGTGGATATCTCCCCTAACGCCTTTGAAAACCTGTAAAATTCGTTTTTTGTAGCATTCAGGTATGTAGGCACCTTAAATTGAAAATTCATGAGCAGTGCGTCCTGTTAAACCAAAACTCTAAACAAAAAGGTTTTGAACCGCTTACAAGTAGCCTAAAAACCCATCGAATAATTATGCTCAGTTTAATAACAACCAAAGAACGCAACAAACATTCGCTATCACCAAATGAACCAAAGATAATCTTTAGGGTTCACTGGGTAGGGCTTGATTCCAGCTGGACCCCAAAACTGTTTGAGTGGACTGGAGAAGTGGATGAAGAAACGTTGACAGACAACCGACCACTTGGCGGGTGATATGCGTAAGCTGGGATAATTCTATTAATTAACTATATAATAATAACAAATTTCTTACACAAAAAAAAAAAAAAATTACAGTAACTGGCTAGCCATATAATGCCACATTTAGGAGGACGCAACCCGGCTATTTCCCCATGTAAAAGTTGTAATGTTGTAACTCTTTTTTTTTTATAGATGATCTTTCTTGTTGACTCGTAAAAGAAAGATAATAGCGGATATCCTTTTATCCCATAATTATCTGAGTTAATATAAAAGTCTGTATTTTAGAAAAACTGAATACAAGAAGTGGCATAATTGATGCTAATTTAACAAAGAATTTGTTTCAAAATTATCCTATAAAGAGAATTTGAGATTAAACGATAATCAGTATTATTTGCATTTATAAATTTTAAGCTACAAATTGGGTTTATTTTAAATACATACATATTCGTATTAATTGGATATTATAACCTTACTATTATAAGTGATAAATAACAAAGCATTGCGCCCGAGTTCCCTTATCTAACGTGACCTGCTTTTGGACGATTCGTCGTGTTTATAACGATAAAACGAGCAGGCTTTTACCATACATAAGGATTTTTGCGATTTGCGGGCTTCAAACGTTTATAAATAACTTTAATTTGATAACATTAGTGCGAAACTCGGTAGTAGCATATAATCTCAATAGTAGCACAGATCTTAAGTCGGTGAAGCGGTGGCTGAGCCTGCTTTGCTGACCCGTTGCTGGACGTCCCAATGAGATATTTCACTAAAATAAAGCTGAACCCCGGTCTGACGTCAAAATCATAATCGCGACTGAGTTGAAACGCAAGTTTCGAGGTATGCGGGTCAAGGATGTATAAATAAGAAATTAAAAAAAGTCGTGACTGCCGCGCTGGTGTATCGTTGTGTTTGTGTAGCGATCTATTCTCCGCGCGCGTGCGCGTGAGCTCTTGTTTTCACTCTTGTTTTCATTCGCGGTTAAACATTTCGATTTCGGGTTCAGATCGAAAACATCGATCGATAAATCTAATTTTGTAAAGCCATGTTAACAATAACTTTAAACAAACAAACAGGGAGCGAGAAACTACATTTATCTTCTGTCAACTCTGATTTTTTCAAGATAAATTCGTTATATTTTTTCGAAAACCGAGAGACAACAAATGGATTATTTAGATTATTAGGAGACAACGTCTTTTTCCGAAATACGAAAGTATAATACTATAAAGCTGTTAAGTTTCGAGATTGAACTAAACTCTACTGAATTTAATAAAATAAAAGAAAAACATCACTTTATCGAGATAATTTTAACAAAATTGTTTTCCACTAAAAAATTAAAGACGGCGAGCGTTAACATGCTTTCCATGCATGTTCATGTTATTGTTTAAGTGTGTTTTTATAAGCGAACGACATTCGTAACTCTATATTTTTTTATTAATAATATATATATTTTCTGACGACGCCGAATGGCGAAAGTTAAAAAATATCTTATCATCAAATCTATATAATAAATATGATAATGTTAAAATAGGTAAACACCGTTAGGTTACCTTATATAAAAGTTTGACAGTACTGACATTTGGAAAATTCGAATGCTTTTTAACTGCGATGCAACTATCTCCGTTCAAAATTAATTTTTCTTTGAACGTTCTGGCAATATAATTTATTTGAAAAAAAAATTCAATCCTTAAAATATTAAAAAGCATTCGAATTTTCCAAATGTCAGTACTGTCAAACTTTTATATAAGGTAACCTAACGGTGTTTACCTATTTTAACATAAAAATCATCTAAATACGATATTTATACAATACATTATACAATTTTACTATATACTATATAAATATATATTTATATATATTTATATTTGGATATATATATATATATATAATATTTTCGACGAAACCCTCGATATGTGAACTCTGTTAGAAATGACTTTTCTTTTTTCATAATATTGGGATGTCTGCTATAATTGCATACTCATTATTCTTTGTTCTATTTTCAACTGTTCTGAAGGTCCTAGCTAGAAGCTTTATTTTCATCTGTTCACAACTAGACGATATAAATATGCAATATTCTGTACGAAAAATAAGACGTTGCAATTAACTTTATTATTTAAACATAAATTTAATAAAAGTAATAGAACTTATCCAGTTGTTAGTTTTATCGAAAGTATGTCATGGAGAGCTCTTTTTTACTGCAATTAATTGCTTTGTATAAAAACCGATAAACACGATAGATTAAGTTTGAAGGGGTTTAAATACCCTACTTTATGGCCACGAGTCAGTAATAATATATGTAGGCTATGCAATTAATGGTTGTATCATTATTGTTTCCGTAGAAGCGACATGGCGTGCCCATCTAAAAGTAATCCAACTTCGAATCAAACCCTTTCATTTAGGTCAGTGCAATATCGCTGAAGGTTCATTTTGCATATTGTTGACGTCACTCTTTTTCCGATATGAGGGAGGGAGAGGATCTGCGGCTGGGATGTTTATCGCGGCGGATAATTAAAATGCGCTCTTTTTACGAGAAATGAGGTTACAAGCTCGTAATTGCATTCTCGAACTCGGTCAACGAGGCACAGATAATTTATCTGCCATCCCACTGCCTTTAACTGGAGGTCGCGGAGCGCTATTGACAATACGTACCCGTCCAAACCGGGGCGTATAATATTTGTAAATTCAAAACTATACATTATTATTATGATTATAAAATTACAATATTTAGGAGCTAGTTCCGGTATTGCCGGGTGGATGGTGTTTTCTTAGTTACCAATCTACGTTTAAACATAATCTTTGTTCGGAGAAAGGGGTTAACTATACATCTACTCGGCCATTACATTCGCCAATAGTTCTAGGGAGAAAAGAATTGATCCAGACATTTTTCTTCCTAACAAAAGATCTCATTTTAACTGAATGATCTTTTCAACCAAGGTAATTTGGTTTGACTATTTGGGAGCTAATATCAGGGCACGGAGGATCATTTGTGACAGCCTTAAATAAATTTGAAAGCGGACTCACAGAACGTCTCCTACTAATTGACTCTCATTTTTGTTGTGATAATAACTCTATACGACTATACCTGCCGAAAAGCCCGAAGACTTGTGTAATAGCATTTCTTTGACTTTCCTAAAGCTCGAATGGAAATGTTTATCGTTATTTTAATAATGTGTGCGCATTCATACGTGTGAGTATTTCGTGGTAAATTTTAAAAACCAAATATAAAACCAATTACAGACGACAAATTCTTTTTATCGTTCACACTTCATTTAATAAATTGGTTTAAAGCAGCTATCTGAACACACTTAAATTTGACCGATCAACTGTTTTCGAACACTGATTGCGCGAGTCTGATTTAACTGATTTTATTATAGTATAATAACTGCTCATATTTCAAAGCTAAGTATCTTTATTTATTTATTTTTACTATCCACAAAAATGTTACAATATAAGGATTTTATAAGGACCTTGGGTAAAACACATACATTACGATATTAATTTAAAAATTGCGGCTATCGGCTTAAAAAAAAAATTAAGAATCTAGATGTTTAAATGGGTAAAAAAACATTCAAGTTTATATTATTGAAAGCACATATATTGCAAGTGAATAAATAGGATCAATCGAAGGAGTATGATAAAGAAAAAAATATTTAAAAAAGCTTGTAATGTGTTTGTATATGAAAAGCGCACCGGTCGGAATTGGAAGTGGGCACTATAATCGTGAGACGAATGGCGCGCGCGTCGCCTAGATTTCCATTTCATCGGTCAAGTGATAAAGACGCCTCATTGTTTACGCGATCTATTTTCTCGAAAAGTACTTAGCTCGTCCTAATCACCTTGGATATTGTGAAAGATAAATAGCATCCGAGTTGATTGGATAGATACGCTTATCGGCGTCGAATATCTGTGGCCTCTAGGCTGCGCTTTTGTTTTATTTTATTTTATTAATTTATTTTAGTGTACGAGTAATTACAGCATAATGTTAACGCTATTTTCTCCTTTTCGTATGTAGTCAAACGTCAGATCAAAACTTATCAAAAGTATAATTTATGAGACTATGTATTATACAATAAATTACCTTCCTTTCCACGAAGAGAATGCACCGTGTTGGGTATCGACATTATTATATTATCAATTATTTTTTTAAACTACATATATTTAATGTTAAACTGTCATATTTTCTTCACGGCGAACGCCTCTAACTTAAGAAATACATTTTACTACTTAACTTACATACATATTTTATATATATAATATATATATCTATTCAGATCAGATGATTAAAATAATATAACGAATGACATTTAAAATGCAACTTTAATAAATATGAAAATTGTATTTTCAATAATATACATATAATATATTCATAGCTTTTGTCAATATATTATTAAATATAATGTATATTATTTAAATATATATTAAATATTTTTATTCTTATTATATTAGATATCATATTTAACCGAGGAATCAACAATGAATACTAGATATTAGAAATACATAATGATCATACAAACAATCATACGAAAAACGACTTGTACTCTTGATTCACTCACAATATTAACGGTTCAAAATCATGTTTTTTTTATCAAAAATAAATGATGAATTATTAAATTGGCATACGAAAATGATAAAAGATAGGTAAGCTAATTCCTAATTGTGTTAAATGATTACACAGCTTAAATGTTATATTGCAATTCGTAGTAGCCTGGGACATAAAACGAAAGCCCGAACGTCGTACACGGACCGGCACCGCGCCTTTTAGCTGTATCTATCGAAACACGATGAATGCATTTTTCGATTATTAATCATTATTTTTTAACCATATCCAAACCCATCACCGGAGGTAACATAATTATTTAACACCCCCTCGATCAGCTGAAAGTCGAGCTAACAGTTGATTATCAGAAATATTTTTTTATCGCATGACAGTTGACCAACAAATAAACAACCGTATAGGTACATATAACTGATAACCCCATTCAAACGATACTAAAACTTGTTTCATAATATTTTGGCACAGTTCATGACTCAGTTCAGTTATAACAAGTATTTATTTCCACTAAAACAAACGTGTAAAATAAGTCATATAATTTTAACTCGGGCAGGAACTCCTACGGTGGATATAAAATTTTAAAAAGTAACACTTTTAGTTTTTTAAAACAATTCGCACGTTGATATTTTTTTTTTAATAAATTATGTTATACAATTAATGGTCTAAAAAGGCTTTGTTTTTAATTTCTCTAGTTTTCTAAAAGTTAGGGGATGTTCTTTAGTTACATTCTCGTTAATTATTAGTTACTTATTTAGGTAAACAAGTTTTTGTAAATGATGGCACGTGCGCATCATTGAAAAGAAACATTTTTTTTTTAATAATCATTAACATTTTTACAACATATTGCAAGTTATAAACGAAAATATTTAGGTTTTAGAATTAAGCTTAGCTAAATGGGATTCAAATAATTATTACATTATGCATTACTGTACAACTAACTATCTAGGCATACTTAGAGGACCACAGAATAGTGTTAGGTAAATGCGGGCTCAAATTAAT
This sequence comes from Neomicropteryx cornuta, assembly GCA_020383195.1. Classification (NCBI taxonomy): domain Eukaryota; kingdom Metazoa; phylum Arthropoda; class Insecta; order Lepidoptera; family Micropterigidae; genus Neomicropteryx; species Neomicropteryx cornuta. The sequence goes on from JAHKQU010000018.1 coordinate 43,725,225, forward strand.
CCTAAGTAATCTAATGGTCATCGGTTAAAAAATAACTTCGTTATATCACCTGCCAATCAGCTATACCACCGGACGAATAGATACCTTTAAAGTATATGTAATATTAAATAAATAAATTTAAAGCGCATAATACTTGTGATTACGGAAAACCTCTTAACGGCAATTTAATGCTTCGATAATAAAATGGCTTCGTTTTCAATGGCCGCTATTATTTCGCAGCGGTTCGTGAAGTGGGCGACATTATCGACTCTTACTTTCGCAAGAATGCGCCGCGGCGAAGGCAGTCGCGGACTCGAACCGGGCCCCGCGAACGCACAACCCGCTCTTCCTTTCGTTTGTGCCTGTTTCCGCCGAGCGATCTCACTACGTCGTGCCATGCATTTGACATCATTCCATTTTCACTTTTGCTTTCGGACACCTTAACCTTAACGCACACGCCTTACTTAACCACAGCTAATCAGAAAATAAATTTAACTATTCTAAATTATTCAATAACCCCAAACACATATTTTAATGACTTTATCGGGTTATTTTCCGTGTTTGAAGAGTCAATATAATCAGGTCGAAGGCCTCTACGGTAAAATAAAATACATATTACTACTTAACTATGTGTATATACTAAAAAATACAATGTCACCGCTACCACACCATACGCAAGAAATACGCTGTGTTTTTGTCAAAGGTTGTTTTTTGTCAAGAACCTGTATTCTATTTTGACTATTATTGCCTATTTATTTATCCATAAGTACTTTAAATTTTACGAATAAATCCTAAAGAACTCCTAAATATAATTTACTTTAGAAAAGAAGTACATGTATATTGAATTGTAATCACTAGGCATAATTTATGTGTTTATTTTATTTAGAGGTGCTCAGCTATCTAATTTTTTTTTTTATTATGATCATGTTAGCAGTACTAAAGGCGAGTTATATAAAATATTATTGTTTTAAGATACGATTTAACTAGACGACGACACTACATAATTTTAGATGTCATGACACAAATTAAAAATACAACCTACGAGTAAGGTTTATAATTACAATAGTTATATAAAGTATACATTTTTATACAGACACATTCAATTAAATGCATCTATAAATAAAATATACATTAAGGAATTATTATTATGGTATACTATTTAGTATTTTACTATTATATAATATTATTTTTATTATAAATAGATATATATTATATTATTATATGTAGCTATTTTAATATGTGATACAGTGAGTTTTCTGGTAATCATTTTATGCATAATTAAGAGGTGTGCGTGTGAATTACCAGTAAATGGCACTTCGATTGTGTGCACGACGGCCGCGGAGAGGTAAGGGGAAATTGGATTTCTGCAACGATATGTGCTTATGAAAATGCAAAATGTTCGAAGTTTAGCGTTCATACAAGTACGGGAAGGAATCGCAAAAAAACGTATCGACCATTGTTGTGTCGCTGATGAAACTCGCGAACACACGATGGCCCACTTTCAGTTTGGCGTGATTTGTGGTTTGATACCGACTTCGTACTTCGTATGTCATGGTTATCATATATCACTTCATATATAACCTTCCTTAGAACAGGTAACTATTACCTAGTTAGGAAGGTTATAGACTTATACTCATCGGCCAATTTATATTCCATAACATAAAAAAAAAAAAACAAAAAAAAAAAATAGAATAGCAAAGTTACCTTAACGATATCGGCGAATAAAATTAAATGAAAGAAAATCATAAAATTGTGACACGCATATATCTAGGGCGGTAGAAAACTAACTATTTAGCTATTAGATCTGACAGACAATATCAATTCGATTGGAAAATGACTGATACACAGCGATTTACAAATTAAAAATTGCGTCTCATTTTTTTTATTTTAAGATGTATTTCTGTTTAGTTGAAGTTATAAAAAAAAGAATCTTTTGTTATTTCATTCGATATTAGGTGCCGTATCTCTATTTCATGTTTAATGTAATAAGATATATCTTATTATTAAACTATAAATAAAGTAAAAGCTATATAATGTAATTGTATGATGCTTAGAGCGTATGGTTATGCTTAAAATAGAAGTCACCTTAGTACGGGAATTGCCTAGTTACTTAGAACTTTGCATATGTTGATAAATAAATAAATAAAAATAAATAAGCTATGTAAATTATCATGCTGAAAATGTCTGAGTGATAGAAAGTAATAATAGAAATAATAGTACTTTGTAATTTTATATTAAAAAGCTTTTTTTTAGGTAGATTTCTTTAGAAAAGCTATATCTATTGCAATGTCATGACTTTTGGAAAATTTCGACATGTCTTCGCGTTTCATATCCCCTAGAACTCAAAACCACCCTCAGTTTAAAAGTTTATATATCTATCTTATAACTTTCTTGTCGACACGATAACTGTCGTAATTTAACACCAATCACTTTCAAATTAGTAAATAAAAGTTTAGGGTTCAAAATGTCGGTCAAGTTCGTTAATGGGCAAAATCGGGAATGGGGGGATTTTTAGAGAAAGTGAAATTTTGCTATAATTTTCTTAGTATATAAGTTATCGAATTAATTTAAATTTAGCGTTCTGTTTCCTCCGAGCCCTGCAGGTGTAACCTAATTGATGAGAGTGGGGTATAGAATACGCCAATATCGGGTGGTAGCTTGTGGAGTTTCCTTAGTTATTCCATGCTGAGTTCCATTGCCCGAACCAGTGTGTGTTGTCTTATCTTAGCACATCGGTCCTGCATACCACGCGACGAGCTCTCGCTTTGATATAATCTGGAGGCGCGTATAGTCCAAATATTTCCAATAAATGTGGACAATTTAAAAGAGCATTATAGATGCTACGTGTGTGCATAGTTTAAACTTGTATGCATACTTTGAACGCTTATGCATATAATACATCAATTTTAGTGAAATGGTGTCGGTACAGAGCATTAAAAACACATAGTCGGCGATTATGCGTTGGTTGGACATGTTGGCATACAAGGTCCCTGTGTTCATACAGATTTTTTACCCATATTAAAGTTTACTCAGGCAGTTAAAGTGATTGTGAAATATCTCTGTGGAAGCTATCCATATCTCGGCGGGTAATAGGGCATTGTCTGTCACCATGCGCGGTGTTAATAATTGAACGAGCGATTCACAAAATGGCGAAACTGTGAGAAAAGAACGCCAGCGCAATCAATTATACACATATGTTGCGGAGATTGTATTGAACTTAATAAAAACCAGATAAACTTCATAAAATCTAGATAACCGGTAAAATGCATAAAATCGAATACGTTCTACGATTGAATTCAACCAAAGAAAATGTTTAGTTTATAAAATTATTCGTAATTTTTATTTTTCTTTTGTATACTTTATTCTGCCGACCGAAATGTCTGCTCGAATTTCACCGATAACCATTTATTTTCGTTTTGCATATATAATAATATATATAATAATTCGGGTAGGTTCCATCTCGCCTTTATGGTTAGCTGTAACAATTTATTAGTATGATTAATAAAATGAATATTTCTATTTCTACCTCCCGAAACTTGCAAAATACGTGTTCTGCTAAAATACCAAAAAATATTTCGTGCCCGCATCTATTAAGTTAAGGCCAAAGGATAAATATTAATTTAGACCCTTTTTCCTATAGGTGGCATTTGGTAAGCATTGGATATTCAATAATAAAAAAATATGTTTAGATACCTTGATCTTATTTCTTCAACATAATTAAGGCAGATTATTAGAATTCAATTATGTCCCTGAGAAATTTATTAATTGATAAACTGCTAACAGTTCTTTTTTAGTTGAATTGCTCTCTTAAAAAAGATATTAGAGCCTTAGAAAAAACCGTAATTGAAAGGATCTAAAATATAAGATAAGTTTGTTGTTTAAATTTCTATTTTATGAAGCTGTATTTAAATAAAAACCAACAATTGATTACCGACCGCGCAGAGAATAAAACCTGAGCCCTATAAACCAAGAATTTTAAAGTGGTCAGTTAATATGCTTCGCCTTAATCACAGAATAGTGAAGGTAACTTAATGGTAAGCGGAACCAGGGAAAACAAAAAAAATAATGCATTTTATTTTCACATTTATGGAAATATCGGTCGCAGCGATGGAGCTCCGGAAATTTGACAAAAGTGCCGGTCTATCATATTGACCGTAACACTTACAAGTAAAGACGTGTTCCATTTGGTATCGCTGTGTCTCGCTCTCGCTTGCTCTGTGCCGACGAAACTGGGTCAAGTGTGCTGATGAAATCCCACTAAAATTATTTTCGACGGACACTGCTCTTGTGGCCGCGCCGCCCGCCGCAAACTCGCGCGCAAATCCGCAAATAGCGACGCGACCTTTATGGGACGGGACGGACATGTTTATCACATCTATTTATTTTATTTTATATGCAAAAAAAAATAGCGTTTTACCAAAAGCATTATAAAAAGTCATACATAATGCCATGTAAAAATAAGAACAAATTGAACTAATTCTTTAGGACGGACATTTAGTCTAGTTAGAGTTAGAGTAACAGAGGTTGCAGTAGTACCAAACGCTCGCTGATACAATACTATTATTAAAAGTACACGAATCTGTTGTAACTTTATAAAGGTATCATGTAATTGTTGTCAAATAAATAAATAAAGTCTAATAATAAAGCACCAATAGCGAAATTTGTATTGCACCGTGATTTTGAAAGCGTATAGAAGCTAGCACGTAGTCACTGTCTATTTTGCTGTATAGCAGGGTCATGCCAATTGTATTACGCCTGTCTGCTAAAGTGGTCAAATGATGATGATGTCAAGCCTCGTAAGTTTTCATTAAAATGGGACCTTACAACAGGTTAGTAGTTGCAAGTAAATATTTTGGGGCTATTAATCTTTATTATACAGCGTTACACAAGACCATTCCCGAAGACTTGGGGTGTTTATAACGTATTTTTGTTCTCGGATACTGTGTGAATTTTGTTTTTGTTTTTTTCAAAACAAATCATGTTAAAAATCGCAGGGAAATTATTGGAAATGGTCATAGGTCACGGTGTATAATACGAATGACTTGTTCAATCTTCTTACTGATGGAAAATATCACGCGGCGCAAACTCGTTTTTTTTTTGTTTATTTTAAAAACATTGTTTGGAATTGCGACTACTCGACCGACGAACGCCAGCAGTTAATAGTATTAAGTTTTAGAATAAGTAATAGATTTTATTGAAGATTTTCTATTCAATTGTCTTACTTCTAGAGGTATCTTATTACACAGGCTGGTTATTATATATTTTAATTGTCGATACCCATACGTATTTATTTATACATCTTTCGACAATATACTTTTCATTCGACATTTGTCTAGTGGCGTACTTATTAGTAAAAAGATTTTTCCATTATTCATCTGAGAAGTGGTTAATTGCAATTCTATAATAACAAAGTTGGCGTACCGGTAAAACTTTGAAGTGGGTGAATAATTTAGAGTAATCGTCTTGCATTGCAAGTTTCAATGCATCGAGTTTGGACAGTCTCGTTTGTAGATTGGTTGGATTTATTAATTTAGGTATTTTAATTTTGCCACCGGGTAAAGGTAAACATTCCTATACATTTGGACTTCCAATGAGCAAAAAAGAAGTTCATATATCGCCTGCCGTATGTGCTAAAGCACTAACTTGACCTGACCTCACACATTAGACCGAAGGACATTAGAGGAACACAGGCCACGTTTGCGATGCAGCCACATAGCACTGAGATGGATTTTAAGCATATGCATGCATCAGTGCCCTGCCTAATGAAAGGACAATTGGATTATACTATGACGTTAGATGTTATGGTTAGATAAGGTTATGGTTAGGTAAGTTATGGTTAGATAATCATCTATTGACGTTAAATAGCAGCAAGACAAACTATGTTACCTTCACTATCACGAATAGGGGAAGAGCTAGTAGGAATTTTAGACTCTGCATTCATGACTGCACCAATGTTGCGACTTGCTCATGTATTCCACTGGAAGGTGTTAAGACTGTAAAATATCTTGGCATACAAGTTGATCAACATCTTCGGTGGAGTGATCACATTGACCTACTGAGTAAACGACTACGCTCACAAATGTCTGTTTATAAAAATATAAGGAACTGCTTAGATAAAGTAACACTTAAAATGGTTTATAACGCCCTGACAAATTCCATTTTATCATACGCCGTTTCGGTTTGGGGAGGCGCTTCTCGTACAGTACTAAACCCCCTGATAAAGTGCCAAAAAGCAGTTCTCCGAGTTATAAATCGAAAACCTTTTCGTTATAGTTCCGATGTCTTATTTTCTGACTACAAAGTCCTTGATATCCGACAAATCTTTATTAAAAACGTCATTCTTAATCAACGACTATATAAGCAACAACCCTTAGATACTTTAAATCCTTCAATTATTGTAACTCGATCAAGGTTACGAGGAAATATGGTACTGCCAAAAATGAATACCACTTTTGGGCAAAGGCATCTTAATTTCCTTGGACCTAAACTTCTCAACAGCGCAGATGAGCAATTTAAAAAAGCACAATCTAAATTCAGTCTTGCAAAAAGCATCACCAAATGGCTCCTCGCAATAGGCAGAGACGCATCTGAAAAGATGGTGAGCAGTGTGTTGCAATAGACATAACTATATAACATATATAGACTATAAGTAATTTTATATATTTTCTCTGTTTAGTTTAGTTTTTTTTTTTTTTTTTTTTTTTTCTGTATATTTAGCCCATAAATTATAAGTAACACAATTATTAGAATTATATATTTAATAAATGTATATTGTATGTAATATATTTTATATATATGTATACAATATTATGCACTATTTATTATATGTATTATATTTTGTAATTGCAATGCAATGCAATGTAAATGCAATTATGATATTTATCCTATGATCCCCTTTGTATTAGTAACGTCTCGCGAACGTAATAATATTTCATTTTTTCTGCAACTTCCTTTTGGCTGCTCTTAGAACAGGTTTTTTAACCTAGTTAGAGTAGCCATGTTACTTCAGAGCAACAATAAATGACTGGTATTTAATTTGTCTGTGTTATATTGATTTGGTTCATTCAGTGTTATTGTATCATTTATTGTTGTGGCATCTTGTTGTACCATATTGAATAAAATAAATAAATAAAATAAATAAATTATCAAAGCAATATCGGCATGCCACTCAAAGAGGTACTCTCATAAGAGTACCATGGAGATCGTGTGTTTGGAGCATATCGGAGGACGAGGAATCTATTAAAACGTCAATCACGCTGTTATACACACACCAACGTGTATAATGTAATTAGATTGCGGATTTCCATACGCACGGTATCACATTATGATAATGAAAAATCTCTTTCGGCACGCTGGAGGCGGAGATAGATTTCACCGGATCAAAATAGGGGATAGGCGAACTCCGACTGTACGAACTTGTATCAAACATCCACTCCTCGCGCGGCAGCTCGCGCAATTCAACCCGCCGTCGCGCCGTACCCTTGCGCAGCGAGAGTGCTTATATTGAATCTCTCTTTCTACTAAGCCGTAAGAGTTGCTCATATAATTGTTTTAAACAAAAGTTTTAGGGAAATTATAGGCCAAAAATTTACATTTTGACCTGATTTGATTCTGTGCCTGTGGTGCCTGTGGGTGGGGGTGTGTGTATGGGTTTTTGAATTTTGAAAAAAAAACATCTTTTCTCACCCCTAGGACCAATGATTGGTGCTGTCAAAAATGTTTACTTAGATTTAGCCTTTATATAATTCGATATCTTTTATACTAAGAAAGTTATAGTAACATTACTCAAAAAATCTACTTAGACTCGAGATAGGAAACAGGTTCGGTTTGCGAGCATATACTCAATGGATACATCATACACTTAAATATTTGGATTTATTATTATAAAGTACCCATAGATTCATATTCCAAAACAGACAATGATACTTAAAGTAAAAATATATGATTTTGATTGTAATTCGTCTACATAAAGTATCTAACTACTTCTACATGTTAAGTACTACAGAAAATTTTTTTTTTTTCACGATAAGCATTTTTTTGGCAATAAAAATTTAATTTAGAGCAAATTACTCTAAGGGGAAAATTTAAAAAAATCAGCAGCTCATTTTATTATTTTTATTTTTATTGGTAAATCTAGCAAAAAGTGTTATTCGAAATACTATAATTACTGTATATAAAATATATTCAACCCGCTTGAAAAAATCGAGAATTATATCTGTACTATGTATGTATGCAGAGATTGTGGTCGACCCAGACACAAAGTTCAAACGTCCGGTTTTTTCTTATAATATAAAAGAGTAAATAAATAACCCATCATTTCAAATCCGATATAATTTTACTCGAAAAACAAGTACGAAATATGTTAGCGTTTGGACTTATTTACTTCATAGCGCGTTTAGATCGCGACTCGTACACAAGTAACAAGGGGAAGTGGTAATCTTGGCGATTGGGTCCCGGTGCCGGGAAGAGCCAGGAGGAAACGAGGGAGGGGGTGGGGTGTGTGCGTGCGAAAGGGAATGAGGGGGAGGGAGGGACGCAGCGCAGCCGACCCAGCCTCGACGAAACTGAGTCAAGTGCACTGTGCCAGTGGGTCAATAACGAACCCGCACCGCGCTGATAACGCTCGCACGGCACGCACTAGTTAAAACGGCCCGGCCCGGCCCGCTCACGCACTCCACACACCCTGCCTGCGCGGTCGCGTTAGATGCCTGCTGCACACCAGCACATGCATTTTCATATGGCTGGTGGTCACCCTAAAGCTTATATAACCTCACCACATTATTATCATTAAGGCGAATCGACCTTTAAATTCAGTACTTTGCGCGGTCTGTGAGCAACTGCTGGTTTTTTATTTAATTATAGCTTCATAATATAGAAATTAAAAACTTTTCCCTGTTTTAGACCCATCAATTCCTTGCTTTTTAATTACTTTTTTTTCTAAGGCTTTTCAACTAAAAATGTACTATTAGCAATTTATCAATTATTAAATTTCTCAGAAAAAAAATTGATGTTTATAAATCTGCCTTTACTATCTTGAAGACATAGATCACGGAATCTAACCATACCTTTTTGTTATTAAATATTGAATGGTTATCAAATACCAGACATTGAAAAAAATGGTATAAATGAATCAGAATTAATATTTAACTTTTGGCTTGACCTTAAATAACCGCATTACTAAAAAATCTATCTGTTATACGAGAACAGAAAGTATACAAACATTAAACACGCGAGCAATAAATATTAAAGATCTGAACCTTCGTAAAACCGAAACTTACTTTGAAATAGGGAAGCCACTCGTATCAAGTTTTTTTAAAAATATATCGAAGTCCTAAAGCAAACAAAGTGAAATGGCGATCAATAAAATAAACGATATTTAGCATCAAAAATAAATATTATATCACTTATTTTTATTAAAAAAACCTACTGTGTAAAAGGTGTACCCACTGTTACACCTTCTCATATATCTATTTATGCATAAATTTAATCCTATACATAATTTAACTAATTGTGTATAAAAACTCTTGGTTTCTTTATATTTATAAATTTTATAATTAATTACTCGTTATGTATCACATGTCGTGTATGTATTGCTCGTCTCTTGACAGTTAGCAAATTATAAAAAAAATCATACAGACGAATCAGGACATACATTTAAGTATAGTTAAGAAGGAAGCTTGTAGGCTACTAAAATAACCTGGGTTAAAATTGCATTTATAAGTCAAAAATTAATATAAATAAATGCGATAAACCTCCCCTTCAACTAATTTCTCAAAACTGTCGCGACCCAAAACGAAAGAGATATTTCACTAACTTTTTCATACATATTCGTTTGATTTCTATTGAGCTTCTGCGCATGATTGCACTTTAATAAGCGAAACAATTGGTACCGAGTGGCAAAAGGAAGAAATTTTCCGGTAAAATATTTAGGTCATCCAGTTGTGTATCTTAAACGCGATGTAGAAAAAATCCCATTAGAAAATCGGTACCTCGGTTGGCGATTGACAAATTGGTGGAATGGCTAAGAGAAGTTTAGTAAGGCGGAATGACACATTATTTAAAGTGCATTTAAGCATTTTGATTTCTAACACTTCGATCAAAAAGGTCAAAAAAATATATGGCACCGATAACAAAAGCAATATAGCAATGGAGTCGTCGAATACAATAAAATATCCATATCGCTGATTCAAATCCAATTAAATTTAACGCACGCAATTTACGATTATTTGGCAACACTAAATGCATTAAAGGTGGCCAGCGCTGTAAAAAAAAATGCATGTGAGCGCTGTGTAGTCTGAAAATAGTTGCGTAGACTTTGCTAATTAAGTCTCACCATATTATTTTTAAAAAATTTCTTTCAATTTGATGGCATTAAAAGTGACGTCAAATAGAAGTTACCTCAAGTTAAATCGAGCATTTTCGGAGGTCTGTAAATACAACGTAAGCTCAATAGTGACGATATTTTTTTCTAAAGTTCGCCCTCTCGACTAGCCTATATTTTTACATCTCCTGATGTAGAGTATAGCTATATTCTAAGTGCTATGATTTATATATCTTTAGGATTTCGAAGGTGTTTATTAACACCATATCCCCTGACTCAAGTGCAAGTAATTTAGATTGGTGGAGGACAGCTCAATAATGAATATGCATAAATTTAAGAACAATAACTTTTAGAACATCTTGGCAATTTGAAAATCCTATAAGAAAAAAAGCGTTCAAATCATTATGGCATATGCTTTTAACTCTGCTTGAAAAATACATCTTCATCTTATTCGTTGACCTATTATAGAGGATTATGATGTCCCACGCAAGTCTACGTCTCCTTAATCCTTCACAGCATTGAGCACTCAGCCATCTCTAGAAGATGCCGTTACCAATTTGACCTAATCGCTGTTCCTACCACGACTCCAGACAGGAGTTATAAATAGTGTGAGCGCGGAGAAGTGTGAGATTTGACGCAGTAAAAGTTTATATGGAGGAGTGCAGAAAGCTAACATTTATCTATAATATGTGTTACAAATCCATTCAATTAAATAAAATAAATCGTACATAATGAGGATGTATTTCGAGCTGTGAATTTTGTGTGATATCAAACGTTCCCTTTTCAACAGTTTGTCAATGTCAATATAGTAATAATGTCAGGCAAAAATGATTATTAATGCCATCTTATACTTCTATAAATGTCAAGTCTCATTTTTACATGGAAAAATTAAAACTGACAATTTGTATCAAAAAATAGATACAAATACAAGCTGTAATTGAGGTTTTTTTTCAACTGTTACTATCATTAAATTTAAATTTCATGGGTATCACAGGGAATTAAGGCAAACGCGCCCTAATGACGTATTTGTACATGCTCAACATAATATTCAATGCATATGCAATGATTATAGATGTAAAAATCACCATAATTAATCACCACACTATGAACCGTATCGAAAGAAATATATTATCATAATGGACATAATATCTCTCGAGTTGGGTATTAAGTTAGTCGAGAGAACTAACAAACTAACAACTAACAAAACAAATAAGGTGTAATAATCCAAAGAAATTGTTACTGTTACCGAAAAGCGGTTAAAATAAGATAAGGAAGACCCTTATCTAAACTAATCCAAATTTTAAACCTGAAAAAAATATGGAGAAAACCAGTTTTTTTTTCACAGAATTGCTACAACCTAGGTCATTTACAATTATTTTTGGCCATACTCAACTAAGCTATAAAAAAAAATTAAGGCCTATTACCAATATTGTATTCTGAAGCCGGTCAAGAAAGTATTAGACGAGTTGTGCATGGGATTCATTTCAGAAACCAAGGAAGAATACGTCGTGTTCCTAACGATAGCTTGAAGAGAATCGCTTAAGCGGTTATTATAAATGTAAAAAACAATATTTAAATCGAGTACAACTAGCTTAAAACACTCTCTAAAAGAGATAGAAACTATATCGCATTTAACAAAATTGGTACAAAATTCTGTAGATTGCTTTCGACTGTACTGGGCTTTTTTTAGAAGTTAACTTTCATATTCTTCACTCTCGGTATAAAACTGAAGTAAAACATATTTGATATAAGCACGCCTCTTATACGCTGGAATTCTTCTGGATTCTGGATTTGGAATTCCTTTACCTATGAAGAGACATTTTTATTATATTGTTTTTAAAGACATTTATCCATTTGCGTAAGCCGCGTCCTCTTTTAAAAGAGTAATTTATTACTATTTTTTTAAATCGCAATTTATTTCAATTTTTTGGACATACTATTGTATGTTGACATTATTAAAACATTTAGTTTATTTTTAAATGTCTTTCATACAGCACATTTACTACATAATTTTGCACATAATTCTCGAATGAAGGTGCGAAACGAAGGGCTGAAATTGAATTCATAAATCACCGTTATTTTGCATCCATTTCGATAAATAAATGTAATTATTTTATTAAAAATTGTAGTCTTTTATAATAAAGCACTATTATTAGAGAGTGTAATAAACATGCATTGATGTTTCAGCCAATTTCTTCTAGACAAACTTCGAATGTTTTCAGCGCTGCAATGTGAAGGGAAGTGTTCGTACCGTGAATAATTGAAAAGTTTATAATATGCAAGCGCCATACAAGAAATCCAGGTCATTCAATGTAAGCTACGAATACACCAGCACCTCTCACCCCACGCCCACCTCCCGCCAGGTTAATTCACAAATGCGGATTAACACATCGCGTCAATACATTTTTCCTAACTGTTGCCTAACCTAACTATGCAACAATTAAAAACCAAAGAGGTTATACGCATAACATTATAACCTAACATGTAATGTATTTTATCCAACACATAACCTTTAGTTAGTGTAAAATATAAAAAAAAAAAAATCTTTTCCTTACGAAATATTCAAGCAACCTCTCAAAAATATTTTGATTATTTAAAATAGGCAATCTAAGTAGTATAAAACTCAATAGGGTCATCCTTAAAAATAAAATAAGTCAACAATAATATAAAAATATATTTTTTCCGACATATTTAGAAATCTGACTTTTATGATCTATACAACAGTCTATCAGCAATTTAATTGGCTATTACTTATATATACAATGTGAACGATTTTAATATTTTCTAAAATAACAAAAATATGAACTTCAAACTAAACCAAGTTGTAAATGTTAATTCTTTTCTAAACACGCTTTAATACGAAATGAAGCTTGCGATTATTTATTTATTTTTGTTCTATCATTTACGCAGTGACCTCTCCAAAAACACCCTGTCAAACCGCAGGTCTTCTGTTTAAAGGTGATCATTTAAAACCACCTTAACAATGGTCCCATTAATGGAACTTATCAGTGATGATGGAGGTGGTGGTGGTGGTCAGTGTGGTACATGTGGTAATTAATTGAATACGTCTCATTCGGGGATAATGCTTACATGTATATGCTATATTAATTAATATCTCATGTATTTCAAGCTTAAGTTGCAAATAAACTCTGCCACGCGATTCTGATCGTAGAAGTTAGCGAATATACTCGTCAGTATGAGTCATAGTAGCTCTAGTAAAATGCAAAATCATTCAGGTTTTTTTTGTACGAGGTGTGAAGAAATATGAATCGCAACTCTACACGTGCTAACCTATTCATTATCCATATAAAAAAAGCAATTAAATAAAATCCTGCAATCATTTTCAATTTCATAGTTAATGCTATGTGCTCGAAGGAATCGCGACATAGCCGGTTTCAAACTAATAACATACTGCACATGTTTCAAAGTTTAACTTTGATCGTTCGTCTATCGGAAAATCCTCGACCTAATTTTCCGCATCCCTTTTCATAACTAGTTAAAAAGAGGCGTTAGGATGGGGCGGGGGGAGGTGATAAACCCTACGTCATTCTCGAGCTAATATAATATTAGCAATCTACATACATTTAGAAATTGCACAAAGCGGAGGTCGTCGTCAAACGTGAATCAATTATAAAAGCTCCAGTTGTTAAACTAAATGGAAATTATATATTAAAGGTAAATTTTATTCAACTAGGTAACTCACACTAAATAGGACAGGGTTGGATCTAACTTCGCGTCGCACATAAAACTTTGGTAATTTGCTTTTAAATTATGTATATTTTTTTGAGAAAAACTTCTTTATGCGCTAATTCGGCTAAACTCGAAAGGATGCTCGGAGGTGATGACTAAAATCGCACCGCCCCGCTATCATAATAATTTTTGGTTATCTGTAAAATTAATTATTTTTTATATAAATGGGTGAGTTTTTGAATTTTGTTGCCAGTATTGCCAATTTGTTGCCGTTGAGAGAACATTGTTGAATTTAGTTGCCAGTATTAGTAGATTTAATTAACTTCTTACAGAAGTTATATTTCTAACGCACGCAGTGTTAGTAGCTTGGAACACTTTTTATTGCAATACCTCTTTAATTAGGGCCCGTGTGCTTTGGATTAACTATCATATACGACTACAGAATGTGCTTTTATGTGCGGCCATAAGCAGATACTTGTTCATAAGCCGTACGATATCAATACTTCCTTCAATGACGGACCAGTGCAGTTTCCTCCCAACCTCTCACCGCGTGCCAGCATATGGGTAGCGAGGACTTATACACAACGCACGACGTCCTTATGACCATTTTTTTTATTTACAAAGTTAGCTACATCTTGAAATGGAGGGAAATTAGAATAATATAGGTATAGTATATAATACGAGATGTTTGTAGGTGTATTGTTTAACTACTAGAAAATTAAAAAAGTATTTCGCTCACATCAGATTCAACTTAATTATTTATTTTATGTGTTATTTTTGTTGATTGTGTACAATACGAGACGATTCTAATTGATTTATCGAGGTTGAACTTGCCCTTATTATTATTATTCAATTTCAATTGCCACTATTACAACTAAAAAAAAAAAAAATAGATATTAGGAACCTTAGACTACTGCCCTTTCTGCTCCGTATACTTCGCATTCAGGTCATTTTTATTGGAAACAGATAGATCGTCCATCTTAGGACAGGTGTTCAGCACCTAGTTAGATGGACACGGTGAAGTTTCTGACATGCCGCTAAGTGCGAATTTAGACGAGAGGAGATGATCTCATTTTCTCTTTGTATGTTTATAGATAAAATGTTTTTTTTGTAATAATTGTATGTCTAGCTGTAAGTTTTTTCTGTGAAAACAATAAATAAATATTGCGAACTATTTAAAGCCTTATAATACAACCTGTTGCATGGTTGCGTTAAGTGGTTTGTACGCTATTACGGTTAAAAGCGAGTGCTTTTACCGCGCTAAAATGCATATGCTGTTAGTTCGGATGCTGTTATAACTTCATTATGCTACATTGTAAGCCATCCGAACCAACGTTGCTAATGATTTTAGAATCTCTAATGGAGTTTTAAGTCTACTTGACGCAGAGATTTGTATTTAAAATGAATTAAATATTAATAGCGGTTCAACTCGATGGGATAAATGAAAAATATGTTTTTCTCATATCATAAACAACATTTATTTATTAAATATTCACTATATTAGATTCAGTGGAAGCAAAAATAAATATTGTTCATATGAATTTTAGTATATCCGCGATAAAAAGAAAGACTAATCTCAGCCTGGGACAGACTGCGAAGTCTAACCATTTTGGTTTTGTTTTTACTTGGGTATGATTTTTCTTCGTGAAGATGAGAGAAAAACAGCTGGAAATACTAAGTGATACACGTATATATGTATAGTTTGCATTCGAGTCGAAACGATGGCAATCTTGCAATATTTAGTATATATAAGGTCCATTAAAACAATGGTCTACTCAATACATTACAGGTTTTAACGAGATTCGATAAAGCTTAAACGCTCCGCTGAGTATACTCGTAAAGTATGTATCCGTACTTATTTACATTTACAATACTTTGTTGCAAGTAGGCCAGGGCAATAAATAATCTTCGTGAAACTATGAATATTTATATAAAAAACGTTATTAAGACGGAGCAGTAATTACATTTAAATACTTCTAACGAGAATACTTCCAGCGACTTTTGACATTTGATATTAATATCAAATATAAGTAAGGCGTATGTTTAGGCGTATAATTACGTCCGCGTAAGAATTGGTGAAGGTAAGTTCATGGCTAAAAAAAAACCCGTCTTCTAGCAAGTTGTATCAACACCGTGATGGTTATAAACGTAAGGCGTGGTGCGGGGGAGGGGGGAAGGAGGGGGAAGCACGACTGGGTTGCTAGCAGTGCGAAGAAAATCAATGAAACTGACATCTGTCTTTATCTATATTTGTTAATAACTTGTAAAGTACTAACCGTAAAAAAACAATATCGATACTTAATAACTGTACGCGTCATTTGCTGTTTCGCGGATATGTTTCGCGTTTTGGTAACAGTGACACTCGTGAAGACACGTGCGTACCTACAGGTTACATGCACGAAGAGAGCACTGGACGGGGAGGCAGGTATTCAATTACTTAGTAACTGACATTTAATAATAAAATTGGATTAAAAAATAAATAAATTATCAATATATATTATTTTATTTCTTTTTTATTTTACATCCTTGCATTACATGCACAGATGAACGCTGATATTTACACACCTTAACCGTGAAGCCCGGCACTCAAACTTTTTTTTTGAAGTGAAACTTCTTTAGTCGCGTTTAGTTTTCCTGGGCAGCGAATGAATTTAAATGTTTCTCATCCCTATTTAAATAAGTAGAAGTGCGGAAACATTTTTGAATGTAGATAAGATGCCAGTATGGGGTGATCATTTTAAAATAAAGATTTATAATAAGATACGATGCAGTTGATGACAAATTTTTGGTTGTCTGTCACGTTGATTTTATTCTCACATAAATAAACGCACGAAAACGTTGTTTAATTTAGATATGCTAGTTACAGTTACTTCTAACGCGCACGCATGGTAAAACGACACATACAAAAATTTTTTTTTGTAGGTGAGATTACATTACCCGATTACATACAAACGCGCGCGATGTATCGTACATTTTATGCATATTTTGAACGCTCTACTCCCTTAACTCTAGTGCAAGAAAAAATATCTTAGTTGAGTAGGCCCAAAATAATATTTAAAGAGGTTGTCTAGGTTAATCGGATTGTTTTAATTTTTTATATTTATAAATTATAGCGGTGATAGATCTAAATTACATTTTTTTTTTGTGATTTTTTTTTATCTTATCATGTTTATAGAGGTTCATCTACTGACAACTAGTTTTCCCCACACTCAGCGACAGATGGTCACCCAGTGATTCCAATAAGGTTCTGTTCAATAGATAGGTACTATATGACAATGGACATAAATATTTTTGAGCAGGAATTTATGACTTCATAAGAACTGTACTGAAGGTTCCTTTAGTCCGTTGTTAGCGCTATTGAATGCTGTATCTGTGTTAATGACCAGT
Source organism: Neomicropteryx cornuta (assembly GCA_020383195.1). Taxonomy (NCBI): domain Eukaryota; kingdom Metazoa; phylum Arthropoda; class Insecta; order Lepidoptera; family Micropterigidae; genus Neomicropteryx; species Neomicropteryx cornuta. The sequence goes on from JAHKQU010000018.1 coordinate 43,742,602, forward strand.
TAACGGACAGTCAACAAAAGGTTATAACATAATAGGAAGATTTTTTGCGGGATCGACACATTCTGTAGAAAGCGATGATAATTTGTCAAAATATGCCACGCCATAGCAAAATGCATCTTAGCGGCAACGAGCCATAATATTGAGTTTATGACATGTTGAAAGGACATTACTTATTTTATAACACAGATTTAAAAGGTGCGGTGGCAATGTTGCCAAACGCACATCACTCAAATATCCCCCTAACATAATGTGTTGTCTATGATCGGCGGCCGGCTACGCACAGCCGAGCCGCCAACTATAAACTCGCCTATCATTTACCTGTCGCGACCTTCATAGTGGAGTACCGGGTGTGGTACTCCACTTTTTAATAACATAATATATAGACTTATCTTTGCCACAGGCACGCGTTGTGTGCGAGCGACGAGTTTATTGAGACTAATTCGATAGTTGGCGGCTCGACTGTGCCTAGCCGGCCGCCGATCATAGACAACACATTCATCTATCTTGGGGATATTTGAGTCATGTGCATTTGGCAATATTGCCACCGCTACAAGGGTTAACAGCGAACTTATTATAAAAATATATTATAATTTTTTAATTCACTTTTGCGTGTTATCTGTAACCGTGAGCGTGTGTGTGTCTGTGTGGATGAGTTTTATATTTATTTATTTAATTCTTGGAAAAGTTACAAAAATAATGTTAGGCCTAAAGTAGGCCAGTTCTAAGGAAGATTTGAAAAAATCTTATTGTTTGTTGCGTCGAAACATTTGAAAAATACACGTACATATACCCGAAAGCATATAAGCAAACGTACCTAGTATATTAATACAATATATCTACATTTTAGAATTTATCTATATCTATTAAACTATATTTATTCATTTTTCATTGACAACCGTGGTCGTTAGGTACCACTAAAACCATATGCGTAAAAGTATATACTTATTTTTTTAATTAAACAATACTGAAAATTTAAAAAATATCAATTTTTAAAATATACAAAAGTATAAATACATATATATACTTTTATAAATTAACAGTAACTATAAGATTAAATTAAATTACTATAAGATTACTTAATTAAATTAAATATTTTTTTTTTAAATTAATAAAATAAGTTTTGTCAAAAAAGTAACAAAATAAATGGTATAAAAAATATTTGTTATTCGACTTCAAGAAAAGGGGGAGTTTCTCAATTCGATCTATATGGTTTTTTTTTGTATTTTTTATTTTTTGCATAATAATATATATATTTTTTTTTGGTGGTGGTCACAGTTTACATTAGTTTAGTTACGGGAAGCGTAAGATGATAAAAAATAAAATAATAAGGTTTCGATTCTAAATGTTTTTTATTTTTGCTAATTGTACTAAAATGCTTAGAGGTAAATCCATTGTAGTTACTTCTAGTGTAAGATATTTTAAAGTCGGGGTTTTTTTTCTTTTAGGCAATTATTTAACCAAATATATGTATAATATTAGACGTCGTCGTATTTATATTAGGCAATACTAAAGAGGACATGTGAGAGTCCTTTGTAAAATGAGATGAACAATGGTCGCATAAATATAAAATTAAAAAAAACAATAAAATTTCGTTATATAATATCGTTACATAATAAATAAAATAAGGTGTGTAAAGTAAAAATAATTTCTCAATTAGTTGTCCTTAAACCAAAGTTTTGTCCTAAATTCTGGGGAATCATTTACTTACCGATAGAAAACCAGAGTTATTTCAACTTAGTCTTTTTTTATATACGTATATAATACTATATAATGCTATAATACAAAAACAATAACCCATTATGTAACGCTCGATATGCACTGGAAATCAGTGCATAATCGCCAAGTGCACAGCCATTCGCCATCAAGTTTTAGTTTTCCTAATCACAAATTACTACAGTTTGAAAATATCAAAAATATGATGACAAAGAATTACGTTTTTTTTTTATTATATAATACTAACAGAAATGATGTTCATAATTAAATTGAACAAATGAAATCTCTTAATTTCTTATGACCCGCTATTACTGCAAAGCTACTCATAGAACATGCCGCGGCCCGAACGCTTCGCTTTACTGTCAAATCGTACTGGAAAATTCAAGAATTGACAGATGAGCGAGGCGTTTGCATCTGAAACGAGCGCAGTTGGAGACCTGCTAAAAGCGTGCTGTGCTCACGGTATAATATAGACTTCGGCGTACCCTTGCGTATACTGAACCCCTCTTTATACTATACCGTAAGGGTTCCTCATATCAAAACACAAGTCGTAGGGAAATTATGGACCCACAATTTACATTTTGAACGGATTTGATAATTTGACTATTAGGACAAGTATGCTTTTTTGAATTTTGAAAAACCAAATTTTCTCACTCCTAGGACCGATGGTTGGTGCTATAAAAAAAATACTTAGATAAGATACTTAGGCTCTTATCTAAGGAATAAAAGAAAATTTAAATGAATTCGATATCTTTTATATTAGAAAGTTATAGCAACATTTCACTTTTTCGAAAAAACCCTCATTTCCGCCCCCTTCTGGTCTGATTTTGCCCATTAACGAACTTGGCCGAAATTTTGTGACCTTTTGTTTTATGAATCAATTTTAAAGTGATCGGTGTAATATTACGACGATTGTTGTTTTTTAATTTATATTTAATTTTATCGATTTCCTATATTTATTTTACATATATTTATATAGCTTTTAAATGTTATTATAACATCGATCAGATGATGAAAGTGGCACATTAAACATTAGCCAACTGCTTCCCTTAGTACAGATTTGTCTAGTTAGGGAGGCAGGAAACATCTGTACAATGTAACAGTCGCTTGTCGGTTTAATTAAGCTATTTCATAATATTTATATTATGTTAAATAATTATATTGTATTTCATAAGAGTTGTAATATTATATTTTTAATAAATATATAAAAGATAATTTTATTGTATAAATCTATGCGTTCCACAATATACCTCTAGTTAACGCTTCGGTGCATATTTTTAGTTATGAAAATCTTGTTCTTTTTAGTTAATAAATTGTAAACTGAGTTCCATGTTTAAGTAACTGATAACTAATTATTTCCAAGAGCTTTGTCCACTAGCCGATATGTAATCATAAGACGCACGTAAGATTTGCGCACGGGCTCACCTTTTGTATGGATTTTACAAAACTTTCGACGAATTCGGCTTAAATGAGCACAATGTATGACGTAATAGGGGTCCACCGTCAAGGAAATTTCTGATAAACGAAATACGTCACCAGGAAATATATTTTATACAATGGTCCACTCTTATATAAGTCACGTTACACGATAATTAAATAATTTGCTCCGTCTCGTACTTCACGGAGCGTCAATAACAAAGTTTATAAAACTCTTTTCGCAAATTTGTCATGGTAGCTGTACATTATTGTAAAAAAAAACTTAATAAATCACTCTAGAACTAATGTTCCATCACACTGCATGTTATTAGCGCAATTATCAATACCTATTATTATGAAACAATTGTCTCAATGCCGTCATGTTATTATTTTATACGCGACCTGTTCTCGTATGCAGCGAATAGGTTAGGTTACATTAAATTTTGTTTGTTAATTTTATAAATTTTGTTGCACTTATTTGTTTTACGTCACCGTAATATTGACACGTGAAATGGTTTCCGCGTAGTACGAAGCTATTTATTTATTTATAAGAATTACAAAGAACGTTTCAAAATATAGATTCAAACACAGATCATTTTTATTTATTTACGACGATTAAATATCAATTACAAATTATGCAAAGTACCACCTAACTAGGCCCTGCCCGCACTAAAGTAGACTTTACTAGAAGCATCGTTCTTATAATCTTAGTCTTCTCAATGCGCAACATACGAGTACAATTATTTGAATTGAATTGTATGCAATCCATAATATATAATAATACATAAATGTACCGCTGATAAATAATAAATAATTTTAATAATAATCAATTTATTATAAAAATATAATATAGTAATAATACACATATATACACTCAAACTAATAAACAGATATTACCTATTGTTATAGAATAGACATGACCTATTTTGTAAAAGTATAACCCAAATTACTATTGATAAGGGCGATTAAAAGTGATTTATTTATTCATTATGGTAGAATAGGAAGTCACAATAATAAATGATATAATACCACTGAAAAAGGAATTAAATTATTATAATATAGACAAATTAAAAACCAGTCATTACATAAGCATAAGGTATATATGAACGAAGGAGTTGTAAATTAGGAAAATAACGGAAAAGAAAACCTATTATACAATAATATGAAAACGAACTGTAAGTGTTAAGGAAGTTTATATATGAATGTGTAATAAAGTATGTGTGTGCGTTTGTGCATCTGATCTGTTTAAACCAACATGCTGATTCTTGTCATTACCAGACTTGACAAAACTATCGCGACGGTGAAAAATGTCGAATTCATCAAAAATATTATTATAACGGTTTATAAAAACTATTATATGTATAAAAAAGCAAATATTAATTATTTGTATCTGAGGAGCACTTCGTAAAACTACCAAATGTATAACTACTATATTTTCACCCTTAGTTTCATTTATCTGACAACACTAATAATTATTGTGTCCGATCGATGTCTGGGACCCATTGAGAGAGTGCAGCCGTCTTGTTTGAAATCACCGCGCGGCACGTGTGATCTCCTCTGCTCCCATTAGCGTTCCTCGACGATGGTGTCGTATGGTGAGGAACCCTTTCTTCATAGCGTCGTCTTGTTTCGCCGGAATAACATCGCGGTCGCGTTGCGCTATTATTGCAAACAAAACTATTATGGTTTTGGTTTTACTGACTGGATATATATATTCGTTCGGATAATCGCATTCCTTTATCTAGTTCTAACTTTTTTGCTGAATTTTTACACGAGTTTGACACACAACACAAGTTTGCATGTCGAAAAAAAGGTAATCGTTTACACCCCACAATACGATAACGTTTGAAATAGACCTTAAAATTCGAATTGATTTTTATCATCTGCCAAATTAGCTTTCTTTTTCGCACGTCACTTTTGGAGGGAGTATGCCGCGTCTATGAACTTAACGGGTCAATATGCTCGGCCAATATGCAATAACGCCAAATGGCTTAACCCTTAGCGCATCATAGCACTACTAAAATAAAATCAAATTTATAAAGAATACATGCCCATTATGAGTCGACCTTTTGCCCTAATAAATTTTGCTAAATCTGTTATTTACACATGTGTAAAACTTACATAAAAAAAATAATATTACATCTTTTTCATTCATTGTTTTAATATAAGTTTTTTTAATGTTACGTACATAGCATATGACCCTCCCAAGATTACAATAAGCAAACAATATTATCGCTGCCGCTAGTAAAACATATTCTTGCTCCCATTTTTCTTTAAGATATAATGATTCGAATGTTGATCCAGTAAAATGTACGAACGCAGTTTTGCTATCAAATTGTATTTGGTTCACAAAATTAGTTTTTTTTATTTTCGAAAAAAAAACTACCCACTTATAATTTTTTATGAATTTTGCCTTTTAATGTAAGACGACCTTTGTTTTACATCGAGTTTAGTAGGTAAATGCTTTACATCCATACCATATGCTAATTAGTGGTAAATAGCTGCTAAATCCAGCGAAAAATTGTATAATTGCGATATTCCGCAAGTGGAAAGTGTCATTTATTTCCTAATCGTTGCGGGACGCCGCGTCGCGAAGTGGCACTCGCCCTAGACATTAAATATCTTTTGTAACAAACAGACTTGAGGTGAGAGCTAAGGAGAATTTTACTTCGTAACCACTCGACCCTGAACTTTGAGGAGTTGGGATAGCGCTAAGGAGTTTACGAATGTTTTGCATTTGCATCTGTGCTGAAGCTATCTGGGTCGCGTTTATTTTTCAGTTTTATGGCAATCGATAATCTGCACATACGTTTTTATATATATATATACTGTGATACGCAAAAAAAAAAGTACCTCTTTTTAAGCACATAGCGCTCACGGAGGAGTGTGAGTTAAAGTTTATATTAAGAAGGAGTGCAGAATGATAAAATTTATCTATAATAAGCGATCCATAGGATAAATTAAATAAAATAAAACGTCCATATTACTGACTTACGAGTTATTTCTTAAGATTTTGTGTGATTTCAAATATTCCCCTTTCAATAGTCTGTCAGCGTAGTAATTGTCACGAATAAACTAATTATTATTGCCATCTTATACTTCTATGAATGTCATGACCCATTTTTACATTAAAAAATTAAAACTCAAAGGTAAACTTAACTAGTGTTTAGTGTATGATATGTTTTGGGGTTCCGGACCAAATGGTCAAAAAAAGGCACCCTTGTGGTGGGATTTGTCCGACTGTCCCAAGCCTGTATTTTTTTTTAGACCTGTCTGTATTCTAAACGGCCGATCTTAAAAAAAAATGTAATATTTAATGACGATTATCGCGAATACACCATTTGGTAAATATTTTTTTTTTATTTGTATTATTATTTTACTTTTTGGTTAACCGTATTATACTTTCTTTTATAAGTGAACCTACAGACTAAAAAATGCTAAAACGTTTAACTACCTACCAAATATAATCGAGACCAATATCGGCAATCTATGGGTTGTATTTTCGTCCCTTGAACCATTTAATACAATTAACATTTGATGAAATAGGTGGTCTGTCATGAAAACAGTAACCGTATGAAGAAACTCCTCACTTCTAATAATACGTTAATGCCAAACGTCTTTTTTGTTACACACAATTTTGGATCGAGTATTTGGGTTATCGTATAAGTATATAAGTACCATCCGGTTTCAAACTAAGCGATTGCATAGATGTTTGCACATCAAAAGTATTCTTTTTTATGCATACGAGTATACCCAATAATATAGGTATTTTGTATGACATCATACATTTTTCCACAGTGCATTCACATAATGCGCAGGTTATTTATTTTTCAACCGCGACCCTGGATCGAATGAATGCAGATTATAATCAAATGGATAGCGGCTAGTATCACGTTGAATGTGGATACTATGGTCATTTAAGCTATAGTGGTCGACTTGCAGGCAAATTGAAACACACACGCTAGGGAAGCCATCTAAACGTGTGTAAAGACTTTTTTTGCAGAACGATACTCATCGATTATTTATCGATACACTCGATTAATTTACAGAAAATTGTGTGACAATCGACTTCAATATGTCTAACGAATATTAACAAAGAAATGGCTCAATATTGGCTAAAAAAATTTGAAAAAAAAAACGTATACATCTAAATTAACAAATTTTATTATTTATTATAAAAACTTTAATAAGTTGTAATATTTCGTATTATATTTTTTCCATTGTTTTAAACAAAACTTACCGAATCTATTATATCTATTAATTTACACATTTAATCCTATATTTAATTTAACTTAAAAAGAACTTACTTTATTTTAGATGACCTTGATATTTTTCTAAATAATGTATGTTTTATGTAATACCTTTATGTATAGATGTTTTTATGTAGAAAAAAAAACTCACTCTTTTCTGAAATAATACCGCGAATGATTGTCACTTTCTGCATATGGCCATTCCTCATCGCAAGCGCTTCACTCAACTGTCAAATCGTGCAATGTTTGAATGCACTGCACTGCGCGATTTGTCGTTTGAGCGAAGAAAGCGGTTTAGAAGTTAAAGGGATGTTACAAGATTCATGTGGACAAAATTGGCGTATTGGAGATTAACTTTCGGGTACGGTAAAAATATACAAAATACAAACTGAAGATCTCGTTAAATAGCATTCATAGTTTTATAAAATGATTATATGCATATCGTCTCTATGCACAGTCACGTTAGTTCGACGTGGAAGTAGATTTTTTTATATCGGGGATACGATCGCAATTTTTCAACGGACTTACTTACTTTTCCGAAAAACCTACATACAAAGTGTCCCAAGACAATTCCCGAAGACTTAAGGGAAGGGGGGATTACATTTTTTTTTCGGTAACCATGAGTTTTTATATAGTTTCTTAACATGGCATGGTTTTCGTCATCGATTTGAATTTCAAATAATCTGAAAGTTTTGAAATCGATTAAAGCTTGGGATTAGGCATCCCTATGCGCCGATTTATTTCTATTTTAACATTTCTGACGATGGCGCCGACCCAGTTCGCTTTCAATACGTCTTAACATCGGTGTGTTGGGAACAGGAGTACTGTATACTGAGGGACGTCTACGTCCAGATGTTGCCGACAGCAACAAACAAATGTATTTATTGTCACTTGTTGGTGGCGACACGTGGCTTCTCAGATAATATAATAAACAATCGATTTTGCAAGAGTTCTTTTTTCTGGTCCGGTAAGGTTGAAAATATTTAAAAAATATTAATTAGACCAAGTCATCCCAAGCGCCGTATGTGCCTAACGGTTTAAGCGGTTTTGGCCGAATTATTTGGTTAAGTTACCAAGTTCTTCTTCATTCGGGGGAAAGGTGGGGGGCGCAGTTCCGACTGCCTTCACGATGCGAGGCCGTTCGTTAGGCGGGCAAACAACATTTCGCATTTTGAAAGTGTTGTTTTTCTTTTGTGTGTGTCTTGTTACTTAACTCAGTCGACGTGTTGATAAAGGCGCCATTGAATGTTGAATATTCCCAACGGCGTAAAACGCCTGGCCGGATTTGACCCACTGTGAATTCGAACCCGGGACCTCCGGATCTAGAAGCAGGCGCCACCAGTTGCCAAGTATAATCTAAATATTCAACATTCAGTTTTATGTTATTTTACGGAGGAATAAAGCATAATTTTGCCCTATAATAAACATTTATTTAAAATATCAAATAAATAAATAATCAACACAGTGCTAAATGCAAACGTGAGATCAGAATTGATCAAAATAACTCTTTTTGTTGGAGAATATTTAAATTATAATTAAAAAGTCAACTAAGAATAGGTCTCAATCCAACGTGAGCATCGCAAATGTTACGTAGTTAATAATTTGACCATAAATTCAGACCGGCACACCGAATAATGTTTCGTAGTCGCTTCGGTATAAAAAAAAACCATAGACAAACTTTTACAAAATTAGACAAACTTTTGGCTTTTAAATATTCTAGTCCTATAACACAAGTTAAAACAATTTAAAGGTTGGATGAACAATCCTATAAAATATTGTAAAGAATTATTCAAAATTTGTGATTGTTTTATAATGTCGAATTTTCATAATATAACGGTGCTATGCTGACACAAATCCAAACAATCATTCATGTATTTTATACGCCAATTTGTTCCTTTAATAATGCTCTCAACACTTCTATTCCTTCGTCTTAATAATGAATTTATTAATTGTCATGGTGACCTAAAATTAAGAAAAATTCTATTTAAAATGTAAGTTTTGTTTTCTTTCTTTTTCTTCAGTTTCGTTCCTAAATATTTTATATAGACGTTGTTTAATTATTGTAATTTTATCTTTGCGTATGTTAATTTAAATTACTATGAATTCTTTTAAAATAAAATAAATAATAAAATATGGTAACTAAAACGGTGCGGTAGTAATAAATGCATAGCTCGGTAGCATCTCAGACAGTCCGAATGCAAGTTTTATACTATACACGCACGCACACAGTACACAGTAGGCATTATTGCATGTATACTACTCTGTACACAGTAGGCATTATTGCATGTATACTACTCTGTACACAGTAGGCATTATTGCATGTATACTACTCTGTACACAGTAGGCATTATTGCATGTATAATACTCTGTAATTAGTAGGCATTATTGCATGTATACTACTCTGTACACAGTAGGCATTATTGCATGTATACTACTCTGTACACAGTAGGCATTATTGCATGTACTCGTATACTATTGTATGTATTAACGTATGTATTGTATTATATATGCGAGCTCCTTAACGAGAACAGAACAACAATTTAAATACGGCGCGGTGTTCCATTTTCGAGCACACTCGCATGCAAGTAACTGACGAGGCGAACAAAGCAAATTGCAGGAGATAATAATATGACTTCGACTTATTCTATATATTTCTGGCCGCGCAGACAATATGAGGATTGACTACTTTGACCCGGCTCCGATACATATCCATGATAGCGTAACAAGAATGGCAGCTTCTATACATTGTTTGGGTTTAGTATATATTATTAAGAGCCAGTATATCGTGAGGTGACCTTGAAGTTCGGCCTGTGCAAATTGTGCCGGCCACGTGCACTACGAGCGTCCGTCGACAACATCAAATAATAAACGTTTGTCATTTTTTTATTTATATTAAAAATCAATTTAAAAAAATCTAAGATTAAGGTTTTCTGTAGAATTTTATTGCGGACATTTTTATGTATAAATTAGGCTTACGTCACATATGTAGTTTGATTTATAGGAATTTAAAAAAATAAAACTAAACAATTTCAATAGTTTTTTATGAAAACATAGAATTATTTATTTTATTTTATTTATTTATGTATTAACAGGTAAGCATACAGCGTAATAATAGTATATACATTTTTAAAAGGTTAATAATAAGGCCAATTAAAGCTTACGCCTATGTACAAAAATATTTAGAACTTTGTTGAGCTTAACGCTATTTTAGAATGTGCATGTGTGATGCGTACGGTATAAAAGTGTCTGTGAGGGTGTGGGGTTATGTGTGCGATAGTGTGTGGTTGCGTGTGTGCATGTTTGTATGTAAGAACATCATATATGTTGCGTATAGATAAATTAATTTTAATATGCAACGCTTTTATTTTGAATCAGATTGGCATGAAATACTTTGGATTTTTGAAAGAATCTCGCCACGGTTTAGGTCAAGTACATCAACCTCGCTGAATTTGTTGTTGTAGGTATTGAGTAAACGGTACAGAACAGAGTTTCTGGCATAGTTTGCACTGCGCCTTGGCACCTGGAATAGAGTAGACGCGAGTGTGGTGCGAGAAGGCACTCGTAGGTTGATACCTGATACCAGATATGGACTGTCTACTCTGCTATGTAATAGAACGTGTAGAAGTGCCATATCTGCTGTGTATATATATTATTTATTTAAAAAACCAGCTTGCTGGGTTTGCTGGAAAAATGTTCAGTTAATCTAATCATATTTTTTATATATGCCTGGTATGAAAAGCTATCTTGGCAGTAGACCTCAAAAACATTCATAAAATGCAATTCGAGTGCGTTATGGCTCTTAAACCAGAACCTGGCGTCTTACAGCTAGGCCGTACAGGCGTCATTATCGGCATCTTCCCTACAGGCTACTCGCGCCTGTGCCTGCGGTACCTACTTTTAGCCGATTTGATGTGCGTTTCGGATGGCCATAAAGGGGATATTAGGTATTTTAAAGCTTAGTAGATTAAATTAAAAAAACATACAATGGTATCCTGACATTCTTTCGCCCCAAATTTAAACACCATTTTAATGGTTTTTTGTAAATGGGATTTTGATGACCGGCTAGTAATTTAATAATATTATTTTTTATAATGTGACTTTATAATGTTTCTATTAGTGCACATACCGAGATGACTTTGTATTAATTTTAACTGGCCAGTAATCAACAATACGTACTAACAGCCGCGCTGTCATATTTTTGAAATTCGTATATGATATTTGCGCTTTCTATCGGACTATCAATACTTCAATCTTTAATACTAAGAATACGTTGACAAAATATATATCTTAACGGCTATGTTTTTCAACGTTTTTCAACATCAACCTAAATACAAAAAAATAAATTATTGCGCATTTGTACTTTCGAGTTGAAAGATGCAACAGACGGACGGACATATCTACTGGCTGACGGCCAATGGACGGGGATAGTAGTTTCTTATACACGAATGTATGTATAAAAGCTAAAAATGGAGGAAAATCCTGTCCGTATTGTATAAAATTGTGAACGCATACTAATCTAGAGATATTCTAAAAACATATAGGTAGTCACTGGCAGTTAATTTAATAAAGAATTCGGTTATCTGAAATGTATAGAATTACAAGCAAGCTACTACAAACAAACTACTGATTAATTTGGCAATAAGGGCGTTTATGACTGACTTCAAAAAAGGAGAAATTTCTCATCGATCTGTAGTTTTTTTTTCCTCAGTCCTATTTTAGATCCATTAGGTTACGTTAAGTGGAAGGAAAAAAAATAAAACAATAAGTTTACCGTTTACATTTGTGTTTATGTCGAATTGGTTCAGGCGATATCGACTATTATTTTTTGACAATTATACCAGAACGTTTGGAGTTTATTCCTAAAGATACTTTTAGTGTAAGGCAATTTTTTTTAGAAAATTAAAAAACAGTGTTTTCCAAAATAAATCTACATTCTAAACACTAAGAATTGATACAATAAACCTCTTATGGTTAAAACATAATAAGTTGCATAATGTGTTTACGATCATGAGATGAACTGCAACAAAGGGAGTGAAAATTAAATGATCTTGAGTTGGCTTCTAAGGTAGAGCCAAATTGCGGGTACGCGGAAATTGGCTGTACACCAAATCAGGATCAAATACTTTAGTACAGGAATTGATTATATAGTGTTTTATACCGTGAAAAATCTACATACAACAATTATTTAAAAAAATATGACAATCAACGTGTCGCTAGGCACAACGCCGAGCTTACACGAATGTACCCGAATACGGTGTCGCATTAGATTCATTCGCTCTGCCGAGGAAAAATGAAATACTCATAAAGAAGTTTTATTTAAAAAAAATAAGAAAGTGCCGTGTGCGACGCCGGCATGAGAGGGAGAGGGAGAGGGGTGGTAGCAGCGTGTTTCATCGCGTTATGTAATTCGTCGTGAGTGCGAAGGATCAACCGTTCGTGAAGGAGTGAACGAAAGGGACAACCGGATAAGCGAGTTGAGTTGTGCAACCGGATGCGCGAGAGAGACGCCACGAGAGAGGCGCGCACCGTCTCTGGGTAACCCGTTTAAAATGATTTGAGGTGGTAAAAACCTGGAGATGTCAAAGGCAATTTACCTCCAGTCTTCTTGATGCGGAAATTGACGGGCAATTCTCGCTTTGCAGAAACTTGCAGATTTATCATTTCCCGCCAGCTATGAATCGGATATGAAGTCAAGTTAGCATCGAATAAACCTCGAGCTTCTAAACGAAAGCCAAACTTCAGTCGTTTAGCTGAAAAGTTAATATTTTCATACTTAAAGAATACACGAAAATGTCCCTAAAGTGTGGTCCTTTTCTCACTTTAGGGTTTGCTTTAATATTTTAATTATTTTGAGTTTGTGATTTTGTCTTTGAGTTTATAATAATCACGAAATATATTTTTTTTGCTTTTGAGTAACATTAGTTTTATATGCTTCTTTCTTAAATTGTTTTTATTTTTAAAGTTTTTCTTTAGGACACTATAATATTAAAATCTATCTACATTTTTTTATATACTGTGTTCAGCACAATAATAAAAATAAAAACAAACAATATATTGAATACAGCTGAAATGTCTCAAACCTCAAAATGAACGTTTTTTGCTGAAATCTCGATTTTGATTTTTTTAGATTCCATACTTAAGTTGCGACTGTTATTCTATGCTCGATCAACTATTTAATCATTTTGAATTTGTAACTGACAGCAATTTGGCGGATCTTCATTTGTTTATATTATTTTTTTATTTCGTAAGTACAATAACTATAGTAATATTTTTTAACGTGGATGGATGAATGTTTAGTTAGTTCTAATTAATATAACTGGATTTGCATTTAATGAATATATTGCAACAAACTTGTTGGAGGGCGTAAATCTAGGTAATGAAAGGTACCTTGCGGTGCGCAATTAAACCTTTAAAATTTTGTAAAATTAACTTTTTATTACTTTCCAGAAAAACTAACCTAACTCTATATCCATCCTTCACATTTTTCTCTTTTTATTAATTTATTCCATTTTCAAAAAACAAAATAACTTAAAGGCTATTGAGACAGCCTTCCCAACAAATATAGCCAAAACGTTACAATGCAGATAGATAGGTGAATGGAATATTTGCACTTTTATGGAGTTATTACTCATATGAACTCATTACGTTTTTAAGTTCTAGGGCAATGAAGAATCCAAACCTAATAAATACATGGAACAAATTTAAAGAAAATACATTTTTTTTATTCATTGTTTTAAATAATTGCTATTTCCTAGGACATATACATTTATTTTGGGCCCTACTCAACTAGGCCAAATATGAGTCAGGGAGATGACGGTAAAGAAGCGTTAAAAATGGTATGACCATGAGCGGATTCGAGCCTGCGACCTTTGGGTCAATAGTCCAACTCCTTAACCACTAGACTACCACAATCTAATTATACTATCGACGTTATCGTAGCAAACAACAAATTATAGCATTCTAATTAGCCACGGCAATGTCCCGTAATTAAATTATCTATCATCTTATTAATTTACCTTCTACAAATTTTACCATTTCGAGTTTTTTAAGACCGTTCCGAAATCCTTAAATGTTTTCGTTGAAAGATCTTAAGATCTGTACCAGCGTACCAAGGAACATACCACATAAAATTTAGTGTCGAGAGCATATTTCTGCACATTCTTCGTAATTGTAAGAGAATGGTCGACCACGTTAAACGTTAAACGTTTTTTATTTAAAACATGCAAACATGGATGCAATTACTCTTCGTAGATTTTAACTGTCAAATATTATTAACAAACATTAAACATTATACCTGGTATAATAAGGTTGTGAAAAATTCTCATAAATCAGTCACAAAACAGAAATCCCAAAACCTGTTGTCCATGATCCGTTTCAAGATTGATTGCTTTACGCATGCATAGCAACGCCGAGCCGTGACGGAAGAGGATGAAAGTAGGCGAGGTATCATTCGTGGAAGCGAGACGACACGACTTCGCGAGACGAGGCACGCAGGCCGCGTGCGCATGCGTATGCGTGTACGCACACATACCCGTGGGTGAGGCAATAGACGAAACTAGGTCGCTTGGTGAACTTGAACTGCTTCCGAAGCGACTTTAGTGGTGCATTTTAAGACTCGTATCACGGAATCTACGGAGACCAGAGCTGTTGGGTATGTTAAGATATGGGCACCATGTCATTAGCAGCTGAGCGCCGATTAGGAAGAACCGTGTACGCAGCCGAAAGCTTGCTGGCGATTCCTTCACCTTCAAGAGTTTCTGTATGTTTTTTCCAAGGCATTCCACCGTGCGAAAAGTAGTTTCACTTCAATAAATAAAAACGCTCATTGACTCAAGTTATAATAGTATATAGTCAAGTCTTAGACTAGTAGTAAGTCTTATGATAGTAGATCTCATTGTACAAGCGATCGTCACTACTATACTCTGTTTCCTGCCCGTTAACTAGACCATCGTCTGTCATCTTAAATATATAAAAACAATAGACTATATACTAAATATATTTACAATACTATATCATATATAAATATATATATACATATATATTTATCGTATTCAGATGATTCCTCACGTTAATAATAGGCATTCGCCGTTAGTTAACATATCTTATATATATTATTTTTAGCCATGACGATTCATTTGCATATATCCTACGCTGAACTTAAATTATTCTTGTAAATATCCATTAAACCATTCATTTCTCATTCATTATACTACATATTCGTTACATTTTCACCGTTTTTCATAATTATTGTTTAATTTTTAAATCATTTATTCACTACTTTAATGAAAGTTTGACCGTATTGCATAATCGCACAGATAGATAGATGAGAGTGAAAACTTTCATAAAATACAGGCCTGTATTTAAACCAGCGTGTATTACCTCAAGCGATGCAACTATTTGTGCGTCTGGTATTAATTTTTCTTTGAACATTGTGACAATATAATTTGTTAGAAAATATTAAAAAGTCAAATATCAATACTGTCAGACTTTTATATAAGTAATCTAAACTGACGGCGAACGCCTTTTATAACATAAGGAATCGTCTAAATACAGTATTTAAGCAATACATCAGAAGTTATTTCTGTGCATGTGCTACTTCTATAGGTTTCAGGTTAGTTTTGAATAATAAGTCTTAAAATAGTAAGTCTTACACTAGTAAAACTTGACTTAAAACAATACAGTAATTTAGTTATGCATTTTTACTTTTACCCTGTGTACACATACATTCAGATATCGTTTTCTAACGCACATATAGAGTACCTACTCAATAGATCTTTCGACGTTTCTTATCCTACTAGTTCAATGAGTGAACGTTTACGGGTTCGACCACGTTTTTTTTTTTTTTTTTTTGTTATGGAATATAAATTGGCCGATGAGTATAAGTCTATAACCTTCCTAACTAGGTAATAGTTACCTGTTCTAAGGAAGGTTATATATGCAGTGATAAAGTGCATAGCAGAGACCAGCGCAAAACCCTGAGAAAAATATAAAAAAATAATAAGGCACAAATATACACACTGATATACACACCCACACACACATACACACATGAATACAATTTAAATGTGTACTCAAGAATACTTAATATATGAAAAAATAAAATGAATAAGTGAAACAATTAAAAAATAACAAATAAATGAATAAACAATTATTAAATATATAGGTGAATAAATATTCGATATAAATAAATAAATATTCAATATAAAAATAGTGTTAAAATACATATAGTATAGAAACATATCTTATAGTGATATATATATACATTGGGCATAAAATATTGGTATGACATATCTAAGTAAGCATATTTTTTTTATTTTTTTAACATTCTAGGTAACTAAAATAATATTTTTTACTTAGTAGCTAAAGTCGCTTAAATTACAGTATTATTAAATGTTATCTAAACAACTATTTCAGAAATTAATTTCTCAGCAGCATCTCTACCCAAAGAGATTACCTATTTTAAGATAGATTTATAGGTTTATCTATAGGATGATGTTTTTAGACGCGTGGTTTTCAAGAAGAGATAAAACGCATATAATTTGATGTTATGGCTAAGAATTTAGTTTTATTATAAAGATAAGGGTTTGCCATTATGTTTAAAAATGATTTCGGGTAGGTGGCCGCCGCGGCTGACTCGAACAAATTCCAGCCGAGAGGCCCAATTTTCAACCACTTTTTGCAGCAAGTTGGGCCGTATGTCAGCAATAACGCACCGAATATTCTCTTCCAAGGCGTTAATCGTGGCCGGCTTATCTGCGTAGACAAGCGACTTCACATAACCCCACAGAAAATAGTCCAGCGGTGTTAAATCGCACGATCTTGGAGGCCACGCCACAGGCCCACGACGCGATTTAGTGATTTGCAAACGTTGTTCAGGAGTAAGTCTATTCATTATGAAATGACAAACCAAACTGAGCATAAATCAAGTGACAGCTGTCAAAAACACCAACTACGAAAAAAGTAGTGCCAGATTGAAAACCATGTCTCTAAAAAAACACCTATATAAAACCGATGCCGCTTTTATCAGCATTTTCTCAGCAAGTTAACAAACTAAAGCCACATACATGCTTAATGATGCACCTCTCTTGCATATTTATTACATCGTTTTTATGTGTTAAGTTATAAACTAACCTTACCTACTGAATTATAAATATATATAAATAATTTCAACCCTCACAATAGGTGCGTAAAATGCTGTCCAGGTTTAGTATCCGAGATAAAATTAATCTATAACTGATAATGATAAATTTTTCATGGACATTATTTTTACACTAGCACTTTTATATTGTCGTTATAAACTTTGAATCAACGACTTTTCTATAGAAAAAAATAAACTAAGTATGACGTTCTTACACAAACTTGTAATATTCAGAAAAAAACAAAAGTATTATTGTAATGTAATTACGTATATAATCTCCTAAATAAAAAAACAATCGCATTTTCTATTTTGGAAGGCCGTAGATACGCTACTTATATTCGATAATTAATCGTATAAAAAGGTAAAAAAAATCGAAAATAGCCTACTAAGAAAATATATGTACTTTTTAATTTCATGGTTAAGGTGACAAAGTAAACTATTTTTAAAGGACATTAAACCTTTATAACTTTTAACCGTTGAGTTTACAAAAAACATTGTATACGATATTGCATGTGGTACTCGTGTCATCTGTTATAGTACCTACATAATTATTATGGAGATTATTTAGGTATGGATCTATGCGATGACAATGCATGTCATGTCATTCATTATTAAGATGAAAAAGAATTTTGGGCGTGTTCAAGTGGTCAAGATTCAAACATGGCCATAACATTTGGCGGGAAATGTTCATTGTTCATTTGGCTCGCCGCACATGCCGCCTCCCCCCCTCCCGCCGCGCCGCACCGCACCGCTCACCTGCAGCGACCGCAGATTACGTCAGCGGTAGGGTTACCAGGTGTTTCACCTGAAACCCTACCGCCCCCCCCCCGTTTGTTTAAATAGAAACACAAACAAAAAAAAAACAATTTATTTTATTGGTGTTAATCACGTAACATTACAGGAATTCTATAAATTAGTATAAAAAATTGCAGAACTATTGTATTATTAAATTCACATATAGTTCGCCCTCTTCTAAATTCACTTTTTGGGTGTGATGGTTCTGAACTGTGATGGTTTGTAGGTATAGAGGTTTCAGGGCTCTCTTGAGAGAATCTGCACCTGTCATCGGTCGATAGGCTCAATGTGTACAGGTGTTTATTCAGCTTGCAGTGCTCCGGTTAGGATCCTTAGTCGGTTCCGGTTTAACTTTAATGGCTCAGAGAGTCTTTTTGCGGGAATTTTACTGTGAGTTCTTTGGCTTGCTTATGTCCGGGCGGGCAATTCATACCAGTATTTTTGGCCTCGTTTTCTAGTCCAGATTTTTAGCAGTTTGCTGGTAATGCTTTTTGCTATACCGCAGGCCGTTTCTGGGCCTACCATGGGCATGCTAGCACCTTTGTAAATTAAACAAAGTATTAAGTTTAAGGACAAAGCCTGTTTTCGTTTGATGGTGCAGTTAAAATAAACGCTTGATTGCTCTCTTATAAAAATAAATAAAAACAAAACCCCTCAAAACATAAGTTATCATCTTTCTGCTTTTACTTGCACGAAAATTTTATAGTATGAAAATAACAAAGCATTATAAAAAATATTTTGTTGTTTTTATTTATTTATTCAATTAATTTTCTTCCTTTATCTACAGGCCAAAACACAAATCTTACCTGATGGAAATCTGGTGTGTAATACACAAATATTAATATTTGTGAAATATAATGTTCACATTATTCGTTTCTATATTACACTCCTTTACAAGATAAATATAAAAATCTTATATACATGTTTACTGGCATAATAGTAATTAC
The DNA here is from genome assembly GCA_020383195.1 of Neomicropteryx cornuta. Taxonomy (NCBI): domain Eukaryota; kingdom Metazoa; phylum Arthropoda; class Insecta; order Lepidoptera; family Micropterigidae; genus Neomicropteryx; species Neomicropteryx cornuta. The sequence continues at coordinate 43,761,861 of JAHKQU010000018.1, forward strand.
AAACAAATAAGTATAATTGACAATGTACAGTCAAGTGCAAAATTACACACATATTTTGACCAAAATATAGTTTGAGTTAAGTTCAACAAAGTTTTAAATATTATTGTAGATAGGTGTAAGCTTTAATTGGCCTTATTATTAACTCTTCGAAAGAATGTATATGCTGCTACTTCCGCTGTATGCTTACCTGTTTAATAAATAAATAAATTAGCGGTTCAAAAATTGAATAAAAAAATATAAATATATATGCTATAGATTTTAACTTTAAGTTTGGGGCGTTTACAAGCGTAGCATCTGATAATGGCAACAATCCCTTAATATTTGAAATATTCTCTATATTTTTTTGTTTTATGGTTACCCTAGTTCAGAAATCAACTCTGCGCGCGACCCACTTTCAGCTACGCACACATTTACATCAATATCAATCAAGCGAATGTACACTAACACAGCCTTAAGTGTAAAGTATGCAAAGAAGTTCTTGGCTCTCTTGCTAACAAAGTAGACAATGGGATGCACAATGTTTGAGACATGCGAAATGGATTTGCGACGTATCTATACAACTTTATTTACGCTGTTTATCATATGGGCTCGCTGAAAGTACATATTCCAACCAGACTCGCCAACACGAGCATAATGGCGATGGTTTATTGATCTTGCAATTTCAATTATTATAATTTGGTGGTTATTCTTTTTGTGCTTTATTATTATTGACCATTACTGCACTATAAAAGGAACAACATTTTTATTATTTCAACATTCAATTTTAAATATCATAACGGATGTAATTTTTATTATTATACGCAAATTATGTGAAATTATATTTGTTTTGATAAAGCTCGGATTGTATTGAACACAATACAAACATCAAAAAAGGTAATGCAAGGGTCGTAGCACGAGCGACAGATCTGTGACCATCAGTCGCAGATAAGATAAGAGGGAAATCAGGGGATAAAATAAGAACTCAATAGGGTCACACTTACAGTCCCACTTGGGAGAGAACCACGAAAAACTAAAGGAGCAATTAGCCTTTGGAAATATTTGCGCGCATGTCTGGATCCGGTTATATGATTAGTCGCCAAATGCCTTGTCTAGTGGGGTGATAAAATTCCCACTAGCGGCTGTCTACTTTGCTTCGTACGAAGAAAGGTTACTTGTATAGTTAGTAAGTAAAATAAAACTGTTTTATACTATTCTGTATACATTTTTGATTTAATAAAGAAAAGAAAAGCAAAATTGGGTATATTTTGAGGAAAATAATAGTTTCCCAGTGGCGTTCCAACACCGTACCGTACAGTCTTGAGATGGGTATAGTTCATTATTTATTACTTTTTTTTTTTTTATATGACCTAGGTCATATACAATTATTTCGGGCCCTACTCAACTAGGCCAAATGTGCCTGTGAGTCAGGGGAGATGGTGGTAATGAAGCATTAAAAATAGTATGACCATGTACGGATTCGAACCCGCTACCTTTAAAGTATTTATATATTTTTTCCAGGAGGATAAATGAATCGATTGCGATACGGCATATAGGTGAAGTCGTCGCGTTTTTTTCCTATTTAAATAAATAGTCGTGTGAAAACATTGCTGTGTGTATGCGCGAGTATGGAGTGATAATATTGAAATATCGATTAATACATTATGCAGTCGATGGCAAATTTTTAGTTACCAGATGTCATTCATTCTTTTATAAATAGGCATGTAGAAATGTTATTGAATATAGATGGTAATATGGGATAATCATTTTGAAATATTTATAAATAATATTGAAATACATAACATGTTACCAATTAATCTTAGACACTAAACTAAAAAATCATATGAATGATAAAACACAGATTATAATAAATAAAAACAGTATCAATTATTTATTATATAATACATACACTAATACATACATTACAAATATGGATATAATGTGATTACATAGAATATAGATATATTATTTAATGTTTATATATATATTATATACTATTTACATATTTTTGTTATTTCGGAAGCAATTCAAGAATACGCATTTGGAATCATGGAAAATATTAATGCGACTATCTCTATGTTAGGTATTATAAAGACGACAGATGCGAGGTATTAGGTTATAAAGGCTATGTTGCTACGCGATATAGGGGCTTTAAAAAGATCAGGGGCTCTTAAATTGTGCGACGTCGTATTAAATGATTTTTTTTCTAGACATGTACTTGCAACGCGCGTGGTGTAACCACACACACACTATAGCTATTTTTTTTATTTATTTATATTTATTTATTTATCGTTTAATCGGAAAACCAACCGTACAATATATGAAAAAAGAATGGTACATACAGTTGTTTGTAAAATTAACTGATGACAGGTTTTCACAAAAGTACAGAGATACATGTAAAGATTAAAATTAAATTAAATTACACTCGCATTAGCACTCTAAATACAGAAATATGAATATATATATATAAAGATAAATGACACAATCTTTGACAATATTGAAAAATTTTGAAAAAGTTTTTAATTATTTGATAAAGTGCTGGATAGCATAATATTTATAAAGGTACTAAAGAGGTCCTGTACTTGAGAATGCAGGATGTCGGTTTAAACCCAGCGCTGATAATCACATATCCATTATTTTTATATTTTTTTGTTAAAATATCATCCTTTCCTTATTTCATCTAATATTAGATGATTACATAATATTTGACAATATTTTACACTAAAGAGGACAGGTGAGAGTTAAAAATGCATTTTTATAAAACTCAGCGCTGGGTTTAAACCGACATCCTGCGCTCTCAAGTACAGGACCTCTTTAGAACCTTTATAAATATTATGCTATCCAGCACTTTATCAAATTATTAAAAACTTTTTCAAAATTTTTCAATATTGTCAAAGATTTGTGTCATTTATTTTTTCAGGCGATTTGCCGCTATTAAAAAACAATCATCAAATATAAGTCAAATAACTTTACAATTCAATCATACAATTATATATATATATATATATATTTTCTGACGACGCCGAATGGCGAAAGCTTAAAAAATATTATATCATCAAATCTATATATATATATATATATATATAGATGATTTCTATGAACATTTCTATGATTTGATGATTTCTATTTAGATTTTAACATAGAAATCATCTAATTAACGGTATTTAAACAATACATTTTACTATTTTACTATATCTTAACGATTTGCACGTAATGTGCATATATTTTACACTTTTCTTTTTATTTTTAACCATAACGATTCATTTTCAGATAAACTACGTTGAACGTAAGTTATTCTTGTAAATATCCATTAAACCATTCACTTCTCATTCATTATACGTCATATTCGTTACATTTTCACACTTTTTTTCATAATTATTGTTTAATTTTTAAATCATTTATTCACTACTTTAATGAAAGTTTGACCGTATTGCATATCGCACAGATAGGTAGGTGAGAGTGAAAGACTTTCATAAAATACAGGCCTGTATTTAAACCAGCGTGCATTACCTCAAGCGATGCAACTATCTGTGCTTTCGGTATTAATTTTTCTTTGAACATTCTGGCTATATATTTTATTTGCAAAAAATTTCAATCCTTAAAATATTAAAAAGCATTCGTATTTTCCAAATGTCAATACTGTCAAACTTTTATATATGTTAAACTAAAGGTGTTTACCTATTTTAACATAGAAATCATCTAATTAACGGTATTTAAACAATACATTTTACTATTTTACTATATCTTAACGATTTGCACGTAATGTGCATATATTTTACACTTTTCTTTTTATTTTTAACCATAACGATTCATTTTCAGATAAACTACGTTGAACGTAAGTTATTCTTGTAAATATCCATTAAACCATTCACTTCTCATTCATTATACGTCATATTCGTTACATTTTCACACTTTTTTTCATAATTATTGTTTAATTTTTAAATCATTTATTCACTACTTTAATGAAAGTTTGACCGTATTGCATATCGCACAGATAGGTAGGTGAGAGTGAAAGACTTTCATAAAATACAGGCCTGTATTTAAACCAGCGTGCATTACCTCAAGCGATGCAACTATCTGTGCTTTCGGTATTAATTTTTCTTTGAACATTCTGGCTATATATTTTATTTGCAAAAAATTTCAATCCTTAAAATATTAAAAAGCATTCGTATTTTCCAAATGTCAATACTGTCAAACTTTTATATATGTTAAACTAAAGGTGTTTACCTATTTTAACATAGAAATCATCTAATTAACGGTATTTAAACAATACATTTTACTATTTTACTATATATATATATATATATATATATTGTTTTTTTTTATTATTAACAGTCGGTATTGTAATTGATCCAAATCGTTCGAAGCGTACTGCGACTATGCACGGGCCCTGCGCTGCGCTCGCGCCGAATCGCGCAACAGAGGCGGCACATAAACACGGCCTGCGCTGTATAATTTAACGGACCGAAATTCTGTCTGTCCATTGCCCAATTGCTCGGTTTTATTATGGTACTAATGCAATTATTTAATGTCATATTTTGGACGCGTGGGCGCCACTGGTAGATCGACCGCGTACGTAGACAATGCAAAGTATGATTGATCGCATAAAATTAATCTCCGCTTAGAGTGCATCATTTTATGAAAAATGTGCCACAATCAAATTAAAAACAGTGTGTTTGTATGTGTGTGATTACATCACGCGTGTCGGGAAATAAAACTTCTGTATGTAAGGAAGTTATCATATGATATTTCAAATATTTCATTTTTCAACATTACCATATTTCTTCTCGCTTATTTATTAATTTAAAAATCAACGCAATTAGGTGCATTCCATGCGTCACATCCTCACGAGTTGGCCGAATGAGCATGTCGCATTAGGGGGAAATATCATCAAATAACCCAACCTACCCCAATAGCACAGCGTTTTGAATCTGCTAAACATTTTAGGACAATCTATGGAGAGCCAACCGGGCGCATCTTAACTATACAGGATGTATTTAACCATTGTATATCACCATTGCAAACTAAACCGGTTTGCAAGAAAAAAATGAATAAATAAACTTTGTTATTTTTCGCTTTTATCTAGGTTTACAGCCAGTCAGCGGGCCTAGTCTGAGCTGCCAATCGAAAATCGACTCGAGCGCGGCGTATGAATAGAGATGGCAGAAACTCCGCCCTCGGCGACTTATCAAATTTTTGATTTGTTTCTCGTAGTTGAAAAATATGTTTCCAATATATTGTGCTGTTAATTTAAATACACTCTGTATTCACTCTGTACGAGTGAATATTTTTAGCCTGACCTGGTTTTGTTCGCAGCACATCTGAATAAATGTGTTGGATCAAAAGGAGGGATATATAAACCGAAGCAACAATAAATCTGCTCGGCTAAATCTGTGTTCGGATTGTGAAGAGATCTCTGATGGAAGCGTCTCGACGTGCATAATCTAATTCCAACCTACTCGACAGCAAACGGATCAATGTGGTGGTAGCTGAATCGACGACGCGGGGACATTTTATTTGCATTTAATATTTACTTCATTGAAATGAGGGTTTTATGTGCGTTTTCTATATGAGGATTTTCTAGAAACCTTTCTATGCGAGGGTTGTATGAGGGTTTTCTAGAAATGTGTTTATTCGCTATCTCGGTATTACTTATAAGTTTGCAAAAAATGCACCTCAATGAAACGAGAAAAGGTGGGACAAATTCAAAAGGAAATCGATTGCATGCTGTAGTTCAAATTCAATATTTTATTAAATAAAATAAGGTATCGGCAACATAATGCTTTTCTTATGAAATTGATAATGTTTTGATTGAGGACGTTGATAGCATACGCGACTTAGGCGTGACCCTTGACAGTAAAATAAATTATAATAAACATATCGAGCATATAGTTCAAAAGGCATTTACAACACTCGGTTTCATTATAAGAGCATACAAACCACTTCACAGTACGGATTCGATTATATCACTTCACAACCCTCACCGCAATATAGAATTCATATTAGTCGAATCGAAAATGGCCAGAAACTATTGTTATAAGATCTAAATTTCCAAACATTTTCAAGTTTTTCGACATACGCTGCGGGAATTACTCATTATAAGATGACCATGCTTGAATTTAGGCGTACTCTCGCAGATATGGCTTGTGTATATAATGCCATTAAACAGAAATTCGATAGCACGTACTTGATTGGCAGAAATACCAGAAACACCCATCACCCGGCGTAATACTAACCATGCACAAAACGCAACGATGTTCAGAGTCCTCTCGGCACATATAATGGAAAATTCAGCGCAATTGATATATTCCAAGAGAATAAAGGGTTATTTATGCATGAAATTCGTGAGTTAAGTTATAATAACCTTTGATATTAAGGTAAAAATGTATAAATAAATGTTATAGTATAGGTTGTTTTTTTTAGAAGCGTGGTTTTCAATCTGGCACTTGATTTATGCTCAGTTTGGTTTTCCATTTCATAATAAATAGACTTACTCCTGAACAACGTTTGCAAATAGTGCAAATTTAGAAAAAAACACTCTATTTTTTTTTTAAATCACTCTAATATAAAGTAAAAATCGCGTCGTGGGCCTGTGGCGTGGCCTCCAAGATCGTGCGATTTAACACCGCTGGACTATTTTTTGTGGGGTTATGTGAAGTCGCTTGTCTACGCAGATAAGCCGGACACGATTAACGCCTTGGAAGAGAATATTCGGCGCGTTATTGCTGACATACGGCCCAACTTGCTGCAAAAAGTGGTTGAAAATTGGGCCTCTCGGCTGGAATTTGTTCGAGTCAGCCGCGGCGGCCACTTACCCGAAATCATTTTTAAAACATAATGGCAAACCCTTATCATTATAATAAAACTAAATTCTTAGCCATAACATCAAATTATATACGTTTTATCTCTTCTTGAAAACCACGCCTCTAAAATCATCACTCTATATTATTAATTATTAATATTAAACATTCGTAAAGCATATTTATTATTATTTTTTAAATTATTTATTATATCGCTAATAATATGTAGGTTTATATACACACACAGGCACACACGCTCAAACACACACACAAACATCTACGTGCCACAAATTGAGGCACCGGTTAATTTGATGTTTCAACCATATTTATATTTGGTACATTTTTCTGGCCATATAAATGTAGTATTAGAGAATTATCTTTTTGTATCGGTGTTTTGTACATTTATAAATAAATTATTAAGAATTATCTTTTTGTATCGGTGTTTTGTACATTTATAAATAAATAAATAATGTTCTGTTGTACACTAAATATTAAAATATAATACAATGTTCAAATATATAAACTCGAGGACCTGGGTACCAGTCTTGTTGGCCGATTTGATAAAGCCTGTTACCTTTTCTAAGGTTATTTATAATGTTACATATTTATAGTGTAAGTAACATGCGCGAAATCCTGTGTAAAATAATAAAAAATTACTTTAAGCACAAATATAGACACACACACACATTCTAACGCTACAAACAAATAATTGCAACTTAAGTGTCTACACGTTAAACACTTAATATACTTTTTAAATAGATAAATAAACAAACTTTTTAAATGTTTTAATAAATATTCAAAATAAGTAGTGTTATATATAAATACGTTGGGCATAAACATACTTAAGTAAATAGTTTGTTTTTTTTAAAGTTTGTAACCATTTTATCAATTATATACTAAGTATTTCAATACTGAGCAAAGTAAATAAAATAATGTTTATAAATTTTTAGAGTAATTTAAATTGTAGTGTTATTATTATTATTAAGTTATTACCAACTTTTAAGAAAATAACTTTTTATATTAACTGAAAATAATTTTATTTAATTTAATGCCTGATGGCTTGGGCGGCTCCAAAAGTATTTTTTTTTCGGCTCTGAGAATATTTAACGGCGCTTTTCTCGACACTGCCGAATGATTTTAAGCAACATGACATATGCAAACTCACATCCATTTGAATGTGTGTAATGTGTGGGGTATGTGATAACAAACTTGCGAGATGTTGTCTGCCTGTAATAAATGGTCTTACATCATTAAGTTTACTCATATTATCGTCGTTACTTTGAACGATATACTTATATGACGGGAAATAAAAAACATCGAGAATTTTTATGTTGCATTTAATTAGTTTAATTTCTCACTTAAACATTTCATACTAGTTGAAATACACTATTTAGAAACTATAACTATATATATTTAGTAACAACAAACTCGTATTTTTGGAATTTATACTTTAGGTTTTTACATAGACATTTCCCTTATTATTCCGTTAGTTATCAATCAATTCATAAGTTTTTTTAGAATAATTAAATTTGAAAGATGTATTTTATAGTTATTTATGATTTAAAATGGTGAGGAAAAAGAAAAATTAAATTAAATGTTGGAAACTGCAAGTAAAGTTAAAGTAAATATTAATCAAAATGGAATGTATAAGTTTTTTTTAATATTAGGATAAGATTAATTTAGTTTTGATTTTTATATACCTTTCAAGCGACTTGAAAATGCCTACCTAGGGTGAAACCGGTCGTTGATTTTGGAGAGGTAAAACTAATTAAACTAAAAAATAGGCCTTTTTAGGGTTCCTTTCTAAACCGCATCATACAAACATGCTATGATTTAACCAATACAAGGGCCGATGTCTATGCATGTGAGAAGTAACGTCTATGCATTGGTGGAGTTTATGCAAGACATTAGGGCAAATTATTACGTAAATAATAAAATAATGTTTTGTCCAATATCAATGAACACGTGTAGGCTGGCCTCCCTAAGGTCGCTCTTACATTCGAGCTGAAGGTGGTGGGTGCTACTTACCGAGTGGGTGAATCACAAAGGCGGAGCCTTAAGGAAGATGCTGTAATCATGTTTGACGTAGACGTTTCGCAGATGCGCATTACATACAAAAACTTTAATTTAATTATTTAGAAGGATATATTTTCTCTCAAAACTGGTCTTGTGCACCTCAATTGCAATAGTATGTTTTTTATACATTCTTTGTGGTCAAGATTTTTTATTGAAAAAAGTACGTATGCCCCTCCCCTTGTCTCCGAAATTATGAGCGACCATTGAGGGCTGCCGACAGAAGTGGAAATTTAAAAAAAAAAGGGGGTCGTTTCGCTCCCAATCTCTAAATCATTTGGGCAATAAAGCCTGGTAATAAAATGATTAGTTTAGTTACTTATTAATAATATTTATTCAGTTTTACAACAATTAAAAAAACAATATAATTTTATTTTAAACGTGTACATTGTTCTCTTTTATAACACCATACGCAATTCTTACTTGTAAATACGCTTTTTTATGTTGAAACTATATTAAAAAGTCATTTTGTAATTTTTGTTTTTTTTTTATTAAAAAGCATTTCCTAGCCACTATCTTAAAGGAATTTTGAAAAAAAATGATAGAATTAAAAAAAAACGGTACAGCGAAAGTCAGATTATGAATAATTTTATGTGTATCCGTCCTTATGCTCCGACTCAAAAACTTAAAATGCCAGAAAAACGATTTGTGTATCATTAAAACTTTTGAGATTAACTCAAAACCAAATAGGTAAGGTCTTAAAAAGCATTTTTCTTTTTTTGTAAAATACAATTAAAACACCCACGATCGTGAGGACGAGGTTAGTTCCCTTGTTAGGGCGCCCACCACATACGGATTGTGCTTAGACAATTGCCTAGAGGTAAAGGTAACAATCGTTCAGCAGGACAAATGAGTGTGGTAGATGCACGGCGAAGGTATAGTGCGGTCGGCGTTCAATCGAAAACGCAACAAATTCGAAAGGGTAATTAAATACCAACGTTAACCTTTCTACCCGCGCTTACCCACTGCGTCGGTTGTATCGCATTTCATAGCCAACTTTAGAACTGGAGTTAGGCACTTGGTTAGGTCTTCTTCCTTTTAAAGATTTTTTTTTTTATATAGGTATTTACGGTGATTCAAAAGGCATATATACCGTGTTCCAAGACCATTCCCGATAAAAATCCATCTTATTGGCCCTGCGATTTCAAACATGATTTGTTTTGACCTCATATCAAAATTCATCATGGTTTTAGAGTAAAAAAATTGTAAACTTTAGTTGATAATATGAAATAGCTCTTATCGCAAGTTAATTGTCCAACTCAATTATGATCATTGCCCAATATTTTCGGTCCGTTGGCTCGACCATCCAACCATCCGATAAATTGTAACGTGTGGTAGGTAGCGTTGTTAGGAGCCAACGCACCTTAGTCGCATTGCGTCTTTCGAGCGTAATAGATGCATGTGTAAACATGAGTAATTAGTCTTTTTTAGGAGATATAGCTCTTTGCACCTCAAGTGCTTCCTCGTCTAAAACACCGTTTTTCCAAAATTTTGAAAGAATATGAGGCACGATGAAGCATTCCTCCTGATAGTTTGCGCGCTCGAATACGAAAATCGTGTTTCTGTAGGCTTTCTTCAATTTGTTGGACACAATAAATCGTGGGCGTCGGTCCCGACAGATTGTGCCGTTGTAAGGCGAATTAAATTGGGACCGACTTATAAATTATAGACAGAACCTACCTATATACCTATATAGATATAACTAAAATGTAAACAGGCCTGACGGTGTTTTGGTTGAAAAGTACCTCGGTCATTTCTCCACACAAAAGTTGTAGTGATCTCACTCTCATTTTTTTGTAGACAGGAGAAATATAGATTAAAAAGGGTAAATTTCTATATCTAAAAGTTAGGAGCCTCGAAATGTCAAAGAAATGAAAAGTGTGTTCTTAAATATTTTATTAATTGTATACAAGAACCGAGAAAATAAAACTACAGTAACGGTTGATTTGATAAAGGTAGATTTCATTAGAACAGACAGTACTAAAATAGTATAACATTTATGAATTTAGCAAACGAGACTGCCGGTGAGCGGGGAACTATCTTTGCTAAGTCTAATCCAATCGGAATAGAATCCTGTAGGATTTTTTTATATTCTTACGCGAGCACGCTTATACGAATTCGCCCTTATGAAATTGTAAATCGCGTTAGCGCCCCTAATATACGTTTCTAGTGCGCTTCTTATCAGGAGGAACATTATTTTCGTTATCGAAACTCGTATCTTATCTAAAATGGACTCTTTTAATTCCTAACTTCTTGAGAAGGTTCCAAGATTAACTGACCATGAACCACTTCGCACAAGAGCCGCTTTACAATCTCTTCGCTCAACACACGCCCTACAGAATTGACAGCTTTCTTCCTTTTATTACATAATGTAATATTTTTTTAACAACCATAACATAATTAATAATATAATTATTACAGAATATTTCGTTGTTCTTTATAATTGATGCGCCTTTATGTTCCTAGAGGAGGTTCCTAAGATACCTTTATCATCAAAAGTATCTTCGTTTCGAGTGTGATGAGATGGAACTCTGAGCGGGTATTTTTAACCAACTATATGCGAGCAGTGTAGTTTATGTAATCTCGTATGTTAAATATTGGCAATAACTCTCCTGCCTTTAGTAATATGTTTTCAATTCCGATTTTGGTAGGTTGTATTGCGGGCATCTCACAGATGAAGTAAATTCCAGCTGAGAATGTAGGCAGAGTAAAGTATCTTGAGTGGTGAAGACTTATTAAGGTCTTAATACGATAATGCCGTTACGGACTCAACTTTGCTGAATCCGCCCGCGGTTACCTAATTACAATAATAATAACTCGTTCAAAGATGGTGGTATTCTATTATTTTAGGGTGTTGGTAAAAAGTAAAGCGTGTTAGCTCCAAAATAGGAAAAAAGTAAAATTATACCACATCTAACTACATACATAAAATTATAATAGGATAATGTGGAAACGTCCGCCTTATAATACGCAGAACTGCGCACGCGTGTGCGGATATACAATGCACGATCTTCCATAAAGATATCACAGTTAATACACACGCGCATATGTCAGTTTGCACAACGATCGTCCATATAATTAGGCAGCGACCCACTTTTTTATCAAACGCGTACACAATACACACACGCGTGTGTATTGTGCGAGCCTCCGAAAGCTGAGTTGTTTTTGATGTGTAAACATTTATACCGGGACCCGAGGATTTTTCGAGGTGAATTGCCATTTGGTTTTGGAGCCTATCTCATAAAGAAAGGTAGTATTGAACTGGAAGATGACGTTGTTGTTTATTTATTTAGTAACTGACATTTATTAATTGGAATCAATATAAAGGAATGACATATAATTATATAAGAATATATATTTAATTTCATTTAAATTTTCAATCCTCCCATTACATTCACGATGAATGCAGTTATTTACACATCTAAACCGTGAGTAGGTATCGGCACCTAGCAAAAGTTTCATTTTTAAAATCCCACTTACGCTGTCAGATCGAATCTCACTATCTGACCTTTTCCCCAACTTCAACTTTCCCCACTTACAAAGTAACGTAATATAAACATTGTGAACACAAAAACTGATTTGTACCTTGGCGTGTGGTTATTTTAAAAGATCATATCAATATGTTTGTGGGGACAAGGAAAATAAAGTAAACATTATGACCCCAATTAACAACAGAAATATTTCCGAAACGAAAACACTTTATGTCTCGCTTTAAGCATCATTAAATTAGTTAAAATGTATATATGTATATATATATATATATATATATATATATATAGTAAAATAGTAAAATGTATTGTTTAAATACCGTTAATTAGATGATTTCTATGTTAAAATAGGTAAACACCTTTAGTTTAACATATATAAAAGTTTGACAGTACTGACATTTGGAAAATACGAATGCTTTTTAATATTTTAAGGATTGAAATTTTTTGCAAATAAAATATATAGCCAGAATGTTCAAAGAAAAATTAATACCGAAAGCACAGATAGTTGCATCGCTTGAGGTAATGCACGCTGGTTTAAATACAGGCCTGTATTTTATGAAAGTCTTTCACTCTCACCTACCTATCTGTGCGATATGCAATACGGTCAAACTTTCATTAAAGTAGTGAATAAATGATTTAAAAATTAAACAATAATTATGAAAAAAAGTGTGAAAATGTAACGAATATGACGTATAATGAATGAGAAGTGAATGGTTTAATGGATATTTACAAGAATAACTTACGTTCAACGTAGTTTATCTGAAAATGAATCGTCATGGTTAAAAATAAAAAGAAAAGTGTAAAATATATGCACATTACGTGCAAATCGTTAAGATATAGTAAAATAGTAAAATTTACTATTTTACTATATCTAAAAAATAGTAAAATTTACTATTTTACTATATCTTAACGATTTGCACGTAATGTGCATATATTTTACACTTTTCTTTTTATTTTTAACCATGACGATTCATTTTCAGATAAACTACGTTGAACGTAAGTTATTCTTGTAAATATCCATTAAACCATTCACTTCTCATTCATTATACGTCATATTCGTTACATTTTCACACTTTTTTTCATAATTATTGTTTAATTTTTAAATCATTTATTCACTACTTTAATGAAAGTTTGACCGTATTGCATATCGCACAGATAGGTAGGTGAGAGTGAAAGACTTTCATAAAATACAGGCCTGTATTTAAACCAGCGTGCATTACCTCAAGCGATGCAACTATCTGTGCTTTCGGTATTAATTTTTCTTTGAACATTCTGGCTATATATTTTATTTGCAAAAAATTTCAATCCTTAAAATATTAAAAAGCATTCGTATTTTCCAAATGTCAGTACTGTCAAACTTTTATATATGTTAAACTAAAGGTGTTTACCTATTTTAACATAGAAATCATCTAATTATATATATATATATATATATATATATATATATATATATAATTGAGTTGTAAAGTTATTTGATTTATATTTGATGATTGTTTTTTAATAGCGGCAAATCGTCTTCTAACTCTCACTACTTATTTGTTAAGTCTTATGTTAGGTTTACGCTTTCATTATCGTGGTAAAAAATATTTAAAAGGGAAACAATATTAAACTAAGGTGAAAATGTACGATTATGGTGAATATAATGTATGAGAATTATGAGTTAAGTGGATAATTTAATTAATTTCCAATTGAAATATATAATATATGTATATTTATTTTTTTTTGTCCTTACCGAAAGCTTGGCCTGTTTAAAACTTAAAAATTTACTCAATTAAAGACAAAATACTTTGTTATAAACATTTTGTATACATATAAACTTTATACGTCTTTTAAAACACCATCGTTAAATTGAATCGCTAGAAGTAGTGAAACGAAGCAAAATCAGAAAATCCCCATTAAAAAAACAATATAATATCGTAAAAATTATTAGACACACCTGCGAATATTATATTATAAAAGAAATTACACAATTTCTTTTATATATTATAAAAGAAATTACAAATTACAAAATTACAAATTACAAATTACAAATTACAAACCAGTTTTTTTATGTCAGTTAATCCATTTTCCGTTTTAATGAACCTGTTTCACGAGTGCGTGGTTTTTGAAATATGGCACGAATAAACACAATGAACCACGCGGTCTTGGGTAATAACATTGTAGAGCATTATTTTACAAACGTAATTTAAGTTATGTCGCCGGCGCGGGGTCAAAATGTCATCCGGAATCATTCGGATATTATAGCACAAGGCTACCTCCAAATTTTCATGCATTTGCTAAGCTACGTGAAAACAATATGTCGGCATATAACTAAAAAAATATAAACATAACTCGGTATCTAGGCACGATTAATTACGAAAATATTTTATTAGACTATTGCAGCCTATAACCTATACTCCTATGAGATATTGTAATTCCTTATTCTTTATTATTACAGTACATTACATATCTTTACATTTATAAATAAACTTAGACATCACCAAAAGTAGTAATAATATAAGGTAATAAAAATCACATAGCTCATCCAAATGGGCATTTAGTGGCATGTTAGAATCTTCACCGTGTCCATTTAACTTGGTGCTAAACACCTGTCCTAAGATAGACTATCTGTTTCCATTAAAAATGTGCCTAAAAAGCAGAAATGTCAGAATTATAAGGTTCCTAAATTTCTTTTTTAAATTCACAAAATATATACTTACGTATATATTCGTAAATGTCATTAGTACATGAATAAATAAGGTTAAGAAAAGAACAGAGAAAAAAGAACATAAAAGAGATAAGCTTATACTAATCAAAAATACAGAGTGGAATATATAGTTTGTAGTGTATAGTGTAGTAATACACTTTATATTTTAGATATTAATTTTGTTAGTCAATGCCCTGAAATGCGACTTGTTATAATTGAACTTTACAGAAAATAGGTATTCTTCCGTAAGTTTTTGACCTTATTAAGAAATATTAAAAGAATCTATAAACACCATACAACTATGCATTTTATCATCTGTTTTAAATTTAAATGACAAACATTATATTAAATATAATGTGTGCAATTTGCAATCGCATCGTGCATTTAATTATGAATATTAATTTCATGATCAAAAGTCCAGTGTTGAAATAAACAGGTTAGTGACTGCGGAAATACATTCCTGCATTTGATCCTCTGGAGAGACATTAAATTAACTACAGGTCAAATGGTAGAGCGGGAAAATTATACCATACAATTTATTATATATTGCAGATATTTTTACTGTGATATATTTACACATACTTTGTGCGTGATCGACAGGAACAGGACAATGATTTAGCTAAAAGATAACGCGGTGGCGGAGAGAAATATTTTGCGAATTTTTCCCCACAGATGCATATCGAATTTCAATATTATTTATCAATGGAGATAGATATCGCACACCTTGATTCCCTGATCACCAAGACTACTGATACTGACTTTTAACCGACTTCAAAAGAAGTAGGTTTTCAATATTTTTTTAAACTTTATAGAAATTTATAGAAAATGTCACTTTTTCGAAAATTCCCACCCCCTGGTTTGATTATGCCTATTAACGAGCTTAACCAAGATTTTGTGACCTTAAATTTTATGAACAAATTTAAAAGTGATTGGTGTAAATTTATAGCAGTTATCGTGTCCACAAGAAAGGGATATCGATAGATAGATAGGTGGATAGATATATAAACTTATATATAAACTTTTTAACTGAGGGTGGTTTTGGGTTCTAGGGGTGTGAAATGCGAAGATATGTCGGAATTTTCCGAAAGTCATGACATAATACCCATTGCAATAGGTATCCTAAAGAAATCTACCTCAAAGAAAACCGCATCAAAAATACAAACAAACAAATAAAACAAGAAAAAGTTGAAAAGAAAATTTAAATCTGTCAAGATCAATCAGCCAACAAACGCCTAGAGAGAGTGGTTACTTAATTGAGTTTGAACCACTGCGAAAGAAAACAAATATGCCTTCTATACACCATTTCACCACTATTATAATACAATACAAAAGATACAATATTAAATTGATGAAAATACAATTTTTTTTTTTAGACGAAAACGCAACAACCGCATTTAGAAACAACTGTACCTATTTGACATTGCAAAATTAAATTAATATATTTTTTATTAAATTAAAAAAAATCTTTTCTATCCTTTTCTAACCGTCGTAATAATTATTTAGTTTATCTGTTTTATGTCCTCATATATTCAAGAATAACAAAAAAAAACTGAAACTCGTCGTTTTTGCTTGAGACAAAAGCTATTGTTCTCGTATTACTATAATGAAAAAAATATTAATTACTATGAAGTTAACTCATTAAAAATCTATGTTTGGCTCTGGTTGTTTAAAATGCATAGAATAATTATTTTTCCAAAATGATTCTTTACATAAATTGAGCATCCTTACGACCTTCTTATGGGCAGATCGGAAAAACCTGATGTGATACGATTAAATAGATATTCAAAATATATCACCTAAATGTAGCCTTATAAAGTTGAACAATCGTTAACACTGAAAATCGAAAATATTATGGATAATTTAGCGAAAAAATGGTTTTTGAACTTCAAACATTTGGTTTAATTATTTTTAGTGTTTTATATCTATTCAAAACGAATCATAGCAGCTTACCCCTTAATATTTTTCCAACAAAGGATAGTCCATATGAGGTTTCTCAACGTACCAGATTTCTTAAAACAAATTTTCAAGGCTTGCTCATTACTCAAAATCGTAGAAAAAAAAAACATTACAAATGAAAATTTTAAAAATAGGCAGTTTTTGCCAAACTGTCACAACGATAAACATGCATTGCCATGGAACGTTTGCGTTTTTACTTCGATATCTACGAATTTATTACTTAATTAATGTTATGTTTATTAGATACATATGCATTTTAATAAAACTTAGCGCAGGGCTTAAACCCTCATCCTACGATAGAAAATATAGGACCTCATTAGTGCCTTCATTATTATTATTTTAATTACAGACTAATATCCAACGCTTTATCAAAAAAAAAATATTTTTTCTAAATTTTTCAATACTGTCAAATATTACGCCATTCATCGTTAAGGCGATTTGTCGATAATAAGAAAATAATTTTGCACTCTATAATTATTTAAAAAAAAAATACTTGTCATAATTTTAAAGGCACTAAGAGAGTCCTTTATTTGAGACTGTAAACCCAGTGCTGAATTTTAAAAGAATGCATTTGACAATATTTTACACTAAAGAGGGACAGGAGACATTTAAAAATGCATTTTTATAAAACTCAGTGCTGGGTTTAAACCGACATCCTGCGCTCTCAAGTACAGGACCTCTTTAGTACCTTTAAATTATTTTGCTATATGGCTTTATATCCTATGCCAAAAAATGACAATATTTTCAAAAATTTCTTTATTTATATTATCAGGCGATAACTATATAAAATGTACTTAAATATATAGGGTAATTATATTAAATAATTACAAAATAACACAATAAGAAATATCTTATCATTAGTAACTCAATAATGTATCGTAACGATTTAATGACCATTGCATATGAATATACACAATAATGATAAATCACATATTATAAGTGTTCGTCGACTAAATGAAAATAGAAAGCATTCATTTGTTGTACTGCACATTGCACAATAATGGTGTCTAATGTTAAATGTCACATTTTGCTTGTATTTACTACATAGGTTCTATATGTTTTTCTAATAAAAATGTAGAAACATGACTTATGCTTGCATATATTTTATGCTGTAATATGGTATTAGACTGAAAGGATAACCATGAATCTCAATAAATACATATCTTCTTTACAAATACACATAGTGCTGCTATCTAAACTGTATCTATATAAACTGCCTGTCCGGAGGATCGAATATTTTATCACTTTAAAATAAAGACAGAAAACTATCGTACTACGAAGAGTTACTAAAATAAAAAAATCCTTTTTTCGGCCCTAAATCTCAAATTATCGTCGAAAATATTTAAGAATTATGTAAATAATTCCGTACAGTGGGCCGCGTTAACTGCTTATCTCGTACCAAATATGGACCAATGTTTCGGAACGCCTGTTCGGAACGCCCAATGGAAAAAAAATTACGTAAGGCAGTACGTCTGTGGGAACGCAATTTCGCAATAACCGCGCAGAATGAACATCGACTTAATAATATCATAAAAATTAAAAATGTGTCTGTAGGATCGTTGATAATGTGATAACATGACGCAAAAACGATTTAGCATATTAAAGAAGCTGATTTGCCGCGTTAAATAAGTATATATGCACGAGCTCCGACCTGGTAGCTACCTAATAGCATTGTGTTTCATTAGACGGAGACGCGTGATAAGCGTGTGTGGATGAGATAAAAATATTGCGTGCACGAAATATTGTAGCCACAAAGAGGCTCAATAATTCTCACACTACAAGACAGACACAGTGTGATTGGCATGGCGAGGGAATATTGATACCCCTAATATATTATATGTTATATTTCTTAGTTTTATTATTTTTTAAGATGAAACGCTAGTCTATTGTTATCTGGCAACTACTCAAAAAATAAAAACAAATTTACTACCTTCTTTAGGACAGACATATTCCTAGTCTAGTCAAAGAAGGCAGTAAACAAAGGTTGCAGTGGTCCCAACCGTTAACTGATGGAATACTATTTTTGATATGTACACACGAATCTGTTGCAACCTTATAAAATATATGTAATTATGGTAAAAAAATAGATAAATAAATAAATTAAAAATAGATAAACAATTTTTTTAAGGTGATTGTTGTGTATGAGGGGATTTTCTTATAATGACCTTATATTTTGCTGATAATAATAAATTTAAAAAATGCATCTTAGCTCTTAGGATTTTGTTTTTTATAAAAAACAAATTTATGTAATATGTATTTTGTGAATCAAAGTTTATTAAAAATATTTAAAATTAAATTTTATTTTAGAATTTAAATGAGCTAATTTATTATTAATTTTCAAAATTTATTAAATAATTTATTTGAATTCAATAATTAATTCGAATTTAAATTTAATTAATTAATCGAGATTTTTTATTTTTCGTAATCTTTATCAACCGTTTTTTTTCCGTAATCTTTATCAAGTTTACTCTTAACAACAACATTACGGCTAAAATTTTCTGATAATAAAATAGTTTAACTGGAAAAATCGATTGAATTCAACCAAAAATTAGTTTCTGAAACACCCAAAAACTTTGAAAAGGGGCTTATATTCAAAAATCTATGTATTGCTTACCTATTTATTTATTACAAGGTAGTGATTTTTATCTCAAACACACAAACACTTAATGAAAAATTAAAAATCGCTTGCTTTTATGATCCAAGCTTGTCGCCTATCACCCCGAAGACGCGTTCCACAATACAGAGAGGCGCAATGCAAATCTGCCAATAATAAATACTTGCGCGGTTCTATAGCCACTAAACTAAAGATATGTGCTTCGCAATAATGTCGCTTATATTATTTATTTATTTTTTTAAACCCTTATTAATCAAAAAAGATATTGTTTATAGTGTTATTGTTACACTTGCTACAGAAATTAAACTTATTTAGGCAAAATCTACATACACACGAGATAAGAATTTATATTTATTGGAGCGAAGCTCCCATGTGGTGACTCAAATGTCACTCTGTTCACGGACAAAGGATCTAGAACTACAAGACCGATTTTGATAATTATTTTTTTTAAATGACCATGACAATGTCTTCTGTGAATAGATACCAAAAAACATATACATTTGGTTG
This sequence comes from Neomicropteryx cornuta, assembly GCA_020383195.1. Lineage (NCBI taxonomy): Eukaryota > Metazoa > Arthropoda > Insecta > Lepidoptera > Micropterigidae > Neomicropteryx > Neomicropteryx cornuta. Next base: position 43,781,961 of record JAHKQU010000018.1, read on the forward strand.
CGCAAAGAATTATATAAAAATTAAATGGTAATCTCTATGGAGGAATACATTTATATACTAAACTCCGCTCCAATGCATGCCGCAGCGAAGCAAAGCGGCGCCCTAGTTTAATAAAGTTACATTTATAAAAGTTATATTACAGTTACAATTATATTACTCATAGTAATACCTAACTAGGCATAGCCTGTTGTAAGGAAGACAATGCTACGCATTTTAGTATTATAATTTGACGAATGAACAAAAATATGCATATACGAGTATGACTTACGATTTATTCTTCATGTTTTATACTGTAGAAAAGAGAATATGGCTGATTTAGTACCCGTTTAGTAGCGAATTTTTTAGCACGTTTTACGTATTCATATGCTACTGTTGCCAGTGACGATTGTTGCAGCGATGCCTTCCAAACGCTCCACTCCAGCTCAACGTTACATGTTCGGACGCGGGGATCCAAGTCATTTAACCGTGCAAAGCTTCACTTCAAAAATAAATTGGTTAATTGGTAAAAAATTAATAAATTGGTGTAAATAAAATTGGAAAAAAACGAACGTGGATTGGAGATAGCTAGCATATTGGGTCGCATATTTTTTTGCATTTAGGATAAAGGATTTGCCAGAAGTGATGATTACAAAATTAAAAAAAAAAAATAAATACACCGAACCTTTGTCTAGTTCCATTCATGGCATATTTTTTTGTAAATTTACGCTGTTTAAAATAAATAATCGTGCGTATTTAAAGGGGTTTTTAAAGCCATTTTTGGCCGTAGATTATTAAAAAAAACCACATGTAACAAAGTATCATTACTGATTATTTGCTTTAAAATGTGTATCAATAGTTCAAAATAAATTAATTTGTGGTTATCCGCATTGGGATCAGCCACAGTCAAGCGTGCGATAATTGTGGGGAAGGCGCTCTCTCGGGCGAAGTATCGCAATCTGGAGTGACGTCAACAAGGACGCCCGGGATAAATTCCTTACCTATGCGAATTTCCAATTTTTAAACGCGACTGTATGCCCCTTAAAAAGGGTACTTTCGCTGTTTTGCTGTAACGTCAGAATAGTATGTGTATGACGTGGTTTTAGCGTGATTTATAAAACCGACAATGATTAACATTGAGTCTGCGCTGTGACTGTTTTGTAAGTGCGCCAAGTTGTTGCGTTGCAGTGGGACCTGCGCGTGCGCACGCAATTTAGCCGAAAACTGGCCCGAGACCTGAACCTTGCGCAAACCACTAAAACATAAATGTTGCGTAAATACAAATACCTGCCTATTCTCGAGATTTTGCGTTTCGGTCGCTCGGTCGGAAGCGGCTTGCCAGCTTTTATTTAGCTCGCAAGCTGAGTTAGAACCACTTCCTCTTATCCTACGGAGTTGAAATTTGACATAGTGGGTTCATTTCCGATGACAATGCATTTTTATGGTGAGCGTGATTTGGTTCTACATCCAGGAAAGGCTCCAGACGTAGGAACTCCTCAACCGTCAACTGCACAGATATTAAGTTTTGTAGACGCATTCAAGCACCTAAATGGGTTATTGGGTTTAGAGACCCACGGTGGTCACGGTTCACGGTAGACCCACACCGCTCCCGTGTGCGGTTATGCACTGCGATGTTGTCGACGAGATTGACCTGAGCCTGTGTGGTTCTCGGATCTGATGGGTAGCTGTATGCGGCTTTTAAAAAAGTCGTGTTGTCAAGTTGAGTAATAGGCGATATAAATCAAGGAATGGGTGAAAATTTTCAGGCCGACATAGAGATACTTATCTTCGGAACAACCGATATTAGTCCGTGTGTATGTAACGAAGTGTCATAAATAGGGGTCCAATTTTTTTGCCATTTTGACCTGGAGATCTAAAAACGACTTAGTTAGAAAACCTTTGTAGGTATTTCCTTTCAAAAAGATCCCAATCAATTTTGATTAACGATTCCGTACAATTTCCAAATAGGTTTAGGTGTGATTAATTTATGCTCCGCTTACTTGGAACGTAAGGGTCACTTCTATGGTACGCGTATATACAAATCCATACTTCCATTCCTCATTCTCGTGGCGTAAACAAACCATGGCACGGCACTCTTTGGTAGATGGTTTCTCGTGTTACGTGCGCGCAGTCGAAAGAAATCATCGCGGGATCTCACAGGCACGCTCTGTCCTTTCGTAAACTCGGCAGAAGTTGTGAATACCTTTGCACTACATTACGTCATTCCCTTTCTTATCCCCTATATACACTAAAGAGGACAGGTGAGAGTTAAAAATGCATTTTTATAAAACTCAGCGCTGGGTTTAAACCGACATCCTGCGCTCTCAAGTACAGGACCTCTTTAGAACCTTTATAAATATTATGCTATCCAGCACTTTATCAAATAATTAAAAACTTTTTCAAAATTTTTCAATGTTGTCAAAGATTATGTCATTTATCTTTTCAGGCGATTTGCCGCTATTAAAAAACAATCATCAAATATAAGTCAAATAACTTTTTAACTCAATTATACAATTATATATATACATATTGAACTAGCTTACGGTGAAACAGTTGAGTCAATCCACTTTTACCCATTTTGGGCAAAGGCATCTCAATTTCCTTTGACCTAAACTTCTCAACAGCGCAGATGAATAGTTTAAAAAAGCACAATCTAAATTTAGTCTTGCAAAAAGCATCACCAAATGGCTCCTCGCAATAGGCAGACATGCATCTGAAAATATGGCGAGCAAGTGTGTTGCAATAGAAAAGAAAACTTAAATATATATTATAAGTAATTTTATATATTTTCTTTATGTTTAGTTTTTTCTGCATATTTAGCCTATAAATTATAGGTAACACAATTTTTCGAATTATATATTTAATAAATGTATATTGTATGAAATATATATATTTATATACAGGTGTCGCGTAAGTCGTGGGTCAAACGAAAAGAAGAGATAGGAGGGGTCATTTCCAATCAAATAAACTAAATATGTCTTAATCCATTTTTTGATTGTTAAAAAGTTATGGCAATTTTTAAAAAAAAAATGAAAATGCCAATTACGTAATCTAAATAAATTTCATAAAAAAAAATACAATTAATTTAGATGTTATTTTTTATTTGTTATACTGCTGAATAGTGCTTCTTTCTAATAAAGGTATTTTCATAAACTATTTTCGTATATTAAACTAGTAAAACTTTATTCGTCTAAAAAAAATATTTTCTTAAAAATAAAACATGACATTCGAATGAAGCAGATATAAAAAAAATGTACTAAAGAAAATTACCCCATTATTGGAAAACCTTCTACATTTCATGTTGCTTCTAACAAGATATAACTCATCAGCCTGTCTTGAATACAACATTATATTTTAGGTGAATATTTAAAAGAAGTTAATGTTTGGTATAAAATGCATTTTAGAAATTCAATTTTTTTACAAGTCAGGAGTCGGCAAATAATAGAAATAAGTATGTATGAAGTGTAACATCATAGATTGTTGTTTTTTATGGTTTTTGATCGATGGTTTTGGGCCGTGTGCAGAAGTGTGTGTTAAAACTGCATGAAATTCAAATTAGGATCGATTCGTGGCGCAAGAGTACGCAGATACGTCACATTTTGTTTTACGCATTGACGCAGCGTCGCGGTTGCGCAAGGCAGTTCGACGAAGGCGAGTGGAGGTTTTCAATTTACTGTTTTGAAAGCACGCTTCCTAGTGGCCGTTCGGCGAACGCGGCAATGCTGTTATGAGTGCATTAGTTCCATAATCCATCCGGAAGCGGTTTCCATTTTCTATTCGGAATTTCAGAACTGTGGGCCTCAGATTCTAAAATACGTGAGCTGACTGCTCTACCCATCTGCGCCGAATAGGTAGGCAGATTGGGCGTATGAATATAAATACTTGGCTAAAAACATTCGTTGGGTTTATCGCTACATTTCTAAGTAGTAAATTTTATACGCCATCGCAATAAAAAAACGAATACTCAATAAAATTGTGTATAGAGAAATATTTTACAACCCTACTTACTATTTTTGCAGTTAGTCTACGATTTTGCGCAGAGTGGGTTTGTGTGTGGATATGTATGCGTGGTCGTTATCTAAATTTTTTTTTTTTGGTACACCTATTTATTCACTCATTATTTCGGATTGGTTAGAGCGGTTTCGAATATTTTTTTCTCGACCCGCCCGTACCCCAGCAAGGGTACTGAATCCTTCTTTATACCGTAAGGGTTGCTTATATCAAAAATTGTAGGGAAATTATGGGCCTACGAATAACATTTTGAACTGATTTGATCGTATTAAGGGAGGTACGCTTTTCTTGAATTTTTAAATTAATATAAAATTTAAATTAATTCGATATCTTATGTACTAAGAAAGTTAGAGCAAAATTTCACATTTTCGAAAAAAAAAATCCCTCATTCCTGCCCTCCTGATCTGATTTTGCCTATTAACGAACTTGCCGAGAATGTATTAATTTGATAGTGATTGGTGTAAAATTATGGCAATTATCGTATCCACAAATAAGTTATATAGATAGATGGATAGATATATAAACGTATATGTAACTTTTAAACTGAGGGAGGTTTTGGGTTCTGGAGGATGTAAATCGCGAAGATATGGCGAAATTTTCCGGAAGTCATTCATATCCATTGCAAAAGGTAACTTTTCTAATGAAATCTACCTAAAATGATAAATATGTATTTTTATAGCTTATTAACTAACTGCTTATATTACTAACCAAAAATGAAACATCAAAAATTTGCGTATTTCAGTATTTTGTTAGAGTATCATTTAAAAATAAATATAAATGAAGAACTTCGTTACTATATATATTATTCAGTAAAAACAGTTCAAGGTCATTTATCTGTCAAAAAAATAAAAAGAAGGTAAGTATTCCAATGAATTGCAACATTTATTTCCGAAACGAATACAAAAGGTTTAATACTCATTAATAATATATGTTTATAAATGAGAAATTTTATAGCTATCTGATATTCGCAGAAGTCATAGAAACGCGTGGCGATGCATTAATTAAAATTCCGACTTTTTGTTCCGTTTCAAATAAAATTTAATATCGCGTTGCAACTGTTAGAACGAAAGGAAATTGCGATATTGAGAAAACAGTACATTTTCGCAACAGCAACATTTGCGCGGTCGGCGTGTGTAGTACGTATTAATATTAACGTTGCACCAAAAAAACAAACAATTATTGTGGAAATTTGTCAGCGCGACAAATCGTTATAATATTTATATTATGAGTATTGAGGTCGGGGTGCGCTGCATTGCGAAAACACGAAATAACATATATTTTTATAACACTTATCCGCGTGTCAACAAATAAAGACAGAAAGCGGATGTACCGCCTTGCAACAATGGTGTAATGCGACGAATTCCATCGAACTTATCAACAAATAAATCTATTATATTATGATCAAATATTATGATTTTTAAGAAGCTATCTAAAAATTGTTTGCCTTGAAATTCGGTGATTTATTTTTATAGGGTGTCAGGTTTGACTCTTTGTGCGGTCAGTAAGCATTTTTTGGTTTTTATTTAATTGCAGTTTCATTATATAGAAATAAAAACACAAATTTTCTACGTTTTAGACCTTCGTTGCGATTCAATTACTATTTTTCCTAAGGCTCTCGTGTATTTTATAAGAGAGCAATTCAACTAAAAAAGAAATATTAGCAGTTTATCAATTATTAAAAAATAGAATTTAATGTTTAAAATCTTTACTATGTCGAAGACAAAAGATCGAGGTATCTAAATATATATTTTTTGTGGTTATCCAATGGTTACCAATTGCCAGTCGAAGAAAAAAAGTCTAAATGAATCGAAATTAATATTTGTGTTTAGGCTTGGCCTTAAGCCTAAAAAAACGAATGCCTAAAATAAGTACAAAATCAGTTTAGAACGCACTGAGGTACATAACCTTTCTTTCTTATGTAGTATTCTAAAACGGGCGGGTGCTACAAACAGTTATATAGAACGACCACTACAAAAAATAAACATGTAAGAATAAAATATATTTCTATATACAAAACTACCGAAAAAAAAACCTAATATTTAATACAAGTTTTCCATTAGGTATATCTATTTTAAATTATCTTATTCCGTGTTTTAAAAGATACATCGTAAATATTTCTCTGCTGATAAAAAGTGTAGATCCCAAATTGTATAGACATCCATTTGGCCATTTCAGTAACATTATATGGTCAATGATTGTAAGAAAATAAAAAGCTCTGTCGGAAACAGTTCGAAAAGAAAAGAAATGGTTTATTGAAATCTTAAAAATATATGAAAATTATAAATTAAAATGTTTTTTCGTTTTAATAATTGTTATGACTTACTTGTATGTTTCTATTGAACTTGGCTAAATTTGCTAGTACTAGAGTTAGAGGAGCTGGTGGTGATAAAGCGTCGAAAATAGTATAACTATAACGTGCGGATTCAAACCTGTGAGGGCCGGGTCAATAGTGAAATATCTAGAACATTTCTAGTCGATATTTTTCCTGTTATGATGCCATTTATTACGAGATAAAGAGATCATATAATCAACTAAGGGACAATTAATTCACTCATAGAAATCGTAGCGAAATGAAACAAAGCAAGCAAAAATTGACATACAGGTATACGACCAGATAAGTTAAAAGGCGATCTAATTAAAATTCTGGAGACACCCTTCTGGCGAATGTAGGTAGCTACAATGGTGCATGAAATCAGTGGCGTGCCCTTTATTTGTACAGTAGGTAAGCCCTATTGCGGGATGGGTAAGGGCGCGGTTATAATATAAATTATAATGTTTATAATTTAAACAATAAAATATTAGAGTAATCGCAAATATGTTAAATTTGAGGTTTTTTGTTAAAAATCTAGGCAAGCCCCGGTTTTTCGGCTTCTATGAAAGTGCCGCCACTTTGCATCAGCCGTTTGCAGAATGGTAAAATGATACATTTTACAGCGCGTTTATGCGCTGTAAAACAGTTCTTTGCCAGGGAAACAATTTGCTTACGTCCTCTGCACATGAACTCAAATTTGTGTTATGTGCAGGGTGGTAAGTGCCCCGATGAGTTCCCTGCCTTTTATGTAAGGGTGTTTTCGCAGCTCTCTATTCCCCCCAACAATGCGTTTGAGGGTTTTTGAATCGAGACGTTCTGGTTGCTAGGCAAAGCAAGATGCTGAGTAGGCGATACTAGGGGGTAACCATGGAGTATTTTCGCTCCAGCGATTGACAGTCCGCTGAATAGTCTTGATTCGTCCACTACTGGGATAATAATATAATTATTGCCCTCCGTGTTATTTATGTACTTCCTAGAAATTGGGCCTTACATTTAACTAAACCATTCGGATAGTAAGTAATCTCATCATCAGTTTTTTTTTAACCTCAACCTCGTCAAAAGGACCTTTCATTTCAAATAATTTGCGTTTAGAGCACAAAACGCAAATTAGGGCGTACGGCGAACGCCTATTATATATATATATATTATATTATATTATATATTATATTAAATTATATATATATATATATATATATATATATATATATATAATAGGCATATATCTATATATATATATATATATATATATATATAGATTTGATGATACGGTATTTTTTAGCTTTCGCCATTCGGCGTCGTCAGAAAATTTATGAAAGATGACGTTTAAAATATAACCTTCATAAATTCGAAAATCGCATTTTCAACTAAAAGATAAATATATCCAGCAGTATATAGCAATTATTATTATATAATTGCAGTTTTGCTAGATAAATCGATCAGTATTATGAAATGAAACTAGTTTCTTAAATGAATATATCAAGTATCACGCGTTAAATGCTGTTAAGTTAGTTTAATTTTGTCTATTTAGACCTACAGACCTGCAAGCGCCCAAGACCCAAATATGAGAGAGTTCCCATGTCTTTAAATCAATTTCGCGGGCCAAGACTTCAAAACTTTTACATTAAAGGTAGCATCGAAATCCCTGCCGTGAGTTCTAACGTGAATTGGAACGGTTAAAGCGGAAAGTAATTTGGTACAGGATAATATATGATTATTAATTCTAATGTTTAATGGCGTCGTAGTCTCACCAACATAGAACGCATCATAAAACTTACATACAAGCTGATATATAACGTTTCTGGTGGTGCACGTTATGTTAGTGGTAATTTTAAATGTATTTTTATTGTTCGCGCTTGAAAATTTATCGTCTCTTACAATAATTTTGCATGTTTTACAACGAGGTCTTTTACCCCGTTCGACCCTGTTTTTTAGAAATATGTTATTTGGTTGGTTACCAAACGCTTTATTTTTATTTAAAATATTACATTACATATTAAATTATAATATATATGTTATAATAGGCGTTCACCGTTAGTTAACTTATATAAAAGCCTGACAGTATATTGGTATTTGGAAAATTCGAATTCTTTTAAATATTTTTATAGATTTAAAATTTTCAAAAAAATTATATAGTCAGAATGTTAAAAAGAAAAATTAATACCGAAAGCATAGATGGTTGCATCGCTTGAGGTAATGCACGCTGGTTTAAATACAGGCCTGTATTTTATGAAAGCTTAACTCTCACCTATCTATCTGTGCGCTTGATGCAATTTGCGGTTTTCATAATTATTATTTCTTTTTTAAGACATTTCTTTTACTATTTTTTATTTAAGTTTGACCGTATTGCATAAGCACACAGATAATAAAAACAATGGATGGCAAAAAGAATGGCTATGATGCCCTGTAGCTATCATATATATATAATATCAGCTGCTTCTATACATTGTTTAGTAGAGGTTATTTTTTTTAACCAGAACCTCACGTCTTGCAGCGTCTTACGTTGTAATTTTGACGCGCGGCTAGTAATAAAACATCTCCCTTTCTCCCCCCCCCCCCCACCGACCCAATTTACTGAATTTGTTATCTATTTTATAGTAACTTTTCGTAAATTGATTTTTGTTTAATAAGATGGACGAAGGAAAAAAATTAAAAGCTTCCTAGTTTAGTTGATATTAAATCCATTATTTTTTGTTTCTATATAAAAATTAAATTGGCGTATATTCCGTTCGTATTTTTTTTTTAAATTGAAAATCTTTTTTTTTTATCTTTTTTAAATTCATACGTAACAACTCTATCTTTATTAGTCAATTGGGCTACCCTAGTTTAAAAAATATATACTTTAATTTAGATTATATTTACGTCATTACTTTTATCATTTTTTACACATTTATTCCATCATGGTTTATTCCAGTATTGTAAGGTCCTAAATGTCTTTCAAATGTTTAATTATCAAATTATTATCTATCACATAAAAAACGGTAAATTGAATGAACAGTTATTTCAGAACCGGTATATAACTCGTCAAAAACAAAATAAAACTTTGGCAATTCAGAAGTACAATAATTCATACGGCGAAAGATCATTAAAAATTATTATAGCACGCCTATTTAACAAAATGCCAAAGCATTTGAAAGAGGTAACCAAAATCTATAAACATTATAAAATCTCTCTCAAAGATTACCTATACACGATGGGACTGATTGATTAAATATCAATAGGATTATTGTATAGTGATTGTGTGTGTACTTGTGTTAATGTATGTTGCAAAGTTAGTTACTTATTTTTCATGTTCTCTTTTTTTCTGTGTTACATGTTGCCTAATTCTTTTTTTTTCTTTTTGTTCTATTTTATCTAATTAAAAATGTATGTAAATTTAGTTCGTATAGTTTAGAAGACTTGTCATCAAATTGAGTTTCTGGCAGCCAAAACCATGTTTTTGCCAGAACCCATTTATTGTATTATATGTCTTTCTTTGAATAAAATAAAATAAATAAAAAAAAAATACAATTTCTGTAGGGTAACCACAATAAAGGAACACTGACATAATATTACAATTTATAATAAATATAATATGGCACTAGACATTCTTTTAAGTGTTTTTATTTGCGCACGCTTAGATGAGTTTGTATTTTTTCACTCGCCAGAAATAAATAATATGATCGCGCTGTGATGATGAACGATCTGTCAAAGTTTAATCTATTAGTACTAGAACTTTCTTGACTTTAATGGTGTGTATAAATATATTGTGACGATTTGGGTTCTAAAATGCCTTTAATGTTTTATACTTGGCATTAGAAGAATTATATTTTTGTTCATGAATTCATATTTGAATAAAAATATAATTCTTTGAACTACTACTACTAATACATGAATGTATAGAGGCTAAAAAGTAAAACTTCTTTATTTTCGCGAGAAAAGTAGAAAAAAATACGTTTTTATTTTAAAATCTTTGAAAACGAATACGCGAGAAATCGGACGTTCGGTTTGGCGTTTAACTTATTCTTAAAGAGTAAATTTACTCTAAAAAGAGTAAATCGACTCGTAAGACCAGCAGCGTGTTTCTTGCGACTGTAAAAATGAACAATAAGGGGATTAGACTGACAACTCGTTGGACTTGGTGAGGTGTGTTTAGTGTGCGCTGGGTATTTGCCGGTATGTGCGCACCTTTTGTTTATGTGGCGGCAGGTGCGACCGCGTGTCCTGATTGGCTTGCATGGGTTTCTGACCTGACTCGAGCTGTTTGTTGTTTATTGCGACAAGAAGTTTAGAGGCAAATTTTATCACCCGTATGCTGAGTCAATGTTTCTCTTTTCTGCGAGGAACGTCTGGCCTCAATTCGAAAATTCCATTGCATAACAAACGTCAAAACTATGGTGTCCATTTCCTTGAGGTCACCATTCGCTTAAGGCGAAGCATATTGAAATTCGGTGCTTTATTAGGCAGATTTCATTAGGAAAAGTACCTATTGCAAATGGCCACCATGACATGACTTTCACATATCTTCGTGTTTCACATCTCCTAGAACCCAAAACCACACTCAGTTAAAATTTTAATATACATTTATTTATCTATATCACTTTCTTGTGGACACGATAACTATACTTTCTATACCAATACTTTCTATTTGATACATAAAATTTTAGGACACAAAATTTCGGTCAAGTTCGTTAATGGGCAAAGTCACACCATAGGGGCGGGAATAAGGGGTGTTTTTTTCGAGGCGTGGTTTTCAAGAAGAGATAAAACGCATATAATTTGATGTTATGGCTAAGAATTTAGTTTTATTATAAAGATAAGGGTTTGCCATTATGTTTTAAAAATGATTTCGGGTAAGTGGCCGCCGCGGCTGACTCGAACAAATTCCAGCCGAGAGGCCCAATTTTCAACCACTTTTTGCAGCAAGTTGGGCCGTATGTCAGCAATAACGCGCCGAATATTCTCTTCCAAGGCGTTAATCGTGTGCGGCTTATCTGCGTAGACAAGCGACTTCACATAACCCCACAAAAAATAGTCCAGCGGTGTTAAATCGCACGATCTTGGAGGCCACGCCACAGGCCCACGACGCGAGATAATGCACTCACCAAAAGTTTCCTTCAATAAATTGATTGTTTCGTTGGCTGTATGGCATGTAGCGCCGTCTTGTTGGAACCAAAGGTCGTCCACATCAACATCCTCCAATTCAGGCACGAAAAAGTCATTAATCATTGCTCTATAGCGTTCCCCATTGACTGTAACATTATGGCCGGCTTCATTTTTGAAGAAATATGGACCAATGATTCCCTCTGCCCATAGAGCACACCAAACAGTGACTTTTTGAGGATGTAACGGCGTCTCAACAATGGCTTGTGGATTGTTATCACTCCAAATAAGACAATTTTGCTTATTAACGTACCCATTCAACCAAAAGTGAGCTTCATCGCTGAACAAAATTTTCTTGTGAAAATCGGGATCGGTGGCCATCTCGTTTTGGGCCCATTCACTTAACCTGCGAAGCGCTTGATGGTCGTTCGGCTTCAATTCTTGCACGAGTTGGATTTTGTAAGCCCGCAAACCAAGACCTTCCGCAAAATCTTCCATAAAGTGGATGGGCACAGCTCCAATTGTTGCGCGCGATGGCGGATGGACTCATTCGGGTCTTCCTCGATACTCTGCTCCACAGCAGCAATAGCGTCTTCGGTGCGCACTGTACGACGTCTCTGAGGATGCGCATTATCCACAAGAGTAAACGTGATGCGAAACCGATTCATGATATCTCGAATTACCGACTCTGCTGGGCGATTATGTCGACCGAATATTGGACGCAGCGCGCGATACGTTGCGCGAACCGAACCATTATTTTGCTAATAAATTTGCACTATTTGCAAACGTTGTTCAGGAGTAAGTCTATTCATTATGAAATGGCAAACCAAACTGAGCATAAATCAAGTGACAGCTGTCAAAAACACCAACTACGAAAAAAGTAGTGCCAGATTGAAAACCACGCTTCTAAAAAAAACACCTTTATTAGCAATTAATCATTTATTAAATTTCTCAGAAATAGAATTGAATTTTAAAAATCTGCCTTTACTATGTTGTCGATATAAGATTAAGGTACCTTAATATTTAATTTTTATGATTTAATATTTAATGGATATCAAATGCCAGTCATTGAAAAAAGTATCTGAATCGAAATTAATATTTATAGTTCGGCTTCGCCTAATCTTGAACAATCGTCAACATTTTACTTGCAAAGACGGATATCAAGGTACAGCGTTTCGTGGTTTCGAAATAATTTATAAAATATAATAATATTTGTTCTGATATACCTAACTCGAGAACGGCTTAACCAATTTCCACGTCATTTGGAACATATTCTTTTCAATTAAGAGAATAATAGGCTCCTTTATAAGAGCAAGGCGTCAGTAAAATAAGGGGGTGGTATGAAAGGACTCACATGGACCGACACGTGCCGGGAGGGCGTCACAACACCGTCATTGTTCAAAATGACGCCACGTCACCCGAGTGGACCTTCGGCCCTACATAGAACAAATAATTACGCAGAAGTGCGCAGAAGAAGAATGTTAGTACGCTATTTTAGCGACTGTCACGGCCTCTCTTACTCTCTCTCTCTCTCTCTCAACCCGCACAGGTGCTTCGTTGCTATTGTGTTGTAACGAGTGACAAAGGCTTATCTACGTAGGCGAGTGATATGTGGCCTTACGAAAAGCAAAAGTAGTGTCAACGTTTCCGCAAACGTTTTTTACCGCTTCACTTGTTCAAAATTTTTCAATATTGTCAAAGATTGTGTCATTTATCTTTTCAGGCGATTTGCCGCTATTAAAAAGCAATCATCAAATATAAGTCATATATATACGAGTATATGTATTGTGAATCCTACTCTGCAATTTATACAGAATGTTTTTAAATTAAGGACACTCCTATTAGGAGGTTGATCTATATTGATATCTAAACCGGTCTCACTATAAAAATCATATTAAAATGATTATATTCGTTATAAATATAAGTCGTTCACTATCGTCAATGCATTTGTGGGTAGGATACCCCGCGAAGTCACTCGGTTACTGGGACGCTACTTCGCAACGTCGCGCGGTTTGATATTTTTTTAGGTGAACATAATTTAAGAACTTTTTTTTTGTGTTTTTTGGCTAGTTTTTTTTTGCTTTATTTACAAAGTTCTTCATGTAATGAATTATGCAACTATCAATATTATCAAATCGTATGTATTTTTTTGATAATGACTAAACTATGCTAGGGAATGATGTTTTGGTCCCACAGATTAGAATAATAAAAATAATTGTTCTTAAAAAAATTAAATTAAAATATATGAGTGATGATCTCGGTTTATTTAAATATTGTAACATTCTCCCGGCAAACGTGATGTTTATATATAGGATAGTGGTCCACTTCTTCGACTCTGACAAGTTCAAAACACTCGTTCAACATACATATAGTACACGACAAATACAAAATGAAATGTTGTTTATACCTGCATTTAAAAATGTGTATGGTAAACGAGCGTTGCAATTCATTATACCATTCTTTTTTAATAATCTGCCAAGATTTTTAATTAAAAGTGATATTAAAACTAAAAAAAATAAATATAAAGTTAGAAATATTTGCTATGAAATCTCACAAAAACACTCTATGTATTTTTTTGTAGATAAAGTGACTTAGCGTATTAAATATTATTTTAAAATGATATTATAAGTATACTTATTTTTTGATTGTAAAATACTACTAAGCTATAAAAATGTATATAATTAATGTGTATATGTATATTGTAAAGGACGTGTAAAATGTAGAACTAATAATTTGAACAAGTTTCACAATTATTAATAACTGTATTTTACACACCTGGTTTCCATCAGATAAGCCTAGGGCTTGGCTGGTACATAAAAGAATGATATTGTAAATTTGTTGAATAAACTACATAAATAAATAAATGTCATGAACCCAATCTCCACAGTCAAATAAAGGTTAAATACAGGTGTCAAAGAAAAATAATAGTTTCTATTCAAATCTATTTACTACACTACGTTACTACCATTCTACCATCAAAACTTTAATTCTAACACAACTACAATAAATTAATTCTCTGATATATGTAACTATTTTAAATGAATATAACTAATATATAATATATATTAAGAGAATAATTAAACCAAAATTAAAAAATAAAAATTCTAATGTTTACAAGGAACCCCTGTTATATGAAACCATTTAACATTAAATTATATGAATACCTGTTTGGACTTTACAAATTTAAGGTGTTTAAATCCTAGTTAATTTTATCTTGAATTATTTCCAAGCCGCTGTCAATTCTGTCTTAAATCAGATTGTGTACCGCTAACGCTGCCATCAACTTGATTGTGGATTTCCTATGGCGCTCGGAGATCATTTCGCCGCATATCGGCCATGATATTCGATTGCTGACGGCGGTTGCATATAGTCGTATAATCTTGATCACGTTAAAGTCGAGTGAAGATATACCATCGTGAAGAAACAAGTTTTCCAGCCAATTTTAGTATTCCAATCAAATCTCTATTTGCACTTCGGGAATGATCAGAGCACGGTGCATTCCAAGCGAGGTTTAGTTTCAGACCGCAAATCAGATCACAGAGTCCTGTACTGGATTCAAAGCTTGAAAGTATTCTTGATACTTCTAATCCAAGAAAAAACAGGTTTTTACATTCAACGATAAATTAAATTATTACATTTTCCATTGACGCTCATTCCCCGGAGCGGACAGCTTTTTGTGTTTTATTTTCATCCATCGTTCCTTCTTTTGGGCAAGCAAAAACTTGATTTCCGAATGTCTATGCGAGTGAAAGAGAACGATGTTAAATTACTATTTTTTTCACTCGCACCATTCCCATAAGCAAAATATTTATAATAATTATTAATTTTAAATCTTCATAACGGTTAGTGCGTAACTACTATACTCTTCGTTGTAAAAATGGGGCTATACGAGATCTTACAGTTGAGTCCTGTTTGTCATATAGCACACCTTAGGCCTACGAGGCAGTTATATATTATGAGGCATGCACGAGTTTTATATATGGGGAGCTAAGCGACCCTACTGAAGTACCTACCTACCCTTTGCGAACGGCCTTAAAATTCAGAGGCTCCGCAAAATTCTTCTAGGTTTTCAAACAAAAAATAAAACATCAAATGACGTGACGTGTCCGTTCGTAAAGGTGATAAGTACGAATTATTTATATTTTCTTTTCTGTTTGAACAGTATGTAGAATGTATGAACAGCATATGCATAGAAGAATATTAAATGATAGGCACAGTGTGCCACAGGGTACTATAACCAATTTTTTGAATTTTTAAATTGATATTTTATAGTACCCCTTAAAGTCTTATGTATGTCTTAAACAATTTTAATATCGATAGGTATTATTTTTTTTATTTAAAAAAAATATTATTTTTTTGATAAAGCGTAGGATAGCAAAATATTTTATAAAAGTACTATGCGTGTTTTGGTACTTAAAAATATCCTGAGTATATAAAACTGCGCGGTCATTGAACGCACGTAGGCTATATATATCAGAAAAGCTGTATTGTTAAATGTTGTTTTCCTCTTACCGGCGATGTCACTTCCAGATGAGCGCATAAATGTTTCTACATGAGTGTTTTGGCGTCAAAACCATATCACGGACGTATTGCCTGCCCGATTTTCTACTCATTCTCCCTTTCTCTACGCCTCCCACCAGCTTCTGTGCCAATTCACACATCGCCGGACGGTCTTATAAATGGGCCCAGAACATTGCTTTGTAGGTGCCTCCAATCAATAGCACTTGCTCGCAAAAGCGTTTGATATACACATACATATATAGGCTGTTTGATATTTACTAGGGTGGTTGAACCCAGCAGTCGCGGGTTCGAATATGATCAATGTCATACCATTTTTAATTCACCACCATTTCTTTAGACTCAGTACAAACAAATATAGCTTAGTTGAGTACGACGATTTTAAAAAAAAGAAAATACAGTCGTGTTTATTAATCGGATATCGGCGCAAGAAAGACATTTATCGCGGCGTCCTTCTCTATTGTTCGTGTCACGGCAGATTCTGTACAGGTGGTGCGAAGAGAGCGCCGTGCATACTACTATTACACGCTTCTTCTCGGTCTGTCGCTGGTCCGAATGCGGTTAATCTTAAAATAATTTATTTTGAACCGTTGACACACATTTTATAATAACGACATATAATATTTTTAGACATTTTTTGACTCAGCACATAGAATAAATTTACAAAAAATAGCCAGGAATGGAACTGGACAAAGATTCATCGTATTTAATTTCAATTTTTTCATATTTGTGATCATCATTACTCCTGAGAAATCCTTTATCTAAAATGCACAAAAACGTCAAATTAAGACTGTTGCCCGTTAATTCTGGAGCGAGTATTTGAAGAGTGAAACGTTTCCGCGAAGGAATGCCCGAGGACCACTTGAGTTCGGGTCTTCCTTTCTCAATGTCGGCCTTTTTAGACGGAATGAGGTCAGTTGAGAGAAGATAAGGAAAGAAGTGAGAAAATTAGCAATGAACGATTTTGAATCAAAACAGCTGGAAATTGCACAGCAGCTAAACACACCCATTTTCCGGCGACCTAGTTATTTTTAAACGTTCAAAAACTAATTTATTTAAAATATTTTTCCAACAAAAACATTTAATGAATGTGTTTCCTAGGGGCTCTGATGTAAATGAAATGACTCGAGAAAAACAAACTGCAAGAACATTAAACATCAAGAAAACTACTCAGCTGGGCCTTCGTTCTCTCGAATCTGTAGAGAATTCTCTAATTTAAAAAATAAACCGGGGTATTTTTTTTTTATTTACTATATATTACAACTTACTCAAATTAAAAACATTTTGTCCATAATTACGCTAATATGTATATATGTCCATATGTATGATATTAAATAGAAAAGCATAAAACGAATTAATTGAGTTGCGATCATTAGTTACTGCTTTTGGTGTGCCTATAATATATGTCAAACATAAATGCCTGGTATTATGATATAAATAACTAAACCCAATTAATCAGAGATAACAAATAATTTCTGGAACGGAACCCTAGAAAAGTTTTCGATTGGATGGAGAGGGGGCGCTTTTAGCGTCATGAAAGTGATTTGAGGATTTTGCGTGGTGACTTTTGCGTATTTTTTTACTGGTCCATTTCATCGTGCTTGAAATTTTAATATTTTTAGGAAAGTAGATAAAATAAATACACTCAATATTAATTGCGATACAACACACAATGTTCGCAGCCTGTGAAGATTGTGTGTATGGGCATAACTCTAATATAGGTAAAATTTCACAAACACAGTTTCCCAGCACTCGATTCTCTGCAAATCAGTTGCATACTAATTAATTGACATTAAACTTAATTTATACTTTTTTTAGGTTATTCTGAATATATGAAAAAAAAAAAGTTAAAGGAAAAAATAATAAATACACGCTAATAAATAAAATACGCGAAATTGCCTTTGCACAGTCATCAAACCAGTAAGGATCTCGATTATTAGCATTATTGATTATAATTGTCAGTGGCGACGTTGTGAAGTGGTAGGGGGGATCGCAGGACCTTGGCACGGGACCGAACCGCGGGACGGGGGGTGGGGTGGGGACGGACAAACACAGCGACGCCATTTCGCCTATGCATGCGACCCACTGACACACTGACCCACTTACCCACTGACAGTGGCACTGCATTCGATATCCAAGAACATTTATTAAACGTACCTCATATAAAAACTGCGAGGACGATGTCGGGTGGCGCGTAAAAACGAACGCTGACGTAAGCGAGACCAGCTCATTTTTAATGCATGCCCTGCAACGTAGGATGATGAAAGTGGCTCTTTACGTATATTAGGTGGAGAGCTACCCATTGCGATGGGTATCATATCATTTCGACACATCTCCGCGTTTCACATCCCCTAAAACCCAAAACCACCTTCATATATCTATCTGTATCACTTTCTTGGGTACACGACAATTGTCGTAATTTTACACCAATCACTTTCAAATCGATACAAAATGTTTCACCGATTGGGATTCTCATTAGTTAACCACGTGAAACTTTTTTACATTTAAACAATTGAGTGAATTCGAACAATACTAAAAAAGTGTTTGGTACAAGATGACAGCCGGAGTAGGTACGTCAAAATCGGAGCAAGGGGATGAAATAAAGGGGGGGGGGGGAGGGATAACTTTTTTATTAATTAATATATCTAATCTATTTAAATTTTAGATTATTTCTTGAATAAGGGCCTAAAACTTATCTCAGTAAACTTTTTTGATAGCAACAACCATTGGTGCCAGGAGTGGAAAAAAATGAGGCTTTAAATTCAAACAATTCTCAACAAGCACAGGATCAAATCCGTTCAAAAAAAGAAAGCTCGTATAATTGGAATTCACCTATCCCCTGTTTTGATAGCAGGTGAGGTGTTCCTCGGCCACCGGCGTGCCGATAGGGATTTTTTTATTTAATTTCAAAACCTATCACAGAGAAGAACGTGTATAGTGACAAAAGGGGAAAAAGGGAGGCAGAGTAGGCAGGGTAGGGAGGGGAGGCCATGTATTGTAATATTTCAGAGTCTAAATTTAAACTAAACTATCATGAAATTTGTGTGACGTAATTTATGGATGGTCTCTTAAGAAGACCACAGAAGAGAAACTGATTTTGCAAAATATACATACACAGTGAGACGATTCTCAATAGGTTAAGAAGGGGGGGGGAAACACACAATAAATTGTTTATATCAATTTATTATTACAAAGTTTCCAAAGAATCATTTACCAAAAAAAAAACTTTGGTTTTTGATTGCATTTCACAAATATATCTGTACCAATAACAAATAACCAGTTTATACTATTCACCACTTAAAAAATTAACAATACACGCAGCGAATATTTTTAGCGCTTTTGCAACCTAGTTGTAATATAAATATACAAGACGCGCGTATATTTCTGTCCCTTTCCACCACATGTCCCCAACCCTCCTGACCACTTTTATTTTTTTTTTTAATATGATTGTAATATTAAATATATTCTGAATACATTACATCTCGAAATGTAGTCTTGTGGTGGCAATGACGCTCTGACGTCAGAGTAAGTCAATAATGTGTCAAATCGAATTCGTGCCCAGCAGACATATTGGATTTAAAATCGAGTTTGTTCTTTGTGAACGGAACGAAGACCCAACCAGAATTGCGTTACATCATAATACAATTCAATGCAGACGAGCTTTGATGTTTACATATCTTAACCGTGGGTCCCGGCGCTTTATAGAGGTCTGACTTTTTGCAATAATCCGTTCCGGAAATCGTAAAAAAGCAGTCTGTCTCGTGTGTCGCGTGCCAGTTTGCATTCATAGATAATTTACAATACTTTTCCGATAATATCTTTTTTAAACACCGTGCGGTTGGTTTGTACGGCGAAAATGTACTTAACACAGTAATCTACATACAGGCATTCCAAAAACTTCCGAATTCAGCCTAGTTGCTCTACCAGGCCGAATTCTAGTTGACAATCGTGGGTTGAAATTACGCACGGTTGATAGCTAAACGGGATTCTGCCGTCTAGCTAATGATGATTAGAATTTACACATATAAATATATTTGGGAAACTTGTAGCCTGCGTATTTGCGTATGTTATTTTTATTGTAAAGTGATAATATATTGTTAGATATCCTCTTAGCGTACCCTATACCGCGGTGTTTATCGAGTATGCAAACATAGAGGTAAGCAGTTTATCATACCAAACACAATAATGTTATCAGACGGAACGTTCCACTATTTTCAGAGTTGTGGCACGCTGGATTACATATCTACTTAACAGTACTGCCTGTGTCGTACAGGCTGATTAAAATGATAGGTGTATAGATTATTATCACTATTTTATTATTGCTAGCGCGCACTGTGGGGACACCAATCGCTCAAACTATTTATTTAATCGGTACAAAAAAAAAGACAACACACTAGACGAAATGTATTCATTGGAGTATGCAATAGTCTAGTTAGGCAGGATATTTTGCATAGTACTATTATTTTAATAATATGCAACTAAAATAAAATAAATAAATAATATAAAAAATGCTTACAATAGATCACACGCTCTGGTCAACGTAAAATTAGCCATCATTATACTCCATATATTAGCCATATATACTTATTACACTTGTTAAAAAAAAAAAACTTCAAAAAAATTCACACAGTATTTAGACTAGCTACTACAGTACCTATATAATATAAAAAAAAACAATCGAACTATTTACTTGAAGTTTGATATTAAAATATAGTCCCATTTTTGTGGTATACAATGCTTAATTTATATAATTTCATTATTTATCTTTGCTTACAACACAAACTACTGAGGTTACTAAAGATAAATTAGAGGAAGGCTGCTCGTTCTAGAACAGATTATCTGGTAGATGGGAATCACACAATATTAATATAGTTCAAAAAAATGCTAATATAAAAAGTATGTATGTATGATTAATATGAGAAAATTACGACCTTAAACAGAAATTTAAAAAAAAATGTTTATTAAAACGTAAGTAATATAAATATGGTTTATTTAAGAAAAATATAAAATATGTAGGTTTTAAAATAGAAATGTTGAAATGTTAACATAACCATTTAATTAATGAAATAATCTAGTTACCAGAAGTATAACAAAGTCAGGTAAATATAAATATATATTCAGGTACATATAAATTATTTAAATCATTAAATTTTAGAAATAAAAATGTTTTAATATATTGTGCATATATTTATTTATTCATAATGGTACAATAAAAAGTTACAACAATAAATGATATAATAACACTGAATGAATTAAATTAATATAATATAGACAAATTAAACACCAGTCATTTATTGTTTCTTTGAAGTAACATGGCCTCTCTAACTAGGTTAAAAAAACCTGTTCTAAGAGCAGCCAGAAGGTTGCAGGAAAAATAAAATACTTATTAAGTATGTGAGACCTTATTAATAAGAAGAATCATAGGATAAATCATACATAAAATAAATAGTGCGTTTTATTATCTTTATGTTACACACAATATACATATACATTTATTAAATATATAATTATAATAATTGTGTTAGGTATAAGTTATATACTAAATATACAAAAAAGTAAACCTAAAAAATATATATAAAATTATTTGTTATAGTCCATATTATTTTAGCTTTTATATCGTATCGTACGCTGCTAACCATCTTTTCGTCAGATGCGTCTCTGCCTATTGCGAGGAGCCATTTGGTAATGTTTTTTGCAAGACTCAATTGAGATGCCTTTGCCCAAAAGTGGTATTCATTTTTGGCAGTATCATATTTCCTCGTAGCCTTGATTGAGTTACAAATTGAAGTATCTATAATATGTTAGGTTTGTTGCTTATAGAGCCGTTGATTAAGGATGACGTTCTAAATAAAGATTTGTCAGATATCAAGGACTTTATAGTCTGAAAATAATACGTCGCAACTATAACGACAAGGTATCCGTTTTATAACGGACTTTTTGGCACTTTATTAGGGGGTTAAGTACTTACTGTACTTAACGGCATATGATAAAATAGAATTTGTCAGAGTGTAAGAAACCATTTTGAGTGTTACTTTTGTTTAGGCAGTTCCTTATATTTTTATGAACAGAGATTTGTGAGCATAGTCGTTTAGTCAATAATTAATGTGATCACTCCATCGAACCTGTACGCCAAGATATTTTATAGTCTTAACACCTTTTAGTGGAATACATGAGCAAGACATTGGCGCAGTCATGAATGTAGAGTCTAAAATTCCCATTCTTTCTTCCCCTATTCGAAGGTAATAAATATACTTTGTTTTGCTGCTATGCAACGTTAGAAGGTGTTTGTTTATCTATTAATATTTTAACCTTTTCTAAGTCGTTTCGCAGACTTTTTGTAATCCTGAACAAGTATTATGGGATCTTGTTATGACAGTGTCATCAGCAAAACTTATGTTACCAAAGATATCCAGAAACAACATAGGCCTAAGTACACTACTTTGATGTACGCCAAAGTAATATTGTCGCCTAATAAACTAATATTGTCGCTAATTTTAACTTTATGCGTTCTTTTTGTTAAATAACTTGTAAACCATTCTAATACCTCCTACTACTAATGACTATCTATTCTATCTAGTTTTTGAAGAAGTTTACAGATGGAGACAGTGTCAAATGCCTTGGTTAAATCGAGGAATATAGCCGCACACTTGTTGCCACTATCCATACAACAACTTAAAAATTGTGATAGTTTTAAGAGCGTCCTTTTAAAAATAAAAGCTTTTGTTTTTTATGGAAATTACATGTTTTTATAGTATTTTCTTCGATTTACTGAGTTAACTGACAAATGAATAAGGGAGTTGCGACATTAACTTCGTTGGTATCGAATAGTTGCTTCCATTATTCTGTTCAGTTTGCACCAAGTTTGCATATTTTATCAGATTTTAAAAATAAAAAAGTACAATAATGATCAGATAGATATAGTAGAACTGCAAACAAAAGAATTATGATTGCTAGCATTTTTTAGAAAGATGTGATCAAGACAAGATTTTGTACCTGAGCACACTCTAGTCGGAATATCAATAGTTTGACGCAAGCCGTATTGGGACATTAAGCATAAGTAATCTTCACATTGCTGGTGTTTTGGAACGATGGTAGAAACATTAAAGGCGCCAGCAAGTATTTGCTGTTTAAAATTAGAATTCTTTGAATTAAATTTTCTTATTTCAAGCTTAAGTGATAAAAGTGCATGTTGCTCATCTCATCAGAATCTATGTCAAAAGCGTCTATTTAAAAAATTCTGTTCAAAAGTAGTTAACCAGATTAGGTAAAGTTTTAATTAGGTTGGAAATAATTACTACTTAAAATGTTATCAGATTTATAAGCATATGGTATAGTAAGCTTTAACATATAGGTGTGCTTTGTAAACCGATGACTTAATACGTGAATCAATAAACTCCAAATACAGTAATGGACTGACTGTAATCTCTTCGAGGAAATTAATGGTAAATAGAATGAAAGCATCTTCAGGCGAGTTCAAACCATGAATACTGAGAAAAATGAAAGTTTAATTTTCACTAATATATACAACAAATGGTAAGGTAATTGGAACGACGATTTAAGCATATCATTTTTAAGCAATATATAGTAATAAGTCAATAACATTGATTACGAACACAGAATATTTTGTGTTTTATTATTATTTACAGAGTGTACACACAATTGTCATGTCAAACGAACAAAAAAAATTTTTTTTTTAGAAGAACGATGCTTAGTCTGGGACTATTTATATTAAAAAGGATTGAGATAATATACGCAGTGGTTAAAAGATAAAAGTTGAATTAAAATCACATAATTTACAAAATTATTTTCATATAGGATATAAAATATGCAAGTGCTAAACAAAAGATCGGGATTTATTTCAATTAATACTGCTCCGTCGGCACTAATTGTTGTAATTTAGATATTTACATACAGATTGTCTTTGCAATGCACAACTAAAAAAAACAGCTGAAAGGGGCAGTATGTTTGAACAGCCTGCGAACAAACCATTATATTACATACGCCAATATTAGTATGTTTCATATCGTTTGATATAAATTTCTTTACAACCATAATTAATAGAACTATTCACCAGAAAATTATCCAAACGATTCAGCAAAACTGAATTGGGCAAAATGGTGGTGTCAAATAAGCAAGTTCGAATTTAGTTTCCGTTTTCATGTTATGTTCATTTTTTCCAAAAGCGTTGCACCTCGCGTAGCGTCATTTAGTAAGTAAAAGTGTGCATAATTGTTTTGTGGTTATTGTGGTTTACGAAATATCGTCTATCAACGATCTTTTAAAACTTATAGATCCGGGCACTGAGGGTGAAAATCGTACCACGCCAAGTACGCCACTTTGTGTCGAGTACATTCCTCGCTCTCTCTCTCTCCCACTCCTCACTCTCGCATATATAATCGCGGCGCGCGGTATGGCGAGAGGAATCTACATGTGTCGGGTTTTTACAACGACGATTCATATGATGCCGCATCTATATGTTTAAAAAGATCGTTGTCGTCTATTGTCTAAAACACAAAGAAATATTACTAATACCAGATATATAACATTATTTAGATTTTGTGTGACTGTGTTTATTAATGCTACATATTTTATCGATTTAATTATAAATCGTATTGCTTGCGGTGTAAGGGAATCACTATAAGGCGTATGAGTCAGTCGATATTGCGGAAAAAGGTTATGTTGAATATTTTCAGTGGCGAAATAATACCTATCCGGGTTCAAACCTGACAGATTAGGATAAGAAGCAGGCATTCATACCGTCTCCACCATCTCAGTATTCATCTCAATACTTCCATCTGGCGCAAGATCAAGATCAAGATCGAGATCAAGCTTCAAGGGTAAACATACATTTCGAATTAGCCGAAAAAGGAGGTACAACAAAAAAAAGGGGGAAAAGTGGAGGAGGAGGAGAAGTGGGGTGAATACATATTTTAAATTTGCTAAAAAGTAAACGGAGATAGTAGGGTGAATATTAGTTTCGAATTGACAAAAAAAAATGGTAGTGTGGCCTGTGGGGTAAATATAAAGAGGGGAGAATAGGGTTAAATATAAATTTCAAACGACCAAATAAAAAGGAGAGTGATATAATTTACAAAACTATTATAGGGCATTGAAATTCTTGTTGAAGCCCTTTTTCAGCATATTGCGCGCACGGAGGAGGGTGAGATTCGGCATAATTAAAGTTTGTATCGAGAAGAAGTGCAGAAAGCTAAAATTTATCTATAATATGTGTTACGAATAAATAAAACATTCATACAACTAACAGCTCATTGACAAAATGAATTTCGAGCTGTGAATTTTGTGTGATTTCAAATGTTCCCTTTTCAATAGTTGTCAATATCAGTGTAGCAAAAATAATTATTAATGCTATCTTATAATTTATGAATGTCAAGTCTCATTTTCACATGAAAAAATAAAATTGGCAATGAATTGTATCAAAATACAAGCTGTAATTGTTTTTGTTAACTGTTACTAACATTCAATTTTAAATTTAATAGGTATTGAATGGAATTAAGGCAAACAACACACGTGACGTATTCAATAAATTAAAAAATATATACATGCAAGTTGTAGAGGTATACTCGCCGTATTATAAAGTTATAAACCCCTTAATAATGCTCACATTTAAAAGTTTTATGAATTTCGGCCACTGGGCGACCACTAGTAAATATTATTGCAATTAATATTTATTTTCATACGGAAGCCATTTGAAGTAATTCATTTATTACTTTTAAGTGGACTATTTACGTTAGCGTGATAAAAATAAAAGAGTATATATATATCTTGATATTCGAGTAGAAGCATAAACAGTAAAGAAAAAAATTACTTCTGTCGGACGTCCGAGTGATCCTTTTTGCTAGCGTAGGCATCGCTCGGCGTTTGGGGTGTTTCATTGAAACTATAGTTCTACAAAGGGAACAGAGTAACGTTGAAAGTACTGTTAAATTACAGTTATATGGAGATTAAAAAACATAGAGGGGTGGAAGCTTCCTCTCGGACGCTACGCTTCAATATGACTCACGACAAATTCAGTCGACATTTTGTACCCAACTTGTGACAAACGCGCAGAAGTTAGGTTTCTAAGTTATGAAATAAAGATTATCACTCTTAAGACAAACGTTTCAATATCTCCTACATCCCTACCTACTTACGAATACAAATAAGTTAAAAAGAATGCTTCTCCGATAATTCGTAGAACTATACTAACCCGAGGTGATTTGATCACTTTGGCATTATGTCAAAGTTCTTCTCCAGAGACGTATGTATCATTAGCTTCAGTAGCTAGAGATCTCGAAATAGTTCGCGAATTAGTCGAATTATCGAAAGAAGTTCTCGAATTAGTCACCAAAAACTTCTTCATAAGAAGTATTATTTAATTTAATTTATCTTTATTAGGGAAATAAAACAGTTACATTAAAAAAATATACAGGCGATACACACAATATCAAATGAAAACCATAAAAGACAATGGTACCAACTTAAAAGTATAAAATAAAACCCAATGAAATATTTCCACCGAATGAATATAAACTATAAACAAATAGTGTTTAAACTGAGAATAGAAAGAGATGGAAATAGAGAGGAGGGGGAGGGAGAGAAAAGGGGAATTTCACGATAGGAAATGATTTTCAATGAGTTTTTTTTAATGCCATTAAGTTAACATTAAATATACAAATTTCTGGATATTTTTTATTCAAAATAAAAAAACACTTTGTAAATGTGTTCACTTTGTCCACCTGGTAAATCGTTTGTTTCTAGTAAATTTCCTCAAGTAAAGGGTTACAATTAACTGTGCCTGACATTAGCTTGAATGCACATACCAGCTTTTGCTTTTGCCTTCTATCAGCTATGATTCAACTTTATGAAATACAGAAGAATCGGATCTACATTAGATACTGGTCTGTTTTAGAAATTTATTTCGAACCGCTTTTTTGGTTAACAATGTTTTTATTATTTATTTATTGAATAATTCTAAATTAGTATCAAAGAAAGAAATATTTTTCTGACGGTACTGCTCTAATCTGGAATGCCTTTCGTGGAATAGGCTGTGTCAACTTGCGAAAGTAGAATAATTCGGGGCTCTTTGTATCATTTACAGGCTCTATAACAATGTGCCACCCTAGGACTGGGGCGGTGCTATATATTACATAGATACATAGATATCCATCCACATAATCGCATCAGTTGGACGCCTGTCGAACAGTTGGCAGCTCCAATCATTGAGCTTTACGTCAGTCTTGATGGAAAGGGTAAAATATGTTCGCTCGCTATGTAAATCGAAGCTCCGTGGTTATTCTATTCAATTGGCAACAACAAGGACAGAAGGCAAAAATATATATTTATATATATAAATAACGTGTAGATTATAAAACTTCTAAAGGCAGACCTTACAAAATTTAACAAGGGTAACAAATGAATCTAACCCGACACGCTCAATAGGCCAAAGTCGGTGCCTATCACGCTGATATTCTTATTATATAAACAGGCGACCGGAAACATTTTTGAATTTAGATGCCAGTATGGGGTGATAATTTTGAAATATGGATTAATCCATGATTATATCAACTTTTTTACAGAATTTTTATTTCGAGGGTGTGATGTAACCCAACACGTGCCGTTTTTTTTGTTTTGGAATATTAATGTTATGTTTACGCATAAAATACACACAGATAAGTTTATATACTTTGTTACTCTCAAACCCTTCTTTACTACCTGAACTCGAATATCGAGGAACTACACTTAAAACCTCTAACAAAATGCGTGCGCGGTCAATTTAGCAGCTAACTGTATTTATTTTTTATTTTTTTTTACACATTATGTAGATGTATTTTATGTTTGCAAAGCTTTGTCATCCATCAACCTAGACCGCTTTTCGTTCTATGAATGAGAAAACCGTAGAGATTTGCCAATAAAAGCGATCGTTAACTTCAAACATA
Organism: Neomicropteryx cornuta; assembly: GCA_020383195.1. Lineage (NCBI taxonomy): Eukaryota > Metazoa > Arthropoda > Insecta > Lepidoptera > Micropterigidae > Neomicropteryx > Neomicropteryx cornuta. The sequence continues at coordinate 43,809,792 of JAHKQU010000018.1, forward strand.
AAAATTAAAAAAACCGTAAATCTCTGTAGATTTTTAATTGTTTAGAATTCCTATAGTAGAGTTACAGCAGAAATTATACATTTTTTTTTCCTAGTTTATACATATTATAATTAATGTTGAAATTTTCTAGGCATAGCAGGCCAGAAATGTCACTTTTGCAGATAAGTTATTGCGCTCGGTAGTTGCGCATTGTGAGGCATTTGCGTTAAAAGGAATAATTTTATCTTTCTGTGCCATCATTGATAAAGTGACGATAATTTGCAAGCGAACGCGGTCTGGACAATGACAAAGGCAGTAAAGCAAATAATTTAAGATATGCAACAACATAGAATTCTATTTTCTCTGCCTTTGTAGGACCTAACATTACCATAAAGCATATTTAATAATATTAAAATAACAATCGACTTACAGACATACACGGTAACCACTGACCTCATTTTCTGTCCTGGTTTTCTATTGATGTATTCGCTCTCAGTTTCTTCAATTTCATATATTTTTATGTATACTCTAATTTTGTTCTCTCTTGTAAACATGTAATTCACATTCGTATTAGCCCGTGTACTTAAGTTTTTTTTATTAGGCAAAGAGCTGTATTTCTAAAAATAAAATTAATAATTTATAAAGTCTACTAAATACATAATTACATCCTAATGAATCTCAGGTTGCTGTCGGTTATAATTCCCTGCTATGAGCTCTGTGCCGATAATATTTAACGGCACTTTACTCAGAACTTTCGACTAAATAACTACCCATTGACACGGCGTTGTGCGCCTGCGGGTAATGGCCATAAGGCTGGTGAAATTTGTTTCATAGTCTCTCCGTCAACACAAGCAAATAATCAAAGTGCACCAACACAGATGTTAGACCACAGAAAAGCAACGTAAACTAGACGAATTTATGCAAAATAAGACGATATTCTCTTTTTATTTTATACAAATATTATTTTATTTTATGCATATGTTATATAATTCTAATTTAGTTAGGATTAGGAAATTGCATTATTACGAGTATTAATATATTTTTTTTGGGATTAAAAGTAGCTTCTGGCAACGTTGATACTTGATAATAATGTATTTAAAAAAAAAAAGAAAAAAATTAATTTTTTCTTTAACTGTGGGTAAAATAGGTTTACAGGTATTAAAACTAAGTACTCCATAATTTCCTCAAAGAGCTTACAATAAGATATATTACCAGTAAACATATAAATATAAATAACATTTAATTTAATTCTGTATTGTGAAATTAAGTAGAAATAAACGTTTACTTTTAATAATATTCTGCAAAATGTTTTATCAATTTTAACCATCTTTTTTTATTCATTTTTTAAATGTATTAATCTCAGGTATAATTTTAAGAGATTTTGGAAGGCAGTAATACATTTTTATAGATGAATATAAAGGACCTTTCTGTAAGATGGTTTTATGAGCCTCGGATAAATGAAATCATGTTCTTTTCGCGTGTATAATTATTTTGCTCAAAATATTTTAGATATTTTTTTACAAATAAAAAATATTCTAGTATATACAGGGTGTTTGGTGCATCGTTTGTCAAAATGAATTGGCCGAAAGAAGGGGTCATTCGCTATGTCTTGAGGCACAATAACTTTTTTTTAGCCCCATGGTTTTTTTTTATTTTAACATTTTATTATTTTTTTTGAAAAATTCCAGAATTCAGCATATAAATTTAGATTAAAAAAAAAGTTATTGGTATAGCACCCCGATTTAATTTTTATTTTTATGTGCACTGATGTATGGTTCTATGAAATTCAGTATTACTAGCGAATACTGCCTAGTTTTATTTTTATTAAATCATAAATTTTTTGGCAAAGGTAAAAATAATTTTAAGACTCAGCTTTACATTGCAATTAAAAAAAACTTAAAGCGATCATGATCTTCGAATTCTTTAGAAAACTTCTTCTGTTTATCCCCTTTCCAAAGGTATGTTTTATGCCAGAGAAACCTGCTAATAACTTTACTAATTTACTAAATTTGCGTATCGGGACACATCGGGTGATATTCGATATTCAGGATGAAAACTTGTTTTTGCGGAAATAACACGGGCGAGACAGGTAGAAAGTACTATCTCACTCTTGCGCTGTAAAATCTATCTATCTTCTTCTTACATAGGGTACTGATGTTCCTCGAATTTGAAATTAAAAAAACAAAATTCCCTTATTATTCTTAATGTCACAAATCTTGCTCGAATTGGTGACCCCTGTTGTGTATGCATGCACGACATCTTACAGATACACTGCATACAGATGTGGATGATCCCGACTTTTTAAGAAGTATTCTCTGGACGGATGAGTCCAAATTTACTAAAGAGGGAATTCTTAATTTACACAACCTTCACCACTGGTCGCCGAAAGATCAGAACCCACATGTGAAAAGACAAAGGTCATTCCAGAGAGTGTTTAGCATAAATATTTGGGCAGGAGTTATAGGAAATCATGTAATTGGACCACACTACTTACCTAATCATCTCAACGGGGATAATTACCTTGAATTTTTACATAATGAGTTGCCCGAATTATTAGCTGCGGTGCCAATTTTCAATCAAGAGAGACGTATTGTGTTTCAAAATGACGGTTGTCCCGCACACTGGAGATTATCCGTTGGGGATTACCTTAATAATGTATTCCCTAATTCATGGATTGGGAGGGGTGGCCCTATTCCATGGCCTCCACGTTCCCCAGACCTAACTCCATTAGATTTTTACGTGTGGGGACGGGCCAAAGAACTTATATACGCCACAGAAGTTGAAACTAGGGATGATTTAGTTCAACGCATTGAGCAGGCTTTCGTCGTTATTAAAGAAGAAATTCGTTTACACACCACTACAGTGGAAATAAGGCGAAGATGTCCCGCATGCATACACAACAGAGGTCACCAATTCGAGCAAGATTTGTGACATTAAGAATTATAAGGGATTTTGTTTTTTAATTTCAAATTCGAGGAACATCAGTACCCTATGTAAGAAGAAGATAGATAGATTTTACAGCGCAAGAGTGAGATAGTACTTTCTACCTGTCTCGCCCGTGTTATTTCCGCAAAAACAAGTTTTCATCCTGAATATCGAATATCAACCCGATGTGTCCCGATACGCAAATTTAGTAAATTAGTAAAGTTATTAGCAGGTTTCTCTGGCATAATGCATACCGTTGGAAAGGGGATAAACAGAAGAAGTTTTTTTTTAATTGCAATGTAAAACTGAGACTTAAAATTATTTTTACCTCTGCCAAAAAATTTATGATTTAATAAAAATAAAACTAGACAGTATTCGCAAGTAATACTGAATTTCATAGAACCATACAACAGTGCACATAAAAATAAAAATTAAATCGGTGTGCTATACCAATAACTTTTTTTTTAATCTAAATTTATATGCTGAATTCTGGTTTTTTTCGAAAAAATAATAAAACGTTAAAATAAAAAAAAACCATGGGGCTAAAAAAAAGTTATTGCACCTCAAGACATAGCAAATGACCCCCTCTTTCGGCCAATTCATTTTGACAAACGATGCACCAAACACCCTGTATATCGAGGTTAAAGTTAGAAACGAGAGTTTCTAAAATAAAGGCCTACATTTATCTAAAGGATTTGCTTGCATAATAATTAGAATGATTTTTTTATATAACTTAATAGTTGTTCTAATACCATTTAGCAGAAATATTAAGGAAATTATACAAAAGTCGTGGTTAATGTATCCTCCCGTTCGCGCCCGGCCCCCTAGCTAGGGCAAGCATATGCCCACTTATGCGGGTCAAGTTCGGCTGATACGAGGGCTGGCTTTAATGGGGTCGTGTCCTACTGACACACTGGCTTTGCGCCGTGCCGCCCCTCCAATGATCTACCCCAACGCGCTAACCCTGATTTCGGAGACGCGACGCGTTGGTTTGAGTTACGCCGTAGTCACACAAAAGCATTCATTCGCCAAATATAGGTCAAGTTATTTTTTTTATCTCCAATCAAATATGTATTTTTTAAATAATCAGCCTCATGAACGCTTAAGTACGCTGCTAAGTCTAAAATAAAACGCCAACCATAAAATGCATATCAAAAATTTATAAAACTTTAAAGGGTCCAGCCGTTCAAGGCGAAGTCAAAGGATAATATCAATTTAGATCCTTCTTTTTTCATTTGGTAACTATTGGATATTTAATCATAAAAAAATATTATGTTTAGATATCTTGATCTTATTCTTCAACATAGTAAAGAGAGATTTTAAAATAAAGTTTTATTTCTGAGAAATGTAATAAATGATAAACTGCTAATAGATCTTTTTAAGTTGAATTGCTCTATTATAAAAGATATTAGAGCCTTGGGAAAAATAGTAATTGAACGGCAAATGAAGGGTATAAAGTTTGATTTTTAAATTTCTATATTATGAAGCTGTAAATAAAAACCAACAATTGCAAAAATTTTAATTAAAGGTCCTACGGGAAAGTCCTACCAAAAAACAAGGCTAAACAGTTTTCACGCGTAAGGCTGTCCACTGCAGATTGCGGTACGACAAACGAGCGGCGAATTAGATAACAGTAGTACTAAAAAGCACCAAACAGATACGCTAAAAAAAAATACCTCGTGTAGTCGACAAAAATAAAACCGACTGCACACAGCACAAAACACTAAACGACATGACGTCGACGTAAAAATATTTTTACCCAAAAATTTGTTTTCGATTTTTGTTACCTTGCAGCACCAGAGGTGTCGAATACTTCGGAGTAATAAGTGAACAAACATGTATTTATTTTAGAGAATTTTCCTATTATAAAATTATTTAATGGCATACTAACGTCGATGGACATTTTTAAATCACAGAAGTACTTTTAGCCACACTTACAATTGTTAAAACCATTCGATTTTTGATAACGCTAACCAATTTAAATTATTTTCCATTAATTTACATAAGTTACAAAAAATAATTAAGGATTTGGGCTTGTGTGGGTGTGTTACATAAATATTTATCTATTTAGGTTGTGACTATGAGTTCATAAGTTTATTAAGGAAAGACAAAGGATCTTAAAAAAAGATAAGTAATAATTACATTATTAGTAATCACACAAATTATTAGTAATCACAGATAGTAATCAAAGCTAGGTTCTTATGAAAAAAAAGCTAGGCCCTATCGCTGCGAGATAGACACGGAAGCCCAGAGTCAATTATCTGTTTTGAGCTAATGAAAAAAAAAAATTACCGCATAGAAGCATAAATGTTGATTTTAGAAAAACTTATCTTACCAATTCACAGATTACTGTTTTTTAAAAACTTGTCAGATTAAACAACAAATGTATTGTCATTATATTATGCGATATCCGCAGCGTCTTTTAGTTACTAAAAAATGGTTTCCAATTTGTTGTTGAGCAATTGAGCAATGTAAACCCCCTATAATAAAATAAACAATGAATGCATAATAAATAGGATAATATAATCCTCGGTAGTGTATGTTTGCGGTAATTTCGGAAAGCAACAATTGGATTTTTATAAACTCTAAACTCTAAATATAAATAAATAATTTTAAATTTCAAAAAAGATTCCCTTTATGCGAAACCCGCCAATTGCGTTGGAATTATAATTCTGAAAAATCAAATGTCTGAAAGATCAATGGGTCATGGCTACCATAAAGCTATTAGAGTGCTATTATCGAATCATACACTGAAAAAAATATGGTAATGGCAGTAAAAACGTGGTATTGGCCACCATAAAGTATGGTTGATATAGTGACAGCAATATTTTTTGTTGGAGTTACACGTCGATTATTTTTAACCTTACTTGGTTGCAAGAACCATAATTTTCTAACATATTTCTCAATGCAGGTATCAAAAATTTTGGTAGCCTTTAAGATATCTGGCTATCGCTGCAATAATTTTTGCAAACCGCAAATTTCACGACACCACCAACAAAATATTATGGTTGCTGCTACCAAATTTTCAGGTAACGCCGTCTTATTTCGTCAGCTGTTCACCCACGACGCCATATTGTTTTGTGATCATAGCGTAATGTTTTTGCTAAAATATTTTCAACTACATCTCTCGCTGCCATAGCTAGAAATATTGTAAATCTGACCAAAAATATTCAACAATAATCAGACGATTTGCTTACACTTATGTTGGATTAGCAGATTTCTTGCTGCGGGTGCAAATCTTTAAACAACCAAACGTTTTGCTAAAATATTTTTTTCAGTGTCACTTTATTGTATAATTTAAAATGTGTAACATTGTATCGACCTTGTTAACGTATGTTTGTAACGCTGTAAGTGAACCAATGAATAAAATATAAATATGTTAGCTCGGATAAGGTGAGCGAGAAACAATACACGGCAGTGATAAAGCACGCACAGAAATAAACGGAGAGAGGAAACGAGCACCGTGTTCCCGCAATCAGGAGAATATTTTACGCTCAATTGCAGTCCTAATTTTACGTGTCACTGACTAACTACATACTAAGTTAATTTATACTCGCCGTGAAGGCAAAAGCTGGCATATTTTGTATAAATAAAACATTATTCTCGGGACAATAAATATCGTCAGGTTAAATTGAAATGTTCGACAGCTCAGGCCGTTTGGACGCAGAGCCATCTCGGCGAACGCCCTCGAAAACTCCTTCATATTTGCCTAAAACTTGCACATAGGCACGCACATTAGGCTCGCTTCACGTATCGATAATATTAGCATCTCAACAATCAAACATTAATCAACAAAAAATATTGTTTTTTTTTTTTTGCAATTACGAGAAAAACAAATTCGGAATTTGCAACTATCGCGGTACTATTTGCGGTATTTGGAAGCGATGCGACTATCTGCACGTTCGTATTAATTTTTCTTTTAACATTCTGGCTATAAAATTTGTTAGAAATTTTTCAATCTTAAAAAATTTAAAAAGCATACGAATTTTCTAAATGCCAATATACTGTCAGACTTTTATATAATTAATGTACACTAACGGCGAACGTCTATATTAGCATAAAAATCATCTAAATACGGTATTTAAGCAATACAATATACAATTTTACTATACGAGTATATATATAGTAAAATAGTAAAATGTATTGCTTAAATACCGTTAATTAGATGATTTTTATGTTAAAATAGGTAAACACCTTTAGGTTACCTTATATAAAAGTTTGACAGTACTGACATATGGAAAATTCGAATGATTTTAATATTTTAAGGATTGAATTTTTTTTAAATTGTATTTAAACCAGCGTGCATTACCTCAAGCGATGCAACTATCTGTGCTTTCGGTATTAATTTTTCTTTGAACATTCTGGCTATATAATTTATCTGAAAAAAATTTCAATCCTTAAAATATTAAAAAGCATTCGAATTTTCCATATGTCAGTACTGTCAAACTTTTATATAAGGTAACCTAACGGTGATTACCTAATTTAACGTAATAATCATCCAAATAATATATATACAGATTGTCCCATAAGTGGTGGATCAAACGAAATGAGGTGATAGGAGAGGTCATTTGCAATCAAACTTAATATGAACATGATCTACCAATTCTCAATGGTTTAGAAGTTATACCACTTTCAACCACTTTTTTGAAAATACTTACCCCGTCTTACATAAAAAATCATGAATAAAAAATGATGTATTTTTCAACATTTTTTTTTTCTTGTTTCTTTATTAGTAATTTATCTTTCTAGTAAAAGTATTTTCGTGAACTTTTCCTCGATATTAAAAAAGTAAACTTGAATTTTGTCATGATTTACTATTTTCATAAAAAAAATACCTCAACTTTGTATAAAGTTTACCTAAAAAAAATGTACTACGGAAAGTTGTACCATCACTTTAAAAACTTCTACTGTTCATACTGATTCTAAAGAATGTATAATTTATTGGTATTAGTCAATGTTTCTATACTTTTAGTAGTAGTTTTACAATGAGAGGGGTCGGTCAATAATAAAACAAGCTAAATAAAATGTATTTTTGTATCTGTAATATCTGTAATAATGTATCATTTATTGCAACTTTTTTCTAGAAAAGATGCTCAAAATGTCTTCCTCCTACTCTAATTAATGCATAGATGACATCTTCTTAAAAAGTTTCTTTTCAAATTTAGCATTGCTCTATCATTATTACGAACGACTACTGCTGGAGCTTTCAATTCTTCTTTTAGTTGCCGCTCGTCTTGAACTTCGTCTTGGTATACTATTTCCTTGAAGTAGCCCCAAACAAAGTAATCGAGGGGATTCAGATCCGGCGAGCGCGCTGGCCAGAGGATAGTTCCCCTCTTCCTATCCAGCGATTGGGGTATGTGTTATTTAGGTGATTGCGGACATTGGCTGTAAAGTGAGGTGGTGCTCCATCGTGCTGCGACCACATGCTTTCCTGTATTTCCGGTGGGAAATTTGCTAGAAGTCCGTTAAGATCATGCCACAGGAACTGTAGGTATCGTCTACCTTTGAATATTCGTGGCAGCTCAAATGGCCTTATCAGCCTACCACCGAGTATTCCCGCCCACAGATTGACACCAAACTGATGTTGGAAGCGATCTCTCCTTATAATTCTCGGATTTTCCACCAACCAAGAGCATATTGTGTATATTGAATACGCCAATCCTTTTAAATGTTGACTCATCGCTCCACAAAATCGACTCAAAGAAGTGTTCCATCTTCCCGGGATCGACGAAGCATTTCTCTGCAAAATGCTACCCGTAAAGCGTTGTCTCTGGGCAAAAGCGCCTGCACACGTTGCACGTGGAAAGGGTGCAAATGGTTTCTACGTAACACTCGTTGTACCGTGGACTTTGGAACACCAGAATATCTTGCAATGCGACGTACATTAGTAGAAGGGTCCTCTCGCACCAAGGTAAGCACATTTTCCTCAACTTCGTCCCTCATCGATCTTCCATCTCGATATGGAACATCAGGGATTTCACCTCGTAAATACGGTTTGTGCACCCGTGAAAACTCCCTGTAATCAGGAAAGCGTTCATGATTTGGGAATCGAATTCGGTATTCTCTCGCAGCCCGCCGACTATTCCCTTCGCACAGCCCGTAGATGAAATGCATCTCTGCATATTCGCGCGGGGTGTAAACCTTGTGGTCCATTTTGAATATAGTGCAGCTTTCAAGCAAAGCTGTGTCCAATTCACAAGCACAATGAAATTTAAATAAGCCTAGGACAAACAAAACAAAGCAAAGTCCGTAAGCAGAAGCAAAGTCGTAGGTTAAAAATGAAAAAAAAAAAGGAAATATGCGTAGTTACAAGCAAATGGCGAGTGACTAACTTAACTAGGTACATACTAAAAATTCAAATACTGATCTAGGCGGGCGGAGAGGAAAGAAGAAAGGGGTTAATGGCGAGTAATTACTACCTGGTAGCGGCCGAAACTAATTTGTCGCAAGCTCCTGATACTTATTAAATTTAAAGCATTGCTTTTGCACCTCAGAATAATAAATACTAATGAATTACTTAGAATCAGTATGAATAGTAGAAGTTGTTAGAGTGGCGATTCAACTTTCCGTAGTACATTTTTTTTAGGTAAACTTTATACAAAGTTGAGGTATTTTTTTTATGAAAATAGTAAATCATGACAAAATTCAAGTTTACTTTTTTAATATCGAGGAAAAGTTCACGAAAATACTTTTACTAGAAAGATAAATTACTAATAAGCACGATACAAGAAAAAAAAATGTTGAAAATACATCATTTTTTATTCATGATTTTTTATGTAAGACGGGGTAATTATTTTCAAAAAAGTGGTTGAAAGTGGTATAACTTCTAAACCATTGAGAATTGGTAGACCATGTTCATATTAAGTTTGATTGCAAATGACCTTTCCTATCACCTCATTTCGTTTGATCCACCACTTATGGGACACCCTGTATATATATATATATATAAGTAATAATGCACATTTAGTTGCATCGCTTGAGGTAATGCACGTTGGTTATATAATTTATTTGAAAATTTTCAACCCGTAAAAATATTAAAAAGCCTTCGAATTTTCCAAATGTCAGTACTGTCAAACTATTTTATAAGTAGTAATGTAAACTATCGGCGAACACTTTCTTGTGAACACGATAACTGCCGTAATTTTACACCAATCACTTTCAAATTTAAGGTCACAAAATCTCGGTCAAGTTCGTTAATGGGCAAAATCAGACCAGGGGAGATGGAATGGGGGTTTTTTTTTTAAATTTTGCTAAAACTTTCTTAGTGTATAAGTGTATAAATTTTACATTATTCCTTAGATAAAGACCTTAAACTTATCGGAGAAAACTTTTTTGATAGCACAACCGTTGGTCCTAGAAATGTAAAAAAGTGGTTTTTCAATATTAAAAAAATCATACCTCTCTTAATAGGCACTGGATAAAAACAATTCAAAATGTTAATTATAGGCCCATCATTTCCCTACAACTTTTGTTTAAAACAATTTTTGATATGAGCAACCCTTACGGTAAGGGATGACTAAAATGTTTCACCTCTTTGATCCGATGTAATTTGCCTCCGCCTTCGGCGCACCAAGTTTTTTTTTATATAATTATGTTTTTAGCACGTTTTTTTTAATGATACCGGTTTAGTTGTTGATTTAGATCAGCCCCCTAAAAGGGCATCAGTAAATTTAAATACACCCTGCATAGATGACAACCATCACCGTTATTGATTCCGTATCACATAGTGAGTACACGCGTAGGAAGACAACTGAATACAGTCAGTCGCTAGGTTATATTTCGATCTCTACAAAGGTGGGTACATACTGGGTCGATAGTTAATATAGATAGCTAAAAATCAGTAAAACCTTTCGATTAGAAAACAAAATCGTGTTATTTTAATCGCGTATAGACGACGTATAAAGTTCGATGTAAATCGGAATTGCCATTTAAGAATTAACGAAGTCGCAAAATTCCTACATAATACGCACAGTATGTACACACAGTATACGCACGCAGTATACGCAGTGTGCGCACAGTATACGCACACACTTATTTTCTTGTTTTAAATAATGTTTATGACCCAGGCCATATTTTGGGTCCTACTTGCTGAAATTGCTCGTACTAGAGTCAGGCGGGATGGTAGTGATGCACGAAGTATAAATAATTATATGACTCAAATTCAGTCAATGAGCGAATTCGAATAAGCGACCTCTGGTTAACCTACACTACTATGAATATATTTGAAAATCTGATTCAAAATAATTAAAAGGTGGGAAAAAGACTTTTAACATAAGAAGATCCTGCAATTTCTGATATATCTACCATTGATATTATAAAACATTAACGTTTTTAACTAAACAGCGTTACTTTCTAATTATAAATTTTGATATTATCTTTGATAGTGTTTCTTTCTTTTCTAGAAGCCATAGTTAAAAATTAATTCACACCTAACTAATATAGACACTTTCCACGAACCGTAAACAATATTTAACCATACTTTGTTTTTATTATTATTAATTAATTACAATATTAATGAGCCAGCTCCGGCGATACTGTTGAGTTTAGTAGAGGAAGAATTAATGCCTAACAACTCGCGGCCTACGCTTAAAAACAGCCTTCGAACAAGGAAAAGGGTGAAATACTGAAGAGAACCCGATGTTCCATTTTCTCAATATGGAAAAGCATGTTTGAAATATGATTTTCTTACTCTAGCTAGGTATACTATAAAACTAGCTGATTCGATTACGGGTATTACAGCTAGGATCTGCGGTCAATTTGTAACAGCTGCAAATTATTAATTTTGCAGACATGCTACCGTCAGTTTATTCTAGGAAGTATATTATAATATCTTTTATTATCCTATTGATTAATTCAACAATATATAGGAAGTAACAAGGATTATATATTAAAATAAACCACGTTATAGATTGTTTACCAATAACTTTATAACTAGAATGATAAGCTAACTTCCATTAAATTGAGTACTTTGAATTCATTCAAAAATAATGTAAAGTAAAATATACTCGTCTCATACAGGTAACTAAAAGGTAAAAGTTCTAAATATTTATGTTTAACATAAACACACAAAAAACCCGTATATTAATTAATACATATTTTTATCAGTATAAATATGTAAAAACTATAAAATTTTATTTACATTTCTAATTTTTTTTCTTTTTTTATGTAATCAGTTTTAGGTGAAACTACCTCTCAATTCAATAACTAAACTTAATACAATACGATGACTTATTCTCATCGACAGATATATTTCTATTAAACAAATATCCTTTTCATTGCGAGTTGCGAAAAACCTTAAATGCAAAAAATGAACTAAATTAGCAATACAAAAAAAAATAAAAAAATAAAAAATAATAATAAAATAGTAATCTTTGGACATCATTTTCAGTTTCTTTTCTTTGGCCTCTGACTATTTCTAAAACATACCATATTTCAAAATAATTATATATTAAAAATAAATATATATATTATATATATATTTCTGTATTTAGAGTGCTAATGCGAGTGTAATTGAATTTAATTTTAATCTCTAGATGTATCTCTGTACTTTTGCGAAAACCTGTCATCGGTTAATTTTACAAACAATTGTATGTACCATTTTTTCATATTATACTGTTGGTTTTCCGAATAAACGATAAATAAATAAATAAACAGTGGATTCATGTAATTGGCCAAATTAATTTCTATGTATTTGCTATTTAATAAATTAAGTTATGCTATGTTTAAATAAATAAATCACTAGAGATCGTGGTAGTCTAGTGGCTAAGGCGTTGGACTATTGGTCCAAAAGGTCGCCGGTTCGAATCCGCACATGGTCATACCATTTATAACGCTACATTAGCACTATCTCTCCTGACTCTAGGACAGCCACGTTTGGTCTAGTTGAGTAGGGCCTCAACTATTCTTATTTATTTATTTAAACGTGTAGATTAATTATACAACACAGACAATGAAAATTGTTGCAAAATATATGCATCTAGTAAAAATTACTATTTTTAGAATTAAAAAAAAACGTCTTTCATGCCCTGTGGTGCTAATATGGTCATTGCACAAGAGAGACGGTTCCGAGCCGTTAGTCATTTTTGTTTCGTTGTAAAATGTCCGTCGGATTTGTAAAATGTCTTGTTTATTTATGCCATCGCGTCCATTCAATGCCACTATTTAATGTCATTGGTTCGAAAACGATAACAATATATATATACACATACCGAAAACGGCCTTCAGTGGATCCAATCTGACCCACTTTCCACGCCAGCGTAAATCACCTGATGTAGGTAACGCCGAAGACACGCTTGCGTTTGTATTCAAAACATACGAAAAAAGTCATATTCTTAGCTCTAAAAATATATTCCTACAGCGACGGCTTGTCTCCTTGAGTAGATTTATATTTAGGCCACCTCTTTGTATTTCATTAGAAATAATCACTGGTCAATGAAATACTTTATTACCAGAAAGACAAATATATTATTAATTATATTCACCAGAAATATAAAAATGGTAATATATTTATGTTTAAAGTAATATAAAAAAAAATGTGGGTGGGAATTATGGTTAACCCACGCTCCTTACAAGTAAAACTCGGTGGATTAATTGATTAAATATGTCGTATTATATTTCGAAATTATCAACAATGTTTCCGAACGCCTTTTTATTGAAATAAGAAGAAAACGCAATGGCACAAAGACCGTGTCGCCGAGTTTACATGCATCTACCCGAACAGCGTGTCACATTAGATTCACTCGCTGGCCAGGAAAGAATGTGTTGCGCGTAAAGAAGTTTACTTCAAAAAGGGACCATGTCTTTCACACTACGCTCTACATAAGTGAAACTTATTTACGCAGAATCTACACACGAGGATGGAAACTTTCGCCACTTAGAAATTGTTTTCAGCACGGTATCTTTACGGCACCCCACTATTAGCTCAACTGCGCAGAAGAGTGGGGGTGCAGCGTTTCGTTACGCGTTCGGTCGCGTAAATCTAGGTCACTGTAACTAACATACGTAAAGAAGTTTCACTTTTTTCAAATCACTTGCTACATAAATTAAAATATCAATGTGATAATATTTGGCATTACCTATAGAGCTCTAATTTATTTGATTCGGTTCAAATGTTCAACCCTTAATCAGATGCCGATATGAAGGGGGAAATAAGGCGAGATTCGAAGTCTGTGAATAGCAGCCGAACGAACTTGGATTGGTGTTTGATCTATTCTATTATTTTTAGAATTTCATCTGTATGTTGTCGATAAAACTCCAAACCCGAAAGTTTTGTTTTGGTTTGAAGGTGATAAATATTTAAATATTTAATTATTTGTTTTTACTAAAACAGCACATTTAATAAACGTATATGTTTAATATATACATACATAGTTGATACATAGTTGGAATGGCCAGAGGGCCTTTATAAGGGTGTTGACAAGTCGTCCCTGGGGCACAAATCACAGACAAAATTGACGTTGACGTTTATGAATTTAAATATGATAAGATGGTTCATAAATTAGGTTAAGTAAGGGGATTATCTTGAAGGATAAGGATAGTAAGAAGGATAGGGATAGGGGGTATTATGGGGATATAAGAGTGCTGCGTACGGCACTGCAAACGCGTTAAACCTGCATTACAGAATGACGCTAAAAATAAAAAAATAATAAGCATGCATTGAGCAACAAGCAGGCAACCTTATGGCATCGCGCGACGATCCTTGACACACTTATAAGTCGCTTTTCAAAAAAAAAACGCCAAACGAGAGTTACTGCTCACTGATTTTCATTTATATCTCATTTTTATTTTTTTCTAAATGGCTTTCGTGAATAATCAATGAAGTTTTTAGGTAATAAGAATAGTTTCGACTGGTAATCTGCTACTGCAAAACTAGGGATTGTAAGTTATTAAAAAAATATGACATCCGTCAAATCTCGAATATTGCAACACTTAAAATAAATTATAGTGCTAAAATAGTGAAAAAATTATACTTAAATCGATGTGGTTTTATCCCTACCATATCAAAAAAATGTACGCTGAGAAAAAATACTGTAAGCTCTACGAGAAATATCTGTAGATATAGTGACAGCTAAATGTTTTATTACACCTACAGTTCGATTCTGGTTAAAGTCATTTATACGCTCAAACGAACGAGACTTGTAACCTTGACTATTTGGAATACCGTTAACAGACGGGTTAAAGTTTTTAGTAGACTTAACCAACGTTTGGTACGTCTAACTGAATTCCAGTAAACGTAAAGAAATAGTTTTGTTAGCGCTACCGAACGAAATGGCGTGTGCGCGTACAACTGATCGTTTGGTTCACATTTGAAAGCTAAATCTACAGATTGTTTGGTACAGGTTACAAGCAAGTTTTTCTAGGTAAACGATTTATTGGTCTGTGGTATGAAATTTGTTTGGTCTATCTAATAGATTGTATACACTGCAATATACTACGGGCTGGACCTACTAAAGTTCAGTAACCACAAATTATGATTCTACTGAACTAGAGCTGAGCTAGACATTGTTTTTTTTTAATATCAAACTATAACATTTACCTAAATATCTACTTAGTTGCTTAAAATTTTTATTTCATAAGATACTCGTATATGAGCCTATACAATTAAGAACTCTTGATTAAATTGAATAAAGTAACGCATCACCCGCCATACGCCGTTTAGCTGAAGGCATCCCTGCAGCAACCGCTTGAGAATATGAATATGTAGACTGTGATAAAAAAAATATATAGTGCTGTATTACCACCATCTCCCCTGACTCTATCAGAGGCACATTTGGCCTAGTTGAGTAGGGCCCAAAAATAATTGTGTATGACCTAGGTTAAAGCTATTATTTTTTATAAAAACATCAATAACCTATTAGCAGTCGTTTTTTTATCGTAAACTAATTGCCATTATCCACGATACGTAAAACTGTTATCTTGATATCAGTGTCTTAATGGCGAATGTCATCACAGCTGTCAAAATAAGACTTTCAGACCAACTTTATAAGACACGCTCAAATAAATATGCCTGTCCGCCAGCCAGTGATTTTTATCTCGTACACTAGCAAAGCTATAGTCATTTCATTTTGGGCCTATAAGTCTGGGTCAGTAGTCGAACCCTTTTAAACAACCAGTCACCGCTATTTCAAAAATATTTGTATGATAACTTCTTCGAAATATTAATAACAATTTAATAACAAGTAGCTGTTTAAATGTAATACCAATCAAGGTAGATATTTTAAGGTTTATATTGCATTTTGTACGGAAAGCTTTCTGATTGTATTACAAAATCTACTATTACCTTAGATTAGTAAAAATGTGCTTAAATTTATGTTTGCATTATTTATATGTAGTATTAGAATATTTATTTATTTTTATCATTAACTAAGTAGCGAAACAAATTTAATGAATTTGGTTTTTAGAATTATGAAAAATATTCACACAGTTTATTTTTTATTTTTACGTCACTATGTAAGTCTGTTGGTTTATAAAAAAAAACATTCTTTATTTTTTTAAACGATACTATAACAAAATATTGAAATACATAACATGTTAACAACTAATCTTAGACACTAAAGTTAGAAGAAAAACCTTATCAATATTCAAATAAAAAGAGAACACCACATGCATATGAAAGATAAAACACAGATTATACTAGAAACAATATAAATTACATAATAATATATAAACTACAATTATGGATATTATATGGTTACATATAAATATAAATCACATATCCATTACTTTTATATTTTTTGTTAAAATATCATCCTTTTCTTATTTCATCTAATTAGATGGTTACATAATATTTATTAATGTTTTACACTAAAGAGGACAGGTAAGAGTAAAAATGCATTTTTATAAAACTCAGCGCTGGGTTTAAGCCGACACGAAGTATTTATTTAAGTGTAATGGGCAAATTTGCGGTACATGTGGTAACTAGCATAATATTAAATTTGATAAGGATTAAAACTGTGTTCGAACAACTTCGTAAGCGAACTCCTATTTTTAATAAATATTAAATGACACATATAGTTACTTTGGATCATTATAAAAAAAATACCATCTAAAAATCCTGCAGTATAATATGTTGGAGTAAATTTATTATGGTTTATTTATTTTATTTTTTCAACATAACATTAATTTCTTAGCAACTATGAGATTAACTAGGGGTAGGGATACGGTGCTTTTCGCAATTTTGAGTTATGCGAGTATGTTTCGCAAAAAAATAATAAAAATAATTATTCTATTTTAATAAAGGGCCAACTGACCATCAATTAAAAAAACATTGTCTGACGGATAGGTCCGCGTCACGAATATCTTAAAATTATGAAGAAAAACATCCGTGGCAGACAAGTGTCCAAAGAAAGGTAGTTTAAAACTCTTTAGTGCGAAATTAAACCGAGCAAAACTGGGCGACAGCAATTGGCGTCTGAATTGGTTCAGCAAACAACTATTAGTCAGTTTATTCGATGGAAAATCAATATATTAAAAAAGCAATACGAGTCAAACGTAATAATGAGGTTTTATTATTATTACATCCTTTTGCGAACATTTTTATTTTACTTAAATTGTCGACATGAACGCTACCTACTTATTATTAGATGTATGCATAATGTATCAAAGTTATGTGTGCCAAGGCAAACAGCGACTATTTATAATGAATTATTATTGTGTGATGTAGTTAGAATTTGAACAATAAAACAATGTGTCATCTTTTTTAGTTTCTATGTAATCAAATTGAAAATGAGATGATTGATATTAAGATGGATATTAAGAAAAGTTCCAATAAAAAAACTAAAAGATGATCCATTGCAAGACTTTCAATCTAAATATAAGTTATTGATTTGTTGTACAGAGGAAGAAAGTATTAGTGTACTTGAGTTGTTTTTTTTATTATTATTATTTTATGTTTACATGATTATTAATAAATCGTTATAATCATAATCATAATTATAATCGATTATCATATTTATTTTATATAAAGACAAGGAAATAAATATACAGTATGAATAAAATAGTATTATCTACTTATTAACTATCACATCAAACAATTTGGCTGGATCATTTGTAACTTTTTTTTTGTCATCTAGTCATATAATTAAGAATGATAGGTAACCTTGATAAAAAATACCCAGAAATTTGCAATTATTTGATGTAAACTTAATAGCGCTCAAGAAACTACACCCTAAATTAAAATTCTTCTTTTCTCTCCCCGCCCCTCCCTCTATCTTTTTGGTTATTATTAGTTAACACTATTTGTTTCAAGTGTATACTCACTTTTTAGATGGTTTTATTTTTTACTTTAATATTATAACCATAGTTATTATTTTTTATTGCTGTATCCTTATTATGTCAACCGCTAGCATATGTTGTTTTCCTGAATAAAGATATATTATACTACTATACTATACTATACTATACTACATTGCTACTATACTACACTTTATTATAACTACTAAAAATAGCTTAAGCTGCCACACATAAATATGTACATAATTCATAGATTTTTTTAGGGTTTTTATAAATAAGATCGTTAAAGACACATTTAATTCTGGCCTAACTGGAACGATTATAATTTTCCCCTTTTCAGCTTTTCCGTGTACGGTTGGTTGGTTGTGCTTTATTCGACGGCGAAACAAATCGAATTAAAGCAAGTACTCAGGACCTCATTTTGAATTATAAATTTCAAGCGAGCGCCAACTTCAGCCATCGGAAAGTGTGTCAGTGGGTCAGAGGAGAACCCCCCGCCTCAGGCCCGCGACCGGTCCCCCCTCCCCCCTGCCGCCCTAGTTCGGTACGTTTTTCCGCCCGCCCCACCAGCGGTGATACGTCCCCGCGCCCCGTACACCCCGCCGCGCCAGTGCACGCTGTTTAGCGTGCACTGTAAATAAACTAATGGACGTATAATTTATTCAAGAGATTCTTATTCTTACAGTTACGAGCATGAGATTTAACTATACGAGTACATCGAAATCCTTGTTAAATAACAGCCGGTTGATGCTTTTCGAAACCCTTAGATAAGGTGAGCTAAATCACACATAATTATTTATTTTTATTGTCATTTATAGATCTATCTATCTATCTATATCACTTTCTTGTGGACACGATAACTGCCGTAGTTTTACACCAATCACTCTAAAATTAATACATAAAATTTAAGGGCACAAAATTCGGTGAAGTTCGTTAATGAGTATAATCATTCTAAGGGGACGGGAATGGAGGGTTTTTACGAAAAAGTGAAATTTAAACGATTTATAGTATAAAAGTATAAAAGATTTAGAATTCATTTAGCCTAGAATTCATTTAGCAAAAGATTTAGCCTAAAACTTATCGGAGTAAACTGTAGGGGTGAGGAAAAGTGGTTTTCCAAATCAAAAATCTTACCTCCCTTATGCACAGGATCAAATCCGTTCAAAATGCTAATTGTAGGTTTATAATTTCCCTACAACTTTTGTTTAAAACTATTTTAGATATGAGCAACCCTTACAGCATCCTTATAAAGAAGGATGAACGCGCTCTCGCTGCGCAAGGGTACGGCGCGGGAGGCGGGTTCTGGTGCCGCACGGGAAGTGGATCGCGCAATGCTGATATAAGGTCGTACAATTAAAAGTTTGCCTATCTCCTACTTTGATCCAGTGAAATCAACCTCAGCCTCCGGCGTACCGAAAGGATTTTTTTTAATAGAAGCAGACAGTCCATCGTGGGACAGGTGTTTAGCACCTAGTTAGATGAACACGGTGAAGATTCCTACTTCCAAATATGGTTCAAATACCTTCCGGGCATTCTGTTATGCACAAAAAACGCTATGCTTATTTATAGATGGAAATCTAACAATGTAAAACCGAGTTATTTTTTTATCATTTTTAGCGTTTTGTGTTTTTTTTTACATTAATTTTTAGCTATATTCCATTTTAAATTGCCATACAATTCCGATACATCTATCTATTTATTTATAACACAGCATGAACTGCATATTATACTCATTTTTCTATAGCGCAAAAGTACATTTAATTTTATCATATAGTTAGTAATTTATACTAGGAACATTGATAATCTTTATTACAATTTTGAAAAATACCATTATCACACGAATAAAAACAATTTATCGCAGGTAACATAAAACAAAGTTGTGTCTAGAAAAAATATAATTAAATCGATTCTAGCTGCACGTTCAACGATTTTTTTTGGAAAAATTAAAAATAAATAAAAAGGTAACCTTAAAGGTAAAGGTGACTCTGCGTGCGTGCAATGTGTATCTGAACCAACTTCAACCTTTTGGATAGCTATTCCAGAGTGATTTAAAAAATACTGCCTTTAAAAACTTACATTTTATTTTAAATAAAAGACCGCGGTTTTCGAAAGTGAAAAAATATAAATATATTTTTAATTTGAAAAAAGGTAGTTATTTTATAGCGAACGATGCGTGTGTCTTTTGATTTTTATTGTCATTAAAAATTAACACACAACATTTGCATAATTATTATTAATATACAAGTGAATTAGTGAATTATATCATAGTCAAAAAACGTCAGTATGACGCCAGTCGATGTGGTGCAACTGTTTGTTGTATTGTCTGAAATCGGTAAATCGTTGGATCACTATTGTATATGCTAATTTCATCTACTTCTAATGTAATAAAACGAGAAACGAAGCGACCCATCCTGAGTGCTGCGGGCACGAGTCATAACATTTCGGCGGGACGTTTGTTCGAACGCCCCTCCCCCCCCGGAACGTCAGACAGAGACGGGCAGATGTAAAAACTCGGCGTGTATCATCGCTACTTGTGTTAACGGCGGGCGGCGCGGGGCAGGGAGGGGGGCCCTCCGGGTCCGTTTGCCATGACCACACCATGACCCAGATAACAGTGCGCGAGACGCGACCATACCCGCATCTCCCAAATCTACAAAATTGCGCTCACGATGCAGACGAAGATTCCTCCTAGTGTTTTACGAAGGTATTAGCAATTTTGATATCGCTTTGCTTTCGGCCCATATATCGCATTGTTGTTTCATCGATATTTTTGTTTGGTTTTCCGATTAAATTATTTATATAGACCATTTTTTTTTTCATATTGCAATTTGCGCGATTTATTTTTTCTCTAAAATAGTTATTTTTGGTGCCTCTGTTTCGTAAATATTTATATTTATTTTTATATTCCACATTTCCAGGAAAGCTTTCTTGAATATTAATGATATAATATATCCGACGTGATCCAAGATTTTTGTACTCTTTTTTTATTATTTTTAGTCTGAATTATTACACTATTTTCGTATATGTGTTTAAATGTATTTTTTATTTTGTTGTACAAAATATCTGGGCAATTAATTTTATAATTATTAGAGTCGTTCAAAAAATGACTCCATTCAGTTTCTTTTAGCGTTTTGTTTATAATATTTTCGTTTAACCTGCGATATTTTTCAAACTGCTCTATGTTTTTTTTTTGTACTATTTGCAGTGTGACATATAATGTTTTATTTGTATAATACCTGAATATAATTCAACATTCAAATACCTAACCCTATGATCCTGATCTACGCAGGATCTAGTTAACTTATCCGTTATTATAGATTCACGCGTAAAACCATTGTGTAAGTCCGTAAGTTGCTAACATATTGAGATATTTTTGTGACACGAAGTCATTTTTATCGGACACATCTATATTTAAAACCCATAATCAACAAATTGCTTTTATTACTATAATTCTGTATAATATTGCTAATTTCATTTATGAAAGGTAATTTATTTTTATCGATTGGTGGCCTATCAACACTAACGCTGTTTTATTTTTTTTATGTTTTAAATGTATTAATTATTAGAAAATTATTACCATTATTAGAATTAATATTTCCACTGTTTTCTTATATGGTTGGGCGTTACCCATTAAGAAAAGTGACCCTGCGTCAGTCTGTGATAATTTGTACATGTTGTATATTTTCTAGTTTTTATATGTATTATTGACAAGTGTTTTTTTTATATAAAAAATACAACGTGAAAATGATTTTATAATCACAGTTTTATAAGTCTAGTCAATAATTTAGATAAATAATGGCCCGGGACGAGCATTAGGAAAGAGGCGAACTATGTGGCCCTTATTTATTGGGGATGGAAAATTTCTTCCACAAAATACATTTTTTCCTAGACATTGAATGAATCTAACGCGACACGCTCGCTCATGCGCACGCTTATTAGGCTCGGGGAGGTGCTCGGTCGATGCCCAGCCACAGCACAGCTGTCGTTACGTTGATTTTTGGTTATCCGCCACGTTGACTGTAAGAGGCGATAACTTTGAAACAGTCGATGGCAAATGTAGTCAATTTTCTTACAGAAGTTTTACTTCTAATACGGGTAATGTACTCAAGTTCGGACGTAATATTTTTATTTTAATTCAATCGAAAATCCGTTGAGGGTTTCAATATTTATAATAATCATTTGAAGGAGCACAAGATACGTTTCACTACCAAGATTTACGCACACCAACAAAGTTGTCACAATATGTAGAATTCTTGATAAACAACGTTAGCCTAAAACAAATATGTCTATATTCAGTAACAAATAAAACGTAAAGAAAAAAAAAAGAAATGAAACTCTATGTCAAAATATTTGTACAACATTTATTTAACACTCACTAATAACAAAAATATAATGAAAATGCATCCACAAATTCTAGATAAATGAAATAATTCAATTGTCCTGAATTAATGAATGGTTATAATACGTTTCAATACACAAGTGTATTGAAATGTATTACTGAAATACATAATGAAATTAAAAATATAAATAGTGTATAATTTCATTTGTTCAGAATGAATGCATAGTAAAACTGAATTTCAGTATATTTACTATTTTCAACAAGAGCAATGCGAGCAAAAAAGGAACTAAATTTCAATCCAACTGCATTACAGCTTTGTCTCTCAGTTCCTGTAAATTAGGAGTAAATAAAAAGAAAGCTACTAAGAATACAGCAGGACCAGTTGTAAAAAGAAACATCTCCCGGAAAGTACTCCGATTAAGTTTTAAGTCCTCTGCTAAGCAAATGATTCTGGCCCGCATTCTACATTTTATAACACAACGGCTTTAAAAAACTAGCGATGTTAAGAAGTAATCAGTATATGAGTAAAGAATATAACTTTCTAAATCTATTCAAAAGTGAACCAAGTCGTATTGACATGTTTACTGGGAAATCATCACTGCATGATAATTTTTCCATAAACTTTCCCAGCAATTTTGTCAAAACCACAACAGTTGATCCTGGTTTATCTGACCACTCTTTTCAATCTATTGAAATTAATAATCTAATTGTAAATAAAAACAGTAATTATAAAGTTAGAAATATAAGAATATTTAATGAAACAAATCACTCAAAAGTGGCTTGAAACAGTCAACTGGAATTATTTATTTAATGTAAAAGATACCAACGAAGCATTTAAATGGTTTCATGGGAAATTAAACAGCTGTTTCAGTAATTCATATCCGCTCACAAAAAAAGATATATTTTAATAAAAAAACAAATTATCGGATTTCAAAAGAGTTATTAAGCAAGTGTAAATTAAAGAGGAAGCTACTGAAAAATGTATTCATTAAATCAAAACCGCATATTCGAAAATACCTCAAGTGACTTGGAATTCAAATAAGAAATGACATAAAAAAAGAGAAATACCAATACTATTCTAATCGTATTCAAAATTCGGATAATAAAGTAAAAACTGTGTGATCTATTATAAATAACATGAATGGAAAATTAAAAAAAAAACAAGAGAAATCAATATCCTTAGAAGTGATGGCTTAGTAAATGATCCAAATATAATAAGTCAAGAGTTTAATGAATATTTCATTCATAAACTACTCCAGTTAGCGTAGGCAATTAATTCTTCAAATACCTCAGTCGTAGATAAAATGAAAAGATTGAAAAAAAAAATGACAAATCTATTTTCATACAATGAGGTGTCATACATATATGACACCTCAGAAGACAAATTAAATAAATTAATTGATAGTTTAAAAAATAAAAGGTCTACAGCCGTTGATAATTTTCCATTACAGGTGCTAAAAAAACTGCTACTGATTAAACCTCTTAGATATTTATTTAACTTAAGTATAAATACTGGTATTTTTCCAGAATACTATAAACTCTCAAAAATAATACCGCTTTATAAAAAAGGTGATTCATTAAATATTGAAAATTATAGACCAATTTCTCTTTTAAGTGTCTTTTCAAAACTCTTAGAAAAAGTTATAGAGACAAGACTCTTAGAATTTTTCACACCAGTTTGGTTTTAGGAAAAACAAATCCACACAAAAAGCGATAATCAAATGTGTTAAGTCACATTCACGACTGTCTAAATGCTAAAAAATTACCAGCGGCTGTCTTTTATGACCTAAGTAGAGCTTTTGATTGCGTTCAACTAGACATCTTGATTAAAAAGCTTGACCACTATGGTATAAGAGGTATTGCACTTGATTTAATGAAGACATACTTACAAGATCGTCGACAGTGCGTTGAAATAACGTACACTAACGATGATAGGTCTGAATGTTCTGTACTGTCTACCACCCAATTGATGAATATGGGAGTTCCTCAAGGGTCAATACTCGGGCCATTACTGTTTATCATATATACAAATGATCTAAGTCTGAATATAACTCAATCAGAAATCATTCAGTTTGCAGATGACACCAGCTGTGTAGTTGTAGCAGATGAACTTGACGATCTTTTAATTAAAATCAATGCATCACTCAATGAGCTGCATGAATGGTTTAAAGCTAATAAGATGTCTTTAAATATGTCTAAAACGGTAGTACTAAATTTCACTAATTTCAAAAATGATGACATAGAACTTCAAAACTGTTGAAATAAAGGATGACGTTAAATTTTTGGGTATTCACTTATCAATAAGCTCAACTGGTGTAAACATTTGGAACAGATTAGATCTAAACTATCATCGGCCTGTTACGCCATATCACACATTCGAACGATCATGAACGTTAAAACTGTTATTTCTGCATACCATGCGCTCGTAGAATCGCATTTGAGATATGGTATACTTGTTTGGGGAACAGCGCCCTACATTTCGGATATATTTCTTCTTCAAAAAAGAGCAGTCAGAGCGGTTTTAGGTCTCCCAAATAAAAAATCTTGTAGACCTTATTTTAAACAACTGGGCATACTTACAATTTATGGTATATATATATTATAAGCAATTTGCCTTTTTTATAATAATAAAATATTTGCCAATAAACATTCATGAGTTTAATACACGTCATAAAAGTAATTATGTTCAATCTGTGTCAGCCCGTACCGCCAAATACCAATCTACATGTCATTATTTAGGTTTAAGATATTTTAATATGCTTCCTAAAAGCTTTAAAAGTATAAATAATTTTCGTGAGTTTAAGCTTAGGTTGAAGAAATATATTCTGGAAAAAAATATTTATAGTTTTAAGGAATTTAGATAATTAAGTGATAAATTAGGTATACACAATGCACATGTAACTTCTGTTCATGTATTTTTTTATTTTTTTTTTTTTATTGTATTCTTTATTCTTATTTCTCTACTGTTTATTCTTATTCTGTTGTTTTTTTTTATAATTGAAATGTAACGGTATGTACAAATATGTAATTGTCATTCCTGTACAATAACTTTGTTCATGGAAAATAAATTATCTTATCTTATCTTATACCTATCCAAAACCCAACCAGATTAGTCAATAAAAATTAACCTTCATATAATATATTCAATTTGTGCAGAATTCGTACTCGCGCTTACGTATCGAGAATGAGTACTTATACTAAATCCCTATTTGTAATGTGCCGTAAGAGTTGCTCATATCAAAAATTGTTTCAAGCAAAAGTTGTAGGGAAATTAATTAACTAATTAAATAATCAAAATAATTAACTACTTAACTAATTTGATTCTGTACCCATTAAGCGAGGTAGGATTTATTTGAATTTTGAAAAACCAATTTTTCGCACCTCTAGGACCAATAGTTGGTGCAATCTAAAAAGTAGACCAAAATAAGTTTTAGGCCCTTATTTAAGGAATAATATGAAATTTAATTGAATTTGTTATCTTATATACTAAGAAAGTTATAGTAGAATTTCAGTTTTCAAAAAAACCTTCCCATTTTCGCCCCCCTGGTCTAATTTTACCCATTAACGAACTTAACCGAGATTTTGTTACCTTAAATTTTATGTTTCAATTTGAAAGTAAAATTACGGCAGTTATTGTGTCCATAAGAAAATTCGAATTAGATATTTAGACGGTAAGGGCTGATTAGGATCATATTAAGATGCTGTAATTAATGTTAGAATGGTTATAAAGTGGGAAATAACATACCGTCGGGTTCAACGTCATCGTACGGGAGATTAAACACCAAAAGTGGACCAACTTTGTCCTCTGAATCCGTCGAATCGAGAGAATTGTTGTCGGACATGTCTCTTGGTTGACTCGTAGAAGCGGCAACAGAGCGCTCTACACTCAGATTCGATGTTTCTTCGTGCATTACATTAACACCATTTACCCGCACTGGCGAAACACACACTGTTTGAAAAAATAACCACTAAAATTAAAATATACAAAATAAATCAATATGAAAAATCTACATACACTCAAGGTAGACAAAGTTTTTGTTTTTGAAATAAATACTCAATGGGGAGAAGAATAATTTGATTTTTTTTTCATACTTTCATTTTTGATTAAAATAGACAATTGGATAATTGGAATTGGACTTTTGTTACGAACCAAAGATTAAAATTAATGACTTTAATTGCAATTTATCTAAAATAAAAAGAGAACAATTATACGTATACAGTGGGACGTTTTTGTTACACGATCAGTCGCAAGTCACTCCACCATGCCTTTCATTTCGTAACCAACGTTTTGGTATACAAATTGCAGAAAAATCGAAAACGCTCAAGCCAATTCGAAGTATATTATGAGTCAACGTACATTAAAAATAACATCATTTTAACATTGATTACTCTTATTATATCTGATCTATCATTATACATCCTATCATTATACACAGTTTACTGACCTATCCATTGCAGTGTGAACGAAGTTTGTAAAAATTCTACGTTTTATGAAACCGTGTTTTGGTGATTATATATTTGCCGAGTGGGAAGGTTGGAAATATTTTTCAACCAACTGCCCAGGTTATTCACAAAATTTCTCGGTTATTTCATAGAGTTTAATTCACTTTATTAAATAATCGTTTGATTCCCATTTGTACAGTGGCATAAATACCTATTAGCACATATACGTGTTTAAACACGAAGCTCTTAAGCGCGTTATCCACCTGAGAGAGGAGATAGAACACATCCCCATCCCGAAGATGTTTATATGGATGTAATGGTCTCTTAGACTATCCTACTTAAAGAGCATTTTTCAGAGATAAAAAATATTTTTGACGTCATTGACGTCGTGTCATGGACATTTGGAAGTTCACCTGAACTCGTCACCGCTCAGTATCCTAACGCAACGAGAGTTTGTTGAATACTGAATACCTCTTTATACTGTGCCGTAAGGGATGCTCATATCAAAAATTATTTCAAAGTAATTGGTGTAAAATTACGGCCTTTATCGTGTCTACAAGAACGATAGATAGATAGATATATATACTTATTTCAAAACTTTAAAACTGAGGGTAGTTTTGGCTTCTAGGAGATGTGAAACGCAAAGATATGTCTAAATTTTCCAGAAGCCAGACATGGTACCCCATTACATTGCAGCTTTCCTAAAGAAATCTACCTAATAAAATGGTGTTACACTAATAATCATTTTCGATTGTATAGGTGTAATTAATATATTTCAGACAATTGTAAAATAATTAACCACATTTAGAACATTATTTCTTTCTTGACCTAGAAGTACTTTGAGAACCTTCATAGTTTAATAGGTTGATAGGTTCCTAAGTAATGCATATTATGTTAAAGTCTAGTTACGTTCTGCAACTAATATAAAAGTAGATACATAATTGTTATTTGTAGAAAACAAGAATAGTAATGATAACCTGTAGCTATAATTTAATATCAACTGCTTCAACTATTTAACCAGAACCTGACGTCATACAGCTCTGCCCTAGAGGCGTCATTAAAGGCATCTTCTCTTCAGACTACTTGCGCCTGTCTGTGGTTTTTAAAATCTTATGGTTTGAAATGATTAAAATAAACAAAACATAGGTAAAGTAGCTAGGTAGGTATTCAAAAATAAGGTTAAGAGTTATTTAGGTTGTTTAAACACTTATTATTGTTAGTCAACAGATGGAGAAAAAGTAGAAGAAGATAGAGATTGGGTGAGTACCTCTGCTGGACGTTTCGGAGCTCCGTGGCCCCTTCTTCAACAGCTAAACGAAGACTCAACTTCTCTTAGCCTTCGTTTAGCTGTTGAAGAAGGGGCCACGGAGCTCCGAAAAGTCCAGCAGAGGTACTGATCCAATCTCTATCTTCTTCTACATTTTCTCCATCTGTTGACTAACAATAATATATATATATAGATGATTTTTATGTTAAAATAGGTAAACACCTTTAGCTTAACATATATAAAAGTTTGACATTACTGACATTTGGAAAATTCGAATGCCTTTTAATATTTTAAGGATTGAAATTTTTTTCAGATAAATTATATAGCCAGAATGTTCAAAGAAAAATTAATATTGAACGCACAGATAGTTGCATCGCTTGAGGTAATGCACGCTGGTTTAAATACAGGCCTGTATTTTATGAAAGTTATTTTATTTTATTTTAAATCATCTAATTAACGGTATTTAAGCAATACATTTTACTATTTTACTATATCTTAACGATTTGCACGTAATGTGCATTTATTTTCCATTTTTCTTTTTCTTTTAAGCCATGACGATTCATTTTCATATAAACTACGTTGAACGTAAGTTATTCTTGTAAATATCCATTAAACCATTCATTTCTCATTCATTATACGTCATATTCGTTACATTTTCGCTTTTTTTCATAATTATTGTTTCTTTTTTAAATCATTTATTCACTACTTTAATGAAAGTTTGACCGTATTGCATACGCGCACAGATAGGTAGGTGAGAGTGAAAGCTTTCATAAAATACAGCGCTGTTAAACAGTGGATTCATGTAATTGGCCAAATTTATAACTACTTATTTACTGTATTATAAACTAAGTTAGGCTGTATGTTTTCCTAAAATATATTAAATATTAATAATAATATTAAATTAAATGATATAATGACATTCTTTCAACTAATCATAAATTTTGTCAACATTACAAGTTTTTTTTGTAAATTATGAGGTGTGGCTAATAATGAAACAACCCCCGCTTTCTATTTACTAAATTTGTCATTTCTTCATCATTAATTTCTCTCAATCGAAATTGGGAGAAATTAATCGTGAATGGGGAGAAGAATAAATACCCAAATACTTAACAGAGATTTTGTGACCTTAAATTTTATGTATCAATTTGAAAGTAATTGGTGAAAAATTATGGCAGTTATCATGTCCATAGAAAATTCGAATTTCGTAGTATTCGAATCAGATATTTAGACAGTAAGGGCTGATTAGGATCATATTAAGAAGCTGTAATTAATGTTAGAATGGTTATAAAGTGGGAAATAACATACCGTCGGGTTCAACGTCATCGTACGGGAGATTAAAAACCAAACGTGAACCAACTTCGTCCTCTGACATCATCGAATCGAGAGAATTGTTGTCGGACATGTCTCTTGGTTGACTCGTAGAAGCGGCAACAGAGCGCTCTACACTCAGATTCGATGTTTCTTCGTGCATTACATTAACTCCATTTACCCGCACTGGCGAAGCACACACTGTTTGAAAAAATAACCACGAAAATTAAAATATACAAAATAAATCAATATGAAAAATCTACATACACTCAAGGTAGACAAAGTTTTTGTTTTTGAAATAAATACTCAATGGGGAGAAGAATAATTTGATTTTTTTTTCATACTTTCATTTTCGATTAAAATAGACAATTGGATAATTGGAATTGAAATTTTGTTACAAACCAAAGATTAAAATTAATGACTTTAATTGCAATTTATCTAAAATAAAAAGAGTACAATTATACGTATACAGTGGGGCGTTTTGTTACACGATCAGTCGCAAGTCACTCCACCATGCCTTTCATTTCGTAACCAACGTTTTGGTATACAAATTAAGTATAAATCATGTCCATTTCATGAATTGGTGAATCGGTTTAAACAAAGAAGTGTATTGTATACTATTTATTTTGTTTTTAGGCTTAGTTTGAAGTCTGTTTAATTTTTTTTTTAGTTTATTTCTTAATTAAGTATTAATCCTATTT
Organism: Neomicropteryx cornuta; assembly: GCA_020383195.1. Classification (NCBI taxonomy): domain Eukaryota; kingdom Metazoa; phylum Arthropoda; class Insecta; order Lepidoptera; family Micropterigidae; genus Neomicropteryx; species Neomicropteryx cornuta. The sequence goes on from JAHKQU010000018.1 coordinate 43,839,988, forward strand.
ATATTGATCAGTTACGTATGAAAATATTTTGAACGAAAAACCTAATTTTTATTTATTGTTCATACCTTCACTTGGTGTAATTTAACTTAACTAAATTTGGTCTAACACTGAGATAATTCCTGTCTTATGCAGAAAAATCGAAAACGCTCAAGCCAATTCGAAGTATATTATGAGTCAACTTTCATTAAAAATAACATCATTTTAATATTGATTACTCTTATTATATCTGACCTATCATTATACATCCTATCATTATACACAGATTACTGACCTATCCTTTGCAGTGTGAACGAAGTTTGTAAAAATTCTACATTTTATGAATCCGTGTTTTGGTGATTATATATTTGCCGAGTGGGAAGGTTGGAAATATTTTTCAACCAACTGCCCAGGTTATTCACAAGATTTCTCGGTTATTTCATAGAGTTTAATTCACTTTATTTAATAATCGTTTGATTCCCATTTGTACAGTGGCATAAATACCTATTAGCACATATACGTGTTTAAACACGAAGCTCTTAAGCGCGTTATCCACCTGAGAGAGGAGATAGAACACATCCCCATCCCGAAGATGTTTATATGGATGTAATGGTCTCTTAGACTATCCTACTTAAGGAGCATTTTTCAGAGATAAAATATAGTTTAACTGGCATTGACGTGCGTCATTGACGTCGTGTCATTGACGTTTGGAAGTTCACCTGAACCCGTCACCGCTCCGTACCCTAACGCAACGAGAGTACGTATACTGAATACCTCTTTATACTGTGCCGTAAGGGTTGCTCATATCAAACATTGTTTCAAACAAAAGTTGTAGGGAAATTATAACTAACTTGATCCTGTGCCTTTAAGGAAGGTATGATTTTTTTGAATTTTGAAAAACCAATTTTTCGCACCTCTAGGACCAATAGTTGGTGCAATCTAAAAAGTAGACCAAAATAAGTTTTAGGCCCTTATTTAAGGAATAATATGAAATTTAATTGAATTTGTTATCTTATATACTAAGAAAGTTATAGTAGAATTTCAGTTTTCAAAAAAACCTTCCCATTTTCGCCCCCCTGGTCTAATTTTACCCATTAACGAACTTAACCGAGATTTTGTTACCTTAAATTTTATGTTTCAATTTGAAAGTAAAATTACGGCAGTTATCGTGTCCATAAGAAAATTCGAATTAGATATTTAGACGGTAAGGGCTGATTAGGATCATATTAAGATGCTGTAATTAATGTTAGAATGGTTATAAAGTGGGAAATAACATACCGTCGGGTTCAACGTCATCGTACGGGAGATTAAACACCAAAAGTGGACCAACTTTGTCCTCTGAATCCGTCGAATCGAGAGAATTGTTGTCGGACATGTCTCTTGGTTGACTCGTAGAAGCGGCAACAGAGCGCTCTACACTCAGATTCGATGTTTCTTCGTGCATTACATTAACACCATTTACCCGCACTGGCGAAACACACACTGTTTGAAAAAATAACCACTAAAATTAAAATATACAAAATAAATCAATATGAAAAATCTACATACACTCAAGGTAGACAAAGTTTTTGTTTTTGAAATAAATACTCAATGGGGAGAAGAATAATTTGATTTTTCTTTTTCATAGATTCATTTTCGATTTAAATAGACAATTGGATAATTGGAATTGGACTTTTGTTACAAACCAAAGAATAAATTAATGACTTTAATTGCAATTTATCTAAAATAAAAAGAGTACAATTATACGTATAAAGTGGGGCGTTTTGTTACACGATCAGTCGCAAGTCACTCCACCATGCCTTTCATTTCGTAACCAACGTTTTGGTATACAAATTAAGTATTTATTTATTTAGTTTATTCATCAAATTTACATTTATTTTATTTTATGTACCAGCTAAGCCCAAGGCTTATCTGCTGGAAACCAGGTGTGTAAAATACAGATATTATTAATTGTGAAATGTTTTCAAATTATTTTTTTCTGTATTTTACACGTCCTTTACAATATACATATTCACATACATTGAGGTACATTTTTAAATCTTAGTAGTATATCACAAACCAAAAGTAAGTACTTATACTTATAATACATTTTAAAATAATAATTAACACGCTAAGTCGTACTACAAACAATTAAAGAGAGTGTTTTTGTACGATTTCATAGCAAATATTTTTAATTTCATATTTATTTTTTTATATTTAATATTAGTTTTAATTTAAGATCTTGGCAAATTATTAATAAAGAATGGTACAATGAATTGCAACGCTCGTTTACCGTAAACATTTTTAAATGCAGTATAAATCCATTTCATGAATTGGTGAATCAGTTTTAACAATGAAGTGTATTGTATTACTTATTTAGTTTGTTTTTAGGCTTAGTTTGAAGTCTGTTTAATTTTTTATTTTAGGTTATTTTTTAATTAAGTATTAATCCTATTTATATTGATCAGTTAAGTATGAAAATATTTTGAACGAAAAACCTAATTTTTATTTATTGCTCATACCTTCACTTGGTGTAATTTAACTTAACTAAATTTGGTCTAACACTGAGATAATTCCGGTCTTATGCATAAAAATCGAAAACGCTCAAGCCAATTCGAAGTTTAATATGAGTCAACTTTCATTAAAAATAACATCATTTTAATATTGATTACTCTTATTATATCTGACCCATCATTATACACAGATTACTGGCCTATCCATTGCAGATGGAACGAAGTTTGTAAGCAAATAGTTTCGCTGTCTATTATCCAATACTAAGTATGTCAACACTATATGAATACTATGCAAATGCACTAAACTACTAACGAAATTTTTATTTTAAATACGTATAAAATCAATTTTTATATATATTAACCAATATATATACATTTTAAAAATTGGTGTATTTTATGTGTTTTTGATGAATTATTTAAAATTTAAAATCGTTTTTCTTTATTTATTTCATCTTATTTAAATACGTTTAATATATTTTAATCGTATCCTTTTTTACGTCATTGCTTGACGTAAAAAATTTTGTACACAATACAGGTAATGACCTGTATTGTGTACAATGTCTGTTGAGTAACCACAATAAATAAATAAATGAACGCGGATATAATATTTGAATTTGTAATAATTATAACAATGCACTGAACATTTTTTACACTAATTTTACATTAATTTATACTGGCCACAAATAAATAATACACCCCAACAGACAGCTGTCACATGTTTGAAATACGAACATGATACAAAAATACCACTGTGTATCTATATGTCAAGTTTAAATCTTCAGACCTAATATCTAAGGTAAATATCTATATTTTCTGATCAGCTGTCCAACTGGTTATTTTTCTTGGGTTTCAGTCTACACACAAAAATTCAACTCTTGCGCATTTGTGTTTTTCGAGTTAGAAGATGCAATGTACGGTCGGACAGACAAACGGCCAAAGGACCAATGTACCTACTGTAGAAGCTAAAAAGGGTCATAGTATTGTGGAAAACCACGTCCTTAGGTATCTATAAGTTTTATTAGGTATATCGTAAGTATAAAATATTGTACCTATTTGTTTATAGTCATCAATAAAATAGTATATTCTACAGAAATATTATTCCGGTGATTCCATAACAATCCATAAATACTTCTTTAATCCGCTATGAATCAATTACAAGTTCGCTCGAAACTGGTTTATAATAACAAAAATCCAATAAGTTTTTATCCATTTCGCAATTATTTTCGTTTCCGATTTAAAACAACTCGCCATGTGCTCTTGGTTGTTGCACTTTTAGGTCAAGGCAAGACTACCTATTTTGAATTCCTTTACTATGCAGTATGATGAAAATTTAAATTTAGAAAGACGGGGAGGGGGTGTGGCTTTTAAAAATGTAGTTTTATTACAGCCATAAATCATGATTTTTTATTTATTTGTTTTTTACACTTCCTAAATAACTAGGTAGGTAGTTAGATTAATATTTACTTGAATTGATCAATGTATTTATAAACTGTCTGTTAAAAAAGAACTTCGCAATAATAATACCTGACCTTATACTAGTTAAATAATAACAATACCTAATTAGGTATTTAGACAGTAAGGGCTAATTAGGATCATATTATGATGCTGTAATTATGATAGAATGGTTATACAGTGGGAAACAACATACCGGCGGGCACGACGCCATCGCACGGGAGATTAAACTCCAAACCTGAAGTGTCCTCCGACACCGTCGAATCGAGAGAAAGGTTGTCGGACATGTCTCTTGGTTGATTCGTAGAAGCGGCAACAGAGTGCTTCGCACACAGACTCGATGTTTCCTCGTGCATTACATTAATTACATTTACGCGCACCGGCGAAAACTGACACGGCCGTCGAACGCGTGCAAACGATTCATCCGACGATAATTACACTTTTCGAAGCTTTATTCCCGGCAAAAAAGGCAAAACTCACAATATAGGTCTGTAGGCCACCTCACATGGACCCATCCGACCATTCTAGATTCAGACGTGACTTCAGACGAATCAGCCGAGAGCCTCTGTTCATGATGACATTGAAATAAATCGGTAAAGGGCACGAAATCGTAACCCATCTGCGGCGGAAATTGTGTCATGACCTATTTTCGAAAAAAAGGCGGCAAACTAATAAAAAACTCAAATACTAACATAATACAATATATTATTGTGTGATTTCATCTAATTATTTAATAAATACCTTCGAAAATATCGTATTTCTTTGTTAATTACGTATTTCCACCAGTATCGTTAAATGGTACAAAATAGAAATTTAACTTTCAGTAAATAAGCGCATATCATAAAATATATACAAAAGATTCCGAATCATTTATTACATAATACTTTTACAAGGGCTAGAAATGTAGGTCAAGTAATAAATTAATGCTTTACGCAAGGTCATAAAAAATGTAAAGATCTGCCCTTCCGAATGCAGTATTTATTTCTTTTAGACATTCTTCTGGTAGTTATGTTTAAATATTATATATTTTAAGACAAAAGGATACCCATATTATTATTTTGGACATAAACTTGATTTCAAGTTCAAAGGATTTAATCCAGTTCAACAGTTGGATATACAATTTACCAAACTTGTAGCGCCATCTTGTGGTGCTGTTCGTTATACGAGGTAGTTTCTAGCTCATTCGCATTGTAGCGATCTGCCCGTAAAACTTAGTTTTAATAACGAACACTAGAAGAAACAAAAGTGTATGTTTTAGAATTACAATATTTTAAATTTTACTTAATTTCATATGGTTTATATTGCCACCCTCATTACCAATAATATTTTTAAGCAATACATTTGTAGTATTCTGGTTAGAACTGCTTTAACTACATTTATCATAAATGTACCATATCGTTTTAATAATTAGATTTTTACCACATACAGTAACAAAATGGATAAAATTTTATTAAATACCTAGGTTTTTATAACAATGCTTATCAAGTTTTATAACATAATATTTATTCTAAACGAGTGCTACGCAAAGAAACTTGTTTGAAGTGCATGGTTATTAATATAATATAAAATAATAATGCACTTTAAGCTAGTATCTATTCTATGCAATACCTACTGTATATTTATAACGGTATAATTATATTTCCAATGTGTATTTAGTAATATATAAACATTTGATTTTTGAATTGAATTTGAATTTGATTTGTTGGATTTGTCTCCGCCCCGAATAGCATAATAATGATTAAAATAGTAAAAATTCACGAAAAAAAAAAATTAAAAGAAATCTTATTTCTCATATATTTTGTATAAAACGGCTTTGTATATTCTGTGTAATTCTATTTTCAAACGGTAAGTTGCCTTCGCAGTACAGTAGATTTCAATGTACGAATATTTGGCAAAATATATTGAGTCACTTACCCCCCCCCCCCCTCCTGCACTGCCGTAAGTGTCCCGAAGCGCGGTTTTTCGAACTTTACAGAAAACCGTTTAAGATACATGAAAAGTGGGTAGGAACGAGATAATCCTTAATAAATTTACTATAAATCCTTCATAGACACAAAAGTGATACTACTTATAGTTTATGGGCAAAATCAGACGAGGGGGCCGGGAATTGCGGGCTTTTTCGACAAAGTGAAATTTTGCTATAACTTTCTTAATATATAAGATATCGAATTCATTTAAATTTTATATTATTTCTTAGATAAGTGTCTATAACTTATCTTAGAAAACTTTTTTGATAGCACCAACCATCGGCCCTAGGGGTGGGAAAAAGTGGATTTCAAAAAATCAAAAAATCATACCTTCCTTAATAAGCACAAATCAGTTAATAGTATTGGGAAATAATAGTATAATAATAATAGGAAACAATTATGTTATCGGCCTCAAATTTCCCTACATGTTTTGTTTAAAACAATTTATGATATGAGCAACCCTTATGGCACAGTATAAAGAGGGATTCAGTATACACTCTCGCTGCGCAAGGGTGCGGCGGGTTGAGAAATCGTTCGTTGAAAAATAATAACACTAAGCATTATTAGTTAAATAATAATCTGTGGGCTTTACACAAATCGTCAAAACGGTTTAGCAACGACTTACCCGGACCTTTAAATTCCTATAAGATATGTAAAAAATACTCCCAAAACATTTAAGAGGTATTGTAGCTTCAGGATAATAGAAGTGTCTTGCTCTGATATATTTAGAAGACCTGCAGCTTTCTGCTTGTTGATTTGTTGATTTTCTCACTGTATCACCAAGAAGTAGATTTGGCTATTTGAGCTGGATGCGAATCAGTCCTATATCTAGAGGTTTTGTTTAACGGTGAAGTTATTGGGGCCTGATGCGATCTCATCATCATCAACGACTTCATCTTAATTATAATAAATGTCCTTCCCACCAACCGGTTTTACCAACCGGATTCGATTTTAACACTACCACGAGAAATATATCCAGTAGTTTTTTCCATGGATAACAAAGCATTTGAAAGTTACGGGTATGTCCGAAACGAAGTTATTTTTTTGTAGATATTGTTATGAAACTACAATCCTAGATAACAAAGGACTTCATTCGCATTACCAACACGTAGCTGTCTGTGAGTTACGAGACATGGTTACGTTTGATCGAAAACTTGAGCCATTGTTAGGTAACTACTACCCTGATGACAAAGAACTTCGGTCACATTAAGTCTGGATGTTACGAGATATGGTTATATAACATCATGTTGTTGCAATATTGTCGGCATATTGTACGGGTTGAGTTAAGTGAAATGAGTTTGTGTAGTTTAAAACTTTTGGTAGTCCTATACGGATTATTCCGGTAAACATATTACCTAAGCAATCCATAGGGTTGAGTTATTGTACAGAAAATCGGCCGGTGATTTTATTTTTTTTTAAAAAGAGGAAAAACATTGCCTAACTTAGAAAGTTTAAAGTAAACAAGCTACCTTTGCAAAAATGAAACCTACACTTCAGGAGAAATGTCTGTGTGGTGTTAGTGGTCTGATTGGTGGTCAGAAATACTATCTAGCTAAGTAGCTACATGATTTTTTACCATTTGCTCAAGAGTTTAAGTGATTAACGATAGCGCTTCTATCATTACGTTTATAAGTAAAGGCAGAAAATTATAAATCGCCTTAAAGCGGTTTATAATCAAACCTTTTAAAATTTTCCATTCTTATTAATATATATCTAGAAAACCAGATCAATAATTATATTGAATGGAACCGATTTACAGTGGACTTATCGACAACAAAATTACCTAATTAAAATTGACTTACTGACAATAAAATTGACACTGCAATATCAGTGTCAGTGTACATTGACGTTGACGTTTATGAATTTAAATATGACAAAATTTAAATTGGAATTGAAACACTTTCAGTTTTCCTGAATTTTCTAATTTCCGGGCAAATTTTATATTTTTTTTACACGAACCGCCTGCAGGGCCTAGTTGGGCGACACCCGGGGTTAATGTCAAGTTTGAAATAAATAAAACAATCTATACTAAAGTTTTCCAGTTGAAAAATATGTGTAGTGAATATTTAATTCTCTGGGTGAACAAATAAATAGAATATGTATTTTGTTTTTAAATAAAGAAATCACAAAAAAAAAAAATACCAACGTATAATTAATTAATTATATTAATTTAAGATTTTGGGTCAAGAATATATTTTATAAATAATCATTAATGTAACAATTTTAATTTTAAAAGCCCTATAAATATTCCGAGGAGGGTTGAAATTCATACAACTTACATATAAGCTTGTTTTGTAATTAAACTTAAAAGTGAATACATGCCATAAGAAAATGCAGGTGCTGTCACTTTAACAGTAAACTAACGAGAATATGCATATGGCCGATTTAGTTTTAGCATGCTGAACTAACACGACTAATACCAACACCGTCTACTAGAATATTATAAGAGTGTTGTAAAAAAAATTACAATTGTCAATAGTGTCAATTGTCATTTACACATAATTTGCGTAAAAAAATAGTATTAAACAAAAATTTGTCTAAGCAATCCCCATAATGAAAAATTTAGTGAAGACTTGAACTGTAAACTGTATTTCTACACATAATCACTATGCCCTGTACTTGTAATGATTATGTGTACAAGGTGGTTATGGTTAGAATCAATTTACTATCATGTCACCTTAATGATTTAGCCTAATATCATTTTCAAAGGTCACTAAATTATCAGTTACAATTATTGACAATTTTGAATTAATCAATTATTTTTTCCTTATCGAATACGTGAAAGAATTTGTTTTTTTACTGTCTTAAAATGCTGGTCTCATCCTGACCCTCAAGTTTATATATAAACATTGCACTAAAAGGCAGAAGGCATGCTAGGTCCTGCGGGTAGCAAAAAGTAGCAGTAAATGGAAGGAATATCATACCACTTGCAAATACCTCATTATATTTGTAATTTCTATGCTATTTATGTCGAAATACGCCTACCGTGCTATTTTTAAAGGCTCCAGGTTGGCAGTTAGCGGCTCAATTTTAGATATGTAAACCTTAGAAGGTAACATTTATTTTATTATAATTTAGATTTGAGGTATTCGATGAAGATTTTTTTCGGAGACTATACTTAAGATTTATTATTAGTCATTGCAAAGCCCTCCTTGACAGGGATTATTCTCTTAAACTCGAGCGGATATTACAATGTTAATAATGGTATTCTTAGGATGAAAACTACCTTTCCCCGAGCACACTCAGTGACCACTGAAGCTTCTATTATGTTTTAAACCATTTAAATGTAGATTAGTACCATTGCAAAATTTAGCCTAGTTAACACTACAGGTGATCTGATTTTAGAAATAAATATGTATGTGATGAATGACCGCAAATGGTAAAATATGCATTTCTTTATATTTGAATCCCCCTCTTTTCGTTTCCCTTTAACGAATTTTGGGAAAATTGTGAAACACGTGGTTGTATGTTTTAAGAAGTATCTGTATAAACATTTTCAACTCTGTAAGAGATGCTTTTGAGATATAAGTTTCAACATAAAAATGTTCACATCCTCTTTATACCCCCTTAGAAGAGGAATTTCTAAAAATAGTTTCTTAGTGGAAGCCAATGTACTAAAGAGAATGTTTCTTTGAAATTTCAGATTACTAGGTTAAGCGGTTTAAGCTGATGATGAATCAGTCAGTCAAGACTTATTATTTTATATATATAGACTAGCTGTTCAACCCCACCTGGGTTGCGACGCAGGTTAGAAGTTAGGCCCTGCAGGCGGCTTTAACGGCGCCTTTGGCACGCAACGAATCGTGCCTGCGGCACTCAAGATGAATTTCTTCACTCCTTATCTTATACGGTAATTACCGTGCTATTTAAGAAGGCTTCAGGTTGGTAACTAGGCCTTGCTATACCAATTTTCGCACCTATAACATCATTTTTTTTATGAGATTAAGGTATCCTCTAGAAATAATCATCCCCCTCTTTACCCCTTTTAAAAAGTACTTGAGATGTTTTATACAATCGAGTGGTTCACTCAAGATGTTAGATGTTTTGCACCACACGTCGTTACATCAGCCGCAATGGCGGCCCTGGGGTAGAGCGATAGGAGCGGTCGCTCTAGGCGCCAGGTGGTAAGGAGAGCCAAAATGCCAAATGAACTTTCTTAATAATTAGAGCTACTTATTTTAATTTAGATTAAAAGTGTTGTTTTTTACAATAAAAGGTGATTTGATTTAAGTTTGATTTAGGTTTTCTAATTCATTGTTATGAGAGGTTCAAGCGCAGGATCTCTGTGTCAGAAGTAGGCATTTATACCACTATATCAGGCCATATTATATTTATATCAGGCCATTAATTATAAGTTTGATTCGATGTGTACAAGGGTGTATAAGGGCTTAGTTAACCTTTCATGATTTTGACAAATATAGCAATACTTATAGGGCCATTAAATGTAATCTTAGTCAGATGTATGGTGCGCTGGCTTTATAAACAAGTGTAATGTAATAATTAATACATGTATGAGTGTGAAAGTGAAATTGAGAGTTTTATAAATAGGTTTACTAATTAAAACACATGTATTTATTTTCAACATTTAATTCAAATTTGGAAAACAAGTTTTCAGAAAAAAACTTAAACAAATTGCATCACAATACGTCTATACAAAATACTTCCGTTCTATATTAAAAGAAAATAAAATGAAAAAGGTTTATTTTGTAGAAAAATCTCTGAAAAGGAATAGCTCAAAAAGTCATCTGAAAACAAATGAAAATCACTTATTCGCATGCGTTAGAAATGTGAATACAAAAAAAAAACCTAACCACAGCTGTGAATGCTTTTTCTGTATTTCTTGACTATTTAATTCGTTTAAAGCTATCATAACTATTAAAAAGCTTGTTTGGTCAGTAATATGTAGTCAAACCTACATTCAGTACATTGAAAATATCCATATAAAATTGAAACAAGATACCAAACGAAGAATGTCAAATTTCAAACCTTTCCATCATATCCAAATTCGTCAAATATAAAAACGAAAAATTTCTGAGCCTCACCACCAAAGCCAAAGTGTGATTTATTTGTAATAATATTGTATAGTTCCATAAAAAGACGTGTTCTATCTGTTCTTGCAATTGAAGGAATATACAGAATTGACTAAAACATTTATTCCTCTTATTTATTTTATAACTTCGCAATTTCTCCGGCAGTAAATTTTGCCATTAACAGCTTAAAATAATTATAACTTTCACCCTATTAATTACATAACAATACTTATGTACATTTTGTTTATAAATATTACCCACCCCAAAAATATAATACTTATTATTCAAAATGTGATTATGGAGAGCTATACACCCCTTAAGAGTCTGCACCATGTAAGGCAAAATTATCAATGTGAGTTTCATCATAGAATCCTTGATAACTATAACTATAAGAATTAAAGAACACTCTGAGAATTATTCTGATATCCAGAATGGATTTAAGACATTAAACCAGTCTAGCATTCTCCATACTGCTTAGTCTCCCTTCATGCAACTTCAGATGTATGCAAGCATAGTGATATTTAAAAGTATGTTAAAAAAAAACATTTATTTCTGGAGAATATCCAGATGGGGAGCAAATTTACGAGGATATACATATTTTTTAATCAGGGAATTTATTATTATATGGTTATGAAATTCCTAAATCCCTTATTTATTTATTATCTCCCCTATTTATCGCTTCCTATACTGTTTCTCCTTTTTACAATAGGTCTAACCCAGTCAGTAATTTAAGTGGTAGCTATAATTAAAAGTAACATTTAAGGCAAAAAGGTAAGGTAAAAAAGGTAAAGAATTTTTTGAATTAGTTTTGTTACTATACATCCCATCAATATAATGATAAATTCATGCACAACCGAAGAAATGTCCTATTAATAATAAAAATGCATTTATTTAGAATCACATACAATTGAGGTGTAATACAAACAAGAAACATTTCAGTTTAAGTATGTGAATTACAGAAACGACACAGTTTAAGTATACACGACAGTAACGCGGAATGCATTTCTGACGTGTAAAGTTATCTGGAGAGTGGCAGCCAAAGGGTTAAATAAGTCACATATTGTTGTCATATGAGAGAAGTAATTGGTGACAATTTAGTGACCTTTATCGAAAAGGTATAAGAGCAGCAAACTGCCCCAAATTATTTAGTTTGATGAAAAAAAATGTTAATACTTAAGCATTTTATCTAATAAAAATTGTCATCTGGATGATCTCCAAGAATATTTATTTATTACCTATATTTAAAAAGTAAAAAAGTATAGGTGATTCTCAGAATACAATATGCGAAAAATAATTTAAATGCTCAGAAACCAGGTACTAATAAATTATTCCTCCAAAATGTTATGGATTGTATGGAACTGTCAAATCTTGCAATTATTATTGTACTATAAATTGTAATATTTGACAATTAAACAATGCATTTCTTCTGTTTGGGAATGGTACAGCAGGGGCTGACCAGAAATGATTCTCAATGATCAATGATTCTTGTGGCAGCTCTGACCTATCGCACTCTTACCAATTCCATATTAGTCATTTATGCATCAGAAATTTGATCTTTTATCTCATCCAGTGGGGTAATCAATTGATACATTTTAACTAGGTAAAAAAATCAATATTATATATAATGCCTTCAGCAATCAATATAATGTTGTTTACCTTATAATTTCTAATACAGTAGAGCCTTTATAAAACTATTAAAAAAAGAGCTTGTTCTGTTTAGAGAAATTTCGGATTGCTGGAATCATATATAAAATTAAACCAGAACAAACAGCATGATGATTTTTTAAATTTATATTAAGTTTTACAATAAATGTGTTCATGAAAAAAAAAACAGAAATAATTTTGGGTCAAAGTCATTTTGCTTGTTTCTCGTAAGCCAGTCTGTCCCTTAATTGCCACAAAAGCATAATTTGATTAAGTTCTACATAGTTACATATGACAATTTATAAAACAAGACATTCATACAAAAGAAAAACATTTGCGAGCGACAGGTCTGTGCATAACAACATGTATGCCGATGGCCACAACACCATGCCAAAATAGTTATAATGCCGTTATTTAATTTTATGGTTGACAACCCGCCCCAACCGTCCAATTTTATTATGATGTATTGCTTATAACAAAATTTCACACGCTGACTGCTTGTTATATAGAATTTCCCGAGTTGGTATCACTAGAGGTTCGAATTATAAAGACTATACTGTAGTACCTATTACTACACAAAGCACAGGACAGTTGTTATGCATTTAAAATACAGAAGTTGTTTGGATGTGGTATTTTCCCCACTTTACACCTATAGACATTTCATTACACCGTTTCGTTTTTAGCTTAGAATATATTAATCGTTTTGTGCTCATATTCTTATCAAAATATCAAACAGTATTCAATCATTGCTTCGCTGCCAGGAGTAATTCACGGGAGATGATGAGCCTCTGGATTTGCGCTGTGCCTTCGTAGATCTGATAGATCTTGGCATCGCGCATCAACTTTTCGACAGGGTAGTCGCTGTTGAAACCGTTTCCACCGAAAATTTGTACTGCATCCGTAGCGGCTTTGTTGGCAACGTCGGCTGCGTAACATTTGGCAATTGAAGCATAGAGAGTGTTCTTTCGACCTGTGAACAGTCAAAAACATGATATCAGCATTTTTCTCACAAAATGTTCACTATGATTTTATTTCTCTATTTATTTTTATTACTGTTTACTCATTACTAATTTTGTTTCGTCATCCATTTTTACTATGATTGTTACTGTTTATTATTTGTTGCTTATATATCGTAAGTAGTGAGAGTATGTGAAGGTATGTTTTCTATCTCTTTTATCAATAAATGATGGCTACTGATGTTCGGGCCGACATAAAGATTTAATCTTTGAAACGGCCTGCAAAAGGTATGTCTGAATGTGATATCAACATTGTGTACTTATTATGATTTTGAGGTCAAAACACAAAAAGACTTTAGTAACTAATGAGCAACAGAATTAAATAAAGTATGAATAAGTTTGATTAAAATAAAAAAGGTATATTAACATTTATTCACACCCTATCAAGTACACCAAAAAAACATAGTGATTTAATGCTTTAATAATTTAACGAAAAAACAAGGGATGCTTAAATTGGTTTAAAGCTAAAAATATCTAGATTTGTCTATTATATTTGTATGTGACATGTTTCTTCAGTGGTATAGCTGTTTGGCAGGCGTAATAATGAGATTAACTTGAGGCTAAATGTTAGATTCTTTTAAGGTTTTTAGGGAATAATTTAAACACTTAACAGGACTATTCCATTCCAAGATACACGGGATGGAAGATGATATTCTTCCTCTTTAAAATGGCCTTTGTATTGTAGTAATGGTCTTTACGTCCAATATATATGTTTCACTCTAGATGTTCAATAATCGAGGAACATACTGGTATTTTAAATAGATACCGGATAGGTTAATTTGATGACATATTTTACATCTATACGAGGTGTGTTCAAAAAGTATCGCGACTTTTGAATTTTCGCGGGTTACGTATATTCGAATTTCGATTTTTTTGTGGCGTTATGTTGGTACTCATGTCTCTCACTTATGCCGACAAGCTCGGCCATTTTGAATGTTCACTTAATTGTTGACAGCTGCTTTGCTGGCACGTGTTTTGGATCGTCTTCGATTTTTACCTATTCAAAAAAATTGGATCAAAGAACCTGTATCAAATTTTGTGTGAAAAACGAAATTAAGTGCGCGGATGCATTCCGAATGTTGACTGTGGCATACGGAGAAGCTACCTTGGACCAAAGCAACGTTTATCGGTGGTACAAAATGTTCTCAGAAGGCCGAGAAGATGTGAACGACGAAGAGCGTGCCGGACGCCCGAGCACTTCAACAACAGACGAAAAAATTATTGAAGTGGAGAAAATGGTATTGGCCAATCGTCGAATCACCGTTAGAGAAGTTGCTGAGGACCTAAACATATCGATTGGCTCGTGCCATTCGATTTTTATCAATGATTTGGGCATGAGACGGGTCGCCGCGAAATTCGTACCAAAAACAGCATCGCATGAACATTGCTAATGAGATGTTAAACTCTGTCCGCGACGACCCAAATTTGCTCCAGAGGGTCATAACTGGTGACGAATCGTGGGTTTATGGTTATGACGTGGAAACCAAAGCTCAATCATCCCAATGGAAGCTGCTACGCTTACGTTACGCTACGCTTGACGAGATAAAGACGGCATCGAAGGAGGAGCTGAACAAGATAAAAAAAAATGATTTTTTGAAGTGCTTCGAAGATTGGAAAAACCGTTGGCACAAGTGTATAATATCTCATGGGGATTACTTTGAAGGGGACAAAATAGATATTCATGAATAAGTAAATAATTTTAGAAAAAACACAAAAGTCGCGATACTTTTTGAACACACCTCGTACTTAAGGCCAGAGAAAAATTTTGATAGGCTTTTGAATGTGTAAAAGTGCCTAACTTATGTATATTTTTGCTAACCACTGTACTATACAGGCCTTCTGACCATATAGGTCAGAATTTAGTTAGGAAAATGAGAATCCCAAAAAGATAACAATACTCCATGGTTATAAATACCAGTGATTTGTAAGTGAGAGCGGAATGTAAATTTTGTGTTATAAAATGCAGTGAACGACCAGATTTTTAAATTAATTCCCATATTTACTCGTAGAATATTAGATATGCATTCTCTATTTTTTTGAGTTTGCCTAGCTAAAAACCGTGTTGTCTGCTTGGATCAACTTTGATTTGAATATTTGTAAAAAGAAAGACATTAAAATATTTTATCAATTTATTTGTTGTTTTACCTATAGGGGAATTGATCGAGGAGCCAATTTAATGCAAAAAAGATTCAAATTACATTGTTTTAAATAGTGATTCTATTAACCCTTAAATTTATTTTGTGTGAAATCCAAATAAAAACCACACAGAAATCTGTGCCTACAGTTGTCGTTGTTCTTGCTTATAAGTTATTTGTATCAGCTTTAAGTGCCCCACTAAGTCGGTGACTCAGATGCTATCAAATTCGATTGGCAGATAGGTGAATGTCAGCGTTTTCAATTTAATAGAATTGGTATGTACGACAGTTTACCTTTTATTTTTGACTACTAAATAGGGTGTATTTATTTGTATTTTTCATTAGTGAAGTAACTTAATGTCACTTGAAACAGATATTGTCGAAACTTTAGTGAAGATAAAATGATGGTGAAACAGTAGTCATAAATTGAGTTTATTTTTTATTGTTTAGTTCAAAATGTCCTGGCATTCGAATTAAATAATAATCTTTCTTTATCTGGTCGATCTTGAGCTGTAGTAGTAAGCGAGTAGTTATTCACCATTTCATCACTTGCAAGGTTTAACATTTCGTCAATCTATACTTACTTCTATTCTATTTATGAGAGATACATAACCATTTACAAAACAGCATCACTATTTTGTGACAACACAGATGTTGTCTCAAATATTGTTGTGAGAGAGAGAGAGAGAGAAAATTTACATTTCATATCTTGGCAATTCCCTTTGCATAAAAAAATAGATTGTATCAGCACCTTGATCAACTTCCCATGCAGCGCGTTGCCAGCTTAACCTTGCTGTTTCAACTCCAACTGCCATATCAGCCAACATGAACGCCACGGCCTGATGTTGTGCTATTGGGACTCCAAAGGTTTTTCGCTCTAAAGCATACTTTGTAGCTTCGTGTAGGCAACGTGCCGCCAGTCCTGTTGCTCCTGATGCCACCTAGTAAAAAAAAAATCCATCAATAACTCAGGCAGGAAATGAATTTAAAAAAAAAAAAAATCCTGCAGGTAGCAGTGCCACTTCGACAGTGAGCTTATCCCGTTAGCGACGCTCAGCGAACAACAATTGGGTCAAACGTATGCTAGAGCTGGGAGTCATCAACCCTTTGAGTCCATATGTGGCCCCGGTTGTCCTAGTCAGGAAGTCCGATGGTAGCTGAAGATTTTGTGTGGATTAGCTCAATATGGTACTAAAGTTTAACGCGTTTCCTTTACCACTTATTTCCGAATTACTAACCGCGGTACAGGGCAATAGTTACATTGCTACAGTAGATTGTATTTCAGGGTATTGGCAATTAACGATGGATGAAAAAAGTCAAGAGAAGACGGCTTTTATTACACACTTTTATTAGGCCCTGCAGGCGGCTTTGACAGCGACTTCGGCGTCTATGTTATATAAAGAAGCTATATGCCAATTTTTGGGTTTCTAGATCCGACGGTTTATAAGTTCCATACAAACTTAATGGTTGAATTTCTTTTTTTTTTTAATTCACTAACCTAATCTGGTATGCTCACGTCTACTTCCCAAACTTGTCATTGTAATCTGACCAACAGTTTAGGAATGCATAAAGGACAAACAAAGAATCAGTCATTTTTAAATATATAGATAGATGATTCACTTTACAAATTCTGTAAGTTGCCATTTTGCCATTCTATGAGTGTTCATTCCTGGTTTAGTGTTTGCCTATCAACTCAAATGAGCACTAGGTACTCTCCATTTCAGGCTATGTATGGCCCCTTGCCACATCACACCATGAAAATGAATTGATAACGGTGCAAAGTGACTATTTGAATAGATGGAGAGTACAGATGAAAGATAACTTAGAGGCGATCGTTCAAAATAACCACATCAAAGCAGCCAGAAGACAAAAATTGAATTATGATAAAAGAAGGGTGGATGCCGTTTTTGCTGTGGGACAGTTAGTTTGGCTACGCATAAATACCAGAAGGGTGGGATATACTAGTAAATTCTTCCCTAGCCTTGTTGGTCCTAAGGACAAAATTTCTCTGGTAAGTTATAAAATTAGAAACTGCAGAAACTATTTTAATGTTGAAAGACTAAAACCCTGTGTAAAATAATAGTACTTTTAGTAATATAATGAGAAAGGTCATTTTGTCTACGGGGGTAGCTAGTGCAATTGGTTACGATATTGTTGTTAATGTAATATTATGTGACATATGTGTGGTATGATTATGTTATATAATGTGTTGTTTTAATAAAGTGAGGGATTATGTGGCTGGTCGAAGGGGTTTAAAAAAAACGTTTACGCATTGTATGTGCCTAACTTAATGAATGAAATTAAACACGGGTTTCCGTATTAAATTCGACGTCTTTCAGTCGTTAAAAGGGTACCTTTTACAAAACGAGTGAAAGATCCTGGATAACTGATAGTATCCCGGAATACCAGCGGGTCCTTCTACCAGTAGGAGCCTGAGGTCTTGCAAGCCCGGCTGTAGGAACCCCCATCTCCGGTGGAGCACAGGATCGAAGCGCGGAAGACGTCTCTTGACAGGGCGGGGTGTTGCAATATATTTAATAAATTTTAAATGCCCAAACGTAGTGGAGTCACAGCGATTCGCCAATTTAGGAATTTAGTTTTTGTTTAACATTTTGACCGCCATTTTAAAGCAGAAATGCTTTGGTCAAAATGCTCAATTTTTGGTTATTTCAGAGTGTTAAGCAAGGGTCCTTATTTTAAAACTCTAGTATTCACTCGTAAATTATTTTCTAAATATTAATCGTATTAATATCAATCCATTGAAAACATGTTAAACGGAAAATATTGTTTTATCTATGAATAAAAAAAAAATAAATAAAAAAAAAAAATTAAAAAGATAAATAAAAAATAAAATTAATTTACAAAATAAATTGTAGCCTTATAATCTCTAAAATCCAAACAATTAAAAAAAGATCTTGTTCGGATTAGAGAAATTTCGGATGACATAATCCTATATAAAATAAAATAAGAAGAAACTGCTTAACATAATTTTTAATTTATATTAAGTTTTCCATTAAATATTTTAAATCAGAAATAGTTTTCTGTTAAAGTCATTTTGCTGTTACGTTATTTTTGTTTTTGACCCACTGCTCCTACTAAATTCCCGCATTCGTATTACCGGGTGTTTGGATTACACAGACTATACTGTAAAGCCAAGTACGCCTTAAACTGAACATGTTTTTCATTAAAGATGAAAATTATAATGAAAGATATTCTACTTATTTAGATAGATGTAAAAATATAATACCGGGGGCCTTGTCTTGTCAAATGCTCCCATTGCAATTTTGAAACCAGCACCTTCGCCGATCAAAACATTTTCTTTAGGGACTCGAACATCTTCAAAAGTGATGCCGCGGGTGTCAGAAGCTTTCTGACCCATGTTAAGCTCCTGAAATTATAAAAAAAAACATATTTAACAAATTAGCATTACAAGAGTGTTGAAATTTCATTTTTTTTAAATGTTTTCAGGTTTGCTTAAATGTTTTCCAGACCCAAGCAACCTTATCTATTCAAACAAACAATCTGACAACTCTTGTCTGGTTGTTAAATTGCACTCGAAAGAGAAATATATGTTCATATACTCCATGACTAAGTCCTGCTCTAATTCACAACACTTTCAATCTCTTAATCGCCTGTCTATTACAGAGAAATCGAGACAGTCGATTTAAATAAAATTTGGCACACATATAACTTAGGACATAGGGTAAATATAATTTTAACTGTTACTACCTTTCTTCCAGGGGTAAGTCCGGGTGTATCCCTTTCTACGATAAATCCGGTGAATGCTTTACTCGCTGGTGCTTTTGGATCCGGATCAGATCGGGCGAGCACAAAGTACCAATTGGCAACACCACCGTTTGTAATCCACATCTTTTGCCCGTTTATGACCCACTCATCGCCTTTTTTCTCAGCGCGTGTTTTGACACCATTGACATCAGAACCAGCACCGGGCTCTGTCACACAATATGCCTGAAAACAAACGAAAAAATATAATAATCTAATTATTAATAAATTACGAAAAATTAAAAAATATAATAAATTATGTTATATTTTAAAAGTTATTTTTATTTAGTTGTTTTCGTCACCGAATAAGCATTCCATTAGTTTCTTTTGGTAAATCTCAACTCTCCGGTTAATTTACATAAAGTTCTGTCCGGCCGACTTAAGGCAATGTTTCTCTTGAATGGTAAATTTACTTATTTAATTTTTTTTTTTAATAATTGCTATGACCTAGGTCATATACAATTATTTTAGCCTCTACTTAACTAGGCTAAATGTGCCTGTCCTAGAGTCAAGGGAGATTGTGGTAATGAAGCGTTAAAAATGGTATGGCCATGTGCAGATTCGAACCTGCGACCTTTGGGTCTTAACTACTAGACTACCACGAATTAGGAGTGTAGTTTATTATAAAAAATATGGATTATATATCTGTGGTAGATAAAAAAAAAAAAAAGGGTAACTAATAGCAAACATTGCAATGTTTGCTGTTTGAGATGGTGAGGTAATTTTTTGAGAGTTGACATAGGCAGTATGTGGGGAACTGCAGACTTATAGTTTAATTTTGAGGCAATACGTCCAAGGCTAGAAGGACTTAATTTTCTGTAACGTTGTTTAGGGCATTCAGTAAGCAGTGACGGTTATTCATTAAATAAAAGGACAGATGATGTCCATAATTAGTCTTTTTTAAAGAGGTAAACCCATTTCACAAGTAAATGCTAAACTCACTCTTATAGTAGCCTTTAAGCTAATGACAAAGATTTATCGTGGAGTAGAAGAAATATTAAATTGTAAAAAAATACAAGGAAACCTTAATTATCTGTTACTGTTCTATTAATGCAACATACTTGTAACAAAAAAATGCAACAAATGAATAATGTGAATAATTTACTCAGAAAAAACCATCTGGTAAATCAAATTACATTTGTACTAAGTAATATTTGTAACTTAAGTGCGTAACCTAACCTTATGTATGGTGAACAGATAAATATATGAAAAGTTGTATAATTTTTTGATTAGAGGCTGTTGACGTCAGAACACGCCAACCAATTCAAGATCTCTAGCTTCAGCAAAGTGAAGCTAACAGCACGTCTCTAGAGGAGATACCTTGCCAAAATTATCACATAAAATCAGTTTTTTCTTGAATTGTCGGAGTATTACACATGTTTCAAATTTTCTGTCAACTACAATTATAATTTTAAATAAAAATAAGTTAAGGTTACGAAAATTTGCATTTTATGCAGATAATTCAGTCATTGTAAAATTTTAATTCTTAATAAATAAATATTATTTCAAATGAAAATCATTTTTCACTTACTGCTACCAAAGGCTCATCAATAAGTCTACCAAGATACTTTTTTTGTTGCTCCTTGTTGCCAGCTATGATCACAGGCATTTGCTGAAAAAAATAATTTAAACCTTCATAAAAATATTGTAATTTATTTATTAATTATACTTGACAGGTGTTACATAACAAAGTATATGTATAAATTTGATTATGTTATTATGTACAAATTATGTACTGAGATTGAGATCTGTTAATGTAGTGTAAATAATAGCAAAAACAATTATTTGACCCAACAGATACAAAAAATATATATTCAGAATAACATTTTAAGGTTATACGATTCTAGATGTTTTTATGTAGGTGCTTATGTAAAATATGGATAAAACTTACGACGGTCATATGTGTCAATTGCAATAAAAAATAAATAAAATAAAAAACGGGTTGCCAGTAAAATCGCTTGAACTATGAACAATCTTCGAAAAATAAAAAAATAAAACGGGTGAAAATTGATCTTAAATTGACATAAAAATTTCTGTTGTAAATGACCTTTTGACCATATTTTTAAGTCTTATTTACGTATCAGTCTGTATTTTAAATACAGCTTATTGAAATAAAATAGAGCAGACATGTCACTTGGGGTCATGCACATAGTAACACAAAAAAATACTCAAGGATTTAAGGGCAATCATACCTCAGATACCCAAGCACATGCGGTATATCATGCCGACTATTTTCCATTTTCTAAGGTTCAATTTTTTAAAAAAAATGGACCTTAATTTAAAAAAATGGAAAAATGTGTTCAAAAACAATAAGATAAAAATAGGTGCATTTTTATTACAAAGGATAAGAATACTGCTTCATACTTTGCAGTCCTGATTGAGTGCTTATTGATTTATAATATTAGTGCTTAGAGCTTATTGATAAATAAGGGATTGATTAAATGATGAGATGTACTTCTAGATCTAACTCGCTTCTGATAGTGGTGAATTTTCCTCAAACACACATGTCGATGTTAAAGGGTATTATATATTAGTTCTGCAAATCAGCTCGCTAATTTTGAAATTGTTTAAATTAAATAAAATTAACCATTCCTTAAATCGTAATTTATTTCTAAAGCAAGAGGGCCTGGATAAGACAGAGTAGCGATATGGCAACAGTACATATTTTTGCCACCGAGGAGGAAAATCGGTTCGCCGGCTAGGGTCAGAGGTGAGTTTATCCGATGGCATCCGAATTGGATTGCACCGGTGTGAGCAAGCGAACGAGTGAAGCGACCGCTAGCAGTCAGTCATCAGCCGGCTTTTCAGCGATGGAGCGGCGATATTTACTTGAGTAGTTGATTTTAATATTGATAACTAATTGTTATTATATTTTACCGTTGCTTTTACACCTGTCACATACACATACCCTTTTACACCTGTTTTAATTCATGTTTTATTTGTTATTCTATTGAAATGTTTCCCGAATGGGCTTCACGTAAATAAAGAAATCCGCCAGAGCAATATACGGTTCAATATTCATCGGTGACTTCTTCATTTATTCTTCCTGACACCAAAATTCCTGGAGTTATAACAGTAAGAATGGTCATTAATTATCAAGGAAACACGAAATGAGGTATGCATTTTGCATCACCTTATAGGTGATTTCAAATTAATATTTAGGCCATTTTCAATGGGAAAGGAATAGATTTAACTGCAATAAACTACAATTTATAATATTTATTCCAATAGCATCAAGCGCTAAGCCTTTTTCGATGTTGAAGGTGCTGAATATTGTTTAAAGCAGGTTTAAAAGACTTCAAGGCTCTGAATTCAAGAAATTATATCATCCCTTGATGTTTCCCTGTGTATGTTCAGTGTTCAAGGCTAAACTTTATATGAACTTTATATTATGGGTTAAAAAACAGAAACAAATACCATGTAACCAAATCCAATGCAGACAGTATAAAAAAAATCCACAACAAAAGCTATCAGGTTTTGTGATGCACTGCCTAACCAGCGTAGTGTTTTAAGGGGCCTCTTTCCGGACGCGCTCTTCTCTTTCTTGCGCGTGCTTTTAAATCATTCTGTCTCATCTAAGGCATACACACTTTGTACCGTTCGTTGTTGGCTAATTATGAAAAACAAAATCAATTTATGTCTAAAAACTTACTTGAATTGCATTTATAAAATAAACTGCGCTTCTGTCATCTATTTTCTCGATTCTTGTATTCAGACAATAAGATATCCCGCCTAAACTTATGATAAAATGTATGAAGAAATATAGACTTTTCGAGGCTCTTACCTTTTAGACAAAATAAAAATTTAACTTTTTAATTCCATAGAAGCCTAGATATTAAGAGATAAAACGATACCTAATATTATTTTTCTTCTACGTGTACAAATAAGAGTGTCACAACGAGAGAGGCGTTTGTATAAAGAAATCACCGGGTTGAGTCCCCCTTAATAAAGAATATTGAAGAAGTATTATATTTTACAATATGGCGTGAGTTGTATCTTGCATAGGTAAAAATGTTACATGCGAGTATGGACAAAATTTCATTTATTATTCAATCATAATAAATATTGTTAAGGAAACACATAGGGATAAATTCATATTATTCACACTTGTCATTCTAGAATCACTCACGCCAAGACCACTAGCTTCCATGGCTGTCATTATTCCTGTGCAGCCATAAGCTAGTTCTTCAGACACAAGACAGCCATCAAATGTACCTAATTCAAGACCGCCTGCAACAATACCAAAGCACTTTCAAATACGCAGAAGAAAGCTGAAATGATCATCACGCTCCCGCCGCCGCCGGTGAGCTTTCGACCACGAGAATCGCTGCACTTCACATTCCCTTACTCACTCACAGCCAGGATGGTTAAAAAATACTTTAAAGAGGTTTTCCTCAAAGTAAAGGCCTGGACTGAATATCAATTACTCCTGGCCATACGTATATTTATTTATTTAACAGATTTCCCCATATACATATTTCAATTCGTGACACACAAGCAAAAAAACTAATAATAATAAAAGAAAAATAGAAAATTAAAAACAATAACAATAAACAACAAAAAATGCCCAGAACTAATCAGGAAATGACAAAGTCTATTCAAACAGATCAAAGTTCATTCAAATTTAACAAAGTTATTTTCAGCATAATTAAAATTTTTAATTAAAGAAAATATGTACATTAAAGCAACTGCTTTATTGTGAATTGAGTTCATACGAAAAAGGGTTTAGTAGCTTTTAGGCTTAGCAACATACTTGTAAATATTTCCAAATATGCTTAAATATTTCTTACACTGATAATGTTATACATTTTCCCAAAATGATAAACATAAAAATTATCTTATCCAAGTGTAAACCAGATAAGTGTAAGATATTCGTTCAAGTGTGATAATAAAGAAGTCACAAAACAATGTAATTAAGTTTTAATATACATACGAAAAAAACACCATATCACCACTTCAAGCCCAAAATTTAAGCAACGACATTAGAAGATAATATTTTTTATGGATTATATGATACCCATAGACGGTTTCAAAGTCAAATTAAAATAATTAAACCTCACTTCTGCCATCAAAAAAAAATGTTTTAAATTACAAAATATTATAAGGGGGCAGGGTAGGCGCGGGTGTTACCTAGAGGTAAAATCTCTTCATATCGGTAAATCCCCCAGCTAAGAGCTAGAACTAACGGCTGCATTGTAATGTTTATTAGGTAATTTAAACTTTTGCATTTGTTTAGATTATTCTGAAATTGGCATTTCATTAAAAAAGACTTGTATGAGCACATAGGTATGTCACATTTTATTCGCTATGTTGTATTGTAGTATTAAAGCTTTTTTTTTATAAAATTACATTCTCAACGGTTGTATTTACAAAAAGTGCTCCGTCTGAACCACGTGTTCACGATCCACTGCCCTTTCCCCTCCCCACAACTACCTATCGCCCCATAATCACAGATAAATTCGACACTTACAAAGAATCTGAGCAAATTATCCTAAACTATTTCAGTAGTTCTCTTATTTCTACTTCATAATGAATTTTACCCAAATATTATTACGAGTAACTATTTAGAATGAAACAAAGCAGGTTTCCTTAGAATTAGTATGTTTTCTACATACAGGCTTAAAAATATGCCATAGTTTAAGTACAAAAAATGTCTTTTCAAACAATTACTCAAATTTTTCAAATTACTCAAATATTTATAAAACAATCCATTTCATAGCAAATATATATATTGACAAGTTGTTTCTCTTTATTATTTTTGCAGCAGATTGTTTTAAGGTTTCAAAACGGTAAAATGAACGAAAATTATGAATAAACAAACAATACTGGTTTCTCACTTCACTAATGGCAATAGGAAACCCTTTGAAAAGTAATATATTTAACAATTTAGTTTAAATTATTCTATTGTTTTTACTTTTTAATTATTTTTTATTGCATAGTAATCTGGCATAATAATTTAGATCTGCTAATTAAAATGAATATTATAATAAATTGCTATGTAAGTACACGATCCGGCAAATTAAAAAACATCAAAAATCTATGTAACATATGCAATAGTATATTATATTTTGGCATATTTGTTGTGATATTTTAGTAAACAGATCAAAAGAGGCTATAATATAGTCCTTAATTGTAAAACTTAAGAAGAAGACTGTTTAAAGGTGATTTTATTAAAAACAGATATTAAAGGCGCGTAAAGCTGATGACTAGATACAAAAAAGATATGTACCATTCTGAGGTACATACCATGCTGCAATTGAAAATGTTGACATTAAAAAAAGATTTTTACTTACATTTAAAAAAAATCCTAAAATATGTTGATCAATAACACATAATAAACAAAAATGACTATGACACTCTGTAGCTATCATATAATATCAGCTGCTTCATTGTTTAGTAGTAGTGAATTATTTAACCAGAACCTAACATTTTACAGGCATCATTAAACTGGTATTTGTATATCAGTTACATATTTCGTAACAAATTACATATTAATGAAATCTATTTAGCTTTAAGTGATAATATTACCAATTTTATATTAATTTAGTTGTACTATTTTTTTAGCAGTTTCAATCTATATATTTTTTTTTTATTAAATAACTTAAAAGGTGGCTGTACATGCAAGTATATGGACGTCTACATACTAGCGACAATAGTGACTCTATCTTGTCGATGTTCTTGTGCGACAAAAATGAGACGGGGCACTTCGCGTGTTCGCTATTAAAACCAAAAAATATGTTGAAACATTCGTGTTTCGTGGTCATCATTTCGAAAACTAAAGATGATACCCGAACCATAAAAATTATTGTTCCATTGAATATATTCTAGATATGTGAAATTCGCATATATACATTATACATATAGTTGATTAATTGCACTAGTCACACATTCAATGATTGACTGCCTCTAGTGGACTTAGCTATCAGGTCATAATCCATAAATATTATTTTGAAGTTAAGACGAATAACAACAGCCATACCACCACCATAACAGCTTAAAATCAGATATTAATGAATAGTAATGTATCCAAAATTATAATATTTTGAACTCACTCCTAATTCAGTACCCCCGACAGCCGTACCTATTCCTGTACAGCCAAATGACATTTCCTCTCCTATCAGACAATTAGAAAAGACACCTACATTTAGACCTCCTGTAAATAGACACGAAGATAACTGATGAATAACAAAAAATGGCATTGGATGTTGAGTTTACATTGCACATGAGGTGCCAATTTTTCCACAAACAAAGAGAATATTTCATTCAAAATATAGTATGTCCATAACTATAATTTCAATGATGGAAATGATGAATACATTGGATATAAGGTAAAATAGTAAATAATTATAAAGGTACTAAAGAGGTCCTGTAATAAGAGTGCAGGATGTCAGTTTCAACTCAGTGACAAATTTTATAAAAATGCATTTTTAACTTAAATTCTTTAGTGTAAAATATTGTCAAATAGTATATACCTACCTACTAAGATGTAATAAAAAATTATGATATTAAATATTGTTCTTATATACAATATATTCTTCGCGGTGGCAGGGCAAACACAAAGTCAACATTTTTCAAACTAAAAATAACACGGCCGAATTCGAATGACCTTAGTTAAATTGTTGTCAATGGTAGCCTTGTTGAATATCATATGACCGTACTACAAATAAACTGGTAATAAATTAAATAAATATTATAAAAAAATATTTTTAGTGCTGTCAATAAAATTTCTAAATTCATATTAGCAACAAAATATAATAAATAATATTAGTATGAAACCCATTAGGAAAAGAGCACAAAACGTTGAAAAAAAAGCATTTGTTTTTGGGGGAAAATTATTTATGTGGTAATTTTAATAGTTATAATAATATCTTTGCAACAGCTAATCAACATCAAAAGCGGAATTCACATTGAGATAATGTGACCAGACCAAGCAACCTTTTTAGTTTATGACGTTACTCGGTAGACATTTTTAGTTACAGAATATGCGAAAAATGCTTTAAACAATCCTGCAGGATTTTCAAGAATTAAAACCAACAATAATAAGCATTATCGCTATTGTAAAGGATAAATATAATGTTAACTATAAGGCACTTTCTTTATCTGCCAGACTATCACTGATGAGACGTCATAAGGGTTTGAGTGGGGCGTTAAATTTTGATATTTATGTCCAAAAACTTAGATGGATTTGCATCTTTATGAAATAAATTATCCTCCCATAGTTTAATTTTTTCTCGATACTTGCGTTCAGTCAATAGATATTTAGCTCTAAACGTTCGATAAAATCTATGGAAAAATACAGATTTTATGAGGCTCTTAACATTTAAGTAAAAATTTTACTTTTTAATTCTATAGAAGCCTAGAAAATTAGGAGATATGATTTTCAGTATTATTTTTCTTCTATAAGTCTCAACACTACAGCGTTTGTATGGAGAAATAATGACTGGGTTGAGTCCTCATAAGAACCGGGAACACCATTTGCAGGTTATACGATACACGTGGTGGAATGAGCAATAACCCTGATTTTGCAAAAAACACTGTATTAAGATTTTATTGGCAACAGACTGCACCGGCAGAGAAAAATTCGGCAGTCCTTCTACTCCTCAGGCAAGATTTTGGGATACAGAAGTTGGTTCCAAAAGTGTAAGCAATACTGAGAGAAGAGATTTAGCACTGAGAGAATAGAATTTTGAACTAAACACATTAACTAGTTTTTTTTTCTTGCCTAAAGTCGAATACTTCTTGATCAAACTTCATGTTTTATTTTGTGAATAAATAATAAAATTGTCATTCATATACCTAAATTTGTCATTATTCAGCTTAGGAAAGTTATATTTAACAATTCTTTATCACCCTAAACGTCTCTAAATTAATGAATATCATGTTTTGCCTTTAACTATTCAGAAATATAACCTAAAACAATATTATTTATATAAAATGAAACAAACTTAATAATCTTTATCCCCATTTATTAAACATGTATAGGTAATTATGAAGTAATTCACAAAAAGTCAATACCAATTAACGTACAAATTAATTGTATACTAGTAGAAATAGCAATATTTTTAAATTATGTCATGAAAAACAAAGAAAAAAATTAATAAAGCATTTTTCTAATTGTAAATATTCTGCGATATCAAATTATTATAGAATAGTGAAAGGCTTCCGTGCTCATATTTTAAAGTAGAGGATTTTTATAAAACATTAGGTGAGTTTGAAAAAC
Source organism: Neomicropteryx cornuta (assembly GCA_020383195.1). NCBI lineage: Eukaryota > Metazoa > Arthropoda > Insecta > Lepidoptera > Micropterigidae > Neomicropteryx > Neomicropteryx cornuta. The sequence goes on from JAHKQU010000018.1 coordinate 43,868,703, forward strand.
ATAACTTGAGGTAAAATAATTATTCTTGGTCATATTTTGTATATTATGCATTCAATTTTGTTATAATTTCTTAATTCTTAAATATAATTTCTAAAAATGCTTGGTTGACTAATACACATTACTTATGCTTGCATATGTGATACTGATAGAAAATATTAATAGTTAATTTAGTGTGTAATTTAGGAGGTACTTACCGCAATGTGTTGGAATATGTCCATTCATCAGTCCTAAAGACCACGCTTTCTTCACTATATCCCAGGGATATTTTCCAGATTTGTCATACTCTGCGGCCACTGGGATTATTTCTTCTCTTGTGAATTTTCTTGCCAAATCTTGAAGCGCCAACTGATCATCATTCAGGACTAAAAACAAATATAAAACAGAAATTATGATTTCAAGAAGCAGTTCTTGTACAATGTTTTTTTTGTCCATGTATGTTCACTATTACTCGGAAATGGCTTAAGTGATGTTGCTGTTTTTTTTTTCAAATTTCTCAGGGGGTGGTCCCATATTAGTTTCCTTAAGTTGTGTCTAAGGTAGCAAAAAAAAATTAGTTTTTTTTTTCAAATGTTTTCATGGGAGAGTTCGTCTCTGCTGTTCATTGGTGTGGCATAGACTTTCACCTTCTTATGACTCCAGGCGTAGAAATCTAAAGGGGTTAAGTTAGAACTTCTCACAGATCAAGGAATTGGCCCTATCCTGTCAATTCACTTGTTCAAGACCTTTTTTTAAGTAACTGCTGCACTGTGAGGTGTGCTGGGCAGCCATCGTGTTGATATATCATGCGACGTCGCCACGCCGAAGGACCATCATCCAGCATTGGCCTCAGCTCATGTCGCAAAAAAAATCATAATTCAAGTTTTGGGGAAGTAAGTATGTACGGTTCAATTAAATGGCAATCAATGCTTGCAAACCAAAAAATGCCTGTAATGATTGGCTTCCTTTGCAAACTGTTTTGTCTTTTCTTTTTAGGGTTTTCATCTGACCAGTAATGCAGGTTGTAATAGTTGGTAATGCTTCGCGGTGAATTTTGCCTTGTCTGTCCATAGAATATTGTTAGGATAACTTGCGTTCTCAACATTTGCATGAAGTGGCAGAATTCCAACCTCCTGGTGAGATCGCTTTCTTCTTTCCTGGCGAGATCGCTTGAACAGGCCTAATAGGGAAAGAAATAGTTGTCCTTGTGTACAGTAGACCACACTTTACACTGTGAGGCTCCAACATGTCTTGCTATTTGATTGATCGAAACAGTTGGGTCGTCTTCAAAATACCGGGAGCATCAGCAGAGTAAAAAATACCTACATTATGTTGCCTTCATTAGATGGATCCAGTATATATATGGCATTTTCTATTCTTTAAATGTAATTTCAGTGTCAGTTAAGTAAAGCAAATAAAAGACAAGAACGACTATGACACCTGTAGCTTTCATATAATACCTTCTGCTTTTATACATTGTTTAATAATAGTAAATTATTTAACCAGAGCCCAACGTCTTATAGGAGGCCCTACAGATGGTGCCAACTTGTAATGGGTGGCTTCATCTCCTATCTTCATATGTGCCTGCTGCACTTTAGGCCTATTCGATGTGTGTTTTGGATGGCCAAAGAGGCGACAGCGGGTTATTTTTTAAGTCTGAGTAGATTTAAATAAAAAATGTACACTGGTATTATGACATTCTTTAATTCATCATAAAGTTTAATACTGTTTTAGATTGTTTTTTGTAAATTTTGATGCAGCTAGTAAGGAAACATGCCCCTCCCCCCCTATTTAGTGAATTTGTGATTTATTACTATTACCTGTCCCAAAATGATCTTTTTTCAATAACTAAGCAAAACTTTCACAACGCTGTCTTAAAATACTAAACCAAGGCACAAAACCACAGTCCAAATTTCTAGTTTAGTTCTGTATATTCTTTTTTTTTTGTTTAAATTTAAAATCATTTTATCATATTTAAATTCGTTTAATATATTTTAATATTATTCTTTTTTACCTTTACCTATTTTTATTAATCAGTGGGCTACCCTAGTTTAGGAATGTATAGGTGCTTCAATTTATTAGAGCGAAGCTCTCATAAGGCGACTCCAATTAGAACTTTGTCACGGGCTAACTTGGTCATTCCTTGACCGATTTGAAAAATTTTTGATTTTGAGAGAATCTACATGAAAAAGTGAAGGTCGTGACGGAGCTTGATTTTAAATATTGTCAAAAATAAAATTTTTGGGGTCAAAAGAAAATTGTCTATGGGAATATCCATTATAAAAAAGTCACGCGCTTTTTTGAAAATTTTTTATTCGAAAATAATTAATCGAATTTTATTTTAAATTATTTAATTTGATATTAATTTAATACAATTTAACAATAATAAATCGTTTTTAACAATAAATAAAAATACAAAAAATAATTAGGTAAGTTTCACGCATAAAAATAGTAAAAAAAAACAAAATTCGCTCGAAGGTCACGTCACTTTTTTTCTTAGCGATTTATTCTAATTTCGATTTAATTTTCTAAATTAAGCATTAATTTTGAATAATTTATCAAGATTTTTATTTTTAAAAACCATCTCTATGGTCGTAGTTATAAAGAGAAAATAGCATTCATCCAAATTATAAAGTAGTTAACTTGTGATGAGCGAACATGTCTTTTACTATGGCTTAATCTGCTTATGTTTTTTTAACATCTAGAATAAGAGCAATGCCTCCCATAAGAAGGCGACAATTCGGTCGCAGGACAAATGACGCTTTACGGCAGCAGTTATCAAGGGCTAGACAACAGGAGGATTCACAAGCAGGAAATATAATGCATTCAGAAATGCTTTTGATCAATGAATTTTATGCTAAGATTCAATCTATTGGTTATATTCAATGTTCAAAATGCAAATCAATGTTACTATTGGAAGATTTTGAACAAGATTCATTGAATGAAAATTGTGTTCCTGAATTTTATATACAAAAATGAATTTCTCTTTTTGTATATAAAAGATTTCAAGAACCTCATTTTAGAAAATTATCCATTCGTTGAAAAGTTATGTTTTCAATTTCCCGATGAAATTCTCTTGTACATTAGTATTGAAGATATTTTAAGTACCTCATTTTAGAAAATTATCAAAATCTATCCCGTCGTTAAAAAGTTATGCTGTTGATTTCCGGATGAATTTTTTTTGTGCATTTGTATCAAAGAGATTTCAAATACCTCATTATAGAAAATTATCAAAATCTATCCCGTCGTTAAAAAGTTATTGTCACAGACTAAATTTTATTTAGAAAATTTTAGTAAATCGCTTCGCTCTAATATGTGCTGCAGCGAAGCAAAATGCGAGCGACTGCGGCGACCTAGTACTGTCTTTACATCTTTACAAAATAAAAACTTAAATATCTACGAAACCAATAATATTTGTATTAGGAATAAGTGGGTCGAATTTAACGTTAATGACATACAAGTATAACCACTTAAAAGAATATGTTGAATTACAAATATCGCTTTATATGCTGTGCCAAAAGCATCTTAAAAGTGTTCTTGTGAGAAATAACTAAAAAAAAAAGTACCTAATAAGAATCAGTGTATCACCTATTTTTGACTTTGACCCCCCCCCCTCCACTGCAATATACATTACATTTAGCTATGCCTCTCTCTTCTTTCATGTTTGTAGAAAACCATCTTTTAACAGACAAAAAATGATCCTGATCAATAAAAAATATTATTATCGGAGCGTTCTTTATTATTATTCTTTCGGGACTTAAATGATTAAAACAATACGTAATGTTCTCTACATCCATACCTCTAAGACGGAGAAATAATTATCAAACGAGGAAACCCTTTGAATGTAGACAATGTTGTGCGAATTTATGTTTCTTTGTCACCCAGCCAATGACTCCAATATACTTTTATTTAGGTGTGTACTATTTACATACGTTACACCACACTATACTGTCACACTCCACCCCTTAACAGAGTAACATATTAAATGGATAATCCTCTTATTTCGGTTCTTGTAACTCTTGTTATGTGTGTGCTACAGTTTCTAAGATCCTCAACCTTGTAAAACATAAGCCGTTGAAGGCATCTGTGGCTGTCATTTGGGTACATGTCAATCCATTTAATGGCCTCTTTCATACCTCTTCATACAAAAATCGAGTGATATTTTGCTCCTAATAAGTTATTTTACAACTTTATTGGATTACTTAGCCGAAGAACCAAGCTATCCAACGAGAAAACCCCATTCAAATTCATTCAGTGGTTTTGGAGAAGGGTGACAACATGAAAATCAATTCTTATGTATAAGTAGTAGTGATAGTGATGATATTGTGCCTGGGTTCTCAATTTTTTTGAAATTACACCTTTTGCAAGCATTAAGCCTAATAATATTAACACAAAAAAATGCATTGTTAAGTGACAGTGCACAGGTCGCACATACGTCGACTTGCCGCCGTGTCGCAGCGGAGAGACGATTCCTATACTAATCTCATCATAAATGCAACGCATTCAACTTGTCGGCTGTAATTATTTTGCTACCGATTTTCAACGTGCTAAGATACATGGACTGTACAATGTTGATCTACTAGAGTCGTGCCTTGTTTGTCTGTCTGCCGTTTAAGATGAATATCGTCAATAATTCATTCGATACAGATATACATATTAGTGAAATACAATACAACAATCTTTCTTTTTCAAAATCCATCTTGAATCTGATTTTGCGTCTCCAATCACGATTCAGTCATGACAACAGCTGCAAACGTGTAGTTGTCACGACTGCGAGCGTTGGTTATTCGATTATTTTCTTAATACAATTTTAAATACTAGGTGAATATCAATAACAGTAATTTAGTTGTCTTACCGAAGCTCATTCCAGATGGATGGACATCTTGAGTTCTCAGCTTTGATGACACAGAAAAAGGCCGAATTCCATAACGTGTCAGTTTAAAAACCTGTAAATACAGAGTACATTAACAATAATCGTCACTTTCGTTGTCATATTTTCCGCAAAACAATTAATGAATTGAACCTGTGTTAATGCAGACATTTCGAATCAAATGTGTTAAAATCAAAACGAAATGAAGCTATAGGGTTGAAGTCCACTTTTGATAACGTTTCGTACTGTACGGCACGCAAATAGGTTTGGAGATTAAAATAAACGCATACACGTCGGCTTCGTACGAGGCCACAGCAGAATAACGAGCTCAGCTGATTTTGATTTTGGGCGACTGATCAGTTGCCATATCGCTCTATTAACCTAGCTTTAACTAAAAGTAGCCAGATCGGGCTTTTTTAAGATTTTAAGTGGCTAATAAAAAAACAAATACACTAACACTTATGTTACTATAAGAATATCATATTTTGTGAATTAAAACTCCTATTAAAAATAATATTACAAGAAAAAATAACAAAAATTAAAAATTAATCAACAACTTGTTAATGCCTATTTCGCGCAAAACACTCAGTATTCAAGTAAAATCCAATTCACAATAAATCTAGAAAGTTGTGAGAATATTTATACACGTTTAAATTATAAACGATACGATGAGGCATCATCTACCAATTGACCTTAAAAATCAAACGACAGCTGCCTAACTCCCGAATACAGTGGTGCCGGTCAGCCAGTAGGATTGTTGGTGGACAATGAAAACGGGAAAACCCTAAATATCTACCATTACCTATTAGAATGCGCACACTTTGCAACATTTTAGCTGTTCTCTGAAGTGTTTCTGAGTGGTATACACGATATTGCCGTATATTATTTATGTGAAAGCGTTACAAAACTCATAAATCATAAAAGTAGATACAGAAAGTCACTAAAAAAAGAAAGAAACGTTGAGTTACATTAAATAATATGTTATTTAAAAACATATATATATTTTTGTGGCTGTTAGACGCAACGATATTTTAAAAAATATAGATACGGCAATATGGCGGATTGTTGCGGGGCGCGGAATGGCGGGGGGAATCTACCGTTGTAGGGTTTTCACAAGGACGATTTGTATGACATGCCGTATCTATCTATATGTTTTAGGAGATCGTTGGTTAGATGTGAAAAGTGGTTTGATCTAGTTACGAAATGGCAACGCTGCAGATAGTAGTATGTATTCAAATATTAAAATATTTATAGCGTACGTTACGTTTTATTGAATGTTATAACATATTTTACAACTTTTTAGTATTTACACTAATTCTCGGCAGTCAAGCGAAAAATAACCACCTAGGTCCTAGAGTTTTAGTCGATATCCCTCAGTAGGTTTAGTCACCACAACCCGAGGGCGTTTTTATGTTTGAAAGGGAAAATCGCAGAAATTGAAGTAACAATATCTACTTATTTCTAATATATAAATAACCGAAAAATGAATCAAAATAATAAAGATAAACAATAGATTTAAAAAAATATGTATTTTATATTTTCGTAAATATCTATAGACTATATTTCTAATAGACTATATTAAAGTATTTACAACCGTACCTAATCATAAAAGTTTAAATGTAAAGTGTGTCTGTCAAAGTGACGTTTCACTTGATGTTTGAGCTTCATGAGTGAAATTATCGAATATAAATGTTATTTCTAACACATAAAGTTAGTGTAAAATGTGGTAAAAAATTGGTTCACTAAGAATGTACGAGTCAGTTAGTTTACGAGCATGTAAAAAAGCTTTTCAACGGGCAGTAATCAACGATCTTTTAAAAGATCGTTGGCAGTAACGAATACAACTCAAGCATGATATCCCAGTACATCACCGGCTTCTGCTTCAAAAATGCCATCATTATAAATAAGTAAGTTTAAATCGTCTGATTTAACAACTGTCAAAGTTCATTTCGTACATTTCGTCTGACATTGAATACTATCGTTTTGCTTGTTCATATGGGAGCAGAGCTAAAAGCTAAAGTCCGCAGGAACCTGATGAATTGACATATTGCAATATGCACAAATAAAATCCACTTTGGCGGATATCTTGATCGAGCTACAAACACATACTCTGAAAGCTTTAAATTTCGTCAGATTTCACAAGAGAGAGATGATTTGATCACAAAATTGTAACTACGATTAAAACTGCTGCATACTGTTGCTATGATAGCTTTTTGGATTGACTGCTCATCGAGCAACTTCTTCGTGGACTCGAATTGCATAACATATACAATTTTATATAGAAACCTATCAAATTGCACACTCGCTTGAAGCGTCCCTTGTGCTCGTGGGAGCACGAGGGAGTAAAAACCTGAAGGACAACACCGATATCAGAGAATATGAACAAGTTGAGAAAAAGCAGACGATCAACACCTGCAGACCAACATATCGGGAAAATAAATGATCAGCAAGGTGATCAGAAAGGTTTTTTTGGGAACTGTTATGGATGAGGTACTTAGGTAAGCAGTTGAGGTAACTACTCTCGGAAATAGTGCTCTCTACTCGGCTTGATGGGACTACTCATAGGAATAGTTGCTGGGTGTTCAGGCGAAGAAGTGTCATCATTTACATTACTCGTCGCTGTTCACTGGGTAAACTCGGTGGTGTTATGAACTAAAAGAGCGGATTACTATGCTATGAAAAGTTGCTATGCTAGTAACTTTGACTTTCAGCCACTTACTATAGGAATCAGAGATATATATAAACAAAGTCTTTAGCAATTAGTCTAAGTTTCAGTTATTATGTTTGTAGTAAATATTATGTAATTTTTGTACTTTGTAATGCTTTTTATGAATAAAATAAATAAATAAAATAGATTTCTGCAAATCAATTAATTGACTTAGCAACACCTATCCCGGCAATAACAAAAGCCATACTATTTAGAGATTTCAGTAGATTTTTTATTGTCTATAGCATAATTTCATGTAAATATATTGGTGAATATTGTACAATAATATACTATTTACTTTAATTATAGTAGCCAAATATAATTCATCAATGGATATTAGAGTTAAAATGAAATAATAATTATTAACATAGTCAACAGCATTTATTCTATTCTATAATAAAATAATGTTAATATAAAAACAGTATGATGAAATTTAAAAAATGGATATAATATAAAATATGCTTTGTAGTTATTTGTAAATAATCAACGTTATGATGCTTTTATGAAAAAGTATGGTTTAAATTCTGTTTGGATACCTATTATGTAATCAATACTTTTTTAATATAATAATATTCAAATAGAATTTAGTTTTCAGAGTTTTCTTCTTTTAATATTATATTTTTGATGAATTGCATACTTAGTGCATATTTTGCAAAAAAAACCAACATCCCCTAATTTATTATATTTTTAATAGATGTGTCGATTTGGTCAGCGTGCGAATTCCAATGCCGCGCCGATCGATAATGGTCTTGACACCGTTACGGCGTACAGCAACAACTGATCGCTTACACATTATTACATGATCCTTTTACTATCTTACATTTTTTTTTTCTCGGTAACCGTGATGAATTTTGATTCAGTTTCTTAACAAATTACATTAGAAATCGCAAGACCTATTAGCTGTTTTTTATTGGTAATGGTGTTAAGACACGGTGTATATAGTACTTGTCATTTTTATTAAAATGTAAAAAAAATGCCAAATCAGTTGTTAGCTGTTTTGAAGTTTGGATGTTTTGCATTAGTTTTACTACTTTATTGTATTACTTACTTACCTAAACCTTACCGAAGATCCAAGCTATCCAACAGTAAGAACCTCATTTGAATACATCAGTGTTTTTTTTAGAAGAGTTTTAACCCGAAAAGCAAATATTTTTTATAAGTAATCATATTTCATTTTTGCCCCTTTTTTGCAAAATTTTTACTTAACATGTCTCCATTTGCCGCAGAGTAATGGGGACAAATGTCACCTGTTGCAGGCGACTAAGAGATTGTATCATATTATTATTATTTGCTGAGCAAGCAGCTATTTAGCTGGTACGCTCATATCTCGTTCCCAGTTACTAGCGATTTGTCTTGACTCAAGAAGTTAATCAAAGTGATTCTTTCTTGAATTGAATTACACTTATAGCTTTCACAACTTCCTGTGATAGCCGAATCCAATTATTCTTAACTCTATTGGAGATAAAGTATTTCCTAGGATTAGTGGAAAAAATAAATTTAGATAACTTCATTAAATGACAGTGAAATTGTGTGTTTTGGTTAAACGTGATTGTCTTTAGTGTTTGCACAATTATAAAATCTATTTAATACTTTGTAATCCCCAATCAGATCACTTTAATCATATTTTTTAATGTAATAAGGTCAATTTCAACATTAACTATTATTTTGCGCTGTTTTGTGGGTTATTATTAGCTGCTTCGCTGTTTTCTTTATAAAATAGTTCAAAATAAATTGTCACAAAACTAACTAAAGTAAAGTAATTTAGCAGCTTATATAAATTGAGGTGTTATTTTTGGCTAGAGAAGCTATTTATAGTAATTAACCAGTTAAAACATGTCTTAAAAACAGCTACACTAGGTATACCTATATACACATATATGTCAGACTAACTCGTTAAGTACGAGCGGGCACTCAGATGTCGTTATGTGCTCGAGTTAACGGTCAGAGTTAATGCGTCAGATGTTAACGGTCATGATCGATTAAGCCTTTTGCTACCAAACAACCGCAACTGATAAGACATAATTTTTACACTTAATCTCGACTCTAGTGAAACATAATACTTCAATGCCTATATGTCACGGTTAATGCTTATATATATTTACTGATGTCTCATCACTTTTAGTCTGGCTGGTTCTTTCTAGAACTGGCCAATACAAGGCCCGGAATATGGCGCCGGTTCAGACAGTTGGCAGATGTCATTCTGATAATTCTTTCCTCATATACTGTACCAGCATTGAGTAATTTAGCGGCGTGTTTTGGGAGTGTACTTTAGGATGACAGCAAAAGACTTCCAGCTAAGATGCGGTGAGATATTCTTACCACCACGACAATGTCTTACTCTTATTTCGTGAAGCTATTAATTTCACAATAGTCAGAGCCTGAAAGTGCGTGTCAATTAAAGAGATACCCCGCTATTGTCTTTGGATTGCTTGATCAGAAATCTTTAACAAATCTCCATCATTTACAAAACAACAATTTGATCCTGGACTGGCAATACGACTTTCCTACGACCCTCTGCTCCAATAAATTAAGCCTCCTTATTGTACTGTAGCCTTAATTCAGCTTTAATAGTGGAGCTAACCCATGGATAGACAACATCCGAGTAATTCTTGTTATAGTGATGCACATTTTACTAAAAATATTTAACGCTTTTAAATTTCGGGTGATTGTCTTAATGCTTATGAGACGGCCTTTAGCTTTTTCTTACCATTAAGGTCAATTTATATTAGACGGAACGGGTATGAAACGTGGCACTTGCGGAACGGATTTTTTTTAATATTATAACGAGCTAGATAAAAGCCACGTCTATTTTTGATGGAGCTGTGTGAAAGCTGTTCTGTTGTGTTAATAATAATGGCCAATTTTTCATCATTCGAGTTAGGTATCGCTGGATGAAGAACCAACTGAAAGAAAAATTCGACCGTGTGTGGTACACCCAGTGTAGACGAAAAGAAAGTCGAAAGAGGAGTTTATCACTCTTTATAAGGAATTAATAGACAAAATTTCTTTTTTTTTTGGGTACTATTGTATAAGTAGATTTTCTATATTTTACTTTAAAGAGCGAAACCTATGCTTATGAAACTAGTAACAAGATTTAAGAATCATGTATCGCTGCACACCACTATGGTCGCCAATAGCTTGCCATATACTGCCCGTGGGTCAATTTATATGAGACGGGACGCACCGGTTACGGAACGGGTGCAGGAAAGAAAGGTCGCCGATCAACGGACTCCGTGATGGAGCTGCTCCCGCAAATGGCCCGTCCCGTCATAATATACGTTACTAGACAAAGCACCAGACGAGTGATCCATGTGTGCCGTATAGGTCATGCTCCGTCGTATATAAATTGACCATTTACCTTCAATAATCAGGTTATACAATAAAAGATGGGACATGGTTTTACACATTTATTTATGACATGGATATGGACACAAAATTACATTTTTAAGTAGTACAAGGAGTTTTTACTAATGCTAATCTCCCCAGCTCTTATAACGAGTCAAACTTATGTTTTTAAAATGAGAACATTTCTAATCATGCAATAGGTTTTTTTCAGAAAAGTAATTTTGTTTATTCCATAAAATGTCTATTAACTAGGGAGTTGATAATGTATAGACACATGACACATTTTTTTGGTTAAATTTTAATAAAACTGCTATTTACATACTGTATTCTGTAAAAACAATAAAATCAATTTTCTATGTAATTAAAAATGAAGGTTGTAATAAAATATAGTTATAATAAAGTATTACTATTAAGAAAAAATATAATAAAATTAAAAAAAAATAACAATATTAACATTACTAACATTAGTTTTGTGGACAAAGTTGTTGCTTCAATCGCACGCAAAACAATGTGAAAAGTGGAGCCCCTGACAAAAAAAGGACGTAAAGTCAATAAAATAATATCTTTACCATTTTAGAAAGAAGCTTACATTTTGTTCAAAAATAAGTAATTAAAATAATAGCAAAGTGAATCTAAACTAGCTTTGTGGCTATGCAATGACACAAAATCAATACCTACTTAATTGTAATTGGTAAATGACTATCAACTTTTACAATTTGTTATTTTTCATAAAAATCTTTTTTATTTGCAAGCATTGGGTTTTTATTTTGCTGTTAAGTTTTTTTGGAATGATGTTAATACTTTTTGTCAGTTTCACTTTTCCCTTTACTATAACGATATGCATATAAAAGTTAATTTCAGTCGAAAGATGTGTTAGTTTAGTAAAACAATACACAGTTTAAAATAGATCGATGTGTCTTCACTTCGAAATTCTCCAGTAGTTTCGCAATGTCATCATCCAAATCTGGAGTGTTGGCCATTTTGGATACCAAGTCGGTAATAACAAAAGCGCCTATGGTCGCTTCTTCGTGATTATCTTCGATGTCAATGTTGATGATGTGGACCGGTTGATTGCAAACAGACTCCTGGGCTCCGAGCCACTCGTTGACCTGGTCATAAACTCGCTCTTCGCACGTTATGACCACATCGAACTTCTCCTTGGAGAGCTGAAATTTTTCAGGACACAGCTTGATCCGCCTGTTTCGGTCTATCATGTGAAGCAGTCCGTTTTGTGTGTAAAATGTTTTGTCTTTGTCCACGAGATCGTTATAGATGACTTCGTAGGGCACTCCGAAATCATAGCAATTGGGACGGTCGATAGCAGTACCGGGAAGTTTTACTTTATCTCCTGTGCCAAACGATTTCACTTTAAAGCCTTTTTTTGCCAAAAACGCATGGGCTTCCATGCTTCTGTTCATATTAGAAGAACATACGACAGCAATATAGAGATCGGTCTGCGGCATGTTTGCAGTTAAAATGCAAAAATTCACGTGCTAGAACCGGATTACTTCTTCAGTAAACTGAAGTCGTGATTGATTACCACTTTTGCATAGTTTAATAACGTAATTTTACAAATATGTCTTTCTACAAAACATATGCCTGACCATGCACTTTGTCACAGACACACACGACAGGCGACGATTGATCAGTCAAGTGTCAACTAACTTAGCTAGCACGGTTTAGTTAACACCCTTTCAGGCTCTCACTCATGTCAGAACTCTCATCTCTGCTAGTGCTAAACTCGCGCCCGATTTCTTCTTCTTCATTGTTATCCGAATTAGATTTTCAGTGTTTCCATTACATAAAAAAAAACAAATTTTAAAAATCGTTTGGTTTGGACTGCCAACCGGGGGATTGTAAATATTATATAATAATCATGGTTATAATAAAATGCACTGAGAATGCTTTGGGGGAATCTCTCTTCTCCTTAATCTCCTTGATGACACATCCCTGACTATCTGCCTAGTGTTTTTGTTGTTTTCGTTTGTGTTAGTAGTTCGAAAAACGTGGAAAATAAAAATGGGAGAATAATTTAATGCGCAACGCTTGCTAGTTTTCATGCTGAGTATTGTTTTTTTTTCCCCTAAAAGTTGACAATATTATAATAAATTATTTTTTTAATAGTTCCGTGTAATAAATAAACGGTAAAAAATAAATTTAAAATTAAGTATAAATTCCTGATTACATTATAAAGCTTTTTTATTCTCAAGGCGCGGTACCAAGCTAACATTGGAAAATCTTCAAAAAAGCCACATATTTAGTAACCTTCTACTCCTGTTTATAGCAAAATGTACATTGAAAAAATATCTTGTAATCTAATTAATGTTTTGAAATGAAATTAATTACTATACTAAAAATACTTGTAAGTTTACTTACAAGTATATTTTTTGCCGAGGCCGTAAAGTATCACTATTTTGATCATTTTTTATTGATCATCATTTTTTAAAGCTATGGACTATTAAAACGAGCAAATTTAGTCTTGAAGTAGAGAGTTCAGAACTACCATTTTTTTTCTGGTTTTTCAGCGATGATCACATAAATCTGCCTCAGGAAAGCGTTTCATTAATATTTAGGTGCAAACATATCTATCACATTTTGAATATATTGTAGACCTAATTTGACCACTTTTTTTCCAATCTCTTTTACCACTTTGATTAACTTATACGATCTCCAAATGTATAAGTTAGTTTTTGATTTTTGTTAACTATAACTTCATCTGCTATTATAGTTTTGCTATTTAAGGTATTGTAGGACCGTGTAGGAAATTTTATTTTGACAGAATTTTGGCAGAGAACGTTAAAATCATTTTGGGAATTTAATAATTATTAGTTTTTACAACTTCGTACTGTAGGTAATTGAAATTAGAATATTGTTCGGCTCACTAACTAATTTGGCCATTGTTACCGATTTGCGAATTTGAAATACATTAATATGAGCTAATGAATCTACATTGATTTGTCTCGCTTCACAGGCTCGGCTATATATTATATTCGACCTGCAAGATTGCTGTAACTTTAATATCGATACGCGGAGGTGCTCTAGTTTATTTGATTGGCGGACAGACTGTAAGTCGTCTTGAAAAGAAATTACCCATAGTCCATTTCTTGAGCCATGCACTTAATATAATCATGTTATTGAACTAAGAGCATGGCATTAACTATAATTGCATTAGTGTGTGGGTTTATTTGATAAATTTAATAACCAAGAAGAAGCCACACCATACCTAAAGAGTAATGTGTTATAGTAACAACAATAAAATAACTCGAACAATTGCACGCGATATACTACATACATATGGGGAAAATATAATCGATAGGGCATGATAGCTTTTGCCATAACTTGAATGCAGTTTGCCGTGTTATAACCTTGCCGCTTAACCTGAGCGTCTAATTTTGTAATTATTGATTTTACACTTGTTTGTTTATGCCACTATTGTTTACATTTCAGATTTTTTAAGATTTTGGTGATTTGCTTTACAATTCTATCGTAGAGATACTGCTAATTTGAAATCTTGCCGACTTCTTTCTAACATTTGCATTACAGGTTTGCCATACATTTAGGGTTATGATATATGTACCGACTACACGTTTTTAATCTAGGGTTAAGAGATCTGTTACGATTTTTTTTCAATATGTAGTTAATGTATTTAATACTGAACTGATGTTGCTTGAATTTTCATCAATTTAAGGAGTGTCACGCTCTTCAAATATGAATATATATAATTTATTTATTAGTAAGTTGTCTAGATAAAACTTAAATTTTGATTAAAGTACAAACCGAAAGTTTCATAAAGAGGCTATACGACGGCTTACTCAATCCGTATTGTCATACAAACTAGTTAAGATTTTGAAAACTATTGTTATAGTACTGTCAGAGTATTATTGCCAAATAATACATTTATTTGTATTATTTCGCAAAAATAGAATGATATAATATAGAATTGTCAACTTGATAGTTTTTATGTGTATTATTCAGCAATAGATAATGATAATTCATTATATAATAATGAATGTTATGGAATATTTCACATTATAAGGTGACATTTAAAATTTACTAAAAGATGCAAGGGACCATTATTAATAACGCAGTTCTGGTGATGCAGTGAACTTTATTGCTGATAATGTCTTGCACTATTAACTATGTTAAATATACGACTCGAGAGTTGATTCCATAATAGCAGAGACGTGGAAGATCCGTAGAGTAACTGCCTGAGGTTCTGGTCGCGTCGTTGGTTATGGAACTCTGCCGGCTCCGGCCTTATATAACTATCACGGCAACTGTGGCGGACGCCTCCTGCTAACCGGTACGTGCTCGAATGTGTACCGTAAACAATGCAACCGACCTCCGGCCTCGTGTAGAGAAATGCTAACTTTGTCTCAATAGTAATTTGTCTTTCTAGTGTTTTGGTTGTAGATTTACAGAATCCGGTTGTTTCTTTTTAATTTTAAACATTTTAGCTGACCTTACATTAAAAGTAAGTTAATAAACCACGATGAGATCAACTTCAAGCATTACAATACAAATTTTAAATATCTTAACTAATTTGACATAAAAACATTTTGAACGGATAACCTATTATGTTTTGATTTTTTGTTATTCAAGACTTGACGTAACTCATTTCAATTAAAATAAGACTACCTTAAGATATTCCGTATAAAATTTAAAAAAAAAACATAGAAATCGCTCAAGCTATTTCGGAGTAATAAGTAAACTTAAATAAAAAAAAAATCGTACAGATCGAATTGAGAACCTCCTCTCTTTATTTTTGAAGTCGGTTTTTACATAAGTTGACAGTTTCACCAACCTCGATATTTTACATTATTGTCCTTTATATAGATAGTCCCGACAATTTTCGTTTTAAATGTCGACTAAACTGTATTTTTTACATTTTACAAATTTTATAACATAATTTTTTTAAAGGCGGATATCCACTAATGTATTTTATATACATATATAGTCAAATACAAGGTAAAATAAACAAAAAAATTAATAAATTAAAACATTTTCAGAGTTATTTAAACAAAGCAAAAAAAAAATCCATAAGATATTTTTACTATACATTATTTTTTAGTTTTCGCTAATTTATGATCCAACTTGCGCACAAAATTAAAAAAAAATATTGCTAATTTCTTTTTTTACATTGCATATTTTACATTTTTTGTTTTGTTTTATTATATTTGAGTAAAGTTATCTCATTCTTAGATAGGTGGCTACTTCAAAAATGTCTGCTTGTAACCCATTTAGTCCTAAGTGTTTGTTTTACTAAAAAAAATATTTATTATTGATACTGGCAAATGCTGTAGAAAAAGATGCCATATTGCCATTTGAAGTGAAGAAATCGTACCTAGTTTAACATAGAGTGCCTTTGTGCCCTGTTTGTACAGTATCGACAAAATCGTTGGGTCGTATTTCATTTCATTTTGCCTATTTCAATTTAGATTTGGATCGATTAATGAATTAAGATTGTATGTTTTCTTTGTGTTGTTAGCGTAGTGTCAAAGTAGAATTAGTGACAAAAACACAGTTAACCGTTTAGAAAAATGATTGTCAAATTTTGACATCTGCACATTTTAGTTAGTTTTAGTTATCACTAATAAAAGAGTCGTACGAAGGTTAATCGTGATAATACATTCTATTATTGTTTCGGAAGTATCACCTTCGAAACTATGTGATATCGTGCTTAAAGTTATTGCAGGTTAGTTATGTACAAATATTTTGTCAAATCAAAATTTGTAGATAAATCCATGTAGGTAGTCCTATCTTTTGGTATTATGTACTTACTGTGAATCTTATGTTAGAATGCTTAATTTATTAATTTTAATATGTTTGCTATAGGAACAGACAGGCTTTACCTTCCTAATTTTGTATCTTTATTTGTTATTAGTTAAAATTTGGATAGTAGCATCAAAATTAATCTTTAAATCGTTACATGGAACTTAATTATTCCTAAATAAACTTGCCAATAGGCAGGGTTGGTGATATCAGTATGGTATGACTAACTGTAAATACATCAGCTCTATAAATATGTATGAATCTGTGTACACATCAACTAGCATTATTTGATTTTGGTTTATAAACTTCAATAGTCCTCTTTACACTACTTTTCAAAATCTTGACAATTTAATATATTGATAATATGAGCATTACATATTTTAACTGGACAACAAACTGTACATATTTAATATATCAAATTTTAATATAATAAGCAAATAATTAAATTAAAAGTGCGAACAAGGGAGATTTTCTTATGCTCCGTGGTATTTTTTTAATTTGATATGGTATAGAATCTAATTGAAAATACACTTTATGTATTGTTTAACTTTCTGCTAACAGCGTAATTAAGTTAATATTAATTTTAGATATTAATGCTAATGCTTATGTTAAGAGTGAAGCAGCGAGATTACTCATACACTTTTTTATTATGTTTATGGTCAAGTAACTTAGTATCTGTCGTAAAAATTATGTGAAATGATATATAGTCAGTCATGGATCTACGATCTTTTCGAACCTGGGCAAAAACTTGACATTAATGCCCTTTCCCTGGCTCGCGTTCTGACTTTGGCGTTTGGAAATAAATTTATAATTAATTGTGTAGGAATGTATTCTTCATATATAATTTATATACATATATTGATTTATCCGCACTATGCGAAAGTCCGCTCCCTAATAATTAGTGTTTATTTGTGGAAAATTTTTGTTTATTATTTTTTTTTAAACTTATGATGCGTTCAAAATTAAATAAACAATAAATATTACGATGCACCCTGGATAATAGGCACTTTAATAAAACATTTTTTCCAATCATGAATTTTACCCCTCTTTAAATTGCCGCCCAGTTCACCTCCCTAGATCCAGGGCTGTATTTAGTAATAATAAGTAATATTTTCGTAGACGGCCCTTATATCCCTCTGTGTTTCAGATATTATTTCTAAATTATGGCACAATATATTGTATTTCATATTCAAGTATAATATTTTATATTATTATTTCTCTCTCTATTTCAGATAACGCATTATATAATTTAGGCCCGTCTTCTTGGTTTAAGCCTAAAAAAATCTTTCAAAGTTGCTTGCGAATAACCCTACCTATAATCAGATTCAGCTGGAGAAATAATTATAGCCATATGTAGAAATTGAATTAAGTCATTTTTGTTGATTTTTTGCATAGGCATATGTTGTCTGCGTAAAGGCACTGCAACCCTATCTGCAGGGTTTACTTAGTCTTGGGTAGTTTGCTTAAAATATGTAATGTAAATTTCAAAGTTACTCATATTTATGAATATAGATACATTTCCTAAAGGATGAGATACCTAAACAATAACACTCGATTTTACTAAAATTCAATAGATATATAGACCCGGGCAACAGGACCAGAGAGTGAATAGAGTAAATAGGATAACACTACTTATTAATATTTACTAGTGGTCGCCCAGTGGTCAAAATTCGACCATAATTGATTAAATATTAAAGTTTGAGCATTATTGAAGTTCTTATACTTCTATAATACGGCGAGTTTACCTCTATTATCATTGCATATATTTATTTTTTTTTCTAAGTATTACATCAGCTGCGAGCGTGTACAAATACGCCATTAGCGTGTGTTGTTTGCCTTAATTCTCTGCAATACCTATGAAATTTAAAATTTAATGTAACAGTTGAAAAAAAGACAATTACAGCTTGTATTTGTATTTATTTTTTGATACAATTCATCGTCAGTGTTAATTTGAATTTTTAATTTAAAAATGAGACTTGACTTTCATCATAAGATGTCATAATAATTATTTTTGCTACATTGACATGGACAGACTACTTAAAAAGGAACATTTGAAATAAGACAAAATCCACAGCTTGAAACTCATTCTGTCAATCAGCTGTCAGTAGTATAAATGTTTTATTTTATTAAATTTAATTTATTTGTAACGCATATTATAGATAAATTTTAGCTTTCTGTACTTCTCCATATAAACTTTAACTATGCTAAATCTCATACTCATACTCCAACACAATATGCTTAAAAAAGGGTACACAGTTTTCTCTTCACGTATATAGATAAGATATGAATTTTTCAATGGGTATTAATGATATAAATTATCATAATATTTGGGCCCCACCATGATAAACTCCCCAGTTAAGCTAGATTTAAATTAGCAAAAATAAGCAAAAGTATAGCTCAAAATCTGGGATAATACTGAATTATGAGAAAAGGATTTGAGAGGGTAGTCTTTGCTCAGAACATTCATACAGATGTTGTTCTTAATTTACATTTGATTAAAACTTGGTAATTAATTATTTTGTGGGAGTCACGAGTTCACCGGACAGACGCACCAGGTTTCCGCTGACGTCTACATCAGACCACAGGTACAAAGTCCGTCGTCCGAGAGTGACGTCGACCGAACGCACCAGGTTTCATTATATTGTACATTGGAGTATTTATTTAGTAAGAGGATCAAGTAATAAACTTTCTATCAAACCCTCGAGTTATTACTATTATCCCACATGCCACACTCCAAACGAGACGGAGCGAGGCTCGTCATTGGCATCTTCCCGGCCATCTTGGAAGAGTTTGTACCACTTGTAAAAATTTTTTTTACTCAGAACAGTTTCACCGTATGCCACTGTCAACATTTCAAGTGTTACGGAGCACTTAATTTTATTTTTTACGCAAAATTTGATGCAAATCCTTTGATCCATATTTTTCGATAGCAAAAAATCGCCGAGCACGCAAAATACTTATAACCTTTACGCCTCTCACAACCAAACAAAAAATGCCATTCACTTTAAATTTGGTACAGATGTTCGGGACAAGTGTACCAACATAACAAAACAAAAAAAAACGATAATCGAAAATACGTTGCCCGCGAAATTTGAAAAGTCACCTTACTTTTTGAACACACCTCATATATTTTTTCTAGAAAGACAGTCATATGACACTCCAATCCAATTTGTTATTTGGGTACAATTTATATTTTTATATATTTGTATTTTTGTAAGTAAAAATGTTGATAAAAAAAATGTTAATGTGAACTTACATTATATTGCTAAATTATATATTGAATTTGTTAGAAGTGGTATATAGGAAGATCAATAGTTAGGAAGATCATTGTACTTACGTACCTAATTGTTATATCTGTAAGTGTAGTATACTTATTTATAATAATAAAATTTGACAGTTTTAATGCGACTATGGTTATGCTAATGCTTAATGCGGTGGGCGATATTTGGAAATTAGCGACTGTTTTGTATGTGAAAAATTGACCACATTTTGACCATTTCCAGGTAATTTTAGGTAACTGGATTTAAAATGATTATTTGGGCCTTTATTTAAAGTGTTGATCATCTACTGCAAGCTAATTAGATATATGATCAAGAATGAATGGAATGCATGAAAGATCTTATTTTAGATTTGAAACGATCAAAGACATCTCATATCTAATTTTCAAGCTAATTATTTGATACATACCATAAGTACTAAATTTTCTATACAAATAATGATTAAGTACATACCAAATTCTCAATTTTCCTCTGGCATATTATTTGAAATCCTCATTTTAAATGTGGATACAATGTGTTACTTTGATTTTGAATTTGCTTGAATCAATTTCAGCGACTTAATTTTAGCGTTAATTTTAGTGAATTAACTAATACGTTACAAAAAAAAGGGTATGTTTATTGCTCGAATACACGCGTTCTTTCCTTGTACTTCTAAACTTTTTTTGACAGTGTTTTCCTCTACTTACATATGTATTTCTTAAATGTTTACAAGATTATATTTGAAATGCAGTCTGACTTTATGATACCCTATTTAGGGTTCTCTCAAAAGGAAGAAACGGCACCCTTATAACATCACTGCTGCATCCGCCTGATTGTCTGTCACATACGATTTAATCCTTTTACTTTAGTAGGGTGTCCACCACTATACAAGAGGTACAAGAGGGGCGACAGAACGCCACCTTGTGGACATCCCTTTGTGGCTTTAACTTTAAGAATTACGTTAAGGATAGTTGTTCTAACATATCTAATAGTAAGCATGTATTCGATCCATCTATGCCTCTCTCTTGTAGGCTTTGATGATGATAGCCGTTTAGGTGTTGTCAAATGCTCTCTCAATGTCTAGAAAGGCTCCCAATGCCATCTCTTTATTCTTTAGGGCATTTTGTATTTTGTCTGTCAAATCCGGCAGCACTGACTCCGTCGACTTGCCTTTGACTTGATAGGCATATTGTTTCTCATGTAGGGGGTTGTGCCTTAGTGCTTCCTCCCTGATGTAGACATCTAGTACTTTCTTCACTCCGTTTAGCATGAATGAAGTAAGACTTCATTCTCGGTCGGTCGGGATTTGGACAGGTTGCTGTCTTTGTTGTCCGCTTTTGGGATGTAGGTCATTCGTACTTTTGTACATTGCTCAGGTATATATCCCCAGGCATAGCTTGCTTTAAAAATTTTGATTAGCAATGGGAGCAGGTGTTCCAAACCTTGCTGTAGTAGGGCTAAGAATATTCCATATATCCCTCCACTTTTGTATGATTTAAAGGAGTTTATAGCCCATTTTATTCTGTTCGGCCTAAAGATAATCGCAGCTCTCCTCCAGCATTTGTGGACCTTTTCCTGCCCCATTGATGAGTGGGGGATGGTGTAGTGGAGTTATCTTGGGTGATGGAGCCTGGAAAGTGAGCCTGTGCCATCAGTTCCAGGGTTTGCCCTCTCCGAGTTAGTAAATGTGCCGACTGGTTTTTCATGAGACCCAGTACACTGGTGAGGGCCTTGGACAGTATTTTGTGTAGTCTGGCACCGTCAGTGACCTGGTTGATCTCCTCACAGAATTTCCTCCATGACTGTCTTTTGGCTTTTCTGATTTCTTTGTTATATTCGGTTAAGGCCTTTTTGTATGTGTCCCACTTATCGGTGGTCTTAGCCTCGTTGAATAGACTGTGCATGGTGCGCCCTGACATGTTCAAGTTTAGCGTTTCACCAGTGGACTTTTCTATTAGTCTTCTTGGTTTTCTGCTGTGTGCTCTTCTCAAAGGCGTCTAGGATGTGCGATTGAAGCTCGCAGACTGCAGTTTCAATCGGTTCTACTGTTTTTATGGAGTTGATAGAATTCTCAAGACTTTTTTTAGCTGTTCTTTGTATACACTCCAGTTAGCGGTCTAGGGATTCCTATATTTCACGATCTTTCATCTTCCCTGCGGAAGAAAATCAAATCTTATATGTTTGTGGTTAGACAGCGATGTCTCATCTGAAACATGCCTGTTGACGGCTGTGAATTCGGTACTTATCGTGATATCTAGAACCTCCTTTTTCACTCTGGTGACAAAGGTGGGTTTATTTTCAGTGTTAAGCAAGTGTAGATTTTTTAAAAGTAAGAAGTTTAAAAGGGACTCTTGCATTATTGCATTAGTGTTAGTACTACCCCAGATTGTGTGGTGGGCATTTGCGTCACATCCCATTACCAGCTGTGCATGCTGCATACTGTAGTACTCCACCAAGTCCGCCAGTTGTGTTGACGGGTCTTCAGCTTTATCAGGCCTACCTGGCTGAGCATATGATGATTCTGCGCTCGTCTTGGGTTAGTAAACTAACATAAGCTGTAATCAGGTCGTCTGAGCAAAATCCTGAAACTGGTAATAATTTAATATTCTTCTGAAAGAGGATGCAGGCTTCAGGTCTAACTCCGTTGGTATTATATAAAATCTTACCAGCAGTGTTGAGGCCTACGACATTGTTCTTGTTTAGCCGTGGCTCCTGGATTAGAGCTATGTCTAGTTCTTTCTTCAGAAACCTTCTGCACAGGATAGCCGACGCAGCCTTTGCGTGTTGAAGGTTGATCTGAAGGAATTTAGGGGCGTGGAAAGGCGAGATGAGAGGAGGAGGAGGTGGGAGGAGGGTGGGAGAGAGGGATGAGGAGTTAGGAGGAACTTCTGGGGAGTTTGGTCGAGTTTGGAGCACTAGGGCCATTCTTGACTTTATCCACCTTAGCCTACTTATCCACTTTATCCCGCGGGAGTTTTCCTTAATGGTTTTTTCCGCTCCAACAAGAGCCGTCTGGTGTCTAGGTTGGAAGCAGATCGGTTCACCCCACTTGTTCCAGCGCTTGTAGATGGGGCTAATGTTTGGGCGTGGATTTCAACAGTGGCAAATAAATGTACAACAGATTTGTAGATCATAAAAAGGTCCGCAAAAAGGCATACATAACATGTTTATTTTGTAAGAATGACCCAAATTAACCATATTTGTCTTCTAAATTTTGATTAATGATAATTATTTATTTACGAATACTTTTTAAATGACACAGTAATCATTTTTAGTTAAGTAGTTTTGTTACTTACTTTAAGCAATAAGTATAGATCAAATTTACCTGTATATCATGTCATTTAAATAAATACTTTCGTAGCTAGCGCATATTTATTAACTATGCGCAATAAATTTATGACATCGGTCTAGCTTCCTTTACTCAGGTATCAAAGGTTCTTTTATCATAATTCAGCATTCATCAGAATTCATCATATTTCAGCATTTCTATTAGTTTATTTAAGTGTGTACTTTTCAAAAGTTTCCATTTTAGTTTTTAAACCGAAATAGTGTCAATTAATAAAAATTGTCAGTCGCCACCTACTTTGGTACAGACAGCGTCTAGTTAAGAAGGCAGGGAACATCAGTGCAGTAGGTGCCGGTCGCTTGTTGGTTACATTAATTGGCATTAAACTGTTACTACTGCTCTGTACATATATGTATTTTGGTTTACAGACAAAATAAAATAAATAAATTCGGAATCGATTTATGAGTGGTTGTTATTCGTTCGGCCAACTACACAAAATTTTGTTTATTTTTGAAAAATACGTTTCATATATTATAATTCTGAAAAATCAATGATATGATCCAATATCATAATCTAAATTACAGATAATATTTGAGTTTTTTTTGAGATTTATTTCACATTGATTTATATATTTTTGTTATACATTTTGTTTTTCCATCTTGTGTTTTGATGGTTTTTTTTTCATTTTCTAGAATGTGGTTGATCCAAAGTTATATCAAATTGTGCTCAGATATACCCAAGCTGCTTTTATCTCGAATGAAATGGTACTGAAATTATTACTTTTAGTTACATTATAATATGATGTCAATATTATGAAAAATGTTTTATGTGAGATTTTTCTATTCCTTTTGTTCTCATAGTGATACCGTAAATTAATTTGTGATATTCAGTTGTTTAATTTGTGCTATCATGTCAGCGTTGCAATGCAAACACTTAGTATTTTTTATTACACCTACTCATATTCTAGATAATAATTATGAAGTATATTTTAAAGAGATTTATAATTATTTATAAAAATACTCTAGCTGAACATTACATAGCTATTTGTACTATAAATCCTTTTCCACTTATGTTGCTTTAATTATTTGTTTTATTTTTTTGGTTTAATTATTGGTTTGTGGTATCACTATAATATTTTTAACTTATAGTAAACTGGTATTTTATAACTTTAACGCTCTTCATAGCCCTCCAGAAATTGTCAATGGAAAATAATATTTCATGTCATTACCATTCGACGGTATTTTGGTAAAACCCACTAACTACACAAAAGTAAGTTTTGAGTTATTGCATTATGAAAGTTGAAGCTATAAAAAATGCTTAGTACAGATGAAGTTTTCAGATCAGGTTTTCGGTTTTCACAACAGTCTATATGTTTTCCAAAATGGACCTTACACTTTAGCGCATTACTCAAATGAAAAAAATTTGCAGTCAAATTATAATTTTCATGGAATGTTGCAAGCTGCTAGTAGATGGTCTAAGGATAGCTCCGCATCAAACACTGGTTCCTTATTAAGTTCCATCCGGTCTACTGATTGTAAATTAGTATGTATTAGTAATACAATTTTCATCTTTTGGGTTTTAGGAAAAGTCCCTTTAAAAAACAATTCATATTATAAACTTGCATTCATATTACATATACTTACAAAAATGCTTTATGTAAATTTAACCATAAAAAAATTGACACTCACATAAACTTACTTTCAATCTATTCTTGCTGTTCTAATGCCAAATTCAATAAATAATTCACCCTGCAATCCATTGTTTTTATTTTCGGTACACAAAACCACAAAAAACTCAATTATTTTGCAACACACCCAGACTGCAGGGAACTTCCCGCTCTTTTTGATGTTTATGCGTTGGTCAAACATCAAACTGCATTACTACCATCAGTGATTATTAAGTAAAGCCGTTTACTGGTGCATATTGGTAACTGGTTTTGGTTACAATATATTTGTAAAAAAATTTTTACAGATAAAAACTATTAGTGCTTTTAATGGTTTTTAGTAAATTTTTTTTGGTCTAATGGATTATAAAAATCATCCAAGTAAAAGAACCTGAGACAGTTTAACTTGTTTTTTACTGAATAAAACCTTGAAAACCTTCCTTGGACCTAACTTCGAAACGGGGATACATAGCGCTTAGTGTGTTTTACCAGTAGAAAGAATTTAAAAAGCCGTTTCGAACTGTATATTCAACTCATTTTTCATATTTTTGTCACATAGTGGATTTTACCAATCTAGATAATAGTGGCTCTAAGGTAATTCCTATGGTTTATTTTTCGCAACCAGAGAGTTCATGTATCATATTATTGAATAGGGGTAAGCCAGCCTTGGCACAATCATATTTTTGTTGTCAAATGCTAGACGAGCTACATAACCATGTTATCTTGCTGTCAACTTCATATACTTACAAAGGCCTTTTAAAAAGTATAAGGCTGCAAACAGTCTTTCGCGGATAGACCGTATGCGGATGATGTCCGCAACGGATGAATACATGCGCGCGGATGGAAACCGCATCCTCGTCACAATGCATGGGTTGATATATTTTAATGTATTTTACGATACATCGTGGAAGTCGCGTTGGTGATCCGCAAAAGACTGTTTACACTCTAATTGTATTTTTTAACAATAAAACAAACTTACTCTTTACTTACTCTTACTCTTCTCTTAAACTTACTCTTTATTATTGTGTTTTAACCCGATATTGGATGACAGAAGTGTCACCTGGGAAAATACTGCCACACCGTCTACCAATGAAATAATCCCCATAACAGCTTGTATTCAGCCGACATGATGCAATACTCAGACGGATATGGAAACAAGGTGAGATTATTCTGATGCCCAATCGGAACACGCATAATTTTATTGCTTTGCTGCCCCTCTATAGTATGATACAAACTCTTTGGTATTAACATTTTTTATTAGAATAATTCTAAATATCCTTTAGAATTTTTATAATTCATTATATTTTCCCTTTAAATAAAGCATGTTTATTTTGTTTAGCATTTAATATAATAATATATCCTTTTACATTACACTCTGTATTTTCAAATAAAGTAATAAAATGCACTTAAAACAGCGGTAAGATAGTTAGAACTACTCCTAATAACATCCTATATGGTAATAAGTACATCGAATACATTGTATCCCTATCGCAATGCAACTTCCACGAACAAGCACTTTGTATATTAGTCTAAAACAGTATTGTACGGTTAAAATGAAAATATTTATTGAAATCTTGTGTATTTACTTTTGCGAGCGACTGAATTAGCTAACATTTATGCCAATGGTCTATGAGGTCTATGAGCCCTATTTGAAATATTTTTTAAATTGCTGTCTGATGTCACACTGTTTTACAGGCATTCTCATCACATGTCACAAGGTCTTTGTAGTAAGTTCACAGCTGTGGCTCTCGCCGCGAGACAATAACTCTTCCAAGATTAGGTCCAATGATCTAACAATAACAATATTTGACTCACTGACCGAATTTATACAATTTCATTCAATTTATCTGTAAAAAACAAAAAAAATATTGGGATATTTTTTTTCGCTGTTATATAATTTCTTACTCATAATAGGTAACACACAACTCACTTAACACATTCAGCTCCAAATGTCAAATACGCGGACTACGCTTTGCTGCCCGATCGGCGACATTCCTTGACGGAATGGAATATCTCACGCGGCTACCACCCGTTTTTTAGTTAATAATTTCTTTTAATTGGCAAACAATAAGTACAAAACATGAAAATGTTTGTTTTGTATGTTTAATATTATATTGACATAGCTTTTAAAAATAACACTCATTATTTACTACCAAATCCATCTAAAACACTTTCAATTCACTAGCGCACTTTTCATGTAACCAATCAAACGTCAAAACTGATCTAAAATGAAAAAAAACCGACAATTAGTCTATGCCTTTCACGAATTCTAGTATACTCTACATGCCGCAGTTTTAAATATTAATAGAAATGCATTAAGATGGAAACGGCACCGGATTACGGGATATACCGTTATCGGCGCTGAGTGTGTTAAGTTAAGCCTTCGGTAATGATCTTGGGACTGTATAATTGAGTTGTAAAGATATTTGACATATTTATTATATTTTATGATTGGGTTTAAACCGACATCCTGAACTCCAAGTACAGTACCTCTTTAGTACAAAGGTACTAAATTTGTCTCCTGTCATTTGTCTCCTGAAAGGTTTGCATTGCTCTTCCAAACACCTCTATATATTAAACTTGAAAGGTTTTATTTTCATTATTCTAATCCGCACATTTATACCAGTTTCACCACTAGAGCCTTTTCCTTCACTAGATTCACGGGGTTTAGGTTTAATGCTAGGTAATTTATATATCATATTAAATTTCTTTTAATTTCAGACCTCAAGAATGATGAATAAGTCTGACATGAATGGCATGAATTATCATTATAGATCACTTAAAAATACAAACGATCTCCACAATCGATGCTGCGGAGGAATTGCCTGGTGCATTAATGTATGTACTATATTAAATCATTGTTAAAATGAAATTAACAGACTTTCCGCTGTCACTTTTCAACTATATAGTTATCTTCATGAGACTGTTATACAAATTCCCTCTAGTCTTCACAATGGCTAATGCGGTCATCTGAAATACTTGAATTCTTTCCTATCTAAATTCTGACCTTGAAGCAATTCAGCTTTTATCAAGCAGACATGTGTTTAGGCGGTTTCGCAGATCGGACCTTAAATGGGAGTCATTAAGTTGAAGATGTAAAATATGTCATATTGTTAACTTATTTAAGGCCTACTTGAAGCTTCCAGCATGGTCCTCCATTAGTGACCAACTTCGGAAACCCTTCTATATTGGACGAAAGGATCATTCCCACAAAATAAAATAAATTTTTAGGAGGAAGAATGTCGGATTCCATTCTTTTCCTCCACTTACCATTAGAGAATGGAATAGTTTCAACTGCAGCGTCTTCAAAACTTTCCCTAAAACCCCTTCTCAGCTAAGAAAAAAAAACAAAAATTTTACTAAAAAATAACTTTGTTGTACCACCTGCCAATCAGCTATACCACCGGAGGAATAGATACCTCCAAAGTATATATTATTTTTTAAATAAATGCTGTGTACTTGTACTGTGAACTATATTTGGTAAACATTTAATAACTTAATCTGTATCGGTTGTTTCTTATCGTTTCCTTATATGCTACAGTTCAAATTACATATCTCAAATACATTTAAAATTTTCAGAGGTAGTGATGATGTTACCATGTCAGTCACAACAGTCATTGTAAGAGTTGTTGAATTGGTTCAAACTATTGAGATTTCAGTAATGGCGCATGGTAAAAAAAAGAGAATAAATAAACAATACCTCAAAAAATAACCTATATAAATACAAGAGTTAAAATAAGGTGATCGATCAATTGTCATTGGAACGCCTTGTGTGATGTACACTATAGCAAAAATGTATTGTCAGAATAGTTCTACTGTATATTCTCTGTCTAATGACATATTGCTTTACATAAGTTCAACGCTGAGTAGTTTTGCTAATGACACTAGGTTTTTTAATAACCTATTAGCCAGTTCAACTCAAAGATTACACCTTTCACGGCATTCCTCGCTTCAAGACAACTCCAGGATGTTTGTTGGCGGTTATATATGTATAAGTATAGTTAAATAAAACCTTATTCAATCCTGTGGTTTAACAAAAGAATCTTAGGATCAACATACTGGCCGACTTGAGATGTTCAGATTATTGAAACTAAAAGGAGCCAATTATTTATTATTTATTACATATCTCTTTTGAAACATTTATCCTAAATTAATGTTTAAAATAAAAATATTTCAATCGCTTCACTGCTTGTTTGTATCTTGAAGAAGAAAGTATTTAAAGTTTATATAATTTTTTTAAAATATATTTTTCCATGTAAGTTAGTATGAAAAACACTAATTGGTTAATAAAGAAACTAGTAAGGGGGCGTGGGAGATCTACGAAGGCGGCAAATCTTATTCTTGATGTTAGAAGTTTGCCGCGGCTGCAAGTTTTACATTGTTGGATTATTTATTAATGTTTTCTTATTTGGGATATGTAATATATTTCCATTATTTTTTTTATTTGACATCCTTTTTAAATGACTGAATAAACTCATTGAGGAATATTTGATAACTTTGATGAATGGCAATGTAGGTATAACTCAAAATATTCTGTTTTGTTTTTAATTTCAGGACATCTGCGGTATAATTTGTGCAGTTCTAACATGGCTTCTGATTTTATACGCTGAATTTGTGGTCATGGTAGTCATGTTATTACCAACTGCATCAACAAATCCTATCTATAGCTATTCAAACATGGCCCTGTTTCTATTATTTTCATTTTTGGCCTTCGCCTCCCATTTGCGCACCATGCTTACAGATCCGGTAAGACTGACTGCATATTGTTTTTTATTTAAAAAGTTGGGAATACAAATATTGAAGAATTGATTTTTTTTAACGTTTATAGCATTTTAGCATTTATGTTGCTATATTAAGAATATAAAATGAATAAAATGGTAATGACTCTTAGAAGAATCCTAGAATGGGTTGTTTATTTTTAAACTTCCATTTAATCATCTTAATCGAGTTATCATAAAACCCTCTTGGTATTGATTTACAAATAGACCCAATAATTATATTACCTTATAAGCCCTTGTAAATTTGTTTCTTCCACAATTTATAAATAAATTTGCTCAATAATAAACAATTTCCCAATATTTTTTTTTATCATCACAAAAGATATATACACCAATGAAACAAAATTTTTAACGTTTTATTGAACATGAGTCATTGTTGCCCATAAAATAAGAGATGTTATCAGAACAGCTGATTTATAAAATTTCATATTAAAATAATAATTATTAGAGAATTTAAAACTTAACCCACAGACACGACCGAACGGAATATCCCACTCAGGATTAACACCCGTTAGTTTAAGTTATAATTTTTTATAATTGGCAAATAATAATGTACAAAACTATGAAAATGCTTGTTTTTTATAGCTTTATGTAAATAAAACTCGAATTATTTACCACCAAATCTGTCGAAAACGCTTTCAATTCACTAACGCACTTTTCGCATAAACAATCAAATGTCAAAACCCAACTAAAGTGAAAAAAAAACGACAATTAGTCTATGCCTTTCATGAATTTTGGTAGACGCTCTTTTAAATATTAATAGAAATACAGTAAGACAATGACGTATTCATCCGTACACGGCAACTGGTGTATACAGCGATGATGGATTACGAGGTGTGTTCAAAAAGTATCGCGAATTTTGTGTTTTTTCAAAAATTATTTATTTATTCAAGAATATCTATTTTGTCTCCTTCAAAGTAATCCCCATGAGATATTATACACTTGTGCCAACGGTTTTTCCAATCTTCGAAGCACTTCAAAAAATTATTTTTTTTATCTTGTTCAGCTCCTCCTTCGATGCCGTCTTTATCTCGTCAAGCGTAGCGTAACGTCGTCCTTTCATGGGCCTCTTCAGCTTCCATTGAGATGATTGAGCTTTGGTTTCCACGTCATAACCATAAACCCACGATTCGTCACCAGTTATGACCCTCTGGAGCAAATTTGGGTCGTCGCGGACAGAGTTTAACATCTCATTAGTAATGTTCATGCGATGCTGTTTTTGGTCGCAATTGAGCAATTTTGGTACGAATTTCGCGGCGACCCGTCTCGTGCCCAAATCATTGATAAAAATCGAATGGCACAAGCCAATCGATATGTTTAGGTCCTCAGCAACTTCTCTAACGGTGATTCGACGATTGGCCAATACCATTTTCTCCACTTCATTAATTTTTTCGTCTGTTGTTGAAGTGCTCGGGCGTCCGGCACGCTCTTCGTCGTTCACATCTTCTCGGCCTTCTGAGAACATTTTGTACCACCGATAAACGTTGCTTCAGTCCAAGGTAGCTTCTCCGTATGCCACAGTCAACATTCGGAATGCATCCGCGCACTTAATTTCGTTTTTCACACAAAATTTGATACAGGGTCTTTGATCCATTTTTTTGAATAGGTAAAAATCGAAGACGATCCAAAACACGTGCAAGCAAAGCAGCTGTCAACAATTAAGTGAACATTCAAAATGGCCGAGCTTGTCGGCATAAGTGAGAGACATGAGTACCAACATAACGCCACAAAAAAATCGAAATTCGAATATACGTAACCCGCGAAAATTCAAAATTCGCGATACTTTTTGAACACACCTCGTATACCGTCATCAGTGCTGAGTGTGTTAAGGTTAGCAACTAAACAGCTTTAAAGAAAAAAAAATGTGGTGCAAATTAATGTTTTTTTTTAGATGGGCTTGTCCATGTTGTCATGAGTAACACTATGTCCCGAAATCGACAATAATTGATTCACTTCTGAATGGTTCAATGTTATACTACCAGACGTAACTTTTAATGCACCACGATTCATATATAAGTTTACTGACCAATTTCATGTAATCATTCCAGTTACATACTGGGTACCTATTGAGAAACAAGTGTATGTGTGAAATAAAATAGATTAATGATAGACAAATGGGTTTTTTCATTATTGAATGCTTTGTTATTTATTATTTATTAATTCTTAATTTTATTGGTTTTTTAATTTTAATATTTTTAGTTGCCTTACACTAAAAGTAATTTGATAAAAGTTCTTTAATGAATTATAGTCACACAATTGTTACTATATTTTTAAAAAGAAATGTTGAAATTGCTTAAGCCAATTTACTTTTAAGCCATTTTGAACGGAAAAATGTATTTTTTTTATTTTATTCTACCACACACATGACGTAACTTAATTAAATTAAAATGACCACCTTTGAGGTTCAGATCAGATTGGGATCTTATTGAGAACCTTCACCCTTTTTTGATTGTTGTTAATGATGAGCTATTTGATTAATTCTAAAATGATTAATGTTGTCAAACATTATTTTTTCAGGGTGCTGTTCCGAAAGGCAACGCTACGATAGAACTAATCAAGCTGATGGCTTACGAAGGCAGGGAAATGATCTTTGAGTGTCCAAAATGCTGCTGTATAAAGCCTGATCGCGCTCATCACTGCTCGGTTTGCCAGAGGTGTATAAGAAAAATGGATCATCATTGCCCGTGGGTAAACAATTGTGTCGGAGAGAATAACCAGAAGTATTTTGTTTTATTTACGGTGAGTTTGCCAATTTTGGCTAAGACTAAGAATTGTTATCAATCAAAAATTTACTATACTTTTTACTTACTAGGCAAGCAGTATCAATATTACGGATTAACACATTCTGTTTCTTACGTAAAACATGCGGACCACGCATTGCCGCCCGATCGGCAACGTTCGTTGACCAAATGGAATATCCCATGCCACCCTTTTTTTAAGTTTAAGTAATTATTTCTTATAATATGTACAACTATGAAAATGTTTGTTTTTTAAATTTAATATATTAGCATTGCTTTTGTACATAAAATTCGAATTCTTTACCGCCAAATCCATTAACACGTTGAACGCTTTGTCGGCCACCGGTGGCCGGCACCCACCCATTCCAATTACGCCTTGGCCGCCACCGGTGGCCGACATGACAAACCTCACTTTGACTTGACTTTCAGAGTCGTCGGCCACGCGCTGCGTGTATTTTACTATTTGGCGTGGCCGACGTGGCCTTTCTCAATATACCTGCAGTTTGGCTTTAGATTATTTTGATGTCATCAAAAGATATGGTCATATTATAGGTGTTTTTTTTTATAAGACTACTTTTTGTAAGGTTACATGTAAACGTATATATTGGATGTTTTAACTAACTACAAATCAACTAAAAATATTTATAATAGACTTTATTCAAATAAAGGGCTTAATTTTTTTTTTTAAGTATGCGCCAAGTACAAGTACATTTACATCTATTTTATGATATAAAATAAATAAACTTAAATTTTTTTTTGATATTTTACACAAATTTCGAATGCGTTCAACGTGTTAAAAACACTTTCAATCTACTATTACACTTTTCACATAAACAATCAAATTTCAAAATTATACTAAAATGAAAAAAAAAATGAGAAGATTAGTCCTTTTGTCTTGTTTTTGTTTTGTTTTGGGGCCTTTTGTCGTGTTAAATTTAATACAAAATAGTTAACTTCACCATACGGGGGGCCAAAACGGTCACATTTGCCGATACATTTTTAAAATCCCCAAAGTACACCTACCTAAAAACAATTAATTTTAATCTGGATGTAGGAGCAAAAAGGAATATTAACGAAAGTAAACCCTTCCAGGTAGGTTATACGAAACGGGGATTATGAAATAACATAGTAAAAGTTTTATTGTAGCAAATGAGAATAACCCAAATGGCAAATGAGAATTCCCTTAACCTTTTAAAAATAATATAGATATGGGCTTTTTCCGAACCTTTCTCTTTTTAATATATGCCCAAGATGTGCCAAAATTCTCGTTTCACCTATGCAAGTTGCTTGTATATGTTTTTAGAATTAAGAAAAAAAAAATGATGTGATAATGCATGTAATTTGTTTATTGAAAATGTTTGTCTTAAATTGCTATTTAACCCGATTGTAGGTCAATAGGTATGATAGTGTAACGGACTGATTGGGTGTGGCCCGTGGGATAATAGTAATAACTTGAGAGTCTGTTAGAACATTTATTACTTGATCCTCTTACCACATAAATACTCCGATATACAATATAATGCTTTACTCCATGATGTGTGGACGCGAACCGGGGTGACGACGGCGGACGAGTTAAATACCGACGAGTAGGTACTGGCAGCGTGCAAACTCATATGAAAAGGCGCTCTACTAGTGGGCGACCATCGTTCTTATAGACTGTCGTCTTGTGTCGGAGGGAACACTCTTCCTCAGCCCTGGTGCATTCGTCGCGTCACTCTCGGTCGACGAACTTCGTACCTGGCGTCAGATGCTGTCGTCAGCTGAAACCTGGTGCGTTCGGTCGACGTCACTCTCGGTCAACGGACTTTGTACCTGTGGTCTGATGTAGTCGTCAGCGGAAACCTGGTGCGGCTGTCCGGTAAACTCGTGACCCCCACAATAGCAACTTGTACCAGTCAGTGGACAGACCTACAAGATACAGAAATAATAACGAACCATCTCTCTTAGACCTGATAATGTGTAATGATAAAAATCTCATAACCAATATTAATTTCTTACCATCGATAGGAATCAGTGACCACACCTGTTTGCTTCCTATCGTACAAATCAGTACATTTAATGAATCAATAAACCAATTACGGTAAAGTTTGAGACACAACTACCGCATTGCGGATTACCAAGCTATTAATGAAGAACTACGTAATATTGAGATAATGAATCACATGTCGCCTCTATCAGATGTGAACACTTGTTGGTCGCTATTTACAGATCTTTTTAATAAAAATATAGTCTCTAAGATACTGAATTACCAATAAAAAAGTCAATATAAACAAACCATGGATAAATGGCCATGTACTTAAAATTGTAAAAGAAAAAAGTTACTCTGGGATTGTTATAGACTCTCAAATTCTTCTGACTTCTATGAGATGCAGAAAAGTCAACAATAAAAGGAAACCATTCTATGGATATATTCGTAAACAGTTATCATCGAAAGTGAGTGTGCCATCCACAATAAGAGATCCCACTGGAATGCTGTTAAACAACGAAATTGACATTGCAAATTCCTTTGCAACGCAGTTTCAAAAAGCTTATGAAAAGCTGGGATTATGATATTTTTTCTTAGTTTTTGTTTTTTTTCAGTTCTACATAGCCGTCATAAGTGTGTATTCGCTGCTGCTGTCAGTAAATCAGTTTGCCATGTGTATTAATCATGAATGGCGGGATTGCACAACATTCTCTCCGCCTGCTACAGTGGTTCTCTTGTTGTTCCTGGTATTTGAAGCCCTTCTCTTTGCTATATTCACCGCTGTTATGCTAGGAACTCAGTTACATGCAATATGGAATGATGAAACGGTAAGTTTTTTAATCAAATATAAAAAAATGGACATGATATCATCCATATCGTAATCAAAAAAAAAAAATGAAAACGCTTAAGGGTAGGTCGTCTTTTTTGGGCAAAATAAGGATATTTCAAAGTGAAATTTAAAGCACTTACGCAAAGACCACCACAAAATAACATATAAAGGGGTAACTCTTAAATTAGGTCTGAATGAATTCCGATTTTTTAAAATGTGTCGTTATATATTAGAAAAAAAATCGTCAACATTTGAATTTCATGCAAAAAGACCTATTTTTGATGAATTCTTTTTACTAGAAAAGACCACATTTTTTAAACTTTATTGAGATTATCGTGTTTCATATATATATCTTGAACACGGTCGCAATGAAACACTTTTTTTTGTGTTACGTTTATTTACTGAAATATCCAGAAAAGATAAACAATTTAATGGCGCAAAATCTTCATACATTTGCCCATACAAAATCAGAACTGTGCGTATTCCCGGAGTGGCCATCCAGTCGCGTCCCAGCTCAGGGGCTGTGCGGACGTGTTCAGAGGTGGATCTGCGCTCGGTTTATCAAGAACGCACTTTTCAGCGCGCATTGTCAAATCCTAATTTCAACAGAGCTGTCACTCGTACATTGTAAAATAATCACAATGTCACTTGTATCTGTAATATAATAGTTTTATAACAAATAAACAACAATTTTTTGTAATATTTTATTAACTAACCTAATGAAATTATCTAAAAATTGGATAATTTTTCTATTTATTTATTATTTTTCAAATACAACTATTTTCACAATAATAACTTTTTTTGTATCTTTATTCATTTTATATAAATGTTAGGTATTTTTTAAAAATGAATAAATAAACATTAGGTATTATAATTAAGTTATAGGTATTTATAAAGGATATAGTTCATTTTTTAGTAGTTTTTTTAAAATATTCTAATAACCCATTAAGGCATGACTTTCCCCCCAAAAATTTTGGCGCCAAAAGCGCTGAGATAGGATTAATTTCTAAGGAAAATTTAAAGAACTCATCCGTCTACTGTAAAATCCATAGTGCAGGCATGAGTCGTCCGATCTTCACAAATCAAGTATCATCTGATTTGCCATGAAATTGTCTATTAGGTTTTTTAACTTTTGCACTTTTTTTAAAAAAAAAACATAACGGCTTTTATCGATTTTTTCCTGTTGGACACACAATTTTTCACTATTTTGACAAGTTTTATCACTTTTACACTTTCAAATATTTGTTAGATATATACACTATAGACTACCATGTATAACTTTTCCAAAAAATGTAGTCAAAAAAAAAATATTTCCAAATGTTTAAAAATCGATTACGCTGCCGTGTAACTAAATATTTTGTATAAAGTACATTTAAAAATAGTAATGGACACTGCATTGACTTGAATAAAATTTGGGGTACTGATTGGTTCATTGCGATAACAATGGTTGATTAGACGTCAAGTTAATCAATCATACTGTTAATTTGGTAGAAATATTCAAATCAAGTGGGGGATGCTCTCTCGATCTAACGAATATATTCGTCATGACGTAAATGCGACCTATGGTCTCCCGGCGAGGTTTGCGAATATATTCATCCGTATGCTTATAAGGGTTAAAGTAAACTATTGATATCTCAAATAAAAAAAAAATACAATTTTAAAAAAGATTTGGTACAGATTCAAGACTAATTTTTATCACATTGATGTTTTTCAAAATCAAATTTATTATTTTGTTCGTTTATTTTATAAAAAATAATAAGTATACGAATTAAGTACTTAGAAATGACATAACATGTTTGTAAAATCTGCTATATACAATGCCAAAAATAAATTGATTGAATTGAAAAGTATTTAACACTATTATATTTCATGATTGTTTTTTAAAAGCGGCAAATAAAATATTTAATTGAGTATATATTAATTAAATTTGACATTATGATATTATATTTGACAAAATGAAAGACATATATAATATAAAATAACAGCTGCATGGCAGTGAGGTTAAAACATCGCTGTTTCTTAGTTATACTTGATAAAGAATAAGTTTATTAATGATTAGCCATAAAAAAAATCTAATTTATCCATGCATTTAAAATTAAAACTGATAAAAGGACTATGCATGTTTGAGGTCACCATTTCACCCCTTTTCAAGTATGCTCAATCGTCCTGGGACAAACTGTTTATAAACTTTATAGATATTTCATAGGAAACTCCCAACTCAAAATAGTTCAGTCACAAAAAGATCTCGGTGTAACAATCTCGTCAGATCTCAAGTGGGAACAGCACATCACCTCAATCTCAAAAAAGGCAAACTCCTTAATATTCTTAATAAGAAAGGCTTTCCATAATTTGACAGTGGACGTATTCTTAAAGATCTATAAATCATACATAAGACCAATACTGGAATATGCTTATCAAGTATGGAATCCCTATTTCACTAAAGACATAGATCTCTTAGAAAAGGTGCAAAGACGCGCAACGAAAATACCAATGCAACTCAAAAATCTGGAATATGAAGAAAGGCTAAATATACTTGGACTGACAACATTAAAGCAAAGGCGGGCGAGAGGTGATCTTATAGAGACCTACAAGATATTAACTCACTATTATGATGTTCCAGATTTCGAAACCATATACACAATTAATACAAATACGCACTTGCGAGGACATCATTTAAAACTCTCAAGTACAGCCTTCACTTCTAATCCGAGGAAGAATTTCATGTCAAATAGAGTGGTGAATGCATGGAATAAGTTACCAAGTGCAGTGATAAGTGCCGGAAATGTGAACGAATTTAAGAACAGACTAGACAAGTTTATCAGAGACGATACAAGTACAGATTTAGGCTTACCAGCATAAGCTGCCTGCCTAAAACTAATAATAATAATAATAATAATAATATAAATAATTCGTATGTACAGGAACAAAAAGTACAGATAAAACATAACACCAGCTGGCGCTCACCCACGAGTTTCAAACAGCTTAAATTACATCCTAGTAAGGAATCGTGGGGGCTAATGCGTTGCAATTGTTCATAGAAGTACATGAAATCAATCATCCGCCTTTTATCTATTTTGAACGCATCGTCCTGTTGAGTAACTTCGATTACTAAATCCGTAGGTGTCTCTTGATTCGATTACTCCTAAAATATATTTAATAAGTGATAATCCTGCTCGCAACGAATCTAATCCGTTCACCGTGCAATAACCACACAAACAAAGGAACGCGCTCGCGAAAGGAGAAAGTGACCATTTATGGCGATTTTTTTTCCCACGAGTGGACGACTGACTTTTAAGCCATTATGAATGGGTTAAATAAAAGTAAATATAAATGACTAAAAGTAATTTTCAATAAAATATTTTGTGGATTTTTTTTTCTCTTTACGTTCAATACAGTAAATACAGACACTTGTTTGGGGCAGTAGGGAAAGTATAGGAAATATCATCAACCAATTCAACCTTTAGCCTGTGATTGTGAGGTGTATCCTGTAATGTAGCTGTTATTAGGAGAGGTGAGATTCATTTACTTATTAGCAGTTATTTAAACCTATAAATATTTACTACTGTAAACATGGTTATTCAACTGGTGTTTTCCTTATATTTTCTCATATCTCACATATTTTTTTAAAGTAAGGAAAAACAGGATTCTTTTTTTATTAGACCTAAAATGACTTTTACGGCATTTAACCATTGATCTCTCCATGTAAATTCTTGCTTTAGACAAAGCAAAACCAGCTTTTATAAGGAAATTTGAAACTCCAGATTTGTTACTCTATACTGGCTAATTAAAGATTTTAACACACTCAGCGCTGTGTTCCGTTCGACCAACGGCCTTTACAGAATGTTGGCATTGTATTGTCCGCGCATTTTTCATTCGGAGCGAATGTATTAAGATCCAGTATTTAAAACCGCGTCCCTAAAATCCTTTAACTACGTAATTACTTGTAAAAATGTTATTTACAAGTAAAAGTATCAGTGTGCTTTCAATGACATAACAGTGCAGTGTATATAATTGGTATCTTGATGTATTATGATGCCGTTTTGCGTTACAAATTTATGACTCACATTTTTAGAAAACCCTAGCTTTCAGTGTTAGGTATCAACACTCTAGTACTGTGTCCTGTAAAACACCGAGACATTAGCTTATGTACTATTATTTATTGCCTCTCCGGTTTGTATTTACCATTAGCTTTCTCACACCACATGGGTTGTTATGGTCAGATCGATTGCGAGTATTATTTTAAAACTACTGTTGAATTCAGTGTTAGTTTTTCCCTTATCAAATCTATCAGGGCTTAAATAAAAATCTGTACTAATAATTATAATTTACAGGGTATAGAACAACTGAAGAAAGAAGAAGCTCGCTGGATAAAGAAGTCTCGATGGAAGAGTATCCAAAGTGTATTTGGAAGATTCTCCATTGGATGGTTCTCACCTTTCACCAAACCTGCAAGGAGAACGGACATTGAAGCATTTCTGAACAGTGTTTAAATAGTATGAAGTAAAATATCTTAAAACCAAGTTAAGCCATTAATTTTGCATTGAACCATTTCTTTGAATCAGAGCGGAGTTGAGACTTTCTAAAATCAATTATTCAACGATCTAGCTATCAATATTAGTGCTGTTGAATAAATAATAATTGGGGTATAAACAATATTGTGGGCTTTCTTCTTTGGCTAGTTTCTCGATGTGGCCAGTTTTTCCGATCTAGCATAGAAGCTGAATCTATCTCAGGATCGTTTAGGGATTTTTACCTATTCGTGCATTCATGACTAAGCCTATCTTCGCGCTATTATTTCTTTATACTTTTAAAGAAATACCGGTACAATGGCATGTTGGAACTATGTAAATGCTGTTATACTAAAGTAATTAACTTGATCGATTTTTGGGCGCCACTCGCTTTGGATTAAATGAGAAATTATAACCAATAACCAAAACTATCCGATTTCCAAATCTAAACAAAACTCAAGCTACGCACAGATCAACCATACCAATGTATGCTTCAATTATATTTCTCCTTCATACTTTTCGCTAATGAAGAACTATTAATTTACCCTGACAACAACACTAACAAATAAAAGAAGTCATTTATTCAAATGGGTGTGATACCCTTATATTGTTCAAAAACGTAAGTTCACCTTGGAAATGGCAACCGGTTCGGTGGTATGAGCGAAATTCATATCAACCACCAAATATAATATTCGAAACAGGTTCAAATTAAACAAAGTAACTCAGATACCAGTATTTTAAGCATTCCGTGAGTCAACATTATCAGTTCTACATTTAACTTCCAACATCACACAATTATATTCAAATAAATACTTAATAATGTCCAAACAGCACCTATAAATATACTAAAGTGTTCAGATTATTATTCAAGTTACTCTAATTTTTTAAAACGTTAAAACTCTTGATTGTATACGGTTATTACTCACTTAAAAAAACATTTTGAAAACTCTAATTATTTTATTGTCGGAATTCCTGTAATATATCCTGCTATTAAAATACCATTTCTAAAAAAGTAACCTTACATAAACAAATAAATATTCAAACAAAATAAAACCAAACTACAAAAACACAAAGACCGCAAACGGCCAAAATATTCAAAGTGTTCAATTTAATTTAAAATTCCAAAAACCCATTTTTCAAACAATTAGGTATACGTTTCTTATCTTAAGTTCAAATCATTATAACACCTTTCGCAAGCTACGTGCTGTACTTGAAACTCGAGAGTCGAGATACTAAATTTAATCTCGAAATTATTAATCAGAACTACAAATTTTGAGGCTTATAACAATAAAAGAAATAATTTTGGAGCCATGAAACTATTCAAGATATGCCCCATTTCAGCATTGAATCGATATCAAACGATTCTCAAAACTGTTCCATTTCAGCGCACTCAAGTGACTTAGTGCGGTATCTCAGAATGAGATTCGGAAGTAAATAGATTTCCTACTTCGTATTACGACGGTTTCCTCCAACTCCTTTGGTCAGTGTCAGTTCCAACTACTTTAAACCCACGTCTTGCAAAAGTCGTTACTGCTGGCATCGCACGCAAGGGTCTCACAAGTTTTTATCAACACTGCTTGGCTCATTAGTACATCTCGAACCAGGGTTGTAAGGAAACGATCATCTCAAACGCGTCGTTCGCGCTGTGCTGCCCAGCGTCTTGTTCGCGATGATCATACAGAATAAATTCAAATTGTAAGTTTCTTTTGTAAATGCCGTAAGTCGTTAAACTCTAATTTTCTACATCATGGAGTTGTATATCTAAGCGTTTCCACGTTCAATGTTGGCCTTGTTACTCGTCAAAACATAATTTTCCTGCAGATAAAAATAAACAATAAAATTTTGTGTTTTGCACAACGGCATGCTTCATGTCATTCTCCTTGGTTTTCTTTGTCCCATCCAAAAAACGTCACTTATTTTTCATCTATAATTCAAATCAAGTCGCGCCAAAACCCTGCACTTGCTAAGTTTCTTTTTTCTTAAAACGTTATACTTAAAGGCTCCAAAATGCTTCCCGATCATATTTTAGTACTGAACATAAGTTAAAAAAATTACGAATATAGCCTTCTCAAACATTGAGGCGTATTAACACTGGCTAACCTCTTACAAGAACAACCTTACATTTGTAAGCGTGAAATCTCGCATTTTTGTCGCACCGGTAGCAGCGTTTTTATAAAACAGCCGTTCATAAAATTAACAACCTCTAAATCTGTCTGTTCCGCAATGCAAACTGGTGTAACGAAAACACATATTCAGCATAGGCTGATATATATCTTTACAATATCCATTAATAAGTCAGTACTAATTGATATATCAATTACTGCACAATTGAAAAATGTATTCATATCAACTTCATAATTATAATGAAGACTGCTGCATTTTTTATTATAAACGCTAAAACAATTATTTCTGTAACTGATACCAGCAATAACTGGAAATATTCAAAATTATTGTTAGTTAATAAGTTTTGCTAGGTAGGATGTTTTTTTTAATAAACATCGTACTTTATTAATTAATTTCTAAAAATTTGCTATGTTAATTTTCTCTAGTTGCACTTTATATCTACACAATCTATGTCTAGTTACTAAGAGAAAACACTATTTATAAATTTAAGTAACAACATAAAAAAATACCCCTAATAGAAGAAAGTGTTAACTGAGTATACTGAATGACTCGCTCCTCTAGGCATAATGTGTAGTTTGATTTAGACCTGAGTTTTGGTCCGCCTTTTAAAATATTTTCTGGTTTATACAATAAATATATCTTATATGTAATAAAATATACCAAAATGGATCATAGCAAAATCAAATGTCCCTTTTGACCACTTGAAGTCAATATAATAAAAAGGAAAAGCTTACCGGAGAAAGTTAACTCACAGCTCATGGAAGTAAGATTTTTATAATGCATTGTATTGTCTTGCCAATAATTATTGTCACTTTTTTATCTACCCGCATAGAAGCGTGTACGGGTTTGGGTATAATTGTCATTATCAAATAATGTAATATATTGTCTTATACATGGGTTTTAAATTTCTCAAAACAAAAAAATTTATCATTATCATTGATTCTTTGGGTGCAGATGAGATAATTTGTTGGATTCGGATAGTTCTGTCCTGTTACTCTAAAAAGTTGATTTAATATGTATTATATTATAGGACTAATTAAAGGCAAGTGGCATAATACAAAGTACTGTGCATGGTTTCTTAGTTACCACCAGGTTATTGCAAGGTACTCTTGACTACAAGTAATAATAGAACGATCTTTCAAAGAATCCCATTGTGCCATTGTATTATGCCATAGGAATGAATTATATATGTATCGTAAATACCCAAAATCAGTAATAACCTGTTTTTACTAATAAGTACACGAAGTATCTAAGAGCATCAGATTTTACTAATTTGAACCCGTTCTTACCAAGGCATTTAGTTAATTGCCAAATTAAATTATTATATTGGCTTTTTATCGCACTTTTCAGTTAAAACCTGTTCTTACTAAAAGCATATCAGTAAATATCCAAATTTGAAATGCAATGTCATAACATATAAAAGAAATAATTTATTATTGATGTCTTGTATCATTACGTAAAAAATATGTATACTTTTAGTACCTGTGTTACTTATTTAGCTATAATTGAGCCTATATTGAGGCAGTTGCTTCAGTTAAAAAAAAAAAGTTAAATAAAAAAAAGAGGTTAGTTAGTAAAAAGAGATAGGTGTTTGCAATAGTTACATTTCTGCAGAGAAGTGTTATCTACTTGTGGGATCACTGCAAAAGGAAGTTTTGGAATTATTCATTTTTTTGGATTACTTATTAATACCCTCTTAATTGTGTTCAGTGTAAACAATAGCTGTAAAATTGTTTTAAATGTTCAATATAATGAAAAGGTGCAGTGCCTCGGTTGCAAGAAAGATGCGTGTGGTAAATGCAGTGAAATTACTGCATCCGAAATGTGTGTTTTAGAGATGAATCTAAAAAATTTTTCAAGTTCGTTTGCTCAGATTGTGAGAATGGCCTTCAGCAAATCCCTTCTTTTCTCAAACTTATTGATGAACTACAACAAGAAGTTGAGAAGCTCAAAAGGAAGCAGTCCTTATTTGAGTGTGAAGAAATGCTATGCGAATTCAAAGAACTTATGAATCGTAACTAAAATATTCTCATTTTTGATACTCTTGAATCAATATCTACAGGAAGAGATGAACGGATTGCTCATTATAAAAGCAAAGTTCAGCAGATCTTATCCAAAGTTGTTGATACTAATCCGGACATAATATGTATCTTCCGTCTAGGGAAACGACAGGATAGTTCCAGTAAACCCAGGTCAATAAAAATAACTCTAAAAAATAAACATGAAGCTGTAAATGTTATAAAAAAAAATAGGAAAAAGGTCAAAACTATGATTAAGTATGATGAAACTCCAATGCAAAGGGAGTTTATTAAATCTTTGCGGGGAAGAACTGGCCGACTGCATTAACAATGGTGAAACAAACATCACTATTAAGTATGTTCAGGGCATGCCAAAGATCGTTAATGATCCAAAAAACATGTAAGGATTCAGAAAATTCTCAGCTACCTTATTTTATATACAAACCTAGCTTCCCTTATGGCAAAATTCGATAATCTCCTTATTGAAGTACAAAAACAGGACCCAGCCTTCATAGTTATTACGGAAACACATTTAAACAATACAATACCAGATACTTTGATTGAAATACCTGGATTTACAATATTTAAAAATGACCGCAAATTGAAAAAATGTAATGGGATGAAATTGAAGCATTGTGGCTGGATATAAAAATTGGAGATGTAAAATTACTGCTTGACGGTGTGTTTATTATGCCGCCCGTTTATTGTGTTCAAAAAAGTGATCAAATACTATTTAATAATTTAAAAAATGCATATCCAAAAGACATAAATAAATAAATAATAAATAAATAAATACTGTAATTATCCTCGGTGACTTCAACTTGCTGCACTTTAACTGGCGACAGACAAATGCACAAGATTATAGTGAAGTTGAAAGACTGTTTTACGAAACTTATTTTGATAGCCAGCTGAATCAATTGATCGAATAACCAACAGGAATTCGAAACAATCAAACATCTTTACTCAACCTAATATTGTGCAACAATGATGGCCTAATTTCAGAGATAGAATACTTGCCACATATAGGCAAAAGTGACCATATCACACTTAA
This sequence comes from Neomicropteryx cornuta, assembly GCA_020383195.1. NCBI lineage: Eukaryota > Metazoa > Arthropoda > Insecta > Lepidoptera > Micropterigidae > Neomicropteryx > Neomicropteryx cornuta. Next base: position 43,913,591 of record JAHKQU010000018.1, read on the forward strand.
AGCCAACATACAAATAGAAATAACTTATAATAAATTATCTGCTACGAAACCTGCATACAAGAATTACTCGAAAGTTAATTTTGATAAAATTATGGTTACATTAGGTAACACCAATTTCCCACTTCAAGTAAGTGACATAAATGACAACTGGACAAATTTCAAAAATATTTTAGGAAATATCTTGGATGACAATACGCTTACTTCTAGCAAATCCAGAAAATTAAACCACAAACCATGGATAAATAAAAACATTTTGAAACTTGTTCATGAAAAAAGAAAGCTATGGGATAAGTATAAAATCACGAGATGTGCTACATCATATCGCTTCTACAAAAATATAAATAATAGACTTACTAAGTTTATTAGGAATTCTCGAGCAATTATGAACTTAATCTGGTTAATTGCGGGTGTAAACCCTTTTATAAACATGTGCGGAACCAATTATCATCTCGTAGGTCAACTCCCTCAGCCTTACGAGACACCGATGGAATGATTACTAGCAATATGTCTGAAGTTGCAAATCTTTTCGCAGACCAGTTTGGAAAAGTATTTGTGAGAGAGCCCGAAGGTCCTCTTCTACCTACGCATGATATACCCAGATTGGAAGACTCTCTCCAAACTGTTGACATTACGCCAGGAATTGTGGAAAAGGTACTGATTTCCCTAAATGGTGAGAGTGCTATGGGTCCTGACAAGTTGCCATTCTTACTTTTAAAAAATTGTGCATATGCTATCTGTCAACCACTGGCAAAAATTATGCAACAATCGCTAGAGTATGTCAAATTACCTTCAGACTGGAAGCTTGCCGTTGTTACGCCAATCTTTAAAAAAGGAAATAAATTAGATCCTAAAATTAGACCTATCGTTCTATAAGCCTTACTAGTATAGCATGTAAAACGATGGAAAGAATTATCATTTGCAATTTACGGCAATTTCTGGCTAAACATCAGATTATTCCCGATGAGCAGCATGGATTTGTTCCCGGGAGATCTACAGTCACCAACCTTCTCCAATGTGTCGATGGTTGGACTAAGGAGTGGGATAAAGGACAGCCTATAGACATAATATATCTAGACTACGAGAAGGCATTTGATCGTGTTCCCATCGATCTCGACTTCTACATAAATTGGAACATTTTGGAATAAGAGGAAAACTCTTAAAATGGATCAAAGATTTCTTGACAGGACGAACTTTCCAAGTCAGAGTGGGGGTATTCCTATCTACAGTCCGAGAAGTTCTTAGCAGTCTACCACAGGGCTCGGTAATCGGTTCGGTCCTTTCACAATATTTTTGATTGATCTTTTAGAACTCATTAAGTGAGGAAAAAATCATTTGCAGACGATACTAAGTTATTCGCTCAACCCTTAATAAGTAGTTCGCAATTACAAAATGACAAACAGAATCACCCTATGGACATCTGAATGGTTACTAAGCCTGAACGTTGAAAAGTGTGTTATTTTGCATATCGGGAAGAAAAACCCAAAATATCCATACTTCATAGGAAACACTCAACTCAAAATAGTTCAGTCACAAAAAGATCTCGGTGTAACAATCTCGTCAGATCTTAAGTGGGAACAGCACATCACCTAAATCGCTAAAAAGGCAAACTCCTTACTATTCTTAATAAGGCTTTCCATAATTTGACAGTGGATGTTTTCTTAAAGATCTATATATCATACATAAGACTAATACTGGAATATGCTTATCAAGTATGGAATCACTATTTCACTAAAGACATGGATCTCATAGAAAAGGTTCAAAGACGCGCAACGAAAATACCAAGGCGACTGAAAAATCTGGTTTATGAAGAAAGGCTAAATATACTTCCATTGACAACATTAAAGCACAGGCGGGCGAGAGGCGATCTTATAGAGAACTACAAGATATTAACTCACTATTATGATGATCCAAATTTTGAAACCATATACACAATTAATACAAATTCGCACTTGCGAGGACATCATTTAAAACTCGCAAGTACAACCTTTAGTTCTAATCCGAGGAAGAATTTCATCTCAAACAGAGTGGTGAATGCATGTAATAAGTTACCAAGCGCAGTGATAAGTGCCAAAAATGTGAATGAATTTAAGAACAGACTGGATAAGTTTATCAGAGACGATACAAGTACAGATTTAGGCTTATCAGCATAAGCTGCCTGCCTAAAACTAATAATAATAATAATAATAATAATAACACGGGTAGCATCTAATTACGTATCAGTTATAGTTACACTCAAGTTATATAAGTTATATTACTATAAGTTACACTTACTTATGTGACATGATCCACTATAGTGACACTTGTATTTGGAGTTGCACAGAATGTTGTTTTTTTTTTTTTGAAACAGGTCAATAAATTTTCCGATTTGTGAGCTACTTCAATAATGTCGAATATCTTCTCGACCGGCAAGTGGTACAATATCTCCCCGCTCTTCGATTTAACGATTATTCACTGCGTACCTCCTGTCCGATACATCAAAACGATTCACACGCCTGTATTGCAAAGAAATTTTCTTTCTTGCTAATTTTGATTGTACTGTGTCATTTAGCAGTTTCTCAGATTGGATCTTGGTTAAAATATTTTATTTCGATAATCAACGCATGACAGCCGCGCCGAATATTTCAGTTCGGATATTTACTTATATGATTTTAGTAAGAACTGGTTTTAAATGAAAAGTGCAGTAAAAAACCGATGTAATCTTTTCATTCGGTATTTATCTAGCTGCCTTAGTAGGTTCTTACTTGTAAATATGCTTTGTTTCCGATGCTCTTAGATACTTTTGTAATTACTAATAAAAACGGGTATTTACGGTAACATATATACTACAAATAATATAGACTAGACTTACTGACTGATAGAAACTAGACTAACGCTTATTTAAATATTAGTGTTTTTGTACAAAACAATTTAAACACAAAATGGTTAGGCATCAAAACCTCGAAGATGTGTAAGAATCATAATATCAAAAGTGGTGCATGGTTGCCTCTTTAAGCAATTTCTTAGTTCCATGGTCTTGAGATAATATTTGAATGATCAGCGTTCTATAAAGACAAATAGAGAAAAATTGAATGTGAGCTGTTTACAACTTTAACTAGTTATGAAGGACACACCTCACATCCTGATCCATCACTGATATTGATTATCGTGATTTTCACGATATGATCACGATATGATATGATTATGGTGATTATTGTGTCTGGAGTTATCATGCCCCAGACAAGGTCCTCGGCATCCCAGATTATCAGTAGCCGTTGTATACTACATTTGAAGACATTCTGATACACTTTTATATTGACATGAATTTTAGATATTATGAAAAGTTTTATCAACTTTATTTTCGTTTTACTTATTTATTTTTGTGTAGGTGTTACTGGTGAAATATGTGATATGTTGTTTATTTAAATTAATTTAAAATACGGCTTTAGGGCTTAGAATAATTTTAAAGTAATCCTTCATTATTTTGCTTACAATTATTAAGGCCTGGTATTAGAGAATACCAGGCCTTCATTACATCATCATTTTCTTGCTCTCACAATCATGTATATGTTTATGTTCTTTAATTGGTTTTGTATACTTTAAACAGGTGTACCACTTTCATTCTTCCCCGTTTCCATGAATTTGGCACCCTGTAAACTTTACCTGCTTTCATAATATAAAACCGTATTGAAAGGAATTCATTACCGGGTTGTGCATAAGATGAAATAAAAAACAATGCACCTGCTGAAGGTGTTGTCAGTACATTTCGATTTTGAACAATTAGTCCCATGTTAGCTGTGTATAGTAGATAGTATAGAGAAGTACAGTCGCGGACAAAGTACAGTCACCTATAACAGCAGTGTAGGTTTTTGAATTTCAAGCGACTCTGCTTTGTGCGGGTGTTATTGCAGGGAGTGATGAGCTGCCTTAGTTAAACAGACAAAACATAGATATATTATTAAAACTCCTATGAATTATGAATCCTCCTATGGGAGTTATGAATACTCTCTATTTCTTTAGAAAAAGGTTTTCAAAAAGAAAGCAAAATATTGAAGAGGGATTTTGTTTACCACTCATTGAACGACAACGACATTGCACTAACATACTTTAATTTACATGCGTTATATGTACTCTTAATTCCTACAATGTTTTTTTCTGAAAAGAGAGATACGATTCCTTCCAGATTGTTTTTTGCCAAAAAAACAGAAATACTTCCATGGTGTGGTGTGTGCCTATCAGCTATGTGGCTAAGGTAGTATTTATATTGTTAAAGCATCTAAGTTGAAATGGTATACTTAATTTTATTGAAATAAGTCTTTTTGTTGCCATTTGTATATTATCCCCCTATGAAAGTTTTGTCAAAATTTATCCGATAATCACTGTTTCAAAAAATTTGAAGTTGGTTACAGTCGGTGTGGTTGAGGTTGAGTTCCTTTGAGTCATTTAAATTTAGCAATCAGTTTTTGGGTCTTTTCTCTTTGGGTGGGTGCGATAACTACGAGGGCTGTCCAATAAGTACTTAGCCTCACCGCCCAATGGCTCCTCTATGCAAGAGAAATTTACTATTGCGTAGTACATTCTCGTAGACGGCTACTGTCAAAATTTCAGCCGAATCGGACTCGTAGTTTTGTTTTGAAATTTTTGACAAGCGGACGTGTCAGCGGATTTTAGAAAAATGGAAAGAGAGCAATATTTTCCATTTTTTCAATTATACTGTTGGTTTTCCGAATAAACGATAAATAAATAAATAAATAAATATCGGTCGGTGATTCGATTCTTGTTTCTGATAGCGAAATCAAAGAGCGCCTGGATGCTGTGTACGGTAACTCTTCCCCTTCGATGGTGACGTCAAAAAATGGTTTAACGAGTTCAACGTGGTTGCACGTCGGTTTTTGATGAACCATACCCAGGAGTCCTGAAAACAGCTACCACGGAGGATAAGATAACACAAATCCACGATCTCGTGTTGGCAGACTGCCGATTGAAGGTGCGTGAGATGGCTAAGACAGCAGGCATCTCAAAAGACTGAGTGGGTCATATCCTGCATGAAATTTTGGGCATGAAAAGCTGTTGGCGCGATGGGTGCCGCGTTTGCTCACTCCCGACAACAAGCGCAACCGTGAGACTACTTCAGAGCAGTGTTTGACGCTTTTTAAGCGTAATTCGAAGGAGCTTCTGCGTCGTTTTGTGACCGTCGACGAAACATGGATCCACTGGTACACACCAGAGACCAAGGCGAACATGCTCCGAAGAAGGCGAAGACTGTGCTATCGGCCGGAAAGGTGATGGTCACCTTTTTCTGGGTTTCACAAGGTGTGATCTACATCGACTACCTGGAGAAGTGCAAAATGGTCACAGGGCTCTACTATACCGAATTATTGAGCCAATTCGACGCCGAATTGCAGAAAAAATGGCCCTATTTGGCGAAGAAAAAGTGCTCTTTCACCATGACAACGCACCGGCTCACACCTCCGCCATCGCCACGGCCAATTTGGTCGAATTGGGCGAACTACCCCATCCACCGTATTCTCCAGATTTGGCCCCATGCGACTTCTTTTTGTTTCCAAACTTGAAAAAGTCACTCGCCGGGCAGAAATTTGAGTCAAATGTGGAGGTCATCGCCGCCACTGAGACCTACTCAAGAAAAAAAAAATTTTCAGACGGGTTAAAGAAGTTGGAGCATCGATGGGTCAAGTGTATCGAGCTAAAAGGAGACTATGTTGAGAAATAAAACGCCACTTTTCCAAAATTTTCGTTTTTCTTTTGAAGGTTAAGTACTTATCGGACAACCCTCCCTCGCACAGTCATAGTGCGATAACTTATAAAAATTTGAATAGCTGCCGTGATGCTACTTGTTGTAGCTTTGAACCCACTCGACAGTAACCATCAATAGATATGAAACAACTATCTGCTAAACTTGCTATTTTATTAAAAAAAAAATAATAACGGTTATAATAATAAAGTAATAACTCACGTAAATTTAAAAACGACTTACAGATCCTAAGTTTCTAAACCTTTCATCAAATTTTTAAAATGTTATTTTATTTGTGAAACAAACATTCAGGTAGAAAAACAATATTTTGGAAAATAAACTAAGATTAATTAATAATTAACCATATTTAACAGCATGTAATAAATTCAAATTCAAAGTTTTTATTAAATTAAATTAATTACAAAAATACACTCCACTGCCTTCCATTTTATGGCAATAATTTTTTAACCTTTTGACCGCCACCATAAAGTTAACTTTGCACATCAAAAATACCCTCGGCGCCACTGTCGAGTATACTTTACAGAGCTTTGATGATCACTTTTTTGTAATCGGCGTACCTAAACTGAAACAGCCTGGTGGTGTGGCGGTATAAGCGCCGGCGTCTAAAATCCAGAGGTCCCAGGTTCGAATTCTTAGTGGTTCAAATCATCATTTTCCGCCGCTGAGAATATTCAACAGAGCTTTTCTCAGCACTGTCTACTGGGTTAAGTAATAAGACTCACAGCAACACTCATTCAGTTACAGACTACGGAGGTATACACAACAGGCCCCCAAGAATGTGGCCTAAGTGTAGCAGCCACCTGGCTGCCCTCCAATCCAATCCACTGACTAAAATGAAATATTTTTTGGTAGTATTCTACAATGTAACTTAATTTATAAAAACAGCAAATACATAGTTATTCATTTTGGCCAATTACATGAATTCACTGTGTAACAACTAGAACTGATTACATATACTGCGGAGTTTTATAAAAATATATTGTGTAAAGGAAGTTGGCAACTCCACCATTTTTATTTGATTCAGAAATGTCTATTTGTGATTGTTTTTTGATGATCACTCTTCTGTATTCGTAATGGATTCTGGTTAATTAAGATTCACCTTATAAATATTGTCATCTCTCCTTCGTCGCTGTTTGCTTGAAGTCACCCATTGCTGGTTGCTTTTCATGCAAATACTGTTATTCTTTTCTTTATTCCCTCAATCAAGTGTTGCATTACACTTTCTTACTATATATTTCGAAGTGTCAGAACAAGAAAATGATGATTTATTCTTAAGGTTCAAATTTAAAAGAATCAAAGGATTAAGAATAAGGGCTAAAGATATAAAGTAAGTTTTACAGGACGAATGTTTTAGTCTGATTGGAAATTGTCTGCCGTATTTCATGACTTTATATTGATCTCTGGCGCCTAGCCTATAACTTTTAGCTGAGACTGTTAAGTACGCGGTCGGTAATTTCACCATTCAGTGCAATTATTTTTGAACATTTTTTTAAGTATGTATCACGGGTCTAGAAATTAAAATGTTTCTTTTTATGTATTGAAATTTATAGGGTTGCTAATTTTATAGCTAATAGTTATAAATGTTTCGGTATCATGAAATTATTTTGTTTTGTATATTTCTGCAATGGAACTGTCTGTGAAAAGAATCATAAATAAAGACTGTACTTCTATTTTTTTGTGGTCTGCCATTGTGTCATTGTTGTGTTTAAAACCTTCCAAATTTTACATAATAATTAGGAAAGTTTTGTGATTGTAAAAATAAAAACTATACCCCAATACATTTAATTACATACATGAACAAAAAAGAATTTAATTAAAAAAAATGTTTATAGTTGATAGTTTGATTTCTGTAAATATTTACATACCATGCTCATCAAAGCAATATATAATACATACAACATTTTAACAATACAATATTTTTTTAGCATAATAGTGTAAATATCATTTTTGTTGCAATTTTAGTATTATAAGATAATATTAGTGTCAATGGACTGCGGTCTTTAAAATGTTACTTTTTGATATCGTATTTTTTTTACCTTTTTACCTCAAAACAGTTCATAATCATAGTTTATTTAAAATGCTTCTCATTTCTTCTTTATTAATAATTTTACACGTCATCGTAGGTAAAGATTTAGGACATTTATGATGTGGTGAAAGGGTTACCTAGTATTCGAAACATCGGCTTCAATTATGTTGATACTTACATATCTGTTTTTTTTTGTTATTTATACATGTTAGATCACAGTTATATTTTATTCGTTTTATCTGAATTAATATTTTAATTGTGTATGATTTTATTGAAGTGTCTGTGAAGTGCCCAACATGTCTCCCTAAAGTCTTTATTATTCTTCTTGTAGGTCGAAAATTGAACATTACAGCTTCATCTAGTGGCTTCATTCTGATTTAAGCAGAGACAAGAGTGATGTTACAGTTTGGTTTGCGTCTTTGCCAATTCTAGAAATATTTAAATTTCTGTTAACTACTCAATTCTCTGTACTCTAAACTATTATTAAGACTTGAGATTCTGAAAACTCTAATTGTGCTATGTCATAATGTATAAGTGTAAATGTTTAAGGGCCATTAACATTATCACAAATTAACATACATAGATAACACAAGAAAAATGATATTATTTGTGTTTTAAGGAATTTAGCCTCCCATTAGGAGGTTGGTGCAATTGGACCCGACTATTACATTTATTTTTGTCTTTAGATGTTGGAGAAATGTTCAAATGCTGTATATTTTAGAATTTTAAGGTTTGTGATTTATATTCTGTAAATGTTTTTTGTAAATGCAGGTTGCTGCATATTACTAATTTATTTTAGGCACTTAAATAATGGAAAAGTTATCCTCAATAGTCAAAAACACTGTTTATTTATGATTAACCAACAGTATTTTAAGTTGCAGCATTATTTTTACATAATATTTTTATTTTTACCTAGTTTAAATATCTACTTATTTAGGATTTCATACTACATTTACAATTTGTGTATATTTTAAGGGATTTAAATGATGTGAATCTCTGGTGAGCCACAATTTTGACCGTCAATACTGTTTGAAAATATTAACTATGTACGGGTATTGTAAATATTGCACATTACTTCCATTTTAGTGTTTATAGCAAAGTTCTTCGAAGTACGCCTGCGCCCATAAAAGGGTAGAATGTCAAATATTTTTAGCTTTTTTAGAAAGATGCAAAGGCAAGGAAATTTTTCCAATATTGTTTCGTTACTCTAAGCATGCACGTATTATAATACTTTAATCATTTAAAAATCTAGGAAAGAAAGTGGCTGCTGACTCATAGAGAAAAGATTGCAGGGTGCCTCTAGTGGAAACGATGCGAGATCGATGGTCATTGTTTTATAGAATAACTAAATGATAATATAATAAAAAAAACACTTCTAGTTTGTTCTAATATTAATATTTTTTTAAAATTTGGTAATCTGTCATTTAAACATTGGAGTGGGAAATAACATTCCAAGGCCAAAGGAATTCTATAACTGGCGTAATTCTAATAATTCTATAACTTCTATACATTGGAAACCGGCCATCCATATTATAATATATAATTTAAAAAAAAACAGTTTTCTGTTTATAACTTCTATGCAGCTCTTACGTTATTTCAAGGATTTTTTTGTATTTCATTTATAAGGTATAAATAAATAAAATTAATATGTCCTATTGTTTTTTATATTTTTGTTATACAGAAGCATAAGCCACCGAGTTCATCCTTCCCTGTCCTTTGCCTGTCTGTCTCTCCGTCCGTTTGGCCGTCTGTTGCATTTTTCAACTTGAAAAGTACAAATGCTAAAGATTTGAATTTTAGATTGATTGATGCTCTCGAAAAACAACCATAGCCATTTAGATCACATCGAAAGTTGTTCGGATAATATAGATATTTAACATTAAATTGAAGAATCAAACTTGACATCTTAATAGGGATCAGGCATCGGAGCGCGATCATATTCGAATTTCAAAATGATATGACAGAATGGCTGTAGTGATATTTTATTTGTTACTGGCCAGTTAGAACTAATGTAAATATGTAAAAAAAAATCAGTGTCAGATTATTATTATTATAAATTGAAATATTATGTCCGTGTTTATTTATTTACCTATATATTATACTAAATACAGGTATAATTGAGTTGTAAAGTTATTTGACTTATATTTGATGATTGTTTTTTAATAGCGGCAAATCGCCTGACAAATAGATAAATGACACAATCTTTGACAACATTGAAAAATTTTGAAAAGTTTTTAATTATTTGATAAAGTGCTTAAATATTATGCTATGGATAGCATAATATTTATAAAGGTTCTAAAGTGGTCCTGTACTTGAGAGCGCAGGATGTCGGTTTAAACCCAGCGCTGAGTTTTATAAAAATGCATTTCTAACTCACATCTGTCCTCTTTAGTGTAAAATATTGTCAAATATTATGTAACCATCTAATTAGATGAAATAAGGAAAGGATGATATTTTAATAAAAAATATTAAAAATAATGGATTTGTGATTACGATGAAGGATGGTGGTGAAATGAGATGATTTTATGAGTGATTTATGTATGAAGTTGATGAAAAAAATAAAAATAATGGAAATGTAAAAGTGTAAATTTAAAGCACATGATTTGTGTGCTTTTAGGTATAGACGTAAAGATGATGACTTAAAAAGAATAATAATATATTATAGGAATTTAAGAAATAATAAGAAAAAACAATTTTAAAATAAAAAAAAACGCTCAAAAAGAACACGAAATACACCAATTTAAACTTTGTTTATTTATATATATTGAAAAATAAAAAAAAAACAACTAATTTAAAACGCAACTAAACTAGAAATTTTGTCCATGGTTTTGTGCATTCGGATAGTATTTATTTATTTAATCAAGGACAAGTGATGAGATGAAACCCTAAAGAACTTATGATTTTGGTTGGTCTTGCATCCTAACAAGTTTTTCACATATAAAGTGATTTGTTTCATATCTAATGCTAATAAGTTATATAAATTTTCTGACATTGAGATCATGATTGTGTGCTTACGTTGGGCTGATTATGACTGCTGGTTAATGGATATGATATTTATATTTTATTAAAACTAAGGAATTTCTTTTATTTCAAACTACAATTTGCCAGTTTAATATTAAATTATTTTTATCCCATTCGAAATATTTCTTTTTATTTCTCAACAAAAGACTAATATAGAAATGTTACTCTTTGTACTGTCGCACCACTCCTCAAATGTTTAACATTTACACTTGTTATGGAGAATTTAATTGTGAAAATGGCTTTGGGGATACATATTCTTCAGCATCCACATCTGACACAGCACAGGTAATCAACACTGACATTGACACATCGTACAGTTGTTTTTCTTTGCATCACACTTGTTAAACTTATTGTTAATAGACTATAATAAACGTATTGAAAGAAAATATAACACAGATGTTGGCAACTTTTTGAACATCTGTGGTGAGCGGAATAACTACGGAAGTAAAAGAAGAAAAATGGTGGATGACAGCGAGAGCGGGGCAAGGGGAACGGACGGCGTGACGTTTGGAGAAACGAGATATTTGCTGCGTATTAAAGATTGTTGTTGTTGGGTAGTTGTTGTATATGTATCCTTGGAGGTATGAAGTAGATGTACAGTGTGTATGAATCCATACACGAGGTACATTCCTAACACAAACTACGATGAAACATAAAAATACCCCTAAATTAGAAAATATTTTAGCTGTGCGTAATTTGAAGACACCTGTCAAATTCCCAGAATATAGATGACAACTTAAACAATTTGAGGTAATAAATGATCGATATTTAGAGGACTAATAGAGAAGGTAGTTTCACAAACTTATGTAGTCTTTTAAACATAGAATAAACAACGCCATCTGCCTGCGTCAGTCGGGACTTCTACGAATTATAGTTTAGCAGTGATGGCAGTTGATTCGTTCCGGAAATTCGGTTGAAACATATTTTTTTTCATGTAGGTACCTATTAAGATTACCACACATTAGGATTAAAATCACTGAAAAAAAAAACAATGCTAAAGCCAGTGTTTTTTTAATACTTAAGAAATTGTATAATAACAATCCAATTACTGAATTTTTACTATCGCTAACAACGGTAAAAAAATGTTGAAATATTTTTGAATCCTAAAAGTTTGCGATCAAAAAAAAAAAATTATAAATATAAACTGCCACTGTTTTTTAAAAAGTAGGTACTATCTTTTATTAACTTTCAAATTAGGTATATTTATTTTTGAAAAATAAGTTTAGTTTTATAAATAATGCGATTAATATGAACGCAGGCCGTGTATTCATTGTTATTCAACCAACAATCACGACTAGAGTTTACTGGTAATTCCTATGAGGGCGTCAAGAATACTTGTTACGTTTAAATATGTGTTTTGCTATTAGTAATTTTAACTTTTGTGTGGTTTCTAAAAGCCACATTTTTTTTTATTGACATTTATTGACAGTAACTTGAATATTAATTTCATATTATGCAAAATTTATTTATTCTTATTTATTTTATTCAATATGGTACAATAAGATGTTACAACAATAAATGATATAATAACACTGAATGAATTAAATTAATATAATATAGACAAATTAAACACCAGTCATTTATTATTGCTCTGAAGTAACATGGCTACTCTAACTAGGTTAAAAAAACCTGTTCTAAGAGCAGCCAGAAGGAAGTTGCAGAAAAAATGAAATTTTATTACGTTCGCGAGACGTTACTAATAACAAAGGGGATCATAGGATAAATATCATAAATACAAAATATAATACATATAATAAATAGTGCATAATATTATATACATATATATAAAATATATATTACATACAATATACATTTATTAAATATATAATTCTAATAGTTGTGTTATTTATAATTTATAGGCTAAATATACAGAAAAAAAACTAAACAAAGAAAATATGTAAAATTACTTATAATATATATATATATGTTTTCTTTTCTATTGCAACACACTTGCTCGCCATATTTTCAGATGCATGTCTGCCTATTGCGAGGAGCCATTTGGTGATGCTTTTTGCAAGACTGAATTTTGATTGTGCTTTTTTAAACTATTCATCTGCGCTGTTGAGAAGTTTAGGTCCAAGGAAATTAAGATGCCTTTGCCCAAAAGTGGTATTCATTTTTGGCAGTACCATATTTCCTCGTAACCTTGATCGAGTTATAATAATTGAAGGATTTAAAGTATCTAAGGGTTGTTGCTTATATAGTCGTTGATTAAGAATGACGTTTTTAATAAATATTTGTCGGATATCAAGGACTTTGTAGTCAGAAAATAAGACATCGGGACTATAACGAAAAGGTTTTCGATTTATAACTCGGAGAACTGCTTTTTGGCACTTTATCAGGGGGTTTAGTACTGTACGAGAAGAGCCTCCCCAAACCGAAACGGCATATGATAAAATGGAATTTGTCAGGGCGTTATAAACCATTTTAAGTGTTACTTTATCTAAGCAGTTCCTTATATTTTTATAAACAGACATTTGTGAGCGTAGTCGTTTACTCAATAGGTCAACGTGATCACTCCACCGAAGATGTTGATCAACTTGTATGCCAAGATATTTTACAGTCTTAACACCTTCCAGTGGAATACATGAGCAAGTCGCAACATTGGTGCAGTCATGAATGCAGAGTCTAAAATTCCTACTAGCTCTTCCCCTATTCGTGATACTGAAGGTATTTGCTGCTATTTAACGTCAATAGATGATTATCTAACCATAACTTAACTTTTTACAAGAGAGTCGCTTTGCAGACTCTCTTGTAATCCTGACCAGGTATTATGGGAGCTTATTATGACAGTGTCATCAGCAAAACTTATTATGTCACCAAAGATATCAAGGTTACATAAGCCGTTAATGTAAATAAGAAACAATATAGGTCCAAGTACACTACCTTGAGGTACGCCAAAGTTTACCTCTGCACTATCGCTAATATTGTCGCCAATTTTAACTTTATGCGTTCTTTTAGTTAGATAACTTCTAAACCATTCTATCTAACTTCTAAAAATACTATCTAACTAGGCAATGCCGTATTAAGGTAGACTACTAGAGGCATTGTTCATATAAGCATAGCCATCCCACTGCGCAACATACAATTCCAATTATTTAAAATTGAATTGTATGCTATCCATACAATATAAATAATAATATATAAATGTACCGTTAATAAATAATAAATAATTTTAATAATAATTTATTTATCATAAAAAATATAATATAGTAATGATACATGTGTATCATACACTCAAACTAATAAATAAACATAACCTATTGTTACAGAATAGACATGACCAATGTTGTAAACGTATAACTCTAATAATAAACTAATATTAAATCTGAAATAAAATACTTCATATGAAAAGCTGTGTAATCTTGATATTTAGACATACAGTAAGTTCTCTATAAAAGATATAGATCTACAGAGAAAAGAAGTGTATCTTGGTATGGAATTAATAAAAGTCTCTGTTTGCTTTCTGCCGAGCTCAAATAGCCAACAAGAAATTCGTTTTTTATATGTTAACAAAGACAGAGACTTTCCCAGAATATCTTTAATTTTATTATAAATTCGCGGCGATAAGAAAGTTTTTAAGAAGTAAGAAGTATCTCTGAGCAAATCTTGTCTTCGCTTTCGTATAATAAGCTACTAAGGTGGCTACTAAGTTGCCTCGTAGCGTTGCTATTATTATGATGGCAGACCCCCGTAGCTATCACATAAAATCAACTGCTTCTATACATTGTTTAGTAGGGGTAAATTATTTAACCAGAACCTACAGCTAGGTCCTACAGGCTAGGTCTACTCGCGCCTGTTTTACTATTAATTTAGCCTAATTTAATAAAATTAGGTTAAACTCGTGTTTTTCGAAGAATTGCAGTTTTAAATCTATTTTAAATCAATATCATTTGCAGAGGCAAAATATTTTTGGATCCACGCTAATCAGGCAAGTAAAGAAATATTTTTCTAATTATTGAGATGCTGGGCAATACGAAAAATAGCGTAGATGATCTAATTATTATAACCGGGCATTGATTTTATAGTGGACATGAGTATTTTATTTTAATTAAAAAATAATATAAACAAAGAATTAAGAAATAATACAATTAACTTTTTATTGTTATAAAAAAAAAAGCTTATAAATTTTATGAATATTCGATCAATTCGATATAAAAACATTTTGAAAAGAAAACTTTATTTTTATATATTTATTCTACCTTACACAGACGTCACCTAAGACCGCCCTGAGAAAATAAAAAAATATGTAAAAAAAAATAATAATAAAAGTCGTTCAAGCCAGTCCGGAGTAAACGTACCTTAAAAATATAAAACACCGAATTGAGAAACTCCTCATTTTTTTTTAAGTTGGTTAAAAAACGGATTTAGAGATAGCGAATGTCAAAAGTGACCAGATTGAGATTGAAAAAAAAAAACAATCACATTGTCTTCGTTTTTACGTAGAAAATATTATTAAATTTATAGATTTCCTTCATTTAAGCAATTGCATAACAGCAAAGTTATTTTTTCGCAGGGACAGTGGTGTTGGCACAATATCAATTTTTAAGTGACTAATTCTGTAGCACTTCTTGCAAAGGTTTTGCAAGGTGTGCAAAAACAATAAAGGCAACAAATTAATAATGTTGAATGACCACATTTTTTTTTATATTTTATGTTAACCAGGCAATAACCATTATTTTAAGCTCTGTTGCTTCCATCAGCATTAAATGAGATGGACCGCCGTGCTAGACAGTTGAAATAATTAATAAAATCAATAAAAATAAAATAAAATACCCGAACTATGATTATTTTGATTTTTCGATTCTTGCCAGGGGCTACTTTGGGACGATGCTCGGGGCTGAACAGCTAATTTGACAATAGAACAAAATTCTGAATATCAAAACTACTATTCGTCTTGTAACTCTATATAAGATTGGTAACAGATTTATATCGTGGCAGATAGAATAAACCGACCTCGTTCGTTCGACTGAATTTTAAGCTCGATCGATTATAATCCGCCGTTTCGCCGGTAGATGACAGTCAGCACACGGCGTCAAAACATTGCAGACACCTTTCACCATTCAAAACTATCACTGTTGCGAATTTAACACACTTTTAGTGTTACGGTTATTTTGATATGACTACATATCCAAAGTTATTAAAATATTATATTTGTTTCTCGAAACTGTATTAATAGAAGTTTGCTGTTTATTCAAGTGCAAGAAGAGAAAGTGGGTGCCGAAGGTGTGTCCACATTGTGTTTTCGTTCGTAACGTAACATCGACTCCGTCAGGTATCATTAGTAGGTAGGTCCACGCTATTTAAAAAAAAATATTTATTTTATTAAACTGAATTGTCGTGTTAATAAACACATCAAAGTAATGCATAACCAAAGTCATTGGAATATGTGGAATTAAATATTTGAAAAAAAAAAACGAAAAAGAGAGTTGTTTTTTTACAGCTACACGATGCTGTAATAAACTATATTTAACTTATTTAATAAACTATATTTAATAAACTTAAACTATATTTAACTGCACTAAATATGTCATTGAAAAAATTCACCGTGTATTTGATTCGAGTTATATTTGGAAATAGTAGTTGGGTACACCCAATTAATAAAAATTAAAGTAAAGTTTTGCCTATGAACATCGAAACAGTCTTCTTATGGGTTTTAAATGGATTTGCGAGCGAAACAGGACGGGCAGCTAAGAAGGCACACTGAGCAGCTCACATCGCCGCATCCATACCAAATAGTACATTCGCGATTTCAACACACTTTCAACTGGATTCGTTGCGCAGGATAATCTAACATGTATATATAATTTATAGCGTTTCACTAGAAAAGCTACTTCATAAAAATATACTTGTCAAAACGTCCTAAAAACAAACATTTTTATAATAATTTTTACTGATTAAAGTTTGGTTTAAATTTCAATTTTCAATGTTTTCAGAAGTAACTTTTATTATTCAAATATATACAATTAGAATGTAAATAGATCCAGGTAAGATATTGTCTTATCTGCCGGTTTCTTAATCTTAACTAAAAACAATTTATTTTAACATGCATAAAATATAATACAAAGTACTTAAAATTAGTTTGACGTAACTTATGTGATTACAAATAAAATTAACCTAATTGAACTAAGACCTAAATAATTTTTAATATATTTTTTTCCATAAAATCTCTTAATTTAATTTTTATGTCCGATTTCCTTTTGTTAATATAGATTGTTGATATAGATCTAAAGGACATCAGCGAATTTAATACGAATTCTATGACCAAATATTATTCAATCGAGCCATCTTAAAACACTGTTTTTGATCATGCAAATGTCGACCTTAAATCCTTAGCCGTAAAAGTGTTGATCGATAGTTGCCGCGGCGTGCGTGCGAGTGGTGGACAATTTACCGCCTCGTTGAAATATATTATGCCAAAATGTAGTAACTTTTAATTATCATCTCAATAAGAATAAAATTTAAAAGTGTAATACTAGAACTACACCATTATTTTGTCTGCAATATGCTCTATTGTCCAGTTTATCGTCTGCTGCATTATCGAACACGATACAAAAAATAAAAGCGAATTTATTTTATTATTTAATTTGTATTTCAAAAACGAAAATCAATTTAAAAAATTAGCCTCCAAGAAGTACAAGATAAGTCTTCAATGTTATAAACCTAGTCTTCAATGCTCTAAACCACTCGTTTAAATACTTAGTGGTTGAGGAGTGGTGCATCACCAAAAATGTGGATTTTTTGAAGATAATTCTCCTGTATACACCTATGTACCTACATAGATAATTCGGACGAACTCGTGTGGTCCGAGCGTGGATATCTAGATACCACGTACCTTCATATTTCCAAATGTATGTGGTTTAAGAACCAAATTTAATTAAGTAATTGTATTATTGTAATTTTATCTTTGTAATAGCTGTTGAATCCCGAAATAAATAAATAACAATGACGTCATCTGTGTCGTCATTGTTAGATGACGATTTCGATAATAAGAACACACGAACGTCTAACGACTAACGACTAAACGTATTGGTGTCAAACGACCTCTTTTCGGTGGCGCTTTTCTCTGTCTTGCGCGTGCTTTTAAATCGTTCTGTCTCATCTAACGCATAAACACTCCGTACCGCTGTTGTTAGCGTTTGTATGGAGAAATGATCGGGTTGAGTCCCCTTGATGTAGGGTTGCCATATGTCCCGGTACACCGGGAAATGTCACCGATTTAGAGCCTCGGTCCCGGTTGTCCCGTTTGACCCACGATTTGTCCCGGTAAACGAATAATTCGTGCGGTCAAGGGATGTACTGACATTTTACAAATATTTTTCCATATTTACAATACGGAATGAAAGACTGAATTACTTTTGTGAGGGAGCTGATGTAATTCATGGTAATTTACGATCTCACTCAAAAACTAGGCGGTTAACCGTCTTTACTCCCGGCCATTGAACGTATTCTGAAAATGTGGGAACCGTTGAAAGATTTCCTTTTTTCACAAACCAGATTGCAGCGCTATGGGGGGACGGTAGCCCCCCCCTCCTCCTCATATAACTCACCTATATTGATATCAGTCCCGGTCGGAGCCAAACCATTTATGGCAACCCTACCTTGATGGCGTCTCAAGTGAAACATGCTTTTTGGTGATTTTCTTCATTCGTTCATTATAACGGTGCTAAATTTTCAGATAGAGATGCACTTGTTTGCCCTGTGGCTGCTAGCTTCGTCGGTCGCGTGTCGGCCCTACGACCCCGAAGACGACGAGCTGAAGGCCCTCCTGCCGTCGGACGGCGAGTTCGAGGCGTTCTACCCGCGCGAGGCCCACGGCGTGCCCAACGGCTCGACCAGGCCAGCCCACGGCCACGGAAGCTTCTACAAGCACCGCAATCCGGCCCTGGTGGACGCGAAGAATGCCGCCGCCTACGGATTCCGTTTCGACGGAGGTCGCAGATTTAATTACGACTGAATACAAGTGATTTTCACGACTGGACCATTTGTGTTATTAACATTGTTCTACCCGCCACTTTGACAGGACCTTAAATTGCGTTTCTCCATGCGGTTTAAATTCTCTAATACTCGGTGCATTTAGGATTTCGGTTTAGAGATAGTGTTCAAACAATGAAGGCCCGTTTTTGATGGCTGGCATTTGGCAACTATTGGCAATTTCATCATAAAAAAATATACACCGTGTTCGAGACCATTCGCGATGTTTCATTTTGACGTAATATCAAAAATAATCACGGTTTACGAGAAAAAAAAATGTAAACTATACGTGATAATATTAAATCGTTCGTGTCATAAGTTCGTTCGCACGCGCGGCCGCGCAGGGTCATTGGGCCTTGGTTGAGCTCTCTTAATTATTGTAATGTATAGTGTTCCAAGGAAGCGCCAAACATTTATATAAGTAGTTTAGCATTTTGACGCAAGCTAAGGAATTTCTTAATAAACCCATAATATTAATATTATACTATAATTAAGTAAATAACAAATAGATAAATATACACAATTACATATATACATAAATAGTACACTATTAATACACATATATATATATATATATAGAAATAAATATATATAGATTTGATGATAAATATTTATTAGCTTTCACCTCCTACCCCACCATGCGTCCCATATTGACGTTTTGGCTTCAAATGCGTCCGAAGTACTTCCCTATCCTTTATATTTTCTAGAGAACTTCAAACAAATTAAGAAAAGTGCCGACACCCCTGAGAAACAATTATTAATTTAATAATTTATTGTACGATAATATACAGGTTGTTTTTAATTTAGGGCACTCCTTTTAGGAGGTTGATCTATATCGATAACGCAACCGGTTTCACGAAAAAAAAATATTAAAGCGAAAAAATAAATTTTCATACTAAAATAAATATATCATCAAAAAAAACTCGGGGTTAATGACCGGTCTCGCGCCATGCGTTCAACCACGCGCTGAAAGATTAAACTTTTTTGCTTGTTAATGTTTGATTGTCTATATAGATCAACATCCTAAAAGGCGTGCCCTAAATTTAAAAACAACCTGTATACATATTATTAGTATATAAAACGGTGTTTAGTTTTTTTTTTAATAATATGTAGCATTGATTTTAGTTTTTACGTACGACTTTGACCCCAATGCATAATTGATCTAATGTGGACTGGTTTCCAAACCAGATTTAGTTTGATCTCATAATTTTGCCAAAGCAAAGCGATATAAATGTATTATTTAGCAAAATGGTTTCGTTGCATATTAAATACATGTTGCAAAGCGAATCGTGCCACATATTTATGTATTTTAACATCACAAAGGCGGAACGATAAAGCGGACATTCATTTATTTTATTTACCTACCTTTTTAGCCAACATATACTCGTACAGAGTCCTCGAGGATCGAACATAAGTTTTTAAAAAAATACGTCAACGTATGGCATGCAACTTCTGTTCGCTGCCTTCAAAACTAAACCTATTTATAAAATATGGTCTAAGCAAATTACTATATCGTTGATCCTAAATAAAATAGTTTAAGTGTGTACGTATTGAAATTAACCATCTGTCAATTTACATAACTAATAAAATTGAAATTTAATAATACTAAAAATAAATAAATATCATTACTCTAATAAAATAGGCAATTTTATATATATATCACGCGAGAACTCACGGCAGGGATTTCGATGCTTGCTATAATGTAAAAGTTGTGAAGTCTTTGCCCGCGAAATTGATTTAAAGACATGGGAACTCTCTCACATTTGGGTCTTGGGCGCTTGCAGATCTATAGGTCTAAAAAGACAAAATTAAACTAACTTAACAGCATTTAACGCGTGATATTTGATATATTCTTTTAAGAAATTAGTTTCATTTCATAATACTGATCGATTTATCTAGCAAAACTGCAATTATATAATAATAATTGTAGTGGCTGGATATACCTATTTATCTTTTAGTTGAAAATGCGATTTTCGAATTTATGAAGGTTGCATTTTAAACGTCATCTTTCATATTTTTCTGACGACGCCGAATGGCGAAAGCTTAAAAATAATAATCATCTAATATATATATATATATATATATATATATATTTAAGTATTAATAGTGTACTATTTATGTATATTTATGTTTATATGTAATTGTGTATATTTATCTATTTGTTATTTACTTAATTATAGTATAATATTAATATTATGGTTTATTAAGAAATTCAGCTTGCGTCAAAATGCTAAACTACTTATATAAATGTGATTATTTTTCGACCCAAATTCAAAGGAGTCATGACCCACAATTGTCATGACTCCTTTGAATTAGGTAAATTTATGTGTAGTTAGAAATGATAAATAAATGTGATTAAATTAATAAAGATTTGCTTAACTTACAAAATCATATCTATGTTCGTTTTGTATTAAGTAAATTTTAGTAAAAATTCATTTTAGTTTTTAGATTCACGTAGAACCTTTTCTTCGCATGTAACATTATATTGTGACTCTTTTGATTTCTTAAAAAATAAATAAATAACCAAAACAAAACGGTAATATTAGCGAATAGGAATACGCATAAATATTTTATTTTCGTAGATTAACTAAATTTATATATAATAATTTTTTGATGCTTTATCATATTAAAAGTTTCGAATTTGAATTTGGCTGATAAAGCAATAAAAATAAATACGTATTAGTTTTTTTTAAATTAGTCCTAATTTAGCCCGTGTCGATGGTACACGTACCTAAAATACTATTTTGACGTCAATTACATTGGCGAGTATGGAAACTATTACGCAGTAAGTATGTTTGTATAATTTAGTATAACAGCCAGGGACGCTACAACGCTCGTTTTAGTTTCAATCAAAAAAAAAAATTATAAATTATGGTGACGTTCAACAGAGTTGAATATAAAAATTGAAGGTATCAGTTAAAAACCGCTTTTGTTACACAATGAACAAACTGAGATATTGCTAATTAAAGGTAAAATCTAATAGTATTAATTAAAGCCAAATAAATAAGAAAACCCTTTTATATTGTCAATATGTTTATTGGTAATGTATTTTCACTCTTCGTTTGACATTTTTCGTTAAAATCTCACAATTCTAGTAAATTGGACATGGGTTATTTTTAACCTGTACAGATATTTTAAAAACAGGATAAATCAGGGACTATGAATGTTATTGTCCTGTTTGCTTTGGCAGAACATAAAGACGGATATATATTCATTCAAACTGCATTGCCAGTTCAAAAAAAAAATGTGACAAAAGTTGGTTTTCCCCTGACTCCTTAAATTACAAAGGACGATACAATGGGTTTTGCGTAGGATTTTTATACTAACACTGTAGCACTTAATAAATAACCTTTCTTAAAATACCCACCATATTACTTAGTTAGAAAGGTAAAAGACCTTATCAAAGCAGCCAACCTGAATGGTACCTAGGTATTCGATTTTATATTTTTTTTTATAATTTTTGTATTTTATTTTAATATTTACTTTAAGTAAAATTGAACCTTTTGTTCAATAAAAACTTTGAAACGAAATATAGAAAATTGTATGCGGTAAGAAAGACCGTTACACCAAACCAGTGAATCCGAGAAACTCCATATGAGAGAGTACAACCGTGTTAGAAATACAAGAATGGCGAGGCGCCGCGCGTCAGCAACGGCACATCTGCTCTCATCCCTCGACTGTGCATCCCGACACAGTCGCAACCAGTTCTACTGTTTATTTCCTACCTTATTTTCTTCCCGATACCATGACTATAAAACGATTTCTTGACGACATTGTAGGCGTAATCGTGTCATCTGGCTCACCCGTTTTATTTTAATGTTTATAGTCGGTTTCCCCTCAATTTTAATTACGAAGATTTTTTTTATGCATGAATGTTGTTTCTTCTATCGCGATGTGGGTACGGTTACACTTTCATGTGATCTGCTGACAACTCAGATGACCCACAAAAGCAATTAGGCGGAGTTCTTTCATCTCAGTCTTATCTGACTTACCTCTCGTTAACAGAATCACATAAGGCCATGTTCACAACTGTCCTTAAAATGTATCATTTATTTTTTAGTTTACTGCTATTGTAGTCATAATCTTATTTTATAGTTATCAAATTCATTATGAAACATTTATTCTTCTTACATCATATTCTAATTTGTTTTCGAATGTAATCACATTTCATTTTATTTCACATTTAATCACACTATTCAGCGTTTTGTTTCTCATAATAAATTTGTTTTAAAACAGCTCATCTATTTAAAAAGCCAAAGCTTAAGAAGTAGAATATACTCAAGGTGCATTTTATGTAAGTTTTTTGACACCAAGCTAGCTTTATAAACTGGGTAAATTTTATAATTATTTTTATTTTTAATAAACATATTCGTTACATTTTCATCGTTTTTATCATTACTGTTTCTATTTAAATATTTTTTTTACTACTATAATGAAAGTTTGACCGTATTTCATAAAACGCTCAAATAGCTAGGTGAGAGCTGAGAGTTTTAAAAAATACAGCGCTGTATTTAAACCAGCTTGCATGCGACTATTTGTGCGGTCGGTTAAACATTCTGGCTTAATAATTTGTTTAAAAAATGTAATCCTTAAAAATATGAAAAAGAATTCGAATTTTCCAAATGTCAATATACTGTCAATATACGCATAAGGCTACGGCGTTTGCCTATTTTAACATAAGAAATATAGGAAAACGGTATTAAAAAAACATTTTACAATTTTACTAAATATATATATATATATTTATTAAAATCTACAAAAAAGTAAAGCCTACCTTAGTACGGGCGCTGCCTAGTTAGGTAGAGTTTTGTAAAATATATTGTGTACTTTAAAACCCAATAAATAAATAATAATTATCATAGGTAACACAACCCCCCCCCCCCTTAAGTCTTCGGGAACCCTCTGTATATTGTATGATGTAAACTTGGTACATAGAAATATTCCTTATTAAACTTCCTTAAAAACTTCAAATATAAAAAAAAATGTGTTTAAAATATGTAAAAATCTGACATTCTTTCTTTTGTATTACGTATCATACCATTAGTTAACTCATGTTTCTTATTTTCAAGTTGTATGTAAGATTTTAAGACCAAATTTTAAAGTAAGATTTACAGCCTCGGTTTTTAATATAAATTCAAAAAATCTATCAAAAAAACCTATTATAAAACACTTAAATATTTCTGATGGTTAATACTGTTGGTATCTGAAAAGATTAGCCACCATTAATAAATATAATCATACATATAAAAAGTAAATAACTTCAAAAAATAAATTTTAGTTTAGATTTACAACAAAGAATCTGAAAAAGAATATTTTTCACTACACAACACAGAGGTAAAACTTATTTACGCAACATCTACATACACATGAGTTAGGAACAGTTCATGTTTTGGTTTATTATTAGGAAGTTTCCATACATTCATATTGCAACAAGGAGACAGCTGCTTTATGATAACAAAAGTATAAAATTAATGTTTTTGATGATATTTTTTTTAATCTAAATATCTAATAAAACAGGGTCAATTGTACTTTCCGATACAATGTACTCATACTTGACTTTGGTGACATTGTATAATATGGTCCTTGTCTTGCAAAAAAGAAGTCGCGAAAGAAAATAAAAAGAGAAAGATCGCACGTGACACCATTTCTTAATAAGCATATATATGCCCAAATGTAGGAAGTTGCCATTATGCTAGTCTTATATACGAGTACATAAATTTTCGTCAACGTCTCGCATATCTCCACGATACGCTGTCAAGATACCCATGCATATCTCACAAAGGCAAAGAATATTTATTGAACCTTCTCGACATATAAGTCTGGCTTTAGAGGTTCGCTGCTTCCAAATTATGGACGACTTGCCGCAACCGCTGAAAATTGAACAGTATCTTTTAATTAAATCAGATGTCGTTTGTTGTTTTTACAATAACATATTAATTCCTAACACTTTAATATATTCCTTATATTTATCTTTTTTGACCTAATTTCTACGTTTGTAATAATATTGTATTTGTGAGCGTTGTGCTGAAAATCAGTGCTTTGAGTGAGGATTCTGCGTGCAACCATTTTTTGAGGCATAATAATTGTAATCGTACGAAATTGTTCAATAATATTATGTACTCAATAAATGATTTTGAAATTTAATTAATCTATACATTATTCAATTAACACTTAAGGGAACACTTATCATCCGAAATACATTTTTTTAACACGGTATACGCATTCATAAGACTAAAAAGCCTGTAACGATTGCTAGCAGCGATGCCTTTGCAGCTTAGGTGATGGGAGTGCAGCGTTTCGTTACGAGTTGATTCGTATGAATCTCAGTCATCCCAAAGTGAGTACAGACGTTTCACGTCAAAACAGTTTGGGTAAAAGTTGCACGATCTGCTCCTGACAATATATAAAAAATAGTCTGAAAGAGAGGGGGGAGGGGTCAGGTGTGCGAAGGTCATAGTAAAATTCTTTTGATGGGAGTTATGGATTGATGTAAATGTTATATATATAAATTCGATGAATTAATTAAACTTTCTGTTTTTTTTTATTTAGGATATTTTAGAATAGAAGAAGCACAATTAAACTGTGCTGTTGTGAGCGGATTATAACAGTCGCACATGTTTTTTTAAGTGTCTTTGTCAATAGAGATTTTAATAAAGAAGGCGGATAGTTCTTGTTAGATGGTATGTCACGGCTTCATGCGCGTGCGTCACACGAATTTTTTGTGGCCGCGCGAGTAGGGCTGGCCATCTAACGGTGTTGCCAGCGAGGTATTGCGGCGGCGCGGTGCGGGCGGCATTCTACTCGCGGGTATAAAAGGGTGCACGCACCACCTGTCCTTTCAAAATCGTTCCTTCGTTACCATTTGTTCCCACGGACCGGAGGATTACTATCTCGCCGACGTTACTTACGATACTTCGAGACTCGACTCAGAACTGCGTCGACGACCACCTGATCAAATAAACAGTGATACCAATATGGATACCTCAACAATGGTGAGTCCATTATTTAGCAACATCGATTATATATATAAATATATTTTAATGATTGCTAAGCGTTTCTTTTATTTTTATTTAATATTTTATGTTTCAAATATCTACTTGTTTTTAATTGACATTTAGGTATTTATTTCAGAAATATTTGTTTTTTGCAGTTCGCCTAGCGTTACCAAAGCGATTATAAAACCGTTTGTATTTATTATTTGTACCATAAATTAAAATAAGGCAGATTAAACATATTTCATATTACAATATGTTTTTATGTATCTAGAATTCATTTTTTCCAATTGCGAATAACGAGTAATGACATACGGGTATTTTACTCTGTGAATTCAAATTATACATCCGTTATTTACAGTATATATTTTTTATATAGTGAGTTCGGTTGTAAAAATATATTTAGTTGCAATAATCTCTATGAATATGTGTCCATAAATATTAAAATTATGGTTTAATTATTTATTATGATATAGTTTCTTTTTCACAGAAATTGACTAAATATCAACATTATAAACAAATAATATTGTAAAAAAATATTTATTACAATCGAGACGCAATGGAAAATATTCTGAATGCTACGAACCGTTTAAGTGAGCAAAAGTAAAAGCCGTCGAACCCACCTTTAGAGTCTAATTGCGAAATTCTAGAAACAGGAACAATATTTATTTATTCATAATGGCACAATAAGAAGTCACAATAAAAATCTTAAATAGACAAATGAAATATATGAATATTTATTGTTGCTTTGAAGTAAATGACCACTCTAACTAGGTTAAAAAAAACCTGTTCTAAGAAACGGCCAGAAGAAGGTTGCAGAAAAAATAAAATACTTATTACCTATTACGCAATTAATTTAATTACTATCATAACGTATATGGTAGTAATTAAATTTAAAAAGCCAGTAAAAAATATTGATAGAATCATTAAATACAATTAACGAGTATTAGAAATAATGAGTTGATGAAGTATTTGTTACATTTACATTGAAAAAGTGGAAAATTGATTTTATTTGATTTTAAACGGATAAAGTAGTTTTAGGACATTTGGGTAAGCGGATTAGGACATTAAAGTTTTTACTGTTTTTAGTGTAGTATTGCACTATGCATACTGTTAATATACTCGTACATATAATAATTTTTCAACTGGCATTCATAAGTTTTTATTGGTTATTGCATTCTTGTTGCCGTCTATTTTAAAAAGGGTTTTTAAATTTAAACCCTTTAATTTGAGCCTTGGCGTTTTTTATATTTAGTTTATAACATGCAATAATATAAAAATACTAATAAAAATTTAAAAATGTACAATTTGTGCAAACAAATAATATAAAATCACCTGGGCCCCGTGTCAGATGTGCTAACTTTTCACTATAAACAGAATAAATAACTCTATTTATAATGTGGTACTCGGGCATTATTGCACTATTTTACTATACAATATTGTAAAATTTAACCCAAAGTTACAAAACTATTTCATATTTTTATCGTCATTTCTTTGCTTTTTTATCTAATACTAATTACTTTTTTTAATAGCCTCATTAAAAATAATGTTACGATGTTTAATTTTTCAAAAATTGAAAAAAAGGTCGTTTGGTTTTGGTTGTATATTTTTTTATATTTTCATATTAATGTTCAAAGGCCTAGAGAAAATAGTGTGTTTAGTATAAAAAACAATTTAAAAACTAAAACTAAAAAAAGAGTATTCAGAATATTCGGAACTGATAATGATTTAACTATATTATTTTACCAAATATACCAAAGAGTACGAAAATTTAACTATATTTCTAAATGAAGATAGTACCTACTTTTAAATGGCCATTAAAATAAAAATAAAAAAAAAATGGGTAAAAATGGAGTAAATTATAGACCGTATGTTTGTGATAATCATTGTAAGGAGACTGGTTAAATGGTATACTAAGATATTGTGCTAAATAATAAACCCACTGCAATGAGACGTCAGCTGTTTTCTTTTTTAAAATTAGATTTCTGGACGGCTCAACGACTTTAAAATAACTTCACAATAGATTGAAAAGAGACGTTTAGTTTATTATTAATTTAAATTTAGTTATTTATTCATTTAAATTAAATAAATATGTAGAAAAATATGAAACTTTGTAGTTAAACTTCTTTACGCTCAGTAACTCATTCGACTGAAACGTTGAACTCCACTCCTTAGCGTCGTCACTCTAGGAGCAGGCATTTCTAAACTATTTTGAGCTATTTTTCGAAAGTGAAGTGATACCTCAGACCCCCATAACCAAATTACTTTAAAAATCCTATCTATAGTTTTTTTCCTACTGATACAACTTGGTCATGATTTCGTACCTGAAAGACTTGTACGGACTTCTCCACGCTTATTGACTTGCCGAGTTTTTTAAAGTATGAAACTTTGGGAATCCATACTCTAGAGGGATGCTGGAGCGGTACCGCTGCAGAAATCGTTACAGGCAGCTTGGGCGCACGAATACGTATATACAGCGCAAAAAACTTTCGCTTCGTTTGTTTTTCCTATACGGTGAATAAATAATAATTGATTATAATGTACTCGCATTTGTATCGAAATAATAAAATAAATTCTGATTCTACCTTGAGTGCATTTAGATTATGTGTAAATAAGTTTCACTCCTGTTGTGTGTCGTGGAAAATATACGGTGTCGTGTTTTATAAACTGATGGTATTTTAGTAGCAAAATGATGATTGTCGCATTGGTCGGACTAGACTACCCTTGATGCACTGACACTCATCATAAATCCTGGCGGCTATACCTAATGGATCTAATGGTTACGTTGGCCACGTAGGAGATGCCTATCTGTCTTCCGCCACCATTAGTCACGGACGGAAGCTTGCGTCTACACTCACCGCGGCCGTCGCGCCGTCGGAGCCCACTAAATGGGAGCTTCCATCGTCTAAATAATCATTTGTTTACAAAATGGTCAAGCTAGCTCACACAATATTTCCTTGCATTGATAATGCGTGGATTAAAATTAAATAAGGTACCGTTATTAGGTATCAAACATAATATTACTCAAATAATGAGTCGGTTTTTGGTAAATTTAGACTATACACCGTGTACCATGACCATTCCCGATAAAAAAAAAACAGCTAATTGGTCCTGCGATTTCTACTATTATTTGTTATGAAACTATATCAAAATTAATCAAGTTACCGCGAAAAAAAAAATGAATATAGTAAAAGAATCATGTAATAAGGTCTTTGTTGTTAGCGCTTGGCTGTCGCCGTACGTCGTAATGGTGTCAAGGCCATTACCGATCGGCGCTGCATCGGAATTTGCGCACTGACTGAATTTACAACATCTGTTAAAAAATATAATAATTTTGCGATGATTTTTTTTCGTATTTTAATATCGTAGATCTTCGGGAATGGTCTTGGGACATCCTGTATGCATACATACATACAATATTATTTTGTTTTAATACAAACATTTCTATATATAATTTATGAACCTCTTTAAATACGTTGTTATTTATAGTTATAAATTTAATAATAATGCCGGGAATATTTAAATTAATTTATATCCTTTTAGGGGCTTTTAATTCCAGTCTTGTGATTGGAAAACCTTTTTCCAATATTTTTTAATGATTCATTTTGATTGCGATACATTCTAAAAGGATACATTCTGTATAAGTTAAAATAGAGGGCCGATTACTGAACCATGTGAATTCCAGTCTGTTTGCCCAGTTACATTTGCAATCTTTTAGTTAATCGGTCAGTTATATATTGATCAAACATATTTTTATACATATGTTTGATTTCCGCACGTATTCTCCAAGATTTTAATTAAATGTTCATGATTTTAAGTATCAAATGCCTTGCAGAAATACCATTAGAATAGGACGTGTTTTTTTTTCATTTAATTTGTTGACAAAGATTGCGAATTCAGAAAGTAGTTGAATCACGTCTTTGTTCTGTTGGAATGCGTATCACTGTTAATTTATTGTGTTATTTGACACTTTGTATTATTTCTAAGTGTTACATACTAAAAAGTAGTTATTCGTCTTAACGTAATATCGTATTACTTTATTTATTTATGCCTACATTCATTTTTTATAAACCATTTTAACCAATAAATTTTATTTTGATTTCGTATCAAATCTTTTAAATATTTATATATAATTATAAATTATATTTTATATTTAAATATAATAAATTTGCTTCAGGAAACAGGTACTGGTGTATTGGATTTTAATCACTTCACTAGGCATAATGCCTGTACTCGTAAAATCTTATTTATTTAATAATTTTATTTAGGGGTCAATAAGTTGAATATTTTTTATTATTTAATGCTGAAATTATATTTTCAGTATTACTTCATTCGTAACATTGTAATATTAAATATCGAAATAAGTGTTGGTTTCCCTAAATAAGTTTTACCTTCGTAGTTATCTAGTGCAATAAAAGCTGTCTCTTTTTTATTATTATTTTAGTATTAAGCACGAATTTGACCCATATACGCGGACCGCGGGACCAATGGGGGTAGTCTGCCAATGGCTCGCCAACCACTCGCTGGTTTGACTTTTGTCTGACGCAGTTTGACGTTTGTTTAATGCAAGAATGCATTAGACAAACTTCAAACTGACAGATGCACAAGCGTTAAACTGACAGCGAGCGACTGGCGAGTCAGATTCAGACTAGCCCCATAGGTTTAATAAATACACATTAGCTGGGTTCGTATGGACACAATGTGGTAGTTTATATATAATTTAGACTCTTATGGTAAGGTAACCATTATAATAGATTTTTAAGAAAATTGTTGTAAACGACACTCTCTGTATTTTACTGGTACTAAAACTAATAAAAACATATTATTACCTGTACGTATCGTGTTAGAATCTATATTTCATCAAAATTGGCCTAAAGAGGTTTCAACCTATATGAAAATGGTCAAGTAATTACTCTCATGTCGAGGGTTCCATACCGATTATTTTCTCTTTTAATAAAATCCTTGTTTCTCAGTTTTATTTTCTAATATCGTGATCGTGGTAGTCTAGTGGTTAAGGCGTTCGACTATTGGCCCAAAGGTCGCGGGTTCGATTCCGCACATGGTCATACCATTTTTAACGCTTCATTACCACCATCTGCCTTGACTCTAGTATAGGCATATTTGGCCTAGTTGAGTAGGGCCCAAAATAATAGTATATGACCCCTAGGTCATAGCAATTATTTAAAAAAAAAAAATGTTCATATGAATGTACAGAAAATAAAAGAAACGCATTGCATTCAAACTGTAAAATATAATGTAATTACACTACAAACTTATTAAAAAAATACATAGCATTCGTTCTTATAACATTTAATGTTTGATAATTATACATCATAAGGTAGGAACTTCCTATCTATATAATGTATCTATCTATATATATATAAAAGAAAGAGGGATTAGTTATACCATTTATAACCCAAGAACGGCTGGACTGATTTTTATGATCTTTGATTTGTTGGATTGGGTCCGCCCCGAATAGCAGAATAACTATTACCAGAAAAATTCAGGAAAATCAAAACATAAAGAAAATTCATTTTGTCATACATTTTGTACGACAAATAAATTTTGTATGAAACGGTTTTGTATTCTGTGGAATTCTATTTACCAACGGTAAGTTGCTGTTGATCACATTTGTCATTGTGCGCGCATTGATAATTGCTTCGTTATGTAATTTATTATGATTTTTGTACATTTATTATACTTAATTCATTTTGAGTATTCTTAATAAAAAACTAAATTTCATTCAGCTAATAAGTTAACACAACATTATTGATTCTGAGGCGATTTGAAGTTCGCTTTCGTTTCGAAAAAAATCCAACCTTTATCGTCGTACTCTCATTTTAACCGATTTCAAAAATGAGAAGATTCTCAGTTTAATCGTATATTTTTGTTTGTTCTTTACTCTAAAACGGCTCAAGCGATTTTTTTTGTGTGTGATAGAATATCAATTTTATTAGGTAACGTCGGAGACATGGTTGCATAATATGGTATATTTTTACCCCTTTTTTATTGTTTAGTAACAATAAATAGTTTATTGTACATATTATTGCTTAGTTTTTTGTATGTAGGTTGTAGTTTTTTTTTAAATAATTTAATAATTTAGAATTTCATCTGCACGCTGGTATAGTGTGGTTAAATACTTTATTATTAATAGCTTAGACGGTTTATAAATTACAGAAGTGTGATGATATGTAGATAAATGGCTAAAATCCTACCTGGACATTATTAATGGAAATTACGGTTATATTATGATCCACTTATTTTAATAGTATCATTATTTGACATTTTAGTGTAGTAGAATAGTTAGTAAAACACCATTTTTAACATATCTGGTCGTTTAATTATCTGGTCGTTGATTATGCCGATATTATAAACCCGTAATTTTATTCAATATTTTTACGTTTGTTTTAAAAGAGGTTATGTTTATATGTGTATGTATTAACAAGCATAACATGTTCCTTATGTATATAATAACTAAAATGACACACATTATTGCTTTATAATGATTATTATATATTTATTTGAATTTATTTATTGAATTATTTAACTATCGATAATTTTTATAATAAATTTAAAAAGCACTTATTTTGCGTGTTTAATATACGATAATTTACGTTTGGTGCCACTAGAAGTTACATTTTCTGCATTCTTGTTACGATTTTATATCTGTACTAAGAGAAGTAGGTTTAATTTACAAGCGGTTTGTGTAGTGTAAAATCTTACTGTAAAAACCGCCTAGTGGGGCAGTATTATGAATACTTAATCAAAAGGTCTGGGGTTCAAACCTAAGTAAGTGCATTGTTAGCGTTTGATAATATTCCACGGATCTTTTCTCAGCACTCATTTTTTTCTAATAACAAAATATATACTGATAACGCTACACATTCGTGATCGATGTTTGATTTTAATGAATGGCCTTACATCATGACGACATAGGCAGCCGGAACTGCTTTTTGACAGTGCCTCCCTCGACATAAACCCTTTTTCTAGTATCTATGGTCCTCTATGGTCTCCTGTATACAAACACATTAATATCATTTTGGGAGAGTTATATACTTTATTAAAGAAAAAGAATTATGGAAATACCAGGGTTTATGGGGTTTAAAACATAATTTTAAAAAAATGTATATTTTTTTTTTAAAAATTCAGGTTCAATATTTTTGAAACATTTTTATAAGTACATAGAGTTAATGTTCTTTTTAATTTAATCACTTTCATATTATCCTTATTTGGTGATAGATCAGTGATTTGCCATTTGGAACAGGTTTTAAATGCTTGGAAAATGCAATTCCCGAAAAAAGAATTTTCGAATAATAAAAGAAGTCAACATTCCTGGGAAATAATAAGAGTAAATCAACTAAACCAGGACTTACTTTCATTTTCATCGCCTACAGAACAGGCTAGGATCCTTGCGGTGTCCACACATGAATCCAGTTACTGGCTTCATGTAATCCCATCCCCTTTTTCACTCTATTAGACAATACCTGTTTGTGGATCGCAGAAGCTCATCGTTTAGGTTGTGGCATATGCGAGACACACAGATGTGATTGTGGGTCTTCTATCGATGTATTGGGTCGTCATGGGTTAAGATGCTCAAGAAGTGCTGGAAGATTGTTACGACATTCTAATCTAAATGATATTCTTTTGGAGAGCTTTAAGCACAGCCGAATTCCCATCCATACGGGAGACAGTAGGCCTCTTCAGGGTCAATGGAAAGCGTCCAGACGGAATGACTTTAACTCCGTGGTCTAGGGGACGCGCTCTTATTTGGGATGCTACCTGCGTCGACACAATGGCAGCTTCTTACATCCATCAGACCAGGGTGAAGCCTGGTGCCGCAGCAGATGCTGCCGCTCGTTAAAAGCACAATAAATATAAAGAAATTAAAAAAAAGTTATGATTTTTTGGAATTCTCTGTAGAAACCCTAGGGTCTTGGAGTGAAGAGGCAATAAAATGTATAAATGTAATTGGTTCAAAATTAAAGTGTATTTGTGACCACCCTCGTTCTGGAAGGTTCCTCAAGCAACGTAGCCTCATTGCGACTCAACGAGGAAATGCCGCATGCGTTTTAGGTACATTTCGAGTCACAAACACTTCCCAAAATAATTTAAACGAAATATATTATTTAATTTCAGTGTTTTTAAGATGTTTAATGTTATTTTTTTTGTTTCAATATTAAATTAATTAACCTACAAAATAAATAATTATATATTATTAAATAAAATATGTCCATGAGTATACAATAAGCTGGCTGTTAGGATTCATTCATAAACGAACTCCTAAACTGTGTTTAAACTGTTTAGTATACGCAATATTTTTTATATTATCATCGCACCTACACTTAATATTATTATATGAAGGTGTATTTCACTTCTAGAATAATATACAATCCCCAAAAAGTGATATCGTTTAATTACGAGCGTATAAAAATACCCATTATAAAATTAAAAACATATATCATTAGAATAATCGAGAGTACTAGTGAAGTATGTAGTAACCGACGATCGTCTCGCCACAAACAGTTACTGTCCATACCGTGGTGCCCAGCACTCGCACGTTGCCACCTTATGAAGGAATTGCGGAGATCGACAGTAGGATTGACGGAATCCGCCACTATGACACTCGCGACTGCAGCGCATTTCACACTCGCTCATATTGTCGTAGTATATCTCCGAACTATCCACGGCTGTTGACATCAAACCAATCACGAACAGCGCGACTAGCAACACGATCCGCATGATCATCACAAGATGGCGTAAAGTTTGAAACTGACGATGCTCGCCGCGGTGCGCTGTACGAATTGACGCCTTGAGGTCGAATCAGTCTTCTATTTAAAGCCTGTGCTTTATTTGAAGAGGAGAATGACACGTCAATTGATAATTTCCCCGACCGTCTTGGGACATTATCATAAGGTCAACATGCAGGGATAGGAAACTGTATAAACTCACATACCTACTTATTTGTGCAATTTTTATTTATATAAAAGAATTGCTATGACCCAGTTTTTAAACAATTGTTTTGGGCCCTACTAAGTTAAATATGCTTGTGTTTAAACACTTCCCTGAATCTATTCAGGAAAGATGGCCCTGATGAAGCTTTAAAAATTATAAGACCTTAATGAGCGGATTCGAAACTGCGCCCTCTAGGTCAATAGCCAAACGCCATAACTGCTAGACATAATGATGCCGAGATATATTTTTAAAGAGTTTACCTAACTCTACGACCTATTAGTCTAACGATATACCTTCAAAATATTAAAGTTTCAAAATAATGGTAATCAGTAATCATTAAGTAGACAATAAGTGTATTTAAAAAACCAACACAAATAAAAAATGTATCTCAGTAGATAAGGGTTGTCAAGTATCTTTGGGTATCATCCATCACCTCCTATATTTTACAAAAATATAGTATGTATGGTAGAAGTGCTAAAAAAAAATATGTGAGATAGCTGTATTTTGTAAATCTACTAATCAATAAATTAATAGTTTATAGCATAAAATATGACAAATAAAGTAGTATGTGATTCAATTCAATATTTTTTATTAAACAGTAAGTACAGAAGAACAGTGAACAATGAATACATTGATAGAATTATAAACAATAAACAAATTGTGATATATAACAGTAATAAAACTTAATTATGACTAATCTTCAATAAGACCCCACGTCAAGGTGACGAAGACACGCTAATAGTACCAAAAGGGTTTCTATACAGTCAACACTAGACGAGACCGTTCTTTGATGGTATAAAATTATATGTAGTTGTATATAATATACATGTTGGTGTTTTTTTATTATTTAATATTTCAGTTTTCCATTTCATTACTTAGTTAGTTTAAGTAATTTAATTGAAATTCGTATGAGTGATCATTGTTTATGATTTTAATATTATATTAAATATTCAATAAAAGCTCCTTATATTTAAACGCTCGTAAACATATTTTATTACTTTTGTTTATTTTATTTAGTATCCGATTTAATAAAAATGTTTCATTAATAGTTTATTTTATTTATAAAATACATCATTTTATATTAATTTTAAAATTTATTTCAACACCATAAATTCTTGCTTTTGAAAGTGCTTTCGTTATAATTTATATTTTAACAAATTAATTTATAATATTAAAAATAACATTCTTGAATTTTATTAAAATGCCTCTGCAGCATTTGCATTGCCAGATTTAGGTATGTCTAAGTGGCTTAGACGTCAATGAAGTGTCATCTGCACATGTAAATAATTCGCACTGGGCCCCTGCCCCCAGATACTTTGTTCTGGAGTCATTCTTTTGTTTGTCACTTGGTTACAAGTGTAATTTAACTGTCATAAATCTGTCAGTAATAACTAAATATTTTTGCTAGTTTCCCTTTAAAACCTATCTGCTCAAAGGATACTGGAATTTATCGTGAAGTAGTTTATCAAATGCTCGTATAAAAAATCAATAAAAACCTGTAAAACTTGGCTGTATTTATAAAAACCTGTATTCATGGCTTTGTTTATGAAATCTGAAAAATTTATGAGCAAAGATGTACTTTTTTTACCTTTTGAAAATTCGAATTGATTCTTTGAATAGTATTAGTGAATAGTAATTTAAACGCGCATATATTATTTAATTAAATTATTTTTAATTATGAAATAAAATATTTTTAAAATGTATCTTTCAGATTTAGAGATCAAAGAATAAACCAAATCAATATTTTAAAATGATTTTCAAAATCTACAATATCATTTAGCTTGAATGTTTCATTTTAATAACAATGACCCCTTAAAAAACCCATTTAAAAAATAGATCTATTACTTGTACTAAGTATATTTTACAGTTTAGAGTATTTTTAAGATGAGTTCTACTAAAAAACACTGTAATTACAGTTGCAATGTTTTTACAAACATTTTTTTAGATCCATGTTTTTATAACTGACAATAAGGTAGTAGCTAGAAACGGCGCCCCGCGAAAACGAAAACGTTTCTAGCTTCATTAGATAAGTTTTTTAAATAAATTTGAGTACATATTTAGAAAATATTAGGTTGTTTTAGGGTAAAAAAAATATTAGGCTATTTTTCAAATTTGTTTAGATCTACTGAAAGTTGCAAAATGTCACATACAATGTTATTCGTTGGGTGTGTCACTATTAAGCTAAATAATTTTTGTTTTTTTATTATAAATAATAAGGGAATAGAATACAAAAATCCATAAATACTTTTTGAGAAATGCCACCGATTAAATTAATTTTTATTCTTGGTATTTTTTAAATTTTATTCCTCTCATTTTATGGATGCAGCCAATCTTTACGTACGCCAATTTTTATATGTACAAACAATAGTGTTGATTTTGTATACTGACAAACAAAAAGAGTAGAACTCCTCTTGAGGTATAAAGATAAAAAATACAGCGATCGTTTCTCATGTTGTTTCAGTTTCAACTCTTCATGACGCTGACTCTTCTGACGCTGGGCGAATCGTTTTTTCTTCGGTGGGGATCAGAATCATCGTAAGTGACTTTTTATATTGTTATTATTATTTAATCTAGCAGAGCGTTTGGTTAAGTGATTCCTCTAATTTTCAATTACAATGTCAACTTTTTTTCATCAAATATATACAAATACATTGTAGATAGATCCAGCAAGACACTGTCTTTCCCTTCTTTTACACACGTGATTGTGTCTAGTGAGTACGTATTGTATTAAATCCACTAAAAATATTAATATAAATAAGATAATTAGGCCTTGTATTACGACATGATGTATGATCCTCGAAAACTATAAAAAATATTACTATAGATTAAAAAAAAAATATCTAGCCAATACAAACAATGAAATTATGTCCGTTTGCCGCGATTAAGTTTAAATTGCGTGAATGTAGAAAATCATTGAGAACCAATATTTTTGTATATTTCCTACCCATTTAATAGAAACTCATTTATCAGAATTAAGCCAAAGTAAAGGCTATGAACTTTTATTTAAAATACTATAACATTAGAAACATAGACACCGAATAAGTGTAGGCAGGAAAGTAATAACGCACATAATTTTGTTCGAAATAATATTTAAAAACTGCTCTAATATATTTTCATATCACAAATTCATACATCTTCGGTAGCTATAATATATTATGTTTCTGCGCCGACCTCAAAACTTTTGTGTATTACTTTTCAAACACTGTAGAGTGTAAAATGTACCTATACAGAGTGTTCCAAGACCATTCATGACCACTTAAGGGTGTGTTTATGTTCCCATTTACGTGTAAGAAATTACGTTATGAATCCATTTACAAATTTATTTTTTTTCTTGGAAATCATGATGAATTTTGATATTAGGTGAAAACAAATCATGTTTAATATCGCAAGACCAATAAGCTGGATTTTTTATCGGTAATGGACTTGGAACACGGTTTATATGATAGCATGATAGCATTGCCAGCGGCCACGGGTCCTAATCAGCAAATAAGAAACATACTATACATATCACCATCTTCCCTGACCCTAGCACATACAAATGCTTATTTGAGTAGGGCCCAATATAATAAATTATGACCATTATAGCAGGACCTCATAACAATTAGTTAAAAATATTAAATATTTTTTTAAAATAATACGGTTATTATATTTTTATTGTATTACATTATAAAATTGTGTGACTATAATTCTAAATTACTGACATATTAAAGAAATTTCCGTATAGCCAAAATGTACGGTATTATAAATTTGACCAGACAACCACTTCATCCACTTTCCTCTTGAATCGAGATACTTGAGCAGACAAATGTCATATTTATTAGATTTGATAATATAATATAGTATCTGTGCGAATATTATATTTATAAGCATGCGTATAATATAAGAATACACTGCGTTGGTTGTGTTGTGTATTCAGGTTTAAAGACTAAAATACCAATAAAAATATTTACCATAACCACTGTGGTTAATTATTTTTTGGGATTTAATGATTTACATCATTAGTTTAAATATTTGCCCAATAACAACAGAACGTAAAAATATCGGCACAGAAAGTTCTAGATAGGCGAAAATGTCCGGTCGAAAAGCACTACCATTCGTCAATGTGTCGAGCGTTTTAGAGAAGGCGTGTTTGACAAGTTCAAAAATGCCCGGTTGTGCAGTAAATTATTCGAAAAAGTAGCAGTAGATGAAAAGGATATTATAGCACTTGTAAATAGCTTAATATATTTATAATTATTGTGCTACTTATATCGAAATACGTAAACAAACTAATTTATTGAAATGTATAATGACTGACGCGGCGCGAGAAAAAAACAGTTGGACAAAGGAAGACAGATATATATATTTATAACTGGGGTATTTATATGAAAACATGGATGGTTGTTCTATTTTTAGCCTATATTTTTAACAGGTTTCTGTAATATATGATGTACTTATTCTTTTTTATTTATTTTATTGGTAGTATAATATACAACGCTTAATTGGTACAATATAACTATGTAACATATAAGTACTTGTATTATTAAATACTTTAATTAAAGCGACAAGCGACTGTTTCATTGTACTGATGTTTTCTGCCTCCCTAACTAAACCATTACACAAAAATAAAACCAATAATTATATGAAATTGAGTAAATCGTAGTTATTATACACTAAATAAATTAAATATAGGACCAATCTTATATATAAATGTATATAATAAATGATGTTTAGCATATTTGTATGTATGAAAATTAATTGCACGGATTTTTTTTGTGGTTTTGACTATTTCGATTAGGTACGGATGCGGAATGTCAAACTCGACTATTAGTATTTTATCAAAACATGACATATCCGGAAAAAAGAATCATAATTCTATCGGAGTTGCAACAAAATATTAAGATACGATACTTTGGGATTTTTACATTACCCTGGTAGCTTTAGTCATGATAAAAAAAAC
Organism: Neomicropteryx cornuta; assembly: GCA_020383195.1. Lineage (NCBI taxonomy): Eukaryota > Metazoa > Arthropoda > Insecta > Lepidoptera > Micropterigidae > Neomicropteryx > Neomicropteryx cornuta. Next base: position 43,953,244 of record JAHKQU010000018.1, read on the forward strand.
GATAGATTTATTTTAGAAAACTGACATGTATATTATTCATGGCTCAAGTTAGATTTTGTTATTTAAAAAAAAAGAAATGATGTCAACTCTCTCAACAAGTCACTAAAGTCATAGATTATGCTAGCTTTTTAATGCGACAGTTGAGTCAATTGGGAGATAGCGTAAATAGAAATGGAAGAAGAAAATCAAATGAAAATCCCCTCCCCGACGAGGGGAACCTAAAACAAATTTCTACGAATAAAAAAAATGACGCTACTACAATTTAGCCGATAATGTAAATCTCCTATTACCTACCTATTTTCCAAACTCATCTTCTCTATTGCATGTTGTCAATTTAATATTTATTTATTTATTTCATTCACAAAATTTAAAAACTTCTGCTTACCGATTTCGCAGATAACTTGTTAATAAATTGCAGATTTTTGCCAAAGGTCTTACCGAAAATACCAACATTATTATAATAAAAGAATTATGTGTTGACTGCATAATAAAAAAAGTGATTTGTCGTAAAAGCCTAATATTTGCTAATTTAAAATAAAATAATAAACAACACATATATACACATATTTTCTAAATATAAAAATATCAAAAAGAGTTATTTTTTAATTTTACTCATTATTGAAAAATCTTTTATTTTGAGCCATTGGTAAAGCATCTATATGTCCTAAGATTGAAATTGCTACACAGGAATCGATCCATTTCCATGACACAAGATGTCATACCAACTATGCACAACCAGTGAAACCTCCTACTGTAAAATATCCCAATATCGCATTACATTACATACAATACATTGGTATAATCAACTTTCAAAAAAAGTTCAAGGAAATTGTAAATATACGAGTACATCAACTCAAGAAAGCCATTAAAACGTTTTACTTAGGAAAGCTTTCATAAATACAGCGAATTAAGTGAGATTCAATTCTAGAAAGAATAAGTTTAAAATACTTTTTTTTAACATTATAATATAGAAATAAGATGTTTTTCTAAAATTAACTGTATATTGACGTATATTTATATATTGTATTAAATACTCTGCTAAATTAATCTATTTTTGTGTAGCTAACTTAAATCTGTAGAATAAAATGTTGTAATGTAGTATAAAATGTAAATCTAAATATATTATTTTTAAAAAACTTAGGGCCATTTTTATGTATTAAATTACTAATGAAAATTAAATAATAAAAAAATACCACGTTTAAATTATACAGGCTGAACATTTTCTCGTGCACATCATTTTATGGGGTCATACTGATCAACTTTTGTTCTAGAAGTTTCTCAAACTGTTAAAAAAAAGTAAGTAAAAACAGTAGAAAACAAAATTCATTTATCGTTTAAACGCATAGTTACTCCTCCTGACTGGGGCGACAGCGCGCGGTCGAGTGGGCGGTCCGGCGGGGATAGGTAGGGGAGTCCTTTCGACGCGGACTATTTCCGGAATTGACTGTAAAAACATTTTTTTTTAAATTAAATATTTTTTTCATGATATAGTTTTAGTTCTCGATATAGAAAGGACGGTAGTGGTTCCAAATAAATTTACTCGTTTTCGTATTTTCATTTACTATTAGGTACCTATTTAATAAATTTAATATACAAGCTTAATTATAATACTAATTTTTGATAGCTATTTACTCATTTTATTAAAATATGATCCACTTTGTTTAAAGTTTACACATTTACTTATTTTATTAAACCGATTAGGTATTTTTTTTAGTCCATTTTTTAATAATATTACTAATTTTCCCCATATCAAATAAAATTTAATTTCATAGATGACTTTAGTAATTTAATTCATTTTCTAAAGCGATTACTTATTTAATTCAATTTATGTAGACTATTTATGTCTTGTGACTGCTTTCTCTATTTGTCAATTGAATAATACAAGTTTTATTTAAAATTACTACTGTCCTTTCAGTAGGTTTTATCTATATGTATAAAGAAAAAAATATTGGAATTAAAAATTTAATAGAAATCATTTTGATGTTTGAGACCACATTTTTTTTCGTCTTTTTTTAGTGTAGATCATCTCCTAAAAGGTGATTTTGAATACAACCTGTATATCAAATGCCTAATATTTTTTTCATAAGCGCCTATAAAACTGCGTAGGTATGTTTGTATAAATCTCATCTGCGCTCATACAGAGATGCGAAAGAGGTGGTTCTCATAGATACAGTACACACACACACACGTACTATCTCTTTTAGATAGATTTAATTAGGAAAGTTACCTATTCAATGGGTAACATGACTTCAATTTCGACATATCTTCGCTTTTCACATCCCCTAGAACCCAAAACTACCCTCAATATAAAAGTTTACACATTAAATTTATATCTATATCACTTTATTGTGGATAATATAACAGCCATAATTTTACACCAATCACTTTTAAATTGGTACGTAAAATTTAAGGGCACAAAATCTCGGTCAAGTTCATAAATTGGCAAAATTCGACCAGTGGGGCTGGAATGGAAGGTTTTTTTCCAAATAGTGAAGTTTTAGGTTGTGAACTTTCATAGTAAATAATATATCAAATTGATCTAAGTAGGCTTTTTTGATAGCACTAACCATTGGTCCTAGGGGTGGGAAATATTGGTTTTTAAAAATATCACACCTCTTTTATTAGGCACAAGGTCTAATCAGTTTAAAATGTTAATTTTAGGCCCATAATTTCGTCACAATTTTTGCTTGAAACAATTTTTGATATGAGCAACCCTTACGGTACAGAATAAAGAGGGATTCAGTATGCGCACTCTCGCTGCGCAAGGCTATGGCGCGGTGGATTGAGGTGCGCGAGCAATGATTGATACAAGTTCGTACAATTGGAGTTTGCCTATCTCGTACTTTGATTCTGTGAAATCTACCTCTGCCCCGTGGTGTACCATAAGGGATTTTTTTAATGCGTTTCAGTTCAACTTAAAATGCTCGGGTTAAAGCTCCGGGCGCCTCTTACTGTACGTAATGGAGTGAATGTTAACTGTTACGTTTTTATTATTCAGACAGACTCCAGCCCAGAAGACCTGGGTTCCAGCGCAGTCGTATCGCGCGTACGCCTACCCGCCGCAGACGTACGTGGACCAGCGCAAGCTCTATCAGGCCCAGGCCGTAGATCCAATGCAGCAATCCTTCTCGCAGCTCCAGCCGATCCCGATCAGCGTGCCGCTGCAGGCCAGTCTGACTCCCGTCTCCCTGCAGCACGTACAGCTGGTGCCGTGCATGTGTCCCGTCGCCGCCGAGGAGGCAGACAAGCTTCACGAGATGGCGGGGCCGGGGCCGTATCTGGCGCAGACCAGCTACGCACAGGCATCTCCACAGGCTCAGCAGGTGGACCAGTCTAGCGGACCGAAGCCCTGATGCACCTGGATGTAGTACATGACAGCATATTTTATAAACCATTACAGAGCTATACTCTTTTTGCAGCTTGAACTAATCCTAATATTTAATAATAAACATATACTACTACTAGCACTACTGTTACTAGCACGGATATCAGAAGGCGTGGTGCGCTAGGATTTGAAGAAAACGTTTCTCGACCAATCAGAGTGGCGAGTGGAAACGAAGAGTTAAGAGAAGTTCTTTACGGCTAGGCGCGCTCTAACAAACCCAAGTTTTCTGAGATCCTTACTTCTAGAGATTATATAAAACGCACCACTCAGTTTGGCTTCAATCTCAAATTTATCGCATGATTTTAAAGCAGAAAAACCAGATTTGTCTGGGTTGTTCAAAAATATTTCATTTAATAGAAATTCTATTCCAAATATTACAAGTAATTTTTTCACGCTATGGACTAGAAATAACTTAAAAAAAAAACTCACGACTATGTACAACTGTGAAACTAATTTGAAATGTTTTTTTTTTTAAATTCCATATGTGTACTTAGGTAAATGTGGCGATAGTGTTATTAACACTATTCCGACGGCGGGCATTTATCTTTATAAAACGTAGTAGTCTAGTTGTTAATGCGTTGGACTATTGGCCCAAAGGTCGCGGGTTCAAATCCGCACATGGTCATATCATTTTTAACGCTTCATTACCTCCATCTACCCTGACTTTAGCACAGGCACGTTTGACCTAATTAAAATAAAATTCACTAATCGCAGGTCCAATGCCAGTTTTGCAGGTTTAACCTTTTCCGAGGGTGTATAAAATGTTGTCATTATATATTACTACTATAAAATTTATAAAAACAGCGCAAGTAATATTATTCATAATTTATAAAGACAAAAGTCATTAAATTGAAGTGGTTTTTTGGTATAAACCTAATTCTTAAACATGGAACATGGAGTGATTGCCGCCTAGTGTTCAAACTTAGGACTAGAGGGGTATACCAGGACAGTCTACTCATTTAATAGTGATTTGCATTCTTCCTAGTAATTTCTTCATACAATCTACAATAAAGAAAAAAAATTAATACCGTTTATTTCATAACTATTTAGGGTAACATAAAATTAACCATTAAGAGTCAGTATTTTTCCATGATTTTTATCAAAACTTTAGATGTAAATATCTTTTTGACCAAATATCGAGAAAATAAAACTACAGATATATATTTCATTTCATTAATGTTTAATTGAACATTTTTTTTACATAACACTTTCGGTAAGAGGCCCCTTTAAGTTACTTGATTAATTGGGCATTCCCTTTAGTGTTGTATAAATTTGATCTAACCGTGGGTTTGATTCTAACTATGTAGTACATGTAAAAAATATTCTCCGGTACTTTAACGCCACGACCACATACATGCCTGATAAAACAGTTATATAGAATAGTTATTTCGAAATCATCTAAAGGATAAAATGTGCAATAGTAAGACAGGCTCTAATGATTCTTTAAAACTCGCAAATCTGTAGGCGGCACTATAAACATCTGATCAAAGAGGATGTTTAGTACTGTTGCGTTAGAGCCATCAATTTTGACTTTTAATGACGCATCACCTAACCCACTCCGCCTGCCTATCTAAAATGTACTTAAGTATAGGTAAAAAGTATTCAACCTTATCCACCCAGATCATTAAGTACGTATACACCAGTGCATATAAAGTAACTACAATAGATATAGGTTGTATATAAATTCTACAAAGAATTTTTAGTAAACTTTAAGAGATCGTGCAAAAGATCAAAATGTGTTTACACAAGGCCAACGAGATAATTACAATTTACAGAGAATTTATTTTGTTTATTTAATATGCGCATGTTAAATTTTATTTATTTTAATTTATTAATATTCTAAGACTGAATATCTAAAGACTGATTAGTGCGATAAGTAATGTAATATTTTTCATGTCGAAATATTTAAGAAGAAAGACATTGTAATCGTTTGAGAAATAAATAAATCCGCCAAAGATTGGTGGTTTGATCCTGATAACGTTTATTATTACAATACTATTAATATTAATTTTACTTGGTAATAATTGACTTTCATAAGAGTGATCCTCGTGCATCATTAGCGTGCATGCGTCGGTTCACTTTATATACAGGATGAACTTAAAGTCAGCATTGTCTTTTTAAGTGGTGTTTCTGGTTAGGAATCTGACTAACTTTTGTTCAACAAATTTTCATATAGCTAACAAAAAAAAACTATATAAAACTATAAATACTCTATTTTGGTTTGGTGCGCGTATTGTTGTGTTTCTGACCTATCAAATATTTGCGCGCGGGAAACTACCCGTCATTCGCTTTCGTCAATGTATTTGTAGGTAAGGTTACTGGATTGCGACGTCGTGACCGCGCGCGGTCTGGTATTTTTGTTAAGTGACGATACCTTCAAATTTTTTTAGGAGTATTTTTTTGTCATTTTAGACCAGTTTTTTTGCTTTTTTACAAAGTTGTTTAATTTCAAGTCCAGAATTAACCCTTATACAATTTTCATGAAAATTCTACGGCTTCCATTTTATATATTAACATTCTTCATTTCATTTGCTTCTGGCAAGTTTGACACGATTGTTTGTCTAATTGGAGCGGAGCGAGTAAAAAAAATGAAAACATTACGTAATAACATTAAATTGAAAAGCGGATTTAATAAATTTGGGCCTGAATTATATTCGCATTTTTTTCTACAATTTTTTTACACGTAATAGAGAACATAAACACTCCTTTACGTCTTCGGGAATACAAGTTGATCCAAGAGGAACGAAGCTCCCATGTGGTGACTCAAATGTCACTCTGTTCACGGACTAAGGCTCTAGAACTACAAGACCGATTTTGATAATTATTTTTTTAAAATGACCATGACAATGTCTTCTGTGCATAGATACCAAAAAACATATACATTTGATTGCGCAAAGAAGTATAAAAAAATAAATGGTAATCCCTATGGAGAAATACATTTATATACTAAACTCCGCTCCAATGTAGTAAAATGTATCTTACTTATTTGATCATCTCGAACTTCCAAGGCGGTATAGGTTATTTCGTATTGACTGGACACTAGAGAGGTCCGGTCAATACGAAACCACCTATCTAAATAAACATTCTTTTATCGACGTTTTATTCGTTTATGACGTATTTCGAATAGTATTATTTAAAGACAATTGAGTTGTCTTCTACTGGATTTTTTATTTCACCTTTAGTATATATAGAATGGATTTACGAGTAAAGCAAGGAAGCATATGAAGATGCGAATAAATATACTGTATGTTGTACTTTAGCGAGGAATAAAAATATAGGTAAATAAAGTATATAAAGGTCGAGGTTTGATCACTGTTTCTTATAAACATAACAAATATGAATATGGATTAAAGTAGCATAAATATATTTTTTCTATACAAGTAATGCTAGGTTTGTAGGCGGTAGTTATTACTGAATTAATTCGAAATCCACTAAGTACCATAAATGAAACAGGTCACTTTGATGTCTGCTAATACAGACAGATTGAGAGAAAACAGACGACTTATTAAATTTTGTTTCGGCGGTGCTGGGACATTTATTTATTTTTTTGGGTTCCGAACCTTAAAAAGATAAATCGGAACCCTTATAAGATCACTTTTGTCTGTCTGTTACAGACGAGGTTTTCGAAAACGAAGTGATATAGGAATTTTGCTTGTTAGGTTTTCGTTACATATTTCGATAGTCAAAAATAATGATATGATATATATATTATTTTTTTTTATGAGGTTACCCTCAAAAAAAGAGTTTTATTTTTTGTATTGTGTGAGACATCATATGGGAAGTCATCTTTTAAGATTTCTAAAAAAAATTTTTAGTAAATTGGCTATTAAAGATAATATACTCGTATGTATGTATATATATAGATAACTCAAAATGTAAAAATAAAAAAAAAACTTGAAACAGATTTGTGACAAAAATAGGACTAAAAAAAGCTCCATTTGGAGTTTATGTTGATTATTTTTTTTACTACCTTATTAACAAACCTATTACACGTTGGCCAGCCTGGAAAAAACACTTTTGATGACATCTATATAGAAAAAACCAAAATAAAAATATTTCTGATTACCAAAATGACAAATATTTTTGATAAAAAAATGCCTTTACAGAAACACTAAATCTCTGTTACATAGTAGTCATAAAACTACAATATTAAAAAAAAACAGGAAATAGGTTTTTTTTTGTGTATGTATGAATCAAAGTTTAAACACTAGTTCAATATTGGATCGCTTTGTATAGGAAATATAACTTTTGCAAATTAAGATGCAAATAATAAAGGAGACAGATTTAGATGTCGTGAAAAAACACCTGTCATCTAAGATTGTCTCATTTGGCGAAAACTAAAATTGATTAAAAGCAATTGATTGATTAATTGGTATTTATTAGTATATTTATTGGTATTTATAGTAATTTATTTGAATGCTAGTCCATATTAAAACCTAATTTAATTTTGTACAATTAAGAAAGTTCAAAACACATACATTTACAAAACAAAACAAAATACATTTCTGATAAAAAAACCAGCTTCAATTTCAAACATGATTTGTTTTGACGTCATATCAAAATTCATCATAGTATCGGAGAAAAAAAATGAAACTTTACGTCATAATATGAAATTGCTCTTGTCATAAGTATGTTCGAGAACGAGGCCGCGCCGCACCGGGTCATTGAACGGCCTTGGCCGAGCGCGAGCAAGCAAAAAGGGAATTTACACGAGCGTGTTGATAAAATTAAAAAAGTTGAGCATGAATTATTTTTGCATTTTTATACAATTTCTTACACGTAATAGGAAACATAAACAACATATCCCAAGACCATTCTCGATAAAAATTCGAACAAAAAGCGCCATAGAGAGAATATTTTTAAACATAACTTTACGGTACGCTTTAGAACTCTGATTTTTGGGCCAGCTCTAACGGCTTTAGGTAAGTTTTAGCACAGTTCCCCCAACCAATTATTCCATATGTTAATATGGACTCACATAGGGCAAAATAGGTAGTTTTTTTTTTAAAATAGGTATACCTAAGGGAGTGTAAGTACGTGTGCATGTGTGTGAATAATCGTGAACGATAATCCGAAAAAGAATTATTACATGTTAATGATACTGGAGCACCACTAGGTAATAACATACAATGGACGGATTTTCCATAAATCTTAGCTGGACATAGCCTGGGGCACCAGTCTTGAGGACTAACTGCACCGTAAAGGGGAGCGACGCATCCCGTGGGACAACTTCTCATCCGTCCAATTGAATAGTAATATGTGTGAGTAGCAACGAACGCAAATTTCAACGGAACCCTGTATTTTTTTAAGGTCAGGAAACTGATGCCTATTGGATATTTTAAAGCAAAACCGAAGTTTTTATATTGAAATTGCTATAGAAAAGGTTTTATATAGAAAGTGATACATCTTACAGACCACAACATCTATATTATACCTAGACAATATTTTTTACATAACATTTATAATATGTTATAAAACATCGTAGACTTAAATATATGTTTTGTATATTCGTTTAACCTTCACTCTTATTATTATTTAACTAACCCTTATTTATATATTAATACGTAAAGAGAAAACTATGCACCCCTTTTTAAGCATTTTGCGCGCACGGAGAAGTGTGAGATTGGCATAGTTAAATTATATTTGGAGAAGTAGTGCAGAAAGGTAAAATTATCTATATTATGTGTTACAAATACATTAAATTAAATAAAATAAATCATTCATACTGGTGACAGCTGACAGAATGAGTTTCGAGCTGTGAATTTTGTATGATTTCAAATGTTCCTTTTTTAATAGTATGTCAATGTCAATGTAGTTAATGTCAAGCAAAAATAATTATTAATGCCATATTATACTGCTATGAATATCAAATCTCATTATTAAATGAAATAATTAAAACTGCCAATGAGTTGTATCAAAAAATAAATACAAATACACGCTGTAATTGAGTTTTTTTGTCAACTGTTACTAACAACAAATTTTAAATTATATGAATACTGCAATGAATTAAGGCAAACAGCACACGCCAATAAAGTATTTATACACGCTCGCAGCTGTGTAACAAAATTAAAAATATATATTATAAAGGTAAATTCACTGTATCATAGAGGTATAAGAACCGCAATAATTCAGACCCTGGGCGACCACTAGTAATAATTAAAGATTGAGACAGAATATTATTTAGCAATTTTTTTAGCAGGTCTGAATTTTATTCATTTTAATCTGTCAATTACGTTGTTTTGATACAATACTGTATTTTATTAATAAAAATAAAGCGTATTTTAAAGACGGCGTTTTTCGATACAAAAAGTAATGGTTCATATTTAAAATACGGTAATAAACCGGACCGGAACCAGGCAGAACAGGTACGGACAGAATGTCCCAAGACCATTCCCGATTACCTAAGAGGGGTTTTGTATAAGCTATTATGAGTAAGAAATTATTTAAAAAAATGTAAGACCGTGTGATTTTCCAATAAATTACGATGTTTTAAGGATGTCAGAGACTTAGTGTGATATTTGCATCGTGTTTTAGTTACTAAGGAGTGGTTTACAATTCCTTGTTAACAGTTGAGCATTCTAAACCCACTATGATAATTAATAGTGGTAGTGGTTCAGTAGCTCGAATCCTTGTTATTCTACCGTGCGAAGTTTCACTTCATTTAAAAAGACAGTCTTAATGAGTAGCAATATACAAACGTTATTAATGTCTCGATTAGAAAATCTCATGATATGGAGAGTAGGATGAGGGATTTCTATACTCGATCCCAGGAAGGGCTAATACTAAATAGTTTGAAATTTGGGTTTCAAAGTTCACACGCATCCCAGAGAACTGGGGAGGCTGAAGGAAGTTTAATCACAAGGGAAACTTGACTGCCTTTCAGCTGGATTTCGAATTGAAGAGATGCGTGAGAGAAAGCAGAAAAAATCATGACCTTGTATGATAAATGGATTTTAATATTTTATGGAAAAAAAATATAAATATTTTTTTTGGTAAATGGTATTTATATCCTTGTTTTTTATAATTATTATTTAAAAAAAAAATTACCCCATATTTTAGATAAATTAATTAGACATATTTTCCTGTAAGACCCGTAAAAATATCCCTTTTAGTTTAGAAGCAGTATAGAATTTCAAATTGAAAACAGCCTCATTGCAATAATTATGTTCATATAGTATTTAATATTCTACAGAATGTTCATCTACTCAGAATGAAGGTTAGGCATGAATGCTTAACATATATTTGTTTTGGCTTTTTTATTGGCTCGTATAAAAGTGTTAGACCCTCAAATACGATCGATATTTGGATGTTCAAGGCCACCGAACCGCTTATATAGCCGACCCCTCGTATTCCGGACGGAAGTACTAGGAAACTTATGGTTTACCTATAGCATTATTTAAATCTGGTACCTATAATAACACAACGTTATTGCTCATATTCAAATCAGTAACATTTAAGAGAGTAAAGTAACATTGGACGCAATATGAGTACAAGACTACCGAAGTTTCGATGGAAATGGGTAGATGACTAATACAATTATAAAATAGAAAGGTGTTAATCCCACTGATAGGGTAAAGCTAGGAACTGTAGTAATGACACATTTTTTATTTCAACTTTCTCCAATAATTGGGATTACAATCATTTGCCTTTCAATTATTAAGGCCAAGAGAGCAATTCATCTAAACAAGCTGTTTATCGTTTATTAAAAATCCGCCTTTACTGCGCTGAAGAAATAAGCTCAAGGTATCTAAACATATTTTTTTTAAGATCAAATATCCAATTTATACCAAATGGACAAAAGAACAAAAGGGTTTAAATGAATCGAAATTAATATTTAACCTTTGGCTTCGTCTTAAAAGTTGGTTATTTTATATTTTACATTAAAACATAAATCAAGATTCAATATTTTATACAGGTACAAACACTGTAAAAATAATATACATTCAAAATGTTATAGCTGTCTAGAAATTACCATAACCCTTGAAAATTTGATTTATTACTTTTCGTTCATTTTTCTAACCTACAAAACACAGCCATGAAAAGAAATAGTAACCTCTATGACACACAATACAGAGCAAGAACAATACGAAATTATCGTGCCTATAAAGGACACAAATCTAGATGGAGACGAGCGTCAATATCACAGCAGAGTGTTGAAAAGTGCGTCATTTATATCTTTAATAATTTTGATACCGAAAATAATGAAAAAGCTTTAGACAAGCTTTGCTGTTTGGTAGAGGGATGTAATATCGAACAGTTGTATAGCACCAATACTGATTTGGGAAAACTGCTTAGGTGCGTATTGTATTTGCGTTTTAATTTCAGTAGTAGCATTAAGTGGACTCCATTCTGGGCCCGAAGAAACAGCATGAAGATCTACCTCAGAGCTGATATTGCTACCAAAGCTTTTCTTACCATAATCAAATCCGAATCAGAGTTAATATTAACGACTACAAAGACTTTTTTTGTCAAATATAACATTTGGGCAGAAGAGATCAAAGCTGCGAAATTTTTAAAGGATCTTATATACATCGGTTTGAAGAGTGAAGATGTGTTCTTCGCTGTTCTAGAGAATTTCGAGGGAACTAATCCCAGTGCGTTGTGCCAAGCGCGCAATAAAATTCGAGTCCTATACGAGTTGTTGCTTGATGGAAAGTGGGAAATGGAGCCAACTCTAGTCACTATTTTCGTCAAACAACTAGTCAAACTCTTTTATTTAAGTGTAACAAGGAGCGATGGACTTACTTCCGATCTGCTTTCGTTAAACTTCTTGGAAAAAGGATTTGAGATATGTTTACGTGCCTTAATTGAGAAAGTGACACAAACACAGCGCTTGGAAATTATTCAAATAATGATTGAGTGGATTATACAAAAGAAAAATGTTAAGGGACTAGTGCATTTTGCTCACGTCATGGAGTTTGCGGCGAATCTTTACATATCTGATGAGTATTTGACAAGCATTAACGGAAGTATTGTGGTCAACATTCTGGTAAACCTGGTATCGTCGAAAGTCAAAATAGTTTGTGTAACCGGCGTGCGGCTCATGCAGTTGCTTTTGAACCGAAGCAATCCCGTGCATAGTGTATCTGTGCCGACGGCTTTTTTTGACTTCAACAAGATTCGGCTTCGAATTGGTACATATTCTTCTTCAAATAAAGAATTTTATAAAAAGCACAGGGAAATTATTCACAATTGCGTTATGAAGGCTGTCACCTACCACTGTTCTAGTTTTATCTGCATTGAGAGTATCTACTCTTTGTTGGCGACGTTATCGCTCGAGATACCATGCGGTTTCACGTCGGCCGCAATAACGTGCCTGACGATGACCCTTCAGGAGTTTGCGTTGACGAATCCCAGCATACCCGTGATTGCGCGCTACAGGATTCATGCAATGGTGATGTCCATACTATCCCTGATCTGCTGGATTCACAAACCGGACAAAATGTACGCATACGTGAACTCAGTCATGTACCGGCGATCTAAAGTTTCGCCACATTTGAATCCGCCTCTGAAATACCAATATAGGCATGTTGCTCACCATGTTCTCTGGGATGAACCACAACTGTTTTTTGAGGACTGGGAGCTCCGATACGGTCTATGGAAACATTTCCACAGGTCGGAGTCGAATCCTGTTTCGTCTATTCTCAAAAAGGTATCATTTTGAGGTTTTTCTAACTACCGTTTCAATTATTTTAAATGCCATATCTTAGCTATGTCGCGGGTTGATTTTATAATCAGTATCTTTAGGAAGCGCCCAGTCAGCTGGGTTATAACGCAAAACATATTCGGTAAGGGGTAGCAGTTATGACGCCATAAAGATGTTATGGATAGATATCAATCATAACTGTCCCCTTCCTCCATACATTGAGAGTACGACTACCGCCATTTCGTCATTTGGGCACCTCACCGAATATGTTTTTCATTATAGTATTTCTGAGTCCGACGAAAAATGATTTCGAAGTAACTTGGCCTCCTAACTGAAAAGAAAACCAATTTACTAAAGCGTTAGTCGGTTTTTTTAAAATTTATTTTGTTAACAACAACTTATATGACCTATTTAAAACAAAACTGTTCTATGTGGATTGAGTTTACACGCTGAGGATTTCGTATCGAAAAGTTATTTTCCCTTACGATGAAATCATTATTTTAAATGTTAATTGTATAATTATCGTTGTAAATACGTTATGTTGAATAAATAACAATATAAAAATTACACAAACAGAAAATACAACAAAATAAAAACGTAGAAGTATAATTCCAAATCGGTAATATATTTTTTATTGTATGTATTCATTCTAAATATATTCGTGGTTGCCTTAAAATTGTAGCGAGTTTGAAGTCACTTCTAGTTTTCCAGTCTATGTATTCCATTTCTATGTATGTCACATATGTAAGCAATGTTCTTTTAATAATTTTTGTTTCACTAACGATTGATTCACATTATCCGTTTCAGCATACAAGATCTAAGTGAGAAAAAAAGCCTAAAAGTCTAAGTGAGAATTGGGTACTAGCATAGAATTAGAACGAGTAAGGTTAGAGCCAGTGTCACAATCACTCCCTCGGACGTCGGTGAAAATGTTTATTTATTTTATTTATTTTTTTTATGATTACGTTGTACATTGTATTTATTAATAGGATATTTTATTAAGGGGCCATATAAATTTATATATAATTTGTAAGATGAATTTTGTGTATATCGACAGTTTAAATTTTGGACTTACTTAGGTAACAACCTGCTTTTTGTGATATACGAGATGAAAAGATCAAGTAAATTGTGCTATTTGAGAACTTTAATATAATATTTGTAATATAGTTAGACACATATAAAAACTATTTAAGGAATGATTTTGTAATGGCAATCGCATATACATCAATATAATCATATTTTAGATTATAAATCATAAATGTATAAATTATTATTCAGATTTACGCGACGAAAAACTAGACTTAAAACACAATTAGAGATCGTGGTAGTCTAGTAGAGAAGGTGTTGGACTATTGACCCAAAGTTCGCGGGTTCGAATCTGCACATGGCCATACCATTTTTATCGCTTCTTTATCACCATCTCCCCTGACTCTAGGACAGGCACATTTGGCCTAGTTCAGTAGGACCCAAAATAATTGTATATGTCCTAGGTCATAGCAATTATTTGATATATAAAAAAAAATTAAACAGTTATCAATAAAATAAATGATTATTAATTATTTTAGTACCAATATTAGTTGGTGTATTCCTATTAAAGTTTTTAGGGAAAAAACCAAAAAGGACAGAAAGTTAGGGTCCAATATTATACTCAAACCATAGGTGTAACATGGTTTTAATGTATAGAAAAAAGTATTTTAATTCCGGTAGATGCTGATCCGTTAGCAATGCGACTTTTGACAGGGTTGCAACTTTAACAGAAATGCAAATTTCGGGTGATTCGCCCGGGCAACCCGATGTGTCGAATAAGCTAGTTCAGTGAAGTTCGTACGAAGCTAGTACGAATAGTTCAATCGGCGATTGCCGTGGGTCAATCGGGAAAAACGAGAAAGAGCGAAAAATCGGTGCAAGTTAATCTCTATCAACTTACTCACATTTTTTCCAAATTTAAATGTTACCTCATAATACCTTATATCGTGGGGTTGGAGCATATAGCCATTAGCTAACAAAAAGAAAATGTAACAGATATCACTCAATTTTTGTGGGGCTTGTACATATATTTAAACAATAGTATTTCATTATTACATTCATTGTACTCCAAAGCCCCACAAAAATAGAATGATATGTGTAACATTTTCTGTTTTTAGCTAAAATTTTACGCAATGTGCTATTTTAAAACTAAGACATGCCTCTTCTCGGGATTTTCAAATACCTATAAGGTTAGATTTATGTACAATTAGGTACCATTAGACTTTCAAACATAATCAAGTTTCAGTACTTAATCGCAATTAACTTTGGTTTGAACTACATTTGTATTCCTTTTTAAGATGTCTTATTTATGACTTATTATGTATATATATATATATATATATATATATATATATATTATATAATTGTATAATTGAGTTGTAAAATTTCTTGACTTATATTTGATCATTGTTTTTTAATAGCGGCAAATCGCCTGAAAAGATAAATGACACAATCTTTGGCAATATTGAAAAATTTTGAACAATTTTTTAATTTACACTTATTTTTATTAAGTGTATATATATATATATATATATATATATATATATACATTACAGTACCTGCCAACCAGCTACACCACCAGAGGAAGAAGGTGTTTATATTATATTATATTAATGAGTGCATTGAAATACCTCTTCAGTAAGATACAAATAAATAGGGAGAATCTTTAAAATATTTCATATTAAGGCGAAGCCAAAGGAGAATCATTAATTTCGGCTCATTTAATAATAAAAAAAATATGTTTAGTTACCTTGTTCTTGTATATTCGATATAGTAAAGGCAGATTTTTAAAATTTAATTCTATTTCTGAGAAATTTAATAAATGATAAACTCCTAATAGTATTTTTTTTTAGTAGAAACGCTCTCTTATAAAAGACCTTATAAAAGAGCCTTAGGAAAAAAAGTAATTGAAAGGAAATTAAAGGTTCTTAAACGTAATACAGTTAATTTTTTAAAATTCTGTATAATGAAGCTGTAATTAAATAAAAATCAACAATAGCTTTCTGACCGCGCAAAGAAAAAAACAGTCAACATACTTCACCTTAATACTAATTTATATGGCTATGTCTCTATGGCTGCACTCGTGACCACATAAAATTTAAATTTGTACCTGCGTTCATCCGTACGTTCGTGCCACAGCCCGGGAAATGCGAAAGGTAGAAGAATATTCACTTCAATTATTCCAACCTTCCTGGTCACGCACATTAAAAAAAAAAAATGCATTTCGTGCATAACATTCTATTCCCATACACGTCCGTCCATTTAGTGTCCGCCCGCTGAGCAGATACGTAATTGGGGCCCAATCAACTCGACCACTACGAATTGTTACATTTCAATACCTCCTAACACAAAAATCCACTCCGCGCATGGCAATTGTGATACATTCGAATGATTTTTACGTAGTAAATGTGCAGTCTAGCATTTTTTATGTGTACACATTAAAACCTGGACATGAGGCTTTTGACTGAAAGGAGATATTGGTATTAATTTACACAGTAACCGATATTTTTTAATTGGAATCAAACTAAAACAACGGGGAAGGGGAGGTTGATACTTAATTACTTAGTAACTGAAATTTATTAATTGAAATATTAAATATTGTATTAACCTCTTATATTTAATTTAATTTATATAATCAATCAATTAATATGAGCCTTATGATGATCATAAGATATCCGTATACGAATGTAATATGCAACGAAACGTTTTATAAATTAACCATAAAAGAACCAGTTTATCTTCAAATATGTTGAAAGTCGTAGAATTAGATCAGATCTTCAATTTCAGAACAAAAAGTTGGCCAAGCTGTGGATAGGATGTCAAAAGGATTTCATGTCAGCTAAGATGCTCAAATTCATTTGGACTGGGACCATCACTGTAATGATAAAGAAAATAACGATGAAAATCAAAAGCTGCATATATGACCAGTCTCGTAGATCTCTTCTACCATTTATCATCTCCTCTGACTCTAGTTCAGGCACATTTGGCCTAGTTTAGCACGGCCCAAAATAATTGTATTTGACCTAGGTCATATATTAAAAAATAAATAAACAGCTTTCCTATTGTTTACAAGAAGTTAATTGCATTTTTCCTTACTTTATTTTAATTTTAAAGTTGATTTCAGTTTTCTTTAGAAAGATAATTTTTTGTATCAACGGGTATATTTTTTAAATAAAACTTAACGAAACTTTAATGGAATCAACTCCAAATGTTCCGGTATAGTTTGCAAAATTAACGATCGATATCCCCTCAACCAATTCAGTATAAAAACATTTTGAATAAATAACTTAGTTTTTGTTTTTTTTCCAACCTCACATTAGATGCAACTTTACAAAACTAATATAGTGCTTCTTCTGAAAAAGCTCTATCATATGAAAACAAAAATATGTTCAAAATCCCTTAAGCCACTCCGGAATAATGATAATGATAGGCACTGAAAAAAAACCATAATATATCGATTTATGAACCTTTTTCGGTTCTTTGAAGTTTAAAAATAACTTTTCAGTCATGATAAAAGATGCAAAATATTGGATATAGTTAACCAAAGAAAATTCTAGGAAAGTTAAAAGTATCAGTTAAAGATATCATAAACATATTTTGATGGTAAACAACAATACATTCTTATGGAGAAACTAACATAACACTACAATAATACTACGTCATGACCACTTTATGCGACTGATGATCAAGCGCAGTTTGCAATCAATAAGTAGAGCACGAATAAAAAGCTCATGAGCTCATGCACTATTTTTATAGTCAGAAAAAAAAACATTGGGATCTCCAATGTTTGCGCATTGGAGAACATAGGTAACCTAGGTAGTCATTTTCAAGTTGCTTGAAAGGAAGCTGTTTAAAAAACAATATATAAATCCTATACGTGAAACCAAAGAACAATTAAATAATCTAATATAATAATATTGTATTCCATATTATTCTACAAAAAGTATGATTTGATAACTAAATGAAAAATAGAGAAATAAATGTTTATGTGAAAAACAAAAGGATAAAAGAAAGAGGAAAGTCAATAAACTAGAAAAATGACATTAAACAATTAAATTAGATGACCTTATTACGAAGAACCTTTTTGTTAGTTGTTTAGATGTAGTAAATTATTTAATCATAACCTAACGGCTTACAACTAGGTAGGTACTACGGGCGTCGTAAAAGATATTTCCCCTTAGACTACTCGCTAATACTAACTTCTTCCAAATTGACCTTTTTTTAATAACTAGGTAAATGTTTCGCAACGCTGTTTATTATAGCAACACCAATACAAATACTATACGAATGTCCAAAAACACTGAGAAATTCCTAGTTTAGTTGCATATTAAATCAGTCTTTTTTCAATATATTTATATAAATAATCAAAGTTTAAATTGTTGTGTTTCCTGTTTTTTTTGTAGTATTTTTTTAAAATTTAAAATCGTTTTTTTCTATTTGTTTTATTTAAATTCGTTAAATATATTTTAATATTATTATGTTTTACATCATGACGTCATTCTGTTCTAACTATAACCACAATAAATAAATAAATATATAAACACGGATATAATTTTTCAATTTATAATAATTATAACGTGGCACTGAATATTTTTTTACATATTTCTATTTGCGCTCATAGATCAATATAATATATTAATTTTAACTGGGCAGTCATAAAACGTTCCGATAGCTGCGCTGTCACATGTGTTAAATTCGAATATGATCGCGCCCTTATGATGAGCGCTTTCATATAATTGTGATATGTCAGTTTCATACTAAAAAAATGTTGACTTTAATGTTAAATATTAATCTTATCCGACGAGCTTTCAATGTGATCTAAACTGCTATGGTTGTTATTCTTGGCTATCGATCTTCAAACAAAAAATCATCTCTTTCGCATTTGTATATTTCGAGTTAAAAGATGCAACAGACGGACGGACGGACGGACGGACGGACGGCCAAAGGACGGGGATGATAGCTTCTTCTACATGAATGTTTGCATAGAAGCTGAAGAGTACACAATACTCATATACTTTAAAATGACTAATCCTGAAAAAAAAAATAAGATTTGGTTTCTTGTAAGCTAAAAAGTTAGGGAATAATCAAACAAAAAAAAAAATATTTGCCATTTGAATAAAATGAATTTTGAATTTATATGAATTGAATATTTGAATAAAAAAAATAACAATCTACTATTTAAAAAAAAACTTTTGTTTTCGTTTATACCTATTTTACACAATACAACATTTTGGTTTAATATTATTAAAACTCAATTTTATGATACGTAATTCTATTTTGATTTCAGAATTGAAGGGTGAAAGTCTTACTGTTTGTAAATCAGCTCTTATAAATTAAAAACTCACATATTTAAACAAATAGTAAATGGTTATAATATTAAAAACATAAATATATTCTTAATTATGACAAAATGATTCACCCAGTATTTGTATTAGATAGACAATTATTTAAGAGTGTGAAATGTTTCACTATTTATTAATTATCGTATTTTAAGGGTTCCGTTCCTCAAAATGGAAAAACAGAACCCTTATGAGTCACAGGCTTTTTACTCTACAACGACTTGACGTAAGAATTTGAAAATTGGTATAATGAAAGGTCTGTGTGCCACGCACATAATTCGACAGTTAAAGATTATAAAATATTTTTATCAGTTTATTTTATGAGCGTAAATTGATCACCCTCATAAAAATAGTTTTGGTTTTTATATTTTGTATCGTTTGAAAGGTCTATTTTTATATTTTTTGTTAAATAAATACTCGTATATAGATAATTCTAAGGGTTCGAAAAAAAACAGTATCCTTCCGAATAGTAAGTTTTTATTTTATGAAAGCTTTCACTCTCACCTATTTATCTGTGCGATAATGCAATACGGTCAAACTTTCATTAAAGTAGTAAAAAAATGATTTAAAAAAGAAACAATAATTATGAAAAACAGTGAAAATGTAATGAGTATGACCTATAATGAATGACAAGTGAATGGTTTAATGAATATTTACAAGAGTGACTTACGTTCAACGTACTTCTTGTTAAACATTTAAATGTCGATTTTATTTTATTTTTTATTCTATTTTTTAAGTGAAAACATGAATAGGCACGGGTTGCACGAATTTTTGTACGGGGAAATACAAAGTTTGTGAAAAATGTACCTAATGTATTCGCGTCACCTCTCCACCGTCACTGGCATGCAGTCGAGTTTGGCTTATACTCATTTTACGAATGTCATATAGAAAATAGTCAGGAAGCCAGCTTGGCTTAGTAATAATATTAATACCCTGTTATATATTTTTATTATTATATCATAAGTATCTTACTAAAATAATTATAATATTAAAAAACTTTGTTTTTCTTTGAATTGCGCGGGCGCGGGGTCATTCCTCGATCTCGCGCTTTGCGCTCAACCGCCTTCTCAAACATAATAACAATTCTTTTGAAATTTCGAATTCGTTTTTCTCGTAATTGGGAAACATTTGTCCAACATTTTTTACTGATTAATGTTTTATTATTGATCTATATCAACCCCCTAAAAGGACATCATTAAATATAAATACACATGTAAAAATAATTGATTAATAATACCTTTATTATTATAATTACTTTATTGAAATTTTTGGTTAAAGAAATTGTGGTTTTGCGCAGCCCATCATATGTGTAGATTAAATAAGTAAACCATATAAAATGTAAATAATTGTTGCTCGTAATGTAAAATCAGATTTTAATTTACAAAATATGAAATTTAAATTTTTAATACTATAATTAATTTGAATATTCAAAAGAATACCACTGTTGTTCCATAGTTTAAAGATTTCACTTCTGTCGGCAGTCCTCAATGACTGCCTAGTGTTTTTCTTTGTTTTTCATATGTTTATTATAAGTGTATAAGTATTATATTTGCTACGCGTATATCGCAAACATATATATCGCATATATTTTGTGACAATGGTGTTGTTATTCGTAAGGGTAGCGCTGTAAAGTTCCAGCGCCGGCGTTCAGTGCACGCCTGATGCACAGCGTATGCAGTATAACGTATAAATAAAGGAACATTGATCTTGCAGGCATTATTTTGCAAAGCGCCGCTTTGTTGACAGCACTTGCGTTGCGCGCCCGCTGTTGTTTTTTTTTGCGTTGCTCATTAGTGTTGTCGCTCGCCTTGTGACTCCGACGAGCCACCGGGGCGCTTCTGTTTTGAGGAACTCTCATTCTGTGACGCGGATTTTGGATTTCTCTGCCCGTTTCAGCGTCTTGTCATCACAACAATATGGATTGCCGAATCCTGGTATGATACAAAACTTTTGCAAGCGTTCATGTTTAGCGAATTTGCCGTTTAAATTCTTGACATTAAATAATAAAATAGGTAAGATTTCTATGTAAAATCTATCCTTTTCTATTGCCGAGCGTATAATTTACATACAAATTATTGAATACGTCAGGTATTTTTTAAATATCGAAACTACATCATAGATTTTATTTATTAAGATCGTAACTTTCTTTCCTTCTCGATGATTGTACAAAAAAAAAAAAATGAAGGCGTAATCATAAAATAACATTCAATAAAATCTCA
Organism: Neomicropteryx cornuta; assembly: GCA_020383195.1. Taxonomy (NCBI): domain Eukaryota; kingdom Metazoa; phylum Arthropoda; class Insecta; order Lepidoptera; family Micropterigidae; genus Neomicropteryx; species Neomicropteryx cornuta. The sequence goes on from JAHKQU010000018.1 coordinate 43,974,859, forward strand.
CGATAAGGATATTTCTTTAAGTTTAAAGATGGTAAAATCGGAAATCTTTTTAGAGATATCTTTAACTTCTACACGGATTTAAGAAAAAAGTTGCAATTTGGCAGGACGATTTATATTATCATGACTACTGCAGATTTGCATCCACTATGATCGAACATTGTGCACTCTCCCTTGTTTACCTATTTCTCCCAATTTGTCACTTAAAAAATCAGTTGGACCTTTAAATAAGTAAAATAAATGCATCTTGTTCCTTTTTAACAACCATTTAAAAGCTTACATATATTATCTTATAAGGCCATCGTTCAAATTGAACGTTATCACTACCTGTTTATGTCGTTGAAGCTATTTTAAACATACAATTTTGCCATGTAGGGTTTTGCGTGTGCCAGCTGGGTTATTTTTTTTTCATATAGCATGGCATGTGCATCGTGAAATGATTTTCCCTTATTTGGATATTGTAAAAAATAATAAAAAAACCCTATCGATTTTCTCATGCGTTATTCTAAAGTCTAAGTTGTATTCTAGGAGTCTATATTTTTGTTAGATTACATTTCACTATCTGTACATAGATAGATAGGAATAAATACTCATAACTAACTTAAGTTTATCCACATGCATGTTTTGTAAACATGAAATTGGAGAGTATCGAGTGTTGGCAACCTGTGTATAAAATATGTAAGAATGTTTACGATTACTCTCTGTATGTTTACTTTATAAAAATAAATAAATAAATAAATATGATGTTAATATAAAAATACGTATATGTACATTCTTAATAACGATCTAAAGTAAATTCTCATTGACAATAACATTTGCATTAATGCAAATGTTATTGTCAATAAGTTCCCACTAAGTTTGGACTAAGTTCGAAATTATACATAAGCCCTTTTGTCGCCTTGTGTACCCTTTTGCCTTATTTAACTTATTGAGTCTTTTAAGCATGCAATCTCTAACCACCGAGCGCTTAATTTATGATTCCTGTGTGTTGATGGTGTGTGGATTATATTTCGCTTTTAGATTTTTTGATACCCCTGCGACATTTCGGGGACCACATTGCTACCCTGTTCCAGGGGCCCACAGAACCTTTTCCACATATCGCAGAAGTACGCAGATAGGACCTTGACCATCGTTACAAAGCATTAGCAATTGTGGAGGCTTAAAACCAAAACTCATTTTGTCCACGAGCGACTGTTTTGGAAATGGACAAAAGTTTTAGCTCAAATTCGGGTGCAAAAAAGTTGTTCTTTATATATACTACCAGAAAGAAACTACTATTTATGGCAAAAAACTGTCGTGTGAAAAGCTAAAGTACTGTGAATTGTGAATGGTTTTACATACTTTTATTTTTTCGAACAAAAATAAAATATCATTGATAATATTGAATACTAAATTAGCGCTTTCTCCTCTGCCATGCAATCACAGCCTAAATAGCAACTCTATTCTAAAATATTCTTATAGAATGCTTTATTTCGTGCGCCCGCAGGATGACAGGAGTGTTAATGATAGGAGTGTTCTGTAGGCACAACTTCTGGCCGTGTGCCTACAGAAAGATGGTTTCTTGTCTTCGCAGTAATAATACGTTCCATTTGACTTTTATAGTTATCGTTTTAAATATATTCACAAATGGCTTTCACGTCTAGCAGATGCCAATCTTTAAAAATCTTACGACTTTCAATAAATATATCATACTGTTTATAATATTGCTCATTGTAAATAATAATAATATAAGCAATTATTATCAGAAAATTAAAAATAGTGTTTAGGTTACAGAATGGTTAAACAAAATGGTTTTTGCTAGTTCATATTTTAGTGTGAAATAAAATGCATTTTGGAAGTATGAAGGTATTTGCATAGCCACTTTTATTTACGTAAAATTTTAAGGAATTGAAAGTAATTGAAAGAATTTTGTTATACCAGTTTTTGATAATTTGTAGGTAACAAAATTGCATCATTAGTTCAACTTTTGTAAAAATGAACAAAATGCGTTTTGCATTTCGCCTCCTATGGGAGCGTAGAGAATATTTGTTCGACGGTTACTAAAACTAGTTAAAAACAACTGTTTAAAAAAATAAAATGTTACACTCATGTGTTACGTATTAGTCCGTTTATTAACAGGGAAATATTTTTAAGTAGATTTGAGTTTCAAAAGTCCTTAGATGAATGATATTTTGCAAGTGAAAATTAATTCCATCCATGGATAAAGATCGTCTTAAGCAGTAATGGTTTATTCCGCTTCAATACCCCCCCCCCCCCATTACTATGTCAGCGTACATGCGTATAAGTGGACAAAACAAATGGAAAAAACCTGACTACATCGATTGTTCATTCTGGTCCCACAGCAGGGCAGGGCTTAGGCCGTGTTCACGTCGTGTCATCTAGTTCAAATGTTGAGCTTGCGCGCGATTTTCGTTTTTGCCCGCGCGGCGTGTGATTTCGTCTCGGCGAGATTCTTTCTAATTGCCCGTCGAACGAATGTGAAACCGATTGTTTTCATCTGCCGCCAACAAAATTTACATGTCGATAATTATTAACGTCACTAGCCAATAACCATACTATTATGGCTGGAACTATCAATTTCGCGAGACTGGTAAAAACATAAGTCATTTTTGTTGCAACTAATGCGCTTTTGAGAAAAAATATAATGCATGAGTTTCACTATAAAAATGCATATCGATAAAAAATACTAAAAGGGTTGGGTTGTATAATTGTTTTTTTTATAGATTTATAACAAAACGATTTATTGAAATTTTAAAAAAAGATTATAATATGTTGGTACATCGATAACATTTGTTTATTTGAACTATGCGGCGATAAACGAATACTTTACCAAACAGGTTATTTGCTAAGTAATACCTGCTATCACCTATTATTTAGGTACACCACTGAAGTCGATCTTTAAAGTGTAGTCCATATAAATAAATATGTTAACCATACCGCACCCTAATTCGTAGCTGTGACTGACTACGCTGGAGTAATTATTAAATAATAAATATTAACAAATACGAAACGATAATTAATATTTATTGCGTATTAGATTGATCCTTTGTTTCTTTCTCCTTAGAGAGTTAAGGATTTTTTCATTATTAATATTTGAAACAAGCTCTAGTTAAATGAATCTGCTTACCATATCTTTACATTCATTTTTTTCAAGTGCAGGTAAAAAAAAGTAACATTCACGTTTTATTAAAGCATACCTGTACTTTATAATACTAGGAACGCTGAACCGATAACGACAGTCGTTTACTTTCCTTTCGTTGTCTCTCTGGTTCAAGCTTCTCTTCTATCATATGGCTGGAAAATCGACTGATATATCGTGTCGGCATCGTTCGTATATCATTTTTGAGTTATGATAACTCAGTACTATACTTTGATAAAGTTACAGATAATTTCTCAGTTATAAAATGACAATCTCATTTATACTTGATATTTTTTTTAAGCTAATGCCAACTCATACGAATATTATCTGCTCATTTATTATCATCAAATCGCCATCACCTAAGTAACCACCTACGTTAAACGTTCGCGTTGTTAGTAATAAACCAACGTGTACCGCTGATAAAAATGCTGAAAAGCGTTATAAAATATATTTAGTATCTTTGTCAATATATTTATCAATATATATTCATTTTTTTTATTGAAAAATCCAACAATTTTTTTGTGCATGGGAGGGGCTCGAATTTTTTCCTGCCTGTGAGCAGTTTGAACTACGCTTAATGTAACTAATATTTTTAAAAGCATATTTGTAGGAAGAGGCAATGGTTTCAGATAGGTACATTTTTCACGTGCGCAAAAGTAATGGGGTTTAATCTCTTTTTTCTACAGAATAAATCCATCTACGTTATACGTTATAAAATATACCAGTGGTATCTGACTCCGGTAGGAAGAGTAATACATAGTGATTTTACATAACCATCGATGGATACATATACATTTTAAGATGCACACACACATTGATACTTGTAAGGCTACGGACGATTATGTCAACCAATTGAGAATACGGCCACACTTAACTCGTATGTGGGCATATGTCAATTATTCCGACAACTGCGTCACCCATCGTTAGCGCAGAAGTCATTGACTGCCCATTGAAAATAGACCATTATGGTAGATTGACCACAGAAGCAGAGTATTGGCTCGCTTTGGAGTGGGCGAAGCGTGAGCGTCTTAACGTGACTACCGCCCGACCGTTTCGAAAGTAAAAACGACACGTTAACGATTTCTTTGACGAAGATAATGCGCCATTGATGCTTTCGTAAATGTTTTTCTTGTCATGCTTTGCGGAAGGCTCGACTTCAAATGAAACTTCTTTAAGCGGCTGATCGTGTAACGAAACGCTGCACCCCTACTCTTCTGTACTATTGAGCTAGACTGTGAAAAATATTCGCTGCGTTTATCGTTGCATTTTTAGTTCGCGAAAAATATAATATACCAGTTATTTTTTAAAACGAAACAACTGACCCGCATATGTTTTTTATCGTATTTGACATTATCTGCCGAAAGCAGTAACTGAGAGATCGAAAACTTGTCGTGTGCGAAAACGTGTACGAGGGTTTGGAAGTAACCGAGTGTGTGTGTAGAATTTGCTTAAAGAAGTTTTACGTATCGTGTGTAGTGTAAATAGTGTAAAATACACTACTGTCTTTTATTAGACTACTTCCTCAGCTCAACGTGATATGTTTTTTTTAATTAAGGTGTTAATATTTATTACGATTAATATTTTGAAATTAAACAAGTAAACTATTAATAAACTTAAACGAAGGAAAATATATTCTTTACTAACCGTAAAAAGTTTATTTTGATAACAATAATGGTTTATTTTGAAGAATCGTGCCAAGGTTTGATAAGTGTGAGCAGGATGACATCTATGTAAAGTCGTTGTGCTGACGCTGTTCAAGGATAAAACTATTTAAATTTTTTTAGGGTTCCATACCTCAAAAGGGAAAAACGGAACCCTTATAAGACCACTCTGGCTTCCGTCCGTCTTTCTGAAAACTATGTAACGTAGGAATTTAAAATTTGGCATAATGTTAGATCGACATTACCCACACAAATTTCGTCAGTGAAAGATTAGATTTTTTTCAATGGGGATAATGAATACCAAAATATTTAACCCAGTGTGTAAAAAAATCACTTATATGCCTCTTAATCTTCTAGATTTGCAGAATTAAAATTATCGGGGTAAGTGAGTATTATGTGATGAATAAAAGAAAAATTGCTGAGTTTTAGGTCAGTCTAATAGTAGCTGAAAAAATAAAAATCTGAAAAAGCCAGTCTAAACCATTTTTTTTTGTCACTGTCATTTTTAAAGAAAGACACTCATGGCCTATCTCATCCGAGAACATAGGGCCAATATTGTTTTGTAATTGTACAACATAGATACTAGCCTAATAAAATTGGCGATTGTCTATTTTTAGCATTTTTCAAAAATTTACTGTATTTTTATATTTTCTACATTTTAGCATAAACATATACACCTACTGATATATTTTTTTATAATCAGAATATGAAAACAATACAATTATACGTTATCAAAAAGTTATAGCTATATGCTTGTAGCTTAATAATCAGGACATAAACCAGAACTGTAGATCTTCAAAATACCTGCAAAAAAACATAAATTACAGAGCAAATGTTTATCTATCAAAAATGACCCATAGTATAAAAAAAGGTTTTTAAAATTTTATTAATAATAGGAACATGTTTTTCACCGAAAGAAAATATATTTTTTGGCTACCATTAGCATTAGGTGTAAGCCAATCATTTTCTTTTATACCATGCCAGTTAAATAAATATTTTAGGAGTTAGCGCATATTTATTAATTACGCCTAACGGATTAATTACCTCAGTCGAACGAGATATTTGTTATTTTATTTGGTCATGAATATCAACATAGGCTGTTTGATGATAAAGTTCTGGAAACCCTGGAACCTAGCCTGACTCACTCGAGACCAGTTTTTACAAGTTTTGGACATTATATTATCGTGTGATATACATATATATACACAGTTGCCGAAAGTAATACTGCATGTTAACCGTATGATAAAAATGATAAAAAAACGGTATGATAAAAAAAAATTAATTCTTAAAGTTGATGCATTATCATAGGTACTTACCTATTTTATTTATGTGAATTCTAAAAAAGTGATAAAAGTACAAGATGAACTATTAAAAGTTATTACTATTCCTTGAAAAAGAATCCTGGTTATAAACGTGGTATTGAGCTAATAAGTGAACCGAAAATTTAATATGATTAAAAGAACGACAAAGCAACAAAATGTGTTTCCTAAATCAATTTGTGAGCGAAGATCAAACGAAGAAAGATAAGATTTAAACAATGAAGGAAATTGATTGCCTTATAATGAGTCATGGCCGGAAAGATTTAAAGGAAGTATAAAAGTACATAGAAAAACTTTCATATTGATGATTGCCAAAGTCATTATAGAGGAGGAGATAAGTATACCTAATGATGATAATTCTATAATAACAATTCTATATTGTAAAGTGTGTGAAAAAAATTAGCAAAAAAAAATCACGAGATCAAGAGTAGGAATGGCGATATTATACTGAAGCGAAAGAAAATTTTTCGAAAAATTACGCGTTTCCGTAACATTAGTATTTCACCGAACAAAATACATAGGTATCACGCACGCGCAGTGGTCACGCAACGCAACAGTACAGCAGGAAATAAATTGTCTAACGTCTGATAGCATTCCGACTTTTGTGTTGCATGAGCGATTTCTAGAAAATGAGAGTCAATAATAGATTTCGCAATGGAAGCTCACTTTCAATTATTTCACTTTGGATACAATACAAAACGGCCGAAAGGGAAAAAAACATATGCTCGAACGAACATTTCGTAGGTCAAAATCAGCAATCAGCGAAGTAACAAAGAGTTAACGCAATGGTGAAAATACGAAGTTCCATTTTAGCTTTTGCAGTAAAACTTACTTCCGGTATTATGACTTGGGTTAGTGCGCCTGTCCGTATAAGGAAACGCTACACCCCCACACCTCTTATCCGTTGAGCTAAAGCGGGGCGCTGGAAGACATCGCTGCAACAATCGTTACAGGCTGCTTAGGCTTATGAATACGCATATCGAGCTTTTTAAAAACATTAGCTGAGTTTATTTTTACATTTATAAGACGCATTTGTGTTTTAATAAGTGTGTATTTTTTTCATATGATTTGATCTTATCTCGAACGAAAACGTGCTCATCGCCATAAACTGGTGTTCAACATATTCGGGAGTATAAAAATAATGTATGCACAGCCACTTTACCAAAAAATCCACAAGTGTCAAGTTTGACCTTTATTGACATTCACTTTCATTTGTGGAAAGAGTAAACTTAACTACACTTAGCTAAGCTTACGGGTAAACTTAGCGAGGGAGAATTTAGTTTTGATCAAATATGAGATCTAGAAGTAATGTAATTACCATTACCTGTCACGCGAGCTTCACGAAGCGAAACCATAATCAGGAAACATGCAGACTATTAAATAACCAGGTAGTGAATATGGTCAGAATTGTGACCATGTCCATTGATTGCAAGCACCCAATGCCGTCTTTATTGCTTTCAGATCTTCGTCACGCTATTGGCCATCGTTGCACTACTGGTAGTGTCATCTGAAGCAGGGTAAGTTTCCATGAGTAGTGTCTCTTCGCTACCTAACGTAGATTAATACAAAATAAGTGATTTATTCTAATGCTTATTAACTACAGAAGTGATTGTAATGGGGAAAAGTTGTATACCTATGGTAGTTCTTTATTTATTTTAGTTATTATGTATTTACTGCTTTTGCATTTTATTATCTTGTTTTTTCCCTTTATCTATGATATCTTTATGATATCAATCTTTTTCTTTTGCACCATGCCAGTTAAATAAATATTTTAGGAGCTAGCACATATTTATTAATTAGGCCTAACGGATAAATAACCTCAGTCGAGCGAGATATTTGTTTGTTGTTTTATTTCGTCATGAATATCAACATAGACTGTTTGATGATAAAGTTCTGGAAACCCTGGAACCTAGCCTTTATCTATGATTACTTATTCAATCTATCGTGTTATTATATAGAATATTTTCTTTCACCCATAGAAAAGGCACCGTCTTTGTGTTTTGTTAAAAAAAATAATTAAGTTTATATAAAAAAAAAAATCGAACTTAGGTTCAAATCACTCGGTGAAGATTTACCTTTATAGCTGTTTAGGGGCATACGGCCAGCAGGGCTAGTCTCAAAACGCGAGGAGCCGTCAGTTTGACTGATAACCCTTCTTTGCTAGTCGCGCTTGCGTTTTGAGACTAGCCCTACTGATCATGTATCCATACAACAGTTCTCACTCTTTATTTTGTCTATAGTTGCAGATGAAAATAGAAACTAGAAAATAGAAATCAGTTTATCTCTTAATAATCTAGGTGAACAAAAAATGATTAATATATACTTGGTTGACAACTTAAAAGAAAAGATGTGTACACGTTAGCGTTCGTCTCTAAATGTAATGGGATGATTGAAAATTCAAATAGAATGAAAGTAAATATAAAATATAATATATACAGGATATCACTACTCACCACTGTACTTTCAGGTGGTTGATCTATATCAATAATGAAACATTCATCAAAATGTTATTCAAATTCGACACATACAAATAATCCAAAGACTTTCCATTAGTTTCCATATTTCTACTTCAAAGCGAAATTTTGTAAAATTATTTATTTATTTAATATATTTTAGGTAGACATACAATGTAACTTAGTTTATAAAACAGTAAATACATAGTTATTAATTTGGCCAATTACATGAATCCACCGTATAATAATTGAATTAAAAATTGGTTCACCTAGAACTGATTACATAAAAAAGAAAATGATGGGCGTAAATAAAATAGTTTAGTTTTTGCACTGATAAAAATATGTATTCATTAGAATATGGGCTTTGTTAAAGTTACTATGACATCTTTTCAGAATGCAGCTAAGCAAGTTTCCACAATATTAACTTATTTTTAATAGCTTTCATGCTCACATGGGGCTCGCAAAGATGTCACAGTTTAAGTACATTAATTCTGTTTGTCGCGTTTAACCAATAGCGATAATGTTTTTTTTTTGCAATCCGTTACAAAGGACCTTAATATAGGTACAAATTCTAATCCCCGACGTCAGTGAGCATAGCATGAGCGAGTCTAGTTCCTGAACTATGTACAGCATTTTGAGGAGATCCACACTCAAAAAAGGCCAACTAATTCTAAAAATATATCCGGGCTTCTTTTAAGACTTTTAAATTGTATGTGCGCAATGAACATGAATTCTCTAAATTTGATAAGCTTTTTTAATATTACAGGATTCTTAAAACATTCAAATTCAATTTTTTTTATTATTCAACTGTGTGTAAAATAGATTTTACAAAGAGTAAGTACGCTATAATTTGCTCAGAGAGCTTACAATAAGACCGTGGTTACAACCTACTCATACAATAATAAGATAAATTTTTAGTAAAATTATTAGTAGGGACGTACTATCTAATATAGGCCAAGTATATAGTAGATATTTTATATATACTATACATATATTTTTAATATACTTAAGCATACATCCACTATTTTACTCTGTACTGTTAAGAAATAAACGTGTATTTCAAATTTTCATTTATTTATTTTTTATACCACAGTTTTAAAATAATCTCCAATATTAATTGCATGTTTAATTAAGTAACCATTTTTTAAATTCATTTCTACATATATTAATGTCAGATATCATTTCAAGTTTTTTTTATAGATGATAAAGAACCTTTCTGGAAAATAATTTTATGAGCCTTTGGATATACTAAATTGTGTTTATTGTGCGTATAATGTATGCGCGCATATGTGTATAATAAGATTGCTCAGAATGTTTTACATATAAATAAAATTTTAATATATATAACGAGAGTTTCTTAAATAAAGACCTTTATTTATCTAAAAGCTTATTTATTTAAAAATGTTTGCAATATTACCACATTTTGCATGTTTTGCATATTTTGCATGTTTGTTTATCACGAAAAATTGTAACTATCTGATTAAGTAGAAATCTAATTTAGTTTATAGATTGGTAACTATTCTTTGCATTTTTAATTTGTATATTTGTATAACTATTGATTTCTCAAATAAATAAATAACAAAAGGTCCACGTTTATAGTGCGTAAATCGAAATGCAACTGACATTAATTAGTTTAAACCTCGGCCAAAATGGCTCTGAGAGCAAGCATTTACTTACGTATAATGTTTCGCAATTAATTAAAATATTTTTTGATCTCCACAGAAAAAAACGGGTGGTGATACACGTGCCATATAAAATAAAAAAGGTGAAACATACGCATACTATATACAAGACCATCCACCACCACCACGGCCATTCGCCATCAGGCCCTTCGAAAGCGAGCTACGGCGGCGGCTCCAGAGTCCGCGGTTTCCCATCAAACCACGTGGTGGCGTTTGCCTCTCCCTCAACGTCGAACCATGTGGTTGCATACGCCAGGCCGCCGGCGACGGACAACCACGTCGTGTCCTTCTCGAAGCCCATAGCGCCGCCTGTCGAACCGGCGGGCTACGGATCCGAAGTCCACGAGCACGTGCATCATCACCACAATGAGAAGCCCAGCGGAAAGCATCAAATGCCGAGTTTCGAGATGCCCGAATTCTTTCACAAGCATAAGTCCCTCGTGCCGGTTTTTAGACGCTGATATCACTTTGACGGTATATGAAATTATATATTTTTTCTAAATATTTATTTATACAGGTGTATTTAAAATCTCATCACTGTGCCAATTCACTCTCCACCTCGTAAAATTCTCAATTTGCTTTGGTATACTGGGTGCACATAAAGTCAACAATATCATTTTAAGGGGTGATTCTAGACATAACACTGAAAAAACAACAAATTTTCAAAATCCACATAAAAATATAAGTACCTGTCGTACATTGTCGTCGATACATTTGTAGGTACGGTGCCCTGTGAAGTCAGTCGGTTATTTCGGGTTGGGTCACGACGTCGCACCGTCTTATATTTTGTTAGGTGACCATACTTTAAAATCTTCTTTTGTCTTTTTAGACTAGTTCTTTTGCTTAATTTACAAATTTGTTGAAAAAAAGTTTTTATATCATTTATTGTTGTGACTTCCTGTTGTGCTAAATAAATCGCATTATAGGTTAATAATGTCTATTACGGTACTTGTATTTGCTGCCACTATAGCAACCAGATATTAGACATAATCAAAATAAAACATACAAACCCATAGCAATTTTTAGAATTAAAAAAAAAACAATAGTAAAAATACATTTTTAAAAACTAACTTTTATTTAAGTTCTTGAATGCACATACAAAATTTCGTGTCTGTGCACAGCATAGACAGGAAATTTTTGCTCAATGCTTGAAGTTCGTACAATTGTAGTTCGCTTATCCCCTACTTTGTCCGGTGAAATCTACCTCCACCTTCCGGCGAGCCGAAAGGGATTTTTTGATTAGTATTGTCCGATATTGTATTAACTATACCATAACTACTCTTTGATGGATATGTATTATAAGAAATAAGATCGCGATAAACCTTCAGATTGAAATCAAATTGGTCAAAGGTAATTCTGGGCAGAAGAAACAAAAATCCACACGTGTGCGTCAAAGCTCAGACACGTGGTATATTTTAGGTTTTCGTTTAATATATTATTTTTTTTTGACCTGGAAGAAATTCTTGAAAGCAATCCAAAAATGTAGCATGGTAAATTAGGCGACATTACTTCGGTTTTGTACGCTTCGTATTGGTCTCATTTCAAATTCGGTTCGCTGGCTGGTTCGGTTTTGCGCTGTGAGCGATAATTTTAGCATGCTAAAATTTTAGACTGCTTTTAAGAATTGGCCTCCTGCAACTCGATAGAAACTCCCAAAATTGGTTATCATCGCTGTATTCACGTTAAAATTGTACACCGAATTTTCCATTTTACTTCTCGATGCTCATATTGGGCATGGGGTATGTTTCTGCATATTTGAAAATAGGAAAAAATCCTGTGATTTCTAAATTCATAATGGCTAATTTAACGTTGCTCCCCAAATTTTGAGCTTTACTTCTGTAATGTTTCGCAAAAAAGAAAAAAAAAAATGACAATGTAATTATGTGTGTTGTGCATATGCGCAACACATTTCTTGAAGGCAACTTTTTTTGAATAGATTTCACGTTTTTGCTGTTATTTTGATCTAGTAGGTTATAATAATATAACAAAAATATACCTATACGTATTGCTGTCATTTTCTTTGTTAAATAACTTACTAGATCTTTATGAGCCGTGTTCAATGAAAATCAAATTTAAAAACATAAGATGTAGTTTAATTAAATTGTAATTAGTAATTAAATGTACAGATTTAACGGGTGAAATTAATTTATTTGATAAAGATTACCAACGATTTTGATAAGATTTTTTTGATATTTCTACTACTTCTATTGTCAATGATAATTCCTTATGGTCTGTTAAATTACTTTCTCTGCTCACTTTTGGTCATTTTTTCATTTAATGCTTGTTATAAGTTTTTCTCTGAATGTGATTCTCCCAAAGAGGATTTTAGGTGAAATGATCAAACTTAGTATAATAGTTTTATCGTCATAATATCTCCATCAAAAATAATAGCATTTAATGTGTTTTCATTGTAGGTAGAGCTCCACAGAATTTGATTCTGTGGTGGTTTTTTGACTCATTTTAGCCATTATTGGCACGCGAAGGACTTTATGTTAAAAAAATAGTAATTTATGTATGCAAATAGATATTTTATAAATGCCTATACTATTTAAGTACTTTATCTTTAAATGTAAAGAAATAAGCTTCTTAAATAACATACTTAGTATACTAAGAGTACTTAGTACTTAGTAAGTAGATAAAATTTCCAAAATAAAAAAATGGGTAGATATTTAATTATCGAAATTATTAATTGCGCATGCGTTTTTTCGAATAACCTGGAAAAAATCAGCAACGCCAATAATGAAATGATGCATCCTGTTAGGAAAGTATGAACGAGACTTATGTAATTTATAATCAACACGAGTATACATAAAAAAAACGTCATTTTTTATTTACGAGTGTATAAACTATTTGCTATCATGGTAGTTATTATTCAATTTGTATGTAATCCTTTGTATGTAATGTTTATAATATTTTCGATAGCTTATTTAACCATTTAAGATTATACAGATGGTCGTAATGACCATCCTTCCAAGATACAACCTATCCTGAGAAAACGGAATATTCGGTCCAATTCTTTTTTTCCAGAACAATGCGCCAGTGGAATGTTCTTCATAGGTCAGTATTTGTCCCTTTCCCTTGGTCCAAGGATGTTCTTAGGCTGTGCGTAGGCTGCGAGTTGTTAAGCATTCATTTTTTCCTCACCTACTAAACTCAACAGTATCACCGAAGCTAGCTCCTAAATGTTGTACTTACTTAATAATAATAATAGCTTATTTAGGAATATGATATTTATTCTTTTATTAGGGAAACGTAGTAAATATTATGTTTGTTAACATTTTTTTTTATACTCATACTCATTATCTTATTTCAGATGAAGTTACGGCTGTGCAGGCATTCACAGCGTGGGAAATTTCTCAGAGACACACTCCGAATCTCTAGAAGACCTGTTTTACAAAGTGCTGCTTTGAAGATGAATCTGCTTTCGTTTAAATAACTTTGTGTTGCTGAGTATTTTTTTTATTCAATTTTGAATGCTGAGCAATAATAAATATAGACTGATTAAATAATGTAAATCCTAATTTATATACAAACAGAATAATATAAATGATATATGCAGGAAACATACAGAGTACCTATAAACCTTACTATATTGTTATGTTTAATTTGATCGAGGTATGGTTGACTGGTATTGTTGAAAATACCAGACAGCCTAGAATAATTAATGAAAATGAAATCTTTAACAATATTCTGAACTAAAAAACAAGCATTGATACTTGTATCTTTATTGTAAATAACGTTTTTATTATCTTACTTATCAAAGATAATATCTTAATGCTACGAATAATTTATTAAGTAGTATTCTGACGATAACAATTATTTAATTTTATCAGGTTTTAGCGTAATTTTTAATTTTATTGATTGATAAATACATTTTTTAACGTAGCTACCATCGAACCGTGACATTTATCAATTTAATGTAATTAGTTATTTACCGCTCAAGGCAAACATGAATAAATCAATTTCTAATTTTATCATATTATTTGATTTTTATACATTTTGAAATTATTCGGTGCCTTTTTGAATTAGAATTAAATTGTTACCGTCAGAACACATTTAGAATAATCATTATTATATAATTGCGCTTGGATCAAAGCCTCGCTACTAAGCATTGCTTGCTTTCTTTAGTATTATTTTCAGCTGTGGTTAATTAATGCTTTGCGAACATTTTTAAATTTCTTGACGCTCTGCGTATATATAGTTTTTATTGCACGCGTTTTATTTTGTAATAATTATATCAAACTTATTTTAGCAGTTTCAGATGAAAGCAAATAATGCTTAGAATTTGCGATAGGCTCCTGTGTTAAAATCTCAACATTTTGTACCTTTGATATTTTTTAAATATATGTTTTTTAAAATGATGGCTTTACAATTTATAATTTAGTAACTGATAATTATCGGTTAATCCTGCAAAAATATAACTATAGTAGTGTACTTTTTAAAAATGCGTATCAGTATTACAAAAATTCAAAAAGAATTGAGTTAGTAAGCTTTCATAAAATACAGCGCTGTATTTAAAGCAGTATATATTAAACTTAAGCAATGCAACTATTTATGCGTTTAGATTTTAATTTTCTATCAAACATTCTGGCTCCATAATTTGTAGAAAAAAACCTACTCTGTAGAATTTCTAAACAAATTATAGAGCTATTATGTTTTATAAATAATTATTAATACCGAAACGCACTAAATAGCTGCATCGCTTGAGTTTAATGCAAGCTGGTTTAAATACAGCGCTGTATTTTAGGAAAGTTTTCCATTCTCACTCTCTCACTCGAGTGGGGTGTTATGTAACCTATTATGAGTAAGAAATGATATAAATAAAGGCGGAAAAAAATATCCCCGAATTTATCATATGTTTTAACAGATGGTGAATTTCGAATTTCGATGCCGCGCCGATCGACAATGGACTTGACACCGTTACGGCGTACGGCGATAGCTGAGCGCTCACAACAAAGACAATTATTACACGATCCTTTTACTATTTTCACGTAAAGATTTTTTTTTTAAATTGTCTCAAACTATAGGTTTGTGTTGTAGGTATGTTTCGGTGATTATGTGTATCATCTTTACCGCCATTAGGACACGTTTAATTACAATGCAACTGTTTTTGAGTTGACACCTTAGAGTGAACGAACAATTTAGGTCTATAAGTATATAATAATTAAATATACGTTTTGATGGGCAAATGGATTTTATAGTTATAACCAAATTTACTGACAGGATGTCTCCTGTAAAAAGGTTCACACCATAAAAAATGGTTTCTCAGCTGGGTATCTGGAAAAAGTTTCTGCCTTTTGCGGTTATGGAAGTGTCGCTGAAAAATAAATTATTAAAAAAGAAATTAATTGTGAATAATGAACTGTCCGTGTGCCATTAAATAATCGATTATTAGACTGTTATTTTTGATTTTATTGGTTTGGGGATTTTTTGTAATAATTTTTAGAGGATATTATTGTATCATAATTTAGGATACTACTATTTGTATTAAGGTAGCAGCAGCGTGGTACGTTTGATGGTATTCTTTTTTAAACTGGTGTGACAACGGGGTAATCTAAATAATTCATTCTACCAGAAAGATCCAAAAAGTACATGATTGATTACTTTTTGGAATTAATTTGAACAGTCAAAATTTATAGTTTCTAATTTTCCATGTAATTGTTAAAAATAAATGTATGTATTTCAATGAACGAGAAGCGATCGAAAGCTATTTAACGCTAACGTGTTACACAAAAATACTTAAGTAATGAATTCTTATAATACTGAAGACTAAAAATTCAAATACAATTTGACACTATAACTTTTTTTCAATGAAAGATGTTGGTATCTTAACCGTTATTAAATAATTATATACATAGTTTAACCATAATTATCCTTAATTTAGCTAGTTTTGAATCAAAATATCAATCTGGTAAAAAAATATGATATAGTTGGAAAGCAATCAAACCCAAACTGCTTCTCTTAATACAGGTTCGTCTAGTTAGGGAGACAGGAAAAATCTGTACAATGTAATAGTCGCTTGTCGGCTTAATTAAGCTATTTAATAATACTTAAACATTTCATAGTTGTATTGTACTAATTAAGAGTTTTAATAGTATATTTTCAGTAAATAAAGAAAAATAAATTAAATAGCAGTGAAGCACAAAAAAAAAAATGTACCTAAAAAAATATTTAATTGAATAATAATGAACATAAGACTAATCATATCCACAAATAAATAAATATGTACCTAGTATAATACAGATCTTTTAAAATGAATTTAAATAATAACACCGTAGGTGCTGGTAAAGGATAGTTCTTTTGAACAAATAAACAAAAAAAAAACGGCAGAAAAATCTAAATTTGTCAAATTATATTTAAAAATTATCACCCCATTCTGGCATCTCTGTACATTCTGTACAAGGACTTCAGCCGAACGTGTACATCGCCTCCATGCATCCTCCCAAGTTGCGCGCCGCATTCCAAGCGTCACCCCGAATTTAGCTGAGTTTAGCTGAATAAGCGTGCCGCGATTAATTAATTCATTGCCTAGGAAAAAATACAATACAAAAAATACAGTACAGACCCAGAAATGGGTAAGAATAGGGCTTTAAACAGCAAGAGTCAGTGAAGTGGCAAAATTGTAACAAGCCTTTTTCAGACGAAAGTGCTCCGCTGATTACTTTCGAAGAGAAAAATTCCATCCGGAAGGTAAGAAAAACTGTAAGAAAAACTATCTTTAGTCCAATATCTGTTGCGTCCAAGTCGAATCACTATAATTAATTGCTAGCTGTGCTGACTAAGGCAGCTAAGCCCTTCGGGCGACATCGACTGAGCTTGTGGTAAGACCGCGTTCGCGTCTTGTTTGACAAACGAGTAACAAAATAGATTTTGCCAGGACTAGATATCGAGATCGAAGTTAAACTCGGTATTAGACGTGCGCGTTATAAGGCGACACCGTTTAAATCCCCCTTTTATTCTAGCCCAACGAGTATCCGAGTTACTGAAGCTGGCTCATAGCGGTGACGAAATCGCTCCGCTTGCCTATGGCTTGCACAGATGTACACCGTTTTGACTATTTTGACAGCCGCCCTATAATTTTTTATCCCGTTTGGCTAGACGCTTCAGTGACACAGAAATCTCGACATTAGCGACATTATGCCAATGAACTAGGTGACGAATTCAGCATAAATCACGCAGTTATTTTGCAGCCGTTATTTTGAAATCGCGTATAACGTAACCTCAGTTATATGATATCGCGTTAACGCCCACTGCTAATCGGTATAAGAGAAATAAATGAACTGAGCGACCGAGCAAGCATGATGAATCTAGTTACGCGTCGAAAACTACATGTATTTAAAAGTTTAATTACTCCAGTGCCTTTTAAGCGAAATGTATATCATTGCTCAGTGTTAATCTTAGGAAGATACAATACTGGGACAGACGGACAGACGCATTCAACAAAGCTTTCCTATAAGGGTACCTGTTTTTTGATCATTTTGGTCTAGAACCCTAAAAATAATAGGGCCGTTTAATTTTTAACTATCGCCATAGTTTTCCTTTAATTTTTAAGATTTACCTGTTAAATTGTTATGTTTTAATTTTGTTTTAAATTGGGTATCTCATACTTATTTGAATCTCCAATGAAAGTACTTATTTATTTATTTATTTTATTTATATATTACGAACGAAGTTATTTTATTGCCAAATTTTTAATACTTCTTTTTAGCTGGAGCGGATTCTTAGGGGCACGTTTGAATACGCCGCATTTGAGACTATTCCACTTTAAGTTCCAGTTATTTAAATTCAGATAAAAATTTCGACGGATTGTCGAATCTACGAAAACACCGAAACACGTGTCTGCTTGCTAGCCGCTAAATTGCTTCAAGGTCAGAATTTAGATAGGAAATATGAGGGTCCGAAACAGATGAACAATACTCCAAGGATGGACCATCAGTGATTTATATGCAAAAACCCTGGCATGCGACCCACCAGAATTAGTAAGCGATTCGCTAATGTGTGCCAATGTACTTTACGAGTGATTGGCAACGATGTGGCATGATCAATATATTTAATATTCATCTTATACCCAGGAAGTATAGTAATAAAAAAATAACTAATTATCGCATGAAATGTCTCAAAATTTTCTCGCTGTACTCAAAATTTTATCTAAATATGTTGCAGGCCCATAACAGATGTACAAAAAAATAACGAAATCTCACCTTTATTTTATTAACCATTTTGGTTTGGACCCCTAAAAAATGTAACAATTTGACTAGGCAAAATAAAATGAGGACGAAATCAACCAATTCAGGAAGAAATCGAAAATTGTTTTTTTACCAATAATATTTAAATCTCATTATAAGCTACTATAGCATTTTTTTAATAATTGCTATGACTCATGCTAGGTCATGTATCTAAACGCTTGCTATTAGGTAAATATCTCAGTAGGAATAAAATAATTTAAGTGAACTCGGTTTATACAAACTTTAGCAGTTTTTTTAAAGGGTAATTCGCTTGAATCTTATTCCTAAATAAAAGCAATTAGATTTTTTCGCGATTTGCTGTGATTTAGCAAATCGCCTTCTTAAATTTCAGTCTTCATTAAAAGATAAAATATAATTGAAGTTTCATACTATTAGGGTAAAATGCTGGGCTCTTGTTTTTAACAGACTTCAGAAAATTTTCCAGAGAGATTTCCTCAATTCGAACTGTATGTTTTGAAAAGATTTTTATTTAGTTACTTCAAGTGTAAAGTAAAAAAAAATACGTTTTTCCGTTCAAAATGTTTTCGCGTTTGCAATGTTTGTACCAGAATGTTTAGGTTTGTTTCCGTTAAACTTTCATTTAGTCACTTTTAGTTTAAGTGTGGTATAGCCTGTCTATGCTAGTTAAAAAAATGATATAAAAAAACCGACATCAAAATAAATCTATAACAAAAAAAAAACGAATAAATAAAACAATAAACTTCATATTGTAAATAAAAATTTAACTCACACGCAGGGTCTATCTAAATATTTTATTATCCTAAAACTATTCAGCAGCTTTAAAAACAACAGTAAAGGTTTAATTTTGTGGTTTTTAGGTTTTTAGGATAAATATTATTATTCTAATTATAGTCTGTCAGATACTTTTATTGATTATTATGTTTGTTTCCCAGATAATATCGGAGAGTCTAAAAGTTGTTACATTTTCTCACGTAGCCAGGGTAATTATAAAACGCAGGAAGGAGAATAAATCTCTGTTCGGCATTTTAAAAAAGATCTCCCCCGTGTTGTCGATTAGATTAATTTATGTATTGTAGGATTTACGGCGGCTATCTGAAACGGGAACGTAATTTATGTGGCTCTTACATTCTTGAAATAGCCCCTCATTGGAGTCTAAAGCGTACTCAAGATATTCGATGTTAGGCCATATATTATACAATAAATTACTCCACCGCAGCTCCTCATTCACAAACAGCATTCATATTAACTTAACGGCCCGTTGGTGCAGTGGTGCGGATGCATACTTTTGATTTAGAGATCAGCAGGTTCGTCTACAATCACGTAATGCATAATTTGCAACGACACTTTTCTCTACAGTGAGTATTGATCTAAAACTTCTTTACGCGCGTGGTGTAACCACGCGCACAGGTTTTTTTTTATAAAACAATGAATAAACTAATCCATTAAAAAAAAAAATTACTCCAATAATCATGTTAACAAAAATATAGAACATCTTTTAGGTCGTTTTTGTAACCAAATGAACATTCACTTGAATAAGCTAATTTAATTTATTCTTAAAAAAAGGATCCACCGTAACATCAAAGTTGGTGCAGCAACGCAACATATTAAGGAGTTTATTTTTATATTTTAGGATGTTTTTTGATCAAACTTTAGTAGAATCATTAATAAATCAAAATCGCTTAAGACAAACGTGAAAAAAAAGATAAAATATTTTTTTTATGCAAAAAAAAAATCAAATGTGTTTGGGCCGTTTTGGTGTATGGACGAACATATAATAAAAAAAAATCTTAATCGAATTGATAACCTCACTATTTGGAAGTCGGTTAATAATAGAAAATGTCAATTTATGTAATGAAAATTTATAGTAAAAAAAACAGGTATTTGTAAACATTTAAACTACATAGTTCATCTGAGTTACCTATCTACGTGATTGCTTTATCGATATCCTTGACAAGGTAAATTTAAATTTATGGTCAACTGTCAAAGGAGCACTCAGCCAAGTAGATGCATACATAATAAGGATGCAAGCCTTCAAGAAATTAAGGAATAGATATTAGATTTTTTTACTAAAAACTGTCTCTAAATATTAGGCTACTAGATCAACATAAATTCGTTAGTTATAAAATAATTACAATGCAACTTAGTATCTTAGTACATTTTTAGATTTTTAGCGCAGAAATATAAAATAAAATTGAAGATTTACTGATTAAATGCATTGTTTTTAAACAAAAAAACAAATATCTTATAAGCTAACCTAATCCAAGCTACAGCTTGGATTAGGCTTGGTTAGCTATAGGGTATAACCCTTTACCTAGATTTAAATTTTATTATTATTTATAAAGATTTGTTGATTTAAAACATGGCCAAAAAAACTTATCCAACTTTCAGTTGGATTTTTTTTACTTAGAAATTATTGTATTATACCGGTGTCCTAAGATTATTTCCGAAGACTTAAGGGGGTGTTATAAAAAAATATATAAAAAAGTAGATAATATTTAATTTTTAAATTATTTATCTTTATTTGAGCGATCGTGTAAATTACCTTTCTTATAAGCGGTAGCGTAATCTTGGCTGCAGACAATGACTTCGCCGCTTTACCGGGCAAAGGATCAGCTACCGCACCTAATACTAAAACCGTATAATATAATCACATAAAGTTTATTATTTTTCTCGAAAAGCACGATTAAATTGGACTATACAAACAACCAAACAATACTCAAAATCGCAGTCCCTGTTAGCTGTATTTTTTACACTTAAAGTATCACTTTACACTTTTACACTTTAAGCACATTTGAAGTAATTTATGCTAATAAAGAAAGGAAAGAAAAAAGTGAGTGCTAGGACTCACGGTTAAGATTTAGCCTTCGTCTGTGAATATGATGGAAAAATTGAAACATTAAAAATGAAATAGAATGCGATTTTTTTAAAAAAATTGACGTTTTTTAACAATGGGAATGTTCAATCTCTTATAAACAAGATATTTTGGGTTCGTTATAAATAAAGAACGGTATCGCATTATCGTTACATAGTTTACTCGTCACGTCACAGTGATATCATTATTTGCAGTGGCTATCAATGCAGTAGCTTAGGTCCAAACTACAGGGTAAGTATATCAATCGATTATCTGGAAATAAAATAAAAAATCCGCTAAAAAAATAATTTCAACATAAATTATTTATAATACGGTTTAAATAGCGTTAACATTACCGCGTGTAATCTGATCAATGGAACAAATCCGTTGTCGGAACTAGTATTCTCGATTACTTACGCCCTAATAAAGTAACCGATTGACCGAAATCGTAACATCTAATTGTTTTTCGGGCGTTATCCGAAACACAAAACGGTTATTAATCACCAAACGGCGGGCTTATTAATAGAAAAAACCTGAATCCAGCTTGTCTCTCAGCGTAGTAACACGTATATGTCAACAACAAGGCAGTTAGAATAACGTTTACTAGAATCTTGGACGACACACACTGTATGTGTATATGTATGTATATAAATAAAAAATAATAAAAATATCATCCCCCTCCTTCCTTGTGTGGAAATCTTAAACAACTACAAAATCAGAAATTATGTCATTAAAGACATTCCAAAAGGTAGACATTAAATTGAAGTTTTTTTTGGAATATAAAATGAAATCCGAGAATAGACTGTACTTGTGATGAAACGGTTTTCATAACATAAGGCGCTCGAAATGGCATAAACGCACACCTTGCTAAAAATATTTCGTTTATCCGATTCTATCGGGGTTTTTCAGTCTGTGAAATGGATATGTTAAGACTTCTTAAGTTATGTTTGGTTTCATAGAAAACTAGTCGTAATTTAACCTTATATATATGGCGGTTTATATCAATATAATGACGGTTCTGCTATGGACAGAGGGATTATAGACACTTTTTATAAGCAGCGCAATGGCGCCAAAGGGTCCGTGCTTGACCGCTCAACCGAGTCCTTTGCTTGTCTAAGCTCCTCATCTGTACTCTTTTGAGCTCTACGTGAGCGCATTAAGCTTGAAAAGCAGGGTTGCCACAACTCGAAGAAGCATTTTTAATGTCTTTCAAAATTAAACAAAAAAAAACCCTTTATCTAATTTGTTTTTATATAAAATACTTAAAAACGATGTTTTTATTTTTATTCCTTGTTTTATTTAATTTATTACGTTAAAAAATATTAATATTAGGCACAGACAAAAATATTTTTTCCATTTTTGTATGCTCATATTTTCACTATAACTAGAATCCTTGCGTCACTAATAATTAATAGATGCAATGTTAGAGATTGTTAATGTGATTATTTTTTGGGCACTCCTCTTAGGAGGATAATCTTTATCGATAACTAAACCGGTGTCAAGAAAAAAAATTATAATTTCGATAAAATAAAATTATAATTACAAATTATTAAAAAAATTAAATTGATGTTGGTCTGCTGATAAGAGACCAACATCAATTTATCATAATGCCGTTCATGTAATTTTATATTTATTTTTTTTATTTAAACCTTTTTTTTAGGAACGCGACTATCTTAGTTCGGTCCATATAAGCAATTTTTTCATATTACTTTCAAGTTGACTGGTGTTTTTAGGTATACTTTTAAAGCTAAAAATGATTAAGAAGCAAGAAGGTTACTACCTTTAAAGTTTATTGGGTAATTTAAAAACCCGTTTTTGGTTGAATTCAAGCATTTTTTTATCGTAATTTTATAGAAAATATCCGCACACGATTGTCACAAGTTTCTTTCTCGTGTAATAACATGCTTTTAACTGATCCTGGTTTGGTGTACGCACGTTCAACAGTAGCTCTCTTAACCACGATTTTAAATTATGTCGTATAAGAGAACGTTGTTCTATTAAAACTTATTCTGAAGTCAATCAATATTGTTGCATCCCTAGGACGGTCCCGCCTGGGCGCTTTTCGTCTGATAATCGACAAACAAAATTGTCCATAGAACTAGAGGTAAAACGTTGAAATAACCATTTACTTTCCTTATTTATCTAGATTGTTTTCGTGCAACAAATCTTCTACAATTTTGTTCGAGTAGATTGTAACTTAAGCTAAAACCATCATACGGTAAATATAGGAGTTCTGTTTTGTAATAAAACTGTTATTTTTCCGTTACTTTCATATGCTAGCTAAAAACTAAAAGTTATTTTAATATTTATTGCCATACAACTAAGTGCGAGTATTTTTTTTTAACCTTTTTTAAATTTTGATTCAAATATCTATATATCGCAACCATCTATACAGACACGTGTAATGCTTACATCGAAAAGTAACTCGTTTGGAAGTGAGAACAATGCCGAAGTAGTTTCTTAAAAATAAATAAATTTAAAATTGATAAACGAATATTACAATTCGCATTGCGTTTTCGGGAAAATACAAACTGAAACATTTCTGCAAACGCTTTTATTTGTTCTCTAGACCATCAAAATAATGGCATTCGAGAGAGATATTTACATAACATTAGCCTAAACGACGTCTCGAAAGAAATTGTAAATATATACAATTACGTATGTTTGTTATGTTGCGAAATGACGGTATAGCAGCCGTGACTTGTCAGTATCTCATCTGTAATTTATTACTCAGCACATCATTTTTGGCATCACGGCGATTGTGTAAAGTGAAAACCTTAACTTTTCAAAGTGTATTAGTTAATCTAGCTTGAAAAATATAGATATTAATTTACTTAAAAATAACGATTTAAACAGTGGTACTCCAGAACCATGCCGAATTATGATATTTTAACCGATTTATATGTTTACAAAATGATTGGCAGCCGTTCGATTCTATTTTATACGTATTCCTTCTGTTATATATTCCACATACATGTTTTAGGGGTTTTTTTTGCTAAATTTATTTTTTTAGGCCGCTCCTAAATAATGTATTGCGAGTTTAATATATGGCATAATTTCTCGTTTGCTATACGTCAAATAACGTTTTCTCTTTATTCAATATATATTTTTCGATTACATCACATTACGGTGAACCTCTACATAACTTCATTTGAATGTTCTTGATACTTTTATCGTGTTGACGTTTAGTTGTGATACTCTTATAGCTAGAAATATACTATTGATGGACCATACCGTGTGAACGAAGTCTATTTATATAAGTTACGCAGCGTGCAATAATAGTGCTGTAATCCATTTTTTAAAAATCTTTAACAGTAGCGATTCAAAATCGATTGTGCGACATCGTTACGGTTTTTGGTGGACACCATTGACTGCCTACCAAGAGAAAACAGATAAATTGGCTATCTGGTGGCTTACTGCGTTTTGATGTGATTTGCATCTGGAACAGTACGCACGGGCACTGGGCTACTCTTCGAGTAAACGCTTATTATAAGAATATTTGAAATGAAAAAAAAACCTTGAAAATAAACATGAAAATCATTTTAACTTCTTGTGAAATTCTAAGTGCATTATATTGGAACAATCTTATAAATCAATTAATATGATGGGTTTTCTTACGTTGATCTTCGTTGTCGCCTATTTCAGCTTTGATTCCGTCGAAGGCGGGAGAAAAGGACACAATAAGTAAGTACGGTTAATCTTAAAAGTGAATAATAATCATATATAATTTCATGCAATGCGACTCCAATAAAGATAGGGAGATAGATATGAATATGCATGCACTCACGCCTGTGAATATTTATTATATATAACATAATTTTTCATTCATTAAGAACTATATTTTTTTTTGGTAATTACCTGGCTGTTTAGAACAAATATATTTAGCGAATAGAATGTTTTTATTCTAGGGCAAATGCTATCTGAAATTTATTTATGTATAGCACGTGTCATGTGTATGTTAAAAAACAACTATTAGTTGTCTGAAAATATAAAAACCTTTCGTACCGTAGTACCATTGTCCTAATTAAATTTTCCTATGCCAAATTATTTCTCTTTTATACACACACACACACACTGATACTGACAAATCAAGTACAAGTATAACATGCCTAAATTATCGATAGTCTTCTTGTCCTGTCTACTTTTGAAAAAAACATTTATTATATTGTTTTTTTAAGTAAAATCTTTATTGCACTTGTTAAAGTTTAAATAGAATTGAATACATTTTTTTTAAACACCATTCTGCTGCGATAATTATTTTATTCTGTATTATATTTAAAAATAAGTGTACTATAAAAAAATGTTCGTAAGCATTTCTGTATCTCTTATGCTATACTGTATTTCTATATTTATTTGTTTTCTAAAATCGGAGTTTAGGGATATATTTTGATATAAAATTATACACGATTATTAAAATTCGTATGATATTTAATTTTTGTCGAATGTATTTTTTTTAGGTAAATTTTTATTTTTATGTCTTTTTGTTTGACAGCTGCGTAATTATTATTTGTTTTTATGATGTATTCGTTTGCATAAAGGTAATATTTAAAATGGTATTAAATATTAACAATAGATGAAAAGAGATCTTAACCTCTTAAACGTATTTTTAACAGTTTATTTGTGACTTGTTAAGTAATTTCATAAATACCAAAAACAGTTTTTATATACCGTGTATACATAAACATGCTAGATGTTAATCTTACTTTTGTGAAAAATATCTTTGAATGACTTTCAAAATATTTTGACTATTGACCCAGCAGTCGCGGTTTCGAGTTCGCGCATTACGCACAGGAAATTTTGGTGGATTTATCTAAGTTCAAAGCAATAAAATTGTTTCTAAAAAGTCAAAAGGTTTATAATTTTACGATCTTATTATTAAAACGACAAACTATTGCTTGCTACTTCTAGTTACGGAATTAAATGTATCTCAGACTAATTATCTTAGATCTAGGTCACACAGATCCAAAATTGTGAGCACTTTAATTTTATTACATTAACGGTATAGTCAATCGTGACAAATTATGTATACTATAAAAATAGCAATTAGCGAAAACATATATTGTAAGTAATTTTACTTGACTTTATTTTATGGTTTTACATGATAGTAAAAAATATATCATAAAAATTATTAATATTATAATTATTGCAAATAAAATATTGTATATATTATTGAATAAAATAATATGCATAACATAAAAACAAATATACTAGGGCGCCGCTTTGCTTCGCTGCGGCATACATTGGAGCGGAGTTTAGTATATAAATGTATTTCTCCATAGGGATTACTATTTCATTTTTTATAATTCTTTGCGCAATCAAATGTATATGTTTTTTGGTATCTATACACAGAAGACATTATCACGGTCATTTTAAGAAAATAATTATCAAAATCGGTCTTGTAGTTCTAGAGCCTTAGTCCGTGAACAGAGTGACATTTAGTCACCACATGGGAGCTACGCTCGCTCCGCTCCAATAAGTACATATCTTACCGGCAAAATCTTGAAGCTTACCAAAAATAATCTGTTTGGTGTAACTTCAATGTTAGATGTCATTATGGAAATTTAAATCTTTTGTTTAAAAAGTAAAATGAAATAACATTGTAGGAACGTTAAATTAACAAATACTGTTTGAAGATTTGAGTTCAGCTGATGAGTAAAGAGTTTAACAAACAAATGTACCTTAACTGAATCTACAAACTTGACAGATAAGGGAGCCCAATTGTTTTCTTTAGCGGCGGTCGTTTTCATCATTTATGCTGTTGAGGTTGAGCGCATATGCGGTGAATTCCTAATCTAATTTGATTAGCGGATTCTAAAGACATCGAAACTAACCTCCATATTAAAATATGAAATTAATAATTCGAAATGCATTTAAAGTTATCTATTTTCAACAGGGAGACATTCAAGATCCACGTACCGGAAGTGATCAAACACCACCACCATACCCGCTATGTATTTATCCACCACAAAGACAAAAAGCCAAAACCGCATCACCACAGCTATCATTATAAACCTGTTAAAAAACCTCGTGCCCATACGCCGAAGCACCAAACCCATCATCATAATAGTTTCAAAACATCAAACACTTTCAAAACTACATCACATAAAGCTATCCATACTATTGGGGATGTACCAGTAGCGCCGATAGTCGTTGCTCACGCCCCAAGAACATTCAGCTATATGGTTAGGAAGCCAATCTCTTTCAAATCTCCATACAAAATTTCCGATTTTCAGCCGGATATCCGTCAAATGAGAGTTCATAAACATATTATAGTAAAAGATCCCACAGTACCTAAGGACAATCATCCTTACGACTATGCAATCAACTTTGATGAATCTGAGGAAGTCAACCGAGACGATTATGTATATGATCCAGCGTATGCAAAATATTATGAAAACTTTCATAAATCTTCAATACCTGATGCCGACTTTCGCAGTATTTTGAATGGTGGGACTACAACTATTTCGTCCCATAAGAATCCTAAGACCTTCACGAATGTTTATTTTTCCACAACACCCAAGACCAACAAGGAAATTCAAGACAACGATGTTGACAACTATTTTGACTACGAACCACCGGACGACTTAGTCTTAGATCATCAATCAGCTTCTCAGGAACAACCTGATGATGATGACTTTGGATATGGCCCAACTAATGAATATGCTGAGCACGATTTTAATAAAAATATAAAAAACATTAGTGTCGACGAAACACCTCAATATCTAGTTCATGAGAATTTTGATCTCTCTGAGGAGGAGCCGATCAATGATTTTGCTGCCAAGCATAATAAGAAATTCACCAAATTCCAACATGTGGATACAGCCAGATATGGAGGAAATAATATTGATTATTACGAACATAATTTTGTAAATCAAAATCGAAACGCGATTTTGTAAAAATGTAAGCTGACAGTAAAAATAATATGTGAGACATTTTGTGGTGTAAATGACGTGATTTTTGAAAAATATCTATTTCACTTGTTTTAAATTTGTTTAAAGTAAGATAGGAGTGTGAAACCAATGTATTATTGTTATTCAACCAAAAAGATCTTACGAATTAGTAGAAGCAGAGTAATAATAATAATACTTTTATATTATTATAATAATTTCTATATACATAACCATTACGTGTAGTTTTTTTAAAGGTCGATATTCGTGAAACTATCTTAGAACATTAAAGATTGGTGTCACCTATGAGAAATTATGTAAATTATAAGAAATCGTAAAAATGTCATTGATAATCTATAAAAAAAATCATCATAAGTATATTAACACAAAAAGTAATAAAGTACGTGTTGTTTAGTTAGTATATAAATAAAGTCCGAAATATTTTTTCGGAAAGGTCTTCTTGATTTAGGGTAATTATAAAAATCTGCTCATTTGAAAGAAAATTGTTTTTTCTCTGATTGCTTCCCATTTTAAATTTTAATTAGAATATTATTTTTTTCCATATAATTACTCTCGGCGTATCTATGTATGTATGTACAGTCTGTGTGAAAATTTCCGCAGTATTTCGCATATACAGGATATCCTTAGACCGTACCCGAAAACTAAAAAACGTCTAAAAAATTGTATCAGTGCAGTAATTTGCCTTCAAGATAGAAATGAAAATATCCGGCTCCAATGGTGCACCTCGTTAAGGCGATGCACTGTCGAAATGAAATTTGGTGCTTAATTTTTATAGGGCGTCACGTTCATTTGCCCTTCATTTGCCTTCAATTACTATTTTTCCTAAGGCTAGTATTCTAATAAGAGTGTTCTAATAAGGGAGCAATTCAACTATAAAATAATTAATAACAGTTCATCATTTATTAAATTTCTCAGCAATTGAATTGAATTTTAAAAATCTGCCTTTCATATGTTGAAGACATAAGATCGAGGTATCTAATAATATTTTTTTTATGACCAATGGTCACCAAAAAATGGTGGGTTTTAAGGTCAATGGTGGTTTTTTTTCCCAATGGTTACCAAATGACAGACAAAAAAAAGGGTATAAATGAATCGAAATTAATATTTATCCTTTGGCTTCGCTGTAATGGATAGGAAATGATTTGGATAATAATATAATTGGTAGGGGTGTGTTATTTGTGGGGGCGTATAAAAAACTTAGTGTACCAAAAGTAAAAGCAGATTTTGAAAAGCGCATGATTTTGATGATTGGCAACACTCTCTGTTATGTTTTGAGGAAGATTGTCCTCATTTTAAAAACCTTATAAATTTAAAATAAAATACTTATAAATTTAAATTAAAATAATAATGGAAAAATATTATCTTTCCTTCTTTTGATACTATTTATTAACCATTGATAGACGGCATTTATCCTGATTGTTGTATATTATATGGTTATGGATATTCCATTGCTATATATATAATAATCAGTAGATAAAAATCATAATTTTGTGAATGGGAAACAAATAACCATCAAATGTGATTAAAAAAATTTCTTAAGATGTTTCAAACAATCTACAGGCAAAGTTACTGCACTTAAAGGCGGCCTTGTAAAATAAAATTAGATATTTTTTTATTATTATGTACCCTATTACGAATACATTTTTTGACAAGTTTCTGATTTGATGTTGAAATTTTCGTTCAATTGTGTTTGTTATTTAAATATGAAATGGGCAATCAGTAAGAGTAAGCAAAACTACTTTATTAAAAAATTGGCTAACGATGTTTTATGTTATGTTAACTTAAGAATTATTTGTTTATTTTACTCCTAAAATATTGAAAAAACATTATTTTTTAAAGCGTAATATTTTAATTAAATTCCAATAAATTAATAATATTTTTTTTCGAATCGTGGCATTTTCCACACAAATCCCAATCTTTATTTTAAAACTGAAATTTCTATAAATTATAATCTACGTATAAATTTCATGAGATTAAAATATTGGTGAAATTACCAATTATCTGAATTAATGTTATCACAAACCGAAATGATATTTTAATATATGAACTATGCGTCTGTTATTATTTAACTAATAAATACCTATACCACAAAATGCAATTTCACTGATATACTCGGTTACATTTGATAGTTAGATTATTAAGAAATTTATAAAACTGGAAATTTCGCGAAAATAGGCTCTTCAATTTAAACTGTTTTATTTTAATTGCGACATAATATTAAGCTATATCGAATTACAATAGAGCACTAAAAGTAACACCTGCATACGAAAAGATGCCCTATTATACTCATAAATAATCCACAAATCACTAATAAAATTATAATAGTGAATGAGATAATGGTTTTTTATTGAACACCCCATAAAAAGATTACATTATATATTTCCTACTTCTATAGTTTGTCTTTATTATTATTATTGTATTTAGTATGTCTTTAAAATCCTCACATAGGAACTACATTATTATTTGTACTAATACACCAATTATTTCTTTTCACACTCCTAATCACTGAGTGGTCATATAAAAAAAAAATGTTATTTATTTAAATTATGTTCATTACAAACAATAAGTGAATTTATGAAGTACTTCATATACATTACATGAAATAATTATATTATATTTTTATTTTTTATTATTTATGTTTTTTTTACATTACTCTCTATAATATATAATAATAATAATAATAATAATATTAAATAAGCTGTTTTAAAATTTTATTGGGCAATTATCAAAAAAAATATAAAACAGAATTTACATTATTTCACTGGTTCACTGTTCTTATAATTACTTTTAGATATTAATTTATAATATTGTTTTATAGTAATTTTAAATTATTGTCTTTACATTTTTTAAACAAGGTGTCACTTAAGTTGATTGGCCGATTGTTTGTGATCAGAAATGCTACTAAGTAGCATAACGCGAAGATATTTGTTGGTATGTAGTATTTCGATTCAAAAAAATATCCTTTAAAATCTAAAAAAAACTGTAAACTATTTGTTTACCAAGATAACAATTTCAAACTACCGGCCATCCGCAATTTCTGTTTTAAAAGATAGGGGTAAGACGGTATAAATGGTTAAAGGGGTAAAAGGCAAGGCCTGCCGAGCTAAAACTTAAGAATCGGAGAGTTAACATATGAGGCGCTGGAAAAAAAAGTGAAAACTTTATATTACGTCAATATAATATCATTACTAATTATTTAAAAAAAAAGAATAAAGTTACGTTTATACCAAAAATAAATAAGTTCTCCATTATTAATTGATTGAAGCGATTACGATTGCTTGAGGTCGCCCGGTGGTCGAAATTCGACCGTAATTCATTAAAATTTTAAGTTTGAGCATTTACTGAGGCTCTTATACCTCTATAATTATGATTGCATCTACTTTTTTTTTATTGTGTTCTATTACTTCAGGTGTGAGCGTGTACAAATACGTTATTAGCGTGTGTTGTTTGCCTTAATTCCCTGCAATACCTATGAAATTTAAAATGTACTCAATTTTTACAGCCGTTCACCTAAAGTGACTTGTTTCGCATTGTAAAATCTGCATTAATCCATAATAAATTAATGCAGGCATTAATGTGGAGGCATAACGGAAGATAGGTCCAAATATCTGAATGTTAAAAAAAATAAAACTACTGTAATTAAAATGTAACATGTAAAATGAAATTACTAAAACTAAGATTAGAGTGGGTTTAATTTATATGATAAAATGTGCTCACGTTTTTTTAACCTAACGATTATGCTATTTCGTCTTGACATTGACAGATTAATGAAAAACTCATTCATTCAATCTGTCAGTTAGTATGAACGTTTTATTTTATTGAATTTCATGTATTTATAACACATATTATAGATAATTTTAGCTTTCCGCAATTCTTCTCCATATAAACTTTACCTTTGTCAAATCTCACACTCATCCTAAAAAAATATGCTTAAAAAGGAATCCGAAGTTTTTCCTTCACGTATACAGTTTGACCCAAGATCATTCCCGTAAAATTAAGGGGGTGTATATGTTCCCTGTTACGAGTAAGAAATTATATAAAAAAATGCAAAAATATTTGATACCCAAATTAATTATTTTTTAAACTAAATTTGTGTAAAACAATCATAATATTACGGCAGCGTTCCAGGCGTACTAAACCCGCTGAAAACACGTCGGGCGCCACATCGTGAATGCAACTCAAGGTCGAGCGGACGTAAACTCGTTTTACACAAATATATTAGGTTTTAAATAGACACTTCAACATTTTTTTTCTCGAATACCATAATGAATTTTGATATAGTTTCTTAACAAATAACACTAGGAATCGTAGGACCTATTAGCTTTTTTTTATTGGGATTGACCTTGGGACCTCCTGTATAGTTTAATTTTGCAACTTATACCGCGACGCTTGGAGTTGATCCATCAAAGTTACCTTTAAGGTAGCTAAAATAATAAGAAAAAAATAACGATTTCGACCATCGAAATAAACCTACAACCTAAAAAATTAAATGTTCTTTTGTAAAATTAAATGACTTCTTATTAATAAACGATATAATACAAATCGACTAAAACTTTAAAGTCAGCGCAAACTTGTGGTTTATACAGACTTTGCATACGGCGCGTGTACGCGGGTTTCTTTCTTTGTGCTAAAAAAATAGCTTTAACAGTAAGACATTCTTGATAAATTAGCAATATTAAATCGGAGACATGCTAAACCCAACATGACCAAAGAGTCATAACCGGCCAGAGAGAAAACAAGTTAAAATATAATAACGAATAATACTTCTGTGTATTTAACATTTTTGTATATTAAAGTATTACTGCGCTAGTTATGTTTGCAATTGTAAACACTCAATCATGATCTCAATGACAGAAAATGTATATAATTTATTAGCATTAGATATGAAACTAATCACTCTATATGTGAAAAACTTGTAAGGATCTAAGACTAAACTAAATTATAAGTTTCTTTAGGATTTCTTTTCATCTGTTGTACCGGTTGTTTTTCATTGATTAAATAAATAAATAAATAGTTTAATATTTAAAAATAATAGGTAAAATATAATAAAAAATAACGGTAGCACAAAAAGTAAATGATGGGTTAGGTTAGGTTAGGAATCAAGTGACTGCTGTACAGCATAGGGCGTTGACTGTACGGGCGCGGCGAGTAACGAGTATTTAGGTGAAAGTAGACTTTTAATAAGAAATAAAACATCTGAAACGTTTGCCGTCCGACGTAGCAAAAAAAGACACGTTCACTTTTTGATCCGTTATGCTCCAATTTAACGGACAGCACGGAATGAAACGCATTTATAATTTGTGAGAGGCGAGAGGACCTAAC
This sequence comes from Neomicropteryx cornuta, assembly GCA_020383195.1. Lineage (NCBI taxonomy): Eukaryota > Metazoa > Arthropoda > Insecta > Lepidoptera > Micropterigidae > Neomicropteryx > Neomicropteryx cornuta. Next base: position 44,008,398 of record JAHKQU010000018.1, read on the forward strand.
CTCGCCTTTACATAACAGACTACAATTTCAACGACTTACCTATGATTAAATATTAATATTACTCCGTGACCGGATAGTATTTTTTGTGTCAAAAAAGTTGTTGACAAAAGTTGTTGTTGTAAGTGAAAGTTTTTATTAATTATTTGGGTAAATTATTTTTATGTAGGGTTAAAATCTTTGGTGATGTAAAGCTATAATTTAAGATAGCTACTTTAGGACCGAGTTGGTATTTATATTACAATCTGTCCAAGACTTTTTTAATTACCCAGCATTTACGACTTTGTTATGTCACGTCTATGAAGTCTGTTAAATTTTAATAATGTCACAAAATGGTAATATAGGTCCATTAAAAGTAACAGTAGTCATTTCGTTGCATTATTCTTAAACAACATATTTCTAATCGTGATAAAATCTGACCTTAATGTTTTAATTAATGGGTGTTACTTATACGCTCTATTCAAAGTTGTTAGTTAGAATGGACATGATTAAGTTTTTGATTGAATATTAATATGAAATGGTATATTACCCTATGTTGTCAATCCAGAAGATGCGTCAAAAACGAAAATTTTTCAGGATGCTGGAGGATGCAGAGATTATATTTTTTGAAAGCACGGGATTATAGTAATTTTATTATATGATTGTGGTCCAGTTTAACTTCACAGGATAAACTTATCTGAAGGCCATTATATGCAAATTCATCTGAGATGAGAGGGGCTGAAAACAATTGAATGTAAGTTATATTAAATAAGTTTTTAAAATCGAGAAAATGCAAAAATACGTGAAAAACAGTAAAAGCAAAAATATTCCATGCGAAAACGAAATTGTGTACGGATAGATTTTAAAATATTTAAATTTTTGCTCACTTCATTGACTATTGCCGAATGATAGTGTCTTATATTAGGCCACTTAATATACCTATCTATTAGTACAGTTAATGAAAGTATCAAAATGGAATACCTTCATAGAACATTGTATAAATTTCTAAGAAATTTTATAGAATACTCAAGTTGAATTAGGAAAACCAATCTAAGTATTTATGTAAGTGACTAAATATATAGAAAATAAACAGTAGGTTTCCTACAGATAGACACAACAAAAAAAAAAAATGAAACAAAACTCCCATAATCGCGTCAGGAAAAACTTTCATTTTTCATAATTTGCCCACGGTGGAATTTTCACTTTCGTATACAAAAGAATAGTTCCGTTCGCAATTTCAAAAAAGCCCAGCAAACGAGCATGTTCGCCTCCGTGTGAAATGCGCTAAAGAATTGACTCAATGCAGTCAATCGGGGAAAATCGACGGGTGAAAATGCCAACAAAACACGCCTCTTTGTATAGTTCAACGTAAATGCACTTTATTCATAACAATTCCATACACAATAAGCAAATCAACATTAATAATACGGTTTCAAAAATAACAGAAAATTTGAACAATTCTTATAATAACAGTTAACTAAACTACTTCTCGTATAACCCAATTTCACAACTTAGGTCACTTTGTACAAAATGTAAATCTAAAATCTGTTAATACAAACTAAATGGTCAGTGCTACGTTTTTTTATATAAAAAAATCCTATATGTACAATATCACATTTATAATAAATTATATAAAAAAATAAGCATTTGTATAGATATCTACTTTATAAGTACACAATTTGATATAAATATGACGATTAACGGAATATTGAGAAACGGCTAATGAAAGATTAAAGAAAGATCTTTTAATATATGTAAAAATGTTAGTGATGAATAATTTGACAAACTTTCATTATTTTAGGACATACTCGCATAAAATAAAAATAATTTGTTAATTAAAAATATTACGTAAAAGATTCTTTTAAAATTATAATGGTTAAATATTTTAATATGTTAAGCATTATTATAAGTACTACCTAAATAAAATATAATGGTAAAAGTGAAGAGAGATCATAAAATAATTAGTAAGAAAAAAGAAATCGGTAAGGTATATTAGCCACAGCTGGTCAAAGATTTTTCACTAGACTTAGTGTTTAATATTCTATAAAAAAGGAAGGCAAGAAGAGAAGGATAAAATAAAACCTTAAAGTAAGCGCCATACTAGATTTTTGATCGAGAAAAGATAAAATAATGTGAAAAACAAAGTATTAGCTAATTTCGAAAATAGAAGTCTTTTTACGAATGCACATACACAATCAGTTTAGTGATAACCACCTCCTCCGTGTTGCTCTTCGGCATCCTCATAGACTGCACCACCGGCATCACCGCCGTAACTTGATATCTGGTTGCCGTACGAGCCACTGTCGTGCGAGAGAGCGCTCAGACCCCCGCCGACACTGCCGTAGCTGGAGCCACCATCGCTGCCGGAATGCCCTCCGGAGCTGAACCCGATTCCGTTGTCGACGGACGCACCGTAGTGGCTTTCTTCGGACGCAGACCAGTCGTGTCCGCCGCCGCCGTGGCTGAAGCCGCCGTCGAAACCGCCGCCGCCGTGGCTTGAACCGCCGTCGAAACCGCCGTGGCCGCCGTCGCCGTGGCCGCCGCCCCCGTGCTGCGGGGCGCCATATGTGTACCCGAGAAGTTCATAATGGTCCATGCCTCCGCCTCCGCCGTGTCCTCCGCCGCCGCCATGATGGATATGCTTATAGATTGTATGCGTGTGGTGGTGATGCTTCACTTTGTATGGCACGTGGATTATAATCTTCTTGTGACTACCCCCACCGTGGCCGCCGGCTGTTGCCGCCTGCACGCCGATCAGGACACATAGTGCTAGAACCTGAAAAGATAATAACATGAACTTTATTTTAATAAAAGTAAAACTACGAATTTTTCGTTTTTATTATGCAAAATGAGGTGTTGGCTAAATTACCTACAATGTTTGATTTAAACTAAAGGAAATATGAAAAAAAAAATACAAATATCCATAAGTAGGGCGTAAAATGTTTAGCAAGTCTCCACTCGACCAACCCAGCAGTCATTAATATGTTATGTATGTAAGTGGATATGGGGGTTGAGTATCTATTTGGGTGGGATGGTTTTAATCTCTTCTCGCTTGAGCAGATGGTTCCCTAGAAGCTGATATCTTTTGTAGATATTTTACCTTTCTAACTAGGTAAGAGTGTTTTTAAATAGAGTGCTTTGTACATAGTTACGTAATTTCAATAAACATTTATGTTTTAATAGAAATTTCAATTATCCTAATGATTTATCGACAGTCAGCCAGCACGTGTAACTCTATGTATTCCTAATTGTCATCCAAGCGTTATTACGTGGTTCATAAAAGCGTTACTGACTCCACTATGAAACCATAATGACATAAATACGTGCCTTCACATAATGAAACTTATCGGACCATAAGATTTGTAATAATAACGAATACAAGTTATACATGGACATACGGCACAAAAGTAATAATATTAAAAGTAATCAACTTCTAATATATTATATTTATTAAACAGAATATTATATTCAATAAGACCATAAATGATATATTCTCATTTTGCTAATATTAATGCATATAACACACACATACACATACACAAAGATAACGCTGCATTTCCATCATCTCCCGTGACATATTTACCAAATAATTATACATGATCTAGGTCAGAGCAATACTTAAAAAGAAAAAACTGCTAAATGCTAAATTAAAATAAACTGCTAAATGTTCATTTATGAAGGTGGTTTGATGTCACAAAATAAAATTTGAAACTTAATTAAACCCGTGCATTTATTTAGTGCTAATTATTAAAGAAGGTTCCCAAAATATATTTTTTTAACTTTAATTTTTTATATTGGAAACAAATGCTGCTTCAGCATAATAATTTAATTTAGGGGTTTTTATAGTTTGTGGTTATGAAAATGAATGATAAATAAAGTGTGATTGCTGTTTCACTTGAATAACTAAATCATTTTTGTATAAGTAATTATCATCATTTCATATAAAAAGCAAGCGCATGCAAAATATAATTTGGTCGCTTTATTTTAAAAGGCTATATTGAATAAATGTATAAAAAATTTATGAATATGATCACAGTTTACCATTAAATGTACCTTTAATAATGAATATACCTTTAATAAGGTGTATTCGACCCGAAAGTTAAGTATAATATGATAATATCGAGTTTAAATACAGTATTATTTTGTAATCATTATATAAACTCCAAATTATGTAGCTTATGCAGTACATAATTTATATTTCTCTAAAATATTGGCATTCACGAAGCATTAGGTAATAATCGCTGAGTTATAGCTGCGTTAAACTTATAAAGCAATAATACATATTTTCACTTTTAGCTGTTGGCTTCACAAATATTTTATATGACATACATTAATTATGAAATGTGTGAATAAGATTTGAAATGCGTATAAAATATACAAAATGGTTAGAATATTGAACTAACAAATACTACACAACAAATAGCTAAATGGATTTAAATCCTCAAGTTCTAGATTAATGCTAAGTACAAAAGTACAGATAAGACCAAAAAGTTGAATCTTTTATTTTATAGGGGCTGTACATACAATATAGCATTCTATTGTAATGTATTTACAATTTTATTCTAATTATTGATTATTCCTATTGTTCGGGAATACCAAATCAAAAATTGCGCTCGTCAAACCCTCTTTTCTCACTCCCATATAATGCATAATTTTAGCATTTATCGATCGTAAGTAGATCGTGGTAGTCAAACGGTTAAAGCGTTTGACTATTGGTCACTGGTTGTAATTCGCACATAATAGTTATACAATTTAAAAACACTTCATCTACCACAAGCAAATTTAGTTCAGTTGAGTAGGATCCAAAATAATTATTTATAGTATATTTTTTTAAAAATATATATAAAATACTTCAATCCTGATAAAAAGTGGAGAGGAGTAGGAGGTATGCGTATAAGATTTGAAATTTTTAGTACCGAATTGAATCTTCGTTTCGCAATTTTTAGGCGGTAGGTAAATGACTGGGATCAAACGACGGGAATCTCGAAGAGTTTTAATAAATACAGTCATTCTGATATTATGAAAAAAACGGGATTGAATGGATATTGTTGGTACTAAACAAGGTCTTTCTACGAAGTTAAACGCTCGCAATGCGCAGGCGGTTCATTTCACCGCCGTTTGTATGGATGAAAAAAAATGTATTTCACTCGACTTACCGCAAAACGAGCAGCCATTATTGAGACGGTGTCTGCGCGAGCGGCCGTTCGCCTGTCTTTCGCTTGACGGATGAAATGTGTATGTGCCAATGCCGATCACCCAAGCACCTTTTATATTGCGACAGTCGACACATAGAAGGGGTTTAGTCACATTAGGCGCCCGGTGCGTCAAATCTTTCGCCGAAAAATGGAAATACACGTGTTTCACTTTCGTTACGAGTGTATGTAATCTGCTCTGATGGCATGCGCGTAAGTACGCCTTCATAATATCCGGAAAGGTTGTAAAGAACGCGGCAACAGATCAGAGAACCTCAGCACCTCTGACTTAACTTAAGGCTTAACTAACTTAACTTTCCGGACATCCTATTCTACGAACCTATTCGAAAAAAATGGAATTTGATTACGGTGTTACAATTATCGCACTATTTAAATATCTCGCATCATGAAAACAAGAATAAGGCAGTCGGAACTGCGCCCAATAGCGCCTACTCGACAACACAAGCCATACGAATGAAGGAGACCTATTAAGCTATTATATATATTCACTCAATATAATTATTCCTGATGGTTTATCAGAGAATGATCAGCCATCTTTAAAAGGGGTTGAAATGGGGCTGAAATCGCACAACACCAGCTATATTTTTTATATTTTTAGGAAAGCTACCTATTGCAATGGTACCATATCATGAGTTCCAAGAAATTTCGACATATCTTCGCGTTTCGCATCCCCTAGAACCCAAAACTAGCCTCAGTATAAAAGTTTTTATATCAATCTATATCACTTCTTGTGGACACGATAATTTACACGAATCACTTTCAAATTGATGCATATAATTTATGGGCACAAAATCTTGGTAAAGTTCGCTAATGGGTAAAATCAGACCAGAAGGGCGAGATGAAGGGGTTTTTTCAAAAAAGTGAAATTTTGCTGTAACTTTCTTATTATATAGGTTCGTATATATCGAATTTATTTACATTTTATATTATTTCTTCAATATGGGCCTAAAAGTAAACTTTTTTTGATAGCATCAACCATTGGTCCTAGGGGTGGGAAAAATTAATTTTTCAAAATTAAAAAAAATCATACCTCTCTTATTATTAAGGGAGATTTATTTAACATTTTGAACTGCTCGAACCTGTGTCTATACACAGTATGGAGCCCGTTCAAAATGGTAATTGTAGCCATATAATTTCCCTACAACTATTGTTTAAAACCATTTTTCATATAAGCAACCCTTACGGTACAGTATAGAGAGGGATTCAGTATGCGCACTCTTGCTTCGCAACATACGGCGCGGCGGGTTGAGGTGCGCGGGCTGCCGCGCGAGGAGTGTATCGCGGCCAGCTGCGAATCAGTGCTAACGACCAAACTCGCTATTTATTTATCAATTTAAAAAGCTTCTTGTGGGTCATCAATTTAAATAATTTTGTAATCCCTAAAGAAATAAGGAATTTTACAATTTTACGAGAATCATTACTAAAGTGAGCAAAAATTATGAAGAAATTACTGCCATAATGACATACCTTTACGAAATGTTGAAATGATAAAATGACATTTATCAAGTACTGACGATTATATTTTGCATCTTGAAAGATTAAAGAATAAATAAAAAATCACTGTCTTAGTTTCATTACACGCCTATAATCATGGCCCATAATCATGGTTCCTAAACATGGTTAAACACAAAACTAGGAGGTATTTAGCCTTTGCGCAAAGTATTTAGGCGTATTTGGAAGTTAATAAAGTTGGAAGTTAGTATCTTAACCTAAACTTATATTAAAAAAAACTATAATTTACCTTAAACTTGATCTAAAACTTATACATACTTACTTAAACGTAAATTTATATCGTTCAAATTTATATCGTTATGGGCCTTTACTCCCCCTAAAACTTTTGATTGAAACTATTTTTTATATAAGCAACCTTCAAAATAAGGGATGGCCAAATGTTTGTCCGATTGGGTTTTTCGTAAGCTAAACACGTAAAACTTTTTACATTTAAACAACATTGCTGAATTAAGTGAATTCAAACGGTTCATTATTTCACTGAATGTTCGAGAAGTATGAAGAATGTGGTGGAAAGATATAGAAAGTTCCGGAATATTCCTTCCTGGAGAGTTTCAGGCGGTTCTAGAAGTTCTACAGATTTGTTTTTAAATAAAACTTTTTAAAAACCATTATCTTTTTGTATAAAGAGATACGGACCTTAAAAGCTCTCATTAAGCCTGAAATGAACATGAATCAAGTCACGTAACCAAGGAAAACACGTAATATGCCTTTATATGCTCCCTATTGTAGCTTGAAACAAAACGATAAATGTCTGTAAACCATCTAAATGAATGTTTGATACAAGTTCGTACATGTTAGTTCGTATTAGATTTTCGTTTTTAAAATATAAATAAAAAAAATATGTGTTTAATTTTATTATCCGCTCCGCGTTTGATAATAGAGCATACGATTTACCTGAAAAATAAGATTGAAGTTCTTAGCAAAGCCACACTTTTAAATTTTATTTTTATTTTAGAGATAAATAAAAGCCGTAAATCTAACATTTTTACGTCTAACGATTTAAGGTCGATATTAGCATGATCAAAAACAGTGAGTTACGATGTCTCGATTGAATAATATTTGGGCATAGGATGTGTCTTAATAATTAAAGACCAAAATATTACAAGAAACTTCTCTCCTGGTATAAAACATTCTCGCCCGTTTTTATTAATAATATATTGTTTAATTATTGTCATAAAAGGCTATAATTCTGTTATACTTAGAAAATGGGCGTATAAGTAAACTATTTTTTTTTTTAATCAAAATTTGGTTACTTTTATTTATTATCATCAAAAAACATACGACTCAGAGCTGTGGTATTAGTTTCGTTTTAACGATGCTTGATCTGAGGTATAAACAATCAAATTTATAATAAAGTAGATGCTTAAAAAAATATATAAAAATGCTTCTCGAAATGGTATATAATATGGAAAGTAATAATAGGTACTATAAATATAATAAAAACGGCTGATAAATAGTTATACAGTTTATATAATATTATTCGCAATCTTCACAATCTTGGATAGTAATATTTTTTACTTTATTAATTTTTCGACAGTGAGTTCATATGTTAGGTATTTTATTATAGTATGTTATTTTGACTGTATTCAAAAGATTCTTATTAGAGAGACTTACTTTTATAACTGACCTATATCACTTAAATTTGACTCCATAGATAAACATCGCGTTAGTAGGTGACTGGTGTCAACAAATTTTTGAACTGATTTTGAATCGCACGAATTTATCATTACTTTCCTTGTTATATTTTTGAATTAGTGTAGTAAACTATGAATGAAAAATGTCGATAAATTTATGGTACACTGTGTTTGTATTGAATTTTGCATCGAACCCAGTGAATACGTTTTGTTTTATGTATCTCTCGAATATATTTATCACAACGTTTAACAATGAGTGTCCAAAAAAATGTATAAAAAGTGATCGACGCCATCTTTTTTAAAGAAAGAGGAACTTTTGAAAAACAAACAGAGGTTAGGAAAGAATTTTTCACACTTTTTTTGATCATTTTATGCAAAAGATCCACCAAAATGTTTAAGACGATGCAGAAACACACCGCATGCAACTTCAGTATGTAAACCGTGTCACTGCGCAGACTTCGGCATTTTATTGGATTGGTTTTTTATTGTTTAAGAGTTCGGAGTTTTTTTGGTTGTTTATTATTATTTTAAAATTTTCAATCTTGCACTAAAAGTAACTTTAAAACTCCAACGATTTAAGTCGTATGACACACTTGACGTAATTTAAGAAAACTAAAATTTAACCACACGTAAAATAACGAAAAAATTATAATCATTTAACACGTGGGCGAGATCATCTTTTAATCATCCCCTCTCCATAGGCTGACAATATACGAAGTTCCTTTAAATTCAAAGCTTCGAAGATTTGGAATGACCTACCTCCATCTCTGAGGAGCGAAGCAAGCCCGATTTTCTTTAGGGCTTGGTATCGGCAATGGCTGGTAAAACTGCAAACTACCAGCGCTTAATTTACATTCTATATAACTCGCTATTCTGGTATACTTTTTCTACGCAAAAATATATGTAAAATACATATTTTTATGTGCTCTGTATGGGTAATATTATTTTACATAGAGAATATGCGGCTTACAATTTACTGTAAGTACTCGTAAAAGTAATGTGTTTATACGTATAATATATAATGTATGCATTTATGTATTATCTTAATATATATAAATCTCGTGTCACAATGTTTGTCCTCAATGGACGGCTGAACCACTTAACCGATTATAATAAAATTTGAACACCATGTGCAGTTCGATGTGCACTTGAGAGATAGGATAGTTTAAATCTCAAATTATAGTCGCAATTTTAATTTATCGCTAATCATTTGTCTGTTATTATTTGGCAGTCATAAAACTGACAGATGTCGATACCTTTCGACTGGGTTGATGGCGCTAATGTCTGTTATTATTTGACAGTGACAGTTATTCGACGCAAACGTATTAAAAGAGCCCATCAGTTGGCAGAACAAATTGAATCAAGAAATCCAGCTCAAAGAATCAGGACAGCAGGTCATGCACAAGAATCTCAAGAACAGTGTAACGAACGTCTTCAAGAGAATATCATAAGAACAAGAAAATTATTATTTTCAGTCAAATGCCACCGAAAAAATCTAACCTCAACAACGCGAGCGGCAAACGTCAAAACTACGATCGGAATAATATATTCACTTACGAGATGCTGTTGCTGGAAACATCGATGGAAATTTAAATCCCAATGACATCGGTAATGCTTTCATTTTACCTTCAAGCTACATCGGCAGTCCACGGAACATGCAGGAATACATACAAGATGCGATGACTTACGTACGTCATTACGGCCGACCGGATTTATTTATTACATTCACATGTAATCCGAATTGGGAAGAGATACAAACTTTACTATTGCCAGGACAACAAGCCATTCATCGTCATGATTTAACTGCACGTGTGTTTAAACAAAAATTGAAATCCTTAATTGATTTTATTGTTAAATATACAATTTTTGGTATCACACGTTGTTAGCTGTATACGATAGAGTGGCAAAAGCGAGGTTTGCCTCATGCCCACATTTTGGTTTGGCTTAAAGATAGAATCCGTCCTGAAGAAATCGATCAAATAATTTCAGCCGAAATTCCAGACCCATTAATTGATCAAGAATTATTTGATATTGTCACCAAACACATGATCCATGGGCCATGCGGTGTTTTCAACATGACCTCACCGTGCATGGAAAATGGAAAATGTAAAAAAAACTTCCCAAAGCCGCATACGAATGACACGATCACGGATATTGATGGTTATCCAATGTATCGTCGCAGAAGTACTGAGAATGGTGGCCACACATTTACAATGCGACTGCCGAACTTTCCAAATCAAGTTGAGTTTGATAATCAGTGGGTGGTACCATACTCACCACTACTTTCAAAAACTTACAAAGCTCATATCAATGTTGAGCTTTGCAGTTCTGTTAAATCAATTAAGTATATTTGTAAATATGTAAACAAAGGCAGTGATTTGGCCATATTTGAAGTAAAAAACATAAATAAAAATGACGAAATAGCACGATACCAAATGGGCAGATACATTAGCAGCAATGAAGCTATTTGGCATATTCTCAGCTTTCCCATCCACGAAAGAGATCCTGCTGTCCAACATCTGGCAATACATCTTGAAAACGGTCAACGTGTATACTTCACTGAAGAAAATGTTCTCCAAAGAGCGTTCGAAGCTCCGAAAACGACTCTAACTGAATTTTTTACATTGTGTCAAAAACCTGATGTTTTTGGCCAATTCGCGAAGACATTGGTGTATGGTGATGTTCCACGTTATTTCACATGGAACAAATCCAGTAAAAAATGGGAGCCACGGAAACAAGGAAAACCACATCCTTCCATTACAGGCATATTCAAAGCTAAGACATTGGGGAGACTTTACACGGTACATCCAAAGCAACGTGAGTGCTTCTATTTACGTTTGTTATTGGTGAATGTTCCCGGACCAACGTCTTTTGAATTTTTACGAACAGCTAATGGTCGAGTATTCAATACATACCAGGATGCATGTCGTGAACTGCAATTGCTAGAAGACGATAACCATTGGGACTTAACGCTTGCTGATGCTGCGTTGACATCAACACCGAATAACATTCGTCAGTTGTTTGCAATTATTTTGGCGACATGTTATCCCTCGCAAGCACAAACTTTGTGGGAAAAATATAAAAATTGTATGACAGAAGACATCTTGCACCGAATTAGACAAACAAATCAATGCCAAAACATAGATTATACACCAGAGATGTACAATGAAGCATTGGTCTTGATCGAGGATTTATGTGTTCTTATTTCAAATTTACCACTTAATCATTATGGTATGCCATCACCTAATCGTCCAGCCACCGACTTAGTCAATACCGATTTACAACGAGAAAATCAATATGACCATGGAAGTTTAGCAACAATTATCATGAACAGTGAACCATTACTGACAGCAGAACAAAAAATTATTTATGATCGGATTATGCTGGCTGTTGCTGCTGAACAAGGCGGTTTTTTTTTCTTGGATGCACCCGGTGGAACCGGTAAGACATTTTTAATATCGTTGATTCTTGCCAAAATACGGTCGCAACAAAAAATCGCATTAGCATTAGCATCGTCAGGCATTGCGGCTACTTTACTGGATGGTGGGCGAACAGCACATTCAACATTCAAGCTGCCATTGGACGTTCATAATAAACCAGATGCAATGTGTAACATCGAAAAGAATAGTGGAATAGCTGCAGTGTTGCGGAAGAGTTCTATAATAATTTGGGATGAGTGCACAATGGCACACAAATATTCACTTGAAGCATTAAACAGAACTATGAAAGATTTAAACAGCAATAATAAACTTTTCGGTGGTGCTATCTTACTTTTGTCTGGTGACTTCCGGCAGACCTTACCGGTTATACCTCGCTCTACTTTCGCGGATGAGATTAATGCATGTTTGAAACAATCATTCTTATGGCGAAGGTTTGAAACACTTCGATTGACCATAAATATGCGAGTACAATTGCAAAATGATCCATCAGCACTAATATTTTCCGAACAACTACTAGATATTGGGAACGGTAAAATAAAACTGCAACCAAATACGCAATGCATTAAACTACCAGACAATTTTTGCACTGTTGTTCAGGATAAAAATGAATTGATTCAGAGTATTTTCCCGGATATACAGAATAATTATTTGAATCATGAATGGCTTAGTCAACGGGCGATTTTGGCAGCCAAAAACGTTGATGTTGACGAAATTAACTTCCAGATACAACAGTTGTTACCAGGCGATCTGATGTCTTTTAAATCAATCGATACTGTTGTTGATGAAAATGAAAGTGTAAATTTTCCGATTGAATTTTTAAATTCATTAGATATCCCTGGAATGCCACCACATAATCTTCGATTAAAGATTGGTTCCCCTATTATTCTCCTCCGTAATTTGAATCCACCTCAATTATGTAACGGTACGCGTTTGGTCATCAAAAAGATCACCGGAAACATTCTTGAAGCAACCATTTTGGCTGGGAAGTTTAAAGGAAAAGTGGTCCTGCTGCCACGTATTCCGATGATACCATCAGATTCTACCATACCCTTCAAAAGGCTACAGTTTCCAATTCGTTTAGCTTTCGCCATGTCTATAAATAAATCTCAAGGTCAAACAATGTCCATTTGTGGTTTAGATTTGGAAAATCCATGTTTTTCTCATGGGCAACTATATGTTGCGTGTTCACGTGTTGGGAAACCGTCGAATCTATTTGTGTTAGCTAAAGACAGGTTAACCAAAAACATTGTGCACCGATTGGTGTTAAATTAAATTGAAATTGAAAGTATTTATAATTCAAAAAAAAGATATTAATGTTTAAAAGTTTAAGACTGTCTGCCTTGCCTACCTCATTCATGAGTTTAAGCGTCACATGTTATTTACTGTATTATACTGTAATATACTTATATTTGTTATAAAATTAAATGGAAATAATAAATCTGATAAATTTTTATTTTTTACCTATTGATTTCTGCTTAGTATCAAGTGTAAGAACATTTTAATTAATTGTGTTCAACGTACTTCCCCTTCAAATCAATCTCAATCCAGTGAATTTGTATACCAACATCATCATTGTCGTCTTAGTTCGTAAATAATTTCATTGTACTAAAGGGTTATAGTAGTAGAAAGTCAAATAAGGAGATCAGCATATTTTTTTACAAATACCATCTGTGTGAAAAAGCATAGTGGACTCCGTGACTGATGTTCTCTTATTGTTCCTCTTAGATTGTTTACTATAATGTAATATAACAAAAACTTTAGCCACAGCAACGCGTGGCCGGGTCAGCTAGTAATATAATAAAAACAAGACGTGCTGAAAATCAGCGCCCTACTATTTCAAAAAGGAGGGTAGCCGAGCGCAGTCCTTTTATTGTAAAAATGCTATTTAAAATAAATGTACCTACTAATTATTTTGGTTTTAAATTTTCAATAAAGAAACATTTTCAGTCATATGTTATCTGCATTTAATTTATTACGAGTGCAAACTTTTTTAAAGTAAAACTTTACTTTATACATTTCTTCCTAGGCAGTGAATGAATCTAATTGCGACACGCTTATTCTTCTAAACTCGGGAGGACATGGGGACACATGGAGGTTATACTCGTATACTATTCAGCCAAAGTGGCAACGACCTAGCTATCAGGTTGATTTTTTTTTAAATAAGGTATTTTAAATTTAGGGCACTCCCCTAATACTTATGAAATTTAAAATTTAATCTTAATAACAGTCGAAAAAAATACACAATTACAGAACGCTGAATTGTATTTACGAATCTTTTCAAAATATTTCTTTTATTGAAGGTTCATGTGATGTAAGTCGATCATACAATAATTTGAAGTATTCATTATGATAAGGCTAACATGCTTTTCCCTTATGACAAAATGAAGTGAATGCAGCCTTTCACCTAAAGTGACTTTAGATTCGAAATGTTTTGCATTGCAAAACCTGCATTGTAAATGCATTAATCCGCAATCAAAAGTATTAAAATTTCTTGGCTTGACATTCATTATACATTTAAATGTATCCTTTAAAATAGTGTCATCTGTTTGTAATACTATTTACACTATTTAAATATGCAATTGGCCTATTATCATTTCGACTTATATATTTTTCCTTCTTCGTGTCTCACGTCAGTTCTATGTGAACGCATAATGGAAGATAAGTGGGAATATCTAGATGTAAAAAAAAAATTAAAATACAAAAATTATAAAATGTAACATATGAAATGTAATTACTGAAACTAAGATTAGACTGGGTTTGATTTATATAATAAAATGTACTGTTTTGCTTTTATACCTTGACATTGACAGATTATTGAAAAAGGAACATTTGAAATCACACAAAATTCACAGCTCGAAACTCAATCTGACAGTAAGTATGAAGTTTTATTTTATTAAATTTATAACACATTAGAGATAATTTTAAATTTTCGTGGTTCTTCTCCATATAAACTTTAACCGTACCAAATCTTACACTCTTCCGTGCGCGCAATTTACTTAAAAAGGAATCCAAAGTGTTCTTTTCAAGTATTATTATATAGATAAATAACTAAATCGGTCTCACGTAACAAAAAATATTGTTAAAAAAGTTTTTCTTCGAAGAGCTTTGCGAGCCGCGGTCACTGACCGGTCTCGCGCTATGCTTTCAACCGCGCTCTCAAACATTAAAACGATTTCAATTAATTTTGAAGACGTTTTTCTCGTAATTGAGAAACATTTTTTTAATCATCTCGTATAAATAAATATGCGTGCGCTAGTATTGTTGGTAATTTTACGGTAATCAGGAAGCAGAAAGATATATTAATTATCAAAACAATAAAATCAGAAACCATCAAAATAATAAAGTTTCATCATCCGCTTTCTATCTACCTAGCTACCTAGGTAATAGAGATCTAACTTTTCACGGGGAAGAAATGATATTTTTTTTTTAAGATTTCAAAATAATAGATATTGTTATAAAATGGACATGTCGAAAAAGTGAGGAGTCAACGTTCGTCCGGTAATAAAACTAACCCTGCCTATGGAGGTTCAGAAAGTAAAAAAAAAAAAATAACTATAGTACTGGATTCGCAACTTTTGGCCACGCTGAGTTCTATAAACCACGAGGCCCGCAAAACCGATATTTGACCCACGCAGGGTCTATATGAGACCCTGTTAAGCAGGTTTGATCCGGTTTGGTATGTTATTCTAAGTAACTTAGTAATGTAGTAACTAACATGAAGCGATTGTAATTTTCACCATTAGGACTGTTATAGATAATTATAATCACCTATTTATTTATAGTTAAAGAACCTAACCTAAAATATGTTTCGTTTTTTTTTTATTTGATCACACTTGACCTTATATAAAGCAAATGTAATTAATTATAAGCTGAGTCTTTATGGTTTCGAGTCTACGACTATACAATGACTTCGCATCGGTTCAAAGACTCTTTAAGTGATGATGTTGCTGTTGGATTAAAACGAAAGTGCGACGATAATGTTTAAATTGCAAATATCATTGTTAGGTGGTAACTTCCTGAAACGACTGCTTCTGTCATTTAAAGTTTTCATCGTATGTATGTGTTCCTCAGACGTAATCGCTAATGGAATAAGTGCAACAGGCTAGAGCCGTCGTAAAGTGGAAAAAAACAAGTTATTCACTGTTTTGTTGTTTCTAGGGTTCTGTACATCAAAAGTAAAAATGTCACAAACATTTTTCGCGAAAATTATGTGATGGATGCAATTGAAATTTGGCATGATTTGGTCTTATTTTTCGTGACGCTCGCATATTTCGACTGATTTAAACCTATTGAAATATATTTTTAAATAAAAAATCTTAAAAGCTCAAATGAGAGAAAAACACCATACGGCTGTTAATATTCGAGATTTCTAAAGATAATAATTCAATATTATCAGTTTTAATAGGTATTGAACCATAGACAACACAAACACTGCCAATTTTTCCGTTCGTCTCTTTTCGAGCGCTTACATAGCTTACGCTGACTGAACCATAAAATAATGTTAAAATAATGTACTAAACAATTTAAAAAGTCTAAAAAAGTGTCTAACAGCATTGTTCTCATTCAAAGTGTCATTTAAAATAAGAGTTGACTTACGAAGACTTTTTATAAATAATAATTATGGAAGTAAATATTATGTTAGCTTCTTAAACATTTGGTGTAAAACAAATTTGCCCTGTACACCATGCCGTTCTAATAAAATCTTTAGGAGAGCACATATTTATTAACTGAGCCCTGATGCTCAATGACATCGTTTAAACGAGATGTTTTGTCATAAAAATTGAAACACTAATCACTGCTGTTTTATAGTTTAGATTAAAAGGTATCAAATCTACCTATTTTCAGGTTCCTACACTTATGCAAGGGAAAAGAAGGTAAACTATGTAGATAGATTGTATGTGTAGTTGAATTTCTTAGTGTAGTGGAGGAAAAAGCCCTTAAGGTTAGCTTACCCCCTAAACCCTCTCACTAATCCTGAAATGCACATGAATCGAGTCATGTAACTAAGAAAAAATCGTAATAACGTCTTTATATGCTCACGATTGTAGCTTGAAATAAAACGTAAAACGGTTGGAAAACATCGAAAGGAATGTTTGAAACAATTTCGTACAATTGGAGTTTGTCTATCCTCTACTTTGATCCGGTGAAATCTACCTCTGCTCCCGGTGAGCCGAAAGGGATTTTTTTAATTAGTACTCGGTCTTTGGTACTAACTTTTGTGGTTCTATCTTACTCGAACTGTGTATCAGTATGTTTGTCTGTGGCATTGTAGCTCCCGAATGAATGAACCGATTTTAATGTTTTTTTTTGTTTGAAAGGTGACTTGATCGAGAGTGTTCTTAGATTCAAGAAAGTCTGTTCAACCTTGTCTGTGTCTAGGGATAAGATTACTTTTATTTTGTATTTATCATATCAATATTTGGTTTGTGTTATTTTACACGAAGCTCCAAGGAACTGAAAATTATTGGTGTTTATTTTTTTTTAAACTAAAACATATGCACATAAAAACACACACACACATAAAAATGTATTTCTTGTTTGTACGGGGGTAGGTATCAGAATATGAGATTATTTCATTTATCCTTTCAGGCAATATATTATAAATTTAAATATACGTATAAGGGGCGATATCGTTTGCTAGTCTTTAATTTTCATCTTTATGGTAAATACCGCAATAACTACTTGTTGTTTCATTAAGATTATAAAAACATGTCCAAAATTTCGTTAATAAAATAAAAAACGGTTAGCGTCGCGGTTACGGTTACGTTTTCATGGTTATTCGTGAAGTTATTACACTTTTTAGATGAAATGAAACGGTATAACTTTTTTTTGGACCTCAAGGACCTCATTTTTCTTACCACAGTAGTTTTTATATATTTCTTATTTTTTTTTGGCAATTTAATTATTAGTTTTTCTGAAGTTTATTACCATTAAGTGAAAACATTTTATATATAATTAATTTACTACCTTTCTGACGACGCCGAATGGCGAAAGTTTTAAAATATTTTATCATCGAAACTATATAATTTATTACCCAAATATTTGTTAGCATTTTTTTTGTGTAACGTTTACTGTAATGACGTACAAAATACTTTACAGGACCTTTTAATACCCCTCATTTCATAGTTTAAAATTATCCGTTTCTACTATAAAACGATACACTATGTAGGTTCATCAACGCCGTCACATACTCAAATCTTAGTTTTTAATTCGTCTGCAGCAATTGCTTATTTTTTTATAAATAAGCCAAATTCTAGATTGACACTTTCGCTTAAGTCTTATAAGAGAATTAATTTATCGTATACATGTTTACTTATATAAAAAGATAATAAAATGTGTATTATTGTAGTATTGTATTCTCCTATTAAATAAATGTAAATTTATATGATATATTTATTCTAAATATAAGAGAATACTTTATGAAACAATATGAGGCTAAATTTAATTTTGCAATCAAAACGGAAACGTCTTCTTATAAATAAACTTTAAAAAGCAGGCAACGTGTTTATCTTTAAATAATTGAATACATAAATCCTAATAAAACTAATTATATACTCAGAATTTCATTCACACTTCAATATTGCTTTTTATAAGTGTACTCGTATCTGTCAGCCAGCTAGGCGTTATCTCTCATGGCCTGCGGTCATACTTTACCCCTTCGGCTCCCTAAATCAGTCCTCCGGGCCTCACCTCTAGACCTAATGGGTTACCTATGAAACGAACATACGATAGCATTTAGATTTATCTCGTTCACAGACTTACTGTTAATAACTGAAATAAAATAAAAAAACGGTCAAGAGCGTGTCAAGCTTACGCAATCATGGTTCCATACCAGTCAACAAACAGTCTATCGACCGAATTTAGGTACCCGTCTTATTCAAATTTGCCTGTGATAACCGATTTAAATAATTTGTTGCGCCTAGTTAATAAATATGTGCTTAGTACAACAGGGGTTGAACAGCTACTTTTTTATAAAGTAAGATTTTAATTAGAAACTTGTTCTGCATATTAAAACAGTATCAATAATCATTTCTAACCATGCTGCCTAAAAACTATGTTAGGAATCAAACTTCGTTAAATTAAATACGTCCCATCATCGAATCCAGTAAACTTCATTTCAACCAATTATTATCGCTCTGCGTCTCTCATCGATATAAGTAAGGTTTGGTTTTGTATTTTGAATATTTTTTGGTACCCCTTCTATACTTCTTAGGTATGAAATGCGGGGCAGAAGGGTGGTGCTTTTGAGAACAATACTCAAAAAAATATATCTAGGGATCTATCTCAAGATTGTTAACAATATATTGTACTGTATTGTACAAAATATTGTATTGTATTGTACTGTTATTGTATTGTATTGTGTAGTATTGTAAAATATTGTATTGATTGTAGATAATAATCTAAAATGAAAATAATGAAACACTAGGCGTTAGGCGTGTTTATGTGTTTTTCAGTAATTCGCAAAAGACCCTAATGCTGCATGGTTTCCGAAGACCATTCCAGAAAACCTAAATGAGGGGGAGGGGGGGTTGTGTTACCTATTATGAGTAAGAAATATCCCCAAATTTATTATAATTTTTAACAGATGGTGTAAATTCGGTCAGCGTGCGAATTACAATGCGAATTACGTGCAAAAAAGGGGGGAAGGGTTGTTTATGTTCCCTATTACGTGTAAGAAGTTGTATAAGAAATGCGAAAATAATTCATGCCCAAATTTATTATTTTTTTTTTTTTTTTGATATTCCTATTAGCCATTAGCAATTGGTACTAGTAATGTGTATTTCGTCGATTTTCGTTACAAATAAACAAACAACTCGTACAGAGCAAATTATTTACTGAATAGTAGCCATTTATAATAATACATACCAGTGCTCTCAGATGTTGTCGTTTACAAGCTTTTATTTAGTATGCAATGTTTGTACATCTGTTTAGGTCAAATCTTGCAAGCTGAAGTTGAACCAATTCCTCTTATCCTACGGAGTTGAAATTTGATGTGTTGTTCAGTTCCGATGAAATTGCATTTTTGTGGTAAGCATCAAATGATTCTACACTCAGGAATGGCTCCAGACGAAGGAATTCCTCAACGGTCAACAGCACAGACACTAAATTTTCAAGCACTTAAATGAAAGCTTGTTTTTAAAAACGTATTTTTACTATTAATTTTTAACTAGTAATTTCGGGTTAGCGGTGATCACTGTTCGTGATATTTAGCATAACGAAACTAAATATCTTCGGAAAAAATCATTCTTTTAAAAAAAAATATATGTTATTAAAACTAAATATATATTTTTTAAAGATAATATCAGAGATCTTTTAGTACCTATATCTGGTCAAACTACAGTATTGTTATCTTACTATACCGTTACAGTTTTTGCGAGTAAAACTTATAAAGGTAAGTATACTATAATAACTACTAAAAAAAGGTTAATCGGCGATCACGGCTACGATTATTTATACATTTTTTATATCATAAGTAGTCTAGGCCACATCGCATGTACTTTAGAACAAATTAACTAGAAAACATGAAAAAAAAATGAATTTTGATATGACAATAATAATAAAAATATTTTTAAAAGTTAGTATATATTTTCTTTTCTAAAATTAAATGATATAACTTATATCATATTTAATTATTGGGGGTACCACTTACTTGATTTTACACAAATTAGACAAGTAAATTTAGCTCAGTGGAGCTGGAGTTAGGTAAGATTATAACGTGCGGATTCGAACCCGCGACCATTTATCAATCAATAATCAAACTCATTAACCTCAAGACTATTTGAGACTACTTTTACTTTTTGATACTGAATTAGCCCAGCAACATCTCTCAGAAAAAGAAAAAGGGAGAAAAATATTTTTAGCTTTTACTTTTTGGCTTGTTATTTTTCGGTACCTACTTAAATATTTTGGGGTGCTTTACTAGAATCCGCTGTAATATATATTTTTAAATATGGTTCGTTTTCCTTTAAGCGCTTAATAATCACAGTAATAATCTCCGATTTCAGTAATCGTTAAATGCCAATAAACAACTAATAGATCGTAAACATAATATTACCACGTAATAAACATAAATTCATTACGATTTTCAAATATTGAGAAGTATAAATATATTTTTTTTATTGGGTAACGAGTTTCAGACACCGGCAGATAAAACTTTTAACGACCGACGCATAGACGACTAAAAGTCATACCTCACGTCAGTAGAAAAATAGTAATTTTAGGAAAAAAACTTTGTTACTAAGTAAATTGTAACGCGGTACAATAGTTTTTATCTTGAAAAAAAGGGCATCGGCAACATTGATTTATTAGCATAATTGTGTATTTAAAATAATATTTACTATACCACAAATCTTCTTTTCACATATCAAACATAATAACAATTTCCAACTTGGCTTTTCTTCTAGGTAAGAGTGTACTCTTTTTTTTTTATTTAGAAGGCTACGTTTGTCTTTTTTCGTCTGATAGGATGTACATGATAGCCACAGAATTCGTGTATTCAGTTCGTTATTAACGGATATCTACGGATATTAACGAACAGTAAATTTATTATCATCTGTTTTTAATAATGCCGAAAAACTATTCACTCTTTTGTTATCAATATTTTTCTATAATAAAAACGCCGCAGACCCTTTTATCTGTCATATTAATTCAAACATCTGCATTCATATAATCAATTTAGTTTTTAATTGATAGTACTTTACAATATAACAACACTACTACAACACTTAAAAACTTAATAATAGTTACTTAATAATATTAACATTATCGAGGTAAATACGATTGTAAGAAATCTAATGTGAGCAGTTGATCTATCACTTATGTAAGTGATTTTAAAAACATAAAAAGTCCGAAAATAAATTGCTATAGAGATGGAATTATTTCCGAAAGTGTTTTGAAACAGCAGCTATTAAGCACTGTCCAATTATAATTTATGAATAATAATTCAATTGAGCCTCTAGCTCCGACTACGATGAGCTTCAGCCATTTACCTCAACATTTTTATGTTCCGGTAGAGCAAGTGAGGCGCGTGTAGGGTGTCCATGCACTGTATGCATTTTGGGAAGTTTTAAAAGTGAACCTTCTTTAAGCACGGTAGAGTGAATTCATACGGTTGAAATAACCCCCCTCCACCCTGCGCGGTATGACCGTTTACGTATACCCTTCTAAAACCATTCGCTTCGTTTATTTTTTGCATTTTTAAGTGCTGGATAGTATAGAGTGTTTTTTTTAGAGGCGTGGTTTTCAATCTGGCACTACTTTTTTCGTAGTTGGTGTTTTTGACAGCTGTCACTTGATTTATGCTCAGTTTGGTTTGCCATTTCATAATGAATAGACTTACTCCTGAACAACGTTTGCAAATAGTGCAAATTTAGAAAAAAAACAATCTAAATTTTTTTTAAATCACTCTAAAATAAAGTAAAAATCGCGTCGTGGGCCTGTGGCGTGGCCTCCAAGATCGTGCGATTTAACACCGCTGGACTATTTTTTGTGGGGTTATGTGAAGTCGCTTGTCTACGCAGATAAGCCGGACACGATTAACGCCTTGGAAGAGAATATTCGGCGCGTTATTGCTGACATACGGCCCAACTTGCTGCAAAAAGGTGGTTGAAAATTAGGCCTCTCGGCTGGAATTTGTTCGAGTCAGCCGCGGCGGCCACTTACCCGAAATCATTTTTAAAACATAATGGCAAACCCTTATCTTTATAATAAAACTAAATTCTTAGCCATAACATCAAATTATATGCGTTTTATCTCTTCTTGAAAACCACGCCTCTAAAATCATCACCCTTTAGAATAGCTAGTTATTCGTGACAATGTAATAAAGTACAAGGCATTTTTATTACAAAATTACTTATATGTGTATATTATATGTGTATAGTGTTTTTAATATGGTTAGAAATAATAATCGTGGTAAACTTTAGCTACAATAAAAGTGTGAATCCAACTTCTGAAATCCAACTAAGCTAGCCTTTTTTATTTAACTATTTACACTCTAATACAGAATTACAGCATTTTGTAATGCGTTTATGGCGAACCTAAAGACAATATCTAATAATAAAGACTGATATTTAAACCCTACTAAGTGTCCATTATTTCCCGTAAAATTGTCCGCTATTGCTACATAACGGCGACCTTTTAATATTTGTTTGACCCGGGCGGTTATGACTCGTTTAGTCTTTGGAGGTGCCATATCTTCTAAAAAGCCGCGTTAAGCGAATCGGTACATAAAGTCCGCATACGGTGCCGCAGTCCTCCTTTAAAATCGTATTTTAATAAATTGTGAACCTTAATCCTTTAGAGATTGTCGTAGTCTAGTTGCTCGACTATTGATCCGTTCTCTCATTAAAATTAAATATATTTTTTCATATTTTTTAGCTTAAGGGAAAATGCATTAGATAATCTATCGTGACATACGTTAATTTGTATCTAGGATAAAATAATGTATGGACAGTAATTAGTCAATTGTTAGGAGTAAACTAGAACACGGATGCGTTAACTAGAATCCTTTTTACTCAATTTACAATGACCAAATTGGAAAACTTAAAAACTGCTCTTAAAATCAATTACCACAAACTATTCAGAAAACACGAATTCAGTAACTAATAATTCGAGGATAAGTTTTGTAATTGTGAATATTTAAGTAACAGACGTATTGATTTGTGTTTTATAAATGTTTGTTTACGCATAGATTGGACGGCCCTAAACTGCTTGGCTGTTTTAGTTTAATTTTTCATCTAAGCACCGCACTCGTGTCGTCCGGACCCCACTTTGTTCCACAAATAACGTCTTGTTTTCACCTTTACCTCGTATGTCCGATACACACAATAACTATATCAATTGTCCGGATACCCCGAAACTTGGTAAGTATGCTTTCAAGAAACATGCGCCAAATATATAAAAGTAATTAATTTTAAAGATTAAATCAATCACAATATTTTATATTATAAAATTAATTCTTGGTTTTTAAAATGTATCCAAATATAATAGCATAAATAAATGTTATAATAGCATCTTTTTTACAATAAAATTGTAAACTATATATTTTTTGAATCGGGATCTATTTTGGTTTTATTAATTGCTTATATTCGTGTATTTTTTATCGAGTTTTATGAAAATTTATAAAACTTTTGATTACTTTATAAATAAATAATACAATGGTAACCCAAAATATCTATTTTTCGAATAATTGGGCCTCCACCCATTCTCAACACCTATTTTGCTCATTTGGCGATGCTTCACAAAATAATATTTATTAAAAAAAAGTCATAGTTTCATAGATGGTCAAGCAAAAAAAAAAACTACGTCACATTTACTTATAGAGACATAAGCGCTTGAATTACTAATGTACACTTTAATTATTAATACGTTTCTTATATTATTAGTGTATTTATAGATTTAAATATTCTATTATTATATGTTAAAGGCATGGTCACCGTGTTCGATGAGCGATCTAAATCACAATAATTATTTGTGTGTTCAACATCGACAAAAAGTTGGTTCTTAAGAAGTGTTTTTTTTTGTTTTGTCCCCTTCTAAAAAAATGCCTAAACCAAACTTGGCGAAACTGATTAATAATTGTATGGCTTCGGTCGTTTCACTAAGCGAAAAAACCGGACAGAAGAAATGAAATCAAAAATGTACTAATATGAATCAGATTACTTAAACCTGCACAGTGTAGGAGATAGTATGTGCGAGTGTGTATATAAGTATATATGGCTTATTAAAACGCATAAATATTAAATAACCGACTTATAATTTAAATAAAAACATAAATACAAAGCGGTGGGTAGGGGCATAATCACTTTTTCCTTATTAGAATTGAAAAAATCCATCCCAATACCGCTCTGCTTATGTTGAATTTATTTAAAGTACAGTTACGTTCCGAGTGGTCTAACAGTATGTACTCTAATGTGTTGGTTGTGATAAAGACCAACTGTGATTAAGATGGCATATGGGAAACTTAAAACGGGCGCCTCTTCGATACCATTAAATTTAGGTAGATAAAGCCAAGATAGAATGTCGACATTAGAATGAGATTCGTAATCTAGATAAGGAAAATCTGTAACCACACCATATGGGAACGTGGTCACTTACGAATAATTAAAAAGGACCGGATATTCGAAAGAATTTTATTACCGAGTACATGACGCCGCCGCACCAGCTCTTTTGAATATGTTTCGATCTAAACGAAACCTCATTGGATTTGTTTATTTATTTTTAGGTAAAATACCTAATGCTTCCAAAAAATTTCGACATATCTTCGCGTTTCACATCCCCTAAAACCCAAAACCACCCTCGGTTTAAAATTTTATATATCTATCTATATCACTTTCTTGTGGACATGTTTAAATGCCGTATATTTATACCAATCACTTTCAAATTGGTACATAAAATTTAAGGCCATAAAATCTCGATCAAGTTCGTTAAAAGGCAAAATCACACCGAGGGGGCGGGAAAAGGGGGGCTTTACGAAAAAGTGAAATATTCTATAACTTCCTTACCATATAGGATATCGAATTCATTTAAATTTTATATTATTTCTCAGATAAGGGCCTAAAACTTATCTATGTAAACTTTTTTGATAGCACCAACCATCGGTCCTAGGGGTAGGAAAAATTGGTTTTTCAAAATTCAAAAAATCATACCTCCCTAAAAATCACACACAGGATCAAATCTGTTCAAAATGTTAATTGTAGACCTATAATTTTCCTACAACTTTTGTTTCAAACAATTTTTAATATGAGCAACCCTTACGGTGACAAGGCCATTATTGATCGGCGGCGCATTGGAATTCGCGCACTTATCGGATTTACACCATCTCTTAAAAAATATAACAAATTTGGGGATGTTTTTTTTTCGCATCTTTTCAAATCATTTATTACCCATAATAGGTCACACAACACCCCTCGTATTCTTAAGTGGTCTCGGGACATCCTGTATATTAATTTATCATAGAGTACTTATAATATTTATTTATACAATTAGACATCGTACATATTGAAAGTAATATTTATATTAAATTATGATATACATTAAATATTATAATAGTTACATAAATTTAAATAAAAATAAAATAAATAATACAAATAATACAAAAATAAAACTATAGCGTTAAAACTCTTAGTTCATTTTACTATGTTCTATTACTAAGTTACTATGTTACTGTTACTGTTATGTTACTGTTACTGTATACTATGTTATACTGTTTTATTTTGCTTTTGATTTTATTTAAATTTCAATTTGGGAGATAATAATTTTTTTTAGAAGTTTGTGTTTTTAAATCCTCTCCAGTTCGTTGATATTTTTTTTTACTAAGCACAATAGTGCCAAATGCAGTATTTATGCGAGGGTCAATTAAATTAGTATAAGAAGCATTGCCAGTTTTGTGCCAGGAAGTGAATTTATATGAAAATATTTATTTGAAAAAATCAAGTTTTCTCACCTCGAATACACTACCAAAAGTAAGTAGAAGCCGTATGAAGAACTACCCACGTAAATTTCTTTTTAAAGATACGACGATAGATCGATACGTTTGTCGTAATCGTAACCTCAGAATTAATTTGTCTTTATTGATATTACCAGCAGTTACAGGCAAGTATATAGGCAATTGATTTTAACATAAACACTAATTATATATAACCTTTAGGGTTTAATTTTAATTAAATATTCTTTTTTTGCAATAGTATTTACTTTTTAACTATCTTCGAAGAAAAGAAGTTTCAAAATTCATTTTTTTTTTTTTATTTAATGTTTTTCACTCCTAAAATGTAAAACAATTTTGATTTTATTTTGCATGTGATTGGAATTTTTACATTTCAATTTCTTTATATTACGTCCAGTGTAGCAAAACAGAAAATTAAAAATAAAAGAAATGTTTAAAATATAAATGGCAAGCTTAAATTTATGCACAACCCAGTTATCTGCATTACTATTAAATGAAAGGTTAAAAAGTTTTTTTAAATTTTATTAACCTACAA
Organism: Neomicropteryx cornuta; assembly: GCA_020383195.1. Taxonomy (NCBI): domain Eukaryota; kingdom Metazoa; phylum Arthropoda; class Insecta; order Lepidoptera; family Micropterigidae; genus Neomicropteryx; species Neomicropteryx cornuta. The sequence goes on from JAHKQU010000018.1 coordinate 44,035,151, forward strand.
TAGAAAATGTTGTTTAGGTTAATTCTTAATTTCATTCATCGACGTCTTTTTTATCGAGTCCAATATAATCGTCTTTCTCATTCACCTTCATTAATAACATGAGACAGCGATGTTTTTGACCGTACAGTCGCCACGCGGCTATATTTCTACGATATTTATATTTTTCTCGCTCACTATCTTGATTTTGTTTGTTTTGTTTATGTTTTATGTTTTTGTTGCTATGATGTTTATTTTTTCGTAAGACTGATAACTAAACTGTGCTTATTTGAACCCGCAGTTTCAACCTCTTCAAGGATGATATAATTATTTAGGGATGTACTCAACAATGCTAAATTTACTCGTGCAGATTTCACCTTCTTAGGTGAGATAATGGTGATGAAGCGATAACGACAGTGTGACAAAAGTGTGTGGATTCCAACTTGCAACCGACGCGGACTTGGTCTTAACGCCAAACGTTTTAACAGCTTGACTACTACCAAGACAAATATTTTTTTAGGCACATAAACACAACAAGTATAAACACTTTCGGTTTTCACATTCCTCTATGAAAACCGAATATTCCAAGCGATGGCCAAAACTGTATGTATGTTTTTTCTGATATTTGTAAAGAAATTTTTGGAATTAAAATCATAGTCCTAAACATTCCTTTGTTTTTATAAAAATAAATATATGATAATGTATAAAAAAAGGAAACATCCATCCAGATAGGCATCCCTGGTGGTCAGGTATTAACTACTTATAATGATTTTATTATTAAAATGAATTACTTATGTAATAACATAACCATTGTAGGTATTGTAACCTTAAAAAACATAAATTGAATTGAATTGAGCTTTGAAATAATTAAGACGGAAATTAGGATTGGGGTAATTAAGGATTCAAATGGATGAAAAATATAAAACTGCCTACATAACTGCATAAAAAATATAAACAATAATTTTTCTAGAACTACTGTTTTGTTTGTACAACTTTGTATTTAGCTTGCAATGTTTGAATGTCGGTTTAGGTCGAATCTTGCAAGCTGAATTAGACTCACTTATCCTACGGAGTTGAAATTTGATAGATCTTGAAATTTGACGGTAACCATGATCTTATTCTATACCTAGGAATGGCTCCAGATGAAGGAACTCTTCGACAATCAACAGCACAGACATGAAGGTTGTATACGCATTACATCAATTAAATAAAAGCTTGTTTTTAGGAATGTATTTCTACTATTAATTTATTTCATATCAAGTTTTCATTATATTTTTTTCCAACAGTTTTAACCTATCTTCTAATTTAATATTTATTGCAAATTAAACACCCTATGAAATAAAAAATACAAATAACAGAGTTGGTTCTTTTGTTGTTGTGAAATACGAACTCTTACGGTACTCTATAAATAGTTTTTTTTTATGAGCCTTATACTATTAAGTAGAAAATATCGTGGTGCCTCATTGGTGGTGCCTGCCAATTTTATAACTACCCGCAGAGTTAAGATAGTATAATATAATAAAATTTAAAAATATTACCAACAAATAATACAGTCAAATACAAGTTTTGATTTTGATTTTGTTTGTGCTAAAGTCTGGGATGACAGTGGTAATGAAGTATTAAAAATGGTTTGACTTTATGTACGGATTCAAACCCCCGATTGCTTGATTAATAGTCAAGTTCCTTAACAAATCGACGGTCACGATTTATTTAAAGACACCGCACAAATATTTTTGCAAATAGCGCATAACTAACTTTGTCAATTAGACCTGATAAGTTAATTAATAAATTAAATTTGTCTGTATGTTTATGTAATAGGTATAGTAGATTTATATAGGATAATAAATATTGGGTTAATTGAATTTTAAATATTTCAATAATTCTTATATTTTTTATCTTATTATACAGATTCGTGCCCAGATCCCTTAAAGGCTTAACCTTTACAATCATATCATAAATATTAATTTTAAAAGAATAATAGTATATTTATAACACATAGATTTGTGCCTTACGATTTTTTGTAATTTTTACTAATTTTTTATTTGCCTTTTTTTTAGAATTGTCTACCTTATACTTTCAGTGATAGAGGGGGATGGAGGGAGATATTTTTTATCCACATGTTCAATACAAAACAACCTAGAAACGACCATAAAATAAATAAAAATATTTTCAGAATCTCCAAAGTAATATTTATAAGTATACCATCTACTTGGTATTACTATAAGGGATCCTGCTTTTAACCATTTTGGTTCGGGACCCAAATCTTCTTGCACTTTTCTCTCTATGGAAAATAAATCGGTTAATGTTTTGATGCGTTAATAAATATATGTATTTGAGTCCAATAATATACCTGTTTTAGCAATTAGATTAATATCAATCTTCCATCGCTAATCTTAGCTGGTCTCACCTACATAATCGCGCGAATGTAATAACTGTAAATTGATGGACGGCAGCGCTTACAAGTGTTCCAACATTCCCTTTCTATGAATCTACCGACATACCGTGGATGCTGGTCGTTATTACCGGAACTAATTTGAGAGTTACATAAAAGTGAGAGGGGTTCGAATGTTCGCTACGTAGATAAAATAATACTGCACTGAGAGCAAGTAGATTTTAGATAGAATCTTATACCTTTCCACCGTTCGAAGAGATTTGTGTTTGTATAGTGTTTTTTAATCTATCGTTCCGGTATTTTATGTATACTATCTGTATCGTATCGAATTTTCGCATTCTGAAATATTCTGAATCATTTTCTCTAAGGTTTCGAAAAAAAACAATAATTTGCGTGTGTAAATATTACCATTAATGTTCGTAAAACACACTTATTTGTGGAAAATTTACAACTTTAAAACTGTAATAACTTTAGAAACAACTTGTCCTACGTACGTAACGCGATAATAACGGAGAATAGGAGGCGAATTAGATTTAAATATTTTTTCACACTTTAACGGTTTAAAATACGTTGATGTGCTTATTAACTATGTAAAGTGCAGATACATACTATTTCGTACTTAACTAGTTAATATGTATGTCATTATCGTCTATTTCACACTAACGGCGAGATAGAAAAAATATCTTTTTTATTTACGATTCCTGTCGCTTATTATAAGCAATCTAGGTAAATCCTACGTTTTTATATAATACAGTAAAATCTCTAAGGGACAGTAACTAAGGCGTTTATGATACGAAACTTAAAATACACAGCAAAACAAACACCCCTTTTCTTGCTAATCAGTGCAATTTGAAATAGGGATTATTATTTTCCTAACCAATGAGTAAAAATATGCAAAAAAAATCACAGAACAAAATAAAACTATTCCATTGATTGGATTGCTAATAGAAGTTACCAGTGTGTATAAAAATAGTATGAATTAGAGTCGGCGTAAATAGCCCATTTTTTTCCTTTCCGGAGAGTTTGTTTTGCAAAAAAAGTGCGAGGGTGAAGATAGTATTCGTTTTTGAAAATTTGGAAAATCTTTTTGAAGTTATACTTCCTTGCGCCCGTTGTACTCATTTATATTTTAAGGCCAATTTTTTATAGTTTATTCACAATGTCGTTGAACAAAAGTTGTTTGATATGTTCAGAATCACCTTTTAAAAAGAAAACTGCAGACTTTAAGTTCATCCTGTATAACTGTAAAGCAAGAGTCTTCCAACCTGTAGGATTGCTATGCTTTGAGACTTTCGAACCTGTTACTTTTGTGCTCAACTAAAATACTAGATCGGGGATAATTTTACGCCGTAGGACTAGAGCGAGATAAGCATTTTTCAACAGATATAAATCTCCGGGGGCATAAAACAAGCTCGATTTTTGGTCAGCGCTCACTCGTCTTTCTGTCTCGAGGATTAAAATACCACCGCACGCCAGCACGCATTATTAACAGGGTTACCGCAACACCTCCTTTAAATTATTCATTTAAGTAATCAATAATTTCCTACTACCTTTCGATTTACATTTTTATGATGGTGGTGATAATTTTTTTCTGCTTTAAGCTTGTGTTTTTCGAAATGGGAGATCATTAATTAGATAAATACTGGGAGTTTTAGTAGAATACTTATTGAAAAATATACTAGACTGAAATAGTAAAACAAAAAAACGACAAAAGCAGCAAATATTTCAGAATAATCGACTTTCAGGAGGATGATTTTTTTTTCTGAAATAACATATATCTCTGGTAACTTTTACGTATTACTGGTTTTAGTCGTTATAAAAAAACCTTCAAGTAAACATACTTAGCTTTCGAATTAGTTGCAGAACGTAAACATGAACCTTTTTACAGGTTAAAAACTAGTAGAATAATTTGTTAACTGAGGTGGACTCTTTAAAGCAGTATTAATGGCACAGAAATTTAAGGGCGCTGGTAAAACATGCGCTATTTTTGTATTTTTTTTAAATAACATAGAATATTATACAAATAAAGACTTTTTATAAAAGCTAGGTCTGGAAAGGAGACAAAATAATCAATTCAGAAAGCAGAAAAAATAAAACTTTTAGATAAAGATAATAATATTAGAATAGACATCAATGTTCTGTTATTTTAAACGACACTAATTTATATGCCGGAGTGAACCCACTAGACATGACCTCGGGAATATTGGGTTGTGAAAAAATTTAGGTAACTTGATTTATTTAATATTAATAAGTAAAAGTAATTCATCACTATTATCAGACCTTATAAATATATATTTAAACTAAAAAAATAAAAACATGATTTATTAGGTAGATAGAAACTAATATTTACAAATACTAAAACAGGAAGAACCAAATTGATATTTAAATATTATTTATATAGTTGACTATAAAATAATGTTGATTGACTTTATTTTACTCACTTTTTGTCAGAATAGTGCAGGATGTCCCAATGTCGCTACATAGCGCATTGGGTCATCCACCAAACACAAAATAATTATTTCTGTATTTCATTGTTTACAATAATACAAAAATAATAGTATAATGTTTTCTATTATCTGCATGTTTGTACCATATTAGGGAGTATTACCAATTATTTTATTAAATATGTACACTGGTAAAACTGTGTCATCATCAGTTTTTTTAACGGTTTGTTTATTGACAACTAAGCCCAACAGATATTTTAATAAATTTAGGTTGCCGGTGTATTCCAAAATTACTCTAAATCGGTCCAAAAGATTGGTACACATCTAGCTAACGTTTAGTATATTCTACTTAATCTAGAAAAAACCTACGTTAAGTAATGCTCACATAAAATTGACACTTGCGTTTGCATTGTTTGTGACATGGCGCTTGGTGCAGTCAAAAACCATAATCGCATAGGAAGAGTCCAAGGCCATGCTAACATTATTAAGTAAAAAGCTAGTTTAAAATAAAAAATATTATATTAAACAGTGGCAGCCCTGCATACACATACTCACGAAATCCCGTACTCACATACTCACGAAGATGTTTCCCTACACGTCTTTATGCTAACCGATAAAGGATAGGTATTTAATAGGATAAATATTTTCATTCTCATGACTTGGCGGCTACTCTTTTTGGTATCTTATTTATATCAATGCCTATCATTTATATAAGTCCTACTTTACGGTTGTGCGTATCCAACGTGTAGTTTTGAGACTTCATTTGTCTCTTAGAATTATTTATTGTTGATACTTTTTACGAGCACAACGTCTAGAAGTCCACTTCTGTACACAAAAAACTGTTTAATAACTCAAAAGCGATCCCCCCAACTCCGCTTCGAATGATTTCGACGAGTTTTGGGCATCAGGGAAAATTTACAATCAGTACAATGTCGAAACCAAGCAGCTGCTTTGGGGTGTTTTTGTTCTCGAGTGATAGATCTATCTACGAGTGACTAGTGCGACGTATATTTGCCCCGGGGTAAAACAACCGGAAAGACCTCAGCAGCTAATCTGGCGTACAGCGGCGGCGCGGTCACAACAGCATTTACTATAAATCAATCAATCGATCCTTGACTGCACAGTGGACACAGTGTGTCCTGACACAGTCACACCAGGTGGTTTAGTTACCTCATTTACAAGAAATATGTTTAAGTGCGTTAATGATAAAGAAATGTATACGAAAACTTTGTTATTCATCAAATGACTTGCTTGAAGACGTTTGATAATTTGATAAATTTGTAAAACTTAGGTGTCAATATGGTTAGGGCTAATCGGTCGATATGGTTATCAGGAATCATTAAGCCCCAGGGCGCCGCCATGGTAGGTTTTTACAGACCTGCATAAATTGTCCCAAGAGGCTAACTCTAATAGGTAACAACAGTTTGTAACACAAGCCTTACAAATGAAGAATGTTAATGAAATAATTAAAAATATATATTCATTTTTATAAAATGTGGATGCTCGCGAAATTGATTTGAAGACATGGGAACTCTCTCATATTTGGGTTTTGGGGGCTTGCAGTTGAAAATGCGATTTTCGAATTTATAAAGGTTGCATTTTAAACGTCATCTTTCATATATTTTCTGACGACTCCGAATGGCGAAAGCTTAAATATCTTATCATCAAATCTATATATATATATATATATATATATATATATATATACATCCTTATAACAAAGTGGCGCTTTCTAATCAGCACTTTGCATTTAACGTGGCATCCTGTGGAAAGTGGCATCCAATATACGGATGCAAGATTACATTCGCCTAAATTAATTTTTTTCGGGATGGGGGGGGCCTCTGTTAGCTAAATTCAAAAATCGCCCTGGAAGTCAATTTGGTAGGAAATCATCAAAAAAGTGAATATTTTTAGTTCGAAGAAATCGTTGGTGGCGGCCTAGTGTCGCGGTGTATATTGTCGAATGTATATCGCCTTCCCACCTTCCCGCCAATGTGGCTTCCGCCTTGCTTAGATCCGGCAACGTCGCAATTATTTGCCCGCGCTCTGTCCATCTCACTCGACACTCATCTCGTCTCACGCTGTTGTTTCGGATTTTGACAGTTCGTTCCGTTCTTAAGGAGTTGAAAATTCGAAATAGATGTGAATGAGTGACGGTTTACTATGTTTTTTCACTAGTTTTTGGTAAAAGTACTCAACTTAACATGTATTTGCAATTAGATATGAAGCAGTTTTAAAATTTAATGTAATTAAATGATATATTTTAAAAGACTGAGTAAGTAGATATGATAACAATAGCTCGATAAAAACAATAGTAAAAGTGCTAATTAAATTATTTTAAATATGTTTGATATGAAATGTCAAACTAAAAATGTTCGGTTCGTTAGTATAAATATATTAGGACAGTTAGCTATCAAACAAAAATCATTTCAAACAGTATTTGAATCAAAATTCGCGGGCCTCGGATCCGTACTGTTTTGACGTTTGACATTTCTAGGTTAGTTAGTTCTTTCAATTTAATGGCGTTCAATAAAAATGACTTTGGCCAGTGTCAAGTATTATGACTAATACAAAAAATAAAGACAGATCGATTTAGACAATACAAAAATATTTAGGCAGACAATATATTAAGTAAAAAAGAAAAATAAACGGCAAATAAAAATACAACTAAAATATTTTGAAGCTTACGTGTACATAATAAAACGCATCTTCACGACAAAAAATAAGTAAATAAATAAAATATTCATATATTAATATGACTACGGACTATCGTTGTCAACTGGGTTGCACGGCAGTGCTGCCAAGTATTTATCATAATGTTGTATTATTTATAGCTACTTCATGAAAATCTTACTTTGTGTCATCAAATAAAAAAAAAATATAACTAGCTAATAGATATAATATTATATTTTATTAAAATTGTATAATGTATTGCTTAAATGCCATATTTAAATGATTCCTTGCGTTATAATAGGGATTCGCCGTAAGTTTACATTACTTATATAAAAGTCTGGCATTATTGACATTTAGAAAATTCGAATTCTTTTTAATATTTTAAGGATTGATATTTTTTCAAATAAATTATATAGCTAGAATGTTCAAAGAATAACTAATATCGAACGCACAGATAGTCGCATCGCTTGAGGTAATGCACGCTGGTTTAAATACAGGCCTGTATTTTATGAAAGCTTTTCACTCTCACCTATCTATATGTGCGATTATGCAATATGCAATAAAAAATGATTTAAAAAAGAAACAACAATTATGAAAAATTATATTATATTAATAGATACATAGGTAGGTACGTAAATACTTTTAAAGTACACATGTTTTTTTTACACAAACACATATTTACAGCTGCAATCAAATAATACATTTTATATAAAATAAAAGAAAACATTTTAATCTTTCTTAAATTTAATATTACCTGTAAAGATACTAAAATACCTTTTGTCTAATAAGACAAGTAATACATTGCAAGCGTTATTAACCATCTAATCTGTTCAAGTTCGGATACATTGATTGATTAAAAGTCCGTAGATTTACACTACTAAACACGTTAGAATTTAAGACAATTTTGTTGAGCCTTTTTTTTACAGTTTCACACGCTAACATATTGCTTTATTGCTTTTTGTGAGTAGGTGATTGCAGGCTTTAGTTTTAATTAAATGTATTTATCTAAATTTTTTCACGTTATCTGTTTCGAACGATAGATGTCATTTTCTACTGATTTAAGCCACTTTGCAAACTAACTTTGTAACATTATAAACTTTGGTTTATAATGTTGATTTTTGTGCTCATGCTTCCTTTTATAAGACCTTTTAGATTAGAAGATCCAGCTGGATGAACTTATCTTTAACCTAACATAACCTTGTCACGTTTGTTTTCCTCGACCTTCGCCTTTCGACGTCGGCCGATCCCGCGTCGGGTCTCCGCTTCACCTCGGAGGGTCGCGACGAGGGTAGGACTCGCTTCGACGACCGTCCGCGTCGATTCCGCCTCGGGCGCGCTTTCTCCCGCCGTCTCGCGCTGCACTCTCAACGGGTTCAACCGGTTCGCCGGAGACTCGGACCTCGAGGAGCGAACGGTGACTCGGTCGGGCCACCCTTCGGTTGTAGGATAGTCGTACAACTAAATCGGTGGACGTCGTGATGACGTCAGGGCGCCAGACGGGTGTCCCAAGCGACGTCACGCGCGCGCGCCTCGTCCCACTCGCGCGGCTACGGTGAACGTGGCGGAACCGCCACGGTGTTCGGCGGTCGTTCTCAGCTCGTCCCCGCTACGGCAAGTCCGGTTAGGCCAGACTGCAACTTATTACCTTGGCTGGGAAACTGGCTACTCCTCACTACTACGAGGACGCAGTCGTGGAGCTGAAGGGGCTGCTCGGGATCTCAGGGGGTGGGGGTTGACGCTCCACGACGCATTATAGCCCCGTGTCCTTTACCGGTGCGCCTTCCCCGCCAGTAGGGACGACGCCGGCTTCCTCACCATCAAATCAAATTTCAAGGGGTGGGGGGAATCTACCTTAAAGTAGGGACACGGTTTGATACTAAACAACTGATCTTTATTTAACCACGGTGAAGAAATTTACAATTTGTTACATTATTTTGAACTTCAAATCTCCTATATCAAATACCATACACGGCGGCAGATGTCGCCCTATAATATCGTGATAATATTTATCAACATATGCAAGACAGAGTCAAATGACAATCTCGACGGTATGCGCCGTCACTTCTAAACACTTACAAACGAGAGAGCAGAAAATATAATACACGGCGATAATATTCCTCTACAATCACCAGACATAGTCAAATGACATTCTGACGGAACAACTCCGTCACTTCTAACCGATTATAAAAGAAAAGGTAAAAATATAATTCTGATAATTCAATTCCTATACAACATGCACGGCATCGTTGCAGCTCGAAACGTTCCTAGGCGATCGATGATGCTTCCGTACAACCGTAGTGAAGTATGCTATGACGTAAAAATATTTAATTTACGTGATTTTAATTCTCGTTCTTTAATATAAACTAATTACCATAATGCGCTAGTAATATTGTAAAAGGTTGTAGTCACCAAAATATAATGACAGTTAATTACTATATAAAATAGTTTTCATTGTAACCTAATTCTAATATAGCGTAATGACAGGCGGCTGTCACCCGCTAATGTCAACAATGCAAAATGTAAACAAACAATGGCCGCCGATTGCGGACCGCCCGCTCTATCGTACGACCTCAGCGCGCCCTACCGGCGTCCGCCGCAATTTGTTACAAGCTTCACCGTCACCGGTTGCGCGGTGCACGGCGCAGGCGCCTGTAATCGATAACGCCAACTTCACTACGTTGCCGCACCGGTGCTATGTTCGAACCGCATCGATCCGTCCTACGGTACACAATGTAAACAAAGAAATATGGCGACATTAATAATTATACTATCACTTCGGCCCAACTGGTACGATGACAACTGTCGACCACCCGTACAAATAAAGTGTAGCTTCACACAACAATATAAGTATACAATAATACAGCAAAATAATACAATAGTACAGCAAAATAACACAATAATACAGCAAAATAATACAATAATACCGCCTAGTGCGGCCGTCTGACGACTCAAAACGTCAAACTCCTGATTTAGACCGGCGGTCACACCGCCCTACAAATTAATTTGAACATTTGGCATCTTATTTAACAGGCTATTATAATCGACTTTCTCACAAAAGAAACTCCTAAATCTCAACTTCAATATACACATTTAATCGAACTAATTTCATCGAACTTCAGGCAGATATGGCACGGTTAACTACGTTATTCTTTAGTCATTATTCAATATTTACTTCAGGCATCTTACTTCAATCGGCTGACCTTTGACATTGCATTACTATACTCAAAATATTGAAGGGGTTTCAACTACAAATATTCCTTAGAACTACAAATGTAAACATAAACATTATACTGGTTTTATGACACTGCAGAGAGAGTAGGATACATTAAGATTTCAAATCTGACCTCAACACTTCATCCTTGCTTCGGTCCTGTGTCCCACTCCTGTCAGACGAGCGCTGCTCACTCCAACTTCCAGTTGTCGCCAGATTCCGCTAGAATTCGCCAATCCTCGGGATCATCCTGGTCCCTGGGGCGTAAGACATAAGGAACGTCCTATTACGCTCAAAATCTATTGATCATCATCGCCGCTTCTTCTTTTTAAACTAACTCTTCGGCCTGTGCCTTGCTTTTAAAACTTCTGGGGAATGTTTAATCTGTTCACGTACTATCCAGACAATCTTTTATCATATTATTCTTCCTGGGGAGGAAATATCTACATCTTCTTTTTGCGCGGGGGAATAGGGTTATATTAGATCGAATAACGATCGCGACGAACACTCCTGTAATCTCATCGGGAGATATTATTCCCGGTTCCTGCCGTGAATTACGGCCCTCGCGTGCGAGCTACTTCTATATCATACAAAAATTACGCCGATCATAATCCCACGGAACTACGGTCAAATTTTGACTTCTTATTACAACCGATCACTGCCGTGCCGTTTAATTGATATTATAACGCCGGATTGACTCTATATCCGCCGATGGCCGATTCGTGCCCGCGTGCCACGAAAATTTTAGATTCACTTTCTCTTTTCAGAAACGACTGATCGCGCTCGCTTTAACGCACGTCATTTGCCTCCCCGGCCCGTGGCCGGGGGGCAGCCAAAAATAAATACTTTTCGTACTACATATTGCACTTTTGTAAAACAAATCCGATTTTTAATAAAAATTGACTCTTCGACAAAATCACCACGCCGACCTCCGTTCTCCTTCCTTCTTCCTCTCTCCTTTCACTCTCTTTCTCCTACTCTAACTCTAACTAGCTCTTTCTCATCTATCGCCTATTTTTATTCTCTTTCCGCGTCTGCTAGCGCGCTCTCGCGGCGGCGATCGCTCTCCCTTACCCGCGGTGCGGACGCGATCTTTATTCTCGTCTCTTTCGCACCTATCTCTCTCTCATTTCAGGGTGCCCACTCTTGAAAATCAATCCCCTTGTGGCGCGAATTACCGAGCGCTACAATGCCGGGGAGTAGGGACGTGATCTGCCCTCAGATCACACTTCTGAATTTCTTCCCACTATTAATCATAAAAAGACATAAGCATAACTTAATTACAAAATATTATAAAGTCGGCAATATCAGACAATATACTTAAACTTACTTATCTCCATTTAGAGAAATTTACACTTATTGCTCTAATTGGAGCATTACTTCTCAAGACACTTCTCATCATGTGAATCTTATTTAGATTTCACTAACTTTACAATAATTTAGTTATTCATACAGATTAACAATTTCATCAATTAACAACCAACAATAAAATCATCCCATGCTACATCGGCCTATCTTACGACATACTGTTCAAGGCTACCTCGCGAATGTTCGATAATTTTGTTTCTTATACTCTATCACTTTAACGGCTTTTTTTTTAAATTTCACTTGCCGTGATCACTTTTCTCTTGCGCTTCGTGCGCAGCTTTGCACCAGCACTTCTTAGGGCTAAAGTTCAAATGTATAGCAATGTCTCCTCGAAGCCTACTCTTTAACATGTATCTTACTTCCTCAATGTCAGACCAGGTCTAGCCTCACCACATATTTATCCTCCTTCGACATATATTCAACATGAAACTTCTCAATTAAACTGTATTTCCTCTACTTTGACAATTTCCGATTCTTCTGAATCGTTCGCTTCTCAAAACCCAACTTCAATTTAACATTATTACTCAAATTATATGAATGCCTGTCATGGATCGTGCCCTTCCATGCTCAGTTGCATGGCTACATTTAAAATGGACCAATCGTCATTATTACTCTTCGCGCCTACATCTTTTCCCGACTATGCCTTCTCTTTGCCGTGCCATATCGCCTATCGAAGCTTCATCATTAACAATCTACTTTTCTACTTTACTCCAATAAAACTTCTTTTCTAAACAGAATAATACGCGGACTTTTAGCTTCACATCATTTCACATAGTCTCCCGAACAATCAACTGAACAATTTACTCTTTGACTTTACTTATTTTGCTCTACTTAATCAATACTTCTAAGCCTGTTAGATTACTTAACATTGACGAAACCGTCGGGTATTACTAATTTTTAACTGCTCTCCTCACGAGCTAGCATCCGTTGAGCATCCCCTCTCTCATAAACCGAACCTCTTCTATATATCAATTGGTTTTCAAAATTCCGAACTCCTTCAAATAATTTCACTTCTATTCAGTACAACACGCGGATTTTAACTTCAAATTATTTCCATGACTCTCCAACAGTAACCAACTCAAAACTTCACGCAGCGGACATACACATCCGGACCTGCTCCTCTAACCAAAACATCGAATATACTGTTGTGTAACTAAAGGGGGGAGTAACAAGATATCACTCCTGCTATTCAAGGGGGAACTCAGCTTCTGTACAGTGCTTTGCGTCATTTCTAACGCAAAACATACAATGGCAGGGAAATGTTTGTTAGTTCTATTCGAAAGATCTATTAGACACTACTTTGGCTGCATAGCGCAGATGAAGTAGAAAATACTTCCATACCGATGGACTTATTGGGTCGGTCTCATAGCCGCCGTGCCAACTTGGAAACGAAAGAATTTTAGACTAAGGGCACAACCAACGCAAAATCTTAGATCACACTACTTTCTAGACAAAATGTAATTACTCAGACTGGCATCTATAACACCAGAAAGCGCCTGCATCATGACAAAGATGACAGCGGGCCTCATTGGACTGACAAGGATCAAGACGCAACGCCAGCGAGGAATCGCTTGCACCTTAAACTCAAAATGGGCTGTTTAATTGTTAGCAATCTCAGTAAGCTTCAAGAATTCTCTTTCTTCATTGTCACGATTACATCTTCGGTGTTCCTACTTTAAACGACATCAATTTGGAATGCGGGAACTGATTTAGATTCGAGGGACAAGCTGCATCAATATCTTGATAACCTACCTTTCATAGTCCGTGCCATTCCTCCCCATTCACACGGACTTTACCTCTTTCATCCCTTTCACGCTAAGGACACCGAGACCATCGAAGAGCTCACCTCATTATAAACCAAAGAATCGTGTTCTAAGCAGCACTTAATACTGCACAGATAGAGAACATAACTGGACATCTTGAATTTAACACAATAGCTTACATTGACAACTTCTCATTCTAACTGCTAGTCAGCAATAAACATAAGTAGAATAGGGAACTAACGACATCACGTCATACAACGTGATCCAATCAGGATCGCAATGCTCGACTTCAAGACGAGGGTTTGGATTCACATGATCGCAAACAATAAGGACTGCGTCCTCTTTAACTTAACAATCGCAAACATAGAAACCGGTGTGTAATGTGTAAGTGTAACTGGGTAAGTGTAAATATATAAATAGGCAACGGACCAACCGTCCATGCTCAGAAATACTAGTAAGTCGAATGACCGACTCAAGGAATGGTCGCTACTCCAAAACACTCAAGTCGTCACCGATTGTGTAACGTATTGTTTTTACCTGCTCTATTGGCAGGGTTGTAAGGGTCCGTCGGCCCTTCAGCACATATTCATCAATATGGCAGTGTAGGGGGGTGTGGGGTGTGATGATAGGGAAACTCCTAATAACTCGCGCAACCGCGCTCTAGCAACAATACTTCAAAAACTCGCGCCAACTGCGCCCAAGAAACCAACAAAAAACTCGCTCACATGGCGTACTCCAAACCAACTGCATCAATACTACCGCGTACAACAAAAGAGAGTGTCACCGTAGCTCTTTCACTAGCTACTTCAATATATTATTAGTAAAGTGTAAAAGTGTAGTAAATAAGTTTTAGGTTTGCGTCTGATTGGGGGTAAACAACGTAGCGAACTGTCGACTGCTGAGATCGTCGACGGGAAATATAAGAACTCAGAAACACAACAGTACTAACCTAACGGCTTTAGCCGGGTTAGTAGGGATAAAAAAAATTTAAAAAAAGATTTAACTACACGGATGCTCAACTTCAAAATGCGTATTGCACAAAACAACAAGACAACAAGCGACGTCGACTACAACTGATTTACTTTACTGACCGACCTCAAGATACTCAACAATACTCAATATATCTTCATATTTTACTGGAAAACAAAACAACGAAATGCATGTGCCACAAATCAATTTCATACAGCTTATTCTGGGCTTACCTCTGTTCTTCGACACACGAGTATACGACAGTAAGTTTCTTTTTCACACGACTAACCAGCCTTGAGGATATCTTTAATGTGATGGACCCCTTTGCTTTTCCCATTTAAGTCTTCCAGCTCATACGCTACTGCGGATTTCTTGGCAGACACTCTGCATTTCACAAACCGTGGAGCCAGCTTAGCTGAAAAGAATTCCGCCTTCTTCGATTGAATGTGGTTTTTGACCCACACCGTGTCTCCAAGGGAAAATACCACTCGCTTGCGACGCAAATTATACCTTTCGGCATTCTTCTGAAACGACTCCAGCATGCGCTGTTGTACCAAGTTGTAGGTTTCGGCTAACGTCTCAAGTCCAGCACTATGAGCCAACGGTTCATCTACTTTCAAGTCAGATGGATTCGAGGGAATGAAGTTGAGAATTTTATGAAACCTTCCGTCCACAATTACATTTCTTCCGTACATTAAATACGATGGCGTAAATCCAGTCACTAAATTTTCAGTGTTATTAAGGGCATGCTGCACCAGGGGCAGATGCTTATCCCACGTGCGTTGGTCATCTTTCACTAGAATAGCCAAGGACGTCTCCACGACCTGGTTATACCTTTCCACAGTGTTCGACTGAGGGGCATACACACATGAATAGAACAGCTTGGGGACTTTATACTTCTCTGCAAACTCTTTAAATTTGTTAGACGTAAAATATTTCGCGTTATCCAAAATCAATACTGCCGGGGTTCCAAACAGTAAGAACACGTCATGCTCCAAAGCGCGAATTATGTGATCCGAAGTGCTTTTCTTAAGGGGGAACAACCAACAGAATTTCGTGAAAACATCTACAACAGATAAAATAAAAATGTTTTGTCCCTTTGTCCGGGGTAGTGGACCAATCAAATCTATACTTAACGTATGAAGCGGACGGTCGACCAATTTCGGTCGCGTCATAAATCCTTGAGGGGCTCCTGTACTTATTTTGTGTGCTTTACACACGTCACATCCATGAATGTAATCATTTACGTCTTCAGTCAGATTTGGCCAATAATATATCTCTTTTACTTTTCTAGTAGTCTTGCGAACTCCTAAGTGAACTGCGAATTGTCCTTCATGATGATCAGATATAATTCCTCTCCTTTCTTCGTGGGGTACCACTACTTTCCACGGGTTAGTGTTTAACTCTCCCGGTCTGGGGGTGATATACTTAAACAACTTATCGTCAGCTAAACAATATCCTTCAGCGGCCTCACGGCACGACTTAACTCTCTCTACCAGCTTCTCATACCATTTGTCGGTACTGCTCTGGTCTCGGGCATCAATCTGTGCGCATTGCATCCGAGATAATGCATCAGCGACAACATTTAGGGAACCTTTCCGGTGTACAATCTGCATATCATATTGTGACAGTAACGTGCTCCACCGAGCGAGTCGTCCTGACGGACTCTCCAGCGAAGTTAACCATTTTAAACTTGCATGATCCGTGTAAACTGTAAAGTGCGTACCTTCCAGGTACGGTCGAAAATGATGAATGGCTTTTACCATTGCCAGTAGCTCTCTCTCCGTAACGGTATAATTCTTCTCCGCAGGACTCAAAATTTTGGAAAAATATGCAATCGGATGTTCTTCACTATCTTCATCAGATACTTGAGTAAGAACGGCACCAACAGCAATGTCACTCGCGTCACAATGCAAATTAAATTCTTTCGAATAATCTGGACATGTAATTATAGGGGCTTGTGTTAACGCCTCCTTCAGATGCTCGAACGCCTTCTGAGCTTCTTCATCCCAGCAGAACTCCTTCTTCACTCCACGTTTTCCACCGGTTAACTTACACAAGGGTGTAGCTATCTGGGAAAAATCTTTAATAAATCGTCGATAATATGAGCACAACCCAACAAAACTGCGAACGTCTTTGACGCAACGTGGTACGGGAAATTCCTTTACACATTGTATCTTCTCCGGGTCAGTTCTAAGTCCTAGTCGGTCCACGACATATCCAAGGTATCGTATTTGGGGCTTACAAAGGTCACATTTTTTGAGGTTAATCGTCAGACCTGCTTCCTTGAGCGTGTCTCTCACTCGTAACAACAACTGTATATGCTCTTCAAAAGTGGAAGTCACTATTATCAAATCGTCGGCATACGGGAATACTTTTTCTTCAAATTCCGGGCCAAATAAATAATCCATTAACCGTCCTAATTCGGCACTAGCATTACATAGTCCAAACGGGAGTCTTTTAAAAGCGAATAATCCGCGGCCAGAGACTGCGAATGCGGTTTTCGGGATTGACTCCTCATCCAATTCTATCTGCCAATAGGCCTTTGACAAATCAATAGAACTTAAATAACGGGCTCCTCGTAAATGATCCAAAATCCGTTGCGAAAATGCCATCGGGTAGCGATCCTTTTTAGTTACTTCGTTTAGCTTGCGCGAGTCTAAACACACACGAGCTGATCCATCCTTCTTGGTCACAACTACCAAGGGATGACACCAAGGTGAACGAATGGGTTGGATGACATCCATTGCCAACATCTCATCTACTTCCTTCTCTATTATCTCCTGTTTGGCCGGTGACAAGCGATAGGGCTTTTGCCGTATGGGCAAACCATAAGTGTCGATTTTATGCTTCACCAGTGTCGTACAACCGAGTCCTCGCCTCTCGTACGAAATGTCTTCGAGCCGGCGCTTCACATCCTCGAGCTGCGCCGTCTGCGAACGCGTCAGTTCCTCCATGGGTGTCACGTGATCGACCGTGGCACATCTCCATGACTGAGTATTGGCTCGCTTCAACCTTCCAAAATCCAACACTACTTTGAAGGTTTCCAAAAAGTCAACTCCCAAAATGAACTCTTTCGTTATAGAAGGGGTTACTATGAACGTTACATCAGCAACTTCATCGTCATACGTGACAGGTAAGGTCATTGTTCCTAAGACGGGCTGAACCTGTCCATCTGCAGTAGTCAATTCCATCGGAACATGCGACAAACGGTGCTCTTGCCGAATAAAAAATTCGTGCGCGTTGGCACCAATAATGCTTCCAGAGCTTCCAGTATCGATGAGTCCGGTACACATAACGCTTCCAATATAAAATGTAGCACGATAACGGGTATCGTCTACCTCACGTCCCACTATACATGTATAGTTGCGCACGGCCGGTTGCAGTGGGTTCTCCATCAACGGTCGTGCTGTCTTCAGTTTTTTTGAGATTGAAAATGTTGATTTGATCGACGAGTACAACTTGGGCATGTCCTAGTTGTGGTATTCGGTGCTTTACACCTAAAACAAATAGAATGAGGATATCTCTGACACTCATAAGGGCCATGTCCTCTCTCATCACATTTAGGGCATTTGATCATGCGACTCCTATCTCCTGCGAACGAACTACGGGGTTCAAAATCTGCTCTCCTCTCTTCACGATGAATAGGCGGCTCCAAAACCGATACGGCTGGGCGTCTGTTATGTAGGTGGTGTCTATGAGTGTAATTATTAGGTCCTCTTGCATAATTGCGGGTATGATTTGTGTTCCTTGCATCTTGCGTAAATGTACTTACGTTTACGTTATATTGTTCATAATTCTTGGCTAATTGCAACAAATGAGAAATATTGTTAATTAAATGGCTTCCAAGTAACGACTGATATTGCGTTGAAACATTCATTTTTATTATCTCCAAAAGTACTTCCTCCGGAATCTTGCGATCCAAATGATTGTTGATAGACCTCACGTCCGTTACAAAATCATCCATATTCTGTCCAGGCTTCTGTTTAGTATTCCTTAAGGTCGCTTCCATGCGCACCTGATAATTCAAGGGTTCAAATTTGTGAATAAGCATAGCGCGAAGCTGTCTCCAACCATCTACTGATCCTCTTACGGTACGGTACCACTTCAAGGCTCCTCCTTGTAACAACTCAGTGAAACAATTCACGATAGATCCTAACCTCACTTGGCGCGATCTAGCCATGTCCTCCACATTGTCCAAAAATTCAAGTACCGAAGTACTGCCATCGAAACGTAAATTCCACCGATGTACGTTAGGATTAAAACGACGTCCAGTGTCTCTCACCTCATCCTCAGAATCGCAATCTCCATCTGTCTCCAACTGAACTCGCTCCAATCTTCTTCTGACTTTTGGATTCGAAACCGGTAACATGTACTCCGTATCTGTACCAACAGTGTCATGTACTTCAAGTCTTCTCCCTACCGCCGGGGCATTAGCGTCAGCTTTGTGAACTGGGTTCACGGGTGTATAATGGGGCTCCATATTAGGCAAATTCATCGCTGCAGCAAAACCTTGCTCCTCCATATCGGTCTCCATCTCCGCGTCAGTTCCTACGTCCATAGCCTTATCTTTGGGTAGCAAAGAGTCCTTTTTAAGATCCCTATTAATTTTCCTCAAGTCCCGGTCAGACATGATTAGGAAATAACTACTTACTCCGCCGTATACTGCGCTCCTCGAACACTATCGGCCAGGGCTGCGAACAAAACAACAAACAACAACACCGAAAAGTATGAAGCTGAAACTTGTACGGGATGGTCAGGTACCAGCCGGCCACTCGACTCAACAACTTCTAACAAACAAAGGGGAAAAAAAATTGAACTACTTAATACTCAATGTTGCTCTCTATAATTGAAGGGACCTCCTCGACAACAAATTACGCTTCTTGAATTTAAACAATTTTAGGGCCCACGTTTACCGAAAGAACGCCCCACGCTCACTAAAGAAAAAGCTCCACATTTACTACAGAGAAAGCTCCACGTTTACTACAGAAAACGCCCCACGTTCGGGCGCCACTTCACATCAACTAGACTACCGCGTCTACTAAACATGAATCGAACAAAATGAATTTTTAAAAAAACAACAAAAACTCAGAGGGTGGGGGTTGAGGGTCCACCACACATTATAAGTGACGTGCCTTCCCCGTCTGTATGGACGACAAAAAAATCAAAAGAAAAAGGGGTGAGGGGAATCTACCTTCACGTAGTATCCGTTTGTAAACGAGAATAACTGAACTCTGTTAATTACGGTGATGTAATTTATCCTTTTTTACATTATTTTGAACTTCAAATCTCCTATATCAAATACCATACACGGCGGCAGATGTCGCCCTATAATATCGTGATAATATTTATCAACATATGCAAGACAGAGTCAAATGACAATCTCGACGGTATGCGCCGTCACTTCTAAACACTTACAAACGAGAGAGCAGAAAATATAATACACGGCGATAATGTTCCTCTACAATCACCAGACATAGTCAAATGACATTCTGACGGAACAACTCCGTCACTTCTAACCGATTATAAAAGAAAAGGTAAAAATATAATTCTGATAATTCAATTCCTATACAACATGCACGGCATCGTTGCAGCTCGAAACGTTCCTAGGCGATCGATGATGCTTCCGTACAACCGTAGTGAAGTATGCTATGACGTAAAAATATTTAATTTACGTGATTTTAATTCTCGTTCTTTAATATAAACTAATTACCATAATGCGCTAGTAATATTGTAAAAGGTTGTAGTCACCAAAATATAATGACAGTTAATTACTATATAAAATAGTTTTCATTGTAACCTAATTCTAATATAGCGTAATGACAGGCGGCTGTCACCCGCTAATGTCAACAATGCAAAATGTAAACAAACAATGGCCGCCGATTGCGGACCGCCCGCTCTATCGTACGACCTCAGCGCGCCCTACCGGCGTCCGCCGCAATTTGTTACAAGCTTCACCGTCACCGGTTGCGCGGTGCACGGCGCAGGCGCCTGTAATCGATAACGCCAACTTCACTACGTTGCCGCACCGGTGCTATGTTCGAACCGCATCGATCCGTCCTACGGTACACAATGTAAACAAAGAAATATGGCGACATTAATAATTATACTATCACTTCGGCCCAACTGGTACGATGACAACTGTCGACCACCCGTACAAATAAAGTGTAGCTTCACACAACAATATAAGTATACAATAATACAGCAAAATAATACAATAGTACAGCAAAATAACACAATAATACAGCAAAATAATACAATAATACCGCCTAGTGCGGCCGTCTGACGACTCAAAACGTCAAACTCCTGATTTAGACCGGCGGTCACACCGCCCTACAAATTAATTTGAACATTTGGCATCTTATTTAACAGGCTATTATAATCGACTTTCTCACAAAAGAAACTCCTAAATCTCAACTTCAATATACACATTTAATCGAACTAATTTCATCGAACTTCAGGCAGATATGGCACGGTTAACTACGTTATTCTTTAGTCATTATTCAATATTTACTTCAGGCATCTTACTTCAATCGGCTGACCTTTGACATTGCATTACTATACTCAAAATATTGAAGGGGTTTCAACTACAAATATTCCTTAGAACTACAAATGTAAACATAAACATTATACTGGTTTTATGACACTGCAGAGAGAGTAGGATACATTAAGATTTCAAATCTGACCTCAACACTTCATCCTTGCTTCGGTCCTGTGTCCCACTCCTGTCAGACGAGCGCTGCTCACTCCAACTTCCAGTTGTCGCCAGATTCCGCTAGAATTCGCCAATCCTCGGGATCATCCTGGTCCCTGGGGCGTAAGACATAAGGAACGTCCTATTACGCTCAAAATCTATTGATCATCATCGCCGCTTCTTCTTTTTAAACTAACTCTTCGGCCTGTGCCTTGCTTTTAAAACTTCTGGGGAATGTTTAATCTGTTCACGTACTATCCAGACAATCTTTTATCATATTATTCTTCCTGGGGAGGAAATATCTACATCTTCTTTTTGCGCGGGGGAATAGGGTTATATTAGATCGAATAACGATCGCGACGAACACTCCTGTAATCTCATCGGGAGATATTATTCCCGGTTCCTGCCGTGAATTACGGCCCTCGCGTGCGAGCTACTTCTATATCATACAAAAATTACGCCGATCATAATCCCACGGAACTACGGTCAAATTTTGACTTCTTATTACAACCGATCACTGCCGTGCCGTTTAATTGATATTATAACGCCGGATTGACTCTATATCCGCCGATGGCCGATTCGTGCCCGCGTGCCACGAAAATTTTAGATTCACTTTCTCTTTTCAGAAACGACTGATCGCGCTCGCTTTAACGCACGTCATTTGCCTCCCCGGCCCGTGGCCGGGGGGCAGCCAAAAATAAATACTTTTCGTACTACATATTGCACTTTTGTAAAACAAATCCGATTTTTAATAAAAATTGACTCTTCGACAAAATCACCACGCCGACCTCCGTTCTCCTTCCTTCTTCCTCTCTCCTTTCACTCTCTTTCTCCTACTCTAACTCTAACTAGCTCTTTCTCATCTATCGCCTATTTTTATTCTCTTTCCGCGTCTGCTAGCGCGCTCTCGCGGCGGCGATCGCTCTCCCTTACCCGCGGTGCGGACGCGATCTTTATTCTCGTCTCTTTCGCACCTATCTCTCTCTCATTTCAGGGTGCCCACTCTTGAAAATCAATCCCCTTGTGGCGCGAATTACCGAGCGCTACAACCTCACCAAGAAACAACTAAGTAGGTACTAAATATAAAAATCATAAGATTGTTCATAGTGTGGTCTAATGTTGGCCGTAATGACCCATTGTAATCCGAATTAACTGTATAGCGATCAGTCATAAAAACATTTAAACGGAAAATTTATTTTGTTTTTTACAGAACTTAATCAAATTAAAATGAGACTATTGCTATAAAAAACTGGAGGTTCTGAGTCCTGAGAACGTCGTCCGCGCCGCGACATTTAATACCGCCACAGCCATCCTCGAATCCAATCCTATCACGGCCCTCAGTCATATTGCATATTATTTCCTTTCAACTAAACTACTACAGCCGCTAATTCTTGGCACTCGCAATCCAATAACGTATCTAAAAGACTTGCCTACGGGTTTTTTGCTCTTTCTGCGGACCCTCATTTTATTGTAAACGATGTTAAGAGTGAACCCTCACTAGAGCTGTTTGTGGGTCTAGCTAGACCCACAGCCATGCCATGCTAATTGCAACAACAAGATTTTATTAAAATCAAATACAAAGAAACAGTAGGTATGCTAAGGAAAAAGCATGCCAATCATAAATGTCAAAAAGCTCTAATATACTCGTAAACTAACCTAGCATAATTGCATCCGACTTCATTTTGCCGACACCTTCGATAATTAATTATATGAATACCAATGTAATAGGTAGGTAAATTTGGCAACGTCGCATTCGGAGGTAAGATACGACTGTTGGTGAAAAGTGATATACATAAAGAAGCTACTTTGTATTGTATATCTACTGAAAATATATGGCGGAAGCATCTTCAAAGGAACGTGAAACGAGGCCAAAGAGGCTGTGTCATGAAAGTGTTTTTTTTTAAATTGTATATCGCCGTGTGATATTTTTTTAAAAAACAAAGTTGCTGACCGGCCTTAGCTCATCCTAATATACCAATATACGCAGTCAAACATTCAGAATAACCATCAGATCTAGGAGACGCCAGAAAGTAGCCTTCGTGTAAAGAGGCCACATTGTATTACGGATTTATATATATATATAGATACTTTTTCTCCATCTGTTGACTAACAATAATAAGTTTTTAAACAACCTAAAAAACTTTTATATATATATATATATATATATATATATATATAAATTGGATAATAAAATATTTTAAGCTTTCGCCATTCGTCATCAGAAAATGACAGATGACGTTTAAAATGCAACTTTTCATAAATTAGAACATCGCATTTTCAACAAAAAGATTAATATATCCAACCATACAATTATTATCATATAATTGCAGTTTTCCTAGGTAAATCAATAAGTATTATAAAATGAAACTAATTTCTAAGAATATATCAAGCATCACGCGTTAAATGCTGTTAAGTTAATTTAATTTTGTCTATTTAGACCTACAGACCTGCAAGCGCCCAAGACCCAAATGTGAGAGAGTTCCCATGTCTTTAAATCAATTTCGCGGGCATCCGCGGGCAAAGACTTCAAAACTTTTACATTAAAGCAAGCATCGAAATCCCTGCCGTGAGTTCTCGCGTGAATTGGAACGGGTAAAGCGGAAAGTAATTTGTTACAGAATAATCTATGATTATTAATTCTATATAAATATATAGTACCTCTGCTGAACGTTTCGGAGCTCCGTGGCCCCTTCTTAAACAGCTAAACGAAGACTGGTCTAGGTACATAATCTGTCACCTACACGTTGGTTTACCTGTAAGTGGTCGTAGTGAGGAGGTGGGATTGTTATAAAATACATACAGTATAATACCTATTAAAACAATACGCTATTATCACTAGTATAGATGTCAGTAATTATTACGAAATATCTAAAGCAAAAAACAAAATTACGTATATAACCATAAATCATGATAAATAAACCAAATAAAATAAGAGAAAAAATATATAATTAAGATTATTAGTATTTTTTTCTTATATTATTATGACGATACAAAAAAAAAAAAGATTTGAGCTATGATTTTGTTCCAAGTTTTTAGTTGTATTGATTTAAATTGCAATTATACTAATCAATTTTATATACACCGTGACCCAGGACCAGTAGCGATAAAAAAAACTAGCTTATTGGCCCTGTAATTTCGAACACGATTTGTTTAGAAGTCCTATCAAAATTAATCATGGTTTTCGAGAAAAAAATGTAAACTTTACGTGATAATATTAAATGGTTTTTTTCGTTCGTCCGTTCGCAACGCCGGGATCGGCCTTGGCAGAGTGCAAGCGAGCGAACGAAAGATCAAAGGGAATTTACACTTACGCTTGGATAAAATTAAGAATTGATTATTTTGGCATTTTTTTCTTAAACACCCGTTTAAGTCTTGGGACATCTGTATAATTTATAAACCTAAAATCTATCTTGTAACGGCTGCTTGGTGGGAATTTGTATGTAATTTCGTAGTGAGAAATTACTTATAATGGTGTACATACAGAGATCTTGTGACTGTGGCAGTGACGGTGGGATTTATGCAATAATTATTATAAATTATCAATCCCTTTTATAAATTATAAAAATGATGGTAAAAGCCAAAAGTAGTTTTTAAAGTTAGTAGTCAAAAGTAGTTGCTTAAGATATGGCTTGATTTTCTGAATTTGCGATTTTCGAAGTTATAATTTTTTCTATTGTCACATTCGCTTGTCGAAGCTCTAAGTGGTACTGATATGCCTTCGCCGCGGTGACGAGAGTTACCACCCAGATCGCAGGAGTCGTGTCGTCAAGACTGGCTTATCGATTTTATATGTTTAAAGGTTATAATGTAGGCCCTCCCGGACCGACGACCTATTAACAAATTGTACATCTGTACGGCAGACCCGTCTCTGGAACTCGAGCCATATTTAAATACTTTTATGTAAATTAGCGATATTATGTATTTATGTATATTACCACTGCAATTTATTTATTTATTTGAAAAATCATTAGTTTTACAAATCTGTAAGTTCGAAAACATACATGGATATAAGCAATGAATAGTTACCAATCTATAGAACTAAATTAGATTTCTAATTAACAATTAGATAGTTAATTGTTTTCGTGATAAAAATAATGCTAACATATTTAAATATATTCTAAAAACTTTTACAATAAATTTTTTAATGCTATGGAGTGCATGTTTCTTGAAAGCGCATTTACCAAGTTTTAGAGAATACGAGTTAATGGTGAAAACATAATGTTATTTGTAGAACAATGTGGGGTACGGAAGACATTAACCGTACGAGTGCAGTGCTTAAACGAAACATTAACACCATTAACAGAAGCCAAGCAATTCAATACAGTCTAATCTGTGCGCAAACCAAGAATTTATAAGACACAAATCAATTAATATTCACTTGTTACTTAATTATTTACGATTATAAAACTTAAGCATTCAATCGTAGTCATCGAGTTCAACTCTTTTGAATAATTTATAGTAGTAGCAGTTTTTGAATTCTTTCAATTGAGTAAAAAGGATTCCAACTAACGAATCCATATTTCAATTTACTCCTGAAAGTTCAATTGCCTAAAAGATCAATATGATAGATTTAAAATTAGAAAGTGATTTTGTTATTCTCCAAATAAACCCCAACAGCTTATAGCAATGGTATTCATAACACACATAATATACAGAAAATATAATTTTGTGGGTTATTTCGACATTTCTATAAGTGAAGAAGAATTTGTGTGCATTTAGGTGATTTTTGAGTGTGTTTAAATAGATATTGTAAATAGTTTTGACGACCATTTTGTAAATCTGCATTTATTGAACATGTGTCTTACGTACTTCGACAATCATACACCGAATACCTAAAAGTGGATATAGAAGGGAACATCCCTAACGTTAATACAGCATGTATAATTTACGTGTAAATCTACGTGTATATCTTTAAAAGAGGTATTTAACAAAGCGGGTACATATACAGCGGGCTATCGTTTGGATTCTTGAGATAGCTTGGAAAGATTGTAGCTAAGCGAACTTGTAGACCTAAAAAGCTGTATCCGTCGGGTCTTTTTTTAACAAAGTTTTTAACAAAGCCAAGTTTTAACAGCTAAACAGAAAATAACATATATTTAATTTTATTAACATTCTTGTACCTAGGTACATTTATCATATATTTTGTTGGGTAACTTATTATTTTAATTATGACTATACAATATAATCAAAGATGGACCCGATGTAAATGAAGAAAGAAATAAATTAACATTATGTGTATAGCAGTAAATATTTTTTTGTCTTTAATTTTTAAAAAGTACAATTTTTAAAATAATCGAAACTAAGACTAGATACGCGAAATAAATACTTGATGCTTCGCACACCGGGTAGTTGTGGGTAGTTGTGGTTCTGTTTGTCATTTAACTGGCTGAAAGCAGCAAAAATTTATAAATTTATATATAAATTATATTTATTAACTTTATACTCTTTAGGTTTGGTCCAAGGCCAGTAAAATCCAGTCGATCGAAATGACATACTTCCAACTAAATATAGCGAGTCGACGTTGATGCAGTATTTTATGAAGATACCTTGCATCCGATTTGTAATTTAATTAGAAGTATATATAGCAGATTCTTAGATGAAAGTTTGTCTTAAATTATAATTCATTCATATGTTACCGTTAATGTAAGATAGACGATCATGTGCACATTAACTGTTTAGATCAATTTAGTGTCGATTTTTTAAAAATATTGTAGCTACTTGTTTAGTTTTAAATAAGTAAATTTAATTAAGGTTAAGCCTTAAAACTGTTTAACTACTTAACTAAATATTGAGAGATTAACGAACGAAAATTGTAACTACCGAATTAAAGTTAATTTTAACAATCAAGCCATATGTTTAAAAAAAACTTATTATCTTCAGTAGATTATCTAGGGCATCTGCAGAATAACTAGTTAATTTGCAAAACAAAACCATATTTCGTATTTTAACGTACTCGCGTAGTTAAACTGCAGAGTAACTAGATAAACCGCGCATTAACTGTTTAGCGAACATTAACGGTAACACATAGAATTAAATAAATATGTATATTTGGGTGATTTGCAGTGCATTTCGGTAGAGCACAATGCAGATTCCAAGGAAGGGTTTACTGCTAACAAAATTTGTCCCTCCCTTATGGAAATATTAATATTCGATTCCGAGAATCCGGTTTAAACTTCATTTTAACGGAGATCGTTAAATGCGCCCACGAAATAAAAACATCGTAAAAGTCAATCAAAAATTTGTCGCAATAAGGACCGGTACTTAAAATTACAACGGCATCTCGACGAATTTATTCTGTACCCCATAAAAACTCACCTTTAAAGTTTTTCCTTTCTAGAGATTTTTATAGATCCTAAATTTCGCTGGATGTTTTTGTTGGTGTTGGTTTAATATTCCTATACTACTATAAAATTTAAGGTCAATGGAATATTGAAAACATGAATTTAGAACTTGCTGCGACAACGCACACCTTTCACACTAACATTCATTACGAATATTCAAGCATCTTTTATCAATATCAAAGGCACGAAATAAAGTCAATGAAAATATTTTATTTTACATATTTTTCTATCGGCTTTTAAGGCAGCTTTCGAACCAGAATATAACATCTTAAGGGGCATAAGTCGCTTTTTAGGGTTTCAAAGGCGTCAGGAGAAATATCTACAAGAAATATAAGTAATCTAGTTTATTTACATTAAAAGATAATTTTTTATGCAAGGGAACCACCCGAGGAAATTTCTTTAAACATTATGCAAAAAAATTATAAATGAAAACATAACCACCATGTTTTTAAGTAGCATTTTTTGAAGTCACCCGCTTATGAAACCAGAAACATCATACATAAAATAAATATAGTTTTATGATGAGAAAAAAGTGGAGGTGGATTTACTTAAGCGATTTAAGAAATATGGTAGAACAACTTAAAAATAATATAAGAAAATTTGTCTGAAATTGGAGATATTTGTTTTAGTTTTTAAATATGAAAATGACAATTTATGCTAAAAGTTTTGAAATTTTCTGAAAATATATATTTTTGTGTTAATACTAAAAAAAATATCCCTTATTTTTTAAAAAATAATTAAATGCTATTTTAGTAGGCCGCGGTTTGTGTTATAAGCGCCGTTATGCCCGTCATAGAGTTTACACCTTTTTGCTCATCGTACAAGATTTATTTTTGCAGGCAATAATTTGTAGGTCAGAATCGTTCAAATGCTGTCCGTCGTTCGCATATGTAGGACCCCTCAAAAATT
The DNA here is from genome assembly GCA_020383195.1 of Neomicropteryx cornuta. NCBI lineage: Eukaryota > Metazoa > Arthropoda > Insecta > Lepidoptera > Micropterigidae > Neomicropteryx > Neomicropteryx cornuta. The sequence continues at coordinate 44,063,891 of JAHKQU010000018.1, forward strand.
GGAAATTGGCTCAAGAAAGACATTTACAGCGGTGTCCTACTCTATTGTCGGCGTCACGGAAGATCCCAACACTGTTGCGAAGAGAGCGCCGCGCACACTACTATTGCACACCTCTTTTAGGTCAGTCGCTGGTTCAACTGCGGATAATCACATAATGATTTATTTTGAACTATTGAAACACACGTTCAAAAAATTAACCAGGAATAAATCTTTGTTTTTTCAGTAATCGACGACCATAAATGGCTCAAAAAAATTTACAAAAAACAGCCAGTAACGGAACTAGACATTGGTATAATATCTTTTTAATCCTGGTAATCATTCATTCATTAAAAATGCAAAAAAACGCCAACTTACGACTGTTTCGTCTGAGTGTTTAGTCGAAATAAAATAAACCAAGAAAGAAACGTCTTCAACAATTTTGAATAAACTGCTTTGAACTACTTAGTGAATAAAACTCCAAATAAACGTAGACGTTATTTAATCTTACTGCAAAATTGTACCGTAAGTGTTATTGACCAAAACTTTACCAGCTCTTTGGGTTGGTTCGAAAATATCAATAAATTTATTTCAATCTGTAAGTGAGTTTTAGCAAAATAACCCAAAAATCATGGTAGTTCACTAATATTTTACATATATGGTATATTATATCAATCAATATAGTATGTGTATTAAGTGTGTGTGTGTGTGTGTGTGTGTGTCAAGTCATATTTAAATTATTCTACAATTTTTTTATTTATTTATTTCACTATAATAAAATTATTATCATTATCACAACCATACACACAACCGACTTTAGTGGGCATAGGGTACCTTATTGGTACTTGATGTAAATTGAGAGTTTAATAATATTTTACTTTTTTTTTATCTATTTTTAAATAAAAAGCATTGCATACTTTTCTACTAAACCTACGCTCATACGTTACTTCTAAACCTGCAAATTTATCATCCTAAAGATTTGGTTGGTTTTGGAAGGACTGGTTTTCATAATATATTTTTTTCTTAATAGTATTAGAACAAAAAATAATTACCTTTATTATGTATGACGTGCTAATTATGTTATCAGAAATATTTGATATAATTTTTAGTGAGATCCTATATCTTTTAGTCCCGTTAATCAGCTTGAATTAATACAATCATTGAAATTCATTAATTAAATAATGAATTCGAGATTTATGGAATGAAAAAATATATGTCTATCTGATCCAAACAGTGAAGTTCGAAGTTGTTTTTATTTTGATGAAATCTTTTATTGGCTTTGATAAACAAAGAGACATTTAAAAATTTTTCAAAATTTTATATCTTTAAGCTAGTTTAAGGAATCTATACAGAAATTTAAAAATTTCTCGTATTTGTAGTTTTTGCAATTCAATGTTAGCACGTTTAATTAGACAGATAGTTTAAAGACATTATTATTAAGTAATAACATTCTGGCTATATAATTTATTTGAAAAATTTCAATCTGTAAAAATATTAAAAAGCATTCGAATTTTTCAAATGTCAATACTGTCAGACTTTTATATAAGTAATGTAAACTAACGGCGAACACTTATTATTAAGTTAGGAACCATCTAAATATATATATCTCGTATATATAATACTTTTAATGTCTTTTTGGTTGTTTAAACACTTGTTATTGTCAGTAGACAGATGGAGAAAAAGTGGAAGATAGGTAGAGATTGGGTGAGTACCTCTGCTGGACGTTTCGGAGCTCCGTGGCCCCTTCTTCAACAGCTAAAAGAAGACTGGTCTACGTATCTCATCTGTCACCTGAAGTACTTACAACTCGATTTACATGTTAGTGGTCGTAGTGAGGAGGTGGGATTGTTATAAAATACCTACAATATAATATCTATTTAATTAACACAATAAGTTATTATCACTGACCTATAACTAGTATCAAATATTAAGTAATAATATTAATATAAAAGTCACTAAATATTAACAAATATCTAAAGCAAAAAATAAAATTACGTATAAAACTACGTACGCTAATTATATATATATATATATATATATATATTTAGCTAAATGATAGGCCCAAACCATGAAATGGGCTTGGCCAAAGCAGATACTATTTTTTCTGAGTAGTTTGATAGTAATAAATATGGATAAAAATGTTTTATTTGAAACTAAAATTGTTACTTGCTTAATTTTAATTAAATTTGATAAGAAACTATAACTGAAATTTCTAGCAAAGTGCTGATAAATAAATTAAGTGGATATTATTATTGTTGTCTATCACGCTGATTCTGCGTAAATACTAATTAAATGGAATTCCGCACCGGTCTGTACTAGATTATTGTATATTTACAGCCGGATTTTTATCAGGGTGATATATTTGGTATGTTACATTGATCTTCCTGAATAATCTGGCATAGTGCGCATCTTGCAGCAATAAAAATCATTAAAATGTAATGATCATGCATTAAACGTGTACCTACCTTCGAACCAGAATGTCGAGAATGCTGACTCACCAACTCTATACTCTCTCTCCCTCTTCATTAAAGTAACTGACGTGGCCTGGAATTTATGGTAGATTTTCTGGAGATAAGTGGACTGTATGGTTTGTACCAGATGACTTGGTACACTTCAGGCCAACAATAGTCGTTTTGCGGATTGAATTAATTTGCGGAATGGATAGAGAGAGATGCCAAACAGGTCGGTACTCACGGTCGGTGGGTTGGTTCGGCTGCCGGCGACTCGAAGAGAGCTCTCTTTCCAGGTTCGGTGGCTGCAGTGATGCACTGACACTTTGCACTGAATTTGCGGAAACTTTGTAGTATTATTTGCGGGCGAAAAATGCGGGTTTATGCGGTTGCTGTACACACGACGGCGGAGTCAAATTCTGAACTGAAATTACCTACCTTCATGACATCATATTTGGGTAGGTGAGGTAAACGGTTGCGGGGTAAGAGGGGAATATAGGTGAGAGGATGTTTTGTGCATTTCGACTATAGATGGCACTGTCAGTCTATAATATTCATGAAATTATTTTGTGTCACAAACTGGCCAAGCCATATCCCCCCAGCTATTCGAAGTATTTTCGAATATACGAGAACATTTACTAGTTTGATGTGAAATGAAATTAATGTTTCGATTGTGGTGTAATGATAAATACATGGTTGAAGAAAATGCGTTTTTTTTTTTTTTTTTTTTTATGAATATAATAAATATACTAATAATTTAAATATAAATAGTTATGACTTTATTGCGTTGGTAGTGGACAGAGCTTTACGACGGGTCTTTTGTATGACCCATGGCGTGTTTTTACAACAGCAGCTCGCACGATGCCATCACTGCCTGGCAAAACCTCGACAATTACACCTATCTGCCATTGAAGAGGTACAGGTTTGTCTTCCTTTATTATGACTAATGTTCCTAGCTTTATTGGATTTGAAGGCTTGTTCCATTTTTCTCTAGATTGAAGCGTGGTCAAATATTCGGATTGCCAACGCTTCCAAAAGGACTGAACCATTCTATCTAGCAGAGATTGACGAGTTAAGAGGTTAACTGGTTCTGTTGAGACATCAGCAGCGGGTAATAAGGTTAACGGTGACGCATGTAAAAAGTGTGCAGGAGTTAAGGCGGTGGGGTTGTTAACATCCGAGCTGAGAGCGCAAAGCGGTCTAGAGTTTAAAACCATCTCTATCTGTATGAAGACCGTTGCGAGTTCCTCATACGTTAACAACTGCTCACCGACTATTCTTTTTAAATGCAGTTTCACCGAACGAATGTTGGATTCCCAAATGCCGAAAAAATGAGGTGCGTGAGGAACATTCGTTCGCCATGCAATGCGAGACTCGCTCAAGTCGTTATTGAGCGCGTCTTTGAAAGATTCTGAGTGTAAAAATTGATACAATTCACGAAGGTACGACTTAGCGCCGATAAAATTTCTTCCACAATCACTGAACATAACATTTACAGAGCCACGACGTGACAGAAAGCGCTTAAATGCGGCTAGAAATACAGGAGTGGACAAATCTGAGGCTAGTTCAAGATGGACAGCTTTGGTGGCCATACAGATGAACAGACAAAGGTATGCCTTTTGCCGTTTTGCGCCTCTACCTCGTGACGTCAATATGGTGAATGGACCTGCGAAATCTACCCCAGTGTTAGCGAATGCTCTTGATTGTTGAACGCGCATTGAGGGAAGAGTCGCCATTAGTGGATATGTCGGTTTGGGATTTGTACGGAAACAAATATTGCAGCCTTGAACGATTTTGCGAATCACGGCACGGGCCGAAAATATCCAGTAACGTTGTCGAATGATGCTCAGTAACAGGTGAGAACCTGTATGGCAATATTTTATATGATGATACCTTATGAGCAGGTCAACGATATGCTCTTTTTTTGGTAAAAGAATAGGATGCACATAATCGTAACCAAGAGTTGCGTTATGAAGGCGGCCTCCAACTCTAATCAGACCTTTGGCATCTAGAAAAGGTTGGAGCTTGCGGAATGCGGATGAAAGAGATTTGTTCGTTTTAAGTGCACGGAGGTCTGAATGAAAATGATGACCTTGCACCATTTGTAGAATTTTGCATTCAGCAAATTCTAAGTCTGTTGCGGTTATGAGTGTATTCGTTGGAATACATTTGAGAAATTTGTAAATATATGCGGTGATGCGAAGAATCTTAGACCAAGAGGACAGGTGAGATGCGAGAGCATATAATGGATGCTCATTCGTGTCTAAGATGACTGGGAGCGAAATAGAACGTTGTTCTAGATTATTTTCAGATGGAGAAAATGGAGTGATTGGCCATTCGTATATAGGGTTATGGACCCAAGGTGGCCCTGTTAACCACATATTATGGTTAATCAATTGAGCTGGACTTAGTCCGCGTGACAATGCATCAGCTGGATTTGTCTTGCCAGCTATGAAATGCCAGTGGTGTGAGGGCAACTCTGTTTGAATCTTGGCGACTCTGTTTGCTATAAACGTCTTGAATTTATGCGGTGACGAATGTATCCAATTCAATGTCACGGTAGAATCAGAAAATGCGACAATATTGCTAATTTGAATTAGCGGAGCATACGTGTTTAATACAAACTTGAATAATTTAGCTAATAGCAAGGCGGCGCAAAGCTCAAGCCGCGGAAGGGACTCGATTTTAACGGGAGACACTTTCGACTTAGAGCATACCAGATTAACGGCGGTAGAGCTGTCTGAGTATGTAACGTGGCAGTATATCACACCGCCATAACCGTCCATTGATGCGTCGGCAAAACCAAGCAAAACTATGGATTCTGTCCTTTCACATATGCCCAGGTGACGAGGAATTGATAGGTTTGAGAGCAAAGGTAGCTCATTTTGGAACTGATTCCATGTTTTTATGATGTGTGTTGGTGGACAACTATCCCAATCAATTTTTGCGAGCCATAATTCTTTAATTAATAATTTTGCTAAAAGAATGCATGGGCCTGCAAGAGAAAGTGGATCAAAGAAACGGGCGACAGCCGAAAGAATATTACGTTTCGTGCATGGCTCCGAACTTTGGTTTACTTTGAAAGTGAAATGATCTGAAGAAGGATTCCAAGCGAGTCCTAACACTTTACAGGTTGTGTGAGCATCGAATTCGATGTTTTGTGAAATGCGGTGTTCTTCAGATACTTGCTTAAGAAAAGTGGCCGAATTTGAAGCCCATTTTAATAAGTTCATTTTTGCGGTAGAGAATAGTGATATTAGCTCAGTGTATAACTGTGTAGCTTCATCTGAGTTGCGAACTGAACCCACATAGTCATCAACGTAAAAATCTCTATGTATTACCTCGCTTGCTTGGGGAAAAATATGTTTGTTATCTTCTGCTAGCTTGCGTAATGTGCGTATTGCGAGATAAGGAGAGGAATTGACTCCAAAAAGTACACGTGATACTTGATAGGTTTGAATTGGATCAGTTTTATTAAATCTGAATAAAACCCGTTGGTATTTTTGGTCAGATTCTGTAACCAATATGCGTAAATACATCTGCTGTATATCTGCGACTAGCGCTACAGGAAACAACCTGAAGTTTAATAAAATTTTGCATAAGTCTGTCTGAAGCTTGGGTCCAGTGTGAAGAAGATCGTTAAGTGAACGTCCGGTATCCGATTTCTGACCGGCGTCAAAAACAATTCTTAACTTGGTCGATATGTGCTCCGATCGGTAAATACCGAAGTGAGGAACGTGGTAACCCTGATCAGGATCAGAGGTTACTGCAGACATATAACCGTTTGTTAAATATGATTGAAAAACTTCATTATATTTAAGACGCAAGTCGGGATTTGCTTCTAAACGTTTTTCTAACGAAAGGAACCGTTTTTTGGCTATGAAATATGAGGAGCCCAATAACTTGGGATCATCCTTGAATGGTAGTGAGACTACAAATCTACCTTGAGTATCACGAGTACAAGTGGATATAAAATGTTTTTCACATTCACTTTCCTCGACGCTCATCGGTAGTTCTTCGGACGATGGAACAGACTCAACTTCAAAAAACTGTTGAACTGCGTTTTCTAAAGGCTGTTCAGCAACTGAGCAGAACGATTGAGGTACATCACTCTGCTGTGCTATACATTGGGCTTCGCCGATCACTACATACCCGAATGTAGTTTGTAAAGCAACCGGAGAATGCGAAGGTCCAGAAATCTTTGTAGGACCTAATATATGCGGGAATAATTCTGCACCTATGATGCCGATGACCAAATTCGGAGTGTCGAATGTTTCATCGGCTAGGGGAATATTTCGTAAATATTGTAAGCTTGCGGTATTAACCTTAGATGTAGGCAAATTGTTGGTAATTCTGTCTACCACTAGTGCGTTGAATGTATAATGACAATTTTTATCGATCCGTGAGGCAATCGTAAGACTGACCGAGCCCTTGACTGGGTATGGCGTACTTCCGATACCTACTACTGACGATTTTATGCGTTTGATTTTTACACCTAATGTTGAACAAACATCCTCCGTTACGAAGTTACTCATGCTAGCGCTGTCCAGTAAGAAACGTTGGCGTATATAATTTCCAGCACTAGTGCGAACATCGGCTTGAATTGTTGACAACAAAATAGTTTTGGCGTTACATGTACCGCTGTGTAAATTACTTAAAGACACTGGCGTTTGAGACTGCACAGTATCTTCATTCTTTTGTGATTGTGAGACAGGTGCGTTTGAAAAACACAACAATGTATTGTGCGCTCGTCTGCAATTGTTACACACATGTTTTGATTTGCACTGCGAAGGCTTGTGTGTGGTGCTTAGACAATTTGTACAAAACGATTTTGATCGTACAAAATCGGAACGGCTTTTTGGCGCCATTTCAAGAAATGTAGAGCACTTATACAGAGGGTGAAAATCTGAATGACAGAGCGAACATTTATTTAAGGGCCCAGAGTCATTTGTGTTCGTTGCAAATACTTGCGGTTTATTAGATGCGACCGAACTCGATTTAACAGCTTTCTTTTCGTATGATTGATTAGTTGGCTGTTTTGAATTAGTATGCTGAAGAATTTTTATTTGTTGTTGCAAAAACTCTAACAATTGCGAATAAGTAGGTATTTCTACATTGCGATTTTGAGATTCGAAATCTTTAACTGTGTTAAAATCAAGTCTCTTTAATGAAATATGTAATAATATGAAATCAGCGAGATCGGTTAATTCTAAATGCTTTAAGGCTGCTACTGCGGGGGCAAATCTATGTAAAAATGCATCTAAATTATTTATTGAGGAATTATTTGGAAATTTTGTGTCGAAAATTTGATCCAAATAATGTGTAGCCAATAATCGCTTGTCGTCATACTTCGAAACTAACAGAGTCCAAATTAACTCATAATTTGCACCGGTCGGTTGAATGCCACTGCAAACTGTTAGAGCGCGGCCTGTTAATTTCGATAATAAATATTGAATTTTATCTAAGTTTGACAGATTTGGATTATTATGCACCGAAGATTTAAATGCTTCATGAAATATATTCCATTGATTTAATTCTCCACTGAAACTAGGTATTTCTAATTTGGGAAGTTTTTTATATATTTTATTTTCCGATTGTGAGTTATTTTCCGTACTACCCATTTGTTCTAATAGTTCGGATCTAGCATTTTTTACCAGATAATAAATATCATCAAATGCCTGTAAACTCTTGTAATTGGGTATGTAATTTTCGTTCTTTTCTGATTTGATTATATTTATTTTATCAATTATATCCGAAAACTCATTTCGAAAACTGGATAAATCTTCAGATTTGATTAAAAATAATTTACGGTTTTTATCTGTCTTAAGGTTCTTTGAATTATCAAATAAAGTTTGAATGTTTTCAAAAATATATGCCCTTTTCGATTCTAACTGATTTAATATATGATCACTCATTTTTATTTTTACCGATATTAATTTTTGTCGCTGACTGTACTTCTTACAGACTGAAAGCAATTGATTTGAACTGAAAAATTAACCACCGAAAATTACGAAATAGTTTTATTGTTAAAGTGGCAGATGGCACTGCTTTTTACCTTGTTAACCTAGCAGATGGCGCTGTGTTAACTTTAATTTGTGAATAGTAATATTTTATGTAGGTATATATTTATAGTAAGTCAAATATAAACATACAAGAAAATTATATGAATTCGTATGAATAAACAAAATAAATAACCTAATAAATATTAATTAAATATATATATATATATATATTTTTTTTTTTTTTTTTTTTTAATAAATACAATACTTAATTAATACACACAAAGGATCATTAGGCAATATTCTGTTTTTCTTTTTTATTTTATTTTCATTAATATTTATGTTCACGATTATTTTCAAATATATTATTTTAAATATATATTTAAATATAATACAAACAACTTAGCGTTTAATAAGCTGATTGTAGCTTGTTAAAACGGCTTGTGAAGTGAATATTTTTGCTCTAAATCCTAGATTGCAAGTACAAAAACACTAAAATTTCTAGGATTAGGCTCGAAGTACCAATACTATGACGTGGCCTGGAATTTATGGTAGATTTTCTGGAGATAAGTGGACTGTATGGTTTGTACCAGATGACTTGGTACACTTCAGGCCAACAATAGTCGTTTTGCGGATTGAATTAATTTGCGGAATGGATAGAGAGAGATGCCAAACAGGTCGGTACTCACGGTCGGTGGGTTGGTTCGGCTGCCGGCGACTCGAAGAGAGCTCTCTTTCCAGGTTCGGTGGCTGCAGTGATGCACTGACACTTTGCACTGAATTTGCGGAAACTTTGTAGTATTATTTGCGGGCGAAAAATGCGGGTTTATGCGGTTGCTGTACACACGACGGCGGAGTCAAATTCTGAACTGAAATTACCTACCTTCATGACATCATATTTGGGTAGGTGAGGTAAACGGTTGCGGGGTAAGAGGGGAATATAGGTGAGAGGATGTTTTGTGCATTTCGACTATAGATGGCACTGTCAGTCTATAATATTCATGAAATTATTTTGTGTCACAAACTGGCCAAGCCAGTAACTGATGAATTATAATGTTAATATAATTAATAAATTATACTAATTAAACATTATGCTACTAATTGAACATAATTATAACCTAATTTCATTATTTGCATTAATTGTACTTAAAATATTAGGGTTATATTTAATGTATGGCTCTGACAGATTTTAACAATATTTTCATTTTTCGACCATTTGATATTATATTTTATATTGTATATTTTTATATTGAATTGAATAAAACAATTTTATTTTTGGAATAATTACAACATACTGTTTAATTATGTGAAATATGCATAATTTCTATACAGGTTGTTATAGACCTGTTAGGTATCATCACACATGGGTAAAGTTGTGAATTAGAATATGCATTATATGTTTTTAATATAATTACACTATATGCGTCACAGGTCGTATGTAGAATACATATTATTTATGATCTTATTTTGAAACGTGGTTTGTCGAGGATACATTATTCCGTTTTCCCTCGCCCGCGTTTTCCCCGCTTTCAGGGTCATTAAACATCGACGTCCTGAAATGTTTTTATAGTGCAAAAAATCTTTCATTTAAAATACCTAGTAATCACAATCATAAAAAAGGAACTTAGTAAGTCGTTTTGTTGCGGATTAGTATCCGCAACACTATAAAAAAAAGTACCTAACTACTAAAGTTGTATATATTTTTTTTTGTTCTTTTAATGTTTATACTGTTATTATATGTTATCGACTCAGGAGTTTGTAATATTTACCATAATCTATATGAATCTCTTGAATTCCTGAAGAAAGAAAAATAATAAATATTTTGTAAAATATGCTAAAATATTTATTAGAATACGTATATGTTTCTGTTATACCCGATATATACATTAAATTCTCTTATTATATTCTGATCGATTTAGGTTTTTTTAAAATACCACGATATTTATTACAAAAACGTTGCCAGTAAATACATAAATGTGTATCAACTTAGTGTATGTTAGTTGTACCTAATTGTAATGGCTACGGCATACTATTAAATTATAGGTAAGCTTCCAACCAAAACAAATTTCTTGGTCAGCGTGGCGTATAGTTGAACCATCAATCAGGGAGCAATTTTGGAGAAATAATTACCGTACTTTGACCGGCAAATGCACTCCAAATTGTACGGTAAAGAGGCACAGAGTGCAACCAACATCTATTTGATTTGAATGATAAGGACCCGCTTCGAATTTATATACGATTGCCTTCGCACGATCACATGTCAGATCAACGTTTTCCAAACTTTAAAAAAATAAAATATATTACCTTATATTTTATTATTTTATTAGTATCATGAAATTAGGAGCAGGTATTTTTTTTTTAATATAAATAATTTATCATATCTTATAATTTATAAGATATGATAACCTAACCTTTAAATTGAAAAATTTAAAGGTTAGTAAAAAACATACCGGTTAAACTACAATCTCTTCTCTACGAACTCTTCCTACAAACTGTGTGCTGTGTATAAAAAAAATAATCAACCTCTGAAAACGAATCCATAGAGATTGCTGTTAAGTGCAAGGCCAGGCAGGTTACACCCTGCTGTGGAATGGGTTATTTTTAAGGATTTTGAGTTTTTTTTTATTATAATTTATGCGTTTTGTCCATTTAACCACACATACAAGATTTTGACGTTTTATATTCTGTTTTCTGTTTAGCTAGACAGTATATGGTATTCAATTAAACAGGATTGGCGTCTTCTCTTACTTAATTTTACCATAGTAACAATTATTGTAATTGATCCCAGTTCCATTTCTCTAATATAAGTTTTAACGTCTGTCTTAAGAGTGGTAATAACGTGGCTAAATACAAAAAATGTAGTAAATGCTATTGAATGTTCTTATATGAACCTCTATACAGCTTCTTTCGTTTTCTCTAGGTAGTCATTTTAAAAAACTCTTCAGATTTTTATTCTTCTTTTTGTGGAATAATATGGCATTTCCATTTTCCAAAATTGACTTTCATTCACATGCAATTTGATAATGCATGACATTTTTTTTTGGCTGTCCACCTGACAAAATCTAACCGAGCCAGGTGTTTTGTGCTTTGTGGATTTTTACTAATTCCATTTAAAAATATATCGCCATATACTGCAGCTCCCTATTATACTAGGTGATCCATAATCTAGGTTAGTTAGTGGTAATTTCTCAATGTTAAATAATTAGATATTCTACTTTTAATCTGAAGACGCATATAGATATTATAAGACCTAATATTTGGATTATAAGGTAATTGTACGCTGACAAAGTCCACTTAACATGGACTTTGTTTAAAATTACAAAAACGTTCAAAACAAAACTTTAATCACTCATTTTCGGACAGCACGTATAATAATAATTTCAATATTTACTCAACAATTTTGTAGGTCCTTTTCACACACTACTTGACTCAAATCACTCACACACTACTACTTAACTCACTCTCTTCCTGGTTTTTGCACCAATGTTTAATAGTCTTTTTGTGTTGGTAATGTAAAAATTCTTGAATTCGATTAATAATACTTTTTATTCCTAATGGATAGGTAGTAAATCATTACAAATAAGTAAATTGATTAAATACTGTAATGTAGTAGGTAAAAAAATAATAGTTCAACTTAAAAAGGGCTTCTAGTGCCATCTAGAGCCAAATAACACATTATCAAACATCATTGCTCACAGAACGCTAATCTGTCCGTAATAGTGGTCACAACATGTTTTCATGTACGCATACACAATGCATATCCTATCCCAAGATCATTCCCGTAAATTTAAGGGGGTGTATATGTTCCCTGTTACGAGTAAGAAATTATATAAAAAAAGTGCAAAAATATTTGAAACCCAAATTAATTATTTTTTAATCTAAATTTGTGTAAAACAATCATAATATTACGGCAGCATTCGCCAGGCAGATTAGGCGAAGCGCCCGGCAAGATTTGTCTTTACAGGTCCTCCCCCCCTCCCCAACCCCTTCTTACCTGAACCGGTGAGACCTTCCGCCCATTCTCTCCCCTCCTTAAAGCCTTACAACCTTAAAGCTGCGGTAGCGTTACCTACACATTCACCATAAATCATTAGCATTTCACCGTATTCTCGAGCCGTAAAAACGCGGCGTGGCATTTCGACTTTTTTACAAAAAACACGCGACCTTCCCGCACAGCGCTTCGCGGCATACTAAACCCGCTAAAAAAACACGTCGGGCGTCACATCGTGAATGCAACTCAAGGTCGAGCGGACGTAAACTCGTTTTACACAAATATATTTTAAATAGAAACTTCAACATTTTTTTTCTCTAATACCATAATGAATTTTGATATAGTTTCTTAACAAATAACACTAGGAATCGTAGGACCTATTAGCTGTTTTTTTATTGGGATTGACCTTGGGACACACTGGGATACGCAAATGTAATCTAAAAAACAATTTCTTCGACATCGTGGTGTCTTATAGCCTCGCAGAAAAGACAATGAATTTTATGCGTATTTATTATTACATCGAAGCGTCGAAGAAGTTTTATGTTAGTGACTTTAAAAATACTGGCTTATAGCTTCATGTTATTACCTAACTGTGTAAATGTACTGATTATCAATGCCCACATACGCTACGTACGTATACGCTATATAGCAATATTGAAAATTTAAGAAAAATGTGTCCTTAATATATATTATTGAAACGAACCATTTATTCAATAATATATTATAATACCTGTTAACACTTTGACAATCGTTGTAAATGACAGGTAATCACGGGCAATGCACAGCTTTGTAAAAGCAATTTATGGATTGTTTACACGAGATTAAATACTGGCGATAGTAAATTATTTTATTATAAATACATATGTATAATTTGGTAGTAATTAGTATTTTAGATACATCAACTCAAACATCATTAAATATTACTATTTTACATTATGACATTTACAAATTTTTAAAAATCATTTTAATTCTGTACAGAGACAGAAATCCAACTATCAAAATTTAAACATTTGTACAATTATGTAATTCAGCGCGGCGACTAAGACCCGTCCTGCATTGAAACTAAGACCTGTATTTACTTATCTTTTATTTTAAATTGTTATTAACGCGATCACATTATAAATATAAAAAAAAAAAAATCTTACTGGATCTTCAATTTTGCGAACTTGTTTCAAACACTGCGCGAGCTGCCGCGCGATCCATTTCCCGCCCCGCCGCTCCCCACCTCAACCCGCTTTACCCTTGCTGAATCCCTCTTTATATTGTGCCTGAAGGGTTGCTCATATTAAAAGTTGTAGGGAAATTATAGGCCTATAATTTACATTTTAAATGGATTTGATCCAGTTATCTTGTGTACAAGTAAGTGATAAAGATAGATAGATATATAAACTTTTAAACTGAGGGTGGTTTTGGTTTCTAGGGGATGTGAAACGCGAAGCTATGTGAAATGGGGAAGTCAATGGCATGGTTTCCATTGCAATAGGTAGCTTTCCTAGTGAAATATACGCGTGAAAATCTATCCATTAAATATTTAGATTTATTTTTAGAACTAAAAATTCATTGCCATCAATCCTGTGTGATTTTCGCTATAATGCTTTTTATTTACTAAGTGCTTGTAAACACTCCTCATACGGAAAATAAGGGACATTCTACATCAATTACCGGTCCCACGTGTTTCCTGTTTAATGTAAACTTTAAGCCCAGCGCGCACTGCCTCCACTCAGTTCCGTCCGGTTCAACACACTTTCAACCAATCAGTTTCAACCAATTAATAATCATGCAATAATAATTACAATTAGAAGTTTTTTATTTTTTGAGTTAACTCAAAATTAATTAGGCAATTATCAAAGACATAGAATATGAAAGGGTTATTTTTTTTTAATAATTGAATATATAATATCTAACTTTAAAAAAAAGTAACTTTAAAAAAAGTGTGAGACGCGTGCTGAATTGAATTATAATAAACTGAACTAGACGGAGCGAAAGCAGTGCGCGCGGTGCTTACAAGTAGGTATCCAACAAAAAGGCACGAAATCGTCAACAGAAAAGAGGGTAATTTCAATAAAAAATAACGATTACCAAAAAGCCTCGTGAGTATTTTTAACGGGAATATTAAAGTAAAGCTTAACATACGGAATAAAGCATTACGAATAATTGAAATGATACGTTAAGGTTATTCGAGAGTTAAAATGTAAGGAGATTTTTTTTTAAATATTACATGTTTTTGAGATTCATAATCAGATTTCCCTAATATCCATTTAAAGTATAATAACAGTCTAAAATAAATGTATCTTAAAAAGTAGTCCCGATAATTATTGAAAAATATTTTTTTTTGTCTGTAATTTCTTTTTTTAAATTGTAATTCTGGATCCTTCAGTAGGAGGAACCCTGCCTCGGGTGTCAAATATTATTCTCAACTGATATATCGATGAATGGAAATGTTGTAAACAGCATGTTTTCAATAGAAGGTCTGCTCAGCTGCCGTCCTTTTTGAGATTTTCAGGACATTTTGTTTTTATTATATTACTAGCTGACCCGGCCACGCGTTGCTGTGGCTAAAGTTTTTGTTATATTACATTATAGTAAACAATCTAAGAGGAACAATAAGAGAACATCAGTCACGGAGTCCACTATGCTTTTTCACACAGATGGTATTTGTAAAAAAATATGGTGATCTCCTTATTTGACTTTCTACTACTATAACCCTTTAGTACAATGAAATTATTTACGAACAAAGACGAAAATGTTGATGTTGGTATACAAATTCACTGGATTGAGATTTGAAGGGGAAGTACGTTGAACACAATTAATTAAAATGTTCTTACACTTGATACTAAGCAGAAATCAATAGGTAAAAAATAAAAATTTATCAGATTTATTATTTCCATTTAATTTTATAACAAATATAAGTATATTACAGTATAATACAGTAAATAACATGTGACGCTTAAACTCATGAATGAGGTAGGCAAGGCAGACAGTCTTAAACTTTTAAACATTAATATCTTTTTTTTGAATTATAAATACTTTCAATTTCAATTTAATTTAACACCAATCGGTGCACAATGTTTTTGGTTAACCTGTCTTTAGCTAACACAAATAGATTCGACGGTTTCCCAACACGTGAACACGCAACATATAGTTGCCCATGAGAAAAACATGGATTTTCCAAATCTAAACCACAAATGGACATTGTTTGACCTTGAGATTTATTTATAGACATGGCGAAAGCTAAACGAATTGGAAACTGTAGCCTTTTGAAGGGTATGGTAGAATCTGATGGTATCATCGGAATACGTGGCAGCAGGACCACTTTTCCTTTAAACTTCCCAGCCAAAATGGTTGCTTCAAGAATGTTTCCGGTGATCTTTTTGATGACCAAACGCGTACCGTTACATAATTGAGGTGGATTCAAATTACGGAGGAGAATAATAGGGGAACCAATCTTTAATCGAAGATTATGTGGTGGCATTCCAGGGATATCTAATGAATTTAAAAATTCAATCGGAAAATTTACACTTTCATTTTCATCAACAACAGTATCGATTGATTTAAAAGACATCAGATCGCCTGGTAACAACTGTTGTATCTGGAAGTTAATTTCGTCAACATCAACGTTTTTGGCTGCCAAAATCGCCCGTTGACTAAGCCATTCATGATTCAAATAATTATTCTGTATATCCGGGAAAATACTCTGAATCAATTCAGTTTTATCCTGAACAACAGTGCAAAAATTGTCTGGTAGTTTAATGCATTGCGTATTTGGTTGCAGTTTTATTTTACCGTTCCCAATATCTAGTAGTTGTTCGGAAAATATTAGTGCTGATGGATCATTTTGCAATTGTACTCGCATATTTATGGTCAATCGAAGTGTTTCAACACTTCGCCATAAGAATGATTGTTTCAAACATGCATTAATCTCATCCGCGAAAGTAGAGCGAGGTATAACCGGTAAGGTCTGCCGGAAGTCACCAGACAAAAGTAAGATAGCACCACCGAAAAGTTTATTATTGCTGTTTAAATCTTGCATAGTTCTGTTTAATGCTTCAAGTGAATATTTGTGTGCCATTGTGCACTCATCCCAAATTATTATAGAACTCTTCCGCAACACTGCAGCTATTCCACTATTCTTTTTGATGTTACACATTGCATCTGGTTTATTATGAACGTCCAATGGCAGCTTGAATGTTGAATGTGCTGTTCGCCCACCATCCAGTAAAGTAGCCGCAATGCCTGACGATGCTAATGCTAATGCGATTTTTTGTTGCGACCGTATTTTGGCAAGAATCAACGATATTAAAAATGTCTTACCGGTTCCACCGGGTGCATCCAAGAAAAAAAAACCGCCTTGTTCAGCAGCAACAGCCAGCATAATCCGATCATAAATAATTTTTTGTTCTGCTGTCAGTAATGGTTCACTGTTCATGATAATTGTTGCTAAACTTCCATGGTCATATTGATTTTCTCGTTGTAAATCGGTATTGACTAAGTCGGTGGCTGGACGATTAGGTGATGGCATACCATAATGATTAAGTGGTAAATTTGAAATAAGAACACATAAATCCTCGATCAAGACCAATGCTTCATTGTACATCTCTGGTGTATAATCTATGTTTTGGCATTGATTTGTTTGTCTAATTCGGTGCAAGATGTCTTCTGTCATACAATTTTTATATTTTTCCCACAAAGTTTGTGCTTGCGAGGGATAACATGTCGCCAAAATAATTGCAAACAACTGACGAATGTTATTCGGTGTTGATGTCAACGCAGCATCAGCAAGCGTTAAGTCCCAATGGTTATCGTCTTCTAGCAATTGCAGTTCACGACATGCATCCTGGTATGTATTGAATACTCGACCATTAGCTGTTCGTAAAAATTCAAAAGACGTTGGTCCGGGAACATTCACCAATAACAAACGTAAATAGAAGCACTCACGTTGCTTTGGATGTACCGTGTAAAGTCTCCCCAATGTCTTAGCTTTGAATATGCCTGTAATGGAAGGATGTGGTTTTCCTTGTTTCCGTGGCTCCCATTTTTTACTGGATTTGTTCCATGTGAAATAACGTGGAACATCACCATACACCAATGTCTTCGCGAATTGGCCAAAAACATCAGGTTTTTGACACAATGTAAAAAATTCAGTTAGAGTCGTTTTCGGAGCTTCGAACGCTCTTTGGAGAACATTTTCTTCAGTGAAGTATACACGTTGACCGTTTTCAAGATGTATTGCCAGATGTTGGACAGCAGGATCTCTTTCGTGGATGGGAAAGCTGAGAATATGCCAAATAGCTTCATTGCTGCTAATGTATCTGCCCATTTGGTATCGTGCTATTTCGTCATTTTTATTTATGTTTTTTACTTCAAATATGGCCAAATCACTGCCTTTGTTTACATATTTACAAATATACTTAATTGATTTAACAGAACTGCAAAGCTCAACATTGATATGAGCTTTGTAAGTTTTTGAAAGTAGTGGTGAGTATGGTACCACCCACTGATTATCAAACTCAACTTGATTTGGAAAGTTCGGCAGTCGCATTGTAAATGTGTGGCCACCATTCTCAGTACTTCTGCGGCGATACATTGGATAACCATCAATATCCGTGATCGTGTCATTCGTATGCGGCTTTGGGAAGTTTTTTTTACATTTTCCATTTTCCATGCACGGTGACGTCATGTTGAAAACACCGCATGGCCCATGGATCATGTGTTTGGTGACAATATCAAATAATTCTTGATCAATTAATGGGTCTGGAATTTCGGCTGAAATTATTTGATCGATTTCTTCAGGACGGATTCTATCTTTAAGCCAAACCAAAATGTGGGCATGAGGCAAACCTCGCTTTTGCCACTCTATCGTATACAGCCAACAACGTGTGATACCAAAAATTGTATATTTAACAATAAAATCAATTAAGGATTTCAATTTTTGTTTAAACACACGTGCAGTTAAATCATGACGATGAATGGCTTGTTGTCCTGGCAATAGTAAAGTTTGTATCTCTTCCCAATTCGGATTACATGTGAATGTAATAAATAAATCCGGTCGGCCGTAATGACGTACGTAAGTCATCGCATCTTGTATGCATGCATGTTCCGTGCCGTTCCGTATCGACATCTGTCAGTTTTATGACTGAATCTACCAGCATGTTCACCTAATGGTACTTTGTCGGCTTTTATGACGATTTGATAATTGTCATTTTGCAGTCGTGGCGAAACTCTTTTGATCAATTGAATTAGTTGATTGTGATCTTCTAAAAAATTTTCCAATAATATCACAATTGCTCTTTCCTCTGCTTGTTCAATAAAATTATACTGGCACCGAGTCGTCACGCGCTCTTCACAATCGCCCATAAAATAAAAAGGTATCGACATCTGTCAGTTTTATGACTGCCAAATAATAACGGACAAAAAATTAGCGATAAATTAAAATTGCGACTATAATTTGAGATTTAAACTATCCTATCTCTCAAGTGCACATCGAACTGCACATGGTGTTCAAATTTTATTATTAGTCCATTATTTTATTATTAGTCCATTGAGGACAAACATTGTGACACGAGATTTATATATATTAAGATAATACATAAATGCATACATGCACACTTTACGTATAAACACATTATTATTATTACAGTAAATTGTAATCCGCATATTCTCTATGTAAAGTTATATTTTACGCATAGAGTATGTAAAAATATATATTTTACATATATTCTAGAGAGTTATATGAAATGTAAATTAAGTGTTGGTAGTTTGCAGTTTTACCAGCCATTGCCGACACCAAGCCCTAAAGAAAATCGGGCTTGTTTCGCTCCTCAGAGGTGGAGGTATAAAGTATATATTGCAGGTCATTCTAAGTCAAAATTGTATAGAAATCATTTTAATATTTGAGAATGCGGTTAAGCGTATGACACGCGCACGGTCAGCGACCCTCAAACAGGCTGCACACGAAGCACTTAGAAAAAAAAACAAAGTTTTTATTAATATAATTATTTTATAAAAAAAATTTTTTTTTTCGAAATTATGTTTGTTTTCGGGAGACTGGTTTATTTATCGATATAAATCAGCCTCAAGGAGGGCCCTAAATTAAAAACATACTTTATATTATATACGTAATTAGTTAATAGTGCAAGTCTTTACTGTAATACTCGTAAATCTCTTCACCAATGCATTATTAACTTTAATTTTTTATTTATGTTTCATTTATTTATACATTGTGCATTATGTAAAATCCAACCAAGCCCAAGGCTTATCACTTGAAAATCATTGAGCGAAGCATGTTTTGTAGCATGATTGAGTAGGTCTGTACAGAGCATGCCTCACCTTCACAATTTATTATTTACATTGTTTTACTTATATCTAATTGACATTATTTGAGACTAGCAAATTACTATAATACAATAATAAGTGATATAATAATATATTACCAAAGAGATATTTTTACAATGAGTTTTAAAGATTTTGTACATTTCAAATTCATTTTTTAATAATTTTAAGTAGAGATAAATATCTTATGTAGGTAAGTGTCCAATCTCAGTATTTATTCGTTATCAAATTCATATCATTTCGATTTTAGGTCAAGTAAGCAGCAACTCCAGACCTGTCGCGTCTAAGTGAGCCTTTACAAGACAATACTTTTGCGTTTTGGGATGGATATCGGGTATTTTGGTTTTAAAAAACTTTAAGCAAGAATAATTATTGATTACAATGACATTGAATTATTGAGTTAATATTATATCATTAAAACGTCATAAGATAAATAAAATAGATAAATAAATAACATGTAATATCCCCGCGTGCATAACAAAACCCAGCCTCTTGTGAGGATTTACTACGAGTAGTAAAGGTCAAATGGTTTCCTACATAAAGCAAAAATCTGGCATTATCGAGTACAAGTATTATCGAGTACTCGGACTCCTAGGAAGAAATTGGTATTACAAATATTCCTGATTACAGAACAGAATCTGATTGAAACCTGAGGATACATGACCTAGAATTCGTAGGACACCAAACTAAAGAGACAGGGCAGGTCTAAAGGGGCTAAAAACTAAAGACTAAAGGGGGGGACTAAAGAGATGAAGAATATGATGAAAATGAATTGGCTGATGCATGTGACGAATATCAGCATTTTACTATTATGTGTTTCGTTAATCCGTATTTTTTTATTTGTGCTTTAAATCAGAGCCTTTATAAGTTAGGACGTAAAAAAAGCCTTTTTTCCTTATTTAAGGTCTACTTAAAACTTTCAGCATCGCACTCGATTCGTAAACAACTTCTGAAACCCCTTTATATTGGACGAAAAGACCATTCCTACAAAATAAAGAATATTTCCGTCCTTTTTTTAAGAACAGTTAAGAGAAGAATTACTTATTTGCCAATAAAAGGGAAAGAGGGGTAGAGATTTTTTTTTTTAAAATAGTTTTCAGTGTTTCTTTGATACAAAATGCTCCAGGGGTACATTTAAGAGGTTCGGGGGAGGGGGGGGGGGAGTAAATAAACCAAACAAAGAAATATTTATTATCAATTCACATTAATTATAATTAACATTTTATTTTAGAATATATGCTATCAGGCTACAAAATAAAGAAAAGATTTAACTGAAATGAACCAAAATGGTCAAAGGTTTATATTTTTATTGTCATCTTAATATATATAAATCTCGTGTCACAATGTTTGTCCTCAATGGACTAATAATAAAATAATGGACTAATAATAAAATTTGAACACCATGTGCAGTTCGATGTGCACTTGAGAGATAGGATAGTTTAAATCTCAAATTATAGTCGCAATTTTAATTTATCGCTAATTTTTTGTCCGTTATTATTTGGCAGTCATAAAACTGACAGATGTCGATACCTTTTTATTTTATGGGCGATTGTGAAGAGCGCGTGACGACTCGGTGCCAGTATAATTTTATTGAACAAGCAGAGGAAAGAGCAATTGTGATATTATTGGAAAATTTTTTAGAAGATCACAATCAACTAATTCAATTGATCAAAAGAGTTTCGCCACGACTGCAAAATGACAATTATCAAATCGTCATAAAAGCCGACAAAGTACCATTAGGTGAACATGCTGGTAGATTCAGTCATAAAACTGACAGATGTCGATACGGAACGGCACGGAACATGCATGCATACAAGATGCGATGACTTACGTACGTCATTACGGCCGACCGGATTTATTTATTACATTCACATGTAATCCGAATTGGGAAGAGATACAAACTTTACTATTGCCAGGACAACAAGCCATTCATCGTCATGATTTAACTGCACGTGTGTTTAAACAAAAATTGAAATCCTTAATTGATTTTATTGTTAAATATACAATTTTTGGTATCACACGTTGTTGGCTGTATACGATAGAGTGGCAAAAGCGAGGTTTGCCTCATGCCCACATTTTGGTTTGGCTTAAAGATAGAATCCGTCCTGAAGAAATCGATCAAATAATTTCAGCCGAAATTCCAGACCCATTAATTGATCAAGAATTATTTGATATTGTCACCAAACACATGATCCATGGGCCATGCGGTGTTTTCAACATGACGTCACCGTGCATGGAAAATGGAAAATGTAAAAAAAACTTCCCAAAGCCGCATACGAATGACACGATCACGGATATTGATGGTTATCCAATGTATCGCCGCAGAAGTACTGAGAATGGTGGCCACACATTTACAATGCGACTGCCGAACTTTCCAAATCAAGTTGAGTTTGATAATCAGTGGGTGGTACCATACTCACCACTACTTTCAAAAACTTACAAAGCTCATATCAATGTTGAGCTTTGCAGTTCTGTTAAATCAATTAAGTATATTTGTAAATATGTAAACAAAGGCAGTGATTTGGCCATATTTGAAGTAAAAAACATAAATAAAAATGACGAAATAGCACGATACCAAATGGGCAGATACATTAGCAGCAATGAAGCTATTTGGCATATTCTCAGCTTTCCCATCCACGAAAGAGATCCTGCTGTCCAACATCTGGCAATACATCTTGAAAACGGTCAACGTGTATACTTCACTGAAGAAAATGTTCTCCAAAGAGCGTTCGAAGCTCCGAAAACGACTCTAACTGAATTTTTTACATTGTGTCAAAAACCTGATGTTTTTGGCCAATTCGCGAAGACATTGGTGTATGGTGATGTTCCACGTTATTTCACATGGAACAAATCCAGTAAAAAATGGGAGCCACGGAAACAAGGAAAACCACATCCTTCCATTACAGGCATATTCAAAGCTAAGACATTGGGGAGACTTTACACGGTACATCCAAAGCAACGTGAGTGCTTCTATTTACGTTTGTTATTGGTGAATGTTCCCGGACCAACGTCTTTTGAATTTTTACGAACAGCTAATGGTCGAGTATTCAATACATACCAGGATGCATGTCGTGAACTGCAATTGCTAGAAGACGATAACCATTGGGACTTAACGCTTGCTGATGCTGCGTTGACATCAACACCGAATAACATTCGTCAGTTGTTTGCAATTATTTTGGCGACATGTTATCCCTCGCAAGCACAAACTTTGTGGGAAAAATATAAAAATTGTATGACAGAAGACATCTTGCACCGAATTAGACAAACAAATCAATGCCAAAACATAGATTATACACCAGAGATGTACAATGAAGCATTGGTCTTGATCGAGGATTTATGTGTTCTTATTTCAAATTTACCACTTAATCATTATGGTATGCCATCACCTAATCGTCCAGCCACCGACTTAGTCAATACCGATTTACAACGAGAAAATCAATATGACCATGGAAGTTTAGCAACAATTATCATGAACAGTGAACCATTACTGACAGCAGAACAAAAAATTATTTATGATCGGATTATGCTGGCTGTTGCTGCTGAACAAGGCGGTTTTTTTTTCTTGGATGCACCCGGTGGAACCGGTAAGACATTTTTAATATCGTTGATTCTTGCCAAAATACGGTCGCAACAAAAAATCGCATTAGCATTAGCATCGTCAGGCATTGCGGCTACTTTACTGGATGGTGGGCGAACAGCACATTCAACATTCAAGCTGCCATTGGACGTTCATAATAAACCAGATGCAATGTGTAACATCAAAAAGAATAGTGGAATAGCTGCAGTGTTGCGGAAGAGTTCTATAATAATTTGGGATGAGTGCACAATGGCACACAAATATTCACTTGAAGCATTAAACAGAACTATGCAAGATTTAAACAGCAATAATAAACTTTTCGGTGGTGCTATCTTACTTTTGTCTGGTGACTTCCGGCAGACCTTACCGGTTATACCTCGCTCTACTTTCGCGGATGAGATTAATGCATGTTTGAAACAATCATTCTTATGGCGAAGTGTTGAAACACTTCGATTGACCATAAATATGCGAGTACAATTGCAAAATGATCCATCAGCACTAATATTTTCCGAACAACTACTAGATATTGGGAACGGTAAAATAAAACTGCAACCAAATACGCAATGCATTAAACTACCAGACAATTTTTGCACTGTTGTTCAGGATAAAACTGAATTGATTCAGAGTATTTTCCCGGATATACAGAATAATTATTTGAATCATGAATGGCTTAGTCAACGGGCGATTTTGGCAGCCAAAAACGTTGATGTTGACGAAATTAACTTCCAGATACAACAGTTGTTACCAGGCGATCTGATGTCTTTTAAATCAATCGATACTGTTGTTGATGAAAATGAAAGTGTAAATTTTCCGATTGAATTTTTAAATTCATTAGATATCCCTGGAATGCCACCACATAATCTTCGATTAAAGATTGGTTCCCCTATTATTCTCCTCCGTAATTTGAATCCACCTCAATTATGTAACGGTACGCGTTTGGTCATCAAAAAGATCACCGGAAACATTCTTGAAGCAACCATTTTGGCTGGGAAGTTTAAAGGAAAAGTGGTCCTGCTGCCACGTATTCCGATGATACCATCAGATTCTACCATACCCTTCAAAAGGCTACAGTTTCCAATTCGTTTAGCTTTCGCCATGTCTATAAATAAATCTCAAGGTCAAACAATGTCCATTTGTGGTTTAGATTTGGAAAATCCATGTTTTTCTCATGGGCAACTATATGTTGCGTGTTCACGTGTTGGGAAACCGTCGAATCTATTTGTGTTAGCTAAAGACAGGTTAACCAAAAACATTGTGCACCGATTGGTGTTAAATTAAATTGAAATTGAAAGTATTTATAATTCAAAAAAAAGATATTAATGTTTAAAAGTTTAAGACTGTCTGCCTTGCCTACCTCATTCATGAGTTTAAGCGTCACATGTTATTTACTGTATTATACTGTAATATACTTATATTTGTTATAAAATTAAATGGAAATAATAAATCTGATAAATTTTTATTTTTTACCTATTGATTTCTGCTTAGTATCAAGTGTAAGAACATTTTAATTAATTGTGTTCAACGTACTTCCCCTTCAAATCTCAATCCAGTGAATTTGTATACCAACATCAACATTTTCGTCTTTGTTCGTAAATAATTTCATTGTACTAAAGGGTTATAGTAGTAGAAAGTCAAATAAGGAGATCACCATATTTTTTTACAAATACCATCTGTGTGAAAAAGCATAGTGGACTCCGTGACTGATGTTCTCTTATTGTTCCTCTTAGATTGTTTACTATAATGTAATATAACAAAAACTTTAGCCACAGCAACGCGTGGCCGGGTCAGCTAGTAGGCTTATATAGAAATCTTTTTCCTCGTGGTTTTTCCTTGCATACAAATTAAAAACTTTTCCTGAAAGAAACACTGATAGTCCTTCTTTATATATTTTTTATGTTAGACTATCTGCTCAACCCCGGGCTTCGCCACAGGTGGCTTAGAGGGCGCCTTTGGCGCCCCACAACCGGCATTCGTTATGGGTCGCTTCGATCTCCCTCTCTAGGCATGTTTTCGTGAGTTAAAAATGAATCTGTTCAGTACATTTTTTTTTATAAATCAAGCAATATTCATATCGCAAAATAATGATGAGCTTAAATGTATGCATTTATTTTAAAAAGATTTAGTTTAATAAAAAAATGTTTAAATTGGTGCTTATTTATTATGAAATTAAGAAAATGGTTTAATTAAAAAAAACAACCATGTATCATATGGAATAAGGCACAGATGGAAATTTGATGAAAAGTGACAAAAACATTCGTTCATTCATTCGTGACATAGTATAAAATGCCCTAAATGCCTTCATACTTCTGTTACGTTTGGACGCCGATTTCCTGAACACTCTGTATATAGATTTTATTTTAATATTATGATGATTTTTTATTTTGAAAATGGTAATTTAAAATAATTTTAAATAAAAAAGAGTAGTAATTTAAGAGGATTTATTTTTGTCACACATTATAATATTCAATTACAAAACAATGCTCTAACAACAACAATTACAATACAACAACAGTCAATTAGGAATAAGAAATTCACTCTAGAATAAGTTTTTTAATTTTTATTAAGTTTTTCACCGAAATTAAGTTGGAAAAGATCCTATCCTAGTCTGATAACAATATAAATTAGGCCCATTTAGCGGTTTTCCTGGTCACAAACAAGACCTTGTCTAATATACGACTTAGTGGGGGCATAAACACTCGAGCCGGATCAACGTACCGATCTGACAGGCTATCGTATTTTTCAACATTCCGAAGCAACTTTATTAGATCCAGTGGCGTCGAATCGATATATACGAGTACGAGCATTTCGTTTGTTTTACAACACAGGTTTCTCTCGTTAGCGGGTTATATGCACATGCTTCGATAAAACCATAATTTGTCAGCGATAAACCTTCCATAGGTAGATAGACCATTTTACCAGTTGAGCCATAAAAATAAAATAAAAACCTTTTTACATGTTTAAAAAAATTATGAAATTACTTATTAAAAGGGGAGTAGTCCATATGTATATGGCTTAATAAAAAACGGTGCGTTTGGACCTCTGTTCACGATCCTTTATACTCCCTCCGCCCCGCAACCACCAATCGCCCCTAATCATAGGCTAAGTTAACCACTACAAAGAATCAAAGTAAACTTTTCGAAAATATATTGGAAGAAAGGGTTCAGTAGTCCCCATATTGTTATTTTACACCTAAATTTTACAAAATAATATTTATTTAACCCAGCCAATCAGGTTTCTTTTGAATTGGTTTATTATTTTACATAGCTATTTGCTTCCATGAGGCTTGCGAAGGTGCCAAAAATTTAAGTTTTAAAAACAAATACATTTCAAACGTTTATTTACATTACTCAAATATTTATAAATAAATCACTTTGGAAATAACGTCGTAAATTAGAAATAGCGTATAGTTTGAGCTTGAGTTGAAAAAATCTGCACGCATACTTACTCAAAATTAACGCAAATGTCTGGTTCCAAAAACTGTTAATACAAACAACGATAATTTAGATTTTAAATATTACAAAGTAGGTTTGTTTTCGCGTGTTAATTAATGTTTTATTATTTTTATTTTTTAGAAGTGACGTCTAAGAGTTTGTGACTCCTCCCTCCACTTTATCACACCACGTCACACTTTGTGAACCATCTCTCTCCCCCTTATTGTGTGACGTAATTTGAACATGACCCCCTAATAATAAGTTTGTTATACCTACTAAAAAATATGCCCTCGTTCGATGACTAGTATCATGTTTCTTTGGATACCATCCTAATTTAAAGTCACCGGAGTATTTCCAAGTTGATGTGATTAGGTGGTCGCCCATTCAAGTGAACCTTACGCTCAATATGAGCCATAATCAAACCAGCATGTTATTAGTATACCTACAGTGTGCTTAAAATAAAAAAAAATGTTAAAATCCCTAACCAAACCACCACCATCTGCACCACCACCTTTTCTGTACTAGGTTTTTTAAACTTGACCCCAATGAAACAATTTAGTTTTCCAACTTAACAGAGCGTTTAACATTAAATGGCCTACCTAATATAAACATTTAAAAAAAAAAGCTAAAATTAAATTATAAAAAACATATCCTATCCGAGCGTTGCTCGATCTGCGGTTCCGTTTTCAATGACACTATTAATTGCCCTGATCTTTTGAGTTCCTTTTCGATCAATGTACCGAGGCGTCGTCGCGTCGTACCCGTCATTACAATGTTTTTAAAATACCTTCATGCTCCTCAAATAACGCTCTACATTCACCGATACCGCGGTTGCAAAGTTATTATAATGAAACTATTAACTGCTTCGATAAATTGACTCTGAATAAATCGCAATTTAAAGTGTTCAGCAATTATCTATTGTGTAAAAATTAACTGTTCTAAATTCGAGTAAGTAGATATCTATATATAGATATAAAATGGTTTTGTTAACTTTAATACTTTTTGTTAGTAGAAACCTATTTTTAGTTTTACATAGTTTTTTTACGATCAATCAAATGTATTTTTTTGTTGTATGTACTATGTAAAATTGTTGGTTTCTCCAATAAAGATAAATAAATAAAAATAAAAAATAAATAATTTCTTAATTAAAAACTTTTTTTACTATTTAATATTACTTTACCTAGCTTGTTAGTGCGCCACTGGATTCTAAGTGCACCCGATCAAACAAAACTCATTTAACTTTGATTTGTAAATTTCACTATTATTAGACCATAATATTTTCAAGAAGTTATTGTAACTTGATCAAAGATTTAACCTAATTAGAAGCTAGACTCAACGTTTTTAGAATAAGAACTGTCGAATTTATAAATAAAACTGTTCGGTCTTAATTAAGCTGCTAACTAAATAAACCTTCTTATATTGGTCGCAATTACCCAATAAAAAAAAAACAATATTGAGTACAATGTTCAGTATTGAGTTCAACTCTTTCTTACCCAGCACAATTCTTTAATATCTAATAACGTTTTCATAGTTCAAAGTTTGTTAGTAAGTTGGCGACGATTTGTGAAACGTTAATCTTGCTTTACCTACTAGACCCAACAGCATCAGCAGAGTAATATGTAACTATTAAAATTAAAGGTGATCCCAGTTCAAATATGCTTACAATATTTCCTTGCTATTCAGAAAGATGGTAACAACGGTATATGAACGCTTTCACCGCTGGACCGACATAAAGATAAATCGTTCAGCCCAATATTACAATATGCTAGGACACTAGGATACTACACTTTGGCCAATATTAAATGTGTCCTGAACACTTACTTACTTATTATTAGTAATGCGTCAAGCCGCTTATTCAAGCTTATTATTAGTAATACGTGAGGCGTATAGAATCAAAAAACAGCCATCCGACTTTTGTAATTTTTTAACGTTTAAGTTAACGAAAATCGATTTGAAACGCAGCTGACATCCATGAAACAAAAATACCCAGTGTTTTAAAGTTGACAGGAAATACTAAAAATAAGCTTAAAATCAATGATGTTTGGCTTAAAGGTTCGAAAATACTAAAAATGCTCGTTTCTTTTTGATAATGAAAATTAAACATGAATGTTTTTGACATACTGATTCCAAGATCACTAGGCTTGACGCTGGTTGGCCGAATGAACAAAATTGTGTTTGACTCTACGAGCGAAATACGGCTTGATTTGAAACTTTAAAACTGACTAGTAATTGTGAATGATATTGATCCTAATGGATATAGATATTTTTATAAACCTAAATGTTTCATTTGCTGTAACGTTTCGGTAGCTTTTTATAAATTTTCCACCATTTTTGACAGTATCAAAATGTCATTTTTTATTAAACAGATTTGCCTTTGGTTTGCAAAGGCGTGTTACAACACGGCATTCAATATAACTCACGTAATAATATATTTATTAAAATATGCTAGAAAATATGTTTATTTAAAGTATTTTAAAAATGCCAAAGCGAGTTTAATAAATATTGTTGTCAACCTCTGTAGTGTCTATATTCTGCATATATTTAGAAAGATGTATATATGAATGCATAGGTACGACTTACATTGTATTTATAAGAATCGATAAATGACCACCCCTAAAACTATTTTGCATATACACCACCAGGACTATTTTTTCAAGCATCATTTATTTTGACCTCATATCAAAATTCATTAAAGTTTCCGAGTAAAAAAATATGTAAACTTTACGTGATAATATGAATATGCTCTTGTCATACGTTTGGTGCTAACTCGCCGCGCCCGGGTTAGCTGATCGCCTGCGAGCAAAAAGGGAATTTGGGCACTAATCATTTTCACATTTCTTTATACAATTTCTTAGACGTAATAGGGAATGTACACAACCCCTTAAATCTTGGAAATTTTGGTCATAATTAAAACATCTTGTATACTGTCAATACGTCTTTAAATATGTGTCTACAAATAGGTAGGTCTCAACAAAGCAATACCACTAGAGTTGACCTACGTTCTAAAGTTCTTCTAAATAATGAGTTCGTACATAATCAAAAGATTATCGCAACAAACAATATGAAATAATGACAAATAATATTGTGACAACAATAACTGCCTCAATCGTGTGTGGTTAAAATGGGCGTTAGAGCAATAGTGAAAATTCCTACAATTATAAATCGCTTACCAAATTACATATTTTGTTCGCGAAATGGGAAGTAAGTTATCGCGTATAGACTAATCAACGTAATTAGATACAATTATAAGTTGACGAGTCACCACGGTAGCATTTACGGATTTCCTTTCGTTACGTAAAATTGCTGCTTTCCTTACGGATGACGTTTTGGGGGGACCGGAAAACTATTTTACGTAGTAAAATTTGATTGTTTTTTTTTCAAGATTGTGTTATTTCAGGCGATTTGCCGCTAATAAAGAAGTCATGAAATATACGTCAAATACCTCTACAACTCAATTATACAATTATATACTAACATATAGATATATATAATATAGAAAAGTAGGTAGGTTTATAACCTAACCTACGTAGGTTTATTAGCAAACGCAATTTAATGTCATGTCTTCACACGACTTTATTGAAATCGTTTAGCTAAATGCCAACAAAAAAAAACCTTTCTAGAAAGATAATTTTTTATCAAAAGCGGAAAAAACGCAATTTTACCATTCTGAAAAAGTACTTTATAGTTTCCTACGAAACATATAGCCGTCGCGTGCCAGTCAACATCTGCTTATAAAGTTCCTCGACGCAAGCGGACATTGTCTATTTATAATAACCCTATTATCGAGTTGATCTTACCTATGCAACCGTACAATTTACAGACATGCAGCCAAAGTGTACTTCCATTTTTTTTTGCGGTTTAATAGGAATTCAGGATTGTGGATACTTTGATAATTTTACGATTACGCCGAGAGAAGATCGGCTCACTTTCTTAAAATATGAGGATGAATTCTACTTATAAAATAATAATCCATTGTATTATTTCGCTTCGTTGCCTGTGACAAAGTATTGTAATCCAACTGTATGTATGAATTCATCAATGAGGTTTAAATACAGTTAAAAGGCTGTAAGTTAAAACATTTCAGATAACTAACAAAAGTAGCTTTCGTGTATCTCTAATTTCAAAAACCATTTATTGTTTACATATTAAACAGAAAATAACTAAATGATTTTTAATAAAATTTAAACAAACGGAATAAGCACAGGTATTTGTTGTGTTTTGTTGTATTGTGGTTTTTTTTGTTTCTCTTTGCCTAATAAAAGAGAGATACAAATTAAATTAAAATAAAAATATGATGGTTTTCGATACATATATTCATTAGTTTTTATTAAGTTTAATTTTCATTTTCCTATTTAATCAGTTAATAAATACACGAACAGGTTAATGCTTGGCAACATTTATTACGCAAGAGTTTGAGTGAGGGTTCTCAACTAAGTGCTAAATTCAAACCGACATCCCGAATCTCAAACCATGGAAATCTTATGATATCCAATGCTGTAAAAATGTTAGTGACGCTATTTATCAACTTTTAATATTGTCAAAATTGTAATATAATTTTCCTTGAAAAATACTGCCTAAACATTGGGATTACGTATTTCAATATATATATAGTAAAATTGTAAAATGTATTGCTTAAATACCGTTATTTAGATAATTTTCATATATATACATATGAAAAAGAAACAACTTTCATCTATACTATTTGAATTAGGTAATATTTTTTATAATGTAAAAATATGATTTAAAACTAAACAATATTAAAAACTGGAAAAATTTTATGATAATGATACGAATGGGCTGATAGCATCGGCGATGGTTTGGCTAAAGATGAACTGCAGAATTCGAAAATCCTAAATCCGGACATAGTTCAAATCATAGTATAGATCCAGGCCCTGAAAGTAGTAGATTAGGAAAACTAGGACGTCAAACTAGGAAAAGATAATCAGACCCTACTCGGTAGCTCCTACCCGAAGGGGCGAAATACCGGAAGCTCGGGTTCATCCTCAAGAACCTATCAATGCCAATCAATGAGTACGGTAAGGTATTAAATCTACTTTTTTCAAGTTCAAGGTATATTTTGGTGTTTTTGTTTTTAAAATTAAAATATTCTTTACCCACGCGAGTAAAAAGAGGGTACACTATGTAGATATTTAGAGTTGAATTTCTTAGCGTGATAGATTAATTTATTATTATTTATTTATTTATTGACTGTTGATAAAGTTCTGGTCCGAAATTTTCATTGCGCGAGCTTTTTTTGAAGTCGGCTAAAAAGTAAATACAAACTATGTAAAATTAAAGAAAAAGTATATATAGAAAATACACAACTACAATTGCAACAAATTTATTTTAAACTCTACGAATGAGACGAGTGTGTTTTGGAGTTATTAAATAAAAAATAGGTAATATAGTATTTATGACATTTTAATAGAACACGTTAATCAGTAAAAAAATATCTTATAATATGAATAGTTGGTTATTATAGATCGAGCAGCGTTCCAATCGATATTGTCATGACAAAAGCGCCTAATTAATTTTTGTTTGAGAATTTTAACATTTTGATGCAAGCGAGTGCCTAGCGGATTAACGAAATAGGGATTGGAATTGATCTATCGTTAAAATCGTCGTTTTTTTTAAATAAAGTAGTAAGTGCTTACTTTTAAAATTAAAATAGATAGGCTGAAAATATGCACAATATGCTAGGGGTCTCTTCCCGATGCATATTAGACGTTGTCTTAAATCATTGTGTTTCATCTTACCAAAGGCTGCTTAATTAAGTTGGCTTGATAAGCCACGCGATATTTTCATACAAAATCAACGCGTCACACAATGGTAACTCAACTTACCGGGATTGATAATCTTGAAAAACATAATTAATGTATTTTAAAAAACTTTAAAACACTAAATTTGCACCTTCATGAAATTTACAGACATTGTAGTTTAATTTTTTCAATTTCTGTATTAATAAGATATTTACGTCTAAAGCTTTAATAGCAATAATGGGAAAATATAGACTGTTTATTTTTTTTATTGTATATATGGTTTAGATAATTTACGTTAATTGATGAAGATGATTCATTAAGTTAGGTTAAATTTAGGGTTGCAAAACACACGTTTTCCGTTTTGCTTGTAAGATATGCATTTATTAGATTTATGCTTCCTAACAAATTGTCCTGTAATATGTACTCAATAAATCAACTTAATTGTTCATAAATCTGAGCGTGTTTATTTTCTGATTTTTTGGAATAGTTATTTAAATAAAAAAGAGCCAAAGAGCATATTATTTATTAGCCTATTTAAATATAATATATATTTTTTGAACATTTTACGCATATACCACGATTTATTAAAAATAATTTCAAAGTGATTAAAAACCTTTTTAGTTTTTAGCGAACGTCATTACTACCTATTGTACAATATGTTTATTTTAAAAATATATTTTTTCTGTACTTACATAATATAATTTAAAGTTATAACAAAAATTATAATAAATTATTATCGGTAAAATTTCAGCAACATTTAACAATAAAAATTTTAAGTATCCATCATTGTACGAAATGACAAATTTAGATATGTAATATGTAAAAGTATTAGGTATTTGTTTTATTAATCATTCAATAATTTCGAACATTAAAACTGATAATTATGTATGTAATGGTTAAATGTAATAAGTATTTCTTTTATTATTCAGTCAAAAAAATTAAAACAAATAAAATATAAAGCGGCGTTGCCAGTAAAATTGCATAATCAACAAAGTTTATGATACCCAATAAATATCAAAAAAATCATAACCCAAAAATGGTTGAGGAGCAAACAAATATTGACTGAAAGGTTTTTTTTCCTAAGTTTTATTCACTATTTACTGGATTATATTTCTTTCTTTTTATTATATATAGCGTGTCCCAAGACTATTTATTCATTATAAGCTTTGTATTGACGCGCGGTCATATTAAAATTTTGCATGGCTTCCGAAAAAAATGTAAACGTTACGTTATTATTTTAAATTGTTTGGTCATAAGTTCGTCCGCTCGCGATGCCGAGTCGCCAAACAACCGAAATACCGAAATATAAGAAGGGAAATTATACGGGTGCTTTTATAAGATTATTAAATTTTATACTATAAACATAGCACACCATACAGGAGGCTTTATTAACTTAGAAATGTCAAAAGTAAAATGTGACGAAAAGTTATTATTACATATTTGTATTAATAATTTATAAATATTTTTTATCGAAATTTCAGTATCGATTTTGATTGCGCTTCCCTAGTATGGACGCGTGCGGCCGTGCTTCAACGTTATGTTTTTTTCCAGTCTTCGAACGTGTTTGCACAAAACTCACTACCTCATTGCGATCAGTTTCGCTTTCGAGCGGGGCCGTTGGCGCTCAGTTGCGTTACGACGCCTTACTCTTGCTGGCGAACAGCAAGTTGAACTTGGCATTAGTTCACGCTATCTTGTACATTCAACCAATTAAATAAACGAACAATCCATAAATTAAGAAATGAAGGGAAAACTGTGTATCCCTTTTAAAGCATATTGCGAGTGTGGCATTTTGCATAGTAAAAGTTATATGGAGTACAGAAAGCTAAAATTTATCAATAATATTTGTTACAAATACATTAAATTAAATAAAATAAAATATTCATACTACTGACAGCTTGATAGAATGGTTTTCGAACTATGAAATTTGTGTGATTTCAAATGTTCCTTTTTCAACAGTCTCCCCATGTCAATGTAGTAATATCAAGCAAAAATGATTATTAATGCTATGAATGTTATGAATGTTATATTTCACACCAAGTTGACGTCTAAAAACAATATTTTGAATTTGACCCAATAATCTAAACTGAATATATTAATATAAAAAAAAAACGAAAGGCTCCGTCCTACCTGTTTCAATTATTGGTAACTTTTAATGCCCAAAAAGACATCACTCATGGTTGTAGTCACCATAATATTATGATCATTGGTCTATAAAGCCAGCAGACCCCGATCTATCTAAGCCAGGTCTCACCGCTAAGTGTATGACTATGCCACTTGGGTTTGTGCGTATATACAGGGCGTCCCAAGACCATACAGGTTGTCCGAAGACATAAGGGGGGGTTGTGTATTATTGGTAAAAAATGATGACATTTTAATATTATATATTTAAGGTAATATTTTATAAAGTTTCTTAATAAATAACAGTAGAAGTCGCAAGATGTACTAGCTGTTTTTTATCCGGAATAGTCTTGCGATACGGTGCATAATTGTGAAAGAAATAAATATATCGCTGTTAGCAGCTAACTAACGGGATTATGCAGCAGACCGATACAGTTTGAGTTGGCCGCTGTAGGTACTTCTGCAACGTATTTAAATCCATTTTTTTTATTAAAATTATCTTTGTCTTATTTTATCTAAAACATTATTTTTTTACAAATTTTTATGCTCACCTATAATGTTTTTGAATTGTTTTTTTTAAATCATGCTTTTTTACTACCTAAAGTTTGATACTATTGCTTATTGCTTGACCTTAACAGTGCAGTCAAAAATAAAAAAAAAACAATAAAATACAGGTCTATCTGCTGCCTTTTATATATATTATAAGAAAGAATTTGAAATTTTTCATCCGTTATACTGTTTCTTTAATTTATTTTAATGGTTAAACAGCTGTGGTTTAAATTAAATTCATTTAAAATATTTAAAAGATAATTTAAAATTTGTAAATGGTTTGATTAATTATCATAATATCTTTATAATGCAATATCTATTAGCATTTGTCTATAAAAAAAAATGATTAAAAATTATAAATATGGTATTGAACAAATACTTTTAAATACTCAACTTAATATTTATATACTGTCATAAAGTATAGTTATTAAATTAATTGTAAAAGTATTTGACCTAAAAACGTATTTGATATTTTTTTTTATAACGGCAAATAGCCTGACATAATTTAAGACCCATATATATTTGGAAAAGCTTTAGATATAACGGCATACATCAAACTAATGATAAAGCTTTTAAAGAGGTCCTGTACTTAAAAGCGCTGGATGTCAGTTTATTGATATGTATTTATTATTAAATTAGTGCAGTAAACTCACATATCATGCCATGCGTCTTAGTTACCTCGCTACTGAGCGTATCGTCTTTCATATTATACACGACATGCCAACGCAATATTGAGGTTTATAATTGCTATATTTCGAACAATTGGTCCATATTTAACCTTTTACGCTAGGACCAATTATGTTTAAAATACGTGACGCATTGCAAATATGATGAAGATACTAGTTAATTTCATCTAAAAATGGGAAAATATTGGACCAATTTAATGTAACTATATGGCGTTATACAAGAGGCAGATGAAGTTTGAGTAGTTATATAGATA
This sequence comes from Neomicropteryx cornuta, assembly GCA_020383195.1. Classification (NCBI taxonomy): domain Eukaryota; kingdom Metazoa; phylum Arthropoda; class Insecta; order Lepidoptera; family Micropterigidae; genus Neomicropteryx; species Neomicropteryx cornuta. The sequence goes on from JAHKQU010000018.1 coordinate 44,100,013, forward strand.
AGTGAAGTTCAAAGATTAAAAGTTTTCCTTTAAGGAAAAATATAATCACTAAAAAAATAGAATCGTATTTTAGTAGTGATCAAAAGATCATATGAAAGAAATATCCTAGAAGCGCTAAAAACCAAATTAATTTTTTTGATTTTCAAAAGGAATATACGGAACCCCCACTATCACGTCCGTTTATCTGCCTGTCACAGTCGTTTCATCGAAAATGACATGACGTAGAATTTGGTATAATGTTTAGGTCTGCATGACGAGCACATATTTCTACAGTCAAAGATTATATATATCGTATTCGTTCGGAACGAGCATTTTTAAGGACTTAAATATATTTTTTCAATATTTTTCGTAGGACATTTAGCTTACGATGTGTGAAAACACATAATTCTGTACCCAAATTTATTCCTCTAGGTTTATATGGCCCACAATTTTTGACATTATCAGGGCCAATTATCAGGTTTGACAATATGCAGCTTTTTTCGTCAGTCTCAAAGTTACTGATAAAATAAATGTCATATTGTGCAAACTCTTCTGTCTGTTGTTCTAAACCAACCAAATGCTCTTGAAACATACATTATGGCGGCTTTGCAGCTAACTAATTCATTATTCATGAAGAATAAAATTATTGAGCTACCACACAAATATTATTATTTAATTATAGTTTCACGAACATTATTTGGTAAAATGTGGTATATCCGTGCGTTAAACTTCTTTACGTTATTATTTTCCGCGATAGCCGTCCACCGCGTGACCAAGGTTTCGACTATTGAGTGATCACCTCAATGTCTCGCGGCTGTGGCACTAGAAATAGATCGCGTCGCTTTTCATCTCTAGACTTTTGGAACTATTAAATGAGACAAACACTCAAACTATGTGCTTTTACTTAAATAGTTGAATACACGGACATGAATTAACACACACACAACGCATTAACTACATTAACGCACTGACACACGAACGGATGCGCGAACTACGAGTACATCAATGCATTATGTTTACCTACTCTAAATACCATAACTACATTTGGTCTACATGCATGGCTACATACAGGCATGGCTCAGTTAGGTTAGACTTTGTAAATTTTGATTTTCATAAGTTTTGTAAATGTATGCACAAATAAATATTATAAATTTATTAGTATCCTATGTAACGTGTTTGTCGATGGTATTTATTTCAGGATTGAATTGAACCTAATGTTTTTTGCACTCAATACTGTTTTTTTTAATGGTAATTGCGACCAAAATAAGAAGGTTTATTTAGTTAGCAGCTTAATTAAGACCAAATAGTTTTATTCATCATTTCGACAATTTTTATTCTAAAAATGATAAAAAATAAAGCTTCGTTGAATGTTGAATGTCTATCAAATTACAATAACTCACTTAAAAATAATAATGTCTAATAATAGGGAAATTTCACAAATACGAAGTCAAATGAGTTTTGGTTGATTGGGTGCACTTAGAATCCAGTGGCGCGCTAAGCAAGCTTGATAAAGCAAATTAAATAGCCAAAAATGTTATTTTATTAACAAATGACCGATATGTTTTTATGACGGAAATAGGATATGTTTTTTATAATTTAATTTTGCTGATTTTTTTCTCAACTATTAATGTTAGGAAGGTCATTCAATGTCAAGCACTCTGTTGAGAATATAAGTTGGAACGCTTAAACTTTTCATGTTTAAAAAACCTAGTACAGAAAAAGTGGTGGTGCAGATGGTGGTGGTTTGGTTAGGGCTTTCAATAAATTCTTTTTGTTTCTGTTTTGTAACAGATTTCAATATGAATCCTAAAAAAAAACAACCAAACCCATAGTTTAGGTAGGAGCTTTTCATGCAGAAACAACCCAATTATTCTAAACCTAATGGTAATTTCTTGGATTGTATCTGAAGCAAATAGCTACCAAGGTTTAAGTTCTAGTTGGACAGCCACTTTAACTAAATATCGCATATAGCTAAGCGTCCTTTTATACTTATTTAGGTTTCCGTTTCGAAAAAAAAACTATGGATTGCTCATAATGCATATCTCATACTAACGAATTCGTTTAAAAGAACATATTATGGCTAGTCAAATATTTTATTTGTCGGTTGAGAAACATGTTTCCAATATACGTATATTAAGGAAAAGGCCAGTTGCGGTTGTAAAACATATTTGTAAATAGTATAACAGCTAAATGAGGTTAATTGGTCAGTTTCATTGACCAAAAAGTCATTTTAAATTACAGCATTCTAATATAATACACACATGCAGTGCACTTTTAAATCAGCGCTCTCTGTAACACAACCTACAACCGGGTGGAACCCCACCCCTCAAAGAGACACACATACATTCTCAAACACACATACCAAATCCAACATTCATTCATAAAATTTTATCATAATTTGACTCGAACTGTATATTATTTTAATCACTGTAGTTGGGAAAGAAATGAAATAATAAATTTATTTTTGTATAGCGATGATTGGGAATAAAATAAAATAAAGTTTTAAGATAGTTTAGGCAAAATATACAATCCTTAATAAAAAAAAAATATTTTTTTATAGCGTAAAAACTTATCTGGATTTACGCCAATAATTGGTATATTGGTAATTTTTTTTAAAGTCAATTATTGCGTTTAAATTAATTAACATTATTTAAAATCTACATAAAACAAAAACTAATAATGTAATGTAATAATGTAATAGTGTAATTTGTAATGTTTATAAAACATAATAACTATTTAATATTATTTGTTTATTAAATTTGTCTTTGCCGTCGTCGCATTTTGATTATTTTTTCTGTATAATTTTTTTTGAAGCTTTACTGTAGTTTTTCGTGTGATTTTCGTTTTTCGCCTTTTCTCCGCGAATACAACCTTTACCTTCATAATTATTGCAATGATTACTCACTCACTATGTAGTTAGAGCAGTTTGTAAAATGTAATATGTAACAACACGGTCGACAGTCAAATAATACATGGAAATATATGAGTTACGTTGGGTTATTCAACTACGCACGCCGATAATGGCGATATGACGCCAGGCGTGAAAGCACCAGAGCGCTATTGTAATCTCTTTCGAACTGCCAAGCGATGAATAGTAAAAATGCATAGAAATATTTACGAGTGCGACGTCGAAGAAACAATACGGTCCGACATGCGATCGCGAGCCGTTCGTGCCTAGTACGCCGAATGCATTGGAAAAACGGCGCGCAGCACCCGCTCGAAAGAAAGCCGCGGCCTTTGGGCGCTCGGCGGGCGCTTACGACCTATCGGCCGCGGCGCTAATGAGCCGCCGGCACCACTACAGTCGCGCCGGGAACATGTATCATGTGAATATTGGCGTGGGGTAAATTTGCCCATGAAACAGCTCGACCGTGAAATGTATAAATGTTATAAAACGTACAGCCTATCGCAACATTGAATCATTCCAAGTTCAACTCACCAAACAACACATCATTAAACGTGCGCCTGCGATATTGGTATTAATTTATCAGCTTGGAGACGCCTCTTCCATCATGGATTGGTTTAAATTGGTTAGTACCAAATTATTGATATCATCGCAAGTTTTAGTGCCATAAGAGCGAATGTGAACTGTACTTGTGTGATCAAAGTGATGATGGATTCAGTAGCCAGTGATATACAAAACATATGTGATGTGTTTGAAAGTGAAATATGCTCTTTTCCTAAAGAAGCTCATTGTCCACACAATAAAGTTTACTGATTCAAAGTAAGCGCGATTGTTTAGGATTGGTAAAAAATATATTTATGTTAATACTCGTCGGTAAACTTTCTTGTGAAGGATGTTCCAAAAACACTTTCATACGCAAAAACATTATCACTTTTAGTTCTGAACACATCTCATCCGATCAACAATAATGTGACATTCGATGTATATATTAGCAGAGAAAAGAATACTCTAGAATAATTGATTATGTATGTTTTGTTGCAGTTTGCGATGCTGATGCTTTCTGCTTTGTGCAGCGTCGCGACTGGGTCATCAAGGTGAACCTACATTTATTTGTATTGCCCTTATGTATGATGAGATTTCTTAAATGGTCCTTATATAAGTTAGTGTTGTGAACAAATAATCATAAAAATTGATAAAATTAATATTTGAATTATCATAGCGAGATTTCAACATCTAATAAGGGACCTCTATTGCACGAAAAAAAAATACCTTTTAGCTTAGTATCTTCTCTAGTTTTTTTCTAAATGTTTCTCCGATGATCTTTTCGTCCTTACTCTATTATCTATTTCATTTCATATATATAGTCTTTTGGTTTGGCGATTGGTTATTTGCTTAAAATGCGATAATTCTACCTCGCAAGCGAATAGAATAATCTATATGTACAATTGCCACTATGCGTATTGCTTGTTTTGTTTTAATTTTAAGTGAAAGTATTGGATACTCGTCAATGCGCATAATTGAGCCATCATAGTTGAATGCCGCCGAGAAGAAAGGACTCGGGCCGCGATCACAATACAGCCGTTCGTATAGTTGGTAAAATGTATGCGTGCGCGACTATCGGCTTACGAATCAATCTCATTGATTATCCACGGCACAGGCGCATGACAGCTCTACGCCCCTGCGGCAATCGTCGACTTGAGACCGTTATAACCATCAATAAGAACTTATTTCATCGTAATGACATCATACTTTTTTAAACCGAAAACTAAGTTGTCATCTTTCCTTTGGAATCACAATCGATTCACACAAATCTTCATTACCAAATAATTTATGCTACTTTCAAAATAGAATGCATCCTTAATAAGCATGACATCTCAAATGGAGAGAATTAATAATGCATTACTTATAAACATTTTATTGTAATAATATAGATAAATATGCTAAAGCCAACGTAGAAAATGAGCCAGATCAAATTGCAGATCAATAAAGAGTATAGAGTCTAACAATGTATTTTTATATTCAACAGGAAAAAGATCCGAATTCACATCCCACAAAAAGTGAAACATATTCATCATCACAAGAAGATATATATAACGCAGCATCCGGCGCCAACTCAATACGCTCCTGCCTTCCTGCCAGCGCCGGAGGGAGCAGCAGTCGCATTGCCCACAGCCGTAGCCCTTCCAGCTGCTGTAGCTGGCCTTGTACCACTCAAACCGCTGCCGTATTACGAGGAACGACGAAGCGGACGCTTGCACGGCATCAGCGCTGCTTCGTCACCACTTCTACCCATGTATCGAGCCCGTGGGTACTATGGGCCCACCACTTATGATCATTTCCCACCGGATTCTTTGACTGCTCCATCCTCTTCCGGAGAACCGTCTTCGCCTTCGCTTCCACCGACCACCACTCCAGTGGCATCTCCGCGCGTTAAAGTAATCAAAATAACAGAACCTCGTAAAAAAAAGATCATCAAAAAGAAGAAGCCAAAGCGGATAATTATTCAAGAAGAACACGAAGAAGAGGAAGTCGAGGAACCCGTTTCTACTTATCATGACGAATTTTACTCTGATCTTAACGCTTCAGGGAGCATAAAAACTGTTAAAAAACCTAAACGAGTTGAAAAGTACATCGATGGCGATACTGAACATATTCATACATACAGCGAGGAACATATTCATCAATTTGTATATGATGATCAAAACCATAACCTTGGAGATCCGGCGTTGGAAGATGGTTTACCACAGTCAGAAGCTCCATTAAGGGCACCTTCGTCAATTCGGCCTTTATCCCACTATAGCGGAAGACCTTCCTCGTATCACCAACCTCTAGATTCAATATATAAACCTTCGTATGGCGTTCCAAGTACTGCTAAACACCCTTTTTCGGGATCATATCCTAATTCTGGCTCATTTTCTAGCTTATATGGAGCATCACCAAATTCTGGGCACTCTAGCTATGGGCCTCAAGACATTACTCATGATCACTTGTACCACGACCATGGCGAAGTACCACTTAATTTCGATTTCAGCAAACCTTACAACAATATTCCGAAAGGGACATACACAAGTGACGGTACCAAAATTGGAGGTTCATCGATGAATCAAACTAGTAAGAAACGTAAAACTAAACCTAAAACTAAAGGAAAGTGGGTTTCTCAGGACAATGTAGTAAAAAGTACGAAACATAATCCAGACCTTTCTTACTACGAAGGTATGTACGCACCGAGTTACACAAAACCTAAAAAATCTCAATTTTCTAATGCAAAATATCCTTTCAAGGACGAAGTTCCATTCAACTCCGATGTAGGTTACGACGAGTTTAATTACAAACCAAAATACAAAACTACCTATAAAGCTGCGTCGAGTCCCTACGCTAATCGTTCACCTCCTACCAGGAAGCCAGGAATAAAAGTAAAATATCACAATGCTGAAACCACTCCATTCGGAAGTTCATCATTATATCAAGATAATAATTCCTACAAAGGATATAAGGACTCTTTCAGTAGAGTGAGAGATTCTTATCATAGGGATCCGTACAATTCGTATAGAGATTCTTACGCGCCTGCTACATATGACTACGATGCGTTCGGTTCACCTTCGAATGCCTTCGAGAAGGAAAGAGATACAACGACGAACGTTCCGTGGCGCAACAAGAAGGGGAAAGGTAAAAAGAAGTCAGTATCAACCCAGAATATAAGCTTCGGGGGTCAAGACCATAAAACGGTAATAGATCACATAGCCGAAAGCTCCGACGTAATACCCGTAGTGGATGAATCGATAGTGAATATTTCCAAGGACACGATCGTTCCGAACGATTATCCTTACGCGGCGGTCGAATCATACGCGCCGATGAACGACTACTACGGCGACATGGCGGTTAAGGCGTTCGAAGCGTCCTCCGTCATACCGGAGGCGTCCAACACGAATTTCCGAATCGTGGAACCGCCCCCGGATGTCATGTCGACGTCCTCGGCGCCCGACTCCGCGGAGATGCCGATCGCCGTGTACGTCAAGAGCGACCCGCCCACCGAAATGCCCGTCACAGTCGTGACGGCCCAATCCGCGCCCCGGAGGAACAAAAAGAAACCCGCCGCTGACAAGCCTAAGACGGCGATCAAACAAAGCCCTAATAAGGATGTCAAGTTTCAACACGCCAAGGCTACGACACTCGACGAAAGGGGCAGGTTTAAATTCGGAGATAGAGTCGACGACGGCCACACGCTATACGCGAGTATGCACGATTGAAGATTCAACAATGAACAAACATTTAAAAAATGCCAATGTAAATCGATAAGATGTTGTGTTTACCAATGTACCTTAATAGATTTAAGTTTTAGTTACGTAATTTAATGACTTTTGCCTACCTTATGTTATAAGCGCTGTATCAAAATGTCTATAATATAAGTTTACTAATTGCATTTCAATCGTTGTAAACTCCATTAGAATGCAAAATTATTTATAAACTGTTTTAGCTTTTAGTTTTAGATATATGGACATGATTGATACGTATCTGCTAAGCTTAAAAAAAAAGATAAATACACGAATGCGAAAATAAACGATTTAAAAAGTATGTTTTGGTTTCAATTTCCTCTTCAAGAATTTGTTTATTTCATAATTTACTTCAAATTCAAACACTTTTTTTCAAAAAAAATATAGGAATTTGTTTTTCATCTAACCTCCTAAAGAAGGTATGTTTACACAACAAATAATTAGTTTAAAACACACTCACAAAGCTGTTAACATATAAAATCATGTATTTTTAGAAAAATATGAATGGTTTTAAATACCTAAAGTTTTATTTTAGGGAATAGTTTTACAATTTTGTTGAAATCATGTTTATTACCAAATTAAAAAACAATGAAAAAGTTATAAAAATAAAATCAATTCGGAAATAAGATTGGTTCAACATAAATGGTATAAAAATAAAAGCTGCTCTTCAAAACGAAAACGAAACCTACCAAAACGTATTGGTAAGATTATATTCGTCTTATAAAACTTTACATTATCACCTAATAAAATGTATTGCATAATACAACGCAACTGATCTTCACATACAAAAATCAACTTATTCAATAAAACAAACAACTCTGCGTTTTATATTCTACACTGTCAAATTGGATTTTATAAAATCAAAAATATACACATAGAATTCAAAATTCTCTTTATTAACTTTAACATACAAAGTAAATATTTTACAAAACAATGGTTACTATATTTTACAATACAATGAGAGCATTATGGGTATGTATTATATTGTTTCTATTTGTTATAATGTGTTTTTTTTCATTCATATTCATGTGTTGTTCTCTTTTTATTGAATATTAACAAAGTTTTTTTTTAATTGAATTGTTAACCTGTTAATATTTTGTTAAAGTACCAAAAATAAATAAATGAATATAATTATCTTAATAAAGTTTGATGGTTATTCAACTAGACTTTAATCTAGTTTAGAATGACCATCGTTTTGTTCCCATAAAAATTTATGAAATAGTGCGTTATAGTCTAAATGTTTATTTATTTATTTAAGAGATTTATACAACTAATTCTATTCAGTAATGCCATTAAAATTATTTTACTATTGCAATTAATTCTTCTCTGTGTATAATACCCAAATTTAATAACCATGCAGGGATCTTGTTATTCGCACTCCCCCTACTGGTTTATTACACTTTTCTTTTTTTCCTACTTTATGAAGTCATTTACCAAGTTAATTAGGTGATACATTTATGAAAGACGTGTGCCGCTAAATAAATATATTAACAATAGAAAATGGATAAATTACTCAATTCCTATTTACGGAATATCGAAGAAGAATAGACCATGAGACAAATAACATCGCTTCAGTTTTAAGCTTCAATAAAAATTTCCGACAAATTCGTTTATAAACAAAATTTAACAAAAAAATAGCACTAGTAATGAATGATATCGTAGGCTAAATATAAATTAGTTTTGGTCGATGGCCCCGTGCAAGAATTATTGTTGTCGACCGGGACGCGTGCGACAGCCAGAATTCTTTGATGTGCCATGCGAGATTTTTCGCTACTTTCTTCTTGACAGGCGCACGACAAGCGCCACCACGAAATCATCGCGTTCAGCTAAACGCGTTTTAATTTGATCGAAATCGCCCGATGAAATTCTGACGCTTTTAGCTGTCGACGTAATTGGCCGTTGGGGCCTTTATTTATTTATTCTGGTTACCCAACAGAAATTGCAAATGTAAAAACGATATAAATTGAAGTATACAATTCTTAAAACGAAGCGAAATGATGAATCTTAATTTAGATTCATTTAGACCCTTTTTTTCTATGGTAACCATTGGATATTTAGTCATAAAAAAATATTTTTAGATACATCTTTTTAAAATTTAATTCCTTTTCTGAGATATTTATTAATGTTAAAACTGCTAATAGTTCTTTTTTAGTTGAATTTCTCTCTTATAAAAGATATTAGGGCCCCAGGAAAAAATCTATATGCCTATTAATACGCGAAGGGAAAACATCGGATCCCTTTTTAAGCATATCACTCGCACGGAGGAGGGTGATATTTGGCATAGTTTAAGTTCATATGGAGAAGAACGTTTGAAACCTAAAATTATCTATAATAAAATAAAACGTTCATATTAACTGACAAATTGACTGAATGCCCGGTCTGATTTTAATTTCAGTAATTTCATTTTACAGGTTACATTTTTTAATCTCAGTAATTCTACTACATCCATTATGCGTCGTAATAGAACATTGACGGCTCATAATGAGAGACAATGAAGAAGGAATATATATTAGCATGGAAGTCAAAATAATAACAGACAAAATGATGAAATTGTTTTAAGGGATACATTTAAATGTCCACTGAATATCAATCCAAGAAATTTTAATACTTTTGATTGTGGATTAATGCATTTACAATGCAGATTTTGCAATGCAAAACATTACGAATCTGAAGTCACTTTATGTGAAAGGACTGCATTCACTTCATATTGTCATGAAGGAAAAGCATTATTACCGGCCTCATTGAATACTTTAAATCATTGTATGATAAACTTATTTCACATGAATTTTTAATAAGAAGAAATACAAAAAAATATTTTGAAAACATTCGTAAATACAATTCAGCATTTGCTATGGTTAGCTCAGAATCTAAAATTTCGGATACAGTTACGCGCGGAGTGTATAATTTTAAAATACATGGTGTTTTTTTATCACACGTGTAATGAGCGAAATCTCTCTTGAATTAGAACGCATTAATACTTTCGTTCGATCATTCATTTCTATGAAAGATCATTGTCAGAGGAGTCAAAATCAAAAAAAGGAAATTTGTATGCTCATTAAAGTAAATCGTGATTTAGATGTACGCCGTTATAATGATGCAGTTCAAACTAATATTTAGTTCAGTTGATGGTGAGCCACCTTTTGAACGAAATATGGTTTCGTTTTCTAAAGTTTATGGTTAATGGTGGAAAATTCTCGAAAAAAATGGAAGAAGAGAAGGCGTGGAGGCGACAAAATCATTACACGCATGTATGTAGTATCACCAAAAGACATAGAACTTTTCCATTTACGATTGCTTTTATTACATGTATGTCCAAAATTATTAGAGGATGTTAGAACATACAATGGAATAATACACACTTCTTTTGTTGAAGCGTGCCATGCTCACTGCATTGCTTCAAATGATAATGAATGGCGCGAATGTTTAAATGAGGCAAAAGAAGAATGATTTAAAGTATATCTTAGTGAAGATTTTTTTAGAGATTACAACGAAGAAATATCCTTTAATAGAGCTCTATTAGAAATTGAATATATTTTGTATGGTCATAATTTGTCATGTCAAGAACTTGGTTTACCAGTTCCCACTTATTTTGCCACACAAATGTTGTTTTGTGAGCATTATGAGATTGCGAATATTGAACAGCGTAATCTAATTGATCGTGTGATTCGTGAAGTTTTGCATCATGATACTGGATCTAATATTTTTGTTTAACCGCTCATGCAGGTTGTGGAATAACTTTCGCACTAACAGCAATCATTCACAAATTAAATTCGCTTAATTTTCGTTGCAATGCAACAGTGTTCAGTGGCATAGCTTCAGCTCTATTACTTGGAGGTAGAACTTTACACAATGTGTTTTAATTGCCTATACTTATTTTGGAAAATTCTGTAGCGAATATTACCGTAAATAGTAGTTATGGACGTTATATAAATTCATCATCATTAATAATTATTTATGAAATTTCCATGTGCCCACTGCAAGTAATCAAAACATAAACCATTTGGAGGGAAAACGATACTTCTTTGCGGTGATTTTCGGCAAATCTTACCAGTTGTCCTACATGGATCAAGTGCAACTTTAATTGAAAATTGTGTCCCAAGTTGGCATAAATTTGTTTATTTTCAAAAAGTAACGTTTACTCAAAATATGAGAACCTTACCAAGTGAAATAGAATTTGTCGAATTCTTGAAAAAAATTGGTAATGATGAAGCCTCACAGTTCACACAGTTTGGTGAAAATATTATTGAAATTCCTCAGCAATTAATAGGAGATGAAAATAATATTATTAATGGAAATAATATGGAAATATTTCCGAAAACATACTCTCAGATAATATATTAAAATCAGTTATTTTAGCACCTAAAAATGATGATTGTACTTTTATTAATACTGATATACTTAATTGAATACCAAGTGATCAGAAAACATATCATAGCTACGATACAATGATTTGTGATGACTACAATGAAATCAATAACTATCCAATAGAGTTTTTGAATTCTTTGACTATTAGTGATTACCACCACATAAGTTAGTATTGAAAGTTAATTGCATAGTTTTACTAATTAGAAACTTAAATACAAAGGAAGCATTAATCAATTGAACAAGATTGTGCATTAAGTATATGCATTATGTTATTGATTGCGAAGTTTTAACTGGAACTGCAGGCAATAAGAGAATTTAGATTCCACTCATAAATTTAACATATTTCGGTTCAATTTTATCATTTAACTTTCAAAAAACTCAATTTCCCGCCCTGCAATTCAACCCTCAATCTCGCAACCTGCATTTGCGATGACAATAAATAAGTCTCGAGGACAAACATTCTAAAAAATTGACAGCCAGTTTTTACACATGGTCAATTGTACACCGCAGCAAGTAGAGTTCAATCATTCGATGGTTTGAGATTTTATATTTCTTAATATAATGGTCAAGGGCACTTAGCAAATGATGAAAATTTTTTTACAAAAACATCGTTTAAACAGAATTTTTGAATCATTAAATTTTTCACTTTTTCACATCACTTTGAAACTATTTTAAGTTTAATGGACATTTATTTTTTAACCGCCCAGTTCTTATGATTTAATAATGAAACAATACGAGGCACGTTTTTTCATTTATTTTTTTATTTTGTATCTATTTTTAATTATACCTGGCCAGTAAGGCAATAAAAATAACAAAGAAATGTCAAAATAGGCGTGCTTTTTAAATATGTCTTAGCTAAGCTGAATCTCATTTTTCCTATCTTTCAAATTTATCAAATTACCTGAAAATTAATGCATGAAAAAATTATATACGCTTTATAACAGATAATCTCAAAACTGTTTTCGAATTTTGTACCTTACCGAAAATGAATGTAAATAAGTGGAATTAAAAGCAATGTATCTTATACTTACTTCTATGAATGTCAAGTCTCACTTTTATTAGCGTTTATAACACGAACACGAAACACGAAAAAATAATAATAACACGAAACAATTAAAAATGACAATGTTGTAACAATGAATTAATTGTATGAAAATTTTTATATCATTCAATAAATAGAAATACAAACTGTAATTGTGTTTTTTTTTTCTCAACTGTGCCTAATATTATGTTTTAAATTAGATAGGTATTGAAGGAAACGCTAATGGCATATGTGTTCTCGGTCGCACCTGATGCAATATAACAAAATATAAAAATATATATATGGAATGATTATAGAGGTAAACTCACCGTATTATAGAGGTATAAGTACCTCAATATTGCTCAAATAAAATGCTCAATTTAAAGAATTACGGTCGAATTTCGACCACTAGTAATAATTAAAAAGGCAGATAAAGGGTGTAAAACATAGAAACATTTGTTTCTTTTAATTTCTATACTATGAAACTGTAATTAAATACAAACCATAATTGCTTGGGTAGCCCAATTGATGAAGATAAAAAAAATAATATTTAAATATAGTAAATGATTTTAAATTTAAATAAAATTAAAATTAAAAGATTTTAAATATAAACAAACTTAAATGATTTTAAATTTAAACAAAATAGATTATGATGTACACCAATTTGAGATTTGATTTCTTATGCAGAAACAAAATATTAAAGAACTAAACTAGGAATTAGGTCCGTGGTTTTGTGCATTGGTATAGTATTTTATGACAGCGTTGTGAAACTTTAGCTGAGTTGTTGAAAATAGATCAATTTGGAAGAAGTTAGAATTAAATAAATAGTAAATAAAGAAACTAATCCTGAATTTTTGCGCATTTTATTCAGATAGAACATATTAAAACTATGTTACTGCTAAAGGTACTGCTGTAGAAGGGTTGAACAATCTTTGTTATTAGAGACTATTTTATTTAACCGTCAAAGAAAATAACAAACAATTCGATAGACTCGTCGACAGACAAGCCATCTAGCGGATGAGTACGCAGACTCTTCCACAACGTGTAGATTTGTGAGTAGTAAATAATGTGTCTGCAATAAAGGTCATGCAAACTACCTACATTAAATTCGAATTTGATTCTGTTCCAACATCTTACCAAATATCCAGGGTAGAGACACCGAATTCAACTGTAATTTAATAAACCGAGGTGGCTCAAATTATTCGTTACCGTTATATTATCGAATATTAACAAAAAAAATACTCTAAAATATATTTTCCATTTTTATTTTTTTTTGTAAATATTTTAATTAAAAATGTTATTACTGTATGCATTAAGGTACGTATAAAAAATATTATTTTAAATTTGAGATTGAATAAATATCAAAGAAATAAATAAAATGGATTTTGCTTATTCTCTTTACTGGCGCATACGAAAATGTAGTACCTAATAATAGTCTGAAATTCGCTATAATTTTAGCTTTTTTTAGCTATAATTCATGTATGAGAAGCTATAAATACGAAGGAGTTGAATTTTTATGTGCAGATTAATGCTCTTGAAAAATAACCATAGCCGTTTAATATCAGATCGTTGGCTGATCGAACAATATTTATTTTATTTATTTATTTTATTTATTGATTTTTGTTTTTACATATTTCTTAGATGATGATAACAAAACCAAACCTAACTGGACATTGCCCGTACATAATACATGTAGATAACATTAAAGTCAACAATTTTTTAGTATAATAAATGAAATATTGACAGTTCTATAAAGCGTTTTCAAAAATATGATAGTACAGCTATTTGAACGTATTATTTATTACTGGCATTAGTAAAAACTAATACAAACTCATCTATAACATATATAGCAAATAGAAACATGTAAAATAATGTTCATTGCCACAATATCATAATAATTATTAATATTATCAAATTATTATTATTAAATTGAAATATCATGAAAATAATTTAAAAATATTTTAATAATTTAATAATAATTTTAAAAATAAAATAATTTACAAAAAAATAATTAAATTAATTTAAAATTTTCAATGAATTGCAAGAATGTCTTGATACCTTTGTATGTATTTTTTTTTGCCTAATAAATAACCTCACGTCTAATAACCATCGCCTCTATGGCCATCCAAAACGTAAATCGAATTGGCTAAAAGTGCCGTAAGCACAACTTGAGATAGGAAATGAAACAATTCATCACAAGTTGTGTACAACTGTGAGAGTCATATGTATGCGGATGACACTCAGGTTTACTACTCTTTCAAGCAGGACGATGATTACTCTGACAGCTGTAGAAAAAAAAAATGCAGACCTAGAATTAATTAATAAATGGTGTTCACAACATAGCCTCAAACTTAACTCAAAAAAACGGGTATTAATAATTATCGGCACAAAGCAGTAAGTTCTAAAATGTAAAAATAATTATTCAAATTCTTTATTCATTTCTGAAACAGCATTAGCAATTGTAGAAGTATCTAGGAATTTGGACATCTACTTGGACTCGCTACTTAGTTATGAAGAGTACGTTAAAAGTAAAATATAATGGTGCTTTGCACGTCTAAAAACGCTTTACAAAATTAGGGAATATTTATCTACTCCCGTAAGGCAAACTATGACGGACTCACAAATTCTTTCAATCTTGGAATATGGCCCACGCTTATCCAAAAAAGTACAAAAACAAAAAAGTCAACGTGTCCAAAATGCCTGCTCATGTCTTTGTTTTCGGATCCCTAGGCGAACCCATATCTCTGGCACATTAAACAAAACAATATTCTAAATATGGTCTTAACTGTAGAAATCTCCACTTTGCTTGCTTTGTATTTGAAGTATATTACAGCGAGAGACCACCCTAACTATATAAAATAGTAGTAAAATCACGAGAAAATCACAATCACCTAACACGTGTCAGAGATCACCTTTTAATCGTCCCTCACCATAAGCTTACGAAGTTTACGAAGGTTCCTTTAAATTTTCGGCATCGAAGATCTGGAACGACTTGCCTCCACCGCTAAGGAGCAAAACAAGCCCGGCCTCCTTAGTGTAGTGCATGCAGTTATTTATTGTAATATAATAAAACGGGACGTGTTGAAAATCAGCACCATCCTCTCTCAGACAGGAGTGCAGGCAGCTGAGCACAGTCCAATTATTGGAAAATGCTATTAAAATGATTTACCTACCATTTATTTATGTTTTACATTTTTCAAAGAAGAAACATTTTCTTACTTTCTTTCTTTCTAAGTTGGTACCACAGGGCGAATAGCCTGGGTTGAAGATGGCTTTAGTGACGCCTGTCCTGCCTGTGTGTTTAATGGGCCTAGCTGTAAGATGTCGGATTCTGGTTAAATAATTTACTATTACTATATATGCAGTTGGTATTGTATGATAGCTATAGGGTGTCATAGCCATTTTTGTTTCTGTAGTTTATACTTTTTTCAAATGCCTGATTTATCAAAATTTCTTACGCCCTTCGGAGATAAGGGAGAAAGGGGAGGGAGTACATTTTTTTTGGGAATTTACAAAAAAAAAAAAAATTTACGATAAATTCATTTTTAAGAGAACTCTTGCCATCAATATAGCATAATATGTTATACAAATAAAATATACTTTTTTAAATGTTCACTTTATCGCAACGTGGACGCAACACATATTTTTGATAAAATAATCTATGGTACTTCTACGCTACTTGACTTTCTATCATTATAGCAAATCACTATTTTGTATGACAATCCGTTGGGCGAGGCAGACCGTTTTTGACTATTTTGGTCCAGAACCCTAAAAAGTTAAATGCTGTTAATATCTTGACGGTGTGAATTAAATTATGTATTAACCGTAAATTTCTTACTTTTAATTACTACCTATGTGTATTTAATATTTATAAATTAAATTTAAATTTTAAAAAATTTAGGTTACTTTTGAAAGTGGGTGTAGAAGAACTTATACTCACTCCACTGGCTTTCGAACCTGGAACCTTAGGATTAATAATAAAAAAATATGGCTTAAACGAGTATGTGATACTAATATTAAAAAATATTTAACTATGTGAATTAGTATCTGCCTATATATTTTTTGTAAATATAACTTTTAAAGTACCTAATAGCAATATAAAAAAGTCATACCTACGTGTAATTAACGTTTTTTGATATTATTCAGAAACTCTCGAACAATGATTAAAAGGTAATAATATTTAAAAGTTTATAAAAAATATCAAATAAATGTCAATTTTATTACTGTCGAAATGTAAGAGTATAGCGCCATCTAGCGTAGTTTACTTGATCCAAGTAGTAAATCAACCTTCGCATCGTTATGGGTAAGCTAAGCTTGATAATACCTACCTATTTCTTTCAAAGATGATATTTTATTTTACCAATAAGTTGCCGTTTATCTCAACAGACTGCAGGACTTTTCAGATTAACGGATATTTAAATACATATTATATAAAATTTATATATTTATAGGTAATCCCTTAGTTTCAAACTTAAATTACTTATAATATATTGTAATAGTTTATTAATTTGGTTAATTATACTGCTTAATAATAAAGCAATGGGTGTTTACGAACCAAAAAAACCAATTATACCAACATCATATTATATTGTGCGTATTGACTTGAAATTTTAAATAAGTTTAATCTACTCGTATAGTAAAATTTCTATGCAATTAAAAACGATTGCAGAACTCTCACGAATCTCATCATATAAAATTGATTTCGTGTGTAGTAAGTGCAAAAATCTAATTCTAATATGTAAGTGAAAATGTGATTATAACTGCTAGTTACGAATCGAAAAAAATCGAAATGAGAATCATTTTTTCGAACAGAATTAATGCAGCATCGCCGAAATAAATCTCTTTCAAGTATCTGAGCGTCTTTTTTTTGAGTTTTTGATATTTTTTCTGGCTTCTCACTTCGAAAAAACTTCCGACATTATTTGAAGGCAATAAGATCTTTGCAGAAAGCTATATGAAAATTAATGAATTCTAAAATCATGGGTCTGAGCGATCCGCTAAAATTTTACGGGAGGGTAGAACTCACCTTAAATTGCGTTAGCTTGTTAAGCTTTACGACATATAACAAAAGTATTTACGAAGGAAATATATATTTTAATTTAATCTATAAAAAATACACTTATTAATTATTAACTACCTATAAAGTATTTTCGAACATAAACAAAGTTTATGAAGTAGCTTGTAGGTGGTATATTTAATAGGGTATAATAATAAAAAAAAATACATAAATCTATTAGATTCGGTTAGACATGCCGATCCAAAAGACCCAAGTGTGTAAAATCTCGTGGATAGTAATTAGTTACTATTTAAAACCTCTTATAAGCTTATAATGTTTTTATAGGAGTTATAATAACTGTTTATTAATATTCTTTTAACTAACGTAGTAGGTAGATGGCCGCCTAATTGACTGTGTAATCACGTTCATGAACCAATGCGACTTGCGAAGGACCTATAGGAAGACAGGATAACTAGACGAAACAATAGTTATATCTCGAAAAAAAAATCAGTTAAATTTTACCACGCCTTTTTGTACGGAGAAAGAAAACTGTAGAACCTAATTGACTCTCCCGTCTTAGTAATATGTATAACGACATTAGTTCGGCCCGAGAGAACACAAATTATCATGCAGAGATGAACATTAGATATGCCCAATTGCTTAGTGTAGAACATAATACGAAAGGGCCTACTTACCATGACATGCACATTTATATTTGAATTACCAGACACTCACCTTTTGAATTCTGTACCTACCTCTCATTTTAAGCACGGTGGCGTGGTGGGTTGCTTTTGACTCACAACTTCCGGGTTCGGTCGACAGTGGGCTTTAGAACAAAAAAGAAACCATCTATATGTCTATTCGTGCAATCATATAGCTTTTGTTATTTTATTATATTAAATACGTTTATGAGTATCATCCCTAAAACTAAATCAATAGTTTTATCTAATCAATCATTACTTTTTACCAATATATTTTTAAATAAATAACGAATTATCTATATACATATATACACGAAGGGAAAACTTTATACCCCTTTTTAATCAATCATATTGCGCGCACGGAGGAGTGTGATTTTTGGCATAGTTAAGTTTTTATGGAGAAGGAGTGCAGAAAGGTAAAATTTATCTATAGTATGTGTTACAATTAAATTAAATTTAATAAAATAAAGCGTTCATACTACTGACAGCTGATTGCCAGAATGAGATAGAGTTGTGAATTTTGTGTGATTTCAAATAGTCCTTTTTTAATAGTCTCTTAATGTCAATGTAGTGTTGTCAAGTAAAAATAATTATTAATGCTATCTTGTCTATGAAAGTCAGGTCTTGTTTTTAACTGAAAAAAATAAAACTGACCATGAATTGTAACAGAAAATAAATACAAATACAAGCTGTACTGTATTTTTTTCAGCTGTTACTAACATTAAATTTTAATTTCATAGGTAATGCAGGGAATTAAGGTAAACAACACACGCTAATGACGTATTTGTACACGCTCGCAACTGACGTAATAAAAAAAACTAATGCTTAATGCTTAATCAAAGTTTAATGAATTATGGTCGAATTTCGACCACTGGGCGACCACTAGCGTTTTTAAATGACACGCGAAGGCAATTCGACAGAAAGTGTAGGTATTGTAAATGTAAATATTGATCTCATCTGCCTTATAGGGAGATCCGAAAGAGATGGTTCTCGTAGATACAGCACACACATACGTACTATCTCTTTTCTTTTACGCGTTTCAGTTCAACTTGAAATGCTCAGGGTAAAGCTCCGAGTGCCTTTGACTGTACACGGATATGCTGAGTTGATCCCTTACTAAAGGAGGAAGGAATTCGAATCACCTTAAAACGTATCACGTAATCACTAAAACTCAAAACGTTAATCGTCAACATTTTGGCTTAGAGATACAAATACATACATCTCAATAGCTTGACCGCTTAGCTGTTTAGTTTTATATTACTAGAAAGCAATATTGCAGACTGCAATTCAAATCCAAAACTAACAACATAAATCTGCTGACAATGACGTCACGTCTTTAAGACTCAAACGTGTTTTTACATCAATTAAAATTCGTATGAAATAATATTGATTAATAATGAGATTATTTTAAATGAATTACTATTAAAAACAAACTTTTATTAAGTGCTGTTGACCGTTGGGTCATCGTCTGGAGCCATTCCTGCCAATCGGGTCATTCTAACCATAGAAGTGCATTGTCATCGGAACAGAAGCGACTTGTGGGGAAGTGGAAAAGGTGGTAATGAAGCCTTAAGGCGACTCACTTAGACCCATTTTTCTATGGTTGGCATTTAGTAACCATTGGATATTTAATCACGAAAAAATTATGTTTAGATACCTTGTTCTTGTCTTCGACATAGTAAAGGCAGTTTTTTTAAATTCTATATAATGAAGCTGTAATAAAATAAAAACCAACAATTGCTTACTGACCGCAGCAAGTTGGGCCGTATGTCAGCAATAACGCGCCGAATATTCTCTTCCAAGGCGTTAATCGTGTCCGGCTTATCTGCGTAGACAAGCGACTTCACATAACCCCACAAAAAATAGTCCAGCGGTGTTAAATCGCACGATCTTGGAGGCCACGCCACAGGCCCACGACGCGATTTTTACTTTATTTTAGAGTGATTTAAAAAAAATTTAGAGTGATTTTTTCTAAATTTGCACTATTTGCAAACGTTGTTCAGGAGTAAGTCTATTCATTATGAAATGGCAAACCAAACTGAGCATAAAACAAGTGACAGCTGTTAAAAACATCAACTACGAAAAAAGTAGTGCCAGATTGAAAACCACGCCTCTAAAAAAAACACCCATTATAACGCCTTAACTACTAGACTACCACGATTTCAGATTTGATTTTGACTTTCTGTTCGACACAACTATGTTCTTGCTAGGACGACTACATTGTTTTATATTAATAAATAAATTATCAATTAATTAAACAATAAAATAAATGTTAGGCATTTTTGAACTGACTAAAGAGGCTCCCAATTCGTGTATGTTTTTTTATTTTATTAACCAAAAAGCTAACCCAACGAACTTCGTACCGCCTCAGAATCAATAAATGTTGTGTTAACTTATTGTCTGAATTAAATTTAGTTTTGTATTAAGAATACTCAAAATGAATTAAGTTCATCGATCCGCGCACAATGACAAATGTGATAACCTCACAAAGTGAACATTTTTGAAGGCAATTTACCGTTTGAAAATAGAATTCCACAGAATACAAAAACGTTTCATATAAAATGTATGAGAAAATGAACTTTCTTTTTATTTTTTTTCGATGTTTTAATAGTTATTCTGTGATTCAACGCGGAGACAAATCTAACAAATCAGATCATAAAAATCGGTCAAGCCGTTCTTGAGTTATAAATGGTGTAACTAACCCGGACTTTGTTTTATATAATTAGATATATGTATGTGCACATATTACGCCCAGATTAACTCGAGCGAATTTAAATACTATTTTGCTTATGATGGAAGTTATAAATCAAAACTTTTCAATTTAAAATGTTTTCATATCGAATTTTTCAATATTATTACGTTTATTAATTACAAAATATACAAGTTAATAATAAAAATTAATTAATAAAAAAGATAAATAAATCCCCCAACAAAGTCATTAAAAGACCTGTTTCATATTATCACATAAAACTTTCTTTTTTTTTTCTCGAAAATCATGATTAATTTTTGATGTCGTCTTTACAAATAAAGCTCGAAATCACAGGACTAATTAGCTGAATTGTTTATCGGGAATGGTATTAGTACACGGTGTGAAATTAATGCACATATGAAAAAAAAAATGTTTGAGTGGCAGGACTCACGGTTAAGATGTGTAAACATCAACGTTCGTGTGTGAGTGGAACGACTGAAAATTCAAATGAAATATAAATTGATAATGCATTGATTTAGATTCCAATTAATTATATCAGTCCCTAAGTTTATCATACTAACCTCCTTTTCCAAATAAAATGCAACTGATATTAATTGAGTTAATAAATTTCATTTGCATAACATTAAACATTAAAACCCCATTACATTAAACACATTAATAACATTAAAACCCCATCCCATCCCGTGATGGAATTAAGGAATATTGTTTATTTTATCTTTATATATATAAAAGAAAAATGATTGTATTAGAAAGTGAACACCCTTCAAGGTACTAAAGATGTATATTTTTAAGTACTTTTCTTAATTATTAGCTGTTAATTGCTCATTGGCTATGGGCGTTATAAAGGCGTTACAGCTACTTACAACTAAAAGCAACTTCCCACGGTAAATAAGCATCACTTTCACTGGTTGACATGGCAGATTCACTTACAGTTAAAGCATCTATTACTGAGTGCAGTACTCAGTTGGTTACGGATAACGGATGACTGTTGACATATATGTTTTATCATACAGTGAATGAAAAATCTTTCGATAGTGCGCGCAGTTATCTATGGTCCAATTAATTTCAACGTTTTCAGAAGCAACTTTTACTCAACAAATATATAAAAATACATTGTAAATAGATCCAGCTGTCTTTTCATGCAAGGTTAGGTTAGCACTATATTACTAATTCTACAATATTTAGCAGGTACCTCCAATGATACTGTTGAGTTTAGTAGGTGAGGAATGATTAATGTTTAGTAACTCGCAGCCTATGCTAAAAAACGGCCTTGGAACGAGGAAAAGGGTTAAACGCTGACCTACGAAGAGCATTCCACTGGCGAATTGTTCTGAAGAGAAAAGAATTGTGAGAAAAGAAATGGTCAATATAAGAAGGCTTAGAGAGTTGGGAGCGGCAGGTTCATTCGTTACAGTCATAAACTAGTTAATATAAATTCAAAACGCCTTTTACTTAGTGGCTTCCAATAATTAGCTTTTGGCTTTTAAGCATCGCAGCTGCAGCTGTTCTGTTTGAGTGCCGTGCCGTACTGCGAGGCAAACCCACCTCTAATCCGGAGTAGTTGCAGCGGCTTGAGGCCGCTATATCTACCTAATCAGGTATGCTTTTTTTACTCGTAAAAAGGCACCACGCGAGTTTGTCCCTATATATCTCTGTCTGATAAATGGCGAGATGAAAAGAACTTAAAGGCCGAATTAATACTAACATATGGTAAACAATGGCAAGAGAGAGTTTGGTTGTGATCCGGGTAGATAAACTGGTTCCCCAAGATCCTGAAGGAGGAGGGGGAGAACGAAAATAAAACACGTTTTCGGACTAAAAAAAAAAAAAAGGGATGTAGTTCTTCTACTTTTAAAGCAACCTTCAAATTCATTAAAAAAAGAAAATGGAACATGAATATAGTCATTTGTCTAAACAACTACTTATCACAAAAAAGTTCAACATTGTAAATTTTCGCGTTTAATATAGTAAAATGAAAACTAAGGTTTTCCTATGAAACATAACAAAAGGAAGTGCAAAAGCCAAATAAATGTAAGTCACACCTCCTAAATAAAATACATGCTATTTTTGTGCTTATTTTATTTAAATATAGTTATATGAATAAGGGGGCCAGAGCGACCTTGGATCACGAATAAAGAATAAACGGCGGGTAGAATCCCTAGCTGATGACATAAGTACATACACTGGATGCTTTTGGATCATGTCTTTTCCCCGGAAAACCTTTGAAATGCAACGTGCATCGACCGATTCGTGGAAAGTATCACCTGCACGAGGGGGTAATTCCCGATAAAAAAACAATTAATAATTAATGTGATTTCTAGCGGTTTTCGTTAAGAAACTATAAATTATCAAAACTCATCATGGTTACTGAGAAATTAAAATATAAACTTTACGTGAAAATGGTAAAAGGATCAAGTCGTTGTTGTAATTGCTCAGCTGTCGCCGTACGCCGTAACGGTGTCAAAGCCATTGTCGAACGGCGCGGCATTAGAATTCGCGAGTTGATCGAATTGACATCACCTGTTAAAAAATGTAATCAATTTAGGGATGTTTTTTTTCGCATATTTTTATATCATTTTTTACTCATAATAGGCTACACAAACCCTCCTTAAGTTTTCGGGAATGGTCTTGGGACAACCTATATACCTTACAAGCATATTATCTATACATATAAAACCAACCCAACACCCTCAGCTGTTTCAGTAAATCTTTGTCATTGTCATTAGAGGTGTGCTTCGGTCATGTATGCAAAGAAGATAGCCGCACACCTAATTACGAAATTGAGTGTCAGGTTTGGCATTCGAAAGTGCAGAATGACAACCAATGAAGTAAACGCCTTTTAATTGTTGCAGGTTGCTCAGTCACCTCTTGAGTTTGTTGCTTGAATTACTCTTACCTTCTCCACGAGTTCATCTTTGCTTAATGACAGCGCGAACGGCCAATAGTCGATGACTCTAAAGGGAAAACTTAGTAACTCACAAAAATAACAAAAAAAAAAAAGATGCGATGGTGCGACCAAGTGAAAACCTACACCAAAATATTTATGCTATCAAATAAACTTTTAGTAGAAATAATTTCACTGTACACTATGACCATTATCATAATAGTAACACGTAGTTTTATTATGCTATTCATTACATAAGAGTACAATCCATATTTAAAAATCTGGATTCTACTCTTATGTTTTTATCTCTATAATTTATTTATTAATATAAAACAATGTAGTCGTCCTAGCAAGAACATAGTTGTGTCGAACAGAAAGTCAAAATCAAATCTGAAATCGTGGTAGTCTAGTAGTTAAGGCGTTATAATGGTTGTTTTTTTTGAGGCGTGGTTTTCAATCTGGCACTACTTTTTTCCTAGTTGATGTTTTTGACAGCTGTCACTTGATTTATGCTCAGTTTGGTTTGCCATTTCATAATGAATAGACTTACTCCTGAACAACGTTTGCAAATAGTGCAAATTTAGAAAAAATCACTCTAATTTTTTTTAAATCACTCTAAAATAAAGTAAAAATCGCGTCGTGGGCCTGTGGCGTGGCCTCCAAGATCGTGCGATTTAACACCGCTGGACTATTTTTTGTGGAGTTATGTGAAGTCGCTTGTCTACGCAGATAAGCCGGACCGGACGATTAACGCCTTGGAAGAGAATATTCGGCGCGTTATTGCTGACATACGGACTCCAAGATCGTGCGATTTAACACCGCTGGACTATTTTTTGTGGGGTTATGTGAAGTCGCTTGTCTACGCAGATAAGCCGGACACGATTAACGCCTTGGAAGAGAATATTCGGCGCGTTATTGCTGGCGGGATAACTTGCTGCAAAAATTGGGCCTCTCGGCTGGAATTTGTTCGAGTCAGCCGCGGCGGCCACTTACCCGAAATCATTTTTAAAACATACTGGCAAACCCTTATCTTTATAATAAAACTAAATTCTTAGCCATAACATCAAATTATATGCGTTTTATCTCTTCTTGAAAACCACGCCTCTAAAATCATCACCTTTATAATGAATTTATTAATATTTGCTAAAATTTATCTATATAAATAAAAATGGAATGCTGTTCGTTGGTGAGAGCTAACTCTAAAACGGCTGACCGATTTGGCTTTATTTTTTTTGAATGTTCGCAATAGTTTGAATAAGGTTTAGAAAAAAATAACTGAAGATGTATTTTATTTTTATTCCTAATTTATATTATGTGCCATATTTAAATAAATAAATGTTAAAGTCAATGTACACCCCGTGTCCGCATGCCGAGTGCTGCAGGCAGGCAGGCAAGAGTGCAGACGGGGTGCTGGGTTTAACAGCTAGTATTTCTAATAAAAAGTTCGACTATATCATTTTTCCTACACACATTGTTGATTTGTATGTTGTATAGTATTTTATAAAAAAAAACCCATGTAACTGCATACATACTTCATATATTATGCTATTTATAAACTATTATAATAAGAAATTTAGTTGAAGGTTTTGTTTGTAAGCTGACGAATAGACTTTGTACTCGGCGTCTCTCTCTACCAGCCTCGGCGAGAACACCCATGACCGAGACGGGTAATGACTGACGGGTATGTCTCTGACGCAATGCGAGTCTGCCCCAAGCTCTTCCGGTGAAAGACCATCGGATGGCCAACAGGCCTACAGTGCGTGGGCTGACCAAATTAGCAAGTTTAATTTAAAACTTTGGATTGTAAACAAGTCTTTATTTCTTCCTATATATTAAAGCTTACACGCAAAAAAATAAATATACTTATTTATCGAGTACCGCGAAATAAAAAAATATATATTGGAGTTCTGTAATCAGGGTGGACACAGCTTGCTGTGGGTCCTTGGCCTGTTGAAACAGAGCTGTGGATTTGTCTACAAAACATTTAAATATAATGTAATAGAGTGTGTATTTTACACTAGACACTATTTAATTATGTAAACTATACACCGTGTTCTAAATAATTTAAAAAACAGCTTTTTGGCCCTGCGATTTCAAACATGATTTGTTTTGGCCTCATTAAAATTCATCATGGTTTCCAAGTAAAAAAAATTGTAATCTTTACGTGATAATATGAAATCGCTTTTGTCATAAAGTCGGTCGCTAGCGCCGGGACATTAGACAAGCGTCCGCGACAAAAAGGGAATTTACACGAGCGCTTTGATAGCATTAATAAATTTGAGCATTTTTTTATACAATTTCTTACATGTAATAGGGAACATGAACACCCCCTTAAGTCTTCGGGAATGATCTTGGAATTAATTACCTGTATACAAGTGTATTTACCATTCACTGATCTCCTTTTAAAGGGTTGATACAACAATCAAATATTAATCAGCAAGAAATATTGGAAAAATGTTTCCCAATTACGAGAAAAACGAATTCTAAATTTAAAAAAATACTGAAAAACTTTTTCAAAATTTTTCAGTATTGTCAAAGTTTGTGTCATTTATCTTTTCAGGCGATTTGCCGCTATTAAAAAACAATCATCAAATATAAGTCAAATATACACATATATATATATATATATATATATATAAATTTGTGTGTGTGTGTATATATATATATATTAAATGTATTTATCCATATATATTTATATTTAAATAAAACCAAATGTCAGATCTCCAATATGGACCTCGCGCTCTTATATATTTCGAATAGGTAACACCTCGACACAGGCATTTGCCTAGTGAGGTGTTACTAATCCACACAAACTGTATTTTTATTCTCTAGAAAATCAATAAAATGTTACAAAGTAATACACATTAATAATATTAATTGTATATTAGATATTTTAATAAATAATAAATAAATAAACGTTACAAACGTTTTACTACGTTAAAACGTATACTAAACAATACTTAAAAATTATACGATAAACGCAGCCAATGATTTTAGCACGGTATATTTATTCATACGAGCATGCTTTCTGTAACTATTATTCCGGCGATATTTTTCTAGCGCTTTACTCGCGTTTAACGGCAATTTAGTATATCATACTTTCGTAACATATTTACGAGTATGTTACACACAGTATACCCAATGAGCACTGTCAACCGACCATCGACGCCGACAATATTCCCTGCCGAAGCCAAAAATAAATGGCGCCTCAGTTAGGTTGACTTTCTATTCCCGATTGGCATTAAGACTAACCCCTCAGGTCATTATGGGTCGCGTGCAGAGCTAGCAACACGAACAACAAAGGATAAATGCAAGCCTAAGGACTAGTTCTATAGCACATTTCTCAGCTAACAACATTTCGTAATAGTACAGTCACCGTTTGTATGGTACGGTTCGATACTTATTGTTGTGTAAACATTTATACCGATGATTTTTCGAAGCTAGCGTGAATTCCGATTTCGTTTCGAGGTCGTAAGGGGCCTATCTCAGAGAGAAAGGCAATACTGGATTCGAAGGGAGGTTGGTATTTATTTACCTAGTAACTGACATATAAGTGAACCCAAAATAAATAATTTATAATATACTAATTTAAATTTCAATCCTTCCATCACATTCACAGACGATGTTCGTCGGCACTCACACAATCCATCTATCCATCCATTATGACATCTATAATAGTTTAACGTAATCTACCAAATTAGAATTATTAGGAAATAATTGAAAAATAAATTGTTTTTCTGAAATATTATCCTTTGCATTTTTTGAATGAACAGAGTTCATATGCCGACGGATACGACCCATATATTTATTTTACACAAAAAAATTATTGTTTTAAATTCTTGATAAATAATATTAAATCTTAAATAAATAATGAAAAACATTTCCCTACCCGGGCGGCAGGATTAATTCGAAACCCAATTCGCAAAAATAACACCACATCGCATCATCTGAATATTTCAGCAAAGCCTCCAAGATGAACATCGATACTCAACCTTTTTTGTCTTCGGGCCACATACATATATTTGTGAAACTACGCGGGCCCCAACACTATACTGGTATGACAAAAAAATATGTACGTCAAAATTAATCTCAAGATATACGAAACATAGAATGCTAGATTTTGTAATTCATGTCCCTGATAATAAATATGTTTAGGGCCGCACAAAAAAGCTAAGCGAGCCGCAGGTTGAGCACCGAGGATATAGAAGATGGTTATTAAAACTAGGCTGCGTCCATACTTGAGCATTCGAAAAGTGTACACGCTTCTTGACAAAAAAAAAACAGTTGATTATATATCTGTATATATAAATATGAAGCTTTTTGTTTATTTGTCCTTTATGCATTCCTAAACCGTCGGTCCAATTGCGAAGACGAGTTTGGAAAGTTGTCGTGAGCACACCCGATTAGGTTTGTGAATTAAAAAAACATGAAATTCAACCATTAAGGGGTGGTAATTGGGGTTTGATGTTTGTATGGAACTTATAAACCGTCGGGTTTAGAAATTCAAAAAATGGCATGTAGCTTCTTTACATAACATGGACATCAAATTGAGAAACGAAAAATCAAATTTAGGCACGTGGATGACCCGAAGTGCCTAGAGATGGGGAGCGAAGCGACCCATCTTGAGTACCTCAGGCATGAGTGGACGCGAGCCGAAGGCGCCGTCACAAAAAAACAAATTAAGGCGAACGGTTGGCCCGAAGGGCTTAGAGATGGGGAGCGATGCGACCCATCCCGAGTGCTGCAGGCACGAGTTAACGCGCGCCGAAGGTGCCGTCAAAGCCGCTTGCAGGGCCAAGAGATGGGAAGCGAAGCGACCCATCCTGAGTGCTGCATGTACGAGTTTTCGCTTTTATTTATATTCATTTTGTTTTTATATATATTTTATTGCAAATTCATGTACTTAAATTACTCGTAGATCATTTCTGTATAAGTTTAATCAAGGGCGGATCCAGAAGTTAACTTTTGAGTACTTTTAGAATCTAATAAAAATGGTTTGAAATTGTGTTTTGTACTAGTATTTTGACAGTACCGATTCTGTTATTAATTCTCAATATTGGTGTTTATTTTGTCCCCAATGAGAAATTAATATACTGCTGATACCTAGATTCATTTATTGAGTTATTCTAATGATGTTTTTTCCTTCACATTGAGAGTGACAGTGAACAACCCACACTTATTAATTATATTTTATTTCTTTGTCTCGGGGGGAGGGGATACAATCACCCCAGTACGCCCTCTCTATTTCCACCCTTGAGTTTAATACAGAACTAAACTATGTCGTCCAAAGCCCAACATGTATTAATAAGTGTTTATTTTAGAAGAGTTACATAAACCGTACAAAGTTACAAATAAATAACCCCGATCGGTCGGGTATCAGAAATAGACGTCGACAAAAGCGACCATTATGTTTATATTTAGCCAATTTCGTTGAACGGATACAATAGCCTCTAAAGTCCATGTTATGTAAGACACCCAATTTGACGCAAAAACAAGCCTCAATGAGTTCAGCCTCGTGACGTTACGACGATTTGCTCGCTTCAAATGAATGAAATGTGGCCGTCGCTCCACTGACAGTATAAATGGTCAATTACCTTTAGTATACAATTTTTTAATGTGTTATAAATCCGTTGTTTTTTTATTTGATTGCATTCGTCCATTCGCTCTTATACTATACGCCCATAAAACAATAAATTTGAACATTTTTCTAATAAATATTATACAAATGTTAGGATGACTTTTTGCTAAAGATAACTTTAAAACAGGAAATCGACCGAGGAAATGAATGACATAATTGTTTACGCTTTTGAAAATATTACAAAAGTTTTAAATAAAAGTTATAGCGTTGGATATAAAGTCGTATTGAAAAATATTTCTAGATAACTGATTTAAATTTTTTGGAAATTAAATACTTTTTTTTGCTTGAAAGTTTTTTTTTGTTTATGCATAATTTCTCTGTAATATTAGGCAAAAACCAGAGTTATAAAATACTTACATATTTTATAGCCGTGGCATCCGAAACATTGACCTAAGGTAAAGATTTTCTTTTTTTTTAAAAAAAAGTTTCGTACCTACAAGCACACGTAAAATGCTAGAAATTTAGTACGTAACTTCTACTAGAGATATTCTGATACCTCACCTCCAGATCACATGTGATCGCATTAGTAAAAGTCTGTTTGAGTGATAAGCGGGCCCTGCGGGTGGCATCGAAGCGGATGGCTGCGGCACGCTGCAACCGGATCGAAAATGTGGTGATTAAACAATTATATAAAGTTAAGTATTGTTCTAAATACGACCTCATCTGTCTGCAAGACTAATGCAGTGAAAGTCCTGTGTGAAAGTCCTGTGATAGCCCGGAAGAATAGTCAGACACGACTCGGACGGCCCCCCGCGGCGCTCTAACAACATGCGCCTATGCACGGTTTTAAGCATAGCAGTAGAAGTAAAAATTCTAAATGTTAAAGAAAAGAGGGTTCTCAATTTCCGAACGAATTATTTTCATATCGAATTGATCGAAAATAATATAATTAATATTTAGATAAAAAAAAAACTAAGAAATAATGCAATAATTTTCTATTTTTTCTAATCAAATGAAAAAAGTTTAGTAATTTTAGATTGAGTATGAACATAAAATGACGATTCATTTGAATCATTAACGATTAAACTTGATCATCATAAAACAGATGCATTTTTTATATGCCAGAGACGAAAGACGGAATGATCGCGAGCGTATCTATTGTCATAATAGATAAAATTCAGTCTTCAATCAAGTTAGTCTCGGGAAAAAATCTCGATACTATCTCGTGTCGTCGTTCGAAACTTCGCACGCTGTACGGGAGCCAAAGTCATCCGCAGTGTCTTACAGCACGAGGTCGGCGCTAGGTTAACCAAAAATTGTGAAACAAATGAGAAGCGACATTAGGTATATGGTACCTAATTTAGGTTATTTTTTTTTAAACGTCGCCTTCTTTTTACCTGTGCCGACTAAAAGAAACTGGTCAAACATGGTCAGAAATGTATGAAAACCTAATGTAGTAAAGCGTTGTGGTCAATAGCAAACCTGAAAGTAGCCCTGATAAAAAGTTTTTTTTTATTATCTCAAAACGACGCGGGGTTCTAATGACCCCAAGAAACAGTTGGCTAATATTTTTTAATAAGATGATTTAATGGAATTCAGTGAGTTGTTCCCTCCCATGTCTGTGCGTCTTTCAAAGTTTGGGGTTATCAGGATCCCCAATTATTAGGAAATAGTTGAAGTTACAGCATTCGTAATGGTACTTAATAATTGCGCGTCATTATATAGGAGGAACATAATAAAATAACTTAAATGTTAAATTTAGAAAGAATTGTCGTGAAGATAAAAGCATAACGTGGGTACTAGTTACTTAAAAGAAGTTCCCTGGATGGTACTTTAAATGCTATTTATATTAACAAAAAATTACGGT
Organism: Neomicropteryx cornuta; assembly: GCA_020383195.1. Classification (NCBI taxonomy): domain Eukaryota; kingdom Metazoa; phylum Arthropoda; class Insecta; order Lepidoptera; family Micropterigidae; genus Neomicropteryx; species Neomicropteryx cornuta. The sequence continues at coordinate 44,131,290 of JAHKQU010000018.1, forward strand.
ATTTAATTTCTTAGAAAATATACCCGCTATTTATAGTTGTTTTTCAAGTGATTCGTGGAAAAAACTTATATTTAAAATTTCTTAAATAAATCACCCATAAATATTCTTATTTGACATAGGTACTTTGGATTAAATAAGAAAAAGTAATGATAATGATAGTTAAAAAGCCTTTTATTATTTTTTACTACTAATAATATAAAAACAATTATATAAAGAAATCTAAAACGTCTGGTGAGTTGTTTACTGCCGAAATGTCGTATCGGCGTGATGCGATTAAATTGTAGCGCGTTCAGTGGGAATCGAATATTTCTATGCAAAAATCTCAGAGCGAAACACGCAACTGTCAAAAGGCGAATCACGTTTTCACTTCTATTATGTTTTTATATTAATATTATAATAGTTCCTCTTAATGAATAGCGAGTCATTAAAATGAGATCTTAACCATAAGATACATTTAAATAGGAAGACAGGCTGGGTTTTTGGTTGAAAACTAATCACTAAACATTCAAAACTAAAGTTAAATAAACCCTTTTATCATTTGCTTTAAAAGGTACCTTACGTTTCTTTCAGTTACATCTTTATAGTCTTTATTGTTTTTTTTTTATTGGATAGGTTTAATTTTTGTTAGAAGGTAAATGGAAAAAAAATTACCTATTACTGCATAGTTTTTTTAATAAATTAATGTTAACATCAATCGTACTTTATTAATTTAAAAAAGTCCTAAAATCATAATAAAAAATCTAATTTTAAATTTAAGTATAAACATCAGAAATATACGAAAAATATCAGGTGTAGACCATGAGGAATCATGCAATTTCTTATTTTCAGCACTATATATTTTAACACTAATTGAAATATTTTTTCTAGAAATATGTAAATTTATAAAGGATAATATTCAATTATTCCAATCTAAGGAATGTTTGACAAACCATAATATTAGAAAAGGTAAAACTCTCAACGTGCCTCATAGTCGAACAGCAAATAAACAATGGAAAATATATAACGGTAATGAAAATATTTAAAAACCTATCAGACGAAATAAAAAAAGATTATAATCCCATTTTTAAAAATAAGTTGAAAACATTGCTGACTAGAAAATGCTTATTTCACCTGACATTTTTGTACAAAGTAAATGAATACACCTTTGCTTAATATTTATTTTTAGGATGCAATTATTAAATTGTTAACGAAGAAATTGTTTTATTAGTTTGATTAATAACTATTTCGACTTTTATGATTCAGCCTATTGATTCTTTCATATATGGATATTATTAATTTTAAGATATGAATTCCCTATTAAATGTATACTTGTACAATTCAAGAAATTAAGATTTCATTCATTTTTGTAAAATACTTGTAAACGTTAAATATTAGTAGGATAAGACCCTTAAAAGTAGCAAGTTTAGAACATTTGTTCGTTGATATTTAATTTTCTGTTTTGCAATCTTTTTTCTTATACCCGTTTATGGCGGTGAAATTTATGTTGAATCTCCAATTTTTTCGTCTAAATTCTATCTTTGCGAATAAATTATTTTCTTGCAAAAATTCCAACTAATGTGCTCATGTAACATGTTATATTCAGCATACAGTTATTATGAACGAGGTTGTATTATATATTTGGTGTTACTTAAATAATCTAAATTGGTCTGATCTAGAATCAGGGTAACAGTCATACGTATATCCTAAAAACTAGGTTAAGACTAGGTTTTGGTTAAGCACAGAAAGCCACGAAACACAGGGAGCCATGATGATTATCGTACTTTCGAATCGGAACAGCACCGGCATTATTTGCAAATAAATGTTCTGGGGATATTCCTAATTTTTAGAAGCAATCAGGAGCGCTGGAAATACAACCTTCGAATGAGGAAGGCGACAATATCTACGACGAATTACGTAGGTTTACTATCCTAGTTTAAATTGACCGATTTCAAAATAAACCTACGACGACGAAAAACTAAAAAAAAAAGCAATAATAAAAACCACGAAAACAAAATGTTCACTAAAACCTAGAATAGGCTCATTCTCAGACATAATTTAAACTGAAGTTGAATACGGTGTGCTTCTGCGAAGAATTCGACGTTTTGGTAGAAATTCTTTGGAAATAATATAAAAAAAAAATAAAGTAGCTTAAGCCAATCCAGAGTAATACATTAAAATACACGTCGAATGGAAAATAACGTCCTTTTTTTAATTTTATTTAACTGTACTCCAACAAAATATTGAAATACATAACATGTTAACAATTATTCTTAGATAATAAAGTAAAAAAAAAACATGAACAATAAAATAAAAAGCACCACATGCATATCTTATGCTTAGTGAAACACAATGGAAAATAAAACACAGTTTACAATAAATAGAAACAATATAAATTATAAATATAATACATATAATATAATATTACATATAAATATAGAGTATATAAAGAGTATATAGGGCAAATTAGCGGTTCTAAATTCGTGTAAGTAGATATGCGTATAAAGATATAAAATGGTTTTGTTATATTTGTTATTAACTTTAATATTTCTGGTTTGTAGAAACCTATTTTTAGTCTTACATATGTTGTTATCGTTTAATCAAATGTATTTTATTTTTGTTGTATGTTACTGTGTAAAATTGTTGTTTTTTTCAACAAAGATAAATAAATAATAAATAATATATGCATATATACTATCAGACTCTCATATAATGGAAGGTTACACCGTTTGCCTATTACAACGTTAAAAATCATCCAAGTACGGTAGTTAAGAAATACATTTTACAATTTTACTATATCTTAACGATTTGCGCTTAAACGCTGTTTCGTCCCTCTCTGTCTAGTTCATCTGGATTTCAATGGTTTAGATTGTATAATGAAGCTTTTATAGTGTTTGGGAGCCACAGAGAAACCGACCGAGGTCGTTTTCTCCATGAATATCAAAAAGATCGTGTTTATCAACAGCTTCCTATAAAACGCACAATTTTCTAAAAGTGCCCGCCATTAAAGTTGCGAACAAGTTATTTTGCTGTGCCATAACTTTCCATAACCGGTGTAGAATTTAAAGTGATGCTCCGTGCACTTTATGCTCTTTGCAGCAACTTATTGCGTAACTCTTTATTGAAGTCAAGCGTTTACTCTTTCCGTAAGTGAAATAGCTCTTCGTATAGGAGCAAGGTGGTCATTTATCAGCTGCTGGATCGATACAACATACCTGTACTTTCACTTGAGTGTCCTGCGCCAGGTATCAGATAGTTTATGTTCAGAAAGGTTGGTTTTTAGCAGACCGTTGTATCATCATCAATTAGGCAAATCTTTCGTGCCCAATTAAAATAATATTTATTCTTTCAGGATATCGAATTAACTGCCATTCAAATTTGAGCGATATCTCAAATTAGTCATATATATTTAATATTATATTTCCTTAACTGAAAAACACATTCGAATGACGAAACCATTCAAAGACATTTAAATTCTATTAATTTTTTTGTAACTTGGTTCGGAGTCAACTCGAATATGCTGTTCAATTCTGGAACCCATTTTACGTAAAATCTGCAACCAGATCAAAGCCGTCCAAAAAAAGTTTAAGAGAGTTGTCAGTTATAGAGCAGGTTTCAAGGTCAGAAAATACTCTAAATCTCTTGTATTTTCTAATTCTTGTATTGTATACCTTGTATTTTCTAAGTCTGGCAGATAGGCGCAGTTTTCTAGATATATTTTTTACATAAAATACTCTTCAATAACATGGATTGCTCAGCCCTTCTTCAGTCGATTACTTTACGAAATTCAAGCAGAACCACAAGATCCAATGACATGTTCTATCCAGACAAAATAAGCACGAATTCGGGATTAGCTTCATCTATTTAACAAATTGTGATTATTTAATTCTAACTTCTCCCGAATTGATCTATTTTCAATAACTCAGCAAAGGTTCGCAACTCTGTCTTAAAATATTATTCCAATACACAAAACAACGATCTAAATTCCTAATTTATATCTATATTATATGGATTTTGTTTTTTTCTATATATATATATGTATATACCCAAAGTATAAAATCAGTTTATTTCATTTTCCTTTTTTGTCTTTTTGTTTAAATTTAAAATCGGTAATGTTACTTAAATTCACTTTATACTCACTTTATTTACTTTATATTTTAAATATTTTCTTTTACCTTTAATTTTCTTTATTAGCCAATTTAATTCTATCTTAGTTTAAGGATTGTATACTTCAATTTATATTTTCTTTACGCCATTGAGTAGAATTTCTATTGGATAAAAGTGTATTATTCTAATTCTATACGAGCCGCGAACTATGGTTGCTGGACTCAAATGTGTAATTTTGGAATAAATAATGTCGGTATGTACACCACGAAACAAAAATATACTAATTATTTAAGTCATATAAAATGGCATTTAAATGAGTTTTGCATATCTTTTAGTACCAATAGATACCTATACCAATAGATACGTAAGCATATATTAATAACTAACCTACATAAAATATTCAAAAAGGAGCTATAGAATTGATTACCTCAGAGTTCAGAACAATATGATGAAATCACAAATAGTACCTAAAATATATTGGGATAAAATCACATTTTATCAGAACCTCACAAAATTAATCATGTATTTAATTCTTTTAATTACACCAATATCTAAGTTGTTAACAACTAACCCTAGCAAGATTAACCCTGGCAAGATTCTACAAAAATATTTTAATGTCAGACAATATCTTTAAACCCACACGGGTAATTTAAAATGGGACCCTGTGATTTTACGTGTTCTCTCGAGAATATTACTCTAAAAAAAGAGACACATTACACGCTATATATGTGAACCCTAAATCAGTGTCTTTTCATAATCCTTCCTTCATGTGCTCCTCAGAGCTGTGTTTTAGCACTGAAATCTTTTTGTCATATTTATAACCTACCTAACGTGATCTTAAATGCGACTTTTCCCCGACTGTTGTGTGCTATATAGAAGTCCGAAAATAAACCAACCGACTGTTATCTGTATTCTTCAACGAGATCTATACGAGTATTTCTGATTCGGTTTTAGATAATAGTATAAACCTCAATGTTTCCAAGTCTACTTATTGAGATTTGGCTAATCGAAGTTAATCGAACCTGACAATACTGTTTCTGGCTCCCTGACCTCCTGAAATCCTGAACTCGTAAGATGTGTTGATGTAAAAATATCCAACACTCTACATGGGCGGAAAGGGGTGCAAATAGGGCAAAAAATCAAGAGAATTATGACCCTAACTCATTTAGCTTGGTTTATAATAAAATGATCTACGTCCCCGAAGGAAATAGTCCTTGCTCATTTTGGGGACTTATCCGTCAAGATAACAAACTGACTTTCTGCAAACTCGACTTCTACCTATGGATCGAAAATAGAAATCCTGAAAATTTTCGTACGGTCTGTAAAATATTCGTGTAACATTTTTTCCGAAAACTAAAATATCAGCTAGTAAATTATTAGTGTTATTAGTAAAAACTGGCAAGAGCATATTCAATATGTTAAATCTAAGCTTTCCTCAACGTGTTACATATACGCCCAAGATGCACCTGCAACGATTGCTGCAGCATTGCTGTCCCAGTACCTCGTAGGCAATTTTTCGTCACACTTTCAGTCGCATGGATTCGCGTCAATCTGCCTTTTGTGTTTCTTTCAAAAATTACTCACTTAGACGATTTTGAATTTATATTTGATTGAGTGCAGACTTAGTAAATACGCACTTTCCTGATAACTAATAGTAATGTTGTTAACTAGCCGAAATGTGCGACGGTGATACTTATAATGGTTTTATTAATAATTAATATCTAAAGTGGCAAAAATAGGGCAAATTAATGAAAAAAAACAAATATATTATTTTTTCGAATTTAATATTGGTACAAAAATAATATTACTTATAAGGGCGGATGGAATTTAATTACAAAAAAGCGGTTTTTTTAATTTTTTTTTAATATTCGGAAATACGTTTCCATTTGTCACTACATTCATTGGTGATTTCTTATTTTATTTTGTAGTAATTTTAATTTATCATCTATTTGAATTTGCCTGCAGAGTCTACTAGGTGACATTTGATTATAACATTAAGCTTTGTATGTGTTTGTGTAGGCAATGTGTCAGTGACTAGCTAGAAAGAGGGTAGATTGGAAGGTTTTTTCTTATACAACTGTGGGTGTTACGATAAGTAAAAATAACTAATAAAAAGAACAATGGAATAACCAAAGGTATTTTTTTCAGTTCATTATGATGCCCACAATTTTGCCTTTATTTATTCAATATGGTACGATGAGAAGTTACAACAATAAATGATACAATAACACCGAATCAATTAAATTAATATAATATAGACAAATTAAACACCAGTCATTTATTGTTGCTCTGAAGTAACATGGCTACTCTAACTAGGTTAAAAAACTTGTTCTAAGAGCAGCCAGAAGGAAGTTGCAGAAAAAATGAAATACTTATTACGTACGCGAGACGTTACTAATAACAAAAGGGATCATAGGATAAATATCATAAATACAAAATATAATACATATAATAAATAGTGCATATTATTATATACATATACATAAATATAAATATATATATTACATACAATATACATTTATTAAATATTTAACTTTAGATAGTTACATTTTTAACTTTAGATAGTTATATTTATACAGTTTACAAATTGATTTAGTACCATTTAAGGGGGTTGTTTAAAAGGCAAATGGCATACGTTATAAGTTTTTATATTACAAGTGTATTTGACTACCGTTGCTATATTATTTTCACAAAATATTACCATAGTAATGCTTGTCTCCTTGTAAAAGGTTATTTTAATTTAGAATAATAATTCATTGTATTGTATATGTAAAGCTAAGCTTGTTTATTATTCTAAAAAAAAAAATGTAATTTGGATTTTTACCAAATTATATTATTTTTAGTAAGTTAGACTTAATTAAACAATGCTGAATCTTAGGGTAAATCTCACCAAAAGTATAATTTCTATAATAAACGAACTTTTATATAATAATCGAATAACTTCTAATTCTCGAATAAGATAATTTAAAATGAAACAAAGCTAAAAAAAAATCAAAACTGTTGTGGTTCTTTTACTTAATTATTTTTTAACGACTAATTAAATTAACGTTCAAATTATGCCTGGCGGTAACTTGACGGTGAAACACATTGTTTGGAATACAATTTTATCAGGCATCTTACGTATATAAATAATTAAAAATGAGATCGACTGAGTCTGATAATCGTGTAACACGACTATTTGAAATTTCTCCGACAGTAATACGTCGAAATGACACGTGAAAAGATTGGTTGGAAAGATCGTGCGTGCCAGCTGACACAACTGCCGCGACGGTCAGCCTATGAATGATGCCCCGGGTTATGTAATTTCGCGAGTTCACCGTTGCTACGATTTATATTCACAACATCTCTTTCATAAATACGCTTTTCGCGTTACAGATACGTTTATCTGTAACGCAAAACAACTTTCTTTTTTATTATTTTTGATACACATGTTTTTAACACTTATTCAATAAAACCAGTTAAACTTCGTAATGCAAAATATCGTAATACAAGTGCTGACTTGCATTAGTATAATCAGAATAAAAAAGTCAAGGAACCTCAATTCAAGAAACCCATCAAAACGCATTTACGTAGAAAAATCTCTTATAAATACAGCGAACTGATCGATGCTTAATTTTGGAAAGAATAAATTTAAAATAGGTTTTTCTTACATATGGAAAAAAATTGTTTTTCTAAAATTACCAGTATATAAAAATATATTTTATATATTATTATTTAATGCTCTTGGTTTTTGTTGTTTTTTTGTTTTTGTGTAGGTAATTAAATATGGAAAGCATAGAATAAAATGTTGATAATGCAGTATAAAATGTGAATATATTTTTATTAAAAATGTAAGGCCATTCCTATGTAATGAATTACTCGTGAAAAATAAATAAATAAATAGATTTACCTAAATATTATTTAAGACTATTTTTTTGACAGACATAATATACGGTTTACGATATAGTTTACTTATTATTGTAGTAAAAGTAATGCAGGCAGTGGTGGGGGGGGTATAGGTAATAATGCAGTTTAACCACATTGAACAGACGCGTTGAACCTATTTCTAAGATCCTAAGAGGCGGGGTGTCATGATCTTCGAAACATCGAGATGTCTTTATTTATTACACAATATTATAATAATCAGTAAAGTTATTTTTTTGATTTATCACTATGTTTTATGTTTTAACCGACTTCAAAAAAAGGAGGAGATTCTCAATTCGATGTATTTCTTTTATTACAAGCTTTTATTTAGCTTTCAATGTTAGTATGTCGGGTTGGGTCAAATTTTACATGCTGAATTAGAACCATTTCCTCTAATCCTACGGAGTTGACATTTGACATGTTGGTTTATTTCCGATGAAAATGAATTTTTATAGTGAGCATGGGGCCTGATGACTCAACGGTCAACAGCACAGACACGAAATTTTGTATACGCGTTCAAGCACTTAAATAAAAGCTACATAGTAATACAAACTAACAGAAGATATAAATATTATCTATAATAATTACATACGAACATAATAATCTTGGATACTCAAATACTTACTAAAAGAACTATTTAAACTTACTTATTCTTTTATAAATGTACTAATCACTTGCGTTACATAGGAATTGCTGCAGTTTCACCATTCACTTCACACTCATTCACTGTTTTTCATAATTATTGTTTCTTTTCTAAATCATTAATTTACTACTTAAATGAAAGTTTGACCGTATTGCATATCGCACAAATAGATAGGTGAGAGTGAAAAGCTTTCATAGAATACAGGCCTGTATTTAAACGAGCGTGCATTACCTCAAGCGATGCAACTATCTGTGCTTTCGGAATTAATTTTTCTTTGAACATTCATACTGTTTGAAAATTTTCAAACTGTAAAAATATTAAAAATATTCGAATTTTCCAAATGTCAATACTGTCAGGCTTTTATATAAGTAATGTAAACTAACGGCGAACGCCTGTTATAACTTAAGGAATCATCTATATAAAGGTGTTTTTTTTAGAGGCGTGGTTTTAAAGAAGAGATAAAACGCATATAATTTGATGTTATGGCTAAGAATTTAGTTTTATTATAAAGATAAGGGTTTGCCATTAAGTTTTAAAAATGGTTTCGGGTAAGTGGCCGCCGTGGCTGACTCGTACAAATTCCAGCCGAGATGTTATTGAGGATGCTCGGAGGTGACGTACTCATTCGACTAAACAAGTTGAATTTTGGTTATCAGCCAAGTTCATTTTCTTCTTATATAAATAGGCGTGTGGAAACATTGTTGAATATGACAGTGTAAGGTGATAATTTTGAAACATAGTTTAATACATTATTATAGAGTTGACAAATTTAATCAACATAATTACAGAAGTTTGACTTCTAACTAGGGTTGCCAGATGATAATTTGAAAAAGGAGGACTGATGGGTTTAAAAATGAGGATTTCACAATTAAATAATATTTTATATATAATTTACTTTAATTTAATCATATTTAGCTGAACTGTTAATTTTATTTACGATTTTACTGAGTCCACACTGAGGCTGTTTCTTTATTAATTTAATGTTTGCGCATTAATTTAAAACTTTATGTGTAAAACTCGTGATCTTGATCAGTTCAGAGAAACATTCAATGCTTTGATTGTTTTGAAGTAAATCGTCCACTGCTCGCGCAACTTCAAATCATAATATTGTCCTTTAGGTTAACCATTTAATTTCGACGTAAGAATTGAAATCAGATTACAAAATTGATCATGTAGTTTAACATCATCAATTTCTACAACTCTGTCGCTTAAGAACTTAACACATGGAATTAAGTCAGCATTCAGCACGTGACGTCATCAAAAGGAGGACATACATACATACACACTATTTTTTTGTTAATACTTTACATTAAAATGATTACATTAAATTAAAAAGTTCAGATTCTGGAACGTTGCAAATTAAAGTTTGTTTCTAAGATTGTAAGATAAAAAATATACCGTCGTATTGTCCCATGTTTTTAAGCTGGACTGCCGGAACTTTGAACGAAATGTCGTTATCATCGTATGAGACAAATAATTAATTAATTACAATGTCTCATGGACAATAGGCAGTATCTCCATTTTAATGGTAATAGTAATTTTAAAATCATGCGAATTTTGCATTGTCAAAAATGTCTGTCTGCTTATTGTTAGATAACCTTGGAGTTCGCATCGCTAGGCGTCTTTTGTATTCACCAAATTTTAGCATAGTTTTCGGTAATTTGTGGTGTATTTCGATGTTTTTGATACTTGTACTATTTCAAAGAGTAAACTGTAAAAAATAAATTATGTATCGCTTTCTAGAGTAATTTGAACATTTTAGAGAACCCAGATTACTGTGTACTTTAACAAGCTTACTAAAAAATATTATGTTTACATATTATTTATGTATATTTAAAACTCTATCTTCAAATTCAGATGTCCCCAAAACCATTCCCGAACACTTAGGAGGGTGTTGTTTAAGTTATTATGGGTAAAAAATTGAAAAAATCATCCCCAAATTTATTATATTTTTTAACAGACGGTGTCAACTCGGTCAGCGCGTGAATTCCAATACCGCGCCGATCGATAATCGCCTCGACACCGCTTCGGTGTAAGGCTTACAACAAAGATCCTTTTACTATTTTCACGTCAAGTTTACATTTGTTTTCTCGGCAGCCATGATGAATTTTGATATAATTTCTTAACACTAGAAATCGCAGGACCAATTATCTGTTTTTTTTTTTATCTCGAATGGTATTGGGACATGGTGTACTATCTATATACTGATGCTCCGGCGCATATACAGATTGTATCAAAACTATTTTTAATCGGATCAAAACATGCAAAATAGCCAGAATTAATATCTTTTTTTTCTTGTTACATGTTTTACCTTCAAGCCTCATTAAAATTATTTTTTCTGTACATATGAAGATTATGAATGATAATAACGCATTAATTGGACTAAAAAGATTTACAAAAACTAAAAAATAAAAAAATAAATTAATAGTAGAAATAGTTTACTTAGAATTGCTTGTGTCAAGATATATTCTCACGACTTTCATTTATACCATATAAAATTGTATAAAGTAACAAAATGATGCCTATAATTTACTTCAAAGTTTTATTTTCTTTTTAGAAAACTTAAATAAAAACTTATTTTTTATTATATTTTTTTTTATTAATTATTATTCCAATATATGTGAATAAAGACACAATACGTAATTTATCTAAATAAATATTTGGTAAAAACATATAATATATAAATTATATCAAATTTCAGACCACTAAAATTTTCGTTGACGATTAATACGATTTATCATAGTTAAAAAAATGATATATTATTTTACTCTATGACATTACAACACGAATTAGCATATTACATCTGCGTGTTTTCAACTTGTTAGATCTATTGGTTTCAATTTCAGTTCATAAAAATGAATGTGAAGAGAAACACAAACTTATACAGTTGTAAATGACAATTGCGTGCAATTTATTTCAGAATGATAAGTAATAAGAGTCGAAAGGAGGAAAGTGTAAAGCGGTTTAGTGGCAATGTCGCCTAGCGATGAGAGTTTGCATTGAATTGCGGTGACCCTGACGCGATGAAAGCCACCAGCGCTCAAGCTCATAAAGAAACATATACAATTTTAACAATCAAAAATTAAATTAAGAAATAGTCACCAACCCTAAGAAAATTCGTGCACTTTCGCAGAGAAATAAAGTGACTTAAGCACTAAGAGAACTAAGCGAGTGGGGTGTGACTGAAATTGCGTGTTAAAAAAAAGGGTCTTATCATATTTAACTTAGGCTTAGGCAATTCAAAATTAATATTCTTGAATTGTTTTCGAAATAACAAAAATATACAAGTACATAATTACGTTCATACATTATATTTATATATATATTTAATGATTGTCTTTTTATAGCGACAAATCGCCTGGAAAGATCAATGACAATCCTTGACAATATTATCAACTTCATACATAAGTCACTCATAAAATCATTTCATTTCACCATAATCCTTCATCTTAATTACATATACAATATTTTTTTGTTGAAATATCATTCTCTTCCTATTTAATCTAATTAGATGGTTTCATAATATTTGACAATAGTGTCTTCTTCGCCTGGAATACCCTACTTTTTGTTTGTTTAAGTTTACCCCTCCCTTAATTTTCTCTTTTAGTTTTGGTCCCCCGCCCGCTGGTAATTCCCAGCAGTGCACAAATGTATCAATTTTAGAACATGTCAAAATTGTAAATTAAGTTATAATAAATGTTAATTTATTTGTATATTGAATAAACAGTGGTTATGCCTTATTCAGGCAGATATAAAGATTTTAATCTTTAGAACTACCCGCAGCAGCGGTTGGTCTAATATGTTGAGGTTGTACCTGCTATCCTTTACTCTGCTTTGATAGGATTGGAACGAGAATACAATAAAGAATGCGGAATTAGGAAGAATGTTCTCTTAGGTGATATTTGTAAATGGCACTATTGTAAGATTCTCTAATGCTAACTCGTGGGCATTTTTATAAGCCTCTGTGATTTAAAAGTGGAGATGCCACGCTGTGTTTAAAAGCGCCTCGATTGTTAATTAGACAACGCGCGGTGGTCGACGGTGAGGGTGTGGGGGGAGTTAAGGAGGGGGGAGGGGCAGCATGGGGGCATCATTTTTCAAGACGTTTAAATGTCTTTTTCTTAACCGGCTGATTATCGAACGAAAGTCTCGAGACACGCCTGAGTGCGTTTCGTGATTCGCTAAATGCGAATAATAAATTGACCTTCGTAATATTGCTATGTTATCCCCCCGTATAATCACGATCTCATTTTTTAAGGGCTTTGAAGGCAGTGAATTTTTGGTAATCTATCGGGTTGATTTTCTTCTTATATAAATAATAGGTGTTCGGAAAAAATGTTGAATGTACGAGTAGATAATACTTGAGTTGATGTGTCTCAAATGCAAGTACAGGTTTCTAAATTACCATACCAGTCTACTAGTAAAGTTTTCAAAAAAACCAGTTTTACTGGAAAAAATTTAAATTCAAATCAGAGGAGGCACTTCGCACCATAAAACATTTATCACAACTTCTGATAAATCAAACCTAGGAGAACATGAATTTAAAAATATAAAGTTTGTATCCACGTTCTATGTAGAGATGCTTTCAATTTATATGCCTAAGCCCACAATAATGCACACCAAAACGATCCTGTTCTGCAATAATCTTTACTGTATTCCTATATTTGGCGTTGCATCTCGTCACAATTAATTACATTTCGAAAGAGAGTCCATAACTCCATCGAAAATTTTGGAAAATATAATTCTTTTGTTTTTTTAAGTCATAAAAACGAATTAGGTAGACATTAAAAACGTAAGAAAACTTATATATATATGGTAATGACACCAAATGCGTATAGACGGTCTCAGACAGTAGGCAAATATTTGCAAAGATACACAAATGGGAGGTCATTTGTAAATATTTACACACATATTTCGTCTTCTCTTAAACGAAATAACAAAGAAAAGACGAAATATGTGTGCACATGTCTAGGATCGGCTTATGGCGTTTATGATAAAATATAAAATACATAAAAAGGTAATACGAATGATATAAATGATAACAAATAGGAAATTATATAATGACGATCCATCAGTATTAGTAAGGACTTACAGACTTTAGTCGTGAAATGAAGGGGTTGAATGAAGGAACGTTCTCAAAACTGAGCTGTAGAAGAGACGGTTGTGATTCCTTTTTAAAATTGAAACCCTTAAATGGTTTTTATTAGAATGGGCGTGTTTGTCAATTGGCAGTTAAACTGACATTTTGGCAAATACAATGACTTTAATCCTTTAGTGGCTGGATATGATTTTTGTATAAGAAATATTAAGAAGGACCGCATCGTCATAGCAAGAGTACCTCTCAAAGGCTTTGGACATTTATAAAAATAAAAATCGATTGAACGAATTAATCATCTTAACCCGACCATTTAATTTGCCTTTGATGACAAACAATTCCATTCTTCTACAGTCGATTTCTTTACGAAATCCAAGCAGAACCTCAAGATCCCACTAGATGTTCTATCTAGATAAAATGCCCATAAATTATTAGGGATTAGCTTTCCCTATTTATCGAAATTGTGATTTATTTTATATTAACTTCTCCCAAATTGATAAAATTTCAATAATTTCAATAACTCAATAAGTTTCGCGACGCTGTCTTAAAATATTATAGTAATGCACCACTTGTAAACATTTTTTGTTTCTATCTATATATCTAAACATGTAAATAAAATTGAAGTGTCTGTCTATGATATCGAAATAAATCTTTCCTTCTAAGTTCATATATTTAAGTCAACAAGTTCATTAAATTTAAACAAATTTAAAGTGATGACTTTCTCTAGATTAATCAACCCGATTATCCATAATTACCATATAAATGGATAGTAAATTGAGCGAATTTATAAATTCAAAGATTTGGGAGTTGTTTATGATACTAAATTAAATTTTAATGCTCACGTGGATAAAATTTCATCTCAATGTTTTAAGCTGCTTGGTTAAAAATTACTATGAAAATTAAAAAAAACTATGAAAATGCTTAAAAATGACAAACCTTTTAAAAACAATGTTTCAAAAATCACAATTTTTAACGCATTAATAAAAAGATAGTTGAAAAGATACTTTTTAAATATAAACTTATCGTTAATACCAATTGCTTATAAGACTATAGGTATATCTCTCTCAATAAAGAATACTTATTCGCACGCAACCAAAATCTAAACACGCATTTATTTTCGTCTGTCCATTTATTTGACTCGGCTATTATCAGAAATTTTAACGAGACTTTCATTATCAGGTAGAGGATTTCTGAGAGATTCAGGGTTCCTGTGTAGAAATTGAAAAAATATAGAAAATTTGGCAAAAATTAGGAGGAAGTTAAACCATAAATATTTAAAGGCCATCGACAATGCTGAATGCGTCAGAAGCATTTGAAAAGCCGCCTGCTTAGAATAGGACGGTACGCACGTAATAGCCCGAAGGCGTAGAGATGGGGAGCGAAGTGACCCACCCCGAGTGCCGCAGGTACGAGTTCTTGCGCGGTGAAGGCACCGTTAAAGCTACCCGCAGGCCCTAGCTAGGTAATAAAAATTAAGTCTAAATTAATATGTTTCATTTATTTTTTTGTTTACGTTGTAATAATTTTTCGTTTTAAATTCTTTAAAATATTTTAATTTTACTCTTTTTTAACACTATCTTTATTAGTCAATTTAGGTAATTTAGGGATTGTGAACTTTAATTTATTTATGTATTGTGTACAATTTCTGTGTACTAACACAATAAATAAATAAATTTCAAAAATTATAAAATTTGACTGATTTACGAGAGTCGATGAAGGATTATAAATTTTTCCATTATTAATTTAAATTCGAAAAGTAAATATTTGCAGTTATACCTACTATGTATATTAACCAAAGTAGTTTTGTATTTTAGAGGTAGGTAACCTTAAAGATTGTTCTTAGGTTAAGCCGTTGATAAATAGCCAAACGAAATATAGTAAATCCGCAATTTCTGGAATGATTCCGCCATTGTTGACGCTAGCTTCCCAACGTAATCATAATCGTAAAACGCAAATCGTAATACGTTTTGCGACATTTGCACTTCCGACTTCAAAAGCATGTGCTCACGCAGTGGCAATAACCCCAACCTCGACTCGGCTAACATTCCTCTCGGAAACGGGCTTACTTTACAAATTAATAAAATAATAATGAATATTATTTTATTTTGGAATATCAAAATATTACGAGTAGGTAAACACGACCATACTTATCCGAAAGTACTTTAATCTTTGCTCATTTCTGGTGAAAATAGAGGCACGCAATTAAAAGAAAATATTGGTTTCTAATTCGATGGTTAATTTGGTTTCGGTGGTAATTGGTATTATTTACTATGTGGCACTTAGTTTGTAACTGTAAAATACATATAGTTAAAAAAAATCATACAAAATTAAATCATTCACACACCCTATTGCGGGCCGATATAAAGATTAAATCTTTATGTCGGCTCGAACGTAGCCATCATATATTGTTAAAAAGAAATACAAAACCCCACATACTCTCTCTACTTATGATGTAGAAGAAACAGTGCTGTAAAGTAAATAATGGAAACATAAAGTGTACCTTAGCAAAGTTGACGTGGGTAAACATAGTAGCTGCTTTACGACTAAACCTAGTAACGTTTACAACAATGTTTCCGCACGCCTATTCGTTTTAGAAGAAAATCAACGTGACAGCTTGAGGCGCCAACTTTAGTCGAATGAGCACATACTTCCGAGCGTCCTTCCGATTTAATATATATGAGTGTATCGCATTAGATTAATTCACTGCTCAGGAAAAAATGTGTAAGCTGCTTCCTAATGAAGTTTTATTTTAAAAATGATATTTTAGCTATAGATTATATAGATAGATAAAAACAAAGGGTTTAACCAATTTTAATACACTTTTATTTCAATTGTAGTAATTTGATCTGGGTAAGTTTAAAATAATTTTTACCAAATATCCTGGTAAAGTGTTCTATGTATGCATATATTTCAACGATTAATGCCGTTATTCAGTTTAGATATACAAATTATACTATTATCATGTTTTAAATAAGATACAGAGTTACGACTTCCGAAACGTCCGGTAGTAAAAACCGGACGGGCAGACTTGCGATCTCGACGGAACGAAAGCGAAAGGGCGATACGATGGCTTCGATATGGCCACAGAATAAAGACGACATTATAACATAGTATAGTGTCCATGACACGGCAGCTTTGAACTCGGGAAGCCAATGTCTGATGTCATGGCTTGAATTTAATAGGGTTACATTAAAAAACTTTTTTTTCAATTAATAGGGAATTGAAATAAGTTTTTCACATCACACAGATACGTTTGATTGTATCATATTAAAATATGTTAATTTTTGTTAAAGACATTTGCAATCCTCAACTTAGTTAAGTTTAGCCGATAAAGCAGGTACTCTGCTTACCTAACTCAACTTGCTGCTAAGGTAAGTTTTGAGAAAAGGTTATTTGTCAGGGTCGAGCAAAAACCTAAATATATTAAATTAAAATAAATGTAGAATAAAATATAGAATATTTAAAGGTTATTTTGTTGTTTTATAAATAATAAAGAAGAATTATAAAAAACAGACGTATCGAAATCAATGCATCCAAATGTACAATATATTATTAATAACAGGCTACTTGAAAATACTCGTATATTATCACTACCAATGTTTTTAAGCCTATATTTTTTTGTAGTATTTATTCAAAAAAAGACACATATTACATTAAATGGGTTCTATCAAAAACATGGTTTTGGCTGCCAGAAACTCTTGTTATGGTAATTCTTACAAAATTGCGTGTAAATTAACATACAATATTTATGATACATATAAAAGAAAAAAACATTAAACAAAAACAAAAATCCATGCAAATAAACAAGCTAAACATAAAATAATATTAACACAAAAAAACTCAAATCACTAAGAAAAAGAAAACTAAGTTAAAATAGGTTTACAAAAGGGTAATTAATAAATTAAAAGAGTATATTTCTTATGTGTAATATTTTATTAGTTATATATAATTTAAGATTTTCTAATCGCGAAATGTTATATAAACTTTTTTCTTTGTTTATACTGAGTGTGTCCCATATACTCGTAGATTGAAAATTGTGGCTTCAAATAAGCATATTTTAGTTATCTGGTTTAATATGGAATGCATGGTAAAGAGGATTTTTTAAATATTTTTTTAATTCGCAATTGAAAACGTTGTTCAGGGTTAATTAAATTTGTTATTAAAAATTAAAAACAAATGAATTAAATTAAATAAAAAAGTCCGTTATTACAACTAACCCTCACTCAATAATGAATTCATTAAGATGTAGTTGATTTTTCGACCGCACACTCGTCGCGGGTCTAAGAGGTAACAAGACATCCGTTTCAAATATGCTCTCAAATATGATCATGTTTTTTAAATACCATTTTTTTTAAGCCATCCGCTAATGATACTAGACACATCCCATGTAAAATAAATATAGTTTTATGACGTAAAAAAGTGGAGGAGGGATTTATCTAAGCGATTTGAGATAATTTCAAACCACCACCATACCATACCATACCACCATACCATACCATAGTTGTTTTACCATATATGGTAAAACAACTTAGAAATAAAATAACAACATTTACCTAAAATTGGAGATTTCTGCTTTAGTTTTTAAATATGAAAATTATATTTTAGGCTAACAGTTTTTAAATTTTCGTAAAATATATATTTTTGCGTAATTATTAAAAAAATAGATTTAAAAAACATATCCCTTATTTTTTATAAAAGAATATTTCATACGAAATGGTGCCGCGGTTTGCATTATAAGCCGTCATGGAGTTTACACCGTTCCGTTCATCATGCAAGGCTTTTTTTTCGCAAGCAACAATTTGTAGGTCTGAATCCTTTAAAAATGGTGTCCTTCGTTCACGTATGTGGCTTAATGATAAATATTTCAATTAATCCCGAAATCATCTATGCTTGATATAGATCAAACTCACATAAGTTGGACAATGTTATTATTAAATTCTAGTTACGATTATATCTTAGAGATATTCCATAATCGCCCGAAAGTACCTACCATAATCCGCATGCCATCGCATGCTTCTAGCACAGTCGTGATAGAAATGTACAAAGACGCTTGTTACAAAATAACCACACGCCGAGCGATTCGCTAATTCCGATAATACACCGATTCCTCTTACTTTTAATTTTGTATTCAAGACGAGCAATATGCGCGTGAGCACGCGGAATTGATGATCATTCATCATTGCTGTCGGAAGTAATCCGACAACGATAACGGCTTAAAAACCGTGCCCCCCCACGGATAGACCGTTTACACCGTTCTGAAAACTGATACCCTTTTTCCTATGATATCTGTATTCGTCGCGTTATTAAACAAATATTTTTTGTTGTGAATAAATCTTGGCTGAAAACAGATATTTAAGAAAGTATTTTTATTTTAAATTTCGCGGTCACTAAATTCTGAAATGGAAAACTTTACCAGGCAGCCAATATCTAGAAAAACAGCGATTATTTCATTTCCAAAACGCTATAGCGAATGTTACAGCATACGAGTGATGTTTATGCAGAAAAAATAAATAAAGAAAAGCATGACGTGAAAAAACATTTTGAAGGGACACTTCTTCATACCCACTCTAGCACTGGGAAGGTATTTCTGCAGTATACAGGTAGCATAAGCGTATGAATATATATATTTAGATCTGAAATTAAACATATAAAAAAATATCATTTTGACAACAAGAAACAATATTGAATTCAGATGCAAAAATATTTTATTATAATTGCATATCTTTTTTTATATGCGATTAAAGTTATGGAATTATGCTGCGGAAATAGAGTATCTATGTGGCTCATAAACACAACAAGAATATTCCATTTAAATAATATTAAAGTTAGACAAATATTCATTTCAAAGTTAAGAGAGAAAACGTTCAAAACCGCCCTAGGGTGGAGTAACATTCAGCAGGGTGGGGTGTAGCTTGAACTCTATCTATTAAAACTAATTAAAAGGGTTATTCAAGCATAAAACGTGTTCATGTTAATTTAGGTGAGTAATTTATTAAAGCTTCAACTTTTTAACCTAGTTTAAATATTGAATAATTGAATCAATATGTAAGTGTCGATATCGTGTGCCAAGTTTCAATGTCATCTTTCAGTCGTGGAAACTTAGTCTTACTTATTTTCTCTTCGTCTTCGAGTATTTCGTCTTCCTTTTTTAAAAAGCTACTTTTAGCTTCTATACATAATAATCACATACACAATACAATAATACAATTCTAATAATATAATTCTAATAATAATATAATTCTATACATAATATATAATAATCTACTATCCCCGTTCTCTCCCCGTCTATCTGTCCGTTTGTTCGTTGCAACTTACAACTCGATATTTACAACTAACTTACAACTTGTTATATAACTTTAAAGTTAGCAATTTTTAGTATGAAACTGACATAATACTCATCATTAGGGCGCGATCATATTCGAGTTTCAAATATGACTGCGCGGCTATTGGTACGTTTTATTTATGCCTGGCCAGGTAGAATTAATGTTAAATTAATGTTTAAATAACTGTCAATAAATAAAATATGAAGCGCAAATAAAAACATATAAAAGAATATTGTGTCACCTTATATATAAATTGAAATATTATGCCCTACTTATTTATTTATATACTTATTTAATTATTTATCGTGATTACCGAAAAACACCTGATTTATTTTTATTACAATAATTTAGAAAAAAATAGAAAAATTATTTTTACATATACTCGTACAATTTGAAGGCACAATTTAACATCAAAAAGTAATAGTTTTTTTTTATATTATATTTAACTTAGTAGATAATCTCTTGCCATTATCCTACACGCTTTTTAAGTATATGTAAACTTATTTAGTTTATTTAGAAAGACATAATGATTTATTTGTAAAAAAAAATAGGCACGGAAACTCAGTTTATTGTATATATGTTCGTCTTGACCGTAAGCAAATTTAAAATAATACACACACTCAACTGCCTTCTTTAGAACAGGCTTTCGAGTCTTACACTTTACACTTTTGAGTTTTACACTTATTTATATACATATTATTTTATTTTTATCAATTGTATTTGTGTTGGTTCCAAATGTTTTTCTATCTTTTTTGTCTAATTTAACTAATTTGTCTAATTTAATTTAATTTGATCGGAATATCCGTGGCATAATCGTAAAATTTATATATCTAGTACCGACACACAGTATGCATACTCGCGCAAAAACATGTCTTATTTTTTCATTGATCAAATTGCCAAAGAAAAAAAAACATTTACTTCAAGAACTAAAATAAGACTTCAAATATTGTAAAAACTAAAAAATAACACTGAATTAAACATTAAGTTAGCATTTATTTTTTTTATTAAAAAGCCTGATAATTCTAGATTTCAAATAAATATCATTTCGCAATTAGAATTAATTGCGCGTAAGTAATAATGCCACGTTAATTTCTCACGCAGGAGCCCATATAAAACAGCGATCTGCAATTTCGTCGGCGACGAGGGCTTTCGAGTCTCGAGAACCGTCCATACGAGACGACCAGAAATGAAAGGTCTCCATCGAGCGGACCGTCTTTTGACCGGATATAAAGTTATGCGCTCAGCGAAAGTTGCTCTTACGTTTAATTTTCATCTCGACGATTACTACATAGTAAGCGCGAAGCGGGCGCATTTTATGACACCGGCCAATTGTATCTCTCTTTAAAGCGATTAAAACAGCTGAGATATGTTGAATCATTGCCTAGTATTCGAATATTTCATAGGAGAGCTTCCACTTGCCGGTTCATGAATATTTCACTGTACGACATTCGAGACCACTTCGAAATAAAATTAAAATACGCAAGAAAATTAAATATATTGAAGAGACTCCTTTAATTTTTGAGTGACTTGGATTTATGTACAATTATTCCTGTATTGTGTAGATATTTTGATAAACTACAGTCGAAAACGTTATTATGATTCTATAGTTATCATATTAAGACTACTGTTTCTATTTTGGAAAATTAGTAGGTAATATCTTTGTGTAATTTCACTGTCAGATTTTTGGGAAGAGAATTTTATGACAGTATTTGGATAATGAATTTTAAAAATGGAGTTCGGGAAAGAATTAGGTTAATTAATTTTAAAGACTGTCAAACTATTTAGCTGCATACAAAGCTGGTAAACGTCGAATCTGTTACTGTGAGTTGTGGATCTGGGTCAGTAATTAAAAACATCCTAAACACCCGGTCACCTATTCACTGCCTTTATAGATAGTATGTATATATTAAAAATAATGTTTGTAAACCGATCTATATATTCCTTTCGCAATTGTCGTCGGCGAAATAAAATTTAAAACTATTTTTTTCATTTCAACAGACGCGCGTCATAAATAGCTAACTTTATTAGACGAAGGCCAAATTAAAGGATCAGATTATCTTTTACAAAGCGTCTCCCAAGTTGAAACAGTAATTAATTTCAACGTCTTATGCCGCGATTAGACACCCTTTGAGTTTTGCTAAACTGACCTGCTGAAAGTCATTTTCACCAAAATAACTTTTTTAAGAATTAGAAAAAAAGGTTTAGCAAGACTACCTCGTGATATCGACGACACTACTAGTTCGCCAACAACAGAAACCCGCCAGCAACTCACGATCAGAAACTTTACCTAAGAGTTGTTTTTAGAGTTAGGTAAAATGTTTGTAGCAGTTTGTAACAGTTTTTATAGCAGTTTTTAGATGTGGGTGGATGGGAGCCTCGAGTAAAAATATATATTTAAATGAATATGTTTTAATTGGATAAGGTACAAAAAACATAGTAAAAAAATACAAACAAAAATACTGTTGTTAGTGTAGCATTATTATTGTCCTAATCAGTCGTAACAAAAAGTGGAATTATTTTTATTTATGACTCAAAGACTATTAAAAGTGGTTTAGATACTGTTGATGTTAATAACACATTCACTAAGGCACAAAAGGCAAGAATTACTAAAGTTATATTATAAATATTAGATATTTTTTTATATAGGTATATATTATGTATATAGTGTAAAACATAAAGGATAAATAAGAAGATTTAAAATAAATTAGAAATATATTCTCTATACAATTAGGCATATATTGTGTATACAGGAGGTCCAAGACCATTCCCGAAGGTCTGTTAGGGGGGTTCTTATGTTCCCGTAATTGGGAACATAAGCACTCCGTTGAGTCTTCGGGAATGATCTTAGGACACCATAAATATTAGATATATGTACATGCATGCATGACAATATATTATATTTCAAAAATTCCCAGCGCGGAAAAATAATATTTAACAATATTCACACATCTTAGAAATTGGCCTACTAAGTACGAGAAATGTCCAGTTAGTTATGATTGTAATAACATGATATGATTTATAAATATTATTATGATATAAATAAATACAATTTATTTTTAATCTTTAAATCTTTTGAAACATTATTCTAGATTAAACTTTCATCGTGAAGTTAGCTATAGAAAAGTGCAAACGAGTACTACGAGTTTAGAACTCCTATATCGCATAACAATATAGCCTTTAATAACATAATAATATAATAACATAATCTGTCGCCATTATAATACCTTAGACAGAGATGGTCGCATTGATATTTTCCATGATAGCCTTAGGCAATTTAAAAGGCATATTCTTGAATTGCTTCCGAAATACATAACATAAAATGTACATATTTACGTTCATATCTATATATATAAATAAAAATGTATATAAATAGTATATAAAATGTATATAGTAACTACGAGTATAACCATATTTGTAGAGTATGTATCATATAATATATCATTTATATTGTTTCTATTTATTACGAGTATAATCTGTGTTTATCTTCCATATACGTGTAGATATGTATAAATATCAGGAATAATTAGATATTAGTATTTAGTATTGCATTTTATATTTAATAATATTTTATTATTTGATTTATACGTTTACAACATTTGTCATATCTAATCTATAACAATAATGAATAATTTATTTATGAGTATGAGTGTATGTATATATATTAATGCTATATTATATTATTGTACCATAAATTCAAATTATGTATACTATCGTAAGTGAGTTTTCAAACAAAAACAATATAATTGTTCATTCTTCAACCTGAAAAATTGAATAATTTACAACAAATAAAGCCTACCTTAGTACGGGCGCCGCCTAGTTACGCAGAGTTTTGAAAATATGTTTGTGTTATATAAAAACCAATAAATAAATTATTATTATTACTTATATATGCATGTGGCTCCCTTTTTATTTGATTTGAATAAGAATCTGAATTTATTTGAATAAGAATCTGATAGGATTTTTTACTTTAGTGTCGAAGAATTATTGCTTACATGTTATGTATTTTAATATTTTGTTAAAGTACTATTTAAAAACAAATAAATAAATAAATATTCTCTTGCTTGATTTATTTAGAAAGGGTAAAATGCTGCTTTTCTTTAAAATCTCTCTTAAAACAAAAAATATTTAATTTGTTCGACGTCTAAGTATCCTCTTTTATACTGTAATTTTCGTATACAGATACAAATATGTTTAAATTTTACTTAGTCTCATAGCTCATGTCAAAATTAAAAATATCGGAACACTAAAAGTAAAAGATTAAATTAATAACTATAAATGAGGTATCAGTGGCAACGCGCGTCATTTCATGACGAAATGTGCCCGCGGCGCACCGCGGCGAGTCTTTCAAAAAGAAAGGCAAGAACATGACAGTAAAAAAAGGTAGAGGAATTCTCGTTTTTTATGTGTGTTCGGGCACTGACCAACACTGACCATTACTGACCGCGGCAAGATCACCAACGAACAAGCGCACACCTTGAAAGAAGTCTTTCGGTTGTATAACTTCGGCGGTTGTTATTACGATCGCGTGCAGTACTGCTCACTTCAGAAAACGATCTATTTTATCGGACAAATCGTTACGTCACACCACCGCACTAATATGAAAAAAAACAGTGTTGTGAAGGTTACATTACACTACGCGTGTTAAGGCGAAACTTTTGAAAGGAATACTGTGACCTTTCATTGATTTTTCGATCGTACTTTCCGACCCTAATCTAGTTATTATAATCATATTTTCATTTGGCCAAGAAACTTTTGGGGAAATTTTGTTTACACATATATACACAGATATTACACAGAAGTCTTTCTAATAATTGTCAACATGGAGTAGGGCACATCTTCGTCCGATTATAATACATTCCTTACCTATGAGGTTTGGAAAGTATTAAATAATGATCGCAATGCATCCACCACTGTGTAAATCAGGAAGTACAATTGACGCTGTTATATATATTTTTTAAATAATCACTATAACCCAAGTCATATACAATTATTTTGGGCACTGCTCAACTAGGCCAAATGTGCCTGTGCACAAGGCGAGCTTATGGGGGTAATGAAGCCTCAAAAATGGTACGACCATGTGCGTATGCGCCTTAATCACTAGACTACCGCGATTTTTGAGGCTGATTGACGTTGAGATAATTAGATACCTTATAATAAAATAATTCGTTTCATACTTTAGCATAAGCCTTTAAGCATATCTTTTATAAAACATGAATCTATGGAAACTTCGTAATAATAGATGGAAATATCCATTAAGTTGTACCTTATGTGAAGATTTTTCCTAAATGATTTTCACATTGTGGTGTGTATATAGTGCAAAATATACGATATATTATTTTATGCGTCGACTTAATGAAACTATATAAAAATCTCTAACATAGGTCATAAATGGCAATAGATTCCATTCGTCGTTTGCACCGTTAAAATATATCGTCTGAACAAATGTTTTCGCATCGATCTATGGTCTCTATACCAAAATAAAATTTTAATTTACTTATTTAATACATTTATTTATTTTATTTTATTTATTTTTCATTATTTGAGAAATAAAAGAGTTACTTAACAAATAATCATTTACAGGCAATACACAAAAATAAAACCAGAGAAAACAATGGTACCCTCTAATAAGTATAAATAAAACCAATTAAATATTTCCACTGAGAGTATAAAATTAGTGTTTAACCTAAGAAATGAAAGAGAGATGAAGAGAGGAGGAGGGACAGAAAAGGGAAATTTTATGCTAAAGTTTAATTTTTGAAAAGTGATTTGAACGCCACTAGGTTAACACTAAATACTCGTATATCAATTTCTGGACATTTTATATTGAAGGTTGTACTTACATATTCTATAAATGGGTTCATTTTGCAAAATCGCAGAATTTTGCAGAATCGCTGTCGGTCTATATTCTGATGTGTATGTTTGTATACTAGCGATTGTTTTGTTTCTGATTCCAGCCGAGACGGTTTCGTATATACAGCATGTCCCAAAACCATTTCCGAAGACTTAAGGTGGTGTTCCCTATTACGTTTAAAAAATTGTATAAAAAAATGGGAAAATAATGCATACGTCATACATGTGAAATTTTTGATGGTTTGATGGTTTAACTTGAGTCGAAGATAATGTCTAAAAAATATATATTTTCAAAAGGAATTGTTTCGTTTGCGAAATAGTCGTTTATTCCATCCTCAATGCATTCTTTTATGATTTTGTGCTTTTTTTCTTTTTTCTTTGCAGTTTCTACTTGATTAATTTCAGTATGAGGCCGATGGCAAACGGATCAAGATACAATAAGACTTTCACTATTTGCGTACGGAACCCTCGGCAATGAGTTGTGGTCATTACTGGTTCTGTAAAAAAAAATACGTTTAACATAAAGAAAAGTGTCACAGCTGAATACACGCTTTTTTATTATAGTCATAGTGCATAGAAAACAATTCCGCTCGTTTCGTCATATAATAATTTGCATGTCCAAAAACGGCTGTTTATAGCTACTTTAATATTATGCAATATAACCTGTATAAACGCCATTTTTACCAATTTGCCATAATCTTTCTTCAGAATGTTATTTCAGATATAATAAGTATTTTATAACAATAAATAAGAAAGTAGCATTATTATTTTTCTAAATAAAGATAGTGTAAATAAAAATGCAATCGTTAATAATTTGGTTTTTGATGTTACTACTTATAGGTTCGAACCGTGCGACGTGTTGACTTCAATATTTTACAAATAAATTTCAAATTAATATGATAAAAAAAACCGTTCAAGTGTAAAGTGAATTTTCACGTCGACAATGGAAATTGTTTTTCTTATATTCCTTGAAAATAAATATATTTCCCATAATATATATAAGGACGTCGGATTGCGAAAAGTGAGGATGAAAGGAAAAATTTGCATTTAAATTGGCGAATATAACAAAACTACGCACATAATGTTATATTATTGTAATATTTATTAGTTTTTTGGTAGTAAATTTATTCTTAAGTCTGTTTAATTTTGATGTTTCTATTTTTATAGCAATCTTACGCTATAAGGAACTTAATTAGAAGAAGCTTTAAGTGTTTAAATTTACAGAAATATTAATAGAAAACGATTAAACCAACTCGATAAGAAAACATTTTGCACTTAATTTTTGTTTTTTGCTAACTTATACGAAACTTAATGTAACTTAATGATACAAAAATCATATTTACTAAAAAATATCCAAATTGCTTTAGCCATTTCGAACTAATGAGTAAACATACATTAAAAATAAATATGTATTTATATAGAAAAAAACATACATGTCGAATTGAGAAACTTCTCTTTTTTTGAAGTGGGTTACAAATTAATATAATATATATTTAATTGTACTTGCAGCACCTAGAAAATACAAATGAGTATAAAATGTTTAAAAGTAATAAATAATAATAAAAGTAATAAAATAATAATAGAAAACGGGCACATTAACGGATAAAATAATATAATAATACAACATAAACATTAACAGTATTACGAGTATGTTGTTATATTAATAATACTCTATTGTTTTCATTATTTTTTTTACCAATCTCAACATTTGCATGCATTTTTTTTATATTTTATGACTCATAAATTCTTATATTTATTATTGTTCATTATTGGTACTGGGTTATTGGTAATTTGAGGTATTACGTCTAGAGGGTGATAGTATTCTTATACTACTAATAAGTATATAAGCAATAAAATCAACCTCCAGATATTTAGATATTTTACTTTTTTAAAAAAAAGTGGAGTGACTAATAAAAAATATTGTTTATGATTTTTTTTAAGTATATGGTATCCCGTTAGAGGCCAATAATTTTTCTATAAATCTTTTGGTGAAATATCTACATTCGATCGATATGACTTCTTAAAACTGAGTTATAAAAAAATATTTTTATAACTCAGTTTTAAGAAGTCATATTAATGTCTGTGTCATGTGACATATTAATGTCTGTAGCAGACACACACACAAATTAAGCCTTTAGCTTATGAACTCTTGGTTTTTTGGTTTAATTTCCTACTTTAGCATAAGGAAGGTATTTAATTTAGTTTATTAAAATACGGTCAGACATGTATCAAATAATAATTTGGCTCTGTCCCATTTTACAATTTATAAGTTTGGTGGTTGAGTCGATAACATAGTGCTGCCGCAAAACCTTGGTCACCGACCCTGGCGAGAACTTGACAACTGTGACTGATTTCAATGCTAACAGCGAAAACGCTATGTCAATTAGAATTTTCAATAGAATTATCGTGTAAATCTTAATGATTTCCTATGCGTGGACAAAAAAAAAACGTAATTTTTTATTCTTTATACATTTTGATTTATGTTTTTTTTTTCAATTGCTTTCCATGTTATCTTTTGAATGTGTAACATCCTAAATATTACAAAACAAAACAAAAACATTACAAAATTATAAATAAAGTTTTATTATTCTTACTCTCCCTCTGTATGAAGGTATGTAATTATTATTAAAAACGCATGTAAATTTACAAAAATAATTATAAATATATAATTTATTGTATGATTACCTAACAGAAAGTCTACGCAATACAGACAATGATTTAAATTAAATTATACGATTCCTAACTAGGGTAGCAGATTTGCTATTAATTAATGATAATACATTTAGAGTATTTTTTTCGAAGATATTTGACTTATTAAATCAAATAAACAAAGAAAAGTAAGCGTTTTTAGGCAGTTTAGTCGAAACGATAGCCCAGTTAAAATAATATATTTTCCCATTTGGTGGGTACATACTACGAGATGAAATAAATTCAGATTGTCGAATTAGGCCAGATTTGTTAAGGTCGATTTTCGGGTGACGATTGACAGCCAGACTAAGCCTGCTGATCCAGACAAAGTGCATAGGTTGCTATAACTTTTGATGACTAAGTTGTATTCCACCCAAGACGATTCGTTATAAAGTTATAAAAACGCAGGCAATATAACCCTTAATCCGTTCCTGGATATCAAGCCTTGGACATAACCTCTCCATTATTCTGAACTTCAGATCCAGGAGTTGGCCTTCTAATCTACTATATTGTTAAAAAGATGTTATGATCTCTAAATATTATTAAGATTAATCACACATTTTTACAAGGATTGGATCTATAGCTCATTCTTCTTGGGATTCAGAATAATTATTTTCTTGTACAATTTCCTAATTTTGAGGTTTTTCAATTTTCTGCTTAGATTATTTAGACTAATGATTATGTGGCTAGATTGATTATTTACAATGTTGAACACACGCACACACTAAAATGTTGTGTATAATCTTAGCAGTTGATATAGTAAACAATGTTTTATTGACCGTGCAATTATCGGGTGTGAAAAGTCGCTCGAGTACTTTAATTTAACTAAAAAATGTGAATCGTGAGTGATTCAATAATGTTTATTTTTTCTCTAAAAATTTCTAAATTAAAAATTTATAGTTTTTTAAATTTTCTTTCTTCGAAGCGATTTTTTTTATCCGAGGGGCCAAATGTATTAAAATGAAGAAGAATAAATTAATATAACAATAAAGAATACACTAATAAAATTCCTTCAGTGCCGTTAAACAAGATGTCCCAAGACCATTCCCGAACACTTAGGGAGGACGTTGTGTAACCAATAAAGAATTGATATAAAAAAAAATGCTAGACAAAAAAACATCAGCAAATTTATTATATTTTATAAAAGATAATGGCCTTGACACCGTTACGGCGTACAGCGACCACTGTGCGCTCACAACAAAGGCATTTTTTATTTTTTTTTATTTAACATTTTTTATATTTAACATGTTTTATTTTCGGTAATCATGATGAATTTTAAATTGAATATGATGTTTTCTAAAAAATAGCACTGGACATAGCAGGACCAAAAATCGGAAATAATTTTGGGACAGAGTGTATTGAGTGCTATTGTAGGGGTGAACGACTCGGAATTCCGACAACCTATGACTTGTATATCCAGAAGTGTTTGTGTGAGTTTTACATTAACAACGACAAAGCAGTAACATATAGCCAGATATGATCATGATCATGACACTCGCAATAAGAGGAATTATATATAGACGGTCATCGCCAAGTCAGTTAGATGCAAAAAAACAAGAATTATCTAGGCGCTCATAACAAAATACCAGAAAAAATAAAACTTTTTCTAAATTTAACATTTTTAAAAAAGAGGCTAAGTAATTACTTTTAGAAAATAATATATACAGTTTTGAAGAGTTTTAATTAATAGTATTCTCTTTTTAGTTTTATTTATATTTGTGTAAACATTTGTTTCTGTTATTTCCTGTGTAGGTATTTATTAGATCTCTTTAAATATTTATTTCTCTGATTTGTTAAATTAAAATTGTTTTATTTTATTTTCAGTAAATCTTTTAGTGCAATTTTATTTAATTATATTCATTGTGTATTTTTTGTTTCTACATTGTTGTATGTTGTAAGTCATTATGTCATTCCTATGTACATTTTTGTGTTTCTCTGAAAATAAATCTTAATCTTATAGCTATTAATATTGTTAAAATATAGTGAATTATCAACTATAAACGAAAATAATGAATATAAACAAAGTAACCATTTGAAATTGTTCTGAACGATGTGAATAAATATTAATATAAATAAATGATATTACTAATATAAATAAATATAAATTAAATATAAATTAATATAAATTATTGATATTATTAATATACATAAATGATAATAAATATTGATAAAAATATTAGTCTAATAGAAATAACAATAAATAGTGAAAACTAAAAAAAAATATCTTAAGCAAAAAAAAAATACGGAAATATTTTTTTATATAATGTGTTAAAAACGATGAGGGTATACTGAAACAAATAAGTGAAAAATATAGCCTAACAAAATTTACTATTGTAATATTACACAAGAATATTTATTTGTAACATATATAAAAAGATAAATATACTAAAATTGTTTTTTTTTGTTTTTCAATTTCTTTAAGTAAGTAATTCCAATAGAATCTACTATAGCAGATCAGCTTTAGGATCTTTTAATAGTTTAATCAAACTACACATAAAAAACATTCCAAACCAAATAATTCAAAACATTCCATCAGTTATTTCAAACGTGTTTTATGTTTGGTAATAAGTTGGTTCCATTTCTCCTTCGGAGGTGAAATCTCCAAGATCTGACATCACAAGCATTTTGCTGTTGGAGTCGATGCATGGGAGCTACGCTCTACGTATAACGCTGCCTTAATTGCACTTCTATATTATTGTATGTGTGTAATTGACATTTTGATACAGCGGTTTGAAATTTTTCATACCTGTGATTTCGTGTATCCTCGGGTAGGATCATAAAGGCCACAATATTCAATTAAAAAATAAAAATAATATACGTACAAAAATCGTTTTCTGGCATTTTCTGCGATTGAAAGGGTTCATATTGAAATCTAAAGTTTTTTTGACCTGACATTTGCCTAAAAAAAAAAAATACAGGGAGTAGGCATATATAATATATATAATATACACATAATATAGGGTTGAAAAACAAGTATACACATTTTCAAACAAATAATGTCATTGGATACCTTTCAAGGCACCACGAATGCGTTCTTCTTGTAATAGAAGTATTCTAAAGATAAAATAAAATAAATAAACTATGCTGAACCATCTAAGACAGCCATTTCTAATGATATGGCGCAAGATAATTTAGTAAACAATATAAAGGCGACTGAAAAACTATTGAGCCAGATTGAAGAGGATAAAATAGAGGATGTCGATACTAGTAATCTTTTTTTCTATTGCGCGCCACAACGAAATGTTAATAATAAATGTCCGGTTTTTGACTTATTTTGTTGTTTGATCTTTCCGTTTCCCTCTCTAATTATTTAATAAGACCTAATTTTATTTTTAACGTAAAGTCAAGTTGGAATCGATTTGTTAAATTAATTAGTTAATTCATTTGATTAATTGATGACTATTTATTTGTAAATTTAATGATTTGCCTTATCTTAAATTTATTATTATTGTTCTTTAATATTGCATTGTAATGCACCTTATATTGTACTAGTATGGCAGTATTACATTATGCTATATTTTATGGTATTGCATTGTAACATTAGTATATATTAAAAAAAAAGTCATTCCTTGATGACGCTTTATCAAAAATGATGCCATATCAAAAAATTAATAAACATTTCTAAATGTTTCAATATTATCAAAAATTATTTCATTTATCTTTTCAGGCGATTTGCAGCTATTAAATCAAAAAATCATCAAATATAAGTTAAATTCAATTAGAAAATACCATAATATGATGTCAGATCTGTAATATAGACGTCGTGCTCTTATTATCTCCTTAAATATTTCAAATAGGTAACAACTCGATACAGGCATTTGCCTAGTGAGGTGTTACTAATCCACACAAACGGTACATTTTTTATATTCCTGAAAATATGAATGCTAATATATATCCAACAATAATTGTATATTTAAAAAAAATAAATAATTATATTGTTTTTGTATCTGAAAAGATCCTGAAATTTTGGCGTTTTAAATAAATAAATTTAAAAATTGCATTTCGGCCGGTCGGAAAAAGGAAATGTAGAAAATCGGTTCTGTCTGACAGATCTTACCCTTGTTTTTTTTATACAGCTACAACAATGTGGTCTTCATCTATTTGCGGCGCTGTACAGAACTTGAGATTCATCAGCGCTTCAACCGCCCCACACTCTGCGGCCGCGCCCTTCCACGGCTAGGCGCCCCGCCCCGCTCGTTCCGTATAAATAAGGCGGCGGCGCATCTCGGCAGCATCACAAGGGTGTCGCAGAGCGAACACCACACACACGAGTGGAGTGCACACCGGGTGAAAGTCTCCGAGAACTGTGCGGAAAACGACTTCAAACGAAATGGCTGCAAAACTGATTGTAAGTGATTGTGCTTTTAATTGGTACAATTGCAAATATTTGTTCTGTATAAACTGTGTGTGTGTGTGTGTAGTGTGAAACAGCTGTGGTCCATTACACAAAACTAGATAAAATGTTTTTACTAACAATGTTCAATAATCTTACGTAGTTTATTACTTTATTGTTGGTAATACAATATATGATAGATGCAATCTTGTATATTTTCTTGCAAAATTAAGACAAACGTTATTTAAAACAACGTTTCCTAAATAAATAAATTAAATCATTATGGCTTAATTTGAGTGATTAATTTATTTCGTTTAATCTCTTTAATGAAACCTAGTGATAATATTTAAACGTTCCATATAATTATTTACAACCCAAATTCAAGTATTTATTCAATAGTGAGTAGAATATAAGTTATTGTTTGTTATGTTAATTAAAATATTTTAGGAGTAACCAATTTTTATTGTTCAAACATAATATTAGTGTTTTGTTGTGATATGCGTGCAATGCGATTATTTTTATTTTTACTTTTATTACACGTTATAAGCCTAGCGCTCATTTTTTCAAGTTCAAATGTGTGTATTTCTTTAAATTTTCAGCTATGCGGGGCTCTCTTGGCGACCTTCGCCACGGTGGGAGCAACTTTCGGCCACGAACAGTTAGTATCAGAATATTTTTACATAATCGAACGTTTTTCAGCGGAGCCGGGAAAACGCCTCTAGTCGGTAGAATGAGCCGGCATATTAAACGTCAGTGCGTGTGTGAAATTTTCACCTCTCGCCTCTAGCCGACAAAGAGTGATTTCCCAGCCTACTTTGACATTTCGTTAGCGTTTCACATTTGTTATTATGCAGCATTGTAATCACATAACAAATGCCCTTGTATCAAGGGAAATCATTCCAAGCGCAATCTCAGGTCACATTAAGAAACTAATTACATAGTTACAGTGATAAAAATAATTAAGTTTTAAAATAATTGAAATAGCGACTATAGTTTAATGCGTAGGCAATAGCGATTTATGTATTTAGTTTATATAATGGCACAATAAGAAGTTACAGCATTAAATGATAATTAATATTATATAGATAATTAAATTTAATATTAGATTATATTAAAAACAATTTAAAAACAGCAGATGACTTGACAAAACGTTTTACTATTGTTACAGTGTCCACATCCGAGTTCATTTACCTGAAGAACACCACGATTTTCATCATGAAAAAGAAGTGATAATTCATGAAGGTGGTCACGGAGGACATGGCGGAGGTGGTCATGGCGGTGGTCACGGAGGTGGTTATGGAGGCGATTTTGGTGGTGGATACGGGGGTGGTCACGGCGGCGGCGGTGGAGGAGGACACGGAGGTGGTGATTCGGGATTCATTCAACACTTGCATGGAGGATTTATTGATCATCTTCATGGTAGCGGAGGACATGGCGGCGGCGGAGGACATGGCGGTGGCGGAGGAGGTTACGGCGGCGGTGGACACGATGATTTCGGAGGTGGATATGGAGGCGGTGGACACGGAGATATTGGAGGAGGATTTGGCGGAGGGGGTGGTGGACACGGAGGTGGCCATGGAGATATAGGAGGAGGATTTGGCGGCGGACACGGGGGTGGTCACGGAGATATAGGAGGAGGATATGGCGGCGGTGGCGGTGGACACGGAGGAGGACACATTGATATCGGCGGAGGACACGGAGGAGGATTTGGCGGCGGAGGACATGGAGGCGGTCATGGCGGCGGTCACGGTGACATAGGCGGCGGATATGGCGGTGGATTCGGCGGTGATGACCACGGACATGGAGGAGGTGGCCATGGACATGGAGGTGGAGGTGGATTTTCGTCAGGTGGATTTGACAGTTATAGTTCTGGCGGCGGACATGGCGGCGGTGATTTAGGAGGATATTCGTATGGCGGGAGCAGCGGGCATGGCGGCGGTGGTGGTCATGGAGGTGGATTTTCCTCAAGCGGTCATAGCGGAGGTGGTATCTCGTCTGGAGGCTTCGACAGCTATAGCTCCGGCGGTGGTCACGGAGGCGGCGGTTACGATAGCTATAGTTCGGGCGGTGGCCATGGGGGCAGCGGTTATGGCGGTGGCGGCCATGGAGGCGGCGGATGGGAAGGAATCAGCAGCGGCGGCGGAGGTGGTTACGGTGGTGGATTCGGCGGTAGTCTTGGCGGCGGCTATGGAGGCGGAGATGACCATCATCATCATAAAAAATAAAGATATAATACAATAAATTTGAAGTTAGTTTTTTTATTGTGTTATCGAGACAGTAGACTGTGAACTCGATATATTGCTAAGTCATATTGTTGTATAAGTTGTTGTGTTCATTTGTTTTCATTCTTGAACCTTATCCTCTCTCACCTCCTCATATTATGTAAATACTGATACCTACTAGTTTATAATTTTAAGAGTTATTTAAGAAATATTATTATTATATAATAAATGTTCGTTGAAATTTGAAAATGATTATTTTTTTGCTCCTTTATATATATAATAATTTGTTCAATTTGCTAAGTAACAGCTTAAATGAAAATAAATATAATGGTTTAATAATAAACTTGTATTAGGTTTATATGTTTATATTTCGTAGGAAGAATTCTAACATATTTTTTAAAAAATGGATATATATTTAGAATACCTCATATATTAGGAACAGATTACATATTTTTTTAATTAAATTTAATTAGACAATTTATAAGAGATCGATATAGCTGGTACTACAAGGAAAATTTATGAATTTTGATTATATTGATGTATTGTTTTTAATGTATTATATCTATATTACAAAAACACTTAGTTTTATATTAAATATACATAGATAATTATTTATTGAGTTATACAGGGATTTGACTTCTTTATTTTTTTTTATTATTATTTTTAATAGCGGGAATAAGCCTGAAATATTACTAATTATAATATAATATAATATCAAATATACTTTTCTAAATTTTTCAATATTTTTAGGCGGTTGGACGCTATTAAAAACAATCATTAAATCTATAAATATATATGTAATATATTGTATAATTACCAAAATTATAAAAAATCTGCTTGACAGAAATTAAATGAATACGGTAAAATTAGTCTACATTAGTATGGGCAATGCTCAGTCAGGTAAAGCCTAACATATTTAACAAAATAATAAATAAAATATCTAAAATAGAAATAATTAATAATATCAAAAATTAATCACACCTGAGAACGAGACATTTGAAAGTTTCTAAATCGTAAGTATTTACATTTTAGTTTATATTATCATAAACAGCGTTTGCTTACTTATCTGACATGAGGTCTGAAACCAATAAATTAATTTCAATATTTTTGCATTTAAATCATTTAGAGAAATATTAAAATAATATGAAAAGTAAAAGTTACAGAAAGTTTAATGTGAATAATAAAATGTGTTTTTATTGTCGAACTGCACATATGAAATTTTGACGTCAGTTGACACTGAGATTGTAGTTATCTAATATCTATTGTAATTTAATCGATGGATTATTATTATGATAAGGCTTTCACCGTGAAAATTATGATAAGCTGACATATACGATTTCGAATAAACCTTTTAATGATTTATAGTAGCGGAAATTCAGAATAACTATTAACAGAAAATTTATACCGAAACGTGTCAAGTAGCTGCAAATCTTAGGTGTTTTACAATCTGGGTTAAATGCAGACCGACATTTTTTGGAAAAAAAGGTCAACTTCACCGTTACTAGTTGAGCCATCAATGATGAAATAATGTTAAATTTTCATTAAGCTATAAAAACACGATTGAAAAAAAAAACAATGAATATAACAGTGTGATTAAACCACAAAGTTTTAATAATTTATTTTACTAAACAATACTTTTTACTTATTAGTAGATAATAGTAGGGATATTCTTTTATTTTATGAAAGTAGTTACAGGTGGTGAAAAGAGAAGAAAAGGCTTTCACCCTAAGCCTATTTTTTGAAGAAAAAGATGATTTGGGGAGGGATAAATCTTTTTTTTTACCACCTATAACCACTAATATCTAATAAAAAAAATAAGTCAGAAGAACAATTTTCTTCAGAGTATAATTATATAATTGAGTTGTAAAGGTATTTGACTTATGTTTGATGATTGCTTTGTAAACTCAGCCAACATCCTGCGCTCTCAAGTACAGGACTTTATCATTATTATATATATAAAAAAAGTAAGGGTCCTATAATTGAACATTGAGGAACTCCTCAAAGTAGATTAAATAGGCTTTCAAATATTTATTTAAATAATCCCACAGTATAATAGGCACATCAATTAGAACAAATAAAAAAATGTTATAATACAATTTAACAGATAGCGAATATAGTATTAATGAGAGGTTTAAAAATATCAATATAAGCACATTATTATTTATCGAAAAGAAAGAATTGTAGGTACTTTCCTATCGAGGCAAGTAAGGTAGCTACCTAATGGGTATCATTTATGTTTGTGTTACTCTGATAGGCAAATAACTTCTTTTTTTAAAGAATTGCTATGACTTAGGTCATGTACAATTATTTTAGGTCCTAGAGTAACTAGGCCAAATGTGCTTATGCTGTAAGGGGAGGTGATGGAATAAAGCGTTAAAAATAGTATGACCATGTGTGGATTCTGTATGACCTTTGGGTCAATAGTATGACCTTTGGGTCAATAGTCCAACGCCTTAACCACTAGACTATCACGATCTCAAACCGAAACTGTTAGCGAGTAGGTGTGTACATATTTAGTGCAAATAATCATTATATAGTATAAATAAAAATACATACTTTTATTAAAAACTCAATAAATCTTCAATGACAGGTTTCTCTTCGTTATTATTCAGCCGTATCGTACATATAAATCACAATACGAGCAGGAACAGATTTACAACCACTGAAGTTTTTTATTGTAATCGCAATTGTATTGTAATTGGTTTTTTGTTGTTTTATTGTTCACAAATGTATTGTTCACAAGTCAACGTAAATAGAAGATTTTGATCGACCTTTGACTTGATGATTTTGGGGGACGAGCGAATAAGTATTCGCTCGTCCCTTAGTCGTAGTAAAACTGAGCTAATGCTAACATAAAGTCGTAATGCTAACATAGCTTATTTTATACTGCTATCAACTAGGTCATTTTGCAGACATTCTTGTAATCCCGAACGAGTATTATGCGAGTTTAAGATGACAGCAAAATTTATTAAGATAAGATAACCAAAGGTTACAAAAGCCGTCAATGGAAATAAAAAACGGTAAAGGTTCTAAGACACTACCCTAAGGTACGCCAAAATTGACTTCTACACTATTACTAATATTGTCGCTAACTTTAACTGTTTACCGTTCCAATACCTTATCCTTAATACATAGCCTACATCTCTGGTTTTTTTTTAAAGTTTACCGATGGCTACTGTCCCGGCCGATCCGCTTCCAGCGGATCCGAAGACCAGTCCTCTTCAGTCGGGACACAGCTGGGTGGCTTCTGATGCCACGTTCTCAAGGTGGACTGTAGATCCGAGCTTTCCAAGAGTCAGTCTCCTCAAATCAAGCTAGCCTGATTTATAATGCAACGATTTCAAAAAGTTCAAAATGATTAAAAGTCAATAAAAACAGAATTGAAAGTTATCACACTATTTATTCAAAACAGTATATTCAACGGGTCGTAAATCCGTTAAATAAGCAAAAGGATATTGTCTGAATCACAATTTAAAAACACAGAATAAAGTTCAGTACTAATTAAATTAATGCGAACAAACATTGACAGTTTATAATACAGTTCTCCGAAAAGGTGACAATTTGTGACTATTTATTTTATGAAATAAATGTCAGATTGTCTTCAATTCACTCACCGATATGTAGATTTCAGCCTAACTTCTCAATCGTTTACTAAACGAGTCTCGAACGCTGAAGTACATTTGTTTTTGGTAATTTGTGACCTCGTTGATTTAGCTCGATTTTATCTCGTTGCGTGATTAACATTTAGCTCTCGTGGTATCCAAAACCTCTGGCTGGATGGTACGTAATTAATAGAGTTACACCAACTTCTAAAAATTTTTAACTAAGTTAATATTCGCGACGGCTATCGATTGACGTTATAAAACACTGACAGCGAAACGGTGCCTAGTCACGTCTTGCTAGAAACAACTAACCCGAATGTAGGTATGAGGCGACCTTTTATTCACGCGTTTCCGCTTTCGCCCTTCAGCGGACGCACCCCCTTCATACCTCTTGCCCACAACCTACGAGCGTTTTAGGAATATTTGAAATCACATAATTATTATAATAAATTTTTTTTTTTTTTCCATACTTATTGGTTGCTAATATTATGCTAAACAAATATATTCCCTTAATCTAAAAGATATATTTACATGTTTTCCTTGTTGGATAAAAACGATTTTGTAATTATATAATAAAAATAAACAATTCGTTTTTAGCCTAACTATTAAATTATAGGTATTCTATTTTGTTTCCTTGACCTACAAACCTAAATCCAGTGACTTTTTCCTTTGAATTAAATATCATTTCGCGGCGAATGTTAATGGCCTGTTAATTAGGTTCTCGTTAAATACCGCGCGCGACCAAGCGTTTTGTTTTCAAATTGAAATCCATTAATATGTTACGCCTCGCACGCCCTTAATTGCTTTATAATGATGTTATTTTGACTTAAGATTTAAATATCTTACCTATATAAATGTTACGTATCTACCTTATGGATACTTCAAATAACAACAAAATATTATCATTATACAGTTTTACAATCTTACAAGCTAGACAAAAAACATTTATACATATGTGGATAGTGATCATTCTCACATTCAGTCAATTTTGGCACCAAAAAACTATAGTTTTCTTATACTATTAAAATATTAAATAAATGTGAATATTTAGAATTCACCGTTACCAATTTTTGAAAGACCTTCGCGGCGTCTTTAAAGGCAAATTTCCCGTCTCGTTTTTATTGCGGTACGGCGCCTCGTACACTTATATGACGGTAAGGGTTTGTTTATTACGTACGCTTAGTAATCCGTGCTTTTAAGCCATCCTTTTGTCATACTAAGCTAACTGCGCCGTATTTTCAGATATTTTGCTTCAAATGATATTTTTATTTAAAATTCGTCAGTCTGGTGTTGCCAACCTATAATTTCCGAAATTAATTTCCTGAATGTGAGTTTACCTCATATTTACCACGACATTCCGCCCTCTCTGAAACGTTACTCTTTCAGCCTTTGATGGTCGTGGACTCGTAAAACTGCCACTTTGACTGCCGGTCGTTTGTAGTGTTTCCCGTGGCTTTTGACGGTTACCGCCCGGGTTTGTCCGTCTGTGCCGGGGTGTGTTTGCACTACTATGCCGCGCAGCCAAGCGTTTCGCGGAAGTCTTTCATCAATAATAAACACCACGTCACCTATTTGGATAGGTTTCGCGGGTTCTTGCCATTTTTCTCGATGTATAAGAGTGGGCAGATATTCACGTATCCAGCGTCGCCAAAAATGATCGGCTAATGTTTGCGCTATGCGCCATTGTTTTTTGCCGAACAAATCAGTAGCGTCAATTTCCCCTATGGCCGCTTTTCCTGATGAGCTACCTATCAGGAAATGGTTAGGTGTAAGGCTCTCGTCGTCCTTATGGTCAAGTGACACGTGGAACAATGGCCGACTGTTTACTGTTTGTTCAGCTTCCGCCATCAACGTGATTAATACCTCGTCTCGAGGTGCCCTCTCTTTCAATATGGCGTACAAAGCCCTTTTTATTGATTGGATCATTCGTTCCCACGCCCCGGCCATGTGCGAAGCGGCTGCTGGTAAAAAAAACCACTCAATTTTTTGAATTGAAAATTTTTCTTTTAATTTGTCCTCATTTATTTCGGCAATGGCCCTTTTTAATTCGTTATTTGCTCCGTGCAAATTTGTGCCATTGTCGGAATAAAATACCTTAGGTACGCCGCGCCTCGCCGACATGCGTTTTATTGCCATAATTGCCGCGTCCGTGCTTAGTGAGTGCGCTATTTCGATGTGCACGGCTCGAGTCCGTAAACAGGAGAACATAACTCCCCAGCGCTTTTCCCTGTGTCGGTTGACCGTTACTTCAAGGGGTCCGAAGTAATCGATCCCGACTGCGGAAAAGGGCCGCTCGTGATGTTGGAGTCGTACGGCAGGTAGATCGGCCATACGGGGAGGTATCGCCTTTGCCTGTTGATTCTGGCAATGTTGACATTCTCGAGCCGTTTTCCGAATAGCGCCTCTGGCTTTTAATATATAAAAACGCTGTCTTAGTTCGTTTAATACGAACTCTCGGCCTTGATGGGAACTCGACTCATGTTCATGTCTTATTAATAACTTTGTATAGGGGTGACTTGCATCCAATATGGCCGGCTTAATGAATTGCAATGCGACACCTTGCACTGCACTTATGCGGCCGCCTACACGCAGTATTTTTTCGTCATCTAAAAATGCATTTAGATGACGTATTTTACTCGACTTTTTTACCGGCCGATTTGCGCTTATTTCTCTTATCTCCTCAGTGAAAATTTCGTTTTGCGCTCGTCGTAACCAGTAATTTTCCGAGTTATCGATCTCTTTCGCGGAAAGCGCCCCCCGCTCCCCCCTTTTTCGAAAAATATCGACTGCTCGAAACACCCACGCGGTACAGCGAATTAGGCGCGTCCATTTTGAATATTTTGACGCGTCTATTAAAGGTGTTTCGGGCTCCGGTGCGTGAGTGACGAAGGCGTGTTTTATCACTTCATCGTGATAATTCACATCCTCTTGAAGTGCAATACCTATTTTTTCGGGCGGCCATTTTTTCTCGTCTTCGTATAAGAAGGCGGGCCCATGCAGCCATTTTGACGACGTGTCATTTTTGTATGGCGTTCCGTCTCGCGTTGCCTCGTCGGCGGCGTTATCGGCGGACTGAATCCAGCGCCAGCTGTCACCTGCGGTTAGTTCGTCGATCTCACCTAATCGATGCGCTACGAACGTTTGATACTGTCTCGGGTCGTTCCGAATCCAGTGTAAAACTGTTTTCGAATCCGTCCATAAGACAGTATTTTCGAACTTCCAGGTGTGTTCAGATTTCAGTGTAGCCGCCAAACGACTGGCTAAAAGCGCTGCCTGCAATTCTTTTCTTGGCATAGACATTATTTTTAGCGGACTAACTTTAGTCTTGCCGGCCAAAAATGACACACGTATTTTACGGTTTGCGTCTAAAAAACGTGCGAACGCAACCGCGGCAATACCCTGTTGGCTTGCATCTCCGAAAATGTGCAATTGCACTCCGGATTTTACCTGGCCGTGGCACTGATAGCTACGGGGTATCCTGAGCTCTTGAACTTTTTTCAAGTCCTCGAGCCATTCGTCCCATTTGCGTCCCACTCCTTCGCTTACGAGATCATCCCATCCCGTTTTTAGTAACCACATTTCTTGCATAAGTATTTTTCCTTTTATAGTGAGCGGGCCCAAAATACCTAACGGGTCGAAAACTGACATTAATAAACTTAACGCCTGCCGTTTTGTAGGTATAATGTCCCCACTCACTAGTCCGGGAGGTAATTTACTAAAATTAGTATCGAAGGCTAATTCGTCTGTTGTGGGGTGCCAAATTAATCCTAGGATTCTTTCGCTGCTATCAGTGCCATGTGTAGTCCATCGCACACTTTTTTGTGAGCGATCTTCCGGGCTCACCGACTCTATGGCTTGCGGACTATTTGTCGACCAGTTGCGAATTTCGAATCCGCCCTGTTTGTGTACGTAGGTGACATCTCGTACTAATTTTTTCGCCGTTTGTAGGTCATCTACGCTATCCAGGTAGTCGTCCATATAATGAGAGTCGAGTATGGCCCGCGCTGCGT
The DNA here is from genome assembly GCA_020383195.1 of Neomicropteryx cornuta. NCBI lineage: Eukaryota > Metazoa > Arthropoda > Insecta > Lepidoptera > Micropterigidae > Neomicropteryx > Neomicropteryx cornuta. The sequence goes on from JAHKQU010000018.1 coordinate 44,174,042, forward strand.
CTGGATAAGCCGACCTATGTGCCTCGGCGTTTACGTTTTTTACGTATTGCGCCGAGCACGGCGAACAAGTAGATCCGAATAGAACTACTTGCATTGCATATTCCTGAGCTGGCTCTTCGATCCGCATGTCACGCCAGAGGAATCTTTGAGCCTGTTGGTCTTCTGGCCGCATGCGGACTTGCAAAAACATTTCTTTCAAGTCAGCTGAAATTGCAATAGTTCCTTGTCGGAACCGACATAATATACCCATAAGGGGTTTTAATAGGTCTGGACCGCTTAAAAGATTATCATTTAACGAAGTGCCCCCTGATCTCGCGGCCCCATCGAATACAAGTCTGAATTTTCCAGGTTTATTTACGTTAGTGACCATGAAATGAGACAAGTACCAGGTTTTAGTTGTCACGGACGCTACTTCGTTATTTGATAATTTTCGGGCATAGCCTTTTGCCAGAAAATCTTTTATCGTATTGCTATACGCTTCCGATAAAACTTTGTCTCGTAACAGACGCCTTTCTACGTTTTCTAAACGTTTTAAGGCCATAGCACGGTTATATGGAAGGTTTATTTCGTCCGATTTCCATAATAAACCGGTTTCATAACGGTGACCTATATTACGTGTTGTTTCCTTTAGAATTTTATTTGCGCGTTGATTTAAATTAAATTGATATGGTCGTTTAGGGCCGCTCATTTCTTCTATTTGAAAATAGCCCTTTAAATCGTTTTGTAATTGCGCGTCGCGCTCGTCGAGTCGTAGGTGTAACACGTGACCGCTATTAGCGCCGACGCCGAAATTACCATTTAATGACCACCCAATTAACGCTTTCGTGACGACAGGTCCCTTGCGCCAATCACCATGCACTTCCTGGGGCAAGATGAGGCCATACTGGTCTTGTCCGATAAGCATTTTTATTTTTCCGTGAACCGACTTAATAGGTAACCTAGATATAAACGGATAATTTTCTCGTAATTTATCGATATCTAAATTATGGTAAGGTAAATTTAGATTTTTCATTGTTTTTACATGTTTTAAATTATAAATTACGGAACTGTTTTCGGCTTGAATTTTTATATCTACCGACCTAATACACGAGTCCTGTGATCTCATACCGTTAATACCTACTATTTTTAATGTCGATGCCACGCCCTTTGCGCCGATTTTGTTTGCTATTTTTTCGTCGATTAGAGTCAGAGTTGATGCCTCATCCAATAACGCGAGTATATCCATGGACCCAGCCTCGCCCGTGACCTTCACATTGACAACTCTGAGTCCAATGCTTCCGTTCTCATGACGTGTGTGCGTCACGTGACCTGTCTCGACCGTGGTTGACCCCTCCGGAGGGGCTGCTTGGCCGGGTTCCGAACGCGTTATCGGATGAAGTAACTTATGGTGTTTACTTTTGCATCCGTTAATTCCGCACGACACTTTTCTTTTACATTGAAGTGCGGTGTGTCCTAATTTTAAACAAATAAAACATAAGTTTTCTTCCCTGACCCAATCGCGTTTACTGTTTAGGCTTAGAGCCGCAAAATTCCTACAAACATTTAAATCATGATTTGTTTTTTTACAGTACAGACATTTTTTATTCTCTATCGATTTTTCGTAGGTATTAAAAATATGCCTACGCGTCGGCTCTAATTTTTTAATCGCGCGCGTTTTTAACTCGCTGCGTTCTTTGATCGCGGGCTTTGAACTACCTGAGTTAGTTTCCTCTTTTGAGGCCGCGTCCAGTAATGACTCTAGCCATTCCCCGAAATCTGTTAGTGTTGGATGTTCTCCCCTAAATTCTCTATACCACTGAAGCCTTAAATATTGAGGTAATTTTAAAATTAATTCTTTCAACAATGGCGGATTAATTAAATATCCGTCATGTCCCATACTTTTAAGTGAGTGTACAATATTGCAAACGATGGTGCCAAAATTAACTAATTGTGAAAGTGAGTCACTTACCCCAATATTCGGAACACTGCGAGCCTCTGTCATCAGTTCATCTATGCGAGCATCTGGTCTGCCGAAGCGTCGATAAAGCACCTTCATGATGGCAGGAACGTTCTCCGGTTCGACTAGCAGCGACCTCACAGCCTCCCTGGCTGGCCCGCTGAGTGAGGCAGCCAAACGGATTAAATTATCTGCATTGGAGTAGCCGCACATCTCGTTCCCTTGTTTGAATAAACTAATGAATATTGGAAACTCATTAGTGTTTCCGGTAAACTTCGGCAAGTCACGTAAAAGTTTTGCACGCGCCGACACTAACATGTTATTTCGATATGAATCACTTATATTAGGCACTGACACACACACTTTTTCAGTTTTTATCGGCGACCGTTGTCGGTAGCGCGTTGTCTCGCTCTCGCCCGGCCGCCCCTCTTGTGTCGCGCCAATACGGAGATTTCGAAACGCCTGTTTCAAATCGTCCGCCCTTGTGTCGATTTCCGGTATTTTCGTCGCGGCCCATTCGCGACAATACCTAGACGATGCTGATGAGTCTGCGATGCTGCCCTCATCGTCATCTTCTTCCTCGGCCTCGATCATCTTTTTCTTGATCTCCAGCCTTTTTGCTACCAGATCCATCTGTATTCTGGTGGCTTCTGCTATGGCTTTTGCCTGCAGCCTGGAGTTTTCTGCAGCCGCCTCTGCAGCGGCTTGTGCCTGCAGCCTGGCACTCTCTGCAGCGCCTTGTGTCTGCAGCCTGGCACTCTCTTCTGCCGCCTCAAGGTCCGCTTCCAGCAGTTGTCTGGTGACGCTGCTTCTCGAGGCGGCCGACGTCCTGGACCTGCGGCTTGCAACGGATGATGCCCGTGACGTAGGGAGTTCCTGGGCCGCTGCCTGCAGCCTCTCCTGGAGCCTGGATGGGCCTGCTTCCGTGCTGACCTGTTCGGCTTCCTGGGAATCCTGTGCCGTCATGCTCAGACGCTCCGTTGTGTACGGCGCTTGTTCCTCGGCTCTGTCCTGTCGGCGTCCTGCGCTGATGGTTCGTCCTGAACCGCGACTTGTATTGCCTGACAGTCTTTGCCTCAGGCGCTCGCTCTTCCTCTCTCCTGGAGTTGCCTGATCTGCCATATCCTTTTGGCTCGCTTGACTTTTTGACATCTTGTCAAAGAAAACTCGGGGCTCGTCCAATCTGCGCTCGAAAGGACCAACAAAGATGGTATGTTTCCCTGGAAACACTTCCGAAGGTCCGTAGGTCCGAAAGTCCGAGATTTCAAGAGGATTCAAATCCTCTAAGCCAAGTATGCCTGATTTATAATGCAACGATTTCAAAAAGTTCAAAATGATTAAAAGTCAATAAAAACAGAATTGAAAGTTATCACACTATTTATTCAAAACAGTATATTCAACGGGTCGTAAATCCGTTAAATAAGCAAAAGGATATTGTCTGAATCACAATTTAAAAAACACAGAATAAAGTTCAGTACTAATTAAATTAATGCGAACAAACATTGACAGTTTATAATACAGTTCTCCGAAAAGGTGACAATTTGTGACTATTTATTTTATGAAATAAATGTCAGATTGTCTTCAATTCACTCACCGATATGTAGATTTCAGCCTAACTTCTCAATCGTTTACTAAACGAGTCTCGAACGCTGAAGTACATTTGTTTTTGGTAATTTGTGACCTCGTTGATTTAGCTCGATTTTATCTCGTTGCGTGATTAACATTTAGCTCTCGTGGTATCCAAAACCTCTGGCTGGATGGTACGTAATTAATAGAGTTACACCAACTTCTAAAAATTTTTAACTAAGTTAATATTCGCGACGGCTATCGATTGACGTTATAAAACACTGACAGCGAAACGGTGCCTAGTCACGTCTTGCTAGAAACAACTAACCCGAATGTAGGTATGAGGCGACCTTTTATTCACGCGTTTCCGCTTTCGCCCTTCAGCGGACGCACCCCCTTCATACCTCTTGCCCACAACCTACGAGCGTTTTAGGAATATTTGAAATCACATAATTATTATAATAAATTTTTTTTTTTTTTCCATACTTATTGGTTGCTAATATTATGCTAAACAAATATATTCCCTTAATCTAAAAGATATATTTACATGTTTTCCTTGTTGGATAAAAACGATTTTGTAATTATATAATAAAAATAAACAATTCGTTTTTAGCCTAACTATTAAATTATAGGTATTCTATTTTGTTTCCTTGACCTACAAACCTAAATCCAGTGACTTTTTCCTTTGAATTAAATATCATTTCGCGGCGAATGTTAATGGCCTGTTAATTAGGTTCTCGTTAAATACCGCGCGCGACCAAGCGTTTTGTTTTCAAATTGAAATCCATTAATATGTTACGCCTCGCACGCCCTTAATTGCTTTATAATGATGTTATTTTGACTTAAGATTTAAATATCTTACCTATATAAATGTTACGTATCTACCTTATGGATACTTCAAATAACAACAAAATATTATCATTATACAGTTTTACAATCTTACAAGCTAGACAAAAAACATTTATACATATGTGGATAGTGATCATTCTCACATTCAGTCAATTTTGGCACCAAAAAACTATAGTTTTCTTATACTATTAAAATATTAAATAAATGTGAATATTTAGAATTCACCGTTACCAATTTTTGAAAGACCTTCGCGGCGTCTTTAAAGGCAAATTTCCCGTCTCGTTTTTATTGCGGTACGGCGCCTCGTACACTTATATGACGGTAAGGGTTTGTTTATTACGTACGCTTAGTAATCCGTGCTTTTAAGCCATCCTTTTGTCATACTAAGCTAACTGCGCCGTATTTTCAGATATTTTGCTTCAAATGATATTTTTATTTAAAATTCGTCAGTCTGGTTTTGCCAACCTATAATTTCCGAAATTAATTTCCTGAATGTGAGTTTACCTCATATTTACCACGACAGCTACACTATGAAATTCCTTAGCTACATTGAGGAATATAGCATCAGACTTTAACATTTACTATTTATTCGAAATAGAAATAAAATATTAAAAAAGAAAACGCGAGCAATTACTTATTTAGAACAACATTTAGAACTTCATTTCTATTTAGGAGAATATACTACATTAAAATATTTGTAATGGCTTTATGAGGGCACGAGAAGCACGTCTGGCTATTTTAATACCAATACTTATGAGAAATATTTCCCGAAATGTGACAACTTCGCAGGTTGGTAATAAAAATTTAAATTATGGTACCTACTATAATTTGCGTTCGTTCTCTGGATGTTGACATTTAACTTATAACTGGCTACACAGCAAAGGTACTTAAGTAGATTTTTGTTTCGTTTAGCATACCTATTTTAAGAGGAATTCTATACCCAAATATTATTAAACTGAGATACCGTAACACACTGTTTTTGATCATGCTATTGTCGACCTTAAATCCTTAGGCGTAAAAGAGTTGATTGATAGTTGCCGCAGCGTGAGTGCGACTGATGATTTACGGCCTCGTCGAAATATAATGTCTAAATTTAGTAACATTTAATAATCTCTAAAAATAAGAATAAAATTTGGCTTCAAGAAGAGGTGCACTATTATTTTGTCTACAATATGCCCTGCCCTATATTTCGAGTAAATGCTGTGTTATCTAACGCGAAACGAAAAATAAAAGTGAACACATTTTTTTATTTAAATTATATTTCAAAATTTAAAATCAATTTCAAAAATCGGCCCACAAAAAGTACAAGGTAAGTCTTCGATAATGCTATGTTAACACTCGTCTAAATACTTGGTTGAGGAGTGGTACACGCCCAAAAATGTTAATTTTTTGAAGATTTTTTAATGTTAGCCTGTTGGCTATGTCATAAACAAACCATTAACAAACGATAAAATGTTTATTTTTTATTTTTCAGAATTTCTAGCGACTGCTATCTGTGAGTGAACAATCGTTGCAAATACACACGGTGGCGTGGTGGTTGATGGCGATAACGTTGCAGTGGAACAGTTATAGCAGTATGCACTAGATGACACTACCCACAATTACATTAGAGAATATAAAATAAAGATTAAAATAAAAAATATATATTCAGTATCCACATATTTCGTTATTATAATGCAATATGTACTATATGTATTATAATGCAGTATTTTGTTATAACTATAATAAAAAATAAAAAAAAATACGAATTCGCCATATTATCTGTTTATTGCTTTACTTATTAAAATTGAAAACGTCTGATTCTAGATTAAAAATAAAAAGAAAACGCCCGAAAAAATCGTGAAAAAATATATATATTTTAAAAAAAGACAATGAATTTACATAAGAGCCATTTAAATCTTTAAAATGCTTTACTAAGTGCAATTTTGTACTATTATTATTTTACTGGATGTACTGTAGAATTACTAAAAACATTGTTCGGAGGTACCTATATTTCAAAGTATCTACAACATGACTCTTTGTTTATAATTAAAATTTTCCCGTGAAGACTTTCTTTATTAAAGGGACCCAAATTGACAAAATAACATTCGTGACGCGAACATTATATGTTCGCGTCACGAAGACCTAACTTTTGTTTGAAAATTAAATTGATGTGACCATTTCTTACGGTAAGGGTTGACCAAAATTTTTCACGACTTTGATCTGGTGAAATCTACCTCCGCCTATGGCGTGCCAAAATGTTTTTTTTTCCTTCTGAGACACGTAACCTTAAGGCGAAGCATATTGACAGTTGACCTTTCGAATTCTGTGCTTTGACAGCTTTGATAGCAAAAGATATAAAAATCGACTATGTATATTTGAGCTGCTAATTTATCCCTTTCAAGTATTCTCGGTTGTTTTGAAACAACCTGTATGTAGTGTTCCTACACTGCCCGGACAAAAGCAAGCCAAAGAACTCATAGTAGGATTCTCGCAAAAAAGACTCTCGGAGCTATTGAAGCTAAGCCGAAACCAACTAAGGATCTTAACCAGAGCCTTAACAGGCCACTGCAAGCTGAATAAGCATCTGCACAAATTGAGCCTAGCTACCGACGACAGGTGCAGACTTTGCCAAGAGAGCCCAGTAACCCCTTTACACCTACTGGGGAAATGTGGGCCCCTCATTTACAAAAGGTACCAGCTTTTAGGGAACCTTTTTCTGAAGCCAGGGCAGATTAGAACCATCGCACCCAAAAAGATATTTAACTTTATCTACAGTACGGGACTAGAGGGCGAACTATAAGTGGATTTAAATGTACAATAGTTCTGGAAAGGACGCGGTACACGGGGGGCAAACAACCCCCACATCCACTAACATACATAACATAACATTACATGTAGTGTAAATGTATGTATGTAATTTTAGGGTTCTGAACCTCAAAACGAAATTATGAAACCCTTATAAGATCACTCTCGCGTCCATCAGTCTGATGTCTAAAGTCGTTTTTCTTGAAAGTCGTTTTTCTTTAAAACGACTTTACGTTAGAAATTTAATTTGGCTCCCAGACGTTTTTCTCGAAAAAAAAGGGTATAATTTTAGGTCTTTAAGTAATTTCGAAAGTCCAAAGAGATAAAAATACTATCTAAAAGGTGGAGATTTTTCAAAAAAGGCAGCGAGAGCATATATTATCGTTGTCAGAATTTGTTGTCAGAGCTAAACGCATGGTTTTGTTAGAGCCGCCTATTTGTGTGTGTTTGTGGGTTAAATTAAATTTATCTAGTTGCTCGGTGTATGTATGTATTGTCTATTTTCCACCTAAAACGAATGCTGATGAATATCGTATATTTTTTAGATTAGCTAGTGTTTATTTCTGCATGCGAAGCAAAAGAGAATGCTTATAGTGGGTGACTTTAATTTGTATTCCGCAGTTAGTAGTGTATCTCAGGAATACGATTTGTTTCGTAGTGCTTTAAATCTTAGGCTATTTAATTACATTCTTAATGCCAAGGAGAGAAAGTTAGGCTTTTGACATAATTTAAGCCAATGTCGTCTTCAGTTAGCCCCAAAACAATTCGGCCTTCGGGGCCGACTCACCCGAACTCCCAGACAAAGGGGGCCTAATCAGCCCCTCGCTGAAACATTGCCTCGAGATAGTGTCCACACTACTCTCGAGCGCAGACCTTCAAGGTGTCTTCAGTTAGAATTATTCGTAAGTATCCCAAGTGGTACAACGAGGATATTATATCCGATTTGAGACTCAAGTCAGAGGCTCATTTTCACTAAAAAACTACGAATGATGTGAAACATTATACCGATTTTTCACAGTGTGAAAATAAGTCAATATTACAAATACTCGATTATTCTACATATCTAATGCGGAGAGTAGCATTCTTAATGACCCGCAGAATTTTTGGAAGTATGCTCATGATTTGAAAAAATCGTCATCAGCGTATGTTAATGTCATGAAATTCGGTAGCGAAGTCTTCACAGGTGAGCAGGATGTAGCGTCTGCGTTTGCGCGTTTCTTCAGATCTGTCTACAGTCGCCCTCATGACTTGAGGTGACTTCACTCGCAGATCGGCAACCCGCGAATGATAACACGATCTATCTCAAATCGGTTAGTGAGGGAGATATTAACTGTGCGTTTTCGATATTGCATAATAAAAACTTTGTCTGGCCTGATGGCATTCCAGCGAATGTATTTAAGCACTGTGCAGAGAGTCTTAAGTCGCCGCTGATGCATATTTTCAATCTCTGTATATCTCAAAGCACGTTTCCTGAAAGATGGAAGATTTCTAAAGTAACGCCGGTGCATAAAAAGGGTAGCAAGGATATTATTGAGAATTTTCGCCCAGTGGCAATTACTTGCGCATTTGCCAAGGATAATTCTGAATCGTCATCTATCTTTTAAGCTAAATAATGAGATTTGCACAAATCAGATTTGTCAAATTTGTTAGTTTTTACTATTGAAGTAGCCCGAAATCTTGATGTAAATATTCGAACGGATGCGATTTATTTTGATATTTCGAAGGCCTTCGATAAAATAGATCACGACATAAAATTGAAAAAACTTTTTGACTTTGGTTTGTCAATCGATCTTTTAAACTTGGTTGCTAGCTATTGTTATATACTTATTGAACGTATCAGTTTCTGATACGTTCAATAAGTATTTTGGTATCCAGCAAGGGGCCGCGCTAAGTGGTTTATTTTTTATTTTATTTATTAACAATATTTTTTTAATACTTTTTGCTTTTTTAATACTGTTTGCTACTGTATGTGGACGATGTGAAGATTTACCGATCAGTGACTTCACTATCCGACGCGCAGCTTTTACAAGATGACATCAATCGTCTCTTAGAGTGGGCTGCCGATAATAAATTACAATTTAATGTCTCTAAATGTGTAGCTGTAGCCTTCTCACGAGCCTTGCGTGAAAAAGTAAGCTTTGAGTACTCTTTGGGTAATGAAATTATTTGCAGATGCGACGAAATTCGACCTGGGGGTTTTGTTTGACTCGCGGCTAACATTTCATTTGCACTTGCGAAGCATAGCTACACGTGCCAATAAAATGTTGGGATTCGTGCTTCAAACCAGCCGATCTTTGAGTAAGCCGAAGTCAATCTCGCTTTTTTACTGCACGTTCGTGAGGAGTATATTAGAGTATAGTTCCATTATCTGGAGTCCTCATGAGATTACTTACTGTCCTGTCCTGTGTAATATCCTGGAGGTTACTCAGAGAAGGTTCCTTGGATATCTTTATCTCCGTAGGTATGGATATTATCCTGAAATGTTTCCCAATACGTATCCATCAACATTTATTTGTATTAGGGATGTTAGACGACAAATCCATACATTGAGAATCCCGTAATACTCAGAGATATTGGTTTCTTTGTTCCGGACCGTTTAACTAGATCGCGGAAGCACACGTTATTTAGGCGGTTAACGTGTCGTACCGACGTGTAGTCCAATTAGGAGAGCAGTCGAATTATTAAATTCCATTTCCGCGGAGATTGATATCTTTTTCTGTTCACCTAATAGGATTAAAAATTTGCTTTCTCTTACACCGTTGTACAATCAGAGTGAATTATTTGTTTGTTAATGTTTGCCTGAAGGCATTATTTTAATTTTTAACGTGATATTTTTCATGATTAGTTTTAGTTATTTTTTGTTTTTTATTGGTATTGTTTTTGTTTTCGGTGTTATTTTTTTTAGTAGTTTAATTTTTTACATTAATTGTAATGTGTAAATGGGGAAACTTTTTCAATAAAAAAATAAATATTTATCGTTCTAAAATTAACCCATTAATAAGAATTTTTGTCTTTTAAAGTTTTATAAATTAAGAGGTCACTTCTTGAACAATACGGTACTAATCCTCATTAAAGTAAATATGTTAATTAAATTAAGCATTTATTGTAAATATTTTTTTTCTGTCCACCATGTAATTTAAATAAATACTTTTAGCATAGTTATTAGCCTAATGCAATAAATTATTTTAAAAAATTATGACTGGCAAATTTGTATTCTAAAATATTGTATAGGTAATATAATAAATGTATAGTAGCAACTACACTACGCACATACTCGCAAAACCAAAATGATAATTGGATTATAAAGTGCGTCATAATTAATGTTTGATAGCGTGGTGATTTTTATAATCTAATGACAGGAAGTAAGCTTATTTTCAATTTCATTGCTGATTTGCTATTAAATTACGTATGTGAGCACGACGTCAAATTACAGCGGAAATTAATTTGGCACCGAGAGGTGCAGTAAGTTAACTTACACTTTTTTTCATAATTATTCGCTACGCTGTATGACTTTTGTAGGTTTAACTGTATTTTTTATAGTAAATAAATAGCAATGCAGTATGTGATTATCTCATAAAACTCTAACTTTGTATACTATGTATATATATAACTATGTATAAAGTGTGAAATAATGGGGTAGAAATGTTATTGTAAATTTTAATTTTTAAATATATGTTTATTTATCTATTAAATAAAGAACACAAAGGTAAAAGTCACACCTAGCTAGGCTGCGTTCGTACTAAAATAGACTTCATCGTGGTGTTTTTGCATTAAACTCCCAGCATTGCTACGTGAACACGCTTCCTAATAAAATAATATATTTAAATAACCTATTTATGATATATAAATAATGTGAATATTTTAATACAAAAATTAAAAATACCCTTTTATAATATATATTTAATACCTTAAACTAAAATAAAAATATTTAAAAACACTAAAAAAAAAAACAGAAAAATACATACATTTCTTATATTTAGTAAAAATTAAAAAAAACTATCCACTAAAATTTTGTAGTATAGTGAATTTACATACTGGTGTTTTTCTGCACCGTAATGTTGTACATTAACTTTGAAGTCAGTTTTTTTTTGGTTTGTTTTATTTTAATTTATTTAGCTCAATTTATTTTAGTTTAACGTATTTAAGTGAAATTTGTGTCGAAATGATTATAAGACAAATGCAAATTTAAATAATATTACAAAATGAAATTATTTTGAGGGATACATTTAAATGTGCACTGAATGTCATTCCAAGAAATTTGAATACTTTTGATTGTGGATTTAGACATTTATAATGCAGACATTTTTAATTACATTACAATCACCTAAATCACTTAAGTCATTAAATTTTAACTTTCATATGTATTGCAGGGAATTAATGGTGCATTTCATATGTATTGCGCTAATGGTGTATTTGTACACGTGCGCAGCTGAAGTAATAAAACAATATTAAAAAAATGTATATATATATAGTGATATAGAGGTATAAGAATCTCATTAATGCTCAAACTTAAAAGTCTAATGAATTATGGTCGAATTTCGACCACTGGGCGACCTTCAGTTATTATTATTATTTAGTAATTAAAATATTTAGGAGCTAGCTTCGGTGGTAATTAATTGAGAACCTTCTTAACGTTTATAGTCTGTAAAAAAAACAATATTAAAATAAAGGTCAATAGTATATTCTATAAAAATATAAAATTAGGTTGTAAAGGTATGGCATATATATTAGATTAATATTTAAAATAGAAAAAAAAATCGTCTACAAATATTCAAAGATTGTTATGGCCATTTTTAAAGCCTTATACTCGTTTATATGTTTTTGAAATTAGTAAATAGTCTTATAGTTATTGCGCACCTAACATTTTAATTTGTTTGTTTTTGACGGTTTCGCAACTTTTTAGGTATAAATTAATCATAGCTTTTTTTGATTGTGGCCAATTTAAGATTCGGGTACCATATGGTACCCGACAAGTGCAAAACGAAATATATTTGTTAAACAAATATAAAAACGTTTAGAGCTGAAAAAGTTTGTAGCGCTGAGTGATCGAGTGGGTAATTAAAATTGTTATTTATTCACATAATTATTAATTAAATTGTGTATAATTTTCACTTAAGTTTTGTTATGTATGTACAATTAGTATTTTTAAGGATTTAATGATTAAGCCGCTGTAAGAAAAACAATCCAAAATTGAGTTTCTGCCAGATGAACCCTTCAGGCTCTGGCAGGACAAGATATATTTGTTTCTGTGTAATGTTATCTGATGAAAAATAAAAGTCACTTATTGTGGCATTAAACTGAACTGAACTTAGTAACTTTAAAGTTAAGAAACATGATTCCCTAAATTTATATTTTTAAAGTTATACTTTTTTGTAATTATTGAAGAATGTCGAATGTTGGACACATTTGCTTTTTAAAATTCACTTTCCTATGTATCGATTTAATACACGCTTGGTACAATTTCGTAATTGTGCCGGTTTTTGGCCAATTTCTCAAAATAAATATATATTTTTTTTAAATAAGCGAAGAGGCTAGCTTGATCCTCGCCTAGTGACGAACTTGGCTGTGGAAAGTGTTCCGTGCCGTTGGCCTCTGAGATGTTTTCCTTGAGAGGTTTTCTCCTATGACTTGGCATTTTCTTATCGTGATCAAGTCTTAGAAACCATAGTGTAATTGTATCAAAATAATGCAATGGAAGGCTCCTCTATCAACAGGAAATATTATTTTTTTGACATAGTAATTTAAACGAAATTAAGAAATTTCAAATGAAATTAAGAAAGCAAAAAGGTCTTATTATAAAATTGAATTTGAAAAGAGACGCGGAGAGTCCAAGTCTACGTGGAAAATGATTAACTCCATTTTAGGTAAAAAGAAACTTTCAATAGATGAATGCATATTAAAGTATTTAGGTAAAAATAAAGAGATGAGTACGGTAGTTGAGGAACTAGCAAAAAAATTCCAAACTAACTTCGAAAAAATTTTACATAAATGCAATAAAAAAACACTAGTTACAAACGGCAACGATAGTGAAATATCACTAGATAGATCAATGTATTTACCAAAATCGACACCAGCGTGTATAGAAAATATAATATCTTCATTAAATGAACACAAAGCACCAGGTAATGATAATATTCGAGTGACTGATGTAAAGTTAATAAGTAAACAGATCAGCCCTTTATTGTCTAAAATATTAAATTTATGTATTATACAGGGGACGTACCCAGAATCATTAAAAACAGCTATAGTGAGACCAATATATAAAGGCGGGTCTCATTATGACTATAATAACTATCGACCAATATCTTTATTGTCATGTATCAACAAAATTTTTGAAAAATTTATTGCTGATAAAATTAATAAATACCTAATCAACAATAATATTATAAATGACTCTCAATTTGGGTTTCAGAAAAATAAGAGTACTATACAATTACTAACAAAATTTTCAAACAATGTAAATGAAGCACTCAACAACCAACATCACGTCATTATCGTTCTTGTCGATTTTAGTAAAGCGTTTGATACGCTAAATCATAATCAATTAGTTGAATCTCTTGAATCTGCGGGGATAAGACATAATTATAAGGCACTATTAGAGAACTATACTAAAAATAGAACGATGAAAGTCCGAACCAACAACTGCACCAGCAATGATGTGAAGTTGAGCAGCGGCACATCTCAGGGATCTATAATAGGACCAACTCTCTATCTTATTTATTGTAACTCAATGGCAAAAATCTTTAAATACAGTTCATTCCACCAATTTGCAGACGATACTGCGTTAGTAGCATCTCATAAGGACCTTTCGGTTGCGACTGATCAAATGAATTTTGATTTTTCTCAACTAGTGCGATGGTCTCATGACAATGGCCTTATAATAAACCTCCAGAAAACAAAAGTCTTGTATGTGACCTCTCCCTACATACGAAGAGGTGAGGTCAAAATCAAGGCCCACACATACGCATGTCTTGATTCGGACACTCAACATTGTGTATGTCCGTTTCTAGAAACTGTCGATAATCATAAATATCTTGGTTTAACACTTGACAAACATTTCAATTGGGGGACGCATATAGAAATACTAAGTGATAAACTAAGGTACTTCCTTAAAATATTATTTTACATCAAAAACATTCTGCCATATAATATAAAGAAAACTGTTTATATAACCCTCATTGACTCTATTTTAGCATATGGGGTAAGAGTGTGGGGTCTCACTTTCGATACCTACATCTCGAAAATCGGCAATTTACAAAAGAGGCTTCTAAAACAAATTGTACCAACGGAAATTAGAGCCGAAAGTAGAGAAAACGAGCCTCAATTATTTAGATTTGTCAATGTTCTGCCAGTGAAGCAAATGATCGCTCACCGAATCCTGATTGACCACTTCTCAGACGCCTCATATAAGGATCCCGTAGTTCATGCTTACACCACAAGGCAAGCACAAAGACACACATTGAATGTTCCTCGTATTAATAATTACTACGGATCACGTACTTTACGTTACTTAATCCCTAAACTTTTTAATGAGCTAGAAAATGACATTAAAACATTTAAAAACGTGAAGTCAATAAAAAACCACATCAAAATTACACTCATGTCAAAATTATAAATTATAACTTTATTATTATTATTTTATTTTTTTTTTTGTTTTTTTGTTAATTATTACTTATGCTATAACGCTGTTGTTTATGTTGTTGTCTTATTATGTATGTTTATTATATTGAGTGACTACTCAACGTCTCTAGTATACACTTACATTACATTATATTGTATAAAGGAAGGATTACTTGGGATTGGTGTCAGCGCGCAGTGTTTTAGTTTTAATTTTATTTTAAATTTAATTAAGGTGTTGTGTAATTATATTGTTGAATTGTAAGCTAAGATACCCACGGAAAAGGCACCAGCCTTCGTGGGGTTGTACATGGTGCATTACTGTAATAAAAAAAAAAAAAAAAAAAAAAAAAAAAAAAAAAAAAAAAAAAAAAAAAAAAAAAAAAAAAAACATTAATTTACATATTAGGCAAAGTTTTACCTAACTAGTCAATGCCCGTAAGGTAGATTTTTTAGAAGCATTCCTTTTTTATAACTATACGATCTGAGCATCATACAATTATATTTTATTATAATTATATAACTTCTAATTTAATTATATTTAATATTAAAATATATCTTATACACAAATTAGAAAGGCAGCACATAATATCAAATAAAATAATAAAGATTTTATATTTTAAAATTTAATTGTATGCAATATTATAATAATACATTCATTAACGGTTAATTAACATATACATAATAATGAGAAAATAACTTATTTTTTTTTATATAATAATTATCTCATTAGAGTGCCTATTTTCATTTCTTTTTGCTAAGTGTTCAACGGCGGTGCAGCTGTTGGATTTAAATAATAATAATGTAAATTAAATAATATTCTTTATTTTTAGAAATGATTATTAATTTCAATTTTTTTGGGCTAACTCCTTACTTAATGGGTACACTTTTGTCAGTTGCCATTGCCATATTTTCAAACTTTAATTACTACAAACAACAACTATTCAGTAAATAACTGTCTTCTTCGTCTACTGTCTTATTCAACAAAGTTCGAACTTTAAATAAATTAATTAATAATAATGTACTTGTATGTAAAATATCGCGAAAAAATCAATAAACTACAAACCGATTTAACTAAACGGCACAATAGAATTATTAGCTATAAATGTAATATTATTTTAATTTCATAGGACAATATAGAATATAAGGTCAGTCGTAAAAGACGAAAAGTGAAAACTATAAAAAGGTCTTTTCCGAGCATTCTCCCAAGAAAGTTTTCAGGTTTTTTAAGCCCGTTTTTTCCAGATATTGTATTTGCCTATTGGTAATAGTGAAATAATTCGAAGGCAGCGAGTATTATTATGAGTAAGAAATGATATTAAAAAATGCGAGAAATATCATCCCCAAATTCATTATACGGCAAATTCAATCGCATAAAAATATTATTTAATTAAAATCATCAGTTAGGAATACGACCAAAACTTAATTTGTACATATAACAATAAAATATATTAAACATTAAAAAAAAATAATACGAGACGAAAGAAATGCAACAGGTAAATTTCTGTAGAAAGCACCCGAATGCTTTGCTCAGAAATGATGGAGGATGTTCTGGCATAAGGTTGCTTTCCATCACATCTCGTCAGAGTATGCTTGTTGAACTGTTGATTTATTAAATTTGAGGAAGGTATGATCGCAAAAAGTTTTCCCTGTATATTTGAAAATATATATTAAAATAGTAAGAAGTTAGGTTTTGTTTATTGATCTTCTGTTTCCTTTCAATTTCTTCAGAATAGATCAGTTTTTTTTGTCGCTCATAACACAATGGATTTCTACAATGCATTGTTGGCGATAAAGAGTACCTAATAAAAACAAAATTTTTAAAAGCAAGATTTTATTTGAGTGCTTGAATGC
Source organism: Neomicropteryx cornuta (assembly GCA_020383195.1). Taxonomy (NCBI): domain Eukaryota; kingdom Metazoa; phylum Arthropoda; class Insecta; order Lepidoptera; family Micropterigidae; genus Neomicropteryx; species Neomicropteryx cornuta. Next base: position 44,190,651 of record JAHKQU010000018.1, read on the forward strand.
GTATACAAAATTTGACCGTTGAGGAGTTTCATCGTCTGAAGCCATTTCTGGGTGTAGAATCAGGTCATGATTACCATAAAAATGCATTGTCATTCCGATGTCCAACATGTCAAATTGCAACTCCGTAGGATAAGAAGAAGTGTTTCTAATTCAGGTATAAAATTTGACCTAAACCGACATACAAACATTGCAAGTTAAATAAAAGCTTGTAAGAAATTAATAAAATATTTCGAGATTATCATGTCGTTGTTGATCCAATCTGGCAAAGAACTTCAGAAATGACCATCTGAACTTTATGCAGATGTCTGTACTATAAAACCGAAAAAAAAGTTTTGTTTTTTTTAATTTCCTTTATGGATTTCTTTCTCGGCGATTGCTTATCCTGTTTTTTTATCCCCCGTTCAAAAAAAAGGAGGTTCTCGATTCGATATGTTTTTTTTTATTTATTGTATGTGTTTACACTCATCACTCAGGAGTGATTTCGCTGATCACGTTTTTTTATTGTTTTCTAACAATAGGGAGTATAATGAATTATTTCTGTTTTTATGTTGTAGGTTTATTTTGAAATCGGTTTTATTTTTCTTTTGAATTTTTTTTCTGATAATTGTTTTGTCGGATAGGTCGATTTAACTACGTATTGTAAAAAGGGTATATAAATTACATACACCAAAACCGTAACCTACATAAGTTTAGTCTTAGTGCAATCAAATACCGTATTGTGTCCAGTTTATCAGAAACAGAATGTATGTATTAGGAATTAGGAATTATGTATGTATGAATCTATTTATGTGTGTAGAATGTAACGGGTGTTTTTTTTAGAGGCCTGGTTTTCAATCTGGCACTACTTTTTTCGTAGTTGGTGTTTTTGACAGCTGTCACTTGATTTATGCTCAGTTTGGTTTGCCATTTCATAATGAATAGACTTACTCCTGAACAACGTTTGCAGGTTAAGTGAATGGGCCCAAAACGAGAAGGCCACCGATCCCGATTTTCACAAGAAAATTTTGTTAAGCGATGAAGCTCACTTTTGGTTGAATGGGTACGTTAATAAGCAAAATTGTCGTATTTGGAGTGATAACAATCCACAAGCCATTGTTGAGACGCCGTTACATCCTCAAAAAGTCACTGTTTGGTGTGCTCTATGGGCAGAGGGAATCGTTGGTCCATATTTCTTCAAAAATGAAGCTGGCCATAATGTTACAGTCAATGGGGAATGCTATAGAGCAATGATTAATGACTTTTACGTGCCTGAATTGGAGGATGTTGATGTGGACGACCTTTGGTTCCAACAAGACGGCGCTACATGCCATACAGCCAACGAAACAATCAATTTATTGAAGGAAACTTTTGGTCAGCGCATTATCTCGCGTCGTGGGCCTGTGGCGTGGCCTTCAAGATCGTGCGATTTAACACCGCTGGACTATTTTTTGTGGGGTTATGTGAAGTCGCTTGTCTACGCAGATAAGCCGGACACGATTAACGCCTTGGAAGAGAATATTCGGCGCGTTATTGCTGACAACTTGCTGCAAAAAGTGGTTGAAAATTGGGCCTCTCGGCTGGAATTTGTTCGAGTCAGCCGCAGCGGCCACTTACCCGAAATCATTTTTAAAACATAATGGCAAACCCTTATCTTTATAATAAAACTAAATTCTTAGCCATAACATCAAATTATATGCATTTTATCTCTTCTTGAAAACCACGCCTCTAAAATCATCAACCTATATATATTAATCATCGTTTTCATTTTAAAATATACTCGTATAAGATAAATTTGACTGAGTTTATAAAATTAATGTAATTAATACAAATCGTTCTATTGCCCATAATCCAAAAACAAAAATCCATTCCCATAAAAAGAAAACTAGTTATTTGGTTCTGCGATTTCTAATATTATTTGTTAAGAAACTATATCCAATTTCATCGTAATTATCGAGTGGTCTTGGGACGGCCAGTATCTCGCTGTGGAAAACTATGCGCTGACTTCGTCCAAACTGTAGTCCAGGTGTGAATCGACGCTGTGTTTGCGTTCGGAAATCAAAACCGCAAAGTTATGGGTCAGCGGACTAGCGGTAGTATAGAATTAATGGAGCGAACTAACTGAGACGATACGTTTGAAATTTGATCACCATTCTACAATGCACGACTATAAATTATATTCAAATATACACGTAGACCTTACGCGCATAGATTGTATCATAACGATTTGGAAACATTGTTTTTGCGATGTTTTCATTAATGGGTACAATGGCAATGGCGACATTATATGACGTCCAAGAACTATTTGATAGAGCACCTTTGAAGGTGTAGAAATGGCAGCCTTTAATAAATCATAGTCCAGTTTCAGCCTTCATTTTCTTCCTTTATCTCTTTTACAAACTGTGACCGACAAAAATATAAACATCTTTGTGAATATTATCGTCCCTCACTTAACATCTGAGTGAGGGACGATAATATTGGACGTGATGCATAAAACATCGATGAATGAAATTAACCCTTCACATATATGGTGTATTATTATAGTGTGTATTATTACTATATGTTTATTATTATTGTGTGTAATATTAACGGTACATTTATGTATTATAATTTATATATTATATATATTATATATTATTATTTAGGTATTATTATTATTTATATATTATGTATTATTGCATACAATTCAATTCAAATAATTGTAATTGTATGTTGCGCAGTGAGATGGTTATACTTATAAGACCGATGCTTCTATTAGTAAACTCTACCTTAGTACGGGCATTGCCTAGTTAGGTAGTACTTTGCATAATGTGAAATTAATGTTAAGTTACTGTCAATAAATAAATAAATAAAGCAACGTTTTTCATCGGAGATTAATTAAATATAAAATTAATTTTCTATTTAACCGTGTTTTAATGGCGAAAACAAGTTACTGAACATTGTATCTTTAAATTATTGTATTTTATTATTAAAAATAAAAATTAAACTAGCTCCCTTACGTTAATAACAAATACAAATATTTTATTTTTTTTAAACTTAGACATGGGATGTATTATCAGTAATTACTCTTATCGCAAAGAGATATACAGGGTGCCCGAAAAGTCGACGTCCAAACTAAAACAAGAGATTAAAGAGGGCATAGGCTACAAAAAATGTTAAGTACATAATGGTGATATTCGTAGCGGTTTTTAAGATATTCATGTTTACATATATTTTTCATTTTTTTCTACCTAGATGACTGGATATTTTATTTAGACAAAAGTGGAGTTAATTTGCTAATGTTTTTTTCATTAGTAGTATTAATAGATAACTAAATATTTAGGTAAAAATAATTTTACTAGAATTACTTGATATTAAGTAGGAAAAAAAACCAGATTGTTTTTTTTTTGACAAAATAATGAATCCTGACATAAATTTCTGCAATTTGTAATTTTATAAAAATACTCTAAACAAATTTATCCTGCTATTGTAAAAACATCTTCAGATATTAGTGTAACTGTAAAAAAAAATATATGCAACTATGCATAATAACAATAATGTTACATTCAAATTATCGAGCGAGGCCCATTTGCGTTTTATCGATTATTTTTTGAATGAATATAACTCTAAGCTAAATTATACATAATTAAACTTATAATGCATGGTTTTATTCATTTGGTAATTTAAATACCAAGAATTCGCAATATAAATAATAGGTAGATATACTCGTAGTAGGTATCGATGACTAATTGATTCAGCGGGAGGCGACACCGATTTTTTTGGGACTACCTGTTTCATCCCTGCTGCGTTTTTTTGTGGGGATATCTGAAAGAAAAGGTGTATTTTAAGGTGCAAGATAATTTCCAAGGATTAACTCAGCGCATCGATGCTGGAGTTAAGATTAAGACCGGGTATGTTAAGAAGAGCTACGCGTGCCCTCATTAGGAGATGTAGACTTTGTATACGTGTCAATGGTAGTGACTTTGAGCATTTATTATAATATTAAAACAATAATTATGTTGTCTTTATTTCTGCTATTATGTTGTCTTTCATCTTAAAATACACCTTTTCTTTCAGATATCCCCACAAAAAAACGCAGCAGGGATGAAACAGGTAGTTTCAAAAAAATCGGTGTCGCCTCCCGCTGAATCAATTAGTCATCGGTACCTACTATATCTACCTAATATTTATATTGCGAATTATTGGTATTTAAATTACCAAATGAATAAAACCATGCATTATAAGTTTAATTATGTATAATTTAGCTTAGAGTTATATTCATTCAAAAAATAATCGATAAAACGCAAATGGGCCTCGCTCGATAATTTGAATGTAACATTATTGTTATTATGCATAGTTGCATATATATTTTTTTTACAGTTACACTAATATCTGAAGATGTTTTTACAATAGCAGGATAAATTTGTTTAGAGTATTTTTATAAAATTACAAATTGTAGAAATTTCTGTCTGGATTCATTATTTTGTAAAAAAAAAAACAATCTGGTTTTTTTTCCTACTTAATATCAAGTAATTCTAGTAAAATTATTTTTACCTAAATATTTAGTTATCTATTAATACTACTAATGAAAAAAACATTAGCAAATTAACTCCACTTTTGTCGAAATAAAATATCCAGTCATCTAGGTAGAAAAAAATGAAAAATATATGTAAACATGAATATCTTAAAAACCGCTACGAATATCACCATTATGTACTTAACATTTTTTGTAGCCCATGACCTCTTTAATCTCTTGTTTTAGTTTGGACGTCGACTTTTCGGACACCCTGTATATTTCTATAACTCCTGGACTACGAAATTTATTTTGGCGCCAAAACATAGACAAAAAATAATAATAAAATAATAAAAAACATAATAAAATTAACTTAATATAAATGTTTAACTCGTATAACTAGTTAAAAGCGGTAGGAATACTAGTTATAGGAAGTGAAGTGCCCTAAGTTAAAAAAAAAAATAAAGATTTAATGAAAATAAAGTAACGCCAGTAAATATTAATACTCATTGAATTATTGATATGGTTAAACGGTCAAAACATCTAAAATTCAGACTTTAGGTTTCTAAGAGAAATAGTATATTTTATAGCTAATCCAGAACCAGACGTTGGACCTATCGAAACTAGTCCACAGTTAAACGTAACCTAAAATTTGATTAGAATAGGACATAGTTAGTTTTCCTTAGGCAAGTTATCATGAATGTGGACTTCCGCAAACGTGCCAGAAAACGAGGAAACGAAACAGCATTACGGCACGCCCGCGAGTATGGAGGTACTGCACGCACTATGGAACGTAGCATGTGCGAATTTTATCATCAAGTATGTGACTTAAAGTGCAGTGAAGTGAATACAATAATTAATGATATGATAAAATGATATGTGCTATTTCATTTATGACGTGTGTCTGTACAGAGCATTTTACATATGTTTGTGCAAAATTCAATAAATTATCAAATGTCTGTCAGTGCCATATATGTCGTATTTATAACATGAACTAAAGAAGCTATTAGGGTGGAAGTTCCTATAATTATGGGTTGAATCGGAGCTACTATATTGTTGGTTATTCATTATACCTACCATGAAAGTAAATTATTTATGATTTTTTTTCGTGGGTCCGATATAGATCAACCTCATAAAAGGAATGCCCTAAATTTAAAAACAACCTGTTACATATTTATAATTTATAAGTTACTAAGCGAATTTATAAATGTTCATAATGTATTTGTTTTTTTTGTGCTGGGGTTAAAATTATTATACAATGTGTTAAAAAAATAAACTGTATCAAAAAAATTAGATATTTTTGTATCATTATTAACTAACCCAACGATGTACTGAAACTATAATATTATCTTGGTCCATCGTTTATTTAAATATTTATTTTTGATTTGAGGGTATTTACTTTGTTTCTTTACTTATGTTTTATTAAGGCGGCTAGTTTTGAATTAACCTATGCCATGACTAGTAATTAATAGTGTGATTAGTTTTAAATCAACTACATTATAATTTAAAAAATTCTGTGTGTGTAAGATTGTAGTTAAGAGCGTATGAATTTATAAGATAATTTTATGTTTGTCATTATGAAAATTAATACGTTTGGATTTTTCTAACAAAAAAATAAAAATATAAATATAAAATTTTAGTGATACGTCGAAGACTATAAAAGTATATATACATAAATCCAACCACCTTTCAATAAAATATGTTTTTATTATTTTTTCAAGGCATTGAGCATCTGGCGAAGATACAATATTAAGGTGAAAAGAAGCGAATCGAGTGAGGGGCGATATAAGACATTACTTTTATACAAACATGGCTTATTAGTGAAAAATGAACACCGTTTCCTGATTAATTCAGTTTTAATCCGCGTTGAATCAAATGTCGCGACAAAGCTCTATGTCACCGGTTCAAATGTGGGGGTATTTAAAGCTAGCGGAGTGAGACTCGCTCCGCATTACGCTAGAAATCTCGGGAGAGTACGCATTTCTACCGGCACCTGACTAACAAGTGCACTGGCTCACTTGGGCAAACGGAATCGCCTCTACTAGTTATACCACTTCCTAAACCGATTGACCAGACATTGTCGTACATTCAAAAACTACTATGGCCATATATCCGTATATGGTAAGATTTTTTTTTTTTAAGGTAGTTACCCGTAATTAGTTTTTATACTCTCATTCAATTTATTTTGTAATTTCAATCAGTTGGCAAGAAATGTTAATTTAGTGAGTTTTATGTTAATATTCTACAAGTATGCCCAATACTATTTTCCTAATGAAGATGTTACAATCTTTAGTTTTTACTAGAGTAGACTATTATTAGATTTTTTTTTAATATATGAATTAGTTTTAATGTTATTCCGATTGGCGTCTACTTTCTACGTGTATATAAATAATGACACTTATTTCAGCACAGACTAATTAGGAGAACTATAAAACCAATAATTATATGTACATATATATATATATATATTATATTATTGTATAAATGAGTTGTATAGGTAAAATTTGACTTATATTTGATGACTATTTTTAATAGTGGCAAATCACATGAAAAAATAAATGAGACAGTCTTTACAATATTGAAAAATTTAGAAAAGTTTTGTTATTTTTTTTACGTACGATGATTTTTATATAGTGTAAGAGGTCCTGTACTTGGGATCTCAGAATGTCGGTTTAAACCCAGCGCTGAGTTTTATAAAAAATATACTTACAGGACTTTTCAGGCCCTGGGCGTGTAAACTCAGTTTATAATTAAATTCTGTAACGCTTTTAAGGCGTTATATGGTTTATCAACTTATTGTCAGAGGAATAAGAAGGAGTAGTAAATATAAATATAGATAAATGAGTATCATACCATTGTTTTCATAAATATTATTTAAATTGTAAATAATATAAACAGAATAATATAACATTAACTACATACATATATATTTCCTATATAAGAGTAAAAACTTTTATTATTTATACAACTAATAAGAGATTTTACTGAAGTTATACGATGTGTTTAGTAGATCGATATTGTTATAGTTTACTAACTATACGATATTCATCGTATTATTTCTAAGGTTTTTTTTGATCTTATTTTTAAAAGTAGGAAGGTTTTTTGAAAGATATTAATTAAAAGCTTTGCGAGCTGTGTTCTTAAAAGATCTTTTTTTTTGTGGTTATGGATAGGATCGGGTCACGAAGACAAAAAACAAACAGCCTTGTGGTCGACAAGATTCAAATAAAACAATAATTTTACAAGCCTTTATTTAACTTGCAGTGTTTGTTAGTTTGTTTAAGTCAAATCTTGCCAGGCGAATTAGAACCACTTCCTCTTTATCTTTCAGAGTTGAAATTTTTCAGTTCCGATAGCAATGCATTTTATGGTAAGCATGACCTGATTCTACATACAGGATAAACATATTCAAGCACTTAAATAAAATCTTGCTTTTAAAACCGTTTTTTTATTATTAATTTATTTATTATAAAAACATAGGGGCTTTATACATTCTTAATAAAAAATGTATTTATAATGCTCGTTGTAATACTTGTTTCGTCTGAACTCACGTGCCGGATAGATGGCGTAAAGAATATTTAGCAATTAGCAATATATACACTAGGTATAATAAATATTCCAATCAAGCAAATAATTATAAAATTATTGTCAGTCGACAATTTAATATCAAATGATTTGACCTACACTATTTTGATTTGACGATTTAAACCTGTTTGACTCGATACAATAAAAACATTTCTCACCGAAAGGTGTTACAGATGAATCTGAGTATTTAAAAAATAAGGTTGTTTTTGTGCATTTCAGTTGGTGTACCTTCTTTGTTTAACGCTGATGCTTGTCACTGCCATTCCTAAACCACAGTCATATGAGAGGTATGCATGCATGTAAAAATCACGTGTTTGACTGACTATAAATTATATATCTACACTAAGTACTCGTAGAAGATTGATTGGCTCCAACAGGATTGACAGGATGACTATGTTTGTTTTTTTATGAAAAACACCGTGAAGACAGTGATATTATTTTTTTTGTTTATACCTTTTTTGTTTATTTAAAAAAAAAAATGTTTAAACATTTATATTTATTCAGCCCCGGGCTTTGCCCTGGGTTGGCAGTTGAGCTCTGCAGGTGGTTTATAAATAAAATTTCGTTGAAATTCGTTTGTCGAGTATAGTCCCGCTTGATTTTTACTAGAAATTCTAAATAAATAGCTGCATGGGCGGTGGGAATAGGTGTATAGAGAATGCCCTGTAGATATCATATAATATCAACTGCTTCTATACATTGATTAGTAGTAGTAAATTATTTTACCAAAAACTGACATCTTACAGCTAGGCCCTACAGAGGTCATTAAAGGCATTCCCCAACGAGACTGTGGTATCAGCTTATGATTGGTTGCTTCATTTCCTATCGCCACATTTCCTGCGGCACTTTTAACCCATTCGATTTGCGTTTTGGGCGGACTTAGTTCGATAGTGGGTTATTTTGTAGGTCCGTGTAGATTAAAAGAATTAAAACATTCTTTCAATTCATTATAAAATTCAACGCCATTTTAGTTTGTTTTAGTAAATTTTGACTCGCGGTTAGTAATTAAACAACGCGGACATAATATTTCAAGTTAGGTTAATGTGATACTTAGGTCAATTGGGTATAGTGTGGCACTGAATATATTTTTAATGTTTTTTTTTGCAATCATAGATAACTTTATATAAATATTTACTCGCAAGTAATAAATAAAAAGTTCCATCGACCGTGCTGTCATATTTTTGAAATTCGAATAAGTGTGTCTAGCGCTGTATCGGACTGTCAAATTTACATCTAATTATACTAGAAATGTGTTGATTTTAATGTTATATATCATTATTATCCGACCAGCTTTTGATGTAACCTAAACGGCTATGGTTGCTTTTCAAGAGCATCAATCTTCACACAAAAATTCATTTATTTCGCATTTGTACTTTTTGAGCTGAAAGATGCAACGGACGGACGGACAAAGGACGGGGATAATAGCGTCCTATACATGAATGTATAGAAGCTAAACATAACTTTGTTAGAGATCATGACGGCCTAATTGTTAAGGCGTTTGGCTATTTGACTCGGTTAGGTTCTAATCCGTATATTAGAGCGATACAATTGATAACGCTTTACTACCATCATCACCGCTAACTTTTTACCAACATCAACCATATTTTATTTTAGCTGAAGAGTGTTCAAAATAACCTAACCTAACCTAGCAATAAATTATATCGAAAAATAATGTGTGCCGATAGCCTAATGATATAGTTACAGTTGTTTTATGAAATTATTTTATAATCGATTACAGGAACCACGTAAGAATTCACGTTCCTGTAATCAAGCATACGAAGCACCTAACTAGAACACTGGTAAAGAGGGTACCCGTACCGTTTCCCGTACCGGTCCCCGTGCCACACCGGAGCAAGGGAAAGCAAAGCGATGAGACCAGTTATAATTGGTAAATATTACTGGTATTGGTACAAAGTATAGTACTTATATTAATAATTAATAAATTAAACTTAATAGAAATTAAATTAAAGCTTGAAGTAGAAATTATCTGACTTTTCTCTTTAACTTGCATACCTTTTTAACGAACTTCAATGCATGAAGCGATGCATTAGTTTTCACCGGTTTAATTATCTTTTGTATTAATTAACTTGTTTACCAAAAGTCATTGCTTTGTTTTAAAAGGCTCTAAAATTTAAAAAAGTTGTTAAGACACGCTTATTTTAAGTTGTTTATAGACTAATGGCCGAAATTACATGTCCTATTTAAGACTAACCTAAATTTTAAGTCAGACTTAACCGATGAACATCGTATTTAAACAAACTTTTAACGTTAAGTCGAACTTAAAGTCCGCCTTAGCTAAGAATAGAAATAACCAGGTAAGCCTTAAGTCAAACTTAAGTCAGTGATAAAACACGTTGCTATAAGCGATTACAGGACATTAACGGCGTTACAATCTCCATTGCCTGTGTGTGAGTGTGTTGTCATCTGTGGTTCTCGTCTCATGCTTGATTTTATTTTTTCTCACTAATTAAAATTGATTGGATTTGCATATTTTGAACATCATGGATTCAAGCAAAAGCACATGACCGAATCCTAGTAATCCTACAGCTGACAGCATACCTTCAAAAAATAATTACGCATCATATTTCAAAAGTGATGCGACAGATATTGTATGCAGAAATTTCAGTCCTTTCTTAAGTCCTTTAGTCCTTTAGTCGCCCGGCGATAGTAGCGCCGTTTAATATACTGAAATCGCTCTTAGCAGCGCATTTTAACACTGGCTTATGTTTGACTTATAGCATAAGTTGAGGTCGTTTGATTCTTAGCTAAGGCGGTCTTTAATGTTTGACTTAACGCTAAGAGTGAGTTGGAATATCATATTTATCGGTCATAGTCTAACTTGAAACTTAGGTTAGTCTGTAGGACATGCAATTTAGGCCCTAAGACTACTTCATCACTAAAGGTATCAGCTATTATTTGGGTGAAAATAGTAAGGTATCTTTACAAATCTTAAGTCTTAACGACAGCAATCTTAAGCCTATCTATAGGGAATCATTTAATGTCAAAATCTTTATATTCGTAAGAGGTTGGTTAACCGGCATGGTTTAAAATCAACAATCTATCTAGCTAACATATCATATGTCAGCTACAATTAAACTACTTACTAGAAAAAAATATATTATTTCAATTATTCAATTATTTTTTCAAGGATATATTTTTACTTGTTTCTTCCAACGAAGGACTTTATTTAGGAGTAGATTAAAGCCATTGAAAAAACATAATCTTTTAATACCTGCAATATCACCGGAGTGTTATAATACTGATAAACAACTAACCGCACCATAATTTAAAAGGTTTAATTTTGAATCATTTTCAAGTATTAATCATACATCTGGTAATCAGAAATTAGATCAAACACAAACATTAATTAATACAACTACCTATAATAGCTAAATCGGCCAGTTCAGAACGATAAAGTTTTCCAATAATGATTATGTGGCTATATTTTTTTATAAATTTTAAAGCTATCCAGTTTTAATCATTATTCTGTTATTTATTTGTTTCAGGTCTGACAAAGGATACTCCAGTAATGAATATTACTAAGACCTACAACTTGCCTCGTGGTTTAGCTACAAGAATTTTATTTATTGATCTTGGCATTTATTTTTTTAAATTTAATATAAATCTATAATTACAAAGAAGCGTTCTATGTATAAATATGAATCAGTAATTTACTTAAATTAAAAATATGCAGCGAGCTTTTGCGTGCGGCTGAAAATTATTAAAGGAAATAAAATAGTTCAGCGTTTCTATACTACATTTATGTTCATTTTGTAATAAAAATGTATTATTATGTTGTTATGTAATAATAAATATTTATGTTTTATTATTATTTTACATAAACTACGTACCTATATTTGTTAATAAAAATTAAACAAATTATAGCAATAAAATACGTATGTAATATTACAAAAAGATAAGATGCGCTCAAATTGTTTATTTGCTACGACCATTGATTTTTTTATTTTTTTTTATTTGAGTAATGCACCTTAAACAACCCCACGAAGGCTGGTGCCTTTTCCGTATGTATCTTAGCATACAAATTCAACAATTAAACGTCTCAATATAATAACACATTGATGTGATTGTACACAATGATTATGTATATATTATTATATATGACATCAAGATGTAGATAACTTTATTTTTTGCCACGGAAATATCAATCAAATTACTATTGCATTGACAAATAGGCTAAGGGTTAACCGCATAGAAGGCAGATTTAAAAAAATGTTTAAAATTTTGATACGATAATCTTACCCCTTAGATGGCGCTTATCTAATCCGTTGATTTGCAGTTTAATCTTATTTCCATCTGTCTTTAAAATTATGAAACTCTGCTTTTTCTCGTGAATTACATTGAGACTTGGTGCGACCTCTCCATCGTGTTTTAGATAGTGCCTTCGATGCGGTTTGTGTCTGGCCTAAGAAAAAAGTTATAAGCGGTTTTAGGTAGATTTCTGTAGGAAAGCTACCTATTACAATAGGTACCATGTCATGACATCGCGAAAATTTTGACATACCTATCTTCGCGTTTCACATCCCATAGAACCCACCTATATATATATTACTTTCTTGTGGACACGATAATTGCCGTAATTTTACACCAATCACTTTTAAATTGATACATAAAATTTAGGGGCACAAAATCTTCGTCAAGTTCGTTAATGGATAAAATCAGTCCAAGGGGACGGGAATAGGGTGGGTTTTCGAAAAAGTGAAATTTTGCTATAACTTTCTTAGTATAAAAAATATCGAATTAATTTAAATTTTATTCTTTAGATAAGGGCCTGAAATTAATCAAAGTAAACGGGTTTTTAAAGATCAGTTGTCAATTTTTTTTGAGCATCCAAAAACACTACCTATATAATCAAATAGTACCGCTTAGATGGCCTGAAATAAATTGATGCAATGCAGTCAAACTGAAATAAATGTGAAAAATGACTCATTCAAAAATGGCTACAAAATCTTTAGAAATTCAGAGAAAAAAACTTGATATCGATTACAAACCAGAACCTATCCATTTCTCTGTAGCTGTATTCAGAACTTTTTATCATCTCTACATAATAATCAATTGCCTCCGTGGATCCATCGCCATTAGGCCTGTTTTTTTACTCTTTGCCAACGCAAATAAAGTGTTAAAAGCATTTTGTTCTTACTTACTTTCGTTAGACCTAAAATAAGACAGCACATTGTCAAACAGGGTGTTTACCGAAGTGCCTCACCTCGCCACAGAAACAAACCATCAAAGGAGTTTATTGAAATTCGGATATCCGCTATATGATTTGTAATTTGATTTGACTTTTCTGTAAAGTTTTACTGGTAACTGTGATTTAATCGAAGCCACAAACTATAAAGGGCTAATACAAGATGTCCCAAAAATGGCTAGTCCAGGGGTGTAATGGGGACTTCAAGTATGCATAGTTCGGTCATCCGTTTTGCTGTTGAATGCATAGTGAAAGAAGTTTTTATTTAAATGTTATTCAAGGTTAATTTTATTAAACAACGTCTTTTTTACGAGGTCCTTGGCAAATTTATTTTTCACAAGTTACTTGGGCAACCTGTAATTTAAAATGAGTTTTAAAGTAACAAATAAAAAGAAAACATAAGGCAAAAATATATATAATATTTTATACGTTGCACAATTTGTCTAAATTAATATAACTTATTTATAACGGTCATATTACGCCGCACAAACATACAAAACAGAATACGGCTAACTTGTTTATTTTACAAAAGCATTGAAAGATTTGTTATTTTTTTGTTTAATTTGTGTAGTTTGTTTTGTGTCTGGCATTTTGTCAAACCTACCACCCTATAGCACAGTATAGCCTATAGTAAGGAATGTCGACTTATACACCGTTCAAGTTTCTTAATCTTAATTAGAATACAGTTATACAGGTGTTCCAAGATCATTGCCAAAGTCAAAAGAGGGTGTTTATGTTCTCTATTATGTGTACGGAATTGTATAAAAAACGCGAAAAAAATATCATGCCCAAATTTATTAATTTCGCTCGTGTAAATTACCTTTTTGCTTTTTTTGAATATTTTTTCCAAGTCATATGTCACTATAAATAAAATCTTGAGGCGCTCAAAAGAACGCATGGTTCATCGGATTATGTTCATAAAAATGAAAAAGTATATGTTAACATAGTTCCAATAAATGGAATGGATGAATGATTGATTAATTTCAATCAAATTTAAGTAGTCGTAGAACTATGTCTATGTCTTTTGAGCATCCTAAGATATTTTATACATTTTAGTTCATTATAAAATCATGTTTTTTTAAAAAATATATTTATATTTTAGTTTTTCGAAGTTCTGTTACATGTAACAGAATGTTTACACATCAAAAATAAATTGATACTTTTATTAAACCAAATTATATCTATAAATCTTTTACAAAATAAATATTAAATTACATTTTGCTCAGTAGGTAAGTATGCCTTCTTCTGATAATAATACATACCATACCACATTGACGTAGTTCCGCACTCTATTCTTTTAAAAAATTCGGTTGCTTGCCATTTGATGCCAAAGTCCTATGGATGGTTCACAAAAACTTGCATGTAAAAGTTAGTAATTCCCTGTCGTATTTGTTTAATTCTTAGAAATGCTTACAGCTATTAAATAGTCAGTTACATAAAAATACATTAAACAACAACTAAGCCGACTACAGGCATCTATAGGGGTCTTCCCATACTCTGGTTTCATTCGAGTGCTCGTCAAGTTTGTGTCGGAAAGGAAGAATGTCGGATTTCATTCCTTTCTTCCGCGTACTATCAGAAAGAGGAATAGTCTCAACTGTGACTGGTGTAGTCTTTAAACCATTTTTCAGTTAAGAAGAATTATTCAAAATTTCTTTAAGAAATATCTTCTTTGTGTATAGACTTTGTGTAACCTCCAAAGTAAATGTAATATTAAATAAACAAAAATAAATTACGCTTTTATGCTTTTATGTTTATGTAGAAATTCTATAATTAAATTCCTATGATATACTATTTACATATTTTTATTCGAGCGATTGTAGGGAACGTATAAAATGGTTTATAAAAAAATATCAGTTATAGTAACTGATATTTTTTTTTATTAGTAACTAGCATATTATTTTATTTGAAATATTTTGATTTTTTTACTTTTTTTGTAGATTTGTATTACAAATCAAAAATAAGTGTTTCGAGTACATTATTTATGATTTTCCTTTTTTTATTAATAAGGCACTTATATTGAATATATTATATTTTGTTTTTGTAAAATCATGAGTATTAAAAAAAATAAATGAAATATCTTTGAAAATATTTAAAAATTTAGATAAGATGTATACATATTTTAAGAAAGTGTTAGGTTTTAAGCGATATAGCAATGTAATTAAATAGGTACTAAAGATCCAGGATGTGGGTTAAGACCAAGCGCTTAATTTTTTAAAATGATTTTTTAACTCTCACCTCTCTATATTAACTAACTCTATATTAAATGTAAACTAATATATTAATATAATAATAAACCTACACTGGATATAACGGCAGTGAAAACGGAAACGCCGGAAATTAAATTAAATTTAAAATATCTATAAATCATTTATTTTAAATTTCTTATTCAAGAGCAGCAGCCGCTTTATTACTAATACACGACTGACAGACTGCGCGGCATTGAATTTCATATGCAGTATGCGAAAGTAGAGCGAACGCTTTGCGTATTAAAACATTTACGTAACTATAGGTACTCGGTGCGTGTTGTTCCATCCGGATTGTAAAGCAGGCTATCCATTGTACACAAATTAGGAAAAATATAATAAAAAAATAACCTAGGTATATTTTTTTTGGGCTTAGTTTTGTTTGTGTACTTGTGTGACAAAGTAAAGGGCGGTGATAGAGCGCTAAAAGGGTTTGACTATATTCTTGACTTGACTTGACTTGAGTAGGCTTAACGGTTTGTTTTAATCCTAAACGGAATTGTTTTCGTAAGATTGTTTATTGTACTCAGTAACATTTATACGGCTTAGTAAATACTAAACAAAATAAGTGCCAATAAATTATGTATTTAATTATGTATTGCCAATAGATGTATTTATATATTTTAGTATGTATACATTATGAAAATAAATATCTTTTGTAATAGTATGTATTAGTATGTATGTCATCTAATAGTAGTATAACATTAATGCAATAAATAAATATGTACATATATGTATATATATATATATATATTTATATGTGTATGAATATGTGTATATATGTATATACTGGAGCATCTCCAAATAAAATATTGAGTGCCTCGAATATTTATCACATCGAAACAGGCATTACGCCTAGTGAAGTGATTATAATCCAATATGCCTGAACCTCTTTTCTATAGCGAATTATATTTTTTTTGAAGGCCCTGAAATTTATATTTTAAAAAAAGGGAATTATGTATGTTCTCGTACTGTATTGTTATATGGATGGATAAATAAATAAATAAATATGTGCTAATAATTTTGAAAGCCATTTTATTTTTACCAATAATTGGTAAAAATAGTAATAAATTGGAATAGTAATCGATAAAATTTACTAGCAGTTAAAGAGTAGCAAGGTTCGTGTATTTAGAATGTCGCTGAGATATTAAATATTATCGAGGGCTTGAAATGCCGTTTTAAAATATGGTTAGAATAGTTACGTACCTAATTACCGAGGATTTTTTTTTTATTAAAAAAAAGTGAAAATTCTGAAAAGAAGTTGATTTTTCAATATTATCAGGTACTTACATTCAACAATGTTTCCGCATATCAATTTTTTTATACATTTTGTGTATTTAGCAAGAAAATAATATTCTAGAGAATTTCATAAGCTATTCAAAATAGTGCAAGTTATCAACATAACATACAAAGTTTTTCAAAACTAAGCATTTTAGTATGCGACAGTATTTTTGAATCAGCGCTTTTTTTGCTCGTAGGGCTCGTCTATAATACTCAGCCACCAAGGCACTAATAAAACAAATATTAACGTCCTTTGTCTCCCCTACTATTCAAATATTATTGAAGTGTAGGGATGAGAAACAGCGACATTTTCGACTGCAAAAGTGAGCACGAATGCTTCACTAGACTACTATATTATATCTATGTATTTTAGATAAGTTTTTTCGGGTCACGATGCTTCTGAAATAGATGTAGGTATATTACCTATTATATTCAGATATCCATTTTTTTGCTGATGAAATTTCATATGTCATAATATTAAAAAATATATATATTACGGATCAAACCAATATTTTTACCGAATTTAATTCAATGAAATAATCTTTGTTTAATGCATACTTTTCTTGTCAATTTCGGCCAAATGTTAAGTTACTGGTAACTTTAAGCTTGGAGTGCTCATGTAACTATTCCTAAGGCCATTGTTAGGGATACTAATAATAATAACAATAAGACGAAAATATCATATTACGTGCAATGTAAAGGCCGCTTTATCAGAACGATGCGCCACGGCTGGACAGCCCCTGTTCACCTCGTACGAACAACGACTGCGGTCAATGATTTGGCAACGAGATCTGTGTGTGCTTTTTTTTCGAAAAAGAATGTTACGCGCCGCGGCGACAAAAAGTGGAGAAACACCTTTTCCGCGCTCGCCATAGGCAGGCATTTATTATGTAAGGCAAATAATTAAGACCAGTCGACCGCGCGGCGCGATGCGTCCGAAACAAGCGATTTAACTGAGAACTAGAGCAAGCGCTTTCGATTTTTTTTTCTGCTGCGGTATGTCGGCATGCGGTATGCATAGTTCATCAAATGTTACTATGCATATACGGCGCTGGATGGTGTTAAAACCGTTTAGGTAGATATATGAACGCTCGTTAGATTTTATGCAATTATGTATTTAACAGTACACTTAATTTAGGTCTAATACGATGATCGCATTACAAAGCATGCACTTATTTTAAACATTGAAATCTAGCCTAATTATATTTGTAATATGTAGGTGATATTTTATCTTATATTAATATATCGTCACGATAAATAAAAAAACCAATAAGTCGTTAAATAAATATTTTTAGAAGTTTGCGTTTTATTTTTTTAAACGTCTGTACAAAAAACTGTACTGTACAAAAATCAAAACATTGTAAATAATTTAATTTTGGAAGTAAATGGTTAACATGACAATGACAATGACCTAAAAGGCTTAAGGTAATATATTGAACCCTATTTATTTGCAATAAATTTAATAAGAACTTGCTAATAATTAAAGAAATAAACATAAATAAATTAGCACACTTTTAGTTATAAAATTAACGTTTAAAGTTTTTCAATATACTACATAAAAACCAAAAGCATTTTTTTCTCAATTGTTCAAAATCAAGCCTAAAGAATTAAAGTAATAATTTAGCTCTCAACTATTTAGTTTATTTTGAAAATATTCTGCTTTTAACCTACTGTATTTTGTTTATTGTGTTAGAAACATGTATCATGGTCTTTCCGATATATATTTGTACTTAAAAATAATAACTAATATAATGAAATTAACTTGAAAAAAGAAATAACTTGATTTATTATAAGATTTATATATGGCCTGTTCTTCAAGCCAAATAATTAATCGAATTTAATGTTTATATCTGACCAACTTTTTGGCTAACAATCAGAAACATTGTCAGCCAGTCCTGCATGAAGCAGACTATTTTTAACATGACTAATTTTTTTTTACTGGTTATTTGCGAGTCATTTTCAGAGAAAATCAATTGAAATAACTAAAGATATTGTTTATTTTAACTTGCTATAATGAATATCTACTAAAAGACATAGATGAAAGGTGAACAATATTTGTTCATTCGTTTGTTCATTTTTTTTTTAATAAAGGGCTGTTATATGTTTTTTTCTAATAATTAAAACCTAACCTTACATAATAATGTTTATAATTAAGCTAGTTAGAGTAGCCATGTTACTTCAGAGCAACAATAAATGACTGGTGTTTAATTCGTCTATATTATAATAATTTAATTCCTTTTTCAGTGTTATTATATCATTTATTGTTGTGACGACACCTATTGTACCATAATGAATAAGAGAAAAAAATGAAATTCAATTAGTTAACAAAATACACTTAGTCTCTGAATACTTTATAAAATGGTTTTGTGATCATAGAATTTACATTTAAAATGGTAGCATTTAATGGGGTTTCACTTAATTTCCCTTAATAATGGGATTTCATTTAATGGGAAAGAGCTTCAAATTCCGCACCGATTTTAGCCGATTTAGATTTTAGTTGGTTTTCATTGAATGAGGATGATATTTTTAATAAGAATAATATAAATCGTATACAGGCGTTGTACTGTATGCCCAAAAGACCGTGTATAGGCAAATTTGATCTAGTTGAGTAGGACTTAAAATAATTGTATAAGTAAGACTTTATTTATTTTATAAAAAAAAGATATTTATATATAGAGGATGTATTTTTATTCACCGTGCTTCTATCAGGGTTGGGGAGGATTGGGGGGGGGGGGTATCTATAACGATAAGTAAATAACACTAACGAAAAAAATAAAATACTTAATTTTGTAAAAATATAAGACGTTATTCCATATTAATAGAAACGAATACGAATATGAATACGAGTATTACAAAGTTTATTTTCATAAACTTTTTGCAATGTTTGTATGTCGGTTTAGGTCAAATCTTGCAACTGAATTAGAACCACTTCCTCCTATCCTACGAAGTTGAAATTTGACATGTTGGTTGTTCCGATGATAATGCATTGTTTATGATAAGCATGGCCTGATTGACTTTGGAGGATTGGCTCCAAATGAACTCTTCAACTTTCAACAGACACGAAATTTTGTATACTTATTCAAGCATTAAATAAAAGCTTTCCCAAGACATTGAAATTTGTAATTGTTTTCAAGGTGTTTAGGAAACATTTTTCTCATTATAATGACTAGAGTTTCGCCCAAAAATATCGAATCGAAAAAAAAAACTGAATTCGTAAAATGTTAATTATTAAAATGCATATTAATATTATTTAAAAAACATTATAAACAAACACACTTTTAATTGGGATTTATTGAAATTGAAATAATTCTCAATTTTGATGTTTTCGGTTAGAATTTTATGCTCTTTATGTTAAAAAAAAACATTTTCAAATTGATTAAGCCATTATCTAAATTTTCACAATTTTAAGTTTTTATTTTTATATAATATTATTAATGTTTAGATAGTTAAACGATTTTGCGAAATATGTATATATATTAAATTATTTATTTAGGTTTATTTCACAGTCAAGCGATTTGGAATGGCTCAAGAGAACGTATTACAAGGCAAGTAAGGATCTTCTAATATCTTCTAAAGGTCTTGTTAAGACAAGGATCTTCTATTTAATCTCACGGGTTTTCCACACCTGACATCAAAATTATGATTCCAATCAGCGTCTCTCTTTCTCACACTTTCTTTATAATAATATTAACTCCTGCACTAGGTCATAACAGGTTCTTAGTTGATTATCGGGTAAGTTTTTAATGGGATGCGAGCCCGCACTCTAATATAACTGCTATTATTAAATACCTACTGTCGATTTAAGTACGTATAGAGTTTTTTAACTTTTTTTTAGCATCTTGAAATACACATAAAGGTTGATTACGTCTTTCATTTTTAATCGTGGTATTATGTCTTAAATCATCCTTAAGCAACATCTTTGGAAATAACGAACAAATAAACATAATTACGAAATGTCAATTCAAACACTTAACTAACCATTCTTGCCACTTTAACACATTCAATGGATACAACCAAAGATAACCGTTTTAATTTGGCATTTTATACTATGTAATATCTCCATTGAACGATTAACGAATGTGAAAATAAATTAATGGTTTTAATAATGACAAATAGCATACATAACGATTTTCAAACGGATTTCACCTTATGGCTAACGAAACACATATTTTCTCATTTTTCGCTTTATATTCGCACTTTATAATTTATAATGTAATTTATAGAATCCGAGTTAAGCTTTACTGATCTAGTTATAAATGGTGTATGTGAAGTTTGTGAAAACGACATTTGAATGGTTTTGACTTGTAAGGTTAGATAATAGTTTTTAGGTAGATTTCATTAGGAAAGCTATATATTGTAATTAGTCCATGTTATGACTTCTGGAAAATTTCGACATAACTTCGGATTTCACATCCCCAAACAGCCAAAACCATTCTCAGTTTTAAAGTTTATATATCTATCTATCTATATCACTTTCTTGTGGACACGATAACTGCCGTTAATTTACACCTATCATTTTCAAATTGAAACATAAAATTTAAGGGCACAAAAACTGGGTCAAATTCGTTTAATGGGCAATATCAGACTAGAGGGCGGGAATGGGGGGTTTATTTTTAAAAAAGTGATATTTTGCTATACCTTTCTTAGTATATAAGATATTCAAATTTTATATTATTCCTTAGATAAGAGTCTAAAATTTATGTAAGTAAATTTTTTTTATAGCACCAATCATTGGTCCTAGCGGTAGGAAAAATTGGTTTTTCAGATTTTAAAAATCATACCTCCACAGTATACACATACGGCACAGTATAAATAGTATGCGCACTCTCGCTGCGCAAGGGTACGGTGGTTCCGATTCTTTTTTAATCATTTTTTTTAACGGAAATGACGTATGCCCTAAATGTTACGATGATATTATAATGATTCTTAGACTGATGACATGCGTTGCATGCTTCAGACGGAAATGTCAACATTCAGAACTGTGTGCGCATAGCAAGTTATGTGATCCCAGTATAATTCTTGCGCATTTTCACGACGCAAGCGGACATTTTAGATGATTTTCCATACAAAGCAAAACGTCAACTTATCGGCCAGCTGACAAAATGTCACTGATGATGAATACGACCGACTACGTTAAATTTAACGCAGTTACAAGAATGCAGACGCGGCATCTAGTGCAAGCAAAGTGCGGAGCTGTCATATATCTATAGATAAATTATAACTAAAATTTGAATTTTTGAATCATTTATTATGGTGACAACACAAAAAGTTGTTTATTGCTGAAGTTAAGTTAATGCCTGGGCAAAAGAAATTAAGGCATTAGTAGCATTTTAAAATAAAAAAGTATGTAAACCTAATGGTTTACCATTAATTAGCTAATCATATACTTCTTTTTTTAAGTTATTTATTATAATTTTTTTCTATATATTTTCTATATATTTTTCTATATATCTATATGAATGATGATTGTTTTTTAATAGCGGCAAATCGCCTGAAAAGATAAATGACACAATCTTTGACAATATTGAAAAATTTTGAAAAAGTTTTTAATAATTTGATAAAGTTCTAGATAGCATAATATTTATAAAGGTTCTAAAGAGGTCCTGTACTTGAGAGCGCAGGATGTCGGTTTAAACCCAGCACTGAGTTTTATAAAAATGCATTTTTAACTCTCACCTATCCTCGTTACTGTAAAATATTGTCAAATATTATGTAACCATCTAATTAGATGAAATAAGGAAAAAGGCAAATTGTAACAGGGTTGATGCAGCGGGCGACTGTAAAACCCAATATGGAGGTATGATTTTTTGAATCACTTGGCGATGCAAAGGTCGCTCTTGAAAGGTTGAATTTAAACTTTGCGTGAATCGCATAATATATTCCGCTCATATATATTTTAATAATCGTAAATGTGTATTTCCAAATGCGCCAAACACTAATAATGATAATCAAATATTGTGCTGCCCGGCGATTAACAAGCTTAAGTAAGAGGTAGGTATGTTTTCTCTACGCAAGATACCTTATGAGAACGTTGTCATTGCGTTAACACTTTTAGCTAATGCATATCGCCTTGAGTACTTATAAACGTATACTCGTTTTTTGTCCTTATTAGGAATACAAATTGAATATTCTATATTCGAATTATGGAGAGAGTATTTTACACACACTACAGCAGTGAAACTTATTGCGCAAAATCTACATACAAACAAAAAGGTAAGAAACAGGTTATGTATGTGATTTAGTTTCCAATGGATATACAAATTGCGAAATTTCCATAGATCCATGGTCCAGAAAAGAGACAATTGGTTTATGATGAATTTTGTATGAAATTAATGCTTTTGACCGTAATTTATTTATATATTGCAAGAGCGGCAGGGAGCTCTTCTTTTCCTCTTCGCCTCTTCTTATCCGTTCCTTTCATCAGCATCTCCTTCTATGAAAACGAATCCAAGTCTTTTTACCATGCGTAAAGAAGCTGCACCTTTCTTCATCATCAGCTAGCGGAATGATTACCGGATTCTTGACGTAATTGCTACTGTTTCATCTTGTGATATACCCGAAGAATTAGTGTGCTACAGCTAATTGGCCACAGACACGTTAATATGCTGGCTATATATATTAAATGTGTAGTTTGCCGCTTTTACTGTCTAATTTTCAGTAGTATTCAGTAGAAATTTTGTTTGGGAAATTAAGACAATTTACTTTGATTCTGTAGCGAGTTTATGGCGAGTTTATAGGATATTTGCTATGAGCCAATTTTATTAGGAATATCAGAAGTTTTCGCACCTACCTGACGAGTTTCACCAAGGAGTCAAGAGTTGCAACTTCTCTTAATCAGACGATGAACGACCGCTAAAATGTGAAAAATTCTGACGCCTCGTCATCGGTTTGTTCAGTCTTCAATCTGTCCGTTTTCTCAATCGTAACTTTGCCCACTCCTAAATACTGAATATAAAACGTTGCCAGAAGTAACTTTTATTCAACACATAAATCAGCAGCTTTATTCATCTTAGATTAATTCAATATTAGTGCACGTGTAAAATAAAACGATCTTGGAAACTAAAACAATATACCAATGAAATAAGTTAGTTCTTTTAATAATTGTAAAGCGAGCGTTTTATATTTGTGACTTTAATTAGTATTTAATTTTGAATGCTTTTTAGGTGATGGCTAAGCAAGATCTCTTCACGTCAATTTTGTCGTGGTCGTAAAAGTAGTTAATCAATTCCAGTAGTCGTTTTGCATTGAAGTCCTTTTTTTTTGGAACGATACAATTTAGCACAAAATTTAATTCGTATTTAAGGTGCATCTTAGGGATACCATTGGAAAATCTTCACATTTTTAGTCTACCACTCCTTAACCACTAAGTATTTAAACGAGCGGTTTATAGCATTATGTGCATTAAAGACTTATCTTGTATTTCTTGGAGGCTAATTTTTTAAATTGATTTTCGGTTTTAAAGTAGAAATTAAATAAAAAAATGTGTTCACATTTATTTTTCGCTTCGCAATCGAAATGCAGCATATGATTTACCCGAAAAATAGTGCATATTGTAGATAAAATAATGGTGTAGTTCCTGTAAAGTCACACTTTTAAATTTTAGTCTTATTTTAGAGATAATTAAAAGTTATTTAATTTAGACATAATATATTTCAACGAGGCCGTAAATCATCACTCGCACGTACGTCGCGGCAACTATCGATCAATATTTTTACATCTAAGGATTTAAGGTCGACATTAGCGTGATTAAAAACCGTGTTACGATGTCTTTATTGAATAATATTTGGATATAGGATGAGTGTTAATCGTTAAATAATGTTAGAGTTTTTTGCAGGTTTCTTAATTCTTATCTAATGTAATCTACATTTCGAGTAAATAGACATTAAAAAGTAGTAAAAATATTATATTCTTTACCGTGCACCTTTATTTATTTATCTATCGGGGTTTCCCAACAGAAATTTTATACAAAACAGATAATGATATATAAAAAATGTAAATGTAATAGATTTGTCACGGTATTTTTAAGTATCCTTGAGATATTTGGCGAGTGCCGTAAACGAGTGAAATAATAAGCTAGACATAATTCACCTAGCTTACATTAATAATATGATTACGAATAATTACGAGTACTTAATAAATGCAATCCTTTCCTAAGTAATCTGTGATCAAGGAACTTTCTTATTTAGAGGGACAAACCATAGTAGATTGTAAGTATAGATAAAATATGTCGTAAGTGGTTGGTAAAATACTGACTCCTAATGTTTTTTTTTTTTTGCTTAGGTTTCATCACCGTCATAATTACTAACATAATAGATAGAAAAAAAAGAAAAAATAAAAAAATATGTTACTATATTTGTGACATTTTTTTGGGTCATATCAGGCATGTCATCCATAGTAATTTTGCCATCTGCTATCGGGCTAGGTTAGGTTGCTAGGACTATGTCATTGGAGGTGTCCTAAATATTTTGTGAAATAGCTTCGGATAATTTACTTTTAGCCAACTATAGCTAATTCGTAATCATGTAAGGTAAGCAAATATGTTTTTTTTAATCTCATATTGTTTATACTGAATTAAAACGAATTCGAAGAAAGTTTTATTCGGTGAATGTTAATATAATGTTAATATGATTATTATGTGAAAACACATCAAATAAAATAAATCGCACTCCTCCCTTTACTAGACACCAGTAGGTGTATAGGAAAGGGAGGTGTGGGGGGTGTGCATTGGTTGCATAGCAACACTGAACGTAACACTGTTATTTTGTGAATACACAAAACAAGAAGGTTGATAGGTGTGCAAAGCATCATTGTCAAACTTGCTTACCATCAGTAGCAACGGCGGTCGGTTCATCATTTTTTGTCACGTCATATTTTCATTTGTGTATAAACAAAAAAACCAACGTATCATTTTTTTTCAATTTTAAATCGATTTAATAATTGGCCAATGAGGGGAATTTTACAAAAAGGGCAAATGTAACCAGGTCAAGCAATGTGTGTGTGGGGGGGGGGGGGGGGGTAATAGATTATGATCGACGATTGATCAATGATTATGACTTATTTGTCATAATCATTCATAGGATCGAGGAGGAAGAGGGAAGGGGAGGAAGGGACTATGGCAGTATCTGGACTTCGAAAACAATGTATGTAAATGTCCATAGCAAATCTGGTCAGCTGCAAAAGGAAATAAGTAATCTTATTTTCAGAGACAAAAATTTTCAGCGTCATTCATATATTTGTGCATACTCGTATATGTACAAAATTTATAATAAAAAATTACAAAGTCTATCCTAACTGAGCCATGCCCCTATGGTAGACTTTATTTGTGGCGGTGTAGTAATAAATTAGGTTTATACTTTCCAGCTCTGCGTTGAAAATAAAAAGCTATTTTACATTAAATTCTTTTTGAAACAGAAGCTATAATGTACCTAATAATAAATATTTTCTCAATAATATATATATAAATAATAAAATTAAAATTCTGTCCGTTGATATGCGCATAACTCGAGAACGGCTGGATAGATTTGGCTATTTTTTTAAATGTTCATAATAGTTCGAATAGTAATTTAAAAAAAAAAAATATATAAAAGTTATCCAAAAGAATGGAAAATTCTGGAAAAATGAAAGTGTATACAAACTATAGTCACTAGGTAACGAAGTTAACAAACTTCGATTGTTAGCGCGTGAGAGGGAAACAATTGCGAAATGTATTACCAAATCCACATAGGAAATCTCCCTTCAATCTTGAAGGACTCAAGCTGGGGGTCTATAAAGGATGCCCTCATCTGTTGCCTCAGGCAAGTTATAATACGCCATCATCATAAGCCATCATCATAACAACTTAGTTCGTTCGGTACGGTTGCTAGGTAACGGAGGTATATACAGGCGTGTGACGTTTGATAAAATTGAAAACTCAACTAGCGTCTCGAAGCAAAAAGGGGAAAGCGCGGGTTGAACAACTAGTATTTTTATAAATAATGCATACAATTTCGGTTATGATAAAAGTGTGTTGAACACATCGTTTTTATTCATTATTCTGGTATATATTATTTTAATATTTTCTCAGTTCCTTTCCTATCTAATGTCAGAAGCCAATATTATTATTTTTAATCCCAGAATATTGACGTATAGAACTGTCAGTTTATTCAAAATTCTGGGGCCTAAAAAACTAAAAATCGTAGAGCAAAACTGGTTTTAGTATGGGGAAAATCTTTTTGGTTTACCACATTACGCGTTGAGTTCTTATGTCAGAGCTTCCGGCGGATAAAAGTGTGCTGTTTATAATGCCATCTAATAATTTTAATATAGATTTGCCTGATATCAACCACACTAAATTCATCATAGAGCTTAGCACTAGACTACTCGTACGGTTTTTATTAATAACGCGCAATTTGGTTTTATGAGCATTTATAAGAGGATCAAGGAAAAATAATGTTGAACCTCCCCAACCGATATTACCATAAGATATAGTGTTTTGGACGAGCGCAAAGCAAATAGATTTATTCCGAAGAAGTTTTAAAGAATAAATCATTTTTAATATTTTTGTGTGTATTTATTTGTTAATATGTCGGTCCCATCGCAGTCTGACCTCTAATATATGTAAGTCATAAACTGTTAATTGATGCTAGATACTATTTCAAGGGATGGACATATGCAATTATTATAAATCAAAGAGATATTGGTCATAATATGCTGTGTATTTTCAGGGTGAAGTTATCTGCGACTGACATTTACCTTAAATGTCAGTAGGTAAAATATTTAGCCATGTTTTTACCTTATGAAGTCCTTACTTCAGAATATCTGCACACTTCTTCCTATGTCAATAACATCCGCCGAAAGTTGTTTTAACTTCAGGCAAGCATGACTACAAATTTAAAATACCATTTTTTTACCGTTTTTTTTTATTATTTTACAATATTGTTACAGTTTTTGTTAAATCTATCTAGATATAAAAAATAAAGTAAGTTTATTTGTCCCGTATGGTCTCCTAAACTTTGGTTAGTTATTTTGTGCACGTCCGCGAAAGTTTTTTTAGTATAACCATTTTAAGGTTATAAAACATTCCCATGCGAATTCGGGACGAAAATGTTAGTAATAATTATTTTTCTCTTACCCTCCTCCATCTAGAACGGTCTTCTGCGGTTCTCTGCCATTTTATGCGCGCTAACCTAACCTGAACTGGTCGAAGTACGCTGGATTACTAGATCCAACTAAACCCTTCAGCTTAGCTCAATTTATTACACTTACAGCTAGATATGCGAAATTTCTTAGGTTGAACTGTCAGTGAATTTTGAGCTAGACTTGTACGTTTCATCAAGCAAAGGAGACAGCAATTATAGTTCAAGTTCCATTAAGTGATATTTGACAGTTTCGATAGTTAAAATATCTTCCCAAGATACTAAGCAGTTCTTTACATTCACAGAGTCCAGGTCGACAACACAGCTCTTACAGCAACTATAGAGATTCTTTCACCCTAGAACATTTTTCACATTCCATTATATATCTACTAAAGAGTTACAAATTTAAGTCTATCTAGTGACTCATCGTCTTCAGCTGATTATAATCCACAAAAGTCCAGTTGAATAAGATATTCGATATTTATTTCCAGTGCATGCAATAATACATTATACATACACTGATATATTGATAATATATATTTTTTTTTGTTAAAAAAATATAAACGAATTTATCAAAATTTAAGCTGGTATCGCCTGAGAAGAGACCTCGTATAGCCGGGTGATAAATCCACACACACTGCATATATTTTGATTCTAAATTCTAAATTCAAATTCAACAACTTCAGCAACAATATTACATCAGATATCTAATATTACACACCCTAATCAGATATGATGTAAGTTAATTCATACAATAGATTCATACATAAATTTTTGTTTTTAATTTAAATTATTTTTTTTTTCACATTTTTACTTTTAATTGTACTTTATTATACAATTGTGTCAGTAAAACTGTAATTTGCCTTTCTTCATATGCGTGTACACAAAATGAAAGTAAATGGATCCTGTTCTTTGAGGCGCGAACTGCTCGCATTCTCAGACTATGTAATGCGATCCAAGCGGCCGTTGACAATTTTGGCTGCTTCTGTAATAATAGAACATTATATAGGTAATATATTTACGGTTAAAAGCATTTATCTATTCTTCTTTTTTTTTTTTTTTATTTTGAGTAATCACCGTATACAAACAACCCCACGAAGGCTGGTGCCTTTTCCGTAGGTATCTTAACAATTAAACAATAAACAATTAAACAATTAAACAATATTAAACGATTAAACGTCTCAATATAATGGCTTATGACTATGGTGACACCTAAATTAAACTAAAATTAAAACACTGCGCAATCCTAAACAATCCAAAGTAATCCTTCCTTTATACAATATAACGCGTATACAATTGTATATGTATACTTCAAAATACATTTTGAGGTTTAAACTTTGTAAATAAGCTTAAAAAAAATATTTCAAATTTATTTTATTGTTTGCAAAAAATGGCAATTTACTTACCTTAAAAACGTTGTTATGTACTAAAACGATACTTAACATATTTGAGGATATTAGAATATTATTATAATTTTATTTTCATTTAGTTTTAAACGATACTGCGACTTATCAAGCACATGCATTCAGTGGTAAACATAATTTTTCATCGATATGCGTAATGACAAAGGCATATATTGCACTTAAAATATACCCTAAGTGGTCGAAGACATTCTAGCTTCATTAAAAATTTCTAAGCCTAAAAATGTATTTGAATATGCAAAAAAAGTCTTAAAAACCTAATCGACAAAATGCTAAAAATAAATAATACAAACTGGCAGCCTAGAAGGTTAATTAGTAATATAAATATTAAAAGACGCCCAGAAGTAAAGTTTATAATGAAATCTCATATTTTGATATTAACAATACTAACCTTCAATTAAAACTTGAATATTAAGTCAACCTTATATAGGCATTAGGCCAATTTGGCAAAACTTTCTAAAAATATCGAAAATGTTTAGAAAAATAAAGTAATATAATTCGTCAGTCCTATTTATAGGTAACGAAATAAAAGATTTTATAATCTTTCATAAGGCATTCATATTTATTTTAGATCCTTCCAGATCTCGATCTCGTTTTTTTCAGATTGCTTTCAAAGGTTATTTAAACAATTATTTAACAAAATAATCTAATTACCAATAAATATACGTTATTTTGTTATTGCTAGGCCTGAAAAGAGGCCTAAGTATATAAACACAGATTTTATCTTAAAAGATGCTGAAGCAAGAAATTGTATTTGTTTTATTAGGCAAAAATACAGTATATTAACATGAACATAAACGAAAAAACAATAACTTAATGAAACCATGAACATTTTTACAAACATAGTTTAAAATTAAAACGAGTTAAAAAAGGAAAATAAGGTTCACACACCCATGTGTGTGAGAAAGTGAGGGTGAGTAAATGTGTGTTTAAACGTTAATTAGGAGATGTTAATTATTTGAACTAAACCTACATATTACAATCACAAATTGTGCTGGGGGTTCATAGAGGTTTCAACTTATGTTAAACGTTGAAGCAAGCATTAGACCCCTAATCAAGTTATGTGTATGTAGCTTCGATTGAGTTTTATAGGATAAAGCAAGTCGTTTGATTTACAGTATAGTCCACGGCTGGCACTGCGCGACCAACGTACCTCAAGTCGTATCATGTGAGTATCGACCGCGCGATTCGGTATAGTTACAACATCGAACGCACCCAGCGGCCGCGCAGCGCTTCCTAGTGGGGTTAAAACGACCACAGCAAACCGCCGGTGGTGGGAAAAAGGCCGAACGCCAGGCTTCGAATGTGTATTTTCTAGAGCGCATTCCACTATATAAACATGGGTGTATCTCTGGGTCAGTATTCCATTCGGGTTCTAGCTTCCAAACAGTGAACAGCTCCACTCGAAGAAGCCAACTAGGCGAAATATTTTGAGTGTTGTTCAGGTTTAGCGTCTCGTCAGCCACATCGTGAAAAATGGTTTCCAAAATCATCGTGAGTGTTCCATTGCAAAAAATAAACATTTGTAGAACCGATGAAATATCATCATTGATAACAATTGCACAATAGTATTTTGCTGACTAATTTAATATCATTCACCAGTCCCTTTACTTATCTTAAGTTGTTTAAACTCAACCTAGACTTACCGTATTAGTTTCGCCTAAATTTACAACTAAAACAATTAATTAATTCAACTTCAACTTTTAATAACACAAAATTTCTTTCGATTCGCTTCGATTTCCAATACTAAGTTTTTTTTATCATTCTGTAAAGTTAAAGCCTTAGCTCATAAAAGTCTCGTAACATAAGCAAAGGAATCTACCTAGAAGTTTGTGAGATTTTCCATAAGTTTCAAATTAACTGACTCCACAATTTTATTCATTCGTATTGAAAGATATGCTACATTTTATTGATAATCTTATTACGCTATTCTAAACATCACACACACTCTTTCTTCTAAAGCAGAAGAAGTATTTTAATACTAAGTAATTTTTCGAAAAAAAATTAAAAACTTTTTCATTTTTCTTCAGATTGCCCTATGCGCCATGGTTGCAGCAGCCCTCGCAGCTCCGGGAGGTTTCGGGCACCACCAGTGAGTATATTTTATGCCAATATAAAAGAACTTAATGAAAACTTACCTGCGATCAAAAGATCCAAGCGTGCCATAAATATTCATTAGCCAATAGTACAAAGTTATCTGACAATAATTAGAACGGCGCATTACATTTTCGTATAAAAAGTAAAACTGTACGAGCGGCAAATAGTTTAAACATATTTACCGCCTCTTTGTATCTTACTAATCGCATTAGATCGCTCCAGTAATGAGTTAGGGTACGTTCTCATAATCCAAATAATTTGTTTATAAAAAATAGTGTCTACCAAACTACAAACCTATATTTTAGTCAAACGATTCATTTTGATTATGAACAAATACTTAATGATCACATTCGTCATCGTTTCACTTCTAAAATATTAAAATAAAAATATATATTTTAATGTAATTTCACGTTCAAAAGTAAATAACCGTAATTTGTTTAATAATTATTTTACTATGTATGGTTTATTGTTTTTAACCAAAACGACAAAATACTACCGCATAAGTTATCAAATACCAGATAAAGCTGTATTGAAAGATTACCCTGCTAAAATTGCACTTATTCTCAGAATGAAAAATGTCGGGTTCTTATTAATAATTATTGTGAAATGTGTAATAATTAAGTTGTGTTTAATGTAGCATAATTTAACAGAATCTGTATATATTTAGGTAACGATTATATTACATAATTAACCTGTATGGGTTATTCTCGCTTTCAAAGACGCAAGCTGAATTATGTATACCCGTATATCATTGATCGAAATGCGGTTTTATATTGACGACTCTTGAATTATTCATTTATAAATATAGGTCTCTTAACAAAAATCTCTTACAAACCGAGATGTTCTTTATTTTTAAACGTCTTTTCGTACATACATTATGAAACTATTTAATGTTGCTACATTGTACCGCTGTAAATATAAAAAGAGTAATGAAACCTGAAAAAAGGTATTAAATTAATTAAAAACTAAAAGATTGAAATCAATTTATTCTAAAGATGTTCTTTTAAAATAAAAATCATCACAAAAGTAAGTAGGTGTACCTAATAAATAAAAAATGCGCTTAAAAGTAAATAAAACATTCATCTGTAAGACACTTTTTATTAGATATATTGTTTTTGATAACGTGAAATTCAAATACATACCGTAAGATGACACTAAAAAACTGGAAAAAATATTTTTCTAATTATTCTTCTTTTTTGCATTCATATTCGAATTTTGATGATATAAAAATGGTGTCATTGGATACAGATATATTTTAAACCATAAACAAACATTTTTCTTTTGAGATTAACCAAATATAAAACTGATAGTTTTTGTCTTCACAAAAAAAAACATGACCGCCATGCTATAAAATAATAGAATTCGAAAGGGTTACGCAATTGAATAAGGTTCAAATTTAACGACGTCTATTAACTTTTGACGCGAGAACAGAACTGAGAATGAGTATAATTAACAATCAAACCTATTTTCGTATACTTGATTATTATTTATGGATGTCGTAAATTTATCTCACACATTATTAAATTTAATTTATTACAAGATTTTTTTTTAAACGGATGACTTATAACATAAAACCCGAGTCTCTTAACAATAGTAAAATTGGTTATTAATTTCCTTTAGGGGATTTTCATTATTAGAATTTCTGTTAGTAAAATTTTTCGATGTCGATCACAATGTATTCAAGAAAGTCGAGCTGATCGCAATAATAATATTATGGAACTTTCGATTCGCGCGGTCAAACGTTACGAAACTCGATGACATTTTAATGCCACTAAGCTCTAGACATAACGTTACCTACGGTAAAAGGATGTCTTGAAGTGTTATATAATACATTTAAGAAAGTCAATTATTAAAACAGGTATTTAAAGATTGCTTTATTTACGAATTAAATAAAAGAAAAGGAATATGAATGAAATAATTATTATTTAAAATATTTTAATCGAAAAAAAAATCGAAACTTTTTTTTCATGTTTTATTAATTGTAGCTCCCATGGATCGACTCCAATGGGGAAATATTTGTGATGTCAGATCTCAATGATTTCACCACCGAATTGAGAATTTTAAAGTTTTAATCAAATCTACATGAAAAATACTAGGTTGTGACGGAGCCGGAATTTCGAAATAATATAATTTATTTTTGAAAAATATTTTCGTTATAGAAAAAAAAATTCGCACACTTTTTGGTCGAATTTTAGAAAAAAACATATTTATTTGAAGCTTGCATTTCTCCGCTTCAATGTGCTGCTAGCATAGGCTTCACCTTTGCGATTGCGGCTACCTAGTTTCATAATTAATTAAAATATTTAATATTTTACATCATTATTATACATAAAGTAATATATTTTCACATCTGAAAATATTATTTAAATAAAGGTAATTATTTGTATTGAATTCTTATTTATATTCATGTTTGACAGTGAAAAGATCCGCATTCACGTTCCATACAAAATCCACAACATCCATCATCATCATGTCGAGAAGATACCAATCGTAAAACACGTGCCTGTCGAAGTTCCCGTAATCAAACACGTGCCGGTGCACGTGCCCGTGTACAAGGAAATCGTCAAACACGTGCCGTACCCAGTAATCAAGGAAGTTATCAAGGAAGTTCCTATCATTAAGGAAGTCCACAAGTCCTCGCATGGTGGATGGGAGTCCAGTGGATGGAACTCTGGCAGTATTGGAAACCAAGGCTGGTGGTGAGGAGCGCTAAATGATTGAATCAATAGCAAAAGTATTGTCGCGATGCTATGTTCTTCTTATATTCTAGGTAAGAATCGTTCTCATTGTATTTTAAAATCGCAGTAAATGCATTTCTCGCATTACCGTAATATGTAGATTCAGCTGAATATGAATGCATACAAATGGGTAACTTAAGATTTATTACGGAAGATTAAGATAACCCGAATTAAAGTTGTGCGAGTATTATTATATTTTTTTTAGCGTAATAGCCCACAAGCGGGGTTTGTGTATAGGGTAGTATGTGTGAACGTGTGTGAAAGTGCCTATTTAGTCGACAGTGATATAATACTGGTAATGAAACAAATTAAATTTAAATCTTGCTCTAAAATCTTAACCTCTCGGGTAAAAGTTTTACGTTATGGATTATATTTTTGTCAGTACAGAAACAATAAGTTTATTAAATGACAAAAAAAAAACATTTTAATTTATATTTTGTAACTATCACACTGAATTTATCATACGTTAACTCTCATGGGCATTTTGGCCATTGCCTAAATATGTATTTATTAAAATTCATTACCATAATATAATAATTTAATATAGTTTTATGGATGTCAAATTTCAAAATGAATACATTTATTAAAAATCGTCTTTATGATATTCTGCTCAACTGCTAATGAGGTTATTGTAATATGAATTACATTACAAGATCCATGTTAGGACTTTCTTTTAGTTATTTATTTAATGTGACTGAATTGAAGCAGTTAAGGTTGTCCATGAGATAATGGTACAATTTGTCTGCAAGCGATATCTGTATGTCCATATAATTATCTAGGGAATACATCATCGTTGTTGCTTGCGTAAATTGTAATTATTATATCGGTTCTGATTATATCTTTATTGAAAACATACTTTATGCTCTTATCTAATAATAATTTACAAAATTATTTATTGTCTCTATTAAAACAACTATTAAAAGTTTGAATAAGAAGAATAAAAAAGACATAAGAAAAGAAATTATCTGTGTGTGTTTTTCACTAAAAATACAACTATCCTGTTAAACAAAATAATTTATATTATTTTTTTCCTTTGGTTGCAGATTCGCTTCATCTTCACTGAAATTTCCTGAGATATTACTTTTTTTGGAATATTGTATTGTCTTAGGCTGCTTAAGATTTTATCAATACGAATCACGTATTTTTAAAATATTTTAATTACAGACTGATGCCATAAATATCTCATTACCTCATGCCTCATCATCTTTATTAAGTTTTTTTGTTTATATTTTCCGTACATTTAAGTATTTCTTTTCATATTCATGTTCACGTTAGGCTATGCTCATCTTATAAATATTTGTTGTAAATAAATAACTAAAAATATAACATGTTCATGTTTATCATTTATGCAAGCGTTTTTTAAGCTGAAATAATATTGCATCGCGAGTTAACAACTAGATTTGGTTCCTTTCTGTTCTGTTTAACTAGATTTAGCGAGCGTACATCTTAAGTGTGGAAAAAATAACAGTTGGTATTTTAATGTCAGCTAAAAGGTAACAAACACTTGTATAAAAACAATACAATCAACAAATTGTAAGCTGAGAAATCTTAAATAAGTTTACTAAAATTGATCAGAGACTAACATTCAGAGATTTATTATTACAACAGAGATTAAATATTAAAAGAATGTACGTACGATTAGGAAACTATTAGTAATATCATGATATTTCAGATATTATAAGGCTGAAATATTTTAATTTCACCTTCAGAAGATTACGGAAAAAAACCTATTTTTAATATTTACAATGCGAAGAGTAAGTTCTTACCTGGCCATAAAGATAACTTCTCAATCCTCGCCGAGAAACATCTTTTTGCACCACTGCACATGGTCCCTCTCGCTCTCACCAGCCAGTGACAAATATAATAATATAATGGAAAACAAGTCCCAAGGTTTTGAAAAATTAACATGTCAACTTTAGGTTTACGTCGGCGCAAATCACCGCTACAATCAAACTGCTTAAAAAGCATACTATCTTAATAATTATTGTAAAGGTTTGTACATACAAAACAAAACCTTTGGTCAGATTTGACGGCAAGAGAATAAAATTGTCAGGTGTGAAAAAAAAAACCAAAAAGCAATGTAATCCAGAAATGATAAACTGCTTAAATAACTTTATGCTATTGTTGCATTTGGTGCATAAGTTACGTATACTAAACTAAGTAAATGTTTTAATGACAATGTCGGCGTGGAAAAATTGTCATTCAAACATTCATCATCAATAAACGCCCTAGGAAAAAAGATCACTTTCATTCATTAGAGGTATCGCCGATGGAAAAGCGGATCAATTTGAGCCGCACTGTAAGTAATTAGTACAAAACTGAAACCACCGCAAAACGGACTTATTAATATGTCCACCCTTAACGCCTGCTTAAATAAAAAACGTTATACAAAGGCCTGATATGAAAAAAATCAACTTCATCTATAGATTAATTTGAGGGTCTCTGCACTAAATTATATAATTTCCCTTCAAAATTATCGCAAGAAATGTCCTAAACTACCCTACATACGAATAGTATACCTATACAATAAAAAAATAAAATTAACTACTTTAACATTTTTAGTATTTTCTTGAAAACACTTTTAACGGACTATTTAACTTTTGTTTATTTTTCCTAAACACTAAAAGTAACTTGACGAAAATGGTTTTAACTAAAATTTTAGTTAAGTTAACTAAAATGCGACCCTGAGAAATTCCATCAATCGAATTCAATCGCTTGAGCCAATCCGATGTAATGAGTGAAACATATTATATAGAATACATTCGAATTGAGAAACCCTCTTTTTTTGAAGTTGGTTAAAAAGAAAATTGTAAATAGTATAGATTTTATACGAGTACTTAGTTCTTATTGTATTTAGGGCTTTCAAAGTTTATTTTGCATCACTGATATTCGTAATTAGAAGGACGTTGTAAAAACAATGAACCAAGTGTTTTTGCACCTAAACTTTGGCTTCACATGGTAAGAATCGGAAATTATTCAGTATGGATTACAATTTTTGAACTAAGTGTTAATGATCTAAGTGTGCCCGCTTGGAAAGTGTCTCTGCAACAATACGCTGTAACGAAATTGGAAAATTATTTTATAACATTGGATGACCTTTATAGTTTCGAATCGAAGCCTGCCGCGTCTAGGAGAGATAAAAAATAATATCTATTGAGATATTATTTTTTATCTACTATTATATAAACTATTATATAAACTATTATCTACTATTATTACTTTATCGATATTATTTTTTTTATTATTTTTTATTCACCTGGGAGAAAACTCCCAGGTGAATAGGCTAAAAGGCTAAAAAGGTCAGTTCTACGCTCGAGTAAGTCTGACTGGGAAACTAAATATAGTGCTACCAATGCCTACTAGTCGCCTGGCGTATGTCGGCTGATGAACTACTTTGACCTGTTACGTCTGCTTGGTCAGTTTCCACACTCATTCACCTAAATGGGCCTAATTATGTTTAAAACTAAATTAATCTGATTTGGTTTTTTTTTGATGTTGGCAATTTCATGATTTGAAGAGGTAAAATAAAAATGTATTATTTTGGGTGTATTGGACTTAGTAGTGTCCTTATATCGAGGCTTTTAATACCCGGCGATCTCCACCAATGTAATGGGACGCCCTACATTATATAATTAAAGTACGTTTAAATGTATCCCTCAAAATAATTTCATCATTTTGTCTACACACTAATCTAATCTATTTTCACTATTTTTTTTTTATAAAAAATTGTGATACTGTGTTTTTATCCATTTGACAGTTCTTAAAAACGAGGGCTAAATTTTAAGGTACAGTGTGTACCTAAATAGGTAACCATAATTTTAATCGATAATCGAATAGATACATGCGATTCGTCGTATGAAAAAGAAATAAAAATATCGATTTGAAACTACAACGCGTGAAGGTGATTTTAAATGTCGTTTTTATTGGAAAAGTGGAAAGTTGTCGTGTCGTCATAAACGATTGATTTGGTTAATTATCAGGCTGTCGCCACGGCGGCGCTTTGTAATTTCCGCGTTTTAATGCTGGTCGTGAATTGCTCTGCTAATCTGATGATCATTGTTACACATACGACGAATACTAATAGGAAATAATAATGAAATCCTAACCGAGAGGTTTGCTGTGAGCAAACCATACATTTTTTATTGAAGTGAAATTCCTTTAGAATTCACTGTAGTAACCTTATAAAATTATAATGTAATTATTGTCAAAATTAAATAAATAAAAACAAAATAACCCCCTTATTCGACTAAACTCGGGAGGACACATGGAGGTGATGTACTCATTAGGTTTCAGTCGGTGCGCCGGCTGTGGCACTTTGATTAATTTCTTATATAAACAAATATGCGTGCGGAAACAGTAGATATAGTAGTTGAAGGTAGTAATATAGATTTATACGGTTGATGACAAATTTATTCAACTTTCTGCTTTGTTTTAAACCATACAAATGGCGATAATCAAAAACAAAACTTAACAGTAGGTGTGTAAAAAAGAGTAACAGAATATGCACTTAAATTCTCCTTAATTACATATTGGAAAAAACATTGGCATTTAAAGGAATAAAATTGTTACAAGGTCGATGTTGAATGGAAGTTTAGGAGTGCGTTTTTAAATAAAAACCAATATTTTTTGTAAGGGAATGGAAAACTTCTGTTTGTCTGCCGCTAGACTGAGAATTTTAAACAATTAGTCGTAGGAAGCTCAGTTAAGGAATTAAATTGCACGTTGGCAAAAAGTATTACTAATTTTATAATTATTTACTCTCATTTATTTTTCCTAACAATAATAATGTACATGAACTAACCCACATAAACTACCTGCCATTACCATTACCTGGGCATTACCTGTACTAAAGTAGGCTAATTTTATTACATATTTGATTAAAAATATTGAATTTAATTACGATTCTTTTTAAACATAAATATATTTAAGCCGAGAAAATTGACAAAACGGAAGGTGTTTCGAAACGACTTTGACATCGTTATTTGTGGTTTAGGTGGAGATTGAATGTATATAAGCGAGTTTTTTACATATTTATATAACAAAGTACCTAAAAAATGAAGTGTAAATAAGGTATATTTTAGTATCTAATCTGCTAACGGAAAAATGTTATTTGAATTTAGTTACGGATGAATTATGGTTTTATTTTTGAGAGTTTTAAATAAAAAAAAATAAGATAAATATTTTAATACGGTAAACGCGGTAAAATTAACAAAAACTCGAGGTATAACAAAATTAAAAATATAAAAAAAAAGACTTTCTAATTTCTAATTATGACTGAATGAAAAATCATTATATAGCTGTGAATTAAGTTGAGATTTTTTAAGTTTCTAAATTTCTTTTTTTTCCGTTTTTCTCTCAAATTATTTAATAGGAAGCCATTTTATTTTTAACGTTCTCATATTGTCAAGTAGGTTCTAATTAATTAATTTATTAATTAATCATAATTGATTAATTAAAGTATTTGATGTCATGTCTAATAATTTGTTATATAATATTCTGGCTAGTGAAAAATTTATACTGTTTTTGTATTACACTGTTTTTGTTTTGTAGCTATATATGGTATGGAGGTTTTCAGTGCATTATTTTTTTATTGATCAAACTATTAGCATTAAAAAATATATCATTCCTCTGACACATGTGATGGAAATAAATAATCCTATCTTATCTTATCTTATCATACATTCATGCTAATACTACGATGTACAGCGCTAAAATATACTATAAATTGTATAAACAATAATACCATATTAAAATTACGAACCGATAATGATGTGAAATGTCTGAAATCACGTTTGAGGCAATAACTGTGAAATGCAAAACAGGTTCCTAATTGGACAAGCTAACATACTAACTTAGCATAACTATCATCCATAGTTGATTAGTTCGGTTGCATTTTTTATATTTTAGTAGTTCATTACCTATACAGTTTTAATCAAGATAAATCTTTTAACTTGAGTTTAAGATCTGTTCTTTTATTTAAAGTAGCTATATTTTAATGTGTAAATCCTTTTTAAAATTGCTATGATTAGAGATGTGGAGATATGGATATTTTTTTTATTGCATAATAGAGGACATATTAAGTGATTATTTAAACAAAAACCTTAATGTATTGTCAGAAAACAATATAAAAACAGACCCACAAAATTAATAGTATAATCATATAATCAAAGTTATATCAACTTACCATTTTTGAGGTATGTTGAAAAGTCTAATTGTTAGAGGGCGTTTAACTATTGACACGGCGGCGCGGCAGTCGCGCGTCGGAATTCGCACATTATAGAAACACCATTTTTAAAGCTTTATTACTACCATCTCCCCTGACATATAGTTTTACTAAGTACATATAGTTTAACTAAGCAGGGCCCGAATAAATTGTATGTGACTTAAAAAAACAAGGACATAGGCGTAATACGAATTAAACCGATTATAATATAGAGCCGGAATAGCCTAGTTAGTGTGAGTAGTAACATAAATTGAGAGTGAGAGCAAAATTAACAGGAAAACCATTCTTATATTTAAATATTGCAGTATGAAAGCCGCGGGGTATGGATTTAAGCGAGTTACATACTGTCACTAATAAGCCATCTGTTATCGATTTACTAAGCAATGCCGGTAGTATTAAATTTATGTATTTATTCTATTGCTTGACTTCAACGAAGAAAGGGCTACCATCTATTTTAACTATTTAAAAATGAGAAAAAAATGCAAATAATAAAAAAATAGGTTAATTACAATTTTATTAACGATCCATGCACAAAATGTCGTAATGGCGAACTAGAGCTTTTTAAAGGAAAGCCTCGAAATTCGGGCGTCAGGTTTGACTCTTTGGGCGATCAGTAAGAAATTAATGGTTTTTATTTAATTACAGCTTAATAATATAGAAATAAATAAAATATCCTTTTTTATGTTTTACACCCTTCAATACCCTTTCAATTACAATTTTTCCTAAGGCCTAAAGTCTTTTATAAGAGAGTATTCAAACTAAAAAAAAACAGTTTATAATTTATTAAATTTCTCAGAAATAGACTTGATTTTTTAAAATCTACCTTTACTATATTGAAGAAATAAGATCAA
Organism: Neomicropteryx cornuta; assembly: GCA_020383195.1. Classification (NCBI taxonomy): domain Eukaryota; kingdom Metazoa; phylum Arthropoda; class Insecta; order Lepidoptera; family Micropterigidae; genus Neomicropteryx; species Neomicropteryx cornuta. The sequence continues at coordinate 44,231,881 of JAHKQU010000018.1, forward strand.
GGTATCAAAAAATATTTTTTTATGATTAAATATCGAATGGTTACCAAATGGTCCTTTCCTTTGTCCTAATTATCCTTTGGTTTGACCTTAATTTCAATTGCTATTTGGGAATAACCTAGAATACGTTTTGAATTCAGATTTTTTAAATTATATAAGACTAATATTGAGAAAGCAACTTAAAAAAAAATATAATAAAAAAATATCAAGAACAATAAAAAAAAACTATAATATACTTTTATTAAACTATTATAAATCTTAAAAAAAAAATCTTAATGATATTGATCAAATCGATGACATTTAAAAGACAAAAGTTAGTTTTGACTTATTTTTCCTTAAAAAATCCCTATCATGATTTAAATTATATATACGTATATTTATTATAAATCGCTCTAGCCAATCCAAAGTAATGTGTAAACAAACAATAAAAATAAAAATAGACAACAAAAATACATGCATTTCGAATTAAGGACCTCCTCTTTCGTAAAGAAAAATTCGTATAATTCTTTAATTTCCACGATTCAATTAAAGGAATTTCACCTTCAAAGGTACGAGTAATCCATTTCATGTTCCAATGTTTTGTTTTTGAGATTGATTTTGCCTTACCTACTAAACCTAACATTTTCGCTAGACATTCTCTTTTGTAAATATTTATGAAACATATTATAATAAAATATTATATAACGTTATATAATATTTCAAACATTAAATAAATTCAGGTCGAAAATGAACCGAAATTTCTACCCCAATTATAATTTATTGAAATACCTAACATTCCTCCATACTCGTAGTCTTCTGATACATATTGAGCGAGTTTGGTCCTAATTATTATTTTCATATTAGGTAACAGTAAAATGTGGCTCGAGACATTACTTAAGAAGTATTTTATTTTTCTAGCCTTAGATAGCTAAAGTACATTACCTAATGCAATTTAGATCCGTTCGAAAGTAATGATGTCTAAATGTATGTATGTTTAGAACTACGCATCTCAACAAAGTTTATTTATTTATTGCACATAATTAATTTGACAAAGAAATAAATTGTAGTAGTAGAAATCACAGTTATAAATGAATCACATATATGCACCGGGAGCAATTAGCACTGCTACATTTTGTGCCCTGCCTTATTTACTAGACTATGTCAGTACTAAGGAAGGCGGTGTTATATTGTGCTACAACTAAGAATGTCAAACCGTCAAACCCATAGAGAAATGTGAAAATGTATATTTGTAAGAAAATAAAAATAAAATATATAAATATACATTTATAGATTGGATGAAACGATATTTTTTAGCTTTCGCCATTCGGCGTCTTCAGAAAATATATGAAAGATGACGTTTAAAATGCAACCTTCATAAATTCGAAAATCGCATTTTCAACTAAAAGATGAATATATCCAGCCACTATACAATTATTATTATATAATTGCAGTTTTGCTAGATAAATCAATCAGTATGATGAAATAAAACTTAACTTCTTAAAAGAATATATCAAGCATTACTCGTTAAATGCTGTTAAGTTAGTTTAATTTTGTCTATTTAGACCTACAGATCTGCAAACGCCCAACACCCAAATATGAGAGAGTTCCCATGTCTTCAAATCAATTTCGCGGGCATCCGCTGGCAGACTTCAAAATTTTTACATTAAAGCAAGCATCGAAATCCCTGCCGTGAGTTCTCGCGTGAATTGGAACGGGTAAAGCGGAAAGTAATTTGGTACAGGATAATCTATGATTATTAATTCTAATGTTTAATGGCGTCGTAGTCTTACCAAAATAGAACGCATCACAAAACTTACATAGAAGCTTATATACAACGTGCACCACAAACAAAACGTGCACCACCAGAAGGTGGTGCACGTTATGTTTGTGGTAATTTTATATGTATTTTTATTGTTCGCGCTTGAAAATTTATCGTCTCTTATAATAATTTTGCATGTTTTACAACGTTGTCTTTTACATGGTTCGACCCCGTTTTTTGGAAATGTGTTATTTGGTTGGTTACCAAACGTTTTATTTTTATTTAAAATATTACGTAAATTTGGGGGACGTCGATAAGACAATATAGGGGGACAATCGAGTATATTTTTCCAATTTGGATTATTAGAGATTATTGAATATAAGTCTTTTAAGATTGGATTTAATTTTTCAACACCATGAAAATAGGTGGTGTTCAGAAAATTTTTTTTGTTAATTGAGTTTGTTTTTACTTTAATGTTAGGTGTCAATTTTGAAGAAGAGTCTAAAATTTGTTTTTTTAAGAGATCGGGTGGGTAATTAAGTTCTAAAAGGGATTTTTTTAGGTTAGTGAGATATGTTTCTAAATCATTTTTATTATTAGAGATTCTATGACCTCGAATAGACAGGGAATATGGTATTGATTTTTTTGTGTGAAACGGATGGCAACTATCAAAATGTAAATATTGTAGTTTATTGGTTGGTTTTATGTGTACTGAAGTTTTGAACTGACCACCAGAAACAGTTATATCTACATCCAAGAACGTAATGCAACTGTCTGAGATATTATGTATGAACTCTAATGGCCCAAAAGAATTTAAATCGGATATGAAATCCGTTAGAGAATTTCTGCCATGTGGCCAAATAACAAAGATATCATCGATAAAACGAAGCCAAACTAAAGGCTGTAAAGATTGACTTTTAAGACAATTTTGTTCTAATTGACCCATAAACAGATTTGGATAAGAAGGAGCTATTCTAGTGCCCATTGCTGTCCCCTTTGTTTGAAGGTAAAAATCTCCTTCAAAAGAAAAAGCATTGCAAGTGAGCACAAAATTTGCTAACTCTGTAAGAAAATTAGTTGATGGTGTTTGTGGAGATTGTCTTTTATTGAGAAAATGTAATGCTTTTAATCCAGCATCGTGTGGAATATTAGTGTATATAGAGACCGCATCATATGTTACAAGCAGAATATCTCTGTTATTACATAATTTTATGTTATTTAACATTTCAAGAAAATGGTACGTATCATTGAAATGAGAATTTAAAGTTATGACAAAAGGTTGTAAAAAAGAATCTACATATGCTGATATTCTTTCAGTAACAGAATTATAGCTTGCAACAATGTTGTTGATAATTCGACGCCATATTAACATATACAATGTTGTCGTATAGAATGTTTATGTTTATGATATTACCTAAGAAATATAATAATAATATAATAAATATGATAAAAAACACGACTAGAATTGCACGTAAACATAGACGTGACTTCCAAATATAATAATACCACATGTCGAGATCAACGATTTCAAAAGTATTGTAGTCATTCGAAGTACTCATACTTATTAGGACTCCTAAACTGTAAATACTCTAACAGAATATAGGTATGCATATTTGCATAATGACAGAAAGTTATCGAATTTTGTGGTAGTAAAGAAACAACCACGAACCAAAAATAAAATACATGAAATTATAATAGTGTTTCGTACATATAGTTTTAAGTTTATTTATTTTACATTATTATTTTTTTGAAAGATAAACCTTATGTTTTAACCATAATCGCCGTGTATTGTGTATGCGACTTCATGATCATATCTGAGAACTAGCCAATATAATAATCTTGCCTTCAGTAAGGGTAGAGGTATGTAAATAGATTCCTACATAATTTGAAATCATTTGAAAAAATAATGTTTAATATACCTATTTAAAAAAAACTGCATCATGTTTATTGCCTTCTATTTTATTTAGAGTGAATCACATAATATTTAGTTCGTAAAAGTTATAGTAAAATCCGCTAGATAACGGTATCTCAATAGAAAAAAAACATTCTTAGCACACAATATTAATTTAAAATATTATTTAATCGTATCATAACTAGAAGGTTATAAATAAAATCCATGCAACGCATTTAAGGATTGATTTATTTTTTGCTAATCAATTTATTTTGGCTATACCTGTACCATTGATTTTAAAGTGTTATGCCTGTACCTGCATATTTATTTCAAAGGAAACCAGATGACGCTGTTTCATTTTTTTATGTTACATACAACAAAAAGTTGTTAGATGGCTGTACCTGTAATTATTTTTTATGTGTTACGATTTTTCATTTGTTAAATCGAATTGTCATATGTTCTGAGCGTCATATGCATAAAATCTTATTTTGAAAACAATGGAAAACAATTTTTATTTTAGTATCAAGGAAAATAATTAAATAAAATTTGTGCTTTTATCTAATTTATATTAAATACCTAAGGCATGTACATTTCATGTAGGTATTCGTGCTACGATTTCGAACCTAGCTCATTTCATAGGCTATTTCCAAGAGCTATTCTCTAATTTGCGAGGGATATATATATACAGGCCTTGATCCAAGGGGAAGGGGGAGGGTGTAATTACCTCCACCAAGAACTTTTAATAAAACTCACCAGTACACATTTCTTAATGTTTCTTCCTTTTCATATTGTATCATAATATCATAATCATACCATCAAAAATATTCATTTTAAATTACTTTTATATTTTTAATTGAAAGTGTAATTTTACAATGATTTTTTTTAAAGCGGGATAAATTTGAAAAAATTGAATGAATCAACCTTATTTACAAACAAAAAGTTATTTTTATACTTTTCATTCGCTTTTCCCCATGTTCCTAAGAAAGGGAGAAATAAATAAATGCGGAAAAGTGCGTCTGCAGAAAATTCGTTAAAATAATTCATTTAAATACAATTTATCTTTTCCAAGAGAGTTCTAGACGAATTGTTTTTGGAAAATGGTTTTTAGACGAATTGTAATAAACAAATTTTAATAAGTCGAATTTTATTATTAATAGATGAATTGCCATTTTACTCCCCGCGCGCCCCCAAGATTTTTTCGAGATCAGTCCCTGGAGTAATATGTGATAGTTTCTCAAAGTGTGCAGGAACCGTTTACATCTTCATAATTTTATAACAACAACATAATTTAACCAACCTTCATTTTCGAAAGTAATGAATACCGCTATTAAAATAATCATGACAGTGCGTGGAATAATAGGTAGATATCTGAAATTAGATATAATTGACTTAAAGTGTAATATTTCCGCATCTGTATGAAAGTCAGTGTCACTATTTTGCGTAACGCGTGACTGGGGCCCCGCCAGCGGCATCTCGCTTTCTCGTGTGATCGCGGATCAACTTCAATGGCGTTGCTATCGGATGGGTAGGCCCTGGGGCCCCTGAGCGACGTTCGAAAGAGTTATTTAAATATCCTAATCGAATAAAGCATTTTTGACTTTTGGCCACCTGACCAGCAAACCTCCGGTTCGAACTGACCTCGCGAAAATTTCTCCTATAATACCTTTAGAACATAAATAATTTGCAACACAGCTAAAAGAGCATATGGACTCAGTTGAATGTAGGGAATTCCCCTAGACGAGTGATCCTTCGTCATATCAACATACTGACGTATGCCTCCACGTATGACGTATCTGCCTCCAGCGTCACGGCGCCGGCTAGAGTAGAATGACAACAATGAGTTGAGGTAATCTATTTCACTCTGACTACTATAAACAGATAAAAAACCCACACGCGCACACGTCGACGTGTATGTTGGATAAAAAGATTATCTACTCCGTTACACATATATTTAGTAAAATGCTTTGCTTAGTTATGTCCTGCAGTGGGCGATAAAGAGCTGATGATGAAGTAACTTTGCACCTTTAAGTATTTAATTTTTTTGCTTAAAAAAACTTATGTAGCCTTGCCACTGATCAACTTATGTATGTACCTCGCTTAAAAATTCTGGTTCTAAACTCAATAGTGTTATATGTCCGTTACTACTTGGATGTCAAATATGCCAAATTCGACGATATAAGAGGATCCTATGAGCTTGAACTACATGATTATTGCTCTGTTCTGCAACAACCACAACTGATCAACCCCCGGGCTTTGTTCCGGGTTGGAAGCTAGGTTAGATTTAACGGTGGCTTCTACAAGAGGAAATTTAACGCAATCTGTAAATCGTACGGCCGCTAGCAAGGGATGGCATAAGCAAAACTCAATTTGTAGTTTGGGATATGTCGATTTGCACCACATTGCTGACCGTCAATACTACCAAAGGTAGGTCTAATGAATGGTATAAGGTTGCTTTATATAGGTTTTATGTTGAAAAAATAGAAATTTACACTAAAGAGCAATTTATAGGCCAAATAAATTAGGCTACGAAAAAATTGGAAGATGTAATTCGAAACATGGATGTTAACTCGTGAAATACGAAGATGGCTGCGTATTTGCATCAAAATGGCGGTGATCATATGAAGCAAATTAATAATCAACCTATTTGTTATATTTTTAGGTACACCATTCATGTGATTTTATTTTTTTAACCACGCTCTCACAATAGCGTTAATTTTATTACATTATTCTTTTTGTGATTTTCTTTTTATTATCAAAAGTATTCATTTTATTTTTACATTTTTGTGATCAGAGACAATTTTGGTTTCATAATATAATGAAATATTTGTATGTTCAAATTCAAACTCAATGTCGCTGATATTTTAAGTAAGCAGTTTACATGTCCTGGAAGAGCCTGCCGACTCTTCTACCAGATACTCACTAGTATAGACATTATATCTAGCAACATGTTACTTAATTTTTTTTTTTTTGATTACACACCTTAACTTATTGTTAAACACATTAATTACATTAACAAGAATGAATTGAAGAATATAAGTAAAATTTTAGATATTTTTTTAAATCACTATTTTTTTCTATTTATTAATTTCTAAAGGTACCTTATTAAATAATCGTGCCAGCACAATTTTAATTTGTCTTTCTTCATATATATTTTTAAATTTCGGTATAATAAGTATTTGTGATACTAATTGCCTTGTCGAGTACTTATGTGAAAAATTCTTCACGTGACAAATACTTCACGTGAATTCTTCACGTGACAAATACTCCATAAATATTTTAAAATTAAACATTTGAGATACCGTGAACACCTTGCAGAATTCAAAGAGCCCTCCAACATCGTTAGTAGTACATTTTTAACATGAATGCTCTTTTTTATAATTCCCATATGTTTTTCTTTAATCTTTTTAGTGTTTAGTGTTTAAATTAGGCCTCCGTAAATGGACTGAAATGATAATGTGTACTTAAATGTTCTATTTGTAACTGAGCATATTAATAACGTTCTTTTAATAAAAAAAACTTTAGTAATAACATTATTTACCCATATTACTAACACGATGCAATTTGTCTGCCCCTATTCGTTCAATCTTAAATAACTACGGAACCCTTCAATTGTGACCCCCTTTTCAAACGAAATTTTTGGTTGGGTTGACATGTACTATCATCCCCAGCAGTATCGCCAGAGGAGTTCATTCTAACCTGTATAAATTAGATAATCTGAATCCAAAATATCTTCTAGTTAGTGTCTCCCAATTAAGAATTAAAAATGATTTCAGATTAACTTTCATGACTAAAATGCCTTACCTCTAAACTGCTTAAGTTTTGTACCCAAAAGCTCATAAATTAAAATCAGTCTTCCTATAACCTATCAGTTTTCGTATAACAAACCATACTTGCCTGTAAGACTTTTTCACTACATCACTGACATGAATTCCCCAATAGAAATTAGACGATTGAATTATTCCTAGATGCTACGTGGTAGAGAGAGGATTTCGACAGTAATTTATGAGTTTGTATTTAAAATCATTTTGGATGGAACCAAATTGTATCAAGGCCGACTTGTCCGAATTTAATCACATGCCATTTTGATTAACCCATCGGACCACTGCATCTAGATCGTTTTGCAGTGTTTTACTATCTCATTTATTCCTAATTATCCTAAATATGACACTATCATTTGCGAAAAGTTGCATGAGTGATTTAATACAGGCAGGTAGGTCATTTATGAATATAAGAAATAAGATAGGGCCGAGAACTCTATTTTAAGGTACTATGGATTGCACGGAAACTATATAGGGAAAAGCCTTTCCAACAGAAACCTGTACACTCTTTTTAGTCACTCCAACTCTAAGTCCAACATCTAAAGCATTACCTATAGTTTGAGAGAAAGTATGAAAAGCCATCTCGGATGAAAAAAAACCCTTCACCAAAGCCGTATTGCTCCTGATGAAAGAAACCAGGTGAATTAAGTAAATTACTTATGTACTGAAAACTAACCGTTTCATGATTATACAAGTCAAACTTATAGGGTTGTAGTTGAGGGGATCACTTCTGAAACTTTTTTTAAATATAGGATCCACCCTAGCCATTAGTCATTCTTTTGGCATTTAAGATCGGTTAGGTAAGATATCTCTAGATTTAACTGTACAGCTGTACGCAGGTATATATATATACACGGGTCCCAAGAATATGGCCTAAATGTAGCACCCATCTGGCTGCCCTTCGATCATCATCATCACAATAATTAAGTGCACTTTAAAACGTGTAATTTGGTTTGGATATTCACTCTAGATTGTAATTGTATAAATGGTTTAATTTATTTTTATTTATTTATTTATTGATTTTTGTTTTTACATATTTCTTAGATAATGAATAACATAACCATACCTAACTGGGCATTGCGCGTACTAAGGTAGGCTAATTTTAATAATTATTTAATAGATTGGTTACATGCAATTGCGCTGAGCTTTTTTGTAAGTACAAAATAAATCTACGAAAATTAACATTGATATACAATACATAAAAATATACATATATATTTATTAATATATATAATAAGCTAATATATATAATAAGTTGAGAAATAGAAAAGATCAATATTATATTACACAGGAATATAATTGACCAGTCTCAGTGTCCTTTCTACCAAGATCAATTAACCAGTTAGTCAGTGTCTTTTTATTAATTAATTTGCTATTAAGATTTATTTGCAGGATATCTTTTATTTTATTATATAGCCTAGGGGCCAGAAAAGAAAAATACCTTTGGGCGAATTTGGTTTTAGTTTTAGGAACCACTTTCTGCACTGAAGTAACCCCACGCGTCACTATGGTTTGGTGGTTAATATCGGATTGCATTTCTTTATGTTTATGATAATGAGAAATAATTGTTTTAACATACATTTGTGGAATATCAAGTACTTTAAAATCCCGAAATAGCTCTTCGCTAGGGTACCTGAAAGGCTTTTTATTTATTACTCTCAATATTGATATTGGGATTATAAATAAATTAATTTTCTAGTGTTCTTATATACGAGTATGTCCATATTTTTATTAATTAAAATGTTTAATTTATCTCCGGTAAAAGCGAAAAATATATTTGTAGATTGTTAATATGGTAATATTATTTAAATCTAAATATAATTGAAATATCCAGTTGTTGGAATTATATTTTTAAGCATTATATCATATTGACATACAAATACGAGTATATATACACACACATAACTTTTTAATTGGATCAGGTAAAATGCAATTCCGCCTGCACATAAAATTTTTCTACAGACATTATAATTAATGGTCTTAATTATATCTGTTAAAAAATATTTATATCAGCAATCTGAACAGTTACCGTAATGTATTTAGTGGAGTAACGTTATTTATTTGATGGTAAGTGAGCGCTAAAGGTTTGAACAACTTTCCTTCCAAGAATTCGCAACTCCGGAAAGAAGTTGCAATTTCATAACGGAAGCCCAGCTGAATACAAAAAATATCAAAGCCAAGTTTATAATGCCAACCTTGATCGTTGTAAACTCAATCACGTTCAAATGTAATTAAGCGCCCATCCTATTTACGGGATGTTAAAGCGGTCGTAACATTACATTCCCAATTAATGGTGAACAGGGACGAATTGGTATGCCTAAGGGTGGGATAAACAATTCATAAATAAAAAAATATTTAGATTCGGTACTTTCTATCCCTCATTTTCCCCAGGCTAAACAAATATATATTACCGTAATAACATGTTTTTATTTAATTCACAATAAATATAAATAAAAATTCAAATGTGATCTCATGTTTCACATGTAATTCTATACTTTTTTTTAAAGGATTGCTATGACCATATACAAGTTTTTGGGCCCTACTCAACTAGGCCAAATATGCCTGACCTAGTGTCAGGGAAGAAAGTGGTAATGAAGCGTGAAAATGTTATGACCATGTGCGGATTCGAACTTTCAATCTTGATAAATAATATTTTTCATACTGTGTGGTTTTTCAAAACAAACTTCTGAATATTTTTACAAGGATTTTGTGTTTTTAAATATACCTTCCGATTTTACCAGAATTATCAGGTAAATTGACTCGAGGTTCTTATGCACGACGGCCTGGTATTATTAATGAGTGTTTATTAATAATATTATTTTAGTTATCTACAATGTTTAAAAAAAAAATATATGCTTACTTAGATATCTCATACCTCATACTTTAATATGTTTATGCCCAATGTATATATATATATATATATATATAGATTTGATGATATAATATTTTTTAAGCTTTCGCCATTCGGCGTCGTCAGAAAAATATATATATATATATATATCACTAATTCACTATATAATATAAGATATGTTACTATGCTATATGTAGTATAACACTATTATTATTTTGAATATTTATTTATTTAAATCGAATATTTATTTACCTATATATTTAATATTTCTTGATTCATTTCATTTATTTGTTTATATAAAGGATGTTTTTTTTAGAGGCATGTTTTTCAATCTGGCATTACTTTTTTCGTAGTTGGTGTTTTTGACAGCTGTTACTTGATTTATGCTCAGTTTGGTTTGCCATTTCATAATAAATAGACTAACTCCTGAACAACGTTTGCAAATAGTGCAAATTTATTACCAAAATAATGGTTCGGTTCGCGCAACGTATCGCGCGCTGCGTCCAATATTCGGTCGACATAATCGCCCAGCAGAGTCGGTAATTCGAGATATCATGAATCGGTTTCGCATCACGTTTACTCTTGTGGATAATGCGCATCCTCAGAGACGTCGTACAGTGCGCACCGAAGACGCTATTGCTGCTGTGGAGCAGAGTATCGAGGAAGACCCGAATGAGTTTGGAGCTGTGCCCATCCACTTTATGGAAGATTTTGCCGAAGGTCTTGGTTTGCGGGCTTACAAAATTCAACTCGTGCAAGAATTGAAGCGAACGACCATCAAGCGCGTCGCAGGTTAAGTGAATGGGCCCAAAACGAGATGGCCACCGATCCCGATTTTCACAAGAAAATTTTGTTCAGCGATGAAGCTCACTTTTGGTTGAATGGGTATGTTAATAAGCAAAATTGTCGTATTTGGAGTGATAACAATCCACAAGCCATTGTTGAGACGCCGTTACATCCTCAAAAAGTCACTGTTTGGTGTGCTCTATGGGCAGAGGGAATCATTGGTCCATATTTCTTCAAAAATGAAGCTGGCCATAATGTTACAGTCAATGGGGAACGCTATAGAGCAATGATTAATGACTTTTACGTGCCTGAATTGGAGGATGTTGATGTGGACGACCTTTGGTTCCAACAAGACGGCGCTACATGCCATATAGCCAACGAAACAATCAATTTATTGAAGGAAACTTTTGGTGAGCGCATTATCTCGCGTCGTGGGCCTGTGGCGTGGCCTCCAAGATCGTGCGATTTAACACCGCTGGACTATTTTTTGTGGGGTTATGTGAAGTCGCTTGTCTACGCAGATAAGCCGGACACGATTAACGCCTTGGAAGAGAATATTCGGCGCGTTATTGCTGACATACGGCCCAACTTGCTGCAAAAAGTGGTTGAAAATTGGGCCTCTCGGCTGGAATTTGTTCGAGTCAGCCGCGGCGGCCACTTACCCGAAATCATTTTTAAAACATAATGGCGAACCCTTATCTTTATAATAAAACTTAATTCTTAGCCATAACATCAAATTATATGCGTTTTATCTCTTCTTGAAAACCACGCCTCGAAAAAAAACACCCTTATTTGTTATTTTTTTTAATTGTTTCATTTATTCATTTTATTTTCTCATATATTTAGTGGTTTTGAGTAGGCACTTAAATTGTATTCAGTTGTGTGTGTGTGTGTGGGTGTGTATATCAGTGTGTATGTTTGTGCCTTAGTTAATTTTTATATTTTCACAGGGTATTGTATGCACTGTAACACTTCATATATAACCTTCCTTAGAACAGGTAACTCTTACCTAGTTAGGACTTGTACTCATCGGTAAAGTATTATTAAAAAAAATATATATATATTAAGTCACATCCTATTTTTTGTCTTTAAACTAGATGAGTATTGTTACAATATTTAATAAATATGTCAATTCAATTGAAATATATGTATAGTTGTTTCTATAATAATATCGTGTGTAAGAGAAAATATATTTTTAAATTACGCATATGCATTATATTGTATAAAGGAAGGATTACTTGGAATTGCTGTCAGCGCTCAGTGTTTTAATTTTAATTTCATTAATTGGTCGTGAAAAGTGTCACCATAGTCATAAGAACAATGTATCATTATATTGAGTCGTTTAATTGTTGAATTTTTATGCTAAGATACCTACGGAAAAGGCACCAGCCTTCGTAGGGTTGTATATGGTGCATTACTCAAATAAAAAAAAAAAACAGCATTTATCTTATTACATCTTTTTCGATTTGTTAGTATAGGTATAAAAAAATATGCCCATGTTTAAAATTATTTAGTGAACTAATAACCAAAACTTTTATTATGTTTTTGAATACGTATTCATTCTAATTAAATTCTAATTAAATTCTAATTAAATTCGTTGTGTTGTTGACATCCTAAAATAGAGAATAAATGACAACTTATCTACATAGAAAAAGATGCGGCCCTGAACGCGTGCAATAATATTGTCTTATGTTACAGTCGAGTTGGAAGTTCCTTTCTGCTGACAGGAAAACACAAACTGCTTACTTTCATTTTCCTTATGTTGCAATTTATCGTAACTTTGTATTGGAGATTAGAATTTTTTTATTATATAATGTATGTATCTATATATACATACAACGCCTTTGGTAATACGATTGCGATTTAACGATTAACAGTAAAGGTAAAGGAAAGAGATAAAAGTTTAACTAAGTATTCTTGTTTCATCTTTATTGTTTTGCCCTTTTGGCCAGTTAAACTAAGGTTTGAGTAGGTACCTATGTTTTAATTAAAACTTTTTTTATTTAATAAAAGTATGCTTACTTATCTTATTCCACCAACAAATTTTGAATGAGATTTTTTTATATTATTACAAGATTGAAAGTCTATTATTGATGGGTCAGATTATTATAAATATAAATCGTATTACCCATTATATAATCGTTATATACCACTTCAGCCCTTTTCTAGTCGTCTGGTTAGGTTGTCTCATCAGCGCTGTGGAGACATTCGTTAAACAACATTACCAGAATTTCATAGAGATGACTGTCGCTAAGTGTGTACAAATACACACCTAGTTACAAACATACATACATCGTGTCTCAAAATCATTCTTGATAAAATTCAGTTAATTGGTACTGCGATTTCGAGTATTTTTCTTAAACACGCTATATACAAATTGATGATGGTTTTTGGGAGTATAAAAATATAAACTTTACGTAATAATATTAGACGGATCTTGTAATAATGCCCTCGTTGTGACCTTGAGCGTTACGTCAGCGGAATTCGCGCTGACCGAAATTTTAATAAATATGGGGATATTTTCTCATAGTTAAAAAAAGCCTTCAGGAGTGGTCTTGGGACATCTTGTATATTGTTACTACAATGGTGGTTTGTCGCAGACGGCCTCATCTGTATCCCTCGCCCGGAATTCTACGATGACGGATTTATTAATTTATTTAAATAATTTACTATTATTGTTTAATCATGAAGAAGTCATAAGTTTAACTTTTAATTTAGTAGGTCTATGACTATATTAATTGAGTTATTATGAGTGATTAATTTGTCTTCATGATAATAAATTTCTTCAGATTTATTATATTATCTATTGTTATATCTTTTTGTCTCATTAAAACAACGAATAAATAAATATTTTAACAAACTAGAGACAAACGACGAAGATTCTATGGATTTCCGTTTCTACTAATTTGGCTATTCCGGTACGGAACCCTCGAAAGAAACTATTATGGACAAAGTCCTAATCCATATTGATTCAAAAATTTACATCTTCGTAAGCACCTAGTGCCTATATACCATAAAAAGATGGGTCAAGAACCGAGTGTTGATAATTAGGTGTGCACCAATTCGGTGTGCTTAACTATCCCACGACAATCAGTTGCGTGGCAAACTTTTTAAGTAGATACTCTGATTTAACGAACAGCCTTCAGAGGCTAATAAACTCGTGACGTGAACTTCACTTAACCCTGTGATGCTTGTGGCTATTTAAAAAAGTGAGACAACTTTGTACATTCACTGTGTGAAGGTGAAAGTGATTTTCTTGTTTCATCCTCTGTTCTGAGAGTACAATGTGGCCTCATTTTTAGTAGAATTAAAGATATAAAAAAAACCAAATATGCAATTATGTGAATATTTTCCATAATGTAACAGGATAATTATAAACTTATATGACGGGGAATAGAAACACCCAGATTTTTAATGTGGCATTTAATTAGTTTTACCTCTTCAGATTCAACGACCGGTTTCGCCTTACGTCGGCATTTTCAAGTTGCTTAAAAAGAAGCTTATTTATTAAAATGATTATTTATTTTATATACCTATTTATTTTCATGATTATTTTTCAATAAAATAAATAAAAATACACTATTTGGAAGTTAATGTACCGATCTTAACTTAAACTTATTTTAAAAAAAACTTTACTTTACGGTTAAAATTGAACTAAAACTTAAACCTATTTACTTAAACGTAAACTTATGCAGTTTAAAATGTAAATTATGGGCTTACACACCTATTTAAACTTTTGTTTGAAACAATTTTTGGTATGAGCAACCCTTAAGTAAGGGATGGCCAAATGTTTGTCCGATTGAGTTTCTCGTAAGCTAAACATTTGAAACTTTTTACATTCAAACAACATTGCTGAATAAAGTGAATTTAAAGTATTTATTATCTTATAGATTGATCGAGAAGTATGAAGAATGAGGTAGAAACATTTCCGGAAAAGTTTCGGAATATTCTTTACAGGATAGTTTCAAAAGCTTTTAGAAGGTTTACAGATGTTTTTTAATTAAAATTTAAAAAAACTATTATCTTTTTATATATAGAAATAAGAACCCCTACAACCTTTCACTAATACTGAAAAGGATATGAATCAACTCAAGTAACTAATATAAAATCGTAATAATGTCTTTATATGCTTACTATTATAGCTTAAAATGAAACGTAAAAAAAAGCATGTTTGATACAATTGGAGTTCACCTATCCCTTACTTTCCGGTGAAATCTACCTCCGCCTACCAGCGTGCCGAATCGGATTTATTTTTTTGTATTTAATCAAGCAATAATTATAATTTGTGCGAAAATAATTATAAAATTTTAACCATGATATCATTAGTATTTTTTTTTTTCTACAGGGGCTCGATCATTTTTTGGGCACAGACATTATTATGTATTATGCACCAAGTATTACCTAAAAACAAGATTTAGTGCGTTAATTTACCCCTTACAAATGTAACGATATACGTTACAAATCTATATATTGTAACGTGAAGGGAAAACTTTGCGCCCCTTTTTAAGCATATTGCGCGCACCTAGAAGTGTGCGATTCGTAAAGTGCATAGTTAAAGTTTATATCGAGAAGAAGCGCAGAAAGTTAAAATTTATCTTTTTAAAAAATAAAATATCAATGAGTTTTGAGCTGTGAATTTTGTGTGATATCAAGCGTTCCCTTTTCAATAGTTTGTCAATGTCAATGTAGTAATAATGTCAAGCAAAAATGATTATTAATGCCATCTTATAATAGAGGTATACTCGCCTCATTATAAAGGTATAAGAACCTTAATAGCGATCAAACTTAAAAAAATAATGGGCGACCACTAGTACCTACTTATTCATGCCATTCCGACATTCCACCATAGCTTAAAATTTGTAGATCCAAGTCATTCTTCTGCTTTTTGGAAACGTCTACATTCTAGGGTTAAAGCGATACTCATGGGCGTGAGTTCTGTTAGATTTACTCTTTCCCGGTTCGAGCGCGTACAATGAATGAATGCATTGCTTGTCACTCTTTTCGCACTGGGAAACAAAACTAGCCGAGGCGTCATTCCATTGTTTAAACACTAAAACCCGTGACGTCATGCATGGCTATTGCCACAAACAAACAAATAAACAATGCGTCGTTGCTAAATATTGTCTAATTATTTAAAGGGAAAATATTTTGATTAAAACCTAAATAATACTAATGTAGACGCACTACTGTAGAAGTTATTTAAATAAATAATAGACAAATAATTACATAAGGCACACATTGTGAAGCGTACTGTTTTGTCTTTTATTTATTTATTTATTTGATTTATTTAAAGCTGCACCTGACTTGCGCTGTAGTTTTCGAGTAATATCTACTACTCTCTTCATATGTCTACACTTTCGAAGATAAGGGTTAGGACATACTTTTTACAAGCTTTTATTTTTTTAAAAAATATAGGCCTGTTTTTAACCAGCGCGCATTACCTCAAGCGATGCAACTATCTGTTCGTTCAGTATTAATTTTTCTTTGAACATTCTGGCTATATAATTTATTTGAATAAAATTTCAATCCTTAAAATATTAAAAACCATTCGAATTTTCCAAATGTCAATACTGTCAGACTTTTATATAAGTAATGTAAACTAATGCCGAACGCCTATTATAACATAAGGAATCATCTAAACATGGTATTTAAGCAATACATTATACAATTTGAATATATATATAAATATATAACTTATATTTGATGATTTTTTTTTTAATAGCGAAATATAAGTCAAATAACTTTACAACTCAATTATACAATTATATAAATAATACGCACACACATCATGTGCTTTAATTTTACACTTTTACATATCCATTATTTTTATTTTCTTCAACTTCATACATAAATCATTCATAAAATCAATCATAAGATTAAGGATTATGGTGCAATGAGATGATTTTATGAGTGACTTATGTATGGAGTTGATGAAAATAAAAATATGTTCTATAGTCATAGCGGTATTTTATTCGTGACCACTTTACGATGCATCGATGAAAGTGACATTAAAAATCGCGTCTAAAGAAGTCGTGAGAAGATCCACCTTAATGACAGGGCTTTGTTATGACAAAGCTACGAGAGAGAAACTTTTTTTGCGGACATATGACCTTTGTGACGGTTGATTATCTAATGAAAACCCACAAAGTATGTAATTTGGCTACATACTCGTATTGTAGAGTAACGCATTAGGGCTCATTGTGATAAAAAAAATAATCTATGTATTTCTTTATCGATTTACCATTAAAGGAATTTGCAGCACTATACGTAGTATTTCTTGCAATATAAAGTTAATTTAACTATATATTTATATTTTAAACCCGTTTTATATTTTAAATTAACGCTAAATATAGCGTGTTTGTACAATATCATATCAAAATTAGGAAAGACTGTTTATATGAAATTCCTCTTGTCTCCTCCATCCTCTCCCTTATCTGTCTTTCTATTCTCAGTTTAAAGATTAATTATTATAGTTTATACTCATTCGATAGAAATATTTAAAATTGGCTTTATTTCTTTCCTTATACCAACGTACCATTATTTTTATTTGTTATTATGTTTACCGCCTTTATATGTTTTTTCCCCTAAAAAAGATAAATAAATAAATATAAAAGTTCGCTCTTTATTTCAAGGAGTATATACTATTTTATTGTTATAAAAAAAGTACACATCCTTATTAGTTTGAAGATAATTTTGGTTATTTAACCTATCTATCACTTAGAGAAGAGAGAGATGGAAATATCCAAAAATGGTCTCACATTCGCTCTTTCAACTCTACATACATGTCGTCAGTCAAGCATTCTAACATGACAAGTAAAACTAATGTTTGAGCATCTATTAATTTTCATACACATAAATTTAATTTAGTTTTTAATTATTTTTAAAAAAATGCAGATATAAAATTTATGTCTAAATGAAATCTCGTTAGGACAGCTATTCAATAAATAAATTATGGAGATATAGTAGATCATGCATATATTTAGTAGATCGTCATTCGATTTAGTAGTCTTCAGTATAAATATTTTACGAATTAAGGTATTTAAATGAAAAAAAAACATATGTATTCCATATTGTCAAAAAATATTAAATATTTTGTTAGAAACAATATCAGTTTGGTAAAAATTGACGTAGTTTCCTTTCGATTTTTTAATGCACTCTTAGTTAGGTTTTAGAACTTTTAGAGATATGCCAGATATCAATATTTCATTCTAGTATTTTAGTTTTTTTTAAAATATATTATTCAATTTCATAAGTGTAGGGCTTTATTTACTAACCTATGGATTTACTAGAAAATAGTTCTGGTGTAATAGGAAAACGGAGAAGATGTTGAGGCGATTTAATCCATGGTTAACTTTCACTCGTTTATTGTGTGATGAGATCTCGCCGATACGCCGTGGAATTGTGGGTGTTTGCTGTCCGGCAAGACCCATTCCGTTAGCAATGTAAGCGTGATCATATTTTTTTTTAATTTAGGCCTTCATACAAATCACAATGTTCAACTATAAAGTATCAAGTCTACGGAGAGACGTTTCAAGATTTTATTCCGTAGAAGATTTGCTATTGATTTCGGATGTTTTCAAGCTGAAACTTCTTTAGTCACGGTAGTGTGTAGGATTCACGGGAATCCGCTCCTCTGCGGCTAAAGTAGGCATCGCTTCAGCAATCGTTATAGGCAGCTTGGCCTATAATTACGTTCATAGTAGTATATAATGTATTATTCTTTAATTATTTTGTAAATTCCTACTATAAAAAAAGTTTATTGTAAAAGGAGGGTTCAAATGAATGTGTTTTTTTTTTTTTGAAGCACACTATCACTTCGTTTCGCTATGTTTGAAACCATCATACAGTCTCCCAAGACGATAAAAAAAGCGGATAATTGGGCCTGGGGTTTAAACTGTATTTATATTATTATATCAAAATTCATCATGGTTACAGAGAAAAAAAAAGTAAACTTTACATGAAAATAATGGAGGGATCTTTATTGTGAGAACTGTACGCCGCCGCGCCGTAACGGTGGCTAGGCCATTATCGATCTTTTAAAAAATATTATTTATTGAGGACGATTTTTTTTCACATTTTTTTATATATTTCTTACTCACAATAGGTTACACTACACCCCCCTTGAGTCTTCGGGGATGGTCCTGTGACTCCCTTTTATATGGCTTAGGCGTTCTCATTCCAGAGAGTAAAATAAAAACAGACACTCAAAATGGGGGATAGTCGGATTTCGCTTTTGCATATTTACTTGATTTTACATAAACATAATTTCCTCTGGTTGAAAACGATGAAAAAATAAAAGAAATTCAAGCATACAATTATGAATACAAAATGTATACCTTAATATATCCTAACTATGTTGTACTACACAGGTCATCGTGTATATTGAATCTAATATTATTTTGTTGTTTTTTCCTGCATCGATTCCGCAAAATATAAAGTTGTTAACTTAACTTTAAATTTCTGCTACATTTAAGGATTCTATGTTATGGGTCGCTTCGTTTCTCGAATTTAGATTCTAAGTGACTCTGACACTAATAAAGTGAGGGTTAAATTAAATTGGGTTTTTATTTTCCGGTTTGATCAAAAAATGATTTGAGTTTCTTAAATACTGCTCAGCTAGTGTGGCGTTAATAAATAGCAACCTTTATTTGTGTATAAATTGTTTTTATTTGCCTTACAACCTTACAGAAAATCCATTGCTTTGACAGGTAAACAAAAACTGTTTAATATGACAATATGTTACAAAAAATAAAGTGTACAAGAACAAAACAAATATTGATCATTCATTGGTGTAAATTTAAAATAAAATAAGTAATACCTCCCTAATTGTAAAACTATTAAACGGTTATTTTTATTAAAATTACTAATAATTTATAAAAGCAGTTAATAATATAATTATATTTATAGAATATCAACATCACTCTTGTACATTCCTAATCCTTTTTATAAAATGTTTTTTTTCTTTTATTTAGCTTTTTTCACACAGCATAAAGACCATATTGCATAAGCATGTTCTCTCAATACTCCAGAGTGGCTGAAGCAATTTTTTTTTGCGTATTAGAAATTTCTTTAAGGTTCCATTTTAGTGGTGTGACTTAGGTCTAACGCAAAGTAAACGTTTTCATTTCGATGTCATTGCGTAATGTGCTTACTTTTTAAGTTGTTTTTATTTTTACTATACTTTTATTAAAAGTATAGTAAAAATAAAAACAACTTTAAAAGGGTGCTCAAACGGTCGATCGCGATCGACTGGTCGATCGCGATCGACCGTTTGAGTACCGTGCAGAAAGCTAATATCTATATATGCTACGGTACGCCCTACCTAGGTAGGTAGGGTGTATCGTGTATGTACGACAACCCTGCATCACACACACTTGCAGTCTCTCAGAGTCGATCGTAAGTAGTCTAAAAATATTGAGGTAGATCGCCAGCAGTTCAAGTTTGAGCACCCCTAAGGGACTGTATTTAAATGCACTAAAATTTTTTTAGGGAGTTGATATATATCGACAACTAAGCCGGACTCACGAAAAAATAAAAAAAAAATCGAAAAAAAAATATTTTATATTTGACCTTCGCAAGCCGCAAAACTCGAAGAGTCTCTGACCGATCTCACGTCACGCTTTTAATCGAGTTCGCAATCATTAAAACGATTTCTATTCAATTTTAAATTTGTTTATCTCGTAATGGGTTTCTTGTTTTTCTCTAATATTTTATTCTAATAATATTTCATTGTTGATATAGAACTGCCCACTAGAAGGACATCAGTGTTTCACGAATACATTCTGTATACTCGTATATTTTTGCTTTCAAGCCTTTTTTTTAAGATATAACATCGCTAAAAAATAATCCATCGATAATATATGGGTTATTTTAATTTGTGTAAATTAGCAAACGTATTAATACCCTTTAACTTTGGATCTGAGCTGTCAGTTTTAGAAAAAAAATACTATAATAAGGTATTTATATTCTATTTGCAAATAGAAAAAAAAATACGTTAGTATTTTTGATGTTGATTTTTTCATAAATAGTGAACCAATAAGAAAGGATAATGGTTATTTATTTATTTTTTTATTGAAGAGGTTTCCCGATGTATCTATTTTTGTGTATAATTAAAACAATACCAACATTATTGCCATTATCAATACCTGAGTGTTGAGTGTGTGTCATGTGTATAGTAGATGAGCCACCATTCTCACTCTTGTTGGCCTACTTCATTGGCTTGAATCACACGATATCAACTGCACGCTAAGAGTGTTGCATTTTGTTCGCTTTGCACGCATGCCTCACCATATTTATGTTTTATATAGATCAGCCCTAAAATATCTTCACCGCACATTAATAATCAACTAACAGGCAAGCAAAACTATTTATCACCTATACATACAACCCCAATATACCTACCCTTATTTGACAGATGGCAGCATCTTTTATCATCGTAAAGTTTCTCCTTTTCACTTGTATCCTGTAGTAAGCAATCTTTTAACAAATTAAAATAAAACAAAAATAAAACATTTTTTTTTCAGACAACAATAATAAATAAAACACAAAAACACACGAGATTTCTAATTGCTATTGATGTTTTCGCATTTTAATATTTTTTTCTAAGACATTATTTTTATGGAAGTCACTTCTACAATCATTTATTTAGCCGCAAATTATTACTTAAATCTCAATTTGCATACATTTTTTTGTCTTTTAATCCACTGTTCATTTTATATTATTAAGTCTAATTGAGAAATTATACCTCTTTTTATCTGCGCAGATGATATGATATGATAACAATTTATGATAACTTTATGACTTTCGTATGACTTTTTTATGACTTGCGTATAAGGTAGGTAAAATGAAAATAATCAATATATTAGAAATTTAAAAATTTAAATCACATATAAATTGCGTATAATTTAATTGTTTGTAAATGTATTTAACTCAATAATGTCGAACGATTGTACTTCAATTACGGCGTCCTGACAAAACGACAAAGCGGGGTTAAAAGTCAAACACCTTATCCATTACACCAGGGGTGCTCAAACTTGAACTGCTGGCGATATAAACTGCTATTGAATTGCTAGTTGGCTCAATATTGTAAGACTCTGATCGATCGACTCTGAGAGTTTTTTTGATGTGATTTTGGACGAAGAAATTCAGAAGTTTACTACCTTTGAAATTAGTTTGTTACTAAAAATACTATTTTATTTAGTATGAGATTTAATGAACTTAAAAATCTCGGAGAAGAATTGCAGATTATTTTTGTGTGCCTAAAACATTAGAGATGAATATGATTATAATTTTTCTTTAGGAACACAATTGTTGTGGTTTTTTCCATCAAAAGTAAATATAATGATTTGAATTTGCTTTCAAGGAGTATTTCCTGACAGTTTTTATGGAGTTTCATCATAATTAGTTTCAGTTTCTGGGTTATTAATAGTATACTGCTAGCTAATGCTGCTACAAAAACTGCAGTTATTCAGCCTAGTGTTATTATAAACTAGCTGATCAACCCCGGGCTGCGCCCCGGGTTGGCAGCTAGGCGATAACTTCAGCAACGGGCTTCGGCGCTCGACAACTCTTGCCTGTGGCACTCGGAATGGGTCGCTTTGCTCCCCATCTCTAGGACCTTCGGGTCATCCAAGTGCCTAAATTTGATTTTTCGTTTCTCGTTCGATGTTTATGTTATATATATAAAGAAGCTACATGCCATTTTTCGAGTTTCTCAACCCGACGGTTTGTAAGTTCCATACAAACTTAAACCCCCCATTGACCCCCTTAATGGTTGAATTTCATGTTTTTTTAATTCACAAACATAATCAGGTGTGCTAACGACAACTTCCCAAACTCGTCATCGCAATCGGACTGACGGTATAGGAATGCATAAAGGACAAATAAATAAAAAAACAGTAATTTTTGTATATATATGTATATACATTAACGTTACTACAGTGTGAAACAAAAATATTAAATCTATTCCTATTAGTACTTTATAGATTAACATATTGATTGGCCTATAAAATTAGTTCACGTGGACTACACTTCTACTATGTAGTCCAGGTAGCCGTGTTTACAAAAAATAATTAAATTCAGTATTTGTTATCGTTCATTGTTAAAGAATGCCTAGAAAAATAATAATAGAAAGATGAGTGTTCCTTTGACATTTCTAATTACTAGATCTAAATCTCTACTTAAAACGCACGGGGGACGAGTGTGAAAGATAATATTTAATGCTGACTCACGCAACATCAGGAAAGTCTTACGTCATCGCCGTGACGAGTGCACTCAAGAATCAAGATTACAACAAATTACCAAGCACAAACTTTCGGTTTATTTTTCACCTCGCACATGACATCTACATAACTTTCATTCTACCACTTTACCCAACCAGTTCCGAGTAATGTATGTAATATATGAAGATCTATCGAATTATCGTAGCTTACCTAAACCACATCGGCTATCTTGAATAAGTCTGTTCTGTAAATTTTTGTTTTATTACATTTTTTTTAGTACACAATTTTTCCTTGGTAGGGAATTTTATCTAATGCGACAAGCTCAATGGCTAAATTCAGTCCGTCCAGCAGTTGTATCGCTGCGTTTTGGCTATCTGCTACGTCAATTTTATCTTAAATAAATAGGCCTATGGACAAATGTTAAATGTAGATGCAAGTATGAGGTGTTAATTTTGAAATATAGATTAATACATTATACAGTTGACGGCATATTTAATAAAATTCTTTACTTAAGTTATACTTCTAATACGCGGGAGGTTTTTTTTTATATTATTATGCATCTATTTTTCGGCATATTTAAATTAGAGTTAAAATATGTTATGTGACACTAGCTAAAAAATCAAATGTTATTAGGCGAAAATGCAGGTTTAACTTGTTTTGTCTGCGGCGATTATTATCCCCATGAAAGCGAAACTCTCTTAATAATATTTATTTATTTGATAACAGATTCGTAAAGTTACAGAGATTCATGTGTACATATTAATAATAGTATTGTATCAGCGAGCGTTTGGTTCCGCTGCCTTCTTAACTTGACCAAAGAAGGCGATATAATTTGTTCTTATTTTTTATTATTTACTAACTATCAATAGATGAGCGTTTCATCTTAGAGAGAAAAAAATAATACACGATATTAAAAAATTAAAATATACATATAATATAGTTTAAAAATTATATATAATAAATATTTGAATGAAGTTGATTGATAGTGTATAAATATAGTAGTATATATTAGGGGATTAAAATCTATATATATATATTTGTATATAGAATATATAATAATATACTTAATATATTTCTCTATTATTTATATTATGTAAAAGAATACCTTAAATTTCTTACAATAATATTTAGTTAATTTTGTCTTATAATTGATCGCCATTCCTCTTTTATATTATTATATGCTTTCGGACACAAATATGAGTAACTTCTTTGTCCAAGATTGTCAATTGTCAATTAAACCCTTATACTAAGTGTAATTCAATTTTATTCGTTATTATATTAATTTATAGACATTCGTTATTTCGAATCATAATAAACAAAACATACCTCATATTCTCACTACTTATGATTTAATACAAGTTTAAATATTACCATTTTTTCTAATACTATAAATATAATACAAAACCAAATTTGAGGATATTTTTTTTTGCATTATTTTACATCATTTCTTACTCATAATCGGTTACACAAAACCTCCTTAGAGTCTTCGGTAAAGGTCTTGGGACATCCTGTCCTTGCTCGAATAAATACAACGCTGTTGAAAAAAAAATATATACGAGCGTAAATATATACACAATAGGTGTCCGAGCGCTGAAATAATTACAAATGAAAATCCACAATAGTTAAATACAGGTTTCTCTACTTCGCTCCTACTCACAATGCCATAACTTGTATTCTTTTATTTATCCAAAGCTATAAGCGCGTTGTATAACTTTGTAAATAGCTTCAGAGCGTAAAGGGTCACAGCGCGGTTTGGCTGGAGGAGTTCAAACGATTGATTGTGGCTCACGCGCGAGGTGTAAAGTTCACGCGTTGCGACCATCACTTACACGCAAGTGAAAGAGGCGATTCGAGACTACACCGATCTGGAAGTGAAATATGGCGTCCGGAAGATTCTTTTGTCTTCGCCGGTTGCCGACGACGGCTAATTAAAGAGTCACGTAACGCTAGTCCATTATTAGTACGGCAAAAAATATCCCTTCCAGGCGTCGTCATAGCGAACGGTTTAGGTCAATCGATGAGTTTGTCTTTGACAAATTGTTGCATTGTTTGGAAGCAGGAAGTAATCAGCTTATAAGTTTCGTGCCATACAAATTGTACAAATGCAACAAAACGATTAAGAATACTTTTGTTTTGTTGCAGTGTCATATGGTGGTTGTTGGTGATCTTATAATAACAAAAAAAAAACATATATTTCTAAATAAATTACGAAATTAGTTTGAACATCGCACTGAAGCGACACTTTTGTGATCTACCTGCTTTATAACAGTTAACTCAGTCAGTTACATCTGTTTAATAATATATAAACCTAATATTTATTTATCTTTATTGGAAAAACCAACGGTTTTAGATAGTAAATACAAAAAAATACAATTTATTGAATAAAGAAACCAATGTAAAAATAAAAATCGGATTCTATTAACAAAACGTATTCACATTGATAACAGATATTACAATTCCATTTTTTATATATAGAAAAAGTAATTTGCAATGGTTATTTTTTAACAAAAAAATATTGCTTAACACTTTTAATTGCGACTAATTTAGTCAATTTATCGAAGCAGTTAATAGTATGATTATAATAATTATGTAACCGTGGTATCGGTGAATGTAGAGCGGTAATTGTGTAGCATGCAAGGATTTAAAAACGTAATGACGATGCCGATGATACATTGATCGAAAGAGAATTCAAAAGATCGGGGCGATTAATAGTGTCATTGTAAACAGCGTTTATTAGAATAATACTATCAAAAACGTTAAATCTTTCTATGATAAAATATATATTGCAATATATCCGCAGGTTTGTTAAAAAGAATCTGTGTCAAAACAATAATTATTTGTATGTTCGACTTTATTATGAAACCATAAGTCAAGTAGAACAGTGTTAGCTGTACTTGTAACACATACAAATAACATTGCGAATTAGGATTTCATGTGCATTTTTTTTCATAGGTTGCGGCGAGAAACATTTAGCGGACTTTTAAAAAGCATATTTGTAAGGACACATATTGATGTCTTATTTTATATTGATAAAATAGGCCAAGAAACACACTAAATACTCAAAACGCGTTCACGGTTGACTTTTCGAGGGTGATTTTTACCATAACAAATAAAACAAAATATTTAGGTTTAGGTTTTATTATGAATTTTATTGTTAATCAAAAAAGTATAAAATTATAAAAAGTAAGTATATTTTATTATGGTTTTGAAATTTAAATATTTTTTACCCGCGCGAGTAGTTTCTTAAAGTTAGGTAAGTGAAAACAAGGTATTCACTTAGAGTTGTATTTTGTTGTAGAGAAATGTCGACATTTTGAATCAAGTGGGAAAAAAACGCCTTTTGGGTTTTTACATTAACCATAGCAATATATATATATATATATATATATATATATATTAATATAATATACCTTAACTCTATTATCGACTGTTTGTTGATAGTGACTAGTACGAAACCCCGATTACTCGGGCAAAACTATGCTCTTTACTGGATTTTTTATACTAAAACAGATCGCTTCCGAATGACTTCGAGTTATTATACATATATACATATACGAGTTGTATAGCAGTTTCTTTGATCTAATCTTACTTACTTTTGGGAGAGCATCCTTTGGTTTTTCCTACCTAGGGCTTTAACTACAGTTCTACAGGTTGGCATCTTATTTGCATTTATATACATTTAAATCTTAAGTTCCTAAAGCATTAGTGCGACGGAAAGTCTATTTCAAAATCACATTTCACAAGCATTCCTTTTATTATGTGTATCAGCCTCCGATGTCAAGGTCACTACGTTATAAATAAATACGGAAATAAATCTTCTTATTTGGTCGCAGTTTCCTTAATTTCATACCATCGAGTTCCAAAGACAATGTCAACACTATGAATAGTTTCTATACATTTTAGAGCAGAAGATTTTTGAAGTGAAAACTTCTGTAAGCACGGGTCAGGGCGAATTTTTGTATATGAAAAAGTTTTTGTGTGGGATTATGTAATGGATTCGCGTCACCCTGTCACCGTCCCGTCACCGGCACCGATATAGTAGGTTAGGTTAGGTTATCTCCGAAACTATGTACCCGCATTCAAAAATTCTTTCACCGATATTTAAAATTGACCTTTAGGGTGGACATAGGTTATATATTATCCCGTTAAAATAAAAACGATTTTATTGGAGACAAATTTTGCAATGTAAGTCGACGAAAAAATGATAAAGCGAATGCGTTTCTTACAAACGCTGCCTTAACGGTTGGAGATATATGTAGGCACGTAAGTGGCCCGAAGGATCCTGAGATGGGAAATGAAGCTACCCATCCCGAGTGCCGCAGGCACAAGAAACATAGGCAGTAATTGAGGACGGCCTATGTTTCTTTTAAGTAAATTAATAAAAAAAAATTTCATTCCTAACTAATACATACAATTTTTGAATTATTAAATAGGTAACGCACATGTTTATCAAATCTTTATTGTGGTTACTACTTTATTTTTTATGGTTCTAATTGTACTTTGACCAGATATTTCGTCAAATATACACGTTGGCTGTTCAACTGCAGCATATTGAAACGACTGCAAGCAATGTTATTATCATTACGCATCTTCGATGGTCATTAAAAACTTTTTTGTGAGAAACTCACATCTCATTCGCAGCAGGAAGAGCGTGGATTGGCTTGAAGATCAGTCGGTGACTTGCCAATTTGGGTTTTCTCTTTTGAGAGTGGAAAGAAATTATAACCGGACATAATTCGAAAGAAGCCAGAAGGCTATTATTATATTATCGATAAGGTCGAAATTTTGTTATAGTCAATTATCACTACTGAGTTATTCTAGTACATAGTACATAGTTATAATTTATGCAGTGTTAAAAGGCCTAGTTGCCTTCAAGAACTAGATTTTTCAAATTTAAACTATCGAATATTATAAACTGTAACTACAAATAAAACTATTTTTTTTACTAACAATAAAAAGATGATTAATAAGTGCAACCTATTAGGCGGCTTCAAAAAAAATTGAGCTTCTCAATTCGATTAGTGCGTTTTTTTAATTTCAGCATTTCTTTTCTCTTATTACAAGGAATTTCTCATGGGTGTTACAGATTTAGTTATTTCAAGAAGAAGTGTAAGAAGGTAACAAAAAATAAATTTATTTATATTCGTTTAACGACGTTTATATTGACGTGCAATTACTGGTCCTTGAGTGAAATGTCAGTGTTTTTTCTCTGTCCGATTCATTACGTCAACAACTCGACTCTAATCCATGTCAAACGCGGCTATCGAAATATCCCGCACGGAATTTGTGCGCCAATTGCATTGCCCAAGCAGGCGACAGGCGACCGGGTCGCGGTGTCACGCACACTTGCGCCAAAACGCATATAATTGACCAAATCGGGCGTACACTACTAATGCGCTTTAACGGCGATGACGTCGTGCTGTTAGTTACATGCCGTCATATTTACCAAAAACCAAGGTGCATCGAACTACCATTATAGAATAAAATTCCACTACTGATTATGAAATGTCGATTAATTAGAACATTACGATATGTTCACCGCACGACATTATGCGAGCAATTGATGTTCGGTTTTAGAAAAACTATTTCGTAAGACATCGTGATGAAAGCATGCTAATGACGCGAAGATTGTGTCTCACTTAATAAGAAACACACAAATACTCTTTCAAGTTCAAACCGGAGATATGGTGTTTGTAATGAATGGCATCGCATCTTCCGAATATATGAAAACTCGTTTTTTTTTGTTTTTTATCTAAAAACTATTTAACCGACACACAATCAAATAAATATTAGAAAAAATAACAAAGCGACGTATAATAATTATTAAATAGTAAATAACGAATTAATAAATATGCAAATCTTTTTTTTGCTTTTACCTATACAAATCTATACTGCTCTGACAGAAAGTGAACTGATAAGGCGTAAATATCCTACTTCTTACAAACTATATATTTACTGTGTTACCCCTAGCTCGCACAAGATTTATTTTTTCTAGCAGCTATGAAGCTAAATCGCTTCCCTAAACTTTAGGAAGTGAGCATAAACTATCTTTTAATTCTAAAGCGGTAAGTGATAAGGAATAAACTGAGTTTACACGTAGAGAGTTTAACATATATTTGTGAAAAACCATATATTAAAATATGTCTCGTTCATCATCTATACACTGTTGGACGTAGGCCTCTCCTAATGTGCGCCATTTCTTCCTATCTTCTGCTATCCACATCCAGCTGCTTCCGGTTCTCTGTTTAATGTCGCCGTCCAACGCGCTGGTGGTCGTTTACGGTGGTGGTTTCTAGATTTACTACAAGCTTAGTTGTTCGTTGCAAAATGAAACTTGTCAAAACTGTCAAATCACCTTGGCAATAAGCAGATATTATAACAATTTTTATTATTGTAAACAATATTTAAAATACAAAATATAATAATAGTGACTCCAAAAGTGAGATGTATAATGTGCATCATATCAAAAATATGGTTAAGATACAAAATTAGTAACAAGAACAGTCATACGTAAATTAGGGTAGGTGAATTCAACCCAAATTAAATTTTTTGTCTAAATTTATTTTCAACTATTAAGAAACGGCTTATGTTATTTGAGTTGCTTATTAAAATCAATACTATTTATTTTTATAAAATGGCAAGATATTCTAGGTCATGCAACTTTCGGTTTCACAAAGAAGACCTCGCTTAGATGACCGTCCGCCCCGATCCTTCTTCGGATTTGCCAGAGACTTTGACCTTGAGGAACGAAGAGTGACTCAATCTACACTTCAGTTTTAAGGTCATGATACAACAAAGTCAAATAAAAATCTAACAGTTCCCATCCACCAGAAGGGTCTCGCAAGCAGTCATGGTTTCGACCCTCGTCTTACTCGCGCGGCTACGCTAAACCGTGTCGAATCGAAACGGAGTGTTCAACGGGAATCTTAGAGAAATATTTCTACTAAGTAGAATGTAGAAAGAATTATATTCGCAAATTATATATCTAATATTTATATTAACTTTTCGAGACTCATAAAATTACACATGATGATTATTTATGACCACTTAAGGGTGCATCACTCTGCCCTAGAAAAACTTACTTAAATGCAGTTTTCAAATAGCTTTCAAATACATTATTACACAATCCGTAAAACGGTTTCCGTATAAAATAAAAATAATAAAAATATGACGTCAAATAAACGCTGCCAATTCTGTTTTCGTTGCAAACCAGAAATCTACGAAATGTCGTGTGAATAATAAAGCGCAGCGTGCTTATGCAACGTTCTTTTAGTTTGAAACTGGTGTTCTTCAATCAGGGTCATTTGAAGTGCAGATGGAATATTTGATTTGAAGAAGGGTTACCAACTTTAATAAATTTTATTGTTATCACCAACGTACCTATCAATAAAATATATTAAATGCCTTAACTATATATTATTAGCCATGAAGAAATTATGCTTAACTGACATTATTGACATTTGCAATAACAAATAAATGTTAAAGATTTTACAGAAATGGAAATTCCATTCTTCAAAATAAATTTATAGACCTAGAATAACTAATAGAAAATAAGAGAAAATTAAACTTTATAAAATCTGGGTTGACCTGCATTTTTGAAAAATAAATTTTCATCATTCGCTGATACCACTTGACACGTTACATGCAATAATGTCAAGTTCTCATTATGCTATAAAATTGTGATTTAAAAAAGAAACAATAAAAATAAAAATATAATATAAATAAAAATAAAAATATAATTTAATATATTTTAGAAGACATACAGCGTAACTTAGTTTATAAAACAGTAAATACATAGTTATAAATTTCACCAATTATATGAATTCACTGTTTAACAATTGAATTGAGATGTCGGTTCACCTAAAACTGATTACATAGAAAAGAAAATTATGAGAAACGTAAATAAAATAAAATAGTTTCATTTTTGCGTATATATATATATTAATTAAAATTTGGGTTGTATTGGAGTTATATACATAAATATTTAGGTCTTTTACTTGTATGAGACGTGTATATTTTACTTACCTTTTTTTTGAGTGAATTCAAAGGACAATTAAAAATGTCTAATTCCGAAAGATTAGACGTCACTATTTCTTATTGCAAAGTAGATTTTCATGTCGTCGGCAAATGAATTGACTAAGCTGTAGCGGAAACAAATAAAAATATCGTAAAGTTGAAAACTAAAGGACCTAAATGCGCACCTTGTGGTATTTCTGATTTGGCAACTACAACGTCTGACCTAGAACCACTAAGGACAACTAATTGCTTTCGATTAGTTATATAAGAACATAACCAACGATAAGGATCGGCATGGATTCCTAGGGAGTAGAGTTTTTAAGAAGTATGGAGTGATCTATTCGGTCAAAGGCCTTCGTGTAATCAGTATAAATGGCATCAACTTGGATCCTCTTATCCATGTTAGAATCTAGGTATGTGGTGAAAGAAGTCAATTTAGTGGCTACGGATTTACCGCGGAGGTTAACTGTTGCATTACGTGCTTATCCTTAAGATATATAGTAAAGTGGTAAATAATATTATTTAAATATCGCAATTGATGAATTATTATTTTCGAGAGGTACTTCCTTTACCTGACTTTATGTTTACAATTTCAAGTAAACTATTTAATGATTTTACAGAGTTGAAAATTCCATTCTTCAAAATAAATTTATGGAGCTTAGCAAAGAATCTATAGAATTTTGAAAGCTGGGTTAAATACAGGCCTCCTCTTTTATTTATTTTGAACGCTAGAATAAAAAATATATAAAAATAATCATGAAACTAATATATATATTTATTACAGTAGTAAGTGATTTAAGTACTAAAAGAAGTATAAAAGTAGTAAACAAAAGCTAATATTACACTTTGCTCGTAAACGTATTACACCCAGCGACTAAAAACTCACTGGGAGTCAATATTGGACTATTAACACTTGTCATCTCGTTGAAAAGTAGACGTTAACGCGCGGCGTGTTTATTCTTGGCGAAACAGCGTGAATACTTTTTATACGGTTAGGCTGCTTTTTATGTTACTTGACACACTTATCGTACATAAGTTGGTTTTATCTAGGTAGTCACCGGCCATATTAATATACTTAGCTAGTTATGTAAGCGACGATATTTTAATTAAGTAGGTAAGCCAAGTGAGAGCTTTCTCAGAACTATTTCTTATATTTTTGGTCAATTGCCTTTCAATTACGCATTAAATATTACTAACATTTATTGATTATTTTATCACGCTTAAAATACCACATTATGATGAAATACCATGTAGGAACTCCGTCGGCTGTCAAATTTAACTTGCAAATCTACAATCGCCGTATTATGATAGTATTTTTCGCGTGCCAGTTCTGGTATATCTAATGTTATTTTTTCTTTATCAAAGGCGTATAAATGTATGACAACCAGATGTGAGGATCCATCACGGTTATACAAAAAATATACAAGATAAACTATTTATATATGCATGCCATAGGATACACCATACCATATATTTATATACCATTGGATTTACCATTCCAAAATATTGTTAAGTAAGAGGGCTGCCACAATGCGACCGCATAGTTGTTAATAATCTTCAAATATTTATAAATAGTAGTTGTAAAACTGTAATTGGGTTGTAATTTGAATTATCTAATAATATAGTTTTTATTATACTAAAATGGAAGCAGTTCTGTGGCATACCTCGAAATAGATATAATAACGAATACCTATTTATATATTAAATATATAGGCTGGGCAAACATAGAAAATATTATTTTTAAGAAAGATAAAAAAGAAAATTTTATACAAATACAAATCCAAACAATCTTTTTCTGCCCTCATAACTTATTATAAATAAAGCCTTAGTCATATAAAATTCTCAAAGTTTACTTACTTAAAGGTTCTTTCCAATTTAAATATATTACACAAGGCTATTTAAAAATATTTAGTTAAATTACATCTCAAGAAAAAAATATTTTTGTTAAAATAATAAAAAAATAATATCGAGACCAAAATTTAAGTTTTAATTATTTTAGGTTTACAATTACATTTACAATTATTATTAAATAACTAAGCCCTGCTCAACTATAAAATATACGTTTGCTAGAGTCAGGGGATTAGGTAGCTTTAAAAAAAGTAGGTATGACTATAATGTACGGATTCGAACCCGAGACCACTGGGTCAATAGTCAAACTACTAAACTCCCAGGATCTCTTGGAATTGAATTCAATAAAATAAATACTTAGTAGTATAAAAATGTATCTTCTCTATCGTAGACAGCTTCACCTTATTTTCACCCCTTTTTCCTAATTTCACCGTCGAAAACGCTCGGTAATATTTCAAAACACATAAAAAAAAATAATAGAAACTTTTCAGAATAATACCACTAAACGCTACTAAAACGACTAGTAGTGGCAGTGTCTTTTGGGAAAAATTGGAATCCAATCAGATACTAGGAAAGGTAGAGAGATGGTGCTCCGATTAAAATACCGCGAATGACGAAGGTAGATTTCCACGGGTCAAAGTAGGGAATAGGCGAACTCCAATTGTACGAATTAGTATCAAACATTGCGTGTGCTGCCGCGCGATCCACTCCCCGCGCAGCAGCTGGCTCACCTCAACCCGCCGCCGCGCGCAGCGGGAGGGCGTATACTTAATCTCTCTTTATACTGCGTCCTAATAGTTACTCATATAAAACGTTGTTTTAAACAAAAGTTGTAGAAAAAATATAGGCCTAACTGTGCTTATTAAGGGAGGTATGATTTTAAAAAACCAATTTGTTCCACCCCTAGGTTCCTAGGTTGGTGCTATCAAAAAAGTTTACTGAGATAAGTTTTAGGCCCTTATCTAAGGAATAATATAAAATTCAAATTAATACGATATCTTATATATTAAAACAGTTATAGCAAAAATTAACTTTTTCGAAAAAAAACCCTTATTCCCGTTCCCTTGGTCTGATTGTGCCCGAACTTGACCGAGATTTTGTGCCGTTAAATTTTATGGACTAATTTGATAGTGATTGGTTTAGAATTATGGCAGTTATCGTGTCCACAAGAAAGTGACATAGATAGACGGGTTCTAGGAGATGTGAAACGCGAAGATATATTGAAATTTCCCTGAAACCTAACCTATTGCACCTAACCTAACCAATTGCAATGGGTAGTAGATTTCCTAATGAAATCTACCTAAAATGGCTTTTTTTATTTCTAAAGCCGCAAAATTTTTATCTGTCAAAATAAAACAAATACGTATGATCGAAAGAAGCGATTTAAGATCTCTTAGAAAATGTAAACTTTAGAGTATCGGGCGGTTGTTAAATTTTTGACAAAAGAGGGGTTGGCAGGGGACCAAATGTCTTTAATTTTCTAATGTGAAATTCTGGGCACTCCAACTAAAGTTTGTCAGAGACTCACAGTGGACGCCCGGTTGAGGCGTCTAGAGATGACGTCGCCGAAGAAGTTAAAGACATCATCTTGGAAATCAATCACTTGACAAAGAAACAGTTGGCCGAGATCCTAAACATCTAAACTGGAAGCGTATTGGGAAACTTGAAAAATTAGGCATGAATAAGGTTAGTTGCCGTAGGTTGTCCATAATGCTCACGTATGAAAACTAGAGTCAACGACTGGTCGTTCAGTAAATGTGTTACGTCGCATATGTAATGAGACATGGATACATCACTACTACTCCGAGACCAATCAGCAAAGTGGCAACGCCGTAGATTTCGAGCGCCCTTTAAATGTAAGGCTGTACCCAATGCCGGTAAGATCACGGTCTCTGATTTCTGGGATCTGGAGAGAATAAACCTAATTATGTATTTGCTGAATAAAATCACAAACACGCGCCTTTATTATGTTGATCTAATTTAAAAATTAGGTGATGCCATCCCTGAGAAAGACTTCGTAAGACAACGCACCGGTTCACACATAGGTACATGCTGTAATGGGTGCAGTAAGGAATTGCGGCTTCGATGTAATGATCTATTCGCTGTATTCTCGAGACCTGGCTTCCAACGACCATTTCATTTTTCTAAACGTGAAGAAGGAGTTTAAAGTCCACTGATTTTCGTCCAATGAAGAGATTCACCTCGCCGTTTCTGAGTACTTTGATGTTTTTAACGATAGTATTTCCATTAATCGACACTGAAGAAATAATATGAAAAGTGTGTTGATTATCAAGGGAATATCTTGAAAAATAAAAAAAATTTTAAGAAAAATAACATCCTTCCTTCACTGTTAGGCTCAGAACTTTTCTACCTCGTTGTCAAATTTATTTAGTAAGTACTTATAAGTATAAAAATATATCTGATTAGATTTGTTCCGTCAATATTATCCGTTCGTTGAAATTGTTTTTGTGGGAAACGCTCGTAAATGGGATCGCATATTAAAATTAAAAACTTTACGACGACCAAATAAAGTCCAGACATCCTTTACATAAAAATATCAGGTGCATACTCGTTAACCAAAACCAATCTTCTACCATACACATCTGCTCATATTCATGAAGCACGTCAATATAGCGGTGCTCATAATATAATGCGATTAATAATCTCCTTCACACATGTCAAAGTACACGGTGTTTCCATTATGGAGGCAGGAAGAGAAAGTAAATGGGAATTAGAATACAATCGGTTTCGCAGGCAAAGATACAAGTGTGTGTTGTGGTCAGTTATTTGCAGATGCGGATGGCTACAGAATGTATGGTTCGGTTGAATAAAATAAGAATATAAATGTATGTACCAATTGCAATGGTGTGTTGATGTGTATACTATATACCATATAAATAATCAGTCGCTACGCGCGCGTTTAAAGTACAACTTCTGTTAAGAAGTTATTTAAATTTGTCATCAACTGCATAAAAATGTATTAAACTATATTTCAAATTTGCGACCCCATACTGGTTTGTACACTCAACGATGTTTCCGCACGCCCTACGGGAAAAGAAAAAAAAATAAGAAGAAAACGAAACGGTGATATTCTTCTAGAAAATCAACGTGTGCCCGATCAACGTGACAGCTGGGCGCTCCGCTTTAGCCGAATGAGCAGTTGAGCACATCAACTCCGAGGTTCTTTCCGAATGAGCGTGCCGCATTAGATTCATTACTTATTTAGGAAAAAATGTGTAAGGTGAAAAAATATTGTAAATATGCTTCTCAATTAAGAGAAAAACGACTTCAAAATTAAATAGAAATGAGCGCGGTTGAACGCATGGCGTTAGACCAGTTAGTGAACCCCGAACGCGAGGCTCGCGAAAAACAAAAACAAATCTTTTTATAATACCTATATTATTTTTTTTTGAAATTACATTTTTTTTTAGATTAACCTCCTAAAATGAGTGTCCTAAATTTAAAAATTGCCTGTACATTTAGAAATGTATTAAAAAAAAGTGTAATAGATAATATTATAAATATTTTATGTAATGGATCTTATATAGGAAATATATTTTTGATCAGCATAATATTTTCATGTTACATCATAAAAAAAAGCCTTCGTTTATTGACCTTTGACCGAGTTTAACGCTTGCAAACGACACACGCGCTAACATAATAATCGGTAAGAAGATCTGTACTAAAAGCATTACATTAGGTGAAAGTTTTGGCCTTAAAGTACAACTGTTACTGTGTACGCCGACGGAACCATTTATTACCTTTTTGTCGAAAACATTATTATCTGTTGATCGCATCCGTCTGGCACGAACCATATTTTTTATTATAACAGCAGCCCTGCACGGTGTGATCAAACAAAAAAAAACATGGCCATGTCAACCATTGAGATGGTAGGTTAGTTTAAGGCTTTAGACTATTGACCCAGAGGTCGCGGGTTGGAACCCGCACATTATAGTCACACATTTTTTAATGCTTCATAAACAACATCACTTACACAATATAATTTATCTTAGATTAGTAGGAAACAAATGTTATACTATCAAAGCCACAGCAATTCATTTAAAAATAAATGAATAAAAAACCCTTTTTTAAAACAAGGCAGAAGCGAAATAAAAATATTTGTAATAAAATGACCCATAGAAATTCGGCGTTATCATTCTAACGCAAAGCATTACGGGCATAGTTAGATTACAGGTACATTTAATTGAATATCTCGTAATGGTTTCATGCATTCTAACACGCCATTTAAAACTTTGTTAAAAAAAACCATAACTTTTATTTGGGGTTAAAATAAGATTTAAATATTATAGTTAGCAGACTTAGTTACTATAGTTAGTAAAAAATGTGTTCGATATTTTTAGACGTATGCAATGTACAGCAAAGAAAGGTTACAGTAATATTATACGCTCATTTATATATGTATTATTTTGTTTCAAATTGTACCCTGAGTATCCAAATAATAATAATAAAAAAATATATACATGGTACCAGGCCATAAAAATAGTATTATATTATTATTATTACAGATACACTAATTCACACATTGTTCACAAGTAAGAAGACTGGCTTACGTACAACTGTGCGATTGTGGTTGGTTTTCGTAACCTCAAAATCACACAACGAGGCCAGTTCAATTGAATATTTACATAATAGCGATTTGAATGACGTCAAAGTGCGCAAATATGACAGGCGTATAGCGTAACGCCTACGGGTGGACGAAAGAAAGTTGCCCAGGCTGAGTTAGTAACCGACCATATACAGGCTGTCCGAGAGACAGTGGTCATAGTGGACATCACTACTAAGACCCTGAACGCCATATAGATGATCCGAAACTCAACGGTTTAGAAATCATTCCTACTTTTGTGAGTTTTGAAGAATGTCCTACCTTTCATTATATAAATTATCACAGTGCTAAAACTACTTAGTGTATTGATCTAAAATACTTTGGTAATATTGCTGATTAAGCACGGGTAAAATAACCAAGCCAAATTCTATAAAACTAACATATAAAATGTTGCCTGGACAAAAGGTTAATATGAAAGAAATTTAAGAGGGTACAGACTCACGATTTTCTGGGGATCTTGAGATACTTCCTTGGTCTTGAGGACCCAATTTCATGCAATAAACTCACTACAGGGGTTTTATTTGCACACAGCACTCTTTTCGAATAGTTGACAGAATAAAAAGTATTCTGTTTTTCGAATGGTAGGAAGTGAAAAAAAAAAGAAATGTGACAGATAGTGGGAGATTTGAATTATTTTGGCTTCACAGTTGTAATAATTTAAGTATCAAAAATTTACGTAAAACTGATATACTTAAATATCTGTTTCTTTTTCAATTTATTTATTTTTTTAATTAGAGTGAATATCGAATGTTGTACAAAAAATATCATTAATAACGATGTGAAAACAATGATTAAACACTACTACATTTTTCAAAAATATGTTTCTGTAGTGTGTACTTATCTTGTTAGTTAGGTGGAGAGAAGACAATTATTTAAAAAAAAAATCTCATTTAATACAAAAGGTGTTTTATTTTGATGTTACCAGGGATAGTGCGACAAATATCCGTCTACGAAAAAAACATTCTGACGTCCTTGGAAAAAAAAATCTCAGCAAGCGTAAAATAACGTAAAATAAAAAGTATTATTTGAACCTGATATATAAAAAACCCAAATCGTTGAATATTCTCCACTATATAAAAATCGAATAATAAGTGAATATTTATTTTAATCGTATGCTTTGATTGTTAGCAAAATAGCAAATGGATTACGCAATACTGACGTACGTAAACCGAATAGAAAATATTCAACATAACTTCCTCAGACATCTAAATCGGCGTTGTCAAATCTCATTTGACACTTAAGACGAAGCTCCAAAAAATCCATCAAATTCCCAGTTTTAGACTGCTCAAAGCTTTTACAAAGTTTTCACTTTAGAGTCCCCGACGAATTATTTGATCAACAGATTTTTTTTATGGAATAAAACAAAACGCAACGCTTCACAAAATATGTCAAGAATTTTTCCGACTTCGTAACAGTAATCTTTCCGAATTAGACATTTTGAATTGTACTTTGAATTCATTATACGGAAAGTAAAATATACTCGTCTCCCACAGGTAATTAAACAAGGTAAGTTAAAAGTCCAAAATATTTATATTTATCATAATAACCCTAAAAAACTCACATTTTAATTAATACATATTTTTCAGTGTAAATATGGAAAAACTAAACTATATTCTTTACGTCTCTCATTTATTTTGTTTTTTTATGTAATCAGTTCTAGGTGAACCTACCTTTCAATTCAATTAATGTAATTGGCCAAATTAATAACTATGTATTTACTGTTTTATAAAATAAATTACGCTGTATGCTTTTATTAATTAAATTAAATTATATTATGGTATTGTCCGCTGTTAAAATGTTTCTCAAATAGCCGTCAGCTGGTACGCCGCTTTGAGTGCTTAATATATTCCGCTTCAGTTAAAAATCGAAAGTAAAGATATCTCGCTTCTGATAATTATTTTTACAACTGGATTTCATTACTTTAAGGACCAAGCCCAGCCAAAGAATCTAACTACCCAACAGTGAAACCCCATTTGAATATATTCAGTGTTTTTTGTAGGAAACGAGTAACAAGTCGAAATGTAATTCTCATTTTTTTAGTTTATTTTATTTAGTCACTACTAAAGCCAGTACACTATCACTACTACTACTACTATCACTATAAACAATGTAAATAAAAAGCGCGCGTAAAGATGTTTACAAGTACGCCTCAAAAAATGTATGTTATAACCTAGATCTTGATCCGGATAAACCAATAAACTCTTCGTAAGTTTATCCAAAAAATGATTTCGGTTAGATTATAATTATTATGTAAGTTAATTTACATCACGATAACAATTTATAGTAATTTATACTGAGCAACATTTTAGAAACATCTCTGCCGAATCTTTTTTTTATGTACTTACTACCTAGAAATTGCAATTTTCGTCGTAAATTTAAAAATTGCGTGAGGTCTACGAATTATTACATCAGATATATGGGTTAACT
Source organism: Neomicropteryx cornuta (assembly GCA_020383195.1). Taxonomy (NCBI): domain Eukaryota; kingdom Metazoa; phylum Arthropoda; class Insecta; order Lepidoptera; family Micropterigidae; genus Neomicropteryx; species Neomicropteryx cornuta. The sequence continues at coordinate 44,272,098 of JAHKQU010000018.1, forward strand.
TTTTATTATAATTATATGCAAATTAATACACGAATGTGATCATCTTCACGATTTATTGCCTGTGGTAAATTTTAATTGCAGTAAATATTACGCAGACCATTCGAGTTTACTGTAACGCGAAATATTACTATTCTTAGAAATTATTATCTCACAAATCAACTAGGTATCGTAATAATAAATTGTATAATTTCGGTACAAACAAATAATAATATTCCATAGTAACTATAGGTAATTTACTCAAGCCGATTTGACGCGTTATGTTTAAATTAGGTTTTTGGTAGATTTTATTAGAAAGCTAAAGCAATGGGTACCATGTGTTGATTTCAACATATCTTCGCGTTTTACATCCCCTAGAACCCATATATCACTTTCTTATGAACACGATAACTGCCGTAATTTTACACCAATCACTTTCTAATAAATTCATAAAATTTAAGGCCACAAAATTTAGGTCAATTTCGTTAATGGGCAAAATCAGACCAGGGGGGCGGGAATAGGGGGTTTTTTCGAAAAAGTGAAATTTTGCTTAACTTTCTTAGTATATAAGATATCTTTTTCATTTAAATTTAATATTATTCCTCAGATAAGGGCCTAAAATGTATCTAAGTAAAGTTATTTGATAACACCATCTATTGGTCCTATGGGTGGGAAAAAATAGTTTTTCAAAATTCAAAAATTCATGCCTCCCTTAATAGGCAGAACCCTTACGACACATTACAAAGAGGGGTTCAGTATATGCACTCTCGCTACGCAAGGGCACGGTGGGTTGAGGTGCGCGAGCTGCCGCGCGGGGAGCTCGCGCAATGTTTGATACAAGTTCGTACAATAGGAGTTTACCTTGATACGTGAAATCTACCTCCGCCTTCGGCGAGCCGAAAGGGATTGTTTCGTCTTAGTGCGTTTATTTGACTAATTAACTACTTACTAAAAGCATCAACTAATCCAATTGTGGGGCGAGCGATTCAATTATATCATTCTAAAACATATGATTAATTTAATTTGTTTACAAATTCGTTTACCGCATTTTTTGTACTTATACTAAATATAGTTACACACATAATAGCTAATTATAACAGTTCGTTTACTGTTGACCGATCATTTATAACCATTTCGTTTTCCAAGAAAGAGAAGGGGCATTTTGACTCTTTTAATATTGCTATCGTTCTTCTACAAATACAAATAATTCTAAAATACATATAATTCTAAAATATTGGTAACTATTACCCGTCTAATAGACATTGTTTCGAAAATGTGGGAATTTAACATATAAAATGTTCCATTGCTTTTGATTGACCACTTACAAATATCATAAATTATAAACATTTCATAATCATGATTTCATTGACTTCAAATTATTCCGATTATTTATGGGCAATATATTATTAAAAGCGACAGAATTGCCTCGATGCAGCGTTAAAGACATGCTTTTAGACCCGGGATATTTTGATGATCATGTTTGTAGAATATTTCCAACCGATTGCTGACGAGAACTTTCTAAACCTAGTTCTTTCAAATCTACAGCCGACTCGTATATTGTATTTTAATAGGTAAACTTTTTATTAAATTGTCCTAAACATTGATCATAACTCGTCATTACCTACATGCATACTACAAAAGCAGAATGTATTAATTACGGTATGTACTGTTTCTAGAACTAATGTTTAATAAACTTTTTTTTCCTAACATATTATTATGTCTTTATTGTTTTAGAAAAGAAAACCGTGTGTGATGTTTAACCGATGCAAAAATATTCTTCTTCTTTTTCTTCTCAGCATATATTTGTCCACTGTTGGACATATGCCTCAAGAGGCATATGTCCAACAGTGGTGACCAACAGCGTGACCTTTGTCACGAATACCCAACTATATGTGGGTATGAGCTAAAACTTTCTTCAAATCTAACCCAAATTATCTAATCGAGTAGTCTACTTGTGGAATGATTTGCCTACTAGTGTTATTAGGCGTCTCCAAATCAGTTAATAAGTTCAGAACCGTTGAAATGAGTACGATGTATCAGCTGTAAAGCTGCACATCTATTAAATAATAATAATAGGACTTTTGAAGTGAAAACTTCTATACGGACGTCATCGATATTTTAGGTTAGGTAAGATAATTTTCGAAACTACTCTTTTCAAAAATTCTTTCACCAATATTTAGAATGGATCTTCAGGGTGGACGTAAGCGAAATATTATCCCTGAAAATAAAAGGGATTTTGCAACGTAAGTAAACCGGGGCAAAGCCCGGGGTTGACTAGCTAGTTAAACATATTTAGATTAAAACACAACTATCATAAAAGTGTATCTGTAGATAAGTATGTCGTGTTTTATTAGTATATGAGTTTTAAAATGTAACAATACTTAACGTACAGCTGCAACCTTGCTTTTTCGCATTTGAATAACAAATGATTCATTTGAAGCATATCAAGTGGTTTGTGTTAACTGAAAAATCATATATTAAAGATTATAGGAATGCAATATATTAATATATCTACTGACGCGTTACTTGAAATACTGATAGATTTGAGACCCAGACTAATGTAATGATTTTAATTTACAAACAATGAAATTTCAATTTTTGATACTACAATTAATTTGAATATAAAAAAAACCTCGGTTGATTTTATCTTCACTATTGAAATCAACTTCAATAATGTAATATTTGTAATGCCAGATCTCAATGATTTCACCACCAATTTTAGAATTTTAAAGTTTTAATCGAATCTACATCAAAAATAATAGGTCATGACCGAGCCGACATCTTAAAATTCGAAATAATAAAAAAGTTATGTTTAAAAATATTTTCGTTATGGGGAATAAATACCAAGTTAAATTTTTTGGCTCGCTTTTTGTTCGAATTTTAGAATAATAATTATTTATTTGAAGTTTACGTTTCTCCCAGCAATATGCTGCTAGCACAGGCTTCACCTTTGCAGTTGCGTTTACCTTATCCTTATATAAATGGGCGACACATTTTTGAATACAACTGCCAGTTAATTTTTAAAACTACTTGATGACAAATTTGATCAGCTTTGTTTCAGAGGTTTTACTTATAACGTGCGTGGTTAAACAAACACCGATTACTTTGCCTAAATAAAGTTAGAAGTATTTGAATCGATTAACAATTTATTATTTACATTAGATTAAGTTACTCTTTATTTGTCACCTACAGATACAACAATAATTTATATTTTTTATCAGTTTTAAATAGATTAAAAATTATTTAGAATATATATTATTATATAATTAAGATTTAGCTATTTAACTAACACTCCATCTATAACTGGCCTTTCAATATAAAATATGTACTGCTAGCCGTTTTGCCTTTGATAAAGAATTTAAACACCGTTTGATAATCAATTTTAAAGGCGAAAAGTAGTCACTAAAACAAAAAGCCTACAATGAAACTGTTTTTATTTAAAAAAATCTCCCAGCTCATGTTTCTATATAATAACATGTCTCAGACTATTTTGGTTCTTCCGTATTCGTGTTGTAAGCATTAGGCTTAGCAATGTTCATTGCGGATTGTGTTAGTGTGCCTACATAATTATAAGTATGCAGGTCGTAAACTAACCCCGCGCCTGTCATTAATGCTAATTTTGGTACACTGACCGACATTTTGTTCACGCTGTGGTCTGTTTTGAAATAATTCAAGACTGTACAATTTATTTGACGAATGAATATAAAAATGAATAAAAACTATTTTAACTCTTAATTTATTGCGTACATTTTATTTTGCTTACATTTCATCCACAAAGACATTGCACTTTGATTGTTTGTTTATTTTATTTTTGTAAATTCATAAATAATGCGTATAAATGAACTAATTAAAAAAAATAATTCCTTCATAATACAACGACAAAAATCTAGCAGGACCATAATACACTTTATGAGTGCCGCAGGCAGAAGTATTCTGGCTGCCGTTTGTCAATATTGAAAAAATGTTAAAAGTTTATTTAATTATTGATAAACCAGCCAGTATTGAGCCAGTAGCATAATTAAAAATTTATTTTAAACACAGCGCTGAGTTTTATAAAAATTAACTTAGTATAAAATATGTATTATACAATATCCAATTAGATAAAAAAAAGGAAACTGTTTAAAAAATAAAAGATATGTGAATATGGTTAAATGAGATGATTTGATGAATGTAAAAAATGAAGCAATTTAAGCAAGAAATAATGTGCGTAATGTGTTTGATGCGGAATTAAGATATTTATTTAATAGTACATATGATTTGGAGGAAACTATTCCTACGATTGTATAGCTGGTTGGCCTGTGGCACAATGAGGTTATTTTTTTTTCTTTTTCTTGTTTGTATGTGTTATCTGTAAAAATATGTAATTATTCCTTTTTATTATTATGTATGTAATTATATGACATTATTCCTCTTAAGAAAATCCTTTTGTCCGATATAAAAGGATTTATGGATTTTTTGTTATGCTGAAGGTATTAAGTATAATCAATATGGTTCTATAATGAATTTATTTTTATGTAATTATAATATGTACATGCTTTGGAAAAGGAAAATTCAGCAAAATCTGAAATATTTTTTTAAGTAAAGGTTTCTCTATGTCATTTCAAAAAGACTGAACATAATTAAAAAATACACCACTAGAATTTCAAATAAAAAACTTAATGCCGATAATTTCATTACATTGTTTAATAAAAAATTCTCACTCGCTGCATTTCGTTTCCGGTGGAAATTTCTCGACAATATCCGAATCATCAAAAGAATGGCGTCTGATTTTGAGGCGGTCGTGGTTACGTCTCTCGGCGATACGTTAGAAAAAAAACGTTCACTCTCTAATTTCCGAAACTCGCTTTGAAGTGCCTCGGCATTTGTATGTAATTGCGGATTGAATTGCGCGCTGCTATTTCGACATTGAGCTGACCTTCGACACATGCGACAGAGGTGCAACGTAATAACGTTTATTGTTACCATATGTATAGTATAGTACCTCAAATTTTTACCAATGTATAAAAAAAACTAAAATAAAACCGACATCAAAATTAATCTGAAAACATAACACTATGAAGTAAAACAATGAAGTCGGCTCAGAAATACGCCATATACAACTTAAAAGTAGCATTTACCTGCACCGATTTCAAGATTTTTGTAGATCGGTTATTTTTTATATTATTTACTGTAACATACACGATAAAAAAAAAAAATAATAATCGTCCCATCAATTCGTCATAAAAACATTTTGAATTGAAATATATTATACATATGTTTAAACAAATAACTTTTCGATAATAATATATATCAGATTATACGTTTTTTTTAATTATATTTACATATTACAGGAAAATACGCTGTACATTGATAATGGATGGCAGCAAATTACTAATAATCATAGTACTTACCGTAGTTTGCAAAAACGTATAAGAACTAACGACTTTAAAAACGAAAGTCTTACATTGTCACCGCTGTCGAAATGTTTTTTTCACACCGATTTACATGTTGGTTTTTATACGCAATCAACCTTTTGTTAAATTCACAGAAAGTTCATTATATTTCAATCTGTAGCCTATACAGATATTAACGCTTAGTTTTATATTTTAATGACATTAGTACCATTTTATTAAAAAAATACATCTTTATTTTTATACGCAAACCATTAAGCATCGTCATAACATTAGTTATATTCAAAAACCTTTATTTTTAGTTATTCATAAAACACAGGTACATACTACCTTATACTCTTTAGCTTCTATACATACATTCATGTATGAGAAGCTTTTATCCCCATCCTTTGACCGTCTATCCGTCCGTCCGTCCGTTGCAATTTATAACTCGAAAATTACAAATGCGAAAGACTTGAATTTTAGTTTGTAGATTGATATCCAAGAAAAATAACCATAGCCGTTTAGATCACATTGGAAGGTGGTCGGATAATATGGATATTTAACATCAAAGTCAACATTTTTTTTAGTATGAACCGACATATGACAATCATATGAAAGCGCTCATCATTAGGGCGCGATCATATTCAAATTTTAAACATATGGTAGCGCAGCTATTGGAACGTTTTATTTATTAATGCCCAGTATAAATTAATATTTTAATTCATCTATGAGCGAAAATAGAAATATGTAAAATAATGTTCAGTATCACGTTATAATTATTATAAATTGAAATGTTATGGCAGTGAAATTTATTTATTTTGGTTACCCAACAAAAATAATACGCAATACGTATGTAAAGACAATGAGGTAAAAAGAAGAAATATTAAAATAGATTAATACTATTAATATTAATAAATAAGATAAAATAAATTAAAAAAAAATATTTTTAATTTAAAAACAAAAAACATCAAATACACCAATTAAATCTTTAATTATTTATATATCTAAAAAACGATTTAATACGATACTAAACTAGGACTTTTGTCCGTGGTTGTGTGCATTGACATAGGAAGTTATTGAAAAAAGGTCAATTTGGGAGACATTAGTATTAAATAAATCATAAATCTTGTAAATAAGAAGAGAGGGAAAGGGGGAGGGAGATGTTTTCATTACTAGCCGAGAGTCAAAATTTACAAAATAAAACTGAAATTATGTTAAAATGACATGTTAGATTTTTTATTTTTATCTACTCAAACCTGAAAAATAACTCACTTTCGCCTCTATGGCTCTCCAAAATGCAAATTGTAGGGGCTAAAAGTGCCGCAGGCTCAAGTGGAGATAGGAAATGAAAAACTTATAGCAAGTTGGTACCACAGGCGCGTGTAGTCGGAGATTCGATGCCGTTAATGACGCCTGCACGGCCTAGCTGTAAGACGTCAGGTTCTGGGTAAATAATTTACTACTACTATGCAATGTATATTAGCAGTTAATATTATATGATAGCTACAGGTTGTCATAGCAATTCTTGTTTACTATTTAGAACTATTTACCTAAAATCTAGATTTTTCCATATAAAGTTTTGATACACCTTGAACTATAAGCAAACGTGCACATTTAAAGATAACGCGGTGACGTTTCTCCGCCCTTCTTCCCAAAAAATTAGCTCTGCTTTTAAAATTCATTTACTTTTAATTTTGCCTCTTGCCAAACCTAAATCCAAAATTTGAAACTATTTTATTTGCTGCGTTCAGTCACTAACGCGTTCACATACTCACTTTACATACATCATTCCAAAAACATAATATAACATCATAATAGATTAAGGTGACTTCAAAACGTGAACTCACATCATGTCTTTACCTGTGGGGGTTTGGAAATTAAAAATGTCTAAAATTGATCATTGCTTCAAAAAGTTGGAAAATACTGTACAAATTTTAAGGTTATCAAAAAGCGTAATTTCCCACTTTAACAAAATGATTTGATACTTCTTTGAAAATGTAGTATTTTCTACTATTTCTGCAACATGCAGGTACAATCAACTGACACTGAGTTAGTATACCGCCAACGATTTAATTTCACAACTAACAAATTAAATGGCGGTTCTTCAAATAGTGTGTCGAATATTGTCTTTTTCAAGGTTATCTGAATCATAAGATGTTATTTTCATATCACGATGGTTACATTATCAAAATTCAAAGCGTGTGCTATTTCAGATAGATTGTTGAAAGACCTTTTTTCTAATTAAAAAAAAAAAACAATTTGAGCGCTTATACCACGCGCGTTAGAAGTAAAACTTCTGTAACCACCTCATACTGTCATCTACATTTAACAATCAACAATGTTCCCGCACACTTAATAAGTGTGCGGGAACATTGTTGATTGTTGAACATAAATGATACTAAATGATACCATCATCAGTATCATTGTTTAGTATCATTGTTGATACTAAATGTTTTTAAATTTAGGGCACTCCTTTTAGGAGGTTGATCTATATCGATAAATAAACCGGTATCACGAAAAAAAATATAATTTCGAAAAAAAAATCGTACTAAAATATTATTTTATTAAAAAATATTGTTTTTCTTCGAAGACCTTCGCGAGCAGTCCACTGCAGATCACTGATCGAGCCCGCGTTCTCAAACATTAAAACGGTTTCCATTTAATTTTGAAGTTGTTTTTACGTATTTTTTTGTGATATATATCAATATTCTAAAAGGAGCGCCATAAATTTAAAAACAACCTGCATAAGAATAAAATCAATGCGACAGACAGCCAAAAAATTGTCATCAACTATATAATTTATTAACCTATATTTCAAAATTATCACCCCATATTTGTTTCTACATTCGACAATGTTTCCGTTTGCCTATTAATTTCAATATAAACGTGACAGCTCAGCGCAACTACTTTGCCCGAAAGAGACGTGGCGTCGCAATACGAGCGTCCGCATTCTAAAAAAAGTTTAACGTGAACGACTTTTAATTAAAAATATTTTATTTTTTAGTATTTATAATGTGTGTTTTAAATGATTTTTTATTGTTTGTAGATAAAAATAAAAAAAAAATGATTAAGTGTCCTTTTGTTTCACACCACACCTCACTGCGAAGTATGTTTATCCGTCCACATAAGGACGATGTGCGATGTGCTAAGTATTACGATCGGCGCGATTGCATTGCGCAACGCGATCGCTTTCCATACTCCACAGCGCACCGGTCCTAAACTGGTCCCAGTCTTATCTGCCGCGAAAGCCCCTATGCGATCGTATGCAATACACACTTCCTTGCGTCTTTGTTTTCCGGACGCTTATAGCTGCTCGCGACGCCATATGCAATTCGTATGATTTACCGCGGCCATTTTGAATTTATTATTAATTTATTTATCTTACACATTGTAAACATACAACTGTTATATGTTACTATGGAAAATTTTGGTTTGTTCGGATCAAAAATCGATAGCTCTTTTATTTCAAGAGATATATTGTTAAAATTTTACGCACATCTTAAGTAGTATATGACACATCCAATAGGATATATTTTTTATGATTTATTTTAATACAGTATGTTAAAAATAAATATCAAATCAAAAAGAATAAAAAGGTTTTTATTTTTATTTTTGAGCGAAAAATAGTATTTATAATGTGTATAAAAACTAATGATTATATACTTTAGTCATTGATAAATATACATTTTACAACGACTTTTTATTCATAGCGTGCCAGTGTGTGTGTGTGTGTGTGTGTGTAGCCCGCTAGTTGCCAGGTAAAGCGTTCTATTGCACTAGGAAAACCTGTTCTGCAATAGCGACAGAAGCGCGTATACTATATTGTATTAATGTTGGCGCATTACCGATCAAGAAACGTATTTTTAGAAAGTAATAGTATTATATAAAGCTCTATTATTTTTTTTATTATATAATGTCATTTAATGAAAAATAAAGTGAATGTAAGATATATAAATTATAATTCTATAAAAAGCAAAAATCAAGTAAAAATAATAATTATAATATACTATAATATAAAATGATTATCCTAGGCCTAAATATTTTTTAATATTAATTGTAGATTTTTATTTTAATAGCTATACTCGTTATCCTCGTTGCATTTTGTTGTAAATTAGATCTTCGGATTTAGACCTTCCTATATCTAAAAGACAGTAAGTAACAATTGTTTTAAATCTATTTCCTGTGACTTGTCTGATTTCAGCTGGTATCTGGTTATATACTTTGGGCCTGTTATTATTATCCTATTTAATGTAACCAACAAGCGACCGGCACCTACTGCACTGATGTTCCCTGCCTTCTTAACTAGACACCATCTGTACCAAAGAAGGCAGTTTTTTTTAACTGTCATTATTTCGGTATTAAACTAAAAGGAAAACTTTTGAAAAAGTTACACGCGTAAATAAACTATAAGCATAAATATTGCAAATTTGTAAAACATTTGCATAATAAAAGGTGTATATATTTATATAATACATAAGCGAGTATAAATACACACATATACATTTAAACATAATTTATATATATAAAAGTAAATGTACTATATATTATATGTAACATATCATCATCATATATCAAAAAAAGAGATAACAATGGGCATCTTTAGTGAAGCGTGATATTATAAATAATTTTGTATTAAAAGTGTTGAGTTCAATTAACAACACTAGATTAGCTCTTGCTTTGGAACTTGTAGATGGTCGTTAGCAACTGCTCTAATGGATATAAATCAAATGATACTAATTTTCTTATATCTCAATAAAATACACTTTTTTTGCTGATTAATATTTGATTGTTGATGTAGACCAACCTCCTAAAAGGACATCAGTGAATATAAATACACCCCGTACAACAAACAAACAAACAATTTTGTTTGTTAAGCCATTTTAGATTTAATTTAATTTTAATTTCTATTTTAAATTGGAACTTTTTTTATACTGGTCAAAAAGCTAGGTCGAAATAGAAAAATCGTATTCGATTAAAAAGAACGTCTTACCAGCCATTAAAACTTATAAAAATCTTAATGTATAAAGCCGTATCGGGAAACCAAGAAAGTTTTGACTCAGAGATGCATACACGAGACGCTCAAAGAATATATATCAATTAGTAGTTATTGTGAAATTTAGTGACATTTTCATCTGAGTATCGAAACATAGTCACACCTAATTTAATGTCGTCAAATAAAAAAAATATTTATTTAAAATTAGATAATAACATAGTAGTAAATTGTCTTAATACCATAATGCATATTGTATATTTTTTTTTGTAACAGTTGACACCGCTAGGAAAAGGTCATTAAACATTGTTAGGAAGCTGACTTTATTATATTCTCCCACAACATCAGGCTACAAAATCATGAAAAAAAAAATAGGAAACCAATTGTGCATTATCGTGGTAGTCTAGTGGTTAAGGCGTTAGACTATTGACCCAAAGTTCGTGGGTTCGAATCCGCACATGATCATAACATTTACATCACTTCATTACCAGCATCTCCCTCGACTCTAAGACGAGCACATTTGGCCTAGTAGGGACCAAAATAATTGTATATGTCCTAGGTCATAGCAGTTATTTAAAAAAAAAAACTTTTAGAAATATGATATAAATGTCAAATGATTGTTATCGCATGGTTTCACTCTGCGTAGTAAAAACGTAACTATCAGTCATGTTTTTATCGTATGGATGACAGCCAGGTTTACGAACAAGTCACGATTTACAAGGTCGCCAAGAGAAAGTGAATATTAGGGGACGGTCAAGGTCATGTCACCGAAAAAAGCAATCAAGACAAGATTCTGTGGCGAGCCAGAATTCGAGATGATCGTCATTTAATGACTCGCCAGAGGAAATTGCCTCCATAAAGAACAGCTTCGTTCAGGCAGAGGTTATACGCATATTTTATAACATTTCAAAGTTGAAATAGAACTGGCTATAAACAAGCCGAAAGCACTGCAGCCAACATGCATTTATACATAGTCGCAAAGAAGACAAAAAAAAATTTTTTGGTCTACAACAACCTAAAGTAAAAATTATAAATGACTAGCTGTTTAACCTGCGGGCGGCTTTGAGGGCGCATTCAGCGGACAACTCGTTCCTGAGGCACTCAGCATGGCTCGGCTAGCTTCCCGTCTATAGGTCCTTCGGGCCATTATGTTAACGCTTGTTCTACCGATGTAGAATAGACTTTTTTAATTTTACAGGCAATTTTTCTAATTTTTCTTTACTGAAAAACTATCTCCAAACTATTACGAATTTTGTGGACTCTTTTTTTGTGGATTTTTTCTCTGTAATGTATATAATAATGACTGCTGCTTTTCCTAATAAAGTAAAATAAAATAAAATTATATTCATTACGTCGCGAAACAGGACATCCGTTAAACGTGCTATGGCATTCAATTGTAGTCAGAACACGACTTTGAATTATTTTTTTGTAAACAATCTAACAATGAAGTACTGGCTTTCTATTGAATAGGGCCACGCTCTAGCCCATCTTTTCATCATATGATGTTTTGCAGAAAGGAAATCCATGAAGGTGTAAAAACAAAAAATATTCATAGCCACTAAAAAAATACTTGTTTTTTTTTATATATCATTTTACAGCATTAGACCGTTATTCTCCAAGCAAGTTATTCGCCTTTATCCTTATAATATCTTCCTTACCTATATTTTATGAATCTCTACTTTTCTAGCAAATTGTCGTATATCGCAGACGGTGCGCCATGCTGTTATTAAATTTAATAAGTCGCAATTTTAGTACACATAACGCGAGTAAATGTCTAAAATTATTGTCAATAAACAAAAAATATTATCCCGCGAATAATTTCCGTGCCGCACAGCCGTCTTGTATTTGTTTAGAAATAATAATATTACGTGACTACCTTTAGAAATATATTATAATATTCGGTAATTAAACGGTTGCGTAAGAGTGACAAAGCATTGTTTTCATTGTCTGAACCAGCTGCAATTCTCAACATAGATGCTGCATGTAAAGTAATAATTCGGTTATTTCATAAGAGTTTTTTTTTAGATGAATTGGCTAATTGGGCTTTCGCTAATAACGAGACCAAGCAGTCATAAGTAACTAAAAATGACTGCATAAATATTCGAGAAATACGAGATTATAATATTGATATACAATTAAAATCATAGTATATCATTCTTTTTTTTTTGCAACTATTTTAGCCTAATCTAAATTTATACCAACGTATATCGATTTTAAGGGCAGGGGTACTACCGTGCACTGTGCACTTTTTACTTACAATTTGTATTTTAGTGAGAAAAAGAAGGTTTTATCACAGAGCAAAGAAATACGTAGAAGTGGCAATAGTGGTATCACTGAGGACAAGGGTCTATCTATAAGAGTATATGAATCAATTAACAATATTTACTAAAGTCAACTTTTTGTTATTTAATAAAAAAAATGTAAACATTAACAGGGTAATATTAATATAGTATAAATATGAGGGTTCTTATAATAACGTCTCACATACCTAATTAGTATTTAAATTTTTCTGCAACCTTATTTTGGCCGCTCTTAGACCAGGTTTTTTTTTAACCTAGTTAGAGTGACCATGTTACTTTAAAACAACAATAAATGTCAGGTATTTAATTTGTCTAAAAAGTCTAAATGGTAATATTTTTTTCTTGTGTTTCTGTGTTATATATATCATTTATTGTTTGTGACTTTTTATTATTACATTATGAATAAATACTTATTTTGACGTACAAAAAAATCTATTTAAAATTTAAATTCACACAGATAAAACTGATAAAAATGACAAGAACAAAGTATTACAAAACTAGCGAATAAATCTGCGATTGGAAAAAAAGATGTGATATATCTTAATCTTAATTGTTAATGGTCCACACAGAAATAATGAATGACAGCGTAATATGCAAATCTTTCTTCATCAACCCGGTCGACACCCGGTTGTTTGAGATTCTTCTTTAGACAGCCAGGCTACTTATATTTGGTTACGCAAGCATATGGACACTTCACATCACCTTCGTGGCATCCTACAATGGACGGTTTATAGTGCTTCTCAAACTGCGTATTTTTTTTATTTAATTTAATGTTATTTTATCACTCACACACTAACACAGGTACACTGAGGTTATAATAAAAATAATATTTTTGTTTTAAATTTATTTTTCATCCCTATTAGCATTTATGTATTATATTATCAATTATCAATCTATTAAATTTATTATAAAGGTATTATGTATTATCAGTTATGCATTAATTAAATAAATAAATAAATTTATAAAAATATACTATCTGTCTGCAATTTTCAACTCGAGAAGTACAAATGCGAAAGAGTTGAATTTTTGCGTATAGATTGAAGCGTTTGAAAAACTATAACATTAAACACAACAAATGTTTAGCACTAAAACAAAAACTCTTTTTTTTATGAATGGTAAATAAATAAATGATAAAATCATATAGTGTCAACTACATTTCACTAAAGCAGTTTAAACCTTGGTCTACGTTTTTATAATCAATTGCTGCAGTCTCAAAGAAATCATATTAATAAAAATAATCAAAAATAAAAACATTTAGAAACAGGAGAAAAAATAATGGCAGAAAAATGGAATAAATATAGCTACATAATTGATGGAATATGTGAATAAGGTTGATATTTTTACTTTTAAGTTTTTAAATTTTAATTTTAATTATTTAATAAAACTTCATCTTATAATCCATGTACTCTTAGTGTCAAGTTTGTTCTATTTTGATTAATTAATTAACATGTGTAATAATTTGTTAATAATGTTTTAACCCGTGTGAAATTTAAAATTGAGTTTAATTACATTGTTCTATGGCACTGTTTTAGTATTAAATTGTATTGAAGCTATATTTGGTATGGAGTTTTAAATTACATTATATTTTATGGTATTACATTGTATCAAACTATTAGCAATAAAATTTTAAATCCATTCTTATACATTTATACATGTGATGAAAATAAATAATCTTTTTATCATTGTCTTATTAAATATTGATAAAAAACAAAAACACTACATATAATATAACTGACCTACGTAATTGCGCATACTTATAAATCTGAGTAAAATAATATTTTTTTGCGGCATTAAGCAAAAAAGTTGTGTCATATCTGAACCGGGTTTTAAACTAGTACTTGTTGAACATCTCAGTATGGAAACAGGTAGTTGATCGTAATAGCACTTAAGATGGAATTTCATGGGTTGTACCATCAAAATGCGTTCGGGCTGCCTTCCGTGAAAATTATTTTTGTCTTTTAGGTAGATTTCATAAGGAAAGCTACCTATTGCAATGGGTCATGACTTCCGGGAAATTTCGACATATCTTCGCGTTTCACATCCCCTAGAACTCATCTATCTATATCACTTTCTTGTGGACACGCTAACTGCCGTAATTTTACACCAATCACTTTGAAATTGATACATACAATTTAAGGGAACAAAATCTCGGTCAAGTTCGTTAATGAGCAAAATCAGACCAGAGGGGCGGGAATGAGAAGGGTTTTTTCGAAAAAGTGAAATTTTGCTATAACGTTCTTAGTATATAAGATATCGAATTAATTTAAATTTTATATTATTCCTTAGATAAGGGCCTGAAACTTATACGAAGTAACATTTTTGATAGCACCAACCATTGGTCATAGGGGTGAAAAAATGGATTTTTTCTAAATTCAAATAATCATACCTCTCTAAGGCACAGGATTAAATCCGTTCAATTGTAGGCCTACGACTTTGTTTAAAACAATGTTTGATATGAGCAACCCTTACGGCACAGTATAAAGAGGGATTTGGTATAAGCACCTTCGCTGCGCAATGGCACGGCGATGCGGCGACGGGTTGAGGTGCGGGGAGTGATACTAGTTCGTACAATTGGACCTTACGTATGCCCTACTTTGATCCGGTGAAATCTACCTTCGCCTTTGGGCGTGCCGAAGGAGATTGTCTTTACGCCGATACCTACGGCACGCAGGCTGAGTAGTTTTACTCCCCATGGCCCTTGAGACCAGGAGACTCAACCAAGCACTTGTTATGCTGGACAGCTTTACCAAAATGTCAACGACTTTATAATTATTTAATTTAATTTATCTTTATTTGGAAAGTAAAACAGACACACCAGAAAGAAATTATATACAGGCGGTACAAATAAAATTATATAAAATAATAAAAACAATGGTACCAACTTAAAAGTATAAAATAAAACCAATTAAATATTTCCACCGAGTGTGTATAAAATTAGTGTTTAATATAAGAAATGTAAGTGAAGAGATGAATAAAAGGGGAGGGAGAGGAAAGGAAAATTTCATTTTAACGTTTCTTTTTTAAAAAGTTTTTTAAACGCCAGTAAATTAATATTAAATATATCAATATCTGGATATTTTAAATTTAAGGTTGAACACAATCTATAAATGGGTTCGTTTTGCCCATAATTGGTTCTACGACGTGGGATATCTAGCAAATTGCTTGTTCTTGTCGCACATGAAGGTACCCTGAAGCGCATTAGCTCAACTAGAGAGCTACAGTTAACTGCACCTGACATTATTTTGAATCTACATACAGCATCCCCTGCATCCAGCATACAGCATCCTACAGCAGCCCTTCTTTCAGCTAAGGATTCAACTATGAATCTGAACTACTAGCAAAGTGCATGGAGGACTTACGATCCATGTGTTTGAGGAATTTGTGTTGGATCGCTTCAATTTCGGATACATGTGTCGCGTACTTAGGATTCCTGGGAAATCTGGAAGCCATATTCCAGGACACTACGCACATAAGAAGGTCACAAGGCATACAAGGTCTTTAGAGCGACACCTGATTTAAACTCCCTGCAGATTCGTAAAAAGAACCTAAAAGTTTAAACGCTTTTCCAGTAACGTACTCAACATGTTTATCATACAGAATCTTACTATTTAGCACAATTCCAAGATCTTTAATACAATCGGTTGAAGATATCTGGGAATTACTGAGCCAAAAAGTTAACTCTATTTTATTTAGGTTTCTCGCGAAGCAAATATAAGCACATACACCCGAATTAAAAAAAAATCGGTTTTCAAGGCAATACTCAGAAAATCTATTTAGGTCGTCCATTAATATAATAGAGTCTGAGGGATCTTTAATTTTAAGGATTTTTTTCAAATCGTTAGCTTAACCTAAAACTTGTGCAAAATAGTAGGTATAAGCACCTTCAAGTATGAATAAAACATTGCAATTTTGTATGGAAGTTTAATAAAAATTGTGTCAATAGCCGACTAGCGTCTAATATTAGATAATAGTAAATAAATATAAATTATAGTTTAATAGAAATTGAATTAATATAATTGCAAGTGTTAGTGCAACTGTTTGAGAGAGAAGAAGGGTACCATTGCTGGACGTTTCGGAGCTCCATGGTGTCTTCATTTAGCTGTTGAGGAAGATGCCAGGGAGCTACGAAACAAAAAAATAATTGTAAACTTGGCGCGATAATATTTCGTTATTGTAATACTTTCGTCTGCTCGAGGCACCGTCGAATGTCGATCGCCTGTCGCGGCGCCAGCGCTTTAAAAAAATGAGAAATTTGTGGGGGGAAGAAATTTTTATATATTTTCCTGCTCGTTGTAGCACGGTATAGCCCAAGCTGCCCCCTAGAAGTGGGGGTGCAGCGTTTCGTTATACGATCAGCCGCACGTTCACTCCACTGCGCGTAAAGAAGTTTCCCTTCATTGGAAATGGTATTTGAATCGTCTGGCAACACCGTCCTGTGACGATCGCGGAGTAGTGCCGCACTCATCGGGAGGTGCTCCGTCGTGGCATTCGACCGAAAGGGAAAGCGGTTCACCTTATTCCGTACACTTCTGTTTTCTTTCGAGAGCGCGCGCCGACGACCTGTGCTCCCCCGTGCTCCCCCGTGCTCCGTGGCTCCCGCCATAGCCTGACCAATTTCTTGATTGAACTGGCCGTTATGCAACCGTAACCGCAACCGCTGCGAATGCTGTTTCGAAAATACCACCGGTTCCATCCGTAGACGAATGTGTTTTCTTCCTAAATACTTCAGCTGCGCTATATTGCTTAAATAAGTTAAATTTAGGGCGAAGCCAATGAATAAACACAATTTAGATTCATTTAGACCCTTTTTATCTATAGCTGGTCTTTGGTGACCATTGGATATTTAATCATAAAAAATATGTTCAGATATCTTAATCTTATATCGACAATGTAAAGGCAGATTTTTAAAATTCAATTCTATTTCTGAGAAATTTAATAAATGATAAACTGCTAATAGTTCTTTTTTAGTTGAATTACTCTCTTATAAAAAAAACATGAGAGCCTTAGGAAAAATAGTAATTGAAAGGCAAATGAAGGGTCTAAAATATAGAAAAGTTGGTTTTTTAATGTCTATAGTATGAAGCTTTATTATGACGAATAAAACCTGACGCCCTATAAAAAATAAAACACCTAATTTCAAGGTCAACTGTCAATATGGACGTGTACCTCGAGAACGAACTCAAGGATTATGTCCACCGAATCTATTCGACATTCTGGCATTCATATTAACCTCCTAAAAACAGTGTCCTAAATTTAAACAGTGCCCGCATATTTTACTTTACTTTAATGGGAGAAATAATTGAACTATTCCTTTTTATTTTATGTTAAATTTAGAAAAAAAATAAAGTAAAAGAAAAGTTGCTGCGTTTGTCGTTCGACAAACCTAATAGCATACTCGTATTCGTGTTTTAGTATTACCCACTTTGTGCAATATGTTTGTGTAATGTATAACATATAATAAAACGTATAAGTAATGTGATAACTTTACTTAGTAAGTGATGAATAATGATCGCAAAATGCATCGATAAATACAATTTATATTGCATTTTGTGAAATACGTACATAAAAATACAATCTAAACATTAAATCTCCGGCTTTAGTTATATCATAAGCCAACCGAATTTTTTTCTATGGAAACTGCGTAATAATTAATCGAAATGTTCGATATATTACTCATAAATTACTTCATTAACCTAAAATGCTACCTACTTAGAGTGTATTAAGATTTTGCATAAATAAGTTCAATTCGCGTACCTAGTTCCGTCGGTAACACTTCGTAGATCGTTGAGGTCTATCACGTGTCGTGCGACAGGCAAAGGTCATTCTCAGAAGACAAACACTACTGTAGAAAATCGCCTGTGTTTATTTAGCACCTTATTGCATTTGGTAAAAGATTGGCTCGTACCTTAAGTTCCCCACTTTAAAAAAAAATATATATGTAAATATTTCCTTTAAATGCCTATGAATTAATATTCAGACATACAGAAGAGATGTTGTCCAGCTTTGCACACGAATATTTTTATCGCAACAGGTAGAATTTCTACTAACAAAAGAGAAATAATAAAATGACTTACCTATTTATATACGCGTAACCTAATGCCTGAGTTGAAAAATTATAAGAAGTTATAGTTAGATATTTTTTATATGTTATATTTTCGGCATCTCCCTAAATTATTTTTTAAGCTAAGAATTTTCTTGCTTCCTTCAATAATGACAACAATATAATTACAAATATAAGTATGCAATCTATATCTGTATCTGTGAATGTATATTTTATGTAATATATAGACGCGACGATGTGTAGAGTCCTCAGCGCATATAATGAAAAATTCAGCGCATAATTATATTTCAAAAGAATAAGGGGTTATTTATGCATGAAATTCGTGACGTAAGTTATGATAATATTTAGTATAAAATGTATAAATAAATATTATATTCATTATAAATATTAAACATTCGTAAGTATATTTTGTTATTTTTAATTTATTATATCGCTATTAATATGTAGGTTTATATATATACACACACACACACACACACACCCTCACACACATACAAATGGCGACACACTCACTCCACGCGCAGTATGCATTGTTTTTATGTTGATTTTTTAATTTGTTTTTTCAGCCATATTCATATTTAGTACACTGTTTTGGCCATGTAAATGTAGTATTAGTGTAGTTGTAGATCTTATTGTAACGCTGTTTTGTAGTTTTTATAAATAAATATATATTATGCACTATTTATTGTAAGTATTACATATTGTATTTATGATATTTATCCTATGATTTTTCTTATTAGCAACGTCTCACGTACGTAATAAGTTTTGTATTTTTTCTGCATCTTCTCCTGGCCGCTCTTAGAACAGGTTTTTTAACCTAGTTAGAGTAGCCATGTCACTTCAGAGCAACAATAAATGATTGTTGTTTAATTTGACTATATTATAATTATTTAATTCTTTTTTCGGTGTTATTATATCATTTATTGTTGTAACTTCCTATTGTATCATAATGAATAAATAAACAAATAAATCTAAAATAAACCTGCTATGCTTTGCTGTAACTTTTGAAAAAAAAAAAGAAACGCTTATACTATTATAAGCGGAAGCGGGTTTGTAATAGTCTATCTATACTATTACAACTATTAAATGTGCAATCACCCTAGATTCTAATAATGACTTTGAAGTTGTAGATTTTATCACAGAGACTGTTTTAAGTTCATGCTCAAATTTAGTTAAACGCTGTTATGTTGGAAGATTGTAAAACAATTACTTATTGTTTACCGTTTGTGTTTGAGTGCGTATAAAGTGGAGGGGCGGATGTATACATAACCTAGTACTTTAAAAACATTACTTAATAAGTTATTATATTAAAAAAATAAACAAAATATGTAAAACTGACTGACTGATTTACATTTGCAAAAACTAAGAAATAATACAATTAAATACTTACCAACTAAAACTAAACTAAGTAAGCAGATGCTGTACTCTTACCTAGTATTCCGTACATGTGTTTTTATTTATTAATGTTTAATATATTTACATAAATTAAAATCGGCTTCAGTGCCCTAAGCCTACTGTGACTACTGTGTTATGGCCACTCCAAATATAATTCAGGCATTAACGACTCTAAAACCACATGGAAAAATAAAAAATAATTTTAATATTTGAAATAAATATTTGAAATAAAAATAGGTATCTACCACAAATACAGACAGCCAACATAAAACAGAAACATTAAAATTTCTCGATTTGACATAATTTGGTGAGCGTACGACAGCCTCACTTAGGACGACAGTAAAAGGCATCTCCAATTTAACATATCATTATTTTAAGAAATAAGTGAACTTACTGAGTAACTGGTATTTCCAAACATTGAGACAACACTGATTACTATAATGCAATAGAAAATAATGAAATTAAAAAAAAAAAGTGTTTTAATGTGAATAATGTTCAAATGTGAGGATATCAGTACAAATGTGCATAGTAGTGGTTAAATACAAACACTTTTTGATATAATATCTATGCTATATTTTAATAGTTTTTTCTTGGAATTTTTTACTCTTGTCGCTTTATATTTTAATTTCTGACTCTAGATTTTTCTATTACTTAGAACTCTTATTGCCGCGTCGAAAATAATTAAAAAATACACACATAGTAAACATAGATACCATTATATACTAATACAAATTCATATAGGTAATAAATATTATATATACAAATTTCATACGAACATACTAATACATATCAATCGTAGATACTCAACTACTTACTAAAATAACTACTTAAAGTTACTTACTTAATAGTGTTTTATATTTATTTATTTTAAATAATAATATACTATTAGTTAATATTTATGCCAACAATAGATCTCTGCCTTGGAGAACCTGCATGTAACATGCAGTTTGCATGTGTACTTCGTCATCCTTAGTTTTTTTTTTCATTATTATTACTAAATGGTTAACAAATACTGACAAACTACAATGTTAATAATAATAAATGCTTCCATATGATTTTGTGAAATATTTTATGAGTAACTCGTTTATCGTGTGACGTCGCATCAAAAATGACTTTAATCTGCTATCATGGATCCAAAATTTCTCCGTTAAAGTAAAAGACAAGTCCTCGCAGATGACGCGACGTTGACGCGTCGTTCGCGTATTGAATAACGTCGTTTTTCCTAGCCGCCATTTAACCGACGGTTCGGATGATAGAGACTTCGCAATAATAATGGCCGATTGTGTTTTGTTTGGCGGAGTTCCCGCGATGGCAATCTTCGCGAATGAATTGACAATTTGAACTTGTCACATTTTCGCCTTTTTTGCCCGCGATCGCATTCCGGCGCCGACCGCGACGGCGCAGGAAGCGATGGGCCGGGCGAGATTTCAACGCGCAATTCAGAAGAATACTTGAATTTTTAATGTCCCAACAACAGTTTCTTGTCAATCGACAACGATAATTGAACGAGGAAGTGGAAGAAATCAAAAAGCTGGGCTGGGAAAAATAAATAGTTACGCTATAATCACACTTAACTTCGATCGATAAGCATAAGATAAACACTCTAACAGGATCAGAAACATGCAACCTGGCATGAAGGAAAATCACACTGCAATATGACAGATTAGAGGTAACACTTTTATGGTGCACGTAGATCACCCTAAATTATTTATTTTGAAATTTTCAAAAATAAATTATATTATTTCACTTAATAAATAAATTATTTATGTTGAAATTTATTTATTCGTATAAAAATAAAATCATTAATATGAATCACGTAATCTAGCCTATCTAATTGAACTGCCTATTCCAAGGTAGACTTATAGGACATTTTCAAATATTACGTACAGCTTCTAAGCAATGTTTTTGGATATATATACTAAAATAATGTAAATATTGAGTTTAAAAATAAATCATATATTTTTAAAAAATATACTATTATATAATAGCTTCTATAGAATAAATAGTAATAATATTAATAGTAATAGTAGTAGTAATAGTATACTTACTTAAAATAAAAATATACTAAAAATAAACGTTACAAACATAATGAAATTTAAATTACAAATATGCAGAGCCATCATAACAAATAAAATACTAATTTCTTATGCACAGTACTGCATCAGCATAATTAATGCCTTCAAACAACTTCTTATGAATATTATGTTTGATGGGGAAATTGCGAAAATCATTAGGTAAAAGAAAAGTAACAAACTATTTGGTCATATTATTTGTAAAATATTTTACGGTCCTAATAATTTAACAGTTGCGGAATGTTTCTACAAATTAGCTTAGTAGCTTAGAGCACAATATGGGAACAATAATATACAGGATATATATAAATTCGCCGATTTCCTTTTAGGGGGTTGATCTATATCAAAAATGAAATCAATCAGCAAAAAATATTGGAGAAAATGTTTCCCAATTTTGAGAAAAACGAATTCAATATATAATAGAAATCGTTTTAATGAGGTTTGACCGCGGTTGACCGCATGACACCAGGTTCAACAAACCGAAACCGTCCGACCAAAACAACAGCATATTTTAGTTATAAGTATAAGCTAAAGAATTCAGTTTTTATAGTGTATTTTTTTTGTAAGTGAATACAAATTTTATAAAATAAAATATTTTATTTTTCAAAACGTACGAAAATGTCCTTTGGAAAGACATATTATAACATATAACTATTGCCTAATTCTGAGTGGACAATAAAAAAATTATTAATACATAAGAATACTTATAAAATAAAAAGACCTTAATAATGAAATACTTCTCAAGTAGTTTCTAAGTATTTCACATTGAGAAATAAAATAAATTAAATTTAGCGTTTTAGGGGCTTGCATTGCTTTTGATGTCTATTTTTTTTTCTCGTTAAATTTAGGGCTTTACTTATGCACTTATGGGTTCGTGTTAAAATGAGAAACAGCATTTACCCGTATAAACAATACTCTGATCTCTAAAATACGTTTTGTACAATATTTTGTTTTGATTTAATTATTTGAGTAATTATTCTGAGGTAATAGTACGCGATTAGAAGATGAGTGAGTTTGTTAGAAAAGAGTAAATATTGAAACACTCTCTCGTCGTAGAACATTCACTGACCTTGCGCTGAGATGAGGAAGGCGAGGCGCGAGGAACCCCCCACGAGTGGTCGTCCCGAGAGAGGGGCGTCCGGGCGTCTGACGCAACGGCTAACCCTCGCTCCGCACTCACATTCATATATAACCGAAGGCAGACGGTACCGAGGACAGTGCGACCTGACAGGTCCAACACAAGAGTCACGGCTCCGAGCCCCAAGAATGAAGTCCCTATTATTACTCGTAAGTTTCTATCAGACGATGTTCTGCGCGCTGCTATTACGCATTCGCGAGTGATTACCGAATGAGCTTTGCGAATCCATATGGAATAGTGTCGTGTGAAGTGTACTTAATAACTCTACTATGGCCTGCGCACTCTTATCGCGTACTAGCACCGTGCGCTCGAAGAGAGTTTTCAAATGAAAGTGAATTTAATGTATTTCTTTTTTCTGTTGCAGTGCATCGTAGGATGCGCGATCGCCGCCGCGGTGGCGGGTCCACTGGCTGGCCCGTTAGCGCCAACCCCAGCTGCTGACCTCGCTGCCGCCGAGGACGGCGCTAGGGAGAAACGTTCACCAGGATGGCATCAGCCGCAATCCCATGGCGTTTGGAAGAAGAAACTCGTGTGGAAAGAGGATTGGAAGCAAGTATGGAGAACAGAGAAAAAACTAATCTGGAAGCAGGACTGGAAAAAAATTCAAGTACCAGTATGGAAAGAAATTCAAGTACCGATATGGAAAGAAGTTCAAGTACCAGACTGGAAAATTGTACAGAAACCAATTTGGAAGGAAGTACAAGTTCCACAGTGGAAAGAAACTCAAGTACCCGTTTCTAAGAAAATATGGAAACCCATCTGGAAGGAAATTCAAGTACCTATTTGGAAAGAAGTGCAAGTACCTGATTGGAAGCAAATATGGGTACCAGATTGGGTTAAAGAGGGTATCCCGGGTGAAAAGTTCTTAGGTAAGGATCACCACGGATGGGAATACACTAGCCATGATTTATGGAGGAAAAAGATGATATGGAAACCACAATGGAAAAAAATCTGGCGCACCGAGAAGAAACAAGAATGGGCTACCGATAAGAAATTGGAATGGAAGGAGGAATGGAAACAGGAATGGAGAACTGAAAAGAAACAAATATGGGTGACCGAAAAGAAACAAGCTTGGGTAGATGAAAAGGTTCAGATCTGGAGAACAGAGAAGAAGCAGGCGTGGGTAACGGAAAAGAAACAGTACTGGAAGGATTCGTGGAAGCAAATTTCAGTACCGGTGTGGAAAGAAATACAAATACCAGCTTGGAAAAAAGTATGGAAGCCCGTCTGGGAGAAAGTCTGGGTGGAAGTTCACCACGAAGAACATCACGGCTGGGATTAGGTCGGTTAGCTTTTATTTTTTATTCAGTCAAATAAATATAATAACTACATTTTAAAGCATGCGATGCTGGGGCTATCTTAACTTAAAACAATTTCAAAGTTCATTATCAAACTGTATTACATAATGTTAGTATATTATTTAAAATATTGGTCAATGAACTTTACTCCAGTGTCAAGCTCCCATTGTCAATTTTGACAAAACAATCACAATGCCGAATTGATTCATTTTCTGTAAATAGTTCTATATTTCCTAATTTTATGAATCATTGACGCATTTGTTCATTTAATGCCAGTACAAATTGCGTTTAATTTAATTATTATTATTACATTAATTTTACGGAAGTTTGCCGGTGCACGTGCAAAATTCTTTTAGGGAAAGATATACTGGCATAATTACGACGCCATGGTTATGTAAATGTCATGAGATGGTTACATAGTCATGATGAGAGCGAACTTAATTTCCCTAGATAGGAGGTATAGACCTGAAGGTGTCCTTTCCGTCACCTTTCGCAATTTCTGCTAGCTGTGAGGCGGATATTGCGACAGCAATCCACTTTTCTATTCAAACAATGCGGGCGTCCTCTTCGTCAGAATGAGGTTTAGATTTAAGAGTGTCATTTTGCGCGTGCGCCTGGCGACCCGAAACGATTCCCGCTATATATTTAATTTCGCAATCCTTCCATTAAATCCAATCCATTTATCATTTCACCGCAATAAATAATAATTGCTTTTGTTATGATTTTTTGTTGTGCATCATCAGTTTATTTTTCTTTTTATTTTTTGAACCTCAATCACACTTTTTATCTGCACCTGTTATTTTTTTGTAAGTTTGTGTAATATATTTTTGTAATAAACGTTTACAAATATGAATGTGTCGTTTTATTTATTTTTACAGTCTAAGGTATTGTTTTGCTGATATACTAAAACAAAAAATATATTATTATACATATAAAAGTTTGGTATTTTATAATTCTTTGTTGATAGAAAGTCATAATCACTATCACAATTATTTTATTTAAACCAATAATATGTTAATAATAATACAAGATAATATGTTTACGTCAATGTTGTTAGTTATATACTATGAAAGTTAGTTATATATAATATACATTTTGAGCAATAAAAATTAAAACATTTTATAGATCATTTCAATACAAAACTTAATTTAAGTTTGAATACAAATACAAATATATATGACTTTAGATTTTCAAATAATTTGAACAATTAAAGTCAGAACATAACGCGTCTTAAAATATCCTAGAATGATGAGAACATATAAGGGCATATTACAAATGAGATAAGAAATGAGAAGATTACAAATACAATTGAAACAAATATAAAAGTATAATTATATTTACAAATTATAATATCCTATAATAAATGAAGGTAAGTAATAGATTTTATGTAAAAAAAGATATAAAATAATTATTGAAATGTACAATATGTTTCTTTCGTTGTTATTTTTGACATGAATATTTAGATGGACTTATTCCTTGTCACCTATAAAATTATTAATGTTGTAACTTTTAATGTGACATAATTAGTATCATTTAATTTTTATTCTTGATTATGGTATTAATGCTGGTCATAATTACATATGTAATAAATAGATGGTACAAATGTGTAAAACCAGCAAGTTTAGTAGAACTATAAATATTTCAGGTGTGGCAGAAGTTTTTATTAGTTTTGGAATTTTGATTTATCATTTTAATTGTTCTGTGCAATAAAATATGAGCCGAGGCGCATACTACAGAAGACGCCGAGACAAACGGCAAATAAACTTTCATTGGTTTTCTTTACATATTAAAAATTTGCATTACAACCTGTTATCAGGAAACCGAATAATAAATACGAATGCGTGATTTCTCTCGACAAATGTGTTTGTATAGGTAATAATGGTAATATGACGAAAATTTAATTGTATATTTGAAGCGTCTAATTAAAAAAAAAATGCTTCTGTGCGTCGGCGCTGAATGTTCGGAAACAAATTATTTCCAAAACACATTTCGATTTAAGTAAGTATCGTGATTTTGAAAATAAACTACATTTAAATATCACATGAATGACGTATCTTTGAGACAATGTTTGGAAAAACGCTTGTATTTACGTACATATTTTAGTAGAAATTTTATATATTTATCCAGGAGTCATATTAAATTCAAGATATTAGTTATATATAATCAATATATATACAAAGATAAAAAAAATGATTTGTACTTTTGATTTACATGTTCACAATGTTTTATCAGGTCGATAATATAATAATTCTGCGTTCAAAAGGGATTAAATTTTTGGTTAAGTAATTTCTATGATCCAAAAGGCCAAATGTTCCTATCCTAGAGTCAGGGGAGATGGTGGTAATGAAGCGTTAAAAGTGGCATGACCATGTTCGGATTCGAACTCGTGACCTTTGGGTCAATCCAATAGACTACCACGATTACAGAGGAAATAGTTAAAATATTACCTAATAGCAATATTTTTATAGGCAATATAATACTAATAAAGAGTAACACAATATTTATAGCGCATCTAATTAATAATAATAAATACATTAAATTGGAAGTTGAATCTGAAAAGAGGAAAGGTTGATTAAATTTACTTTGATTTTGTAGTTGTTACACATGAAAATATAGCTAAGGTTTGTCTTTGAGCAATTTTTAACAGTTTCTATAATTTTTTAAGCATATTATTATGGTTGGAAAATTCTCAGGAGTGGTTTTAAAAATATATCATTGCGTTTGAGGTTTTATATAATAGTTTTTTGTTCAAATATTTAGAAAATATACAAGTAAATAATAACAATATTTAAACGATTTTGATTATTACTTTTGCAAATTTTACCGGAATCCTTGAAGTTAATTCTATCGAAGTATCATTTTCTGGTGACCCTAAAATAGCTAAAAATTTTAAAATAAAAACTGTATTAAAAGAAATCTATGACCTAGAGCTAAAAATTAAATCTTTTTATTATTGTAAACGGGCGTAAAATGGGCGTAGATATATGGTTTACCTCGTATTGAAGTTGTTTACAACGTGTTATTGCGCTGACTTCGATGTTTTGGTGGATCGGTTTTTTTTCAATATTATTACTATGAACCACTCTTATTTCATCTTATTCTTAACAAATGCAAAACCGTTTTGCTCGTACATAGATGACTTATATATATCATCTTGTAAAGTTTGAGATGATGGTGGTAAGAATCTCTACTAGCGCACCCCGGTTACATGTTACTTAGTTACATGTGACTTTATAATTACGAAACGCTAAGAAATGCTACTATTTTGAGATAAAGCTTGTGTTTGAATACTTAACTAGAAAAATAAATTTTAAAAAGTGATTGTAAACTTTCATTTTCGTTTATTTAGTAAAAAGAGCGAATTTGTCAGAGATTAGGCGAATCGTTTTTGCGTATGTGTCACTTCTTTAGTGCCGTTGGCACGCAAATCCACGGGTTAGGTTAGGTTAGGTTAGGTTAGGTTAAAAAGGGAAGGGAAAAGAAAGGGTCTCATTATTGAATTTGGAACCTGATTATCATTATTAAATATTATATTTAAAATAAAATAAAATATTTAAATCCAAGTACAAATCATTTTTATAGCGAGTTTATAATTTTGTTGATTGTTGCTAAATTATCTACAGTTAATAAGTAATGGATGATACATATCATCGAAAATAAAATAAAACCTATTTACCCGTGGACTTCATTACCATTACAAAAACTAATTATAATGGAACAATGCACACTGCTAATTAGCCTGATTCCACCAACATACTTATGGTGAAATTTTGGCTTGGTGTCGACAATCGTGCCGAACGGCGATAAGCGGATGGTAAATTTAAATTGTGCTGCTGTTCAGATGGACTTACAGTCAGTATGCATCTGTGTACGGTTGAAAGGGTTCATAGCTGAGAATAAATGACAATAAACAAGAAAACAAAAGACCAACCATTGCTGTGCGATGATGGCCGGCTGTCATTCGCCTGCCTTTACTGGTTTCTCACTGTTTTCTTGTGGTTTGAGTTGGTTTCACGAGCTCGGTGAAGATACGACAAGATGTCGTGGATCACAGGGATTGTGTCTGTCCTCTGTTCGCAGCGAAAAATGAGTTTTTATGCACGCGCGATTACGGTTTGCAGAGCCGCGGGTATACCCTCTTGTATTTCTTTTCAACTGACACTTACCGATAGCCGTGATAATGAGTAAAGGTTACCATTAATACAATTGGAGAATCCTGATATTGCAATATATAATAAATATAATATATTACATTACATTACATTTATAAATTAATATTAATATAATATAATATTCAATTTAAATGATGTAAATTATAGGGTGACGTCGGAACAACCTGTATAGTATTATTTTGGGGGAGGGGGGGGGGCTTTTTAAACTGTGCCCCACAGATTAAAAAGAACCCACGCACATCATGTTTTCAGCTAAAAATAACGGTGTCCGAATAGTGATACACTTTAAAATTACGCACATGTTATTCTCTCTTTTATGGTCGGGTAGTTTATTATGTAAGGTGTACATAAGGCGGGCTGCGCGGCGACGTAAAGTGAGACAAGATTGACAAGTGTGACAGGAAGCAATCATAGTTTTTCCGGCAGTGATTGCAACACTATAAATTTAGTTGTTATTAGATAACATCGTAATGCGCATTGGTATTACTTATAGCTTTGATTATTTTATGATATTTGAATCAATCTCAGACATAAACCTATCAACCATACTAATTTTGATAATTGGTTGATGATCAATCAGTTGGTTTGTGTATATAAATAAAATTAAATAAACATGTTTATCCTAACAGGCAGTCCATTTGCATTGGAATAATAAATTTCTTTGAATAACTAGTTAAACCATTCAAATGACAATGTGGTGCTTCGATAGAGTATCAACGTTTATATTAATAAACCAGCGGTCTCTCTGTTTAATTTTATTTTTAATCTTTTATTTAGCTTGCAATGTTTGCATGTCGGTTTAGGTCAAATCTTGCAAACTGAATTAGAACCATTTCCTCTTATCCTAAGGAGTTGAAATTTGACATGTTGTTCAGTTCTGATGACCATTGCATTTTTATGGTAAGCATGACTCAGGAATAAGTGCACAACAGTACAAGCACGAAACTTTTCTAAACGTGTTCAAGCACTTAAATAAATGCTTGTTTATTACTATTAATTTTATCCCTTTAGGAAGAGGCGCGTTCCTGGTTTTGTACCAAGCCAAGCCAAGTGAGGTTTTGAAATAAGGTACCACAATGCGAAATACCATGTTGTATCTGGTGATTTTTTAGCTCCTCGTTAGGGTGGAAGAGCAATAAAATACAGCGTGAACTTAAAGTCAGCCCTTTTTAGGGGTCATTCTGGGTGTAGGCACGTGGGCCTGGGTTCAGGATCTGACGGCAAGTCAGATCGTTTTTCTCGAAGGACCTTGAGTTGGCGAAAGGCCAACGTTTAAATACTTTTAATTATTGGCGGCAAGTCGGGTTACAGAAATCTGTCAGAAAAGGCCATCCGATGGAATTCAACAGAGGATTATCAAATAGTACAAGAGCTCTGACCTTGACGCCGCTGATGCCTTGCGCTTCTGCTGTGTCCGAAGCTCTGCTGCCACACTTCCACACCTTTAACCGCACACAATGCACAATAATGTTTGTATTTTTTACAACCGGGCGATTTCTGTACCAGGGCGAGGGCTGGTTACCAGTAGCGGAGTGATCTCAACACGACACGATTCACGACGATCAGCGCCTGGTAATCCAATGGGGTGAAAATGGCGGACCGTGCGCTGCACACCAGCTCGTACAATCGTATCGGATCGACTCGCCGCGCGCGGTTTGTTTTGGCTCCGTTCGGCTCGTGCGAAACTACCCCCAAATAAAGTACATATTTGCTATTAGGGTCAGGACAGAGTGTACATTTTTATTGTAAAGGTGGAGATATAGGAGCAGGAAATTATAGGATTTATAAATGTCAGAACTGTTCCGAACACTGGGCATGTATCTGAACAACTTTTGTTCAAAAAGTTTTTCTAAAGCTAACAGAAAAAGAAATCAATTTAAAAATATAAATACCCTATTAAACATTTGGTGCATGTATTGTTGTGTTTCTGACCTGTCCAATTGACCTACATTACAATATTTGCGCCAGTACATTTGTAGTAGTAGAAGGTGAATTGTGTTAATGTTATTTTGTGTTTAGCTTATTTATTTTTCATGTATTTTTTTGTGTTAAATGATTTTTTTTTATATCTAACTAAATATTGTATGTAAATTTGGTACGCAATTATTGTACGACAAAACCATGTTTTGCCAGAACCCATTGAATATCACTCTTTTTTTTAATAAATAGTTTATATATTTATATAAAGTATAAATATACTTTATATAAATATACCGCCGTGCGGTCTGATATTCTGATAGGTGACTATACTTTAAAATGTTTTTAAGACTCTTTCTTTTGCCATTTCAGACCAGTTTTTTTTGCTTTATTTACAAAGTTGTCGAACAAAAATTGTTCAATTTTATGTTCAGAATCACCCCTTAAAAGAATACTGCTGACTTTAAGTTCATCCTGTATAGGTAAATATGTTTGGTAGGTAATGAGTAGCGAAAAAAATGTGCGATACCAATTTAGCAAAACCGTAATATAAGAACCCCAGGGTAAAGATATATATTTTGTTGACCCACAGTCTGCATTATGTATTATCAGAACTGGGGCATTAGGGTATATCATTTGTGCGGTTGACGCTTTGATCAAATGTTTAAGAATGTTATTTATTTTTTTTTAGCATTGGATCGAGATTTTAGAAGTCCTATGTATATTTTTTGATATTTTCGTAAGTGTGGGTCTTTTAGAACCGCTTTGCTGTTTGGGAGCGTACGATCAACCACCAAGCACCAAGGATGTGTGCTTTAAACAGGTTATTTAATTTAATCACTTTTTTTTCGAGATGACAAGTTACTTGTTCTGTTTTGGAGATTCATAGAGTAACGTGTTTTTTGTATGACATTGGAACGCATACGATGATCTATTCGAGGTTGACTGATAGCAATGAGAGTGAAAAAAATTCAAATAAAATTGCATTACGCACGGCATCCGTGCGACTGACAGTGTAACGAAACGCTGCAGCCCCACTTCTCTGCGCCATATGGCTAAAGTGGGGTTAGGTTTGGTATGCGTATGAATACTATGCTAAAAGTTTTCGCTGCGTTTACGGATACATTGTTATGTGGCGATTAGTATACAGTAGGTGTTCGTTGTTACGTAACAACGACTCGAATATTGTATTACAATATTACTTCATACATTCGAGTTCGTGTATGTGTATTGTATTTTCATATTATTAGGTATTATAATACCGAAAACGTGAACTGTCCGATCGAGACAGCGTGTGATGATCAAATATGTGCAGAATTTCCTTTAGCTGTTAGTAAACTATAAAATTGGCGCTCAACGTATTCTGTAATAGCCTTGTGTATATGTAGCGACGATCATTTCAAACATTTAGATACGGAATATCATACAAATCGTCCTTTGATACACACACTCGACGTGGTGCGTTTTTCACCGTCAGTTCTAGCCACTATATGTTTTAAAAGATCGTTGGTATGTAGATTTGGGTAGCATTTAGTTTAAAATACATCATCTCTTTGTTTCTTTAGTTACAAGATGAATTTTGATTATACGAGTATCCCTTTTGAATCAAAGATTGTTTTTTTTTTCTCCACCGTAGATTAAAGGCATGTGCACCATCATTATTCATGAGCTTAGGTTATTTGGCACGACCTAAACTAGTAGGAGATAGAGGTCCTGGGATAGGTAGGGTGTAAACTTATTTGAATCGAGAATGAAATAAAAACTATGCGTTTTTTTTTCGTTCAAACCACAGAGTGAAGAAAATAATATGTAAACATCATCGATCTATATAAAATAACTCTTATATAGACGACGGAATTACGTGCCAATTATTATTAAATGATTAATACTATTCAGCTCTTTTATTAGCCTTATTAAATTTCGAATTTCAAAACCCTGCAGTCTCAACAGTTTTTTAATATTTACTTTAACAACAATCATTGAATATTATATCGATATAAACACATACATATGTCAATAAAGTGGCAAAATACGATAGCTGTAACATTTTTTTTGATTTCCTAAACATTGCAAGCATCATATATAATTGACTTGATACATTACACCAATTTATCTACGAGATAAATATACATTAATTCATATAAATATTATAACATAAGGTATGCATATTCAGTAATAAAACCAGGAATAATATCATATGTTTTGACAATAATAATAATAACAGGTTGTTATAAAACTAACAATAAAGACTTATAAAGAAATAAAACATTTCAAAAAATATACTAGGGTAATAACAATAGGTAGAATTTTACGAAAATAGGTAGGTATGTTTCTTAAATTTAAATTTCAGTAAATTATATTTTTATATTTATGTTTAAATTATTTTAATAATGTGTTTAAAAAAAATATGATCTCCGTGCTACGGTATAATTTACGGTATGCTGTGGTACGGATTTTATTGTCGGTCTTACAATTACAGGCAAAAAAGAAATCACCTAGCGCGCTTCTGATTAAATGGTTTATTTATTAAAAAATCTCACGTTATTTTACTTGCATACAAACAAGGCTTTAACTGTTGCAGTAAGGCAACTGCTTGAAAATCTTTCTTCGGCGAAGGAGCGATCATGAGTTTCTGGATTTTATGTCAACCGTAGATTGACCGTCTTACTAATTAACTACTAACTGATGACCTGTTTTCACATTTTAATTGTTGTCAAAAAATTGAATTAAAGACCCTGTATTTTTTATTATAAATATTACATTTTAAATATTATAATTATAAATATACCTCTTCGAATTTAAATTTAATTTATTATTTTAAAAACTGAAAGAACTACGTTCCGCTTATCAAAATTGGATAATTGTTTATATAAAAAAAAATATTCAATAAGAAACGTGCTAGATAATTAATTTAATACGTAAGTACCACAAAGAATTACAATTAAGAATAAGGTTATTCTTAAATGGGGAGAAGAAAAAAAATCATGCACACACGGCGAACTTATTGTCAATATCCAACAATGTGTTCCCATCAACGGTTGCAAATCTATATACACAAGATAGTGTGAAGAACTCTTTACATGGTCATTTTAAGTCGCTTAAAAATATAATGTCAGTCATTTATTACATTATAATTTGCCTAGAAGTGCTAGATTTAAAGAAAATAGACATAGTATGTAAGTTAAAACTTGTAAAATAGTTGCTCAAATTTATATTAAAATCTAAATATGCATATCCTAATTTTTTACATTTATAATAAGTTCGCAGAACATTTATTAAAGGCTGTATTGGCTTATATGTACACAATTTAAACGATGCTCAGTCTGGTTATGCCTAGTATTCTACATCAATCTTACACCAATTTTTATTCTATTTCCAATCCCACCCTGTTCACGCTTTCCGCCTTATTTATACTAACGATTTGGCAAAGAACATTACGCTATATAAATATTTATTGCTATAGAAGCGACACGCTATTGAGAGTAACTATTTTTCCGCCGCCGTTCAACTCAAACTCCACATGGTAGGTGCGGCTCATTACGGAGCCCAGCCTGGAGGAGATGGTGGTTGACTCACTCTTAAATGTGGGTCGCTTCTAATTATACACAATTATCAAATCAGCCGGTCACCTTCATGGTATTTACATTTTAGTTCCATTTAGCTTTCCCTCCTGATATGGATAGACAAACGCACAACAAATAGACTATCTATTTGCATTTGTCTCTGAAAATAAATACGTTACAATGATTAGATGAGATGACTATAAATATATATTACGCTATATACATACATAATATTTTAAAATATTGAATATTGTTTTCTATTGGTACTTAGACAATAACATCGATTCTATTGCTCGTCCATCTTTATTCGCACGCATATGAACTTGAAAACTGACAGTGTTTTGATTTAATAAAAATGTCTATATTCAAAAATAGAACACTTGTAATATGTAGTGTAATTATTTTGTATGACTTTTTTAATAATCATTATCCAGGCGACCATTGAATGTAAAGATGATTATTTAATAATTATAACAATAATTTGCCTAAGAACACAGGACGCAAAATGCTCGCAAAATATACATTCAAAACATGCAAAAATACTTTCGCAAAACATCAATCGCCACAGTATTTAAAGTTGATACTACATGAAAAATAAAAAACATAATTCATTTTTATAATTTATGTAGGCACAAGAAACAAACCAATATAAAAAATATATATTTTATAGTCCTAACTGAAGAGGTTTATTATTTTGATCACGATTACATTACGAAATTTTTAGGCTAAGATTTTTTTTTAAATACCTTTACATGAAAGTTTTGAGTTTATTTAAAACATGATTATTATTCACTTAGTTCAGAAATTCCTAGTACATCCGATAACCACAAACTCATTACTCCATTTATTAGAATACATACTCGAATAGTGAATGTTTTATGTTTTGTAATTTTAAAAGTTGTATTACCTAAAATTAAATTAATATGGTGCCTCAACTACCAGACATGTTTTATAGAGAAGCCCACGCGCTACATCTGTCTCTCTCTCTCTCTTTTTCATAGAAGTATTATTATCTAAACGCCTTAACACAGACACGACCTAATTATTTCATATATATTAAATTTAGAATAAAGTAAAAAAAAAAATAGGGCTTTTCTCTAACTTAAATACTGGTATTGTGGTACTCGAATGTACTCCCAAACAAATCCGTCAAATACTTTATATGATCGGATCAAAGTTTCTGACCGGTGATATTTTTTCTACAGCGCATATTATCGACCTTTTTTTGAAATACTTATAAAACTCGTTTAGGTTTACTTATGTTTCTTGAGCAGAAACATAGAATTAGGAAGTCCAAAACCTAATTTAAAATCAACTTTAAAGAGCTTAAACTAGTTCTCAAGGTCATGCGTTAAAATGGAGTCGCCACTACATTTCTTAAACTAATTTAGAATTTCGCTTTACGTTATTTTTATAATGACTAGTTAAAACTATTTTATAGTTAGTACATTAAAAGTTAAATATTACATTTTATTTACAATACGTATTTATTTAAATAAAATAATACTTACTCGTATGTAATTCGTATCAATTATTTTTTATGTAGTAATTTACAATATTTGATGTAAACAAAAAAATTAACGAAGTGATGTGACAGTTATAGGGCAATAAAGGAAAACTATCGTAATACGCTTATAACATAAAATCAACTGGTAGATTTTATATGTAAAAGTTATTACGTTGAAAGTTGGAAGTCCTAAAAAAAAACACATTAAAAAACGAATATTACTTACTGGTTGTTTTACGAAATGTTGAAAAATGATGTCTTTGCAAAATAAGAAAAATTAAAAAATATATATATATGTAGGTATCTCTTTTACAAAAAAAATTGAATTTCGCTTCATATTCATAATTTAAAACAGAATTTTTATTAGGGAAAGATTAATACTTTTCTCTATGGATTTTTTTTATATTATAAGTAGCTATACAATAATGTAATTTAAAATACTTTACTAGGTTAATATGAAAAATATATACCATCAACAAAACGCGACAAATCGATAGAATCTATAATATTTAAATTTATTATAAATAATAAAAAAAAGCATTTTGAAATTTTATGTCTTTCCTTACCTTAAGCAGAATTATTAAATATTTTACTGGAGAGAACTTGACATCTTAAAGGGAATAATTTATTATATATAAGTACGTAGCTACATACGATTTAAATATCGCTATGAGATTATTAAACTTTACAATCACAATATTGCTTTGTTTTTTAATATGATATTTACAAAAAAAATATATAAAGTACGACAATAATAACTACCTTATACTTACATACATCCCGTCTAATTATCGACTTTAACGAGAGCCAACATCATCACATAGATGGCAAGCTATCCATTGATGAACTGTGATTTTATTTTTTACATTCGGTATATTTATTATTATTTATATGTTTAGTATACTAAGCTGACAATGCCACGCTGTTTTGATATGATTGCATTCTTGGACCTATTTTAAAACTAACTAGTTTTGGATATATTATTTTGATTTATTACATATAACTTAATAAATAGTAGTAACATACTAATGGTTTATTTATATAGCGTTGGATGCAAATGGAATAATGTAGACATTAGATTAATAATACATCTTTGGATAGAAATAAATAAAAGTATTTAGGTGAACGATAAGAAAAAAATCTTTGGATATTTGGAAATGAATGAACGGTAGACATATCTATCTATACAACATATCTATAGATAAATAGTATAACTTTGGTATTTAAATTTTAACATATCTTTAGGTACAAATTGATAAACTTGTGTAGATTTTGTATTAGTAATATTATATCGTTAAAAATTTAGAATAACTATGTTTTGAGTTAGCAATTTCGTGTCAGATGCAAACGGAATAACGTTAAATACCTAGTGCCAAAACTGCAGTGTAATAAATGAAGTAAAGTTGGTAATAGGTTAGCATTAAAGGGTTTTGGGTTTAACTACTCTTTTTTTATTATCTATCACAACCAGCGTAATAGATTGAGCGACTTTGGGCGAATTTTCCCTTTTTTAAATATACTTATGGTAATAAATAGACATTCATTAATATATATTTTCAGGCGGAATCGCTGCATATTACTAATTTATTCAAAGATACGTAGTAACATATTTTACAGTTTTACAACTTCGCTTATCATGAGTGTTTTTTTATACATATATAGGTTAATTTAGTCTATATTTTAGAATGTACTATAAACATGTTTTACTTAGGTATATGTTATGTATGTTGTATAATATTATTTAAATGCATATACATTGATTATGTTAGCTACGTATAGATAAAAAAAAACACTTACATAGATAATTTTATCGGTTACATTAAATATAATAAAAATGTTAATAGGTTTTATATGTATTGTGATATGTACAGTTATAATATACAGAACTATTATATTATTCATACATAGAACGTACTTAAATTATGGCTTTGGTTATGGTCCCACAACAGCTGAAGATATACAAATATCTTTAGGAGCCCTAAAAAGTTAGGTAAAATTTATTTTTATCTTATAATAACGAACGCAATGTGGCTTCGTGATCGTAATTCTATGTACATATGGTTACATGATGGTTACTGTCTAACTCTTAGCGTAAGGACATGAATGTTATAACGAATAGAATGTTATTACTATGCTTTCGTCAACTGACGTCCTCATAATGTAATATATAACAGATATGTTTATTAAAATAGATTTTTATTAAGTATTTACAATGGTACTTGGGTGAAACATCTCGAATGAAAGAATATTTTATGATTTAACCGATAAAGTAAAAAATCTCAAACGCATTTCAGATAACCTTTAGAAGGCCAGCATTCATAAATTATTCATGACAGTGAGAGAAAAAAGTCAAAAGTTTATACATTTAGAAATGTTTATTTACACTTCACAGTAATACAGGATAAATAAAAACATATTTTGTATTAAGAAATATTTTAATTGAATTTTTAAAATCCCATTACAAGGTTAAGATGCGGTTTTAAATCAAAAATTTTAAGTGGCTGTCTAAAAGAGTAATAATTTTTAATAAGCGGTAGTTTTATTTAGCGATATATATAATATAAAACAAAAGTTTGGGATTTTGTCGAAAAAATGAATTAGATCGGAATAAAAAATATTAGCAAATAGAATTTAAGAAATTAAATAGAATTAATATTTTGCCTTGATTGAAAGGCACTACAGTAGATTTTTTTTTTAATAAAATAATTGTTAACGGTAATGGAAAGCTTAGCTAAAAAAAAAATTATAATAATGGTTTATTTTTTCATATGACTGCCCAAAAAAATATCCCTAAATATCTTACCACGATTAAACTGCTGTAAAATTAATACCAAATTTGCATATCTAACATGCATTGCTTTTAATACCAGTAATATGTATTCCTGAATACGTGCAGTTTGGAGTTTATATGTAGGTATTATCGTATTTTCGTGAATTTGGTAAACATAAGATCTTCTTTCATACGATATGGCTTAATAACTACGACACTGATACAACGTCAACTTTACAGTCTACTGGTTCATTATTCTAATTTGTATTTTGTCAGGTTGCTTTGTGATTCAAATGAGATGAAATCATCATTGATTTCACATTAATATCCATATAGATTAAAGTTTAGAGTAATAAGTTATTCATACATTTGCAGTACATTATATATTTTATATACTTTAAAATATATTTTGATTATTTAGAAATATACAATACATTTAAATTTATTTATACACAAATACATAAATCCTAATTTTAATATATTTTTTATGCATATCCTAAATATAATAAAGGGCCAAAAGTAATAAACGAACATCTGTTTTTTATTTATTTATTTAATGTGATAAGTAAATGTCATAAAATTACCAGGAGGCTTTACGCCCATTCAGTTGAATCTTTTCCTGTGATTACATTATTAATAATTGACGGTATTGGAGTGCCCATTTTATTCTAACGGTTGTTTAATTATCGTTTTATTATTTACAAAACAGGTACATTGTAGCAGCGATATTTTAATTGCTATGACACCCTAAAGACCTAAGGATTATAGTGGCTAATTTAAGTGTGCCTTGCTTACATAATTACGAATATAAAAAACAAGTATGCAGGAATAAGTATAAATAAAAAAACAAGAATGGCTATGAAAACCTGTAGCTATCAAATGACCTCAACTGCCTCTATATATTGTTTAGTAGTAGTAAATTATTGAACAAGTTCTTGACGTCTTATAGATAGGCCCGACAGGCGTTATTAATGGCATCTTCCCCTCAGACTACTCGAGCCTGTGGTACCAACATCTGATGGGTTGTTTCATTTCCTAAGTCCTCGTGTGCTTGCGGTTTTTTTAGCGAATTTGATTCCATAATTTGATTTTGATTTTTAGCGATTTGATTTGGCTGGCCATAGAGGCGACAGTGGGTAATTTTTAGGTCTGAGTAGATTAAAATAAAAAAAAACATACAATGGTATCATGGCATTCCTTTAAGTCATGTAACATATAACATATTTATTATTATTATAATTATTAATTTGAAATATTATATCCGTGTTGTTTGATTACTAGCCAAGTAAAAACTAAAATTTATGATGAATTGAAGGAATATCATGGTATCATTGTATCATTTTTTTAATTTTAGTCTACTCAGACCTAAAAAAATAACTCATTGTCGCCTCTATGGCCATCCAAAACGCACATCGAATGTGCTAAAACTTTTCAGGCACACGTGGAGATAGGAAATGAAGCAACACATCACTAGTTAGTACCATAGGTGCGAGTAATCTGACGGGAAGATATAGTTAATGACACTATAGGGCCTATCTAAATAATATACTACACTAAACAATGAATAGAAGCAGTTAATATTATTTGATAGCTACAGCATGTGATAGCCATTCTTGTTAATTTTGATTCGTCTTGGATATAAATTGTATAAAAATTTTGGTTTATTGAAAATAAAATTTGAAAATTCATAGGATGAAGTCTTATATTTTTATTATTACAGATTTCTGTGTATGGTTCAACGCCAGAATTTTATTGGTGAAAATTACAGAAAAATCTTCTACGAAGAGGAGATTGAGAAATATATTTCGGTTCGTTTCTGGAATCTGCACGAAATAATGATTAGTAATTTTGTCTTTGAATACCAATGAAATCTTACAACGACGAAAACAGATGAACACGACTCTAGATAAAAAGCCCAAAAAAAAAGTGTCGTCATAGTTAAACCAAAGATAATCCAGGGGTGTATCAAAAAAATATTTAAACTTTTGATAAAAGGCATTAAATTTACTTTTCAAAAAAAAAATATAACCCTTGAAAAACTACAATGGGACTCAGTTGGCTACAATTAGGCAAATATAAATAAATGATTTTAACTATCCATATACCCAAAAGTATCTTATTATTTTTAAATAATAAAATATTTATTATTAATTTTCAATTTAAACAAAAAAATATTTTTATATTAGGATATCAAAGATGTGAGGACTGTACCTATAATTAAAAAATAAAAATTTTTGTTTACTGTGTATTCCATCATCAGATTGATGAAGCTAATGGGCACAAGGCGATATAATGACAAATAATTACATTGAAAATCATTTCCCCACAGTGAATTTGCTGTGGTTTAAAACAATAGCAAGTAATTATTAAAGGAAGATATTCGGAAAAATAAAAAGTTTTTTCATTTGCGTCAAATAGTCCCCCCCCCCCTTCCTCACATTGAATCAGGTGAAACGACTGATGAAAACTTTAACTATTAAAACTAAACTAATACTAAAACTTTGATGATGTTGAATCTTTTACTATTAAAAAATATCTTGTTATCAAATCGAAGCTGCTAAAGGAAATAGTATTTATTATGAATTTATTATTGTTTGAAACAAATAATCAAATAAACTTTATTATAAGTTTCAAATTTGTTATTTGGTATAAAATTTATGTGTTTCCCATAGAAGAGTAAGGCTTTTTACCTATTTTCTATCTCATCCCTTAAATTAACTCTCTCCTATTAATGAACCCTGACCTATATATAAATATTATTCTGATGTTGCAACTTTGAGGTCTTTGTCAGTAAGTCATTGTCGCAGGATATTTTTATAAGATTATAAATAGTATTTACAAAACGTTTATGAACTATACGTACCTACTTTGCTCGCGCCCTGAAACAGCATTCCATTGTGTTTTTCTTACCTGACTTTACCCTAGTAACAGCTTTTGTTTATAGCAGAATAAGGACTAATAAAACAGAATTACACGTATAGCAATACCGGATTCATTGAAAAGTTGTATTGCCTTACATCTATATCTTTATTAAAATATTATTTTTGTTTTAGCACAGGTTTTAGGACGTAAATACGAACGTAAAGATCACCAACACATTTCTTCACAAATCTTCGAAAGATGACTACTACACGAATTAATGCATTAATAAAGTTTAGTAGGTTAATAATTTATAGATATTATGCTTTCTTATGACATTTATAATAGTCTATGATTTATATTTTTAAATCCCTATGAAAGAGTTAAAATTTTTATACCTAAAATGTCATTTAAATCCTAAAATAGATTAATTCTTTCTATTTACATATTATATCTAAGAGCATTTTGCTTTTCCCCTTGCGTCAATTTGCTTTTGGCTTTTATCACCTACGGCACTCTTAGGTAACTATATTATAGACATTACACACACACATTTTAAATATACTTATTATCATGTACAGTTTTTTTTTTGTTTATATTGCACATATGGCTTTGGTGTT
Organism: Neomicropteryx cornuta; assembly: GCA_020383195.1. Lineage (NCBI taxonomy): Eukaryota > Metazoa > Arthropoda > Insecta > Lepidoptera > Micropterigidae > Neomicropteryx > Neomicropteryx cornuta. The sequence goes on from JAHKQU010000018.1 coordinate 44,314,108, forward strand.
TAATAACTTAATATATAGGAAATATAATACATTTATTTTAAATTTAATAAATATGCGGTTTTTTTTATTTGCCGGTAAGCTTAATATAAAAATTGCATCAAAACTACATAAAATTTTAGTTCTATTTGGAATTGTAACTACCTGCTTTAAAAATATTTTCCAAACAAATAATTTATAAACACGGCCAGTGTGATAATCTAAAGTAATGTTAAAAACAACTATTTAAAAAAAAAAGGTTTTATAATAATAATAATTACTAAAGTAGTCAATATGAATAAAAAAAAAGATAAATGTGCTTTATTAGCTATTATAAAAAGTCCCAATGAATCATGTACTTCAGTGGTGTAGTAGTAGAAATTTAAATGATTGGCCGTGTCTGATTTTGTGTGATTTGTCTTGAACCGGCCACCAAAATTATTCATGAGATATTTAATGCCGCTTTTCTTAATACAGACTTAAGGAGCAATATACGCTTATATATGTCCAGGAGATCTCTTAAGAGTACCATCCTGATATCTACAAATATGTATAATATATATATCATATTATATTCTTTACCAAAGATTAAAAAGATAACATTTCCCAATACTACAAATAAGAAGAAGTACTGAAATAATTACCTGAAATATTTACAGTGGCCTAAAATCCTACAGCTAAAATTCGACAGTCGCCGGACGGTCATAAACAAAACTGAAGCAGGTATTTCTGTACGTATATATACAAAAACTAAGTCGTCAATAAAACAGTGGGATGTCACAGAAATATACTCTATTTTTTTCGGTTATATGCGAATATTATCTTTCATCGTTTATTATATGTTAGGTATTTATTTGAAGAATATACAGTTCTATGCTTAAGCCAATACAACCTTTTAAAAGTTTAAAAAAAAAGATAAAATTACTAATACATCAAACATTATTAATTGTACAGGAGTAATATATATTTTGCGATGCGCAGTTGTTTTTCAGTTGTGGGGTGGATAGCTCACAATACTGAGCCTCATCTGTTTGGGTTTGAATATGTGAGAAAAAAATATTATAATTTTAATTAGTGTAAGAAAAATATTTTAGGTTATTTGATATAATCTCTAAATTCCATTAGGTCAATATGTTTTAAAATGGAGAAGGAAGTGTAAACAGTGTGAATCAATCGGGTTCTAAAGTATATATTAACCGAGTTATATGGAATCAAAGAATATTACTAGACTGACAGGTTCAAATATCAAAATAGTTAGAAAACAAATATTTATGGTATTATTTAAATGTTTTTATAGTAAAGCCAACTGTATGCTATGTGTCCTTTTATAAGATTAAAAAAATTATGCCCTGGAAAATAAGAATAAATAATATGTTTTTGCATGGTAAAATATATCAATTAGTCAGTGGGTAATAGAGCCTTAAAAGCACATACAAGTATAAATAATTTAGTTAAGTATAAAATTCATGCAGAATATAAAAATGGCCGGTAATGTAACCAATATGCACCTGCTGAAAATGATGTGGCAGCTCTTACTAGCCATAATATTTTTTAGTAGATTATACCATATATGCAAATATTATAAAAGCATTTCATCATTGGGTAAATAAAAATTTAGTCTGTTAATTTAGCTTCTTAGAATATTAGAATATTAGAATATTTAGAATATTTTTTTATTTCTAAGTAAAAGAATTCGGTATTTTTTTAAATATCTGGATAAGAAATTTACGCTTAATAAAAGACATGCGTTTTCTATAAAATAAAAAACATTTTAACTTATAAAATACAAAGTTTAAGTTCATGGAAAAGCTCGAAAGTGTTGTATCCTGTTAATTCCATTTACCATTTACCGAATAAATAAAGTGTAAATAAAATGCCGTACTACATTGAAATGGAATTTTTTTAGCTAAAAGTTGTACGAATTCTAAATTTAACTCATTACGTTTAGCATACTGTTTTATAAAAAATAAATTATTTTCATGTTATCAAATTATTTTCTTTCAGGGTTAAAAGTTGTACTTGGTAGATGTCCTTAGATATTAAAATGTTTGAAATATCGTTAGAAAACTGTCTACAAAAAGAAATGTTTTCATTTTTCATAAACTATGAAACCTAAATATATTCAAAAAGGTATAATTTATTATTTAAACATATGAAAGTTAAAACTAAGTGTATATTCGTTATTTTGAATCTGACAAAATTACAATCAGGTAAGAATATATAATAAATTATTGTTCAAAAATATTACTATTTAAAAAAAAAACGGCAACAAAAAAATATTGTAATCAGTATTTAGTTGGATGGGTGAAAGGTATATATTAAGAAATACTATTATATTTAAAACAAAAATAATGTTATCAAAAAATATTTTTTGAAAAAATTTATAATTATCAAAATAAATTATTATAATACTCGAATAAAATAAATAAAACAGACCATATCATTACTTTGTACACAGTACTTGTACATTTTTATTAAACATTTATAAAAAAAAAAACACAAAATAAACAAGTGTTAGCAAACCTTATTATTCTATATTAAAAAAATAAGACTAAAACAAAATGTACTGTTTTTAAATATTACTAAAAAATTTTTTACGTGAATGCATGAACAAATGTATTAACAATTACCATTAAAAACCGGTGCAGCAGCCATTTTAAGTTTACCTAGGTATTTTGAAATTAACCGAAACAGGAAATTAAAAAAAAAACAGTATATTACATTTTAAAAAGTTTTAAGGTATTCGTTATACAAAGGTAAAATCTTCAAAACATAGACGATCCTAGGGGCGCGCTTATTATGTGCTTGTTGTATTTAACTTTTAAAATATACATAAATAATACAAAATATTTATTTATATTAATTTAATACATTAACAAAATATTATAAATTTCATCAAACATTGAGATGGGAGGCGGAACTAAATAGACAAAATTATACTTTTTGAATAATACTTAATATATCTAATTAAGTTGGCTACTTGACCGTATTGTTCTTAGTTTTTGTAATTCTAATAAGTATGCAACTTAAAAAAAAACGAAAAATAGTAGTTCCTATTTAATCAAAATAAATTTCATTAAATTTCAGAAGTTTTAGTAAGGAGACTAAAATCTAATAGTATAAATGAAGTTTTTAACTATGTAGCTTGAGTTTGAAAAAGGACAGTGGGCCAAAAGCTAACGTAACTCAAAGCGCGCGTTAATTTTGGGGAATGGCTGAAAAAAATGGGGCGAGGCGGTAGGGGTTGTTACAGATTTACTGATTTACAATACAGCATTCGAATTCGGGGCTTTCCAGACTTTTGAAAATAATTAAGCACTTTATGTGTAAAGTTTGTGTCAGCTCTTTTGCGAGATACCACAAGCACTACTTAACTATAGAGGTGCACATTTGCAATAAACAATTTATTATTTTACTACATTTTTGTATAAATGCAAATATTATACATAATATTAACCTAAAACAGATACTTTAACCATAAATAACAATTATTTTTTTCAATAACGAAATGTTGCTAATCTAATGACAATATTGATTATGTGTTAAAATTACTATTAATAATGTCCAAAGTTTTTAATGTTCCTATTTAGTAGACCATTTTATGCTAAATATAGACTAGATATTCAGTTTACTTAAATTTGACCATTGCATTAATATTTTGAAAGTTATAAGAACATTTGAGAGTAAAAATTAGTGATAGGTATTTATTTTCATATATAGACATCAATATTTTTTTATGTGATATTACAGAGTATGCGCGTATTGCTTGGTGCAATTGCAGACTTTTATATTATGCTAGACGGGTTAATTAATTATTATTTATTTAAAGTACATTTTAAAATTAGCAGGTTAGGGTTATGAAAGTACTAAACTCAACATACTTATACATCTTCATTAGTATAACTATGTTTTTATTTCGAGTTGAAGGACAATAATTGTAGATTATTCCATTGTTTTTTAATCCTATTTTTAACCAATTTTAAATGGGTTTCGGCGCTACGGGAATTTTTAAAATGACCTAGTTCAAAACCTGCAGATTTGTGAAAATTATATAAGAATATTCACAATTACTTACGATTTACTTTAGAAAAATGTATGTTAAATAAAGGATTTTTATTTCCTATCGACTATTATTATCATTTAGTATATACAAAACGTCCACTTTCCCATTGGAGCACATTTCTTCATCAACCTTCTTCATCATCGCTACTTTCTTCTTTAGCGTACAATGCTTCCAAGGCATTGTTAACGTGAACGTCCTTAAAAGAACTCTGCGACGGACCATCTTCATCATCACTCGACGCTCTGCGTCTGGTGTTAGTGACAATCACGCCCTTTTCTTCATCAACCTTCTTCCAGAGCTCCAAGTTGCAGGAACACATATTCAGCAATGGCTCCGTCTCCGGTATTAGCTTATGAAGTATTGTGTAACACGGAATGCAAATGCCCGTTAGAAATCCAACCTGCAAAAACCATTTGTTTTTAAATAAATTGAGATATTTATATATATGGAGGGGTTTATTCACAACTGCATTATCATAAGTTATGACTTGTTTTAAAGTAAATCTAATATGATTTTTATTTAATGTTTTGCCAGAGACATCCTAAAATCTTGAGAAGTCTAGCTCGACAAGTCCACTAAATTTTGGCCAACAACTGACAGTATGTAAGAATATATCAAAGTAATATTTAGACTACATATACTGTGGCTATATTTATTGAGTTGCACCTTTGTGAACTCCAACCAGAAATAAAAAAAACACCTAACTACCTACTCTGATTGTGTTCTAGAAAAAACTATCAGAAAGATAGAAAAGAAATGTCTTTATTATCACCTACCTATTTATTTAAACCTGTTGTTATATAATATATTGAATGCCGGCCCTATCTCTTATTATATTTTTTTAAAAATAATATCACAATTATTTTTATTTTATGTCTCTAAATCTATTTTGTTTAAATATTGTTTCGTTTCCTTTAGAGAACCTAAATATAAAAATATTTCGTCAAAAAAGTAAAAGTTAAAGTAAAAGTAAAAGTTGCATAAAAGTAAAAATTAAACTACAATAAAAAATTAAGTTTAATAATTATAAAAAATACACAGCATTTTTATTACAATTTTTATCGATCAATAATCTCAAAAAAGTAGTTTTTTATTTTTTTATTATTTTTATCAAAATATATAATACAAAATTATTAATATTACCTAATAATTTTAAAAAATAAGTTTAGACAATTTAGGTTATACTATATTTGACCACTTGGCCCATCTAGCGGATTCAGCCATAGTTATAATAAAAACGAAGATAGAGGAAATTATGCGTTAAAACGCAAGAGCGTCGTTGATTTTATTAAAAAATGCTACCAGGCTTTATTTTGAAGCAAGTAATATTCTATTTTAAATATATGTTGCATGTGATCGTTTGTATTTTTATTCTAGTATTTATAGTTTAGAGGAATTGTTTAATTAGTTAAATGAACTTACTCCACATGTTTGTAGAAAATACCGATTTCGCAGGTTTTCGATTTAAATCCAATGCTAGGTTTTATGTGGCCTAGGACGGCAGATAACAGAGGGCGCTTTTACTTTTAAACAACTACCTACTTTTGGGAGGAGGAAGGGCGGCAACAAATGAAGTATGAATCCGGCACTGCATCGGTATATAACCATAATAGGATAAAAACTGTTTACAAAACTTTTGGCTTATATCTGGCGAAGTTAAATGTAGGTCTAAAACATTTTAAGGCACCAAATTAGAAAATTATTGTAACCTTTATGACTTGTTTTCACATGATAGAATCGAGCTAATCTGGTGTTATCAAATCTCTATTTTTTCATATTCCGTACTTTCTAATGGTGTCGATAAAAACACCGTATGTGCAATGCATTGCAAGTACATAAAGTAACATCACTGAAGTAACCCTTTACGGTCGCGATATGATATTTACGGTATTAATGAAACTTTTAGCAACTATCCCAATCAAATACCTCTTAAAATATAAAAACCAATAACTTATTTCACTAAAACAAATTGGCGTGGAGGTTCTGGCCAGTTTTAGTTTCCTCTAACAATTTACGTAAAGGCAAGTTTTTTCTTATGTCTTTAAACCGAGACGAGATATTAAGCAAAAATGTGAAAAACAATAATAATAAAAATGCGCATAAACAACCCAAATGAATTGTAATTAGGCATAATTCCGATTGAATAAAAAAAATAGTAAGCATACACAAGCTGTACCGTTGTTCGTTGACTATTAAAAACAGAATTAATTTATGGCTAAAAATATACATTCATTTGCATTATAAGCCTAGATATATAGGAGATAAAACGATACCAATTCTATAAATAAGAGAGTTACAACATTAGAGCGTTCGTATGTAGAAATGGCGGGGTTGACTCCTTAAAATGCAAGAATTTTCTAAAAATTACACCGACCTGACTGGCAGCCTGCTGTTCCGGTTGGTATCTGTCCATCATTGGTATTGGTGTACGGCCGGCAGACCTTTCCGCGTCTCCCTGCTGATAGAACTCCTCGAAGATGACCTTGACCGTTTCCACTTGCACGTCCCAGGGCTTGGCTGATGCGGAAAGGTCTGAAGATGTCATGGCAATAGCCTGTAACAATAGCCTGTAAAAGAGAGAACTACTTCCTAAACTGGCTTATCTTATTAATTATTAATTTCTTTTTATATTTTTTTGCAGGTATTTATTTTTCTTTATTAAAAAACGGCTAACAGGTCTTTCGATTGTTAGTGATCAATATTCATCATGGTCACTGTGAGCCGCGTAAAATAATCGACAGTGATATTAGGCCGTATTATTTGTGTAGGAATGATTTGGCGATCGATTCAGGCTGTATTTTGAGAGGTCATAAATTAATAATAACAGATAAATTTAGACAACAACTTTTGTCAGAATTACACACATCGCATTTCGGAAACTCAGGAAATGGCACGATGTGGATTTGGTGGCCCGGCATAGGCGGTGATATAGAACGAATGATAGCTTCGTGCGATAAATGCATTTCTAAAAGAGTCGCTACCAGCAAGTTGGAGTTGGTGACGTGGTCCTGGCCAGAGCAGCCTTTCGAACGTTTGCATATTGACCTTCTAGGTCACGGGAAAACCTTTCTAGTGGTCATCGATACCCATTCTAAATGGATAGAATTATGCGAAATGAAACGAAGTGCAACTACGCTCGCGATCCTGGAATTTTTAATAGATTTCCTAAAAAATTCCTAAAAAATTGTCAGTGACAACGGGACGGCTTTTGTTTCGAGAGAATTTATTATTTTTTGCGAAATTAATGGAATTGGACGTCTAACATCGCCAATTTATCATGCTCAGTCTAATGATCAGGCTGAGAGTACAGTAAAAATATGCAAAAAAATGTTTATAGACGCGATTAGCTCTACTAAAGAACCTGCGTTCTATAATAAATAGATTAATAGGCTCTCATTTGAATATCGGAACTCAGTGCACTCAGTGCACTGTACGACGGGGCAAACTCCGGCGCGACTAATGTTCGGGCGTGAGATTCGGCGAGTACAGTTCGAAAAGTAGTAAAACAAAAACAAGCTAACCAAAAACGGCATTATAAAGGGAAAAAAATAGTGACATTTGTGGAAGGGGAAGGCGCCTTGGTTAGGTATTACGGCGATCCCAAGCATCCCGAGTGGGTTAAAGGGTTTATAAAAAATAGGATAAGTCGTAATATGTATAAGGTAAATGTTCCCGAGTTAGGAGATATTGTATTAATACGGCATGTGGATCAGATGACAAAATATAAAAGTGATTGGGGCCAGATAGGCAGTAATATCGATAGCTACATGGCCCTCGAGGAAGGGTCGCCGTCGAGAACCTTCCGACTGCTGACCTGACCTAACGCCCCCTTGCGTTGGGTTACCTGTAGAAAGAAGCCTCGCCGGATCCAGTCTGCCAGCTTGTACTAGAACCCGCTACCCATAGATACAATTTACGTCCAAGGGATAATCCCTCAATATAAAATATAATCTGTGTTAAAAAGGATTTGTATTAATATCCTTAAATTATTACGTCGTATTAATTTTGTTAGCTAATAAATTATTGTTATGTAATTAAATATCTTAATGTGCGAATAATTATGTATTTGTTGTTGTCAGGTTAACGGACTAGGTGTGGAGGGAAGTGATATACCTACATATATATATATTGTAATGTAGGTACCCAGAGAGCATTGCGCGGCGGTCAGCCGCGGCAGTCGAATAAACGCTACCTTCGCGTATTGAGTGTATTTTATTTCGCACATAGCATTCACCGAGAAAAAATATGTAACATTTACGTGAAAATAGTAAACGGATCATGTAATAATATCTCTGTTGTGAGCGTATGCCGTAACGGTGGCAAGGACATTATCGATGAGAGCGGTATCGGAATTCGCGCAATCGGCGAATTGACACCAACTGTTAGAAAATGTAATAATTTTGAAGATCCTGTATATCTTTAAAATGTAGTTGTAATATTTGTATTAGATTCTAGTAATTATAATATACATATATTTATTAATTTTTTTTTGCATTAAAAATAAATAAACGATAATGAAAAATAAGATTGATGAAGTATTGAGAATAGGAAAAAATGGGCCTAAACTTTTTTCAGATGTTAATGTTGTGAAATAAAAGTTATTTTCTTTTTAAAAAATACAATATTGTTTTTAGTTCTTATAACAAAGTTAGGGCACCATCCATCACAAGTCATCTATCGTCTAAACTGATTGCGGACCAGCTAAGGTGGAAGATGTTAGATGTCTTTCACTCCCCGATCCCTGGAGTGCTATTATTATGTGTTGAGATTTGACCTTGAAGTAAGAATACTACCTGTGATCTGGGTTACTCCAGTTAAATTTGCGGTCCTTGATCAGCTGAGTTAATTTCGCCTTGTTGGGGAAAAACATGGCCAAGTCCGTGGCGAGAATGCAGTGCTTGAGCAAGCCCAGCACTTGCTTGTAGTCGTGATTCGATAAAAGTGAAAATATATTATGTCCCTCCTGTGAAAAAGTCATAAAATTATTACTAAACTTTCAATAGGGCATATATAATAGCTAGCAGTGTCTGGCAGTGTTGTGTTGCCGGTGCGGCTTGCCGCGATCGCCACCAGACTCATCAGATTGGCTAGCGCCTGCGCAGGCGCGCATTCGACAGATATTGTTTTTACTTTTTATTTTACCTGAACTATTATATTTTCGGACCTTCTACCTCCCGGTATAATAACAAAAAATTTGAAAAAAAATACAATGAGCTGGCTAAAAAAAAAAAAAAACGCATCGAACAAAAAAACAAAAATGACCAAACAAAAGTCACAATTTTAAGTATTCATTTAAGGATCATTCTGCCACTCCGGCAAATCCAATGATCCAGTGGCACATTTACAAGAAATGGCTGTGTCTGAATTTCTAGTTAGATTTTATAGACGCGGCTCTACCTGGCTAAAAATGACGCACGAATGAGAAGGCAAGTTTGGCAGATTTAAAAACAGTTCAAAACTGCTTCGAATGATGTCGGATTGTACAGTGGTAAAGATTCTATGCTTCGAAATGTTTACTTTATAATTAAAAAGTGGAAATAAATAATCGACAAGAAGTTGTAACATGAAATGGATTACGCAGCAGAAAAAATAGTGCATCATTATTGAATATTAAAATAGTCTAATAATTCAATCAAAATAAGTCTACTCCTCTAAAATATCATTAGGTTGTATTTGCAAAACGCAGCAACGATATTTAAATTTTATATTTTTTTTATCTCAACCTTTCCAAGCAAAGACGATGTAAATAAATACATTTTTTTTGCCAAAATACATACGTTTTGTTGTGCCTACAGTTCGTTTCTGACTAAAGCTATTTGTAAGCGCATACGAACGAGTCTTGTAACCTTAACAGACTATTTGGTTACCGTTACTAAAGTTTTCAGTAGGCTAAACCAACGTTTGATACGCCTAGTTGAACTCCGGTAGACACTAACAAACTGCTTTTGTAAGCGCTACCGAACTGTTCGGCGGATAAACAAAATGGCGGGATATGCGAGAAGCGCGGGGTGTGTTTGCGAACCTACTACCGGTTGATGTAACAAAACGGTATTCTAAGGTGAACGCAACTTTTCATTTAAACGCGCATCTACAGGAATTGGTTTGTACAGTCTATCAAACCGATTGTATACACTACAATATACTTCGTTTGGTCCTACTAAAATTTAGTAGCTATGATTATGATTCTACAAACAAACTATGATTCTACTGAACTTTTGGATTCAGTCAGCGCGCGATATTTTTTTTAATGAACATTTATAATAATAAACGTTGTTGGTTTGTATGTACAAAAACATTTTACCCAAGTTATATAACGGTCATACATGTCAACGTTGTTATTAAATAAATTAGTAAAAAATTAAATCTTATTTATTAAAAATAAAATATAAGGTACAACCCGTAGTAGTATATCAAGAAAAATAATTCAGATGTTTTAACATTTGATGTAGCCACTAAACTGGTTAAACTAAGTTGGATAAACTGAATTATGAAAGTGATTTAGATATTTTGATATATTGTCCTTGTAAAACCTGTTTTGTAAATACACAGACCAGCTTCTTTTTATAAACATTACATCAGTTTTAAGTTATTTTTGAGAATATTTTTAAATTTGAATCGTCCTAACTACTGCAAATTAGTCTGAATAATTTTGTTAATCCATGATCAAACTGGTACACAGGCAAGTTTTTATGTAAAAACTGATAAAATGACTTCCAAGTCGATTTTATAATACAGTTAATTAAAAAAAATGAGCCTTGTTAAGCTAAAACGCGGTATGTGAGGCACATCATGTTACCATATGGAAGCGTAATAAAATACAGAAAATATAATAACCGCACAATAGCTGCGTTTGAACTCTACACAAATCATACAATTTCATTTCGACAGTATTCCTGCCATATTTTGCTCAGATGTCCGAGTTTGAAACTAACCTACCGCAATTCGAAGGGAAATTGAAATTTAAACGAAAATGTGTTTTTTTGATCCTGGCAATTGCCCACAGAGCAAACTGTACGCGAGTTGAACGGGTTGGCAACACTTTTTTATGTGAATTATTCAAGCGCCATTTCTGAATACGGAAGCTGTCAACGCCTTTGGATTTTTTTTTTCATCTGGACCATTGCACCATCTTTGTTTTAAAAAACGAAAATTGCAGGGTCAACCAGAGTGTCCGACCGAGTATGTTCACAGTATATATGTTACCGTCAATGTTCGTAAAACAGTTAATGTTAATAAACAGTTAATTACTTTGCAGATTAACTACGAGAGTACGTTAAAGTATGAAAAATGGTTTTGCTTCACAGATTACCTAGTTATTTTAGAGATGTCCTAGATAATCTATAGAATACCAAGCACCAAGCATTAGGTAATGTGATGATAATAGGTTGTTTTATTTAATGAAACATTACTTGATTGTTCAAATTAACTTTAATTTGGTAATTGCAAATTTCGTTCGTTAATTTTCACAATAATAATTTAAGTAGTTTTAAGGCTTAACCTTAATTAAATTTACTTATTTAAAACTAAACAAGTTCTTACAATATTTTAAACAATTTGACACTAAATTGATTACTGAATGGTGCAATCTAAAGATTGGTGACATTTAGACTTACATAATATTTTTTTTTTGCGATTAGCACGCTTATTTGTTGAACGTTTACAACTTCAAAACTGTAATAACTTAAAAACAACCAGAATCAACTTGTCCTGCGCACGCGACGCCATGATAGCGGACAGTGGGAGAATACTTCTAAATAATTATGCGATTAGTACAATGTAGTACGCAGTTTATTATACTTTGTCAAGCTTATTAAGACGTGAACTACTAAAAAAATTCAATCTCAGAAATAAAATATCAATTCATTGTCTTTCTATTTTCCCCGATTAGTATATTCTTAGCTTCAACTGGAGGAATTATAAGCCTAAAAATGTCGGATAGCTGCTTTCCCCGGATTTTCACTTCTCTGGGTTGATATTAACAGTGAAACCGCCCATCGACCTGCTGAAATAGTGTTCTTTGAATTAATTATCGTATATATAATTTCCTAACTACGAATCATGGGCTCTTTGATACGTAATGTTTGTAAGACGATTGTTTTTAGCCCTTGCCTTGACGTTGAAGTCTAATGATTGTTATCTAAGTTGCTGCTCATTTAATATTTTAGCTACTCTAGATTTTGAGCTACGCGATTAGCGTTTATATGCTGCTTGTATACTCGTTATACCTGTTTATTTACCGGGAGCTCGAACATAAGATCTCAACGCGCAATGCGTTAAACCAAAAACATGTTGTTCCCCCAACTAAAACCAGTTTTGCAAAACGATTTTCTAGTTTTCTAGCCCCGGAATTTTCAACAAACTGCCAGTTTCTATACGTCAATGCTTTGACATTAAAAAGCAACATAAATTGAAGACGGAATTAACTCTGTAGCTTCTTTAATTAGGCAGGAAAGGAACTGAGAAGATATTAAAATATATACCGGTATGATTAAATAAAACGAAATGTTAATAATTATATTATTAATACCTGTTGAAGAATAGTAACCGTTTGGTTAAAATGATGGTGTTCCATTGTCGATGTAGAGTATATGGCTGCGAGCGGTGATTCAATATCAGACATGAACTTATTGTTTTTTCCTCTGTGATCAAGATCATGGCACAGAGATCCAACAAATAGTGCCAATTGCTTAAAATAAAAAATATATATTTTATTTGCTTACTTTGCTTACTTTATTTCAACATTTTATCTACTGCTATAGTAATGTTTTGGCTTCGTTACGCAAATTAACAAAGCGGCTCGTCATTATTTTATTTTTTAAATATGACGATGAAAATAAAAACTTAAGAAGTTTAAACATTTCAATTCGAACAGTAAGCGAAAAAATATCAACTATCCTTACACTATTATAAATATAAAAATACTATATAAAAATACAGAATAATTTTATCGTGGTGTTGATGGCATTAAACTTTATTTCGAGTGGCGTCAAAAATAAATCAAGTTATTATTTTGTCTATGTCATTGGGTAATCTTATTCAATAGTTATCAATACATTTTATTATAAAATTTACTAGAAATCAATACGAGGAGGTAAGAAACAAATGGTGACATTTCTATTTTTTTTTTTTTACAAACAATAAAAAACTATCCTACAACAAATTACTATGGCTAAACAGATCATTTTAGTTAGAAAGAATAACCATAAATAATCTAATCTGATATAGGTAACTAATGGTTTTAAAAACCCCTCAAAAAAGCCGATGTAATCATTTTATTCGGTATTTACCTAATCCCCTAGTAAGAACGGGTTCTTTTTTCGCAAAATACGAAGGAAGTAAAAGTAAAATTGTAATTGTTATATGTTAAACCGTGGTAAGATTGTTTTATAATACAGAGGTACATTTTAATATTTACTTCATTTGGTGTGAACGTCTTTCCTGAATGTTTTATAACAGCAAACATACAATTTGCAACCGCAAATCCATGCGTCCAGTTGTGATATGGTACCATCCTGTAATTTTTCTTCACCGTCAAAGTGAATCTTATCAGTGCGTTCTTGTCAAACTTTTGAGTACCGAACAAGTCTGTAAACATGAATATCGCATGGTTAACCTTGTCCTTATCGTCTAGGTCGAAAGCGTTAAAATAATAATCATCCAGAACGGCTGACATCCTTGGCGGGTCCTTAACTTCTCTCGACGTTTCGAGGACCTCCGGATGCGAACAGGTATTGTGATAGCTCAGCACCTCCAGCGACACCTTGTACTTCTGCTCCGACCGTCGAATCTTGTCATACAGTTTGGCATGGTGCAGAGCGAGTCCACAATACACGGCGAACATTTCGAACGCTACTTCATCCTCAGTTGTGAAGTAGCCCGAATGCTTGTTCACCATCTGTACAACGCCGATTACGTTTCCACGTATGTAAATCGGCATGCAGAGGATCGTGTTCGTTTTGTATCCGGTCAGCTGATCGACAGTTCTGTTGAGGAAATAAATACAAGAATAAAATATCCCTTTCGGCACACCGGAAGACGGAGGTATACATATTTTACTAGATCAAAGTAGGCGAGATAGGCGAACTCCAATTATACGAACTTGTGTCAAACATTGCACAGCAGTGCGTATGCCCCCCCATTCCTTCCTCCTGGTCTGACTTTGCCCATTATCGAACTAGACCTAAATTTTTGCCCTTAAAATTTTAAGTATCAATTTGAAAGTGATTGGTGAAATTGAAATTACGCGTTACCGTGTCCACAAGAAAGTTATATAGATATATATATAAACTTTTAAACTGAGGGTGGTTTTGGGTTCTAAGGGATGTGAAACACGAGAATATGTCGAAATTTTCTGGAAGTCATGACATGGTACCCATTGCAATAGGTAGCTAATGTAATCTACCTAAAATGCTTTTCTTGTTTGCATAACAATAATTTACAGACAATGGAAATATAGGAAAAAAGGTACGGCTAAAGTACCCCCTATAGATTTTATAATTAGGGAGGATCTAAGACACCTAAATGGAAGCTTGTTTTCCAAATATGTGATTGTTAATGTTATTAATGTGTTGGTGTTGTGTACAAATATTTTTGGTTTATTTAATATTAGGACATCTGGTAACCGAAATCATTAGAATCTACCAAAATATGGTTAAGTTTATTGTAGAACAGTGTCTTTTAAAATAAAATCTATTTTACGACCAATATTTTAACAGTTTATATAAATTTTAGCTTTGTAAATACGTCAGCATAAACTAACACTTTCAGAACAGATTGATATAAATCACCTCTTTAAGGATCCCATGATAAATAATAAATAGTTTTATCTCAATGATTTGTAAGCATTATTTCAAACATAAGTACTTATTACCTCCGAATTAAAATGTACTTATTTTTATGAAAAAAGAGTATATAGGTTGATTTTTCATGAGATATTTTTATTTCGAAAAATATATACCTATTACATAATAAGTATATTAGTATATAGTGAGTTAATCATATGAGTTAATTAATTACCTGTTGAATCTTGGATCAGCATACGCATCCTTGATGTTCAGTATTTCTCCAGTAAGAGCGACATGTCCAGCTATCCCTGTACCAAGTGAGAACCTGATTTCTTTATCGCGATTCTTTGAGCTGGAGTCTTCGCTACCAGATTCCGTACCACTTGGCTGAGTGGTGCTAGTATCGAGGCCAATGTCAAATATGGTAGCATATAGTTCCTTATTTTTGGAATCAACTAGAAAGAGACTTGCCCTATCGGCGTCGACCAAACGCTGGGCGAAATTCATTACTTTTATGACCAAGGTGTCCATAGAAACCATATCTTGAAAAATTGATCTGCAAGCAATTTATAAAATTAGTCTTCTGTTTTGTTTAATATTTTTTTTTTCGATAAGCCATTCATGCTAGGTGCGATATCATAATATTCAATACAGTAGTGAAACCAGTATTTCTTAATTTTGCTTCGTTAGGAATAAGAATTTTAAGTATAACGAAAGTAAAACATAGATTTGACTTTAGCGAAGTCTCACCATAACAGTTCATGTTCTTGACTATTTAACAATTTTATCTAAGTTTTTTGTTTTTATATATTTTGTAGGTATTTTTAAGTTTACCTTTATAAAATCGCACACGGTTAACGCATCATTATAAATATAATGGTAAGAACATTCAGTATAGCCCAGTATAAAATATGATTTATATTATAAAGTATATTAAAATAAATAAGATTTCGAGGAGTTTCGCTTTGCACGTAAAGCAGATATTGTAATCTTTGGTTTTTAAAAACAGCTGTTTGTAAGTAGATATTTGTTATAAACACCGTAAGCATGAACACGGTTCATTTTGTTTAATGGATTAACATTTATTAATTTAAAATAACTTAAAACAAAATAAATCCCTCTTCAAAATGAATGTACAAAAAAAAAAACTAAGAAATATTACAACAAAAATCTTATATTTAATACACGGTTTTTAATAAAAACATTGGGTGAAAAGTAAGTGTACAAACACACCATTTGCAACTTCACTATAAAGCATGTCTTTGTATCGACTTCAACGTTTTAGTGGATCGGTTTTTTATTGGGAACCAAATTTAAGATTTTATCATTAAATACTTAATAAATCATTAAAAGTTACTCAACTAAACTTTTCAAGCATTTCAGCGTAGTTTGCAGAAATAATAATGAAAATCGCTTTTGTTATTTCGACACGAAAACATTTTGAACGGAAATTGAAACTAAAATGGGACCACTTCTGACAATTATCCTATCGTATGCAAAATAATTCATCAAAATCGCTTAAGGCAATCAATTAAATAACTGAGAATATCTTCCTAATATTATAAGAGAATTATAAAGATAACATCATTGTAATATGTCCGTATTTAAATCTACTGCTCGGCTTTCTACATATTCGTTCTCAGATAAAGTTGCAGCTTCTATGGAATGACATCCTAAACCCTGAAGAGATACAAACTAACGCTTTCAAAATATACTAAACTTTATAAGCAGTAATAGATCTCGGAGGGCGAACTTTAGGCGTATGATTTAAGTTCAAAATAGTTCTGTAAAGGACGCAGTTTACGGGGAGCGCAGCACAGCATATTAGGCGCATGATTAAAGTTCAATATAGTTCTGTAAAAAGCGGAGAGCGCGCATATTTTGTTATCATTTCTTTGAGTTAAAGCCAGTGCCTCACTTGCCGCATCACTGGACCAATTTAAAACGTTCAGGAATATATTGGAAGTTATTGAATAAATATTCTATACTAATACAACGTACATCATTTATTTATTTATTGATTTTTGTTTTACATAATTCTTAGATGATGAATAACATAACCATATCTAACTGGATATTGCCCGTAGTAAGGTAGGCTTTTTTAATAGTCATTTCATAGATTGATTAAATGCAATTCCGCTGAGCTTTTTTGAAAATATAGATAAAATAAAAACTATGAAAACTATTAACATACATGCAATACGAATACATAAAAATATACATATATATTTATTAACATATATAATAAGCTAATATATATTTATTAACATATATAATAAGCTAATATATATAATTAATATATACAATAAGTTGAGAAATAGAAAAGATCAATATTATATGTATATACGTAAATATCTTGTAGTCTGAATACACATATCGAGAAAATAAAACTATGGAAGCGTAGTTTATTTTATATATTATACAGGAATATAGTTACCCAGAGTCTCAGTGTCCTTTCAGTGTCAGTGTCTTTTTATTGATTAATTTGCTATTAAGCTTTATTTGCAGGATATCTTTTATTTTATTATATAGCCTAGGGGCCAGAAAAGAAAAATACCTTTGGGCGAATTTGGTTTTAGTTTTAGGAACCACTTTCTGCATTGAAGTAACCCCTCGTGTCACTATGGTTTGGTGGTTAATAACGGATTGCATTTCTTTTTGTTTATAATAATTGTTTTAACATACATTTGTGGAATATCAAGTACTTTAAAATCCCGATATAGCTCTTCGCTAGGGTACCTAAAAGGCTTTTTATTTATTACTTTCAATATTGATTTTTGTGAATTGATTAAAGGGTCTAATGTTGAGAGTGGAGCGCCTCCCCATCCAATGATTCCATATGACATTATACTGTTAGCTAATGCGTAATAGACTGTTTTTATTAAATTTTAACACAAAATATTTCTTAGATATTTGAACGAATGAAGCAGCTGCCTGACTTTTGTAGAAATAGATTGGATATGTTTTTTAAAATTTAAATTACTGTCAACAACCAAACCTAAGTATGTAACCGTTTTTACTTTTACTATGGATTTACACGAACAAGAGGATGGCACCCCGCCGAATAATTTTGCAGCAATGAATTTTGATATCGTTAATTATTGCATTTGCTAATTTGTTATTGTTGATTGAGAATGTCAAATATTTTGTTTTGCTTATGTTTAAAGTTAACAGATTATTATCCAGCCATTTCTTCACCTGTCTTAACCCTTCCTCAACATTATTGTGAACACCTTGCCAAGTTTTCCCTCTGAAGATGATGACGGTGTCATCAGCAAATAGTACTGGATCACCGCCGAATAAACTAATACTAGGGAGATCATTTATATACAAAAGGTACAGTAGCGGTCCAAGTACACTACCTTGCGGTACACCAAATTTATGATAGCTTTACTACTTAATGTTGCTCCTAATTTGGTCCTCTGGTTCGATCAGTTAAATAGTTTCTGAACCACTGCAGGGCTAGATCACATACCCCAAGCTTCTCCAATTTTCCGATTACATTTTAACCATGCTATTGTAACCATTACATAATGTATTGTTGCATATTAAAATACATCATACATACTCATATGTGCTATAGTCTCGCGTATTTATTATATTTTCAATCTTATCTACCCACGCATTTTAAAGGTGTAATTGTTTGCCCAATTAATAAAAGTGACGATAAGAGTTTATAAGCAAACAAGAATGGCCATAACACCTGTAGCTATCATTTAATATCTACTGCTTCTATATATTGTTTAGTAGTAGTAAAATATTTAAGCAGACGTTAATTAGTAAATTATGTAACAGACCTGATGCCTTATAGCTATGTCATACAGGCGTCCCCAGATTACTCGTGCCTTTCTGTGGTTTCAACGTCTGGGTTGAGTAGATTAAAATAAAAAAAAAACTGCTACAATGGTATGATTACATTCTTTCAATTCATCATAAATCAGGTTTCCTATTTCAGGTTCGTTTTGTAAATTTTCAGGCGCGGCTAGTAATAAAACAATCCCCGCCCCCCTCCCTCCCCCATTTCTATTTACTGAATTTGTGATATTTTGAATATCTACTAACTTCTCCAGATTGACCTTCTTTTAAAACTCGGCAAAAGTTCGCAAAGCTGTTTATTATACCAATACTATGCCAACGCTAATACAAATACTATCTATATACGAATGCACAAAATCACGGAAAAAAATCCTAGTTTGGTGCTGTGATAAATCATTTTTTTTTTCGATATATATAAATAATCAAAGTTTAAATTGGTGCATTTTATGTCCATTTTGTTAATGTTTTTTTTTATTTAAAATCGTTTGATTTTATATTATATTATTATATTTTATTATTATATTATTATATTATTAATTATTATTATTATATTATTATATTATTATATTATTATATTATTATATTATTGATTATTATATTATTTTTTTTATATTTCGCTGAATTTCTTTATTATATTTTAGTATTATTCCTTTTAAGTCATTTTGTACAATTTCTGTTCACCAACTACAATAAATAAATAAAAATATAAATAAATAAATAAATGAACACGGACATTATATTTCAATTTATAATAATTATAACGTGGCGTGGCATTCTTTTACATATTTCTATTTGCGCTCAAAGATAAGTTTATATTCATTTATACTGGCAAGCAATAAATAAAACGCTGTCAAATGTTTGAAATTCGAATTGATCGGACCCTAATGATGAGCGCTATGTCACATGTTAGTTTCATACTAAAAAAATGCTGACTTTAATGTTAAATGCTTTCGATGTGATCTAAACGGCTATGGTGGTTTTTCTTGGGTATCAATCTACATATAAAAATTCAACTCTTTCACATTTGTACTTTTTGAGTCGAAGATGCAACGAACAGACGGAGGGACAGACAAACAGCCAAAGGATGAGGATAGTAGCTTCTACACACATTCATGTATAAGAATACATGAATGTGTGTATAGAAGCTAAAACCGGCCGATTTCTTTACTGAATGTTCTCGCGAAAGTACTAAAAGAAAGATTGGTTAAACACCTGGAGAAGCACGGTACTATTGAAAAATCAGTACGGTTTTTTTGTCTAGAAATGCCAAAAGGTTATATGCCATTGCTAAAAATAAATGTGCTTTATTTTCCTAGACCCGGCGAAACCGTTTGATAGCTCCAATTTATTGGAATCATAGGAACATCGCTGCTTTGGATAAAAAGTTATCGACAAGAGACAAAACTGAATGAAACTCTTAGTAAACCCTAAAACAGGGCAACACGTTGGGACCACTTTTATTCCTAATCTATTTATATAATATTTTCAACCTAAATATTTCACCCTTAATAAGTTTATTCTGTTTAGTATACATGCACCGTATTCCAAAAAGTGTACATGCAGCTATTCCTAAAATTTTAACGAGTTTTGGTCAAAGGTCATTAGAGATATAGGACTAAAAAGTACTAATGATTTTCCTAAAGACCTGATAATAATTAAATATGAAAAAATCTTACCAAAATGTATAATTAGGTAATTGAGATAGGAAGATAGGAATCAGTAGCAATGTTGTCATTCTTAAAGTGAAATAATTTAACTATATATTATCTAAAATGTTTTAATATACGCTTAAATGATTGTTATATTATTACTTATGTATTTGATATATTTCTCATTATTATTAAAAGCTATAAACATAAACAATTAACTTTAAAAAGTGTTTATTTTTTTTGTGTGTACAATAATGATCCAGTCTTCAGTCCACTATAAACAAACTTCATTAGTACAGACTTTAGTCTAGCTAGGCCAAGAAACTTTATACAGTACGCCCATCGCCCCCTATTTCTGTGTATTTTCAATATTAAAAAAAAAAACAATATAAATTCAAAAATGGCATGTGCTCTGGCTTTGAAGTACCGAAAATAGTACATTTCTATCATAAAGAGAAGTCTCTATAATTTAATATAGATTATGCATCTGCACTGGGCTGGCACCAAATACCGCGCTAAATAAACGATTTTTTTGAGTACCAAAGTTACAACACATACAGCCCATAGAGTCTTTCAGAATTAATTTTTAAATTGCAATTAAATAAATATTTAAGGTTTCCCACATTTTTTTTTAATAAGTTTAAGGCTCGAAAAATCAATAGCAATGTATTGAAATTTTAAGTATCTTATTTTTACTGTACTAAATTTATTTTTTTAAATAAATTCATCAAATATGTAACTAACTTGACAACAGTGAGCAAAAAATCATTGAGGTTCCTCTGCTTGGTCATATTGAGGTATAATTGGGCATAGTGCAAGGCAATGCCTCCCCAAACCAGGTAGGAGACCGTAATCTCCTCGTCCTCTTCGTGGAACTGTCCACCTGCATCTCGTCTCCATAGTTCGAGGATCGCAGCCAACTCGCCGTCCGTCTGAATGATTGGCTGACACAGCACATGACTACCGTCACCCTTGAAAATCAACTAATTTTACATTTTACAGTAATCGGTTAATCTATTGCACACATGCAGGATGTTTATAACCATAGTGCATTTATTTCAATATAATGATGTAGTACACGATAATATGTAGATGCATTTGCACATTGAAATTATATTTTTTAAACGAATTTATGAAGTATACGCTAGCAAAATTAATTAGACATAAGGTTTGCAATCCCTGCCTTGCTACGATGATTCAGGTAATAATAACATGAAATGTTAACGCAGCAACGCGCGCACTCTTAACGCAAATGACCGCGCCATTGCTTTGCAGTTACTGTAGCGAGTGAAATTTAAAATTTTAGTTTTCAGAAAAAAAACTGTGTTACGAGTATACTTTTTAGACGAAAAAGTATCTACGCATTGATTGCAAAGCTATATTTAAAAAAAATGCACTATATTTATTTACATACCGTATAATTTGTTGTAGGTTATATCCAAAATGTATCCAAAATAAGTTGAGTCACTGAGCCTAAACGAGGACAAAATTTTGTTCTTGATAATAAATATATATTTTTTTATATATATGTAAAAATATGTTAAAGGTAGATAATATAGACATAGATGATTACTTGTATAATGTGTTGATAGGGCGATTAATTTCCCCTAATTATATATGATATGGTCAAATGAATTAATGAATATTTAATTTTGAAACATGAGGTGTAGTTATAATGTGTAGTTTTTTATGTTAAGTAATGATTATTTTATTTTATTTGTATATATGAATATTTTTATGTTATCATAGTTAGGTATGTTAGAGACTACTAAAACCTACTTGATTTAAGAAATTGTCAAATCATTCTTCTAGTGATCAAATTATTACATTAAATATTCATTTGTAACTCACAGCGACACAAACATAAAGATTAAAATATATTTATTTATAATCGAAAATAATGACATATTTGTACAATGCCATTCTACATTTTGTGATTCTATAATACTAAAACATTGTAAAGAAATCTGAGAGAAAGTCAGTTTACGAAAAAAAAAAAAAATTTTGGTTAATCCATCGAACAAATAGAGTAATGAAAACTTAAGCCAGTAATCAAACGCCAAAAAAATGGGATTTTAAGCAACAGGGTGTTATGTATTATTTGTTTTTTTTTACATTCCAGTCGCGATTATATATATATAGTTGTAAATATTAGTATCTAAAAACAAAAGCAATTTTTTTTTTTGTAAAATTTGGAATATTGTTAAGTTTTCGTGACACGTAAATATTTTGACAGCCCTAACAATGAAGGCCAAATTTTAATTACCTACTTCACGATGTTTTTCAGAAAAAAAGTCTATGGCAGACAGACGGATGGACGCAGGAGTGATGAGAGTTATGTTTCTACTTTTTAGGTACGAAATCCTAAAAATATAAATCCCCTAAATAAAATTAACAAATTGGAAAAAAAGTGTCACTGGTTTATATTCGTTTAAATTAATCATTTTGGTACTTTTGCAAAAATATATAGCAAATTAATAACTAATCTTGAATTATATAATGGTGAACTGAAAAAAGATATTAAAAGTTTATATTTCGTCAACACCTCGAACCAAATCCTACTTTACCTGTTTTAAGAGTGAAAGGAGGGGATATATCTACGAGTTATCGGGATGAAAAAAGAAATCTGTGTGTTGCAAATAAGTAATAATAACCAAAATAATGTTATGCGAACTTGACTATTTATATACATTTTTTTTACAAGTTAAGATATTTTTTTATTTTGACACAAATCTTGAAAGCAAATAGGTATTTATAAATTTATATAAACCATTAAAATAAAATTTTACTCGAATATAGAATGTTTTAAATCAAAATATAATATATGCAAAGTTCCGTTTAGTAAAACAATATAATATACAGATAAGTCTATTTTCTAAATCAAGATGAAACTGCTACGTATTTGCAAAAGTACATAATGAAATTAAGTACCTACCTGAAAATGATGTCATGTTAATGTTGCTTCATAATTGATGAACTTCTTTAATTAATTTACGTCATCCAGTATATTTTTCGTGAAAAGTTGAAATGAAATGATATGAAGTAAACATGAAATGATATATTTTACAATACACATTATTAAGATATTCAGGTCATTAAATCGCAAGAAATATAACTATCGCAGTAATTATAAAAGTATATAATATCAGCACAACAGCACGCACATTAAAAATATTTTAAACAAAAAAATTTTAGTACTAATTATTTTATAAGATAATAAACGCAGTCTCTGTGGGAAAAAAAATCAGAAGCAGTATTAGTCAAAACCAATTAATATAGAGCGTGACCGCTTCAATAATATAAATATCAAATGTGTCGCTTGAGTCGCAGGGTATTTCACAGTTTATAGTGTTTATTTCATTTATATTAACTTATTTGCGTTAAACATACATGATTTAAAATGGCCATAAAAGATAAATATAGTAACGATGTGGGACTTAGTTCACACAGTCTACTAGTGTGGATCCATAGCCTAAAAAGAAAAGTTTTTGGTTTTTGAAAATAGAGATGATATAGACGCAGAAAGGAGTAGAATAAGACGCGGGAGGTAGAAAACACAGAAGTAGGAGAAAGAACTACACTACTTGCAGCATTACCATAATAACATTATCATTTAAGATCAGAAACAGATACGGCATATTTTAAGGACGCATCACACCTTTATCACCTGTACTTTAATTCACATAAATAAGTGACGTATTCAAAGAGGACTTGAATAATCAGAATACACACGTAGAACCTTTACCGTACGCAAAATATATAAAAAAATGCACACCTTAGCAAACATTTTCCCTCACCATTACAATAATTGTAATTAATAATATTTACAATATTTACAGGTGCTACGGTGCTACGGTATAACCTCTAGATGCTAATTTTTCAATATATGCTTGTCGCATCGACTAGAATAAACTGTAACTAAATCGTATATTTTGTACAAAACAATAAAATATATTAAGAATACATAAGTGTTCATTATCAATGAGATGTAGATATGCTAATCAACCAATTTTGATAACAACGCGTCACTACGGCCCTAACACGAATATCCGTCAGGCCGTCAAATTGCAATTTCCGTCGTTCGTATTTGCGGGCGTGTGCGCCAATACCGCATGCGATCGAGTGATTAATCCTAAATTGTGTACCTTAAAGGGAGGTCCGTCGCTAAAGCGGATGTCCGCATTATGTCGCGAAGCGCGTACCGTTTCGCGACATTTGGCCACATATCCGGCGACCGTATTCTCCGATTTGATATGCTGCAGCTGCGGCGAACCGTCCTCGTTGCGAACCTGGCGAGAGAAATTAGTCATTGAATAATAGCACAAAGCCATCGAAACACCACTAAAAGTACAATTTCATAACAAAAAATGAATACATACATTATTGTTAATTATCCACATGTCATTAAATTCTAAGTAACCATACCAATGTTGCCACAATCAGATTCTTAACTGCTATATCTAAAGTAGAGAAATTGCCGTATTATAAAGCACTGTCGTATATCGTACTATTTGTATAGAGCCTGCTTTTAAATATAGAGGTCCCGTGTTCGAATCCCCAATGAGTCAAATCCGGCCAGGTCATTTTTCGCCGTTGAGAATATTCAACTAAGCTTTTCTCAACACTGTCGAATGAGTTAAGTGACAAGACATATAAAAAAAAACACTCATTCAGATACAGACCTGTGAGATGTTGTTTGCGTGTAATGAACGGCCTCGCATCACGAAAACTACATTAAGGCAGTCGGAACTGCGCCCAATAGCGCCTGCCCGACAACACAAGCCATACGATTGAAGAAGAAAACCATTAAACTTGTGTAGCTGTAATTGCCGTATTTATTGATATGATAATAATAATAATAATAATGCCGTATTATCTAATTAAAATGAATTGAATCGTATATTACGGCAATTGCCGTATCAAGGGCGACGCTGACCATATCTCAATATAACCACAAAAGAAAAAAAAATATTCTCTATATTCTTCTTTCTTTAGATTTCTAGTAGAATATGTCATTGTGTTACTGTTGTGTCCTACCGACTTTTTGCGCGTTAAAAGCTGTCAGCCTTAAAATAACAAAAGTAATTTATATATATATTATTGGAAGTACATAAGATTTTTTTAATGAGTAAGTATCTTCATTGAAATAATTCTGTTTTAACCACAATAGAGCGTTAAGTTAAGAGTGAGTTTTGCGTTCGCAACCAAAATCGGTCAACTTTCAAAGCTTATTCCGATTTTATTTTGTATTATTTTTTAATAAAGCTATTGCCTCATATAATAAATGGTTTTTGTTTTATTTTTTTTTTTAAATCTTACAGTGTGTAATGAAATAGCGTTATTTCTCAAATTCAACACTTTTCTGAGTTATGTATTATCTATGTTATCCATACAAATAACTAACAAAATCATAGTTTGATTCACTTGATTCACTTTAAGTGCTATATTCTCGTTTTGATAATAAACAAGGCTAAAAATAAATTAACCAGTTAGGTTACTAAATGCTTCAAAATTCATCAAACTTAATATTTTTTTATCAGGATGCCTATTTCAAATATAAAACATTAATGCCATGATCGTACACAGCAGACTTAAATATATTTTTTCATATATATCACATCATATTAAAATTGATTTCAAAATAGATTGCAAATAGATTCTCAACAAGCTCCGCTTTGAGCAAATAGATTCTCAACAAGGGCCGAATAATGCAATTTCGCCTTGGACCCCTCGGGTGATTGTTTCTGTGATAAATTAATATCATCTTATAATAAGCGAACTCTGTTTTGTGATGCATCTGTTTAATCGGTCCCTATTTATTATATTGGCGCCCGTTTCATAAATTGTATTAAGTTGAATGCATTTCTGGACAGATTGATTTCAGACAGTCATAAGTAAATAATAAAAAAATATAGTTCTTGTAACTACCTGAGAAATACACGTATTTCTTCTTATTTTTATAAAAAATCTGTTTTTACGAAGCTGTCCTGGCCCTAAAGACCGAATGTGTCATTATTTTTATGTAACATGTGTTTTGAAAAGTGACGCTATTATAACGCCAGTGTCGGTCTATCCAGAGGTGAATATCGCTTATTTAGTATTTTGTGTAAAAGTCACTACAAAATAAGCGCTGAATGTATTACGTTTTCAATATCAGATTGAAAAAAAAAACCGTAGATATCAATTTGAGAAGCAACTTCTTTATTTGAATCGATTAAAAATATATGCGTTGGCTTATATTTGAAAAGAAATAATTAAAGAATCTAGCGGCCAACAAAACTAAAACAGCTCAATAGAAACCATAGTAATAATGTCTGTAAGGAGTAATCTCCGTAGTGGCTTAGAGACCGTTCAATCCCTCCCCCTCCTCGTCCTTGTAAAAGGTTGTTACATTAGTTGTTATCACATGTTATCAACCCTTCCCTGTAGTAACGAATTACAATTTGTGATTTTAAATCCACAACTTTTTTTTTGAATTTTTGTGTACAATCAAGTACGTAAGCACTTGGCTTTTTTACTTTAAATAAAATGTCTATGGATTTTCGAACAATTGTGTATATTATTTATTACTTTTATATTTTTGAATGGGTTTGGACAAATTTGATATGTTAACAAGAATCATCCTTAACGATAATCAACTTTTTTTGAATGAATTTTTAATTCAGTCGGCGTTGTAGTTTTTTTTCTCAATGCTCTGAAATTTTTGATTATTATTATCGCAAATTATTTCGTAAAGTTCAGAGTTAATTCAATCAAAGTTTCAATAAGGTACTTTAATATGAGCATAGCTAAAATTAAAAAAATAAAATAAAACCGATTAAAATAAATATAAAACCAAAAAAACTGAGAAATAATACAATAAACTTCATCGTACTTTAATATAATGTTTTGAATGTGATGACGCTCCGCAACGGTGCAAATAATTCCTTCACAATAGTAAATTTCTACGGACTTATAACGTCGATCTATTTAATCAAAACTAGTGGAGATAGAAATTTCTCTCTCGGCAAATTCCAAAGGCAAAATTGTCGAATAACGCAACGTTGTTGCCTGTTGCTCGCACTTTACGAATTGTAAAATTATTGCAATTTATGCCAAGTAGATATTTCAGCCTGTTTTTGGTATGCCAAAAAGCATCAATTCAAAGAGTATTAGACTAATTAAAGAGTTACCACCCGTTTGAGCATACGGACTAACAGTAAATTGTTATCTCTATGACCCTATGACCCTAGGTTATATACAATTATTTTGGACCGTAAGCTAAATGTGGTTGTACCAGATTTAAGAGAGATGGTATTAAAAAATATATGACTGAGTGCGGATTCGAACATGCGACCTCTGGGCTAACAGTCAAACGCCTGTATTTGGCAACCTGTACTCATACTTGTTTTTGTAAACACCTTATGGCTGTATTTTTAACAAAATAAAATATAAGTTATGTAATAATGGATGGTAATTCTAAGTATGCTGCAGGTCTGTTTCAGACAATATGAAACCTTTATAAGTGTATTTACTTCGAAAGACGCAGTTTTCCTCTTCGATCAAGACGTCACTATGGTGGTATTCGTAAATACAAAAAAAAAAAAAATACATGCTGAATTAAGGTTTTTTTTTTTTTTGAAGTCTGTTAAAAAGAGATTAAAAAGTAGAAACAAATTATGAGACATAATGTTTACACCTCGACCAGATAGTTTCAGAGCTCCTTGACTCCAAATCGGGCAGTGTTTAACGTAACTAAGTAGATATTGAAAGGTACATAATTGTTCGATTACCATTGTGGATTTTATGATTTTAAATTAAATATAGCTGATTTATTTTATTTTGGAAAAATAAATTAAATCCCAGAAATAAATAAGGTTCATAACTACTTATACACACAAAATAAACAAGATATATAAAATTGGTAAATAAATATGACAACGGTATTGATTACGAGCAAGGTCTAAAATATATAGTTATTATTTTGAATTAGGAATGAAAGATTGCTTACTGTTAGCTTTTGCCATTGTATATCCTTGGTAGTAGTTTATATTGTGTAACTTGAGGTGAGCGTAGCGGTTAGGGGATGTCTCGGCTAGACAAACCATGACAAAGGACAAGAATTCAGGTCGATAAAAGCCGCAAAGCATAAGTCGACCAACTGGTTGGAGTGATACATTCCATTTGTCTCTAAATCACTTATATGAGTACCACGGTAATACGAAAAAAACATGTGATTTTCGGAACTTACGGTTAAGATCTGTTTCGTTTGTGAATGGAATAATAGAATTGAAAATTTAAAAATAAATTACATTCTTTTTTAATGTAATTAGAAAATGTATCTACACTATACACGCAATCTACACTAGCCACGGTAAATTCAATCACGGTATGTTTAAATAATAACAACGCATTTTAAATATTAACAATGCATATTTTGTTAGATATATTAACGAGCTAAAGTCCTTTATTGTATTGTATTGTATTACCTCTTCTCCCATGTACAGGCCCAGGGAATTGAGGTTCTTGTCGTAAATGTACAGATTAAATCCATCCGCGCCTACCGCAGAGTTGATGCAGTTAGACAACTCCCATAGGACGTGGTCCTTAGTAGGACATACCCGAAGAGACTGCGTTAACTCCTGTTGAATAAAAAGAGAAGTTAATAATCTTATATATACTTGCAAAACAATTTACATAATCTAACTCCACCGGACTAAATTGAAGTAAAATGAAAAAATAACGCTTTTTGAGGGCATGACGGCTTAATACAAATCGCTGAATACTATTAAAAAAAAAAGAAATTTTGCTTTGTATCACCGTTTTGAATATATACTAGGTACTTTAATAATACAAGACCATTCATGATAAAAAAAACAGGTAATTGGTCCCACGATTTCTACTGTTATTTGTTAAGAAATTATATAAAAATTCATCATGGTTACCGAGAAAAAAGAGTTATAAATTTTACGTGAAAATAGCATAAGTATCATCTAATAATGTTTGTCGTGAGCGCACAGCTGTTACCGTACCGTTACGAAAGCGTAAACCGTTATGCTCTTGCAAAAAACATTTTCGATCGATCTAATTATTGGGAACGTTTTTTTTTTGTTTGCACGCAAAATAAAATGTTTAAACGGCGCAAACATTTGTTTATTTTATTTCAATTCGAATAATTTCGCAAAATATATGTGTTTTAATTCGTTATTTCCACATCGTTATGATGGTTGGTTGCTACGCGAAATCTACGTCTGAAATCAGAAACTGCGCCGCGGCAAATTGGAAAATTAATCCCGGTTGAGCGTCTCATTTTATTTCGAAATTCCGCACTTTTTGTTCGGGATATTTTTTTTTTAACAAAATTGATATCAAATTACTATTGAAAAACGTACGTATTTCATATTATCATAAACAAATAATCACGTTGTTAGCTTAAATTTTTACAATAAATTCTATTATACCAATAGTATTTTATACCGATAGGATAGTCAAAAATTTTATCGTCTAATTTGAAAACTAATCTTTTCGGTATTTGTAGCAAAACAAAGAGATGTTTTTTAGATGGGCGATGTCGGTGTAAGCGTTTAAAAAAAAGCGCGGAATTAGAAGCAGATTTGTACCAAAATGCTTGCGAAATTCAAAGTCATCGGTACTTGCGTTTGTCTGCAACACAATAAACATCTTGTTATAACAAGTGCAAATGAACTACGTTTATGTATTCGGAGTATATTTACACGCAAGTAAGTGTTACAATGCCAAACTGTAGCGCAAAAGTAAAACACCAAGTTTGGTGAAAAATTAAAAGAGCGACCCCAGCCCGTAAAAAGATTTAACTTTTCGAATTCTTTGGAGAAGTTTAAACAAGCGCTATGAGAAAAAGTACAAAACTATAGTTCTCCGTTGAAATTGCGGTGTAGAACCAATTGTTTTTTTTTTTTTTTTGAAAGCCTCCTTTTAAATTGTATTAAACTTGTATATGTACATTTTTTTTTTTTTTTTTTAAATAATTGCTATGACCTAGTGTTAAATGGAAGCGTTAAACATTGGTATGACCATGTGCGGATTCGAACTCGCGACCTTTGGGTCAATAGTCCAACGCCTTAACCACTAGACTACCACAATCTTATATTTTAAGTTATTTTTTGGTCGACCTTCTTTGATACAGACTATTGTCCTATTGTCTAGTTAAAGGGCAGGGAACAATTAAGGGGCAGGGCCTAGTTAAAGGGCGGTAGTGCAGCAATTAAATATATAACTTGCTTTATATTTTGCCACATTTGTATTGTATTTGCTATTGCACTGTTTTAAAACCAGGTAATTTACAAATTGAATAATAAATGTCTTCGTGATTACACCGAATAATATGCTAAGTTGTTGTAGGACCGTTCCAATCGGCGGGCATTGCAACATGCAACATCGTTTACACTGATACATTCAGAGACATAGTCACGTAAAAATACCGGTTGTGACTGTGTCGGGATGCACAGTCAGTACTGAAGTAAAAAGTCCCTAATCCGACGCCGTTTACTTTAACGGGGTGAAATGTTTTTTTTAGTAACAGAAAAAGTTACAGTTAAAAATATAAAATTAGGTATTTAAATACTAACCAAATATAAGTATTTCTCTATTACACGTTGGAAATAAAAAACAAGTGAATTTGTGTGTGCGTGTTACGTTAGTGTTTATTGATTAGTATGGGTGTAGGTTAAAGGTGTGTGCTTAGTGGTAGCTACCGCTGAACAGCTGCCGAATGAAACGTTCATCTCAATGCGTCTTATGTGCATTGCATTGCGTTGGCGTTTTCGAGAGTTTTGCCCAATAATGTAAAAATATAAATGTTAATTTTTTTGTTCAAATATTTTCTTATCAAAATTGGCTTTTACTTGGCTTTTGAACTTGTAATGCGATCTATCGTTTTAGATTAAATCCAGCTTCATCTCAAAGTCTTGAGCTGTAGCAATTTGAAATTTCCGTTTTGTTTCGTTGCTTGAATAAATCCTCTCCTGACTTGCATTGGAATGTGGGGCGGGGGCGGGGGCGGGGGTAATTTCGAATAGCTTGCTTTTAGCGCTTATAAGCTTTCTCTGTTGAAGGCTGCCCCTCTTTATTTTCCTACGTCCAGTAGTCTCCGAGTAATAGTCGTTTCAAATTTGACCGTTTTGGTGTCGCTACTAAGCACAACTCTCAGAATTCATACCAAACTTAAAAACGTTTCCACGTCCAAAAAATCGGTTATTAGTAATTAGGTTCATAGCATTTGTATGTGCGAGCAAATTTCAGATTTCAAAAAGAAAAACATTTCCCTTTTAAGATTACTCTTGCATCCGTTCGCTCTGTCTGTCACCGATGCTTTTCTCAAAACCGTCGTGACGGAGGAATTTGAAATTTGGCCTAAAGTTAGGTTTGCGTGACGTGACATATAATATGAGGAGGTTCGATACAAACACGGACTAGTCCATGA
The DNA here is from genome assembly GCA_020383195.1 of Neomicropteryx cornuta. Classification (NCBI taxonomy): domain Eukaryota; kingdom Metazoa; phylum Arthropoda; class Insecta; order Lepidoptera; family Micropterigidae; genus Neomicropteryx; species Neomicropteryx cornuta. The sequence goes on from JAHKQU010000018.1 coordinate 44,345,836, forward strand.
AGGAAAATTTTCCAAATTTTGTGTTTTTTTTTATAGAAAAATAATAATATTTACAAATTAGGGACTTTTGCCGAAAAAAATAAAAATATGTATAATAATATTTGTCCAGATTTGTTCGAAACGTATTAAGTATCGTATTTCATTCTGGATATGTCTGGGTTTGTAGCAATATATTAAACACGTTAAAAAAATTGTTAAATGCGTGTGGACCGCCTTTGAAGTGATTCTGACCAGTTTTGATTGAATCAGGTAGCAAAAACAAATTCTACGCTATCGAGTCGATAATAAATCATTAAAAAGTGTATTTTAATGTAAGTGTATCATTTAAAAGCTACATTCAAAGATTTCAAAAATATTTTTATTATTTTTATGAATTTATTTTCATATGTGTGATATAAACCGTACCGTACCTAAAGCTATATTTTTTATACTATCAAGGATAGTAGGTATCGAATCATGTTCCCGTAGAAATAAATGTCATGTTGCTTACGCCGACTAAACATGAAAATAATGTGCAACAGAATTGTTGATAATGAAAAGATCTCAAAGAGGCAACATTGGTTATCTTTTAGGGATTATTCACTATAATCCCTAAAATGTGTGTGTATTTTTGTCTTTTAAACTTAATTTAAAATAAGAATTTACTTACGAGGACTTTTAAAGCACAGCCGTATTAATCCTTATAATATGGCATTTACGTACCTAAATACCTTGAGTATTGAGCATTGAGCATTGAGTACCTTGAGAATTTAGCAGTAATCAAATTTGTTCTTTACAGTGTCATTTGAAAATACTTTTAGGGTTGATGCATTATTAATCAACTAAGCATAACTGCAACGATAATTAAAGGCAAATTTGTATTAGATTTACATACATAAATTTGGGCGATCGACTGTTTGTTGATAAAATTCTAATACGGAACCCTGATTTATACTATTTTTTATTTTTTATTTTTTTTATTATTTTATCTGGAAGTTACCTAATGAAACTTTGATGGAATCATACACAAGCAATCGCTTACAATATCGAAATCGCTTTAACTAATCAAACATGGAAACATTTCAAACGGGTAATTTATTTTTTTATTTTACCTTAAACTTCACTTATCTTATTAATACCACATCTACAAAATTCCCTGTCGTACAAAAATGCGGAGTAATCAGTGAAAATACTTAAGTTAAAAATCATAGAAGTCGATTAAAAAACATATCCATTCTTAGTTTTCTGACTGCCGTCGAATAAACGAAAATTTTATTACAAACAAGGAAATTTAAATACTTAAATTTAAAAGGTCACGTACGAAATTAAAATAGTAATATATTATACGCATATAACTACTGAAATTTAGGTTATACAATAAATTAAAACAAAAAAATGAAGTTTTAAAGTAAGTAGGCTCATTATAAAACCTAACAAAAAGGACACATGGCCTTCGTCAATTTTTTAAGGTATTATTATTATCGTTTGGCCATTATTAATTTATGCGTTTGATGGTTACATAAAGCTAATAAAAAAAGTAATATATTATTGATTGGTGATCTGAACTAAAAAAATATAATTCAAAAGTATTTTAAGAAATGTTAACAGTTACCTATTAAGTTAGTTGTTAAGAGTACTTACGAGAAATCGTGGATGAAGAATAAACGTATGTCCTAATAAATAAATAATAAAAAAAGAGAGTTAGTTACTAAGGTCTAATTACACATATTAATTTTCAGATAAAATAGTCGAAGGCTGCTATATATTTCTGATATATTATCAGCTTTTATGAACTATTATGCATTTTATAGATTTTTTTATTAATAGATTTGATATATTACATTATTGGTGGTTTTGTTTCCCCATTTTCTCTAATTTCTTGATCCTTTAGGCTAACTGTCGCGGTTTGCACATAGTTGCCAGAGCAAAAAAAATATATATTTACCATATTATATTGAATATATTTTTAATAAACTAGATATTTTATAATTGTTTGCTATTAAATATATTATTAGATATATATTTATTATTTGTTTTTAATTTTTTAAAATAAGTTTTAAATTTTGTAATACTAGTACCAGATACGGATTTCGGCTTAGCCCTGCGGGCGCACGCGCTATGTGGCCATTAAGTTTTCATCTCAACAGCTTCCTATATATTCGCGTTTCTTTACATGGTTTAATAAAAAGATTTTTTCTACCTTTTTTATATTGTCTACAAGTTACAAGTGACAAGTTATAAATATTTATGATTTTAGTAGAGTTAATTAGTTTCAAGGAATATTGTTATTTGGTTTTAAAAGATATATTTTAGTTATTAAACCTTAACTATATTCTAGGAATCTTTCTTTCTAAAATGCTACCGCCTAAACAAGTTCTTTCAATCGTCTTAAAAACATTAAATAAGTTTTTATTTGGTGAATATTTTAAGTAGATAAGAAACATAAAATAAAGAATAAATATTTGGTAAATTCAAATTCAGAATTAGTAAGAGTTTAACATTTTGATAGATTTGGGTAAACTCAAAAATGTCTTTAATTTCGACCTTTATAGGATTTCGGACTAAAATGGTTAAAAACAGGTACCCTTCAAATGCCAAGCGGGAGCATTGGTTGCCTAACGTTGGTTCGTCCTACCCTTGAATACTGCTCATCAGCATGGGATCCTCACAGCCAATGTCTTAAAGATGAATTAGAAGCAGTTCAGAGAAAAGCAAGCCGGCATGTCTTTAGGCGTTTTAGTCGATATGATAGTCCAACTGAATTAATTTCAATTCTTAATTGAGAGCCACTAACTAGAACGTGTTTTGAATTCAAATTAACTAGTTTATGACTGTGACGAATGAACCTGCCTGGGCTGATTTAAGCTCCCAACTCTCTAAGCCTTCTTATATTGGTCTTAATGACCATCTGTAATATTATAGGTATATAGGTAGGCTGAGAAAGTGAACATTAGTTTGAATTCATTTCTCTTCAGAATAATTCGCCAGTGGAATGCGCTTCATAGGTCAGTATTTGACCTTTTTCCTTGTAGGCTGCGAGTTGTTCAGCATTAATTTTTCCTCAACCTACTAACTCAACAGTATTACCGGAGTATATAAGAGAAAGTCGGGAGTTACACCACTTATAACACAAGAACGGCTAGACCGATTTTTATAATCTTTGAGTAGTTGGATTTGTCTCCGGCACGAATAGTAGAATAACTATTAAAACATTGGAAAAATTCATGGAAAAAAAAAGTTTCAATAAAGGAAACTTCATTTTCTCATACATTTTGTATGGAACGGCTTTGTATTCTGTGGAATTCTATTTTCAAACGGTATGTTGTCTTCGAAGATGTTCACATTGTGAGGTTATCACATTTGTCATTGTGCGCGCATCGATAATTAAAATAAATATAATTTTGATTGTACTACATTTATTTTGAGTATTCTTAATAAAAAACTGAATTTAACTCAGCTAAAAAATTAACTCAAGATTTATTGATTCTGCGACGGTATGAAGTTCGTCGGGCCAGCTTTTTGGTTAATGAACATCACTGATGGAAAATCAGGTAGCTTAATTAGTTAACCATAAAATATTGGTATTTTATTTTTTTTACACTTTATCACTTTTTATATTCTAAAACAAAACTTTTTACCCACACAGAGTCGCACGGAAATTAGCGAACCTTGTATAATTCGACGTAGTGGAAAGCGAACACAATGAGAAGCGTGTAACGTGTCTGCCGTATTGCATCCGAAATGTGGTTGTCCGTAGTCGGACACTGATATTCCATAAACATGAATACTCGTATTCGCCCGAGTAATCAAGTTTACAAGCACCTGTGTTAAAGATAATGGTCGTAAAGCAAGAGAGCTATATTATATACTTCATCATTATATTTATTCTAATAATTCAGGGTGTATATTTTAAGATTATCGCGCAAAACAAATGAAAGCATTTGAACAAATACATTGTTAAAAAAAAGAAGAAAAAAAAAACAATTGACCATCAAGCCATTACGCACTTCAGAACTTCGCATGAATACAGTGAATATTTTTACAGTGTAGAAAGGTAAAAATGGTGAGCAGTACTTGGTCATGGACTTTGCCTGCTTGCTGAAAATCCGTGTATGGTAGGGATTATCACTTATGAAATGTTTCGAAAAAGGGATTTTGTAAACCAAGATAGCATACTAATTGGTCGGTCCTTTTCGCCCGTATTAATCGGGATGACCTTTGCAACTTTGCAAATATTATGGGACGTTATTTCATTATGGTATGCACAGAATAACGTGCCTTGCTAATTGGTCTGTATACTTTTTGATGCAAAACGGAGAGATTACGTCTGAAACACGGTGTTTGGTCTTATTGAAAGGCGTTAGGAAAAAGGTATATTTATTCGAGGAAATACGACCATTTAGAGAGGAAGCCTGTATTACTCGTATAACTACATTAAGTGAATGCGGGACCTATAGTATTTGTAGATGTGTTTTTGGAGGATAGTTTCCATTTTAATTAATATAGGTTGTAATGATTTTCATTAAAAACGTATTTTTTTTAATTTAGTTATTCTATGGCTAACTGCTGAAAAACAAAAGTACAAAAACAATATATCAGATTAGTTACAAATTTAACTAATTTTTTAAAAAAAGTGAACCTCAACATTTGTTTGATACTTAAAGTTTTTATGTACTTTAAATTTTTATTTGTAAATCTAGGCCAAGAATAATAATTAAGTATGACGTTAAAACTGACCCTTCTGCATTGATGCTGCTAATACATTACCGTAATAATACCTTAGTGTAATATATGCATACTATGTTAAGTAAGTCAACATTTTTTTTTCTTTTTTAAATAATTGCTATGACCTAGGTCACATACAATTATTTTGGGCCCTACCCTACTAGGCCAAATATGACTGTCCTAGATTCAGGGGAGATGATGGTAATAAAGCGTTCAAAATGGTATAACCATGTGTGGATTCGAACCCGCGACCTTTGAGTCAATAGTCCAACGCCTTAACCACTACACTATACGAAAAATTAAGCTAGCAGTGACCCTTTCCGACATTATGATGATGTATTATGAATATGATAAATTGTATTTTAGTGTAAATAGTATTTCAAATGTCGCAAATCTGTTATTTTAGATACTTATTAAACACCGTTTACAATTATTTTAAATATAGATATTATATTTCGCTTTAATAAATTTGACTCCGCGTGCATACATTACACATATTGATAAGTTACCATAACATGTCTAAAACTAAGTTATAGATGTCTTTTGCCATGATTTTTTTTTTAAATCTGATAGAGTTTTTGCTACAAATAAGTTTAAATATAAGTTTGTTAAAAATTATTTTATAAATTTACAAGTTTTAGGATAAAACTAAAAAAACATGGATATTGGGTCTGTCTGACACATGGCATTTTATATTGATAGAGAAATCTACTTGAGAATTAGGCTACGTTAAAAATGTACATTTTGAAGATACATTTATGATAAAAACCCACCGATAAGCACTATATTATCCTATGGTATACTCGGACGGGGTAGAGTTACCCCTATCGCTATTCATCTGAACAATAATTTGGGAATTCTATACAGATATCACGCAAACTTACACAAAGGGAGCATCTTACTTTATATTAAAAAACTTGAACATCAACAAAGGATAAGCTATAACATCAACACTACTCGAATTATATTACCGGAAAGACATATCATTTTTAACGTCTTTGTAAGCACTGGTAGCCTGCCTGGTAGCATAGTGGTATAAACGCTAGGAGACAGTGTTCCCGGGTTCAATGCCCAGTAGATCAAAACCGGTCATCATTGAGATGCGGAAACATTTAATTACAGGCTTGTAAGATGTTTTCTGACTAATGGCCTTAAATTGAAGATGACATCAAGGTCTTTAGAAATTCCAGTACTTCCGTGCATAAATTTTTGTAATTATTTTCAAGGAAACATGTATAAATAATTAAAATTACCTATTTATATTTCAATTTTAAAATGCTAATAAGTAATTCAAAAATGTCAGAAAGCTATTAAAATTTATGCTGCATAAATTTTGTAGAACTTTAAATTTTAGTGATTGGATTTATGATATTAATATGTACATATTTTGTAATTTTTAACGTATCATTAAACAGCGTTCGTACCAAACAAAGATAGCGTATGAACAATTGTTCAAAAGTCGTTCAATTTAAAACTGAGAAGAGTTAACATGGTGAAAGTGTAATACTTTGAAAACAAGCAAAACCATAAATTGATATAAGCACTCCACAAAGCAATCTCTGGAAATTTGTTTTTGGTTATTTACCGACTACGAACGGATAGTTATTGTAAATTAAAACAGCTATTATCTAAAATCGAGATTGTGGCAGTCAAGTGAGTTTTTGGACTATTGACCCAAAGGTCTCGGGTTATAATCCCCACATAGTCATATATTTTTTTACGCTTCATTACCACCATCTCCCCTGACTCTTGCACATGCAAATTTAGCCTAGTTGAGTAGGGCCAAAATAATTGTACATGACCTAAGGTATAGCAATTATTTGCAAAAAAAAAAATTGGTACCATCATAATAAAAAAAAAATGTGTGGCTTGTATACCATGTAGCTATTATATCATTGTAACTGCTTATGCCATTGACATTGTTAATATTGATTTGAATATTAAAAAAATAAAACATTAAAATGAACATGATATTTTTATCGTTATTGGTTATTTCATTCCATTTACATCATTTTTTTTTTAGTTTTTAGCTTCTATGCATACATTCATGTATAAGAAACTACTATTCCCGTCCTTTAGCTTTCTGTTTGTCCATCCGTCTGTCCGTCTGTCCGTTGCATCTTGAAGAGTATAAATGCAAAGTTTATTTTTTGTTTTTATTTGTTGTTAGATTGATGCTCTTGAAAAACAACCATAACAGTCATCACATCAGAGGTTGGTCGGACCATTTAAACCATTTAAAGTCAACAAATTTTTAGTATTAATAAATGAAACATCGATAGAAACCCCTCACTACAAAAGGGGAACAAGTCAAAAAAACATTTTATTTTCACAAGATGCAATCAAAGGCTTTAAAGGGTAATGAAAATTACAATTATCATTAAATAATAAAATTAATTTAGAAAATATGTGTTTATCACACACACATTAAAACAAAATGTTATTCTGAGTAGTTTCTTTTTTGAAACGATCTTAGTCTAACTAGTGAAATCATCTTGTATGTAAGTAGTTTGAAAACATTTTAAGTATTCTAACCCTGACAAAGGTAAAACAAGTGTTTTTTTTTCATTGTTGTACTATAATTATTCTTGCGCTTTAATCGTCATCACTTATTGCTATTTTGCTATCACTATATACTACTTTATCACTATATTTGCTACTAAGGCGTCCGCGCGGTCTTCACCATGTTGATCACGTGATGCATTTTTCACCCCTAAAGTTTTAAAATAATTTCAGTATTGTTGAGGAATAACGCCACCGACTCATAAAATCCTTTTTAGGAAGTGAGGTACTTTTTGGTTTTTTTATACCTTTTAATTAATAAAATGGAGCAAAAACTTTTTGTTTACGACCCCTTTTTTAACTGTAGGATTCATTAATAATATTTTTTTTTAAACTCTTTTTCAGCATTAACATGTTTTGTAGTGCAAAATATCTTTTTTAACCTTTATTATTTTCATGTTTCCCCAATTTACCAATTCGACATAGGTAGAAATCTATTTTAGCATGCTTAATTATTCCTATCGATGTTGTTTTCTTTGTCACTGTGAAATCATTTTGTTTATTTAATGTATTCTAAAAAAATGTTTTTCAAATTCGAATTTTTGTGCCATTAATAAAAAAATGAAAGGCTTTATTATACGATCTTGTACTATTTTATTTTCTAGAACGATATTTCGGAACTATATCAGTCATTAATTTACAAATAAATATTCTCTCTTCTAGTTCTTGTCTTGTAAAAATTACCAATGCGCCAAAATGACAAAATGACGCATTGACTTAATTGTGTTGGTTTTCTGTGATTTTAGTTTGACATTTTACACATACCAAAAATGTAGTATTTGGGCCCTAATTTATATATACATATCTAATAAAAATTGATTTTTATTAGGTGTAAATTTTTATAAAAAAATTAAATTGCAATAAAGCTACTTGTTTCCTTAAAATGTCCGTTATGTTACAAACGACTAATTCAAAAAGGGAATAAACCCATAATATTACCATATTGAAGTAAACTATTACGATTTTTCTTATAAAACCATAAGAAAATAAATGAAATGTGGGAGGCACTATTACGCTTTCCAGTTGTTTCTTTATTGAAGATGATAAAAACGACATATTTTATTAAACAAACTCTAACTAAACTATACTTTTTTGACATACCTATTCCCCTTTTGAAGTGAGGGTGATATCATATTCGAATTTCAAAAATACACCAAGACTTATTATTTTTTACTGGGTAATTAAAATTAATACAAACTCATTTATGAGCGCAAATAGAAATATTTAAAAGAATGTGCAATGTCACCTTATATAATTATTATAAATCGAAATTTAATGTCCGTGTTGTTTCATCATTAGCCACGCGTCAAAATTTACAAAAACATAGTGTTAACATGATAAGACGTCAGGTTCTGATGAAATAATTTACTACTACTAAACAATGTATAAAAACATTTGAAATGATGTCATAGCTACAGGGTGTCATATCCATTATTTTTTTTTGTTGTATATTACGTCGAAACATAGTAGTGATAAAGCGATACAAAAATACAAAAGTAATATTATATAATACCCGTAGCATTTGTGTTTTATCAGCGTGTACGCAGAACTTCCAACGGGATAAGCTTGTTTTCCTCCCATTTCGTCCCAGTGGCTGCGCCATCTTTAAAACAAAAATAAACATTTCTATCATCAAAATAATGGTTTTATAGTGATAGTTTCATATTGTCCAATACATAAAAATATTTTATTTTGTATTCAATTACATAGCCTACCCTAGCCTACTATATTATCTATTATCTGGCTATTAACATCTCGAGCAGTCAATTGATAGTATTTTTTTTATAATTGTCTACATAAGTCATATACAATAATTACTTTAGGTCCTATTCTACCCTTTCTTGTAAAAAAATGGCAAAAAAGCATTAGATAAAAAAATGTATATAAAAATGACCAACACAATGATAACCTCTTAACATATAATATTAGGTATTTATTCACAATATTTTTTAAATAATAGAATGATTTTTCGAGCTTTAAAGGAATTTTTTAGTTCTATAACTGTATATTAAGTACGACATTTTGTAAACGAACATTCACAAATATCGAACACACACAAGCACTTTCAGGACGGGAATAAATTAGCTGTAAAGCATGGCTTAAGGCGAAGCCAAAGGATAAATCTTAACTTCAATTAATTTAGATCCTTTGGATATTGAATCATAAAAAAAATACTTTTAGATACCTTGACCATATATCTTCTATATAGTAAAGGTAGATTTATAAAATTCAATTATATTTCTGAGAAATTTAATTAATGAACTGCTAATAGTTCTTTTTTAGGTCTACTGTCAATATGCCTCGACTTAACTATAGATAATAATGAAATCAATTACAATGACTCATGGTAAGAGTGACATTTGGTGTGATTAAAGTGAAGTACTTGTACAAACAAAAGTGCTATAGCAAAGTAGGGTGAGAAATCGAATAAAAGTCGGATGGCAGGGAAGCTAAAACTGCTAGTATGGAGGACGAGAACTGAAAGCAGATACAACTGACCATGTTAGAGATATGACCTAGGTACCTAAGATAGAAGAGTTGTAAAATCTGGCAGTAGATTATTTCGTTTAGATGACGATTGTACCCTCGACACATAAATCCTCACTCACTCATTACAGGTGATTCAAGTCAGGGGTCGCAAGCCTGCTGTGAGCTAGCAAAAAATCAAAACCTAAAATTTTATTTAAAAATGTCATATCGCTGTCATGTCTTGAGCGTACTTCTTGGGTTGCATGTATTTTGTTTTCATTTTAAAGTCGTTTCAATTTAAATGTATTTATTAAATGTTATATTTTTTATTTATTTTTATTGTCTAGATGTTTAACTTTTACAGGTTACGTATTGTGGGAAATTACCTTCACTAAAGTATATGTAAGAACGGACAGAATATCTGCAAGTGTAATTTCGATTGATCTAGTCTAAATTGATTTATTGCGTATTTATATATTTATATTTATTTATTAAGATGCATACACTATATTAGATTTAGAAGTAACTTGCCTTCTTAGATCTCTGAGTTCTACGAATCATCCAGCGCTCCAGTTGCTCCAGGTCGACTTCTTCCATGACATAATGTTCCAGGAATTCTGGATTTGCATGTAGATATCCTGATACCTGCTCGGGCGTAGCAGCTGTAAAAAAAAGATAGAAATTCATAATATAGAAATTTAAAAAAAACTTTTTTTTCTATGTTTTAGGCCCTCTTCAATTACCATTTTTCCTAAGGCTCTAATATTAGTCTTTTATAAGCGAATACTAAAAAATAACTATTAGCAGTTTGTCAATTATTCAATTTCTCAGAATCATAATTGAAATTTAAAAATCTGCCTTAAGCATATTCCAGATATCTAAACATATATTTTTATGATTAAATATCTAATGGTTACCAAATGCCAACCGTAGAAAAAAGGCTCTACAGGAATCGAAATGAATCGTCCTTTGACTTTGCCTTAAGGCTGTGTGTTAATTCGGTTATCGAACGATGTGATCGACTTGCCATCTGCTTGATAGACGTTCGCAGGGCTGTGCGACGCGCCCTCCCGCGGGCCATCACTATGATTCGGCAAGTGAATTATTCATCCGTGTGTTGCAGGCAAATAGCGATGCAGCCTCCGCCGTAGGATAGCTTAGTCATTTCGCCAATCGCCTGGCGAGATTCATCCTGTACGAGTATTTCTCACATTGCCTGGAGGCCCTTCGGCAATATTTGAAATAACATTCCTTGCTCATTTGTCGATCTAAATGTTACAGCTAAACAGTTGATCCCGTTATTACAGGACTTAATTAAATATTTTTCAATTATTTCTTTAAAAACATAACATTAAACAGAGACAGTAGTTTAGCTAAACCCGCGACGTCATAGATTAAAAAAATAGGATCATCGTCGTGCACTATAAGGAATATTTACAACGAATAGAGATGTGGCGAGGAATAATTGCTCCGTAGATGGCGTAAATATTACAAGGATTGGCCCTATTAGAGACCTTGGATTAATTTTTGATGAGCGCTACATTTTTAATGATCACTTTAAATATAATCTGTAAAAAAAAACAAATAGACTTTTGGGATTTATTTTTAGAATTATTCATAATTCTAAAAATAAATCCCAAAAGTGAAACCTTTTCGTAATATGCAGTAAATTAGCAACGGTTTACTTATTTATTAGTAAAATGATTATTGTAATTTGGGACAGTAATTTGGAATTATGAATACATTATACCGTGATAAAAACATCCGCTGCGTTTATCGTTACATTTTTAAATTGTAAATAGTAGTTATTTGTTATAGCGTATTTTTTTGTGTCGAAAAAATCAAATCTTTTGTAAAAAAGCCTACCTTTGGACCGTCGTTACCCGGTTTGGTAAAACTTTACTCGGATATCAAAAAAATATTACATATATAGAATAGTAGGCAGTCCTGAAGCTAAAGTAGCTATAGCCGATTAGAACTACACGAAAGATGATCTGATTTATATTTAACAAAGCATGATTTACAATATCTTCGAAATCCTTTTTTCAGTCATTTGGTCACCAACTATGTTTCAACAGCTTCAGATTTTTAATTTCGGGAAACTTTGTTCACCGTCCACCATTTTGTGTTTTAGGCATTTGCGTACGTTACGAGAGAGTGCAGAATGCGATCCTTCACAAGAGCAGAGGATCGTTGGACGTTTGTTTCATGTAAATTGGTCAAGTCGTTTAGGCTTTGGCGAATAGCAGCATTGTGCGACTCGCTTGCATCGCACAGTCGAATAATGAGAACGCTACTCAACATTCAATTTATTTTGTACGAAGCCTAGAGGAGTGTCAGGATGAAGTGAAATAAAAAAAAATACTTGATAAAATGCTCTCAGATACCATATGACAAAACAAGTCATTACAATTAAAGTAATATACCATTTTAACGTTTCATCGCCAAGTAGGTAAGTTTAGGGGTTATAATAATTATTGTAAATATGGCTTTTAAGTTAAAAAAAGATATTATTATTTTTTTTCTTTTTTAGCTGACCAGCTCATTTATTACTGGCACCGCGATACAGTGCCAGTATTATTTTTAAAGTAGACTTCGAATTTTCGTCTACACTATGTTAAAATAAAATTAATAAACTATGTTTATATACAACCACAAATACTTAGACTTTACTTTGTAAGCATTGCAATCTACGTCTTGCTACTATATCCTGACAGTTAATACATATATATATAAAACTTATATTTGATGATTGTCTTTTAATAGCGGCAAATCGCATGAAAAGATAAATGACACAATCTTTGACAATATTGAAAAATTTTGAAAAAGTTTTTAATTATTTGATAAAGTGCTGGATAGCATAATATTTATAAAGGTTCTAAAGAGGTCCTGTACTTGAGAGCGCAGGATGTCGGTTTAAACCCAGCGCTGAGTTTTATAAAAATGCATTTTTAACTCTCACCTGTCCTCTTTAGTGTAAAATATTGTCAAATATTATGTAACCATCTAATTAGATGAAATAAGGAAAGGATGATATTTTAAGAAAAAATATAAAAATAATGGATATGTGATTACGATGAAGGATGATGGTGAAATGAGCTGATTTTATGAATGATTTATTTATGAAGTTGAAGAAAATAAAAATAATGGATATGTAAAAGTGTAAAATTAAAGCACGTGATTTGTGTGCGAATTATTTTTATAATTGTATAATTGAGTTGTAAAGTTATTTGACTTATATTTGATGATTGTTTTTTAATAGCGGCAAATCGCCGTATTATATATATATATATATAATACGACATCTTAATGCAGCTACGGGCGCGCCCATGGATTCAAACGCGCAACGAGTGTCGGCCATGGTAAGAGAAAAAAAATGTGAACTAAAATTGTGATAGTACTTGATATGAGTAGGGAGATCCGGCATGAAACCGACATTTTAATTTAATTGTGGTTTGTTTAGATCCCTTAGTATTATTTATGAAATTCGTTTACATAAGCTAAAAGTTTAAATTTAAACAGTCTTCCTAAAATATTGTTAAAGTTATAGGAACAAAATAAAAATTTAACTTGTCCGTTTCATTACGCCTTCGTTTTGAAGCGGACATCCTAGCCAGATTGTCAGGATTTTATCAAAAGTCATTGATAAAATTAGATATAAATCTTTAAAAACAATTAAATTATAATTGAAGCAAAAGAAGTGATGCAAGATTTATGAGATTATTTATTACAAATAAAATATTGCAGCTAGTCTACTTTGATGGAAGCATAATTTTCTAGGCGGTTTGGTACGCGATTCATCTATATTTCTATTTCCATCATCATTACAAACGCTACTTTTTCCTTCTTCTAATATTAAAACTTTGTTTCTTTTCTTGATTTATTTAACAATATACCAATAAATTCTAATAATTCTACTGAGAAAAAGGCGTTCGTTTAATACTAAAATGATTGTCCGTTTCATGACCTGCGGATGACATACGTTTAAACTACCAAAACATGCCAAAAATACTTTCTTAATCATGGAAGGATTTCATAACTAAATATAATAGGTTTAATCCGTAATAAAATGTTACTTATCAGTAACAACTTTCATAAAATCGCAACTAAAAATCACCTTTTCGAACGCGTGCTGTCTCTGTGAGGAAAACCTCTCAGACGGCACGCGATTCACGACTTCCAATACTCTCATGGCGTCTTATAACTACTTAAGTAATGCAGAGTTGCAAACTTATAAGTCTGATCGCAGTAATCATAAACACTTTCGGAATTATAGGCAGTGTCCGTTTAGTTGCTACTTTCTAGACAAAAAAATACCTAAAAATAAAAATCGAGTAAAAAATCGATGCACAATTTAGTTAGACAGTGGAAAAAAAATCAAGGGACGAACAGTTTTAAAAACGTAGTGTGAAGGAATTTCGTGAGTCGCGGGTATGTGAAGTCCGACAGAGGGAAAGTAAACTTTCAGCTGAGTTGGTCGCTAGTGCTCCGGGGTATTCGTATTGTACGAGTGTTAGAGAACGCAAAATAAATGGACATCAGTAGAGACTAATTAATTGAACTTCATTGAGACCGTGTACAGTCATTGATTTTAAATAGGAATACAATTTTAGTCCTAGATTCGAGTTTTGAGTTGTTTTTACCAAACTAGAAAACAATCCTCTGAATCATAATCAAAGTTGTATCATGCTGTACCTAATTGGTTTGTATTTAAAACCTGAAGACCTGAGAGTAAATATATTAATTATATTTGACGGTAACTTAACTTAACTATATATTTTAGCCATCGGCGATTCATTTATATACATCTAAGTTGAACGTAAGTTATTTCACTCGTAACATTAATTAAATTATTCACTTCACTCATCATTCTCATACTCTCAATCGTATACATAATATCATTACATTTTCCTGGTTTTTATTATTGTTTTCTTTTTATTTTTTTTACTACTATAATGAAAGTTTGAGCTTATTTCATAACACACAAATGGTATAGGAAGGATTTCATAGAAAACAGCGCTGTATTTAAACTAGCATGCATTAAAATCAAGACAAGATTTGTGCGTATCGGTATTAATTGTCTAATAAAAATATATAATTTGGTTGTAAAAATATTAAACAGTTAATTCAAAATTTCTTAATGTCAATACTGTCAAGCTTTCATCTACACTAATATTATAAAGAGGAAAGATTTATTCATAACGAATAAAGTCAAAAATTACTGGACCGATTTCAAAAATTCTTTCACCATTCGAATGCTACACTATCCCTAATAACATAGGTAATGTGTATTACTAGAAAATTCCCTACTAAAACATCAATATTGTAACCCAAGGTGTAAAAAAAAGTCATAAAATGTCTTTCATCGATACAATATGTCCAATTAATGTAGTTATGTCACTATAACTACTTTTTTGCATTTTTAAAGTTGATAATAAATGCCGACCAAAATTATTGAAATCGGACATTCCATTCAAAAAATATTACGAATTTACAATGGACGAATGAATGAGCGGCCAGCCCTGCGACGGTGCGGTCGCACGGTTATTACAATAAAAACAAAAAAAAAATACACCAATATTTTTTTTTTAACTAATGGTGCACCACGCATATTAGAAATAAACCTTCTGTAAGTAAATTGATTAAAGTCACATTATATTACCCCAAACACTATTTATATAAGAATAAAATCAACGCGACAGATAACCAAATATCTATATTTCAATATTATCACCTAACGCGCTAGCATCTTCGTTCACCAATGTTTCAGTATGCCTATTTATATAACGTTGTCACGTGATATCTTTCGGTGCTCTATGAAAAACGGTAGAACAACGGCATATCAAAAATGATTTTTACCGATACTGATACAATAATTAATATATTTTTTTAATTTTATTTAATACTTTAAGGGTCAAACTATACTATAATTTGGGAATTTTACATAAGTTATATAAAATAAAAGGTTTTTCAATGTCACAAAGTTTATTATTTTATGATATCTAGTCAAGTTTGTTTACTTCATCAATTTAAAGGTTAATTTCTTGATAAAATTTGTAAGATAAGTTTAAAGTATGAAAGACGAATGTATCCGAATGCGCGTGTGAGGTTTTACTTCATAAACTCTGTCAGATCAAAACATGTGTATTCGGTTGAAGAGTGCAACATTACGCAAGTTTTGAATGTAATAATTCAATGAATCTTTCATATGTATTGCAGGTAATAAAGACAAACAACACACGCTGATGACGTATTTGTACATGCTTGCAGCTGGCGTTATTACGCTGGCGTTATTACGTTCTATTGAACGAAATTAAAAAAAAATATTAAATATAAAATATAAAGGTAAATTCATCTTATTATAGGGGTATAAGAACCTCAATAATGCCCAAACTTGAAAGTTTAATGAATTACGCTCGAAATTCGACCACTGGGCGACCACTAGTTTAGACAATACCACATAACTAGTTCAATGTAATTGTCAAGCAATTGCAATATAGATACAAGCTCAACAAGGCGTACGAGCATTTTATTAAAATATCTTCAATCTCCAATATAAACAAACTCGCCTCCGTATTTCAAATACCTCCTGCCTGCAGGCTATACATTAAAAAGATTCTCTTTAAATTCAATCCAGTTGACCCTCAATAGTTCAAATAGAGAATAGCCCTTAGGGATAAGAAGCCTGCTTGCGACATATTAGAATAACCTACATATCAAATAAACGATTTTATCAATTTTAATTCAGAATTTTTAATAATCCATTAACACAACGAATTAAAGTTTTTTATAAACTATCTATATTTTTAAATCAACAAAAAAACCAATATTACCTATATTGAAAGTTTGTTAATAGCAGCAAATCGCATGAAAAAATAATGCCGGATTTCGGTTTAAACCTAGTATTGAAATTAATTTTTTACTCTTATCAGTCCTCTTTAATATATAATATGACTAAATATTATGTAACTACCTCGTTAGATATATAAATAAAATAATGAGCAAAGACTTAGAATATAAGAAAAATATTTTAAAAAATATAAGGGGCATCGAAATAAATATTTTTTTTGATACGTAGCA
Source organism: Neomicropteryx cornuta (assembly GCA_020383195.1). NCBI lineage: Eukaryota > Metazoa > Arthropoda > Insecta > Lepidoptera > Micropterigidae > Neomicropteryx > Neomicropteryx cornuta. Next base: position 44,362,651 of record JAHKQU010000018.1, read on the forward strand.
TCTTTATGAAACGTTGATAGAATCAACTCCAAGCATGCTGGTACATTTACCTGGAACCATGGAATTTTGACATCGTTAAAACAATATTTTTTTTTGCATGGCGTTTAAATAATGCAACTTTTATAAATTCGAAATTGCATTTTTATTTTAAAAGTCTATAAATTTATTATTATATTACTGTAATACAAATAAATATTTTTTCTGAATAAATCAATCAGTATTATAAAATAATATCTAGTTAAAATATACCACCATACCATGGGTTGAATGGTATTACGTTATTTTTAATTTATAACAAAACGACTATTACAAAAACCGATCAGCCCACAGAATGAAAAATTGAAATCATACAGACAAAATATTTAAATCAATAAAAATAAAGTAATTACAAAATATTAAATTATGGTCGTCGGCTAGCATTTAAATCAACATTGATAAATACAAAATGAAAGATCACAAAAAACTACTGTGAACATATTAACAACATGCTGGCAATATGGAATACGACTTTTATATCCCGGAGGAAACTCCAATCGTTATTAAGTGCATTGGCGCTGAATGAATCGTGGAAAAACAACAGCTTTACGAAAGAGATATAGTATTTGTCGAGGAAATCCGCTTCCTGCCTATTACGAAGTAATTCGTCGCACAACTTTGAAAAAAAAAATTGACTGTTACTAAAAATGTAATAATAAAGTTTTTCATACTTGAGTATAAGCTGTTCTATTCTATTCTGAAAAAAAATCACATCATAATTAAAGAGAAATACATATTTTTCTGATTATTTCTACTGTTCAGTTTTTGTTTTACATTTTATATTTTTATTTATGCTAAAATATACCTCGTCTAAAAATGCATGTACTTATGTCTTTTAATTATGTAAGCATTATATAAAATAAACCTATGTAAGTACACTAAACAAAACAAAGGACATGTCTGCTTATGAGGCCAATTATTTAAATAGATGTCGACTCAATGAATTCTATTTTAGCTGAGGTCGAAATACTTAAAAAAAACTTAATTTTTAAATACTACAAGTTACATACATTTAAAATAGTTTTATTTATTTTTTAATAGTATTAGACGAGATGCCAAATCGTAAAAAATTATAAATAAATAAGTTGAAATAGCAAGATTGTGTTTCAATAGCGTCAAGTTTAATAAAATATCATTGGTAACTCTTATATACAATCTTTAGTATGAAAAATTGGTAAATAAATAAGTGTCCGTCTAATAGGTTGAAATAAAAATAAATATAATTAATAGATCAGAATAGATGCGTATAAATTTTGATAAGGATAAATAATCGTAGTTTAAATGGGATCATTTTAGAAGTAACTTTATTATTATTTACTTCGTACGTAAAGTAAAAAAAAAAATAATGAAGATTTTATTGTGAATCTACGTTTTTTTAAGAAAACTATTTTATGTAACTTCTAAACCATTTCAGCTCTTTTTATAATTTTTGTATTTTTAATTTTAAGTAAATCCGCTTTAGCATAATCGAATATTAAATATTAAATATTAACCCAAACCGTAGTTATTACTCATATTGTGGATATTACGAGTATATGTATTTATTCAATGTATGTAACCAAGTCCAAGACTTATCTGCTGAAAACTAGGTGTGTTATATATATATAAATAATGTAAACATATTTCACAGATATTAATATATTTTGTGAAATATGTTTACAATATTTGGTTCTGTATTCTAGACGTCCTTGTATAAAATTGTGGATTTGTAGTAGAATATGCGTGTTGATTTTTTTACGATCGCGTTTCTTAACATATGTTTGTTCGTTTTCAATTCAGAATTGGTTCACTTTTGATTATGATAATAGAAATTATGCGAAATCCGCATAATTTCTATTATTTTCAACACCTCTACAAGTTTTAGCGTGTATTTATGTGCTCTTTCCATTCCGATCGTCTTCACTTGTACTCTGAAGGTTATTGCGTTGAATTCTACAGTAGCGCTTTTATAAAAGCGGAATTTCAGATAAGATGATAAAACATTATTTAAACAATTCGCTGTTGTTAAACGATGGTCTCGTGTTTGCCACGATATTGCGTTCACTTTATGCTAAGAACCACATTTAGCACCGTAGTAGCACATTCGATAATCTACAATATACATTACTAGGTCAATATTGTTACGCTTGGCAATCTAATACCTTTAGACGATTTTATGTTACTTTTTAAGAGACTTCTAAAAAAAAAGGGTTCTCCAATCGATCTGTATGTTTCTTTTTTTAATATAAAATATAATGTTCACTCCTTTTCCCATTTTAGTTAAATTAGGTTACAGCAAGTGTAAGTAGCAAAAATAACAAAAAGCTTTTCGTTTAGAATGTTTTTATGTCGAATTGGTTTAAACAATTTCGATTTTTATTTTTGCAAGTTGTACCGTAATCATTCCAAATTTTATTAAGTTCTTATTAGCTAAAAATTCTAAAATAAAAAACCGATTATAGGCAAAAAACTAAGAGATAATTCAATTAAATAATCAATTAACAAAATATAAAAACTTTTTCAATAATCGCTCAATCTTCAAGTACAGTCTTACTCCCATTTAGGATTATTATTTTAATTACGCAAACCGCATTAGGTTTAGAATCACAGAATAGGCGTATTTTGCTTTATGTGAAAAATTAAAGAATTTAGCAAGATTTGATTACAATCCAAATTATGTTAAAAATTTCTAAATAAAATTATTTACACACGAAATTATGCTATACGAAAATAACAAAGTTATCCATAGTTTTTTTTATTAAGTTAAAATAAATGTATTCTTTACTATATTTGAAAAAAAAATGAAGTTTTGAACCAAATAAAGCATTAATAAAAAGACTAGTATATACAATTGTAATATATTCAACAACCAAAAAGTACTTTCGTGCTTTAAAGTATTTAAACCTAAATTAGGATAGCATTTTGGTACAGCAACAGAGTGGTAATAGTAACTGATATAGATGCATTTGACTGGCTGCCTCTTCGTACGGAGAGCCAATGCATCGCACTGAAGCCGTAAAATGTAGAGAAGTAATTTCGGTGTTTCAGTTTCATTCATTTCAGCAACTCTCTGTGGAGTTTTTCGCGTAATTACCATTAAATGAAGGTAAAGTCGACCCGCCTTCGCGCTGATTAACTAACTGCAAAGGAAGCAATCCGCCTAAATATGCGCCGAATATGCATGTCGAAAATAATTTAAAAAACGTCGTATAAAATCACTTTAAAACGAACATAAAATAATGAAAGTGTTATTAAATGCTGGAGATATTAACTATTGTAAATATAAATCTAAAATTGTAAATATTGGAGTAACATATAAATGGGCAAAATCAAGCCAGACAGCGGGAATGGGGGTTTTTTTGAAAATAGTGAAATTTTGCTGTTACTTTTTTAGTATATAAGATATCGAATCTATTTAAAATTTTATTCTATTCTTAGATAAGGGCCTACAAATTATCTCTGTAATTATTTTTGATAGCACCAACCGTTGGTCCTAGGGGTGGGAAAAACTATTTTTTCATAATTCACCATCCCGCCCATAATAAGCGCAGGAACAAAATAATGTTCAAAGGAATGTTTCAATGTTTGATACAAGTTCCCCCCCACCCCTCCCGGCCTATTCTCATCCGTTGAAATTTACCTCTGCCATCATCCGTGCCGAAAGGGATTTTTTTCTTTTTGAGGAACGGAGCCTTAAAAACATTAAAAGGAAAAGTATAAAACTATGGTATATCTCTGCGCTGATTTTGCGTTTTGATCAATTTGACATAACAATATTTTATACGGATGATTTAGTTTTATTTTTCATTTTTTATACCTTATAAGAAATTTAAACATTTGCAAAAAAAAATAATTCTAAGCAGTTCAAGCTAATTCCGAGAAGTGAAGAAATATTAAAAAAAAATTGGGTTTGCGTCGAATCAGACGCTGGAAGTTATACTTTTTGGGCCATTTGCACACACCCACTCACACACACACACACACACAGATAGCGACCAACATCCCATCCCAATGACTACAACGGCCGCAAAGAAGTATAACTTCAATAAATACACGTCGATTTGAAAACCTCCTTGAAGTGGGTTTAAAAGGAAATATAAGCAACTTGGCTCCGTGCCGTTTGGTTCAGAGCGCTCCGTATAAAGGATAAGCCGCGAGCGAACCTTACAACTGACCCGAACGAAATGGATCGAAACCAGTACTTGACGTGCATCGAAAATTGTCCGAAAGCATCTTTTTAAAATACCTAAAAGCTAAAACTAGTTTTGATCGAAAAAAAAGTGGTATCTCTCACAAAATTCATTCCGAAAATTGCGCTTTCAAGCAAATCGGACCCGTCGATCCAGGAATTAAGGATTTATTTTCGTGTTTAGCATGTAAGTTCAAAGCAGGACAAGTACGTTCAGATAGACATTAGTAAATAGAGATTAGATTAGATTATTTGGCATTAGTAGAATTATATTTTTGTTCATATATTTGTATTTGAATCAAAATGTAATTCTTTGGGATCTGTCAGTGTATAAATTAAAAGAGGTAGAGAAAATGTCTTTGTAAAAAAGGCTCAACGTTTTGATATATATTTTTAAACGTAAATTCTTACAGTTAAGTTTATTTTGATTTGGAAGCCTTTAATATAGAAATCGGGACTAAACTGCCGTTTCATTGACTCAACCCCTGCAGCCAAAAATTAGTCCTGTAAAGCTCCACGCTATAAAAACGATCTGAAGTTTCTTCACATTTGAGAAGCCACTGCCAAGTGACTTTTATTAATATATTTATACTTATTGAATATTATTATTTTAAAAAATTAAGCATCTTGCGTCTTTAAGTTCCACGTTGCATTGATAATTCATTTATTGTATTCATACATATATTATTATTATGTATATTTTTATTCACATATCTAAAAATATAAAAAAAATGCCTACTCGAAGCATTACTTAGTAACTAGTTGGCTGATTTGGTGTTTGTTTTAAAACGTTTGTAATAGTTTGAGATGGTTTATAGGCAAAGAAAAATTAGAAAAGTTTAAATAAAAGAAATGGTAAATGACGTAATTTCATTTAAATAAAATTCATAAAATTACACAGAACCTATCTAATAATATGTTTTTTTAACTACGATAATATTAACAACATTAATATTTATTTTGTTTAAAGTCTTTTTTACACAATTCTAATAACTAGGCAGCGCCCATACTAAGGACAGATTAGAACTAATATCCAGTAAATATTTCGTCCTTGAAAACTAATTACTTGGTGGTATCCTATTACATGTGTAGTTTTTATTAGGCGTATGATTAAATGAATTTGACTTTTTATATTTTTTTAATAATAATAAGTATGATATGAATGCAATATTTTCATATACAAAACAGTCTTTTACTACCATAATAAAATAAAAGATAACCTGCAAATAAAGCTTAATAGCAAATTAATTAATAAAAAGACACTGACTAACTGGTTAATTGATCTTGGAAGAAAGGACACTGAGACTCTGGTCAACTATATTCCTGTGTAATATAATATTGATCTTTTCTATTTCTCAGCTTATTATATATATTAGCTTATTATATATATTAATAAATATATATGTATATTTTTATGTATTCGTATTACATGTACGTGTATGTACGATCGATGTTAATTTACGTAATTTTTATTTTGTACTTACAAAAAAGCTCAGCGCAATTGCATGTAACCAATCTATTAAATAACTATTAAAATTAGCCTACCTTAGTACGTGCAATGTCCAGTTAGGTATAGTTATGTTATTCATTATCTAAGAAATATGTATAATACAAAAATCAATAAATAAATAAACAAATAAGTTACAGCCAAGAGGAAATATTTTTGGTGTTTTTATGTTGAGAAACTATGTTGGTGTAATTTTAAAAATCACATAATATCAAATATACTAATAATAGGTATGTAAAAATCTTTTATCTTGATTGAATTAGACTTAAAGTTCTGATTAAAGTATCATAAAAATATTAATTTACTATACAAATAGTATACATTCAGTTAAAAATTCATTTATCGCGCTAGGTTTTTACCGAAATCCTGAATAGCAGTCCTAATAAAGCTGTATCAAAAATAATATATTTTTTTTAAATATTTTCAAAGATTATGTCAATCATCTTATAGGCGTTTTTCCGCTAAAACTTTTATACTTAATTATTATAACTTTGCTATAAGGTTTTTATCTAGGCAATATCAAAAAATAAATGAACATTTAAATTAAAATCGAAAATAAAAATATTATAATTTTATTATGTGCTTTTATGTTATTGTTTAATATTTTTTAAATAAATTAAAGTTTAAATTTAAATGTCATCTATCATTTTTTTTTCTGACGACGTCGAACAATGAAAGCTTAATACCTTAGCTTTTATTATCAAATGTATTTAAACAGAGTGTATTTAAATTCATTGATATCTATTAGGACAACACTTTAACATTAATCAGTCAAAAATATTGGATAACTGTTTCCCAATTACAAGAGCAACAAAATAAAAATTGAATAGAAATCATTTTAATGTTTCAGAACGCTGTTGAACGAATGGCCGTAGAAAAATGTTATTAATAAAATTATAGTTAATTTAGTATTAGTATTTTAATATTACTTTAGTTGTCGATATATATAAACCCTTTAAAACGACATCAGTGAATTTAAATAAAACGTGTATATTACTTTAGTCTCACGATAATGAACTAAATTTATTGTAAACGTCAAAGAGAAAAAGAACATCTACGTAATATTTCCTAATATTACGAATATATTTTTAAAAATAAATATAAATTAAACGATATATTTATAGCAAATAAAAAGTACCAAATCCTTTAAACACATTTATATACATGATACATGATGAACTCAATAATCGATCGTGATAAACTGGTGGTTGCGGATTTGAATCCGTACATAATTAGTTATACTATTTTTAAATCTTTTTTACCACTCCGACTCTAGCATTAATATATTAAGCTTTATTAATTACGGCTTTGAATAGCGGTAATAATCCTAAGCAATTCGAAATTACAAAAATTTAAAAAGACTTTTGAACAAAGTAAATTTAAATAAATAAATTATATTTTTTTTTACGTTTTTGTGTAGGTAATATTAAAAAAACTACTTAAATATTTAATTAAACTTTTATTAATATTATAACACAATTAATATTTATTTTATTGAAATTGTTTATTAAAAATTGATAAATAGTGGTAAAGGAGATAACAACTTCTTTTGAAAATTAAACATTATTAGATACAACATATCAAAAACCGTAATTATTAATTGTAAATTAATTAAATTAATTAATAAACCTACATTAAATTGAAAGTAGAGATTAAAAACACGTCAATGTAATGTAGCGTGTCTTTATTTTATTTTTATTTATTTTAGAAATTCGCTCAAAAAATAATAACGATTAAAGAAAAACGTATAAAAATATAACAGTATAATTTATTTATTTATTTTATATTCAGTTAGATATAAATTTCCTAATGATGATTTTATAATGCATATTGTACACGAGCGTGTTAATTACATGGGTATTAAAATATTTAAAAAATGCACTTACGATTAGTAGCAGCTTGTCGAACGCCGCACGTACAGGCACCGACGAGGGCGGCGAGTCCGCTTCGAAGCGCCCCGCGCGGCCGCCCGCCGCGAGCCGGGGGCGGCGCGTGCATTGCCGCCAAACGCAAGTTATCAACAGCTGCCGCCGCAACTGTTGGGCGGCTAAGCGACATCGCCGCCGTGCAGAGCGCACCGCGCGCCCGCGCAATTGTCCCGGTTTGAGCGCATTGTCCGTTTAGTACGCGAGTCTATGTCACATTAACGTGTCCTTCATCTCCTTGAACACCTTCAATGTTGACACCTTCAACACTCAACTTATGTCATTGAATAATGTTTAATTACAATTTCACTGTTCCACAAATACGCCAACCAATATTTAGTTCCAAAACAACAACCAAGCTTTAAGCAAATGGACTAGCTATTCTTGCCCCGAGAGATGGAGAAACTGATATGTTTGCATCAACACAATTTCCTACTGATCTTAGGAAGCGGTTGCTAAAACTAGAAACAAAATAGTTGTCTCACTATAAATTTTAACATTATTTATTTTATTTTATTAATAGTATTTATTGTATGGAGTGTTTTTATATTATATTGTATCGATCCATATATGTATATATTCATTCATGTATAAAATTATGTGATAATAAGAAAAAATATTATAAATAAAATGTTCTTGTATTACGTTATTTACTAGCTGGCAAATATGTTTATTATTATTATTCATTTATTTATTTAATCATGGAAAAACAACGGGTACAAGAGATGAAAAGAAAAGGAAATTGCGGCCATTAGTTTCTATTATTATTTATTTTCTTTTGTCCGTAAATTTTTCAGTGTAAATCATTGGTTTTGAATCGGTTTGATTTCCGTTTAAATATGTCGTATAATCGCCCTAATGATTAAATGAAAGCTTAGCATGGGTCAAAATTTATTCTAAACATATTTTTTTTTAGTAGAAGATAGGGCCAACTATCTTACTCGCAAGTCATTATACTACGCAATGTGAAAGTTTTACGATTCTCTATACTTTTTCATAGATACTTATTCCTTGTTTATACAGTGTTTATCATGCCTTCTTTAACTGCTAGTTGAGCTTTTAACGTATTCTGAATTTGAAAGTATTTCTGTTTAATTTGTTTTTTTGCATTAGGTATGAACTCACTTTATTAGAAATAAGTACATGTTTACGCCAATACTTTAGCACTATTAAAATACCACACTAATATATATTACCCACATTCTAAACAAATATAGCATATTTTAATAAACTGACGATTATTCTGTAAGTATTTCAGTGAAATGAAAAATAAAATAAACTAACAGTTAGTTACATAGTACGCATAGGTACTTATTTACTATGTATTATATTTGTTTAACGATTTTTTCGTTTTTAGGCTGATCTGATTTTCATAAGGTACCGGCATAAATAAAAAATGTCGTAATGTAATGTTGGCTGGATAGAAGCTATTTTTCAAACGAATGAACGTTGCATTTCAAACGTCATTCGTCGATGTCGAATTCAGAAGCCTCGGTTTTGAATGAAATTCGAATCATGATTATGAAAAAATTCCGTCATTTTACAGTAGAATCATATTTTGTTACGGCTGTTGAAAATGAAAAGTTTCATAAAATACGGACCTCTATTTTATCCAACTCAACAACTATAGTGGCTCTTGGATACATTTGTGGAATTTGCAGACATTGTGCAAATACAAAAAAGAATTATTCATTTATTATTATTAGATAATAGTATTTTAATGAAATAAAATTGACTGAGAAAAGGAACGGCTCGCTATTAACTATAAAGAAAAATTCAATTTTTTTTTAAATAAAAGTTCGAAAATTGCATATTCATCAAAGTGCCAAAGTTTTTTTTCGTTTATGTTAACTCATTACTCCATGGTAGAAAAAGTGATTTCAAGTCGATTTTTTCAAGCGGTTTTGATTGTTATTTTGTGCCTGTGATAGTGTTAGGGGAGTTAGTGGTAATGAAACATTAAAAATGGTTTTACCATCTGCAGATTCGAACCCGAGGCCTTTGGGTCAGTAGTTTAACGTCTTAACTGCTAGACTACCACGTTCACTAACAATAGGATATTTATTGTGTTATTTCTTAGTTTTAAAATCTATTTTTTTAGGGTAGTTTTTTAAAAAATATAATGTAAAATATTACAAATAAAAACCAGAAATTATCGAGGTTTATGTTTATTGTAAGCTGTAATTTGACCTCCTTTTAATTATGCTTTCCTTTGGTTACACTCTGTATGCATTAGTGCGGTACAACCATTAAGCCCGTTTAATTGAATAGAAGCAGTATATGAAGAACTGAAGCGAAACCTAATTTCGGCCTCTCCCATCCGGTCTGTAATAGCAGCATCAAAGTAACTTGTTTGCTTGTGCGTCGTTCAATATATGCAGTTTGAAAATTCTAACTACAAAAACCTATTTAGACGTAGATAGTTTTCCGTTTTCAATATTCAAACGAAATTAATTCTTATCGCTCAATTAAAATATCTATCGAGAAAAAAATCCCTTTCGATTCACGTACCTCAACCCGCCGTCGCGCCGTACCCATGCGCAGCGAGAGTGCGTTTACTGAATCCCTCTTTATACTGTACCGTAAGGGTTGCTCGTATCAAAAATTGTTCAAAACAAAAACTGTAGGCAAATTATATTCCTACAATTAACATTTTGGATTGATTTGATTCTGCGACTGTGATTTTTTTGAAAAACCAACTTATGCCAACCTTGGGAGCAATGGTTGGTGCTATCAAAAAAGTTTACTAATGTAAGTTTTAAGCTCTTATCTGAAGAATAATATAAAATTTTAATGAATGCGATATCTTATAAACTAAGAAAGTTATAGCAAAATATATCACTTTTTCGAAAAAAACCTTCATTCCCGTCCCTGGTCTGATTTTACCCTTTAACGAAAACTGAAATTTTCTGGCCTCAATTTTTTGTATCAATTTGAAAGTGATTGGTGTAAAATTACGGCAGTTATCGAATCTACGAGAAAGTGATGCAGATTGATGGGTTCTAGGGGATGTGAAACGCGAAGATATTTCGAAATTTTCTGGAAGTCAATGACATGGTACCCATTGCAAAAGGTAACTTACTTTTTACTAGATTTGTATGCTAACTTAAATCTACATTTCTAATATGTATAGTTTTGATATGTGTCTCGACAGATTACTTAGCAAACGTACGAAATTTATTACAGCGTGGTGCCGTTTTCCCATCCTGATCAACCGCCTGATCTAATCATAGCATTCATTCATTTTATCTGACCTAAACCAAACTAAATGCAAACCTAAAGAAAAGGGAGTAATTTTGTCGCTGCGTGTAAACGCTACCATGTCACACACACACTGACATCACTGCGAAAATATTCAAAATGAATTCAGGTGACCTCAAAACGCGAATATTTGTCGAAATGGTGGTCAACTTCCGTTCTTCTTTCCTTACCTGTGTGGTTTGGAATGTAATTAAATATACTAATGGCTAGCGAAATTAAATTTATTTATTTTCCGGAAGTGAAGTTAACAAAGCGATTTTGGAGAAAATATAGACGCAATTGAGCACAATTCACCTTCATGCTTCTATATTTTATTATTTTTTTTTTTACAAAGTTTGAGGTGGTTTACATTAACAGTTTTTGAAACATTGCATTTTGTATAAGCATGGACATTTAAACGATTAACCGCTTAATTAACTTCGTTGATTGGTGTAAGTCGTTTAACTGTAGTTCGTTTTGAACAACGCATTTAAATCAAGCGTCGGTCCGTACCGACCGACATGCAAGTGTTTCGGTCCGTTTCGTCAAACGGCGACCTCAAGTATCACCTCGTTTCATTAAACGAAGGTATTTTTTTTTACGGTTTAATTATACGTTTTTTTTAGCCTTCAGTGCGATTAACCCCTTTAAACTGCAGTCCTTCCCAAACTATGGGTCGCGAACGAATATTGAGTGGGCCCTCGCCACTGTATACATAATTTTAAAAAATCGGAAGTGATAAATTTGATAATTCATTCTGATATTTATGATTCCTAAAAATTGAAATAAACTTAAGTTACGGAATATATTGTGATAAAATAATAATAATTTGGAAAACATATTAAACTTCAGTATGTAAGATAAGCGCTCGGATTGTCCCTGTCTCCAAACGCTTTGGGATGGCTATACTGACAGCTCAGTCGGCGAGAGCGTGGCGAACGAAACACATGTCTTGAGCACGTCCCGAGCGAGACGGATGACTATTGTTTTTGCGAAGTTCATTTTGCATGGTGTTAGGTTGGACATTGTATGCGTACGTCATTGTAATCTATACAAAATAAATATTAACCCATGAATTTAATAATGGAAACTCCATCAAAGAGTTCGCATGAAACCAAGCGACAGAAAGTTGTGAGAAAATATGACCCTGCATATTTAAAATTAGGATTCACTTGAAATCATGATACGATAGATCCGGGTCCTCAATGCGTGATTTGCTACGTTATATTAGCGAACGAAAGTAGGTGCCCAAGAAGGTTGACGCGTCATATAGAAACAAAGTATTCCCACTGTAGAAACAAGCCAGTAGATTTTTTTTTAAGTAGGTTTATTTCAATTAGAACAAATAAGACAGCATTAAGTTGTTCCACGACTCGCCACTAGGGAATCTGAAGACTACCAATATGTATGCCCGCTTTTCTCTAAGACAGCTAAAAGGTGGATCCAAAGATTGGAATTTTTTGTTCGATGGGTCGGAGCCCAGTCAACTTTGGGAACATAGAAAGCGCGCGGGCTACCGAATGTCGAGTGTCATTATAGCGTGTGTTTTTTTTTTCTTTGATAGCTCTTTCTCTTGACCGAAAAGCATTTAAACATTCAAAGAACCTAAATAGTCAATATTAAAAAATATTGTGGCATTATTTCGAACAATATTTCTATAGAATTGTATCTTTGTTTTTAACGTCTAGTCGAGTGGCAATTGGAACAGGGAGTTTACAAGCAACCTATGGAATTATTTTACAGGGTAAATGTCTATGGTGAAACTACCGTTTGCAATGTTTCCAAACGCAATGTATCATACAAATCGATTATAACAAATCTCAAGAACATTTAACCTTTACTAAACCTCTATTAAAATTTAATTCTATTAAATATATTACCTGCATTCAATTTCAACTGTTTAAATAACCGGTTAATTGAACTTAACGGTAACCTCAACAACCGTTTTTCTTAGACGGTTATACATCCTGGCTTAATTTTGAAATTAATGTATTGTTTGTACCTACACTTTATCACAAACTTTGCTGTTCGGGGAATATCTTCAAATATAACTTAACATATAATATAACTTTTTGTATTGCAATTAGCAGTAATATTTTTTTGTCCTTTCAGACTTCATCAAGTGTTTCCCTTATGGTTATAATTAGATACTAGATTTAAGTGCGATCGGTGATAAAGCGGTAAAAATAACGTATGGTTTTAGACCCGCGATACGTGACACTGGAGCAACCATAATATTTATTCAGGAAGATAGATAATCGCTAGAGAGTTTATAGATATACATTTTAAGAACAATCTAAAAAAATATACATTAAAATAGAAATACGTTGAATTGAACACCTTCTATTTTGAATAGTTTTGCAACTAGGAGCTAATTAGATTTTTTAATCGGTTTAATACAAGTTCGAACTAAAATACGATGTAATTTACTATAAACCTTAGTGATTCAAAATAAATAAGATAATAGTAGATATATACACTGTAACTATTAACTGAAAATATTAAGCTATTTACAGTGATTATTTAGACAGAAATAATTAATAAAACCGTACCTATTTTTTTTTTATTATTTCATGGAAAATTTTGCTTGGAAGCTATATTGATCGAAAACTAAACCAGCTAAATATATATATATTGTTTTTAGGAAAAGGAATATTGCCTACACTTCGTTCTTAAACTATTCGTAAATGGAATGCAACGAAAATATCTATGTTTAACTCCACCCTCCCATTACCAGCAATACCTAGCTTGTGGTCCTTTAAAGGTGCAAAATCGCAGACTGCCTTGAGGAGTGCCTTTGACAAGCAACATTTAAAAGGCGAACGTAAATCCAGGAACGTATTTTAATATCCGTTGTCTTGTAAACTTCATCAGGCTGATTGAAAATAGATTGCGAGGAGGAAATTATTTCCAGGCTTGCCTGGGCGTGAGTTTGACAGCGATAAAAATATACGGAGCAAAGAGTATTTTATTCTTGATTGGCACATGTGACACGAGATGCGATCGGTTTTAGGAATGGATCCGGCTTTATATAGGACGAAGCGACACGCAATGCCACCATTGACTTTGCGAGCATATTTAATTTACTCTGTGCTCCATTTTTAAATAATACAAAAGACAGCCAGGTTAGATTTAGGCTCTAAAGTGATATTTAAACATATAGCATATATTGAAAGCGCAACAGGTAATAAATAATATTTATTTATTACCTGTTATTCATTTATTACATTTTATATACATATACCGTGTCCAAACCTGATACATGATGATGAAAAACAGCGAATGGTTCCTGCTATTTCTAGTGTTATTTATTAAGAAATAATTTACAATAAAAAATGTATTTTTACATGAAAGTAGTAAAAAGAACATGTAAAAATGTCTTTGTTGGGAGCGCTCAGCTCTCGTCGTACGCCGTAAATATGTCAAGGCCATTATCGCGAAATTATGTGAAATTTGCGCGCTGACTGAACTGACATTATCTGTTAAAAAATATAATAACTTTGGGATGACCTTTTTTCGCATTTTTTTATATCATTTCTTGCTCATAATAACCCACTTAAGTGTTCGGGAATGGTTTTGGGACACCCAGTATATAAGAATTACTATTTGTATACAAGAATAAGAAAAAAAATACGAGTAAGCCATTACCTAATTATTGTATTTTTTTAAAAAAATCTGTCACCTATTCTAAAAGAAAAAATTGGGACATTTTGAAAAAGGTGAAAATATTTTTCTTAAATATAAAAAACAATAATCGGTGAATTGAAGGTAGACAGAAATTCTTCAAAACTAACGTATTCGCGTATGACGTTTGATTAACTAATTACTTTATTAGGTTTTTAAATATGTCGGTAATTAATAATTTATCAATTTAATGCTGTCAGGAAGTTTATTACAGAAAATGAAGCCTATACATAAACTGGTATTTAAGTACGATAGTCCTGAAAAGGACGCGGTGTACGGGGGGCAAACCCCCACATCCTGTAACATACATAACATAAATTGGTATTTACTGGTAATGCAGAACGACAAGAAGGATATGAGCAAGAGGGGGAGGGAAGGATATCTACTTGTATTGATTCCACGACCCCTTTCTAAATGGAATCTAAAGGTTATTGCAATCATTTTGAAATTATAATATCAGCTATAGCTTTTAAAACTGTAAGAAAAAACTAAACAAGTGTAAGCTGAGCTATATGCTAAGGGTTCCGTAATGTTTTTTTCTTTGTCAATATAATAATTATCCCCAACTTTCTTATAATATTCATAAGATTTGCGTATGTAAAAAAAAAAAACATTAAATAGTAACATATACAAATACACATAATTAAAACGGATCTAAAAAGGATATTAAATATTTATTTTAACCCCTACCAAATTACTGTGCAATCCGTTGAGCTTTTATTATATTAATTTCTATTATTTTTTTCTGCGTTTTTATAATATTTTAAAAAACACTATATATGTTACATCTTTTCCTTATTTTTATCATAATTACTTATTATAAGTTCACATATACGTTTTAAATATACATGCAAAGTAAAAAAAAAACAAAATTTTGTTAAATACTAATGCAATATAAACATAATCGTTTACATAATATTTAATGTATGATCATTATTTTATATTTTTGAGCCGAACATCCACTACTCTCACTACTTTCCTAATTTTTCGGCACTAAAGATTTTCTGCACTTGAAATTGCAAATTGAATTGCACCCTAAAAAGATTTAAAATAAAATAAAATAAAATAAATCCCGACTAGATATCAACATATTATCACGTATTATATTCGCAGTGACGTAAGTGAATTTTTAATTTATTTTCAAACGAGAAGAGCCGATGCGCGCAGCGCCATTATGACGTAATTTGTGTTCATTAGCGGCGCGTATGCAAAATCTATTCTCCTATACAGAGTGTAAAAAAATAAAGACGCTCGCCTGTAATCATAATTTAATGTTTTTAACCTTTTGAAAGTGTACACTCTTTATCGACAAAGGATAACATCTGCTGCATACCGTGAACGAACGAACACAAATTACATTCCAGCGTCTCTCGTCTCGGCTCTCCCTCCCCTCTTCAAATAGTAAATTAAAAGTTTCCGCGCGCCACTGTGGATGCGATTCATGAAAATCGATTACAACTAGCCTAGAATGATAGAAGATTATACTACAAATAGTTGCTGTTTTTTTTATAACTTTTTTAATATAATAACTAGGGTTGTAAAAATTTACTAACTAAATTAAATCAATGTTATTAATTATTTATATATACTATTTGTCGCTCAGTGGTCCAAATTCAATCATAATTAAATGAACTTTTAAGTTTGAGCGTTATTGAGTGTTTTGTTTTAATTCCCTGCAATACTCATGAAATAAAATTTAATGTTGAAAAAAAAAAACGCAATTACAGCTTGAATTTCTATTTACTAGTTGATTCAATTTTTTTAGTACATTGTTAGGTTTATTTTTTTATGTAAAAATGGGATCTAATATTTATAGAAGTAAAGGATATCAATAATAATTAATGTAGTATTAGAGTGTTATTTTATTGTATCGCTGTTTTGTACGTTATAAATAAATGAATAAATAATTATTTTTACTAGACATTACTACATTGACAGACTATTGAAAGAGGAATATTTTAAATCATACAAATTCTCAGTCCGAAACTCTTTTAGTCAATCAGCCATCATATGAACTGTTTATTTTATTAAATTTAATGTATTTGTAAAACACATTCTAAATAAATTTTAGCTTTCTGTACTCCTTCTCCATATAAGATTTAACTATGCCAAATCTCACACTCCTTCGTGAGCGCAATAGGTATGCTAAAAACGTGGTATTTTCTCTTCACGTATTAATACATAGATACAATGATTTAGGCGACAAAATATAATTTATATCATACTCGTAGTTATGTATAGGTACTCTTAATCGTATATACTCTATAATTTGTACCGTAAATTGTATCTTTATTCGGACGTAAGCACATCTTAATGGTATCTTAAACGTGCTCGTATATGGTAGAATAATAAATATTGAAAGAACCTAAAAGAAGGTTGCTAAATGTTTAAGTTCTATTATCAGGAGGTATAAAAGAAGTATTATAGGATTATAACAGCTGACAATAGCTAGTGTTCTTGAATATGCTACGCATGCTACCCCCTCCCCCTCACAAACAATCCTCTCGTTCTACAGGGGGTGCGCAGGGAGTGTAAAGGTAGGTGGTATACCACTTCACTCTACACCCCCTCCTCACCCCCTCGGCCGGAGATTAAGATCATAGATTCACTGCATCTACACGCATACACCAAACCCATCTACCGACATTATCAAACACACACACACCCATACATATAACCAATGCAGGGGATTACCTGCCCTTACTTTGCTTCGTACCTTACTCCGACCTTTTAGCCAAATACAGCGTGCTACAGAACGACTTACTACATTATGTTGATGGGGTAAAATTACAACTCGGAATGGCTTAGTTTTCATTAGAGATTGTATTGGTCTTATATTATAATAATTAAAAACAGTTAATTTAAGCATTGCATTATATATAATATAAGTTAATATAAGCAATGAAGTAGTATCTTTCTATACATGCAATATTGTGGACCATGGAAAGATCCACCTTAGCTACCTACATAGTTATTTATTTATATAGAGCAAAATATGATTGAATAATAATAATATAATAATAAAATATAATAGAGAACGAAATAAATATATTATTTCGCTGTTAGCACCTGTACCTGTTTCTATGATTAACCGCTGGAAATCGTATGCAGACCACACAATTTCGCGTCAGACGCAAATACCACCGTTCGTGCTACTACTGAGTTCTGAAATTATTCTACTTATATTTATTCTACTTATTCTACTTATATTACTTGTCACCTATAATAATTTGTTATATTGTGATACATTCCTGTAAAACAATATTTTTTTTAACATAAAGATACTACTCAAATCAAATAAAAAAGTACATTTAATAAAAAGTAACAACATATATTTTATTTGATAACATCAAGATTTCTCTCGAGTGACAGCAACAGTAGTTTTTTTTTTTTTGGTATCGAAAACATTAGAAAATCTTCAAAAAAATCAAATTTTTTGTGATGCACCACTTCTCAAGCACTAAGTATTTAGACGAGTGGTTTATAGCACATTGAAGACTTATCTTGTACTTTATAAAAGCTAATTTTTGAAATTGATTTTTGTTTTTGAAATATAAATTAAATAAAAAAATTCTTTACTTTTATTTTTCGCTTCGCGTTCGGTAATGCAGCATACAATTTACTGGAAAATAGAGTATATTGTAGACAAAATAAAAGCGTAGTTCTTAGAAAAGTCACATTTTAAAATTTTGTTCTTATTTGAGAGACAATTAAAAGTTATTTAATTTAGACATAATATATTTCGACGAGGCCGTAAACTAGAAATTTGTTGAAATATTACCATCTTTGTATTTAATAATCAGGAGCACCAACGAATATAAGATAGCGAATATAAGATACTTATTAAAATAGATTGCAATGATGCGAAAACTGATCGATCGATCGTGCGTAAAAAATATTAATTAAATATTAGCTAATAGCAATACCGTAATAGTCAATATTGCTAATAACGATTATAATTTAATTGTGTAATGTTTTTAATATAAAAATATAAACCTTAAATTAGAATTTGAAAATATAAACAATGCAGGTAGATAAAATTAAACAAAAGTAATTAAATTAGTAACACATGTTCATATATTCATTTCAATATATTGCATTATCAAAACCCCGTTTTTCTGCGTAGTACTTATACCTAGGATACTAGGGTATATGAATGCGAATAAAAAATATTCGCTGCATTTTTCGTTAAATTTTTAATTGGCGAATTTTGGTATTGGTGACTTGTAATTAGTCGTTATTTCAGTGTGCATATGTTTGTGTTTGATATAACTAGTGATTATCTTACTGTAAACATGAACCGAGCGATCGCGAACTTTAGATTTTATTTAAATTTAATTTGGACATAACTAACAAAATAAAAAATATGTTTTGAACCTATATATCACTAAAGTGCTTTTAACATTATCCCATGTTACATATAATTATAATATAATATATTATAATAAAATTAATAATACAAAAATTAAAAAAATATTATAATAGTCTTTTTCCGGAATATTTTATTGTGTTGAAAACTTTGGAAACTTCGTACGTAAATAATAAATTAAAATATTTTATAATTGTGTAGGTATTCCCATTGAGAATTTTCTCACATACATAATATGTTTACTACTTTATGTGTGCAATGTAAAATAAATATATATGAGTAAGTATATGAGCTACAGAATATATTATTATAGGATAAAATTTATTTGTGTATTTTATTTTTCAGTGTCTGCATTATTTAATTATATATTTAAATTATTCATTAGAACATTTATCCTGTTGCATAATTTTGCCGCATTAAAACTAAAATCATTTGGTCCTAGCTTATTTTGCTTTTTGGAGCGGAATACTGGATAGAACACGTATGAAACAAATTTAATAAAAAAAAATACGTATGTACTAACTTTTCAGAAACATCTTTGTTAAAAATAATAACGCTTTCATGCGTAATATTGAAGAATTTCAACAAAATATATTAAAACAGGCAGCTTGTAATTACGGTATAAATATTTCATTTACATAAATGCTCATATTTTAAGAGGAATGTGGTAATTAAACTCGACTCTGCGAGATGTACAGGCTCCCAGACAAAATAAGCCCTAAGATACAGCATTCTATTAGACAAAGCGATGATTGCATTCGCAGAAAGATGTTATCCATAATCTATTCTTTCCACTCGTATTACGCGTCTTTCCGACGTTGAAAAACTTCCAACCTTTGACGCAACTAAAGCAGGGTCTCCGCTATGCAGCATTAATTAATTACTTTATTGTTTGTCGGTCTTCCGACTCATACGGTCGCTTCGAACGTAGAGTAAACTTTCTTCTAGAATATTCCACTCAGCAAATCACTGACCAGTTCTGTCAGTGCATGTGTTGTTCTTAGTGTTTGATGTTGTTGGCAAAGTTATGACTACGATTGCTTCTAATCGGCTAATTTAAAGCATACGTTTTTAATACTTAGATGCTTTTTAGGTTTACATGCTTAAATAGATTTTGGAATAACAAAAACATCTCAATAGATATCAATAAAAATCCGTAAACGCCTCATAAAAGTCTACAACGCAAATAAATGTGGTGCTGGAGAGGATGCAAAGATCAACTGGACAGAGAAAAAGTCTAATGAAGAAGTGCTGAGACTTACCGTGGAAAACAATATGTATAAAAAGAACCAATAAAAACAGAAAAAGGGAAATGTTTGGGACTTGATCATCATCGAAGGAAAGGTCGAGGCTAAAAAGAGGAAGCGGAGACCTAGACGCTCCTACCTCGCTAAGTTGAAGGAGAAAGCTAATGCCATGTCGTATCAAGAAATCAGGTTTCTCAAGAAAGAGAGGAATGGTGGTTACTCCATCGACAAGAGCGTATCTCCCAAATTATATAGATAGATAGCGACTTGGTAATCACCATTTCGACACCTTCTGGATTCCAGGATTGGACTGCTGACCACATAATATTACAAACTTCAAAAAAAAATATATTGTTTTAGAACAGAAAATACCACAACTTATTTAAATGAGGTCAAATTGTAAAATTCATTTAGCTATCCAGAATATTAACAAAAAAAAATATACATTTCTATCATTGATATTAAAATATATTTATCATCGTTTCAAGTGTGTCTTATATGTTTTATCAAATTTTCGAAATTCATTCATCATTTGTAGAATTTATGTTTACTTTGGAGTTAAATTGTATGAAATTTCTGGCAAAATCGTTTTATTTTTTGGCTTAATCTTATTTTGTTTTGCGCTTTATCGCTTTTTTGCCTTTGATCTTTCGTATTTTATTGCAAACACTTTTAGAAGATGTTGGACTTATAGGCTAGTAAACTAAGGTATGTGCATTTTAGCTTTATTCATGTGTACTATTCCCGTTTTTTGACCGTCTTTTCGTCGTTTTCAACTCGAAAAGTACTAATGCTAAAAATGTTATTTTTTTGTGAAGATTGAAAACAATCACAGAATACAGACATTTAGAGCAGGTCGAATTAAATAGATATCTGACAATAAAGGAAACATTTTTTTCTTACTAGTTAATTAAACTTTGACAGTTCGATAGAGCGTTTGCACCAAACATTCCTTTTTTAATGGATTTAAACCTGTGCCCGTTAAGAATTTTTGAGATTTTAATTTTCTCACCCTAAATCCAATGGTTGGTGCTATCAAAAAAGTTTACTGAAGTAAGTTTTAAGCCCTTATCTAAGTAATAAAATAAAATTTAAATGAATTCGATATCTTATACTAAGAAATTTTTGAAAAAATTTCACTTTTTAGAGAAAGTAATATATATATTACTAATACTAATAATTACTATACTACTATTACTAATTACTACTATTACTAATTAATACTAATATTAATAATTACTATATATATATATATATAGTAATTATATAGATAGATAGACATATAAACTGGGGGTGGTTTTGGATTCTAAGGGAAGCGAAACGCGAAGAAACCCTTACCGTTAAGGCGGCGTTCGTAAGAAACGTTTTTCGTCGACTTACGTTGCAAAATTGGTCTTCAGGAAAATCCCTTATATTTTAACTGGATAATATGCAACCTATGTCCACCCTAAAGGTCTATTCTAAATATTTGTGAAAGAATTTTTGAAATCAGATAAGTAATTTTGGAGATTACCTAATCTAATCTAGCATTTTGATGTAGTGGTGATAGGAATCCAAAAATTCGCCTGACCCGTGCCTTTAGAAGTTTTCACTTCAATCACATAAAATAAAAAGACATTATAAAATAACAAGTTAAAACGAACATTGAAAAATACTTATGTTAACGATAAAAATCGGAAAAGGGAAACAAGTTGGTTATAGAAGCAACTGGATAAGCCAATGCCAATGGCTATTAAATTTACCTGCTGATAGTTCAAGTGGAATGGGTCTTAGCTCTATTGTGCGAAACGAGAACGTAAAGTTTGAGATGGCACATTACTTCCGTATTATTTATTTTCCATTGGAGATGCTTTGGAAAATATTATAAAAATGCATCTCCATTCAAAAGAATCATATCCAACCATGTGCAAAGTATGACATCATAGGTATGAGAAAATTCTTTATTGCTTTGCATAAATTCACACACATCCGAGTGTTTAGTTTATAGAGGATTCCCGTATTGAACGAATAACATATCTGCCCATCACTTCAAAAGGGGAATAAGTCAAAAAAGAGTAGTTTTGAGCTATGTTTAAAAAGAAAAATGGACGTTTTTATCAATGCGTATACTTCAATAAAGAAACAACGCGAAGGATCTTGGGATCGATGATGGCGTTATTCCTCAACAATACTGAAATTATTTTAAAACTTTAGGGGTGGAAAATGCATCAAGTGATCAACATGGTGAAGACCGCGCGGACGCCTTAGTAGTATATAATGATAGCAAAATAGCATTAAGTGATGACGATTAAAGCGCAAGAATAATTAAAGTACAACAATGAAAAAAAAAAACACTTGTTTTACCTTTGTCAGGCTTAGAATGCTACTTACTATAGTATTTTATTATTTTAAAGAATATTAATGTCGATGCTTTTGCAGATTGAAATTTGCATTCTTTTAATTTCGAAAAGGGAACAAAGCAAAATTAATTCTAACTATTATTATATCTTAAAATTTCAACGTGATGACACAAAAATTGGTTTTTTGAATAATTTCAAATTAATAAGAAAATAAAATACTAATATTTACCATTTACTCTAATTTACAGTATGAGAAATAACATACAAGATGATACTAGTTAGATGTTAGCTCGTTTCAAAAGAGAAACAACTTTCAAAAACTCAAAAATTATTTTTGTATAAAAATGTGTTTTATACAAAAATACACAAATTTTGTTAAACCATATAATAAATATTTGTAAAATATATCTAAATTAATTTTATTATTTTACGATATTTATAATTGTAATTTTCATAACCTTATGAAACTTATGTTTTCATCTTGCGAAAAAATTGCCTTTTGACTTGTTCCTCTTTTGAAGTGAGGGGGATAAATATTATAAAAATCAGTTATTTTTTTTAAGGCGAAGCCAAAGGATAAATATTAATTTCGATTCAATTAGACCCTTGTTTTATGGCTGGAAAAATATATATTTTTAGATACATTTCATCAAAAGTTTAGACATAAATATCTTATTGAAAAAGTATAATAATTGAAAAAAATAAGTGTTAGACATACATTATGTTTTTCATATTTAACTAATACGCGCGCGAGACAGAGAAGAGCGCTACCGACATGTTTGTTTTACGCAAATCCCTCAACTGCACGAGAGATGTGGAGCTAAGGGAATGTTCTGACTGCAGTAGGCACTACTGGTATAGTAAATTGGTATAATTTCAAACATAATTATATTAAAAGTATTTATAAACATATTCGCGTAAATGTTATACTAGATTTTTGCATAACGCTCGGCATTTTCAATTACAACACGTATTTTATTGCAAGATGTTTACACAACATTCACGAGCAGATATCGCGATCGAATTTATATTCAGTTTTATGGCTGACTGAGCATCATAGAGCTTTCACATGAAAGTTTCAACCATAACCACCGGTATGGACATTGAACAAACGCTTCGCTAAGCGCGATTGGGTCCCGCCGCGTCACCCAGCGACGGTAAAGTATCCTCCTTTCTTTCTGAGCCATACGTAAACAAGTGTCCATAGAACAACTGACGCACGGCTCATGTGCGCGCTCTATGTACCCTCGTATTACTCTAAGTTCTCGATATATTTAGATGAATGAGCTAGTAATATACTATGTATACTAACGGCTATAACGCAAAACAATAAATACTAGTGGTTGCCCAATGGTCGAAATTCGAGCGTAATCCAATAACCGCTTAGAATTATCGAGGTTCTTATGCCGCTATAATACGGTGAATTTACCTCTATAATAATTGCATTTATTTTTTAGAGTTTTGGTATATTACGTCAGCAGCGAGCGTTTACAAATACGTCATTAGCGTGTGTTTTTTGCCTTAATTCCCTATGAAATTTAAAATTTGATTTCAGTAACAGTTAAAAAACTCAATTACTGCTTGTATTTGTATTTTTTGATACAATTTATTGACTGTTTTTAATTTGTTTATGTTCAAATGAGACTTAACATTCATAGAAGTATAAGTAACGATTTATTTGATTAAATTTGATGTATTTGTAACACATATTATAGGTGAATTTTAGATTTCTGCACTCCTCCATTCAAACTTTTATTATGCCAAATCTCCGTGCGCGCAATTTGCTAAAAAGTGGTAGAAAGGTAATAAGAAATAAATATCGTACTTCGAACTAGTACTTAGTAGGTCGAACTATTAAACCGATATATACATACTGGTATAACAAAGATAGTTTATGAATGAGATTTATAGATAAAGATGGTTATTTTTTATTAAAAGCTATCATGTGATGAATACAACCGTAACTAAGTTGTTTTCCTTGAATACGAGTAAATTTGCAATTCTTCGTTATTATTCAAATTTTATATTACTAAATTTTTAAATGATTTAATTAATGTCGATTATGTAAAGATTTATGAACACATAAATAACTTTAATGGCTGCACTGTGTTTCGGAAAGATCTTATGAGATTGTGTGGTAAAAAATAATGCTTCTGTATATATTAATTCGAGAAACGTTTAAGATTAATATTCTTGCCAATAATATGTGAATTGGGCGTATTTATTTATTGGCCATTATTTGATTATATACACGAAACGATACGATGAAACGTTTGTTAGAACTTGTACAGTAAGCGGAGTAACTTTACAGTAAGCGGAGAATTTAATAACCTCCGATTAAAATTAAACCTTTATTGATATTTATTTTATATATTACATCACGTAGTAGTGTAAGTGTGCGAATAAGCGACCTCACACACACACGAAACTACATTTAAGTTGAAAAATGAAATATCATGAAATCCTTGTTCTAAAACCAAAAAAAAATAGTTATCGATATAGTTTAACCCCCTTCCCCCTCCCTCCTGAAACGATTAAAGTAAATAAAAATAAATCCTGTATACCAGCCGAGATGTTTACCTTTATCTGTGGATGCTTTACACATATTTTATCTATAATAATCTTTGCTTAAGCAACATTTGATTAAAACCGAAATGATTGAGATGGTGGTGATGAAGCGTTAATGTGCAGATTCGAACCCGCGACCATAGGGTCAATGCTCAAATGCCCTAACACTACGGTATTTTTAACGTCCTCAGTCTTGTTAGGTAATTTGAATCTATGCTCAGTATATATTGCCTTGTATTTCGGCGTACCTATTTGGAACTTTGATACGATATTATGTTGACTTTGATTTGCTAATCTCGTTGAGTTGAACACAATATCGCCAGAGATTGACGTCTTTGTTAGCGTAGAATACGTGTATGTAATTATAATTAACTATTATTATATCTAAAATTCTTATGTTTTAAAATAACTTCTCTCATTGCATAGTATATACTCGTATATACAATATGCTATGAAGGAACTTAAACAGTGCTACATGTTTTTTTGGGCCTCTGTTTAAACAGGTTTTTAACCTTGTTTGAGCGGCCATTTCAATCTAAATTCAAAAACAAATAACTGGTATTTAATTTGTCTCCATGGTAATATTTTTTTATCAATGAATTCTATTGGCACTTTGTTATGAAATTTACACGAGGCGTTATTGTAAACAATTAATTAATTAACAAATGGTATGCATTTAAAATATTGCTGTGCTTAAGTATATGAGTTAACCGATATTGCAATTACTTATAGCGATTTTTTAGCTGCTTTCGAGGATACCGTAACTTTTGCATATTTGCAAGCGTTCATTTCAAGAAAACCATTGCTTAACGGGATTTCAAAATTATTGACAAAGAATTATTTTACATTAGTAGCAATACTTTAATCGGTTAGTTAAGCGTTCTCAACAAAAATCCTCATAATAAAATATGGTTTACCCGATTTCTGGTAAAAGTGTTAGGTTTTAAGCTAACACCGTTGAAGAGAATTGTTGAAATGAATCAAAAGGTGTAACCATTTCGCTATCATTATACTCACAGTTAGTATTATTTTTATTTTAACTACTTACGGGTATCTTCTATTGTTTGCATTAGTTCAACTAATCTACATTTCAACGCGTATTACATTATTTTAATTTCAGAGACTACTATGTAGTGCTGTTTATACCTTTTTGACAGAATTTCTATTTTTCTTTTAGCTATTTTACAAGAAAAACAAAATAACCATATATTTCAGGCAGATATTTTTATCAACTCGGATAAAATATATTATTGCTCGCTAAACATATACACCAATTAAAATTGTCACATAATTTTGGCAGCCATATTGAATATTGATACGGATTACAAATTTAAGAGCCTAATGCCCTTGAATATATTCAGATAATAAATAAAATTATATAGACGATTAGCTCCTTGTTGTTCATAAAATGTGATGTTTATGCGTGCTGTTTTTGGTGAAACTATTTTACTGTTTTATGTTTACGTAACAGAAGAAATAAAAGTGTACTGTTTAGTAAAAACCTATGAAACGCTATGTCAAAACACAACATGATTACTTATACATATTTTTTATATTTTAGGTTGTACGTATTTTTTTTTTCATTTTGCAGTTTCTTAAAAAAAAATACGTCAAAATGTCCTTTAAATTACAATGAGATGGCTATACCTAAAAAAGTACTAGGAAATTTTAAAAAAGCAATGTCAATTATCAACATTAACAATTATCAACTACAAACACGAACAAAGGACACCATTTGAACGATTCTGACCTACGAATTGTTGCCTGCGAACTTCTGTTCGAACTTCTAAGCTGCTTTGCACGATGAACGGAAAGGTATATAACACAAATGCGGCCTACCAAAATAGCATTTAATTGTTTTTTAAAAAAATAAGGGATATGTTTTTTAAATCCATTTTTGTTTTAAATAATAATATAAATAAAAGTTTTTCTGTAAAGTTAAAAACTTTTAGTATAAATTATCATTTTCATATTTACTAAAACAAAAATCTTCAATTTTAGGCTAATTTTGTTATTTTATTTCTAAATTTTAATACCATATATCTCAAATCGCTTAGGTAATTTCCCTTCCCTTTATTCTCATTATAAAACTATATATATTTTATATGTGATGTTTCCAGTTTTATAAGCGGTTGACTTTAAAAAATGCTATTTTGAAAACATGGTGGTTTTGTTTTTTTTATATTTTTTGCATAATGTTTAAAGAAATTTCCCAAGAATAATAAATTATGTTTAATGTAAATAAACTAGATTACTTATCATTCTTGTGGATCCCTTAAACCTTCCTAGTCAGAGTTAAATAGTAATGCGCCTTAATTATAATAATAATCTTTCTTAGAATATGTATGTTATCTAGTTAGAAAGGTAACAGACTTTATCAAAACGGCCATCACGATTGGTATCTAGGTACTCGAGTTTCTAAATTTTAAATAATTTACTAATTTATATTTGTATTGTATTTTAAGATATTGCCGATTAATTTAACATTATTTTGCCGATATCTAATTTTGCTTAATAAAAATTTGAAAGCAATTTTAATCATCTTTCAAAAAGTATTTTTTTTCAAAAATTTTTTAATATAGTTAATAAAATAAAAGAATGAAAATGAGGCATCTCCACTTTAAAAAAGGTAACGAGAATATTTACATATACTTTGTTTTTACTTAAGAAAACATGGACTTTAAAGTAACTATTTTGTAAAATGTATTTCCTAAAGTTTACCGGCTATTCGAAAAACTGCTACGTTTCATGAACTTTTTGCACCTTCACTCATCACCCTTTGCACATTTTGTTGTTTAACCGACTTTAGAGAAAAGAGCATGTTGTCAATTCGATATGCAGTAAAACTTATTTATTTATACAGTAAACCATACACAAATTTTCCTGTCCAGTAAATTAATCTAATGCTATACGCTATTCGGGTATACTCGTATAAACTCGTAAGGTCGCGAGTTTAGCGACACGCTTCCGATACGACACTGCACGCGTTCCTCCCGAGAAACATCGACTATGTTATTGCGCCCGGCGATAGCACGACTTGGCAACTTTAATTTTCTTTAAATAAATAACCGTGCGAAAACATTGTTAAATGCAAATGCCAGTATGGGGTGATCATTTTTAAACATTGGTTAAACGCATTATTTACCTAATAATTTAAAATAACATGCAGTCTA
This sequence comes from Neomicropteryx cornuta, assembly GCA_020383195.1. Classification (NCBI taxonomy): domain Eukaryota; kingdom Metazoa; phylum Arthropoda; class Insecta; order Lepidoptera; family Micropterigidae; genus Neomicropteryx; species Neomicropteryx cornuta. Next base: position 44,390,907 of record JAHKQU010000018.1, read on the forward strand.
TGAAACATTTTTCACATCTGTTTGTCACGTGATAATGTTCTTACATAAATAGGTGTTAGGTGTAATAATTTTTAAACATATTATAAACCATTAAATTTACTTTCTTCCAGAAGTTTTACTTCTAAGCGTGGTGTACACATACGAAGTTTTTTTTTTTTTTTGATGTGTAAATATTTAACACAACCAGAGGATATATATATATATATATAGGCTAGAGTAAATTGCGATTTAATTTCGGGGCGTAAGGGCCTGTCTCATAGAGGAAGATAGTACTGGATTGGGGGAGTTTGGTTTTTATTTATTTATTAACCACTATATTAATTATTTGTAATCACAATAAAATAACAGCTAGGAAAGAGGCAGTTCGTATTTAATCACTTAGTGCCATTTAATAATTGGAATTAAAATAAATGCGAGTTCTATTTATTTTATTTTATTTACATTTATACAGTTCACTAATTAAATGGAATTCGAAAAACACTACAGAAGTGAAACTTATTTCATAGAAACGAAAAAGGAAACCGCTTAGGTTTCACAATGGGTATACACAATGTTTTGAATATTTTGATTTGATATTACGAGGAAAAAATATCAGATTATAAAACCTCGAGTAAATTTTTAAAAATATCCCTCAGCAACATGTGTGACTGCGTCAACATGCATCCGACGTGAGCGCAACAAACAGCTGCCCAGAGATATTGATCAAAAGGTTATTGTGCACCTGACTGTATAAACATAGTTATTATTATTATGACGGTACAATGTAATTCCGTTGAAACTTAGTTAAATTGTTCGTATTTCAAGTAAGAAACCGATCAATACAAAAGACGATTTTCTTCAACACGCCACTTTTATGTAATTTGAAATGACAAAAGCACGCTTGCGATACATAATATTTACAAAGACTATAATTGAATGATCCTCAAAATATTTACTTTATTTCGTGGTAAGAAGCTATTTTAACTAACGATGCTATATTTTGTACTTATAGTAATATTTTAATATTTATTCCTCGCAGAAGCAAACGGCAAGCTGGTTCAGTTTACTGCTAAAATATGTACATATATACGTGGTCCTGTTTTTATCTTAATAGGCACATATGTACGATTTATATTTAGCTATTTTTTATACTAAAGAGGAAAGGTAAGGGAATCTATCGTTTTTTTTATAAAAAGAGACTCAGTTTCTAAACAGGGTTAGTTAAAAATTCGTTTTTTTTAGACGATTTACGGCTTTAAAAATATGTTTTAATACAGAACATCATTATAAAATTACATTTTATGCATGAATAATATTTTTTTGTGCAAATTTGGCTCAACGAAACATTTAAGATTATAACTAAGTACATTTTTTTAGGTATGAAAACTTAACCGTAAATATAAATTACAGTAAATTTTTATGTAAAATGTGTGGAATGCAATGATCTATTACATGGTAAGCAATTACATGCACTGTCTTGTCCGACTTTAGATAAAAGCAATCTTTTCCTTTTGCCTCGATGTAATTTTAACTTTGCCCATGATGTTGTGCTTCATCGTTGTCTTACTACTTTTTACTTTTGCAATATTCACATAAAAAATCTCCGAATGGTTTTAAGACAGATCCAGAAATATAGTTATTAACGTGTTCTTTTAATAGTTATGTTCACATCCCAACAACCCAGAACATCCCAACTATTAATAATCCCCAATTTTGAGGTTATTTTCCCCAATTCTATCCCTAAATTGATTTACGCTAGCAAAAGAAGTACCTAGATTTAAAAATATTTTTTCTCGTTTTCAAAAATTGCAATTGTAGTTATTGTTTTAGTTAAAAACAATTTCTGGATATTTATAAATAGTTTATTTTCAATGCAATACTTTTTCTGTTCTTCATTAATATGTATAGATGTCCCTAATAATGGTTAAATAAATAAAAACTATGTACGACAATAAAAAATACTAGTATTAATTTTTTTTATGACGTACGATAAATGCCTCATATATAATCATAAACCAGTCAGCGATAAAGTGTAATCATTACTACCGTTTTAATTGTAATGCAAACTCAAGCGTACTATATAGTAAGTTTAAAGTATGTAAGTAGGCAATTTTATAGTTTTTAAATCTATATTTAACTATGTTAAATATACATCAATGAAAAGATAAATATTCAGGGGAAGCGGATGGAAGATTATTAATGTCTACTTCGAAGGAGTGCTCATACAGTCGTAACTAGACTTTTTTGCATTTGTGATGAAGGATTTCTCATAAATGATGATTATAAGGAGAAAAAAATAAAAATAAATACGCCTTTAATTCCTAGCTTTTTTATATAAATTTATTCGGTGTCTATATTTATATATATATAGGAGTTTTTTTTGTCATTTTTGGTCGTAGATTATTGGAAAATAAAAAAAACTCATGAGATAAAAGTAAACAAGTTCAACTTTTGATTATTTTTCTGAAAATGTAATTCAATGATTCAAAATAAATTATTTTGTGATAATCCGTATTAAAACTAGTGACAGAGCGAGAAGAGTGCAATGATAGTGTGCACGCTTTGCACCATTACCAGGATCCGCCGTGACGTGACGTGAATTTCGTTCAGATTTTTTTAAATTGATCTACTTAACCGAAATTCCCGAAGTTTCATTACTTGTTATAGGTATAGACCGGGAAAATAGGTTTAATCCTGTATTTAATCTTTTCTAACTTAACATTATTTTTTTTAAATTAGACCTGTCTAATTAAACCGCTTACACCATAATCAGGTTTAAATTATATGCCGAGATGTTAGTGCCAAATACATTTTTTTTACTTATATTTAAATCGTTTTAGAATAATAATTCTTTCCAATATTTCTTCGTAAACATGAAAAGATAAGAACAGCTTTACATCCAAATAGTCGAATATAATACCTACAAAATTAGAAAAAGATAAAGATTTTATTGAAATTTACTCATCATCTCTACTAATCTCCTTATTTTCCTGTTAACCTTGTACTTTCGGAGATATAATAAAAATAACATACTTTTTTGGTAAATTTGTAAAAAAGGAAACTATTAGAGTATCAAATAAATTCTTAAAAAACATTTAAGTATGGCACATATTTTATTTACCAGCTGATCATCCGCTCGCGACGCCGGGTCATTGATCGCGCTCCGCCAAGGCTAAGTATCGATCGCGTATCGCGACGTCAAAGGCAATTCACACCAGTGCTTTAATAAAGATGATAAATTTGGGCATGAATTATTTTTGCATTTTTTTTTACAATTTCTTACACGTAAAAGGAATATAAACACCCCCTTAAGTCTCCGGAAATGGTCTCGGGACATCCTGTATATATACGGTCATTCGTTGATTTTACTTATTTGCATACGTGACTGTATGTTTCCTAAATAAATAGAATAAAGCTGATGTAAGAAGATGTAAAAATTATACCCATATGTTCTATACTTTTAAAACCTTACGATCAAACATAATACATATAGGCATATAAGGTGAAATACGGGTTGCAGCGCATTTTATTTATAGCAGCCTGGCGGGCAGTAAATTAACCGATTTAATTAATAATTTGTTGCGCGTAAATAATAAATACTGGCTAGCTCCAAAATTATTAATTTAAATAATATGGTAAAGAACACAAATTTGATTTACACTTATTGCATAAGGTAACTAATAACTAACCAATAAATCTAAATAGTTTTCGTAAGTAAACTAGGTACGATTACTATTTGTAATCGAATTTTAAAAAACAAAAATGATTACCGTCTTTCATCCTTATAAGATAAATATACTATGACGTTGCTAACTCTTTTGTAGACATTTTTAAAGATTAACATTTTTTTTTAGTTTTATTTATTCTTTATTGAAAAATCCTACATTATTAATTTTTATAATTACAAATAAAACTTATTACTAGTGTACAAAACCAATTATGGATTTCGGACATTTTACATATTAACATTAGCATAAAAAAATTGAAACAGTGTTCTTAAAATATACTATATAGATTATGAATATTATATCCGTATACAGTAGATTCTTTTGTTGTGTTATGTGTAATTTGTGAGTGATGTTTGTGGTAGTTGTGAGTGTGTGGGATTTGTATGTATATGTTAAAATAAAGTAATAAATTAAGTATGGTTTTAGTATGTATTAAAATAAAAATATTTTATGATGAAGGTAATATAAATATAATATGTTTGTATATTCTATATGTAATTACCAATTACAAGTACGTATTACTGGTATAAGTTACAATTAACCATTAACAACATAAAAATCTAACAATACAATTAGGTTTTATTTGTCTTCACTATTAATGATATTGGAAATCTCTTTTTTGTATGATAATAAGGAGGTATTCAATATATCAATTTTTGAAATATCACTTTTGTTATAAAGGGAGCATATACGTGGTATGGTGTTATTGGTCATTGAATTAGTATAATAACGGGGAATCCGGAATAATACTTGCTGCCTAGTTGATCTGTATAGTACATTTATATTTATTTTTTGTAATAAATTTGGACAATCAAAAATACAATTAAAAATTTTGTATGTAAATGTTAAATCAGCTAATTGTCTACGAGATACAAGAGAATTGAATTTATAAAAAGCTGAAGCGTCTTCAAGGCTTTGAAAACAGCAATGTCTTATTTAAACAGATTTAATGTTTAAAACCCTAATAAATTTATTTTGGATATTTTGTAATTCTTGCTATGTAGATATTATAATGAGGACACCAAATAAACGAAGCAAATTCTAAATGAAGTATTTATTCTATTGTAGTAAATTAATTTATGGTGTAGTCATCGTAAGCGAAAAAGCTTCTACTTTTTCAGCATCATGATATTTATATTTTCAGCAACTGTGGGGTTAGCGAAAAGGGAGCAGTTTTCTCGTTATTTTTGCTCGACACCTACTAACCCAGATAAATAAGTAGGTAAGGTTTTCAATTTTGTATAAAATTCGGTTTTATAAGTACATAACTTTATTTTCAGAGTATTATGAGGCTTATTGACAACCTCTAAATTTATTGCTTTATTAAGTTTGCCGCTACGCAAATTATACGTACCACAGTTTTACAAAACATTGAATTTGTTTGACATATGTTATATGTAGAAACATGAAATTTAAGTGAATCGGGCGTTTAGTCGTGATACATATTTTATGATGAGTACAATTTTTATACAATAAAGATAAAATAAAACAAAAAAAATATTACCAGATAAAAAGTCATCCGCGTACTTAAAAATGAATAAATTTATAAAACAGAAATAGAGGAAGGTAAATGATCAAACTCTATTTTAAAAATAGACAGTCGCCTCTGTTGTGACGATAATTTGAGACAGTACAATATACCAATAAGATATCATAATCTGCGAGTAATTACATAATGCAAAAACAAATTTAAAAAGATAAAATGGGTTTTTTTCTAAATGCCATCCCAATGTTTGTATAAGATAACTTCTAGCCCGCGTTTTCGGTCATATACAAAAGCAATTTTATTTCACATTTATTACCGTACAAAATGCATCAATATTTCGTTAGTTTATCCGTTAAAACTCACAGTGTTGTCTAAATCCACTTCCAAGGAAAGTGACAATGTTTATTTTATTAGTTTATTTGAATGTTTTGTAAAAATAGTAACTGAATATCGTTGAAAATGTTCTTGGTGACAATTATGCTTAGTTTGTGTGTGCTTAGTGAAGAAAGTGTGTTTATATTAATTAACAAATAAGTCATTAAAATCAGACCTGTGGACACAGGCAACAAGTGCTCGGCCGCGCCGCGCGGTCGGCTCGACGCGACGTGTGACCGGCCGTTCGGTGGCGGCGGGCGCGCTTCGCTGACGTTTGACGCGCGTGGTCGCCGCGGCGCTACTGCGATCACGGCGGCCCGACTGCATACGATTCTGCATTCGACCCTGAAATCTCGCCGGTGGCCGCAATCGCCGCGCCGCGCGCGTCGCCGAATTCATTTTGTTCAATATTTTTTTATATCTAACGTCAAAATACTGACTACATCTATAAATGATTGGCGTCTCATTGTGCACAAAGCTAATCCATTGCACGTGATTACAAATTACAAGCAATGTATTTATTGTGTAAACACTATTTGTTGTTATATACATAGGGTTGCCATAAATGGTTTGGCTCCGACCGGGACTGATATCAATTAGGTGGAAATATAGGGGAGTTATTGGAGGAGGGAAGGGGGGGGGGTCTATCGCCCCATAGCGCCGCAATCTGGTTTGTGATAAAAGAAAACCTTTCAATCGTTTTCACATTTTCAGAATACGTTCAATGGCCGGCCACAAAGACGGTTAACCACCTAGTTTTTGAGTGAGATAGTAAATTACCATGAATTACATCAGCTCCCTCACAAAAGTAATTCAGTCTTTCATTCCGTACTGTAAATATGGAAAAATATTTGTAAAATGTCAGTACATTCCTTAAGTGCACACTTTCACCGCCAGCCGACGTGATCTAACTTCGTCGCACGAATTATTCGCATAATTTTAGCAATAATATAAAAGCATGATTATTCGTTTACCGGGACACATGGTGGGTCAAACGGGACAACCGGGACCGAGGCTCTAAACCGGTGACATGTCCCGGTGTACCGGGGCGTATGGCAGCCCTAGATTATTTTCCACATAATAAAATATATTATTTCGGCCAAAACATAACAGCATTAAAAACTCTTATTATGTTCCCTCACCTATTTGAAAACTTAATTATGAGATTGCAGTTTACCTTTAAATTCAGTAACGTTCTACTTAACCTTTATCAATCCTTGATCCACTATAGTCACACCCTTATGTCACCTGCCAATCTTGGCGGAGATGAATTGTCGCCATCTTCCTTAATTGAGTCTCAACCAGGCAGGCCTTACCTAGGTTTCAAATAGGTAAGGGAATATAAGAAGAGTTTTAATGTAAGGTAAAACTCAAACTTTCAATTACCACCTGAATAGCATCATGAGGTGGACAAAAATTGTTATATTAGGACATTAGTCATGGAAAGAGGTAGTAAAGAATAAGTTTAATCCTCTTCCTTAACAAATTGTTAAGAGATTGCGCAATTGAAGGTCCTTGGCTTGGTTCTAACCTCACATTATTTAGATATACAATAGTTTTGACATGATGATGTGCTATAAATATAGAATTGTAGCATATGCGAAGATAAAAAGCGATGATTTGAAATGATTTGTAATATTTCTCCCGTGACGCGATTATTGTAAAACAAAATATAACAAATGGATTACTTTGATAACTGTTGTTATCAAAGGGCTTTGTCGAGATATATATGCCCAAGTCGGAATACAGGTGAAGTCGTGATTCTATATAAAATAACTAAAGTAGGTTCCCCTTGCCCGGCAGATTAAATTATATAAAACTATGGGTATTCGCTAACTATCGTCGACAGACAACACCCATTTTTTGTTCTCGAACGTTCGTTTCGTTCGCTATGAGCGCGACCTCGCGTCCGGCGTCACCCGGACGGAGCCTTTTCTATAGACCTTCTCCGTGTACATTTGGTAATATAACTATCAGAAAGTATGTAGTTAATGATGACAATATTATACAATGCATGAGCCCCCGCCGGGGAATCCACGCCAGTCTCTCGCGTGACAGGCAGGATACTGATCAAAATACTGAATTCGCAAAGTACTACCGAGTGGCGGTAATATAACATAATATATATATAAATTTTACATAATATATAAACTCTCACTACTTGAATCGAACTATGATACGACTGTCCGATCTAGGGAAAAAACTGAGTCGTTGTCACAAAAACCGGCGCTGCCCAATAAAAACTGTTTCGCAACGCTCACCTGCTTTGAATATCGTCAGTAAGTGAATCAAATACCTGACTTCGTTACACCTCTGTGGTGACGAAGTTCCTGCGTACTGTACCGATGGGGCCATCTTATGTTCCCATCCGGGTGTATGCGCGCAGAACAGACGTATAAACAAATGATCTTGACAATATCATCGTGATATAATAATAAATACGCATGCGGAGAATCTCAGCACTCATTTATAAACCCGAATAGGGTTCAAACGAACAAAAAACTTTGATAAACACTGAATTCGTGCTGGACACTCACACCATGAAGTAAATGAAACGCTAATTGAGGAAGTGGCGACAATTCATCTCCGCCAAGACTCGCGGGTGACATAAGGGTGTGACTACAGTGGATCAAGGATGAATAAAGGTTAAGTAGACACGTTACTGAAGTTAAAGGTTAACTGCTATCTAATAATAAGGTTTCAAATAGGTTACGGGCAACATAATAATGTTTCAATGTTTCATGCTTTTTGTTTTGGTTTTATTTTCGTTCATGCTTTTGCTTGTTATGTTTGTGTTTGTTATATCTTCTCAAAAAAAAAAAAAAAATAGGAATAAATAGAAAAGTTTTGTATTTTTAATGATTCTTTCCAGAATACGATTTCAATCGCTATTTTATTACCGTATTAGAAGAAAATAATAAAAATGCGTAATATTAATATGTTATAATATATTGAAAGCTATATTTAGATCAACTGCGTATAATGCTTGTCTTGAATTTCCTTTCGTTAAATTGATACTGGCCGGATAGAAGTCAGACTGGCCTCGGGCCTCGCGGCTAACTGTCAAAATAACAGAATAATAATATCATATGTAATTGAAATACTAACTGGCATATTTATTTATTTTTAAATTATTGTCATGCCATTTTTTTACAGATAAATATTTACATTTACATAATTGAGTTTTAAAGGTATTTAACATATATTTTATGATTATTTTGATAGTGGCAAATCGCCTGAAAAGACAAATGTCACAATCTTTGACAATATTAAAAAATTTAGAACAATTTTTTAATTTTTGGATTATTATTATTAGTGTATGGATTTACCGCAGAAATTAGAAAAAAAAACTTTTCTTGATAAAGCGTAGGATAGCAAGAATAAAGGCAGTAAAAAGGTCCTGTACTTGAGAGCGCAGGATTTCGGTTTAAACCCAGCGCTGAGTTTTATAAAAATGCGTATGTTATCTTTAGTATAAAATATTGTCAAAATGTAACCATCTACTTAGATGAAAAAAGAAAAATGCCACGGGATAGGCTCGGTGTGTTGATTTTCTGCATAAATAGGGAGCAATGGACTCGTCAGAATGCCACTGTGGTGCTAAACATCAAACAATTCAACATATAGTTGGTGAGTGTAGATCCAGAGCGTACCTTGGCCATCCGATAAGGCATCCGATGAAGCAATATCCTGAATAGATAAGCTGGATATACACTTATAATCTTAATTTAGACATACGTTATATTTACCTTATTTGACTTAATTATTATTCTATTTTATTTTATTTTTTCCTCTTTCTGATCTTAGGTTTAAGTTTTTTCTTATTGGCATTGTATACAACAATTGTAGACAACTTTTTTTTTTCTAAATTCTGTGATAAATCCATATACTAATAATAATAATAATCAAAAAATTAATAAACTTTTCTTTTTTTTTTAATATTGTCAAAGATTATGTCAATTATCTTTTCATGCGGTTTGCCGCTATTAAAAACAATCATAAAATATAAGTTATATATTTATATATATAACCTAATATTTAAGTTATTATTTGGTATTTAAGCAATGTATTATACAATTTTACTATATCTAAAGATTTGCACGTAATGTGCATATATTTTACACTTTTCTTTTTAATTTTAGCCATGATGATTCATTTGCATATATCCTACGTTGAACGCAAGTTATTCTTGTAAATATTTATTAAACCATTTACTTCTCATTCATTATACATCATATTCGTTATGTCGTGGGAAATATGAGGTAAACTCACATTCAGGAAATTAATTTCGGAAATTATAAGTTGGCAACACCAGACTGACGAATTTTAAATAAAAATATCATTTGAGGCAAAATATCTGAAAATACGGCGCAGTTAGCTTAGTATGACAAAAGGATGGCTTAAAAGCACGGATTACTAAGCGTACGTAATAAACAAACCCTTACCGTCATATAAGTGTACGAGGCGCCGTACCGCAATAAAAACGAGACGGGAAATTTGCCTTTAAAGACGCCGCGAAGGTCTTTCAAAAATTGGTAACGGTGAATTCTAAATATTCACATTTATTTAATATTTTAATAGTATAAGAAAACTATAGTTTTTTGGTGCCAAAATTGACTGAATGTGAGAATGATCACTATCCACATATGTATAAATGTTTTTTTTGTCTAGCTTGTAAGATTGTAAAACTGTATAATGATAATATTTTGTTGTTATTTGAAGTATCCATAAGGTAGATACGTAACATTTATATAGGTAAGATATTTAAATCTTAAGTCAAAATAACATCATTATAAAGCAATTAAGGGCGTGCGAGGCGTAACATATTAATGGATTTCAATTTGAAAACAAAACGCTTGGTCGCGCGCGGTATTTAACGAGAACCTAATTAACAGGCCATTAACATTCGCCGCGAAATGATATTTAATTCAAAGGAAAAAGTCACTGGATTTAGGTTTGTAGGTCAAGGAAACAAAATAGAATACCTATAATTTAATAGTTAGGCTAAAAACGAATTGTTTATTTTTATTATATAATTACAAAATCGTTTTTATCCAACAAGGAAAACATGTAAATATATCTTTTAGATTAAGGGAATATATTTGTTTAGCATAATATTAGCAACCAATAAGTATGGAAAAAAAAAAAAATTATTATAATAATTATGTGATTTCAAATATTCCTAAAACGCTCGTAGGTTGTGGGCAAGAGGTATGAAGGGGGTGCGTCCGCTGAAGGGCGAAAGCGGAAACGCGTGAATAAAAGGTCGCCTCATACCTACATTCGGGTTAGTTGTTTCTAGCAAGACGTGACTAGGCACCGTTTCGCTGTCAGTGTTTTATAACGTCAATCGATAGCCGTCGCGAATATTAACTTAGTTAAAAATTTTTAGAAGTTGGTGTAACTCTATTAATTACGTACCATCCAGCCAGAGGTTTTGGATACCACGAGAGCTAAATGTTAATCACGCAACGAGATAAAATCGAGCTAAATCAACGAGGTCACAAATTACCAAAAACAAATGTACTTCAGCGTTCGAGACTCGTTTAGTAAACGATTGAGAAGTTAGGCTGAAATCTACATATCGGTGAGTGAATTGAAGACAATCTGACATTTATTTCATAAAATAAATAGTCACAAATTGTCACCTTTTCGGAGAACTGTATTATAAACTGTCAATGTTTGTTCGCATTAATTTAATTAGTACTGAACTTTATTCTGTGTTTTTAAATTGTGATTCAGACAATATCCTTTTGCTTATTTAACGGATTTACGACCCGTTGAATATACTGTTTTGAATAAATAGTGTGATAACTTTCAATTCTGTTTTTATTGACTTTTAATCATTTTGAACTTTTTGAAATCGTTGCATTATAAATCAGGCTAGCTTGATTTGAGGAGACTGACTCTTGGAAAGCTCGGATCTACAGTCCACCTTGAGAACGTGGCATCAGAAGCCATCCAGCTGTGTCCCGACTGAAGAGGACTGGTCTTCGGATCCGCTGGAAGCGGATCGGCCGGGACATAGCATCTTTGTTGGTCCTTTCGAGCGCAGATTGGACGAGCCCCGAGTTTTCTTTGACAAGATGTCAAAAAGTCAAGCGAGCCAAAAGGATATGGCAGATCAGGCAACTCCAGGAGAGAGGAAGAGCGAGCGCCTGAGGCAAAGACTGTCAGGCAATACAAGTCGCGGTTCAGGACGAACCATCAGCGCAGGACGCCGACAGGACAGAGCCGAGGAACAAGCGCCGTACACAACGGAGCGTCTGAGCATGACGGCACAGGATTCCCAGGAAGCCGAACAGGTCAGCACGGAAGCAGGCCCATCCAGGCTCCAGGAGAGGCTGCAGGCAGCGGCCCAGGAACTCCCTGCGTCACGGGCATCATCCGTTGCAAGCCGCAGGTCCAGGACGTCAGCTGCTTCGAGAAGCAGCGTCACCAGACAACTGCTGGCAGCGGACCTTGAGGCTGCAGAAGAGAGCGCCAGGCTGCAGGCAGAAAACTCCAGGCTGCAAGCCGCTGCAGAAAACTCTAGGCTGCAAGCCGCTGCAGAAAACTCCAGGCTGCAAGCCGCTGCAGAAGCCACCCAGATACAGATGGATCTGGTGGCAAAGAGGCTGGAGATCAAAAAAAAAATGATCGAGGCCGAGGAACAAGATGACGATGAGGGCAGCATCGCGGACTCATCCGCATCGTCTAGGTATTGTCGCGAATGGGCCGCGACGAAAATACCGAGAATCGACACGCAAGCGGACGATTTGAAACAGGCGTTTCGAAATCTCCGTATCGGCGCGGCACAAGAGGAGCGGCCGGGCGAGAGCGAGACAACGCGCTACCGACAACGGTCGCAGATAAAAACTGAAAAAGTGTGTGTGTCAGTGCCTAATACAAGTGATTCGTATCGAAATAACATGTTAGTGTCGGCGCGTGCAAAACTTTTACGTGACTTGCCGAAGTTTACCGGAAACACTAATGAGTTTCCAATATTCATTAGTTTATTCAATCAAGGGAACGAGATGTGCGGCTACTCCAATGCGGATAATTTAATCCGTTTGGCTGCCTCACTCAGCGGGCCAGCGAGGGAGGCTGTGAGGTCGCTGCTAGTCGAACCGGAGAACGTTCCTGCCATCATGAAGGTGCTTTATCGACGCTTCGGCAGACCAGATGCTCGCATAGATGAACTGATGACAGAGGCTCGCAGTGTTCCGAATATTGGGGTAAGTGACTCACTTTCACAATTAGTTAATTTTGGCACCATTGTTTGCAATATTGTACACTCACTTAAAAGCATGGGACATGACGGATATTTAATTAATCCGCCATTGTTGAAAGAATTAATTTTAAAATTACCTCAATATTTAAGGCTTCAGTGGTACAAAGAATTCAAAGGCGAACATCCCACACTTACAGATTTCGGGGAATGGCTAGAGTCATTACTGGACGCGGCCGCAAAAGAGGAAACTAACTCAGGTAGTTCAAAGCCCGCGGTCAAAGAACGCAGCGAGTTAAAAACGCGCGCGATTAAAAAATTAGAGCCGACGCGTAGGCATATTTTTAATACCTACGAAAAATCGTTAGAAGTTAAAAAATGTCTGTACTGTAAAAAAACAAATCATGATTTAAATGTTTGTAGGAATTTTGCGGCTCTAAGCCTAAACAGTAAACGCGATTGGGTCAGGGAAGAAAACTTATGTTTTATTTGTTTAAAATTAGGACACACCGCACTTCAATGTAAAAGAAAAGTGTCGTGCGGAATTAACGGATGCAAAAGTAAACACCATAAGTTACTTCATCCGATAACGCGTTCGGAACCCGGCCAAGCAGCCCCTCCGGAGGGGTCAACCACGGTCGAGACAGGTCACGTGACGCACACACGTCATGAGAACGGAAGCATTGGACTCAGAGTTGTCAATGTGAAGGTCACGGGCGAGGCTGGGTCCAGGGATATACTCGCGTTATTGGATGAGGCATCGACTCTGACTCTAATCGACGAAAAAATAGCAAACAAAATCGGCGCAAAGGGCGTGGCATCGACATTAAAAATAGTAGGTATTAACGGTATGAAATCACAGAACTCGTGTACTCGGTCGGTAGATATAAAAATTCAAGCCGAAAACAATTCCGTAATTTATAATTTAAAACATGTAAAAACAATGAAAAATCTAAATTTACCTTATCATAATTTAGATATCGATAAATTACGAGAAAATTATCCGTTTATATCTAGGTTACCTATTAAGTCGGTTCACGGAAAAATAAAAATGCTTATCGGACAAGACCAGTATGGCCTCATCTTGCCCCAGGAAGTCCATGGTGATTGGCGCCAGGGTCCTGTGGTAACAAAGGCATTAATTGGGTGGTCAGTAAGCGGTAAAATCGGACCGGGCGCTAATAGCGATCGTGTATCACATTCACGACGTAAGGAACGCGACGCGAAATTAAAAAACAGTAATTTCGACGCCGGCGCTAATAGCGATCGCGTATTACATTCACAACGTAAGGAACGCGACGCGAAATTAAAAAACGGTAATTTCGACGCCGGGACAAATGGCGGGCGCGCGTTGCACTTACAACGCAACGAGCGCGACGGGCTATTAAGAGACGATTTAACTTCTAATTTTCAAAAGGTGAAAATAAATTATCACAACAAAGTGACAAATAACGTCTTTGTCACTCACGTTGCTGAGACCGAAACAGCGTTAATAGACGCGTCCAAATATTCAAAATGGACGCGCCTAATTCGTTGTACAGCGTGGGTGTTCAGGGCGGTCGATATCTTTCGAAAAAGGGGGGAGCGGGGGGCGCTTTCTGCGAAAGAAATCAGTAACTCGGAAAAGTACTGGTTACGACAAGCGCAAAACGAAATCTTCGCTGAGGAGCTAAAAGATATAAGCGCAAATCGGCCGATAAAAAAGTCGAGTGAAATTCGTCATCTAAATGCATTTTTAGATGACGAAAAAATATTGCGTGTAGGCGGTCGCATAAATGCAATGCGAAATATCGCATTGCAATGTATTAAGCCGGCCATATTGTTTGCAAGTCACCCTTACACCAAGCTATTAATAAGCCATGTGCATGAGACGAGCTCCCATCAAGGTCAAAGGTTCGTATTAAACGAATTAAGACAGCGTTTCTATATACCTAAAGCGCGAAGCGCTGTGTGGAAAACGGCTCAAAAGTGTCCGTATTGCCGGGGCCGACAGGGAAAGGCGATATCTGCCCGGAGGGCCGACCTACCTGCCATACGACTCCGGCATCACGAGCGTCTCATGCACCGAGAAAAATGGCAACAACCCGTGAAACATATACAAGTAAGCGACGTGGTATTTCATAATCGAAAAAAGACTTCCGCGAAACGCTTGGCTGCGCGGCATAGTAGTGCAAACACACCCCGGCACAGACGGACAAACCCGGGCGGTAACCGTCAAAAGCCACGGGAAACACTACAAACGACCGGCAGTCAAAGTGGCAGTTTTACGAGTCCACGACCATCAAAGGCTGAAAGAGTAACGTTTCAGAGAGGGCGGAATGTCGTGGGAAATATGAGGTAAACTCACATTCAGGAAATTAATTTCGGAAATTATAAGTTGGCAACACCAGACTGACGAATTTTAAATAAAAATATCATTTGAGGCAAAATATCTGAAAATACGGCGCAGTTAGCTTAGTATGACAAAAGGATGGCTTAAAAGCACGGATTACTAAGCGTACGTAATAAACAAACCCTTACCGTCATATAAGTGTACGAGGCGCCGTACCGCAATAAAAACGAGACGGGAAATTTGCCTTTAAAGACGCCGCGAAGGTCTTTCAAAAATTGGTAACGGTGAATTCTAAATATTCACATTTATTTAATATTTTAATAGTATAAGAAAACTATAGTTTTTTGGTGCCAAAATTGACTGAATGTGAGAATGATCACTATCCACATATGTATAAATGTTTTTTTGTCTAGCTTGTAAGATTGTAAAACTGTATAATGATAATATTTTGTTGTTATTTGAAGTATCCATAAGGTAGATACGTAACATTTATATAGGTAAGATATTTAAATCTTAAGTCAAAATAACATCATTATAAAGCAATTAAGGGCGTGCGAGGCGTAACATATTAATGGATTTCAATTTGAAAACAAAACGCTTGGTCGCGCGCGGTATTTAACGAGAACCTAATTAACAGGCCATTAACATTCGCCGCGAAATGATATTTAATTCAAAGGAAAAAGTCACTGGATTTAGGTTTGTAGGTCAAGGAAACAAAATAGAATACCTATAATTTAATAGTTAGGCTAAAAACGAATTGTTTATTTTTATTATATAATTACAAAATCGTTTTTATCCAACAAGGAAAACATGTAAATATATCTTTTAGATTAAGGGAATATATTTGTTTAGCATAATATTAGCAACCAATAAGTATGGAAAAAAAAAAAATTTATTATAATAATTATGTGATTTCAAATATTCCTAAAACGCTCGTAGGTTGTGGGCAAGAGGTATGAAGGGGGTGCGTCCGCTGAAGGGCGAAAGCGGAAACGCGTGAATAAAAGGTCGCCTCATACCTACATTCGGGTTAGTTGTTTCTAGCAAGACGTGACTAGGCACCGTTTCGCTGTCAGTGTTTTATAACGTCAATCGATAGCCGTCGCGAATATTAACTTAGTTAAAAATTTTTAGAAGTTGGTGTAACTCTATTAATTACGTACCATCCAGCCAGAGGTTTTGGATACCACGAGAGCTAAATGTTAATCACGCAACGAGATAAAATCGAGCTAAATCAACGAGGTCACAAATTACCAAAAACAAATGTACTTCAGCGTTCGAGACTCGTTTAGTAAACGATTGAGAAGTTAGGCTGAAATCTACATATCGGTGAGTGAATTGAAGACAATCTGACATTTATTTCATAAAATAAATAGTCACAAATTGTCACCTTTTCGGAGAACTGTATTATAAACTGTCAATGTTTGTTCGCATTAATTTAATTAGTACTGAACTTTATTCTGTGTTTTTAAATTGTGATTCAGACAATATCCTTTTGCTTATTTAACGGATTTACGACCCGTTGAATATACTGTTTTGAATAAATAGTGTGATAACTTTCAATTCTGTTTTTATTGACTTTTAATCATTTTGAACTTTTTGAAATCGTTGCATTATAAATCAGGCTAGCTTGATTTGAGGAGACTGACTCTTGGAAAGCTCGGATCTACAGTCCACCTTGAGAACGTGGCATCAGAAGCCATCCAGCTGTGTCCCGACTGAAGAGGACTGGTCTTCGGATCCGCTGGAAGCGGATCGGCCGGGACACGTTACATATTGACGGTTTTTTATAATTATTGTTTTTTTTTTAAATCATTTTTTTACTACTTTAATGAAAATTTGACCTTATTGCATAATCGCACAGATAGATAGGAGAGAGTGAAAAGCTTTCATAAAATACAGGCCTGTATTTAAACCAGCGTGCATTACCTCAAGCGATGCAACTATCTGTGCGTCTGGTATTATTATTTTTTAAACATTCTGGCTATATAATTTGTTTTTTTTTTTGTATAATTTGTAAATTTTCAATCGATGAAAATATTAAAAAGAACCCGAATTTCAAATATCAATACACTGTCAAAGTTTTATATAAGTAATGTAAACGTACGGCGAACGTCTATTATAACTTAAGAAATCATCTAAATATATATATATAACTTATATATATATATTATTTATTTATTCTTATACACCATAATACATACATTACAGAACAGTAGTAACAGTTCAATGGCAATTAATGTAACCAACAAGCGACCGGCACCTACTGCACTGATGTTCCCTGCCTTCTTAACTAGACACCGTCTGTACCAAAGAAGGCAGTGACCGACGATTTTTGTTAACTGACATTATTTCGGTATTAACTGAAAGGAAAACTTTTGAAAAAGTTACACGCGTAAATAAACTATAAGAATAAATATTGCAAATTTGTAAACATTTGCATAATAAAAGGTATATATATATATTTATATAATACATAAGCGATTATAAATACACACATAAATATATATACATCATTTATAATATATAAAAGTATAATATTAATATATATATATATATATATATATATATATATATTATGACCTGTATTTAAACTATCTGTGCGCTTCAGTATTAATTTTAATTTGGGCATTCTGGCTATATGATTTGTTTGAAAAATTTTAGTCTGTAAAATATTAACAATAATTCGAAATTTCTAAATGTCAATGTACTGGCAGATGTTCATATAATGTAATGTAACAATAAATAAATAAAAAATATTGTTTATAATGTAAAAAACATCTAAATACGGTACTTAAGAAATACATTTGTCAATTTTACTATATATACATATATTTAAATATGAGAAAACTGAGAAGTCTATGAACTGTACAACTAGCCAAATATTATACAGAACATTAAATTAGGAAATCTTCGATGCAGGGCCGGACTCAGGCTAAAATGTCGCACTCGCGCCGGGGCGCATTGCTTTCAAGTTTCATGACAAATTAGACGGCCAAAATTTAAAATATTGATAAATAATTTATCGAAAGTATATAATATGTTCATAAAACCATTTTTTTTAACATAGTAACGATAAAATACTAATAATAATTTTGTAAGCCGCGAAATTAGTTTAAAAATGGCGCGTGAGTGCCTTATATAAGTCGCGGTTACTCTAACTGCGACGCTGCGTTCATTTCAATGTATTAATATTAATATTTGATCCAACCATGGCGCATGAAGCGGGACAACACTTTGATTACAAAGGTATAGAAAGATCTACGTTTGATCATAGCTTCATGGCTTCAACCACCACCATCCGCAAGACCACACCACCGAAGGGAGGGCGAACTAACACCATCAAAGAGCCCTAATACATATTAGGTGGCTTGCGCCACCGGCGCTCATCAAAAACGGATCAAAGCGAGACAGGCATATTTACTTATATTGTCGTTATCTCAATTTTTAATGGCGTGGCGGAGTGTTATAACAATTGGACGATTACATAATAGATATCGTATTTTGTATATTTTGGTTGTTGCAATATTTGTTACAATCGTTTTGTTTCTTTCTCCAACTGTCTCGACTCGATAGTTTTGTCTCTTTCGCGACTAATCGTTCGACACCCGTTCATGACCGCACACGCTCTACTCAAATTATTTTGGATAAATCAGATCAGTTAAGTCGCTATCAAGCGCTACGTAGTAAATATGCTCAGATTAATGACGTGACTTATTAAAGTTACTAAGTAGTCGTTATATCTTCTTAAAATTCGAGTAGTAATATTGTTAGTTCCAGAAGTATTTTTTTCTCTAAGTTCGTTTAATGTTTCCACAACTTCTAAAGGATCAGTCGGTGTCAGTAGTAATGAATGAGGTTGTAATAATGTATTTGAATCGTTAATTTTTGTTTTGAAAGTTTGGTCGTGGTCATTTTAAGTTTTCTTAAAGTAGAGTTAGTCAAAGCATGTCCTATTCTTGAATAGATATGCAATTTCCTGTTTGTTTTGTCATTGTTTCGCCATTGATAGAAACCTCTTTGATATCAGTTGATTGTTTGCATTTTCTGTATTTGATTCCATTTACCAATTTCCGTCGTCTGATACATCTTTCACATTTCAAATGCATCTACCGTATTTACAAATGTAAAGAAGTTAAAAGCTAATATATCTGAAGTCATTTACAACATAGTTTAAAAAAAACTCGTCTTATTTTTTATTTAGGTATTTGAAAATAACATACCCTCCTCCTCTTTTATTGTATAACGTGGAAATGAATAGACGTTAGAATAAATAAAGCCTTCTTCAAAATTTATCTAACAATAAACTTTTAATGTAAATAAATAATAAAAATAATGATTCACCGAAAAGCAATGCAGAAACACATCGTATGCAAACTACATATCTTCGACGACTTCAACGTTTTGAAGAGTCGTATTTTTTTGTTTTTTTAAAAATGAATAAAATTGATCAGTTTTTTTTAGGTGAATATAAATAAATAAATCTTTGACAGAATCAACTTTAAGCATTACGGTACAATTTGGAAATATATGTAGCACGAATGCTATGGTTAAAAATAATAAACAATCAACAAGAAATAATATAATAATATTCAAATTTGCTAAACCAATTGACATGAAAACACTTTCGCACAAAATATTCGTATTATTTCCCTTCCCAACAAGACGTAAGAAAAAGAGAAAATTACCTTAAGCAAAGAAAATATTGCAAATCGCTCAAGCCGATTTACAGTGATAAGTGAAGATATACTTTGAAAGGAAAAAAAACCCTTTCGGGACGTTGAAAAGCGGAGGTAGATTTCACCGGATCAAAGTAGGGGATAGGCAAACTCCAATTATACGAACTT
Source organism: Neomicropteryx cornuta (assembly GCA_020383195.1). Classification (NCBI taxonomy): domain Eukaryota; kingdom Metazoa; phylum Arthropoda; class Insecta; order Lepidoptera; family Micropterigidae; genus Neomicropteryx; species Neomicropteryx cornuta. Next base: position 44,410,864 of record JAHKQU010000018.1, read on the forward strand.
ATATCAAACAGCAACATACTTGCCAGGTCGTATGTAAATTTTCTGAAAGTTGAAAACCACTTTCATCCACCCCTAGGACCAATAGTTGGTGCTATCAAAATAAAATATGTTGATAAGTTTTAGGCCCTTAAGGAATAAAATAAAATTCATATGAGTTCGAGCCAGTTACACCAAAATTTCACTTTTATCGAACCTCCCTCCTCCCCATTCCTGCCCCCCGGTCCGATTTTGGCAATTAATGAACTTGAACGAGATTTTGTGCCCTTAAATTTTATGTAGCAATTTGAAAGTGATAGCAGTCATGACATGGTACCCATTGCAATACATTTCCAAACAAAACCTCCTAGTATCTAAGTCGGTTAAAGGTAACATTTCTAGGCCATTGGCTTAGACTACAAATATCTATTATAGGTAAGCTGACAAACAGATGGCAGGTTGCACAGGTAGATAATAAGACGAAATTAGAATGGTTATAATCTTTCAGTACCTACCTGTAAAACTAAATTTGTTAGTTGTCGAAATAAAATGTTATTATTAAATACACGTGTATATTTTTCAATATAAGTAAAAACCTTCCAAAATAACTCGCAAATCGCCGCTACTCTCATTGGCTTGGATTTATAAACGAAATGATAAATTTACACTCAAATATTTTACTAAAACTCAATAATTGAAATAGTTATAACTTATCGAGGTTAAAATTTCAAACCTCGAGTTCCGCTCCTGGTTTTATGTAATTTAACTTTTTAACATTACGCATCTAATGAAACTACCGGTCAGGAGTGGATAGGAGATATTACACTAGTTTAGTCATTAAAACAAATGTAATAATTTCTCGTTATTCCTGTAATTTAATTCATTAAGTTGGTTAACTAGAAGAACTTGGACTTTAGGGCAATATGTTCACCATATACGCAGTACACAATAAGTATTAGTGTATTAGTGTATTAAAGTGTAAACAATTTTGAATGAATACATACAAAATATGTATTAGATAATAATAATGTCATCAGACGAAAAAGATAGTTAGTTATTCTTAAAGCGACTGCACGTATGAACTTATCATATAAGTATTATATTTTGTTCACATATTAAAGTAAAAAAACTACGATCGTTCATCTTTCTTAAAAGGTACAATTATCAGTCCAGTTGGCAGGCAGGCAGACATCAAAACATATTTTATAATTGTTTATTTATTTCATTTCATCGGAATAGCTAGGCCTAAAAGTGTCTTCGTTACACTTAAATAAACCAAAGTAGTTTTTAGTGTATTTGGTTATAAAAATTTATAAAATATATCCTGTAAACTATCCTACATTCTTTTTATATGGTAGTCTTGCATTTAGTTAGCTGTACTACTTTATATACTCATAGAAAAAGAATATACATTTTAAATTATTTTTTTAAATTTGCTATATAGGTCCTTAAATAAAATAATTAAACTTTTAACATTCCTGATATCTATCTGATGTCGCAATTACATTATATTGATAATGCACTTATCACAGGTTAGAAGCACTGCAACCCACAACAATAAAATTGATAGGTCGATTTATTCAATGGATTTCCTATGGTGTTATTTGGTTATATAATATCACAAACAATACTGAAAGCCCGTATAACGGTCCAGATTGTATTATATAAAAATAATATCAACCATTACAGTTACTGCAATTTCAATTATAGATATTTTAGAAAAGTAAAATATAAAAGGTACACTACAAATTACCACACATAAATAACGGATTTTATTAAGACTGGAAACCTTAAAAATATAATTAGATAAATATGGTCAGAGTTGATTAAAATTAACAACTTTTGCATATGCCAACAAATCGTACTGGCTGGGTTGACCTAACCTATGATTTAATGAACGAAAAAATCTTTTAAAGATATCCCAAATTATGACCCAAACCATGACAAGAAGAAAATAGTACGAACTTTTATAGTATTTTTGCGATTCCCTCGTAAGAACACAGAAAAAATAAAAATTTACAAGTACATCTATTCCTGGTCCTAAACTAAATAATCGATTCAAAAACAATTGTCCTCAAAACAACCATTATTAATAATCGTTTGAATTAGATAAATAAGTTACGGAGATTCGGCCTGTTACTTTGTTCATATAAACAAAGTAATTTTAATATGATTATTTGGATGGTATTTAGGTGCTTATTAACTTATTACCTATTTTGATCATTTTTCTCATGATGTTGTTAACTCATGATTCCTATTCTGACGTTATATGTTTTTTGATTTATTTGTGTATAAAATCGTTAACCCTTTAAAAATATACCAACTAATCTAAAACAAACGATTTTTTTAAAAGCAATACATTTTCTTGATAAATCTGGGTTTCACAAAATTTCACCTGTGTGGTAAAGTACGGTTTGTGAGCTTAACGGCTATTTTGAAGTTACTGGCTTAGTAAGCAAAGTCAACCATCTAGGTTTTAGGTTATTCTGTTTCTGAATACAAAAACACTAAAGGGAACAATCTTAGTATGGATTAAATTAGGATGGTGTAGCAAAATTCGAGATTTTTTTTATGATATATATTAGTGTCTGGACAGTATGTTCAAAGACGTACATTTCCGATTATTTTAAAGTTAAGAGACATGTAAAATCTTTGTATCAACATTGAATACCAAATAAATATATATAAAAAAATAGAATAGTACCTATATAAAATCGTTTCCATTTCAAGATAAAAGTTTTGTACACACTAAATTTATCAGTTTCTTAAAAAAAAAATAAACTTATTTATCATTAAAAACCACTTTTTTTATTAAAAATATTCCTAGAAATAGTTTCTTAGCATAAAATGTACAGAATGCGACTCGAATAAAGTAAGCCATTAAAAAAAATACCATTAAAACCTAAAAATGTGTTTTTTTTACTTTAATATTGCGACAAATATTGCTATCACTTACTAGCTGGTTTTCAGGACATATTTTATTTTCACTTACAATAAGAAAACGGCGAGTCAATAAGCAAGCATAGTAATTGGTATTATAAAATATTCTGAGGGAAGAGCAGTCTGCCCGGAGGAAGGTAATTTAATTATTGCACCATCGTGGCGCGCTGTAAACCCATACGCTTTGTACTACGACAGTCTTTGTTTTCAGTGAGGCTTGTGACGCACTGATGAATATATAATGCAGTTTTTTTTTATATTTTTCTTTGGTTGTGTTTCTCTTAATTTTAGTTTTAATCAAATATCAAATGCTCAGTAATTAATGCATAATTAATCTAATTTGTGATATCATCGGCAATAAATATAAGCGTTTGTAAAATAAATGTAAAGAAGCCTAATTTAAAAAAAAATGGTAAAATGTTGTGTTTATAGTTGTTATTGTTTCTGAATGAGTAATGATAAAACATTTGTAAAAACCATAAAAATACCACCTATGTATATTTTTTAGTAATATGTATTAATTATAAATCATTTTTTCCAAAAATATTAACGGAAAACGGTAAATAACGGAATATAATCTGAAAAAAATTGTGAATGACTTGACTATGTTTTGAAGTTATTAGTAATTTAAGGGATACCACCAATTTTTACATAATTAAACGGCTACTAACGAGTTCTTGGAATGCAAAAATGCTTTTGTGACGGAGCTGAGTTATATAAAAATGCATTAATTTGCCCAAAACAAAGGTTGGTTTATTCCTATTGAAAGAAAACAAACAAAAACCCTACTGCTCAGTCCTATAAACTGGTTCATCATATATACATATTTATAACCGCATATCATATAGTGTAATATCCGCTCCTCTTTCATAAGCATATAAATACTACTCATATTTGCAGCGGCCGTGTTGTATCCCCCTGTCTAATTAATGAACGCATCCCTTATTTTTGATCTGAGTGCCCAAGTCAGAAACGGAGGTTATTAGCAGTTTAATAAAAAATGTTATGGTTTTTATGATATTATTATGTTGATACCAGTTGCCTATACCTATATTTTTGGCGGAATTCTTTTTAAATCACTAATATTCTGATTAGGGTTAGTTGTTAAATAAGCCATAATGTACCTACACGTAGGTAAATATAAAGGCATATGATAACACCAAACAACAAGATACTCGCTTTCGACAAATTAAAATTGTTAAAAAATTTCAACTAAAATGTAACAATTTCAACGTAATTTGAAGGGATAAATATCAATATTAGGAATTTGTTAAAATTGACAAAGATTTCAAATAATGTATTTGTATAAATTGTTTGTGAATATGTCAAAAGGTATTTTATCCTATATCCATAAAGTAAACCTACTTAGATAGCAAACATCGCATTTGGAGCTTCGACACCTGGGAAGTGTTGCGTTGCTTTCCATTTCCAGACTAACAAGCATTACACAATTTGTTATACCAGCCTCAATTCCAATAAGGGTACAACGCTTCCAACTGGATACAAAATTCTCGCATTTTGTTATATTGTGTCACCCCTGAATTTATCTTCGAAATAAAAGCACCCTAGTACCCGTAGCTCGTAGCCACCGGAGTATTTTTTCTCTACTGCAGTCTGCAGTAAATGCTTTTCAGTCAGAAAAAAATTAATAAAACTTTCCCGGACGGGAAAACCTACAGAAACCGGGGCTTTTTCCACCCGGTAAAAAGCGTTTTTTGGTTAATATTTCTATTTTCCAACCTCTTCCGGATTGAGCAAAAATAAAAGTATGGAAAATATTGGAATTCCCCGTCGCGTCGATTTTAATGCGAAACAGGAAAGATACGTGCATCTGTCAGTTTCTAGAATTATTTTCAATTCAAAATTGAATTTTCCTAAAAGGCTGGATGCGGCCTTTTGTGTCGCTGTTCTAAAGGCCAATCTAAGATTCTCTTTGTCGGTGAATTCTAAAATATCTCTAATCCACTCACTGGCGAAATAAACATACAGGTATTTTATATTTCGTAAAAAACTTCTAATTTTCATTTAATTTCATACTTAAAATAGCGATTAAGATCACCCGTTTAAGTTTTCTGAATATTTGATATTATTAATACAGGATATTCTAAGACCATTTCCGAAGCCTTCAGGGGGTGGGGGGGTTATATACTCTATTATGTGTAAGTAATTGTAAAAAAAAAGATAAAAATAATTCATGACGAAATTTATTAAGGCACGGAGCGTCCTGGCTAGCGACCAACTTATGACGAGAGCGATTTTATATTATCACGTTTAGTTTAGTAAAGTTTTTTTTACTATGAATTTCGATATAGGGTCAAAAGAAATCACGTTTGAAATCGCAAGGCCAATAAGTTGGTTTTTTTTATTGGTGATACAAACATAAAATAAACATGATACAATTTTATTACTTTTAGGTTAAACCATTGATCGTTAAACATTTTTTTAGATTCCGGGCAAAAACGTTCAAATACAGGAACTCTTATGGTGTGGCTTCATTGTTTGTCTGTCGTCTGCCTATACATTTGTCCCCAGGCTTATATTTTTGTAACGGTAAGTAAAACACAAAACTATAACGAACTTATCGCTATATATTTCCATAATATATAAAATGGATATACAATATATAATTATATATATATATATATTTATTTTACTTCAAAGCTTCTTTTTTTATCTTATTTACCAAAATACATATGTATAAACTCAGTTTACAATCAGCCTTTTTATTTTGTTATATTTCATAATATTAATCTATTTTATTAACCTAAAACAAGTTAAAACACTTTTAGATAAAGATCCGTAACAACTTATTAAAAACGGTTTAATTATCTTTATTCACAGCTTTTAATGCCTAATCCATTTGTATATGTTCGATAAATATTTTTTTTTGCACAAATATGTTCACGCTAAATTATTAGGTAATGCATTATTAGGTAATACGGTGAAAACAGTATAAAATTTTTGAATTGTAAGAAGCGTTAATTAAGCGCTTACGTTAACGGAAGTACTCACATTGATTTTAATATTTTTTATAAAATCCAGCCAAAATTTTTTCAAACAAAAGAATTGTATTTAAATTTTGTTCGCGTGTCAGACAAAGCCTTGCCGCTGTCTGTCATCGGGTTATGTAGTATTTGTTTTGCTGATAGAACGAGCCCGCGCGGCCTCGGTCACAAAATAATGCTCTGTATCACGAGGGATTTTACTGTGTGAATAAATTTTTTACCGTATAAATAAATTTCCGTGTTTCCTGTGTGTAACGATTTTCGATTTCTTTAATATTAAATTATATAACATTTTTATTGTCGGAAATACTCGATATACGAATGCTACGAATTTTACTAATAGACATTTTATTAGCGAAGCGTAGCTCCCGTGGATCTCAATTATTTCCCCACCGATTTTAGAATGTTAAAGTTTTAATCGAATACGCCTGAAAAATACTACTAGATCGTGATGGATTTTAAAATTCGCTGTAATAAAAAAGTTATGTGAAAACTTTAACATGGGATATATTCAATTTTTTTGCGCGCTTTTTGTTCGAATTTTTAAAAATTAATTACTTGTTTGAAGTTTGCATTTCTCCGCTCCAATATGCTGCTAGCATAGGTTTCACCTTTGCGACTGCGGCTAGCTAGTATAAATTTTATTTTTTTGATGTCTCTTAATCAATATTTTACACAATCGTAATGATAAATATAGTACTTTGTAAATATATTCCTACGTTTTGACGTATAAACATTTATATTGGAACCCCAAGGATTTTTCGGAGCTAGAGTGAATTGCGATTTAGTAACTGTGACGCTCGTGACGTCACTAATATAGATGCGTTCGAAAGAGCGGTCGATGATTAATATTCAATTACTAAGTAACTAAGATTTATTAATTGGAACCCAAAAGAGAGTACTGGAAAGCGAGGCTATGCCTGCTCGAGTTAGTAATATTCAGTGGACAATTATTTATCGGAATTAAAATAAATTTACTATCTCATCTTACATTTTATTTCATTTAAATTTTCAATCCTCCCTTTACATTACATATCTTAACCGTGAGCGGGACTCTTTTTTTACTCAAGTAGATGGGCGAGAACAAAAAGAATTACTTCAGTTATTTAATTCGATTTCATTGTTTCAGAACTGAAGCGACGAATCAAATAAAAAGAATTGAATTAAATTTTTGTTTTTATGTTATAATAACATTTTAAATACTTATATTACAATTTTATGAGTATGTTTATATTAAAACGAATTGTTTTAGAGCTAGTGTTTTCAAAGAACTAATAACATTCACAGCATGATTTAGGAGATTTTCAAATTGAAAATAATTTTATTTAAAAGCAAGAATGATTAAGCATGCCCAATAAAATATATGTAAATTCATGGTTATAGTACTTTTTAGATTGTCTATTTATCGGGACTCGCAAATTCTGTTCAACCGCCTTCTCAATTATTTTTATATTTATGGGTTCACAGAGCTCATTTTATTTGGCAATGAGTTTTGATGTCATATGTTTAATATGCGAGTAAATTATTATTATAAATAATCATTCCAAATACCAGCGGTTAATCACTAAATGAATTTGCTGGTATACTTTTAACATACGAATGTTTGTATCGAAAATAAATGTAAAAAAAATCATCTGTTATCAACTTTATTTTTTCAGTTAGATTACACTAGATTCGCTCAAAATTTAAGTGAAGTTAAAAGCTTTTAAATTTTAACTCTACAACAACATAACGAAAGGACAAACGGAAGAGACATTTTATGATACTTTTCTGTAATATAATTATTAGAGAAAAATGGGTGCAATGCACGCTCCATAATTCAAAATATAGTTTTTTTTTTATTGCTAAAGGTCCTTTAAGTAAAATATATTCTTATGTTTAAATTATTTATATATACCAGATTTATCTGTTAAATCTAAATTTTAAATTATAATTTTAATTATCTAGATTCAATTTATGTACTGTAAATTGTTTTCATTTTTTTCTTTTATATTTTCTAAACTCTCTAAACTGACAAAACTATCGCTATTCAGCAACAATAATTCAAAAAGTACGTTCATACGGCGATCTGCGGTCACTTTTCCTAGACTGTCGTTGCCTCTATACTATTAGAACAGACATCTGACGAGTTGATAGTTTTCCTCGATATATCTAATCAGCTCTCCTTTGACCAGATTAACGCGCGTGCTTTTGTGGTCCACTAAACGAGTATGTTATATGTATTGTTTCCCTTTAGTCTCGAGAGAGTCCAATTGATTGACACAACTGCCACTGGTTTCGTCAGGCGAGGCAGACGGCAACTACTATACCAACTAACTGAGTCTACTAGTAGTCTTGCTAATTTAAGACAGTTCCTAGAGCAGTCACCTCTTTATTAGTAAAATCATAAATTCCTTTTTCATTACGACAATTCAACCAAGACATTTGTTAGCAACTGAAGTCAGGTGATCGAGTCACGGCATTTATTTTTTTTCCTGCTCTTCCAAACATTAGGCTGCGCAACATTCGTACATAGACGACACGTCTTATTTTTACCTCATCATCTTATACTGATGGTATGTCACTTATCTCTTCCAGGAATACGCTACTGGTACAACCATTATTTATTCATGGTGTCCGTTTATTTGTGTAAACATAAACAATATATGTGTGTACGGCGCCCATTTTGTTGTATTATCTGCCATGTAATCCTTTTCGCGACGCTTTTAGGTAGATTTTATTAGGATAGCTGCCTATTAGCGACCCATTACATGACTTCAGGAAAAATTAAACATATCTTCACGTTTCACATCCCGTAGAACCCAAAACCACTCTCAGTTTAAACTTTAAAACTGAGGGTGGTTTTGTGTTCCACATATATATAATAAGTATCTATATCACTTTCTTGTGGACACGACAACTGCCATAATCTCACATCAGTCACTTTTAAATTGATACATAAAATTTAAGGGCACAAAATCTCGGTCAAGTTCGATAATGGGTAAAATCAGACCAGAAGGCGGGAAAGTGGGGGGGTCCAAAAAGTGAAATTTTCTAATAACTTTCTTAGTTTATCGAAGATATCGAATTCATTTAAATTTTACATTATTCCTTATATTAAGGCCTAAAACTTATTTTTGGATATTTTTTTGATAGCACCAGCACCAACCTAGGGGTGGCAAAAATGTTTTTTTAAAATTCAATAAATCTTACCTCTTTTAATAGCACAGGATCAAATACGATCAAAATGCAAATTGTAGACCTATAATTTCCCTACAACTTTTGTTTGAAACAATTTTTGATGTGAGAATTGAAGAGGGATCCAGTATACGAACTCTCGCTGTGCAAGGGTACTGGCGGCGGCGGCGGGTTAAGATGTGCGAGCTGCCGCGCGGTGAGTGGAATGTGGATCGCGCGGAAGGTCGCGGAATGTTTAATACAAGTTCGTACAATTGGTGTTCGTCTATTCCCTAATTTGATCCGGTGAATCTACCTTCTCTTTCCGGCTTGCCGAAAGGAATTTTTGCTTTAGTTACACTGACGATCATAGATAATGGCCTTTGTCTCACCTTTTTCATTTACAGTTACATTTGATAGCTAGAGAAAACCTTACTCACGATTAAATCTGTCTTCTTTTTGATTTTTGTTTCCATCGAATGTTTATTTTTAAATTATCATTATATAATAACACATCTGCATTTATATTTTACGTAATATTATACAGAATACAACATTATTTTTTATGTATTTACTTTTTATTTACGGACTGTAACGAAATAACGAGTATGATCGCCAATTTTGGGCTCTCATATTGGGTAACAACAACTTGTATGCAGTAGAAAGATATAAACCACGCTTTTTTCGAACATAGTGACTTGACAGTGATCGGTGTTAAATTTTGCTAGCTGCATTGCACGACCTTCGTTCGATTAACTGTTTTGACATGTTGGTGTTGTTTCGTGTGTGTTGGCATTGTTTTATTTTCTTTAAATAATGATTGATCACATGCATGTAATTCTAAATAGTTTGTTTTATTTAGTACCTAATATATTGTTTGTTTTGTATAAATAAAAGTAGCGCCGCATACGAAATAATGTAAATCCATCCCCCTGAATGTTGCTTGACCAAGGCATATGGGCACTGCACGTGACTGTGGCATTCATGAATTCAGGGTCTTATGTAATTTATACCAGACAATAAATATCGATAAATAACAATGTCAATGAATTTCTCGAATATTTGAACGAAATAAAACGAATGCCGTGCCACTATGTTAGCGTATTATGGAATGCCCCATGAAAATTAATCCGACGTTTTCCACCCTCTATTTCGGTTCAATTATTACGGACTTAGCGATATGTTTGTACTCCACACGGATTTGTAAGCACTCCATAGTGCTTACAAATCCGTGTGGAAATGATAATATGTTACATTTGTACGTATAACGTTTCAACTGCAACCGTTTTGTGCTCATTCCTCTGATGATTCACATTGTTATGAATAATAATTTGAACCATCTTTACTAAACATTTGACCTATGCTTAGGCCACGCACAATTTATTTGGGCCACGCTAAATATAAATATTTTTTTCTTGTGTCATATATTTCAAATATTTATTTATCAACTGGCAAAAACTTATACAAGTTATTTAAAATACTTTCGATAATTCGAGATCGTGTTAGTCTAGTGGCTAAGACTTTAGACTATTGACCCAAAGGTTGCAGGTTCAAATCCACACATGGTAATATCAATTTTAATGCTTCATTACCACCATCTCCTCTGTCAGGACAGGCACATTTGGCCTAGTTGAGTAGGGTCCAAAAATAACTGTATATGACCTAGGTCATAAAAATAAAAAATCATTTAGATCCGACATCACAATGGAAGGTATGCGTCGCTCCCCAATTCGAAATAATAAAAAAGTTATGTTTAAAAATATTTTAGAATAAGAATTATTTATCTGAAGTTTGCATTTCTCCGCTCCAATATGCTGCTAACAACTAACATTTACGATAACACGTTTTTCACGGTTAGACGTTACATGAAAATTACTCTATAGCTTAGTTGGAAAATGTCACACTTGTGGAGACATTAATATTGCTAATTAATTCATTATATTTTTGAAAATTGTTTTTAGATCACGTTTTATCAGATTTATATTATATTTAAGAAAAATCACTTAAATATTGCGATAAATTTGAATACTGATTAAAAAAAAATATGTCCCAGAATTTTATTTTTTTGGAACAATTCGTATGCAGTAAAAAGAATAATATTGGAAAAGTGCTTTTTTGTCGGTCAAAACACAGGAAACATCGAACGTATGTAGTTCTTAGTTGAAACTACTGCCCAATCTATTTTTGTATATTTTTTAATCCAAATAATGTATTGCATCTTCAATGTGATGTTTTATGTCATTTGCGTGCAGCTAGGTATTTGAGTTGGGTAATTATTGATTTAAATGACCACCTACTCTCTTCTGTCTTGTAGACCAGTAGCAGCGTGTGCGTTTATTGGTTCAAAGGTTTTCCAATTATGCATCTATGGCCGTTCTCCATCTATTCTCCTCCGCGTAGACAGCTTTTACTGAGGTGGTATTTTCCACTGAATAGTAGTGGGCTGATTAATGATTTCGATAGACATTTACACCCAGATATCTACGCTACTTCACTGATTTGCCAATTTCTCATATATTGTAGCTATAGATTTTCCCAACAAAAACATCTCGTATAGTTATCATATGAAATCATAACAAGACATGAAAAATATATTTTATCAAAGAAGTAATAAATAAAGAATAAAAAAAAGTTAGTTCCTCTGGTTTTTATATTGTTTTTGTAGTGAAGCTTTACATCTATTTTTGTGTTTTTATATATTTTGCGTTTATTGTATTATTTCTTGTTGATTGTTTATTATTTTAACCTTGGCATTCGTGCTACATATATATGCGCTGATTGACATAATATTCAATACGATATACCTAAGTAAATAAGTAGATACAGAATAAAATATTCATTTCATAAATGCGATGTTTAGAGGGATTACCATGAAATTGTATATACCCAATGACGAACACATAATAAATTCTTTGTAGGTATTAAAAATAAGAGACTGCTTATCCTAAACCAAATCTCGCTACATTTATATTAAACTGCACTGCTAAGAAAAAAGTTTCATATAATTGTTTAAATTGACAATAATATAGGGTGATGATTTTAGAGGCGTGGTTTTCAAGAAGAGATAAAACGCATATAATTTGATGTTATGGCTAAGAATTTAGTTTTATTATAAAGATAAGGGTTTGCCATTATGTTTAAAAATGATTTCGGGTAAGTGGCCGCCGCGGCTGACTCGAACAAATTCCAGCCGAGAGGCCCAATTTTCAACCACTTTTTGCAGCAAGTTGGGCCGTATGTCAGCAATAACGCGCCGAATATTCTCTTCCAAGGCGTTAATCGTGTCCGGCTTATCTGCGTAGACAAGCGACTTCACATAACCCCACAAAAAATAGTCCAGCGGTGTTAAATCGCACGATCTTGGAGGCCACGCCACAGGCCCACGACGCGATTTTTACTTTATTTTAGAGTGATTTTAAAAAAAATTAGAGTGATTTTTTCTAAATTTGCACTATTTGCAAACGTTGTTCAGGAGTAAGTCTATTTATTATGAAATGGCAAACCAAACTGAGCATAAATCAAGTGACAGCTGTCAAAAACACCAACTACAAAAAAAGTAGTGACAGATTGAAAACCACGCCTCTAAAAAAAACACCCCTATATAATACAAGCTACTAGTCGTACACATACGTAAAATTTACACAAATTTCCCAAAATTTTATAAATTCTAGGAAAATACAAAGTTTAAATCATTGAAACGTACTGGTTTTATTTTCAAATAGCGTTATGTGTGTTCCAGATCACGCCTAAAATTGCACTTAAATATTCTTTTTTAGAACAGTTTACCTTTACGGTTTACCTGGTTAGAAAGGTAAGAGGCCTTATCGAATCGCAATCACGACTAGCACCTCCTAGACTTGCTAAATATTTTTTATATACTGTTGATTGATTAAAATGAGACAAACTTGTATCCGTGGCTGGTCTGTGCCTGTGGTGGCGATGTACCGACAGTCGAGAATAGCTCGGCGACTGAACTGGTGTGACTGAATGTTGACAGCTGGCGTGGTACCTGGAACCGCGGCGCTGTTGCGCCTGCGGCGATGACTGCTCGCTCACTTTGCGCAATGACCATTGTGATGACTGTGCCGATGAACCTAAAATATTTTTACATGTTTTATTTATTGTTTGTTTAGTATATATATATATATACTAAAAATTATTGCATGCTGTATTAGTGCTACTCCTCCTATCCTACAGAGTTGAAATTTGATATATTGGTTCAGTTACGATAGCAATGCATTTTTATGGTAAGTATGACCTGATTCTACACCCAGGATTGCTCCAGACAAAGGAACTCTTCAATGCTCAACAACACTCACACGATTTTATTTGCATTGTATTTTAGGGACTCCTAATAATATTATAATAGTATAATAAAATTATTTCTTACTAGGTGTATGGGTTGCGCTGCTGGTTTTTGAGATTGGCGGTAGTCGAGATGTTGGTTGCATCCTACTCCCCCCACCACTCACTCGGATCTCTGCTCCCCTCTGGCCCATGCACGGTTGGACCACTATGTGAACCTAGATTTATTTTTTTACATCAGGCAAGTTAAAACAAAATGAATGTGTAACATGCGTATTTCATTTTTTTCAGAAAACGGACTTTTGGCCCTTTCAGTAAACACATCCCAACACAATAAAATAAATAACAAAAAGTCTACAAATAGTTTATTTTTAAGTTTTGTACGGCTATGCTAGAAGCAAACTATAAAATGTATTATAAACCGCTTATATGTATAAACTCCTCCTAAGCGATATTAAGCGCTCCTAAGCGCTTGTATCCCTTATACGAGTATACCGGAGATCTGTTGAACCAGCATTACTTTTTAACTCGACAAAATGACAACCAGCTTCATGAAAAACATAGTCACAGAATGTAACGTAGTCACAAACAGTAAATAAAATAGTCACAGAATGCCAACAACTGCTCGTATAGTTTTTTCTTAAAACCTACATTCTATTTTTTTTTCAAAATGTTAACCCCCCCTCCTGATGGGACTGATATCTTTAGTAAATTTTCAATAAAAAAAACCTTTAAAACAGCTATCAAAAAAAAATGGAATCTTTAAAGTGAGGGCTTCCAAACCAAATAATGCTAATACAAAATTAATACAAAATTTACCTGTGTATTGTTATTGTTAACATAACATTGAAGTTTTGGTGGATATACTTTTAGGAAAAAGGATGTAAATGAAGAAGTTTTCTCCTCATTTATTCCTAGCTAAATCAACCCGTTTCTTGTGAGTAAGTGGTGTGGAGATGCAGTTTGCCTGAAATACAGCTGCGGTAATCGTATTACATTCTTGGAGCTAGATGACTGAAGTACCTTTAAGCGAACTTTGGTTGTGAAGTTCAAGTTAGTACGCATTTGTGAAGTTCCTCCTCAAGCATTCCTAGAGTGCAGCCTTTAAGCCTCTCTTAGGTAATTACGATGGTGCAGTACGATGATTTTGGTATTTACCTGCCGTATGCCAAGTGTGCCGAATTCACTTTAAAGCATTTCTGACTATAGGGACTTTTGTTTATACTTGAGATCTCTCTCGTTTGTACTGTCGTACAGCCTCCTCATGCTAAGACTCGGAAGCTCTTTCGACGTGTTTTTTGTAATAGGATTACATTAATGTACTTAATATAATTTTTCTTATTTTATCAGTCTTAACGTTTACCTGGTCTGTAAAATTATGTTTGTCATCTGTTATAAAACCTCAATATTTTATAGTTATAAATTTGCTTGCCTTAATATCGGTTTTGGTCTGACGTGAAGTATGTTATTACAAAATTGAATATATTTTTGATATTTGTGAGTTCCATGATAGCGTAACACTTTGAATCTATCTATCTGTCAGTCAAAGGTGTAACATCTATACTGTAATAGAATGCGGTGTATTAATAGAGACATTTTATCGAGAACTATGCAAAGAGTAAGTTTTGTAATCAAGATTAAGTAATATAGGCACGGAATATTTTTTACGAAGGATAGATTATTATCAGTAAAGACGTGTTCGTCTGTCCGTTTGTAAGTTCACACCTTTAAACTGGAATAAAACTGTAACAAGAATCCAAGACTCTCTTAGTCAACGTTGGTACAAAATTCAAGTGCAAAATAACCGCTAAATAAAATAATAAATTCTATTTTGGCATTTTGGTATTTTGGCAGGCAAGAGCGCGAAAAGCGGGAAAAACCTCTGTCAAGGGATATATGTAAAAGGTCGAGTGGTCATTTTGCACCCGATTTATAAAACTGTAATTTAAAATGGAATTTGATACTTATAAAAATATAAATAAAAAAAGTGTTTTAAATTTAAATTTTTTGGATGTTCTTTATTACTCATCTCCCATAACATCCATGGAACAGTTTTTTCTGTGATTTCTATCATTTTGTGTGTTTTAATTATCAGATTTTTCCTAATACGAAAACTACATCGATATACATGGTAGAACGTTAAAAATAAATACGGCTTATATTGAAGTTGCATGCGATGTGTTTGTGTGTGTGTGTGTTTTCGTTTTTTTTATTTACCAAAGAATAAAAAGTATATTGTTTTTTTATAGTAGGTAGTAGTATACACGTCTAAAAGTTTCCTGAATTACAGTGGAGCTACAACTCCATTGTAATGATTTTACTGTCAGTCTAACCGGCATGAGGGTTCGATGCAAATCGGCCATTTCATAGAACCGCTGATTTTTTATCATTACCGTTCGAAACACCGGTTCTACGAATGGTACTGATAAACGATAGATTTCAATTAGAACTACACGTTACAAGTGTAATAAAAAAGGTTTATCTGGTTTTAGGGAGTAAAAGAGTACAAATTAGTAAATGTAAAAATTTCACATATTTCAGCATATTGACAGTCGACCTTAAAATACGTGCTTTCTATATTATAGGGCGTCAGGTTTTACTCTTTGCGGGGTCAAGTAGCAATTGTCGTTTTTTATTAAATTACAGCTTCATAATATCGAAATAAAAAACAAACTTTTATATGTTTTAGATCATTAAATTACTATTTTTTACAAGGCTCTAATTTCTTTTATAAGATAGCAATTTAACAAAAAATAACTATTAGCAGTTTATCATTTATTAAATATCTCAAAAATAGTATTGAATTTAAACAACCTGCCTTTAATTAGTTGAAGATATAATATCAAGGTATCTAAAAATATTTAACTTGTGATTAAATATCCAATGATTACCAAATACCATCCATCGAAATTAATATTTATCATTTGGCTCTAAGTATATGTCAAAGAGGAGACACAGGAAAAGTTTCGGAGTTTTTTATAAACCCACTGCCACAAAAGACACCGGACTGGGAACTAATTTACGCCAATAACACCGTCTCACTCGTTGATTATTACATTTATCCGCAGCCATTTTTGCATTAAATACAAAAAACAATGATAATAATATTACGTAATATTAAATAACCTGAAAATTCGAACTGTCATTTTCGCTACTGGAAACACTCGTATCGCACTCGTCATCCATTTCAGCCACTCCGGGCAAATAGCTCATATCTTCGGATATATTTCAATTTAGTGTTATCTCAAACACCTGAAAGATAACAGATATTATTTAGATTGAACAGTGAGAGTATGCACGCAAAAGTAATATATAAATTGCAATTATGTAAAACTCGTTTATGACTTCGAATATTTTTTATTAATGTTTTTTTTAATTGAACATTTTAAATTAAGGTGTTAGGTTTCCTTTGGCATTGTAATTATGTGTCATCAGTTGCGGTCGTTTGGCAGCAATAGCTTTAGTCGATCATGATCGCCCGCTAGATAAAGATTTAAATCTTTAAAAATGTATTTCTCCGTCACAACGCTACATTTTGATATACCGTCCTGACAAATAATACTTAAAATCGCAGGATCAATTATCCGTATTTTATTATTCGGTTTGTTACAACAGTCTTTACCCTGCAGTTTGTTTCTGGTGTATATAGAAGTTTAGCGGGTTGAACCGCTAAAAGGCGCTAAAAATTTCCTTTATAGACATGATAATCGAATGATAACCCTTAACATATAGTTTGTAATTAAACTCTTTACTCTTTGTAATTAAACTCTTTAATAAAATTATTACAGGTTTTATTTACAAATTTCAATCCTCCCATTACATCACCTAAACCATGAGTTTTTACTTTTACACTTTTTTTTACATTTGATTATTTGGGCGTCTGCATATCTGAATGCTACAAAAATGCGAATTTTACAGGTTTTCGAAGGCGGTAGGAGATATGAGTAATCTAGTTTATTTACATTAGAGATAATTTATTATTCGACGGAATCACCTAAGGAAATTTCTTTAACAATTATACAAAAAATGATGAAAATAGAGTCGAGAAGGGATTATCATAAGCGTTGAGATATATGGCATAACAACTTAGAAATAAAGTAACAAAATTTAGCTAAAACTGAAGATTTTTGTTTTAGTTTTCGTTTAGTTTTGATTATTTAAATTTTAAGAAAATATATGTCTGTGTTGTTATTTAAAAAAAATGGATTTAAAAAACCTATGCCTTATTTTTATAAAAAACCATCCAAGGGCCGAAATTTCATGTCCTACTTACGACTAACCTAAATTTTAAGTCAGATTTAACCAACCAACATTGTATTTCAACTAACTTTTAGCGTTAAGTCAAACTTAAAGTCCGTCTTACTTAAGAATTAAACAACCAGGACTTAAGCAGCGATTTTAGTATATTAACGGCGCTGCAATCGCCGTGACCCGTGTGTGAGTGTGTTGTCATCTGTGGTTCTCGTCTCGTGCTTGATTTTATTTTTTCTCACTAAGTAATTAAAATTGATTGGATGTGCATATTTTGAACATCATGGATTCAAGCAAACGCGCATGACCAAATCCTAGTCAACCTACAGATGACAGTATAACCTCAAAACGTCATTGCCAAAAGTGATGCGACAGTGGCGACATACCATAGCTGCGAGTAGCGAACTAATCACGAGTGCGAAAATATATTCTTAACAAAGTCAAACTAAAAAAGTAACTGAAATACACAATTCAATTTAAGTCATGCTTAAAAGTAAAGTTGATCCTAACTAAGGACTGAAATTTCGGCCCTAAGCATTACCAATATTTTATACAAAATGGTAGGGCGCAGTTTGTATTATAAGGGCCGTTATACCCGTCATAGAGTTCACACCCTTCGGTTCATGGCTTCTTTTCGCAGGCAATAATTCGAAAGTTATAATCGTTCTAATGTCCTTCGTTCACGTATGTAGTCCCTTAAAACTAAGTGACTAACAAAACTGTTAAACTTATTACATAAATATATTGACCTTCTATGTAAGAACTATAGATTATTATTAGTATGTATATTGTATTTTCGTATTTTTTACTTGTATCTTATTTTAAATAATGTTTTGCACGTACAACATAAAAAATCCCTTGCGGCACGGTAGGGGATGGGCAAACTTGTGTCAAATATTGCGCCATCGGCCGCCCGATCCACTCCTTGCGCGGCAGCTTGCGCACCTCAACCCGCCGGTGCATCGTACCCTTGCGCAGCGAGAGTGCTAATACTAATTCCCTTTTTATACTGTACCGTAAGTGTTGCTCATATCAAAAATTGTTTCAAACAAAAGTTGTGGGGAAATTATTGGCCTACAATTAACATTTCGAACTGATTTAATCCTGTGTCCATTAAGGGAGATACGCATTTTTGAATTTTGATAAACCAATTTTTTTCTAATCCTAGGATCAATGGTTAGTGCCATGAATAAAGTTGATAAAATTTAAATGAATTCGATATCTTGTATACTAAGAAAGTTAAAGCGAAATTGCACTTTTTCGAAAATAACCCCTATTACCGCCCTTCTCGTCTGATTTTGCATTAACGAACTTGACCGAGATTTTGCGCCCTTAAATTTTATGTATCAAATTTGAAAGTGATTTGTGTAAAATTGCGGCAGTTATCGTGTCCACAAGAAAGTGATATAGATAGATGGGTTCTAGGGGATGTGAAACGCGATGATTAATTAAAATTTTTCTGAAGTCATGAGATGGTACCCATTGCAATGGGTAGCTTTTTTAATGAAATCTACCTAAAAGTTCGAGCGCTTCTCTGGATATGGAGATTGGCCAGGTAGAAATATTTTCTGTGCGAGCTGTCAAATTCTCATTTCGATTCAATCACGTCGATTCGCAATGCACCATTTGACGCAACGGAAATAGGGCGTCCACTCCACCACCAACACAACAGTGCTAGGCTACATCGCTAATAGATTCCAAATGCAGAAGTGCCAATACCTCGGCTCGCATTTAAATCCCCCGACGTATGTGTCGATTTTTCTATTACCATTTTTTTTTCCAACTCCGATGATTGGACAAAAAACGCAACCTCTCCTAATATAGCTTTTCTGAGAAAACCACCTAAGCCCCATTTTTTGCATGCAGCTAATTTGTTATTTTTTGCTGTATTGCGTACAGCATCTAAGCAATAATTTTAGATATGTTCACTAAAATAATATAAATATTGAGTTAAAAATAAAACATTTAATTTTATAAAATATGCTATTATAATATTAAATAATTAATAAATAAATAGATATATTTTCTTATGTAAACTAAAAATAAATACTACAACAATAATGAAATATAAATTACAAATATACAGAGCCATCATAAAAAAATAAAATACGGATTTCTTATGCACAGTACTGCATCAGCATAATTTATTTACTTTTTCATATTAATAAAAAACTATCTAATGCTACACGGTGTTTAAGTGAATTCGTGAATTCGTGAACACGCTTCCGATGCGACACGGCGACGGCACACGTTCCTCGGCTGGATTCGGGTTGCGCCCTCACATCGTTTGTCGTTGCGTTTCGTTCTTATTTAGACGTATGAATGTACGGACGAGGTTCATTTTGACATCTTTTTGACAACTTAGACAAAAAAAATAGACAACTTACTTTTACTTTAATTTAACTAACTCAATTTAATTTTAATCGTATTGGTTTACACACAAACATAATTTATTTTTTTACATATTTATTTTATTTATCCTATTTGGATGTATTTATGTAAAATGTAAACGCTTTTCTTGGAAGTTTAATTTTAATTTTCTTGGAAAACACACAGTTATAACAATAACATTAAAACAATTAAGAATTAAACAGATAACAAAACCGATTATGGATTTCCTAAATATTCATATATTATTTATTATACAGTAGGTATGATGTTTATGATGTATATATATATATAGGGTGTACACCGTGTCCCAAGACCTGATAAAAAAACAGCTAATTGGCCCTGCGTTTTCAAACATTATTTATTTTGACTTCATATCGGATTCAGTGAAAAATTATACACTTTAGGTGATAATATTAAATCGTTCCTGTCGTAATTTCGTGCGCTTGCGAGGCCACGCCGCTCCGGGTCATTAACCGACCTTGGCCGTGCGCAAGCGAGCACCGAAAGAGCGAAATAGAAAAAGGGAATTTACACGAGCTTCGCATTTTTCATACAATTTCTTACGCGTAATGGGGAACATAAACACTTCCTTAAGCCTTCCAGAATAGTCGTAAAACACCCTGTTTATCCCTTTTTTTATTTACTAATATTTAATTTGTTCGTCTCAAACTTAAATGTCATAATTTTATGACTTGATGATCCCGTATATTTATACATTAATAGTAAATATAGTATCTTGAAATAGGTGACCGCGACCGCGTCGATCAGCTGTCGTACTTATTAGAAGAATCGTATAATATTATCACATACATTTTGATGACGTCTATAACGAGACTATTCATTTAACTGAGAGTTCATTTAAACTTTTGATACTAAACTTTCAATTCAAAACGCCGTTGCAGGTATCAAATAAATAATTGTAGTCTATTTATATTATGAAATTTAAACAGTGAAACTAAACCGGTGACGCAGTGAGTAGGCATACATACCTCGTTACCCTCGTGCATCTGCCCTGTGCTTTCGCCGCTCTCTGGGCCTACTCTACATTTTTTACTATGGTTACTTTGAACGGCCTTATATCGTGAAGAAAACCATTTGCCGGTTTCAATTTTAAGTTGTCGTACAGTTTTTCATAATGATTGATGTATTTTTTAATTGGTTGCCTTTGTTTTGTTTCAGACTTGAATACAATAATCAAACAAAAAAAAAAACAATTTTTAGAAGTGGAGTGTGAAACTAGGAAAATGGATTTAAAGTTGAAAAAACTTGAGAATCGCATGAATTTAAAAGACTTTTTAGATTCGAAACGTTAATGTTGACTTTAACATAGTTTGAATAAATAGATATATTTTTTAAAATTTGTTTTATTTTCAATACAAAAGGTGGTTTTAGTTCATTTTTAAGGCTACTATAACAACATATTCTGACAACACAATCTATACAATAGGAAGTTATATAATAGGAACTTTCTTAAAATTAAATATTAAAATGATAATATTCCAGAGGCCTATTCTAACATGCGTACAATCTATTTGTGCCAATACTTTTGGAAATGAAGCAATTTCATAGCAATTTCTCTGATTACTGTGTCGAGAGGTTTAAATCTAATATAATGTCTTTTTAAATTAGCAATGGTTTGACTGACAGTCCACACAATTCTACAAGCTGAAGATACAACTAAACCACTAAAATCTGATGCTGCAATCAACATTGATCCAAGGGCATAAAATCGCCAAGTCAACAGAAGGCGTTGCAAAGGAGGAATAGCAAAATTTCTGAAAATATGCCGAAGTCGCAGTTATTAATAGTAATATTAATGTTTTTTTTATTGGTACATATTTTTCCATTACAAAATAGTATACCTAAGCATTATTTATTTAAGAATAAAACCAATGAAAAAAAAACAAAATAAATTATGCCAAATAATTGATTGATTAATTAACATATTAATCAACAACCTAAGCCGACTACAGGCATCTCTAATTTAACATATATGTTTAGTACGGGCAATGTCCAGTTAGGTATGGTTATGTTATTGTTCATCATCTAAGAAATATATATAAACAAAAATAAATAAAACATACATTTAAAATCACTGTCACTAGAACGGATCCTCCTATAAGGAGTTTTAAAGTTTTAATTTAGTAATATTTTAATTTTAGATACGTCGACACGATTAGGTAACATCTAGCAACACTGTGGCTAATTTCGGATCACACGGTGAAATATTTTAACATTTATGTATGGGGCTTCAAGAAAAATATCATTGATGGAATACAATTTTATGTTAACTTTTCAACCATATCTAATAGGGATAACCCCGGTATATCGAAACATTAATTTCAAATGATTAACGCCGTGGCCACTTTCGGTTATTACTTCTAAGTACCTATAGTAAAACATATTATAAGTAATGAATAAAATAATATAATTTAAAACAGTAGTTAGAAAGTATAAATTGGTTAAATTATCCCGCTATGAGAAGTTAAAAGAAACCCTCAAAAAAGCTTTTCATCAAAATTAAAAAAAAAGAACCTAATTTGCACTAAAAGGAATGATGAACGATGGAACTAAAAAGAAGTGGAAATAGACGAAAAATATTATAACATTGTAAAGCATTGACGTCAGCTATCTGTCTTCGTTTAAAACCTCTTAAAATCAAATACTTACATTAAGACAATAAAAAGACTAAATTAAAATAAAAATTATTTACTTTGAATTAATTATCATTAATTTAATTTAATTTAAATTAACTAATGGATTTAAGTAATGCAACTAAGGTAGAAAATTAATTGTTTTTTACGGTAAAAGTTACGGAATGTCAAAACTACCAAGTCATAAAGCATATTGAGCTGATAAAAGAAAATGCTGAAGGATTGGAAGGATTGATTACAGAGGCGCGACATATCATACGTAAAACGCGCGGACCGCACATTGCCGAAATATAAAAACATTATATTTGGCGATGAACACCATCAACGTGTCTTTTTAAGCTTTCTTTACGAATACATGTATAATCACACTCTCTACATTTATATCTTTTTATTTTGCGATGGACACAATCAATGTGTCTTTTTAAGGTTCCTTTTTGAGTACACATATAATCACACTCGAAGCATTTATATCTTTTAATTTTGCGATGGACACCATCAATGTGTATTTTTAAGTTTCCTTTTTTAAAACAGATATAATCACACTCGCTGCATTTATATCGTTTTATTTTGCGATGGACACCATCAATGTGTGTTTTTAAGTTTCCTTTTTGAGTATACATATAATCACACTCGAAGCATTTATATCTTTTAATTTTGCGATGGACACCATCAATGTGTATTTTTAAGTTTCCTTTTTGAGTACACATATAGTCACACTCGCTGCATTTATATCTTTTTATTTTGCGATGGACACCATCAATGTGTGTTTTTAAGGTTCCTTTTTCAGTACAAATATAATCACACTCGCTGCATTTATATCGTTTTATTTTGCGATGGACACCATCAATGTGTGTTTTTAAGGTTCCTTTTTGAGTACACATATAGTCACACTCGCTGCATTTATATCTTTTTATTTTGCGATGGACACCATCAATGTGTCTTTTTAAGTTTCCTTTTTGATTATACATATAATCACACTCGAAGCATTTATATTTTTTTATTTTGCGATGAACACCATCAATGTGTGTTTTTAAGGTTCCTTTTTGAATACACATATAATCACACTCGAAGCATTTATATCTTTTTATGTTGTGATGGACACCATCAATGTGTATATTTAAGTGTCCTTTTGTAATACACATATAATGACACTCGCTGCATTTGTATCTTTTTATTCTGCGATGAACGTCATTGATGTGATTGATTAATAAATATTTATATGCAAACGACTTACAGCATTCGTTACATTTTAACTCTCCAAATATTTTATTTTTATTTGGTGTTTCTACGTTCAAACATAACCTACATAAAAAAATAAAAAATTCTTTGCATACAGATCTATTGCATTGAACATTAATGGACGCGGTGCTATCTAGAGGACTCCCGCACTTCGTACACGAAAAATCTAAAGCGCTTACATTTATTTTTAGATTTTTTTTGGTAACTTCTTCGTATTTTACGACTTTCGCCAAATTGTAAATATCAGGCTCTTTCTTGATAAATTGAACATCTTCTATTTCAATTTCCCGCTCTTGATTTTCATTTCCAGAATTTTCTTCATTTTTCAGATTAACAGAACTAAATAATTCCCAACTGGAATGGTGCATTTTAAAACTAATAAAGCTTACTTTGCAATAAATATAATGGTTGCGTAGTGTTTGGCACCGCTGTCATTTTGTTGTTATTTAGGTTAAATATTACTATTGATGTCAAAGATACAGATTTGAGTCACTTTTAAGGCCACAATTCGAATTTTGAAAAACATAATTCTCGCTGTCAATGTTATTTATAGCGAAATTCATTCGCAGTACTTTTTATTTGATAGGAAATTTAGTTATCTTAGGGTTTATAATGAAAAATATCTTTGATTGTTAATAATATGATTGATTTTTCAATTTCTCTGTGATAAGTCAAAGATACGTCTTGTAACTCTAACTCTATTGTCCAAGTAACATTTTTTCAAATAAAACGTACTATTTACTATTGGAAATGAGGACATTATTATTTACAAATAATGATTAGTGTCCTAAAAGTGATAAGTGAGACATAAATTGGTATGAATTAAAACAAATTTTGGTTTAAAATCACAAAAATAAGAAGTAGATATTTTGTTTATTAAAAAATAAATCAAACAATAAAAAAATATGTTTTTTTACCGTACTTACTTGAAGTAAATAAATATTCTCAGCTTTACGAAAACAAATATATTGTCCTGACCCATATTTGGATAGATGCTTTATGAGTGTATGGACCCGTCTGTTTACTTCAAAAACAAGTTAAATGACAAAATGGGGTAAAATGAGTTAAAAATACAGTTTTGATCAGTTTTTCGAGCTCTATCGTCTGGTATAAAACACTAAATAAAACGAGGGCTGGTTTAGAAGTTAGCTTGTTTAAATACCGACTAAATACATTAATTCGCAGAAATATGTAGAATTCAAATCTTCTAAGTGATAAATCTTCTAAATGCTTTTGCATGAAAGTATATTTTCTGTGACATGACATATCATATTTTAAGTAAAAACAGCTAAATATTGTTATTTTTTTTAGATGTATATTTCATATATACTTTTACAAACAAAAAACATTAAATTACTATTAATTATTTTAGTTGTTTAACTGAACGCTTTTCTTATAATTCTTCATATCAGCTAAAACACCTTAAGTTATTATAAATGTTTTGAGCAGGTAATATAGACCCTATTGTATTAAGGCGCCCCGGGACGCATTTGTCCCTGAGATTAGAAAGAGTAGGCTTTATCGAACATTGACGTGTAGAAAAGAGACGTATATACTCGCCGACCGCGAATTCGTTACATTTGGAATCGACGAAACATGTTTTTTGTATTTAAATAATTATTATCATTTGAAAAAAATGTTTTTTTTTAAGTAATGTCCTAGATTATTATATTGTCTATCTTTAGAAAGAAAAATTAGGTTCGCGTCACTTACGCAACTTAAAAGAAAATCGTTGCAAGAAAAAAACAACACTTTCTTATTTATTTATTTTCATTACTATAATAAGGTGTATTTCATTTTTTTTAAGCAAAGGACTAAATTAATATATGTAGAATATTGTGGTATTTTTAGTTTTAGCCATTTGTTGGGAATAACTTCAACAAAATGCACCAAAATACGTTACAAAACACGTTTTAGGGACCGGTGGCGCCTTAATCACTAATGACTATTAAAACAAGTTAAATACATTTAGACGATTTGAACAGTTCACTTGTGCGGCGTTTCTTCGATAAAGAAGTTAAAAGTCACGCGCTTTGGTCGAGGACTCTAGCTGCCATTTTGTCGTGATTGCAGTTCGCATTTTGAACGCGTTTTTTGAAGTATACAAATAAATTAAGTGAAATAAATTATATGGAGGGAAGAGCAAGTAGATTAGTGCGGCTGGCAATTGCGGATTGTGACAGAAACGAAGGTAATACTGAAAATCCCCCATTTTTATAAGTGTTAGTTTTAAAATCGTTAATTATAAAAAGTTATAAAATCGTTAATTATAAAAAGTTATATAATCGTTAATTTTAGGTACGATTTCAGTTGGATTATCATCTAATCACAATAGTATATTGGAATACAAACATGATTTTCAAGCCACCTATGGAAATGAAGGACTTCTAACCGATAATGAAGGTAATGATATGGTTGCATGTTTTTTGTCACAGAAACAAAAGTGTTATGTAATTCGGACAGGCAGACGTTCTCATAATAATTATAATATTATTATGTACTATGATACTTTCAGGTTTCTATCAACCGGTTCAAATGAATGAAAGATCCATTGAAATCTCTTCTGATTGCAATAATGATGAAAAACATCGACACAACCCAGTTGAAAATGGTATGATAAATTAAAATAAATAATTAGTAGAGGGTGAGTTTTTTCGGCAGTCACGCTTAGTTACTTGTACTAACCTAATATTTCGGCCAGCCGTGCTGCACTGAAAATATTTCATTTTACTTTTATGAATATATTGCATTTTTTTCAGACTGTTTTGGGCATGAGGGTGACTCTTCAGACCTCAATGAAGAGCAACAACGCGTGGTAGATGAATGTGAATCACTTTTTGGAGATGATGTATCGGATGATGATCCCACATACAGGCCTTATATGCCTCCATCAAGATCAATTTCTACAAGAACTATCGTAGACATACATCTACCACCACAACAGCCAGCCAGCTAGTACACGAATGAACTGGATACACGAGTAGATGAAGGCGAATATATGGACTATCCCTTAATTCTGATAAACAATTCTCCGCGGCACAACAATGCAACAGAAAATGATTTTTTAAATACCTTGACACATCCAAATTTAATGACAAGTAGCCAAAGCATTTCTATTATTTCAGAAGCACATAATATAGTTGAGACAGTTTTAAACGTCTTTTAACGTTTTAAAAGTCTTACCAAAAAAAGAGATGGCGCAATAAAGACCCTCAAAGCTGGGCAGGTAATGTAGCAAAAAGTAGACGCAATGACGACTTATCTTATATGACATACAATAAAAAAATAATGCCTGCAAAGGTGCCTAAACCAGCAAAGTGTGATAAATACCAATTTAAATGCACTGAGATTTTTCCCCTTGATGAACGTATCCAATTATGTAGATATTACTGGAGGCTTGATTTTAAAAGTAAGAAAAATTTCTTATTATCTAATGTACTTGTTAGATGTCAAAGAAAACCAAGATTGTATGCCAAGAAATGTTTTTTCCTAAAGGCGATTTATTGATACCAGTTTGCGAAGACTTCACGTGTAAAACTCTTTGCATATCTGCAGATGTAATAAGAAGAGCAATGCAGAAGAAAACTGAACTTGGATTATATGTCGAAAATGACAACAGAGGTCATAAAGAGCCTCCAAATAAAACAAAGTCACATATTATCGCACATGTAAAATCACACATTGAGAGCTTTCCGTGTATGGAAGGGCACTACGTCAGAAAATCTTCGAAACGTAAATATCTAGACAGCTCACTCAGTATTAAAAAAATGTATGCCTTATATCTGGAAATCTGTAAAGATAATATGAATATAGAAAAGCCGGTTTCATAAATAATGGTCAGAAGAATATTTTCTAATAACTATAATTTAAGCTTCTTCGTTCCTAAGAAGGATCAGTGCCTAATCTGTACTAATTATGAGAAAGCTAGTTCTAGTGCCAAGAAAGATTTAGAATTAGCATACTCGTACACTGAGCACATAAAAAGAAAATTAATATCCACCAAAGAGAA
Organism: Neomicropteryx cornuta; assembly: GCA_020383195.1. NCBI lineage: Eukaryota > Metazoa > Arthropoda > Insecta > Lepidoptera > Micropterigidae > Neomicropteryx > Neomicropteryx cornuta. The sequence goes on from JAHKQU010000018.1 coordinate 44,438,790, forward strand.
GGAAAAAGACAAAGAAAGAGAGAACCAAGAAAATAATTTTATGTCTGTAACTTTTGACCTACAGGCAGTTTTACAGATACCAAGTGGTAAAGTTGGCCTTTTGTATTACGTTCGAAAACTATGTGTTTATAAACTCACTCTGTACGAAAGTCCTTTACCTAACACAGCCTACTGTTTTCCATGGTCCGAAATGAATGGAAAGCGTGGTAGCTCGGAAATAGGATCTATCCTGTACCTCAGCAAACAACATTACAGAAGTAAGCCTGTTCTCCGAAACATTGATCATCTTCATTTAATAGAGCAAAAGTTTCTCGAGTCTGGACATACCTACATGGAGGTAGATTCGATCCATAGTACTATAGAATCTGCGAAGGAAAATTCTTCCATTTATGCAATGCACGAATGGATATCTGTTTTTGAGAGAGCTAGATCCCAAAAAACACGCAAAAGTTACTGTCGGACCGTACAAAGTGAAAGAGTTCAAGTATGACGAATTTTTCGACCTAAAACACCTTGCTGAATTAACAAACCGAACAAAAGATCACCTAGGTAGTATTGTTAAGTGGCTCAAAATAAAGAAATTAAGATATTTAAAAGGAGAACCTGAGAATATGTATTTTAATTACGACATGTCAAAAAAATTTAACTACATCAATATTGAAGCCATTTCGAATACTCCTCGAGCCTACTCTACTAGAAACAAATACGATTCCCAAAATTCACCTGCTCCACAAACAATGACTAATCTAATAAATATACTTCCCGGAAAATTAAGGAAATTGTACAAAAAACAGCAGCCGATAAGTCAGACAAAAAAACAAGATTTACTAAAATTATGCCAGAAAGGTGTTATTCCAGAAGAATTACATGAATGGTTCAGAGATCTTAATACCTCTGTCACTGAAAAAGATCGAGTGCCACGACCAGCTTTGGATGAATCGTCAGACGAAGATTATTATAATTAAATGTTATATTATTGCCTTGATGATATTTATGGTTGATATAATTTTATTATTTGATAGCTTTACTTTACTTTACTAGGTGTTTGTAGCAGTAAATAAAAAAGCAAGATTTCATTTAGATGGTTTTTGTAACTTTATTTCATTGTTAACGATTAATGCTGCTGTAGACAAGAAATAGAAAGAGTATAGAAACTCAGTTTTATTATTGTCCAATCTTTTTTGTAAGCTAAAATGTTTGTAGCTGTAAAGGGAAAAGAGTTAATTAGTTATTAGATTACTTGGTTTTTGTGTTTTTTTTTTAAATAAAAAAGCGTGTTTTATTACTTGCTTCATTTCTATTTTTTTTTAAATAACTATAGCTGATATAATAAGATAAATCCTAATTTAATAGTAAAACTGATATTTCACCGATATTTATCAAGGAAGTAATGGAAGTTTGTTTGTATCAACGGGGCTCGTATATTTACAGGTAAAATACTTTAAGTATATTTAATATAAAAATAACATTAAAACAAGTACAAATCGTATATATTGTGGCCAGGTAAAAGAAGTTAATAGTTTCCCACTAGTTTATTTTTAATTTTTTATTAAAAAAAACTCAAAAAAAAATGTTGATAACAAAATATAACGCCTGGTTTAGCTAGTCCAATGTCCATGTTGGGGTGCAGGTAGGTTGAATCATGAAGACACCAAGAGCAATGAGCTTTTATTCCTTGACGTTATTTCGTTTATTTACATGAAATCCCATTTGGGAAACATTTCAATGTGATTATTAAATTTTCTTGATAAACTACATTCTTAATGTTTTTAATTTGTTACCTCAATATGAGTTTTCAAGTCTCAAACTTCTAAATTGATTTTTCTCAAAAGTGTCATATCTGCATTTAACTTGTTTTTGAAGTAAACAAACGATTTATACTACTTGTACTCGTATTACATTGCTAAAAATACATCACAAAAAATATATACATATAAATTGTAAATAGAAGTTTTATAATTATGCTTAAATATACTATTTTAAATATACTCTCACAACATTGAAATTATGTATTTCATGAACACACAAGCTACCAAAGACGCCGATCGAGAACCAGTTGAGGGGCTGGGACAGGCTGGAAGCTGGGACAGGATCCACCAACCACACGAGTGTCGTAAAAAAAAGCATGGTGATGAAGCTATGCGCTAATGGAGGTACAGTGAACGAAGATTTCGTATTGCAGGGTAATTGTTTTTTTTTGATCCCACGTCGCTTGGTCAAACGAGCGTAAGATTTTCATGTTTTTTTTTCTCTAGCACATGGTTTCAAATTTCGGTGGTCAAAAGTTCGGTAGGCAACGTAACACTCCAGAATATTTTTTTATAAAATTGAGGTTAAACAGCCGCTAAACGTGGTCCCGTGGATGCTAATTTGACAGTTCTTAAGCAACGTTGCTAAGCGGCCGTTTAGTGCTAAGTTACGTTTATAAGTAAACTTTTCTGCTATGTAGGCTGTATACAGACCATTTAACTTTAAATGACGTTTATGAGTAAGACTAGAAATTTTATGTGTAAACGAAAACCATAATGCTGTCAATATGAATATTAATATTTAATTTTGATTCAAGAATAACATCCACAGATCTCTAAGTAAGTTCCTTCCTGGTAAAAGAATTTAATTGAGAACAATATAGAAATCTTATTATAATTGTTCACGCACCTCTACAGATAAAGTAGTTTTATGTAAGAAGTTCAGGTTCGACTGCTAGATGGCGTTGTCCATTAATATGTCGCCCGCTACCGCTATTTAAAATATGATTTGTTTAATGAACGATTATAATAGGTTAGAAAACGTTCTAACTGTTATGAATATTTTATTAATATATCTTATTAAACAGCTTCATAACTACCGGTATCGACTACGAAGTGAGATCAATTTTAAATTAAGTAGACTTATAATAGTCTACTTTCAGACACAGTGCAGGGAGAGAGAGAGAAAATGGGAATAGGAGAAGGGACTAGCAAATATTAAAAAGTAAAGAAACAAAGGTACATTAAATTATTATGAAATAGCTATTTAAGTAATAAAAAACATACTTTTTATGAACGGTGAAGTCTAAACAGATTTGAGGATACTAGTTACATACGTAAGCTGTATAATAACTGCCAATGCCAATCAGAAACAGTGTTGATATGACCTAACCTATCGACCTACATCCAAAAAAAGACTATCCACAAAATAACCAAAATAAAATTGGAGGTTTTGAGCTTTATAACACTGACAGAAACAACGTTACATAACTCATAACTAATTAAACGTATTTTTACACGAGAATATTTCGACGTTTCGGAAATGATCACACATCTCGATCATCTCTAAAACCTCGAAATTTATTTGAGATCACGATCACATTTACGTTATATCAGCTTTTATTATATTTGATTGAGTACTAACTAGTAGGTAATTACATTTTAGGTAGATTTCTTTTGGAAAGCTACCGATTGCAATGGGTACTATGTCATGACTTCCGAAAAATTTCGACATATCTTCGCGTTTCACATCCCCTAACACCCAAAAAAACCCTCAGTAAAAAAATGATATATCTATCTTTCTATATCACTTTCTTGTGGACACGATAAATGTCGTCATTTTAAACCAATCGTTTTCAAATTGATACGTAAAATTTATGGGGCAAATTAGACCAGGGGCGGAAATGGGGGGAGAGGGGCTTGAAAAATTAAAGTAAAGTTGATATGAGCAACTCTTACGGTACAGTATAAAGAGGTAAGAGGTAAAATGACTACCACATTTAGGCAGAGATCTCTTAAGTACATAGGCCCCAAAGTTCATAATATACTTCCTGGATCTCTTCAAATTAAAAATTCACACAAGTTGGCAAAAATGTTAAATAAGTGGTTATTGGATATTGGACGGCAAGCAATAGCTAATCTAGTGTAGTTAAATTAACTCAGCAATTGTAATAAAAAACTATTTATAATATCACGCTTACTAGAGATTCCCATGGTTATCTCTTTTACTGATAACATATATAGTTATATATTCCTTTATATGTTATATATATGGTACATATACATTTATATATTATAAATTATGTATACATATACACATATATATGTATTATATAAATATATATACCTTTTATTATGCAAATGTTTACAAATTTGCAATATTTATTCTTATAATTTATTTACGCGTGTAACTTTTTCAAAAGTTTTCCTTTCAGTTAATACCGAAATAATGTCAGTTAACAAAAATCGACGGTCACTGCCTTCTTTGGTACAGACGGCGTCTAGGGGAACATCAGTGCAGTAGGTGCCGGTCGCTTGTTGGTTACATTAATTGCCATTGAATTGTTACTACTGTTCTGTAATGTATGTATTTTGGTTTATAAGAATAAATAAATAAAAAAAAATAAAATAAAATTGCTTTGACTTATGTGATATACAATTATTTTACGCCCTACTCAACTAGGCCAACTATTCCTGTCCTAGAGTCAGGGGAGATGGTGGTAATGAAGCGATAAAAATGGTATGACACATACCATCTGAATATCTGAATTATCTGAAACATTTTTATTAAACTCAGCGCAGGGTTTAAATCCTTCCATAATATGTCAAGAAATTATATTTTAGTAACTAACTATAAATTATTCAATATCGTCGACTTTTTTATTTTTTTTTTAAATTTAAACATATAAATATTAATTTTTTCATATGATTATAAAAAGATGAATATTATTTTATACGAAAGATATTTTTCATAATTTGTTACAGGCCATACGTTTTGCCAGACGTTTTGGTGCGAATATATTGGACGAAAGGACCATTCTCCAAAATAATGAAATACTTAGGAGAAAGAAGGTCGGATTTCATCCTTTTCTTCCGCGTACTATCAGAGAATGGAATAGTCTCAACTGCAGCGTCTTCAAACCATTCTTTAAGAACTCCTCCCAGCTAAGAAAAAGGATAAAATACCACCAGAGGAATAGGTACTTCCAACATATATGTAATTTTTAAATAAATAATAATAATAATATGACGTTTATAGATAGGGCTCTCTCAAGAGATTTGAAAAATATTTGTATTTTATTTTTAGGATAACGCTTAAAACGTTAAGGCATATTTTTTAAAATTTCTAGTCTAGTTTCTAGTTTTTTTAGTTTAAATTATGAAATATGGCTGACGTATTTCATACGAACGCAACCAAAGGATAAATGCTTAAGTCGGATAAATGCGAATTCGGCATTTAAGAGGCAAGGAAATTCTGATAGAAAATATTTTCGAAACAAGATTCCTGACTGCCACGCCGAGTTCGAGAATAATGTTAAGGGGACTCAACCCGGTCATTTTTCCATACAAACACTCTAAAGTTGTGATTTTTATTTGTAGACGTTGAAGAAAAATAATATTAGGTATCGTTTTATCTCATAAATATCTAGGCTTCTAATGAATTAAAAAGTTAATTTTTTATTTTGTCTAAAAGTTAAAATTTTCAAAAAGTCTGTATTTTTCTATACATTTTATCAAAAGTTTAGACGTAAATGTCTTATTATCTGAATCATTATTGAAGAATCGAAAAAATAAAACTACAGAAATATATATTTATTTTATGAAGATGCAAATTTTAGATATTAATTGGTTCTGTTTTTCATAATTAACCAACAAGGGTACAGTGTTTATGCGTTACGACAATGATTAAGGACATGAGAGACAGAGAAGGCACCACCGGAAAAACGCCTATTGTAAAAACGCCGAAAAAAAAACTGTTTTTAACTTAAACGTTTTGCTAACCATTCAAAAAGTCCTCAGAATGTTTTTGCTTATAACATGTATACTTTTAATCGGCTAATATATATTAAAAAAAAATACATCGTTTTATTAAATTATATATTTGGCAATACCTATGTATTATATCTATCTATGGCCTTGTCGCCGTACACCGTAACTCGTCAAGGCCATTATCAATCGGTGCGGAATCGGAATTCGCACGCTAACCGAATTGACACCATCTGATAGAAAATATAATAAAGTTGGGGATGATTTTCTTTCTCATTTTTTCATATCATTTGTTACTCATAGGTGGCCCAACACCACCCAACCCCATTGATGGTCTTCGGGAACGGACTTGGGACACTGTACCAAATGATCTCTGTATAAAATGATTATTGCTAACTGAATATGGCGGCTCTGACAAAAAGATGAAATTTTAAATGTTCTTGTGTAGTCGTGTTAATACGAGTAAAATAAAACTAAATAAATTAGTAATTTTAAGAAAACTGCACACTACACAAACGAAACTTATTTATGCAAAACCTACATATATGCTTGGTGGGAAACTGGTTAGGTTTGTGTGGCAATTTTCAATAAGTATACGCAATTTATGGCATATATTAATTTATTATTACGACTAAATTGGCACATTAAAATTTTTTGGTGGTGTGTAATTTATCCGAGAATCTAATAAAAACAGCGTTGTATTAGTTCCCCAATGGTTGCCTTTGTGACGGTATTCATAGCTTGTGCACTTTTTTCTTTTAATCACTACGGGCTTATCGCTCAGTTGGGTTTTCTCCATAATATCCTGTCGAGCACCCAAATCGCTAAATCACGGCCTGAAAATAATATCCGTAGATTCCCTGGTCGCTATATAGCGGCCTAAGTTCCATCCATTTGCTTTTTTCGTTTTTTAAATGTTGGTAGCATTGATCTTTTCGTTTCCAATTTTATAATAATCTCCCTTAAATTTACACTTGATTTTAGGAACTTGACTTTGCTTTTAAATTTTAGTAACAAAAACAGTTTGTCTCTGCTTTTCAATTTTAGAAACAAAAACAGTTTGTCTCTGCTTTTAAATTTTAGAAACAAAAACAGTTTGTCTCTGCTTTTAAATTTTAGGAACAAAAACAGTATATCTCTGCTTTTAAATTTTATTAACAAATACAGTTTGTCTCTGCTTTTAAATTTTATTAACAAATACAGTTTGTCTCTGCTTTTGTCTTTTTTTTGCCTAACCAATTTAATGAATTTATAATACATGTTTGACAGATCGGGTTTATTAGAGTTTACAAATAATCATTTTCGGCAGCAGATTTCAATAATTTATGTAAATTTATCAATATCTGTATCGATGAAATCCATTTGTAAAATATTCGTTCTACTCACTAAATATAATGTACTTATGTGTGTGTGTGAGTATCTTATAATAAGGTGAAAAATTTTATAAACTTACACAAACAAAAAAAACAATCAGTCACTCATGATGTGCTTTGCAGTATTTACAACTATCATATACCGCCATTATATATCTACTTTTAGCGATAGGTTAAGAGCCGTCTGTAGACATGCGATATGTTAATAATAATGGATTAAATAATAGTTAAAAACTATTATCCGATGAAAGTGCATATATTTGACTATACAATTTGAAAAAAATATTGTATATTTAACACGAAGATGCGAATGTGTTATTGCAGTGTAACGACGAACTAGTGTATCCATATGTATGCGTCTAAGCTGCCTGTAACGATTTATGCAGCAACTTTTTGTCTTGAAACATCTCCATTCGAGATACTTTGAATAAATACGATTTTGTCATATTTTTTTAAAAACTTCCTTAAATTACTTTATTTTAAAAGATCAAAGATTTCAAAGACCCGAAGCCACCGACGATGTAACAAATAGGAGAACGACCTACGGCGCGGCGGGTTAATAAAAAGTGGTAACTGTAAAAGCTTTGGGGTCACCTATTTTGGTGCCTTTAACCTATAATATCTTGCTGTACTGTACAACTCTTGCATATTTTGGCAATAATAGTGTTTTCGACACTCAATTCTACAAGTGGTTTATAGGTGAGTTTCTGTCATATTCTTTTATTGTAATACATATCTATATATTTTTTTCATGAAAAATAAGATACCGATTGATAGATATTAATTGATACGCACTAATTAAATTGCGTATTTCCTAATCTAATCGGATGTGAGCTCTTGCTCTGTCGGCCGTTGATTTAATTAATGGACGTCACTATCAATATCCTTATCGATATTACTGTAGCAATATTACTTCGAAAACACTTTACCTTGTTGCAGTTACAAACAAATGGTTTATTATATAGGGTTGTTAATTACAAATAATATATACAAATATTTAATGAAGTTAAAGGTCAAATATATTTATTTTGTATATAAGTTTGTACTCTTTCTCAAATAAAAAGAATAATCCCATACTAATTAAAAATCAAATTAGCTCGTAAATATAAAACAGTAGTTTATTACTACGACTTGATTGCTGAGATCCGCTCTAATGTAGCTTCTGATTATCTTTACAGTATATACTGAAAATGTACATACATACATATACATACATTGAACATACATAGATAAAAGAATGGAAAAAATCTTATAGGTGTTAGTTGTCGAGTTTAAAAATTCAGTCCTGGAAGCTGAGCATTTAATACTCACATAGTTCGTTTTTTTCCAATACTTTCAGGATATTCTGTAAGAAAAACCGGTCTGCCTATGTGGTAAAACCATTTTAAATGTGATCAAAACTTGGCTGATATTTTAAAATAATTAAATGATTATTCCAAATCCAAATTGACGATATTACGTAGCTACTGTTTATTTTTAAAACTAGTTGAAGGCGTATTTCTGCAATTCAATTAGATAAAAGTAGTCAAAATGTAGAGAAATCGTATGTACTCGTACTATGTATGTTATTACATACATAGTACGAGTACATACGACACAACATATGCACAACATATTTTTTCCCGATATCTTTACAAACATCAAATGTAACAGGAAAATTTTATAATCCACATTGGTTAAAGATCACGTTTATAATTCAAAAGTCGAATTCAATTGTATGCAGCAATGAAATAATATAATTAAACATATTTTTGTTTGTTTAAACACGAATTTATTTATCCAAATCAATCAATCAGAATCAATCAGAATAAATTAGTAGTTTCTGAGTTCTAGTAAACGGAGTAGTTTCTGAGTTCTAATGCTTCGGATACATTCTTTTTTACTTATATATAGATAGAAAAAACTCACCTAGTCCATTTTACCTTCCAGAGTGGTTAAAAAATATTAGATATATTATTATTAAATTTATATTATTTCAAACTACATACACGCACAAACAAATCAGTTAGGTTTTGTTTGCAATTAAAACTTGATATCTGTAGTTTGATGATAGTTTTTTTTATATTTAAACCTATAAATATTATTTTCTAAAATTTAAAAATGTTTGCAATTAGATATTATTATTATTTAGACGGATTGTTTAATAACAATAGGAGGTAATTTTTATTTATTTGAACCGGTTCAGAATAATTTTGAATAGGTAAAAAAGCACAACTATCTCACACGGGTTACAATAACCACTATGTAGGTAATACTAAACTTCCTATTTCACATTTTAGTAAATCGCACGCCTAAGGAAGGTAAACTAAAAGACTACGTAGATATATAATCAATTAGCTTTCATGTTGGCGGCATGCTCGCTCTGTAACCAATGTTCTAATATTGATTAAATATTAAAGTCTTTAATGCTGAAAGTTATTATCCCTTAACAACTCAACAACTGCTCTGTATAAACAAATAAAATAATTATAATTAAATGTAATTATCGATTTAGACCAACCTCCTAAAAGGAGTACCCTAAAATTAAATACAACCTTGTACATACATTATATAACTTTATCTTTAAAAAAAAAAATCTTAATTCGCCTCACAATTATTTAAAAGTAAACAACCATCAAATTTACGACATTATCATATTGGAGTATATAAATTTTAAATAAATTTTTAGAGGTTCACGATAAAATTTTATACAGAATACTTTATACAAATGTTTTTACATACATATACAAAAAAAGAAACGAAGTATTTTATTACCTTATGTTTTTGACACCCTAAAAAAATGGCGGCCCTGTCGTAGTAAACACTTATTTTTCAATTCTCTGAGACTAAAGAATTATACTTTAGGCAATATATGTATGTAATATCATAAAAAAATAGGCGGTATTAACTTTATTTAATCTAAAATCCACAAAAGAACCACAAGATTCCGTGACCAACGGCCAGGCGTCAAATTCGAGACATGGGCAAGCATCACTTTTGATAAATTATTTTGCGATAATTGATTATTGAACAAGTACCGATGGACAAATTCATATGATGTATAATTACTTCATCTTTTTTTTGTGGTAATGAGGGTCTCAAAAATAAATATTGCCAGCATTTAACATTTTAATTTATCGTGAAGCTAAATTCTGTAATTTATCGTGAAACTAAATTTCTTGGCGTTGGCGGGGTAGGTGACTGCAAGGTGGTAGCTGTTATTTTCATAATTTGCTTGCTAAAGAAATCTGAGGTTCTGTTAAATATTTTGATTTATTTTGATTTGTTGCTATAATCCTAGGCACAGAATGTTTTATGTAAAAAAATCGCCGATTAAATGCGTAAAGCAAATTGCTTTTTATGGTGTCAATATATAAATAATTTTCATAATAAAATTTATGTCATTATTCTGTCTCCGAAAATACGACAAATTCAAATAACTTATTGCGTTTCTCGACGCCCGACGGACGGTCGGGTAATCTCGGCTAGGGCCGAAAAACTCGGTTTGTTTAAGCCGATACCGAGACTGAAACCGAAACTAGATTTTTGGATTTTTGGTTCGGGTTCGGTCTCGGTCTCGACCGAGTTAAAGTTCTTTAACAAGAAAATCACTCACAAAGTGATTCACAAAATTATATTACCGACAAAATTAATTAGATATTTTATTATATACAAGAAATAAATAAATAACTAAGTGTAGTTAATTAACAGAACAAATAAAAGAAGCATATTACTATTGATTATTTTAATTATTTGCTTTTTTACGTATATTATCATCAAAATAAACCGTTGAAATCATGAAACTATTTACTGAGATAGCAGTTCTATTGCACACCCCTCTCATTTGATAATACTTGACAGTGTGTCGAACAACGCCGTCAGCATACTTTTACAATAGATATTACTCGAAATAGACGTCACGCGAACAATTTCGTACAACAGCTTAATGATCGCTTTGTCTAATTTCAAAAAGACCATCAAATAAAAACTCTTAATTGCTCACTTCAAGTTCATTGTTCACTTCAAGGAATAATACTCAACAATGACATAACTTTCCTTATTTACCTTGGTAGCTTATTTTCCATTTTATAATAATGTTCGAATGTCATTGAAAACGTTTGATAGTGTAGGGATAGTGATAGTTGTGTTACACACAAGCATTGACAGCTGTTGCTCTACAACCCGACGTGGTTGTTGAAATCCCTTTCACTTCACCCTTCGAGTATTTATTTGCAGTTTTTTTGAAGTGAAAAATAATTACAAGACATTTTATAGCGCTGTTAGAGTTCCCGTGGCTTCAAATTCTTCATGCTGCATCTTTTTGAAGTTCACTGGAACGTATCGAACCCTAAAGATTCCTCTCTGATTCGGGTCGAACTCGGTAAAAACAGCTGCCGAGAAAGTTAAATAAATATTAACAATCAAAAAATAAGATAGGTTTTCTCAGATGGTTTTACCAATGAGATAAAAATTCAGACATCGTTTTAAGGATTCAGAACCGAAATTATCAGAACAATCCTTATTAAAAAAAATATGTATTATTATTAAAAAAAAAAATATTAAAATTAAAAAAAGTATGTATTTCCCCCCCTTATCTCTAAAAGTATAAGTTATAGATTATGACTAGTCCTTCTGACTATCATTGTCATTTATATCTACACGAAAACTTTTAATGACAGAAATCTCTATGCTTGTATTGAAATTATAAAATATCGATAATCCCAGTATTGAGATATGTGACCATGGACACAGCACAATCCTAGCCTTAGTACTACTATCCCCGTCCTAAGGACGGTCTATGATCTAAGGTTCATCCATCCGTCTGTTGGATCTTTCAACTCGAAAAGTACTAATGCGAAGAACTTATTTTTTGTGTGTTTAGATTGATGCTCTTGAAAAACAACCATAGCGGTTTAGAGCTGATAGAAAAATATAAATATCTGACATTAAAGTCAACAATTTTTAAGTACAAACTAATCAAAAGTTGACAGTTCACTAAATCGCTCAAATTTCATATTCGAATTTTAAAAATATGACAGCACGTCTATTGGAAAGAATTATTTATTACTGGCCAGTTAAAATTACTACACACTCATCTATGTGTGTAATTAAATACATGTAAAAGTACGTTCAGTGTGACATTATATTTATTATAAAAATATTATTTTTATTAAATTTAAACATTATTTCCCTGTTGTTTCATTACTAGTCGCGCGTTAAAATTTGCAAAATTAACTAAAATTTTGTTAAAATTAATGATGAAAGAATGTCAAGATATTAACTATTGTATGTTTTATTATCTACTAAGATCTGAAAAAATAACTCACAATCGCCTCTATGGCCATCAAAAATTCAGATCGAATGGAATAAAAGTGCCGCAGGTACAAATAGAGATAGTAAATGAAGCAATCCATCACAGGTTGGTACCACAGGCACGAGTAGTCTGGGTGGGAGATGCCTTTAAGGTCACCTATAGGGCCTAGCTGTAAGTCGTCAGGTTCTGGTTAAATAAAATACCAAACAATGTTCTAAAGTAGTTGATATTATGTGATAGCTACAGGTTGTCATATTCAGTTTAAATAAGCACCATCATAATATGAGGCTCGCATCAAAGTGTGCAAAGCAACTCAATGGTGAGAAATGGACAGTAAAGCGACCTATCTCGAGTGTCGAAGGCACGGTTACCCGGCTCCGCTCGCGCAAGTGTTTGGCCGTTTTTTTAAGACCATTTGGTTGAAAATGCGCTATTTTTACTGTGTATTTTTGTCAAAATATAAGCATATTCTTCGGACTAATTCGCACACCGGTTGACCAAAAATTTCACACACTGGTTTAGAAGGGATTCAATTTTGATTGTAAGCGTCATCGAAGATATTTTTCGGCACAAGGGTTGGTCAATTACAATCTCAAATATGTTTTATCTATCATTTTTATTTATAATATATTACTAATTTAACTATTATATGTGTATGTCCATTTGTTTATTGATTGTATTGTACATGTAACTTATGTAGAATAAACGAAAACTTCCCAATTTCACAATATTTATATTTTAAAAAAACAGTCATAAAATGCAACTGTTAAAAACATATTTTTAGACCCTAATCAAACATTGTGTATGTATAATTCATACTGACGTAGATTATAATATTAATATTATAATATTATTATAATAATATTATTATTATAATATTATAATAATATTACAATAAATAATATTAAATGTGGCTCCATTAGTGCTATCAGTACGTTCAATCTTAAACTATAAGAAAATAAAATATATTGTTTAGGGTGGTTTATGCCATCCCATATACCGAAGAAATTCGGAGTTATTTATTTTATTTGTTTAAGCTGTCTAGATGTTGTTGATTTATTGCTTCTAATATATGTCTAAAACGGTTGCCAAATTATATATTATATTATAATGATAATTATTATATCATCAATTAATATAATAATATTATTATAATATTGTATTATATATTATATATTATTTTCAAATTATACGTTAAACAAGTCTCGTTATGATAACATTTTTACCGATTTGCTATTTTTCATCTTCAATGCCATTAGTGACCGTTATTCGTTTTGATTATTATTATTATTGATTTCGTATCTATAAATAGTGGCAAAAAAAGAACAATGTAATTCTGTTTATTTAGGTATATGTAAAATGTTCAAAAATAGGTTTTAAAAATCTATTATTTTTGCAATCTGTACTTGTTTAGATTAAAATCACTATCGATTACATTGTTGTCGTATTATGCAATATTTATCATCACTAGTAGACATATAGAATGTATTTCTTTAAAATTATGCACTAACTGATTTGATTATTTGTCTTGTTTGTTTGTCACTATATGCGACTCATTGTCACTAAGTCAGTCAATGAAAATGCCCGTAGAATCATCGTTAAAAAATCATCGGGCTCTCTAAGGTTTACCTAATAAGTAATGAATAATTTTATTTCAGACTCCTTAATTAATTTATTTACTTTAGGAATCACAGTTTTTTTAGATTACCTTATCAAGATTATAATATTAATATGTAGTTACTTTTATTTATCTATTCAACTCAATAACAATCAACTATAAATATATTCATATGCCTATATTTAATGATAATAACGGGAAAATAAAAAAATGAAAAATAAAAACTGACTTTAAAATTAATGTACTATCACCGGGTTTTTATTATTTTGTATAATAAAATATATTCCTATAGGAAAATAAAAGAGATTTGTTGTATTATTTCTAAGTTTTCATGGTGGTAAAGTAATTTTTAAGTCAGTTTAATTGTTAATTTTGTATTACACTTGAAGAAACTTAAAGTAATTTCTATAGATATAACTCCAACTGTCAGCGCAAATAATTATCAAAATCTTTGAGGCCTACCTTAATACGGGCGCCGCCTAGTTAGGTAGTTTTTTTTTTTTTTTTTTATTTAGCAAATAAACAGTTACTATATACATAGAAAAACATACACAAAAGATTACTATATTAATCTTTATATATTTGAACTGTTAATAATATAATTTGTGTGTAACAGTAACTTGCAAAAACTAAAACTAACGAAACAAAAATTTAACATATAAAAACATATATAAAAGGTAGATAGGCAAGAGGAAATAAAACATTCAAACATTTAGAAATTCGACGCTTAAACTCGCTCAAATTACAACTAAATATATCAATCATGTTATTATTATTATTATTAGAAAGTTTATAATACACATTACACACTCTGTATATGAGTTTTGGGAGTAATTACTCTTGCATATGGGCAGATGAAAGAGTTCTTTATGTCTAGTTAATCGAGAATGTACACGATATTTAATCAAAGCAGTTAGTTCCATGCAATTAACAAAATTATTTAAGATTTTGTATAAGTACTATAAGTCAGAGATATATCTGAAAGACTGGTCATATTATATTTTTCTAATGAAATTGAATAACTGTCAGGAAGAGAAAATGTAAGATAATTCAAATACTAAATGAATTTCATTTGAAAACGTTCCAACCTATAAATACATTGTAATGTGGTTTCATATTTGAGACGCATATTCAAACTAACTTCGGACTTTTTTTTTTAAACATATTTGCGTAATTAAAAAACCAATAAATACATTTATTGGTGCTTACACTTATTGAAAGTGAAATGTGACCACCCCTGAAAAAAAAAGAAATCGCTCAAGCCAAGCTGGAGTGATAAGTAAAAGTAAAAGTAAACGGAGTGAGTAGTGGAGTGATATATAAAAAGGAAAAATATACAATTCGAATTTAGAACCTCCTTTTTTGAAGTCGCTAAAAACCATTTTAATCTTAGCTTGCTGAAGAGAAGCACTCGGCGTGGCCGAGCGTTTTTAACTAGAACAAAATATTGTTCCTACGTAGTTTTAACAAAACCCACTAGATGGCTCTTATATAAAACAATTTTGTAATATTTTTATTAAATTTCTTCTCAAAAATATGTACCCGTACTTATTTTTTTTTTTCAACGGTTTAGTCAAATTCTACGTTTTCGAATCCGCAGATGGTCATGCCATTTTTAACGCTTCATTACTACCATCTCCCCTGACTCTAGCACAAGCATATTTGGCCTAGTTGAGTAGGGCCTAAAAATAATAGTATATAACCTAGGTCATAGCAATTCTTTATAAAAAAAAATCATAACCTTTACTTGATCTCCGATTACAAAGAATAAAATTAAACTTACAATTTTCTTTTTTACAGACACAAAACGTGTTCTTTTACTAAGCATTAGCTGCTAAAACACGGAAGTATTTGGGGTTAACGATTTGATTTGGGATACGGAATCTAATGCATTTTCTATGTAGTAAAAAAATATTATAATTATGAAAAATATCAATTAGACTTATTTAAAAAAATATTTTTGTTCGGTAGCAATTTCGTGACTAAGTTTACTCTTAAAACTACTGGCAAACTTGTTTATTTTTTTTTTATATTTGATTGCATTAACAATTTAAAGATTTAAGGAATAATTTTAATGCAATTTACTGTGTCTACTGAAATAAAAAACACAAATTATAAATAAATAAGAAAATTAGCGCGTGTCTATACCTACAGTGCATAAATACCGTGTGTCAAATAACTTTTGAAGTGCATGGTTCTTGATCTTCTGATGTGTTTAACATGTATAGTGTACCAGTGTCACAGAAAGTTGTAAGAATTACCAAGAATGACTGATAATCTTTGAATCGACTTCGTTAATTTAGGTAGTAAGTAATTTTCGCTCAAATTAATAAAAGCGTTCTCGAAGTTAAAAATTGGATTTTGCAGATTATTAAGAGTACGCATATTTTATTCTTACGATAAGCCTTTCCTCGGCAGTACCGACGCCAGAGAGAGAAAGCGTGTGTAAAAGGACAAATAGTTGCGAAATCTCACATTTTTTATCAATAGGAACCCAAATTTAGGTCCTTAAAGGTCAATGTGTTTAGAAATTGTGCCCGTGAGATACGAATGGGTCGCTTTTCTTCTCTCTTAACTAGTGCATTTCGGTGCTTAAAATATTACCAAAGATGCATAAAATATTAGGTCTGCTTAGGTGAAAATATCCACTCGCTACAACATTTACGAAGTCACAAAGCGCAGATCAAACTTCACGTGATGGGTTTCCAGAAGCTGTCGAACACACCGTGCTGTTTACAAATCTGCAGCCATTTGAGTGCGACGTAAATCCAAAAGAGAAACGAATATGCGAAAAGTGGATTTTAGAATCGAGAAACTTAAAATTTCTCCATGCGACTGTCTGTACCTGTCAATCACATTTATTGTTAATTTCAATTTTATATTAGAAAAAATGATTCAAAGAGTTAAGACAGGGTAAATAGTTGATGCCTGATTTATGTTTAAACGGTATGATCTTTATTTTATAAAGTGGATGTTTTTTGCGTTGGTATAATCGTAAAAGCCTCTCAGTCACGCGGGTTCTCAATTTATTTATTTTTTATTTGACAAACAAAAAAAAAATATGTAGCTCCTAATCAGCCTCATAATATTGTTTATACGACTTTACCAATTACCAGTGAATATAATGGAAGCGTTTCGTTTCAAAACGGGTCTAAACCATTTAATTTTCAACAAGGAAAATCGCAAAACAAAATTTAGTGTATTTTTATACGAAATTAACTAAACATTCATAGCTATAGCTATTTCATTTGTGAATTGAAAATTGTGCACATATATATATACATATATATACATATATATATATATATATATATATATATATAGAATTGCTAATTTGCATTTTTTAATTTTTTCTAAAACTGATATATAATATTCTTAATTGTTCATTACGAGGGGGAGGGGTACAAGAGATTTTTCATTTCTAGCCGCGCTTAAAACTTATAAAAATAAACTAAAATGGTGTTCAAATTAAGGACGAATTGAAAGAATGTCATTTTAGATACCACAGGTGCGAGTAGTCTGGGGGGGTAGATGTAGGAAGAAGAAAGCCTAGCTGTAAGACGTCTCGTTCTGGTCAATATCTAGAAGCCTGTAATTTATAGAACATCCTGTACTATCACTTTTTAATTAGGGGTATATAGGAAACTTATATTATAGTCTAGTACAGAGGCTTCTCTTTTTAAAAGACACCATGTTTTTAACCGATCGCACCTTTTAGTCTATCTATCTATCTTGTCTTACCTCGCGAATCCTGATACCAATCCCTCTGCCCTAGCAGTCACTCACCCATAGGCATTTTAAACAGAATGTCCCGAGAACATTTCCGATAAAAATCTAGCTAATTAGCGCTGCGACTTAAAACATGGTTTCAACGAAAAAAAAAATTAACTTTACGTGATATATTAAAACGTTATCATAAAATGTCCGCTCGTGAAGCCAGGTAATCGACCGCTCTCGATCAAGGTCCTTGAAAGAGCGCGAGCGACTGAACGAACGAGCGAATTTCAAATAAACAAAAACACTCGATAAAATAATAAATTTGTGGATGAATTATTTTTTTTGTATACTTTCATACTTGTAATAGGAAACATAAACGTCTTCGGGGATGATCTTGGGAGACCTCTATATTAAAAGCAGCAATCTGCAAAAAATATCAATATAAGGTTTTGTATCGATTTTGAAACATCTTGCAATATCTTTACCATAAATTGAAGCAAGAAATAATATTTCAAAAAATCAATTTGACCATGCCAATTTGATCAATTTGATCAGCTATCTTAATTATCTTACTGATATAAAATTATGAATACTTACTTACATCACTGTGTTTTATTGTGACATCATTAGGAACATGTTGGAAGCAAAAACAGCCATTTGCAAGATTTCAAAAACATAAGGAATTAAAAAATACGGATGATATGACTTTATTTTAGATGTAAATTGTTTTTATTAAATTGCCACAAAACACATACGGGTAAAAGAGCAGATTGCTACTTTTAATTCTATCCGACTCATCGTTGACTTTTGTATTAGCCGATGAAATGTTAGCTAAATACTCTATTTTTTTTTGAGTTGGACGATGAGTACAAGTCTATAACCTTCCTAACTAGGTAAGCGTTACCTGTTCTAAGGAAGGTCTAAACATTAAATATCCATTAAACATTAAACGTCCATTAAACATCACTTTTTTGCAATTTTAGTTGCGTGCCTAATGTTAGCATCAATAAAAAAAAAATGGTAGATACGTTTTTATTGAGATCAAAAATAGTACAGTACAATAACAGTATAGGTAAAATTATGATATAAAGTATAAATAACATATGAATTATTCAGAATGATATTTGAAAATCTCTGCAAAAGCTCATTACATTAAAATGAAAGTTCTTTCCAGGCGTGTTTAAATGCCACCGTACAATATCATGTTGAATTTACAAATTTATTTAAATTTCCTGAATGTTATTCAAAAACAAGCAACCTTACATAATGATTAAAAAAAACATATTTTACTTGTGTCCGTCTAGTCCTATAATGTTTGATATTAATTTATAAATGGCACTGAGTTGATATTATTACTTTTTTGCTACATAGGTTTCGTGAGGTCTTGATCGGAAACTAGATTTATATTTAAAAAAATATACGAAAACAAGAAATGAATTTATAATGTTTATTAAGAACAAATCTCGTGAAAGTAATTTTGGAATTGATTTTGTAAACAGTAAAAAAATAATTTGCTAAGGCTGAATAGATAAAATTATTTGTATTTTGCAAAAAGTATATTTGTAAATTGATGATAAAAAAAAATCTAACAAACTATTAAAGTTGATTTACAAAATTGTCATTTATAAGTCTGTCGAAAATAAGTAAATTTAAAAATAGATAAACATGTAAACATTTTTGTCTTTCAGAAAATTTACAAAGGGAACGAAATTGCATGTCACTATTACCTATGTCGCTGTTACAAATGACAATATAACATAATGATATTGTAATAATTTAATGTTACTTAAAAAATCACGATAAATTTATACTAATCATATTCATGCAGTTTAATGCAGTTTCATGCATATTAATGCAGTTTTTTATAATAACATAATAGCAGAATATTTATTTTAATGTAATGTTTTTCGCTGAAAAAACAATTTTAAGAAAAAAATACAGTTTGAAATTGAAGATCCAGATTGAATTATTATTGTATGTTACGATAGTTTATAGACACATTGACAACTACTCTTATTATTTAATGAATAAAATGACTTAAACCGCTGAGGTTGACGTTCAAATTTGACACTGATTATATTTATGTATTTAAATGGCCAGAAAGCACAGTAATTGGATATTTAGTTATATTACGTAACATTCAGATACACGTTTGAAATATAGAATGAGATTATTATTATTTAAGCTATTTTCGCGTAAATTCTGATATTTCTTATTATTATAGTTAATATGATGGTTGTATAGTGTTTTCGTTTTTCGATTTCAGTAGGCCCGTTTGCTTATAAGATAAACAAAATGAAATTAAATATTATTTTAGAACACAATAACAATGCTTTGGTGGTGAAATTCATTATATTTTGGCAACCATTGACTTAAATTTCCTATATTAATTTTACGAAAATGCCAATCATTTTTAAAACAACTTAAATACGACGAGTATTAGGCTATGCATCTATTGAAGATGCTCATTTACAAAAAGCAAATGACTTTATTTCGAAATAACCAATTATTAACACTATAACACTATATAACCAGATATTGGTATTAATAAATCTTTATATGAAGATTATAATATTAAACATTAACCATCATAACGTATATAATCCAAACTATACCATCAACAACCCTAACTTTGTCATCGTTTCGAATTGGTTCAGAGCCTTGGGATGTTGGTTTGACGAGAAGAAAATTCAGATAATCTAACTAAACGATGTGCATTATTTATAATATTTATGTCATAGAAGTGCAAGAACCTTAGACCTTTCAGGATGAACAATGACAGATTGATCGATATCCGAACCTCCTTTTCTTACACACACACCAACATTCAAAGCACGCCACCACATTTACAATTCAATCATATTTTGGTTTCGACTAGCTGTAAATTTTACTCGTCACCGCGTAATTAAATAATTTAATGCTATTTACGTACACCTATATTAAAATACGATATTGTAATAATTAATTTTATAAAAAAACTTTAACTAGTGAAGTAAGTAACGTAATATAATAATTTATCATTTTTTTTAATTTAAATAAAATAACCATGATAAAAATCGATCAGTTGATCAGTTGAAAATTCACGACATCAAGTCTAAAACGTTACACAGTAAAACATTGTTTTGTTGGCCTATCAAGCAAGTTTTCCGATGAAGTGTGAATAATGGGTAAGTATATATTTAATTTAGGTGTTTGCTTAAAGTAAACGGTAATGTTACATTATAAAGACTTTATAAAGCTACAGAGTTGGAATTACCCAACAGTGACAGTACACATATTAAAATACGCAAGACATTCATTCCTTAACTCATATTTTCACATTCTTTATCAGCACGCTTGATGCCTCTACTGGTTTATCCAGGAGGCGCCTTATCAACAAAACCTTTTGTGCCGGTTGCTACTACCTACTAATCACCAGATTATCCTAAAATATAGATGTTCAGTAATAAAACAACTTTGGACCCCGTTTCAAGAAACCATACCTATTACTATCCGTAACCATTTCTTTTCGACAATATCGTATCTATTTAACATAGTAAGTCATTATATAAATCGCACGTTACACCAAATTAATACCACATTATAGACACATATATAATGTGTATTATTTGTTACAACATTTAAACAAATTGATATTTATCTTATATGGTAGTTTATGTCGATTAAATTATCAGTTCAGCTACATTTTCAGCTAACATTTAACACTTAGATTTTACATCAATATTGAGTGAATAGTTAATTTACTACAATTATTCTGTATTACCATATGTGTTGCAATCTTTCATGAAACTTCTAAATAATCCGATATTACTGCGGTTTGCTTCTATAGATGACACTGATATAAAACAACGACGGTTTTTTTTTTCTTTAACTGTTAGATATAAACTCACTAATAAATAAAAGAACTTAAAAATCTAAACTATATATTGGTGCGTTCATTACTTAATATAATAATTGAAAAACATTCAAATTCTTAGATAATATACAACACCGAACATTCAAAAATCAACATTCAACATGAAAATGACACTGATTTATATATTTTTTATATGATATTTTTAATGACACTGATTTATATATTTGAAATTATTTTCTTCTCACAGTGACGATAGCTGGTAGCTATTTTATTTTTAAACGATTTTAAATCATGTTTCACATTCGCTTGAGGACGTACAATTAAAACAAATATTTTTATTTTTAATTAGTTTTAGGCTATGGTTTTGTTATTCATCAGAATGTGTTGTTAGTTTACTAGTTGGGATTATTCCCAATACACGTCATTGAATGAATATTTATAACCACACGAATATTACCTGTCTACCAGCTATCAAGGACGTAATAAATTAATACTTAAGTAAATACTTACTCGAAAAACATTCATTCAATGTTATATAAACATGTTAGCAAAAAAACATAAACTGTCTAAGTTTGCCGTCCTGTTTAAGTTTCCTAAAACAATAATTTCTTATAATACATTTAATCTATCATATTGTAATCCATTGTTATTGATTATTTTTTTTATAGTGAGGAGTATGGTTTCCTTTAATTTATATATAATAACATATATATTTTTATCACACCCAACGATCGCGCTTTACTTTCAAATCTTAGTGCCAAATAAATACTTCATGTTTGTATTAAATAATCCTATGTACCTATTTGTAGGTAAGCCTTCCTACGGTTCAGAATTATGAAATATTTAATTATTTTAAGTTTTCATTCATAAAATTTATGAATACTTGATATTTGTATATGAATATACGACTCATACTTAAACACTAATTAAACCTCTTAAAAATTTGGAAATATATATTCGAGGCCTTAATTACGAATAAAAATGGAGAAAAATAGGGAAATTCATTTAGATTTTTAAATGTTAGCTATGTTATTGAAAATAGTTAACGTAATTTTTCAAGATTAGATTAATGTAAAATATTTTAGAATGCTAAAATGAGTTGAATATTTTGTAAAAATCCAAATTCAGATAAATTTCATTTTGATCCCATTATCAGCAGTCTAGTCAAGATCGGACCCACATTTTATAATGATCTAGTAATAATATGTATAGTTAATTGGTTAAACTTAAGCCTGATAATAGTTTCTTAATTTAAAAATATAATAACTCAGTTATTCACTATCAAACTAAATGGCTAATAACAAAAGATATTATATGTGTATATATCTAATTGATACATTTACCAAATGATAGTAAAATAATAAAGGTTAATTTTGTAAGCAAGAATAATGATAACATTAAGACTACATAGATTCAGTTCCTTGGTAATATCAGTACATAGATAATTTTGACTGATCAAAATTTACCTAAAAATAATTTCTCTAAAATATACAAAGACATTTGAAATATTAGGATAAGACAAGTGCTCAAGTGGAGAATACTTAGATACTTAGAGCCATTTATTCCGTACAACAGAGCTGAGTCGTCGGCCCCACATGAGATTGTATCATACTATCGTTCCTTGCAGATGCTGGGGGTCGGGAGCAGTGCTCGTCGACGCAACGGGCGAGGGAACCGGCGGCAGCCCTGCGCTGTGTTCGTAGCTGGGTCCGGGAATCGAGAGGGACGTCTCGCATTGGTAACCAGATACCCCCAGGAGTATTCCCGTGTTGCTGGCCATGCTGCCGGAGCTGCCTTCCTCGGGTGGAGTGACCTCGAGACCGATGCTGCCGTTCAGCGCTATCTTGATGGAGTTCTGCGCCTGCTGCTGCTGCTGATGCTGAAGGAGCGAATTGAAGTGCGATATTCCGATTTCTTCGAGACTGCTCTTCCTCCTGCTCGGGCCCATGGCGATGCCGTGCCTCAACGAGCTGGAGCGGCGTAGCAAGATGTCGTCGGCCACGCGCAGCGAGTTGGAGCGCCCGCGCAGGTTGCCTGTCACCGTGGGGCTGTCGGGCAGCGACAGTGAATTTGCCTTGGTGGTGGCCAGCGGCGGTGGCCTCGGTGGGTTGAACGCGTTCAGGCCAATGCCGGAACCGCGCCGACTGCTGGCTGCTTGGCTGGCCATCGTCTGCACGAGCGCTTGCGAACAAAAGCTGATGTTTGACTTGCGACGGCTGTTGTGCCTTTCGAATGTCTTCTGGGCAGAAAATGGCGACGGACGAACCAGATAGCTGAAAATGCAATAAATCTTTAAATTAATATGCGAAGAGAAAACTTTGTACCCCTTTTTAAACATATTGCGCGCACCGAGGAGTGAGATTTGACATAATTAAAGTTTAATTGGGATAGTGTTTTTTTTTTCCTATTGTTACTAACATTAAATTTTACTTCCATAGGTATTTTCAGGGAATCAAGGCAAACAACACACATCAATGACGTATTTGTACAAATACAAAAAAAATAAAATAAAATAAAACATTCATATGACAGCTCATTGACAGAACGAGTTTTGAGTTGTGAATTTTGTGTCATTTCAAATGTTCCTTTTTCACCAGTTTGTCAATTTCAAACAAAAATAATTAATTTCCTAATCTTATACTTCTATGAATGTCCAGTCTCATTTTCACATGAAAAAATTAAAACTGGCAATGGATTGTATCAAAAAAATCCTATCAATAAATAAATACAAATAAAGCTGTAATTGTGTTTTTTTTCCTATTGTTACTAACATTAAATTTTACTTCCATAGGTATTGCAGGGAATCAAGGCAAACAACACACGCCAATGACGTATTTGTACACGCTCGCAGCTGACGTAATTCAACAAAATTAACTTATCAAAATCAAACTTGAACGTTTAATGAATTACGGTCGAATTTCGACCACTGTGCAACAACTAGTTTATATAAATATTCACATAGGTAGTATTTTTGTGAAGGTAACCTCAAAATTGTCATTACTGACCGAAGAAAAGGAAACACTAGGCTGTCTTCTTACATTATGTCTCCCTCCTCGAGCTTAAGGTCGCAGCTAGGGTTGATGATGACATAGGACAGGCTGTTCCTCTTCTCGCTGACGTCGTCATAGTCGGCACTCGGCAGGTTCAGCGACTCCATGCGCGAACGCACCAGGTTCGCGATTTCGGCGCGCTCGATTTGCTGCGCGTGATTATCCCGCGCTTCGTCGGCCATGCTCACGGTGTACTGAAACATTCAAAATGCCTTTAGAGCTGAGGTATATTATTAGTACAGGTTTTAATTTCAATTTATTTAATTGAGTAACAAAACTTTAAGAAAACTCAAAGGCTGTCACTTTTACGGCGAACATTATGATAAAACAATTTTTAATTATTCACCAAAATCGACGTGACATATCAAATGCCGATCGGCTCCTTTCTTTATGAAAAACTAAAATAAAATAATGGTAAATTAATTTTATTCACTCTACATTAGGTTAAATATTTGATTTATTTATTAAAATGTCCAATATACAATTAATATTATTAAACGAGTATTACTTTCTATCATTTTATTGATTTTCTGTGTCGAGGTGTAAAATAAATAAAATAAAATATAAGTAGATAATAAGAGCGCGAGGTCTATATTAAAGATCTGACATAATTTTTTTTTTTTAATATAAATATATATAGATAAATACATTTTATATATACCACACACACACACACAAATATATCTAAACACTTGCATACACACCCTCACACGCACACAAACACACAAATACACACATTAGAAACATACTTTGATTCAAAATACACTTATCAATTTTGGGTAGCTATAATAATACAATATTTATCTATAGTCATATTGAATGTGAAATTTCTATATACCTAAAATAATATTTTACATAAGAATAATATATATATATATATAATGTATAAGAAGTAAATGTACAATTAAAAGTGGACTCAAGTAACAGTTTGAATACTTATTCAAACACTTACACTTATACTTTGCTTTTCGCATTCTTACCTCGTTTTGTTTATTAGCCAATGCGTCAGCGTTCTTTTTAAGTTTGCGTCAGTCACTGTCAAACTGTCAACCTCAGTGGAAAATTTGTTATAAATTCTGGGCGCTAGAAATGTGTAGTGTCTCTGTCCCTCACATATAGTTTGCTTTCTGTTTTCGTGATGTCCCTCTCTTTGTCGTTGTCTTGTGTCGTGAGTATTAGTTAGCTTTATTTGAGAAGTTACATCTTTTTGGTAGTCTTTTTGGTCATCTTTCTTGAATAATTTATCAGAAGAGTGGCGGTACCGTTTTCTATTTATTTTATCTTTTTTTGGTGAATAATTCTTAGTGGATTGGATCGAAACCCGAATTAACAAAATGACGGGCATATCAGAATGATTTTCTCTTCAAGAGGTTGAACCCACGCCGATTATTTTAAATCAAATTTGGATTTCAAACAATTACCACCTCATACTACATTTAACAATGTTTTCGCCCCCTATTTGTTTAACGTTGTAACGTCGCGTCGTGCTCGCTATAGCTATAGTCGCTATCGCTCGGCGGAACGACATTAGACGAAGCCGTGTCGTATTGGAAGCGTGTCGCCGAGTTTGCACGAATGCACCTGTGTAGTGCGTCACATTTGATTTTTCAATGCCTAGAAAAAAATGGGTGAGGCGCGCCTAAAATTTTTACTTAAAAAAGGTGTATCAATCAAATATTTCATTTAAATATTAAATAAACAATCTGCTTAGCACATTTTGCCTCATTTGCAAGTCGTTTCGAAAAAAAAATATTGGGCTCGATTTATTGATACCTAGTTTGGGATTTATAACTGGAAATATTTACAAATTTTCTAATACTTTTTGGACATATATTTCATAAGAACTCTATTTTTTCTATACCGTTCACTTAAAACATTCTCTCTAAAACTTTGTTTCCGATAATCCCTGTAAATGATTATAAATAACATATATATTTTATTTTTTTTGTAGTAAATTATAACTTTAGTTGTTTTCATATTAGAAAAATCATTGTGCCTTGTTGTTTCATTGATGCTTAATATTAGAAATCCGCCTTTAAAGTGATAGCATGTAATTTAATTAGCGTATCTTAACAGTAGGTAAAAACATAATGCTTTTTGCATGCTTATATATTGGCAGAACTATGTTTTTGCATTCCTGAATAATATAAAATTATGTGCTATTAAAAATAAAATAAATATAAAGCTACATCTAGTAAAATATATTAAAAAAATATAGGTAGATAATTAGTAATTGAAAATTTAAATGTTAGCAGATTAGAAATGTTAGTAGAATTTAAATGGTAGATGCTAAAATAAATGCTGAAAGTTTAAAGAAAGAATTTATTGTAAGCATGAATATTTACATAAAATCCTACGCCTAGCAATTACTACGATTTATTTAAGAGTTATATTGTTAAATTAAAATAAAATGTCTAATGCTTAATACAATAAATGTCTCGGAATCTAATAATGTACTTTCGTTTGCCTAATTTGGCATAGATACAAAATAAATATAAATATTTAAAAATTTAACAACAAATTTAAGAAAAAACTGTTATGCCCGCAGTTAATATACTTGTACTTTCCTTGGTTGCAAACGTAACCGCTTAATTCATGTAATTTAAATGGTTACTTAGTTTTTCACAGCCAAGCTCTATTTAGTTTATTCTCTGAATGTGACAAGTCTGAGTTTAATAGAAACTATAACGTCTATTCTAATAAAATATGAAAATATATTTTTCAAATTTGATACTGGTATTCGATAAATTTACATTGTAACAACGATTGCTAATGAAGTATTTCTTTATCCACAATACTTTATTTGGAGAAAAAAAAACAATTTTTAAATATTTGAATTTTGACATTATCAAAAATACTTTTACATCAATACATTATCACTGTTTATAATGTCGTTTTTACAAATCATATTATTACTACCTTTTTAAAATTTTAACCCTATCGCATGTAACGTTTAAAATACCTGAAATTGCAAAACTAGGCCAGTTAGGACACCGAGTATAAACACGCTAAAACTCAAGAGTGCCGGCTACTTGATATTTTATATATATTCCGGCATTTTCAATATTCAAAAATAAATTAAAGAAATTTATTTTGAAGTAGAAATTTATCTCGAATTATTTGAGAAAATGTTTACGGTGGCATTTAAGGGCTGTAAATTATTGACTGCGCCCATGTGGGGGTAAAACGACTGAAAAGCGCCGCAGGAACGCGTATTACCTAAATGTTCGTTAAAAACGCCAATGTCTGCTTACCGCTGCATTGTCATTGTTCGAGCATCCGGCGAGACAGCTCGTCGACGGGGCGGGCGGGCGGTACGTCACCCCGCTCCCGCCCCCCTGCTCTCCCTCGCCCGCCTCGTCCTCATTCTGCGTGCGAGCGAAGCAAGCGGATGAAAAAAAATATGGGTTTCCTTTCACTTTCGCACTTATGAGTTAAACCTAACTTATGATTTTTAAAACTCTTCTCTAGCAATACATATATCATGTATCTGCTGAAACATTTGAAGGCACATACGCCCTTTCTACTAGGCACCAAGTCCGACAACCTAACAGGCGTAATGTCATTATTACCAATCTAATTATTCTCAGATATTAAATTTCCAGAATAAATTTTAAATAATGAGCGTATTTATTTATTAAAAACAAAAAAAAGAATCAGTCGGCAAAGAATGTGTAGGATGCGAGTCACTTTATATAGGATGATGATTTTAGGGGCGTGGTTTTCAAGAAGAGATAAAACGCATATAATTTGATGTTATGGCTAAGAATTTAGTTTTATTATAAAGATAAGGGTTTGCCATTATGTTTTAAAAATGATTTCGGGTAAATGGCCGCCGCGGCTGACTCGAACAAATTCCAGCCAAGTGGCCCAATTTTCAACCACTTTTTGCAGCAAGTTGGGCCGTATGTCAGCAATAACGCGCCGAATATTCTCTTCCAAGGCGTTAATCGTGTCCGGCTTATCTGCGTAGACAAGCGACTTCACATAACCCCACAAAAAATAGTCCAGCGGTGTTAAATCGCACGATCTTGGAGGCCACGCCACAGGCCCACGACGCGATTTTTACTTTATTTTAGAGTGATTTTAAAAAAATTTAGAGTGTTTTTTTCTAAATTTGCACTATTTGCAAACGTTGTTCAGTAGTAAGTCTATTCATTATGAAATGGCAAACCAAACTGAGCATAAATCAAGTGACAGCTATCAAAAACACCAACTACGAAACAAGTAGTGCCAGATTGTCAAACCACGCCTCTAAAAAAAACACCCATTTGTAAAAAAAAAATCTAGTTGCGCCTGATATAACCTTAAAAGTATTATTAGGAAGTAATAGTATTTTTTTTTAAATAGCTGATACGATTATATATGATTAAATAAACATTTTCCAAACAATTGATAGTTCAAATACTGTTTATTCAATCGGAAAGACGAATAAATATTTTATTTTATTTTATTTAAAAGTGCTTACATAGTCGAAATATTCAACTCATAAATGAACAGATGCTCTTAGGCACATAACATCTTTAACAAGCATCTGTAACATCCTAAATAATGTAAGAAAAATATTTAACTAAATTGATTTTTAAAAAACTAAACAATGCTTAGTAAAAAATATAAAAAAGTCATTATTTAGAAATGAATGATTAAATATTCTATGAATATAATATTATTAGCTAGTTGTGAAATGATGAAGCAATGATGAAGCGTAAATTACTACTACTTATAAAAGTGACATGCAATAATATAATATAATAATGACAAATTTTACGAAATTTATTACAAAATCAACTTTCTGCAGCATTAAATATTTATTTAAGATCATTTTTAGATAAACTTTAACTACTCTGGGTGTTCTAAACAATAACAATATATATTATAAGAACTAAAAAATAATTTGAAGGAAAAAACACACATTTAACAGTAAATTTTACTCTAAGAGTACTAAGTTTTTTTAGTTCAAAGAAACATGCAGTATTAAAAATTAGTAAAAATATCACAATACAATCAATCTATATTAAAAATTTTAAGTGTGTGTGCGATCATTGGCCGTCTTTTGCATTACTCATTTTTTTCGTTACCAAATAAAACAGTCAAAATTTGTAAGTATTTCGTATTTGTATGTATTATGTATTTCGTATTTTTTTCATATTTTATATAAAGAAAAATACCTTTAGATAATTCGATAATAAAAGTAATGTAATGGTGACGAAAATAAAATGTAGAATAATTCAAAAATATATTAGCAATATTATTTAGGTAAAATGCAAAAATGCTCATTCTCGTTAAATTTTTATTTAAACTTTTAAAAATGGAATTGCTCATTTGCTCTGTCTGCGACCCTATAGGGAATAGGGTCAGAGGATAGAAAAAACATTACCAGCGCTTTTGTGGTGTTAATTAGTCTTAATTGTTTTTATTTTATTAAAGTATAGGTTCATCTAGTATGGGAAATTTACTAACCCAATAGGCAAACATGTGCAGCGGATAATGTGTAGGAAATAGTGTAAGCGACCGTATGGCTACCCTCCGATTTATCGTCATTAACTATGTAAAATATTTAATCGATGTCAACGAACGACGGTTGTGATGCAGTTAACCGTCAAATAACGCTTTATAGATGCGTTCCCCACGTGTAAAGGAGGCGAAAGATAAGATATATACATAATTTGTACAAAATGTAATTTCAGTTTATTTGATAATTTATATAGTAAATCATAACAATATTTATTATTCTTTCAATAATTAGCTTTAGTTTTTTACGAGGATAGCTCTAGTCTTTTCGCTCACCTTTTGGTTGTAATGTGTTTTATGATTAAAAACTTTGCAAATCCCCTATTTTAAAATATTTTTTTATTAATAAGGAAGCATTTTGTTTGTTTTTTTTTTTAAATTTACCTTGTTTATTCCCCCCAATGCTAAAGGTCTATGGAATTAAGCATTATCAAGAGGAGGTTGTGGTGTAATCATCACCAATAAATCAACAAATATAGAATTAACACGAAGAAAATAATTAGAATGAGCAAAATATGCAAATCCTAACAGCATTTGGTGTAGTGAAAGAAGTGTCTTTTAAAATAAATGAAGTAAGTAATGAATTAGGTAAAATGTGTCTGATAAGAAAGCGACTCTTTGACGAGTTATTATATTATAACGTTTAAGCGAGTTCTGTGTCTTGTTTCGAACCGCGTGGACGACAAAACACAAAACATCAAAACAAAACAAAACAAACTGCGTGAGCTGTGGGCGAGAGGCGAATGTTGGTTCATTGAATAGGTTCTGGTATTTCTGGTTGGTATGTAAACTCACCGATGGTCGCATACGCACACAGTTCGACCACGGCCAGCGCGGCATGTGGTGTCCCCCGCAAGACATACTCACGTTGTTGGATGTGTCCGTGATGGAGGTGTCCTGGGTGCGGTATATGCCTATTGGTATCTCGCACGTGGTCGAGCACAACTTTTGGTACAGGCGCCCGTACGTTCTAATCCACATGTCTTCTTTCGTTATCTTCATCTGCAGAAATGATTGTTTTCGGATCGAAATATTAGTATTATTTAAAGTTATCTTATATAGTTTACCGAAGTATACATATTTTATTATAACGTCTAAAAGCTATCTTGAACTCCTATTGAAATTTCGTTTGCAACACAACGATTTAGTCCCATGATATAAGGGGTAAAATGGTGACCTAAAACATTCTGTACGCTATTATCTATGATAATTTTATACTGTGGAATATTGTGAATATTTTGCCGATTTCGAGCGACATCTTTTACTCGCCTCGTTAATTCTGCATCGTAGAATATCGGACGAGGGAGATATAATATAATGTTATCATTAAAAGTCCAGTAACCATATACAAAAACAACAAAGATATTTAATCGATATAAGCGGACAAAACATACTTTTTTAACTAGGCATAAAATCAATCAAGTAATGAGCATATGCATATTTTAGTCGCTATATCACCCTAATCTATTGCGCTAAATCGTTTGGTTATACCTTATTTTTTTGTAAAAAATATAAATATGTTAGAAGTAATTGACTCGATTAGCAATAATACTAGCTATTATTTGAATAATGCTTTTAGAATTTGTATATAAGATATCCAATGGAAATTTTTTGTTTAATGTAATTGTTTTTTTAAGTATACAACAAAAGTCAACTTATTATTATTCGCTTGCATAATAATATAATATTTCGGATAAGATGAAGATGAAGATGACGCTGCAATGAATGATGATGGCGATCTTGTTGTACAATTTATTAGCAGAGATTTAATGATTTCGCTTTAGTCGCTCTCAGGACAACAACTCACCGATGTCAAGAATCCTGATCCCGGCGCTTGGTCCACGCCCAGCAGCAGCCTCACGAAGGTTATGACGTAGTCCTTCACGAACGCCTGGTAGAGCAGGGTGTCCAGCATCGAGGCCGAGAACACCGATCCGGCGGCGAAGGGCAGACGGAACATGTACGATATGTGGGAGCCCCGCTCCTTCTCGCGCTGAAGGAGAATACTCAAATCACTTCTCGCATTCGTGCACATAAAACTATTCACATCCTAAAAATATCCGACATAAAAATAACTAGCGTTTAACCAAAGTTTGCGATTACATTCGATGGATGTTTATTTCTAGATTTTGACGCAGAAAAATATCAATTTTAAATTAAACGCAACGCTTAAATATAGTAAAATTACTGGTCACAATGATAGCATAAAATTTTAAACGTAAATAAAATCGTTCGCTGCACTTTATATATATTAGAACACATAGTAAAAATCGCTTTTTTTAAAACACATTTAAACTTAGTATAGGTTCCATTCATTCCTTCCATTCATTCACATTCCGGTTACTTTTTTTTAGTAAAAATATTATAATTAACCTTTAATAGTACTTAAAGCTTGACAGCTAATTATTCAATTAGGTCTCATCAAAACCACAAGTCAATAAACATTGTTTAATTAGGAAATGTTATCATCAGGAGTTTGCGAGAATTCATGGTTTCAGGACTATTGGACATGTTACAATAGTCGGAACAGAAAAAAAAATGGAAATATGGGACCAAACACCAATGTCATTAATATATAAGAACCATTAATTTTAAATTATAAAAATAACAAAGGAAAAAATAATCGAACGATTTTTACAAATAGTGAATGTTTCGTCGCGAATATAATACGAGTGTGTTCGAATTTTTCACATACGGCTACAAATTTGGGCCAGTGTGAACCGGTGTGGATTTATGACCTTCAATATAACAGAGGACATTTTTTATTGGCTAGATTCTTTTGTAGAATGCCAACAATTAAAAGAGCACAGCCTAATCAGCAAGAGTTCTGGTAATTAGCTATCAAGCTCATGTGGGCACCTTTGTCGTCCTTGTTAACCATGAATGTACCTTTTCCATTTTACTCAAATGAAGAGCGTATTTATCGTGGGCGCGAAACTGCATGAAGCGCATATTGGATGACTGCGACAGTTCAGTTATTGACTTGATTGATGGGAAAAATCTGAAAGTGTAAAATTTACTATGAACATTTAACCGTTATTTAAACCTCCAGTGGTCAGTAAGTGAAACTTAATCATTTGAATATGTTAAAACTTAATAGCGCCTTAAAACCATCAAAGAAAAATAAAAATAATATTAACCTATTCTAGATAGGAAATAATAAAACCTATTCTAACTGCTGGCTCCAATAATTTCATATAAAAACTAAATACTATTTTTATAAATGAAAAATCTAACTCTATTGATTTTCATCTCACTTTTAGTATCTCTATAAACCAATTAAATAATCTGTTTTTTTCAATGTAATAATAAGATAAAATAGACAACGTTAGATTTTATTTTTTTTTATAATAAAATTATAGATTAGGAATATATTGTTTTTATTTTTTTATTGTTTTAAATCAAAAATTAATTACTATGCAACTTTTGAAACAATGAACTTAGTGTTACACGTTTTTTGGGGTAACAGAACCCTAAAACATAATATGTTACCAAAACCCAATTACAATTATTTTCTGTCCGTTAATTTTACAACCTCGAATATATAAATATATATATATTTTTTTATATACAACTACAGACGTATTTTTATTCAGTGTGCACCTTTTAAGAGATTGGTCATTCTGTATAATATCATTACTTTAGTATGTTTTTTTGTTTCAAAATTATATTTTTTTATAAATTTTTAAATAAAATTATTATATGTATTTTTGTTATAAAATTACCAAAACCCCTTGAAAGCTGCAGTGTGATTATTTTGTTGTTTCGCAATATTATCGAAGACTTCTGTTAAAAAGGACTTACTTGAACATTGTCTGTACAGCGACGATGGTGTTACAGTCTGAGAGGCTGTCCTCTTCAGCGGAGTTGGACAACTCCTTGTTAACAACGACCACATTCTCCGCGAGCGTGATCCCGGCGCGCAACAGATCGTCCAGGCTGCGACAGTTAAACATGTAACGTTTGCTGAAGTAATAATAATAAAAACCTAGCTGTAGTCTAATGATATATCACAATCAAGTGTTTCACTTGAGATCAAGGCAGACTAGTTGTTGGGGCGTTTGACTTTTGACCCAGCGGCCGCGGGTACGTATTCGCATATTATAATCTTACTATTTTATAAGCTTTATTATCTCCCCAACTCTAGAACAAGTCTATAAAACCGAGTTGAGTAGAGCCCAAACATAGTTGTATGTGGCTTAGGCCATAGCAACTATTTAAGAAAAAAAATATTAATGCATATTATTAAATAATAATTCATAAGCAGTTATTTTAACAAAACTTGTCTAATAAAGATTAAAACCATTTTGTACGCAAAGATTAAAGGGTACGCTTTAGAAACTTTGAAAGGGGTAAAAAGTATGTATAATATATATATTTTTAAGTGAATTCGCAGCTAATTACAGACAGATATATATTTAAATACCGTATTTTAGATGAAACGTTATTAGAGGCGTTAGCCGTGACATAAAATATTAAGATGTTTTTTGATGACAGGTTTTATTTATATATACATATATACAGATTAGATGTATAAAATATTTTAAGCTTTTGAATTTCGGCGTCTTCGGAAAATAATATGACGGATGACGTTTAAAACGCAACTTTCATTAATTCGAAAAATCGTATTTTCATCTAAAAGATAATTCAGCCACTACAATTAATATTATATACGAGTAATTGTTATAAAATTAATATTTTAAAATTGTAATTTTACTAGATAAATCAATCGGTATTATGAAATGAAACTATTTTTTTAAAAGAATATAATAAGCATCACGCGTTTAATGTCGTTAGTTAATTTAATTTTGTCTATTTAGACCTACAGATCTGCAAGCGCCCAAAACCCAAATATGAGAAAGATCTCTTCAAAACAATTTCGCGCATCCGAGGGAAAAGACTTCAAAACTTTTACATTAAACCAAGCATGCCGTGAGTTCTCGCGTGAATTGGAACGAGTAAAGCGGATGTAATATTTAATGGCATCATAGTTTCACCAACATAAAACGCATCACATAACTTACGTAGAAGCTGATACACAACACGTTTCTGGTGCTGCACATTATGCGGTAATTTTATATGATTGTTATTGTTCGCGTTTGAAAATGTTGTCGTAGCTTACCATAATTTTACATGTTTTACCACCAGGTCTTTTACATGGTTCGATTTTATTTATACTCGTATGTGATTTCTTAGGGTATTTGATGATTCTTTTAATAGCGACTTCATACATAAGTCACTCATAAAAGTATTTCATTTAAACATAATCCAACATCTTTTTATATTTTATTAAAATATCATACTTTTCTTATTTCGCCTAATAAAATGGTTAGCTAATATTTTACACTAAAGAGGACAGGTGAGAGTTAAAAATGCATTTTTAAAAAACTCAGCGCTGGGTTCAAACCGACATCCTGCGCTCTCAAGTACAGGACCTCTTTGGAACCTTTATAAATGTTATGCTTTCCTACGTTTTATCGAAACATTAATAAATTTTTCAAGATTGTATTATTTATCTTTTCAGGCGATTTTCCGCTATTAAAATACAATCCTCCAATATAGGCCAAATATAAGAAAAGATGAATAATGTAAAAACCTAAGACACTGAAAATTATAATAATACATAATTACCAATCGATTGATCCCAGCATCCAGTATACAAGCGGGAAGTACGATAAGGAATCGAGAAACGCGATATCTGGTCTCCGCTCAAGCAGGAGAATGATCGGGTTCAGCGAAGTCTTGGATCGGAAGTGCGCGCGCAGCGGAATGATGAAGTTGTAAATGCCGTTGGAGGCATAGTCGGCAGCCAGGATGATGGTCTTATTCTGCCACTGGTAGTCCTTGGCGTTGCGGTAGGCGCAGTGCTCGCAGACCTGGGCCAGCTGGAGACAGCACAGAGGCTTTTTCTCCTTGAGAAGGTAGCACAGAGTGGGACTGACGCCGATGAATGGTGAAACGGGCGGGAATCCCTTGACGATGCTGTAATCATTTTCATCACGAATTTAAAGCTTTATAAATTGTTTAGTACCAAGGTTCGAACTCAGAACATTGCATGAATGCATTGCATGAGGGCATAAATGCTTTTTTAAATTTGTAGATCTTTGGATCATAAAATTCAATGTTAGAACTTGAAGAGACATACAATTAAAATAAATATTTTTATCCCAACCTATATATGGTCAGTATACATACGTACAGGTTCTAAAGTATTTATAATTTAGGATAAGCGAATTTGTTCTGAATTCGATGTAACTGTAGATACATTTGCATTAACTTTTTTCGGCCACATTTTTATGTTATTATCTTGATAGCCGAACAAACCTGAGTTAAGTAAGTAGGCAAAGTTTTTTTTTGAGATTTGATTTAGGAAAAATATATGCACTTCATGTGCTTCTTACTAAAAATTAACATAACAGCAACCCATAAACACTTCAGAACATCGTAGTTTGCACTTACCTTATTTTTCGACAACTCTTTTTCGTTGTAATGAAGTCATATGTTTAATACCTTTATCGATATTTTTTTGAGTATTCCATTCCTTCTCAAACATTGAAAGCTTTTACCATTGACAGAACCGAAGGGTAAATATGAAATTACAGATCGCGAACGGAACACTCAACTGTCAAATCATGCAATTTGTGTAGCGAAAAGTTTAATAGTTGAGCGTTTTGTTCACGATTTAAGATAGCTCAGGGGTAGTACAGTAGGGTCTAACTGTGTCCAGTTTCGCCAGTTTCACACCAACCTGTTTCAGACTGCACGGAATGCCTTGTTTATTTTTTACTAACTACATAAAACTTAAAAAGATGGCAGACGAAAGAAGCTAACATGCATAATACTAAGAAATTGATGGAAAGCTGTGCAAATTTGAAAAAGTTTTGAAGCGTATAAAGACTTATACCATCAACCCTGACCTGCTAAGATGGTCATTATTACTCGTATATCCAGGATTAAGGAAACTTCTTTTATTAACAAAACGTCTAAACGTCTACGCCAAAAAGTTTTTATACTCGAACAATCGTGTTCTGTAAAACGTGAGATGATTTGAATTTTACGCAATAATTAATTATCAAAGCGTGTTTGTGATGTCAGATTTCAATAACTTCAGCACCGATTTTAAAGTTTTAATCGAATCTTCATGAAAAATACTAGATCGTGACGGGCCCGTAATTTTAAAATTCGAAATAATAAAAAAGTTATTTAAAAATATTTTCTCTTTGGGAAATCTCAATTTAAATATTTGAAAAAGAACTATTTATTTGAACTTTGCATTCCTACACTTTAATGCGCTGTTTATTTTTTGTTACGAGTATATTAATACAAAATCATTTATTTACAAAATAGCTTCGAAATAATTGCTATAATATAATTGTAAATAAAAGGTTTTCGTTGTTGCTTGAATAGTATTAAATTTATTTAAATAAAGAGTTATTATCTTGCATTTAAAAAGCTATTTTTGGCTGAATTTAAGCTAGTTTCACAGTGTATTTTATTAACAGCCTCTACTTTTAGAAAAAAAAAAAACTAATTTACAAGTTCATTTCATAAAGATTATGAAAGACAAAACGCCTTTGACCTTATTTTTTACGGTTTCATCGCAAAAAAGAGAATCCTAATGTTTCTGTAGCAATTATGGAATTTCGTGTTCAGAATGTTTCTACATCATCTGCACACGCTTGTCACTAGTCGCCGTCTCATGAAATAGCTTGCTTTTATGCCGCTCCCAGTCCGGAGTTCGAGCGTCATGTGACATGGTTATGTTCTCTCTGGTGATTGGTGATCACAGATGAAATCACCGGTAAACCTGTCTATTGTGATCAATGGCCAAATTTGATTTAACAATAGTAACTTGTAACTATTGGTTACCAAGTTATCAAGTCAACAAAAAAGTTACTATAGTAAATGTTTAACCTTAGTTAAGTATGTTGCAATTACACAAAATGCAAAATATCCTTATAACACCTTTATTCTGTCAAAGCTTATTTTTAATTTACTGGCAATAGACAGCGTGACGTTCAGCTGTCAGACGATCGGCGGGCGCTTTTTCGCTATACACCGTGTCCCAAGACCATTCCCGAAAAAAAAAACAGCTAATAGGTCCCGCGATTTCTAGTGTTATTTGTGAGGAAACTTGAAATTTGAAAGGAAAAAAAGTAAACTTTACGTGAAAATAGTAAAAATATCATGCCTTTATTGTGAGCGCTTAGCTGTAGCCGTACGCCTTTACGGTGTCAAGGCCTTTATCGATCAGAGCCGCATCGGAATTCACGCACACAAAACCCCCCTTAAGTCTTCGTTAATGGTCTTGGGACACCCTTTTTAAACGAGTTAAAAACATTTCTCTTATACAGCCGGCCCTTATTAGCTTATCGTATTAGAAATTATAATTATTTACTAACATTGAAGTAATACCATGTTAAATAATATTAAGCACTCGAAACCAATAAAGTTGTTGACCCTATGCGGATAACATACGCTACTGGTGATTTCTGATGCTTTCATGATCTCACCTTCCGTAATCAGCTTGCCACGCGGACCTAACACTCCTGGCTGCCACGGCGAACGCGCCCAGGTCGCTGCTGAAGCTCGAGGATATGGTGGAAGTCCATGAAGAAGTCATGTCGTCTCTTGGTGACCAAGCGGATCGGAGGTGAGGTGAGCGGAGCCAGGGATCACATAACAACACATACACACCACACACATAGCGGGGAGTTCATAACTACTACATACATTTTTATTCAATTTCTTAATCTTTTTGATGTTAAATGTACTTCATTGTATTTTCCTCCTAAGACGAGATTTTTTTTAAATAATAGCTACGAATGAAGAAAATTAATCTACCAGGGACAGATTATGGCAGACAGATGACAAGATAAAATTATACTTCCTGTATAAACACGCCATCTAAAGAGGACTCAACCCGGTCATCAATTCAGTGTAGTTTTTTACTTTTATTTTTGCATATAACAGAACTAAAATAATGTGTATCGTTTGTGTATCTAGGCTTATGTAGAATGTTAAATGTAAATATCTACTTTGTCTAAGAGAAGAGTTTGTATTTTTTCATACATTTTACCAAAACTTAAGACGTAAATATCTTATTGGCTAATTACAAGAATTAATGTAATAAAACTACAAAGGCTTACTGATTTCATAAAGACGCAAATTAAACAAAGTTTTCGAAAAACATTGATTTTGTTTTTCAGATAACGCCACAGAGTTTTCCTGTTTTACCAGCCGTTAGATGAGATATTAGTAATGTGAAGGTTTGTTTTAAAACGATAACCAATTGTGATTTTAAAAACAAATTGGTTTATAATATAGAGTCTAATACCGTGTTAGAGAATATTGGCTGATACTAACAATGAATACCTGGTATTGATACCTACTTAAAATACAATAATCATGTTTAGTGTAGTCGAAATAGAATAATCATGTTTTGTAAGTAACGATACTTTAAAGAAATGTTGTTTATTTTAGTGTGATTTAGTATTAAAAAATGATAGAGTAATGTTTTATTACAAGTAGGTAATGAACTAACTTAATCTCTAAACTAACTTAGTTATTTATTTACAAAAATCAATTTAATTTGTGTTCGATTCTGTATTCGATTAACTATATTTTGAACTGCAAATTATAATTTGACAGTATAGTCTTTCAAATTGGACGGAATAACTGATTTACTTTCACATGATCTAAATGTGGCATGGCGTGGTGTGGGACTCAAGATTTTAGACTACTAACAAAATAGAAGGGAGGTGGAATAATCTTGAAAGATTAAAAATAGTTGTGAATTTTTGTTGGCTCGAGTCAGTCACATTCGTGCGCTGTAAGCAGTAACCACTAAGCATAAACAAATGCTTGAACTGTCTTTCGGTTTTTAAGGTTGCCAAAACGAATATGCATACATGTGATGAAGTTTATTACCAGCATTATTCACTATTATAGACTGATTAAGCCTTAATCGTTATTCGATAAATGTTTTAACATGTTTATTTTTAGCCTCTTTAAACTATCAGGCAATTGTGGAAATGATATGTTGTAGTTTCGCCAGAAATTATACGACCGACAACTACGTTGAAATTTTTAATATGAAATTTATAAACCTAGTTCTTAGTCCTCAAAATCTTTACTTATTGCACAAACAATACTTATCATTTTTATAGAGAGGCTAGCAGACATGGAGCTGGTGTGCGAAGTCTTTATGATGGACACAGATTCAAGGAAGGGCCCATTTTATAGAATTTTACTTTTAAAGGGTAAAATTCTCTGCTAATATTCTTCTAATCGCTGGTTTATAATATTGAAGTTGCATACGGTGTTTCCGCGCCGGCTTAAGCGTTCTACTGTTTTCTTTTATACTGTTATGTTTTATTTTTAAGTTTTTTATTTTATATTAGGTAAATAGATTTAACATTAACTATGTATATATATTAACATTTACCTAAAAATTATGTAGTTTATTGATACGTAATTCTACTGAGATCATTGATTATAATGGTAGTCATCGTTCATTAGCAAACGGTATCTACCTACATATGTATCACGAGTAAGGGTAGGTACTGGTTAAATAGCTTAGAGAATGTACAAATAAATATTAGTCGAACTTATCTAATCGCATACATTTTAAAGGTATGTAGTAGTTTAAAAATATGATAATTTTCTGTGATTTACTATGTATAGCAAAGTATCTACATAACTACTATAATGCATTAAACATGTGTGGTGTGAGAAGTTTTAAAATATTATTTTTTGCACGATTTTTTGTAATTCTTAAAACCTTTTGTAAGCGGACATAATATATAGTTTGGTCTAATGAGTTTGCCTGACGACAAAACAGTTACTATTTAAGGAATATAAATATCACCGTAGTTGATAATTCAATGGCTAGACAAAAGTAAGATAAAAGATTTTTTTATTTTACTTCGTAATATTTATATTTATGAGAACGGCTAGTGAAATGATTCGTGAGAGAATAAGTAGACGGAAATTTATTTTTAAACGGGTATGAATTAATAAATTGTAATTTAAGGATTTAATAATTAAAATTTAAAATTACAATTTCTGATTTCACACTAAGTTGTAATTGTGTAATGTAGCTAGGTTATTTATTATTATTTTTATTTAATTTAAAATAAATAACGAATTAGTTAATGTGACTATTAGGTCACTGTGCTAACACATTTAAGTAACCAATAACGCCAGTAAGCTAAAAACTTCTTATTTAGTAACAAAATAAACTTAAAATGAAATATTAATTTTCATTCTTAAACAATAACATAAATCAACAAATAATGTTTAAATATACTTTATGATAATATATTTGCAATATAAAACTCGTCTCAGGAGGATTGTACAAAAATAGTAGCGTACCAAAAATGGAAAAAAAATAAATTTAACATTAATGTCGTAAAAATTCGCTTATACGAGTGTATTACATTTTTGAATAAATAGAAAACCAGTCAGTTATTATTTGTATGTTCAAAAGATAAACGTCATATGGTTAGGATTTTTTTAAAGGTGGTTAGTTTAAAACGGTAAAGTGGTTACAGTTATGTTATATTAGTAAACAGACAAGGATACGAAACAATAAAATATTAATTTGCGTTATGGACAGAGTTCTACGGTGCAGGGGCCAAACGACCTACGCTGTACAGAAAATAGTACCAATATATTAATATATATTTTCTATATATAATTGAAAATCTTAAATTTTTGATGATGAAAGTAATAATTTTGTAGCTTGGTTTGTTGGTGCATTTGTCAAAATCCTTTAACCATTTACAGGGTATGGTACATGGTTAGAAATTTTTAAATCAAATAAGCTTAAATTAATGAAAGAGTTAAATTTAATAAGCTCAAAGTTTTTGATGAATAGTTTTTTTTCCATTTTAATCTGAAAAAGACATGGTACGCAATGATAAAATAAATATTAGTACGTGACACAAATTAATAAATATAGTTAATTGAGTCATGAAAATTCAATTTTATTTATAAACTTGAACAAAAAAATATTTCACTTTTTTTTTGTTCCGTTTGTAGTAATTATTTTGGTCATGCAGTGCAGTTTACAAAACTAAAAGAAATTGACATTCCAATTTACATAGAATCAAAGGTTGGGAACATTCACTAATACATATTATGTGATTACTAACACAACTTGCATAGGAAAGTATTTGGATACCTTTGATAAAAATTCTAATACATTTTAATTATTAAAGGGCGATGCTTCTTAATATGTGACTCATCATTATAATTTACCAGGAACATTTTTGACACCCATAGAAATTTTGAAAGAACCTCATTAAAATATGTTTTCCACTTAAATCAAATGGAATATACATCAGTAAGATCTAAATCAGATTTAAAGCGACATTGATTTAACCTTAAATTCGCAAAAGCTTAAGCATTGACATTTATACATGTAAGAAAGAAAATAGTATGTGCAAGAGAAAATAGACAGTAAATTTAAATAAAATGAAGCAAAAAGGTAAATTTTAAGAGAAAAAAGAAATCTACAGATTCATTTTTTTTCAAATAGTTTAAAATTATACAAAAATAATTTATTTTTTAGAAAAATCAATACAAAAGGTTTTATAATGATCAAAATGGTGGATAAAATCATAAAATATAAAACATACGAGTATTTTTTGTTATTAATAGCGATTGTCGCAAACCTGCTAACGAACATTTATTGAATATATTAGTCAAAAAATGTGTTACCTGCACAGTTTTGTTATTGAATTGGACTTTTAAATAATTTGTTATAATTTATTACCTACAATTACGCTTTAAGTATACGCTCTGTAAGCAGACGTGCGATGTAGCGGCTGTCTAATAGCCTTAATTGCGGAGCGTTTATAACCACAAAAAATGAATTATCGTGACCGCGACATTTATACATTCACTATTTTTTATCAGATAGTAACAAATGTTACACACTGAATTTTACTTTTTGCAATTACTTTTATTGTGAAATTTTACTAAGATTTTGATGCACAAACAAGTATAACATAAACACTGTAAAATTCTAAACTCAAAATTGTTTTAAAACCTTTT
Source organism: Neomicropteryx cornuta (assembly GCA_020383195.1). Lineage (NCBI taxonomy): Eukaryota > Metazoa > Arthropoda > Insecta > Lepidoptera > Micropterigidae > Neomicropteryx > Neomicropteryx cornuta. Next base: position 44,482,005 of record JAHKQU010000018.1, read on the forward strand.
TTAATATTTTACTACACTATAAAAAGGTTTAAGGTTGACATTAATAATGACAATGACAATGACAATGAGGCTGACGTTAATTTTTAGGGGTATTTGCAATAATACAGAAACAAAACATGAAATACGTACGCAATCTTCTCGGAGGGTGCTCGCCATGGTACATCATCATCCAGCTCATCGTCGCTTTCATCTCCATCGCCTTCTCCCTCCGTATCACCACTCACATTGAACGTGGACGATGTGAACATATCTGGTACTGGCAGAATAGAGGGACGTCGGCTTCCTGGAATATTGAAGCATAATTCCGCTAAAGTATGTCATTTAGTAGTTTCAGTAATGAGAAATGTTTTCCGCAGAAAGTCGGTAATAATATGCTTATTAGGAATATAAATATTTACCATGTATATGAACCAACTAAACAAGAATAAATTCGATTGACAAAACTGGGTATAGGTTTTTTAAGTAGAATTGCGTCTTCTAAAAATATGTAAGTAGATACAGAAAGATTTATAGACAGAAAACAATATCAAACCTAGTAATACTACTACTATAAAGTGCTATTTTGTTTTTAATTAGTGTTTTCGAAACTTCATATTTGATAGGCTTAAATAAACGAAATTAATGAAATATTTAAAATGTCACATTTATTTCATTATTGCTTTTGATTTGAATCTGATGTATATTTTCATAAATACACATTTTACATAAATAGTCAGATAACATATGTAATCAACCTCTGCGGTGGAAAAAGGCAGGACATTTTTCTAGGATTATCGAGAATAAGTAAAACAAAAAATGCGCCAAAACATGCCATTCTATTAGAAGAAATTCTGACAAAACGATTACCATTTTTATAGTTGCTGCATGTTAGATTAATTAGTTGCATAGCGTTTCTTAGGAGTGATCTATTGCGTTTCGCTATTGTTTTCTTGAGGTAATTCGGAAAATTGCAAGGTTTTGCCATATTCAGCGGCACTAAAATTGAAACAGCATTTTTCACACATTGTCTGTATGGTCTCGAAAAGGCTGCGAATATAAAATTCCACTTTTTTTTGGACAATTCGCTTTGAACCGAGTGGCTCTTGGGTAAAATCAAAAATTCCATTGAATTATGCACTTGGACTAAGATGCTCTACTTAATTCGTACATGAACCAAACAAATTTAGTCAGCGCTTGTTTAGAATAAAAATATTTCGCACATAGTTCAATGGTGATTAGCAATTCGCGCATTGACCGGTCACTCCTAGAATAGCCACTCCTCCGCACTTTAACCGTAATATAAATAATAACATGGATTCTAGGCAATCAAATTTGGTCCTACCTAACCAGGATATCCCTATAAAATGTCAATGTTTATCTTAGATTTAGCAGTGTTATTGTTCTCCTAACAGGTTTGTCTCGTATGTTATCTTCCTATATGTCTTGTCAATTATTATTTCATTATTTGTAGACCTCTAACTTCTTCATTGTTCAATTTATCAAAGGGTTTTTATATGCTTCTATTGTCACTGCAGCATTTTCGGTGTGTGATGAAAATTTGTCAATTTTTTGATGAATAGTAATAATATTCCGGATTCATACATTAGGATTGTTGCTTTATAAATTTTCTATGAAATTTCCGCATATGAATTTGATTATATTTTAAATTAAAGGATTATGTATAGCATTTAGAAAAATATTTTATAGATTTTAGATACGTTCTTCTCTTTCCGTGAATTTCATATATTCTGATTCAATAGTTTGAGATTTTCTGCACTTTCACCTGTTTCCAGCTGGCAGTAAATAAAAAATAAACGAAAGGTTGCCACAATAATCTTACCTCTTCTTTGGCTGAGAATATCTGGGCTCAATAGGTTGGGGTTGTCTGTGCGTGGAACTTCCAAGTGGTTTCCAGGTGTCAGCAGACTGTCCGTCGCCATCGAAGCAGGCGAATCTTTGAGACATTGCGACGAGTCCCCAAATCCGGCATTGTTGGGGAATGCTGATAAAATGACGCATATTAGTAAACTTTTAACATTTTAGAAACAACTACAATGCTTGATATTTGAGCATTAATTGTGTGACTTTAAATACTTCGTACTTTATATACTTGTGTTTTAAATTATTGAGATTTTCCTCAGGTTAACACAATGGGCAAGGATGTGAATGTAGGATAAGCAAGCGATGACTATTTTCAAAACATACGAAAAACACGAACGACGACTTTCAAACGACAAGATTTAAAACAAAATACTCAACAGCATTGCCTGAAAACAAAACGATACAAAGTAAGGACGAAAACAATATAACTAAAAGTGAATATTCAATAGTGATTAACTTTACACAGCAATAAAAATATGTAATAATTTAATAAGTAATTTTTCACGGCACTAAACAAAATCATGCAGACGTTGTTAAGTAGTATCACAATCAATTACCCGAACCGAATTGTGACCCACGAACAACGTTAACAAAAGAGAAAAGCCTAATGATATTACTAACGTGGATTTTATTTTTTTTTGCGATTTGTGATATTTATAATGATATGAACACTAAATCGTGCGTGAGATCAGTATTCGTTTTATGATATGTATGAAAGCTGTGTACAAGTCAAGCAAAATTGTTCAAAATAACTTTAACTATTGTAAACATTTCACATTTCAATAAAGCTATTTTATCATTACTTCATAATACCTAATGACCCTAATGTGTCGACAAATAATTTCTATAATACTCTAATGTGTCAGCACAAATTAACTTTTTACCTTAAGGTAAAAAGTTAATTTGTGCAATTAATTTAATTTGTGTTAATTTGTTAATTAATACCATAAAAACCATTACGCTATTTTTGTGGAACGCGATAATCTGAAAATAATGCACAAGGTGATTCCATTTTGTTATGGGTCTACTTTACGATAAACGAAATACTTACTAATAACTTACCAAATATGTCTTACCAACGACAACAGCTGGGTTTGATTAGATATTTACTAATTTATATATCATCCTTACGTGTGTGGTGTAGTGTAGTTACCCACATGCTATCAAATAGTAATTTCAACTAGATTGAAACTTAATTTTACAATTTTAAACTTACCATAAGTAAGGAAATTTACTAAAACTTTTTAAATTAGATTCAGAATGATTCGAGTCGATGTTGCTTCTAATGTGGAAAGCTACTTTATTGTATAGCAACTTTATATTATAAAATATATTTAGCAGCCTACCGTAATAAATATCGTATTTACTAAACTAGTAAATAAAGAATTTTATTTTATGGTGCTAAATATATAGTTGTCTGTTATAAAAATAGTGATGATACTTTCAAAAACAATTTATGCTTTCGTAATATCGGAAGTTTTCACTAGCCTAATTTATTAATAAATTACAAACCATTACAAATTATTGATGAAACTTTCACAGATTTTTGGTTTCATTTCACAGACGTAAACAAAAAAGATCAGTAAAAATATTATTTTCATAATAATTTACTTCAACTTATAATATAGTAACCGAGAGTCAACTCCCCCCCCCCAGTCTGCAGCTCAATACCATCTTATTCTATTTTAAGAAAATTATCCTAATTTCATATATGTTCCATATTATTGTAATTGAAATAATTTAAAACGTCACTATATTAATTCACTATAAACATTTATTTCAAAATAATGAAAAAGCAGTGATAGCACTAAGTATATTTTTTAATTACTACTAGAGATTTGTTAGTTCTCTCTTAATCTTTCTAAATTAGAAATTCTATTATAATTACATTATAAAATTTAATTATTAAATTTTGTTGTCAAGGTGCCATCTGTTTTCCGTTTGTAGTACTTGTGTACTTCATTACATCAATGCGCAACAATGTTATTATATTTTCTCTAAATAGTTGTTAGATAATCAGACAGTTTAGTTTAGTGCAGTTTAGTTATTAAAATAATTGGGATGGCCGTTTAACCTGAAACCTCATAAAAATGCTTATCTATTATAAACGTAGGTAATTGATAAAATGTTAAAAATATTATTTATGTGAAAAATCTATTTGTACGGTTTCGGGGATTTTAACGTTTCTAGTAATTATTGCTTCACTTACGCGTTTAAATATTATTTTAATTACATAAATTGAGTATACTATTTGCAACGTTCATATAGGCATTGATTATAACACTATATACTCAATGATATAGGCAACAACTGTGTAAAAAATTTAAAAAATACCTTGAAAAAATAATACTTTTTACGTAAATAACAATCAAATATTTTACTCATTTAATTATAATGTAAAAACTCAACCACGAAGCGAAAATATGTTCTATGATTTTTTTGATTGTTTTTTTTTCGACTTTAAAACGACATTAGGAGAAAATATTTTATTGTTGTTTATATAAAAAGAATTATAAAAACGGCTTTCTTAGAACTTTTTTCTAGGTTGGTGTTTGTCCTTGACGGGGTTTGCAATGATTTCAACTTTATGTAAAAAAAAAGTTCAAACACATGTACAAAGTCGATTAAAAAACAAATACAAAATAGGCAGTGCTAAATGTAGGACAAATACACTGCAGATTCATATTATTTATTAATTTTAGAGTAGCTTAAATTAATAATAAACATAACATTTTTCACGACAATTAAAAGATGATAACTCTATCCGTCCTTTCCGTGCATAGTTTCCTGTCATTAATTCGTATCGGACGGAAGACGTGCAGAATCACCTAAGTACGTGATGTGCGATCATTTCCGAAACGTCGAAATGAAATGGGTATTCTTGTAAACGGTATATAAAATAATATAAACTTATATGTTTACCATGAAGGACGACCGTAAAAGTTTTAAAATCTACTATCTAACTTTTATTCTGTTATCTGAATATGCTTTGCATTTGATATTCTTTCTCGTCTTAACATCATACCATTCAAACAATATTCAATTAATAATTAATATTAAAATGTTTTAGGACATAAGAACCTTCAATTCCGATTATAAGCTGTTATAAAATGAACAACGGTCTAAAATCACAAAGAATTAATTTACGATTTAATGGCGTTTCAGGAGGGATCTGAAAATTCAATTCCCTTTAAATGTATTTAAGAAGTGTCAACTTAAACGTATATATATTGTCATCGTTCCATCTTCGACACAATCAAATAAGGCTAAACTTTTCCTCATCCTATTCTTGCTTAATTTAATTTGGTAATTAACTTGTTTTTTTCGTACACGTCAATACTAAAAATGATTGGTAGATAATTGGTAAAATTTTGGTAGATAATTGTCTTACGGATATAAACTTGCCATTTTGCTGTATAGTGAGTTTTGATAATAAAATTGCTTATTATTATTTTTTTTTCTTTTTATCATCAACACTATAAGTCAACGCCGTATAAGTCGTATAGGTTATTTTTTTAAGGACCGAGTGTATCGAGCGATTCGTAAAATGTATAATCTACACTTTAGAGAAAGATCTGTGAAAGTTTCATAACACTAATAAAAGCATAAAATATTAAAACAGCACACATGTAACACTCACGGACAGCAACAGTTAGGCTAGCGGGTGTCATTTTGGTATTGTTTGATGGTTTTGTAGGACGTGAAGGCGTTGGGGGCATTGCGACTGACATCGCGGGTACTTTCAGGATGACCTGAGGTGGCTCAGTATGCACAACGCTTGTACCGTCAATCTTGGGGGCAGTACTGGTGGAGCCAGCGCCGTCTGCCGTCATTGTTATGAAGGTGGTATCGCTCGCGGCGGGCACGGCAGTCGCCGTGGACAGTGGCGGGTGGTCGCTGTGCTGCTGGTTCGCCACCACGAAAGCCGAGTTTTCCTCCTTGGTAATGCTCATATAGTAGCACGTGTCCGTCTTCTTCATGATGTGACGCGGACCTGGGTTCAGCAATATGGTTTCCTCGTAGAACTCGGGCAGCTCTGCAGGACGCACGCCAACGAGGGCAACACCGTATCTGAAATTTTCATACATTTTTCATACTAGAAACTTTTTAATCTGGGTAAACAAGAATGGCTATGACACCTGTAGCTATCATTCAATATCAACTACTTCTATACGTTGTTTAGTAGTAGTAATTTATTTAATTAGTAAATTATGTAACAGACCTTGAGCAATGTCCTACAGGTCGTCCCCCAGATTACTAGTGCTTGTCTGTGATTTCAACTTATGATTAGTCGAGTAGATTAAAATAAATAAATAAATAGACACGGACACACTATTTCAATTTATAATAATTACTAGCTGACCCGGCCACGCGTTGCTGTGGCTAAAGTTTTTGTTATATTACATTATAGTAAACAATCTAAGAGGAACAATAAGAGAACATCAGTCACGGAGTCCACTATGCTTTTTCACACAGATGGTATTTGTAAAAAAATATGCTGATCTCCTTATTTGACTTTCTACTACTATAACCCTTTAGTACAATGAAATTATTTACGAACAAAGACGAAAATGTTGATGTTGGTATACAAATTCACTGGATTGAGATTTGAAGGGGAAGTACGTTGAACACAATTAATTAAAATGTTCTTACACTTGATACTAAGCAGAAATCAATAGGTAAAAAATAAAAATTTATCAGATTTATTATTTCCATTTAATTTTATAACAAATATAAGTATATTACAGTATAATACAGTAAATAACATGTGACGCTTAAACTCATGAATGAGGTAGGCAAGGCAGACAGTCTTAAACTTTTAAACATTAATATCTTTTTTTTGAATTATAAATACTTTCAATTTCAATTTAATTTAACACCAATCGGTGCACAATGTTTTTGGTTAACCTGTCTTTAGCTAACACAAATAGATTCGACGGTTTCCCAACACGTGAACACGCAACATATAGTTGCCCATGAGAAAAACATGGATTTTCCAAATCTAAACCACAAATGGACATTGTTTGACCTTGAGATTTATTTATAGACATGGCTAAAGCTAAACGAATTGGAAACTGTAGCCTTTTGAAGGGTATGGTAGAATCTGATGGTATCATCGGAATACGTGGCAGCAGGACCACTTTTCCTTTAAACTTCCCAGCCAAAATGGTTGCTTCAAGAATGTTTCCGGTGATCTTTTTGATGACCAAACGCGTACCGTTACATAATTGAGGTGTATTCAAATTACGGAGGAGAATAATAGGGGAACCAATCTTTAATCGAAGATTATGTGGTGGCATTCCAGGGATATCTAATGAATTTAAAAATTCAATCGGAAAATTTACACTTTCATTTTCATCAACAACAGTATCGATTGATTTAAAAGACATCAGATCGCCTGGTAACAACTGTTGTATCTGGAAGTTAATTTCGTCAACATCAACGTTTTTGGCTGCCAAAATCGCCCGTTGACTAAGCCATTCATGATTCAAATAATTATTCTGTATATCCGGGAAAATACTCTGAATCAATTCAGTTTTATCCTGAACAACAGTGCAAAAATTGTCTGGTAGTTTAATGCATTGCGTATTTGGTTGCAGTTTTATTTTACCGTTCCCAATATCTAGTAGTTGTTCGGAAAATATTAGTGCTGATGGATCATTTTGCAATTGTACTCGCATATTTATGGTCAATCGAAGTGTTTCAACACTTCGCCATAAGAATGATTGTTTCAAACATGCATTAATCTCATCCGCGAAAGTAGAGCGAGGTATAACCGGTAAGGTCTGCCGGAAGTCACCAGACAAAAGTAAGATAGCACCACCGAAAAGTTTATTATTGCTGTTTAAATCTTGCATAGTTCTGTTTAATGCTTCAAGTGAATATTTGTGTGCCATTGTGCACTCATCCCAAATTATTATAGAACTCTTCCGCAACACTGCAGCTATTCCACTATTCTATTTGATGTTACACATTGCATCTGGTTTATTATGAACGTCCAATGGCAGCTTGAATGTTGAATGTGCTGTTCGCCCACCATCCAGTAAAGTAGCCGCAATGCCTGACGATGCTAATGCTAATGCGATGTTTTTGTTGCGACCGTATTTTGGCAAGAATCAACGATATTAAAAATGTCTTACCGGTTCCACCGGGTGCATCCAAGAAAAAAAAACCGCCTTGTTCAGCAGCAACAGCCAGCATAATCCGATCATAAATAATTTTTTGTTCTGCTGTCAGTAATGGTTCACTGTTCATGATAATTGTTGCTAAACTTCCATGGTCATATTGATTTTCTCGTTGTAAATCGGTATTGACTAAGTCGGTGGCTGGACGATTAGGTGATGGCATACCATAATGATTAAGTGGTAAATTTGAAATAAGAACACATAAATCCTCGATCAAGACCAATGCTTCATTGTACATCTCTGGTGTATAATCTATGTTTTGGCATTGATTTGTTTGTCTAATTCGGTGCAAGATGTCTTCTGTCATACAATTTTTATATTTTTCCCACAAAGTTTGTGCTTGCGAGGGATAACATGTCGCCAAAATAATTGCAAACAACTGACGAATGTTATTCGGTGTTGATGTCAACGCAGCATCAGCAAGCGTTAAGTCCCAATGGTTATCGTCTTCTAGCAATTGCAGTTCACGACATGCATCCTGGTATGTATTGAATACTCGACCATTAGCTGTTCGTAAAAATTCAAAAGACGTTGGTCCGGGAACATTCACCAATAACAAACGTAAATAGAAGCACTCACGTTGCTTTGGATGTACCGTGTAAAGTCTCCCCAATGTCTTAGCTTTGAATATGCCTGTAATGGAAGGATGTGGTTTTCCTTGTTTCCGTGGCTCCCATTTTTTACTGGATTTGTTCCATGTGAAATAACGTGGAACATCACCATACACCAATGTCTTCGCGAATTGGCCAAAAACATCAGGTTTTTGACACAATGTAAAAAATTCAGTTAGAGTCGTTTTCGGAGCTTCGAACGCTCTTTGGAGAACATTTTCTTCAGTGAAGTATACACGTTGACCGTTTTCAAGATGTATTGCCAGATGTTGGACAGCAGGATCTCTTTCGTGGATGGGAAAGCTGAGAATATGCCAAATAGCTTCATTGCTGCTAATGTATCTGCCCATTTGGTATCGTGCTATTTCGTCATTTTTATTTATGTTTTTTACTTCAAATATGGCCAAATCACTGCCTTTGTTTACATATTTACAAATATACTTAATTGATTTAACAGAACTGCAAAGCTCAACATTGATATGAGCTTTGTAAGTTTTTGAAAGTAGTGGTGAGTATGGTACCACCCACTGATTATCAAACTCAACTTGATTTGGAAAGTTCGGCAGTCGCATTGTAAATGTGTGGCCACCATTCTCAGTACTTCTGCGGCGATACATTGGATAACCATCAATATCCGTGATCGTGTCATTCGTATGCGGCTTTGGGAAGTTTTTTTTACATTTTCCATTTTCCATGCACGGTGACGTCATGTTGAAAACACCGCATGGCCCATGGATCATGTGTTTGGTGACAATATCAAATAATTCTTGATCAATTAATGGGTCTGGAATTTCGGCTGAAATTATTTGATCGATTTCTTCAGGACGGATTCTATCTTTAAGCCAAACCAAAATGTGGGCATGAGGCAAACCTCGCTTTTGCCACTCTATCGTATACAGCCAACAACGTGTGATACCAAAAATTGTATATTTAACAATAAAATCAATTAGGGATTTCAATTTTTGTTTAAACACACGTGCAGTTAAATCATGACGATGAATGGCTTGTTGTCCTGGCAATAGTAAAGTTTGTATCTCTTCCCAATTCGGATTACATGTGAATGTAATAAATAAATCCGGTCGGCCGTAATGACGTACGTAAGTCATCGCATCTTGTATGTATTCCTGCATGTTCCGTGGACTGCCGATGTAGCTTGAAGGTAAAATGAAAGCATTACCGATGTCATTGGGATTTAAATTTCCATCGATGTTTCCAGCAACAGCATCTCGTAAGTGAATATATTATTCCGATCGTAGTTTTGACGTTTGCGTTTTGACGTTTGCCGCTCGCGTTGTTGAGGTTAGATTTTTTCGGTGGCATTTGACTGAAAATAATAATTTTCTTGTTCTTATGATATTCTCTTGAAGACGTTCGTTACACTGTTCTTGAGATTCTTGTGCATGACCTGCTGTCCTGATTCTTTGAGCTGGATTTCTTGATTCAATTTGTTCTGCCAACTGATGGGCTCTTTTAATACGTTTGCGTCGAATAACTGTCACTGTCAAATGATAACAGACATTAGCGCCATCAACCCAGTCGAAAGGTATCGACATCTGTCAGTTTTATGACTGCCAAATAATAACAGACAAATAATTAGCGATAAATTAAAATTGCGACTATAATTTGAGATTTAAACTATCCTATCTCTCAAGTGCACATCGAACTGCACATGGTGTTCAAATTTTATTATAATCGGTTAAGTGGTTCAGCCGTCCATTGAGGACAAACATTGTGACACGAGATTTATATATATTAAGAAGATAACGCGGCAATGAACATTCTTTTACATATTTCTATTTGCGCTCATAGATAACTTTATATTAATTTATGCTGGCCAGTAATAAATAAAACGTCAAACTGTCAAATGTTTGAAATTCGAATATGATTGCACCCTATTAATGAGCGCTATATCAGTTTGATACTAAAAATTCGTTGACTTTAATGATATTCTCCGACCAGCTTTCGATGTGATACCGGCTATGGTGGTTTTTCGAGAGCATCAATCTACACAACTCTTTCGCATTTATACTTTTCGAGTTGAAAGTATAAATGTACAGAAGCTAAAAAACGATAGAGTGTGTTTATATGCATACAATAATTATGTTAAATTCCTTATTTAAGTATTTGTTCGTAATCTAAAATACCTAGTGATTTGTTTTACTTGTCACATTGTGACTTTAGTCCCACGAAATTGTGTCGTTCTTAATATAAAACTAGGTACAATCTACGTTTTTTGTATTGCTAATACTGTACCTGTAAAGGAGCGGACACTAGAGAGAGTATTAGTAGAAACATAATATAATATTTACAATATTTTTGTGTAATCTGTAGTAACTTTGTTTGATGAAATATTTATTTTAACGAGCCCAAAGACCAATATTTACAATCGACCACTTTTGAAGGTCTTCCAATCTTTAAATTGATACTCATATTCCACGACAAACTCTTTCATGTGATAAGTTCTATCACCGACTGTCACAACATTCAGATGAACCTAGATCGTCTTTAGAATACTGACAACAGATTAATTAACAGATTAATCCTATCTATTATCTATCAGATTATCTGACTATTAACAGATTAATCCTTAAACTCGACTAATGCTGTTTCATATCTTTCTAATATAAAAATACTCTTTCAATAAAATTGAAGACAAATCTTTAAATAAAGTTGAAGTTGTGATTTTGATTCTTTTGTGTTAAAGTGTGAGTTTTGATTCTAAGTTACAATTTAAAACGACATCAACATTATTGTTGAAGCTTCTAATCGTTTATTAGGTTTTTTAATGAGATCATGTAAGTAATTCAAATCACTATACTACTTTATATGGCGTATGTAAGAGCCGACTGGAATTTGCATCGTCAATATGGTTTCCTTACTATACTATTCATAAAAACAAAATTGAACGAAAAAAAAAGAAATATTAGAAATTCCTTCATTATAAATCACATGCAATTTATATACAGAAAGATTGGGAAGGGGAGTTGGGATAGATTGACGGATTTTGTCTGACATGATGCTATTATTTAAAATTCACAATAATTTCTTTTGACTCGACAGATTTAACTTTTCTTTTCAAATGAAAAATACATATGTTTCGAACGAGAGCTAACATGTATTTAATATAAATGTCGATATAACCTTCTTCCTTCTTTCTTACCTTGGTAAAAAATCTGTTATTTCTAGGATATGTTCTGAGTACAGTGATATGTTTCAGGGTGCTGATATTTTCAATAATAATCTAATCTCTATCAAAAGAAATATATATTGTTAAATCTAGAGCATCGCATTGTTAGAGGTAACGTAACCCCTTACAAAATAATAATGTTTTCAATTTTTCTCCGTTACTTTAACCTAACCTTAAACATTAGTCAACCTTAACATTATTTTCTTAGTGTATCTACTGTATCTACTTTGTTTTACTATTTTTTAATTTTTACGTATTTAACATACTATTACTTTTTACGTATTTAGCGAAACTCTGCAATTGGAGCATGGTTTTTAAGTTTTATGTGTATGTAATGACTTATAAATCATAATATTCTATATTCTGTTGGATTTTCAAACAAACGAAAAATATAAATAAAGCGGTTTACTGGTAATTGTTTATAATGTATAGTGGACAATGATTGCTGGTATAAATTAGGTTGCTTCTTTTTTTCTTTCTTACTTAATATAGTATTTGAAATGAACTTACTTCCTATGCGAGTGGAAGCTGGCATAAGTGAAGCTTTTTCCTTCATACTCTCCGAAGAATCTACTGTCTCCAAGTATAATGTGGTAAATTTCATTGCCGGAACATTTTCCATAAAGGCGATGCCATTCCTCTTGAGATTGTTGGCCTTCCCTGCAAAAATATCTTATATTTAACTTTGACTCAAATATTTTGTACCTCGTTGTCTTATTTATATAGTGTGATTATTAAATATTGATTTAATGATTACCGTCTACGAAACTTTCCGAGATTCGTTTTATCTTATATCCCATTCTGATAACTATTTTAACAATATAATATTAATTACCTAACTACATAAAAAAATTGCCTTTGTATTTCATTTCATTTGTTTTGCCAATCTGTCAAAAAAGTGGGGTGTGAACTTTTGTGTCACAATAACACTTTCTCACCTATAGATTTCGAAGAGTTTAAAATATAACCTAGTATCTATTATTCATCGTATTTCATAAATAACGTCACTTTACGCATAGGTTTCATATTTTCCAGATAAATCCGTAATATTTCAAATGGTACAAAATATTGTGACGACATGGCTTCTGGGATGAATGTAATATTTTATTTGGTATTAGAAGAATTATATTTGTGTTCTTATATTCATATTTGAATAAAATGTAATTCTTTGGAACTGTTAAAAAAAAGTATAAAAAACAGAATTGAAAAAAGAAAAGAAAATATAGTCGAAACTGCTCAACGTTTTGATATGAAAACTATGATAACTGTATTTTTCTTAATGAAAGTTTTTGTAATCGTTTCGATAAAAATAATATAGAAAATAAGAAACAATATGGCGTTTTATTGGTTCGACATTCTGCAGCCTGGCCCCGAACTAGACGGTAGGTAGAAGTAGGTAGACGGAGTCATGACTTACTGGCCACGGCTGGTGTGCAACAGGAGAGTAACGAGAGTAGACGCGCCCGGGCAAGTGCAGTTGTTTGCGAGCAGGGCGTACTTGAATTCGTCCTCGCAGACGACGAACTCGGCGAACTTCACGTGCAACTTATTCTCCGGACGAAAAATCTGCACATACTGCGGCACGTTCGGGGCGAAGTCTTTCACGGCCCAAGACCTGTAAATTAAAACACGTACACGTACTGTTACTTGGCATAATATTTTAGAAAGACTGGATATATTGTGGTAGGATCCAGCAAAAAGTAAAAGCATATGTATTATAAATAGGGAAAGTATATATATATATATATTTGTATAATTGAGTTGTAAAGTTATTTGACTTATATTTGATGATTGTTTTTTAATAGCGACAAATCGGCTGAAAAGGTAAGTGACACAATCTTTGACAATATTGAAAAATTTTGAATATTTTTTTATTTTTTTGATAAAGTGCTAAAAAATTAAAAAAATATTTAAAAATTTTCAACTCAATTATACATTTATATATATTATATATGTCTTAACTAAGAAGGCTATATTTAAATAAAGACATTTTAATTTAAGAGATTTTGTTATTTGCAAATCAATAATATCTTGGCTCATTGAGCTAGGTAATAAAAAACGGAGGTGCTTCCAGTTTTTCTTATTTAACATATAATTCATATTTTGTATTGCAATTAATTAAACCCACATATTATGTAGTTTCATTGTTTAATAATTTCATAGTATTTAATTATAAAATATGTAGGTACTTGTGTGCCTATTTAACTATTTCATCTATTGGAGAATGTGCGGGTTGTCACAAGATGCCAGTTATAAATCCAGTACCGTGTGAAACGCTTAATAGACGATTCGCACGGCACTGGATTTGGAACTGGAATCTTGTAACTTATATTGATTCTTAAACAGAGAATATATTTTATTCAGTTTATATTTTTACTGATTATTCGCATATTTCTACCACACATAATATCTGAAAATATATTTCAATCCTAATCCCTTGAAGTCTCAATAAATTCCTATCATAATAGTATTGTAGCCATTTTCACCTCAAAATTGTATGCTCGTCAGCTGCAGTTTTATCAGCATAATTTCTGGCAGCCAGTACGAAACAAGCCTCAGCTTCGTTCATTCGAGCCCGAATCAGGTCGCCATCCTTGAGGCACGATCCTTGGATGTAGATGACCCGTTGAGCCCAAATGGGCACCTTCGAAAACAAACGATTTATTTATCAACAAGCCCGCTTGGGAAAAGTTTCGTTTTTACAAACCAAGTTTTCGGCTGACATCGGTATCTTCAATTGCGACACGCTCTTGACTCATTAAAACTTGCTTACCGCTCGTTACCGGGATGCAAGTACAAGTCAATTATACCCTTACATAGCTTCGTCTAGGGACCGAGTCGAACTTGGTTATGGAACTTTTTGGTGAGAGTATAAAAGATATTCTAAAAAAATATCGCTGTTTTCAAAATAAACACATTAATTACTGTATGAAAAACTTAATTAGGAAAGAATAATCTAAAGGAAAGTATATATAGAGACCACATTAAACTGTGGTATTGATGTGGTGTACCACCGGTGAGCTGGTCACAAATGTGGCTAGTATGTCGGTTAATAAAGCCACGTCGTAGGATGTGCTCGGCGAAAACATTTACCAACTCACTTCAATAATAAATTTGTTTAAGGATAATTATATCGTTCCCATTGTATTCACTAATAATAATATCATAAATAATACAAAATGGCCTCCGCTTTATATTATTGAATACTAAAGAAAATGAATATAATAATTAGACCATACAATAATAATAAAATCAATGTAATATTTAATGTAAAGGTAAGCAGCAACACGGCCACGTTTTATCCGAAAAATTATAAAAATAATCGACACGCCGCTTCATTAATATGGGCTAATAAACGATTTTTAGCCACTTACAGACTGAGGGGTTTGATAAATTTCATTCTCACGGTTTAGTTTTCCTTAAACGTAGAAGTCAATACATAGACTTCAGTCTATTCTATCCCCCGCTCGGAGTTGATCGCCTCATAAAGGCAGACGACAAATCCTAACCTAACCTTACCAGCACAGTTTAGGAGGGATCTATGGCCGTTACAGAATAAACAAGACTACAATGGTAGCGTTCGATGCAAGTATTTACCTGTAGTATCATTCTCATTGTAGTATCTAACTCCATAGGGCTTAGCAAGACCACATAGTAGTCTTGAAGTAATGGATGAGCGTAGAATTCATTTAGGAAATCCATGATAGTATCAGCATGAAGGGTAGTCGAGCAGACGACGACGTGCTTCTCGCTCTGGGCTCGATGAGAAGAGTAGGAACCGCCCAGCTTTTGACGCTCCATCCAGGTAAAAGCCAACTGCTCGAACTACGGGGATATCAAAAACTTCTATTACAAATCCACAAATAATAACTTTTCAAAAAAGCTTTTTCAAAAAACTACTTAACAATACGTCTTCCAGTGGCTAATAAAATATCTTGTTAAAATTAATGATATTGTTAATGTACATACGCCTGAAAATAATGGGCCTTAATCTTTATATTTTTCACAAATTAGCAATTTAAATTCATTTTTGGTATTTATCGCTGTTATAAGAGACAGAAAACATTTAACATGCCTCGACGTATAGCATTGACGTTATTTACGAGTATAAAACTAACTCAATTGATCAAAAAACCTTTTTTTTGAAAACCTTTTACTGCTGGGTAATTTTATCTTTTATTTTAGATGGTATAATCATTATACCTAAAATCAAGCAAGCGAATATAAGTGTTGGATCCATTAACTTACCGTTTAGAATAGAACTACAAACACGCTTTTATTTCCAAGTTAATAAACGGCATATTAAATCACGTTTGTTTCAGGCCGGTTCAGAAAATTTGATTAACAGATTGCAAGGTTCGAATCTAAAAAAAATTGAGAATTTGGAACATAACCATTGATTCACTATAGGAACTCACTCAAAACTTAAATTTAATATATCTATTCGCCTTTGAATCGATATTGCGATCTACAGTTTCCAGTTTTCCTGGACTGATACTCATGCAGCTAACCAAGGAAATATAATGTGTTCCAATGTGACTAGCGTAACAAAGTTCTATTTGCGGCACAATAGGACTGTGAATTGCAATGTTAAATTAAAACAACTACAGTTTCGACTATATATTATGTTTGTCTCGAATTAGAAAAGAAAATGAATTTCACTTCAATATCACTGAAGGTCGCGAACTCAGTAACCTCAATAGACCCTCAGGGTCCTCAGCAGACTTTTGGAATGGTATATAGTGATCTCGTGTAAATAATAGGAAACGCAAACCTGCGTCGGAAGGACAATCAACGCCACGCAAATCATTATGACCATGTAGAGTTGCGAAGGCCAAATATCCGGTACAAAGTCACCGTACCCTACCGTAGAGAACGTCACCACTACGTAATAGGTCGACTGGAATAAGTTTAGATGTCGGTGACCTGCGCGCTGAAAATGTTGTATGCCGCAAACGCTGCAATGGTATAGAGATTTAATTTTAATAATGTAATATCACATGTTCTCAAACTATTACAATGAGGAAAGTAACCGCTAAATTCCCAAAAAAGTCGCCCATAAATGCCATGATTATTAAACAATAGTATATCTTCTGTCAGTCGTTGCCTCATTAGGATTACGATCTTCCAGGCAATACAATGGTATGGTCTTCAATACATTTCTTTATATTTCACAATATTGGGAATGCAGCTACCGCAGACGATCCCGTTACCAATTTGATCTGATCGGTCCACCGTAATGGGCTCCATCCACTATTTTCTGTATCCATTCACATTGCCCATCACTACGAGCTTTTTAAGACCGTCGTCCCTTCTGCTGATAATGTAGCAGTGGCATATAATATGTACAAGGATTTCATCGATAAAGATAAAAATATACATCCGGTTATAAGTAGTGATAAAAACTGCCTTCTGTTTGTCTGTTTCATATAAAAAAGTAGTTTTTTGACTTTTATTTATTTATTTTCACTTCATTTCATTGAAATCAATTTTATAAATAATAAATAAGTACTTACTTAATTATCTATGTAAGCGATAAAAATATATAGATATTGAGATATTATTTGAAGGGTGTGGGTAGTGGTAATCCTGATGTTAATTTCGTTTTTAATCGTAATGAATTAGATTACTACATTCAATTGATTGTAGTAATCTGACTGTTTCATTCCTTGATGTGTTTTAATGACGTTTAATACATTTGTTTAGTTATCTTAGCAAAAGATAAACACGGATACTTGTGACAGGCCAATACTCGATGATATTTTGAAGCAATAAGCTGCCACGGGTATATACAACACCCTTAATCGGATACAGGTCATCAACCGTGTCTGCAAAACGGAATTGTCATTTGTCGAAAATAGTCCACAAATATCATTGACAAAGTATCAAATATCATTGAAAAAATATCAAATCTTAGTGATAAAGTATTAAATACCAGTGACAAAGTATCAAATATCAATGAAAAAGTATCAAATATCAGTGACAAAGTATCAAATATCAGCTAAAAGTATCAAATCTCAGGGTTAAAGTATCAAATATCAGTGACAAAGTATCAAATATCAATGAAAAGGTATAAAATATCAGTGACTAAGAATCAAATATCAGTGAAAAAGTATGAATTATGTGACCACTTTGAAAAATAAAAAGTTATTTGATACCTAGTGAATACCAGGCACAGGAGCGTTGCACAAAGTATCATTAGCTGTTGTGAAAGAGCCGACTGCGACTTCTGCATTGCGCGATGGAGATCATTCTGACAAGGTAAAAACAGTACTGTATAGTTTGGTACTTTTTGTAGAACAAGTATTTCAATTTAAATAAAAAAATTGAACTTACAAACATATTTTCTAGCGATCGCTTTGCTAGCCAGCAGTTGAGAAACACTGGTATGAAGAGATTACGAAGAGGCGGATACATGAGCTGTGAATTATTAAAATATATTTATTTTTAAAGTAATATTATTACAAATTTATAAAAAATAAATAAAGATGAATTATACGGATATTACGGACATATTTTTTTGATTATCCAGTTAATTCAGACAATATTATTAGTTTACTTTCAAAAGCCAACTGTCACAAATTATTTAAAAATACCATATGACATATTTCTTTCACAGTTAGCCATACACTAGAATAGTTTATTACACTATTTACAAAAGAAATAAGACTCAAGGTTCTACTATAGTGTTAGTGTTCTATTCTGTGTGATTTTATATTTTCATATAACTTCTAAAACGGAAGAATTATCAATATTTTACAAATTAAAAAAATATATGTTTGTGTATTCTAGTGGCTATAACTTTTTCCTACAAATTTATATCACTGTAGATAAAAGGCTTTTCTTTTGCAAAGACCTTCACTTAGTGACTTTTATTCGACTTCGAATGACTTTTATTCTAGTCCCTAAATTTTTACCTAACACCTTTTTCCTTAGCTCTTTCAACTTTAATTTTAAAAACTTGTATTTAACACCCAAGGTTTGCCCATACCGTTTAGAATAGAACTACAAACACGCTTTTATTTCCAAGTTAATAAACGGCATATTAAATCACGTTTGTTTCAGGCCGGTCCAGAAATCCAGGCTAGACGGATTTATTTGTGTTTGGTGCCCAGACGATACGTAACTGCAGTAATTGACACCAATCAGAAAAAAATAACCACGAAATTTTAATGGCAGCTCAAACAAAACGAAACAATTGATATACAAGTATGATTTTAATGCATCAAAATGAAATATTCTTATCAAAAGAATAGAAATATTAAATAAGCTTAGATTGAATTTTACTTGAACTGATTTGATTGTTACAACAATATTTAGATAGAAAGAAACACAAATATTCTAAAAATATCTGTTTTTTTTTAATTTATAAAATACATATCATTGTAAAACAATTTATAAAAATAGAGTTAAGGACTGCGTGTGGCTCAAACGGCTAATTCATACATTCATTTAATGTTAATGTCAATAGTGAGATTTTAAGGAAGTCGACAATGAGTGTTTTATCGTAATTTTTTGATTTTTGTTAGTGTAGACAGAGCAATATTATACCCAAATCTTAAAATAGGTTAAGAATAAAATGAAAAGAAATAAAATAAATTGATTATTTATTTAAATTTATTATAAATCATTGGGCATTTACGTTTTTTACGATACTTTATGGAGTCGTTGAGGTCATTCTCCGCGATCTTTGTTACTATATTTAACGATCGAGGTAAATCAACAATGCCAACATAAATACCTATATAACTATGCCCCTTAAAATTGTATAAAAAGGGGGAGATACTTATAATTTAGTCGTGAAGTCATTTTGAGTGAATATTTGTATAAAATTACGTTTTAGCACTACCAGGTATAATAAATTATTTTTTTCGTGTTTTGTGTGTATCATTGAGTTATAAAAAAATCTTCATTGTAAGCATATATTTGTACTGTACAATATATAGTTTTACAGTTAGTTTTATTGGCTGTCACATTTGCAGCATACAATTGTATTGTAACTACTATATTTTTAAAGATTTTTTTTTATGTCATAAAAATATACGATATTTAGTATTGTAAATGCCATTTCAATATTACTTGCGGTTTAATCACGTAAATTTTGTTTATTTTGTAGTCTTATTTTAAGAGATATTGTAAAATGTTAGCTAGGGTAAACATTCATAATAATATAAGATTTTTATAATCTTTTTGGTTGCCTAAATATGAATAATACTCGTATTATAGTTTTCCGATCATTTATTTAAAATCATTTTATTATGTATGTTATCTAGACTTGTCACTTTAAGGGTTTTTTTTATTCTTTTCGGACGTAGATTTGGTTTTACATGGTAATAATCAAACTGCAACGTTGCAACTTTGCGATTGTAGTCTTTAAAAAATAAAAGTTTCTTTAAGAATTATAAACATGTGACATTCGCAACAACATTATTGAGTGGTGGAAACAAGTAGTTTAAATTTTATTTTGATTTGAAATGGCCTTGAACTACCATTCAATAACATTGAATGGCATTGAATAACTGGCATTGACTGGCTTCTACTGCTATTTTGTTGTAATTATAGTTTAACATATTTAGAATATTAATTTTAAACTTTTTAGGTCATAAAAGCAATAAATTATAAAATAAGGTAAAAAAATGTAGGGATTGTTATGTTATGTATGTTAGTGGATGTGGGGGTTTGCCCCCCGTGTACCGCGTCCTTTTCAGAACTATTGTACTTTTAAATCCACTTATAGTTCGCCCTCGTACCCGTACTGTAGATAAAGTTAAGTATCTTTTTGGGTGCGATGATTCTAATCTCTTCTGGCTTGAGGAGATGGTTGCCTAGAAGCTGGTACCTTTTGTAAATGAGGGGCCCACATTCTTCCAGTAGGTATAAACGAGTTTCTGGGCTCTCTTGGCAAAGTCTGCACCTGTCGTCGGTCGATAGGCTTAATTTTTTCAGGTGTTTATTCAGCTTGCAGAGGCCTCTTAAAGTTCTGCTTAGGATCCTTAGTTGGTTTCGGTTTAACTTTAATAGCCCCGAGAGTCTTTTTTGCGAGAATCCTACTATGAGTTCTTTGGCTTGCTTTTAAACTTTTTAGGTCATAAGGCAATAAATTATAAAATAAAGTAAAAAAAAATAGTAAGGAACGGTAGTAAAATATTAAAAATTAATTTGTACCTCATTTTATTCGCCCTGGGAAGTATGAAAAAAAAACAATACTAATAATTGGGTGCGTTGTGACCCAGATAACATGAAATTATTATTTCTGTGAGCTTTATTTAAAGTACAACATTCGATTCATGAATTATTGTTTTAGATAGTAAAATAATATCCACTAACCTAAGGCCTGAGTTTATCTTATTAACTTAGTTATTAACTTACGGTCAGCGCAAATGGGATCGTATTGACGATTTCCAGTATAAAGTGAAAGGATAGTACTTGTTGCCAAATATTGCCCTGGAATCAAATAAAAAATATTAAATATTATCTACATATATATTCAATAAAATACTAATATTATTTGACTTCACTAATTTATTTTTTTAAAATAATAAATATTCAATCTTTGTGTTAAGTGTGTTTGCTATTTTATTTAATTTTAAAATTTTGTAGCCGATATTTTGTAACTCTTTCTTTTTTTGCTTCTAACGTAATGGTCCCCTATATGTAATAAAAACTAATAAAATAAAATAAAAATGACTCAATAAAATAAAAATGACAGTCTACGGTTTCCACGTGTCGCTCCTGTGGCCACCTCCTGTGAACCTCCTGTGCTGCCAATCGATAATCGACTCGAATGTGTCATCAACGACTTCTATTCATGGACAAAGCGAAAATATATGGCGTTTACCGTTTGGGTCGATTTTCGAGCATCGTTGGGCAGCCAGACTAAGCCTGCTGTTCGTACGAACCATACTTTGTGGTACACGTTTCACTCTCCACTACCATTTCAATTGTATAAACCGACCTTAAGGGTTTTATGTGTCCGGGCCAAAACGGCCAAAAACAGCAACCTTTATATTATGCTGAATCATCGTTGTCTGTTTATTTTTTTACTTTTACTTCTTTATTATTTTTTTAAGTGATTTTATATTATATATTTTATATGCATATAATGAGGAATTTCCCAGAGGTTCTACCAAATAGTTTGGTAAAGTATAATAAGAATAATTTTATATACTTATTTTTAAATTTTATTATTAAGTCGACTTATGTTTTTTGATAAAATAGTTTTATCTAACACGTTTGCCTGCATACATAAGCATGATGTCAAAAAAATCACATAGAAAAATAATATGACCGTTAAATTGATAAATCTATCATTTTATGTCTTATAAGCGTTCTTTACGATACGTATGTAAACTTGACATCCAGAAAGCGGTACCAAAATCATGGCAGTCATTTGTTCCCGATTTAGTTTTAGGTGAGGTTTGAGTAATCCGAAAATTGGAACGCCAACAAAACTGAATATTCGGTTATTTCAGTTGAAAAGGATCAAAGGCGGCTTCTATAATGAAAATCTTTAGTAATCATATTCAATACACATAATATTTGATGAAGTTTAATAGAACGCTCTTATATCCACAATGCACATTGTGAAATAAAAGAACCAAAGCGATCAATTTTAAAATCTTTTGTAGTGAAAAAAATTGTAAAGTTTATTATTAAGATTAAATTTAACAAAAGTACTTTTTTATTAGTAAAGGAAATTAAATATAAACAAAATTGGCTATCTCTGTACCTATCGTATAATATTAAGTGCTTTTATACATTGTTTAGTAGAATTA
Organism: Neomicropteryx cornuta; assembly: GCA_020383195.1. Classification (NCBI taxonomy): domain Eukaryota; kingdom Metazoa; phylum Arthropoda; class Insecta; order Lepidoptera; family Micropterigidae; genus Neomicropteryx; species Neomicropteryx cornuta. Next base: position 44,504,623 of record JAHKQU010000018.1, read on the forward strand.
AATTATTTAACATTCATTCCATTCATCATAAATTCAGCGTTTTATTTTATTTTTTTGTAACTTTTGACGCGCGGCTAGTAATGATGTTTCATTACATTACATTATATTTCAATAATAATAATTGCATAATGTGGCGCTTAGCATTCTTTCACACGGTTCCATTTGCGCAAATAGAGTTTGTTGGAGCAGAGCGAGCGTAGCGAGCGAACCTCCCATGTGGCGATTCAAATGTCACTCTGTTCACGGACTAAGGCTCTAGAACTACAAGACCGATTTTGATAATTATTTTTTTAAAATGACCATGACAATATCTTCTGTGCAGAGATACCAAAAAACATATACATTTGATTGCGCAAAGAACTATAAAAAAATAAATTTTTATAATCCCTATGGAGAAATACATTTATATACTAAACTCCGCTCCAATGTATGCCGCAGCGAAGCAAAGCGTCGCCCTAGTTTTATATAGTTCAACCAACCTGCTATCTAATTAATTTAAACGGCTTGATTATTTTTCAAGAGCATCAATTTACATACAAAAATTCCACTCTTTCACATTTGTACTTTCCGAGTTGAAAGATGCAACAGACGGACAGATAGACGGCCAAAGGACGGGGATAGTAACTTCTTATAGCTAGAGACAAAAATAGGGACTTCGACAGCTATCAAAAGCAAAGTAAAAAAATATTCAGTAATATTTTCACTGTAACTTTTCGTGAGATGTAACTTTTCAAAGTAGGACGTAAAAGGAAATAGGAAAGAAGCTACCAAAAGTGGCTTCTTTTACCTTTTCAATTCAAGTGAATAGTTTATTTCGCTACTAGTATTTCGCGTCCTCGTAGAATCTTTTTCTACTCTCGAGAAGAAAATCCAAAACGGAATTCAGATTAATTTGAATTACGTTTTATCCACAATTTACCGGAGACATTTCAGACAGGAAACATATTATACTTCCCCTGCTCCCCTTCTTCCTATGTAGGTTCACTTTTATCGATTCCGTTCACGTGACACGGTATCGCGCTTTGACTCAATTACGAGTAGGTATGTACCTATCCTAAATTTTTAAAGGCCAACAAAAAGCGAGTTACTATACAGTGTGTAAATTATTTAGCAGCACAACTATTTACCAAATTTAATTTTAATGGAAATGTCGTCAGTTTTATTATTATTTTTGTTTGGAACATGGTAGATTAGAATTGGGAAACGTAGATGCAAGTAGGAAGTGATAATTTAGACATATATATTAATACAATATTATGCATGTCATGAGAAATTTAATTTACTTTTTTACAGAAGTTTTACTTCTAACACGCGTGGTATAACCAAACACACGCTATTTTTGTATACAAATGATTTCTTTGTAATGAAAAAATAATTGGCAAGCATCTATACGTTTGACTTGATTCTTTGGGTTTCCTTTTTAGTCGACTGTATGCGAAAAATAGCAGTATATTATATACTGATTTATATATGTTTAAAACTGCAATAACAAGTGTATTAAGTTCTCATAAACTTACTTGGAAGGTCTGAGTTCAAAATTCAGAAGTGGATTAATAAGAAAATAAAATGATTTTTTTTCAGAATTTTTCTTCATTGCATACTTATAAACTTCCACAACAGTTCGACGCTCGGATAAATCTCGTAAACGGAATGTTCGATTCAATGCGTTATTACGTAACAAAAGTGTGTGAAATGAGGTGTGAAAAATGAATCTCAGTTTGATTTTCTAATTCTATACATGTCCCCACCTTTCTCTTTCTATCTCGGCTCGTTTACTTCTTGCCATCCGCCGCACACGATTTGAATACAAATTTCTCAGTTCGACCTACAAAATAAGATGATAATATTTTCCCACTTCGACGTTTCTACATTTATCCTTATGCAATATTATCCATACGAAAGCCGCAATACTAAATAAATTGGAAAATATCTCATTCAAAAATGAGATATACCTAGCGCTACATACCTTTTTAATAGTATCCGCTTAACATTTTTAATAAAGTTATGATAATAAATGTTTGCATCAATTATGGTATTACAACTGCTAAAAGATCTCTTTACAAATATGACAAAACGCACATGAAACTTTTCGCATTATTGTACCGTTTAGGTGTAGTAATATTTACCAGTATTTTATAAAAAGTAATTAAATTTTATGTTCCAGAAATGTACACGTTTTACATTTACTAGGTTCATATTGTAAAGTTAATAGTTAACATTAAATAACAACAAATTGAGGGTAATACCTTATATCCGAGATAAGCCAGTAGAAGTGCCTCGATCAAAGATATCATCGCTAAGACGACCTGTACCATCCATAGATAGAGAGGCCTATTCACCCAAACTATGGCGTCCCAGTTGATTATAGGTTTTTCTTGAAACTCTTCTTCCGTCAGGTGGGATGATTCTTCAAATGCAGTTTTATTACCTGCTGTGCAGCCGTAGCTGAAAGGAATGAAAAAAGTTTTTTAATATAAACTTCATAACTTCATAACTTAATAAAACAAAATCTACCTTCTATTTTTGCTTGTCCTTACTATATTATTACTTTTCATTCTTTATTCAAATTTAATTCTTCGACATTGATTATTACATTTATGTTTTGAATGTAATATTTACTTAACTACATAAAGTTAATTCAAACAAAAACAATTTTGTTAGCTTTTAAAATTTCCTTGGTTTTGAAACGCTGTTATTAAAAATATTATGATAAATTGAAGTCGCGGTCCTTACGCATCGATACTAAAGTTTCACTAAAAACCGAAACCGTTTCGACAATTATTTGTAAATTTTACACGGGCTAAATATATAAAGATACATATATCTAACTAAAAATATCTTTTGTAAACTATAGATCTAAGCAAATGATTTCGTATTTATTTCGTCCGACTAAATTTGGATCATTTTGGTAATAAAAGTAGACATACGGCTAACCTTTTTATGGATATATATTATCTTTATCAGAATTACGGGCTGTTTAAGAATTCTATTAACAAGGCGAACCTATAATACATACTATCGTTAAAGAGAGTAACAAACATTGATGGCAGAAACAGGCGAAGCCTATTTTGTTGTCATATTATTAATAACGTTATTAGCTCGCTATTCAACCATTAGACTAGTACTAATAAGTGACTTGTCATAAATATTTGTTTAGGCAATTTATTTCCGATATGGTATTAAGGACCACAATGGTGAAGGTAATGTCACCTCATCCATGTAATCTTCTTAGATACATTTTTATAGTCAAGAGCAATACACAAAACAATATTTTTATAGCAAAATAAAAAACAACGGTTTGAGCGAGTCGGGCTCGCGAATAATTTAGTGTATCTCTAATGCTTAAGTCAGCTTAACCCATGCAAGTGCCCAAATAGAGACTTTTTCCCACTCGATTATAAACTCTATTACACTAAAAAAAAATCAATTCAAAGTACCTAGGTAGTTTACCTAGTTTTTACTTGTTTTACTTTAGGTACCTACTCATGCAGGTAAAAAATATTTCAATTTCTAAAATATAAATACCTACCTAATCTTGAAATAGGTAGATCTATTTTCTTTTTTCAGATTATAAGTAGTATAAGTTTATGATCATGTTTAACGAGTACCATCTGTAATTTTATGTGCCTGATACTGTACTTTAGATAAGTATCTTTAGACCGCTTTTGTTGAATTGATCATCTCGTATGGTCTAACATTTAGGTTCTAATTCAATAAAATAGAATATTTGCAAAGCAGATATTTAAACTCCTACTGAATAAACGTACCTACAAAACTTTAATTTGAAGGTAATTAGGAACAAATATTTGATTTCTTAAAAATTACTCATAGAAAATAAAGAAAAATAGCAATTGTAATTTATTAAAATCAAGAGTTTAAGTACAAAACTAATCACATTTTATACTACTTGATCAGTATCTAAAGGTCGATTCATGTTCCTAAACCAAACAATATATTTGGGATAAGGGAGCTCAGTCGAAGCTATTTCGAAGATTTTCAATGAATTACTAATAGACGATATGCAATCAATTTGAAAATTAATTCCGACCAAAAAACAATTATTAAAATATTTCTATACATCTTTCATTAAGATGAAAACAGCAATAAAAAGGGATGTTCGAAAATATATTACCTAAATAAAAATAATAATACATTAGTTAGATAATAATTACTAAATTATAAACAAAAGATGTAAATTTACGAATGTAAACGGGATTTAAAGTTTGTATAAAAATAAATATTAAAAAAAACCAAATAATATTTGTTTTTTATTAATTATATTATACAAATTAGAATGATCTAAAAAATGTACTTATCAGAGCAATAGATTTAAAAGCCCTATTGTGACGCTTCAGTAAAATTATCAACGTCTTTGTCCGTCTTACCTATAATTCAATTTTACTTGAAATATTCTTAGTTAGAGAATAAAATAGCTCAGAATAAAACGATATATAATGATTTTATATATCGTTTTATCAACGGTGTTTGCGAAAGATTTGATTTAAATCCTAATTAGGTTGCTTTCTGCATAATTTCTATTTTTAAAAATAATTGTAAAATTGAATTATTTAACTTTATCGAAATGGGGATTTCCTATTTTTTCTCGCTTAAGCTAAATGAATAGGTTAACCCTACAAGTTGCAAGTATTATTGTATACTTTTACTTATTCGTGTAAAAACATAATGAAGCCAGTTGATTTAATTTTTCAGATTTAAAAAGAGTTAGAATGAAAATGATCAATTTTAGCTTAGTAATCAATTTAAGATGAGTTGGTTAATTATATCCACCAAACAAAAACAATACTTGCTAAAGGAAAGATTATTTTATGTAGATTACCGAATCATCTTCTTCGTCAGTAAATTCATTTGAATTTTGTATTCACGTTTTGCTATTAATAATACAATGATTATATTATATATATAATATTGATAATAATATTACGTTTATAATTTATAAAATGTAATTATATTTTACTTATATATATATATATATATATTATTATTATTATTATATCTTATAATAATGATAATAAACGTATATCCCCTTAAATTGTCTCACAGACGTTCTCATTTTAGACCAAACTGAAACGTGTGGCTACAATTAAAACAATGTGTTCATAAAAAACGAGGTCGAGCCTTTAATGGACCTAGTTGTAAAACATCTACAGCCGTGTACACGCATAATCGACCTAGCATATTTAGTGCTTGCTTGTAAGGTTCGTGTTAGATTGGGTTTAGGCGGGTTATTTTGATGTGTGTGTGTGCATGTGTGTAGTAAAAAATGTCTCTTTGAATGGCATACTCTCGTATTTACCGTTGTTTTTGTTTGAAATTTATCATTACATAAGTTTAATATGTATGTCGAAAATCTTACTCGCAATTATTATTAATAATAATATTTAGAACTAATATTTTTACTTGTATTCGTATAATTTTAAAATGTTGTTATGCTGTTTCTAATAAAAATATTAACATTTTATTTTTATCTATTATTTCAACATTGGTAGAAATAATACAGAATAGAATTTAGAAGAAACCTACTTAAATAGAATATTTTAAATAGTTTTTTATTTTTGTTATTGTACTATTCAGACACATAGTTTTTAAAAGGAATTAGTAAGCATACATAACTACATAATTTTGGATTTTTTTTATTACAATATTTTTTTCAGTAAAAACAAAAAAAAACCCCTAATGTAAAGTTTTTTACTCCAAAAGCTGGAAAAGAGCTTCATAAAACAATGTTTTCATCTCATCAAGAAACTTTCATAGAAATTATAATAATTCAAATTCCATCCTGTATATGACAACAATATTCAGAAATTATTAAAAAACGAATTACTCACTACTTAGTAAAACTAGTAGACATTGCGTAAATATTTTAGGAAAATTATCTATTTATATTAGGCCTTCTTATGTAGGTATCGCTTATTGCGAAACGGACGGGACCATCAGCTTATCGAGAACATAATGGATGAGAGGTGAATCTCGCGAGACTAATTCGATTATAAGCATCGTCTGATCGAGCGCCCGTGATAATAGAATGATAATTTTCTATCACTTAGCTGCGCCGATAGGACCTCGCTATTCCGGATAATTTATCCGCCTTCTCTTAGAACAACTAAAACCTAAATAAGGAGAACTTCTTCAATGCCTAAACATTTTTCATTACTGTATCAATGAGTGCGCAAGGGCTTGAATTCAATTTAAATTGGCAAAACAAAAAAATGATTCCAAAAATCTACATCAAAAACACTTTATGTTTAGAAGATACAGACCGCTGATAATCTAAAGGGGTTAATATTTGATTTCGAAAACCTAAAAAATAAATACAAGCACTCATTCATGTTTTAGAATTTCATTTAAAATCATGACACTTGTCATCATGACACTTATGAAAATGTCATGGTAATATTGTTGTTTATTGTTACTTGTAATAATGTTATTTATTTATTTTTTTTACTCACCACGCCGAAAACGTCGGATCTCCATCGGTTACCACGCGAAAGATGTACAGGAAACACGCAAGAAGTTTGAAGAATAGGTTGGCTATCCGGATACGAAGACCTGCAAAAATTTAAAAAACATAATTAGGTTTTCGGTCAATCAAGCAAAAGCAATTTATTGACTGATTGATTTCTGGCATAATGAATACAATTATTTTAGGTTAAATATTTTTTTGTCTTACAGGTAGCGATGAATCGTTAAAAATGGTTTGTCCATAATGAGCGGAGTTGAAACCTTTGATTTCTGAGTGAAGTTTTATGAAAGTTTTAAGAATCTTCATAACTGGACCACCACTATATGGATTTTAATGTGATACTTTTATTTCAATTCAAACTATATTTTTTTTTAAACGAACTTAAAGGAATATAAGCTTGAAAGATAGATTTAAGTCTCACGCAGAAGTCGATAGACTTCAAGAAGGTTCAAGATAGTCAGGATAGCCAAATTACATCACTTCACTTTCTCACTTAAATATTTGGAAAACTAAATTAATACCCATAAAACCTCCATTGCTAATAAATTATCTACGGGTAAGTACATAATAATCTATTTATAATGTGGTGTATATGAATGTTATTTGTTCATAAAAATACCGTAATATATTTAAAGAGAATCGAGGCGTATGGTTGTGATTAATATGGCTGAAATTTCGTTTTGTGATACACTACAGAGATGGGACACATCTGCTAAGGCACGACGGTAATCAAGTGTCTATACAAAATCATTCTACTTTTATTGCTAGCGGTAGGAAACGATACTAAAATTGACATTAATGTATTAAACCGGTTCTTTTAAAATTAATTGTTAAAAAAATAATAATTAAGTTTAAACCAATTAATACCGGGACGGTCGTGATTCCTTCTTTAGTATATGATTTTTTAATACTAGTTGAATCGTTTGTGTTTTCAGGCAAGCGGTGTTAGGTATACCATCATACTATCTTAATAATAATACACAATAATATATAATACATACATACAATCTTAGTAATAATACATAATAATAATTGTACACATAACACCGTGTACAATTGATACGCTGATCATATTAATTTTATCAGCTCATTTATCAAGCCTTTGGAAACTTTAGAAACAAGTCTGGGGTTCGAATTATATAATTTATTTTTTAAGCTGCCGCTATATTTCAAAAAGTGGTTGATAAATATTGACATAGTATGGTCGAATAAAATATTTTTTTTATTAATTATATAAAACAGAAGCAAAATACACTTTCTGAGTTTTATATAATTTTTTGGTATAATATTCAGATATGTGTTATGGGTGTCTGAACAAAAAAAGGATTTATAGATTTTTGACGGAATGTTTTACTATACCCATGAATACTGTTATGGGATCCACACGCCCAATGTCTTAAAGATGAACTAGAAGCAGTCTAGGGAAAAGGAAGCAGATATGTGGTTAGGCATTTTAGTTGATATGATAGTCCATCTGAATTAATTTCAACTCTTAATTGGGAGCCACTTAGTAGAAGGCGTTTTGAATTCAGGTTAACTAATTTATGTAAGACTGTGACGAATGAGGCTGCCTGGTCTCTAAGCCTCCTTATTGGCCGTAATGACCATCCTTCCAAGATAAAACCTATCTTGAGAAAACAGAATATTCGGTTCAATTCTTTTATTTCCAGAACAATTCGCCAGAAGAATGCTCTTCAAAGGTCAGTATTTGACCCTTTTCCTTACCTACTAAACTTAACAGTATCACCGGAGCTAGCTCCTAAATATTGTAGTTAATTAATAACAATAATAATAATAATATATGAAATTGGTATCCATACTAACAGTCTTCCTTAAAGCTTTTGTCTGGTTTAGAACTTTAATGCTCGAAGGCCTTAATATATAGCAGATAGGTATATGCTTGATAAAATTTATTTAACTTGTTTATACGCAATGTTGCCATCAAAACAAAATAGTGATAATAGTAGCAAAAGTGAGGTAAAAACAATATTTCATTCTCCTATAATATATCTGCTTCAATATGTATTTCGTTCTCCCAAGGTATACGAGTATAAAGATGTTACCTGAAGTACCAGTCAGCCTCAATCAAGCATTTCCTTTTTAAAATATGCCTCGTCATCTTTTATAAAAAAAAAAAACTACTTAAAGTAAAGTAATAACTTTTTTCTTTACTGAGGCCATACACATTTAATTTTCGCTTAATTTAGTTTTCTCCTAAGGCCTTTAATTACTTAATTCCAGTCAGCCTAAAAAATGTATTTATTTAGCATGCGATCACCTCACAGTTGACACTTTTAACATTAAAATACAGCAATTCTTTAATTTTTATTTGAAATCCTGTGTAACGATGCAATTTTATTTCGCTAAATCTAAAAAGACGCCTGTGTGATGATTCATTTATGGATTAGAACCCTCAGCTGTCATATTACGAGATCACAACCTTGGTTGGTTGGTAAATCCGTCAGATTGCCATCTGTGTAGATATGTATTTGACGCTTTGTTTGATCCAGCTCGTGTTAGATTAAATTTCCGACTGAAAGGTCAAAGCTATAAAATTATGTTATGCGGTATTAAAAGTCAACCATAATTTATTGCCTGAATATGAGTTTGGATAGTGAAGGGATGTCTTGTAAAATATACGTTTAATAAATACTTTACACAGATTGTTTTTAAACTCTAAAGAGTTAAGTTGACATACTGTTTTGACATGTAACTAATCTTAATAAAAAATATATTTCAAAATTTCAAGAAAGGAATTTCATTTCTTAAAATCAATTAAAACGTTTTTTTTGTTATTTTATTATTTTTTTATATTTAAAAGTAATTAGTAATAGTAATTAGAAGTAATTAGTCATTATTTATTACTTAAAAGAAATGCTAGACGTAAAACGAGCACGAAAGGCATAATCCGCTTCCAATAAGCCAGTACATGTTTTTGAACTAAGCATTTAGCTGAGTTCTCTTGTTTTGAATATGGTCTCTCCGCCGTGAGCCACCTATCTAGGTGCATGCCGAGGTACTTAATAACATTCTTGGGGGGTAGGATTTCGCCTCCCAGTTTCACGACTGGACAGTCTCCATTTAGAGAGAATGTGATGTGGTTTGACTTAGGAACGCTAGCCTTAATGCTCCACTTAATTAACCATTCCTTCTTTATCGAGTTGGGTTTGTAGTATATCTGAAGCTGTTTGAGGGTTCGGATTACTTGAAAGAACCGCAGTATCGTCAGTGAAGGTAGCTGTCATGACACCTCTGGTTATCGGAAAGTCTGCTGTGTAGATGGTATAGAGAATGGGGCCCAACACAGAACCTTGAGGAACTCATGCTTAGAAGCCAGACCTTGCGTCCTGTTGGATAACTTAAAATAATCTGTCTGAAAGATGTGGTAGCCATTGATTTATTTTGAAGAGCAATCAATCATTTGTGCCAGAATCTATCAAATGCTTGCTGAATATCAAGGAAGATCGCAGAGCAGTATTCTTTAAGTTCCAGCGATTGTCTAACTTTATCAAAAACTCTTGTGGATCTGTTCTACTGTGGAGAGTGTTACACTGAATCCAAATTGGTGGTCAGGGATTATCTTTTGATCTTCTAAATTGGTTTCAAGCGTGTTAGAAGAGTCTTCTCCTATAATTTGGATAAAATCGGTAGTAAGCTGATAGGTCTATAAGAACAGACTTTGTTGTGGATTTTCCTGGTTTGAGTATGACAATGATTTGTGACACTTTCCAAAATCTTGGGAAGTATGATAATCTCATAATAGCATTAAACAGGTAGAACACTATTACTTTCTTAGGTAACTCCTTTAGAACTCTCGGCGTTATTAAATCAAACCCTGGGGCCTTTTTCATTTTAAGGTTTGTAATCTCTCGACGTATCTCTTGAGGAGTCTTTGACAAAAGGCTCATTTGGAAGTCTTGTTGTAATTCTTCGTCAATATCACTATCAGAGGTGCTTTGCAAAAGCTTCTGCTTTTTCTTGGTCACTTCGTGCCCACCTGTTGTCAGTCATTTTTATTGGTGAAATGCATTGCTGAGGTCTCTTAAAGTGTTTGGTGGCCTTCCATAAAGAAAAGTCATCTTTTTCCGAGGCCGATAGAGATTCCAGATGCCGCTTGAATGTTTCTCTGAATGAGTCTGATCACAACGCTTGTATGCAAACATTCGTGATCGCCAATCTTAGGATCGTTACGTACAACATTAATGGGGTACCCCAAAAAGACAGAAAATAGAGACTCTAATTAAAAGAAACAACTAAGATGTATTACTTTTACCAGTCACTTTCAGTAATCCAACGTGATAAATACGAATCCCTATACAACAAAAAGACCGATTGGGAAAGCTTCAGAAGGTATCTATGCCATAATATAGAACTGAAACTCAAAATCAAAAGTGAGGATGACGTAGAAAGTGTCACAGGGTACATCAAAAACCTCAACAAGAGGCTGCGTGGAGATCTACCCTAAATACCGATACTAAATATCAAGGAGTAAACTACCCACTGGAAGTCAAGTGAAAGATTGCAGAGAAGCGTAGAATGCGACGAGTATGGCAAACTAGTCGCCATCCTTCCGACAAAACTGTTCTAAATCAATCGGCCAAGCAACTAAGAAGCATGATTACGACCTTTAAAAATGAAACATAATAAAATATAAATACTTTATTTGCCTATTATTGTGTTCCTGACCTATCCAATTGACCTGCATTACAATATTTGATGCATAAATTATTGCTGTTAATAGATGGTATCAGCTGTCTTTCATCTTTGTTCATATCACTGTTCGCTTTAAAAAAACCCTTTCGGCATGCTGGAAGGTGAAGGTAGATTTGACCGGATTAAAGTACGGTAGAGGCGAATTTCAATTATAAGAACTTGCATCAAACATTCCTTTTTTGAACGGATTAAAAAAAAATATGTTGATAAGTTTAGGCCCTTATTTAAGGAAAAAAATAAAATTAAATGAATTCGATATTTTATATACTAAGAACGTTATAGGAAAATGTTACTTTTTCTAACCCCCTCCCCGTTTCCGCCCCCCCCCCCTCCTAGTCCTAGACCGAGATTTTGTATAGATAGATGTATACACTTTTAAACTGAGGGTGGTTTTGGGTTCTAGGGGATGTGAAATGCGAAGATATATCGAAATTTTCCGGAAGTCATCACTTGGTACCCATTGCAAAAGGTAGCTTTTTACTGAAATATAGCTAAAACTTTGATGGCAACCGATGATACATAGAGAAATCATGTTATTCATAGCTTACAGAAACGCGGTAGAAGGGTTCACATCGCCTCTTTTATATATTACTGAAAATTGGCTCGTTATAATTAAGCTGCGGCAATTCACCGCCGCAGCTTAATACGGTGAAATATCAGCCGGAGTTGAATACGACGAATTCCACTTTTGTTAAAATGAATTGTGGTAACCGTTGCATCACAAATAAAACGTATCGGCTAACGAGCTATCGATTGCAATAAAGCTGGCTCATTGGATTTATAACAAGCTTTTTTCATAAAGCTGGTACTATCGGATTTATTCTATTATTTAATACCGAATGTCATACATTCATTACAATTCACAATACCACCAGCATTGGAGTAATTGAATGAGCCTTCATAATAAATATAATTATAGACATAAAAGTAGAATATATGCTATACCTGATTACAATTGAAAACTAACGCTACGCACGCGCTCTGATACGCGTACCAAATTGCATCTGTTGAGCCTATTTTAAGATAATTTTAAGATAACATAAGGTAAGTTTTTATAGCTTACAAAACTGTTTTAATATCTGCATTTTTTTTTTTTTGATTAAGGTTATCTTAAAATCGGCTCAACAGAACAAAGTTCGTTCGTTCGTGGTTGGACGGTCAAAGGACGAACGGTTAAAAGACGGAGTTGCCAATATCAAGTCGTCTATGTATGCTAAAATGAATAGGCGTGGTATTTTATATTTCTGGTTTAGTCTGATAAATATTACAGTTATTGTCTAACGTTCTGAGTAATATAGTAAATTTGTGAACTCCTTTTTTGACTCCTTTATTCTTAAATGTTTTTTCTGTCTGTTGACTAAACCATTGGTATTTTTCTATCATGCATGACTTTGTGTGGGACGCTGTGTGTTTTTTGATCTGGTTATCAAAGGCTTTCACTATATCTAACGAAAGGGTGTTATTGTTTTTCCAGCTCTCTATACTTCTTGTAAAAATTTGGTCTTTTGTGGATCAGTTTTCTAGGAACGCAGCCTGAGTCATGAAGAGCATGAGTGTAATTCATTTTTGTGGCTCGATATCTATTTTTGCTAAGCGTATTTTTGCATAAATCTTACAACTTCTGTTACAAATTGAGATTCCTCTGAGACTATAAGAGAATCTTAATTCGCAATTTGCATCAGGCTCGATGTATTTTTGTAATTTTCGTTCTTTGGTTTGGGAACCTGTATTGTGTGTTTCCATTCTTCTGGTATGTTGTTTGCTTCCCGAGCGTCTTTTATTTTCAGTAATAATTAACGTTGGAGTTTCTTTGGTGCAGCTTGGAAAAGATTTATAGCAAATTGATATTTTCCTCGTGCTATTAACAATTTGTTTTTTGTTTGTCTGGATTTCTAACTCTTTCATATAATTATCCTCCCAGAGGCTTTATAAATAAATGCTTTCTTTAAGATTTTATTGTATTTCATTGAAGTGTTGGAAACATTTCTAGTTATTATTTCCATCGGATGGTACTGTTTTAGTTCTTTTAAGAATCGTTCATATACATTTTCCGTTTACTCATCACTATTTTTCTAGATGCTACTTCTCTCATGTGATACTTTCGCCATCCACATAGAATTTGCTTAATATGGTTATAGTAACCTAATAATTACGGTTGATCGTTTTTAAGAATTTTAATTAGTTAAAAGACAGTATAAGGTACTTACTTGAGCGCTGGTTCTTGATGAAGTAAAGCTGAAGACGCTCCTTGAATGTATTCTCATTTACGTAGTATTCAACTCTGACTCTGTAACAATATTAGAAAAGACATATTATTCTATGATTATGCTTAATTGAGAAGGAAACTGTAGTACTCCCTGACTAAGCGTGCTAAGCTACATTCTTATTCACATTGTGTATTTATACGATTTAACAAAGTAAAGAGGGAAATAAGAACAAATAAATAAAAACTAATAATATTACTATTTCTCCTTCAAAAATGAAAACATATAACCAATAACGTTTTGAAATTTTCTAATATAGAATGTTTTTTTTTGTCTTTTAAATAAAATTGTCCGAGGTGTCCCGAGACCATTTCCGAAGACTTAAGTGATCGCTTATATTGCCTATTTCAAGTAAGAATTTATATAAAAAAAATGCGAAAATAATTCATCTGCAACTTTGATTATTCTGTTGATATCTCGTTTTACCATGTTTATTTTCGTTAATGACCCGGGGCATCGCAAAGGTACGATCAGCTGGGGTCGTATGAATCTATACGGTTTAATATTAACATTTTCGATTGTCGAGGTTTTTTTATTTCTACATTTATAAAGTACATGACACATTATTTTGTTAGCATACTTAAGGATGATACTAAGCTTACTGTTGGTTTTTCTCAGCCCAAATTATAGGATATATATAGTGTGAACGAGAAAAAAAAATTTTAGAAAATCAGCTAAAAATCATCAGTAAATACCTATACCTACCTATTTAGAGAAATCAAGAGAAATATGTCTGTAATCTTTATGATAATTTATTAATATAATTATCAAAATGTATATAATTATTGTACCGATGTAACCAATTATTTTATTAATATTTTTATAAATTATAAAGACAAATCAATAACAGGCTTACGAGAAGCAACGAATGAAAGCGAACCATTTAGTCAGCAATAGGGCAGCCGTAACTGCGGTGAAGTCATTATTGAAAATCGTCTGCCAGGATTCTATTGGTAAAATAATAGGTTTTTGCCAAGTTTGCCATTTTATTATATATAGAAGAGTGACAAACAGGCTGATTTTAAAAGTGGGCGCTAATTAAAAGTGATTAAAGGACTGATTTTAAAAGTAACTGCTTATTAAGAGTGACAAAAGTACTAGTATTAAAAGTGACCCCTAATTGAGAGTGACGAAAGGACTGGGTTTAAAAGTGATCCCTCATTAAGAGCGACAAACAGACTGGTTTTAAAAGTGACCCTTAATTAAGAGTGTTAAAAAGACTGGTTTTAAAAGTGACTCCTAACGTTAGTTAGGAGTTTTTATTGTTTTGTTATAATACTTTTTCGTTAGAAAAGTATTGTAACAATACAATAAAACATTTGTATGAACGGCTTACGGTTTACTAAAAAAAAGCAAAAATACGGGCAAATTAGTCGACCGCTCAAATGTATGAATAAAAGGAATATTACGCTAGCTGTTCAACACGCGATCGCTCGATTATACATACATACCTACTAACAATATATGTAGGTACATAAGAAGTGCTATTATTTAGTTCCGGCTAGCTTTCAATACTATTTCCTATTATATGAACACATGCTATCAATAGAAACATTATGTTTGAGGTATTTGGTTATATAATTTAATTTGAACACAAGCTCAATGCAATTTGCGTACATTCAAAAAATTACATTATAATTAGAATATACAATCAAATAACAAAATGCATAGTAACTAAAGACATTCAACGTAAAACACACTACAGTACAGTTTTATAGCAAACTGAAACACTGATAAAACCTTCCCCTTCTTTTATTACGCAGACCGAATTTACACCATCTGTTAAAAATATTATAAACTTAGGAGATATTTTTTTTTTCGCAGTTTTTCATATCATTTGTTACTCATAATAGGTTACACACAAGTCTTCGAGAATGGTTGGGTTACTATGTATGTTCCTTTTTACGAGTAAGAAATATATAAAAAAATGCGATAATAATTCGTTCTTAAATTTATTATTTCTATTAAAGCGCTGGTGTGAATTGCCTTCGTAGCCTTCACCGGAGCGCGGATAATGACCTGGCGTCGCGAGCGGACGATCAGCTGGCGGTCCCGTATTTTTAGGTTAGACATATTTCCTTATAAGAAACTAAATCTAAAGATGCACGAAGAGTCCACTAAAATGCAAAACGAAAAGGATGATATTAAAACTCAAAATATAAAGAAATCAATAATGCATTAAACTACGTTGATAAAATATGAGCTTATTTAAAATCTTTTACATTTTCAAACCTACCGATTCCACACACAAAAATAAAATTCATATAGTCATAAGCTTTGAATGGACAAATAATATTTTTATTTCATGTTTCTTAATACTGTTTCTTATCTATATATTGTATACAAATAAGTGTTTTAAATGATTGATTAAGTATCCTTATTAACCTGAAATTATTTAACCTAAGAACGTGAAATTTGGTTAATTGTTTTATGCATCATAAACTCTACTTTGTAATAAGTGTTACCACTTAACCTAACCCTTGTTCACTAAAACCTCAATTAATCATTTTCAGTTTTGGAATGAGCTTTTTATAAGAGATTGCTTGATCATTCAATAATCTGATTGTCATTTAAATTAATCACGAAGGCGTAGGGACTTCGCCACATTTTGAAATCTTCCACAGTTTATAAATACATTTAAATTCAAATACCATATAAAAGGCAATTTAATGCGAGTTTTGTTACGAAAAATACAAATTCAAAAGTAACGAGCTGAACAGAGTTAATGTGTCTGCAGAAATGGGTTAGCATAGATTCCCCAATATACATTTGATTACGATGAGTTATAGCAGACTACTCGTATTTCACTCACATGGTTTGAATATCCTCTGAGAGACAACAGACGATGTACGATGTGAGGTGTATAACAGATCTAAACGCAACCCCAAAGGCCATCATGTTTGCAGACCAATCGCTTTTACATAAGTTAATACCTTTAAAAAGTATTCCAATTATAAAGAAATATTAGGGCATCATCAGTCTTTCTTATTTCTGAGATATAGTTACATTATTTTTTATATACTTTTGTTTATATTATTACAAACGAAATATTCCTGTTATAACAGTGATAATGTAAATGTAGTGCCTAAGTACAATTATACAATTATTGGAAAATATTAATTAAAATAAACTATTGAATATTTCACCAATAAAAAAAAAGGATTCATGGCAGCGCATTTGCCATAGCGTAAAAAATAAAATGTCAATATAAATAGGCAAACTATTGTTATTATAAGGTAATTACAATCTTTAGAAGCTCCGATGATACTGTTGAGTTTAGTAGGTGAGGAAAAAAAATGAATAGGTACTTAACAACTCGCAGCCTACGCTTAAAAACAGCCTTGGAACAAGGAAAAGGGTCAAATGCTGACGTTTGAAGAGCATTCGACTGGCGAATTGTTCTGGAATGAAAATAATTGAACCCAATGTTCTGTTTTCTCAATATAGGTTTTATCTTGAAAGGATGCTCTTTACGACCAATATAAGAAGGCTTAGAGAGTTTATAACTCCTTCTACTTAGTGGCTCCCGATTAAAATAAAAAAATATATTAATCAAATTATTAATTTAATTAATTAGTTTGATTATTAAATGTATTAATAGTAAAATACATTTTTTAATACTAGCTTGTATTTAAGTGCTTGAATGCGTATACAAAATTTCGTATCTATGCTGTTGACCGTTGAAGAGTTCCTTCGTCTTTAGCCAATCCTGGTTATAGAATCGGGTCATGCTTCAACATGTCAAATTTCAACTCCGCAGGATAAGATAAAGTAGTTTCAACTCAGCTTGCAAGATTTGACCTAAACCCACATACAAACATTACAAGCTAAATAAAAGCTTGTAAAAAAAAGTTATCTTGCACATTAGGCGGGTAAGCTATACGCTTTACCTCACATATTTTAAGCAAAAATAATTAGGTATGCAGTAAAATGTGTTATAATAGCTAGTAAATATTTTAATATTTTTTATATTATTCTTTTATAAACCATTGTATTTACTGCAATAGGACATTATATCCTTAAGGCCTTACTATCAAAATCCTAGAAAATACTTTTTATTGACCAATGTTTGATAGTGCGACGTCATATCGTAGATTTGATATTTATATTTTAAAGTTAACTTGTTTACTTCAACGGAAGACATCTTTTCACATCAGAAGTGAAATTATACAAGATACACGTAGATGCAAGAATGGCAAGTCAACCCAACGGATTCGAAATATTAAACCTGCTTTAATTCTCCCCCGGTGTAAAGCAAATCTTCTTAGCCTCCTAAATATCTCAGGGAAAGGGATATTGCGAGGCTCCATCATGCCTCTGCTACGAAATCCTCGCGAATCTTAATCGCATTATGCTGCGTTGACTTTAATGCGTATTAACAAAAGCCCGATCTATTATTTTTTTGAAGTGAATCTTTTTAATATAATTCCATACGACTTAACGTGTGACGAAATACTGCACGCTCACTACCGAATGGAAGGCATTTCTGTAGTAATCGTTACAGGTAACTTGGTCACATGAATATAGGCAAAACATTCCCAAAGTTTATCGCGATATTACTAAGTGGAAAATAGTATGCACTTATAGTTATTCGTTATAGCGTATACTAGCATTTATGTTTTAATATTACCTCGTGTTCATTGTGTATACCCATTGTGAAATACCTCACAAACTTGACTAGTTTGCTATATTTCTTCGATCCCGTTGTTTTCAATAATGGATACGCACCCTAGTTCGTTACTATCTGTCACTGGTAATAAAACCAGTTTTTGATATTACGCTTATCAGCTATTCAAACTAGGTTCTTTTTGTACGGTGATTTAAATGAAATTGACGGTAGTTAGGTTATTGTTTTGTTTTTATTGTGGTTATACTGCAGTTGTTATAGCTGTTAAACTTGTAGGTACTTAAACTTATTTTATTACCTACCCATGTAATGTTTAATCCGCTTTATTTTAATGTAAATAAAGTACTACATATATGACATTCCTGTATATTTTAATATATTTTGGAAATAAATAACTTGAACTATGAATGTAGAGTTGTATGTAGAGTTCACGTAATTGTGTAGATTTTAGTGTGAACTACATGTCCTCTAAAATATAAATGTACATATACACGTAATAATATAGCTACAAGCCAATGGCACTACTGGATGGGCACTAATGGATCATTGAGATAAAGTGTAAAATAAAATATATAGATCACACCGTATGCAAATGCTGTTATTTTTGTGGTCGTTTATAAACGCTTAGAAACCAAAATGTGAAATAATTTCGGTTTGTGGTCGTTTTACAACGTAAAACGACCACAAACCGAAATGATTTCATCCACAGCGTATATTAGTCATCTATGTCGCTCGCTGGGCGTTTTCGGTCTTTGTGTGTAACATGCTATACGGCAAATAATACATTCATACTACTAGAACGTTTAAAATACAATTTTCCGAACTTATGTTCTCTGTTCTTTCCTTAATCTTATGTATTTATTTATGAAATATACGAACGTAAGTATATGTTTTTGTATTTAATGAAAAATGTAACATATAATAATTTATTACATTTATTCATTAAATACATCAAATCTCATATTACTGTATCAAAATATATTAACTTTGTGGAGATAAATTAAAACTATGCACAAAAGAAATATGGGTACATATATTTTTTTAGCGCATCACCTTATTCTTTATTATTTATAGATTACACATTTTTTTTTACATTATTAAACTATATTTATAGATAAACGAAGATACCACCAAACGTAATAATAAGGTAATCAAATACACATAGCTCATCTAAATTCGCATTAAGTGGAAAGTCGTAATCTTAACAGTGTCCATCTAACTAGGTGCTAAACACTTATCCTAAGATGAACTATCTATCTGTATCCATTAAAAATGTATCTGAATACGAAGTATACGGAATAGAAAGAGCAGAATTGTAAGGTTTCTAAGAAAACTAAAACTTTTTTATTTAAATTCATAAAACATATACTTACGTTCGTAAATTTTACAAATAAATAAATAAGATTAAGAAAAGAACAGAGAAAACAAAGAACTTAAAAGGAGATAACGTATAGTAATAAACATTACAGAGTAATATAGTGTAATACAGTTGAATGTGTCCTAAAAGTTTAGTAACCATTTTTTCCTATGTAATGAGTAACGCTTGCTATAAATAAAACCTATAACTTTGTTTGATAATGAAGTTTAACATTTTGTATATGTAAGTTATATAATCAGGTTGAATATATAATTGATGTTATTTGATAGTTTTAAACTGAACAGTCTTTTGGATATTTATCGAATTTATCTTGTAGCAAGAACACGCGAATCAGACAGAAATATGGTGACATCCGTTTTTGGTTCAGAGCAACAAATTAAATTCATAGTATGTATTTGTTCTATCGCTTGACGTCTTCGAGGTGGGAAACGTTTAAAAATGTTGATGTTAGGTTATCAATCGTATTTTGGAAGGGATTGAAAACTAGACATAATATTATTTCATTACTATTACAGTAGAAACAAGAGTGATTTTATCAACTGACATTAAAACGGATTTAAAATGTTGGCCCGCAAACGTGCACCATTGCTTTAAATTTTCCTATATTGAGTATCAAAATAAAAACTAGTATGCAAAAAAAATATTTTACTATTTTGGCAATTGTTTATTATATTTAATAACAATTGGTACAGTTAGGAATAAAAGATAAAGTTACAGTTAAAAATAAAAAATTGTTACAGTTTTGTTTACAGTTATTTATAGATGTTTACAGATGATTACAGTTAAGAATAAAAAATCGTACTACATATTTAAAGGTTTTCTTTAGCAAACGGAATATACCCGGTCGCTTGGAAATCCGCGAATATAACTCCTATATATAAAGACGGTGACAAAAATGACGTCACAAATTATCGAGGAATTTCATAATTGAGTATTTTTGGTGAAATTTTAGAATGTATAATTACAAAAAAATGAACTGCAGTCTTTAAAAACATAATTATTCCCGAACAACATGACTTTATGTCTGGTAAATCTACAAACACTAATCTTATATTTTAGGTTAATATTAATGCCCTTCTTAAAAAAAAAATATTCCTTAGGTATACACGGCTGCCTTCTTGGATGGATTCATTCGTACTTATGTAATAGATCTCAGGCCGTACAGGTAAATGGTTTCACCTCCAGGTTTATTAATGTTATCTCTGGTGTCCCGCAAGGTAACCATTTAGGCCCGATTCTATTCATTCTATTTTTAAACGACATTAAAAATTGTTATGAGTCATCCTATTATTTGTTATATGCCGACGACTTAAAAATATATTTAAAAATTACTTTCGATTATAACCAAACAGCCCTCCAGAGTCATTTAAACACCTACACCGAATATTGTAAATTAAACAAGTTATTTCTAAATACCAATGAGTATAAAACTATGACCTTTACAAGGAAAAAAACGACAATTGTCGTTTTCTTATACCCTGGACGGTTGTCAGGTTTATATGGTAGACCAGTTTAAGGACCTAGGAGTAATTTTCGACCCAAAGCTTAGTTTTAATCTACATCTAGACTACATAATTGAAAAATCTCTAAAGCTATTTGGTTTTATATTATGGGTAAACCCTTCTCAAACTTTAAGGCAGCTATCGTCCTTTTTAATTCATTAAGTCGAAGTAAACTCTAATATAGGTCTGTCATTTGTCATTCAGATTAAATCGAGAAATCAGCACCTGTTCTTGCGCGCATTGACCTATCGATATTTTCGTGGAGTTGAACTAAAATACATCCCTACCGCGATAAAGTTTTATGAATGTACCTCCCTGTACGACAGACGAGCGTTGCTCGATCTGCGCTTCATAAACGCCGTTTTCAATGACACTATTAATTGAATTGCTGATTATTAAAAGGGAGCTATGTTACATTTTCAACTTTGCGAGATATTAAAAAAAACTGATTCATTTCTAATATAATCACATATATTACAAATTTATGCATTTATGAAAAACTTAGTGTGTTTGCTGATTTGTTTTAGTTTTATATTTTTTTTTATTTCTAATAACTTTTTTAATAAAAATAAAACAAATTCCGTAACATAGCTCCCTTTTAATATAATGTAACATATACCCCTTTTAATAATCAGCAATTCAATTGCCCCGATCTTTTGAGTTCCTTTTCGATCAATGTACCGAGGCGTCGTCGCGTCGTACCCGTCATTACAATGTTTTTAAAATACCTTCATGCTCCTCAAATAACGCTCTACATTCACCGATACCGCGGTTGCAAAGTTATTTTAATGATACTATTAACTGCTTCGATAAATTGACTCTGAATAAGTTTCAATTTAAAGTGTTTAGCAATGACAAATGCTAAACACTAAATGAATGAAAAAATAAACATTGCAAATTCATTTTTCTTAATTCCTGAAAGTAGATATGTAAATATAAATATACAACGGTATTGTAATATTTGTTATTAGTGTTAATATTTTTTATTTTTTTATTATTACCCATTTTTAGTTTTACATATACATTGTTTAATCAAATGTATTTTTTGTTTGTTGTAAAACTGTTGGTTTTTCCAATAAAGCGAAATTAAAAAAATAAATAAACCATATTCTAAAGAATTTTAATTGTTTTTAAACACTTTTTTTTTAATAAGGATTTTAGCGAACGACCGTAATGACGCCATTTTCGCAAACCCGCCCTTTTCCGTGTTCGCTCTTGTCTTTCGTATATAGGCTAAGCAGCGTTTACACACGAGACTTGGGGAAGCGAAAACGTGACATCACTACTCCAACAGCCATATTTCTCCGCTGCAGCTGAGCTCACGCATACGTAAGCCAGTTTTGAAGATGGAAAACAAAAACAATCATGTTTTTTTCTCAAACCATTGCATTTACTGTGAAATCTCGATGTCGATTTTTTTTTGTCACGACCACAATACTTTACACCAAAATCAATACAATTATAAATGAAACACTTTTCACTTCATGAATTAAAGAGCTCTGTCAATTCTAGACGAATTTACGTGCAAATAGTACATATCAATCGAAAGCTCAAGAAAATCGTTATCGCATGACCTACGAGTAATATAAATATAGTTTGCACAGGGAGGTAAACCCAAAGAATCTGATTAATAAAATAAAAACGTTGTTTAAAATGTAGAATTTCATTTGCAAAACCAATTTTAGACCACATTTTTATTATTTCTTAATATTGATCGCGTAATAGTGTTAAACAAAATTACTCGATAAGCTAATTTCCTCTATAAATTAACTTACCGTAAACTGACTTTGATGTGCAACTTTGCACTACTTTGAAAGACTGATATTACAAAAGATAATCTTTTTCTATTCCTTTGTAAGACGTGTAGTCCTCTTCTGACATAATAATTAAAAAAGCATTTTGTGTAAAATGACCCCATTACATTCTTGGCCGATGCAAGAGTAAACCGGAAATTATTTCTGTCCTCTTTCTTACGTTAAAATCCAATACCGTTTAAAACCTAATAAAAAAAAAATACAAAAAGAAAATTAAACTTGATTGTTTCGTAGCAGAAATAATTTTTCAATCTCAACTCTACTCATTATCCTCCCAACCTAGAGCTACCTAAATACTTAAAAGTGCAGCACTAATCAGAACTTTATAGCCGAGCTAAAGCTATATCTGAGATAACCGCCCAAAAGAAGCAGATACAATTATATAATGTAATGTATGTGTTATATAATGTACTTTAAAAGTTGGCAGGCATACATTTTCGCATAATGCGAGTATTATTAAACGCCCGGCAAGTTGCACCCTCCGGGCTTCGGAACAACCTAACATATTAATTCAATGCGAGAGCTCTTAGCATTCATACGCGTTACACCCGAAATGCCCTAAAAAAATACGAAATTTCTCGAAACAAATTTCCCTGTAATAACATGAAACCACACATCTACAAGATTAATACTACGCCAATTACATTTTGCGTGTAGCTTTTATGTTATCGTCATCTCAATTCGTTGAATAGGCATGTTTCCTCGAGAATATACCTAGCTAGTAATAAATAGTACAGAGGTAACCGAGAGGATGGGACTTACATAAGAGGCATTCGGGAAGCTCGGGTTTATTCCTAAGAATCCAACAATGCTTACAAGTCTGTATATGTGTATGAGTCCTGCATACTAGCGGTAAATAAGGATTGGAGTACTAAGGATGGAGTTACACTGACAAAGGCAAGCGCCTATCGGCAAAGAATTTGCCAGAGGGCCGAGGAAAGGGCAATGTTGGAGAACAGTCTTCAGGGACAGAGTGCGCAACGAGCCATGACTGTGTTTGTTGGTCATGTGGCAAGACAGACCAACAAACACATTGTAACCGAAGAAGGACGTCCAGAGGAGACTAAGGACAACCAAGCGGAGGGTTGGAAGACCACAGCTGAGGTGGATGGATGACATCCGCACTCCCGACTCCCTGCAGTAGTACTAGTATCTGGCTTCAAACACCATCGAATAGAAATATGCGAAAGGAAATGGAGAAGGAGAAGGAATGGAGGAATCCAGGAGTGTATTGCGACAAACGGATGAAGAAAGTGAAACAGAGAATATAATAAATAAGACTTGAAAGAAATATCCTTATATCCTTAGAGAAATATCTTGTAAGGCCACAATGAATACGTCGAAGCCAAAGTGTAAGAATGGGTTTCATTGTTAAAACCTAATAGTTTTACTTCTTTTTAGGTAATATCACGTCTTTCCATAAAACAAATAATAAATAAAATATGTATATTTAAAACCGTATGTAATGTTGTAGCCGGATTTTTAAGGGCAGGCTTAGCCTCCATACCCTTATACATTTTGTTTTTATGATAAAACAATAAAACGGGATGAAGATGCAAACAAAAATGAAGTTAAATACCTTTAATTTTGTAGTACCACAAGGCACCTTAAACTGTATACACTTAGGACCTTCAATAGACATTTGCAATATGTACCCGAAAGCACTGAGCTCTTATAAACCTTATACAAAAATGATAAGTGGTAAGTCCGAATCCTTGTCGAGGCTATGTTTAGAGACAGTAAAAATGATCACCCTAAGAAGCAATTAGAAGAACAAAGATGAGCATAAAAATTAAAATTAAAAAATAAGGAACGAACCATTTAATTTTGTTGAATTAATTTACAATAATCATGGGATACATGTACTCCACGATGAGTGTGCCAGATTTCTTACCCAGATTACTTACCCATCACTCACCCAGATATTGAACACCTACCAACCACCAAGCATTTACCTACACGATACGAATACGGACCAATAGTTGAATAAATACATAAACTTTTCCATTAAATAATTCCAATTGTTGAACTAAAAACATTCATAAATGCAATAGGAGTTGGCCGATACTAAGTCATGGCATCCTCTAACATTTTTTGTTCGATTCGTTTGTAACGACTTCCATAATAATTGGTAGAAAAACTGGGTAAAACATTTTTGGAATGCAGCAAGTGCCGTGCGTATATGTTAAACTACATACAACTGTCCGTTTCTAAAGTAGTTGTTAGCTTAGCGCGCTGAAAAGGACAACGCTATATTATCTAACGCTATTACGTGATATGGAATGGTTTACAAGAAAGTATGTCAACAAACACGAAAGAAGATAGGTAATATCTCGTATTTTTCCTCCGAGCTTCTTTCATTTATAGGGAGTAGTCACGTTACCCCAGCGCTCCGATTGACATTTACTTGACAGCGCTTATAAGTAGTTTAGACATTTATATTTCCTGCGTGAATTCTCTTTGCTTTTTCTACGTCGCACGCATCTTGTGGCATCTATCTGCAAGAATACTCACAATTACCTATCATTCAATCTTTTTTCATTCTAAAATCAAGCTAGCATTATATTTTAAAAACCATTTTTAATTTTTGATCAACGCTGTCTCTAGCACTAGTAACCTAACCTAGTACATATTATAAATTAGATAACTTTGTTTTAAAACAGTGAAAATCGTTGTTGTATTTTATAAGACTGAATAATCAGCGATAATTATAATACAATATAATTATAAATTAATACGTTCATATTCATTTAGAAATACCCGATTAAAAAAAAAAAATGTGTGCTAGGACTCACGGTTATAATGTGTAAGCATTAGCGTTCTTTTGAGAATCTAGTAGGAGGATTGAAAATTTACATTTAATGAAATACAAGACGAAATATATATTGATAATTCTTTTATTTTAATTCCAAATAATAAGTCAGTTACTGAGTAAATGAATATTTATTTATTGTACACAAATTAACATGGATAGTTTTAATTCAATCGGCATAGCTCGGAGTTTCCTATATTTAAAATAACGCGTAGCAAACCAAAATTCAAAGTTATTATTGCGAAATTGGTAATAATTACCCAATTTAAAAAAATCATTCTCAATATGTTGGAATTGTTAGCTTTGTATTAAGAGATACTAATTACCTACATACTTATATTTAAAACGTATCTGTCTTAAGGTAGGCGCAAGTTCAGATAGCCAAAAAGGTTATTTAACTGCACGCGAAGTATTTGGTACTGAAGTTTCTTGAACTGAGTTGTACGCGCCGAGGCTTTTGTGGCAATTTTTTGCTTATTTACAATTAAATAATTAAATTTATTATTTTTCTTAATATTCTTAAGAGCGTTCTTTCGAAAATAAGAAAAGAGAGATCTAAACCAATTAATGTAATGAAACTAAATATAAAACTGCATAATAGGAACCATTGCATCTATTGCTTAATTTAAAATTGTTTTTTATAACGTGTAAAAATATAGGTACATGTTTTCTAATACAATATTTGTTATTTATTTATTTGTGTAATAAATATTTAATGCTTCGGTGCACAAAAAGGTTAACTAAATATAACATTCAACTTTAAAGTGTAGCATTTTTAGTAAGGGTAGTATCATGAAGCTAGTAACTGTGATACGTATCAGTCCCCTTTACTATATAGGTTAATGAGTTTTATAAATAATTGTTTAAGTTGTTTTAAAATCAATAATTGGCGATTGATTTTTCATCATGTTGAAATTGAAAAAAAATATCGGTGTATCCTTCGGGCACGTAAGTGAAACCTCTCTCAAACGATGTGTTTTGTTTTATGGATGCCTGTTAAAGGAAACTTCGTGGAACTACTAAATCGTAATTTCCGCTGGCAGGGCTTATTTCGTTATTGATAGGTTGAGTCGCTTTACCAGTGTAACAGCGGGTAGGAATATTTTACTAATCTATTACCTAGTGCTAAAATTAATTATTATATACCATAATATTTCTTGTGTTATAGTATAATTAATTGTAGATGCTGGAAATATGTAGTAAAATATTAAGAATATTAGGATTGATATCACTTAATATGAATCAATTTAGTCTATTCTTGTAAAACCTTTGGTTTCGATGTTATGAGTCAAAACCTTAGTTGTGTGTTAGTTGTTAGACTCTAGTTGACTGAAATACCCCATAAAATTATACTAAACGTTAAACGGGCCCTTTCTATTAATATAGCAAAAGTTAAATAAATAAAATATATTTTTGTTAATTTTGGTTCGAATCTCTAAAAATAAAAATTAAAAAAATATTAATCACTACATTTGTAGTACACAGAGTCAAATGTCAGAAAGTTGACTTCACAGTAAAAAAACGAAATGTATCGACAATTTAGCAGTTAGTATCCTCAATGTATGTTTGTATGTAGACAAGATCACAAACAAAAGAGAGTGAAATGTCACTTCGAAAGAAACAACTTTCTAACAAAAAAAACTTTCGGATCCTTCGTGAATTGAATGTCCCCATATGGCGCTACTGCGTTAACATATTTCTGTTCGTATATATTAACAAAACTTATTATGCTGCATATATACAGGATGTGTCAAGAGCATTCCCGAAGATTTAAGGGGGTGTTTATGTTCCCTATTACCTGTAAAAAAAATGCGAAAATATTTCATGCCCAAATTTATTAATTTTATCAATTCACTCGTATAACTTCCCTTTTTGTATTTCGCTCTTTGTTTGCTTGCTCGCGCTCGGCGCGTGGACTTGAAAGCGGACGAGAACGATTTAATATTGTCACGTAAAGTTTACATTTTTTTCTCGACGAATGATGAATTTTGAATTTTGATATGACGACAAAACAAATCATGTTTGAAATCGTTGGGCCAATTAGCTGGTTTTTTTATCGGTTATGGCCTAGGGACACGACGTTTAAAGTGCTTCCAAAAAGACCACCAAAACTATCAATAATTTATAGGTTTACTTTATTTCAATTTTTTATTTATTCTAATGTAACAATTTTAAATACTGTGAGTCTAGTACACGTTATTTACAACAACAAAATATCATTTTAAAAGTTAGTTTTGATCAATATTTCGATATCTTAGACTTAGACTTTTTTGTGTTAGGAAATTTGCATTTATTAAAATAGTATGAACAATTATAAATGATTGAATTAATTCCTTATCCATGTAGGTACTGTTTTCTCGGACACTACCAAATCCTTTTCGAAGGGACCAAATGTTTTCTCCAAACAGTATTTTCCGGATGAGAATATTAATTAATCGAGACATCGTAACACACTGTTTTTGATCATGCTAATGTCAACCTTAAATTCTTGATCGATAGTTGCCGCGATGTGCATGCGAATGATTTACGGCCTTTCGAAATATATCATGTCTAAATTTAGTAACTTTCATTTATCTCTAAAATTTAAAAGTGTGTCTTTGCTACGAATTTGACTAGTATTTTGTCTACAAAATGAACTACTTTTCGGGTAAATCTTATGATCAAACGCGAAGCGAAAAATAAAAGTAAATACATTATTTCTTTTACCTAATTTATATTTCAAAAACGAAAAACAATTAAAAAAAAAAATCAGTAATCAAGAAGAATGAGATAAGTCTTCTAATGTACATAATGCTATAATTTTTTACATAATACTATAAACATTAGGCCGTATTTGAGATAGCCTAGATCAAACATTTTGTAACCCCCGTTCGTTTTGGTATTAATTACATAAAAATACTAAATGAAATACTTTTCAGGTGTTATTTAAGTTTTATATTATAATTTCTTCTTTACCTATATATAAAAACGTTACGTTTTTAGGACTATGTGTTCCTACGTTATATTTTGCCTAATAAAAATATTTACTGATGAAGCTGTTATTTATATCTAGTTTCAAAACTATACTTATATGCCTTTACAGAAATAACCAATTATATTTAATGTGTTATTATAAAAAAGTTACATAAATAAAAATGTTTTTTCATCACTTTTTCCTTCCTTAAAACAACCATCATATTTATGTTTTATGGATGTATTTTTTTTAAATCATTGATTTATGTTACAATAGTTACCTATATAACATATTTAAGCCATAACATTTGCATATGTAATGAAAAAATCGTAATCATAAAAAGTATTATATTATTAAAAAAAAGTATATGATTTTTAATACCTATATTTGTATTTGTCTGTACTGGAATAACACCTAGTCGTTTATTAAGAATAGTATAATAGTTGAAATTAATATGTTTTTTGTGTGTGTGTGTTCTGGTTTGATTTTTTAATATTTAACACAGATTCGTAAGAGTAAAATCAAGTTTTCATTAGGAATTTTTGGAAAAATATTCGCTTGGTATAATTAATTAAATTTTAGTGGCGCTATATAAAAAATAAATAAATTTTAAAGTAATATAAAAGGTCCCTTATTCGCAATCTAATATTTCACTGTTCGCTTTTAGGACGTTCGTCGTGAACACGCCTCCGCTGCAAAGGTCAAGGCTGGTTCGACAACGTAATGGATTCGGGCCGAAACGTCTAGCGACGTCTGGTCTCCATTCCACTACCATAGATAGCATTTCGCGCGCGTAATGAAATCGTCCGTGTAATGGTGCCCACCGGAGCATCATGCGGAAACCAACACCCCAGCCACTGAGCGAGGTAAAGTGCTTGGAAAGCATATTTTTTAATCGATAATGATGAGACAAGGTGCACTTTTATGGACCATGTCGACCAAAATCAAATAGACAATGTAAAAAAAAGAGTCTTGCAAAAAAAATAAAAATAGCTCCTCGCAATAAGCAGAAACTCATCCGAACAGATAGTGAGCAATATCACAATAAAAAAGAAACATATTCATTTATGTATGAAATTTATCGCATATGTTATGATTTAGCTTAAAAATAACATTGTTTATAGTCTAAAATGATGTCACGTACGTAATAAGTTTTCTTTCTGTCACCTTCTTCTGGCTTCTCATAAAACAGTTTTTTTTTTAACTTGGTTTTCTAACCAAACCAACCAAAAGCAAGCCATGCTATGTTACTCCAAAAGCAATAATATATGACTGATATTTAATTTGTTTTCATGATTATTGTTGTGTCCTTAATATATTATTATTATAATAAATAAATAGCTATTATGATAGCAGCATGATAACTCATCCTTGCTTTTCAATAACTTTATTATCACGACAATTCATGTTAATTCTAAATCAAGCTACATAATAATTCTCCAATTTCGCTTAAAGGCGTTTGGAAGTCCTGTAGAAAAACAAATATCTAGGATATACCAGATGAACTTAAAGTTATCAGTTTCCTTTTAAGCGGTCATTCTAGTCTAAGCATGAAGGTGAATAACTTTTGTTCAACAAGTTCTCGTATAGCCAATAAAAAAAAACAATCCCTATAAAAATATGAATTAAACGTTTGGTCCAGGTATTGTTGTGTTCCTGACCTATCCAATTGACCTAAATTACATTATTTGCCCGTGGGAACCTACCCGTCTTTCGTCAATACATTTGAAGGCAGTCGGGTTCTGGGTCGCGACGTCGCAACACCGCGCAGTCTATTTTATTAGGTGACCATACCTTAAAATGTTCTTAGGACTCTTTTTATTGCCATTTTAGACCAGTTTTTTTGTTTTATTTACAAAGTTATTGAACAAAAGCTGTTCTATTATATGTTCAGAATCCCCCCTTAAAATGATAATGCCGCCTTTAAGTTTATTCTGTGTAAACACTATACCAACTAAGTCTAAAATACGACATTTCAAAGATTATTATCATTGTATGTCATGTATAAATGTTATTGTAAAAATTAAAGCACATATTAGTGTGCATGTCATTACGACAATAATTATAATTGAGTATTTCATTTTTTTTTAAATATTTCTGTTATATAATAATGTTCTGCGTGCATAATAGGAAATCGTTTTGCAGATTTCAATGCTCACTAAATTTACTAAATATTACTAAAATAGTATTATTATATTACTAATATAGTGTGTGTTATTTGTAATTAAAACTAGGTCATTAAAAGGAAAGTAAAAAGAAAACAGTAACAAATAATGTGCATTTGTAATATTAGGAATTACAAATAAAATGTAAAATACTTTAATATCAATATCAAAAAAGAGTTCTTTATTAATAAATAAATAGTAGATTTACTCGATCTTCTATAAAATTATATCTTAAACCACAATGGAAGGAAAGGTGATAATCAACGTTACTAATTTCACAATAAATGCTCCGCTAAGGCCGTGTTCTCTAAGAACATCGTGAATTAATTTGAACTGCGTTTAACTCTTTGAAATCGGCTTGTAATTGTATAACTTGCATTAATGAATGCAAGTTATACAATTATATAAACTCCTTTGAACGCAGTGTATTTAAACACAAAATAATTGTTAAAAAAAAACGTTATAAAATACAAATATACAATCTAAAAATATGGCATATTATTTGTACGATGTAGAGTTGTTAATGACGTCGACGTGAAAACATTTTGAACGAAAAACTTACTTTTTGATTTATTTCTACCTACAAACATAACTTAACGAGACTAATATGTGTCCACCCTAAAGATATTATATTCGACAACACATATTAAATTGAGATAATTCTTCGTTATTTGAAGTTTAATAGGAAATGGTATCATAAATACCAGCAATATCATCTTAATATAATTATTAAATTATATCTGACTTCGTTGAATAAAATATTGATTACGTTTGAATATAAAAGTGTTGCGTGCGAGGTCAGGTCTGTACATAAATGTGCCGCCAAATGCATAAGGTCAAAACGCCACAAGGGAGCAAATGAACACTCCCTTGTCGTTCCCCCGTAACCCTCCACCCGGCACCACTCCCTGCAACAGTATCTACATACAATATTCGTATTTCACTAGACACTACTTTTAAATTCAATTAGGACACGCATTTAACTGGAGTTCAATTTTAAATATTATTTTATATTTTTAAGGTATGACATTGCCTTTTGACACTTCAAGCAATGAACTTGCCTGTTTAACATATAAGTTTAGGTTTTACGTAAATGAAATTGAAAGAAAAGGTTTAGACATTGTTAAAGTTCAATTAAAAATAAATAAAACCTCGGTGAGAGTTACATTGATTTAGTAACATTGGTTTAGTAACACAGGTTTAGTAACATTGGTTTAGTATAACATACGTTGCTGAATATTAGATTACATAAAGTCAGACTAGTTAGCCAAGAGATCAACACCGAGTATATACGGCTAAGCACATAAATAAAAGAGTATTTGCAAACAATACCACATGTACTTGAAAATCAAACGAAATGACATAAAGCAAACATTAGAGATGGATAATTCTATAAACAATAAGGAACACCGTGTTTTATTTAACCTTTACAATTACAACTAGCGAATTTCATCGAAATGTAGTGCTTCAAGAAAGCAAAATTGTTGTCCCAGAGCAAAAAAAAAACTTATTCTCCGGAAGGAAAATTTCAGCGCATTTTATTTTAGCGCAGGAAATTGTTATACATTTGTATAGAATTTAACCGAATTTTATTTTAATAACCAAAAGTTTTCGACCAAAATGAGTAACATCATCTAAATAGCTTCCATAGTATTAAATCCTTCGGTATATCCTCGCCTTTGCGTATTTTAAAGACTGGGTTTTTAAATCCAAATTGAATACTCATCACAACGATTCGGAGGGATATTCTTATCACTTTTAAAATAGAGCTGATAAATAAGTGAGTGACGTAGGTACAGCAAAAGATTCGACGCTCCTGCATCTTTAATCGTGGCCAGATGGGGTCGCTATTGTCAGCACTTACAAGACAACTGATGCGCCTTTGTGGTAAGTTGGCTAGATTAGGTTGAAAATGCCTATATAAAATACCTATTTTATGTAAGTAATATTTAATGCACGCTCGACTTGACGAAACTATTCTTATTCCTCAATCCTGTGATCAATTATTTGCGTCAGTTACCGTAACTGTAAAAATAATAGTTTAAATTGCAAACTTCATGATATTTCAAAAGTCTAAGACATAATTGGTATAAAAAAAAAATATTTTTAAAAATATTTCTTATATTTTTATTCACTAATGTAGTGTTATTACAAGATTTAATCCATGAATTCCGGATCTTACCATTTCTTTCTAAGTAAAGAAATATCGGTTTTTAAGAGATTTTTATGGTCAGAATGTCATTTCGGATTCCTTTAGTTTCTGATTGGACTTTATCTGTTTTTTCCATAACCCTCAGTGCACTTCCTTAAATAGGGTACCTTTCACGTGTGTCCCAATAAAATTTCCATATAAATATCAGTTGCATGAACTAAATAAAATGCCCAAAAATGTTGCTTATAACAAAATGCTTATTATAAACAATTTGGTACATAAAAACAGCCATTTTAGCTCAATAGAACCTGAAATATTTCACTTAAATGAGAAATTTACCTAGATAAAAAAATAACATATGTATGTAGTATAAAATTTATAAGTTTAAAGCCGGAAATATTTTAATTTTTGTTTTGCTTTTCAACCTTTTAGTGTTCATTTTTAAAGGAAATGTCGACTTACAAGTTTCTAAAGTATAAATAATATCCTAATAATACGAACTATTATTGATTCACTTGTCTCATTAATGCGATTAAAATTTCCAGTTGTAGTAGTGTTCGTGAACTGACAATAATTTAATATAGTTGGAAACAATTTTGAGATAATTTAGTTGGAAAAGTCATATCTACTGTGTAATAATATGTTTGTGAATATGAAGGAAATCCATAATCGGTTTTGCTATCTAAATAATTTTTACGTTTTGGTTATGTAATTTGGTTTTGCAATAAAAAAAATAAATAAATAGATAATTATTGTTGTCGTTCAATGCGTTTACATCCTCCTCATCCTACAGCCCTTCTGGCTTACATGGCTAGAGCCACAGGTCCGAGAAGCCACCGGCCTAATGTCGGCTCTAATCTCACCGAGCATTGTGTTTCGCTTGTTTATCGCGACAGTGAAAGTCCACACAATTCCACATTAAAAGTCTACCAATTTTCGTGAATAAACAATGAAATTCTCGCAGAAGAACTCCTTTACACTCGAGATAAAATATCGCATTATTCAAACTTAACCCCGACTTGTTTGTCTACGAAACGCCTGAATTGGACGTTAAATATTTAATTAGTGCGAAAACAAACGAAACTCAATCAACCAAACTGATGGCGGAAGGTAGGCAGTTAAATTTGGTGGAAATCATATTATATAATCAATGATGATTACGTAGACTTAATTGTTGCAAGTACTAATATTCATTCTATTT
The DNA here is from genome assembly GCA_020383195.1 of Neomicropteryx cornuta. Lineage (NCBI taxonomy): Eukaryota > Metazoa > Arthropoda > Insecta > Lepidoptera > Micropterigidae > Neomicropteryx > Neomicropteryx cornuta. Next base: position 44,538,685 of record JAHKQU010000018.1, read on the forward strand.
AATAATTCAGCAATATAACTGGGCATCTTATACAATATCTTATTTTATAGAAATCCAATACGATAATATAATGAATAAATAATAATAATAAAACTGGTCTATATTAAAGTTGTCTATATTATAATTAAAAAAACCAAAGTTGTTATATTATTTATTATTGTGACTTCCTATTGTGCCATAATGAATTAAATAAATAAAATTAATAAATAAATTGGATCCCTATAATAAAACTAAATATTTTTCATATATATATTTTATAATAGCCTTAACATCAATCTGAGTCCTCCAGAATACGAAATGGTAGTAGAATGCTTGTGTCTGCAGCACTCAGGAAATGTCGCTTCAATTCCTATCTCTAGGTCCTTGGTCAATGAGGCTTGAAAAAGTCAATCAAAGAAAAAAGATCGAAGCTTTCATCATCTTCAGATGAGTGATATTTGTATTCTGTGCTAAATAAAACGGTATCGCAACAACTTTGTGTTAGTATCGCAAAGTAAACAGTTGATCTATAAATTAAATTATGCCGCCAATGAGTCGAAACGGAGAATATTCAAAAGGTAAATAATAAAACAGGTACAAACCTCAAAAATAAAACTCTAAAAAGTTTCCGAACACCAAGTTAACATATCAACTTGAAGTTTTTCAAAGGCTTCAGAATAAATACTTTGAAGTTTAAGTTTGCTACATGCTGAAAGTCAGGCGAATACCGTTAACGACGCTTCTCGTATCGTCAACCGCAACGCAGGATTCTTCGTAAACTATCCGCTGTATTCTGAAAGTTCGAAACCTCGAATTGTATCTTGATATTAACATGTATTGATTTTAGACTGCCTGTCTATATTCCTTTTTAATGTTTGTCATAGTATTTGCATAATAAGTTTTCATTTCAATACATTTCATGTTTTAATTAACATTGTAAAAATGTAAAAATCATGACACACGTACAGTCTTTAACAGTTTTAGATGAGACTTTCACTTTAAATTTTAAGGAAATATATTTTTAATGGAAAAAGAGCTGCGAGACTATAGTGAGACAAATTCAGAGAAGAACAAGAACTGGGGATGAGAAAGGGAGAATGGAAAACTCCTCGTTTCATGCAAACGATCTAAGTGAATCAGGCCTCTGACACCACCATAATTACGCTTGTTTCGTAATTATGTTATGAAAAAAAAAATGTTGGTATTCTCCCCAAATGGACCAATATTTAAATTTAGGGTGCGGCTGTAGTCAGAAAGACCACCATCAATCAAAATTATAAATTCATTAACTAGGCTGTATATGTACTAAGCTGTTAATATTTATCATAGCATTTGAGCATTTAATGTGTATACACGTGCCCTACACAAAATTGATAGCTATTTTTCTAGATACCTGTTTAGACATATAAAATGTGAATAACAATAAAACGATAAGCACCTTGGTTAGTTATTGGAGCGTAGCGAGCGAAGCTTCCATGTGGTGACTCAAATGTCACTCGGTTCACGGACTAAGGCTCTAGAACTACAAGACCGATTTTGATAATTATTTTTTTAAAATGACCATGACAATGTCTTCTGTGCAAAAAACATATACATTGATTGCGCTAAGAATTATAAAAAATTAAATGGAGAAATACATTTAAATACTAAACTCCGCTCCAATGTTAGCCGCAGCGAAGCAAAGCAGCGCCCTAGTTTAATATGGTGTTAATGATAATTTATCATCTAATTATTAGACGATAAATTATCATTAACACCGACAATAAATGTTGCCTAATAAAGAGATATTTTTAGGTCTTAACTAAAAAAATAAATGAATCACTAATAATCTGACAAAATTAAAAAAAAAACAATGTTTATAACTTTTTAATTAGGGGTATATAGGAAACTTATAATATTTGTAAAAGAAGCGAAGAAAAGCTTAATTATGTTATTGATTTTTCCAGATTCTGTAATTCTGAGGATATTACATTTTCATTCTGTTTTTTTAATATTACACACTTGGCTCATCTTAAAGTTAACGATAAACGTCTAAGTCTATCGTCAAGTAGTTCGTGAACGCAGTTGGTGTGAAACAAATGTACGTAAATTATCACCTCTTATTTTAGGCCAGAGCCCAAAATATGTACTGACAGATTTTTTGAACCAATAACGTTTTTCCGTCGTAATAAACGATTACCGTAAATTAGAACTTAGCTTACACCAAAATGGTGCATCTTATTAATTGACAGAAAGTTATCCTGTTCCTTTATGCAACGGGATGCAACGGGATTATCATTTTCCATCAAATTGCCAAAATTGTTTATCTAAATATGTGTTATCCTAGCAAACTTTTGAAGGTAGTTCATACTTTCTAAAAAGTATTGTGACGACAGCAATAATTATCTATTTATTTATTTTTTTTTATTGCAAAACCGAATTACATTACCAAAACTTAAGAATTATTTAGATAGCAAAACCGATTATGGATTTCTTTCATATTTACCAACATATTATTATACAGTAGGTATGACTTTTCCAACTAAATTATCTCAAAATTTTTTCCAACTAAATTAAATTATTGTCAGTTCATGAACACTTTCGGAACAATACTGCAACTGGAAATGTTAATCGCATTGATGAGACAAGTGAATCAATAATAGTTCGTATTATTAGGATATTATTTATATTTTATAAAGATATTGCCTGAACCACCAGGGCTGTCGACAAAGGCACATTATCCACAGTTATGTGTTATAAACTTGTCATTAAGATTATTTATTCCGTATATACTCGCGCTTATATGTTTCGCGTTACGTAGTAATTTTGAGAAGCATTGGAAATATGCAACCTTCTAGTTATAAACTGCTGCGTTCATGCAATTGAATTAGGCAATCTCACTCGGACCTGTCTAAAGCGCGCCAACGGGTTGACTTCTGAACAATCGACCGTACGACTTGATTGGCCCGGGCGTAATTTTAGTTGGTCAAAATCGAACAAACAACATTCGCTTGCTACGGTCTGCCTATGTAATTTATTTGTTTGTTGACAATCATTTTTCACGTGCCTATAATCGAAATGACATGTGTACTTTATGTAGGAAATTTAACATAATATTTCATGTAATTAGCGTACGCATCCGAAAACAGAACATATATATGTATATAAATAACGAATTCCTTACAAGAATCTTTGAATGTAGATAAAAATACTTTTTACATTATGACTAAATAGTTCTTCCGCTTTATTACTAAGGTAATTAATCTTTAGGGTTCGATTAGACATTTTTAGTGTATAATAATGCTATCAGTGATATAAGATAATTATATACTTACATAATTATATTATTATATATTATTTATTTTTTTAACAGGTTTCCTTTCCCCGTGTACATTATAATTAAAGTAAAAACAAATTAAACTACCAAAAGAAAAACAAAAACCATTAAAAACAAAAAACAATAACATGAAACGTACTATGCTAAAAAATTAAAATAATAAAATAAAATTAAAATAAAGCCTCCAGGGAAACATTAACAAATAAATAATTCACGCCGATCCTACAACGGCGTAATAGAAAGCAGATTTTTAATCCCATTGGGCGAACAGACAAATATATCAATCTCCGCGGAAATAGAATTAAATAAATCGACTGCTCTCCCAATCGGACCATATTTGTATACGTCGGTACGACACGCTAACCGCCTAAATAATGTGTGCTTACGCGCTCTAGTGAAACGGTCCGGAACAAAGAGACCAATATCACCGAGTATTACGGGATTCTCGATGAAACCGCGAATAACCTTATAAAAATAACACAAAGTATGGATTTGTCGCCTAAACTCGAGTATGTTAAAACCTAACATCCTATAAGATAAGAAGTAATATCACACATATTTACATAATATCAACTAGGCAGAATTATACAAATTTCTCAGTTGGTCCTTCAAATCTGAGGAGCAATCGGGTGATTTGATTTCCTCTGCTGCCCTATAAAATTCACTCACCTCCTGAGGGCTTTTGGAAACAGACAAATGCACAGACTGGTAGCGATTGATTTTTTTATTCCCATAAAATGCATTAGGAAATTCTTATGCAGTTTTAGTGCATTTTATGGGAAAAATTTAAATTAGTAAATATCCGGGAGCAGACTCATTTAAAATGGTAGACAACATTTACTGTGCAGTGGCTGCCCACAGCTTGTACAAAAGAAAAAGAGAAGAAAATATATACTTACATATTAGAATATAACGTTTATTGAAAAAACCCAAAGGGTAAGAAAGTCTATATAATGATATATTTGTTGTAATCATTAAACGCCACTACGTTATTATTTTATTGAATGAAAATATTATGCTAAGAATCAGTCAGCTGTACAACTGGCAATCAGATTTAAAGGGAATAAAACATTAACACACTAGCAATTAATCCTTAGCTCTCATACAATCATATTTAAGCATATCAACGTTTTAATGTTTAATTAGCGAAATAAAAAAACTAAATTAGAGCTTAAAAAGTTTGTAGCGCTGAGTGATTGTTATTTATTCACATAACTAATAATTAAATTGTGTATAATTTCACTTAAGTACAGTTAGTATTTTTAAGGATATACTATAAGCCGCTTTAAGAATAAAATATAATCTAAATTAAGTTTGCCAGATGAGCTCAGCTTCACGGCTCTGGCAGGACAAGATATATTTTCTTTTTACTGTTTCTAATGAACAATAAACATCACTTATGGTGGCATTGAACTGATCTCTTTAAACTTTTTGTGTTTATACATAACATATCGCACGTAATATTAAATTAAACAAACAAGTTACTAAAATATATTGTATAAAAAAATAGTTACTAACCTTGGTATTTTGTCATAGCTGTCCCAACTGGAGAGGCAGTTGTATGAGCTGTATCGACTAGATACTGCCATCTTTATATCTTTGCCTCATATTCTTGAAGACATAGCACAAACACACTCGTATCAAGACATAATTTAATTTTAGGGTTTATTCCACTTATCAATAAAGAAAGAAACACTGTAAAAGGCGGAAATCATCGTTATACAGTTGAACGTTTTTATCATACACACCAAATTGAAAAATTTTTCTTAATTTTGACATATTTTTTCCATATAAAATTAAAAGTAACGTTTGAAGTTAAAATGCGTTTAAAGTTGTAAACAGTTTGTGAGTCATTTATTTGAAATCAGTCCCTATTTCATTTTACGTACTTTGAATTATTTTCACCAATTATATATGCTTTTTTAGCAATATACTTACTGATATTTAAATGGTAAATTGATATGAATCAATGATGGATTAAAATCCGTACATCTAACTAAAGCATACATGTTCACATTTTGGAGAAATGGAGCTTGGACCAAGTTCATATTTAGTGTATGGCTTTGCATTTCATAAGTTATAAATATAATAACAACGTTGAAAATATAATAACAACGTTGAAACATAAAAATATATGCATATAGAATCAGAAGCATAAAATCTTACCTAAACCTATATAATAATTTTACTACAATATTTGAAATCGCAAAACACATATTTTTTATGCCTTACATATGTATAAAAATAATTCAAATAGGTAATTTATAATAAATAAAAGTTTAATAAATGATGACAAATTTATCTCTTTTGAAAAATTAGTAATACGTTACCTAAAATAGTGTACTTCTCAGGTACTTACAGAAATATTATATAAAACTTCTGATTTGTACTTGATTTAAAAAAAAATATACTTTCTGAGATATTCATTAAAAAAAAATATTTAAACTTGAGTGAATAAACATAATATTAAATTACTCTGTCTTACACTTCAAATAATGAAAATGTTTTGATTGACTTTACAATAATATCATGGATTAATATTCAAAATTGTTGCTTATCACAAATAAATATTCATTCAATTTATTTTTTTTTTATTTAGTTATACATAACTACATAAAATACATATTTTTATACATATACATACATATTTATACATAGTCATATATATTTTATATTAGTTTTTCATTTATGTATAGAAAGGTCTAAAAATATTATCTTAAAGTTACTATGTATAGGTATTTTTAACTCACCACTTTCACCTTTGAAATGAAAACCTATGTACGTATTATGAAGATATGTGTAATAAAAAAAAATATAACCCTTTTAATTAGGTTTTAAATGTTGATTTTGTGATAACCAAACAATAGTTTCTGAATATATTTCTGTGCTTTGTACGAAAAAGAACAAACACGCACGTATGTGCACGTGATTGTACAATAATTAAATTTAATAATCAAGCTTTATTTAAACATTTACTTTCTTTGCTTTTATTTTAGTAGGAGTTTATAATTGAAAAGCAAAACTTGGCAACATCCTATTACATTACATATGTAAATGAATTGAAGCAATAATCTTTTGGAAAAGCACCCCTCACGCTTACGCCCGGGAAAACCAATATGTTTTGACACATATGGATCATAATTTATTCATGAAATGAAAACGGTTTCAAGAGGGGAGTAGTCGATATTTATGTATTAACAAAAAGCGCTGCGTCTGGACCGCTGTTCACGATCCGTTATCCTTTCCACAAACACCAAACGACTCATAAACATAGGCAAATTCGACAATTACAAATAATTAAATAAATCTTTTTTAAAATATTTATAAAATAACCTATTTACGGCTAAACATAGATTTAGATGAACTCTTTCATAATAACAAATAATTGTATACCAAATATATATAGATCTCAACCAAAGGTTTCGTTTAAAATTAAAATAGCATCTTAGCTTCCCCGAGTAAATAGTTACACTGCGCAGTAGTTTCCATATAGGATGAAACAAACACAAAATGGGGGCGTGCCCTTTTCCGCACCGTACGATGGGCCACGGTTCTTACATAATGCAAAAAAAAAGAAATACCTATTCATTTGGAAGTTGTAGTTTGTATACATTTTTGATATAAATAATAGTTTTTTAGGTGCAACATTATTTCGTTATCATAGACTTACTGTCATTTTCCTCCTCACCAATTGAATAGACACAAAAAAAAAAATAGATTGGTTAATTAATTTCTCAAAACTTTACTTAAAAATTACCAAAAGCTTTATATAGCTGTAAGAATGCTAGGACTTAAAACGGAAGTCATATTTGATAATAGTCGTGTGAAGCTTGCTAACGTTTTTGAGTTTTTTTGTTAATGACTACTATTAGAATACGAAAAATGTTACTTTATTTAACAATATTTTTATCAGCTCTTAAGCACACGCCATTTGTGCGAATTTTATCTCTTAAAAAGAATAAAAAATGGCTTACACGATTTATACGTAAAATTATATATATATATATATACTTTTAATCCGAGAACTAAACTTTTTTAAAGAAGAGTATACAATATTTTTTTGTGGCCAATAAAAAAAAAGAACTGTACTCAACACTTAAAACATTTTCCACATAGCGAACTATAACACCTGTGCAGATGTTAGTTTGTCGGTATATTCATTATTTTTTTTTATTTACCACATTCCGCTCCGTACGTAAAACGCGCTGACCACGTTTAGCCGCCCGATCGGCGAAGTTTGTTGACTGAACGGAATATCCTACGCGGGGGCTGCCACCCACTTCAGTTTCAGTTATGTTTTCTTATAATTGGAAATTAATTTGTACAAAAATGTTTGTTTTTAATATTAATATTTGTTTTATTATATTGTCATGGCTTTTGTAAATAAAATTCGAATTATTCACCGCCAAAAACACATTAAATTCACTAGCGCACTTTTCACATAACCAATCAAATGTCAAAACCGAACTAAAATGAAAAAATAAAGATGGTTAGTGTACATCTTTCATGAATTCAGGTTTACGCGACATGCCACGCTTTTAAATATTAATAGAAATGCAGTAAGACGATGGCGTGTTTACTCGCACACAGCACCTGGCGTATACAGCAATAACGAGATATCTTATTGAAAAATATATGTTACTTACAAATAGGTTTATATGATACCTATCTAGGAACATAGGTAAAAATAAAAGACGGGTGTTATCGTTTTAAATTTACTTTCTTTGGTTATATTGGTGGATTTATTTCTATAGCTATTAATAAAACCATATTGTAGAGAATTTAATAAGCTACTCAAAATAGTGTAGTTTATCAACATAACATACATAGTTTTTTTAAAACGAGTATTTTAGCAAGTGCCCGTAATTAAAGCACTGAATTGTGTAATTACACAATTTTGAAAAATATCGCTGGGCACTCGTGGGTTGGTTTGATTTATATTAAGCAGCTCTGTTAATGAAAAGTAACTTCAATATACACTTTTGTACTACCTTCTCCGAATGGAGATATTTTTTACTAGCACTATCACAACCCACAATCATATTATATTAACGAGTGGTTAATACCACTCTTTTATTTTACAATCTAGCACATACTTCAATGCTTTTATTTACTTCGACGCTTTATTAACCCATTGAACATAAGGCTAAAAATTATAGTATCAAATATTCCGGTAGCCATGTGCCACTAGCCAGACAAGCATAAGTAGGCGGAGGGAGGCATGTAGGTTTTCATTGCTTTTAATCGTCAAGTAGAGCGAAGATATTGATGTTCCAGCGCCGATCTTCTAAGGAGACTGGGGCAACTGGATATGTAATAAATTTCACTTAAATGGAACTTGCAAAATGGCGCTTGGCCCTTCGTCAATCAAGTTGATAGCACTGACAGTATCAGGCCGCAATTTTGGCGCGTTATATGCCCGAAACACACACATTCCTCGGCAATACAAAAACCTACACTTACTGTCCACCATACGCATATTTAGGGTTCCGTGACTCAAAATAAAAAAACGGAACCTTTATAAGCTGTGGCGTGCCCAGAAGTTGTACAGTAGTTAAGCCTAATTCAGGTGGGAGGAGGGGTTGGTGGGAACCCTCTTACCGCATTTTTTTGAGGTACCTAGTAATTTTTGCGTAATCATTAAATAAAACAAAAAAAAACTTTTTCTATGGCTATTACGAAGAGTTCGGTAAGTCGATCTTGTCAAAAAATCTAGACAAGCCGGGCTTTTCGGCTTCTATAGAAAGTATGTAAGTACTACTAATAAAATCACTCTTGTGTCCGTCTGTCTGTCTGCGGCAGGCGTTTTTCTCGAAAACTGTAGGACGTAAAATTGTGAAATTGAATTTAAAGATTCATAGGTATTGAGTCATAAATAACACAAAAACCGTCGCCGTTTTCGTCAGTGAAAATGAAAATGAAAAATGAAAAAGCCTACACTGACTAAACCATAAGAGATAGGCATAACAAATGAATTATTTTGTTTTGTTCGCAATCCTGATACGAAAACATGATTACGCGAGCCCGACTCGCTCCTGACCAGGCTTTCCAGGCTAAAAGATTTCCGACTAACTGACTCATAAAAGCCATATGAATATTAAATTTGGAGAGAACATCGTTATTATGGCACGGTCACCCGCTAAGGACGAAAATCAAAAATGTCGTATCTGAGGGTCTAAAAAGTTGTATTTTTTATGTTACCAAAAACCGAAAATTTTACTTCTAAAACAACTTGCTTAGATGAACTAAATTTGCTTGTTTACATGTGTGTGTTTAATATTACTTTATGCACATTGAGTATATGCCCATTAGAAATTACATCACCAACCTAACCTGTATCCTCGCGTGTATGTAGATTTTGCCTAAATAAGGTCCACTTATGTAAGGTTTTTTTGTTTATTATTACTAAAGGCAAAGTCGCGATAACCTGGACAATGCTCTAATTGCATTTAGATCTCGTTAACTCAGTCATAAACAATTACGCATAAATCTAAATCTGATCGCTTATCCATTTGAAAACGAGCAATTATCTATTTTTTTTGATGATTATGAATTTCAAATATATAGAAAAAAATAAATTAAAAAGAAAACATACATTGAAAACCGGTAAAATGAAAAACCGCAGGCAATAATCTTAATAAGAAGGTTGATTTGATTACTTCATTTCCGTCGCTATTTCGTTCCTAGAATTGATACTTTCACATTTTCCTATTTTAGTACCTTCACTATCTCTGGGATGTCGCTGAAAATGTCTTTTACAGAATTCTACTCCGTGAACTACCAATCTATAAACTTTCGTAACGAATCTTTTAAAACCTACTATGTAATTTTGGCGGAAAATTTCAGAAGTTTCTTCTCTAGAGTATAAAAATGAAATTAGTACAGGTGACCCTATAATCGCCGATACCGAACAAGACTTGGACATAAAATAATTCAAATTCAAATGATTTTATTCCATAAACACAAGATAAATGCAAATAGGAATGACTTTTTAATTTAGGTATTTTGAAGTTAGTATAGTGGTGTGGCATCAACGATCATAATAATAACGATACATACCTCTATATATATATATATATATATATATTTACCTTTTACTAATACCTAATACCTTCTACTGTTTTTGGGAAACTACATTTATTTTGTAATTAATAACTAACAGATTAGCAATCGAACGCAATTTTAGGTATCTTCATATCGCCCTGCACTGCGCAGCCCTCTAATCTTAGAATTAATTTATTTTCATACCTCGTATTTATTTAGATTTGTTCTAAATTATTCTTTTTCAATATAACTAAATTTATAGTAAGTTGGGCTTCCGTAGCTTAAAAATGTATAGGTACTTCATTAATATATTTGTGTATAATAACTACGTTTTACTCAATTTTATATAAATATACTTTTTATTGTTGTGTAATTTTTGCTTAAAATGGATATGTATTCATTATTTATTGTTTTACTATATTTATTTTATTTATATTCATATAGCTTTTAGAGAGAAGCAAGAAACATCAGTGCAATGTCACAGTCGCACGTCGGTTTAATTAAGCTATTTAATAATACTTATATATTAGTTATATTGTACTACTTAAGAGTTGTAATATTATATTTTCAATAAATAAATAAAGCATTGTCTTTACGTCATTACCTGTATTGTGTAAATGTTTGTTGGGCTACCACAATAAATAAATAAATATAAAGATATAATATTTCAATTTATAATTATTATAATGTGGCACTTAACATTCTTTGACGTATTTCTATTTGCGTACATAGATGAATTTGTATTAAATTTAACTGGCCAGTTACAAAGTTACAGTTATAAAGTAATAAATAATACGTAATAACAGCCGTTCATATTTAAGAAATTTGAATATATCTGAGTTCTCAATCGAACCGTCAAAGCTTAACTGTCATAGTACTAATAATTTGTTAACTTGTTGTGTATCTTTATTATCCAGACAGCCTCCGATGTAATCTAATCTGCTATAGTTGATTTTCAAGATCATCAATCTATGCACATAAATCAAACTCTTTCACATTTGTACTTTTCGAGTTTAATAGTTGTAACCTATGGATATACAGACGAATAGACGGATAGACGGCCAACGGACGGGCATAGTAGCTTCTCATACACGAATGTATAGAAGCTAAAACTAAACACTATATTATGACAACTATCTCTCTAAACCGACTAAAGAAAATTATGATATAAATTCGTGTTTCTAAGTAACAAAAAAAGTGATTCTTGGGGAGGGATTATTTCTGCACGGACTTATACCTATCTATTTTTGTATTGTAACGATCCTGCCAGAGCCGCGAAACGCCCAGTACTGCTCTATATTTACGAATGTTTTGAAAATAAGTACAGTTTTGTCCGGGATGGACTCGATTCGCATGGGCTGTCAGTTGAGACCGAGGAGTCGCGAGGAGGAAGAAAATGCTGTAAAATGTTAGATAGGCGTGTTGTGGATCTAATTTGATTATAATTGTAAACATTTGGAAATCGGAATAGAAAAGTCGTCAAATTGACCTGTCTTTTAATGAGTAGTGTCTGGTTTGCATATCTCGTAAATCTGTTATACCGGCACCCAATTCGGGTACCACTTTACATTCGGGTACATTTTGGAACTCAAAATTGAGTAGTCATCAAACAGTCGTAGAGGGACGAGGGTAGTCATAATGAACGATACTGACTGACTCTGTAGTCATTTAATCTGTATTTTCTTAATTTATTTATTCATAATAACACAATAATAAGTCACAACAATAAATGATAAAATAACACAAGAAAAAAATATTTAATAGACTAGGATATTCATTTATTATTACTTTTTCAGTACTAAATTTAGGAGTTAACGATGATAGTGATACATTGTAAAGATTTTTAAATACCTTGTCTTATGCAATTCAAGCTCTTAGTTCAGTTTAAATCGATTAAGTTTAGGAGTCTTTCGGTATCTGACGACAGACGCGTCTTTAGTCGAATATTTTTGTTAGAAGTCTCTCCTGAATTCGAATGAACGAAATCGTAGTAACTTAAGATGTGCCACGCCGTTCACTCCAGTTACGAGGCCGCGCCAATTAGGCAGTGCTAATTAAGTCGTTCTTGTGTTCACGAACAGCCACTAAAGAAAAATTACTTGGATTGAGTCGAGTCGTCAAAGCTTTGCTTGTTCGATTTTACTTTCCTATTTAAGCAATAATAAAGGACATTTTTTATGATAAAGGAAGGTTTATAACATTTTTACCAATTAAAACGCACATAGTTTATATCAGCTGCTGTCAAAATTGCCCGCATTGGCGTCATAGAAAAATGAACCGCCACATGCTTCCAAAGTGATGTCACATTGGCGTATCGGGCACCTGATGCTAAATTTTATTTATGCCCCTATTATCAGAAATATTTTTATGTAGTTGAATACACTTAGTAGCTTTTTTAATAACCGTTCTTAATGTATGAGTGAGAGAAAAAGTTACAATATATTATATACATTTATAATAATTATTGTCAAACTTGAAATTTGATTATCTACCGCGAATTTGTCAAATTTCAACAGAGTTAGTATAAAGACTCAATGTGAAGATAAAAAAAATGTTGTTTAATAAGAATATACACACCCAGTTAAATATTATATTAAAAAAATAAGTATATAAATAAAATACATAAATAATAAATCTGTATATGTTTAGCTGTACATTTCAACCACAAATAAGAAAATTAAATATTTACCTAACTACCTAGATCACATTACATCCTAGGTTCGTGAAATGTTTAGTCACTCGCGCATTAATAGAATGTCACTTCCGGCTGAACGCCAATTTGGCGATATAATGAAAGCCCGATAAATTGATTAGATTGTCGTTAAATCCCCACCAGGGCATAGGCCGGATAGGGTATAGGGTGCGGGTGGTGCGTTCCGGGACACAGGTTCAAGGCTAATTCGACTAGGTTCGAAGTCGAACATTAAATGAGAAAAAGTACTGTTATCTTCTTTCTTTCATGGAAACGATAAATGATGGAAAATGTGTTTCTCATTACTTATTGTATCTTTTTAACTGCAAGTACATACAAGTATATAGGTGTTTTTAATATTAGGGTACCCCTTCTAAGATGTCTATATCGACAATCAAACATTAATCAATAAAAAAATACAAGAAAAACGACTTCAGCGTCAAATAGAAATCGTATTAATGTTTAAGAGCGAGGTTTGAGAAGAATTATTAAGGCTCGCGAGACCGAAACTAACGGAGTTAGAACTTTCAAATTGCCCAAATTGAATTATAAGGTTACGGAATTACATTTACATTATCATTTGGGGAGAAATATCCCATAAGAACACCCCCTATTTTGACGAAAGTACACAACAACGCTTTAAGAGATATTGTTGAAAAAGAAAGACAAAATGATATATCGCTTTCCCTCGTTTCCCGGTACACACAAGGTGTCGAACGCTGCGTGAAGCTGGTAAGTAACTGATGCATCGATGTCAGTGAGTGGACAGAAGGCACGAGAACTGATGTGTACTAAAATATTACCAAGAACCAAAATCCCGACTTTTGAATCCAAGTCACACTACAAAACATGAGCAAAATAATAATTTTATATAGTATCAGAATTTACGAGTAAATACAAATATTTATAGATTTTATTTTAATATTTAATTGTGATTGTGTGTTTTTCTTTACCCGTATCTGCTGCATTGGAAAAAAGTAAATTTTTTCATTATTTGAACTAATTCATATTTCGCAAAAAACTGCCTATTTGCTTCAACTTCAAGTCTCGGTAGAGCGCCAAAAGTACTATTGTATATGAAAAGTAAAAAATAGCTTATAATCTTCGTCTAGAGCTATTCCTAGGTGTCGAATCAGGTCATGCTTACCATAAAAATGCATTTTCATCGGAGCTGAACGAACATGTCAAATTTCAAATCTGTAGTATAAAAGCAGTGGTTCCAAAAAAGAAACACTAGGTATTTTATCTATGATTTTGTGCATTGGTACTTTTGCCGAGTTATTGGAATAGATCAATTTGAGGGAAGCAAGTATTAAAACCTGCAACGCCAGGTCTTATCTGCTAGTATTGACTATTAGTAGGCCGTTAGCTTGTTGATTAAACGTAGCAGCAACCTTAGCAATAAAGCGAATGTCTAAATAATAACCGCACAACACGCGCTGGCCTTGGTTCGACCGTGGAATGGTAAACGAGATACTTGACACTTTATAATGTCAGTATATTGTGGGTATGCACACTATACAGCGTTATGGCACGCCACTCCGTAACGCACTCTAACTAATTTGCCGCGAAAATGTTACGCTTCGCTGCTGGGCAACACACGCCGTCAACTGTTCATATAAAATGGTCAAAACTTCAGCATAAGAATGACGATAATCTCAATTGGCAGGATACTTGAGCATGGTTGAGACTTATGTCTTAAACGATAGGTAGGACTTTTTTGAATTGAAACTACACACTTGATTACCGCCTCAATACACGTATGTGTTTGTGTATTGCATGTATCTGTCAGACAAACCCCGCGCATCATCGGCTGTTTGCTTGTTTTGAGCTCCGCTTTTAGGTACCTATATTTCTTTAGGAAAGCTACCTATTGCAATGGGTACCATGCCGAAAAATGTCGACTCATCTTCAAACTTTTTTGATAGCACCAACCATTGGTCCCAGGGGTGAGATAAAATGGTTATAAAAATAATATTGACCAAATAAAATAATAGCGGAAGGAAATATAGGTTAAAGGTAAAGACAACTAAAAATATGTTATCTCTATAGGTATATTAAAATTATATAATGTTAAAATCTGTTTTATTTAATTTTTTATTGTGCCAGAAAAGCCTCATATATTATTTTATAAGTTAAGTTAACTTAAGTTAAGTTTTCTGTTTTTTTTTTAATTGTGCCACGTAAATAGTTTTTTTTTTTGATGTTTATTATTTTATACGATTATCTACTAAATATTTAAACCAGAATGTTTTATTTTTGTACTGGAAATTAAATCTGAATCCGATATACTTGTACCGCTGTAAAATCGAGGTTTATTATATATATAGCAACCACTTTCTTATTATTTATTTTTTTTATCGAATATTTATTACTTTCTTCTTCCTACGTAGTTCTAATTCCATTTAAATTTTTTCTATAGTCCTGTTTCCGTTTCGTTTCACTTAGACTGATTATAAACCATCTTTGTAAATACTTTATAAATTAATCACAATCAAAATGTAATCACACTCTTTTTATATATTTGACATATTTTTCGTTATGTTTCTAATAAGTTTATAAATTATCTTAAGTAATTATTCGTTGTTTTGGGTATGATTTTTTTTTAATTTGGCCCCTATTCAACTAGACCAAATCTGCCTATGCTAGAGTTAGAGGAGATGGTGGTAATGAAGCGTAAAAAATGTTATGACTATGTGCGGATTCGAACCCGCGACCTTTGGGTCAATAGTCCAACGTCTTAACCACTATACTACCACGATCTCAATTGACTATATATAGTCAATTGTGTGAAGCTCCAGCTAAATATTCTTATCATAATTTTAACCTACGCAGTCTGGAAGTAGACACGAAATTAAAAATGCACAGACTATTTGTTATAATATGAACAGTTACGAGTATTTGGCCAACAAGCGATAACTATTTTGTGTTTATTCAAAGAGGACCTTTTGTCTGCTTATTGTTTGCAATCCAGTGTCCGCCATTTATTCCAACTTTGAATTATTATTTCTCAACTCTATTTGTGGACAAAATTTTAAAACTATTATCCGGAACCTTTTACATATTAAAATTTATTTAGGTACTACATTGTTAGGATAAAAAGGCCTCGATTAGACCACACGGGGGGATGCATGACCTCTCGGGCCATCGTGTTTAGGGCAAGCTGCGATGAATCGATAATCTTTTTTTACCCTGTGAATAATTATTATAAAATTTGAAAATTAAGAAGTTTGTGGGCGGGCGAATAGATATTTAGAAGACACATAGCGCCTTGACTAATTCTTTTGAGAGAATTCACTTTAAATCTATCATAGTTTTCAAAACCGTAACCATAATAATCGTGTTGGAGTGTTGGAAATAATGTTATGTAAATATCACAGAAGCATGAAAAATTAAGGGTGGACCCGGTGAATTCATATGACGGGGACATGAGGGTGTAATATTATTATCCTCTAAAGCCGCCTCCAGTATCCCAGGAAAGCCCGTATGAACTAAATAGGTGATAATTAAAAAAATAATGAAATATAATATAAAAAGATAGGATCCCAAAAAAATCGCACATACATGAAACGTATACATAATATAGGTACTATAATTACAGAATGCATGCAAGCATAGTTTAATAATAATTTCATGACCTTTATGAAAGTGATTATCAAATCATTGATCGGTTACTTTGCTATTCCGTTAATTACATTACGAGTAATTTCAAACTGTCATACGATTTGTAAGGTTATTAATTTTTTGTTTGTGTTTGAAAAATACGCAACAAAAATATACCACCGCAGTAATTGTTAAATAAAAATATGTAATTTTTTTTTACTTTGGAAACTAGACTACAATGAGCGCATACAATGAAGGCACTCCCAGCAAAAGTCGGTCTAATTTTAAATTGAATTTCCATTAACATTACTGTCACTAACATTACTGTAACTTCACTGGTACTGACGAGAATAAACCGGAGGCCCATGTTGTAAAATTGAATCTAGTTTTTTTTTGTTGTTGTCTAATTAACACTCTGTTGGGAGAACAGATATAGATTGTAGATGTAGGTTGTTGTTCTCACGAGGTTCTTCTAAAACAAATATAAGAAACGGAGTGAGAGTAATTTGTTTTACTGGAAAATAAAGGTAAGTATAGAAATATCCGAACGGAGGTAGCTTTACAAAAAAAAATCCCTAGAGCTTGTTAAATTCTATTTGAGGTCTGTTTTTTTCTTCAATAAAAACTAGATCTATTTGTAGGAACAACTTTAATTGAATTTGCCGTAATGTTAGGTTTTTATTTTGTATAGAAACTGTCAAGTAAAATAAATGATATTTTTGTAACAAACAAAGGAAAAGTAGCTACGATATAACAATAATAGTAACTAAATCGTCATAACTGTTTTGATATTACAGGTATTAGGGAACTGTATTTGAAAAACCTATAATATTACTGTTATGTTTGTATGTACAGTGAATACACATAATATATTCGCCGTAAAATACACTACAACAACGTGAATTTCAATCACTGCTTTTGACTTCCAGATTTGCTTTTTTAAATTATGATTGCTCAATTATTGCATAGCAAAACGTATGGACAGATAAACAATCGATACAACTAATATTTTAGTCATTCGGGCTAAGCTTTTCGTCGAAATAATCGTTAACTAGGTCATTCACCGTCTGCGGGTGATGATGCTCTACAATCCGGATATATGACGAACAATACTTACGGATGTATTGACTTATAGAAATACCACTTCAAGGATATTGTTATCAATATCTAAGATATGTTTTATATTATTCTTTTATTTATTTATTCATCATAAATAATATTTTATACAATTAGCCACACTTAACTCGGCTACCGCCTGTTCTAAGGTAGATTATGTTAGCGTTAGCTGTTGCTACAATATATTACGTACATATTGCACATTACACTAATTAAATATTAATCAAAACCTAAAATGAGAAAACCTAAGTTATAATATCAAAATAAAATTTATAAAAACATAATATATGAATAGTTGAAAAATAAATATCTACGTTTAAAACATATATTTTTGCATACATTATTTATTACTAAATTATAATTATTGGTAATAATACTATTTATATACAGTACGGGACTAGAGGGCGAACTATAAGTGGATTTAAAAGTACAATAGTTCTGAAAAGGACGCGGTACACGGGGGGAAAACCCCCACATCCACTAAAATACATAACATAACATACTACTACTCAGAAATTTAATGAATGATAAACTGCTAATAGTTATGTTTCAGTTGATTTGCTCTCTTATAAGATACATTAAAGCCTTAGGAAAAATAGTGATGGAAAGGCAAATGAAGGGTCTAAAAGTTTAATTTTTAAATTTCTATATTATGAGAATTCCAAAACCTGAATCCATATAAAGCATCGAATTTCGACTATAAATATGCTTAGTCTTAGTTCTTAAACCTACTTAGTCTTAGTATTTGTACCTACAATACCTCGAAAAAGCTCGTGTTCAAGCACAATAAAGCAAATTAATTGAAAACGCAACGTTTTTTTAAAACGTAGTCTAGTAGCGACTGAGGTACATAATATATTCGCGGGAAAAAGACTGTCTTATATTCATTTCTTATAAGTAAAATATATTGAAGATATAATAACAACTAAGATAATGTAAAATAAAGTTGCAATTGTCATCATATTATCTTTAACTAAATACGCAAGTAAACGATGACATTGGATAATAAAGAAAATATAAACTAAGAGATACAAATTAAAAGATTCAGATGTCGAATGTAAAATTTAAATAATTCCGTAAAATAATTTGCGGTTTTGAAAACTATTTTTAAATCATTCAACCTATTTAATTATCCACTTGTTACTAGACAAAATGATAAAAACGTACTAGAAAATATAAAAAAAGCAATATATTTACCAATATAAATTAAAAGATTCACATTAAACATTCAACTATGTTTAACATTAAACATTCAACCATGTCAATTTTTACTATGTTTTATATGAAATAGATTATTTTATGTACATTAATACAAATGATGTAATGAAGGACATCTAAACAATTATAAACATTATTATTACGTTTGATAATTGCCTTATACCAAGCGTGAAACAATGAGCATAGTCAGAATGGGACAGAGCGAAGCGTAGGCTGAAAAAAAAATCCAAATTGAGTTATTTCATTTTACAGTCAACCGATTTCAGGGTGAAAAAGGTTCCAGAATGTTTTTTTCGTAAGGGTTCAGGCAGGTACGACCCTTAGATTTAATCGCGGGCCACTCACAGGGGTCGCATTGTATTTTATATTGCGACCATACACAAGAGGCTACCGACCTACGGAGTGAAGCTCTTTAAACTTGTATTTTATGTATTTTTTTACACTTGGAAAGACGAACGTTTTAATGAATTTTTGTTTTTTTTTCACCCGCTCTTGCGTTTCATGAATAGTATTTATTATAATAATTTCCTGCGTTAGTGAAAGAAATATTGTGTGAAAAAAGGTACTAAATCCTAAAGAAGCTCCTATTTCCTCTCTTATATATTATTAACTGTCAAATTCAACAACAACTTACCAACAACAACATTTTATCAAGGCGTCTAATAATATGACTGTACGTGTTATTATCCATACTTTCCAGGATGCAAAATAAGCATTCAAATATTTTTTATAATTTTTGGGCACCAATTGAGTTAAATTTAGGCACTAGAATAACTTGGGAATTCGAAACGACCCATCCTGAGTGCGGTCGTATATAAAATATATGTACATGATATTATATACTTTAAACACTATTTTTTTAGTTATAATGCCATCCTTTTCCTATTTCATTTAATAGGATAGTAATATATTACTCGACAATATTTTATACTAACGAGGTCACTATTAAAAATGTATTTTTATAAAATTCAGCGATGGATTTAAGCCAACATTACAGGACCTCTTTAATAACTTTTTAATTATTTTGCTATCCTACGCTTCATCAAAAAAAAATATAAACTTTCCTAATTTATTCAATATTTTTATAGATTGTCTTATTTATCTGGATATTTATCTTTTAGTTGAAAATGCAATTTACGAATATATGAAAGCTAAAACTTAAATTCATCAAATATGTATATCTATATATTTCTATATACCTATTATTAGTTACAAGCGGTGAAAAGAGATGAGGCTTCCTAATAAATTCCCAGATGTTTCGGCACGATGGTACTGCCTTATCGATGGCGAATTGGTACTAGGGCGATGTCCTATCACACACGAACAGTCAGTGTCAAAAATCAGTATAAAAAATATAATAAACTTTTCACAATTGTCAAAAATAGTGTCATTTATCTTTTCAGGCATTTATATATATAATGTAGTAAAATTGTATAATGTTTTTCTTAAATACCGCATTTAAATGATGTTTTACGTTATATTTAATAGGCGATCGCCGTTAGTTTACGATGTATAGTATATTGGCAGAATATTGACATATGGAAAATTCGAATTCTTTTTAATATTTTCAAAGATTTTGTCTGTTTTTTTTTTTTAATTTCAATATTTATTTATTTTTCAAAAACACAGATAATAAAAATTTTATTGCTTTAAAAAAAGTATCGATATCAATTAAATGAGTCAGAAATAAAAGCTACAGCATGTGTTCAAAAAGTCAGCTACCAGAACGATTTTTTTTAGAAAAATGTGTTAATTTATATGATAGATATTATGTAAATTAACACATTTTTATTGGGTATTTAACAATATATTTCCATTATAATTAAAAAAAAAACAGAAATTTTAAAAAATACTAGTACTTTCTGTAAATATACTGTCTCTCAACGATAGAGTAAATATTTATTTCGTTAACCATCTTAATATATACTCGTATGTAATTCGTAAAGAAAAGACATAAAAACCAATGAAAAAAAAGTGAAAAGACTAATATTTTCATTGCAGAATTCAAGAAACCTATTTATAACTTAATTAATATATACTTAAAATATATGTAATAAAAACAATATTACATTTAATAACATTCAAATTGAACACTTTTCAATTACAAAGTTTTCTGTTATCGGCCTAGCATCACAAAGTAGTTTAATAATACAGGCATGCTATGGGTATAAAAATTCCTTTCGGCACGCCGAGAGGCGGAGGTAGATTTCACCGGATCAAAGTAGGGAAAAGGCAATTTCCAATTGTACAAACTCTCATCAAAGATTGCGCAACTCCGCGGGGCCACTTTCCGCGCGGCAGTTCAGTTTTGTTTATTAATAAAGAATATTAGAAAAAAAAAATAACCTGTGCGTATTAAGGTAGGTAAGATTTTTTGAATTTTGAAAAACCATTTTTTTTCACCCTTAGGACCAATGGTTGGCGCTATCAAAAAAGTTCCCTAAGATACGTTTTAGGCTCTTATCTAAGGAAAATTATAAAATTTAAATGAATTCGATATCTTATACTATATTAGGAACGTGATCGAAAACTCCCCTCCTCCCCTTCATTTCGCGCCCCTGCTCTGATTATGACCATTAACGAACTTGACCGAGATTTTGTGCCCTTTAATTTAGATTTATAACTTAAAGTGATAACATGTTATCCATTGCAATAGATAGTTTTCCTAATGAAATTTACTTAAAAGATCAGTAATCACCCTCATTTTATCGAAACGAAGGCCAAGTAAGTAAAATAAGGTAAGTATGTGTCTGTGTTGAGACTAAACTATATCTTTTTAAATGAAACTTTGAGTAGACTGTTTATTTTTGATTTCTCTATAGGTATAATCTATTCGAAAGTTTTATTCGTACGTGCATTATTCTCTTTCACGCTAGTGTCTTCGAGCTATCGAAGAGCACTTCGAATGTTAAAGTATTTTTAATCTTATGGGAGAGTGGATACCCGTAATCCGAGCTTCTGTCGAATGAGTCTATATTTTTCCGATAGCTCTACTCGGTGCTTCATATATACTTGGTCAAAGTTTATTTTTACTCCCTTTGAGACACGTGTCTTGTGGCAACCGCAGCTGCTGTACCAATGTACAAACTCATCTATACTACTTTTTATTAATGATGCGCACCTATATCTGTGTACTGAGTATACTTAAAAATAACTGCTATGATTTAAATAAAACTTTCATTCATATAAACTATTAATATACGCAGAAGTAAAAAACAATCTTTAATGTTCTAACCTTATTTTAATTTAACAATCTAAATGCTTGATGAAATTTAATATTATTCCTTGTAATAGTTATATGGACACCTATTTCATAAAAAATATAATTTTTGTATAATTTAAAAAACAAATGGCCAACACTGAAAATAAATATGGTGTATTACTGTGCCGGTAATTCGGTTTTTTTATTGTTTCCTAACAACGACGACGATCAAAAAAATAATGACACTCTTTTCATTAGTTTTTGAAGCGTAATAATATAGACACTAGTCAGGGACTTCTGGGATAGTGTAGAAGATTTAGAATAAATAAATAGGTAATAATGCTGTTGCGTTATTAAATAAATATTTATGTGTTTTTTTAAATTTTATTTTCCTTAGTTTTTTTTAATTTACTTTAGACTATTTTATTATTGATAATAGATTTTTACCTTTACTCTTCTTGGTAACTACTTTAAATATGGTTAATTTATCATAATGCTGTATATTAAAATTTGAAGGTAAATATGGTTTTCAAAAAACATACACATGGCAGTTACCTACTATTTTCAAATCAGGCTAAGAAAATATAATACAAAATGTCATTTTAAATCAACGCTATATAATCTTGCTAGAATGTAGCTTTTATACTAAAAAAAAAGAAATTTAATGGACTATTCAAGGCTCTCACTTGAATACAGGGCGCCTTCTTAGTACAGTTTAATCTAATTGCACATTTCTCGTGATCTAGGTGATTTGTTTGTAATCCTAAGTAAATTGAAATTGATTTCCTTAATCTAAATTGAATTTCTGATAGCTTTATCCATTAAGAATTTAGCAACTTGCAACCTAATAATCTTGAAAACGACAATCGCTTACAACCTATAATCAGGTAGTTTACATAGTGGGTATATTATTTTTACGACCATATACACATTTTATCATGTAGATACCTATTTAATGTTTTGAGGTTGTATTTTATAGATACTGAATGTTATACGGAAACTTGGTACCCACAAAAAAATCCATAATACAGATTTGTTTTTATCCATTAATGGCAAAAATACTACCTAAATTGTTAAGTTAATAGGCACGATAATTTTTAGCAAAATTTATTTAAAATATGTTTTCCAATTACGAGAAAAACGAATATAAAATATAATAAAAACATATCGAAAGTATGAAAAACCTATCAAACTTATTGACCCTATTAAAAGTAAATAGATTTGTTTTAATTACTAAACGAAGTAATTGAATTATGTATTTTTAATTAATTTTTAAATGAAAGCTTTTACGAGATGAGTTGAAGTCTAATTCAATTACCTTAACCCTGAGAATCTCCTCGCGATGAACCTAGAAATACGTAATAATGTCGTCATTACTTTAATGCGGTTGAAATGCTTTTATTTAAAGAGCGCCTGTGGTTTCAGTATAGGTTTTACAGTGAGCAAAATCCGTGACTAGGCGAAATTCTTTAGCCTGATTCATACCGTAGCATTTATGACTGGACGGTAAGAGAAGGGTAAGGGTTTTTTAAGTTCACTATTTGTTTATAACCATCAGCTTCAACGTTTAAATAAAACAAGCATGACTATGACGTCCTGTACCTATTTATCATATAATATAAACTACTTCGGAACATTGGTTAGAAGTACTAAATTATTTCACGAGAACCTGGCGTCTTACAGCTAGGCCTTCACACGCCATTAAAGCCAACTCCCACCCAGATTACTAGCGTCTATGGTACCAACTTGTGATTGGTTGCTTCATTTCCTACCTCCACTTGTCTCTTCACAAATCGTTTACAAAAATATATTAGCTTATAATTTAATGACAATGTTAATTTGCATATACATTTTATTTTTTAAATGTTTTTTAATTGAACTTTTACACCCTTTGCGTATCAAATACTAATAAATACTTTGCGTAATAAAAACTTAAGTGTAAATTAAGTTTGTCCTTCATACTATTTCAAATAAATACTTCTAGAGCTAGCACATTTTTATTACCACGTAACAATTTATTAAAATTGATCCGAGGCAAATTTGGATTGAGTAGTAATAAAATAAAGATTTGATTTCTAATATTTTTTGCATATTTCATTGTGGTCTCCGATTGGATCCGATTGGAGAGTGGATCTAAAATATAACGTAGCCAGTAATCAAAACGTAAATTTTCTGTTCAAAATGTTTTCTTGTCGATTTTATTTTTATATGATTTTATAATTGCTTTTTAGGTTGTATATTGTTTTTTCTTTTGGTTAATTTTTATACTGGTTTTATATTTTTTTTTTATTGAACAGTTACGCTCTCAGCTACATACATTAATATAATAACAGGATTTAGAATGACTGAATATTGATATCACTACTATATTAGCCAGTTGCTGTTATTATTATTATGTAATGTGTAAGTTATTGTAATGTGTTTTTAATTTAAGAGGAATTACTTAAATAGTCCTTAATAAACTAATATTTTATAAAATCTAAATAAACATGAAGTAGATAGACGGTACATTTATTACTATTAGAGATCTTGTGAGTATATAGTGAGTGTATAGTTTATAATACCTGAATGTACATATAAATACTTGTGCATAACATATTTATTATTAAACAATGGATTGAAATATTTTACGTTATATCTAGTAAAATAATAATAAAAAAAAGATTGACTTTGTTTTAAAGAAATAGCGCTCGACGCTTTAATTTTATTTCGATTAATTTACATATAATGTTTTAGGAAAATTGCTGGTTAGGAAATTTAGGGAAATTACTGGCACAAATGGCGCCGCGAATCATATTTTGCCCTGTTACATTCAGTCTCTACCTACTTAAATTTGATCTATTGTATTAATTTCTGGTACGAAACCCTGATTCCGCAAGCCCGACCAACTCTTTACTATAACACTATTTCATCACTATAAAACATTAAATTCTGTTAAATTACTACTGGACACTTTGTATATTGTTACTTGCTAATTGTAAAGTTACACATTTAATAGTAACACATAATTGTAAAGTTAAAGTTATACATTTTTGTAGTCAGATTCGCGTTCTGAATCGGGTCTATTGAAAGGATGTTAGCGCGGATAAAATGGCGGCAAATTCGATAAAAGCTTCTCGTTCTGAAAGCAGTTTTCCCGCTGGTAAAGCGTTCTAAATCGCCTTGAAAATATTTCTTTCGCAAGTATACAAGTATCTATCTTGTAGTAACTTTTGAGAGACCAACAGCTCGAGAAGTCGCTCGGAAAACTTATATTGTTGGCCGGCGGCCGAATGCGGCAAAAGACGGTCTTCAATAATGATGGCATTGATACAAGAATATTTTTTAACAATTTTCGCAATTAAATAGTGAGCCACCCCTTCTATTTTCTGCGACCATTGCCAACCAATATTTCAATAATAACAAACAACAAACATTGGTCACACATTTTAAAAACATCTGTTTAACTCTCGCTATTTGAAAAAACTACATTTTTTTTCTGAGCACTTATAATTCACACAGACAGAAGATAGAAAGTTAAACACTAATAAGGCTAAAACTAATAAATAAAAACACTAAAGTTTCATAATTTTTTTTTGCCCTCGACTCGTTAAGTTTAACAATACACGAGCAATATATTAAACAGAAGCAATAATTCTATATAATACTAGCTGTTCAACCCCAGGCTTTGCCCCGGGTTGGCAGATAGGTCATGCAAGCGGTTTGACGGCGCCTTCGGCCCGCGACAACTCGTGCCTGCGGCACTCCGGCATCTCTATCTTAATGGTTGAATTTCGCAAAATCCACTGTTGGTGCGTGCCTATATTACGTCAAGAAGCTATTTGTGAAATTTCAAGTCTCCATACCTGAGTATATATTTTTTGCATAGAAATATTATCCCCCCATAATATTGGTTGAATATTAAAAAAATCTTTCTCATTCGATGTCTATGTTATATAAAGAAGCTATATGACCATTTTTGTTCCTATAACCAACGGTTATAAAAGTTCCATACAAACTTCGAACCCCCATTTCCCCCCCCCCCCCTTAATAGTTGAATTTTATGTTTTTTTATTTCACAAACCTAATCGGGTGTGCTCACGACAACTTCCCAAACTCGTCATCGCAATCGGACCAACTGTTTAGGAATGCATAAAAGACAAAGAAAGAAAAAGTATTTTTTATATATGTTGACAAGCATTATATCAGCTCAAATATGCTGTTATCGAATATGTTAAAGCTAGCTAGTCAATTTCAGGAAAGGTATGTTGGCAAAATTTTGCTCAAGAAATAGCTTTAGACTTTTTTAAAAAAAAAACATATATTTTAAGTATACGTGTTATCTTTAATAATTTATATCCATATTTTAATAAATCCATGTTGTACGAGGAAAATTATAAAGTATCTGTGTGTTTAATTGGTAAAAAACTTTTATTGGATACATTATATTTTTAAACTTTGGAAGTTATATATTATATTATATTATTTTTTGAAACTGGCTGTTTCTTATAGGTCTCCTTTTAAAAGGCTTATTTTGTTAATGAAAATGGAAAACAAATTCATTTTAAAAAATATTGACTCTCCAATTAATGTAAAAGTAAGTCATTCAACTGCGCACTTCATTTCTAATCCAAAAATCCGTTTCGGCACGCCGGAGTCGGAGGTAGTTTTCACCGGATCAAAGTAGGGGATAGGCGAATTCCAATTGTATGAACTTGTATCAAACATTGAGCTAGCAGGCGCGCTATCCACTCGCGCACATCGATCCGCCGTACCCTTGCGCAGCGAGAGTGCTTATACTGAATCCCTCTTTTATGTGTCGTAAAGATCGCGCATATCAAAAACTGTTTTAAACAAAAATAGTAGCGAAATTATAGGCCTACCATTATCATTTTGAACTGATTTAGTTCTGAGCCTATTTTTGAGCCTGAGAGAATGTATGATTTTTTGAACTTTGAAAAACCATTTTTTCCCATCCGTAGGACCAATTGTTGATGTTATCAAAAAAGTTTATTAAAATAAGTTTCAGGTCCTTATCTGAGGAATACTACTTATATACTTACTTAAATTACTTACCTTAATACTAAGAAAGTTATTTCAAAATTTCACCTTTTCGAAAAAACCGTTCATTCATGCCCTGGTCTGATTTTGCCCCTTAACGAATTTGACCGAGATTTTGTGCCCTTTAAATTTTATGTATAATTTGAAAGTGATTGGTGTACAATTACGGTAGTTATCGTATGAATGTGATATCGTATCGTATATAAACACAAGAAAGTGATAGATATATAAACTTTTTAACTAAGGGTGGTTTTGGTTTCTAGGGGATGTGAAACGTGAAGATATGTCGAAATTTTTCGTAAGTCATGATATGGTACCCATTGCAATAGGTAGCTTTAACAACGAAATCTCTGCTTCTAGGAATGAATATTTATGTCCCTACTTCTTTCATACAGACGTCAGCCAAATAATGAGGCACTCCAAGTGCGGTTGAAAATGAAACTCACAACCTGGACGTTTCGCTTCGCTTTTTAAATATTCAACGAAATACAAGGGAAGTATTACATAGACATTAAGAACCTTGTATTTAAAATTCCGGTTTACTTTTTAAATTTTGAATATTGTGGTCATTTGTATATATTTTTTTAAAACTGTATTGCGTTTATAGTAAGGAATATTAGCACGATTTTAAGTTTATTGTTTGATTACCTTACAAAATAAGCAATAAGGGAGAACTGTATTTACAAATCTGTGTGGCGGAAATTCCAATGACCTAACGATAATTCATAGATCGGAAGTTATTCCTAAACACGTCTAAATACTGAAATCATTTCTGGTAGGAGATATTGTAAATCGCTACATTTTTTATATTATTAAAAAATGACTAGCGATGGATAAAATGCCTTTTGAATTAAAATTTCATGTTTTTCCCATATATTTAAACCTATTTTTTTTTTAATTTAGCATTTTATTACACGAACAAAAATATCAATTTTTACTAATGTTAAAATTCATAACAATATTTGCAAAAGTTATTAAAAGACAGAATGTCTTCATTAGAACACATGATAGCCTAGTTAGGGCAAGATATTTTGCGTTATAACATTATTTTTGTAACATTTGCAAGAAATAAATTAATAAAGAAACTATATAGAAATAAAACTGTTATATAATTTATGTTAAAGCTATTTAAATCCTAAACATGTCCAACTAAGTGCATGATAATATTATTTTAGCCGTAAATTGTTTGTACTTATATTTCATAGTGTGTGAGTTGTGATGCGTTTACTTTCAAGAAACGCGTTTGGTATTATTGATCACATCAGCTGAAGCTACATCGATTATATGCTCGAACCCGAATGTGTTATTTCATTTTATTAACTATCTTCCTATAACTTTAATTGGCTTTATGTTTTGATTGTTTTATTGTTTTTTTCATTTATGTAATGGCTGTTCTTTCCTGAAATAATTAAATAAATACTTTCAAAGTGACTACTAACGACAAATTTTGAATCATTTAGTTAATCAGTAGGTTTGCGTCATTAAACTTGATGAAATACAGGATGTTAGAAGGAGGGAGGAAGAGGTGATAGTTAGTTAAAGGGCACGTGATTTGCGTCTTTTGCAAAATTGAAATTAAAAAACAAAAATCATATGTTACGTCATAAACTTATTCCCAATTACTAATAGCCACTGCCCATGAAATGCCACTAGCCAAAGACAGAGTTCTTTAGTTATAAGTACCTAACAATAGGTAATCGATTAAGTACATTTATAAATTAACTCTCACATAATACAATACAATACTTGTAATACAATACAGTATTTTCATAAGCCATTAAACTAAACTTTTAGGCATAAGAGAGATAAATATCAGTTTTGCTAAAAAGCTATAAGGGAAATTTTGTTAAGATAACAAATCATTTAAGTTTCTTCTTTTTATGAGGGGAAAGTCAAAAATGTGTAAGTTTAATTATTTATTTTCACTTACCGTGTATTTGACAGCACTTTTGTTTATATTTTATGATTTGTATAAAATAATAATTTAGACATATTAAATAATGATATAATAATAACATTTATATGTTTCTCCCTATATTCTGAATAAACGAGTTAACGCTGATGCGCAAAAACGAATAAATATTTTTTTTTTAAATGAAAAAAATACAGTTTGAAAATAAATATTTAAATTATTAAATATTTATATCCAAATAAATAATTCACAACTTGACCGAGCAAACTTAAAAGCTTATGTATAAACAATAATAATTTAAGGTAATATATGACTAAATTTGAACTGACGTTGTTTATAAGTACAAATATGCAATCGCTGTGAGTTTTTAAAACTTTTTCAGGCTTTTCCATTTCACCTTGAGCGAAATGAAAGAACTTAGGAAATAATTAATGTTATACTCGTAATCGCAGACAGGTCAAAATTCGTGCGTAATTTCGAAACGCGCGCGCTCTTTCTATTTATTCCAATAATGGCTTTGAGCTTACAGCGGCTGAAACAGCGACCACCGCCGACCCGCCGAGCGTGCTGAACGCGACTGACTGAAGTCTCAGCTCATTCAGCTGAGCTCCGATAGGGGCGCTCGCTGGGAACAACTCTGAAGGCTGTATCTCATTATCTGCGCATGGTTTTGTTTCAGGGAAACTTTCAGCGAGGTGAATTGCTAATTTCAAACTTCCAACGTCCCTATGAATATTTTACGGATCAAATATGTCTCTCTTAACGATGGAATCTCTATTAGAGCCACTGGATAATACTTGGTTTTAGGTATTAAAACATCGATGCAACATAGAAACATAGTATGTAACACCGAATTGGCAGTACTGCGGGCATTTTTATTGACACCTTTTACTCTCAGATGGAACTCAGACTCTCCCAATATATACAACTATTTAGGATGAGGGGTACATGTATCGTTATTATTAAAAAAACTATATTTATAATTTTATCGAAGCACAGTTAATATTAATTTAGCTGCCGTTTAATAAACATACCTATGACATATCTAATATGCTCCTAGTGCGAATGCTCCTTTTTTTTGGCCTGCGTGTACGTGGCTGCCTATCTCTATTGTTTTCTACAGCAATTTGAACTAAATATTTATTGAGATAGACCATAAATACTATGAGGATGTCAAGCTCGTCAGAGGCGAGATAAAAGAAGGCCCAGTTTCAGAGTTGTGAAATGTAAATAATTTTCCAAAAATAGCAACGTCCTACTCCCAAAAAATGCCACTATGGGTGTATTTACAATTTCTACTCATGTCTCAACTTATCGTGATACATTTTAAACTTATGAAGAATGAAACAAAATCCGCTTGCTCACAGCGATTATGTGTCATCAACATAACTTAAACTTAAAATAAATGGCGTATTCCATAAATTCAAGAAGTGTACGTAATACAATATATATAGTATCTTATTTGTTTAGAAGTTAGTGTGTTACGTCGGATCAGGGGTATTATTTTAATTTCAATCATTTTACAGAATATTTGTGCGTTTTCAATAACATATCTATATATAAAAAAATGTTTGTTTCTTTCTTTCTGTGTTTGTTTCTTTGTCCTTTGTCCTTTTTGTCCTTTATGTTGTTATTCCTAAACCGTCGGTCCGATTGCGATGACGAGTTTGGGAAGTTGTCGTGAGCACACCCGATTAGGTTTGTGAATTTAAAAAACATGAAATGTGTTGGGGTTTGAAGTTTGTATGGAATTTTTAACCGTCGGTTATAGAATCTCAAAAATTGGGATATAGACATCGAATGACAAAGTTTTTTTTAAATATTCAACCAATAAGGGGGGCTATGGGGGGTGAACATTTTTATGGAAAAATATATCAGGTCTGGATACTTAAAATTTTACAAATAGCTTCTTTACATAATATAGGCACGCTCCAATAGTAGATATTGGAAATTCAACAATTAAGGGGGGTAATGGAGTTTAGAAGTTTGTATGGAATTTATAAACCGTCGGGTCTAGAAACTTGAAAAATGGCATGTAGCTTCTTTACATAACATAGACATTGAGTGAGAAACCAAAAATCAAATTTAGGCACGTGAATAACCCGAAGGACCTAGAGATGGGGAACGAAGCGACCCATCCCGAGTGCCGCAGGCACGAGTTGCTCGCGTTAATTTTATTACAATAAATCAAATTAACCCGAGCGAATAGGCTCTGGTAGGCTAGTTTTAATATTTATTTAATTGTTTGACAAAATAATTTAATTGCGGTGAGATTTGAAAATAGATAAATTTAAGAACAATTGATACACGAGTACATTTATTAAATACAAATTACGAATCTTAATATATATAAATCTCGTGTCACAATGTTTGTCCTCAATGGACTCCTAAAACACTTAACCGATTATAATAAAATTTGAACACCATGTGCAGTTCGATGTGCACTTGAGAGATAGGATAGTTTAAATCTCAAATTATAGTCGCAATTTTAATTTATCGCTAATTTTTTGTCCGTTATTATTTGGCAGTCATAAAACTGACAGATGTCGATACCTTTTTATTTTATGGGCGATTGTGAAGAGCGCGTGACGACTCGGTGCCTGTATAATTTTATTGAACAAGCAGAGGAAAGAGCAATTGTGATATTATTGGAAAATTTTTTAGAAGATCACAATCAACTAATTCAATTGATCAAAAGAGTTTCGCCACGACTGCAAAATGACAATTATCAAATCGTCATAAAAGCCGACAAAGTACCATTAGGTGAACATGCTGGTAGATTCAACGCTCCAACTGTTGATGAGGTTGCTGTTATCATGGTTGGTGATCCAGTTGACAAAAGATCTATAAACATTACACGGCGAGACAACACTGTCAGTACGATTTCGGATCTACACAGTTCATATGACGCACTACAATATCCATTGATATTTTGGCAAGGACAAGATGAATATCACCTTAATATCAATCAGTATGATCCAAATACCGGTAAATTTGACAATTATCTATTTACTTTCTTACTGTATGTATAGATTTTAATTTCGTATTGCATTTTATTTTTTATTTTTTTAGGTGATTACAGAAATAATAAAGTTAGCTCAATGAACTACTACGCACACCGAATAATGGTTAGACAACATCAAGACAATTATATCCTTCGATATCGTCAGCTGTTCCATCAATACATTGTTGATATGTATGCTAAGGTCGAAAGCGAACGCTTGCGATTCCTTCGATTCAACCAGGCAAAACTACGATCGGAAGAATATATTCACTTACGAGATGCTGTTGCTGGAAACATCGATGGAAATTTAAATCCCAATGGCATCGGTAATGCTTTCATTTTACCTTCAAGCTACATCGGCAGTCCACGGAACATGCAGGAATACATACAAGATGCGATGACTTACGTACGTCATTACGGCCGACCGGATTTATTTATTACATTCACATGTAATCCGAATTGGGAAGAGATACAAACTTTACTATTGCCAGGACAACAAGCCATTCATCGTCATGATTTAACTGCACGTGTGTTTAAACAAAAATTGAAATCCTTAATTGATTTTATTGTTAAATATACAATTTTTGGTATCACACGTTGTTGGCTGTATACGATAGAGTGGCAAAAGCGAGGTTTGCCTCATGCCCACATTTTGGTTTGGCTTAAAGATAGAATCCGTCCTGAAGAAATCGATCAAATAATTTCAGCCGAAATTCCAGACCCATTAATTGATCAAGAATTATTTGATATTGTCACCAAACACATGATCCATGGGCCATGCGGTGTTTTCAACATGACGTCACCGTGCATGGAAAATGGAAAATGTAAAAAAACTTCCCAAAGCCGCATACGAATGACACGATCACGGATATTGATGGTTATCCAATGTATCGCCGCAGAAGTACTGAGAATGGTGGCCACACATTTACAATGCGACTGCCGAACTTTCCAAATCAAGTTGAGTTTGATAATCAGTGGGTGGTACCATACTCACCACTACTTTCAAAAACTTACAAAGCTCATATCAATGTTGAGCTTTGCAGTTCTGTTAAATCAATTAAGTATATTTGTAAATATGTAAACAAAGGCAGTGATTTGGCC
Source organism: Neomicropteryx cornuta (assembly GCA_020383195.1). NCBI lineage: Eukaryota > Metazoa > Arthropoda > Insecta > Lepidoptera > Micropterigidae > Neomicropteryx > Neomicropteryx cornuta. The sequence continues at coordinate 44,571,912 of JAHKQU010000018.1, forward strand.
ATATTTGAAGTAAAAAACATAAATAAAAATGACGAAATAGCACGATACCAAATGGGCAGATACATTAGCAGCAATGAAGCTATTTGGCATATTCTCAGCTTTCCCATCCACGAAAGAGATCCTGCTGTCCAACATCTGGCAATACATCTTGAAAACGGTCAACGTGTATACTTCACTGAAGAAAATGTTCTCCAAAGAGCGTTCGAAGCTCCGAAAACGACTCTAACTGAATTTTTTACATTGTGTCAAAAACCTGATGTTTTTGGCCAATTCGCGAAGACATTGGTGTATGGTGATGTTCCACGTTATTTCACATGGAACAAATCCAGTAAAAAATGGGAGCCACGGAAACAAGGAAAACCACATCCTTCCATTACAGGCATATTCAAAGCTAAGACATTGGGGAGACTTTACACGGTACATCCAAAGCAACGTGAGTGCTTCTATTTACGTTTGTTATTGGTGAATGTTCCCGGACCAACGTCTTTTGAATTTTTACGAACAGCTAATGGTCGAGTATTCAATACATACCAGGATGCATGTCGTGAACTGCAATTGCTAGAAGACGATAACCATTGGGACTTAACGCTTGCTGATGCTGCGTTGACATCAACACCGAATAACATTCGTCAGTTGTTTGCAATTATTTTGGCGACATGTTATCCCTCGCAAGCACAAACTTTGTGGGAAAAATATAAAAATTGTATGACAGAAGACATCTTGCACCGAATTAGACAAACAAATCAATGCCAAAACATAGATTATACACCAGAGATGTACAATGAAGCATTGGTCTTGATCGAGGATTTATGTGTTCTTATTTCAAATTTACCACTTAATCATTATGGTATGCCATCACCTAATCGTCCAGCCACCGACTTAGTCAATACCGATTTACAACGAGAAAATCAATATGACCATGGAAGTTTAGCAACAATTATCATGAACAGTGAACCATTACTGACAGCAGAACAAAAAATTATTTATGATCGGATTATGCTGGCTGTTGCTGCTGAACAAGGCGGTTTTTTTTTCTTGGATGCACCCGGTGGAACCGGTAAGACATTTTTAATATCGTTGATTCTTGCCAAAATACGGTCGCAACAAAAACATCGCATTAGCATTAGCATCGTCAGGCATTGCGGCTACTTTACTGGATGGTGGGCGAACAGCACATTCAACATTCAAGCTGCCATTGGACGTTCATAATAAACCAGATGCAATGTGTAACATCAAAAAGAATAGTGGAATAGCTGCAGTGTTGCGGAAGAGTTCTATAATAATTTGGGATGAGTGCACAATGGCACACAAATATTCACTTGAAGCATTAAACAGAACTATGCAAGATTTAAACAGCAATAATAAACTTTTCGGTGGTGCTATCTTACTTTTGTCTGGTGACTTCCGGCAGACCTTACCGGTTATACCTCGCTCTACTTTCGCGGATGAGATTAATGCATGTTTGAAACAATCATTCTTATGGCGAAGTGTTGAAACACTTCGATTGACCATAAATATGCGAGTACAATTGCAAAATGATCCATCAGCACTAATATTTTCCGAACAACTACTAGATATTGGGAACGGTAAAATAAAACTGCAACCAAATACGCAATGCATTAAACTACCAGACAATTTTTGCACTGTTGTTCAGGATAAAACTGAATTGATTCAGAGTATTTTCCCGGATATACAGAATAATTATTTGAATCATGAATGGCTTAGTCAACGGGCGATTTTGGCAGCCAAAAACGTTGATGTTGACGAAATTAACTTCCAGATACAACAGTTGTTACCAGGCGATCTGATGTCTTTTAAATCAATCGATACTGTTGTTGATGAAAATGAAAGTGTAAATTTTCCGATTGAATTTTTAAATTCATTAGATATCCCTGGAATGCCACCACATAATCTTCGATTAAAGATTGGTTCCCCTATTATTCTCCTCCGTAATTTGAATCCACCTCAATTATGTAACGGTACGCGTTTGGTCATCAAAAAGATCACCGGAAACATTCTTGAAGCAACCATTTTGGCTGGGAAGTTTAAAGGAAAAGTGGTCCTGCTGCCACGTATTCCGATGATACCATCAGATTCTACCATACCCTTCAAAAGGCTACAGTTTCCAATTCGTTTAGCTTTCGCCATGTCTATAAATAAATCTCAAGGTCAAACAATGTCCATTTGTGGTTTAGATTTGGAAAATCCATGTTTTTCTCATGGGCAACTATATGTTGCGTGTTCACGTGTTGGGAAACCGTCGAATCTATTTGTGTTAGCTAAAGACAGGTTAACCAAAAACATTGTGCACCGATTGGTGTTAAATTAAATTGAAATTGAAAGTATTTATAATTCAAAAAAAAAGATATTAATGTTTAAAAGTTTAAGACTGTCTGCCTTGCCTACCTCATTCATGAGTTTAAGCGTCACATGTTATTTACTGTATTATACTGTAATATACTTATATTTGTTATAAAATTAAATGGAAATAATAAATCTGATAAATTTTTATTTTTTACCTATTGATTTCTGCTTAGTATCAAGTGTAAGAACATTTTAATTAATTGTGTTCAACGTACTTCCCCTTCAAATCAATCTCAATCCAGTGAATTTGTATACCAACATCATCATTGTCGTCTTAGTTCGTAAATAATTTCATTGTACTAAAGGGTTATAGTAGTAGAAAGTCAAATAAGGAGATCACCATATTTTTTTACAAATACCATCTGTGTGAAAAAGCATAGTGGACTCCGTGACTGATGTTCTCTTATTGTTCCTCTTAGATTGTTTACTATAATGTAATATAACAAAAACTTTAGCCACAGCAACGCGTGGCCGGGTCAGCTAGTATATTATATATATATTTTCGAATTCGATGCTCGTTTTAATATAAAAGTTTTGAAGTCTTGGCCCGCGGATGCCCACGAAATTGATTTAAAGACGTGGGAACTCTGTCATATTTGGATTTTGGGCGCTTGCAGGTCTGTAGGTCTAAATAGACAAAATTAAACTAACTTGACAACATTTAACGCGTGATGCTTGATATATTCTTTTAAGAAATTGGTTTCATTTCATAATACTGATTGATTTATCTAGCAAAACTGCAATTATATAATAATAATAATTGTAGTGGCTGGATATATTTATCTTTTAGTTAGCGTCATCTATCATATATTTTTTGAAAACGCCGAAGTGCGAAAGCTTTTAGTACATACGAGTACATTACATGTATTATATACATTTATTTTTGTACACAGATAGTAAATTTAGACATGTAGTTTTGCATTAAATAAATGCATTATTGGATTTTTGAGTCACAAGGCACACACACAAAATTAAAAAAAACAGTGGCACGGACGGATTATAAGATGAGTGGTTTAGAAAAGCTTAGTGGTCGCAATCAAAAACGACATTCGAAATAAACTGTCAATATACGGATGCTCAATAGCGTGAATGCATAAAAAGATTGTGGGAAAAATACGGATTGATAATGAAAATTTACTCAAGCATGCCTCTGGCGGGGCAAAGGCCACAATCACTTTCGGTTGAGCGACTGCCAAAACGACGGAACCACACAACCGCCCGGCTGTAAACGCGATAGACAGGTAGACCGCGGTCGACTGGGCTGATCACGTCGCCCCTAATACAATTAAATACATGCAGAGTGCGCCCCTGGGCACTCAAACTTATGATGAAGCATTTTGCTATCTGGAACTGTTCACAATTGAATAGTGAGGATACATAACATACTAGTAAAATGAAACAATCATAGCGCGAGCACTTAGCTACATTCAGACTCAGCTGTCATTGGACCAAAATATACTAAGTGAACTTGGTACGCCATTATCAACGATTAAAATGTTTATTCAAAATGATTAATTTAAAGTCATTTCATTGATAATTAAATATGGAGTTCGCTATCTTATTAGATATTAGATCTAGAGATATTATCTTCATAGAATTCTATGCGCGGTGATACTTTTATCGACGTGCATAGACGGTTTACCCATAGAACAGATGTTTCTCGACATAGCAGTGTACTGAAGTTACTTGAAAGACAAAACTTTACAGGACATGACGTTCTGGTTTTAGAAAGACGAGAGGGAGTGAATGAATACGATTGGATTATACCTACCTAGTCTGTAACGGAATGAGTGTCTCTTTATTTCAACAGAGTTAATCTAATTAAAATTGGGATCTTGTCATGCCGTTGCATTCTTCGATTAAGGCGGTATCTGTCGTATTACTTTTCATAGTACAACTTTAGTTCCGTTCGGCTGTATACTAAAGTACCTCCTATAGTTATTACAACTTCATTATTAGCAAGAACTAGAAGAAAAATTTTATTTGGCTAATCGTTTTAAAAAAGGCCTATTGTCTATGGAGCTTAAAGCACCCAAAATCCTTAATTAAACTTAACTACCATACGTAGTTAATTTTAAAAAAATGTTCGCTAATTATCAAGCCTGAAAGTATTGTTTTTTACATAGTACATTTTACACAAGTGATAATGAACACAAGTGATTACACAAGTGATAATGTAATCATTTCAAGTATGATCTAAATAAAATCAATACATAGAAAATAGAGTTCTATGCCTTATCGATAAAGTAAATTTTAATAAACATTTGACCAACTTTTACATCCCTTATCTAAACTAGGTAAGACAGTGGCAGATTAGTTACATTCGAGGGTATGTTGTACAAGAAATCTAATATTAAATATTTTATGTCTAAGTGATTTCAAGTGTTTATTATCTACTCTAAAGGCTTGAACAAAGAAACTTGAAACTTACAAATAGAAGAACAATAATATCAGGATGATGCCAGATTAATTAACATCATCTTGATTGTTTTTTTCTCTTATTGACTCTTAGGTATAAATTCATCTTTGTTAGCAGCTCATCGTTGATAGCAAGGAAGATACTCGTAGCTTCCTGTATTGTGATACAATAAGTTATAAGGAAATGAAAGTAAATCTTACCTTGGTATCTTCTCAGCGATTTCGTCCAGGCTGTCGGATGGTTCAAGAGGCGTTCGCTCGAAGAGCCTTGAGGGCGCCAGCGTGAGAGCGTTGCTGTAACGACTGCGATTGCGAAGCCTCGCCTGCTTCTTACGATTTTCCTCAGCGCGACGTAAGTTGTGTAGACGAAAAAAGAACACAGACATCTTACCCGCCCGTTTCAGTAATCTAATCAATTCTTTCTTCAAGCGATTCCTCTCTTCTTTCCAATCCCTCTTTTTCGCATGATTCTTTTTTTTCTCTTTTGGCGCTTTTTCTATCAGGTCGTCTTCCGGTGCGATCTCGATTATGTCTCTTTCTTCTTTCTTCACTGGAAAGCTTTTTGCTTGTGTTCGAACTTTGGGATTATCACCATGCGGTGTATCATCACTTGGCATAATATTATGAGCCGTTTTATCAGGCTCGTGCTGAACATCATGAGTAAAAATATCGTGCGGCGTAACATCTTGGCTCGGCGTATCAGCAAAACTTATTTCCGTATACTCTCGTGTTCCGCTAGTATCGCATGTCACAATTAGCGGGATGTTTATGTTTGATCTTTCGCATTCTTCGTAGCTTTGGTAACGTTCTTCAGCTCGATTGAGTCTATCTATTAGGCGACTACAAGGAGTTCTTCTCAGACGACCCGGCTGATGGATACGCTCGTTTGTATAGCGTTCTCTGTAAGCATCTGTACTCTCTCTGCGTCGACCGAGTCTCCGTCTGAACGCAGCCGTCGTGCCAATTTCCTCAGCCTGGCTGAGGTCTATATACTTGAGTGGTATGTGCTCGCTCACGAAGCCTTTACTTTAAAATTCAATTTCCTAATCGTTCAAGTAAAATAACATCAATTTATTTTTTCAACGGCTACACGGTAGTCGGGCGTTTGCACATTTTTTATTATGGTACAATAAATATTATGTATAGTGTTAAAAGCGTATATAAATAGTAAACGAATAATATAAACTAAAGCACAGATTTCACTAACTATTAAGGGCACACAGTGATAATAGCATTGGTCCACCTAAAAATAAATAGTGATAGTTAATTAATAATGATTCGCAAAATATAAAAACTTAATAACAAAGTAAGCAGATACTTTATGAAGAGATAATAAAAAACAAAATAAAGTTTTTCTAGAAAGTAGACCGAACATAAACACTGATTGATTGTAAACAAACAAAACAAAAAATAAATCAAGGCAGAAAAAAAACAATATTCCATAATACAATCAATTGCATAGTATGGTATGTAAGCGCTGTTAAAATGTTTTTCTGTTTAATATGCCACCACGAATACTATTTGTTTTATTATAAAATAATACTTAAAATAAAAAAAATATTGCTGTTATGGTTTTTCAATAGGGAATATACATAAATGGAAATTTTGTGGTTGTACTAAAATAGTGGTTGTTGATTTTGAGGTTATACTCGTATGGTACACAGATTATCTTGTGATATATTTATGATTTTTTCTCGAGTGGGAAAAAATAACTCAAAATTGATATCAACTAATTTTATGATTTTGAATAAAATAATTAAAAAGAGTTTGAGACCTCTAAATTTAAATATATTATTGCCCTGCATACATATGTGGTCTTCCATGTTCCATTTTAGAAATAACGATTCTGCAAACTCTAAATCGGCACATTTTAAACAAAATACATAGATTTTAATGTTTATCTAATCTACTTTTATATTCGTTTTTTTGGTAAAACTATTATTTAGCGTGAAATCTCCCAAAGCTTTAAATTTCCTCTAAGGATGATAATGATATGAAGTTGTCTATGCTCATAGGTTCGGATACCTAATATCATGTTTAAAATTAATTGCGCTGTGTGTACTTGATACGTCCACGGAGAGAGTTTCGTCAAAGGCAAATAAATACCTACCTAACCGTGCGTATTTGCTTAACACGAAATAACGTAGTAAAGCTGCAGTGTAACAATGCCTTTAGACGATATTAGAGAGATAGCAACTCCTGCACCAATTATTCTAATTAACATTTAATTAACCGGAGCGCAGCTTCAAATTATCTATTGAGGAAATACGAGCACAAACACAGGGGACATACAAGGTACTCCCCGCTTGGGTACACATCGGCTTTTCATTTAAAACGCTACGCACCCCACTCCTATGCCTAAGCAAAACTGAGGCATGGAAAGGCATCGCTTCAGCAGTCGTTACAGGTTGCTTAAGAATATGGATACTTATTTTATGGATTTATTTATTTAACTAAAATTAGATATTACTACAGATTCGTGTGTACATATTAATAATAATATCCGTATCCGTAGTACCCGTGAGCATTTGTTACCACTGAAAACTCTGTTCGATGCCTTCTTAACTAGACTAAATATCTGTTCTAAAGAAGGTAGTTTAGTTTATTCTTTGACTAATTGTCAACTAAAGATAGACGAGGGTTTCATCTAAGAGAAAAAAAAATACCAAAATATAAACGATAAGATATTAAAAAGGTATATATATATATATATATATATATATATATATTTGACTTATATTTGATGATTGTTTTTTAATAGCGGCAAATCGCCTGAAAAGATAAATGACACAATCTTTGACAATATTGAAAAGTTTTTAATTATTTGATAAAGTGCTGGATACCATATTTATAAAGGTTCTACAGTGGTCCTGTACTTGAGAGCGCAGGATGTCGGTTTAAACCCAGCGCTGAGTTTTATAAAAATGCATTTTTAACTCTCACCTGTCCTCTTTAGTGTAAAATATTGTCAAATATTATGTAACCATCTAATTCGATGAAATAAGGAAAGGATTAACAAAAAATATAAAAATAATTGATTTGTAATTACGATGAAGGATGGTGGTGAAATGAGATCAAACATTGCACAGTTTATCGCAGTGTGTAATATCCATTAGTAAATTTAAAAAAAATAGCAAATCGAGTATCTGGGTTCGATTTGATAATGTCTCTATTGATGATTTGATAATGTAAACCTTTTTGTCATTTAATTGTAACTGTGATTTGATGTCTGTTTTCTAAAGTCGTGGGTTCGGATCCGCTCAGTTCAGTTCAGTTCAGTTCAGTTCAGTTCAATGCCACCATAAGTGACGCCTGTCCTGCCAGAGCCTGAAGGGCTCATCTGGCAGAAACTCAAATTGGAATTATGTTTTTCTTAAAGCGGCTTACTCCTTAAATGCTCATGGTCATGCATGACCCTAGGACAGGAACATTTGGCCTAGTTGAGTAGGGCCCGAATTAATTGTAAATGACCTAGGTAAAAAAATAAGTAATTAATTAATTAGGCAATTATTTAAAAAAAAAATAAGGTAAGATTTACCTGTTCAAAGAAAGGTTATTTATTAAGTGCTATAGTGTGAATATAAAAGATACCATGTGAAAATAACACATTTTTTTTTAACCCAAATATACACACTGATATACGCACATACACAAATGAATGCAACTTAAGCATTTAACCGTTAAATACACATAATATACTTTTCAGATGAATAAATAAAGTTTTTAAATAAATAATCAGTTTAAATATTAGTCTTATAGCTATAGTGTGAAGGATATAGTATGTAGTAACATAGCAAGTTTATCCATACATTTTCAAACGGTGAATAATATCACTGATTCCTTTGTTCGTTATAACGTAATAACCTCCTCGTATTTGTGTACACAACATTTATCATAAGCCAATGTCTCATTTCTAATATAAAAATCTACGAAAAAGAATAAAAAAATATACACTGTGTATATATGAGAACGACCTAACAAACCTAACCTGTTTCCTGTTTTTTGATTTAATTTGTTTTTTTTATACATCGGGAATTTTTCAACTTTGGTCCCAATTTAGTTTAAATTAGAAAAAATAAATAAAAACAAATTTTTCCGTTTATAACGCTTTTCATATTGAAGGTGGATATGAATTATTATTGGTGCCAATTTTACTGGAATGCTCGGAATTGATTCCAAATAGTAATTAAGTCTAAATAAAATAGCTAAAATAAAAAAATATGATAATCCTACATAAATAATAAATAAATATAATAATAAATATAAATATAATATAAATAATAATAATAAATAATTAAAACAATAGATAAATAAATATACAGTATAAAAACTAATCTATTCACCATGTCCATGACAATTCCGATAAAAAAAACAGCTAACAGGTCCTGTGATTTCTAGTTTTATTTGGTAAAAAACTATATTAAAATTTCTCATGGATACCGAGAAAATAAATTTAAGCTTTAGGTGAAAATACTAAAAGGATCATGTAATAATAATGTCTTTGTTGTAAGCGCTCAGCTGTCGCTGTACACCGTGACAGTATCGAAGCCATTATCGATTTCCGCTGCATCGGAATTCGCGCGCTGACCGAATTTACACCATTAAAAAAAATTTAATGAATTTGGAGATGATTTTTTTGCATTTTTTTATATATCATTTACTACTCATAATAGGTTACTCCTTCAGTCTTCGAGAATGGTATTGTATATAAAATAATAAGTTCTACTGACTGACTGACTGACTGAAAATCATCGCCCAGCTTAAACCACCTACCCTACCTATGAAATTTTAAGGATATATTCTTCTTTTGACGTTAAAAAGGTTTTTAAAAATTAGTAATATGTAGGTGATATGCAATATGTTAGATTTTCATAAGAATATGTATGTATGCACATTTACATTTATTTTAAATTTGATCATAGTGATTTAATTTTATGTATTCGATCTTACCATTGAGGAAATTCTTCTTCTATAGCTCATTAGCATAGATAAACAAAGCCTTCTGTAAACGATGGATACTTCAAAAGCATTTTATTTGCATAAACCCCCACGAAGGCTTAATTAAAACGTTTGAAATGACGAAGCTATTGCATAATGATGACGAATGACTATTCATTTTCATACCGCCGTCGGCTGTTTACCAGCAATATTAAATTACATTGCAATACAGTCTATGACGACAAGTTTCTAAATACGGTTATCTGTATTTATTTATTGTTGTGTTTTTTTTGCTTGGCTACCTATACATACAAACGAATTTAAATACCTTCTATCGAACAGTGTCGCGCATGTGAAAACGAGGTAACCGCAGTCGCAAAGGTGAAACCTATGCTAGCAGCATATTGGACCGGAGAAATGCAAACTTCAAATAAATAACTCTTTTTCTAAAATTCGAACAAAGTGCGCGAAAAAATTTAACAGAGAAAATATTTTTAAACATAATTTTTTGCTCCTTCACGATCTAGTATTTCATTCATTTGAAACTTCTTTAAAATTTTAGAGTTTTAATCTAATCTACATGAAAAATACAAGGTCGGAATTTTAAAATTAGTAATATTAAAAAAGTTATGTTTAAAAATATTTTCTCTCTGTGAAATCCCATGTTAATTTTTGTTTAATTTTAGAAAAAGATTTATTTATTTCTAGTTTGCATTTCTCCACTCAAATATGCTGCTAGCATGGGTTTTACCTAGTTTATTATTTACCCAATGAAATTAACTTCAAGCATTCCGGTACATTAGGCATTCATAATAACCCAAATCACTCAAACCAATTAAACCTAAAAGCATTTTAAATGAAAAACTTTTTAATTATTTTTCCTACATTACAACTAAATTAAAATTCGACCATCCTCGGTCGGTTAAAAATAGCCGGTCGAATACAGTCAAAAACAGTCGGTTAAATACAGCATACAAAAATTGGTAATCTTTATTTTGATACAAAATGCTTTCTGCAGTCGAAAATGATCGTACTAAATGCAGTGAGCATTATCACAAAGTATAGGAAAATGCATATACTATCAAATTAGCACCGAACCAACTCGACTATACATAAGGCCGATAATATCTTGAAATTTACTTTGAAGAAATTCCTACTTTATGTACATTTTCGCGTTTAATAAGCATTTAGAAGTTATTGAGGGTTTAATGGATTTTTTTAATGTATTATATGTATTTTAGTTTTGATTTAGCGTTCGCGAGGTCTAAAAAAATTGTGTAAAAGATTGTGTGTAATTAATCGCCTTTTTTGTTTTTTTTGTATTTAATATTAGAAAAATGAATCTTGGTCGCACTAGTGACCAAGATTCATTCCAAAATTATTATTTTCTAAAGTACAATTTATATAAATCACGAGATTTATATAAATTGTACTTTTAGAAAATATACAACTAATTTGAGTTATAAATATTATAAGTGATTTTTATAGGGTAGGCAAGCCTTTAAGCATTTACATGCGGCACAGACCCCCTCCCCGTTATTATTATATAGGTTGTAAAAATACATTTTCACTGATTGAGATATTTACATAAGTTAGATTAACTAGATTTTTAAAAACAACTAAGTTCTTGCAACAGCACATGCAATTTGTTGGTCACTTTTAAGCTTCGCAGCGTACTTTACTCTTTCTATTTATTATAAAAATCAAACGTAATACATTTGTGCTACGTTTTGTGATTATAGTATTTACAATAATTAAATTATATTTACTTGTTAAAAATGACAACGAATGACTTCCAGTGCAATAATTATTAATCTACGTTAACTGTATTGTGAAAAGTATATCGTAATATTGTAAATTTTAACCTAATTACATATTACTTTTTCCATTTATTACTATTTGTGTATAATAAATGAAAATATATAAATTTACATTTATACTATTTTTTAATTGAGTGTTATTTAAATAGATTAGGTTTGAAAACTTAAGTTGTTTAGAACCTAATATATAACAATAAATGTACCTATTTATTTACATAATTGGTAACGTTAGATTTACAAAGAACAAATAAAAAAAAACATTTACATGTTTTATGCGTCTAGTGGAAATGTTTAATATAAAATTCAAAACTTACATTGCGAAACTTGACCTCATGGTTATGACTAAAACCACAATATTTTCGGCACGAGCTTAAATCAACCTTAAATAAACACGAATCGGTTGCCTGAGCTTCAAGTTGCTACCTTTGCAACTAAGCTCACTAAATTCAACGGCAAAATATACTCAACTATTCTCTACTCACGACATAAATATACTAGCTATTAGTAACATAAATATTAATAAAAATTTTAATGTAGTATATTTATATCGATTAATACACAATAGTTTTTGACATAATCGCGGCATAAAATAGCCGAATTATAAAGACCAAAAGTGTGAATGTGTTAATTAAAACTTACTTATATTACGTGTTTTGATAGTGAACAATGTAACAGGATACGTTATATTACAATATAGTAGTTATGAGTAGGTATAATAGACAGAGTAATGTGCAATATTTGCTTGTATATAATAATAATACCTATTCACTTTTATGAATTCGACGTAATAATTTTACTTAGTGGTATCAGAATTAGATAACGAATACGTCTTGTGCGTTCGAACTAAAAACCTATCGCTAAGAGTGATAGGTTTTTAGTTCGAATAAAAGTTTTCCAAATAAAAGTAAAATAAAGTAGTATGTGTATGATAAATTATGTATGTGTATGTGTAAAATAAACTAGTAGTATTTTAAATATAATAAAAAAAATACTTCGTTTAGAAAGATTTATTTAGAATTTAAAAACATCCCGCGCGAATCCGAAACGGGTCAGTTAGTTATGCATACATTTAATAGAAGTAGGTCATGTATTTAGATCCTGAGTCGACCGAAGATATTTTAATTTTTTTGTTAATATATCAAAAAAAAAAGCAAAAAGCATTTTGAGATGCAGACCTCCTGTATACTTGTATGAAAAAAGAATATTTAATTAAAATCCACTCCACCCACATCTATTTGAAATATAATTATTGCAAGGACTTGGATGCAAGGTGCAAGTAATATAATGCCGTGGTACTCAGCACTGTGAGTACCACTGTACCAAACCAATACCAGGAACTACTACTGTACACTGTACCACCGATACCACTGTATGTGTGTCAACTCTAATTTAAAAAGATTCGATGCGGGCTCTTTCGCTGTAAACTCTTTGCATAATTATTTCAGAACGAGGTTTAAGCTTCGCTTGTTCTCCAGGGATTTACAGTTTACAAGCGAACTACAATAAACTGATCTACTATCATACAAACACGTAACTAGATCAACATATTTTTGTACAACATTACTACTCATTTGGGAATGCATTATATGTTTTTTAGAAGAATGCCGCATATAGGTGGCTTATAATTCATTGGCTTGATAAAGAAAATGCCACTATCAAAAACACAATTTTTGACAATAAACTTTTTAAGTATGACCTTAAACTTTATGCAGCTTTGTAAAATAATGTTCAATGTTAGTAATAATAAGCATAATTACTTTAAATGTAGATAGAGACTTAATACTATTATCGCATGCTCAAAAATCTTAGTGAAAATAAAAATGATGAAAATCTAAAAAATGTAAAAATTAAAACACATAATTAGTATGAGTATTATTTAGATAATTATTTAATTGGGTTGTTAATTATATTTCATGATTGTTTTGTAATAGCGGTAAATCGCCTGAAAAGATAAACAACACAGTCTGATAATATTGAAAAATATAGAAAAGTTTTATTATGATTTTGATCAAGCGTTATAATTTTAAATTACTATTATTTTTATTTCTATTCGATAAAAAAAAATATGATACAATAAGAGATTCTGGGCTAGTGATCTTATGTCATATAAAACATTTGGTACAATACGCCCTTCTTATTTTAAAACTTTTATCTCCGTCTATTTTAAAATGTAGGATTTAAAATAAAGCAAATTCACCTCAAAAAGTATTATAATCATTATATTTTTAGTATTATATTAACTGTTTAATATAAAAAGCTATTTTGTAAAAAAAAAACATTTAATTCGCGTTAGGGGTATTTTTTAGATACAATAAGACAGACATATTTTTAAAGTTGTTATATAAAATGGTTGAAAATTTAACACTTAAATACATTTTGAATTACAACAAAATATCCAGCCTTATCAACAATATCAAAAAAATATAACTCAAATTTGTTCATATCCCCCCCCCCCCCTCAATGACCCCTAATGATCTAGTGTTATAATTTAATTATTTATCATTTTAGAAATCGTCCTTTTCAGTAAATTAGGAATATTATTTTTCTCGTTGGTATTATCGTTAATTGTTACATGCCTAATTATAATTGAGGGCCGTTAATAGGTCATAAAGTGAATTGAATTTAATAGATAATGTTTATTGCACAGGTTTCACTTAATTAACTTGTTACATATAAAGGTAAAACAACTGAATAAACAAATGAATAAACGAAAGACTTCGAAATACCAGACTGAAGATAGTCACGTGTTACTCGCGCGGAGACGGTTGACAGACTGCGGTTAGGTAGGTGAGCTGGGTTGTACCACTCGATGCCGATCGAAGTAAGGTTTGATCCAAATGGAGTACATAGCTTTTGTCCTCTCCGTAATTTTAGCATCGATTGGCGTAGGAGCAGTAGTAGTTGAACAATAGTTCGATTGAACACCAGGAGCAACTCCTAAATAATTATTCGAAAATTAATTAACTGGATAGGTATTTCAGCAATTTAGATTTTTGAATTTGAATTCTTTCATTGAATTCTATAATAATCATTTGGATTCTATATTAAAATGGCGTAAGAATTATTCCGGTACTTCAAGATTCTTCGCTAGTTCAAAGTTATTATATGGCTGACTATAATTCACCCTGTTTTGTTAAGCTGACGTTACTAAGCGGGCGGTGGCCACATAACAAACAAAAATAACTAAACTTTAATGAAAATTTAAAAAATATAGTTTTTGGACATTTTTTGTTTTATATATTATCTACCTAAATAATTAGTCGTTTTTTTTATAAATAGGTTAAATAAGCTAATTTGTATTGCTATTATTATCCGTAAGTATATCTCTTTTAATATTTCTGCTTTAAACTTAAGGGATTTAACTTTTTTTCAAACGTTATAAAGGCAGAGAAAATTACGTAAAGAGCGGAAAGGAAATTAACCTATCAACGTGAACGTTTCTGCCCTCAAACGTTCCGTAGCAAAATCGTGTCGGTTATGTTTTGTTGAACTTTCGTTACGGTTTAAGCCAGTGCAGGTAGCTTTCAGTTGATGCAATATTCATTATAATATTTCCTTGTAGCCAAGTGGTCGGCGTAGCTAAAACCGAATGTAACCGGTTTAAGTAATCTGTCACACCAAAGTCGAGAAACAAATCAAATCAAGTTACATCGAGTTACTTTCAAATGTTTGACATTTGGGTTTAAAGCTTTATAAAATCGATTCAAATTCCCCTATATTTAAAATAAAACTCTTTGGAATAAAAACTTTAAAAACGGCAAAGGCCGATATATCGTAAATAGAGGTATTAAAGTTGTATTTGCCTTTTCAGTTCAATGCCTGATTCTCCATATCAGTTTTGGCGTAATTCAATATCTGTATCCGGCACTAATGGTTATTAATGCAGCAGGCCGTCTGTGACTGCTGCATATTGATTAATGAGATAATTTTGTTATGACATCACCAGCAGCTTGGCCAGTGGGCTATGATCGGCACCTTAAACTCCTCGTGTGCAGGCCCCTCGGCCCTCAATATTATAACGCCATGTTTATTGAGTTAAATATTGAATCGTCAATATACAGGCTGTTTTTAAATTTAGGGCACTCCTTTTATGATTTTGATCTATATCGACAATCAAACATTAATCAGCAAAAAATATTGGAAAAATGTTTTTAAATTGCAAGAAAAATGACTCCAAAATTAAATAGAAATTATTTTAATGTTTGAGAGCGCGGTAGAGTGCATGACCCGAGATAGGTCAGTGCCGAGCGCGCAACTCCGCGACGCAAAGCACTTCAAGAAAAACAAAGTTGTAATATAATATAATTATTTCAGCATAAAATAATATAATTATTTTAATTGTGAAAAAAAAGTAAATTTTTTTTTTCGAAATTATATTATTTTCGAGAGACCGGTTTAGTCATCGATATAGATTAAACAAATTTTTGAGATTTGTCTCCTGAAAGGAGGGCCCTAAAATTAGAAAAAAAACCTGTATAATATCTCTGAACTAGTAAACTAGTTTGGTGTGGTTTATATTTAATTATAATTCTGTAAAAATATGTGGATACTTTCATAATATACAAAACATAAAAGATATATTAAAAATATGTGTATCAATAAAACCACGGATAAAATTCCTCTTTGCTATAAAAATATATAAATAATAACAGTAATGCCATTAAAACATCAGTAAAACAAAATTTAAAAGAAAAACATCAGGATCTTCCTCTTATCCTTGTCTTCAAATAATATTACCTATAGTAAATTTTGAAACTTTTATCATTGTAATTAATTTCTGATTTTTGATTTGCAACCTTATAGTTCAACGTTACAATAAAAAGAAACCCAGGAACAGGTAAATTTTAAAGGGTATTCGTTAGTATAAAATAATTGATAGGTGGCAAAAAACATGTGTAGCACCGTAATTGCTGTACTTCACATAGAAGTACACCGTAATTAGTGGACTTCTATTTGTATTGGAACCTTGACTACAAAACAATATTACCGAGCTTTTTTTGCTACAGGGTAAAACATATCTAAAACTAATAATGTGGACCGGCCAATATCGAGTGCCGCAGGTACGAGTCGCTGCGGCGCAGAACGGCTAAAAGCCTGGTAATGAAGAGCGGTTTATTTTCTGCCGGGTACTGGCATTTATTATGAAGAATATTGGATTTGATTTTCAATGCAGAATACGAAATCTAATAAAATTATGGTCTGGAAAATTCTGTATTCAACAGTGAAAATAAAATGCAATGATGAATTTTGCTGTTTTATTGGATTTCCCACAACGGTAAATAAATGGAATTTGCAGAGAAAAGGGTGCAGCAATTTTATTATGCATGCCATTGAATTAGTTTTGCATATCGGCCATCTATTGTGAACATTATATTATGTTACCAATAACATATACATATATACTTGTAAATTATGTTAGCATATATTTTTACGCATTTACAACAATTACAACATACATTTTTTACACGGTTACAGAACGAACTGGTTTTAAAAAAGAACCTCTTTGCTGGTCGATAAAGATCAACATTCTAAAAGGAGTTCTTTAAATTTAAAAATATCCTATTATTAAGATATCTCTCTTAACATACTTCAAAATAACTATATTTCGCTAGGCAAACAATTAAGTCGTATTGAGTCGAATGTTTGTTTGTAAATCATATTTTTGTTTCGACATTTTTCAGTCGCAAATGCAATTGACGTTTTTAGTCGTAATACAATTATCTGTTTCGAATGGTCAATCGTTACTAAAAAGGGCAGCGTTACTCTCGTATGAATCGTTTATTGCAGATTGCAATTGTACTATGTAACCAAATCACCCTCATAAATATGTTCAAGGCGGGCCAATACAAATATGTACAATTACTAAGTTACACAGCCAGGCTGTATATATAAATAATGATATTGTAAGGATCACTCTTGTGTCAGTCTGACTGTCACAGATGTCACTCAAAAACTAAGACGTAAGAATTTAAAATTTGGCTCAATTAATGTTAGGTCTTCATGAGAGGCACACAATCGGGCGGTCAAAGATTATATTATTATATTTATGCACTATGTTATTCAATGGAAGATCTCCAATGGGCCCCATGGTTGCAAGTGAGTTGGTTGTTTTTGGCTATTTAATAGAGGAAAAACGTTTTATCGTGTTGGTTATCTTCCTTATTATTTGTTTTTTTTTATAAAAAAAACCTGTTTAATCTATTTATTTTAAAATTTTAAACCTGTATACTAATAAAAAAATATAATATCAGTATCGAAAAGTAAAATTTAATCAAATCAAAAAGAAAAAGTTAAAAATTCATTTCAAAAATGAATAATGTTTCATAACGTATAGAAACTTTTTACAGCGATTAATTAACTTTCGCGTGACTATCGATGGTCACTTGAAAATGAGACAAATTGTATAAAGTGCCTACGTTTGAATATACAAATTCGGTCGATAGGCTGTTGATGAATTTCTGACATGGAACCCTGGTTGCTCTAGCCCGATCCGGTAGAATTTTGAACGTTGAAAAATATTCAAACGGATGTTTTTTACTGGAATTGTAAAAAGTTGCCCTAAACCTACCCTGGCAGAATTCCCCAATTAATTACATTGCAGCTTTTTAGGTATTAACCAATTGTAAATAATATGATTGTTATCAATAAAAAAAATAATTTATACAATTTTGTTGCACGCGCCAAGTTAAAAACTAAACCAAGTTGAATAATAATAGTTTGTATATTTCAGATACAAAAATAATTGATAATGATGGATTTTCGAATGCGCCTTCTGTCAATATATATTATTTATTTAACAATATTTAATTTGACAATAAATCGAAAATTAGTAGAGCGAAGTACAGTTATATTATATCCTATTCAAAATACACATGGAGCGATTGGTACTGCTACATTTTGTGCCCTGCCTTCTTTACTATGTCTGTACTAAGGAAGGCAGTATTTTATAGCGAATGTCAAACCGTCAATAAGAGAAATGCCGCATATGAAGAAATAATAAATGTTATTAGAAAAAATATACAATGTTGTCGCATGGAATGTTCATATTCAGACAAATCTATTTCAATATTTAATAAACTTAAAATAATAAAGTTAATAATATTTAATAAAGTTAAAAGTTAAATATTAAAGTTAAAATATATCTATTTCTATAGTTAAATACATACCTAAAAATACCAAAAAAAAAAGTACTTATACCAAAGACTTATTACGTGAGACTTTGCTTATACATTATTGGTTCGTAATCATTAATTAGTTATTAATTAGTTTAATTAGTTCGTATTCATTACACTTTAATACCAACTAATACAACTTACACCTAATATTCTTAGACTGTTGTTGCGAATCTAACTAATTATTAAGTATGTACCAATGATTTAACATATTCTTTCTCAAAAAAAAAATACAAACCTACATTGTATATTTTATGTGTTCATAAAACTGTTAGCAACTGAATAGGAGCGCTAATGAAGGTAATTATTTTTTTTTAATAAATCCATCGCGTCGTCGGGTCGTTACGTGGACGACGTAGAGTGATTCATCAAAGCCAAAGGCTATACTAATTTGCTGGAAAAGCGTAGATATCTCCTCGACTTAAGCGAATTCTGCTTTAATAGTTTTCTTTTTTACAACTCTTTTGCTAGCTGCTAGAAAACGGTTACACAAAGTCACAAACAAAATAAAAATGATAACTTGCATTTTTTTTATTTTTTTTTTTAATTATTCATAATCTGTTAGTAAGGTCATTATCTAGATAAACTTAATCGTACATTAAACGTTAAATTAATTATAAAAATCATTTAAAAAACATACCACATTTTGAAAGCGATTTTTCAATAGTTTTCGATTGAGAGCTTTGTAAATAAATTAATTCAGATTTTTCTAATTTTACCACAAAATATTTGTCCAATTATTTTATCAGGCGAATTGCCCCTATATAAAATAAAACCTATTTACCTTGAATACTTCCTCCACATGATATGTGAAAATTCCTAAAATCATATATTAGTCAAACTAAGAATTTTTATTAAAAAAAAAAAAAAAAATCGGTTAGGAAGATTAGGTTTTTTTAAAAAAGATTATTTTAAAAACTACAATACGATTCTTGGAATATTCTAATATCTTTCTTATGTTAAACGCAATACAATTGCAAGTATGAATTAATATTTTCACACCGACAATATTTTCCAAAAAAGAAAACATTAACTGATCGCTTTTAGTACCCTCTAGCGTTTCCAACTCATATTACCTTACTTAAGCATAACGCTCTTGGTGAGGCCAAGTGAGCCAGTAAATGCTATCTAACGGTTCGTTGTTTAACTACGACTACGTTGTTTAACTACTACGTTGTTGTTAATTAATAAACGACGTCGCAGCTGTAAAAAAGAAACTTTAAAATATTAAAATAATTTACCCCAGAATCTAGATTCTAGTAGTTATTGTATTATTTTAATAATACATTTGATATTATTGAATATGCCTAGAAGAAAGGAGCTATATGTATCAATTTGAGTTTAAAATAAGCACATGTCTCACAAATATTAACGGTTTATATCGATAAGATGTATCAAAAATTACCGTGAATATAATAACTTTTAGTTTTATATCGAGTATGATTGTAATTTTTAATGCATTCGCTTCGAAATATTTCTTGTTTGTGTAAGTATGTAATATAAATTGAATAATATTATGTTTTACTAATAATATAAAGTAGGCATCTATCTACATATAAATATATGTAGATAGCTACCACCTTTATGTAACCTAGTGTTCTAGTTTTTGTACTTTTTAGTTTGTGCACTAAAATTCTGGACGAAT
This sequence comes from Neomicropteryx cornuta, assembly GCA_020383195.1. Taxonomy (NCBI): domain Eukaryota; kingdom Metazoa; phylum Arthropoda; class Insecta; order Lepidoptera; family Micropterigidae; genus Neomicropteryx; species Neomicropteryx cornuta. The sequence continues at coordinate 44,592,269 of JAHKQU010000018.1, forward strand.
TTGCATGCGAATTGTAAGTTCAAGATGAACCACATCGTTTTTAATAGTAATTTTTATTAATTATTTATTTATTATTTACGATTGTTAATTATTATTAAAATATCGAAAAAATCATTTTATTAACTTTCAAAATTCAAAAATATATTTGTCTCTTTTTTCAATGCTAGAAAGAGATAGTAAACTGTTGATAAACAACGGTTATATATTGCTGATTACATATAACTTTACATATAACTGGTTACATATAAATTTTGGCTATAGGCACCGCAGTGGAGTATTTTTTGGTTTTATTTTTTTTTTCTTAAATCTGGGTAACAATTTAGAAAGGATAGGCTGATTTGATTATTTACGAGGTTTCTATTGAAAAATATATATTTAAACTCGCGTCACAGATTTCATGACCAGAATTTTTGATTCATTAAGTCAATTTGTAGGTTCATTTAATTGTAGGGACTACATAATATTTTATTTTTTTAATTTGAGTGACAATTTAAGGATGGAGGCTTGACTTGATCAGTTGCCATTAAAATATATTTTAAACAATAATACTGAGTGACTATTTTTTATGGATGGCCGCTGATTTTATCATTTACGCAGTTAAACCATTAAAACATACTTAAATAAAAATATCTTTTGATTTAGATTTTTTTATTTCGAAGGTGGATATTTTTAGAATTGACACTACCGGCCATTTCGCCCTCAACCATTCCTCATACTTACTCGATATCTTTCATCCCTTATCTTGACAAAAAAGACACATGTTACATTAAATGAGTTCAGGCAAAAATATTGTTTTGACTGCCAGAAACTCGACTTTGAGACAAAGTCTTACAAAATTACGTAGAAAAATTACATTCAGTATTTATGTTCGAGATTAAAACTCAGAAAGAAAATTGTCATTGTTAGTAAACAATAAAAAAAAAACTGTAAGCCAAAACGTTCAAGTCGGTTCAGAAACACATCGTATACAATATTCAACTTCATTATAAACCATGTTTACTTACAATAAAAAAGATATTTTTATATTTCAAAGTTTTTTGGTTAAAATAATTGTAATAATAATGTAAGATGTAAGAATATTTTAAACGGAAAATTTAGCTCTTAATTATTTTTCCTACTTTGTACTAAATTTAACTTAACCAATCAAAAATATCAAAAATATCCATGAGAAATTTATCGTGCAAAAAATATATGAAGTCTGCCATCCAATCTAAATTAAAACATACAATGAATTGAGAACCTTTTTTGCAGTCGTTCGGTCGGCTATGAATTAAAATAGTTTAATATACTGGACATTTCGTAAGTTTTATTTAATAGATTTTACAAAAATAACAGAAAAATCCCTTTTATCCAAATATAGAATTATTATTTGCACTAATATTTAAATATGCAATATTTTACATTTTTATATGGCGTGTTGGCGAAAGAGATTCGTATCAAAAGCGTAGTAAAAGTACCATCATAAAGAATTCAGTATTGAAGGGTGAAATTGGGTGAAGGGACTGCTAAGGTAGAATTATTTTCAGAATTGTGCTAAAGGTCTAAACGTGTCACGTGAAAACTGGAACGTCTATCTATAGGAACTGCAGCATTGCTATTATAAAGATAATATTACTTTTTCAAATAAGTTAAGAGATTTAGTAATTCGTGGAGTCAGTTTAAGGACTACATCTTTGTTCGAACTGAAATTACTAAATTAGGATATTCCTTTAGCGATGAAATGAAATCCTCAAATGAGTGTCTCTGGCTGTAATTTGTTTTTAATTTATAATAATGGCGAACATTACTTTAAAAGATGGACTATCCATTATCTTTGCAGATACTTATGAAGCAAATTGAATCATTTAACGATATCATAACTATATCTATCGAATTTTGCATACATAATAGGTATAATGTAAATATTATAGGTATACTATTTCGTTGTTTATAATTAATTCTTATAACAAAAAATATATAAATAAATAAATTAATAAATAAATAAAAAAATAAATATTTACTTCTTATTTTATACTATTTCATACATTTATATTTAAAACCCTTATCCAACATTTTATTAATAGGTTAGCAGACTAATTCAATCTTCAAGCGAAATAATTTACTGCATTCTAAAATCTCAAGTCGCGATGCCGCGCGGTCATTCAGACGGATTTTAAGAATATCTCTCTCAAATAGGTCTTCGGCAGTTTTTAGGTGGCAGAAAAATAAAAGCATTTTAAAAAATAATAATAACTTAAATTTAAAGTACTTTAGAATTTAACAACATACAGCTACATTTTGTTTTAATTTGGATAGTTATAGAAACATTTGTAAATGTAGAAAGTAATATTTTTTTTTCGTATACGGTTGTAATGATTTAAATTGCTGTGACAATGACAGACAAGATATTTTCTATGTGCCAGGCTGAATGAAATCTAATGTTATGTTGCCCTGTTTTATATTTATTTATTTATTAAAAAGAATTATAAACAGTGAAATAGAAGCATGATTACAATTACAATGCATAATATATGGCCAACAAGTATAATTCCAGATTAACAAAGTGTTATCGTGCAATTGTTATACATTTAAAAAGCCGTGTAATGAGTCTGTGAGTTAAGCTCGAATAACTGTGAGATAAGTGAGTATGAATCCAGTGTGAGAGAGGTGTGTAGGTAGGAGGAGGGAATGGAAAGCCCATATGTTAGGATGAGTGACAAGCGCACATCAAAGTAATATTAGGTATTTAAAGATTTCAGAAATAATAAGTGGCATATAGTTCTAAACAATATTACAGATAGCCTTAATAAATTGGTTACGGCTAAGATAGAATAAATCAATGCTTTGGAACTTTTTATTATAACTCAAGCTAAACAATGGTTTACCCCCTACACCTGAAGTTTCGGCATTCATATTTTCAGTTTTAGTTTGCGGATTCAGACAAGTGACTATTTAAACATAATTGGCAATATGTACCTCATTACTAAATAAACAACTTTGGAAAAAAATCAAAACCTTATGTATGCAGTCACTTTTGTAAAACGTCTTTTAATATTTTTGTTACTGAACTTTTATGTTTAAAGTATTTCATTGTTTTTTTGGATTATTTAAAGCGTTTTTATGATTATTTAATAATTACTATATATATATATAATCATTTTTTTTAAGAAACCTTATTAACTGTCACATATGCGAGTAAATTGGTCAAAATTTAGCCTTATAATTTGAGTTTTTATCACATTCATAGTTTCTAACATAGATTAACATACATTGATGATTGTAATAGTTTAGTGCATAAAAAAACGTGTAACTTTTTGTTCTCTAGTGAGTATGTTCTTTTGTACTCGTATGTTTTGTAATTTGTAATTTCTACCATGTGGTGACTCAAATGTCAGTCTGTTCACGGACTAAGGCTCTAGAACTAAAAGACCGATTTTGATAATTATTTTTTTAAAATGACCATGACAATGTCTTCTGTGCATAGATACCAAAAAAACATATAAATTTGATTGCGCAAAGAATTATAAAAAATTAAATGGTAATCCCTATGGAGAAATACATTTATATACTAAACTCCGCTCCAATATGCCCTAGTTATGTTATAAAGTAAATACCGAGAGAAAATAATCATAAAGTGGGTTAAATAGACACCTTCTTGCTAGGTATGACAAATTGCCAATTAAGCGATAAACTATACGCGGTGCCGGATCGCCTTCCAAGCAAACTGACATGTATGAATGGTAGAGTTTAATATCGGAAAATTACTGTGGAATTTGAACTTGTGTCTAGCAGAAAATCGGAGACCATATTCTATAACAACAGGTTAGTTGAAACGAGATTTGTCCATTTTCAGGAGAGCAAATAAACTTTAATAAGATACAATCCCGTATTGTATTTTTTATGTAGGACCAGTGAGACAGAAATATTTTAAAAATAAAAACAAAATATGTCACTAGTTTTTTTTTGTCACTTTTGTGACAAGACTTGTTTTAAAGAAAAAAAGAACTTACGCTTTCAGAAAATAACGTCAGTAGGCCTTCACTAGTAAACAGAATGTATACATCAATTTATATTGTCTACCTCGTTGTATATAATTACCGTATTGTATATAATTTTTTTTTTTGGGTATCCACAATAAATTAATAAATAAATAAACACGGACACACAATTTCCATTTATATTTCCCATTTTTTATCACCAGTGGTCACCATTTTGTATAACGTAATTTATTATTTTTTTAAGTTGCAGCGTTAATAAGGTTCTTAAACCTCTATAATGGGATGAGTATACTTTTATAATCATCGTATAATTTTTTTAAATTTTGTTCTGTTAGATAGCTGCGAGCGTTTACAAATACGTCATTAGCGTGTGTTGTTTGCCTTAATTCTCTAAAGCAAATTACATAACTAATAAATAAGATTATTTAATAGTTTAGCAGTTTTACGAGTGGGTTTTTGCCAACATCAACCGTTATACCCAGATACTTTTAGGAGACCAATTTTAAATAATGTTAAAAAGTAGGGTCTTAATTCAACATTTTATGTATTTATAACCTATTTTTTTAATGGCTCCGTTGTAGCTGATGCGTTTTTATTTTTTATTTTTGTTTACGATGCTTTCACGGTTGGTCTTATATTACTTACGAGAAGTTACGTTTCGTGTAGTTTAGCTATAAATCAAAACCTAAGTTTTTAATTCAAATTGTTTTTATGTTCATGTCGTGTAGTGTGGCTTATTTCTATATAGTATTTATATTATGTGTATAATGAAGTCGGTCGGTCAGTGAGATGAGTGTTTAAAATAAAGTCGGTTTTTCCTAATGTCAGTTTTTTAAAACAGACATTAGGAAAAATTGAAATTCCATTTCCTATTCTAGAATAAAAATAGAATTATTTTTTCTTCTAACCATTTTTATAGTATAATTATATTGTCGAAATACGAGTATAAGTTCAGTGTCATCTAAAACAGAGGTTGATAGTCCAGCTTGCAAACTGACGGTCCGTTAATATAAATTAAATACAAAATTGAACCTATAGAAATTTAGAAAAACTGAAATTCATGTTATACTAAAAAAAGATAATATATAGTAGCCTAAGTTCGATAAGTAAGGAAGTCTCTAAACCACGCCGGCCTGCTCATTTCTCAAATTCAAAAGTTCTTTAGCATAGTGGGATATAATTTGGTGTCATGTACATATATCTAATTCAATTATTTCAACTAAATGTATCTCACATATTTCAGGTCCATATACATAACTATGTTTAAATTTACTAAAATGTAATGCATATTAGGCTAAGCATCAAAAAAGTTAAGTTAAGATTCGGCATAGCTGCTATTCGATGCTGCTGTGTGATTCGGCGGCTGTTACTGTGGATTACAAGCTGGCATCGTATTTAAATTTACAGTTTTGTAGTACCACATCACCTCAATCCAAAATTTATGGAATAAGATTAACATTAAGTATGTTTAAAATAAAATGGTCCAGTAATTTGCCGAACAATGTTTTATGGCTCTACAATTTTCTCGAACGCAATTACCATCTTTAACGGGAAATTTGTTTTAAATACATAGATATACTTATAAATCCGGCTTCTGAATTAGAGTTTTGTTATTGTAGTGTATTAGTAACTTCAGATGAGCTAACGAGAGAAACGTTTATTTCAAAAATTTATAATGAGGACATTCTAGGTAGAATACCGCTAAATCGGCGAGGTTAGGTTAAGTTAGGTTAACAAAAACAGCGTCATTAGTTTTTGTTAAATATTTACTAAATTAATACAAATAATAACGAGTACTATCAAATACATGAATTTTATATTTAGTTAGTACCCAATATATTGAGTATACTTATTAAAAAATATGTCATAAACCTAACTTATTTTATGACTCGTGTGAATGTAGATTTTGCGTTTGACTTTTTAGTGTGGTAGTGTCTAAAACACACGTATTTTTTTCCTACTTATTTTAAACTAGTTTTACTACTTCTACAAACAAAAATACTTTAAAACTATACGGAATAGTAAGATAGATGATATGTTCACGTATATGGTGTTACCTTTGGCCGGGATTTCGAGCAATCATTGCTCGATTTAGACGGCGATTTCCGGGTCCGCCGCCGCCGACCGAAGCATTTAGGCTCGTGGCAAATTTAGGAAAGTGCCGTCGGGCCATTCGCGAGAGGCCAAGGTAAGTGGAGGCAGGCAATCATTATTTAACTTTTAGAATATTTACCGAACCGGGGCCGAAGGTGCATGTTTAGATTTTTCAACTGCCTATCAATGTGGCCTCGCCATCACAGTCTCTTGAGCATCCGCGTTGCAGGTCAAACGTAGTCAAATTCACAACTATTAGCAGGGCGATATTTTGATAGCGTGTTTCTTCAATAATCGATTAAATCAATTTTAGAAGTTTGCGCAAGAGGTCGCAAAAACTTTACTCTGCATAATTCAAAATATTTTTATTTTATTACGTAAAAATACAGCATATTAACGTGAACATAAATGAAACAAGAATGGCTATGACACCTGTAGATATCATTTAATATCAACTGCTTCTATACATTGTTTAGTAGTCGTAAATTATTTAAACAGAATTATTCTTTCAACTAATCATAAATTTTAACTATTTTTATTTCTAGTTGCACTAGTAATTAATCACTCATAGATGATTAATAAATAATATTTTCCAACAGCCATAAATTCGTTATCGCCGCGTTGTATCAACATGTCAAGTTTCGATCTTCAATATGATAAATGTGTTGACTTTAATGTTTAATGTCTATATTATCCGACCAGCTTTCGATGTGATCTGAACGGCTATGGTCGTGTTTCTTGGGTATCAATTTACACATAGAAATTCAACTCTTTCACATTTATACTTTTCGAGTTGAATGTTGCGTGAAGGACGGGATAGTAGCTTCTCATACGTGGATAGAAGCTAAAATCGTCTAATCAGCATACTTGTTATAATTATTAGACAGATGAAGAAAAAATAGAATTAGATAGATAGGGTCTTCATTTAACTGTTGAAGAAGAGGCCACGAATCTCCGAAACGTCCAGCTGAGATACTAGCCTAATCTCTCGCTTTACCCGTTCCAATTCACGCGAGAACTCACGGCAGGGGTATCAATCTACATATTATAACAATTCAACTCTTTCACATTTGTACTAGTTCAGACGAAACAAACAACGGAGTCTCGCTGTAAAGGTGGGTACAATATTCTGCCATCAAACACCATACAAAATATGTTACGTAAATTATATTATTGTTTTAGTAAATTATATTATATTTTGGCCTTTTTGGAGAACTTTAAGGTTAAACTTTTTACTATTAAATAATTTATAAAATTAAAATAAATATGTGTCATTTAATAGTTTTATTGTTAAAAAATTTAAACCAAAGCGAGTATTTAAACCAAAGGAGACAGAAAACCATAGTTTGTATGCAAATCGATAAGTTTATTTTGAGTATTAAAAATAAACCATCATTTTATGGTTTAATATTTACTAAACAAATACTAATACCACTTTTATTGATTGCAATTGAATTTTCTTAAAAAAAAATAATAAAACTATAACGAAACTAAACTAAGAAATAAGCCAATTAAACATCTTACACTAGACACAAATTAATAAAATTAAAATGGTAAAAAATAAACCCTAAAAAATGATGAATCAATTTAAAAAAACATAAACACCAAATTGTGAACGTCCTCCTTTTTTGGAGTCAGTTAAAAATTGTTACAACGCATCGTGAAAACGCGTTATAACGCGTCATGACGCCGTTGTTTCAAACGCGCTAAATAAAATAACCGATGTAGGTACACTTTTCTACAATAGTCGCTTATAAAATAATGTGTACGGCAATAATACGACGCTCTAATAAATCAAGAAATCTGATAAAAACTAGATATTTACATAATAAAATGTCTTTCAATAATATATAAACGCTTCGATTTTAGGCAAGAGTCTCGCCGCCCGGCCCCAAACACTTCGCATCGAGGACTATTATATAAATTCTGTGCATAATACACTCGATTCATGGATTCACTCGAATATGAAATATGTAACAATGATATACCAAATTTTATTTTCTTCTCTTTATCGCAGAGCTCTGCTTGAGTTGTTGTGAATGGGTGCGTTGCGGGTATTTAGTTCTGTAAAGGTTTTTGTGCCCAATATAGAGTTTTACCTACCATAAGTACATAAAAATACTTTCGTGCTGCGCAGAGGTGACAGACTGTACACAGATGACGTATCTATAAATTAATACGTGAATGGAAAACTTTGGATTCGTTTTTGAGCATATTGCCGCGCACGGAGGAGTGTGAGAATTGGCATAGTTGAATTTCATATGGAGAAGAATCGTGGAAATCTAAAATTATCTATAATATGTGTTAAAAATACATTAAATTTATTAAAATAAAACCTTCATTGTATACCAAGATAAACTTATTTTCTGTGTAGATATTATACCTTGTATTGTTTTAATATTAGTTTATTATTTGGGTTTTATATTGAGTGTATATATGTGTATGATTACTAAATTATATTTTTATAATAAATAAATTATTATTAAAATTTATGTATTAGTTATTAACCTTACATTTATGTATTATTATCATATATATATCTATATAGTATTATATTTATTGTTATTATTATTATCTCAGTATTACTTTTAGTTTTATTTATATATTACATATAAACAACATATTATTATTTATATATTATGTATTATTTCATACAATTCAATTCTAATAATTGTAATTGTATGTTGCGCAGTGTGACGGTTATGCCTATAAGAACGATGCTTTTAGTAAAGTCTACTTTAGTACGGGCATTGCCTAGTTAGGTAGTACTTTGCGTTATATGTAATTGATGTTAAAATAATGTCAACAAATAAAAAAAAAAACTGACAAATTGCCTGAATGAGTTTGGAGTTGTGAATTCGAATATTAATTTTCAATAATCTGTCAATAACACAAAAAAACGTAATTGTTAGGTTAAAAAAAAATGAGCAGATTTTATCATTTAAATTAAACCCAGACTAATTTTAGTTTTAGTAATTTTATTTTACAGGTTACATTTTTTAATCTCAGTAATTCTACTACATCCATTATGACTCGACATAGAGCATTGACGCTAAGAATGAAAGATAACGAGAAGGAATATATATTTGGATGAAAGTCAAAATAATAACAGACAAAATGATGAAATTGTTTTAAGGGATACATTTAAATGTGCACTGAATATCATTCCAAGATATTTGAATGCTTTTGATTGTTTTACAATGCATTTACAATGCAGATTTTGCAATGTAAAACATTTCGAATCTGAAGTCTCTTTAGGTGAAAGGACTGTATTCACTTAATGTGTGGGTGTGTGTAAAGGAAAAGCATTATTACCGGCCTTGAGTCATAATGAATACTTTAAATCGTTGTATGACGGACTTACTTCACCTTTAATAAGAAGAATGTCAAAAAATTATTTTGAAAACATTCGTAAATACAATTCAACATTTGCTATGGCTATAGCTCAGAAGAAAGAAAATTTCGGATACAGTTACGCGCGGAGTGTAATCATTTTAAAATACATGATGTTTTTTATAACAGCGCGAAATCTCTTTTGAATTAGAACGCATTAATCTTTTCGTTCGATCATTCATTGCTATGAAAGATCATTGTCAGAGAGTTGAAAATCAAAAAAAGGAATTTGTATGCTCATTAAAGTAAATCGTGATTTAGATCTACGCCGTTATAATGACGCAGTTCAAACTGATGTAGCAGTGATATTTAGTACAGTTGATGATGAGCCACCTTTTGAACGAAATATGGTTTCGTTTTCAAAGGTTAATGGTACCAATAAAAATATCTCTATTTTGGATTCATCGTTGGACCCTTTAGCGTATCCATCACTTTTTCCAAATGGTGATACTGGGTGGCATATCAATAACATCAATCACATATTCCGGTACAATTTTATCAATTAACTTTCAAGGAACTCAATTTCCAATTATGCCTGCATTTGCGATGACAATAAATAAGTCTCAGAGAAACATTCGAAAAAATTGACAGCCAGTTTTTACACATGGTCAATTGTACGCCGCAGCAAGTAGAGTTCGATCATTCGATGGTTTGAGATTTTATATTTCTGAATAGAATGGTCAAGGGCACTTAGCAAATGATGAAAGAATTTTTACAAAAAACATCGTTTACACAGAAGTTTTGAATCATTAAATTCACATTGATACTATTTTAACTTTAATAGACATTTTTTAGCCGCCCAGTTTTTATGATTTAATGAAAAAATACGAGGCGCGTTTTCGAGAGACGAGTTCCATTTTTTTTTTATCGATTTTTAAGTAAACCTGGTCAGTAGGGCAATAAAAAATAACAAAGAAATTTCAAAATAGACGTGCTTTTTAAATATATCTTAGTTAAGCTAAACCCCATTTTTCTTTCATATTTATCAAATTATTCGAAAATTAATGCATGAAAAAAATATATAAGTTTTATAACAGATAATCTCAAAACTGTTTTCGAATTTTGTACCTTACCGAAAATGAGTTTAAATAATTGGAATTAAAAGCAATGTATCTTATACTTCTATGAAGGTCAAGTCTCATTGTTATTAGCGTTTATTTGATTTAATAATAACACGAGAACATTAAAAATAACAATGAATTGTATCAAAATATTTTTATCATAAAATAAATAGAAATACAAACTGTAATTGTGTTTTTTTTCTCAACTGTTTCTAATATTAAATTTTAAATTAGATAGGTATTGTAGGAAATTAAGGCAAACAACACACGCTAATGACGTATGTGTTCACGGTCGCACCTGTCGTAATAGAACAAAACATAAAAAAATAGATATGGAATGATTATAGAGGTAAACTCACCGTATTATAGAGGTATAAGAACCTCAATAATGTTCAAATAAAATGCTCAATTTAAAGTACAGTCGAATTTCGACCACTGGGCGACCTCTAGTACAAATAAAAGCTCAAACGAAGAGGTTTTAAGAATCTATTTTCATAACCGATAACATGTCTCACTCGCTGATACAATTTGTGCATCTAATTTCAATGGCTTTTAAGTAGATTTAAGTAGGAAAGTTACTTTGTGCAATGGGTACCATGTCATGACTTTCAACATATTATTATTCAACATGAAAATTTCAACATATCTACGCGTTTCACATCCCCTAGAACCCAAGACCACCCTCAGTTTAAAAGATTATATATAAATTTATATACCTTTCCATCTATATCACTTTCTCGTGGACTGGACACAAAATCCCGAACAAGTTTGTTAATGATCAAAATCATACCAGCGTGGCAGGAATGAGGGGGGGGGGGTTCGAAAAAGGGAATTTTTGATATAACTTTTTTAGTAAAAAAGATATTTATTTCATTTAAATTTTTATTTTATTTCTTAGATAAGGGCCTTGTCTATGTAACCATATTTGATAGCACCAACCATTGGTCCTAGAAGTAGTAAAAAGTGATTTTTCAAAATTCAAAAAAAATCATACCTACCGTTCAAAACGTAAATGGTAGGCCTATAATTTCCCTATAACTTTTGTTTAAAACAATTTTCAAAACAACCAACCACCCTTACGGCACAGCTCTAGGAGGAATTCAGCATACGCACTCTCGCTGCGCATGGGTACGGCAGCGGGTTGAAGTGACTATCGAATTAGTAACCACCGTAGAAACCATCGTTTCCATCGTACATACAGGATGACTTTCGCTGTATGTGCGACAAGGTGCGCTGTTTCTTAAAAGTGGTCCGCGCTCAGACCTGCTCGGCGTTACCCTCTGATAGATCTACCCGCATTAACATTATCATCTTTACGACGCGTTTTAAACCGCCTCTGTCGACAACTTCCGCCTCCATTACTCCCCTTCATTTTATAATGGGATGCGATTATCTATAGAATAAAATGGCCGACCTCATTTTTTATGAACGGAAGTGGCGACGTTGATGTTCTCAGTTATCGAATTACATTCGAAGTAAAAATAAATATAATGGGTTATAACTTTTTAACGTGTTTTAATATATTTATTTCATTCTTCATTTAATAAAATTATTTATTCTTTTTAAAAAAATATGTATATGTTGTGATATCAGTTTATTATTATTATTTTGGCTGCGCAGAAACACTCTGTATAAACCTTATATAGGTGAACTTTAAGTCAGTTTAATCCTTTCAAGGGGTAATTTTGTCTAAAATGGCAAAAAAAAGAGTCCTAAGGTATGGTCACCTAATAAAATATGAGGCCGCGCGGTCGCGACATCGTGACCCAGAAACCGACTGACTCCACGGGGCATCGTGCCTACAAACGAATTAAAGACAATGAACGACGGGTAGGTTCCCGCGCGCAAATATTGTAATGTGCGTCAATTGGATAGGTCAGAAACACAGCAATACGCCCCCCAATGGAGTGTTTATAAGGTTTTTTTTTTTGGTGTTTATATGAAAACTTGTTGAACCGATTCGTGACCAGAATGGCCCCTTAAAAGGATACTGCTGACTTTAAGTTCACCTGTATAAACGTTAGTCTCGCAATATTTCAATCGCCTTAGTTACAAAGATTTATTAATATTATTAGTAAAATTGCAATTGAACAATAAAAAAAATAGCAAAAAAAAAATGTTTCCGTTGAAATTAAAAATCGCTCGAATTAAAAGTGTCACGTTCAGTATCAACGATATCATCCCACAGGCACAAAGCAAATAAGAGAAGAAGTTTAATCGAAATCGATTTTATTAAAAATGCACTGCGCTTCCAGCAGCACGAGGCCATGGTACCTAGGGCTGTCTATTCACTGACCCAATTTCAGCTTTTTTCCTACGAACCCCATCTACCCGATAATGCAAATCTTTTGACATGAGCGCCAGCTTTCAGTTAGCTCGAGCTTATTTTGACATCTCGCTTTGCTTGCAATGTAAAAGTCTGGCGTTTCAACATTCACGTCACATTGCAGGTTTTTTCGTTTGATTTAAATCCACAATACTTTCAGCGCTAATTCTAGTTCTTTTAAACTAAACTATTATATGTAATTTAACGCTAATTATTTCATTTATACTTTAAAAAAGAATCTGCAAATATTCAACGCAGAAATTTATCATCACAGCTGTTCAAGTGAATTTAAGTATATTTAAATCTAATCTATATATTAATTTCGTAAATCTTTAAAAGTAGTCCTCCCGAACGGACACAAAAAAAACTTATTCCAAAAAAATATCTGTAATTATAGACTAACATTATGGCGTATTTCAAATTCCTACATCACATCGTTTCGAGAAGAATGTCTGTGACATACAGATAGATGGAAGGCCGCAATGGTGATTTTATAATGGTTTTCTTAAAAAAATGAATATGAGATCTTTTTTCCGTAACTACGTAACCTATTCACCTAAGGCTTAGATTATGTTTAGAGGTTTAAAAAAAATAAAAAAGTCTAAATTATCTAAGCAAGTTGGAATAAAGCAAATATGGTTCACCCGAGATTGCAATGTAAGCTCACTTTATGCTCGACAAGCCTTAAAAGAGTAGAAAAGACGTGATACACATTTGCGTCATAACGAACGCAACGTGTAGGCATATTTCGAAACATTTTCGATCACTTAATTCAGTATTATATAATACTGATGTTTTGGAAATTTCAAATGCTGTTTAAATTTAAAAAAATAAAAAAAAAATTAAACTGGATCAGGCAAATGAATAGTTTCTCGAAGAGAGATATCTATATATATAATTCTGCTATAGTATAATGGTATGGGAACAAACCATTAATCCCTAGAAATATGTAACACAAAAGGCAGTTAAACAGACTGTACTGGCGCGCTACTATCTATTTTCCATGAGAGTTCTCAGAATAAGGAAGTAAATACTTCTAGGATGGGACAACAGATAGTACTTGAAAATTATATTAAAGATAGATAAGGAGTATTTTTTGTGTTTCCAATGTCGCTTTGCGCGATATAACAAATACACATATTGAGTAACGGCAATGATAAGCGTTTTACCACTATGTTTATAGCTAGCTACAAATGTTGTAATAGGTGTCTTATTATTTGAATTATACAATATGTATTTGCCATACTTCGCCATCAAAATAACAATACTCCTTGCGTTAAAATCCCATCCCTCCTCTCACCCTTAGATAATATTTATTTTAGAAAAAGTTTTCTCAAATATATTTTATGTCATTTAAAAGTAGCTGCCTTATATTATGTAGGCTTGTGACTTACATACCTAATATTTTATCACATCTCTAATAAACGTTTAGGTACGTAATTTTGATACGAACTTCGAATCGGAATCGAGCGAAGTTTAAACTTTTTACCGGCAGCAAAAGCTGCGTAATGAGGCGGACGGACGAGCTCAATAAAATTTTACTTACGCAGAGGTAATACAAATTTAAACTTAACAAGGTCAAACGATTATATTGAAGGTCCAGAGGTCAAGGTGCTTACGGTATGTGTGCAATAAGATGTTAACTTTGGATGTATACTTTCTATGCTAGCGATCGTAAAATAAAATTCAATTTATCCTGAAAGAGGTACCATAGAGTACGCTCATTGAAATGAAGTACTAGTTAGGTAATAATAACTATAATAGTTAGGTAAGTTGCTTTTAGAGATATTCATAGTCGTCGTATAATACAAGATGGACGGAAACGCTCACAATTCGTAACTAAACATGAATTACGACGTTCGTTCAGCTTAATAATTTTCAGGCACACGCGCGTAAAGAATTGCTAATCGATCATAACACAAGGTTGAAAAATTGTTGCTCTAGAGATAATATTTCAAATGAACGACCTACATGTATTCTACATAACGTACTCGTATTTTCAGGAATTTAAATTGTGAAATCTTATGAAAAATAGATTTATTTATTTAAAAAGACATCTTTTTCCTTAGTTGATATTTCTTAGTTGGGTTATATTATAAGGTCCCGCATATAATTAAGTTTTCAAAATATCCGTTTTTCAATTTAAGACTTAAATTTTCAAATGCAAAGTCCTGAAGTATTTTTAAAAATAATGCATAAAATTTAATGTTCACATTTTATTTTTTTCATATTACGGATATGCTTATCTGTACGGATAACTATTATCTCTGAGACTATTTTGTCTGTCAGCAAACGAGTCTTCAAACTATTGCAGTTAAATATTTATGTATATATTTAACGTGTACCTACAGTATATACTTCACTAAGCAAATCTATTAGTGAGTCTTGTTAAGAACGCGAATACGAAATATCATATTTATAAATATAAACATAAATGTAGTTATGCCAAATACTGATATATACCATTCAAAACCCGTCTGGTATATACTGTTCAAAAATACAGAACTTTAAATACAGAAAAATTAAACGTTTACTAAACAACAAACAGAAAGGACATACATTCGGACAAACGGAAAATTTATAAAGGAATAAAAAATTCGGCCTATGCCAACCCGTATTCTGATCTTATTTTTTTTTTCACTGTCAATTGTTTCGGTTTGGGAGAATAAGAAAATCAATGCGACTTCAACAGTGACATTGAGCTAAACCGTGTAAAACCCCTGTCATTTCCAGAAACATTAAAATTTACGTCAACGGCATTTTGAATTACAAACAACTTACGACCTTACGATCTGAGGCACGCTATTCAAATACAAAATAATCTCTTTAAATATTGAATGAAATTACGGTTTCTCGGACTAAACGCTGTTTCCTGAAGTCTGAGGGACTTATTGCACAACAATAAGTTATAAAAAATGATCTAGGCTTTCATTATACATAAATTTACCTTACAAACTTCTTTTTATATAAAAAATACTGCATTGTTTTTTATTCATCTGTAAAGCTTATTAAATCACATATTCGTTGTTTAGCTGATATTTGTTATTTAATAGACCAGTTACATTAATAAAAAGATGTGATAAATGTTTCTGTGAGCGTCACAAATACAAATACATACAACAAATCTAAGTACATTTTCCTCTATGGTTCTATTGTTATTTAAAAATTAGGCATAAGAATAATATGTTTATTTGTTTTGCATAAACTAATTGAGCTTGTACGCCGATGCGCTGTAAGTTACAATACCGAGGTTAACTGATTAGTAGATAAAACCTGTTTCTCAGTATAAACTACTACTTCCCTTGCTTACACATTAGGTATTGGAGATGATTTTTTTAAATTTGGGTATAAATATTCACATTGGTTTTTACCGTAAAAAGAACTTTATAAATATTGGCATCCACGCAAAACTAAAATACACTTTCAATTAAAATGAACCACTCAATAATATTGTAATTATGTTTTAATTTTTATATAATTTAATTTAAATACCATAATGAATTTTCCTCATATATATAAAAAATAATGTTTGTTTGTTTTCGTTTGTTCGTTAGTTCGTTTCCCAAACCATTTATCTGATTATAATGAAACTTTGATGAGTTATTGTGCACACGCTCTCGAAGGTTTTTGACAAAAAAAAGGGTTCCTTCTTCTGGAGCCATTCCTGAGTGAAAAATGAGGTCAGGCTTACCATAAAACTGCATTGTCATCGGAACTGAAGCACATGCTAAATTTTAATCCCATAGAATCAGAGGAAGTCTAATTCAGCTTTCAAGGTTTGACCTAAACCGATATACAAACATCGCAAGCTAAATAAAAACTCTAAAAATGATCGAGTGATGAGATGGGTTCGAATGTCGGTTACTAGGTAAATAAATACCAACCTCCTCTTGAAGTCCGGTACTGTCTATCACTATAAGATAGGCCCTTACACCCCGAAACGAAAGCGCCCAAACCGCTTTAGCTTCGAAAACCCTCGAGTACGGTATAAATGTTTACACACCACTAATATTAAACCAATATTAATAAACAAAAAAAAAAAATAGTTCGGAATCTTATTCTTTACTCGGAACTGGTTTAGGACCGTTTGTTGTAATCCCTCTGTTTCTCTTCATCAAGGCATTATGAGAATTGAGATGTTTGTTCAATTTAGATATGCACGAAATTGGAGAGAACAAAGCATTGTTTGCCGAGCATTTTGTAGTATGGTTACGTTTAGTCGCCTGGTTCCATAAATGTAAAGCAAACTGAATTTAAATTTATTTAGTTGCCCTGGACAATCAATTTTGTTAGTGGATAATGATTTTTTTAGTATTGTATTCGTCAATGCACCTGTTTATTTTAACCTAAGCTTGTATATTTTATTTAGAATAATAATTTGTTATCACAGGGATTCAGACCCTCAGATAATTTGCAATCCACGATTTAAAATCTGTCTTCGAAATCGTTACAAAACTTCAAACATTATTATAGACGACGGATTCTATATCAAACTTTTCCATGGGAGCTTCGCTTCGCTCCGTTTGATTTTGTGATCAAGGAGATTTTTTTGATAAGAACGTTGTTCTTATCAAACTTCGGACCGCGATAACTTTCTATCACCAGCAGGCGACCTACGGCGCGCCTGTAACGTAACGTGCCGTTAATGCAGCATTTACGCTTAAATTGTAATTACGCGTACGATAAAATAAAAAACGAAATATTTTAACTTTTTCGAAAATTATAAATGTGCTGTTGCTGTACTATTTAGGATACAATTTTGTTTCATACAAATGTAGACACGATGTAGTTGTGAAATAAAAATAATTCATACACGTAATAAAATATCAACATTATTCATAATTTCACTTAAATAGGAAATGAAAAAGTGGAAATGAGGTAGATTTCAAACAAACTCCAATTGTACGAACTTGTATCAAACATTAACGGCCGCCGCCGCACATTCCCTTGCGCGGCAACTGTGCCGTAAAGGTTGCTCATTTCAAAAATTGATTCAAACAAAAGTTGTAGGGAAATTATAGGCCAACAACTGATGCCTATTAACGAAAGTATGATTTTTTGAATTTTGAAAAATCACATTTTAATACCCGCAGGACCTATGGTTGATGCTATCAAAAAAGTTATCTGGAATAAGTTTTAGGCCCTTATCTAAAGAATAAAATGAAATAGAAATGAATTCGATATCTTTTATACTAAGAAAGTTATAACAAAATTTTACTTTTTCGAACCCCCGCCCTCCCATTCCTGCTCCCCTGGTGCGATTTTGCATATTAAAGAATTTGATTGAGATTTTGTACCCTCAAATATTATGTATCAATTTGAAAGTGATTGATATAAAACTACGGCAGTTACCACAAGAAAGAAACACACAAAGAAAACACACGCACACAAGAAAATGATATAAATAGACAGATAGATAGATAGATAAACATATATTTAAAATTTAGAACTGGGGGTGGTTTTGGGCTCTAGTGCAATAGTCATAACATGGTACCCATTGCAATAGGTAGCTTTCCTAATGAAATCTACCTAAAACCATTGAAAAGGTTTTTTTTTTTTTTTTTAGAAACTAGATTTTTTAGAAACGAAATTAATATATATAAATATAATCGAATGTCTGCATTAATAGTTTTCGTATATATAAATAATACCTAATCGTGGGTATAATAATAAAATGTTATGTTAAATAATGTAATATCATTTATATAAATAAAAATTAAAAAAAAACTTTTATAAAAGTATCTGGGTAAGGTTAATTAAATCATATGTTTAAAAAAAAACAAACTCTAATCTTCATACATATAAGCTACTAGCTTAGTACCATTTACGAGTGACTAATGACATATTTCATTGTAGAAATTTGTTTATTTTTTTGCGAATAATATTTTTTTATTATTTAATATAAAAAATTGCAAAAAAAGAAAATAGCCTTTAAAATAGGCCATTATTGAAATTTAGACTTCAAAAAAGAACTACTGTATTTTTTCCCTCGTAATGCGAGTGTAATTAGGTCTCGAATTCAATAAGGTAACAATAAATAACTAATTCAGTTGTATTCTAGGTTTTTTATAAACCATACGTAAATAAATTCGAATGAGAGACAAAAACATACACTCGAATGGTTTAATGTTTTATTTGGTTATAATACATGATATATTTAAAACCATTACTGTCCTTTCAGGTGGTTGATCTATAAAAGCAGTCAAATATTAACAAGCAAAATATATTTAAAACAGGTTTTTCAATAACGTGAAAAACGAATTTTAAATTTAATCAAAACTGTAAGAATGATTTAGAACGCTATGTTTGTCGCGGTGAAGCGCAGAATAGCGGTTTTATGCGCTTGGGCAAGGAGGGGACGGGTATGGTACTAAGTAGAGAATTAATAAAGTTTATATGTATATATTTATTTTAATATGAGACTTTTTTTTCGAATCGAACGTCGATAATTCCGCTCTACCATCATAAATAAATGTATTTCCTATGTGCGATAACTTCTGAATGCTGTTTGACCAAGAAAAACATCTGCCAGTATGTAACTTTAATGTATCCTACTAAGACCCTCAAAGTCTATGCAGAAAAACAAGAAAATAACAAATTAAAAATATTGTCTTTTCTATTATTTTATATAAGGTACTAGTTACCGTAAGTGATGCCGGAAACCTATAGCGGTATCATTTATATTAATAAAAGTATTTTAGATTAGGTGCAGGTCCCACTTTTAATGAAAACCACTTTTATATGGCCACCCAAAATTGTATGTATATTTTTATTTTACATTATGATAAAATACAGCACTTAAATATAAGCCTAATAGTGAACTGTGTGTTTTGTATGTGAGTATTTATTTGTATGTGTCTGAAAGGCAATGTGTATTATAAGTCCCGACAATACCAATCACAAATTATGCTGAGATTTCATTGGCGCTTGTACTGCTTTTGCTTACGACTTGCTCATATTAATAAATATATATTTTCCATTAAAAACGAAAAATTATTCAATTTTTGGAGTGTATATGCACCATATGATGATACTTTTTCATATGAATAATCTCCTACTTGGCAAATCAAACTGACGTTATGTGGTCCATTACTAAAGCCTAGCCTTGTAATCAGACAAAAAACACCTTTTATTGTGTCTCTAATATTATATGATTTAATATTATCTTAAAGGTGTATACACTTTATATTAACACTAGATACTTTGGCATGTGAATATATAGGCAATAGCCCTTAGAGTGGGTAATAAAGGCTGCGAGAAACAGGACGACTATAAATGCCAGGAATCGAAGTCGTTCCATTGTATTTACGGTGTTGCCACTATCGACGAAAGCGCAAAATATGTACCTACTCACGAGTAATTTAATTTAAGTTTAAAATAACATTATGTGGTAAATTCGATTTTTAGAGAGGGAAACAAACGAAATGTTCTCAAAAATCAAACGATAAAAATGATTTAAATACTGGATTAGCCAGCCGTTTCGGTCAGCAGCGATTTACATGTCGGTTCTTCGAGCTAAATTCATTTATTTATTTATTTAACTTCAAAAATGAAATCATTAATATATATCACTTGTTCTAGCCTAACTAGGCGAGCTGCACGTTCCAAGACTTATTTAACATTTTTAAATATTGCGTACAGCTTCTGAGCAATGTTTTTGAATATATACAAAATTGTTTTTGAATATAAATATTGAGTTAAAAATAAAACCTTTTTTCTTATAATTTATACTATTATAATATTAAATCATACCTACTATAGAATAAATATATATACTTTCTTATGTACACTAAAAAATAATATTACAAACATATGAACATTTGATATATAAATTACAAATTACAAATTATTGTATGTGAATATAATGTAAAAAAGAAAACTGGTACATACGATAAAGATTGAGATTGATGTTATTCACTATTGGCTCATTAGGGGTATAATAATATAAAAATAATTTGTAACTTTATATTTTGTTATCAGCGATACATTAATAATATAAACAGGGTTGGAAATAAATACCAAATAATTTAGACATTATTAAAGATGATTAATTTTTAATAAACAATTTATTTATAACAAGCTTTATAACCCCGGCCACCTTCGTAGCGTCTCAGGATCAATAAATGTTGTGTTCACTTATTAGCTGAATTAAATTTAGTTTTTTATTTATATACTCAAAATGAAGTTTAATAAATGTAGAAAAATCAAAATAAATTACATGATGGTGCAATTATCGATGCGCGTACAAATGTTATAACCTCATAAAGTGAACATCTTCGAAGGTAACTTACCGTTTCAAAATAGAATTCCACAGAATACATATAATATGCCGTTCCATATAATATGAGAAAAAGATTTTTCTTTATATTTTTTTTCGCTATTTTTAATAGTTAATTCGTTTACCAAATGACATATATATTGTAGGTATATACAGATCTCCAGCGACACACAATATTCACCCTTTTTTAAAGACTTTAGAGGCTGCACTGGAAAAGACTCGCCAATACAAGAAAGTTATCTTACTTGGTGACATTAATATAAATATCATTGGTCCTAATAAACATTATCAAGCAGATTCATATATATGTCTCTTGTTACAATATGGGCTAACCTGTATTATCGACAAACCTACTACAAGTGATGGTTACGATACATCCATTGATCATATGTTCATTAAAAATATTCAAAGTTATTCAAGCGTCGGTCATACATACTACCGTAACCGATCATTTCACGGTGCTCTGTGAAATTAAAGGCGATAAAGTATTACGCCATAAAAACGAGTTTATGAGGAAAACAGACTATAGTAGTCTCCTAAAAGATCTGTCGGCCGAAACTTGGTTGGATGTTTACAACAAAATTGAGGTAAACCAAGCCACGAATTCTTTCGTAGATACTCTCAATAGGCATGTTGAGGCTAACTTCAGGATAACCAAGATATCACACAAGCGGCGTAAGCTCACTCCGTGGATTACAGGTGCTCTGATAAAATCTATTAATAAAAGAAATAGATTACATCAGCAACTCAAAACTCAACCACAAAACATCCAACTAAGACACTACCATATCTCATACCGAAATGTCCGTTTAAAATTAATTAATAATGCAAAGTACACGTATTACAAGAAAAAAATATTTGATAATGAAAATAATCGAAAAGCTGTATGGGAAGCCATTAAAGAAATTACTAATAAGCCAATAAATAAGACGGGGTCAATTCAACAATAACTCATGATTCCAACCTAAATTTACAAATCATGGAAAAAAATATGTGATTATTCTAACACCTTTTTCTCGAAAATTAGTGAATCACTAGCTAATGACACGCTAAAAAGTATAGGGAAAACAGAAGAATACATGGCGGGAATAAATCAGCAAAAACCTTCATGCATTCATTCTTTTTCTGTGATACCAGTGTCAGAAGATAAAGTGGCGAAACTTATTGATTATCTCAAAGGTACAACGGGAATCGATAAAATCAGCGGCAAACTTATAAACACAGTTAAGCATTACGTTTTAAAACCACTGGAATATATCGTTAATCAAAGTTTCGAGCAGGGTGTATTTCCACAACATTTTAAACAGGCGATAATTCGGGCGATATTTAAAGCAGGGGATCCGAACGTGATTTCCAATTACAGATCGATTTCTTTGCTGAATATAAATTCTAAAATCTTCGAGGGTGCTATGAAAAATAGGCTTATGAATTATCTTGACTAATAAACTTTATGCGTCTACACAATTTGGACTCAGAAAGAACAAGAGCACCACAGACGCAATTTTAAAACTAACTAAATCGATGTGGAATGTTGAGAATGTGGAGGCAACAAAAAAGTTATTGTACTGTTTCTCGATTTAGCGAAAGCCTTTGACACCGTTTCGCATTCCTTACTGATAAAAAAATTATCAGTAATTTAGGTATTCGAGGGCGACAACTATCATGGTTCAAAAGTTATCTCGCTAATCGATCACAAAGAGTTGAAATTGGTGACTTCACAAGCGAACAGCAATTGATTACTTTTGGGGTCCCACAAGGTAGTACGCTTGCCCCGATACTTTTTAATATATACATCAATTGTGTATCACAAAATTTAACATTGGGTGAAATAATTACATTTTCCGACGATACAACATTAATTTTCTTTGGTGATTCTTGGTCGGAAGCATTCGAAAAAGCTGAGATAGGAATTAATCAAGTTAAAAAATGGCTTGTCTATAATCTGCTCAAACTGAACGTGGACAAAACCGCTTACCTTTGTTTTAGCCTGTCAGATTCTCAGGACAACCCTCACTTAGACACCGCATTGTCATACAAATGTGTTATCAAAGCAAAAGTTAAAGGAAGTCTACCAAGCTATTTGTGAGTCTGTCCTAACATATGCCATAAAGGCCTGGGGTGGAGCAGCATTATCAATTCTGAAGCCTGTCATCACCGCACAGAAAACATTGATTCGCGTCCTATCTAATGCATCATTTTTGAGTCCCACTGAGCCAATATTTAAACAATAGCAGTTATTAGAAATGAGGCAATTGTATATCATCTCGATCATGAAATATTTTATAACAAATCAGCATACCCACATCCCACTACCACACTCAAAGCATACTAGACCAAATACTTCTAAGTACGTAGCAGTACCAAAGACAAACAAAACTTTCACAAAAAGATTTTTGATGTACCTAGCGCCTCATATTTACAATAAATTAAACCGGGATTGGAATTTAACAAAATGGACCAACAAGTTAAACTTGATGATAAAAGAGTGGCTCATTGAACTAGGTCGGTTTAAATCAGAGCAATTAGTCTCTTAATCATTTGTGTAATCATGCTCTATTGCGACTTACAAATATAGTTTCTGCTTCCTTTTGTATAATATCATTACAACTCTTTCTCTATCTCTCTCTTCATTTCCACAGCGCGCCCTCATAAATATCCTTTCTCTCACATTAAAATTTTAAAATACATAAAGATGTTTTTACAACACTACTTTACGCTAGACTACATTACACTACACTACACGACACTAAACTATAGACTACATTTTTTACTATTCTACACAATAACAACACTGTATTTATTTTATTAGCGTTAGATATCTCCTTTTATGTTCTTTTTTTTTTCTCTCTTCTTTTTTTTTTGTTTTGCTGCTCTGGATCTCATCTATGTACTTACAAATTTATAAAATAAACGGAAATATATGTTCGTGTAAATTAAGAAAAAAAAAAGATATTAGGAACCTTAGATTACTGTACTTAGCATTCAGGTAGATTTTTATTGGAAACAGATAGATCGTCCATCTTAGGACAGGTGTTCAGCACCTAGTTAGATGGATACGGTGAAGTTTCTGACATGCCTACAGAAAAAGCATTAAGAATTGGTTAATTCTGTTTGGAAACCACCTTCTCTATCACCTCATTTCGTTTGGACGTCGAGTTTTGGGACACCTGTATTAATTTAAAAATTAATTTGTTGGTTAATTTTAAAACATTGATTTTCAACTAAGGTTTTAATGATGATACATTTGGTAAGAACAAGATTAGATCCATAATAGTGCGGTGCGGACTTTAATGAAATGGAGTCTTTATAGAAAAAGTAGAGCGCCATTCTTGGATCGTAATTATTATCATGCCTTAATAATAATAATTGTAATTACTTAATAATAATAATAATATTGATAAAAACATAAGAAAAGTAAAACCAAAACCAACTTGGTAATAAATATTTTGAGAAAGGTAAAACCGCGTTGAGTTCGAAATAGTTTATGGGAAATCTTACCGAGGAGACGTAGTAGATGATGATGATGGGATGTTCATTATTGTTTTTGATAAAACGGTTATGGTAATTTTCGAAACCATATTTAACTAAAAGCCACTATCCTAGAGACTTTTTAACAGGTAGGAATTTTTAAAAATATTTGAAAGAAACAATGATTTAATTGTAAAAGAATAAAAAAAGTGGCAAGGAAACCTTAGCGTGTAAGTTTAGACTGTTTTTTTTTAATACACATAAGTGTAATATTTTAAGTTATTATTACATTAAAATAATTATTTGTAGATTTAGCTCCGTCGCTGTCGTATTAAATGAATGTCTATTGGATGTCGAATGAACGTCGAGTCTGTGTCGAACTAATATATTTATTTTTTACCGAACCTTCTTCGGGAAAACTTTCTGAAAGCATGAATCGAAAACAAACTCAAGTTTGTCTTGATAATTCGCTAGTCTATCGGTATTAGTCCCTTACAGATAGGTTTTAATTAAGTAAATGAAAATGCTCTACGTAATGGCCATAATCTAATATATATCTGTGGCTTGGTAAAAGAAGTGCCTATGTCATTTTTTTCATTGTTGAGTATTATGATGCAATATACTTAAAAATTCCCAAATTTTAAAACCCAAATTTAAATTTTATTTTTTTTTGTGTTTTTTAAATCTTTAAATTAGGAATAGGAATTTTGACATGGGCACTTGTACTGAAAATTTGGGGATTTTTAAGTATATTGCATCATAATACTCAACAATGAAAAAAATGACATAGGCACTTCTTTTACCAAGCCACAGATATATACCATATTAATAATAAATTTATCAATCAAATAAAATAAAAATTACAATCATGCAATAGAAATAAATGTAATAAAAATACATATAAAAACAAAATGCATACGAGTATACGCGATATATCCACTGTGACTATTGCGCACAGATAACTAAATTATATACAAAAGTTTACATTGGTATCGAAATTTTGGGACATCTGGTGGAGTCAAATAATATTTGTTTAAAAAGATATGAAGAAGAAATTAACCATCATTCTTTCTCACTATCCTTATCTAACGAATATATCCATCCCTTTCTACCCTACCTAACTGATCGTGAGTGACAAATTAACGCTAGTACTCAGGTAGTAGCCAAGCAAGAAACGTAATTTATGTGAAAAATAAGTAACATTAAAAAACATTAAAAACCCGCAAGATTTTGATCGGGTTGACCCGCGGCGTACTGCAGACACTAGGTCAGTTTTTGGTTTCCCAATTTGCTAATCCACTGCCCGCTAACCGCACCCCACCCTCGCACCGCACCCTCGCACCGCACCCCCGCACCTACCCTTTTATGGCGATGTTAATCCGCAACCTGAAAAATACAGTCTACTAAAACGCTAATTCTAAGTCTAGCAAAACTAACCTTTAAAACTGCGTTCAGGCGGAAAGTTTATCTTAACCTGCAACTTACAGAAAGTAGGTAGGCAATCGTAAAATTTCTAAAATTATTTTTGAAAGCTTCGATTTAAATCAACATGGCTAGAGCACTCGGGTAGGTCGCATCGTTTAGTATTTGTAATTCGTGTCTGTAGCACTTTGACGATTAGCAAAAACAAGATGTAATACTTTGTTTTGTTTGATCAGTTCTCTGCTTCGCTCGGATCGGTGCGTGGTGCGTATGCGCATTAGTCGTGCCCGCTATAAGGCGACACCGTTTAAATAACCCTATTAATCTAGCGCAACGAATAGCAGCGTTACTGAAGCTGGCTCATAGCGGTTGCGAAATCGTGTTCATTCGCAGCCATAGATAGCTGCAGAGTCGCGTTCAAAGAAGTCGGAAGCGACTTCGAAGCGAAGCGAAGGCTTTATCAGTGACACAGAAATCTGACCAATACAAGTGACACCATAACAATGTAGCACGGTGACGATTTCAGTTACAAATCACGCGTTTATTTTGTAGCCGTTTAAGTATTAGGCTATTTTGAAATCGCGTTTAACGTAACCTCAGTTGTATCGCGTTAACGCCCACTGTTAATGTCCGTACGCGAGTAAGCCAAATAAATGTGTTAGTCTCAAATTGGAATAATATTTACTATCACATCACACGTATCGATTTATTAAAAGGAAATAACATTTATTTTGTGTTTTTTTTTTAATTTTCTCGTACGCGTTAATAAGCACAAGTTTTTTTTTGTGAATAGAGGACTGAAGTGGAGTGTTTTAAATGCAAGGATATCCCTTGCCTGTAAAGATTGTAGTGTGACATTTCACATTAAGTGCATCAAAGGATGAGCGAACGCCCTAAGGAAAAAGCGTGACAAAGTGTGACGAGTGGAACTGCGATTATTGCATGTACGACGCTGGCCCCGCGGAAAAAGGGGATAGATAGTTCGCAAAGCGATTTCGCCGATACCTCAGTCGGAGGGGCGGATTGTTGCAACACGATATTAGCGGAGGTCAATAAAAAACTTTACTCCGTCTGAGAAAACATCCAAGAAATAAAACGGCGAAGCGACACGATTGCCGAACAATAGGATATCCTATGCACTCAAAAGGAGTCTCAAGTGGCGCTCAAAGATACGCAGCAGGAGATTAAAAACCTTAGAGACAAAGGTCGATTTATTTAATTATTTGCCTTTCTTACAGTTATTTCCTTAGTTTCTATGAGATTTATTAGACATAAACGTATTTGAATCGTTACTAGAGAATCTACAAATAAAACATACAATGCGATGTGTAATTAATTAGTAACAACTTACGTCATTCGATATTTATAATTTCTATTTCTTAAATCAATATATTTGCAGTACATACATTCGTTTTTTATTTACACCGCCACCATGATGCCTAAAATAATTCTTAGAATTCAATTATAATTACCAAGGGGTAACACCAAATACATCGTGGTGGACTAGTAGTTAAGACGTTCGACTATTGACCCAAAGGTCGCAGGTATGAACCCGCACATGGTCATTTTTAACACTTCACTATCACCATCTGCCCTGACTCTAGGAAAGGCACACTTGGCCTAGTTACGTAGGGCCCAATATAATTGTATATGACCTTAGCCATAGCAATTACCTAAAAAAAAAATTATATTTAAGCGCAAAACGATTGGCCAATTCAATTACTTTAATTTATTTCAAAAACTTATTAATTGATATCCCTTACAATATTATTATTACGACAAATTACAGAGTTTTGAAATATCTCATTATCATCATACATTATATAGGTATTTAAAAGAATAAGCAAAATTTAGTCAGAGTATTCCTAAATATTTACATAATGTGCACAATTTTAACTCACGTAATCCAATATATTTTTCTGGCGTAAATTTCTCACATTGTTTATTTTATAATTGTTATCGTTCTTAAGTTAAATAAAATATATCTTTGACAATGTGCCTAAAAGTAGACTAAAAATATCTTCACTTGAAGTTGCGATTTTGATTTAATGTTGGGGTCTATTGTATTGGGCTGTTTTCCGATTAAAAACCTACCCTAGAGTCTGAGTGATACTAAATTTAAAATACTAGTACTTAAGAGTGAGCAAAGGGGCTAATGGAGAGATGTATCACTTCACTTCAATGCCGGAAACGAGAATGTACACGGATGCGCTTTCCATCCCCGTCGCTCTATATAGCCACCTTCTTCAACGAGGTCTTTTCAGAGTTCATTGTCGTCACACTCAGAGCGCACACAACATCAGAGATGTTCAACATCAACACGGAGATGACGTAGAGTAGCTCAGCTTCGCGAGTACATAAAATAAGACGCCGCGACCGGCGCACAGATAGTTGCTGAACTATCTAAACGAACGAACGCCGAGACGCATCGCTTGCGTCGGCGCGACGCAAATTTCCTTATATTTTCTCAGTTTGGAACTACACATTCGCGCTGCTATGCACTGAAACCACCTATCGCCTGATTGCATGGCGCATTCTCGAGTTTCCAGCTGAAAAGTCACCTAACAAATTTTACCGTAACTCGTTCGGTTGAGGTGTGAATAACATGCTATAGGTTATTTATGTTCCTGCGAACTTCGTACCTTCTCAAAATGTTTGTTATTCACTGTTGGCTAATTGAGCGTACAATAAAATAAAAATAATTTGCACTTTATATTTTTTTTTTACAGTGATACATAAATAATATAAACAGATTGTAAAGAAATACTAAATAATTTAGAAATTATTAAAAATGATAAATTGTTAATAAAGAATTTATTTATAACAAGCTGACCCGGCGTACTTCGTACCGCCTCAGGATCAATAAATGCTGTATTAACTTATTAGCTGAATTAAATTTAATTTTTTAGAAAAATACTCAAAATGTATTAAGTTAAATAAATGTACAAAAATCAAAATAAATTACATGCTGAAGCAATTATCGATGCGCGCACAATGACAAATGTGATAACCTCACAAAGTGAACATTTTCAAAGGCAACTTACCGTTTGAAAATAGAATTCCATAGAATACAAAGCCGATCCATACAAAATGTATGAGAAAATGAATTTTCTTTATAATTTTTATTCGTGAATTTTTAAGTTCATAAAAATCAGTCCAACCGTTCTTGAGTTATAAATGGTTTAACTAACCCGACTTTGTTTTATATAAATAAATTAGAAATATTTTTTTTAGTGCTATTAACAATTAAATATTTTTTTACTAAAAAAAGTATATATACATATAAATTTATTATTATTATTTATTAAAATATCCAACGTACAATTTAACAAACAACAAAGACAAACAATGATAACAATTAATAACAAATACACCGTGTTCCAAAACCATTTTCGATAAAAAAAACCGGCTTTTTGGTTCTACGATTTCTAGTGTTATTTGCTAAGAAACTATCAAAATTCATTATGGTTACCGACAGAAAAAAGTGTAAACTTTATGTGAAAATAGTAAAAGAATCATGAAATGATGTCTTTGTTATGAGTGCTTAGCTGTAGCCGTACGCTGTAACGGTGTCAAGGCCATCATCGATGGGTGCAGCATTGGAATTCGCGCACTGACCGTATTGAAACCATCTGTTCAAAAATACAATAAATTTGAGGATGATTTTGTTTGGCATTTTTAAATCCTTTTTTGCTCATAATAGGTTACACAACACCCCACTTAAGTGTTCGGGAATGGTCTTAGGACATCCTGTATAGTTAAACCTAAAAAGATATTTTTTTTATTTGCACTTTTAGCTATTTTCCTGTGTTCTGAGTCTGTGTTCATATTTTTATTCTGTTAGAAACTTTTTCTTAGAATCTCACCCTTATTTAAGGAGCAGCGGCAGCCCTGTTCAAGCGACACGGCCTAACATGGCTGGCAGGTACTCGAAATTATAATTGAAGTGAGCTCTTGAAGTGCTTGGCAACTGTGCCGTCTTCGAAAGAAAGTACTTTAAGTGTGTGGTCTTCTAAGGCTTAACCGCGCGGCTGTTCCTCCTAAATCTCTGCATAATCTTTCTGTTCGCCTGCTTCGCCTAATTATATGGACTGAATAATTGATCTCAGAAACGCAAAAAGATATTCACGGCGTACATACTATGAGCCGAAATTCCAATATAAATTACGGTTGCTCACTTCATGTGTGGAATTTAATTGAAATTTAATTGGAGTGAAGTGAGCGAAGCTTCCATGCGATGACTCCAATAGCGAAACGTACCTATGCACATATCTCTGTAATTATTCAGTCGATTTTTGAAATTTGTGGTAATTATTAAACACTACACTTTGACCATTTATATCCTAAAAGGCAACGCTCAACTGTAAAATCTTACAGCAGATTCTTTCTTTTTGTTTTGGAAAATTGTAAGATTTGACGATTGAGCGTTTCTATTTAGGATCGGAATGGCCCAAGAGTAGCTATGCAGAACCAATATGCTTTCGAATATTCTAAGCAAACTCTCTGGTCGTTAAATTGTAATAAAACACCCACTAAAATTATGCTATTTATAGCTGTTAATTGTACCTATATAATGTTTATCCGCCCGAATACAGCGGATAAAGCAAACGACGTTCTTATTAATAGGAATAAATTTAAATTCAATTTACCAATAATAAAATTTTGAAAATCTGTTAATGCGTTACTTTATCGTAAAATTATTATCAATACTTTGTTCGATTTAAAAGGTTACTGCCAAATTATTCAATAGTATATTACTCAATATAAAAATACCTATTTACTTATTTGAGGAAAGGTGGGTGCAAATGCTTTGTTTGGGAGCTAAAGCGTGTAAAGAAAAACTTTTACATCCTCGTTTAGTTTTCTTTTGATATATAAAAGTAATTTAACTAAAAGATTGGCATATTTATAAAACAGATTTCTAATTTTGCCATAAATATATATATATATTATTTTCATATTAAAATAAAAGAGAATTTTTAATTGTGAATTTTGTTTTAATAGCCAATTGACATCATTATTTTTTTACTTTTAATATTTAGATTTCCTCTTTTATATGCTACAAATATGTACTCAAACTATTTAGTAAATTTTTAACCTGTTCATTATAAATTTTTTATAGTGTGTCCGGGGTATTATATATTTGATGATTGTTTTTTGCAAATTACCTAAAAGGATAAAATATATGTGTGATCGGTAATAATTTTCCTTTATATATTCTGGCTATATAATTTGTTTAAAAATTTTCAAACTGTAAAAATATTAAAAAGATTTCGAATTTTCCAAATGTCAATATACTGTCAGACTTTTATGTAAGTAATATAAACTTACGGCAAATGCCTATTATAACGTGTGGAGTCATCTAAATACGGTATTTAAGCAATACATTATATAATTTTACTATATCTAAACGATTTGGACTTAATGTGCATATATTTTACACTTTTCTTTTTATTTTTAGCCATGACGATTCATTTGCATATATCTTACATTAAACGCAAGTTGTTCTTGTAAATACTCATTAAACCATTCACTTCTCATTCATTATAGGTCATATTCGTTACATTTTCACTGTTTTTCATAATTATTATTTCTTTTTTTAATATTTTTTTTACTTCTTTAATGAAATTTTGACCGTATTGCATTATCGCACAGATAGATAGGTGAGAGTGAAAAGCTTTCATAAAATACCGGCCTATATTTAAACCAGCGTGCATTACCTCAAACTATGGAACTATCTGTGCCTTCGGTATTTTTATTCAAAACATTCTGGCTATATAATCTGTTTGAAAATTTTCAATCTTTAAAATATTAAAAAGAATTCGAATTTTCCAAATTTCAAAATACCTGCAGATTTTTATATAAGTAATGTAAACTTACGGCGAATGCCTATTATAACGTAAGTAAACATATATATATATATATATATATATATATATATATATAATTGTATAATTGGGTTGTAAAATTATTTGACTTATATTTGATGATTGTTTTTTAATAACGGCAAATCACCTGAAAAGACAAATCACATAATCTTTGACAATATTGAAAAAAATTGAATAATTTTTTGATAAAGTGCTGGATAGCATAATATTTATAAAGGTTCTAAAGAGGTCCTGTACTTGAGAGCGCAGGATGTCGGTTTAAACCCAGCGCTGAGTTTTATAAAAATGCATTTTTAACTCTCACCTGTCCTCTTTAGTGTAAAATATTGTCAATTATATAAAATATTGTTTCTCTTTTTATTTAAATATTGATAAAGATTTTTTGATTTTAGTGTGAGATTAATTAGAGTACCATCTACAAATCAATAAATTATGAATTATTTCCATTATTAAAAAAGGTAACAAGCGTCAAAAGTGTAGGTACATTTATAAATATAAACACAATGTATTACGATAGTTACATTGTTACATTAAGATTCTCAAATTGGGAAAAAGTGACTGTTACATTTAGGCAAAGTGAACAAAATTGTAACAACGATAAACAAAGCAAACAAAATTGTACAGCAGCCAAACGTGGGGTGGGCGACAGACGTCACAAGTCAGAAACTGGATACGGGAGATTCAAAATTGCTCGGCATGGAAGAGAGTGCGTCAGCACGGGCAACTGAAAGGCTTCTGTGATCATAATGTAATTTCTAAGAGGTATTTTGATGCTCATGATATGAAAATTACAATTCGGAATTATGTAGCTTGAGTAACAAATAATACATTGTAAAGTGGTGAACAAATGATTTAGCAATACTAAAAAGTGTTGAATCGTGGCTTAAATGGTTGTTTTGAGATATTAATTATTATGAACATCGTTTTTAGGTAGATTTCATTAGGAAAGCTACCTGTCGCAATGGGTACCATGTCATTACTTCCGAAAAATTTCGTCATATCTTCACGTTTCACATCTCCTAGAACCTAAAACCACCCTCAGTTCTAAAGTGTCACTTTCTTGTGGACACGATATCTGCCGTAATTTTACAGCAATCACTTTCAAATTAATACACAAAATTTAAGGGAACAAAATCTCGGTCAATGAGCAAAATCAGACCAGGGTGCCGGATGGAGGGGGGGGGGGGGGGGAGGGCTGGTTCGAAAAAGTGAAATTTTACTATAATTTTCTTGGTAAAAAAGATATCGAATTTGTTTAAATTTTATTTCTTAGATAACGGCCTAAAACTTAACCATGTGGGAAAAATTGGTTTTTTCAAAATTTCAAAAAAGTCATACCTCCCTTAATATGCACAGTATCAAATTCGTTCAAAATGTAAATTCTAGGGCCTATATTTTCCCAACAACTTTTGTTTAAAACAGTTTTTGATATGCACAGTATATAGAGGAATTTAGTATAAGCACGCTCGCTGCCCAAGGAAACGGCGCGTCGCGCGGCGACGGGTTGAGGTCTCGCGCAGTGCTTGATACAAGTTCGTAGAATTGGAGTTAGCCTATCCCCTACTTTGATCCGGTGAAATCTACCTTCTTCCGGCGTGTCGAAAGGGATTTTTCTGTCTTAACATGTATTTCAGCATGGTTGTAGTATATTTTGATACTAGCATATTACCTAACTTCTGACCCTGATTGCTTAGATTTGGCGTTTGAAAGTTATTTTGGGAGTTTAATTTTTTCAATGAAGTACAATCTATTCCAACCCAATTCATGGCTAACTTTGTTTGCATTGTATTTATTTAATTTTAATTACATAGATTAAAAATTAATATGCCGACTGGTTATAGAGGAATAAACGATTATGCTATGTACCCACGAAAGATTTAATCGCCATCGCTTCACACTGATAAATACCAAACAAGCTAATTTATAGTCCTAAAAAAAACCTACCTCAAAAGATACTCTATGAGAATATATTAAAACCCCAATAAAAATTCATGCATTGCTTCCCAGAGTCAATACGCTGCGAACGAATCAATTTTTTCATGCAGCTTATGTCTTAATAAGTAGTTTTACAACCTTATTGAACCTATAGCCTAAAACCTTGCCCAAAAACCAAGCTATTTAACAGTGAAATTCGAATACATTCGGTGGTTTTAGAGGAGACAACGTGAAAAGCAACTCTATTATATATTGTACAATATTCCTATAAATAATCGTGATTATTTGTACCTTTTACCCAAAATATTTTCCCAATTTCATTAGCAGGGTTTTTGAGCAGGTTGGCACCGCTCGCATGATCACTCAATAGACGACTCATGCTCGCAGTAAATAAAGTCTGACACTGCGAAAGCACACCAATAAATAATTTAATTTATTATTCATCGGAGCGCTAAAAGCTTTGATTGGTCGTGCATTTTGCGGGTTTTTCGGATATTATTCTGCTATCACATCCGCTAATGCTCAAAATTTTTCATATTAATTTAACGACTTTTTTTAATTAACGAGTATTTATGTTTCGTTTCCGTTATTGCAAAATTAGTATCTATTGCGGCGTTTATTATTCAAAAACTCAAATTGTGTGCAATAGATACATTGTAAGGCTTAACCTGTCCGTAGCGTAATTTAATTATTCAATTATTGGCTAAACCAACTTATAACTCAGTTTAAAAAAAACATATTTGTATTTAAATTTCTACTTTCCTCGTATTTATTAAAGAAAATCTAAATAAAATATTTTTTTTTGCAATTTAAATACTGCAAAAACATTTTTATTTTGTAAAACGATTTGTCTAAATTAAAGCCTAACATCGTCAAATTAAAATAAATAATAATAAATATCATTAGGTAACTTGGTAAAAGCTATTTAGATGTTTTAAAATATTAGTATGTATTTGATTTGGCGTAAAGGTGATCCCAAAGTTTTACTAACATACCCACACACGTTTTTACTTACCTACTTCTTTTTACACTGTGTCATTTTTATTATTACTTTTGAAACTAGCGCCCTATCTACCTGCGTGTAAAAAATAATTAAATGGTCAATCGAGCTTCTCGCAGTGCGAGCTGCTAGACGGCTGAGGCGGCTCTAAAATACAATTCGTATTTATTTAATTCGCCTAGAACCTTTCAGTGGAGGGGGGGGGGAGAAATTAACGTTTAAAAGTTAAAAAAAAAGCGGGAAAACGAATTCCAAATTTAATCGAAATTGTTTTATGTTCGAGACTGACTAGGCGCGGTTTTTGTTTTTATTATATAATTATTTAAGTATATTACCAAAATTAATTAGATTAAAGGTGCAAAATGAATAAAAATATACTTTTTTATAAATTGCATTTCGCCCATTCCAACTAATATATATCAGGTACTGTGTAATAAATACTACCGCTATTTTAGTTTTTATACATACATTCATATATATTCAGTAAAATCTAAATTAATGACTGGAATATTTCAATTCTATTTGGTTTTTTTTTCAATTTTAAAAAAATCATTGTTAGATTTTTAATTTGAAGTAAAATTTTAAAGTTAATACTGCCAATATTAAAGTAAATTAAAAGGTAAGCAATCAAATACCGTGAAGGATCCTTCAGTTAAGGTTAGGACTGTGTTCGCTTGAGGGACGACTTTGCATATAGGTGTTAATTTCGATACCGTCCTGGTGGCTAAAACGCTAGGCAAAAGGTGCACAGCGTTGCGAGGATAACGCTTCTTGTTGCTAAAGTGGTGAGTGACAGAGTGGCCTTTTCCCCTCGAAAAGTGTTGCTTTTACAAACTCGCACCACCTTATCCAAATTTTCTGTTAACTCTACTGGTTACAATTTGTTTAGTGGTCTCCTGGTTTCACAGAATGTTACAGCTCGCGTGTTACACTCCATTTTAAACCCCCGACGCAAACAGAGGGGTGTTATGTGTGTCTGTCTGTGGCATCGTAGCTCCCAAGCTGATGAATTATTATAACTGTTTTTTTTTTAAATTTACTTGATCGAAAGTGTTCTTAGCTATGTGCCTGGGGTTTTTTTTCATTTTAATTTTTTTTGATAAAAAACAACAATTAAATTTGAAAAATACACTTTAGATGTTTATAAACCTAAAATATTAAAATAGCAATTTCAATATCTGATTGCCTATATTACATGAGTATTCCTCATCCTACTAGGACTATTTCAGTATGCCAGGTGATCCATGTATGATTTGAAAATAATAATGATATGAACATATAATTTTCGTCATGTTATTAATTTTGAAGGCAATAAAAACACTTTTATTATTACTTTGGTTACAAATATTTGAATTATTTATAAATATTTGAACTAATTGCACATCAGTTAATTTTACAATTTGGTGTAGGTACCTCGTAAATCCCAAATCCCATTCCAGCTCCAGATAAATAAATCCCATTCCAGCTAAGAAAAAATATGAAACAAAGAATTAAGAAATAATCTTATTATGCCACACCCCAACCCGCTGTAGCACCGGCGGAATGGTGGGATAACTTCAAAGTATAAGAGAACTTAAAAATAAACAGGTAAATAAATCAATTTAAAAAAATAATACATTTGGAGTAAGTTTTCGTTTTATTTTTTAAAAGTAGGAAATATTTCTTTGTAATCCTAACTTAAGCCTTGTCGGCACCACCCTAGTTGTTTATTGAGCTGATTTTTGTGTACGCCCTTTTCCTGCCGCTGGTTACTGCTTTTGTAGGGTAATCCCACGAGAAAGGATTCGCTTATAATGCGTTTGGATATTTGATTCCGCACTGTGTAAAGATATCACCTTTCTGACACATTTTCCGAACGACGGGATAATCTCACGATAGAGCGTTATTTCGTGATGAGAAAAGATTTCTATATCATTCTACGATCCAAGCGTCAAGCGTGTGACGCGCCTTTCGCGAGCGTCTGACACACCATCAAGGGTTGCTAAATTTGTCAAATTGACAAAAAAGTACTTGTTTTTTTTTCAGGTAATAAGTCTAATTAGTAGGTAGTTAGTCTATATTATTGGTAATCGAAATCCTCACTACCACATCGTATGTTAAAAAAAAAATGGGTATGCGTCGGATCAGACGCTGGAAGTTATATATCTTTGGCCATTCGCACACACCCACTCACACACACACACGATATATAAACACACACACACACACACACGATACACACACGATATATAAATGAAATATAAGATATTTTTCTTTGTTATTCAATATATTTCTCTTCAATATATTATTATAAGTCACTTCATTATTATACTATACACCTATACATTATCATTATTAAGTTCGTATATTCGTATAATTTGTGAAAAAAAAAATCCTCTGGGGATCGAACCAGACGAGACGTGGGAGACGAGTGCGTTAACCACTGACACACCGAGACTCTTGGGGTATCTTTGGTAGAGAACGTATAAAAAGGCACTCTACGGATTTTACTCCTAACGCGTGACGCGGTTTCTCGACCAACATCCCATCCCAATGAGTACAACGGGCGCAAAGAAGTATAACTTCAAAAAATTGTTTTGGCACTGTTATCAGAACTCAACATTCTATATAAATATCTATTTTTAAATGACGTTTTGAATACGTTTTCCATTCAAATTGTTTTCATGTTTGATTGCATTTTGTAGGCGGTTTGTAGGTGTTGACGATGATTATATTAAAGTTTGATTAATTTCTTTTTAGGTAAGGCAACTAAAAATATTAAAATAAAAAAAATATAACCGACTTCAAAATTATCGTACTAACAAAAAATTGTAAACCATGTCTGTGCTGACTTCAACGTTTTGGTGGATCCGTTTTTTTATTATTATTTTTTTAACAATAAGATGTTTAGTGTGCCTATTATTTTTGGTTGTACATGTATCTTGAAGTTGGTTTTCTCGGAAGTTTCAACACTCGATATGGTAATATTAAATATTAATTAAATACCCAGTCATTTACCCAGAACTCGCCAACAAGTCCTGTACATCATCATTAATAATGATATTAATGTATCGAGTTTTCAAAGGATATATTTTATAATATTCTACCGCACTTTTAGACAAACTAATTGACTCTTTTAGACAGTATAAGTAAACATAAATGTTTACTATCTGAGAAACTATGTTAACTATCTGAGAAAAACAGCCCGTATTATTTTTTATGGAACATCTGTTGTTCTTGTGTAATTTAAATGTGTAAAGCGTAGAATAAAGTGTTTGCAATGCAGTAAAATGTAAATATATTATTTTTAAAAATGTAAGGCTAAAATGTAATATAAGTCTATCTATTAAACCACTAATGGAAAATAAATAAACTGAAATTGAAGTTTGTGTTTTTCGAAGCTATCCTAACCCCGAAGACCATATATATCATTATTTTTATGTAGCATCTGTTTTTAACTGTGACAAGGGCGCTTCCGTATACATGCAGAGGTGAATATTATTATATTGTATTGTATTGTATATATTAATCTAGATACAGATTCATTAGTATTATTTAAGTACCTATGTTAATTATGAAAATAAACAGTATATTTAAAATGTATTATTTTTTTTGTTTTAATTAAACTATAAATATATGTGTCTTAATATGAACTTTCTATGCGACAATATATAAACATCTATGCGACAATATATAAACATTTATTATTTTTCCAAAGTCTGTCTATCTGAAATTCATAATTGTAGCACAATAAAACACTGCCTTCCTTAGTACAGCCATTGTCTAGTAAAAAAGGCAGGGCACAAAATAAGGCAACGCCAATCTCTCCGTATGTATTTTAGGATATTTTGTATCTGCAATTTACTCTAAAACATTTCTATTTATTGACAAATTAAATATATTAAAATAAATATAGTTTTCTGCCCCGTCTTCAAAATTCGTTTCATCCCCCGTCTCATGTTAAATTTCCCCTTAACACCCGCTATGGTGGTCAAAACTGAATTCTTTCAATGGGGATACTCACTGAACCATACGAGTATTTTAAATATAAATATAAAATTTGGTTATATAAGAGGTTTGGAGGTTGGGGTTGTATACCTTGTTATAGATAAAAGATATGTTGTATAAATTGGTTATTGGGTATATAAAAGAGAATATTTTATAAAGTAGATATGAGAAAGCAAATAAATAAAGGTTCAATTTGTTGCTACGTTAAGCTAAAGGAAACCTTAAGAGAGTTACTGATGTGGTATCATCTAATAATAGAAGATTTCAAGGATACGAGAAAGCGATGTGGAATATAATACGATGGGAATTTCTTGAGATTCTTTATGTTAAGACATCTTATTATTTGATTTCACTGTATTCTGACGTCAATGCGTTATGGCGTCTCTTGTTTTTTTTAAACGTGTTTTATGAAATTCCTAATGAAATAACGATGAAATGATTTTCAGTGGCTTATTAATGATTTCCCTGCAGCCAACACATATTAAAAATATTTTTCTTTTTGTTTAACTCTCATTTACCCGACGGTTAGTCATACTTTCTTATATTTATTTAAAATAAATATGTTTACTTATATTATTTTTTTGTATGAACACTACATTATTTTCTTAAAAATAAATCTCACTTCACCACATATATTTTCAACGCAGCGCTGTAAAGTATAATTTATGACTACCGCATCAAATGATTTCTACCTTAGTACGAATATGGCTCAGTTAGGATAGACTTTATATTTTTTTATTATGATAAGTTTTGTATATTTAAATAAATAAATCTAATAGAGATCCCTGTCTTTTGTATTTCCTATCAACATAGTAAAATAAAGGTATTTGTCAGAATCTAAATTTAAAAAGGCATAAATTTATGTGCCTAGCTATATTTTTCCTATATCGTAGATAAGTATTGAGTTCATTAAAGATATCATAAACAGTGAATTTTAAGTGTAAGGTTTGTGTGCGATATACAGCCAAGCTCGAATGTGACATAATCCCGGCATATCTGCCGGTTTGTCAATAATTAGTCGTCAAGCGACATTCACCCTCTTTTCAACGGTTAACGGTTTTATTTGCGACGGTAACCAACATATATATTCGTAAGTAAGACTTAAATAAATTAAATTACAGAAATAAACTTAATGAAATTTAGACTAATATTATTTTAGTAATTATGACTACTGGAAATCGGATAGAGAGTAGAACATTATGTTGGGAACGAAGGAATATAATGCTATGTTCATTCCGAAATTGAAAGCATTTTTATTTTTTATTTATTTATTTTTTGTCAGTAACTTAACATCAATTACATAAAAGTGCAAAGTACTACCTAACTATGCAATGCCCGTACTAAAGTAGACTTTACTAAAAGCATCGTTCTTATAAGCATAACCGTCACACTGCGCAACATACAATTACAATTATTTGAAATGAATTCTATGAAATAATACATAATATATAAATAATAATATGTAATATATAAATAAAACTAAAAATAAAAAGTAAAATGGATTTTTTGAGTTTAGAATTAAAAAGTAGGCTAAGAGTATGGAGATCACGGCGTTTATGTATAGGTATGGAGCCGTTTGAGCTCATCGCGATAAGAAGAGACATGCTCGAACTAACGCAAATCGAATATGTAACGAATACAAGAGTTTTGAAGACATTTATTGGCCAAATCTTGATTTAAATCTATAAACGCAATATCACCATAATCGAAAACTTTTGCATAACACTTGGTACCATAAGGTAAAAATCGTTTAAGACGATGTAGAGAATCGAATGTTTTTCGACTGATACCAACGATGAAACCCACGAAAGAAATTTATCCATTATTAGCCCTAAATTTTTAACAGTATCGGAATAAGGGATTAATTCCATTTTATGGGCTGGACGTAATTACACAAGAGGTTAAGAAAGGCTTTTCAGGTTAGAATTGAGGCTTAAAATTACGCCTTTCAAACAATCTGGTTCACAGTGAATATATAATTGAAGATCATAATTTTTCCTCTTTGCTGCAAATCACAGATTTCACTCGATCGTGATCATGAAGAAAGCGCTGAGAACGACAGACAAAAATATGATCGGCGACATTTATACTATTTGCTTCGTCGAAGAGTTGTATTTGGCAGGCCTGAAAGACAATGTGATATGGCGAAAAAATGGCACTCAATTTCGATTATATTGAGAGCGTGAGAGAACGAGACGGGATTACATGAAACACCGTATATTCCGCCGAACCCCATTAATGTCAAAAGAAAGGGAGGTATCCGAAGGCAGCCGACGCCGGGCGACTTTTCCTTCGCGATCACATCCACACACACACACGTACACGTTAAGGTTCCCGCCGTACCTACTTGCATGTGGTAGGGTCAGCGAGGAGGACCCTTGCAAATTATCATCGTCCGTTTGACAACAGCTATCGATTGGAAGTACCGCTGGCCATGTAGGTACCAAAAAAAAAACGGGTTGATGTGTAAACTAAGTTTACACACCGAGGGCTCAGAAACGATTTTTTTTCTCCTACAAGAAAATTATTGTTCCGAATATTTTGACTAATCCTATGAAAATTAATTTATTTCTTGAATACCACACACAGCCGGTAACTGTATTAGAAATTGCAAATAAAAAACATGAGGTTGAAATATGATCTATAATTAAATTATTGCTTATGCATGTTCATTTAATATAAATAATGGTTTAAAAATAATATGTATGCACACATTTTTGTAGTTGTTTAAATTGCAATACGTTTGATTCCATATATTTCAAGAACCTAGCTATTTTTCGGATTAGTTTTTATGATTTGAGATTTTTCTCGGGTTCTAATAATCATAAAAAAACATACTTCCTAACGTACCTATTGATTTTCGAGTTAGGACATATTGGTCAAAAAACCAGCCATGTAGTGATAATCTGACCTTAGCTATAGTATTACTGTAATCTCTATCATTCTCTTTGTTTGCCTGTTTTTTTTTTAATTTTATCATACTTTTGGAGAAAAGAGGAAACCAATTTTTTTCTACATTTTCTTACCAATCAATTTCATCAAAACAACCAAATTATTAGAAAATATTTGAAAAAAAAACGTTTTTTTAAATATTTAATAACGCAAAAAAAACTTACGGTAGACTGACGAATAAGTCTCAACCTAGTCTCAACTGTTTTTGACCACTTTGGTTCGGACCTAAAGCGATTAGAGTAAGAAAGTGTATCTGTGCTTGAATCATAGTGAATACTTTGAAATTCGTTTTTGAAGTGATACTTCTTTGCGCCCCTTGTACTCATTGGGATGGGATGTTGGTCGAGAAACCGCGCCACGCGTTAGGAGTAAAATCCGTAAAGTGCCTTTTTATACGTTTTAATTTATATACCTATCCTGTCTGTGTGTGCGAATGGCCAAAGAAGTATAACTTCCACCATCTGATCCGACGCAGCCCCTTTTTTTATTGTCAAAGTTGATAGCATAAATTAAAACATATTTTTTTTATTATTAAATATCTTATGGCTACCAAATGCCAGCCATAAAAAAGCGTCTAAATGAGTCGAAATTAATGTTTATCCTTTGGATTCGCTCTAAGTGAAGTTTATTAAGTTAATTGTTTTAACTGGCCGCTCTTAGAACAGGTTTTTTAACCTAGTTAGAGTGGCCATATTTTTTGAAAAAAAATAAGTAACTAGTATTTAATTTGTCTATATGATTTATTGTTGTGATTTTATTGTGTCTTTATGAATAAATAAATAAATTATTAGAATCAAAATAAAATAATAGTACAGGAATACTTAGTATTGTATTTAATTTAAATTTTGAATCTCATTATATACACAGACGAACGCTGATGTCCCAGCACTTTTTTATTATATTATAATAGTTCCATAATGTACGATTACTCAGTACCTAAAAGTTCTTTTACTATGGTTGGAGGGATAGTTTATGCTGAAATACTTTGCATGGCTCACCTAGTTATACTCACCTACGTAACTTTGCGAAGGCACGGTGCTAAAATGCCTTTTCATAGAAAAACAAAATGCTTTATGACCACGCCCGCGAGTGAGATCTGACCACCGAAATGAGCACTTCTAATAAACTTCTAACCCGGTTTCTTTGTAGTCTAACATATCTTTTTAAAGAAATAAATACTTTTTTCTAAGCTTCATTTTACACGACTTTATTACGCCCGCTTCGCATACGGTACATCAACAGAACTAGGATCCGAATGACGTTAGCACCATCATTTATTATGCATTACGTTGAATTTAGATGCATGCATCTAGGTTGAATTTAGATTTATGCATCTAGGTTGTCCAATGCTTACGCCAGTTCCACATCGTAAAACACTACTTTGACACCGTTGCTGACGTCAAAGGATTTGCGAAGGAATCGCACGTCAGAAAATGCCTTTAGGGACACCTAAAGGATGATACCTTGCATGGAATTACATCAAACTTAAGACTTCCGCGTCCTAGGATGTTTGTGGTAAAAGAAAAAAAATGTATGTTAAACACGCACATTATAAAAGCGAATTTTTTTTTATTGTGTGTACGTGTATTTACGTGTGTGTAAGTAGTCGTATGTGTGTGTGTGTGTGTTTCGAACAATTGAGCGTCTAAGCGCATCAAAGAACTCTTTACTTTTTTATAAAAATTGTGTACTGGCGAGAGACCAGACGAAAAATAAAAAAAATCTAAGATAATTAGGGGGTTGAGTTAAAAGGGTTGGAAAGAGGGTGGAACTACAGCGTTGCCGTAAATCATAACGATGAATTGTAGCAGAAAATTTGACGTATTTAATAAATGAATATATAATGTAATATAGGCTTTAGATTTGGGACCTAATATTTTATTGTACAAAAAACTATACAAAAAAAATATAGATATATGATAGAATCACGAAACATATATCGAATGTATAAGCTAGGTAAGTTTCATTTCTGCGGAACCCTAAACTTATATTTTTTATTTTTTAGGAATATTTACTTACAAGATATAACGTTTTGAATACACACCGATTAAAATTTATCTTTAACAACTGAGGAATAAATTTATCGTCCCATATAGGAGGCTCGATTTGTTGTAGGGGAGATATTGATTAAATTCTATTTCAGGTTCTATTCGGGACGTTCTGAATCAGTCAAGCGAAAACAATCTGCTGGAAGAATCTTTCGAGTTCAAATTTATCAGGCTAA
The DNA here is from genome assembly GCA_020383195.1 of Neomicropteryx cornuta. Lineage (NCBI taxonomy): Eukaryota > Metazoa > Arthropoda > Insecta > Lepidoptera > Micropterigidae > Neomicropteryx > Neomicropteryx cornuta. Next base: position 44,636,274 of record JAHKQU010000018.1, read on the forward strand.
GTAGGATGTTAAACTTCAAATCTATTATATTCGTCAAATCTAATATTTCTGGAGCATAGCATATTTCTTATTATCTACAACTACAATTTTCTTATTACTTCTTAACAACTTTTTATTAACTACAACTGATCTTTCGATTTTTACTAACCAACTTTCTACACCCTGTTGTTGTATTATAATTTCCTGAATAATTTTTACATAGTGTTCTTCTAATGTATTCAAATGTGACCCTCGAAATTACTACATCGATTCCTGTGACAAGTTTTTATGTTTGTGAAAATCTAGGGCTTATACCAAATCTAGGGATTATACTGATGGCTTTTTAAGTGAAATATGTCATATTTAGTATAAAAAAAAGGCAAACTGTTGTCTATATAAAAAAAAGGTGAACGTGTATTTTAGATCACACGCTACAGTAGTAAAACTTATCTAAACAATATCTAAATACTCACGAAATAGGTAAGAGGTTAAGGTTAGTTTTGCGAGGTAATTCTTAATGTATTGATTATTTCAAGTTATTATTACAAATTTTCATATTCCAGAAAATAGACAAAACTTACTGACTTCAAAAACAAAGAGGAGGTTCTCACTTTTTTATATATTTTATTCAAAATAAAAATATTGATGTGACACTGTTAAGTTTAGTAGGTGAGGAAAAAATAATGTTTAACAACTCGCAGCCCACACTTAAAAACAACATTAAACCACGGATAAGAATCAATATTAATAACCAATGAAGCGCATTCCATTTGCGAATTGTCCTGGACTGAAAAGAATTGAACCCAATGTTTCGTTTATGTATTAAGGGTTTTATCTAGAAAGAATGGTATAAGTAGGCTTAGAAAATTGGGATATCAGGCGGGTTCATTCGCTACAGTCTTATATAAATTAGATAATCTGAATTTAAATATTGGACGAAATATAAATATTAAAGGAACAGATAGGTTATATAATAACAAATATAATAGATATAGGTATATAACAGAGATGTAAGCCAGCTTTAACATCAGGATACTCCTTACTTAAATCAAAACCTTAGGCTTTTTAACACTCTAAGGACATCATCATTCTCTGAGAAACTAAAAAAGTATTATTTATACAATGAAAATAACTTTCTCAAGTATTCAATATTCAGTTTATTTATTTCAAGAAAAGGAGAAATAGGAATAAGGAACTGGGTCAGGAATGAATACCTTTGAGAAAGAGTCCGCGAGTAATTCAGCTTTGCGTCTTAACACATTCGTAACGCATTCTTAACGTATTCTTAACATATTCTTGATATCTCTTATATCTCGAGTTAACTCTAGAGATACCAATAATACTATGAGTATAGCCTTTTTTTGAGTTTACATAAATGTTCATAAAATGTACTCCATATCTTTGGCATTTATGATATTAGTAGAGATAGATATTACCCTTTGTTTTTCTAGTCAGATTCTTTGAGGCCTGATAAAAATCTCTTTATAAATTTAGGAATGCTTCCTTTTGGAATAAAACCATTTAAATTTTTACATGCTTAAATTTTCGAAATAAAGGGGAAAGTTTTTACGCGGGACAAACCCAAAAAGAATGGCTTAGAAAGCTCATGAAAGCAGAATGGCTCATGATAAGTCAACATCAGAATTTTTTTACTTTTATTAATTGAAATAATGATATGTATTTCAGGATTGTTATCAATCATACTTGCAAGGATTTGCTTGACATTCTAGGTAAAAATATCGTGCTAGGCCGGTGGGCTGCTCACTACAAAATGGAATAATTTTGGCAGTTTGGCGAGCAATTCATGAAAGAGATCATACTTCATCATGTTTATGATCTTGTGGAAGAACAGAAAATAAAAAAACTAATAAAACTGAACCATCTGAATTCTCAAAAGATAACCATGACTGTAACAATAAATATATCCGCCTATGTATTTTATGTATGTGACACGTATTGTTGGTTTTTTAACAGCTAGTGAAACATGTATATTATCTTAGCTACACGAATTTTTCATGTTTATTTCATTGATTTTTTTTTTAAATTTTATTTATTGTAATCCTTATAAGATTCATTTTATTTTTTTTTTGATTTCATAATATTTATCTGTACCTTTTACATTTTTAGAATTTACAATATTTTTATCAATCTTATTTATATTTTTATTAATCACATTTCCATAATCGTAGTTTGATTAATTATTTAACATATTTTAGTTGTATCAGATCCTATTTCATTTTATTAATTTATTTTTTTTATTTGGTTCTTTTTTACATACATACATGTCATTCTTAAATACATTACTGACACATTAAGCAATGGTATTTACAAGAGTTATTGTGACAGATAGTAAAAAATAGAGAGTGAATGCCAGACGTTTCGGCGCGAGATGCTGCCTTCTCCGGTGGCGATTTGGCACTGATCCTTCCGCTGTCATCCGAACATACACACACAGTGCTAAACTAATGGATAGACTGATTAGAGATGGGAAATATCGGTCTTCAAATAAAAAAATAATATATATATACCTACATGAAAATAAAATATACGATAGAAAAAAAACATAACATTATAATTTTAATTATAAAATTTAATTTAAAGTTTAAAAGTTCATTTTAAACGTAATAAAATAAATAGATAATAAATAAAAATAAACCATATATTGTATAAATAATAAAAGGCGACTAACAAACCAGGTCGAGAATCAAATATTTAGGTATAAATGGAAATCATATTAACAAAAATAAACCATTCTATAAAATACTTTGAGTAGCTATACACATTGAAAGGAGAATCAAATATTTAGGTCTCAAATATGATAATAATACATAATAATAATAATAAATAAATAATAATATATTAAAAATATAAAAATATTATTATGCCCCTCTCTATCTTTCTTCATTACGCATTCAAGCGAACATAAGAGACAGATGGAATCTGTATGTATTACAGAGGCTAATGCTATATCACTTACGGAGCATTGCTACCGAAAGTTCACCGTTCCAAATCAAACTTATTCGACACCTATAAAAGAAAAGTTGCGATAACTAAAGTTCTACTCTACTTGTTTATTTAACGGATTCGCTACATTTATGGAATTCTAAATAAGTGATTTTCAAATGAGTTTATGAATAAAAGAACAGAGGTAACGGAAACACCGTTAAATTTATGTTCAAAAAACCAAGTCGTACCATAAACGGCTTAACAGATTTAGGTGATATAGTCCCCCTAATTTATTGAGTAGCGTACGTGTATTGATACATTTGTCTCTAAAATATCTAGAAAAGTCAACACTAAATGGAAGTTCATATACTTCATAATTTCGGAGGATCCGACCGAGTACTCGCAGTTGACGTGTAAACATCTCGCTAAAATTACCGAATTCGGCGCATACGATTATGCAATTTACCGTTTCCGAACTGCAGTACTTTAAATTCAGAGCATCGGATTATTTTGTATTTGAATTGATTTCTATGCCACTGAGAGGTTTTTATAGTTATTGTTTTTTTTCGGTCAAAAATGTCTGTATTCAATTTTAACTGTTAACAATGCGACTTTTTTGTAAAAAAAGTCCTGTCTTGTAAATAAACAGGAGCAATAACATAGAATGCTTCAATTTAATTATTGTCAAATAGATTTTTTTATTAAATATCTATGTAAAACCTATGTGTATGACAATGATTGATACATCGTAATTTAAGCACAATTAATATTTATATGACTAAACAAAAATCTTATAAAATAAACCTCGATTTCGATACATTGATAATATTGTTTATGATGGAAAACTAACCCTAGCAAACCGTAGCAAAGTATTTGTCAAATTACTTTGTTACGGTTTTTCCGTAATAACCTTATAATAAAAATAAGTCTATGGTGTTAATCTAAGGACAATTATAACTCATTATTACCTATATCAGTCATTTTAACATAAATATTTATTGTCCATCGTACCTATGCTAATAGCCGGGTAATTTGTTTCCTACCGCACTAGATAATATCCGTGTGGTGGTAAATTCCAGTATAGTACCTACATAATTGCGTTCATCATAGTACAGTCGGTTCTGTAAATGCTAGTAAAGTTTTTATTTTTTGAAATATTTACCCAGATACGTTATTTTAAAGGTGATTATTGATCTAAATAAATTTTGAATATAATTATTTGTATACTTTTATACTATTGAAACATTAGATATTACAAGTTGTCCCATTGCAAATTTAAAGTTTGCACGGACATAAATATTGTAACTGATTAGTTACATCATAATATATACATAATATAGCCTACAAACGTTAATTAGGGTAAATATATTAAACCCCAAAGTATAAGTGTTATGGCCACTTTTTAAGCATATGGCTTTGAAACAAAAAAAAAGAAGGTAGGATCCTTTCAAAGAATTTGAGTGGCTGACCTACCTTAGTCCCAGTTATTATTCTTTATTGCTACTAAAAAGTAGACTACTATGTAAGATTAATGCACTTAAATTATATTTAAAGTCGATTGTTCGATATAATCTTAAGGGGACTCAACCCGGTTGTGACTCTCTCATTTTTAGATGTACAAGAAAAGCAATACTTGATGTCGTGTTATCTTATATTTAATTAATAAATTATATTTTTATTTTGTCTAAAACTTAAGAGTCTCACAAAGTCTGTATTTTATATACATTATATCAAAAGTTTAGACGTAAATATCTTATTGTCTGAATACAAGAGTCGAGAAAATAAACCTACAGAAGCATAGTTTATTTTATAAAGATGCAAATTCAACTATGTTTTTAGAAATAAATTGATTCTGTGTTTCATAATTAACCAACAACGGAGTATTTATTTATTTATTTATTTATTTATTTATTTAATCACGGAAAAACAACGGATACAAGAGATGAGAAGAAAATTTAGAAAAACTTATGATATAGGTTAATCTTGCATCCTTACAAGTTTTTCACATATAGAGTGATTTATTTCATGTCTAATGTTAGTTACATAAGTTTACTGACAATACGATCATGGTTAAGTGTATGCAGTTGCAAGCACTTGCAATTGCAAGCATAACTACACAGTACTACTTTATAAATAAGTACACAAAAGTAAAATTAAAAATAGTGGCAAAAATAAAAGTAGAAATAGTGTGGCAAGCAAAGTGGCTAAGGTGGCTATTTATGCGTTTAAATGAGACAAAACGATTTAAAAGCACGCGCAAGACACAGAGGAGTGCCACCGGTAAGAGGCCCTTTAAGATTATTAAATTTTTTATACCTAAATGCAATAAATTTTGACCTTTAAAATGTAACTTTTTTTTGTTAATCTGAGGTTTCCCTTCCTTGGAGCGATCTAATAATCTTTCTACCTTTCTGCCGCTTTAAACCTATTTTCTTTTTTTCAGCCTCCGTTTCTATGCCTTTCATCCTATTCCCTACAACCTACAATTGCATCGTGACTTCACCCCATAGTGGACGGCCTTTACACACGGACCTGCGAATGAAGATTCGGGCGCCCGAACTACAAGAATAAGAGGCAGTTACCCCACCCCAGCAGTGCCACCCTCCTCAAATGAAGGTGATCCCTCTATCATTGTTTAAATCTACCTAATTAGACCTCTGCCGCCTCACGGACCTAAATTCATATTTTTTTCGTGTTCTGAAATAAATTCTTAAAACCTTTCCTTTCTTTTATATAGTCAACAGTTTTTTTCAATCACCTATCCTTCGGCATCTCTGTAACTTTATGATCCACTCGTTGACCGGGCTAGGTATGTATGTAGCTAGGTATGTGTTTATATGTATATTTGTGCGTAAATACATGTATTTTAACAAATTATGGTTAAAATTGTAAAAATAATTGACTGGATTTTTTATCGGGAATGGTCTTGAAACCTGACTTACTAGTGTAACTTTTTATAGTGGCAAGGATTGCACCATCTCTCCTATATTATTGAATAAACTATTTAATATTATAAAACATACGGTACAACGAAATAATAATTTTAACAAAGATTTTTTTTATTATTATCTCGTAACCAAAAAATAAAATAACGCAGCCAGGAATAAACTACTATGTCAATTCGGAATGAAAGAAAGGTGAAAGCAGACAGCAATTGGTCACGGTGTCATGAAAAATTGGTTCCATTTATTTAAGAATAAAAGCGAGGAAAACTTCTGAGCAGAAAATAAAATGGTCAAATCGTTGAGTGACAGACTGTTTATTCGTGTATGTTACAGGTCAATCAGATTGGATAAAGGATGAGATAAAATAAAAAGTACTTTGCAGGGTTGCGATTAAACATAAACGACTTATGCGCCGGTAGCATATTTGTGAGTGATAATTTACACAACTGAAACTCATACATTTAAATAATGAATTAATAAATATATTAATGACAAAACTTCTTGAAATCTTTCAAATTTCATTCTAGTTTGAATAAAAGGTCCTACCAACATCAAAGCTTACCTTTTAATGTTTTGCGTCTTACAATCAGTATTATGAAATGAAATTAATTTTTTAAATTAATATAATAAGCATCAATTAAATGTCGTTACATTAGTTTAATTTTGTCTATTTAGACCTACAGATCTGCAAGCGCCCAAAACCCAAATATGAGAGAGTTCCCATGTCTTTAGATCAATTTCGCGGGCATCCGCGGGCAAAGACTTTAAAACTTTTACATTAAACTGAATCCCTGCAGTGAGTTCTCGCGTGAATTGGAACGGGCAAAGCGAGAGATTAGGCTAGTACCTCTGCTGGACGTTTCGGAGCTTCTTCAACAGTTAAATGAAGACCCTATCTATCTTTTTCTATTTTTTCTTCATCTGTCTAATAATTATAACAAGTATGATGATTAGACGGTTTTAGCTTCTACTCACGTATGAGAAGCTACTATCACGTCCTTCCCGCAACATTCAACTCGAAAAGTATAAATGCGAAAGAGTTGAATTTCTATGTGTAAATTGATACCCAAGAAACACGACCATAGCCGTTCAGATCACATCGAATGCTGGTCGGATAATATAGACATTAAAAATTAAAGTCAACACATTTATCATACTGAAGATTGGAACTTGACATGTTACAGCGCAGCGATAACGAATTTATGGCTGTTGGAAAATATTATTTATGTGGCCAGAATAAATTAATCATCTATGAGTGGAACCAGAAATAAGTAAAAGAATGTATGTTTAGTGCCTCGTTATAATTATTATAAATTGAAATATTATGTCCATGTAAATTTATTTCTATATATATTTATTTATTACGGTTACCCAACAGTAATTGTATACAATACAGATAATTATTTATTTATTTATTTTTATTTATTTATTCTTATATACAAAAATACATATATGTACAGAGCAGTTGTAAAAGTTCAATGCCAATTAATGTAACCAACAAGCGACCGGCACCTACTGCACTGATGTTCCCTGCCTTCTTAACTAGATGCCGTCTGTACCAAAGAAGGCAGTGACCGAAGGTTTTTGTTAACACAATCACAAAAAATGACAAAAGATAAATCACGCAAAAAAGAATAATATTAAAATATATTAATCTAATTTAAATAAGATTTAATAACAAAAACATAAAAGATACCAATTTTAAATTCGATTATATATTGATAATTTATTTCAATATATTATATTGAAATAATTTTAAAAAAATATCAAATACGGAACTAAACTATGAATTTTGTCCGTAGTTTTGTGCATTCGTATAGTAAGTATTTGTATTGGTATAGTAATATAGATTGGATGATAAAATTGGGTGTTAAATCCAAACCAAATGCGCGTATTTATAAAAAACAGCAATTGTATGTCATATTGAAGATTTATTTATTGTAAAACGTATTTATTTAGCTTTCGTCGTTTTTAATAAAGGTCTAATAAAAGAGCACAATCGTCTATAAACCGGTTACGTTTCTCCTAAAAAAATATACTCACAATATACACGAGACGGCAATCAAATTTGGCGGGAGAAATGAAATCTCCCTCGTAATTTAAAGAAAATATTTCGTTCTAGATTTGCGCAAACGCAGGGACACCCTACCTGACTAAGCGAAAAAAACAAAGATGGTTGCATACTCTCAAAAAGTCGTCAGAGCTGTATTGTGAATTTACTGGTATGAAGCCATGAGTAGTTATCTTTTTTTGGATCTATAGGCAGAATTTTATTTAACGTTTCTGAAATCACGCTAATAATTAAAATTTTATTATTTAGTGATAAAATGAAAGCATGCGACCAACCAATATAAATTAGTGTGGTAAAAAGTTCTACCCTTTTAGTATGAATACGCGGTCGCCATAGCTGCTATGCTAAGAGTTAAACCTAAAATGTGTCTATGAAATAAAGTTACGTAATTATATTTTTTTATATTCAAAGCAGTAAACTACTAAGTAACAATGCTTGTATGCTAGAATGTACTATAAAAAACACAAAAATATAATGTAAGGAAGAACACGGAGGACTTCTTTAGTAAAGACGAAAGTCTAGTTATTAGGGTAAACGTTTTGAACCGTATTACTAACTACTAAAGTTCGGAAAAAAATGTTGAAAAAAATAAATATTATTAACTACTATTTTAATTTAACCTAATATATAGTAGTTATATAGTGTTTTTTTTTTTTTTTTTTGAATTTGTGTCTAAATATGTGTATTATGGTTAAATCTACATATAAAAGAAAGTCGGGTTAGTTACACCAATTAATAACTCAAGAACGGCTGGACCGATTTTTATTTGTTAGGTCATCTCCGCTGCGAATAGCAGAATAACTATTAAAACGTCGGAAAATTCAGGAAAAAAAAAATACACAGATAATTCATTTTCTCATACATTTTGTATAGAACGGCCTTGTTCTAAAATAGAATTGTGTGGAATTCTGTTTTCAAACGAAAAGTTACCCTAGAAATTGTTCACTTTGCGAGATTATCACATTTGTCATTGTGATTTTTGTACATTTATTGAACTTAATTCATTTTGAGTACACTGAATTTAATTCAGCTAATAAGTTTTAACAAAACATTTATTTTTCTAAGGCGGTACGAAGTTCGTCTGGTCAGCTTGTTGAATTATGAAAGAAGCAAAATAAAAACATAACAATGATTAACCGACTTTAGACATGTTTACCTTCGTTTTTTTTTGCACTTTAACTAAGATATAAAAAATAAAAAAAAAACAATATTTATTAGTATTGTACTCAACTGTACCTACCACATATACTTGTACCACCTATAATGATTTTTTAAACGATCTCGACATATTCAACCCTAATGTTATACCATTTAGTCGAGCAGCCAAAGGATCAGTGAAACAAAAATAAATGATTTCGGTCATTTAAATATCAAGATGTATTTAAATACACATTGCAGATGTAATTTTAGGGGCTTGATCTATATCGACAATCAAACATTAAACAGTAAAAGATATTCAAAAAATTTTCCCTTATACCAGAAAAACGAATTAAAAAATTAATATAAATCTATTTAATGTTTGAGAACGCCGTTGAACGCATAATGCGAGGTCACGCGCCGACCTCCTGAGCGTGTCTAGCTAGCGGAGTATTTCGAAGAACAAAGTTTTTAGCTTCTATATATATATATTCATGTATAATCAGCTACTATACTATGTACCTTAGGGCGTCTGTCTGATAAGCGCAAATAGAAATATGTAAAAGAATGTTCAGAACCACGTTATAATTATGATAAATTGAAATACTATGTCCGTGTTTTTTTATTTATGTATATATTTATTTGTTTATTGTGGTTATAACCCAAGGAAATTGTAAAAAAAGAATAATTATAAAATATATTAAACGAATTTAAATATGATGAAATAAATAGCAAAAAAAAAAAGATTTTAAATTTAAAAAAATATATATAACAAACAGAACATAAAATACAATTTAAACTTTCTTTATTTATATATGCATTAAAAAAATAATTCGTATACTATATGTATTGGTGTTGGTGGTATAATAGACAGCGTTGCGAAACTTTTGCTGAGTTATCGAAAAAAGGACGATTTGGGAGAAGTTAGTATTAAATAAATCACAAATTCAGTAAATAGGAAGAAGGAGAGAGGGGGTTGTTTCATTACTAGCCGCGCCTCAAAATTTACTATCAAAAACTGAAATGGCGTTAACATTTATGATGATTTGAAAGAATGTCATGATGCCATCGTGTTTTTTTTATATTAATCATCTCAGACCTAAAAAATAACCTACTGTCGCCACTATGGCCATCCAAAACGCACATCGAATGGGTTAAAAGTGCTGCAGGCACAAATGGAAATAGGAAATGAAGCAACCTATCACAAGTTGGTTACACAGGCGCGAGTAGTCTGGGTGGGAGATACTTTAATGATGCCTGTAGGGCCTAGCTGTAAGACGTTAGGTTCTGGGTAGGTTAGCAAAAATTAAATCTATTATTAGGAACTAAAATCTGAAGTTTATTTTTTCTTCCGAGAACTATACTCGAATGGAATGCCCTAAGTAGTTACTATATTTACCCCATTTCCTCTAACAAAGACTGTGTTTAAACGTAGACTTATAACTAAGGAAACACAAATAATTGCCAACACAAGCAAAATCACCTGCACCAAAATATTTTAATTATCAATAATTATATTACTGTTACTAATTGGGTTTTAGTTTATCACCGTGCTCAAAAATCTGACCGCAAACGTCTTTTGGTTATTTTCTCTATAGCGGTATTTTTATATACGGGCCGCCAACGAAACGCGTTCCACAAAAAAAATGCTCGCCATTACGTAATCTATTTTTCGATTCGTTTCATCCAGCAAATTTAGTTTACCGTTTTCCGTTCGGGTCCGATATTGAAAAGCTAAATGGTCGGAGCGCAGCGGCCCGGCTTGACACCACTCGTTATGGAAATATTTCGGCGGCTAAATTAACTTTGCGAAGTTAATTAAACAGAAATGAAGTAAATCCAAAATCGACAGAAAGGAAGCCAGCTAAATAGAGGCATCAACTTAATCTCTCAGTACAATAAACCTCTTGTGACTATTATTTTATAATTCGAAGGTTATTATGAGTATGAGTAATAAAGTCAACAACTTAATCACTCCGGTGCAATAAACCTCTTGTATCTATTATGTTATAATTTGAAGTAAGGTATGACAGATAGAGTAGAAATAGATACTTTATTTATAGCAACGCCGAGACTAACAAACTATCCCATGTCTAACTAATCGCATTTTTTATTCGTATTAGTATATTTTTACATTTTTTTTATTAGCTTTTTACAAAAAAAGTGTATTTACTATATTTAAACGCCGAGGATTTCGTGCGAATATTTCGAGGATTTTTGCTAATTTCCTTTATATTCAAATAATTCCCGCTATAGTTTATCTATATTTTTAACAATCTCTTATTTTACCTGATAGTGTTCAAGAGAAGGACCGTGACGTAATTTAGGTTTTTTCCTTTATTTAAGCCTTTTTTAATATTCGACACATTTTAAATAAAAATAATTAATATTTTTTTAATGTTCACTTTTTTTAGCCCACTACGATAAAAATATTTTAAAGGGAAATAACCTACAGAATAATATTACAATAATCGACCAATTCTGAATTTGTACGGTTAACCGGTTGGAAGTCACGAACCCGGAACAGACGGACTTACATACATACATGCAACGTAGCCTCACCATGTGGGTTCCTGTTTTCGACCAACTTGGCCGAAAAAAAATACGATCGTGCTTTATATACATAAAAATGTATAAAGTACTTCACTGCCTTTTTCCTTAATAAATATTTTGACAAATTCTCCCTTGTCCCATACTATTGCGTGTTACAAATGATAAAAGCATTAATTTTTCATTTCAATACAATTCAATGGACTTCGTACAAAAAAAGGTTCAAATGCCCCCATATAGCACGTAAATATTTAAAGAGCAAACGTGACGGATGCGAGTAGACTAATATGATATTAATAAAGATGGGACTTGACACGAAGTGCCTCGCTTCATCCCGCTGGGAGTGGACAGCGGAGTTGCGGCTTACAATGATGAAGGTATAATTAACGTTTCAGCTATCATGACTTAAGGTTGTAGGAGCTGTGAGAGTTAGCGATACTTTCGTGAGTAGCTTTTGATTTCCAAATAGCTTTTAGACAGTTTGTAAATTATTAAATTTCAAACAAATATTCACATTGAATAACCAATATCCACGCCGTACTGCCCTCTGTGGATGACATTTATTATAAACAAGAATGGCTATGACACTGTAGCTATCATAAATTGTTTAGTAATAGTAAATTATTTAAACAGAACCTGGCGTCGTACAGGCGTCATTAAAAGCATCTCCCACCCAAACTTGTGAGGGGTATTTCATTTCTTTTCATCACTTCCCGATGTGCGTTTTGGATGACCATAAAGTGAGTTATTTTTGTAGGTTTGAGTATATTTAAATGAAAAAAAAACATACAGTGACATTCTTTCAATTTATCATTAATTTTAATATATTTTTTGTTTGTAGATTTTGGCGCGCGGCTAGTAATGAAACAACACGGATATAATATTTCAATTATTTATTTGTTATTGTTTTTACATATTTCTTCGATTATAAATAACATAACTATACCTAACTGGGCATTGCCCGCACTAAGGTAGACTAATTTTAATAGTTATTTAATAGACTAATTAAATGCAATTGCGCTGAATTAAATAATAATCAATTATATGAAATAATTATAAAAATTGGTATTTCTATTTAGGTTAGATGACTTGTCTATAGATACTTTAATGTGTCGTTGCTGAGTTTATCTGGGGCAAGCGTTTTTATCCCTGAGCTGTGTCTTAGAAAAATTTGTATGTTACGTTGCTCGCTGCCCGTATAAATTGAGATAAATCGCCGCTTTCTGTATGCATGTTTGTTAGGCGGCCTGTGATAATATCGCCGACCTGCTCCAGATCTTTCTGGTTTAGTTTTGAAATCACGCATTGATAAGCTGCTTCGTCTTATTGTCTTTGTGGGGTGATCACCGCCTCGAAATGTGCGAACCACAGCTTTGGTTGTTTCCCCAAGAATGTGGGTATTCGGCTATCGACCGAGAGGACTTCGGGGACTGCTTGTGTGTATAAAATATGAAGTGTGAGAAATTATCAATTGCCTTTAACCAGGTCGCTAATTAAATTTCTATGGACGTTTAAAGTGTGCGAATCGTATGTTCAGCGCTCCCGCACAGCAAATGAATTCGTAATTGGAATCTTGTGCCAGTCGGCACATAATAATATTTTAAGAGCCATGCCGTCATATTTTTGAAATTCGAATATGATAATTAAGCGCTATATCGAACTGTCAAAGTTTCATTAATCAGTACCAAAAAAATGTTGACTTTAATGGTTTAATATATTATAAACCTACGATGTCTAACGAATCTAAACAACTATGGTTGTTTTTCAAGAGCATCAATCTGCACACAAAAATTCAACTCTTTCGCCTTTGTACTTTTCGAGTTTAAAGATGCAAATGACGGGAATAATAACTTCTTATTATGGGTAAATGGGTATTATGGGTAAAACATGAATGGGTAAAAGGTAAAATGAGCGTGAGTTTTACATTACTACAGAAGTGAAACTAATTTATGCAAATATCCTTATACACTAGGCAGGAAACAAGATAGGTTTATTAGGTAGCTCTCAATGTATATCTATATTTTCTGAAGACGCCGAATGGCGAAAGCTTAAAAATATCGTTTCATCCAATCTGTAGTATATATATATATAGATATATAGTATATACGAGGTTAGAGATTGCACTAGAGATATCATGGCTTGTTGATGGTACAGCCAAATTCAATAATGTTTGAAGTAGGAGAGTGGGGAGCTGGAAATGTATCGGTGCAACAACCATTACAGGCAACTTGTGGGTATGAATACGCATTTGTGAATTATCTACCTACTTGTTTTTGTAAAAAATAGTTCTGAAGTTCTTTACTAACTTTCAGTAAAACATTTTATTTTTCAATCATTATACTAATGTTTAGTGTCCCGAGATTATGTAAACTAATTATTATTAAGTTTTTTTTTCCTGTTAAATACTTATTTTTTAACAAGTTTATGTAAAATAAGCATATTATATTTGTCACATAGGTACCTAGATTTTAACTAAGTTGACTTAGCAAGTTCATGGTCCCGGTAGTACACGATGCAGGCAATTATATTTGGCGTCCTCAATATAATTACATATATGTATAATTATATATATATATAAATAGATAATTATATGTATTTATTGTGATATTATATTTTGACAAAAATATAAAAATGTAGTAAAGCAATTTGCAGTTACAAATTTATATCCTATTAAAAATATTCAGGAAATAACACTCCTACATTTTGTATCCTACCTTATCTACCTATGTTTGTACTAAGGAAGGCATTGTTTTATTGTGCTACAACTATGAATGCCAAACCGTCAATGTTCTGATTGGGAATTTTAGCGAATGCCTAAAATAGACTAAAAAAAATATGTAACATTTGTGTTTGTTTGTATTTACAAAAATATTGGCGTTTGTAATATTAACTTGTATTCGAGGCTGGTTAGATATTTTTTAATTGGGGTTATGGTGGTAAACAAACGTTTATTTCTTATACTTAAAATAGTTTTATCCTGAGATTCTAGTAAAAAGATATCACAAACGCAAGAGATGCCTGGGAGATGAAAATTATCATCCGCATTTCGATATAATATCATATAATATCCGCATATAATATCGTCCGCATTTAAAAAGTTTTAAATCATTAAGAAACTTCTTACAGAACGATATAAATACATGCGATATCATGTCCGAAGAATAACATATAAAATGCATGAATATCATTGTTTGGGCCAGGGTTTGATTGAAATAAAGATAAACTCAAAAACTCCTGGTGTAACTGTTTTAATGCGATGATAAACAACCACAATCAAATGCAAAATGGTTGTTCTAAAAACTATATAAAATGAGTGCTTGCGGGGGGGGCGGGGGTGCATCCGCTCGTTTCCTGCTGGAACTAAACGTGCACTGATTCGACAGTGACAGAGCCGCTATGCTATTAAATGTTTATTTTTTAGTGTCGTATTTTTCGCCCCAACATCATGAATGCAATCCTTCAAAGATCCCATCGCCTCAAAAGTAGGTGATGTGTTGAATGCTGTAGTGCTGTTACATTTGAACCAATATTTTCAGACGACATATGTAATAATTAAATAAATATATATTACATTTTAAATTTTACGATGACAAACAAGAGTAATATTATCAGTCAATCGATTTGCTATGGTGGGTTGTATGTAATCACACATACTATTTTTTTTCAATACAGTAAAATTTCCACCCCTAAAAAATATTTAATATCAAATGCTTTAATACTTTATTTAATAAAGCGACTATGCTCCTATAAATAACATTTAGTCATCTTTTTATTCAATATGGATTTAAATATTACTTTAAAATTTATACAGAATTTGTTGAATAAAATTTAATTTACCTAAAAAGTATCGTACAGTGTAGACGTTCGAAAGATGATAAAGGTCTTTTTTCAGGTATTCAGGCTTTTCAGAAATTTATGTTACATTTCAAGTTGCCACAACTGACATATAATGTGATACTTTAATTTGAAATTAGAAACATTTTGATGGGGCACACGAATAGAAGATTGAGAAGAAAAAACCTTCATTGATACGACTAACGTCCTTTTTTCTTGGCTTGAAAATTTGATAGTAAACATCATGCATTATCTATGTATTTTTTTTTTGTCTCATACATACATATGACACATACAATACATCACATCCTCCCTTACAAATGTTATACCTACGTGTTTGTATTTAAATAATTTGTTTATGTTAAACAATTTTGCTACAATTTAGTTCGAAAACATCTTGTTGGTGAATATGTAGGAAATCCATAATCGGTTTTGTTATCTGTTTAATTCTTAGTTGTTTTAATATTATTAATATAACTGTGGGGTTTCCTATAAGAAAATAAAATTAAATATTTTAATATATTATTCATAAAAATGCCCGTTAAGGATTTTGTAGGCATTGTTACTGATTGTAATCTTAGTGTTACTGATTTTAATCTTAGTGTTTACTGTATCCTAGGAAAATAATCATGGCACAAATGTGTGTATGTGTTTGTTGAAACACGTCGTGATGCATATGTGTGTTTTTAAAAAAACCTTATATCCGACCGGCGAAAACAAAACACTACCAACATAAAACTGGTTAAAAATATGTTTTACATATGCCC
The DNA here is from genome assembly GCA_020383195.1 of Neomicropteryx cornuta. Taxonomy (NCBI): domain Eukaryota; kingdom Metazoa; phylum Arthropoda; class Insecta; order Lepidoptera; family Micropterigidae; genus Neomicropteryx; species Neomicropteryx cornuta. The sequence continues at coordinate 44,652,503 of JAHKQU010000018.1, forward strand.
TATGCCACTAATCTAAGGGCTGAAAATAGTTTATTGATTATTAAGTACATTTAAAGGATACTTGTAAGGGTAGGATCTACACATTGTTTGTACATTAAAAAAACTAATTTTGTGGATTACGTCATTTAACCTTAGAGAAGGTAATTTAATCAGTAAGAAAATTTATAAAACGATAATTAACCCGAAAATAGACCGATCGGATAGAGGACCAATTATTGTTTATCAGGGTCAGACTTATACTCGTATAAGACCTGCGTAGAATGAACAGCCAAAATCAATATTGGAAAGAAGCTTATTTTTTACTAAATGACTTCGAGATATTTTTTAACCGCCGTTAATTTAATTTTCACGTATATTATGCATAGACAGTATACAATTACAATATCGCAGTTGCTCATAGAGTATTAATTAATATAGATATCTGAAAATCGTAGACTGCAATATTAGCAAGGCTTAATTAATTGCCTGCTTAGTTAAATTTAATCAAGGCTCACATTTCGCTGTTAGTATTAGAGAGTATGCAACTATAAGAGAAAGATAAGAAAGAGCGTCGTGCATGATCGATTTAGTGACAACTGAACAAATGGTGTTAAATTTTATGATAGTGTCATGATACCATTATACATATTTTTTTTTTAATCTACTCAGACCCAATACAAATAACCCAATGTATAATCGAATTTTATGCCATCCACAATGCACATCGAATAGCATAAAATAGTTGATAGGAAATGAAGTAAACTACAGTAATTTCGTACCACAAGCGCAAGTAGTCTGGGGATGACGCCTGTAGGAGCTAGCTGCAAGATGTCAGGTTCTGTTTAAATAATTTACTAGTACTAAACAATACTTTGACGAGATGCCTTGTAAGACGAATTTAATGTTTTATATTTGGCACTAAAAGAATTATATTTTTGTTTATACATATGTATTTGAATAAAAATGCAATTCTTTAGGATCTGTCAGAGCATAAAATAAAAGAATTGGAGAGAAATCCTTGTAAAAAAGGCTCAACGATTTGATATATATTTTTAAACGTAAATTCTTACAATTCAGTCATAATGATTTTTATAAATCTGGAAGCCTTGAATATAGAAATTGGGACCAAATTGGCGTTAATAGAAGTAGTTGATAATATATGTTAACTACAGTGTATCATAGCCATTCTTGTGGTTATAAATCTGTACCCATAAACATAATAATTAATAAAAACACTGTAAACCGTAAACCGAAAAAATAAAACCGGCAATAGACGTCCGATCAAATCGGATTTTGTGATCAAAACGGCCAACTATAGGTGTTTTTTTTTAGAGGCGTGGTTTTCAATCTGGCACTACTTTTTTCGTAGTTGGTGTTTTTGACAGCTGTCACTTGATTTATGCTCAGTTGGTTTGCCATTTCATAATAAATAGACTTACTCCTGAACAAAGTTTGCAAATAATGCAAATTTAGAAAAAATCACTCTAAATTTTTTTTAAATCACTCTAAAATAAAGTAAAAATCGCGTCGTGGGCCTGTGGCGTGGCCTCCAAGATCGTGCGATTTAACACCGCTGGACGATTTTTTGTGGGGTTATGTGAAGTCGCTTGTCTACGCAGATAAGCCGGACACGATTAACGCCTTGGAAGAGAATATTCGGCGCGTTATTGCTGACATACGGCCCAACTTGCTGCAAAAAGTGGTTGAAAATTGGGCCTCTCGGCTGGAATTTGTTCGAGTCAGCCGCGGCGGCCACTTACCCGAAATCATTTTTAAAACATAATGGCAAACCCTTATCTTTATAATAAAACTAAATTCTTAGCCATAACATCAAATTATATGCGTTTTATCTCTTCTTGAAAACCACGCCTCTAAAATCATCACCCTATATTTGACTATTTTGATCAATCGATATCTGAACCGATATCAAAATCGGATCGGATTGGACCTCTATTGCCGGTTTCTAAAATTATGATTCTGGAAAACCTACGTTTGAATACTTATTATTTAATATGAACTATTCTAATATGAACAAAAGGTCTTTTTTGTATTACACAAAATTTTAAAAAAATGTCAAATATCAAAAATTGATTTTGTAAAGCTAAACTATGACACCGGCTGTTATTTTTTCTAGATATCATAGAAAATCAGGGTATAGATATTTTATATTTGTTATCATGACATAAAGTAAAATTCTCATAGTAAAAAGTAAAAATTACATAAAGTAAGATTCTCAAAATAATATACCTTATTATTTTGAGAATCAGTCTTTTGTACCGCCAGAATTCTTCCACTTAACTATTATAAGACGATTGCTTGATTTGATATTAACTATCGCTTTACAAGTCATTCTTCTGGTTATTTAATTTTATAATCATATTTTTAAAGCTATGAACTATAATGAAGAGGATATTATAAATTCAAAAATTCAAGTTCCTTGTATTTCACTTTATATGGTTGAGTATGAAACATTTTTGCCTGATTATAAATACCCCACCTTTAGTACAGTTTTGTACATCACTCCAAAGTAAGTGCCTTTAAAGTAAATTGAATAAATAAATAAAACTACGTATGTATGTAGTTTTTACCGAGAGTTTTCACCATTTCTGTAGCGAGCGGCGTAAAGGTCCGAAGTGATGAATTGCTCCGTGGGGATTTACCTATCTTATTTTTCTCATTCCAGGATGATTTTACCACTTTGTACCGGAGCAAAATTTCTTTCATTGTCATTTGTATTTTACCATAGTATTGAAATACACGCCAGTTTTTTTTTTTAGTGAAACTTCTTTATTCAGTGTAGAGTGACATGGATTCATGCGACTGAAGGTGTAATAAAACGCTCATGGTTATACCATTTTTAACGCTTCATTGCTGCCTGACTCTTGGACAGGCACCTTTGGCCTAGTTGAGTACGGCCTAAAATAATTGTTTAAGACATATGTCATAGCAATAAGTTTAAAAAAAGACATATATAGCTTTAAATTTATAATAAATAGGCCGCAATACAGTGTTAGCATTATAAGAAATTTAAAATACGAATGTCTGAGTTATACATTTCATAGGATTTACTATATTTTTTTTAAATAGTGAAACTTTATTATGCACGGTGGAGTCAGAGAGAGTACCTCGGATTGCTTACATTTTTGTATAATTTTATTACAAAGAATAACTACTTACTAACTTAATAATAATTACTATTATAACTGTTTTTGAAGAAACACAGGGCTAATGAAATCAGTACTTGTATTTTGGAATTCGTGAGGAATAATTTCAAGCTGATTAAAGAACATTATTTTGCATATTGGTATATATTGAATGAAATCTCTTGTTAAAATGCACTCAAAATTCTCCTTTTTGGGACCATCGAATTGTTTTCAAGAAATCAATCTATTTTCATTCTTTTACATCGAACACAAAACTCACACGCTTTGTGTGAGTTTTGTGTGTGACATGCGCGTCTACGCGGTTTTCAGCTCATTTTAGGGATCGTAAACCGATAAAGAGGTTCAAATATAACCAACGATCGACGTTCTCGCGGCGCGTTAAGGAAAGACATTTCCGGTTGTCAATTACGGGGATTATCTGGTAAAGTCCAGAATATCGGAGACGCCCCCCAAAATGCCAGCATAGCTTTTCCTGATAACGGAATTTCACCCGCGATGCCAATGGGCACGTGCCGAGTGTACCTGGCAAAACTAGGAGACAACAACCTGGGGAAAACAATGGATTATTTAATCATTCACTACAAGCAACAGCGCAACGCGTCATTCAAGAAGTGCACATTTCAACGGATTTGCTATGCCCGCAAAAGGAGCAAGTGAAGTAATATTTGATTATGTTTTCCAGATCGTGCTTTCTTATAATTATAGATTATAAATTTATACAGGATATATGAAAGCAAGTGATGGGTATATTATAAATATATCCTACCCCCCCCCCTTTTTTATTAAAAAGTAAACGTAACTTAATTAAAGAATCGATCATTTACAGAATTGATTATTGTGCTATTATTTCAACCTCCGTTTAATCGTCCTGGTATATCCTGTAGGTGTATTAATAATATTGAAAGGTCAAATATTTTATGTTGATTTTTACTCCGTGATGATCAGTGACATCTCTTTTCAACAACGCAGAGCGTTTTAAATCAACCACAGCAATAATTTTCAAACGAGATATTAATTGGTCTCGCTCGTCGTTTGCCGATTTTAATAATTCTAAAGATAAAAATTCCGCTTTCTGCCGATATGCCGCTGTGCGAGCGAAATGCAGTGGAAATAGTGCTTCGACGAGGATTTAGTTTGATCGCGTTTGATTCGATTGCTTTAATTTTTTTTAGATATAGAGTTAACACAAATAAAACCTCTTGTCAATTTACGTCGGTGTGAGATAAAAAAATCAACAAATGAGTATTGACGAAAAATAGGCATCGTTGGCAATTACTGATCAGTATTTAATTGTGTTAAAAAACATTACACAAATAAAGACATTAGATATTTCCTAAAAATCAGAAAAGGTAAGCAATTAGATTAAGGTACCGCAGATTTTCGCTGATGCTAAATGGCGTGACGTCGGAACACAGCAGAGCGCTTAGCTGCATCTGCCGCGCGGGCGCTCAGTACATTCTAACTGTGTTCTGTCGTTACACGGCGCTTAGGATAACAAAAAAAATGTATGTTTTGAAGTCAGTCATTTTAAATCAGCTATAAATTTACATTTACAAACCCTTATTTTGTCTCGGAAAATAATTTCTATAGTTGGATCACAAAGACCGCGACTGGTAATAAAATACCCCTTACATCATTTAACCCTTCCCCATAACTAAATGTGTACGATCGCAACCATATCGCAAAAGACGTCGTTTCGTCCGTCCCACGCGAAAGATTCGCTGTTTACAACACGCATCCGACACAAAGCACCTATATATTTTAACCTATTTTTTGACCTATATGGAATTATAATAATAGGTCATATACAATTATTTTGGGCCTTACTCAACTAGGCCAATGTGCTTCTGAAAGAGTCAGGGGAGATGGTGGTAATGAAGCGTTAATGTGCGGATTCGTACCCGAGACCTTCGTGTCGCAGCCTTACCACTAGACTACCAAGATCTCTAAAGGAAAAGAAAAAGGCACCGAATCATCAACTAGTAAACTCAGTTTACACTTTTTCAACACTAAGTTTTTTTTTTACAGGCTTTTTTTTTTTTAGCTTGCAAGCTGAATTAGAACTACCTCCTCTTATCTAAGAAGTTGGAATTGGACATATTGAAACAGTTACGATGATTATGCATTTTTATGGTAAGCATGACCTGGCTTACCATAAAAACCGTCTACACCCAGGAATGGCTCCAGACGAAGGAACTCCTCAACGGTCAACAGCACAGACATTTTGTAAACGCATTCAAGCACTTATTTAAAAGTTTTTTTTTAAAAAAGTATTTTTACTATTAATTTATTTTGTTATTAGTTGGGGTTTTAATAGTCGCTATTCTTTTTAAGGTCTTATAATTGAGGAATGACCTCGATTTCAAAATGACCAGGTAAAACGTACAAATGCATACAGCAGATAAAGTAGTATAAAATTATTATTTTTAGATGGATCAACTGTTACTTTTTTCTAATGGATGTGACATATGACCTATTGCAAGCACCGCATGCACCTACGAGTATGTTCGTCATTATAATATAAAATTATAAATAAATTCGTACAAAACGAAGGCATTCGTAATTCGTAAGGGCGATTAGCACTACTCTGATATGAGCCCTGCCTTTTAGACTAAATGATGCATGTGCTAAGGAATGCAGTATATTCATTGTGCTAAAAAAATATGTTTGTAAACCGGCACTTACATTCGTTTATATACATAATAGAAACTTAAATAGATATTATTAATATAAAAGTGCCTCATATAGTTATAAATACATACCAGTAAAGATATAAATAAAAATATACCTAATAATTATACACCTACTTATAACTATAATAAAATAAAAAAATAATGTAATAATACATAATATACTAAGTCTAAACAAATATATTATAAAACATACCTACTTCAAAAAGAAATTGTATTGTATTTGTGTCAAAATTAATAAATATTTTTTAAAACGGTATGTTAAAAATTTGTCTTATTAGAGTCTACCCGACTCTATTAGCAAAAAAAAATAATTTATAGATAAAGACTGCAAGTTTTTTATCTTTTTTACGTTAAGTAAATTATATATTTTATTACAATTTTAGAGATAATTGCTCATTTTCGGGACCGCTAAATAATCTTAATTTCGTGATCTTGTGTTGGGGCCCGGTCATTTTATGTCAACTATTTTTGGTTGCCTTAAATAGATGTAAACATACAATACAATTCAATACATATTTGATGTCATGGGAAATGCCTATGACACATTTAAATGGTTCAAAGTATCGCTTTTTGAGCAATATTTACATTTTAATTTATCTTGGTGTTGAACAGCGGTGTCTCGGCAAAATATTACGAATCCTTTTAAAATCGCTCACTACTCAGCGCGAGCAATAAATCCTTCATACACGTTTTCAAATGACGCAAATCGTTTCATCACATGAACACACATTTTTGTATGATCAGCGCACATGTAAAGAGATAGGGAATCGTCCTACTGTCGTAACTAAATATTTATATTTTCAATGTGAATCTTTGAATGGCTTACCACATTGCTTTAATAGGAATTGGGGGTAGGTTAGGTTACAAATTAAACTGATGACAAGCTGGCGTCTGATGGGAGCTATAATAATCTAGTTTACATAGTACAATCACGCGACAAACTCGACCTCACAAAAGGCAGGAGAGCTCCACGCATCAACGGATGGTTATAAATCGACCGACACACCCTCATGCAATTAAGGGGCATACAGTCGAGTTAAAAAATGGAAATTGTCGCAAGAAAGACATTTATCGCGGCATCCTACTCTATTGTTCACGTCACGGCAGATCCCGACACTGGTGCGAAGAGAGCGCCGTGCACGCTACTATTGCATGCTTCTTCTCGAACTGTCGTTCGCTTCAAAAATAATTTATTTTGAACTATTGAAACACATTTTAAAAAAAGTAATCAGGAATAAACTTGTATTACCTTTATTTCTACCTGAGGTTTTTTTTTCAATAACCTACGACTAAAAATGGCTTGAAAAACTTTATAATGATAAATATAAATATAGACACCGCAAGATTACTGTTTTTACTCACTGCACAGAATCGATTTACAAAAAATATCAGGCAAGGTTCGCTGTATTTAAATTTTTTTTTTATCTTTGCAATTATCATCACTTTTGAGAAATCTTCATCTAAAATGTAAAAAAAACTGTATGTCCCTTAAATTATAAAATAAACTTATTTGCTTTAATATAGCAGTGCTTAAAATGGCTAAATAATAGCTTCAAAAATTTTAATACATCTGGTATGAACAGTTATTATCTGCTGTTCAATTAAAGTTTAGGAATGGAAATAAACTTTATGTAATTAAGTAGTAATTTCTTTGAATTATTTTTACCACGCAGTAAATGTATTCTTGCATTACCTATATAGTGTAAAATGCTGGTTCAATGTAATTCAATTAACTATAGAAAAAATAACTGTACCGTTTGTTATTCAACAATAACAAACAAACTATATAACAGCTCAGCAGTTGAACAATTTTAAGAAGGCATGCCATGTATTATTTTATTTAATGAGGTATGTATATGTAGTGGGTTTAAAAATCCCCTACCACACCTAACCTAACCTAACCCATAAAAAACGAATATTCACCTGGTTTTGTATAATCCGAATAATATATATATTAAAACGTATAGTAGTTGATGTCTAATATTAATGAATTAAAGGTCATAGTAGCCTGTGACATGGAGGCACATAGAAAATCAATTACTTGCTTCCACTTTACTCATCTTCGTCCCAAGGGTAATTACAGATCATCTGTGTATAAAGGCAGTTCTGTATACGACTATTTGCCACTGAATAGCTAGATTCTTCAATAGACCTAATTTATGTAAAGTTTTTTTATTTGGTTAGCTTCTTACTGGTCAACAATTTTATATTAATCTGTTAAAGCATGTCGATACTTATATTAATTATTATAACATAAAATAAGTATTTGTTCTGTGCTTACAAATTTTGCAAAATTGTCACTAAAATGGTATGCAATAACATTAAATGTACATATAAAAATGTAAATATAGGTTATATTATAGAGAATAAAATAAAAAACACTCATCAATTTTTTTTAAATAGAAAATTCAAGAATTTTCTATTTAAAAAAACAAAAAACATCTTAATATTAAATGTTTTTCTAGAGTTGAATGCCTATTTCAATAAAAAAACTGTTTAATTGAAAAATCATCATTACAAATATTTTTACTAATATTTTACTTAATACTTAAAATAACCTTAATTTGTGAACAGAAGAGTAACAGAGGCGGTTAGGGCTTGATGAAAAACCGATGATCATGCATTTAAGGATATTTCTATTGTGTTGCTGTTTAAGAATTATTGATTATATAAAAAAATCCTAATATACTATGTAAAAGCCAGAGAAATATTATTTAGTTGCGCTTAGTTGGGACTGTGGCAAATCACACGCAGACCAGGGTGACACGCCCTCATATTGTTGTTTTTTTTTTGACCCATATCAAAATTTCTGCCCAGCATAAATTTTAACTTATAGAAGCTACGTAGCTTGTTTTGATATCTATCGAAAGCTTTTGTCGATATCTATTGATTAATCATAAAATAAAGAAGTAGTTATAGTGAAATTTAGTAGTTATAAAGAGTTAAAGTTAAAAATAAACAAAAGATGGACTATACTGGTCAAAAATCCAAAGCGATATATAGACTTCGTATGTGGTTAGATATACTGCCTTATCAATCAAGCCGTGTCGTGAGAGCAAGAAAAGTGCGGCGCCGCGCGTCGACAACGGCGCATGTGCATTTGTCCCTCGACTGAGCATCACGACACAGTTATAATTATAATTTATTTAATTCTTAGAAATGCTTACAGCTATAGATGAAAACCGTTACATAAAAATACATTAATCAATAACTTAAGCCGACTATAGGCGTCTCCAACTTAACATATATGTTTAACAAAACGAACTAGCATCTATAATTATATTTATGATAATAGTGTGAGTGTTGTAATTTGTGAGTATATTAGAGTGTGGAATGTATGAGAGTATTAATGTATATGTATGTGAATGGTGTATATAGAATGGTATATACCACTGGTATGGTATATTCACAGATGTCCTTTTAGATTGTTGATAAAGATCAATAATCACAGATTAATAAGCAAAATAATATTGGAAAAATATATCCCAATTATAAGAAAAACGAATTCGAAATGTCAAAGATATTGTTTTAATGTTTGAGAAAGCGGTCGAACGCTTAGCGCGAGATCGGGAAATGACCTCGCGCATGCGCCGTTCGCGAAACACTTCGAAGAAAAACAGTGTTATAATAAAATAATTATTTTAGTATGAAATTTTTATTTTTCGAATTGATTAATTTGTTTTCTTTAGACCGGTTTTATAGTCGATATAGGTCAACCCTCTAAAAGGACATCAGTGAATATAAATACACTCTGTATATATACCATATGTGGTCGTGACGAGAATACTAATACTAATATTATTTATGTTCAAAGAGAGTTTCTTTTATGTTGGGTATAAAGTCGCCCTTAAGAAAATGATAAATGTCTACATCGCTATAATTGTGGTTGTATGCTTTGCCAATGCGATTTATTTTACTAATTTCATCGCGTAATTCGTATTGTAGTTAGGCACAATGAATAAATCTTTATTCGGAGTTAGACGTGACGGAACCCTTAAGCTCAAACTGTTTAGTAAATAAGACTGTGTAGTTTATTTGGTTATGAAGCACGTTGTGCAATAAGGTCATGTCATTATTTACTCTTCGGTTGTCTAGGCCCAGTAAGTTGTGATGAGGTAATGAGTCCTCGTAGTTGTCGTACTGAACGTGTTCGCGATAATTAAGTTGCTTAATAAAAAGACATTGTATACGTTCCAGCCTATTTATTTTGAGTAATTATTATTTATTTATTGATTTTACAGTCACACCAAGTTTTGGTGTTTATTTTCTACCTACTTTCACGCTGATACCATGTTAATAAAACGTAAGAAAACATTATAGACGGCATCTATCCTTACCCTCGGCACAGGCACTTCCGCTTTTATATTTTTCAAAAGTTGCTGGTAGTGGCTCCGATTACCATCCCATGAAAGATCTTAAATTTCAGCCATGTTTTCAACTGAATCCAAAAAGCTGTAGCTCTTATCAAATGTCACTTATTGTTCTTTGCCTTTTGTTAGTTAATTACATCAAAAATTAAATGTCAATGCCTAGATAACTCTAATGAATGACTATTAAAAAAAAAATAGGTCTAGGAGAAATTTAGATATAACAATTGTAAAAAATGTTTTTTTTTTTCATATACGAGTATATATTTTGTGTAATTTTGTTGGTGGTTTTTTTTTAATATTAACCAGTTACCTAAATTCAAATCACACACTTTTGAGTAAATATCAGTATAGCGAAGAAATATCTTCAAATAATTATATTTAATTTAATAACATTCCAACTGGAACTTGTTAATACTTTTGTTACGGGTAACTGGTTATTTTTTTTAGATAGATTATAAATTATTAATTAGATTTTTTATTTATTCGATTATTTATTTATTAGATTTTTATTAGATATTTTTAGATAGATAGACATAGATTATTTAGTGTTATGGAGTAAACATCAACTTGGTAGTTTTCTTTCTTCAAATAATCATAGCACAAAGGTAGGAGCCGAATACTACTGTTGAGGGTAATGATTGTATTGTTGTGAGCCGTGAGTTAAACAAATAGTTGAATAATACGTTCAGCAACTTTCATACAGTTTTTTTTATTGCGCCTACAAGCTCGTAATTCGGGTCCCAGGTCTCAGAACTGAGAATCGGGCAAATAATCATTTGCGCTTGAGTGCATATATTATTCAGCCGCCGAGAACACGTTTCCACGGTCGCCCTAGCTCCACGACGTACTTTATGTTGGCCTCGTGTTTGGTACCGATTTTCGGTCAGTGGTTCAGTGTCACAGTACCTATACTCAAATATATCCCCCGTCGCGTCCATATACATATACATACGTATATATACTCCACATACACGAACGTTTGTATTTTACAATTTTGCAGACTTACGGGACAATAAAAACAAAAATATTAAAAATTGTAGAATGCAAGCTTAAAATAAAATAAAATAGAGACATATAACAAGTAGATTAAAATAAAAACAAATACTTTCTAAATTGACTTTCTCAATAGTCTAATATTTAAAAACCGTCTAATATTGTATATTTTACAATCGAAAGGTACTTAATAATGCATACTAGTAAATAGCTTTTAGGTTTTTAAATTAATATGATATTAAATGTTTGAAGTCGCGTGTTAATCAAAATCGTTTGGAATAATTAACTGATATCAACATGGATATTTTTTTCTCTTTCAACATCCAAAATCTTGAGCCAGATTCTGCTTTTCAACCGAGTTCAACATGCCTAGGATATACAAATATTAAATCTTTTAAGCTCACGTACCTCATTAATAATGCTTTTTTTATTCCAAGGCACAAACAATATAATTGAACTAATTAGTCTAAGGTTCTTAATGGAGAGAAGACGCGGCGGGTAGGCAGACGGTAAACAATTAGGCCTTCCAATTAAATTATGTATTATGCTCCCATGTAAGGCATCAAAAAATTAAAAAAAAAAAATTGTATTTGTTAGCAATTTTAAAATACGACCATGCAAAAAGGGCTTATCCGATATCCATCAAATATTATATAATATTAGGCATTCTAGGACGATGAAAAGAGAGCTGTTTAGCTTATAGTGTTAACGAGTTTTCACTGAATTAAATTTGATTATTAACCTGCATGGGTACCTAAAAATGTAATTCAAAACAGCACAACCTGGGCACCCTAAAAACCCTCGATATCCATCAAAGTTTAATTAGGTGAAATATCCACTGAATATGCTTGAGTGACAAAACCTAATATACTCGTAATCAAAATATAACTTAAAGCATTTCCAAATGTATTGACGGCAGATACATAAATAAATATTAAAAACACTTACTTAAAATAAAACGCTGTGCAATACAATTAAAATAATTATACCTAAGACTAAGACCATAAAAAAATGCAAAATACATGTTATGTGTGTGTTGATAAAATCTATGGATATTAAACATACACGAAAGTTATTTTCTAATTATTATAGTCAACGCAGAACAAAGAAAAAAATATTAATTAATAAAGTATTTTAATAGTTAATAATAAATAAGGTTTATCAAAAAATAACAACTTATAAATTTAACATCATTATAATTATTTAATTTCAAGTTGCGGTTATTATTAAGTTAATATTTATTAGAGATTTCAAACCTTATTATAAATTATTACAAGAGATTATTAGGTGAGCGATTAATAAAAGAAAATAAGAACTTTAAAAAACAAGTGTTCAAATATTGAACAATCAAAATTTGGTATTTAATACTTTTTCGCGCAAAATATATAAATAAATTATTGTGAAAACATCATATGAGCCTCTGGTATTTCGAAATTTTTTAGATATATTGTATTTATACCTAATCGTCGCGTTAAAACTAACGTAGAATTATCAGCAATTATGAGCTTAAATATTTCATTCTGCACAGTATACGAGTATGTGCACTAAATATAAATAACTATACAAACTCTTACAAGCCAAGGTAAATGCAATAACTAGTCAGAGCTATCTATAAATATTTTTATGTGGGATAAATAAAACTGTGATATTATATGAAACCTAAATTTCTTCATCTTTTCAAATAAATAAAAATATATTCGTCATATATAAAAACACATAAAGAAGAAGAAAATATATTAATATATAGCTGAAATAACACCAAAAATTTTAAGGACTGTTTTGTTAAAATTAGTTGGTCAAAGGACGCAATCGGTTAAATTCGTTTGATTTTCAGGAAAGGGTTAATAATTAGCTTATGGGCTAGTAAAAATGTTAATTATATGATAAATAAATCATACTTATATACCATGTTAAAAAATAATAACGCATAGTAATCGTGATAGCTCGATATTAAAATAACAAACATTTAAAAGCAATTAATCTAAAAAGAACTCACAAACTGTTGGCAGGCAAGCGCTAAAAAGTCGTAAGTGTTAATTGATAAGTTTTAATTGTCAATGAATTTCCAATATGTAGCGATGTATATGATTATGTTGATTTGATCTTGTGTCTGAACGATATGTAAAATGTTGACACTGTCGAGTTTCCCGCGCTGCAGGGAGAGATGGCGCGCGCGAGCGCGGTGTTACAGCGGCGGTGCCGGCGTTTCAGGCGAACGTGCGCCGCCGATGCTGCTGAAGTACTGAACACTCGCTGCAAGCTACTGGCTTGCGAGTCGACGGCTTCGGGGCAGGCGTCCCCGCCCCGCGCTGCCCAAGCCCTCGAGCTGCCGCCCTAGGATGCGGGTTTGCGTGCTCGCTCACCAACCGATGTTTGCTTTGCACTTGGGTTTTGCACTACACTCGAAACTTACCAACCGGACTCTTTAATCTAGTCGTAGAATCTTTATCTGAGCATTTTTATTACAAACCACTGTTTCATTTAGTGATGTGCGACTGTAAGCTTTTGGGAGTCGACTCCGGAATTGACTCCGGAGTTGACTCTTGAGAGTTCAGAGCCGAGTACTCGACCCTGGAGTCGACTCTTATTGACTATCACTATTTATTAGCAAATTATTTCAAAAGGTTTAATTTTTCATATTTTGTAATTGATTGTTATATTAGTTGGTAGCTAGTACACATAATGGCTAGGCTATGACGTACCTAACCTATTTTTGAATAAAAAAATAATATAGTGTTAAAAATTATGATTTATTTACAAACTTTTTTTTTTTAAATTTACGTAACCAAGTTTTAAAAAGCGTTTTATAAACTTGCTTAGGCTTTAATCGATTACGCCGTTGACTTGTGAACTCGCTTGATTTTGAGAATGGGCCTTTTTACAAAAAGAACAAACTACCACTTTATTCTCTGCTGCAATTTTGAAAGTAAAATGCTTTCAAACGACACTTCTTTTTTTTTTGAGGCATTATAAGTTATAGGTTAGGCAGGCCCTTGAATCTCTATGCAGAAAGGAATGACACGGGCTGTTATTCTGTTATTCTTATGGCGGTCACAGAGCATGCAAGCTACATTAAGGCAGTCGGAACTGCGGTTAATAATGCTTTTTTGGTATAAAATTAAATAAAATGCAAAAATAATAATTGGGTTCTCGTATATTTTTTAATAAAAAATATATCCGCGTAACTTGATAATCGTAAAGAAGATATTGGTCTGCGATAGATGGACACACAAGGATGTCTCACTAGAAGGGATATTCACCATTTTGGTCAGGAACCCTTAAACTACACACGAGAGTCATATTATGTGACTCACGTTATGCTTGCATGTCCTGTGGCTTATGTTCCACCAACACGACTTATTACTTGTCCAATTTATGTCAAATCGACTCAGAGAAACCCAAAACGCTAGGCCATTTAACCGCGATCACAATTTTAAACTAAAATGTAATATTATCTCACTATATATCTACCTAATATGTTATTGCTTATTGGATTTTTCCATAAAGACGATTACATGGTACGAAACTGTTCGCAATTATTGTTTATTTTACATACGTATTTCAGATACCCAAAACCATTAGGAAGAGCTGCGCCACTGGGGAAATAATCTGCCTAATATTGAAATTTAAATTGTACGCCGGATGGCAACTTGTGTTGCCTAATAAACAGATGCTCAACAAAATTCAAATGCCGATTCAGGTAGCGATATGTACACATTAAATATATTGATTGAAAGCACTAAAAATAATATGTAATGATATGACCTAGAAAGTACTCAGGAAACGGGGAGGGGGGGAGGGGGGGTTGAAGGTTTGCTAAGGTGAGAAATGTTATTCAACTTTGTCGTAGTCTGTTATAATATGTATAAATGATTTATTAGAGGAGTAAAAAGTTACGAAAAATATTTTTCCATTTCTCCTTCTCGAAATACGCCAATTATTTTGAAGTAGAACTTTTTTTATGCACGTTATAATGACATGGATTCATGCAACTAAACGTGTAACAAAATGCGATACCCAACTCCCTAGTAGTTAGTGTCTGAAATAGAATTACTTTTTAACATCACCATTCGCTTTTGAATAAAATGGGATAATTGTAAATTTAAATTAAATAAAATATGTATCGGATTATTTATTTATTTTGATTCCAATTGATAAATTTCGGTTACTAAATATATAAAATTAAATACCTTCTAGTCTGATTTTATTGTCCTAAAATTAAATTCAACAAAAAATATCTCCCTGATAAATATTTTTACTAAAATAATAATATATGATTAAACAGAAATAAGTTAAAAAAAAAACTAGTAAAAAGATTAAAAGTAACAACACTACTGATGATAAGAAATATTTAAGAGACAGGTTGATTTCAGAAACAAGTATTAGAGGACTTAACCGAGTTTTAAATGATCTACGCTCACTTTTACATACTAATACTAGAATAGAATATAATGTCGAAAAAGTCTAAACAATATATCGTCGGCTCTTGTTATTTCAAGGGAAAAACAAAAGTGGAATGACAAACCTTAGTAAGTAAAAAAAAAAAGGATTAAATCAACAAAAGTTAGTTCAAAAAATACACAAGCCATAAATACACATTTTACAGAAGCCATTTTTCCATTAATTAATATTCACAAAGACAATAAACCCAAAAATTGGGTTACGTCGGTGAAGATTTATTCTAATTGTCTACAAATGTCAAAAAAACCAAAAACTTCAAATGCCAAAAAGTTTTAAATATAATATATTATTAGATATTAGTAAATGTGGCAGAAATGAGTAGAAGAGGCCTGACAGATTGACAGACGTTATAATTTTAAGCCTGTTCTACTTGTTTCCACTACTGACAACTAATAATAAAAATAAGTCAGTAAAACAATTTCTACGGACACAGGATTTCTATAGATAATTAAACATTAAAGAGAAAAAAATATTGGAAAAAGGTTTCCCAATTACGAGATAAACGAAATCAAAATTTAGTAAAAATCATTTCAATTTTTGAGAATACGGTCAACGCATAGCGCGAAGTCGGTCATCGACAATGTGTGACATATATGTGTTCATTGTTTTTTTACAATATTGACAACATTGATAAAGAAATTTAATTATAAAGATACTTGAGAGCGCAGGATGTCGAATTACCTAAACCTAACACTGACTTAAAAAAAAATGCATTTTTTAATCTTATCTGTCCTCTTTAGTGTAAAATGTGATCAAATATTAAATAAGAAAGTATGATATTTTAACAAATAAATACAAAAATAATGGATATGTGATTAGAATAAAGGATTATCGTTAAATGAGATGATTTTATGAGTGACTTAAAATTAGGTTTGAAGTTGATGAAAACAAAAATAATGGAAATTTAAAAAATTTAAAAATTAAAGCACATAATTAGTGTGCGTATTATTTAGATAATTGTATAATTGGGTTGTAAATGTATTTGACTTACTTATTATATTTGATAATTGTTAATAGGGCAACTCGCCTGAAAAGATAATTGACCCAATTTAGACAATACTCGAAAAATTAAAAAAAAATATTTTTTTTATGTGATTAAGCATATAAAAAGGATATAAAAAAGAGGATAGGTAAGAATTAAAAATGCATTTTATAAAACTCAGCGCTGGGTTTAAACCGACATCTTGCGCTCTCAAGTACAGGACCTCTTTAGAACCTTTATAAATATTATGCTATCCAGCACTTAATCAAAAAATTAAAAAAATATTCAAAATTTTTCAATATTGTCAAAGATTGTGTCATTTTTGTCTTTTCAGGCGATTTGCCGCTATTAAAAAACAATCATCAAATATAAGTCAAATAACTTAACACCTCAATTATACATTTATATATATATATATATATATATATATATATATATATGTAAAATAAATAAACATTGAATATTTTTGTCCAGCTATCATAGGCAGCCATGTCTCACACAAGACCCGCAAATGTATTCGCGGCCATTGGCGTAGTTCTACGTCGAAATATGCGCATATATTAGACACTATTGGCGGTTTCCTTGTTGGTTATCGGCAGAATTTTGACGCAGATTCCACTACGCTCGCTTCGCCTGACTGAGGGCAATTATACATGCTGTGAGTACTTAGCGTGATTTCAAATATGCCGATGTTAATTTCCGACGCCGCCCTGAGCTCCTAATTAATTGAGCGCCGCACAAAACGTTTCCAAAACTTTTCAGGGCGCGCAGGCGGGTCGAGCCGCTTTAAAGACACAATTTGCATCTGAATACTAATTTTCGCACTTGCGTACAGGTCTTTACACATACTTACAGCTTTCTTATCTTATAGTGAAACCGTTGCGTTATAAAACAAGAATGACTATGACACCCTGTTGCTATCATATAATATCAACCGCTTCTATACATTGTGCAGTAGTAGTAAATTATTTAACCAGAACCTGACGTCTGATGATGATGGCTTATGTCCATTATGTGGACATTTATTGTCGGGACCGTTTTAGAACTTGCCCGAGGCATCAGATCAGGGGATCCTTTATAGGGTCCCCAGCTTGAGTCCTTCAAGATTGAAAGGAGATTTCTTATGTGTATTTGTTAATATATTCCTCATTTATTTCCCTGAACTGCAACATGTGGGTTTCCATCCATAATGGCGGCACGTGGGTAAGCCCTTCTCACATCCGGTGATCTGGCATGCAGAGGTTTGAATGGCTAGAACGGTCGGCTTTCAAAAACATTTTCCTCGTGAGCATTTTCACAAAGTTCATAACGGATTCCTCCTTGAAGTCCTGCTTCAAAGCGTCATTCCGGACGAACCACGGAGCTTGCGAGATCATTCTCAAGCCGACATTCTGTACCGCTTCCATCTTCCTCCAGTTGGTTTTCGAGATTAGCTGAGACCAAGCCGGAGCAGGGAATCTTAGCAAGCGAGCAGTGGGGCCCTCACGCCTGCTGGTATTATCGGGGAGCACTGGACGAAGCATCTGCCTTGTTGCTTTGGCTAGGTTAATGGTAGCAGAGACGTGTGCATTTAAGTTCAGTTGGCGGTCGATTCGGACGCCAAGGTATTTAACAGAGTTTCACCAAGGAACCTCAGTGCCCATTATTGACAGGTTTGAAGGATTCCTTTTAAGGGAGCCAACTACCATAGCTTCTGATTTTCCAGCATTTACGGCGATCCTCCATTTGGTGAGCCATTCTGGTATAATATCTAACTGTTTTTGGGGCATTTAACGCTTTTGAAGGTCGCCGTGAACATGGCATCTGCGTACAGGGAAAGTTCAGCACCATCAAGTTTGGGAATATCATCCATGTACAGTGCATAAAGCCGGGGAGCTAGACGGCTACCTTGTGGTACTCCGGCTTTGATTGGCCTCGGCGATGACTTGGCATCTTCCACTGACACGAAAAATTTTCTATCCTGCAAGTAAGACGCTATCAGGTGAACTAACTGTGTTAGCATCTGACCAATCTGAATTCTTCCATCTCTCTCTAAGATCCTAGAAGGAACGATAATCCATATGATATCTAATTTCCTGCCCATCCGGGACGAGCAATTTGGTTTTCGTGAAGGCCACTCCACAACATTATAGTTGACCAGAGTCATACACCACCTTACGGAAGCCATGACATGCGGAAACATATAGCAGCAGTCTTCCTGGATGTGGAAAAAGCCTTCGATCGCGTTTGACATGAAGGCCTGCTGTATAAGCTAACCCGACGTCTTACAGCTAGTCCCTACATGCGTCATTAACGGCAATGCCCATACAGACTACTCGCGCCTTTGATATCAATTCCTTCCCATCTCCATTTGTGACTGCGTCGCTTTTATTCCATTCGATGTGCGTTTTGAAGGGCCATAGAAGCATCAGCGACAGTTTCGCTCATGTATTCTTAAAACAACAAAACTTATGATGGCGCCTTGCTGATGAGCGCCCAATCGAAATATCAGTCCTAAAAATTCGTTGACTTTAATGTTAATGTTATGCTGACCGGGAGTGCCGGGATGATGCTCTGGATGAGGTGCTGATGCAGGAATTGAAACACGGTTGAACATGTAACCCGGAATATTTTATTTACTTTACATGAGTGCACTACAGGAAACATTTCAAATATTAACAGAATATTCCAGTACCATAAAACTAAATAATAATTGAATAGATTAATTTGAATAAGAACAGGTATAACAGTAATTCGTATAAGACTAGAATAACAATTAACGATGTCGAGAGCGCGCTCAGTTGGTCCCGACTGCCTGGTTGGCTGACGCTGGCGGTTGCTTCGAATCCGAAACGGTGTATGCGAGTTCCGTTCGGCTGAACTCGGCGACGATCGGATTTCTTCGCCACCATCGACATTGCCAGCTGATTACGTGTCGGTGTGCACTCACACCGCCACAATGTGATGTGCTTCGATGTGATCTAAACGGCTATAGTTCTTTTTTAAGAGCATCAATTTACACACAACCATTCAACTCTTTTGCATTTGTACTTTTCGAGTTGAAAGATGCAACAGACGGTCGGACAGAGGTACAGACGAACGGACAGACAGGCGGCCAAAGGACGGGGTTGGTAGCTTCTTATACATGAATGTATAAAACCTAAAAAACATAAAAAAAAGGAATCTGACTTTAAATTAAATCTACAACCATAAAAGTAAGAAATAATACAAAACACAAAAAAGTTAAAAAACCCGTATTGCGCCGACTTCAACGTTTTGATGGATCAGGTTTATTAACAATGTGAATATTATGATTTTTATTCTAAATTTTTTCTTTATATTAATCGTTTTAATGAGACAATTTATTTTATTTGATTTTATGTAAGTACTAGAATTAACTAAAATGGGACTACCCCTGAATCAATAGTTCTTTTAGTTTAGATTCAGTGCTATTTTTAAGTATATGTCACCATCATAATATTAAATGTATAGTAAACACTCGTTGAGCCTTATTGTACAGTGAATTGTTCAAATTATAGTTTTAGCGATCTAATTCATTTAACTTCTTTGACAGAGATAATTTTGAAACAATAACTAATATGACACAAGTATTGCATAAATCTTTCTCTAATATGCCGCCGCCACGAGTTAACGTAATCACTTTGTACACCAGCGGAATTGCCAGATATACAGTTCTTATGCCCAGTTTAATTGAAAGTTTTCTATTGACCTCAAAGGCAATTAGTTTAAGACTAGTTAGTTAAGTTCTAGACTTAATTAGTTTGCAGATTTCAAATTGAAAGTTACGAGCTTTAACTTTGTTTGAAAAATGCTATGTTGCATTTCACACGTTGTGACGTCAAATCAGACCGTCCCGAAACGAGTTACAAATTCCTTTCTCCCAGTTTAGTGTTCATAATCGAAGACAGTGCTTTTCAGTCTTCAGTCTTTACTCACCGCGGTCCCGGATTAGAGACCTTCCTAGGTAGTCAAACTAACATATAAGTCTTTACTTTGTATCGAATCGAAGCATTCCTACTGAATCATAAATTGGTTAAGATAAGTATGTGAAACTTAATAAACTACTTGGAAACCCTGATCTGAATTTTATCTGTATCCTAACCACACACACGTTAACGAGAGATTTACACTAATATAGAAAAACTGTTTTTCTTAGAAACCCTAATTTATTTTGGTTTTAGGACATAATGCATACGTGCTTTATTGGAAATAGTAGGCCGAATAATCAAGTCTAACCATATTGCTGCTTAAAAGCTAAAGATAGAACAAATTATATTATTTATCGATACAGCTATAAATAAACTTCACGAAATGACATATTATCATTAAGTAAATGGTAATATCACGTAATGGCACTAGTCTATATGAATAATGATAATAAAAACTATATAATTTGGTTATTAGGTCGTGACCCAGATATTCACATATTAGAAGGTTAAATATACAATAAATAAATTTAAAAAAGAGATTAAGTAATATAATAACTTTATTAAACAAATCTATATAATTTCAATCATATCACTGAATTTATTATTAGGAATGTTTTATTTAAATCGAAGGAAATAGCCATAATTCAAAAACAAGTTCTTAATTAAGTTCTTTTCTAAAACAGCTCAACAACAGAACTCTCATTTGCATTGATATGATCTAAATCCAAATGACCACTAAACTCAGTTTATCCAAAGTTGACAAAACAACCAAATTTGATAAATTATTTTCGCCGCACCTCATGTACATTTTACAAAATTGAAATCTACTCAAAGGTATATAGAAGTATAAAAGGTGCGTAGAGAAAAATTGTCCAACGTTCACAGGATATGTAATTGTTTTAAAATCGTCCTGATGAGGTATCACCATTCATTCTGTCAGAAAGCAATTTTTTATACATTATTTGCAACTTCATAAAGTTTGAATTTAGATAATATTTATTTTACTTTGTTAACCTCAAGCGAGTATCATTTTGACAATGGATGATATAACATGCCTAAAACGTTTACTCAAAACTTTCACTCTCTGCTTTTGCGTTGGTTTAGGATACTCGGTTAAAGTTACAACTTTTAAGTTTAACTTTAACGTTTTAGAAGCGTGGTCAGATTTTAGCAAATATTTATTTTTATGTACAACACCCTAATAACTGTAATGATTTTTTTACATAATAGTATGATATTAAATAAATCCTCAATGATGTTAAACAGGTTTTTATTTTAAATGATTTGAGTACTTAAATAATTATGCAAGTTATTCAAATTCAATTTATTAGTGTGTTTGAACAACTGTAATATAATATTTGTCAAACTGTAAATTTAAAGCTATGCTATGCTAAATTTTGTTGAAAGAAAAACATTTCAGTACATACATTTTGTCCACCTTAGCTAAATGTTACAGTGAGGGAGTCAACCCTGCTAAATAGATGTGTTTAAGATACACTGTACAATGGTAACAAAAAGCGAGGATAAGTGACATTGAGTTAGTTTTATGTCTGTATTCTCAGTATATTTGAGCGTTGAAATACGAGACATTACGATGTTTGAGCTAAAGTGACCGTCACTGGGAGTGGTTCACTTTGACAGTCAGTTGTAATCAAAATAATGGAGGGCAGAATTGCTTCTCTGCTGTTCTATTTTCGATGCCTAATTGGGCCTCTTGGCCTAAATGATATTTGACTAGTTTTCGCTTTAGTAAAGTAAATAAAACGTGAAACGAACAAAATATATGAAATTTAATTTTTTCCGTGTTTCAGAATTTATTCAATTGTTTCAGGAATTATATTTTTTTAAAATAGTGAAAGATTTACATACACAAACATGTACCTAGACCTATGTCATCATTTAAAATATAATACAAATTTCAATTAAATAATAAACACAAAATAAGTCACTCCGACTGCTAAGACAGCGAATGAGCGTTTAACGCATTTCATTGTTGAACAGCTGTAGTTTATTTATTTTTTTTGATAATCGATAAGATTTAAGAAGTACCACAATTTTAAAAAAATAAAGGATATATTTTACTTATAAAAATAGATTAAGACGAGTAAGATTTATTGAATATTAAAAAAAAATGTACTTACATTTAGTATTGATATTTATAAATACACCATTGATCACTAAAATTAAAAAGTAAATTTAATGCACAATATGTGACAATTTAAAAATGTTTTTAGCTGTAATGTCCATTTTAAATAAACTTATTTGATATAGCTACCGATAGAAACAGAAAAAAATAAGTCATTAAAATAAATAACTTTTGTTGTTCGGCGACGTCAAAATATATACTATATTTTTTTTTTAATAATAATTGCTACTACCTAGAATATGGACAATTATTTTGAGCCTTTCTCAACTAGGCCAAATCTGCCTGTGCCAGAGTAAGGGGTAAGGGGGAGTAAGGGGTAGTAATGAAGCGTTAAAAATGGTATGACCATGTGCGAAAACGAACCCAAGACTACCACGATATCTTATAATTATATATTGTAATTAAAAGGTTTAGAAATCAATTTTGGTTGTTCGAATATTGCATTTTTAACTCAATGATAAATTAATCCAGCCAATATTAATACTAAACTAGCAATATTTATAAAATGTCATATATTATTATAAAATCAATAAATTAAACTAATTGTTAGACAGTTAAACAACAACAACAGTTAAACCAATTATTAGAATTATATATTTAATAAATGTATATAATTATATATATTATAATTATATATTATATATATATATATATATATAATTGTATAATTGAGTTGTTAAGTTATTTGACTTATATTTGATGATTGTTTTTTAATAGCGGCAAATCGCCTGAAAAGATAAATGACACAATCTTTGACAATATTGAAAAATTTTGAATAAGTGTTTTAATTATTTGATAAAGTGCTGGATAGCATATGATTTATAAAGGTTCTAAAGAGGTCCTGTACTTGAGAGCGCAGGATGTCGGTTTAAACCCAGCGCTGAGTTTTAAAACAATCACTTCAAAACAAAAATTAATGACTGGTGTTTAATTTGTCTATATGACAATAATTTATTGTTTTTCATTGTTATTGTATCATTTATTGTTAGGAATTTCTATTGTGCCATAATGAATAAATAAATAAATTATTTTTATTATAATAATTGGTATCACAAGATAAACAGATTAACGTTTTACATCTAAATGCATTCTCATTTTTATACATAGTACGTACATAATATTTGTCATGGTAGGCCCCGTAAAGGATCCTGATTGAATGTAAAACGGGTTGGGGGTGTAATTGTAGCAAAATATGTGGGCAAATTTACCACTCCTAACCGATCTATATTTGCGCACATCAGAGTGACTTTCATTGTTGTAATCATTTTTTTCAACAATATTGCTTAGCCGCACTGTTTTACACGCTCGCCTCGGCTTTGACATATTGAATTTATATTAACCACAACTATAGAAACTAACTATATAACTATAACTATAGAACTTTAGCTTAATTAGTATATTTGCTAATTTTATCACCGTACTTTGGCCGACTGTCTGTCCGTCCGTTGCATCTTTCAACACGAAAAATGCGAAAGTTGAAATTTTTGTAATAAATTTTGAATCATTAAAATAATAATAATTATTATATTGAAATATTATGTTCGTGTTATTAAAATACCAGCTGCGCGTAAAAATTTATAAAAAAAAAACAAAAATATGAATTGAAAGAATGAAAATATTAATTGAAAGAATGTCATGATACCATTGTATGTTATTATATTGTCACGATCCTGGCAGCCCCGCGAAACGACCAGGACTGTTCTATACGTTCGAATGTTCGAAGAGTACAGTATAGGCCGGGGTTATTGAATTCGCATGGGCTGTCAGATTGACAATAATTAGATAGGCACGCGGTCGATCTAGTCAGGCTGTGCGTTGAAGGCAATTTATTATTTATTGATTTATTTGAATAAGCAGAGAGTGACTTCACCAGCGTCGTTGTTGCAATATTAACCTAAAAAATAAACTAACGCCTCTGGGGCCATTCAAAACGCACATCGAATCGGCTTAAAGTGCCGCAGGCACAAGTGGACATAGTAAATGAAGTAACCCATCACAAGTTGGTAACACAGGCGCGAGTAGTCTGGGTGAGAGATACCTTTAATGACGCCTGCAGGGCCTAGATTTTTGTGCAGTGGTTCTAAAATATTTCTCGTTGGAATTTTATTTTAATGAAATCTCAAGGAAGCTCTTCATGGTAAAGCTCTTTGGTATAACATCGTTAATAAGCACTTTGCATGTGCTTATTTCTGCAACAGACACGACCTAATGGATTTTATGAAAGGGTATTTTGCATTATTCAAATCCAGAAAGTAATTTAATTATAATCTTTGTTTTATACCAAGGATAATTATTAACTTTTTTGGAGTATACTTTATATATTATTCTCCAGTGTATTTAGTATATTTTATTTGTACGTGTATATGTAATCCACAGTTTCTGTATGATTGACAATAAATAATATTAATCTAGGTTTTGTTTAAATATTTAATGGATATTAAAAAATATTTTAAAGACAATAAATTAACTAAAAGATTGGTGTTACAAACATAAAACTGAAGTATATAAGCGCATTAAAAAAATACTGAAAATTATGACGGAAAAAGACATTAAAATCGATAAAATTTGAAGTTTTTATTTTTAAACGTATATTTTTTTTTTATATTGGAATTGCTTATTTTATAGTCTAAAAGTTAAGTTATTTTTTTAGCGAATTGTACTTATCCTTTTGAGGATTTATTTTTTTTAGTTAGAAGTTCTAAAGGTTTTTAACACTACAATTCACAATAAGGTGAGAAACAGTAGTTAAAATAAAATGACATTAAACCGCATGCGATGTTTAGGGGCATATAAACTAAATAGACTTCAAAAATGACCTAGTTGCTTACCCTTGAATGCTGCGCACTTTGTTTATTATTTTTAATTAATTTTAGATTATTTGATTCCTTTGATGTTTGATTCTTATTGAGACGAATCAAAATCTGCTAGTTCATTAACTAGCCTCAGCATTTTAAAACAATCCAAGAATGAACTTAGGATCTGGTCAAATAATTGCTATGGCCAAAATAAAAACATGGCCGTGACGGAGTGTTTCTTTTGGGTCAGAAATTCCTAATTAAAGGTCACACAAATAAGGAAGCTGAGATCGTCAATGTGGCTTCGAAAGAGAATTAAAGAAATTTATTACTATGATGACTATTTTAACACCATGTGACTCATGACAGTTGGTTCGCCAGTGTTCCCAAAATTAGAGTGTAACGATCACGACGCAAAAAGGACGTCATTAAAGAACAGGTCCTAGTATTGATTTCTTCCGAAGCCACATTCAAGTTGGATAAAAATACATCGAATCGCTTTATTATAGATCTATGTTTGACGAGGAACATGAGTCGAAAAACCATTGGCTTTCCAGAAAATATGTTTTTTTTTCATGTAAACATGATACTGTATGGTTTTTCGTAAATTAACATTTTTTTTTTTTAATAACAAAGATTAAAACAAAAATAACAGCAAATTCCTTTACTCTTCAATTTTTGGTGGGTTTTGTACAGTTAGTTATTAAATAGTTATAGCTGTCAAAAACCAAAATCATCATCATAATCAAAATATTGTAAAAAAAACACTATTTTTTTTAAATGTTTATGTTAAAGTTTAACCACATTGGATGTGATGATATAAAACATTGGCAACAGTAGCTTTATTATGTAGACTTCAATGTATAAATACATTATTACAAATATTCCTCAAATCAACTTTAATCATACATAGAAATATAAATTTAAAATTATTTAAATATTATTAAATATAAAATTATTAAAATATTAATCTCATATATTTTTTTTAAACTGTTGTAGGTTTATCTAAATAAATGTAAATAACTGTATAGGGCCTAATTAATTAGGAAGTAATTAAATTAATCAAAAAAATGTATTATTATCATCATGGGATCTAAATATTTAAAAAACTTAATACGCTGTCTTTTTTTAAATAAAAAGCGTCGAAGTTTAGTTTTTTTTTCAATAATAATTTAAAAGAAATGTTATTGTAAACACTTTTAGAAATCCAAATTATAACTATGAAACATGGTGACTAAAACAAGTTATACATGTTAATATTTTCTTAAACTTCACGTAACTTCAACTTTTTTATAAATTTAGTCATAAAATCTGTCTTTCAATATAGAAATGACCTTTCCAAACAACCCTAAATAGCATTTTATTAATTTTTAATTCCTAACCTATTAGTAATATTTCTGTTAACTTTATATTTGCTCGAAAAGTATAGCATCTCTTTTGGGTGGACTCCAGTAATTTGTTACGGGCACTCTCGGTTGCCACGCAATTACGAAGCACAGTAAAATTGTCAATAGCTGTTACTGTTGATTGTTTATTAGTTGGGAAAAACCTACGGAGACCGTAAACGCAAACGTTGAGCCTTTTGTTCCTGGACTTAGAGACCGTTCGACGTTAGGGATTAATAAAATGTGGCCGTTTTCATGCCGTAATGACAGCATATGTAATTGCTTTGGTAAAAAGATGCTGACAAACTTGAATTTGGATGTAAATGTATATAAACCGCGGTGAAAATATGAAAAAAGTATGATTTCAAAAGTAAATAACCCGTAAATGATTCCAAAACTAGAGTGTGTGAGGAATAATATTCTTAAATATGTAGAGAGATTTTTGCATTTATACTTTCCATAGATATAAATAATAATATGTAATAAGAAGTCTTATAATATGAGGCAACTAATATAGACTATAGGCACACACTATAGTCACTATTACACGCCACCTAATTCTAACCCGTTTACTTGTTTTTAATTCCAAGATGAACTACTGATCTAAAGCAGTTTTATTAGTTTTTGCAGGATAAAAATAAAATAAAGAAGTTTATTTTAGCTTTAGGTTTATCAAACCTTTTAATTTAGATGACAGTATATACGTAGATTATAAAAACAGCCCCACACTTAGATCAATTTGACCTTGAGTACGTTTATAAAGGTACATCTAGGTAATAAACGTAATCGAGACCAAATTAGTCCAAAAAAATATACCTTTATTACTTACTACCCATGTTACTGAGCGACCTGTTAGTATTTTTACATTTCCACGCTTATAAATATAAAAATATTATTTATTACAAACGTTGTCGTAATAAAATTATTATTAGGAATAGATTTATAGATAATAATTATTTATTTTTGTAAATTTTGAATACAATGTATAACGTTTAAGCCAAAATAATAAAAGAGATTCATGTCAAGTAATTATTTATAATTTACTCTTCGTGGCAAGGATACAACTATCTTTTCCTACCCACAAATATACCCCTGTCTCGTTCTCCCGCACCAAACTACCAGAGACGTTTCCGTATTTGAACGGCGCGGTTGTACCTCCTTGTTCTCGCACAACGCTACAACAAGTACTTGAAGAGTTCGGCTATACGTGTCGCGAGCGCAAAAAATATACCAAAGTAAAATTAATAAACGCCGGTTGCAGCATCTGGATTCATCAGTACACCTTTCAACGAAGGATTGGTGAATCTCTTTGTATTTTGGTGTATTCACTTAAGCCCTATTCCTTTCTGGTTAGGGATTATAGGTTTTTTTTTGTAGTTTAATGGGAAATGATTAAAATGTAAATAATAAAATCAAAATAAGTTTTCTAACACAATGTATTTACTGTGCTTAAAGTCTCCCGTCTCGTTGAAATTCCTAAATGAAACTGCAAATGCGAGGCTAACTCGGTTCTAAAGTGAGCGGAATTAACTAAATGCTGTGTTTGCCGCCTATTTTTCATGTGTCGTTCCGCAAACTTTCCCTTTCCTTGGCTGCAAAAGGGTACCAACGAAAGAACCTTAATGGCTCCACGCGATGAAGTCGGCGGCAAAAATATCCATACTTGCCAAGAGCAAACCTTGAATAAAAACAAAAGAGAGAGTTTTCCGCAAAATGCACGGCTTTCATCTTCGTCATACGCGTCGAAAAATATCCAAATGTTATCTCTTGCCTCTGGTAAAACTGGAGGAAACTAAAGCGACAAATGTTTATATTTTTTAATATTTAACCTCAATAAAAGATTGATTACACAATTTAAAACATTCGACTGTGATTATTTCTATATTATTTGTGGATATAAAAAAAAAATATTTTAAATTGAAATCAAATCTGTTTTCTAAATGTCTATAAAGTCTAACCTTTATAATCCTTTTTATAATATCAAACCTCATTATCATTTTTATAAGAAAAATACAAAAAATGTATGGTTTTAATAAATGATTCAGTATTCGATCAAATAGAAAGCCTCATTATCCGTTACGTTTTAATAGCTTTTTAAAGAAATATAATATTAGTTGTATTAAATGTCATTGACTGAGAGATGAAGCTGTTCGTCGGACTTCATTACCCAATGCTGCCGTTTTTCCTATAAACGTTATTATGAATTATTAAGGGCAACCTTTATGAGGGTCGGCTTTTATGGATCAGATTTGATTATCCCCTAGCTACGAGCACACGCGCCGGCGCACAGAGTGCGCCTGTTGTAAATAAAGATACTTGCATGGGTGTGTGTCCATTGCATTCGCTAGCAACATTGATTAGTAGTAGTAGGTAGTGGCATTACTGCTTTCGTTCGTTGTTCGTTCCTGCGTAAGTTGTGTTAGTTTTATTTATTTATTTATTCTTTATTGATAAATCCAACAGTATTAATTTTTATAATTACAAACAATCAAAAATACAATTAAAAATTTGATATAAAAATATTAAACCAGCTAATTGTCTACGATATACAAGAGAATTTAATTTATAAAATGCTGAAACGTCTTCAAGGCTTTGAAAACAGCAATGAGATTTAATGTTTAAAAACCTAATAAATTTATTTTGAATATTTTAGATTCTTGCTATGTAGATATTATAATGAGGACACCAAATAGATGAAGCCAATTCTAAATGAGGGTGAACAAAAGAGTTTTAAAATAGTTTTAACAGTAAAATATCATTAAATGGTTTGGATACTCTTATAATAAACCCAAGCATTTTAAAAGCTTTATCTACTATATAATTTGTGGTTTGCAAAGCTAAGTTTGCTATCTAATATTACGTCCAAGTCTCTAATGTATGAAATAGTTTTTATACAGTAGTTAAAAAGATTGCAATGGGTACCATATCATGAAATCCAGAAAATGTCGACATATTTTCTCGTTTCACATCCCCTAGATCTCAAAACAACCCTCTGTTTAAAAGTTTATATATATAACTTTATATATCTATCTATCTATATTACTTAACTGCCGTAATATTTCACCAATCACTTTCAAATTGATACATAAAATTTAAGGGCAAGTTGTTTGATAGGCAAAATCAGACCAGAGGGGCGGGAATGAAGGGATTTTTTGCAAAACTGAAATTTTACTATAACTTTCTTAGTATATAAAATATATGTAAATTTTATATTATTCCTTAGATAAGGGCCTAAAACTTATCTAACGATTTTTTGGATAGAACCAACCATAGGTTTTAGGGGTCAGAAAAAATGGTTTTACAAAATTCATAAATCATACCTTCCTTAATTGGCACCGGATCAAATCAGTTCAAAATATTAACTGTAGGCCTATGATTACCCTACATTTTTAGGATGAAATATTTCTTACTATAATCAAACCGTATGGCACAGTATAAAGAGGGAATCAGTATATGCACTCTCGCTGCGGGTTGAGGGTCGGGAGCAGCCGTGGGTTTGATTCGAGTTGGTACAATTGGAGTTCGCCTATCCCCTACTTTGATCGGCTTCTAGCTCGCTGATATCGATTTTTTGTTTAAACGCGCCTTTAAATATCACAGGTCATTGAGTGGCGCAAGTAATAAATGTAACTACCAATGTAATGTAACGTGTAATTGTGTAATGTAATGTAATGACCAGTGGAAATAAGCAGTATGACCCTAAACAAGTGGAATTAGCATATGTGAAAATTTTGGTTGTTTATAGTAATTTTATAGTTAGTAGAATATTATTTAAAACTATTCAAGAATAAACACAATATTTTGATGTATTTTATTTATTATTCGTAGAAAATGATAAATAATAATCTTATTAAAAATTGGTGCACGGTGTGCGTACGTTACGATTGTGGGTGCGTGTGCGTTAGGGTTATAAAATTAGTTTTATTAGATGTGACAAAAACATGTAAAAATATTAAGTTTACAGTAGTTTTATAGTAACTTCACATAATAGTTAAAATCAAACAGCCCTAATGCAAATGTCTATAAAGATAAATGTAGATATATAAAACAACAATATTTTTTTTCAATAATTTTAAAAAAACAAGAAAAAATAAGGTTGGACATTCACAAGTATAGGTTGTGAAGTAAATTAAGTAACATTTTTACTATATTAAATTAGGTAAAATCGGCAATTTTTTTGAGGTGGACTGTACACGAACGCAAGACGCCGCCAGTTCAGGGGTGGCACACGGAGGGAAACAAATGATCCAAAAGTAGGAATAATCGCGCCCTGGCTGGCTGAGCATCGTTAGCAAAAGTGTTTCTAGCATTTCATTTTATATTTTCCGCGATAGAAGGCAATTGGCTCCGCGAATGTATGACAATTCCCGAGGGATATTATTCATGCTTTATGAACATAGAATTGGCCACGTGATAATAGCAGATTTACTACAAGGTAGGAAGTTTTCCTGAAATATACAATAAGAGCAAGCGTAATACTTTTATAAATATGTATATGTTATCTAAGAGCGTTAGAAATTACGCGTTTTTACTAGTAAGAACCCTTTCTTTCTTAGGCAATAAAGTAAATGCTGATTAAAATAAATACATCGGTTTTTCACCGCACTTTTCAGTTAAAACCCGTTTTCACTAAAAGCATATCATTAAATGTCCGAATTTGAAATAAACATGTCTGATGCTCTTAGATCCTTGCATATTTACTAGTAAGAATGGGTTCTTACTGATTGCGGATGGGTGAGAAGGAGGAAGCTAAAAATAATTTAAAGCATTAGTTATGACATAATATTTGAGCTCACGAAGTTCTTAAAAAATGATTTATATATGTTATCAGTAAACACTGGTAACATATTTAATTATTTTTTAAGAAGTTTGTGAGCTCAAAAATTATGTCATAACTGATGCTTTTAATTATTTGTAGCTTCCTCCTTCTCCCACTTCCTTCTGCCGCCGCCTTTCTCAGGGACGAATTTCCAGTCAGACAAATATTATCGCCTTGTAGCTTAATAATCTCATCAGTAAACATATTTGTCGCTAGTTAAACTTGAATATCAAGAATACATATAATTCCTGACGAAGGTCGTTGATGTAGATATTTCTAAAATATTCAGATATTATGTCAGTACGATTATTAAGAAAACTGGCATCTAAATTCAACCATATTTCCGGACGACTATTTATTTATTTATATTCATCGGTAAACCAGCATTATTAGATAAATAAAATATTTTTTATTTAATAAAAGCCGATTTAAGATTCACATTTAGATCTATCAATAAGGTGACAGTTGAAAAATAAAATGAATAAGGAAGGACAAAATGGAAAAAGATACATATTACAAGAGAAAGTAAATAATGACTATGCGTTGTGTAGGTGTGAATGTAGTGTAAGAAATAATGTTGTATGCTTATGCGTGCGTGTATGGGTGTATCTGTGTGTGAGAGGATTGCAGTGTATGTGTAAGGAAATGGTGGTGGTGGTATATAACAATAATTTAAACGTGACAGCTGGGCTTACCTACTTTAGCCAAATGAGTACATTACCTCCATGCATCCTTTCGAGTTTAGCCGAATGATTCCAATGTAAGGTGTAAGAAATTGAAATACCTTCTGTTCAAATTGAATGTCTGTTTCCGTTAACTATTACTTTATAAAAATACTAGTTAATAAACGTAAATTACTTTACCTATCTTGTATTTCATCTCCACAATCAAAATAATACGTGACCTAAAGTTAGCAGTTGTCACCAAAAAAATCCAAATGACGATAATGATAGTAATATTTATTTCTTCTTTTCATTAGTACATGCCTTCCAATATAGAATAGGGAGTATTCTTATAGCTAGAATGTTATTAGTTTTTATAAAGTCTCAGCCAAATATTATCTTATCATATAAAAAAGTGTTAATCACAAAAATGTTATATAGGAGGTATTGAAACTTTGCGGTCGGTAACTATGGACGTGCTGGCGAGCAGAATTGATTTGTAAAATAAATAAAAAAACCTCATTGTATGTTCATATACAGTTCACTTTCATTTTGACTTTACCTTGATAGTGAGTACTTCAACAATTAGGCATTGAAGTGCTTTTTTAACACTGGAAGAGCTCGCCAATTTCGCTGAGGTTTAGATTATAATGTTTTCAAAATATTCAAAATAAAAATTGAATTTCTACATAGCAACTTTAAGACTGCTCAACATGGCATGCAATCAATTGTTTGCATTTTATGATCAAGCGTTCGTTAGTCACACAAAACGGAGGAGCATATATACATGTCACGCGCGCTTCGTGCATCAAAGTTTTTTATTTCAATATTTTTTGTTTAATCTACTTTTAATTGTATTATTCTAACCATTATTATATGCTTTCGATATTTATAATTGATCTCCAGCGACGTCCTTTTAAGCAGTGGATACTTCTAATCTAGGTTGGATGACTTTTAGCCATCTTTTTCGCTGCCATCATCTGGCCATACTTAGCATATCGGCTATCATCGTGCATACGTATAATTTAAACGCTTTACAAATTTCAAGGCAAATTCTTCGTACGCATAAGAGGTAAAAGTAATAAATGCCTTAAGCATTATGTCAGTGTGGCAACATCGCATTTTTACCTATAATTTAATTGCTCCTAATATTATTTATTTGGTTTTGTTCGTTTTCTGTAATATTTGATATGCTATATCCTTAGAGCATATCTTTTATAGTCTTTTGCAATGTAAATAAATTGTAATAATTATTCTAGTTTCACGTTTTTCTTTCTCTAATAACGCTCTAATAACATTGGGCACAGAAGTACGAATATACTGCAGTCTGGCAAATAACATCTCTCGTTGCCTGACGATATGATGTCGTCGCTTTTCTTGGAAACTCTCCGATGAAGTTATCTTACAAAGAGCGAAAGAGAGCGGGAACGAAAGAGAGCGGGAACGACAGAGTTAAATGATGACATCATTAAAAAGTATTACAAAGAGTAGCAGGGGATGTAGTCTTTACATAATCAAAAATGTGAAATTTTTATTACTTTTTTAAAAAAGTTCAATTTATAAAAATATCGTATTCTAGGGCGATTCCGATACACGGCATTTAGTGGGGAGATTTTTTTCATCAGTGAAAAAATATTTATTTTACTTTAAGAATTGCTATGTCCTAGTTTATATAAAATTATTTTGGGCCCTTCTCAACACTAAGCCAAATATGTGCTAGATTCAGAAGAGATGATGGTAACGAAACGTTAAAAATGGTAGGGATGCGGATTGGAACCCGCAATCCCTGGGTCAATAGTCAAACACTTTAACCACTAGTCAAGCATTGTTTCTATTTATATCAAAATAAATACGTAACATAACCATAAAATAATCTAACTAACATGTCTTCATCCTAATACAACGCTTTATTATAAAAACTCGGTGGTGAGTTTAACCCGATATACTGCGATTTGAGGCCCATTAACTCTTTAGTACCGTTTTTATTATTTGGTTTTATATCCAACGGTTTAAACGATACACCAAAACTTTTATATTTTTTTTAATGAGTATAGTCAAAAAAATATGTTATTTATTATGTCCAGAAAAATGTTCCATTATAAAAATTAATATTATGAGTTAATGAAATTAATAATGGTATGTTTATTATTATTTCGAAGGCTTATAACTTATTAGCCTAAAATTGTCATACCACAATGTACATATCTGTTCATGTAATGTCTATTTTCATTGAATAAATACAAAAATACGAATAATTTAATATTCACAATTTTTAATGACAATCACAATATTTTTTTTATAAAAATAAGCTTAAGAACTCTTTGTTCAAAAGTATATACAGATATATAGAAATTAATAAGTTATTCGATATAGTGATGGGTATATAGCTTCTAAATTTATCCCGGAGAAATTTGCTATCATATGCGGTTGCGGCTGCATATGCGGTTTCACAACCGCATATGCAACCGCAGCGAAATTAGTGGTGTACCTATACGAGGGTATATTGTCAAAGCCGTGACATTAGAATTTCACCGGTGATATTGTAATTGCACGGTATATTCTACTGATTCTGACTCTAATCCCTAAAGAATAATATTTATTGAGTTTAACAATAATATATTTAACATTAGAAAACGGACCAATCAGTGACGGTCTCATAATCTAACAACCAGTGAAATTCTCAAAATATCATTGTCTAACAATTTCACTGTAGCGACCCCGTCAAATTACAATGATACTAAAATTAAGCCAATAAATTGTAAGAAAGGAAGCCGATTGACAATATATCACGGCTTTGGCATTGTCAAAGCAGTGATATACAGCTTAATACAGACATAATAATATATACAATATAATATAATAACACAACACATAACATACACGCCACGTAACAACATAATATAGAGTACAACAAGGGTATAATCATACTATTTTAATAAAGTCGATTCAAGTTTCAAATATGGGACAAATTCATAATATGCAATTGAACAATTGGATAATTTTGAATATATTGAAATATGGCTAATCGAAGATGTTGAACAAGTTCCTAGAATGAACATATCATATTGACATATTTGTCTATGCATTTAAATTTCACAAAAAGATCATAGTATTGAAATAGTTGGTGTATGCATTGAGCGAGAATGCACACAAGAACAAACAAGTACGCGTGACAAAATGTATAATTCTCTTTTTAGCCTAATATTTATTGGGAAATAGTTCAATCACAAGGTTAAGAAACATTCGCTGCCCAGATTCAATGTGGCACTTGCTTTATCCGGTTTCAGGCCGATTGTAAACATCGGTTTTCAACTTCAAATTCAAAGTTTTTATTATGCAAAATAAGTTATTGGCATCATTACAGTTTTCAGTTTCATCTATAAATATCCTCATAACAACGCCTTTCTTGCAAACTATTGCAAAGTTTATGCTACTAGTAGTACTATAAAAAATTCAAATTAAAACCTGTAGTAAATTAAAATTACTGATAGCTAGGAGTTTATTCCTACCAAAAATATTAAAAATTAGAATTCACCGGCCAAATTAGGATGTTCACATTCCACAACCTCGAGCTTACATTAAGCTTAAATCAAATTCTTCGTACCTATATTATTTTGAATTCAATGGTATAACGTATTTACTAAATATTTAGAGAAAAATGTATCACGTTAATCCAGTTTGTTAATATTTTAAGTTTTTATTAAATATTTGATATCTTTTTAAGTTGGTCTTTGGTTGGATTTAAGTATAAATAAAAATGGGCCATTTTCTTTTGCGGAACCATCGTTACCCAACTTTTTAAACCTTCATTGTCAACCTCGTAGATACTTAAGTCACTTGTAGATGAACCATCTTATTCACCCACAATCATTATTATATTTTCTGAACAATCAGATAGAATTATAATTTATAGTATTTAAAATCATTATTGGTTTGTAAACAGATTACACAATATTTTTTTCACAAAATTTGGATGTAAATATTAAATTAAATTGAAAATTAATCCTAGTGACTTTTACCAATTTTAGACAGTCATTGAAATGTTTGCATCGTCGAAGCAGTTTCCTAAAAGGCTTACGAGATAGAATCAAAAGTTAATTGCAAGCTTAATCCGGATTAAAAGCTTTTGAGATGGTGGAGCCGCTTTTGGCGAGTATTTCATTTGATCAATACACTGGCTTCTGGAGTTATTGAGTAATACCATGCTTTTAAATAATTAACTTCTTAACTGAATAGGTAATATACAGATTACAAAGTTTTTAATGTTCTTCATTTGGATTTCTCTACTACAATGAAGCTAATATTAAATTAAAACGAAACAACTACGAATCGAATTCATACACACGTTCGAATATGTTGCTGATTTTATTGACTATAATACCTTAAGTATATGTAAGAGTAAAACAAAAAAATAAATACTTATTTATTTATTTTTGTTTGTTTGTTTTGGTTTATAGCCAAACTTTAATTTTGATTACACAAAATTAAAACTTCAGAGTGGTTTAACGATGCCGTGACTACTTTGTAACGTAAGTTGTCTATGTATTATGCATAAAATTAATTTTATTGTAAACATATTTGAAATTTATAAATATTAATCTACTAAACAAATTTCACTTTCAGTGCTAGAGTAAGGGGAGTAAAACTTAGTGTTATCCAATTATATTTAGTATTATCGGAGTGGAGCGAAGCGTAGCTCTCATGGATCGACTCCAATAGCGAAAAGTTTGTGATGTCATATCTCGATGATCTCACTGCCGATTTTAGAATTTTAAAGTTTTACTCGAGTACACATGAAATATACTAGATCGTGAAGTAGCCGGAATTTTAAAATTCGAAATAATAAAAAAAATCTGTTTAAAAATCAGACGTTTCTCTACGGAAAATCCCATGTTAGAGCCCAGAGGAATTATTTATTTGAAGTTTGCATCTCTCCGCTACATATGCTGCTAGCATAAGTTTCACCTTGGCGCTTGCGGCTATCTAGATATTTAGTAAATTATTGCAACAACTGATGCTGGTCGTCATTCAATATTGCATTGCAAGGCGGCTGACGACCTTCAGTGATGCTGTGTCCGTCCGTCTATTGATCTGTCTCGTTCTAATCACATCCGACTCTAATTGGGTTGGTGAATGCCAGACTTTATATCCAATTGCCCTGACGCAATTAATTCAGTAACGTCTGGCAATGTTAAACAATTAGTTCAGATGTCGAGTTATCATCGGCTGAAATTATTCGAATAAAATCTTATCGAAATTGCTCCGTCGATAATACAAATTTTCGCGCAACTACCTTCAATTTGGCTGAAACGAACTTAAGCTATATAATCAATAGAAAACGTTAGGCGGAGACAAATCGAATAATAATGTTATGATGAATAGCGTCACCAGGTGCGCCTTTGATATATTCTGCAATCAAAAATTTCCCTGACGAGTTTTTTTTAAATTTATTTGTCCATTCAATTCATTTTCAACCTAAGGAGCATACAGTCGTAAGTTGATGTTTGTTTTGCATTTCAGATAAAAGATTTCTCAGAAGTGATGATGATTACAAAGATAAAAAAAATAAATTTAATTTATTGAACCTTTGTCTAGTTCCATTCTTGGCTATTATTTTGTAAGTTTATTCTGTGTGCCCAGTAAAAAAGTATTCATGTCCAAAGTGTCTATATTTATATTTATAGGGTTTTTCCATTTTTTTCTCTTAGATTATTGAAAACATCATGTAGAGATAAAGATTCCCGCCCCCCTGGTCTGATTTTTCCCATTAACGACTTGATCGAGATTTTGTGCTGTTAAATTTTATGTATCAATTTGAAAGTGATTGATGTAAAATTATGGCAGTATCCACAAGAAAGAGAATTTAGATAGATAGGTAGATAGATATATAAACTATTAAACTGAGGATGGTTTTGGGTTCTAGGGGATGTGAAACGCGAAAAAATGTCAAAAGTCGTGACATGGTACCCATTGCAAAAGTAGCTTTCCTACTGAAATCTACCTAAAAACCAGTTTTGTACCAATTTCAAAAACCTTTTATTTTACATTACACTCTCTATAAGTGAAACTTATTTACGCGAAATCTTCAGACATCCACTACGAGGTAGGAAAGAGGTTTGTAAAACAATTCTTGATGGGTAGGTAATTATAATTTTATTACAAACGACTTATTACAACGTTTCAAAAATTCATATTAGAGAAAAGTGACTCTTAGTAATTGAATATAGTATATAGTAATATAGTATCGCATTAAAAATCTTTCGATCGGACCCCAACGGAGCCAAGCTGTTGTGTGGTTTTGCCAAACGAGTGTGGTATTACTCCTCGAGGCGAAACTTCTGTAGAATTCCAACCGACTGTACATTATTGAATTTTGTTCGGCGTAATGTTATTAATAGCGGCGTAGGTACCTTATCTTGGGCGGCTGTAAATTATATCGGTACAATATGCACGGTGCGGGCGGGCGGAATGGGCCAGGGCGGATCGTGGGGAGGAGAGGAGTGGCCGATCCGATATTGAAAGATCTAACGCGACAGGTTGTCGGCTAATTGACACAATGAAAATCTAAATCTAAATCTGAACTTCGAATAATACATTTGGATCTAGGCGGATGATCAAGTATTTGGTGAGAAAATATCCACGCCAGATTAAAGTATTCGTCCATACAAGTTTTTGTCAGTAGGGATTATAAGTAGGCAATATTTGGTCATCGTAGGTAGTCATGCGACTCGCAAAAAAAATCCCAGGATAAAAATCAAAAATCACCAGATAAAAGTAGGGGATAGGGCATGCACGAGCTGCACAGTGCGATCCACTTCCTGCGCAATAGCTCGCACATCTCAACCCGCCATTCCCTTGCGCAGCAAGAGTGCGTAATATTGTAGGGAAATTATGCGGGTTTGATCTGGTGCCTATAAAGGGAAGTATGATTTTTTGTGTCTTGAAAAACTAATATGTCCAACCCCTAGGGTTGGTCCTACCAAAAAAGTTTATTAATATAAGTATTAGGCCCTTATATGAGGAATAATATAAAATATAAATGAATGGAATAAATATCTTATATACTAAGAAACTTTTAGCAAAATTTCATTTTTCGAAAAACCCTTCCTTTTCCCGACCCCTGGTCTAATTTTGCCCATTAACGAACTTGACCGAAATTTTGTGCCCTTAATTTTTTTGTATCAATTTAAAAGTGTAAAATTATAGCAGTTATCGTGTCCACAAGAAAGTGATATTGATAAATATAAAACTATATCTATAGATATAAGTTAAAAAAAAAAATTATAAATAAACTTTTAAACTGAGAGTGGTTATGGGTTCTAGGTGATGGGAAATGCGAACATAGGTCGAAATTTTCTGGAAGTCATGTCATGGTACCCATTGCAATAGGTAGCTTTCGTAATAAGATTTACCTAAAATGTCTGAGTGAAACTCTGAGATTTTACTCTGAGATTTTACTCTGTGATTTTTTTCTGTGTTTTTTTACGGTAAAATCTGTGTAAACTCTGTGAGTAGACGACAATTTTTGCACCTCTTTGCGGCCTAATCATCACCTAGATTACTTTTTTTACTACTGCTTACTTTATTCTTTATATTATTATTACATTACCCTTTTCAAACTTTAAGGCGGCTGAATATGGGTCTGTCATTTGGAATCCGGTATATGTCACACGTTCAGATAGAATCGAGAGAGTCCAGCGCCTGTTCTATCCTATCCTGACCTATCGATATTTTCGTGGAGTTGAACTAAAATACATCACTACCGCGATAAAGTTTTACAAATGTACCTCCCTATACGGGAGACGAGCGTTGCTCGATCTGCGGTTCGTAAACGCCGTTTTCAATGACACTATTAATTGCCCCGATCTTTTGAGTTCCTTTTCGATCAATGTACCCGTCATTACAATGTTTTTAAAATACCCTCATGCTCCTCAAATAACGCTCTACATTCACAGATACCACGGTTGCAAAGTTATTTTAATGATACTATTAACTACATCGATAAATTGACTCTGAATAAGTCGCAATTTAAAGTGTTCAGCAATGTTTTATTGTGTAAAAAATAATGGGGCAAATTAGCTGTTCTAAATTCGTGTAAGTAGATATGCATATATGGATATAAAATGGTTTTAAAATATTTCTTATTAACTTTAATACTTTTTGTTGGGAGAAACCTATTTTTAGTATTACATAGGTTTTTATCGTTCAATCAAATGTGTTTTCTTTTTGTTGTATGTTACTGTGTAAAATTGTTGGTTTTCCAATAAATATAAATAAAAATAAAATTACATTACATATTTTTATACGTAATTAAACTATATTTATAGATAAACTTAGACATCAACAATAATAGTAATTATCTAATAAAAATCATATAATCACAAAGGTCATCTAAATTAGCATGTAGTGACATGTCGGAATCTTCACCATGTCCATTTAATTAGGTGCTAAACACTTGTCCTAAGATGGACTATCTATCTGTTTCCAATAAAAATTTGTCTGAATGCGAAGTATACGGAGCAGAAAGGGTAGAATAGTAGTTCCTATTTTTTTTTAAATTCACAAAACATGTACTTACGTATGTATATTTCACAAATTAATAAATAAATGAGGTTAAGAAAAGAACAGGCAAGAAAAAAGAACATAAAATGAGATAAGCTTATACTAATAAAAATGATTAAATGATTTTAAAAAAATGTGTGTATATGGTTAGGTACACCACGTGCGTTAGAAATAAAACATAAGGAATTTTATTAAATTTATCATCATGTAGCAATGTTTCCACGCTTCTATTTATATAAGAATAAATTCAACGTGACAGATAAACAAAAATGCTGGCGCACGGACTTTAGCGGAATGGGTGCATCACCTTCGAGCGAGCTTCCGAGTATAGCCGAACGAGCGTGTCGCATTAGATTGATACGCTGCCTAGGAAAAAATGTGCGGGGTCTAAAGAAGAAATTTTGTTTGAAAAAGGTAAAAAATCCAATTTGACTGGCGTAGTAATTGACAGAGCTCACCTCGGTAGGGAAATGATTTCCACTTTGCTTTTATTTGGCCCCTTCGTTAGAGTAAATCAGTCCGAGCTTCTCTTACAAGACTTCTCTTCCAAAGCCCAAAAAAAATAGTAAGCAGTAACTTTTGGACGACCTTTAGGCCTGGTCGAATATTAAATGAACACAGGGCGGAGTTTAGGTTATTGATCGCTGAACTCCACAATGGAGATAACACTTAACGACATGTGTATAAACATGTGTCTTAACGTAATGTGTGTGTGTGTGTGTGTGTGTGTGTATTTCATATGTGTATGTATGTTTTAAATAGGATATTCATCTTTCATGCTAGCATCATCAATTTTTAATACGTAATCATACCAAATAAATTATTGAAGGGGGTAATTAAAATCTATGTATTCCCGTATGTAGTTGTAAATCTCTGTTCGTATTACCTTGATGTTGTCTTCATGATGCGATGCCATTCATTACAGGCATATAATATCTTGCAAGCCTGTAATCGAAGAAGTGTGTGTATGTGTCACACGCGTGTCATATCACATTACTCAAGGATTTTCCGAATAATTTTCATCTTTCTCACATGCAACCAGCGATTCACATATATTTTTTTTTGAAGTACGAATTACCTTTTTAGAAGGATACCACGAACCCCGAATTCGCCCCGGGTTGGCAGGTGCGGACGACTTAACGGCGCCTTCGGCGTGCGACGACTCGTGCCTTTGCATGCGTTGACCTTCTAAAATTCCGAA
The DNA here is from genome assembly GCA_020383195.1 of Neomicropteryx cornuta. Taxonomy (NCBI): domain Eukaryota; kingdom Metazoa; phylum Arthropoda; class Insecta; order Lepidoptera; family Micropterigidae; genus Neomicropteryx; species Neomicropteryx cornuta. The sequence goes on from JAHKQU010000018.1 coordinate 44,694,644, forward strand.
AACTCTCCAAAATGCCCAAAAACACCGACCTGGCATGTTACCGAAATAATTGCCATACAATCTTCCACCCGCTATCTCATACCATATTTCATCAACATCGGTTCAGGATTTAGTCGTGAAAACGTTACAGACAGAAAGATTTTCGCATTCATAATACTAATATAGTATGGAAGTATAGTTGATAACACGATATAATCTAAATCCTACAGACATTTGCTATAAATTTGTGTCTAGCCTCGCAGGAAGCTTATTAAAATTGAATAAATCGCCTACACTAAACATCCAAATTGGTGTCGATAACATCTATATTTAGTTTATTTTCATACATTTTTTATAGGATTCCTGCCACGGCAAACTATCGACTGGTTTCGTTACTTTATTTTTACGCTATCGAGTAAAAATCATGCAAACATATATCCCAACGCGATACGTGTTTTATATTAGGAAAATTTCGTAGCACACAATAACGCTCATGCAAGTGAGGCTGAACTTTAACATGTGAAAGCGCTTTCAAAAGCAAAATTAAACTGGTAAGCAGATATTGATATAAGCCTCCAAAGTTTTCAATCTTAAAATTTTAATTTTATGACTTAAAATAATGTTCCAAATTATTTATTAAAATAAATGTGTCATCACATTATACATATGGTACATATTTTTTTTACTATATTTTCGTATAAATTATTTTTGGTCCTACTCAACTAAGCTAAATTTGCTAGATTTAGGGATTATCGTGCGTGACTCGATCCCACGATCGGTGGGCCGGTAGCCTTTTAAATTCAATATTAAATTCGCAGAACACGGGTATATATAATACATGGAATAAACACGATCTTGATTCGTCAGCTAATAAAACCGTTTTACATTTTACATTTTGACACAACATAAGAAAAAAAATATATCAAAACCTTTTGATATATTTTTTGGAGCTACAGTAATCATTTTGATTCTACTGAATAAATGATTATTATTGTTTAAAAACAACACTTAAATGGCACCACACCACAGCAATTTAGCCTTTGTATTTTAAACGGAAATCGAAAAACGATATGTTTTTTTTTTTTTATTTACTTTAGCTAAGAGTATTGATATATTATGTATATATTTAATTAATAAAATATAAAAGGAATGATATGTGATTAGGACAAAGGAATATATTTCAAAAAAACGATATTTACGGGGTGAACGGTATGTTAATTTCTATGAAAACGAATATGAACGAATGAAGCTTTTCTAACCTATCTATTCTAGATCTATTTATTACTAATAAGTATTCAATGATATTCAAAATAATTTGCAATTCCCGTGGTGACGATTTTGCGTCGCCATACCATCTCATTGTAAATCGTATCTGGCCCCATTAAAGGCGTCTTATCAATAAATTTGTATAATGATATCCTGTGACAACAATCTGAAAATATGGCCATTTAGTTTAGCTTAATTTAGGCATCCAAATTCAGGTTACCCGTGAAGGTATTTAAATCTAACATAATAGAGCAGAAATGCCATTATAGCCAACATAAAATGACACATTATTAATACTTATATCACATAGCATACATAATATTTGATACTATTTTTTGAATATCGCTAAAGTACCTGACAAAATGATTATTTTGACAATATTGAAAAATTTGAAAAATACATTAATTTTTATAAAACACTAGATATAAAGTACTTAGGGTGAAAGAATAAGGGATTAAACTGTGTATCCATTACTTTCATTTTTATTAACCTCGTGAGAAAATGGCATCCATAAAATCATTTAATACACCCACAACCACATAGTTCGTGATAGTGGGGTTATATATCTATTTATCCAATATCTTATTTTCCAATATCTTTATTTTTATATTACGTCTTAGTAGATAAATAGGTGGCTAATATTTTATACTAATGAGCACCGATTTTAATCGACATCATGAGAATTTAACTAGGGTCTATAAAGGTGAATATGACTGGCACTTAATTTTTTATTTTATCTTTTTTCTATTTATGTTTATTTTAAAAACATTCTAATAAGTTTATTACAATAAGCAATACCTTACTCGACTTCCACCGTTTCTAAGGTAGACTACATTTGTAATGTTTTAAATATAAATTTGAAAGTAATTAGCTCGCATAAAATTAATACTAGTAAATGTAAAATAAATAAAATGTATGGTGTTTCGTTATAAAATAGGTTTGGTGGACTCTAACCGTGCGTAAGCTAACCCTTCAATTTAATATTAATTATTATTGATTATAACGATAGTGAGTTATTGTCAGTGTTGACCCCGTAATAATAGCTAGTATTACACGACTATGTAGTCTTGATATTTCAATGTCGGATGTCATTTACCTTGGCCTAAAATAAACGTATGACCACGCATATGTCAAAGGCAATTTAACAAGTAAACCAAGTGATATTGATTTGTTTTCGAGCAGGTAGAGAATATGCTTTACAGTGCGTCTAATTGCTTTTTCTAACACATGGAATGAAATTAAAATATACCTCATGCATGAAGGTGCATACGCACTGTAAAGAATATATTGTTTGACTTTTAATGTTTCGAGAATCTCTTAAACCTGGTTAAATCTGGTTAAATCTGCGCCTGCGTCTGAACTAAAGGAACGAATGAATTTTACAGTCTGGATTGTTTGGAAAAGTAAAACATGTTTAAGCACGGTATAGTAACGAAAAGTGCCCCTCCCCCCTCCCCATCCCACACATAAACCGTGTTTTCTCACAAACATATAGGTATAAGCTGTTTCCTGCTTCGCGTGTATGTAGATTTTGTGTAAAAAAAACAATGGTCTGTTTTTTTCTTGTAGTAATATTTTTTGTGCATTAAAATCTGTTATCTGTTATCTGATATTTAGTTTGTTAGTCTACGTTTAGTAGTTTCAATGTTTTTACCGCAAACCTGTATAACAGATCTTTACTACCTGGCATACAAAGCGCTAAATACAAAAATTATAAATTATAAATCTGATAGAACCATTCTTATGATTTCATTATAGGCCAAATAAACATGATATAGATTATTCCATAGTACATAAAAGCATTTTACAATAATGACCACAATCTTTTTATAAATAAATGTGTTGCATTGTATCTTAATAACATAAATTAGTTTGGATAAAAGACATTTTATAATATAAAAAAAATAAAAATAATATGAACTATGAATAAAACTAAAAGATGAAAATAATTTAATTAAATTGAAACAGGCGATTAGTTTTGCCTTGCAAGGTAAGTCATAAATGTTTACTGATGTGTACTTCAATATTGATATATCAATATTGAAGTACACATCAACATACCAACATAGTAGCTGTCACTTTCTATCGTTCTAACCTTAAACGGAAGAAAAAGACAACAAGAAAAAGAAAGATGTCTGATGTTATGGGACCAGTTGGTTTATTTTTCGCATCCTTAGACCTGTATGGACCTAAATTACTACGATCCTGTGAGAAAAATAGACTACGAGATTTCACACATAGGCCTATAATTTTAAATATATTCGCTCTTTGACCTGTAAGAATCTAAATATGGCTTTTTAATCTAATCCTTAAAATTAAAGTCACACACAGTAAAATTAAAGTTGACAAAAAAAAAAAACTGACAACATACTATAACATTTTATAGACCTACAATCAGTATACTCGATGCCTAACAACAAAAAAAAAATGCTTGAGTGCTTGGACTCGCATTAAAATATATAAACATAAGCATTTATCTGAGAAAATAGAGGAGAATTTTGATTTCAATTAATATGTTAGTTAATAAATAATCAATACCAACCTCCCTTTACCAATAAAAACGCATTCCACACTCCGTAATAATTATTGTTACCGCATCAAAATGGTTACCGTTAGTAAAAACATTAGTTTATTTCCGAGATACGTACTGAAAAAATTTCTTCCGACATATTTTTTTTAACTATATTTTTGGACACAAAACAATAGAAATATTTTTTTTTTTATTATCCAAAAACAATACATATGAAATAGCACAAAACAATTTAAATAAAACTAGTTATAAGTAATCTTAAGCTATCTCATACAAAGCAAAATAGATAGGTGGTGTGGATTTTATCACCCCACTAGACAAGGTCTGTTCTGGGGTGATACCTGCTCCAATTTTACACGTTTGCTTTATTGCTTATTAATTATTTTTATAATTAGTATACGTATGGGTGTATATATATAAATATATACATATCATATATATGAAATAAATATACATGAGATACTTATATTAAAATTCCATCGATATTTTGAATAGCTTTGTCCGATTAATTACAAAAAAACTTTTATAAAAGTTATTCTACGTAACGCGTTGCGTTCAACCATTCACTAAACTGAGTTTTGAATATTTCACATTTTCACAAAATTCATTATTCCAACAATATCATCAATACCGCCTTTGTTACTGAAACAATAGCACAGTAACAGTTTATCGCGTTCATTCAACACAATAGATTTCGAAACATTGTTTTAAATGGGTTTAGAACTAATATATATTTTAAACATGAAATATAATATAATGCACATTTAAAAGCATTTTCGCAAAAATAATTAAAACTTTTAGTTCACGCATTATTTATTGAAATAAAGGAACCGTTTTAACTGAAATATACAAACAAAAAGTGCCTTCACTGTAAGTTTAGGATTATGAAATAATGCTATTACTGCTTAGTGCTATTAAAACTATTAATGCTATTTAAACGACGCTACAATCATTAAAACTTAAACTAGAAACAGAGCATTGTTGAAGGACTCGATTCAATTAAAGCTAAAAACATTTTTAATGGTATTTTAATTACTTTTCTTTCCTTTTAAAAATCGATGCCCTCCTCCCCTCTGACCACGCCTAAACTCCAAAAATAAGAAAATGTCTTCGTACGGTAAAACTTTTAATATAGGATACTTTTTGTGGCACACACCCCTAATTCATATTAGTCGGAATATCACCATAAAATACTTTAGTATACCTAATAATAGGATGTCTTTTTGTCAGCAATCAATCTATATCATCCCGTATGGTCTCGTATGCCATTCATTCGATAGCGATGAAACTTTGGTGAGTTATTTTCTGCACGTCCGTGAAGGTTTATAATTAGTAGAAACATTTTGATTACATTTATTTTATCAAGACTAAAAAAAAAAAATCTCATGGCAAGCCGGTGCGAAACGGTTAGTAAAAAAAATATATTCATTCAATGTATTCATATAAGTCAAAAGAATAAATAGAGTTATGCATGGATATAGCTTCTGTCTATGAGTCTGTCCATCTGACCTTAGCAATTAAATTTTGAAAAACTTAAAGTATGCTTTTGATAATATTAAAAAATACCAATCTTGAACCTCGCAACCTTGAACAAACTTAACGCATGAGAGTGGAGTGTGAGAAAGTTAGAACACGAAGTGGAGTAGAAAAGAGAAAGAAATTTATAGCTGTTATTTGTGAAAATTAAAATGCTCGTAAAGCAAATGTACAAATCTACAGAACATCGTATATCATCTGTTAACACAGGAGACGCTAGTTTCTCTTACCTCAGTCGCCAGTAAAATACTGGAAAATGACCTGGTCATGACTGGAAAATGACTGATCAACTGGAGTTCAAACCTGAAACCCGTGGATAAAAAGAAGGCTTTCATTCCACTGCGCCATCAGGCTGTTTTCCTATGATCATATGTTAGTTCCTATTAGCTGACTGGATAAACAAATAAGGTATATTCTATTCAGACAGGTTAGGTGATCGATCATCCTCAGGAGGTTAAAATATCCCCTGCCTTGTAACAATACCCTACTCCTAAATACAATAAAGATAAAATCGGGGGGAAAATCGGTTTATCGGCTCCCATCGATAAACCCAGAAATGATCTCCGTAAGTCCTTTAAAAGTATATTTATTTATTTTTTTGTATTCTAACATAATTAATTTGACAAAGAAATAGAATTGTAGTAGTACAAATCACAGTTACAAATGAATATTATAAATGCACCTGGAGCGATTAGCACGTTACATTTTGTGCCCTGCCTTCTTTACTAGACTACTCGTATGTCTGTACTAAGGAAGGCAGTGTATATTGTGCTACAACTAAGAAAGTCAAACCGTCAACGCACCTATAGAGAAATATGAAGATGTCTATTTGTAAGAAAATAAATTAAATTTTCTTTTTTCTTTCCTATTTCCTTTCCTTATTTCATCTAATTAGATTGTTAGATAATATTTGACAATATTTTAGACTAAAGAGGACAGGTGAGAGTTAAAAATGCATTTTTATAAAACTCAACGCTGAGTTTAAACCGACACCCTGCGCTCTCAAGTACAGGACTTCTTTAGAACCTTTATAAATATGCTATCCAGCACTTTATCAAAAAATTAAAAAATTATTAAAAAATTTTCAATATTGTCAAAGATTGTGTCTTTTCAGGCGATCTTTTCAGGCGATTTGCCGCTATTAAAAAACAATCATCATATTTTATATATATATATATAATATCAAATAACTTTACAACTCAATTATACAATTATATATATATATATATAAACTTAACGCATGAGAGTGGAGTGTGAGAAAGTTAGAACACGAAGTGGAGTAGAAAAGAGAAAGAAATTTATAGCTGTTATTTGTGAAAATTAAAATGCTCGTAAAGCAAATGTACAAATCTACAGAACATCGTATATCATCTGTTAACACAGGAGACGCTAGTTTCTCTTACCTCAGTCGCCAGTAATGCGTTCTATGTTGGTGAGACTACGACGCCATTAAACATTAGAATTAATAATCATAGATTATCCTGTACCAAATTACTTTCCGCTTTACCCGTTCCAATTCATGCGAGAACTCACGGCAGGGATTTCGATGCTTGCTTTAATGTAAAAGTTTTGAAGTCTTTGCCCGAGGATGCCCGCGAAATTGATTTAAAGACATGGGAACTCTCTCACATTTGGGTTTTGGGCGCTTGTAGATCTGTAGGTCTAAATAGACAAAATTAAACTAACTTAACAGCATTTAACGCGTGATACTTGATATATTATTTTAAGAAATTAGTTTCATTTCATAATACTGATTAATTTATCTAGCAAAACTGCAATTATTTAATATAATTGTAGTGGCTGGATATATTTATCTTTTAGTTTAAAATGCGATTTTCGAATTTATGAAGGTTGCATTTTAAACGTCATATCTCATATATTTTCTGACGACGCCGAATGGCGAAAGCTTAAAAAATATTATATCATCAAATCTATATATATAAAACCAAATATTCCATATGTTTATATTCCATATTGACTCACATAGGGCAAAATAACTAGCTTTGAGAGTGATTGGGTCCAGTATAGATCTTAGAATTTTAAAGATGTATGTAAGCTTTCTCATTTTATTTGCTAAATATTCAATTTGAGTTGCCTTGATCTATATAAATTCCTAAATATTTGATGGAGGCTACTTCCTCCAACGGTATGCAATTACATTCATTCGAAATATTTTGGCAGTCTGCGTGAATATAGTGTTTTTCGGAAGACCTTATTCTCAAAAAAATCTGCCCCCCCCCCCCCCCCGAGAAGTTTCTTTGTTTTGCTAGAGAGTGATTCTGAAATGAAAATAATGTTTTTATCCGGTAATCCGATATTGGCCGTGCTTAATCGCCCCCCATTTTTTCAAGATATATAATTTTTGAATGACACAAGGAAATTGGAACTTTACAATAATAGGGCGAATTTGACCTTCTTTGGTCGGGATACGATAGAGGGCACTTATTTCCGAAGGACCAATTCTGATGACAGTGTTCCAATTTTGATGACTGTCAATTAAGCTTTCGTTTTGTACCGATTGGATTCCTCTCAGTTCAATCTTAGAGGAGTTCATCTGACGTTCCAAATTTTCGAATTTCCAGGTTTTTTTGCTCGAGTTTATTGTGATTTTTTAGCGTTGACTCTGCATCCGATAACCTTTTTTCAAAAATTTCATGCACTTTTGAAATGTGCTTCATTGAATCCAATATTTCGTTGTTTTGCTTTTTGATCATATCATATTTTGTTTTATATTCAGAAAGTTGCCTTGTAAATAGGTTTAGTTTAGTATCATTCTCTGTAAATTTTCTGTCAATGTATTTAATGATATCGTTAACGGCAATCAGGGACCTGAAGTCTTCAGGCACCAGTTGCGCTTCTCTGCTGCCAAGGTCGACGGAGGGCTTCGGAGTTGCTGTCGGTGTTTTAATTAATTTTAATGTACTAGATGTTTGTTCTGGTGGAATGTTTGAATTGTCGCCGCTACGACGCTGATCAGCCTTACAGTTAGGGCACACCCAGGGTTCAGGAGAAGTTTTCATTTGTTTTTTTAAATTCTCCTGCATAATGTTTAAACACTGATAGTGAAAACTATTTTTCATCGTTTTCGAGTCCACAATTTTCTTGTGCCTAAGCCTCTTGTAAATAAAATGCAAACACAAACGAGAAATATCATACAAAAATGATTTTATATCCTACGCGGAGTGAGTCGCCCTATGAAAATCTGTGAAAAGTGTCAAATAGCGAGGTAAAAAAAAAACAAAAAAGCGTAGTTCAAAGCCCGTGGGGACAAACACAACAAGTAAAAAGTCCGACACGCCGTCACGCCGTTAGGGTATGAACATACTTACAGGCACAAGTTTACGCCGGCTCATATTTTATACTTTTCAAATCAAAACCAAATTACGAACTTTAGCAGTAACTGAAGCCGTCATATACCTTTTTATTCGTCTTTCTTTTTAGTTTAAATCATTATTTTAAGGGTTCGATAAGCCCCAAACATTAATAATGATAATTTTAAAAGCTTATTTTGGATACGTCATTGTCGAATATTTTATACATTTTACGTAAAATAATAAAAAGTAATGAAATTGGAAACTACTAAAAAGAAAATATTTAATAATGGAGGAGCTATTTAGGTGAATAGTTTAGTTATTATGGTAGAGAGAGTTAAACACTCTGCAAATGGAATTAATTAATTTGTAACTTTGTTATTGGTGGTGATGACTCCAAAGTGTAACAGCTGGAAGGTTCTTCGGCCAGCGACTCCCGGCACTGGTGTTACGAAGATACTGGTCGCGTCGCTGTGGTTAGGGAACTCTACTGGCTCCGACCGGGTACTGCTTATATAACTGTCACGGCAGTCGAACGTGTGCCGTGAACAATGCACCTGGCTTCCGGCCTCGTGTAGAGAAATGCTGACCTGGCCTCGGCATTTATCGGCGCGTGTTCGCACGGGCTATGGACTCTACGAAGGCTGAGACGGGTGTCCTCACAGATTACTAAAGTCCTGACCATTCATTGGCCTATCCATTAAAGTGTATCTCTCATTTATAAAATCATGTTAGCCTGCTATACAATGGGACATTCATTCCAGATTACAAGTAGGCAACTAAAAATAAAATAAAATTTATGATAATACTTATTTTTACATAATTATAGTGATTTACTGAAAAACACAACCATGTTTGTATTCAATGAAAATCTGTAGTAGGTAAATTTAAAAAGCAAAGGATGGAGTTACACTATATTCTGAATCGCTCTCGTCCAAACCGATTGATTCAAAGGAAACTCATGAACTCTACTATGTGTCCAAGTCAATACCCTAACCTAACGTGTCGAACACAGTCGTAGGAACTGAGAGAGAACCGACAAAAGTGGAGACACACTAAAAAGTGTAACGAAGCAATTTATATAAACATGACTGCGGAAACCGAGCGTTTAAACTTACCTAACTATATGCCATAAAATATATGATACGGTTGTAGGTTTAATCTTGTAAAATAATCGTATGTGTGTATTAAATGATAATATATAATTTTACTTATAGATCAGCATTTAAGACAACTTCTAGCAGCTGAAAAAAACAAACTTTACTCGAAGGCCCACAGAATATAGAATCTGCAGGGCTAGTCTCAAAACGCGAGCCCGATTAGTAAGCAAAAGAAGCTGTCAGCTTGATGTTTATTTAATGCAATAATGCATATTTAAACGAACTTCAAACTGACAGCTCCTTTCACTCACTAATCGCGCTCGGGTTTCGAGACGTATTAATAATAATGTAATATTTGTACGTAAGTCACTAGTTTCCAAATTTTAAAAAGTGTAAAAAAAAAATAGTAAAAAAATTACATACCTACTCACAAAATTAATGCGCAGAGTTTAAATATAAATTGTTTAAGTCGGGGAAGCGACATCGCAACATTCACATGTTGCGTAACATTTATTCTACCTTCACCGGTAGAATAAATATAAATTATTGTAATTCGTTAATATTATTTATGTGCGTATACATATTGAGTTTTAAATCATTGTTTAAGATGCATTTTATTATCTTATTTTTTTCCCTTTCTCTCATATTTCTGTTAACCTATAAGCTAATTGAAACTCGTAGTTTTATATGGAATGTTGTTTTTTCACCCACAGAAAAGGCACCGTCTTGTGGAGAAACGTAAAGGTGTTTAGTTAAAAAACAAAAAAAAAAGAAATCTTTCAATTCGAAAGCATTACAAATTACGCCTTACACGTAGGTACATAAGTTTCCACTGTCGTTACGTCCGTGTTATGTCTCGCGAGTGACGCGGCCAACGTGCAATTTCGAGAGCCGGCTGAAGCGTAGCGGCCACTGGAGGATAGGCGGTGAAAACGACGCCCGACTCTTCAAAACGAACGTCAAGCGACCGCGACGCAGGTACGGGTACCTACTTTGCATTATTCATGGCGATGTTATAAGAAACTGAAAATTTGTCTAGTATTCCAAGTATTAATTTACATTTTTTGAAGTAAAAGTTCTTTAGCTTATACGATTTTTCCCAGGCAGTGAATTCATTTATTGCGACGTGCCCTTTCGGCTAAACCTGGGAGGGCGCTCGAAGGTGATGTGCTCATTCAGCTAAAGCCATTGTACCCAGATGTCACGTTGATTTTCTTCTTATACATGGTGAACTTAAAGTCAGCAGTATCCTTATAATGATTTTAAAGAAATTTTGTTGAGCAATTAGTCTAAAAAGACAAACGAAAAATCCCAAAAACATGTTAAAATATGGTCATAACAAAATATCATATCGCGCGGAGCACTATGAAAAATTTTGCAATGTTTCGGATCGAAAATCGATAACTCTTTTGTTTCTAAAGATATACCTATTGTTAAAATTTTGCACAAATATTAAGTAGTGTGTAAGACTTCAAATGGGATTTATTTTTATATGATTTGTTTTAATACCACACATTAAAAATACAAATTAAACTCAAAAGAATCGAAAAAGGTGTTTTATTTTTATTTTTAACCAACAATATTATTGGTGGTTAAAGTGGTTTTCAAGAAGAGATAAGACGCATATAATTTGATGTTATGGCTAAGAATTTAGTTTTATTATAAAGATAAGGGTTTGCCATTATGTTTTAAAAATGATTTCGGGTAAGTGGCCGCCGCGGCTGACTCGAACAAATTCCAGCCGAGAGGCCCAATTTTCAACCACTTTTTGCAGCAAGCGGCCGTATGTCAGCAATAACACGCCGAATATTCTCTTCCAAGGCGTTAATCGTGTCCGGCTTATCTGCGTAGCAAGCGACTTCACACAACCCCACAAAAAATAGTCCAGCGGTGTTAAATCGCACGATCTTGGAGGCCACGCCACAGGCCCACGACGCGATTTTTACATTATTTAAGAGTGATTTAAAAAAAATTTAGAGTGATTTTTTCTAAATTTGCACTATTTGCAAACGTTGTTCAGGAGTAAGTCTATTCATTATGAAATGGTAAACCAAACTGAGCATAAATCAAGTGACAGCTGTCAAAAACACCAACTACGAAAAAAGTAGTGCCAGATTGAAAACCACGCCTCTAAAAAAAACACCTATATATATAAAATAAATGCATTCGACATAAAATGTTTACCTACTTAAATTATCATTTAACTCTTAAACAAATAATTGTTTTTTTTATATATAATTAATATCAATTATACTGTAAGAAGTTTTGTTGAAAAATTGTATATTTAAGTAGCTTAATGTTACTGTATTATGCTTTTAATACCCGTCGAACTTGTGGACCTGTAATGAGTTCACTTTCAAATCCTTCACGTTTTTGCTATACGGTTTTCTAATGCTGCTAATGGACGGATCTGAAGTATAAAGAAGGTTATGAAATACATCCTCATTTGTAGCTGATCAAAAGAATTTTTTAGCTTGATGGAGGCGATTTTTTTATAAAATTTATTACGGGTTTCTTGGGCCTATTGATATGAGTACCTAGTCTAAATTTGAACCCGTAATAGATAGCGGTTTTCCGCTTTCTGCCTTTTGAATTTTAATAAATGTTTCTTACGAATATCTAGGCTACAAATCAATCAAATCAGTGACTATCAAAAGACTCTATGAACTTAAAAAAACTTTAATTTCCTTATTTTATTGTTCAATTATTTAAACGTAAACTTAAAAATACTATAGATATTCTAAAATCTCCAAAAGGTGAGCTTTCGGAATTGTATCATACTTTATATCTTATCTTACAAAGTTTTTCAAAAAATTATCTTTCAAAGGTATAAAGTATACAGACTTGGCTGCTTATCTATAAACTTTGTGGCATTTAAAACCCTTTTATTTTATATAATTTATGTAAAATTCCCACATTATAGTATAGTTTGACTCTTAAACTATTAAATAATTATATCAGTAACGACATTGATAACTACTATTTTCTATAGTGCGGCGTCGCGACCCAGTAACCGACTGACTCCACGGGGCACCGCATTGACGTCAGTGAACGACGGGTAGCTTTCCGCGCGCAAATATTGTAATGTAGGTCAATTGGATAGGTCAGGAACACAATAATACGCCCACCAAACGTTCAATAAACGTCCTGCGGTTTAAAATATTATTTGTAAGTTTATATATTAAAATTCTATAATAATATGGTTTCCGAGAAAAAAAAATAACTTGATAATATTAAACTGTTCTTGTAATACGTTCGACAGCTGATCAAAGTAGGGATATTGTACGAGTTTATGTGAAACATTGCGCGAGCTGCTGATGGGGTGGATCGGGCTGCAACTCGCACTCCTTAACCCCCCACCCCACCGTACCCTTGCGCAACGAGAGTGCGATACTGAATCCCTCTTTAAAATGTGACGCAAGGGTTGCTCATATCAAAAATTGATTCAAACAGAAAGTATAGGGAAATTATAGGCCCACAATTAACATCTAGTGCCTATTTAGAGAGGTATGATTTTTTGATTTTTGAAAAACGAATTTTTCCCACCGCTAGGACCAATAGGTTGATGATATCAAAAAAGTTTACTTACAGAAGTTTTAGGCCCTTATCTGAGGAATAATATACAATTTAAATTAATTCTATATCTTATATACTAAGAAAGTTATAGCATAATTTAAAACCGGCACCCGCCCCCTGGTCTTGATTTTGCCCATTACGAACTCGATCGAGATTTTGTAACCTTGAATTTTATGAATCAATTTGAAAGTGACAGAGTGAAAGTGTAACATTACGTCAGTTATCGTGTTAACGTGATATAGATGGACAGATATATAAACTTTTAAACTGAGGGTGGTTTTGGGTTCGATGTGAAACGCGAAGATATGTCGAAATGTTTTCGAAGGCTTGACACGGCACCCATTGCAAGAGGTAGAGCAGCTTTCCTGATGAAATCTATGTAAAAACTATCGAATGTTTATAGATTATTTTTACAAATGGTTTCTGTCTTCTTATGATCAAGTATGTTGTAATAATCGTACATGATTGTTATTGACGCGTCTAGTGATACATTTCTCCGCAAAGGACTGCCGAATAAGTACTTCGAGTTTCCAATATCGTGTATTTCTTCGGCAGCGGCGTACCTTTTCTTTCGTCGCAAAAAAATAATGAGGCGTAATATCGAACGGGTGAGTCGATAATCGAGCAAGACGATACTAGTGTTCTCGATCTCTTTGGAATCGTCGAGAGAGTTGTTGGTAAACGAGAAGCCCGATGTTAGGATGTACATTTATCGATTTTCTGGAGCACAAAATTGTGTCTACGCGGAATTTATTTGCCATGACCTAGAACTTATACAACTATTTCGGGCCCTAAATAACTAAGCTAAATGTATGATGATAAAGCGTTAAAAATGTATGATTTTAATGTGCAGATTCGAACCACATACCACTGGGTCAATAGTCAAACAACCTAACCACTAGACATAATATAATATATTCATCATCAGCCAGTCAAATGAACCAAATAAACAAAACAAATTTAAATGACCAACAAAAGATGTAATGATGGATCTTTAATGTCAGGATAATAAAAACTATTTATCTATCACTCAACAGATTCAACTATTGTTTTAAAAATATTTTAATAAGTAATAAATCAGTACAAATTCAGGATAGGTATACATAAATGCAATCGTTTTGGATATGTTTTCCGGCACTTGGAAACCCAAACATTAATTTAAAATGTTTTATGCAGATTAGGAAACAAATATATTTTTTATTTAATGATTTTAAAATTGAATATTGTTAACAAAAGTTAGAAATGTAATTAAAACCCAAAAAATAATATTTTTACTTGTAATATCCTTGAAAGCATCATCTCACTAGGAAGAAATATTGTTTAAACTGAATATTACATTTTTGCTCTTCTCGGAAAAAAAATGTTCATTCAAAGCAAACAAAAAAAAAAACAATTTGCGTTTTTATTGGCGTTTTTAAGCTTTTACTATGAAATTGAATTAAAGACATGCTTTATAAAATGTTTCAAAAATAACTCTGATGGAATATATAATTCCCTCCGCGCCTGGAACGTTTGCAAGCACCTTTATTTTGTATTCACGATACCATCAACTATTTTTTGCCGCGACAAAGAAATGAAAGTTCTTTAAATATTAAAAATAATTTTAATTTCAAAGTGGTGTTTTTTTAAAAATCTTCACTAGACGATCTTTCAGCGTCTGTTCTAAGCTAAGCTTAAGATAATGAACGCATTTTCACTTCAAACAGAAAAACAACTTAGTCGTTCTTTCGAAAACGGTAGTATTGAGATAACAGTGTGTTTTTTCTTGCAGTGTATGTGCATTTACTGGTAGTTGCTTTATGGGGTTTTTGGTTGTTTTTTTGTGAAATATCAATGCAATATATCAAAAATTTTTGTTTAAAAGCGTAATCAACACTAGTTTTAATTATTTCTTGACTTTTTTTTTAACAAGTGTTTTTAATTCATGATGAAAAATATGAAAATACTGGTTTGAGAAATGTTGATAAAATGGCCTGTTAAGCACTCATTAAAATAGAAAAGAAACTGATAAAGGGAATTTTTTTTTGGGCAGGAATAAAATTCTACTTTAAGCAGAGTAAAAAAAAAAACTTTTTTTTTGGTGGATTTGTCCATCAAATGTCAAGACAACGATTTATGATGGTTCGTACGAAGTAATGCCAGAACCAATAACATTGAAACGCCTAAATTTAACTAATTTTCCGAAAACTGTTCAGGTTTTTGATATTTGAAGCAACCAGTCCTTTGGGATACCACGATAAATCTACAAATACAAAATACCCATGTGTCTATGATGAAATATATTGAAGTTGAAATATGTGTCTATTATTAAAAAAAGTCCCTCAAAAAAAATTTTTTTTTGTCCGATTAACATACATCGAATATTATTTTATTTGTCTTCTACTTATGTTCCGTTGATAAGTCTTGGCTTATTATTTAACGTGAATTAATGTATTTATTTTTTATATAATTGACTTTTTAATCGCTAAATTTTTTCATTTTTTATTTTACAAAAATAATTTCATTTATTTTATTTACAACTATTGCCATCTGCAGGGTACTACGATAACATTTTAGTACTAATGTAATATCTTTTACGAAGGCTGCGTAAGATTGGTTTGCGTCTCGGCTTCGCATACAGACCGTAGTAGGCTTCGCATACTACCATCTGTCCTAATAACGAGAAGTTAAAATAAATGTTATTCTTTAATTTTATAAACTCACCTAATTACATCTGGATAGATACGCAACTTCCTTATTTCTTACCTGAAACAAATGTAATAGAATATTATTATTAATATCAAAAAAAGTTCATGTTAAAGAAATGACTTAAAAGTCACATTCAAAATAATTTTACCTTATACGAACATCAATTTACTTTATATTTTAAATACAAATTCCATTAGTTTGTTTTTTTTTTTGGCCAATTTATACGCCAAAAAACCCAAAACCTGGATATTCAGCAACACGTTTTATATTGTTGTATAATAATTTTTAATTCCTTTCAATTCATCAATGTTGTACCTAGTCTCAGTACTAATCGTAAAATAAATAACAGATGTCGCTGCCTACCGCTGAAGAAAGGTGATATTAGTGTCAATATAGGACATCATATTTTTATAGTTTTAGATCCATAGAAAAAGATGGATAGTGATTTTATTAGACGTTCTAATTAAATAAACATAAACTGAACTAATTATACATTTAAATTTCAAAATATTGTTTAAAATCATTGTACTTTTTTAAACTGGTAATTGATTAAACAGGTTCTGAAAGTTAACACTAGGACGCAGACACGTTTAACACTTTACAAACATAATAAGGTGTGAATTAAAGCATCAAAATAAACGTTTATTTATTAATGTTTATATAAAATAGTTATTTTGCCTTTTTTAATATTTTTACTAAAGCTAATAAAAGTAATAACTTTATGCAATATAAATTTAAAATATTTTTTTTATAAAGAAAAGTATAAATTATTTCATAATTACAAACATATATATCTCAAGCATATAAAACCATTTATAAATTTCTTATATTTTTCATAGTAATTCATTGTTTTATGCTATTCCAAATGTATTGTTTTGGTTTGATTAAATAAAAAAATATATTAATTTAATACATGTAAAGTACATGTTATGAAATAATTTACATTTACTTATATTTTTGAGTGGTTTACTATTATGTATATAGTGTTTTATACTTTTTTTATAGGTTCTGTTATTATACTAGACCTTCAAATAAAATAAATATAAATTTTAGGCTTTGTCTAGAGCTTTTATATCACCTTTAAAATTATGTCAATTTGTTTGTCCTTAAAGACACATTTCCTATTTATTATCCTATCAAAGCTTCTCCGCTGATCTTCTGCCATGTCCATCACTCAGCCTCATTATTCGTATATGACCTTAAAGGTCGTCTAATCATTTCCTCCTAAGAGAAGTCTCAGAAGCTTGTTAAACAATTAAAAAAAATGGAAATAAAAACTTTTTACATAAAAAGCACAAAACAAATTCAAAATAATGCATAAATATCAATCAAATTCTTCAGAAACACGCAAATAAACAATACAATAATAACCACGCTGAAATTTAGGACAAATGATAAACGAGTATAAACTGCACTTATAACAATCAAAAGCAGCATGAAAAGTAAATAAAAATACGCATCGGTAACAAAATACAAAAAGTGATAATAATAATAATATTTTAATAAACCAGATGATAGAAATATGGGAATGAAGCTACTACTATTTCGCCAAATAAAATTCTTAACTGAATCAATTTCAAAAAAGAAATAAATTAATTTATGGCCATTGAAAACTTTTATCTTTGCTTTTTCGGTCATTGCTACTTTTTACTCTTCTCCCCTTTAAAAAAAAAATCTACCCCTCTACGTAAAACTTTGATGAACTGTGTAAAAAGGTAGCGCTGTGTTTGTCGTAATGGCAGGCCGATATTCGAAATAGGTGAATGCTACAAATCTATCATCGCTACAAAATATTCTGGTATATATTTTTTTTTGCCTTCTTGGCTCAAGTCTTCTTCTCGGTTGAAGTGTGAGGAGTATGATAATTAGTTAACAGAATCAATCTACTCGAGACGAGACTAGAACTTTATTAAAATACCTGAGTACAGATGTGCCCAAAAAGGTAGGTGTTGCTTAGCCAGTGCAGATAGGAGAAGAGAGCGATATATATGCAACGCCTTAAATAATCTCGTAATGGGTTAGGATGCGGTCACACTGCCTAACCCGCACTGCACTAAGGGTACGTACGCAAGGGTACGCAATCACAGATAGTTTGGTTTCATTGGTGGTAGACCTATTAAGGACACAATTTTTTTTTTACTGGAATTAACAACAAACAAAAATGCATTTAATACATTGTAATCTATTAATAGGTTTGATGTGTAAGGGCAGTGTGATATTTTCGACACAAACTGATTATCTGGTTGATGAAATAAAACTACTCGAGACAAATGTATACGTTTATTAGACTTCCATTAGACTATGTCCCAGAAACGAAGGTGTTGCTTGCTCGGTGCAGGTGAGGGAAAGAGTTTGATACTCATTAAGCCTTAACCCGATATCCTAACCTGAGTAGGGCTCTAAGTATTAGTTTGTATTTTTTTTATTTTTATGTCGCAGTCCAAAATCTAAATCTAAATTGGCTATGTACTGTACTAATTCGAACTGTGAACTGTCGAATCTTTTATTGAATATGGTAGTGTATGTCCCTTTAATGGAATCTTCCAAATGCTTTTTGACTACGCACCCACTCGCTTTCCTTTCAGGGGCGAGCATTTTTGTACGGCGTTAAGTGAAAACTCTAAACGAAAAATAAAGCATGTTTAGTTATATTAGCTTACATTTTAGGTAGATTTCTTTAGGAAAGCTACCTATTGAAATGGGTACCAAGTCATGATTTCTGGAAAATGTCGACATATCTTCGCAATTCACATCCCCCAGAACCCAAAACCACCCTCAGTTTAAAAGTTTATATATCTATCTATATACCACGATAACTGCCGTAATTTTATACCGAACACTTTCTAATTAATACATAAAACTTGAGGGTACAAAATCTCGGTCAAGTTCGTTAATGAGTAAAATCAGACCACGGGGCGGGAATGAGCGGGCGGGGACAGGGGGCAGGTTTTTCAAATAAGTGAAATTTTGCTATAACTTTCTTAGTATATAAGATATCGAATTCACATTTTAAATTTCATCTTATTTCTTAGATAAGGACCTAAAACTTATATTAGTAAATTGTTTGATAACAGCACCGTTGGTGCTAGAGCTGAAAAATTTGAGGTTTTAAAATTTAAAAAATTCCTAACGGCGCAGGATCACGTCCGTTAAAAAAGGAGTTTGTAAAATTGGAAATCGCTTATCCTCTATTTTAATCCGGTGAATCTATTCATCAGCTTCTATTTAGTTTAAAAAATTAATTAAATAATTAGTTATTTATTCGAATATCATTTAATAAATAAAAACAAACCTATGGATTATTTTTGCATAAAAATCTAAAAACTCTCTAGTACTGGGTGATTCCTCGGAAATATTGCATGGTTAAAAAAAACCATTAAATAAATGAAAAACTACAACTGTGATTTCATCTAGGTCCTATTATAGACACAATTCTGTCATTAAGTACTTAAATCACCGACGTCAATAGGATAATATTCTTTAATTTATACTAATTAAAAACGTAAAAATCATTAACTTGCATAATTTTCAAATAATATGTAGGCAAATTGCTTCTTCAAAAATATATTATTATTATTAATTATCTCAAGGCCTGTTTACAACGTTTTCATCCTGTTTTCACCAAAACAACACTTTTAGCTCGATACTTCCTACATTAGGCACTTACTCGGATGATGTAGCGTAGAAAAGGGATTGAAGTAAGAACTTTTGGACGATCCAGAAATTCTGCAAAACCTGTGCATTTGAAACATATTTCAACTGCCCAAATTTAACCATTTTTCCGAATTCCAGAGTAAGCTGAAATGGTTGCGCGTACGCAAAAGAAGAGATCTTTGCTTTTTGTAAATCCTGTTGTAGAATGTAGAATGTTGACCTCCAAAAGGCCATATATCTTCAACAAAATACTCAGGGATTTTTAAATCACGGCCTACCTATTCGATTCGCATCCATTAGGATCTTGAAATTCCAAGCCATCAAGCAACGGCAAATTGAATCGACATTTATTTCAAAATCGGTACATAACTCGACAAAAACAAAACAAAACTTTGGTAATATAAAAATAAAATAATTCATACGGCGAAAGATCATTCAAAATTATTAACAAACTGCCAAATCATTTAAAAGAGGTAACAAAATGAATAAACATTATAAAATTTCTCCCAAAGATTAGGTACCTATACGAGCACGCTGTGACTAATTGATTAAATATCTATAGGATTATTTTATAGTAATCTACGGCATGGAATCTCTTGAATAGTGATTGTGTTCTACTTGTATTAATGTTATGTTATAAAGTTAGTTATTTATTTTTCATGTACTCTTTTTTTTGTGTTAAATGTTTTTTTTTATTTTTTTTTTATTAAAAAATGTATGTAAATTTAGTATATATAGTTTGTAAGACTTGTCATTAAGTTGAGTTTCTGGCAGCCAAAACCATGTTTTTGCCAGAACCCATTTAATGTATTAAACATCTTTTTATTTGAATAAAAATATATAAAAAAAAACAGCGTTTTTCACACATGCGGCTAAACTGTGGTTTAAACTAATAATCCCTCAGAATTCATATGCAGCAATACATCCTCTATCCTTGGGAATATTTTCTGATAAAGTTAGACATTTATATTTATATAACTTATTATGTTATTGATATATTTAGGACGTTTTTTTTTCTGTTGGCACATTTTAATTTTTCTCTTTGGGTTTTCATTACGATCATCATTTGATGATAAACTCGCCCTTTTGATCGTGATATATTGATATACGAACCACTGATGTTTATCATTGCTATGTTATGCAATTGCTTAGATAAAAATCGATAGTGGTTTTACTTCAAAATTCTTTTCACTGATATAATTTTAGTATTACTGTATTATGCGGTAAATGAAATCTAAAACGATTTTGGTTATACTTCAAAACCAATACCACTGATATTACAAAAAACCTACCTATGCAGAATTGGCTTAGATGACGTTAACGTAAAATGACACTTTAGGTATGGACTCACGTCGCTAGTAGGGTGTATCTGGCAGCCAAGGGGAAACTTCAGTTATTAGCGGTCCGGACACAAAAGTCATTGTAAAAACTCGAACTTCGCTTCGAACTTCGTTTATAAAGAAATTTCACGATAAAACAGCATATTCATTATTATGACAGAAACTTTTGACATTAAGCGTGGTAAATATTACTTATAAAAACCAGTAGAGCGGATCGGGTTCGCGAAATTGGGGTTTTGTACCAAAAAAAATTAAGCAAATTGCCGATCGTTCGATGCCGAATAATATGTTTAAATCTAATCCAAATGATTTAATTAGGTGTACATAAATAGTTTAGTCGAAACGTAGACAGTTGTCTAATACACCGAGAAATTCCACTACAAATACATAATCTACTTGATTTCACATCTACCAATTACTTAAACAGGTAAATCAAATTCTCTTCCAAAAACGAAAATGTATCTATTCATATATTTATTATAATAATGACACAATAAGATGTCACAACTAATAAATTTATTTATCCATAACAACTTTTACATTTTTTTAAGAATACATTTTCAAGTTTTAAATATAATTTGCTTCGAAAAGAGGTACAGGTATATTGGATACGATCACTATACTTGGCATAATCGAAGTGATAAATGTTCAATGCACTTAATAATTTTATTTGGAGGTGTATTTTTTTATTACTTTTTTATGTTAAATGCCTGTATTACAAAGTTTTCGAGAAAAACGACTGTGACAGAGGGCACAAACCAGATTTTATTACATCCGGGGATCCGTTTTTTTCCTTTTGTATGTAAATAGCTCTATTTATTTATTGATTATTGTGAGTATTATGTTGTCATACTGTGGCACTAAAAATAACAAGGAAACTAATAACACCCCAAATTAAATTGAGAATTTAAAAAAAAAAAATATTCCCACAGACAGAATGCTAAACTATTGAACAATAAGCTAGTTTGAATTTCTGCCAAAAAGAAACCACAACCTTTTACACGAGAAGAAAAAATATTTAAACTTTTACAGGTGACGCCTAAAACAAAAAGAAGCCATATTGAAATGGAGTGTTAGAAAGTGACGCAGTTTAAAAACAGAATAAATTTATACGTCTTTCAATCATCAATCAATCAATCAATTCATCAATCAATCATGCATCAATTTCTAATATTCAATTTCGAGTTTTCTATGTTTTTGAAATATTTGAATAACCGCAAGAAAATACAGAATGTCTAAAATTAATAGGTAATAATAATAATTTTAGTAAACACTCTTCTAACATCAAAATACTACCATGAAGTTGACCCGTTCGCTCAGATAAAATATTGTCCTAATTTTCTACTTGCTAATCTTCGAAGGCAGGTGCTAATGCCATCATGAATATATTCAAGTGAAGCGCGTTTGTAAACTAAGTATAAAACGAGAGGAGCAACTGACAGCGACGCGAAATGGGAATTGGGAAGTTTTTTTTTTATAAGGAACGTGACACGGAAATATATGAACGGATTTCAAGGGAAAATTCGACCTCTGAGAATATGATTATGATACCTATTCAATCGACATCGAATATTTATTTCACATCTTTGCGAAAGCAGCTGTCTCATTATGCAACGAGGCAACGAATTGAAAACGATAACTCGTAAAAAAACCATTTCATTGTTTTATTACATCATAGAATATTCGAATGTTCGGCTGAGCTAAAAATTAGGTGGAAATACCTAGAAAGTTTTTGGGTAAACATCAAGAGATAAAAAATAAATGTAAAATCTCTAAAGTCTTAATAAATGATTTTAAACTTTCACTGTATTCATAAGTTCGTATCGAACGGACGTGTCAATTATACCCTGGGGACGGCTGTCTGATCATCGCCGAAACGGTATTGAAATTGTTTATTTTTTGTAAGCGTGATTTAGGTTCATGAATTAAATTAATGAATCAAAACCATGTTATCTTATTGATAAACTCACATACGCGAGTACATGTAATTTGAACACCCCCAACGAAAGGTATCTGAAGCTAAAATGTCGAAATTATCAGGATAAGTTGGTATTGAGTCATCAATGCCTAGCTGCCGGTTTTTAGGTAGATTTTATTAGAAAATTTATTTTAAAATCGGTACATAACTCGACAAAAACAAAACAAAACTTTGGTAATACAAAATAAAATAATTCATAAGGCAAAAGATCATTCAAAATTATTATAGCACGCCTATTTAACAATTTTGATAGCACTATTGCTCCTAGGGATGGGGAAAATTGGTTTTTAAATTTCAAAAAATCATACCTCCCTTAATAAGCGCAAGATTAATCAGTTTATAATGTTAATTGTAGGCCAATAATTACTCTACAATTTTTGTTTGAAACAATTTTTGGTATGAGCAATCCTTACGACACATTATAAAGAGGGATTCACTATACACATTCTCACTACGCAAGGACAAGGCGGGCTAAGCTGCGCGAGCAGCCGCGAGGGAGTGGATCGCGCGGCAGCTCGCGCAATGTTTGATACAAGTTCGTAAAATTGGAGTTTGTCTATCCCCTATTTTGATACGGCGAAATCTACCTCCGCTTTCCCGCCGGAATGAATTTTTCGTCTGTCACATAGTTGCTAAACGTTTTAAAAACACAAAAACCGCTATTTGGCTTGCGCTAATCAAAAAAATGTTTAACAGAATTGGATATCTCAAAAAGATCTATAAAAAGTTAGCAACCAAATACATTTAGCTTGTGACTCACTGTGCTAACCATTTTAGTCTTTTAAATTTTGATTGAAAATACTAGTTTACTTACGAAGACTTTTTAAACAATACAGTAACAATCTTTACTAACCTATTTTTTTTAGTTACTTTAAGCAATAAGTGTAGATGAAATTTGCTTTTTAGACCGTGTCATATTTATTAGATATTCTGTACATACGCGCAACAAATTAATTAAATCGGTCGAGCGAGCGTTACGCCGCGCCGCCAGCCGTCACTATATAAATTGCGCTGTAAATTGGGTCGATCAAAAAAGTTTGTTCCTACAGTCGGGGTACAGAAAACTGATTGCGCGAGCCCGACCTACCTTTGACCGGTTTTCTTTTAAAGACTTTTAATGCCTGAAAAAAAATTTTTTGCAAATTAGGCATTTTTTTTTTAAATGTTGTAGAATTAAGAATACGATCAATATTTTATATGCTATATTATTAAATATATGTTATATTTTAAATTATACACGCATTTATATACACACATTTCACACTACACAGACATTACACATTGTTTTATTAATTTATATTTATATTTTGTACATTTTTCTGGCCATGTAAATGTAGTATTAGAAAAGTATCTTCTTGTATCGCTGTTTTGTACAATGATCAATAAATATAATAAAATATTTTAGTCGTTTACATAAACATATACAAATTGAAGACTCCTTGTAGCAATAAATTCAAAATGTAAGCGAGAAAGTCTTCCGTAAAAGCAGCTGATGAAAAATCGTCCGGCACGAAAATCATCTCGTTTGCCTTTGAAATGAAACTTTCAGGCAAGGTGGAAACATTGCCCTGAGCGGCGAAAATGAATCATATTATCGAAGTTGTGGAAAGTATGATAGAAACATTTATACGCTACGGAAGTTTCAACGAAGTAACCAACCGTAATTTTGCTGGTTAGGTTTTTTCGTAATACATACAACCTCCGTTTGATTTTTATATATTAGGCATAAAATTTATATATTTACAGTTTTTAAATCATTTAATGAGTTTTTTTTTAAGTTTAAAGTTTGTGTTTAGGGTCTGCATGTCATTGCCCTGTAACTTTTGAAAATGTATAGATATGTGCAGCACCAAGAACAGAGAAATTTATCCAAAAATATATTTTTTAAATTCGTGTAATAATATCAAACCCTGATACATAATAATAACATGTTTGTATTCTATGTATGTAGGTAATTACCTATATACATAGCATACAAACGTTTTAAATAATGTACAGTAAAATACAGAGTTACATGGGGCGTAATAATACTAAGTATTTATTTGCCAAAAATTACGCACCTTATATACAGGTTGAACTTTTTGTCATGCACATCCTTTTATGGAGTTATTTTACACACCAAACTAAACAAATTTTGCTCTAGAAGTTTTTTTAATTATGATATATTTTTTCCATACAAAATAAATAATATCCCAGGAAACGTTCGGTTCGCTAGCAGCTCGCTAATTAAACGCCGCAAGAAGGTCAAAATTGCGGGCCGTCCGCCCCAGTCAAAAGGAGTAACTGTTTTCTTCTGTTTTTTACATACTTTTTTTGACATATTGAAAAACCCGTAGAACAAATTTTGATCAATATAGAATTACCACATAAAAGGATGTGTATGAGAAAAAGTTCACACTACACTTGCCCGAAAAAGCTCGCATATTTATGCAATTGTTGCTTGCATATGTGTGTAATCTATAAATTAATACGCGAAAGGAAAACATCGGATTCCTTTTTAAGAATATTTATTGCGCGCTCGGAGGAGCGTGAGATTTGGCATGGTTAAAGTTTATATGGAGGAGTGCGAAAAGTTAAAATAATCTGTAATATGTATTATAATTACATTCAATATAATAAAATAAAACGTTCATACTAACTGACAGATTGACTGAATGAGTTTCGAGCTGTGAATTTTGTGTGATTTCAAATGTTCCTTTTTCAACGATCTGTCAATGTCAATAAAGTAATGTTAAGGCAAAAAACCAAAATTGTTAGGTTAAAAAAAAGTGAGTGCATTTTATTATATAAATTTAACCAGGTCTAATCCTAGTTTCCCAGTCACTTTAGTAATTTCATTTTACATGTTACATTTTTAATTTCGGTAGTATCTTTTTTTTTACATCCAGATATCCGAACCTATCTTCAATTATGCCTTCACATAAAACTGACGTGAGACACAAAGAAGAAGGAAAAATATATATTCGCGTGAAAGTCGAAAAGATAATAGGTCATTTGCAAATTTAAAGAGTGTAAATAGTATTATAAAAAAGTGAAATTATTTTGAGGGTTACATTTAAATGAACACTGAATCTCATTCCACGAAATTAGAATACTTTTGATTGTAGATTAATGCATTTCCAATGCAGGTTTTGCAATTTCAAACCCGAATCTGTCAAACATTTCGAATCTGAAGTCACTTTATTATTATTAGTTTATTCATCAAATTTACATTTATTTTATTTTATGTACCAGCTAAGCCCAAGGCTTATCTGCTGGAAACCAGGTGTGTAAAATACAGATATTATTAATTGCGAAATATTTTTAAATTATTTTTTTCTGTATTTTACACGTCCTTTACAATATACATATTCACATACATTGAGGTACATTTTTAAATCTTAGTAGTATATTACAAACCAAAAGTAAGTATACTAATAATACATTTTGAAATAATAATTATCACGCTAAGTAAATTTACTACAAACAATTAAAGAGAGTGTTTTTGTGCGATTTCATAGCTAATATTTTTAACTTCATATTTATTTTTTTTATATTTAATATTACTTTTAATTAAAGATCTTGGCAAATTATTAAAAAAGAATGGTACAATGAATTGCAAACATTTTTAAATGCAGGTATAAACATTTCATTTTGTATTTGCCGTGTACTATATGCATGTTGAACGAGTGTTTTGAACTTGTCAGAGTCGAAGAAATGGACCACTATCCTATATATAAACATCACGTTTGCCGGGAGAATGTTACAATATTTTAATAAACCGAGATCATCACTCATATATTTTAATTTATTTTTTTTAGGAACAATTATTTTTATTATTCTAATCTGGATTTTTTTATTTTTTATAAAAATGTTTTAAAAGTATTGCCATAACTCATGATGCCATAATTAATTATTTAATCTACAAACGCAAAATATAACATTCGTAATTGTTCATATTTTAAGATTCCTTTTAAATGATAGAATTTTGTTATTATTAGTCGAAGTTTGTCGCATATATTATTTATGTGTTTTATCCAATTTAATCTACTATCAAATGTTAGTCCAAGATATTTTTCGGTGTCTACCGTCTGAATTTGTTTACAAAGACAATCCGGTTTGGGTTTGTGCAGGCAGCTATCACTGTGTAGTTTAATTAAAATATCAGCGTTTTAAATAGTTGCGTGCATGACTTTTGTTTTATCGGCATTTATAATAAGTCCGTTATTGTGTGCCCATTCCTGTATCTTATTGAAGACTTTTTGCAGCATCTCTGTCGCAGTTTGCAGATCACTATGTACAGCAATTAGTTACGTGTCATCTGCATAGGTGTGGATTTCACAATAAGATACACATTTACTTATATTATTCGTGTATGTAAAATACATTATTGGGCCCCATATGCTGCCCTGGGATGTACCAGAATTCACATTTTCCTTTTTACTATATTTATTATTAATTTTGACTACAATCTGTCTTTTTAATAATAATTTGATTAGTTAATAAATAATTTGTTAATAAATTCGATATTTTTCCTCGAAAGCCAACCTCCTCTATTGCTTTCGGAAAGTTTCTATGCACTAGAGTATCGAATGCACGGGAGAAGTCTAAAAGTAACATTAAAACGTGTTTTTTATTGTTTAATGCCATATTAATTACATCCGCGCAGTTTAAAAGTAGACTTGAGGGGTATTTTTTCGTTTCAAAAAGCCGAACTGATTTTTTGAAATCACTTCGTTGTTTTTAAAATTGGCTGCATTAGGCTGCTTTAGGCTGCATTTACTTCATGTTGTCATAAAGGTAAAGCATATTGGCTTTATCATAATGAATAATTCAAATTATTGTATGATCGACATACATCACATGAAAATTCAATATAAAGAAAGTCAAAAAAATATTTTATAAAGATTCGTAAATACAATTCAGCGTTCTGTAATTGTGTATTTTTTTCGACTGTTATTAAGATTAAATTTTAAATTCCATAAGTATTGCAGGGAATTAAGGCAAACAACATACACTAATGACGTATTTGTACACGCTCGTAGCTGACGTAATAAAACAAAATTGAAAAATATATACATATATATATAATGATTATAGAGGTATACTCACTGTATAAGACCCTCAATAATGCTCAAACTTAAATATTAAATGAATTACGGTCGAATTTCATCACTGGGCGACCACTAGTATCCATGAATCGGTGCTTTTATAATTGTAACTGTTAAGATACTGGTGTAAGCAAACTTCAACATACTAAGCAGGCTTATTTGATTTTATTAAAAAAAAAATTATCTAAAATTTATGAAACTCTCAGTAGCAATTCAACAATAAAAAAAACCACTTTCGCATTTATACTTTTCGAGTTGATAGAGATGCAACAAACGGACGGATGGACAGACAGGTGGCTAAAGGACAGATATAGTTGCTTCTTATACATGAATGTATAGTTTGAAGCTAAAATGCATAATTAAATATTAATTATTTTATATTTAAAAATATGTCATGCTATTGAAAAGTTTTCAAATCCCTCTGGTATTTTTTGGCATTTTACTATCAAATTTCTATTAACACATATTTATGTATACGCTGTGTGTTCAAAAAGTAAGGTGACTTTGTATTGTTAAGAAAAAATATTTATTTATTCATCAATATTTATGTTGTCCCCTTCAAAGTAATCCCCCTCAGATACAATACTCTTATGCCAACGGTTTTTCTAATCCTCAAAGCACTTCTCATAAGCACTTTTCAGTATAGCCTTGAGCTCTTCAAGCGATGCAGTCTTTATCTCATCAATCGTTGCAAATCTCCGTCCTTTCATAGGTCTCTTTAGTTTTGGGAACAAGAAAAAGTCACATGGGGCCAAATCCGGAGAATATGGTGGCTGAGGCATGATTGTGGTGTTGTTTTTGGCCAAAAAATCTCTCACAAGCAAAGATCAAAATTTAGCAATTTCGGAACAAACTTCGCTGACACACGTCTCATGCCCACAACGTTAGAAAAAAATTCATGGCACGAGCCAAGCGATATACCGACATCCTCAGCAACTTCTCTGATAGTGATTCCACGATTTTCCAAAACAATTTACTTCACTGCTTGAACGTTTTCATCAGTTGTTGACGTGTTTGGGCGTCCAGAGCGAGGCTCATCATTGGCATCTTCCCGGCCATCTTGGAAGAGTTTTTACCACTTGTAAACATTTTTTTTATTTAGAACAGTTTCACCGTATGCCACTGTCAATATTTCAAGTGTTACGGAGCACATAATTTTATTTTTTACACAAAATTTGATGCAAATCCTTTGATCCATATTTTTCGATAGCAAAAAATCGCCGAGCACGCAAAACACTTATAACCTTTACGCCTCTCATAACCAAACAAAAAATGCCATCCACTTGAAATTTGGTACAGATGTTCGGGAAGAGTGTACCAACATAACATAACAAAAAAAAAAACGATAATCGAAAATACGATGCCCGCGAAATTTGAAAAGTCACCTTACTTTTTGAACACACTTAAAATTTGATAGTAAAATGCCAAAAAACAACAGAGGTATTTGAAAACTTTTCAATAGCATGTTCATTCATTACATTCCCATTTATGATTGTTTCGATGAGTATTCATGAAAAGCTATAAAAATATTACCACTGTGCATTACTATAACACCCAGGATATTTATTATTGTGTAATAGACAGCGAATAAAGTTTGGCTCTATAATAATGTATTTTTGATGGCAACTGCGCCATTAGCTACACGAAGTTGGCTGACAAAGTACAGATAACTCGCAGAGCGACCAGAATATAAAACGATACGGGTAGCCCTTGTAAGAAAGAGAAGGAGTACTGAAATGGCATTACGAATACTCGCAGATGAAGACGCCACGTTGGAAGTGAAATGAGTTAAAATAATTTATAACCATATATTACAATGGTAAAATATATTGCGGAAACAAATTTAAGAATGGCCAATGACAATACCGACTACTTCTATATATTGTTTCGTAGTAGTAAATTATTTACCCAGAACATAACGTCTTACAGCTAGTAGGTGTCATTAACGGCAACCCTGAACATTCTTTTACGTATTCCTTTTTGAGCACATCGATGGGTTATATTAATTTTAACTGGCCGGTACTATTTAATACGTTCCAGCAGCCGTACGATTATATTTTAGGTAAACTATTGCAATGAGTACCATGTCATGACTTCTGGTAAATTACGACAAATCTTCTCATTTCACATGCCCTAGAACCCAAAACCACCCTCACTTTAAAAATGTATATATCTATATTCCACTTTCTTGTGGACACGATAACTGCGATGCATAAAAGCTTAAAGGCACAAAATCTCGGTCAAGTTTGTTAATGGACAAAATCAAACCAGGGGGCGGGAATGGGGGTTTTTTTTTGAAAATGTGATATTTTGCTATATTTTTCTTAGTATGAAATATATCGAATTGATTTAAATTTTATATTATTCTCTAGATAAGGGTCTACCATTTATTTTAGTAAACTTTTTTGATAGCACCAACCATTGGTACTTGAAGTGGGAAACCCAAACTCCCTTATTAGACAGCATCAAATCCTTTCAAAATGTTAATTGTAGACTTTTGATTTCCCTGCAACTTTCCTCCCGTCGGTAGTAACGTTGTCAGAATATCCTATAAATATGTTTTTTTTTTAATGGTCCTAATAAGAATAGTACAAACGTTTTAAGACCCTCTCCACAACTTAGCTCTTATATTTATTTTTTCTAAATTTAAATAACATGATATTTGGTACCTCGTATTTTTTATTGTGAATCGAAATATTGCCTTTTTAGTTTTTTTATATTTTGTTGCAGCCACAAAAAGAGAAACCTATTTTAATCTTTTTCTTTATGGTGCAATGTCACTCTCCGGATTTAAAAGAAATAAATCCCTCGGGGCAAACGCCCTTAAATACCATACCATTACTCGACTGTAGTGGAAGGGGCGAAAAGAGAAAAAATATATTCAGTTTTTATTGTTTCCACTCGCTTTAAAATTAGCTTTTATCTCCACTTTAAATTTCAGCTCTCGGCAGCTCGTGATGACAAATTTCAAAACGAATGAAAACCCTTTCAACGCTCGACGGCGCGAAAGCTTTCATTTTTATTGCTATTTTGCATCCAAATTTTCTTTAACATTATCCTAAGATATTTAGAGTTACAGCATATACTCGTATACACGACAAATTATTAAATTATACTCGTTTTTTACTTTTTTTATGTATAAAATCTTGATACTGAGATTTATCGAGAATTCGTTTTTCGAGGTCAAAGTCTATTGAATTAGGGTTTGAAAACATTAGTGTGTAGGTATGAATATATGTAGGTATGGGTCATATTGTAACCACTATCTACTTATTAATAATCGCTTATCAAAATTAGGAATGGCTGTTGGTTAGTCCTCTCTGAGTGCCGGGACTCACGGCTATGATGTGTAAACATCAGCGTTCGCCTGTGAATGTAATGGGAGAACTGAAAATGAAAATAAAATAAATATAGATGAAATAAGTAGTGATATTTCATTTATTTTAATTTCAATTAATATATGACAGTAATAAATACAAAATCCCCATTCTTAATTAAAACGCAGCTGCAATGCTTTATTTAGAAAGTAAATGTATGCTGCTTAGTAAATTCATGTCAGTCTTTTTGTCCCGACGCATGGTTACCAAATTTACGCCGGCATACAAAATATACAATCACATATAATTTTATGCCGCCACAGATCAGGCTCACCTAGTGTCGATGGTATAGAAACACTTTTGCGCGGTTTTATTAGCGTGTCTTCGTTACCCTGACCTGACATAACACTCGTTGAAGGTTAATCCTGATACTATTATATATAGTTTTAATGCTGTATTTATTACAATTTGTTGCTTGCTATGCTTCTGTACTTACTGTTTAAATAATAATAAAAAGAAAGAACATAACACATACCTGGAGGTGTGTATTGGGACAAAAATACCTCAGAGGAAATCTATAAGACATTACGCACGATAAATGCGTATGGCTGTGAATATGATAGCGTTAAAGTACAGCGACGAAATTATTTCAAATTGTAAATTTAGGCTTGTCCTGGCAAGGGGCCAGATGAAAATAAATTAATTCTTAGATCACAGACTGAGCAGTGGCAGTACATGTTAGGCATGTTAACCTTAAATTGCATACATTTGCTAATCTGTTAGATTTGAAGAAAATATAATTTCTCTTTGTTTAATTCAGTACATCAGATTTTAATATAATCTAGTAACTTCAACAATTTATTTCAATTTCTATACTTCACAAAAAGTATAATGTAGTTTATACATTTAAATAACACTTATTGTAATACTGGTTTATATTATTGTAGTGCAAATTATTAAGCAGTGAAAACGATATTAAACAGTTTATAGTGGCTTTTGAGTATTCATACCCCAGACACACAAATATAAAATTTTTGTTATAAGTGAGATAACTTGGTAGAGTAAGGATGGACGGTTCTTTATATTGAGCTATTTAAAAATATTTCTTGCAGGGTATCAAAAATGGAACTAGAGCTGAATTACAGATAAAATAAATACTCGAGTAAAATAAATAATGGCGATTAGCCGTTTGGTCATAAAATTAAATTCCAAATCCAGTAAGAAGGAAAGAGTATATAAAAGTAATGGATTCATTCTCACATAAGGTCAACTATGCTACTCTTGAATCATATCAGTATGAAAATTGCAAGATTTACCAGTTAGGCAATGCGTTTGAAATTGAGAGACATGCTGCAGGTCATCGATCCACCAAATTCTCCATTGCTCATTTTCCGAAGATCAGTCGAAATATCTTACACACCTTTCTCTTCTAAATAGCTAGTATGACGTCATCCGTGTATTCCAGGGTTCATTATTTATTGCCATATTGTATAAATTGGTCTGATGATAGTTTTATATACCTCACAATTCGGTTTTGTTTGTGATATTTGTTTTGATTGCTTTAATTAAATGTGTGAATAAGGAAGTTGTTACGGCCAAAATATTAACATCGAATTTCATACAGATTAATTACCTTTAAAAGAGTTCCCCGCTAATATTTTTTAGGAAAAACAAAGGCTACCTACGCCTTGTTATTCACACACGGTCAATCCCTCAAGGGAATCCCTCAAAGGAATCCCGCGATACATTGAGATAACGTCACGGGAAAGTCGTTTTACGAAAAGTATATTAAAAAATGCCACGTTCTCAAGTAATTCGTTTGTTTACGCGTCAATGGGGATTTTTAAACGGGTGTTCATTTGAAACGAAATAAAAAAGTTTCACACATCCATTATCGTATGAATAAATGATTATATATTTAATGTTTTAACTAAAGATAGAGTGTATTACGCTTATAGAAACTATGTTATTTTTATAGAATAATTATAATAACTTAAAATATTGGCGTATAATGGCTTGAGAATTTACAGATCCTAGAATATGTAGGTTTTATACTTTTATTTAGGACATTTAATAAAAAATGTATTTCTATAATGTAACATGCAATACTGAAATATTTAAGCTAGATATTAAGTTGATACATCTTAGAGGAAACTAATTGATGTTCGATTGTTCGTATCTTTGTACCTACTTACTCTTCGAATTGTTGTAATACAGTCCACAATGAAGAAGTTTATATACGAATTGCGAGTTTAAATTGACTACGTAGCGAGCTTCATCTTAACCTGAGGGTCTAGTTTATAGGCTTGTGTCTACAGGTCTCTGTGTCATCGGAGATCGGGCGGCAGTACGAAGGCTCTTCGTGTATCTGTCGGCTTCACCATCACAGTCCGAGTGGCCAAAGAGTCAGAAGAAACATTTGACCCACTTCGAGCAGGATCCGGTATCAACGATTGAAGAAATAACAGAAGTTGTTAATAACGTAGCAAGCGTATAGTATACTGCAATGGTTAGTGCGCTGTCCGCCATAGACATGAGATTCAAAGTTGAATTCATGATTCATCACATGTGGTGGTGTTTCATTATGCGTGATTTTTATTTTTCAGGTTATTAATTAACTATATATTATATATATATATTATATATAATTGTATAATTGAGTTGTAAAGTTATTTGACTTATATTTGATGATTGTTTTTTAATAGCGGCAAATCGCCTGAAAAGATAAATGACATAATCCTTGACAATATTGAAAAATTTTGAAAAAGTTTTTAATTATTTGATAAAGTGCTGGATAGCATAATATTTATAAAGGTTCTAAAGAGGTCCTGTACTTGAGAGCGCAGGATGTCGGTTTAAACCCAGCGCTGAGTTTTATAAAAATGCATTTTTAACTCTCACCTGTCCTCTTAGTGTAAAATATTGTCATTACTAAAAACCTATATAATTTCAATAAAATGAATGGTAAATTTGCACTTAATTCTTCCTGAATCTTTACTTATGCTTTCGAGTGTACCTTCAATTCAAACTGTTTTAAAACCGTTCGTGTTACGGAGGCTT
The DNA here is from genome assembly GCA_020383195.1 of Neomicropteryx cornuta. Taxonomy (NCBI): domain Eukaryota; kingdom Metazoa; phylum Arthropoda; class Insecta; order Lepidoptera; family Micropterigidae; genus Neomicropteryx; species Neomicropteryx cornuta. The sequence continues at coordinate 44,729,069 of JAHKQU010000018.1, forward strand.
AATCGTGGCTTTAAATTGTCCGGTTTTGAGCGGACTCCTCTCTGAGCTCCAATATAAATGATAATGGCGGGAGTGCACTTTTGTGATCCTGGGCGATTTAAAGTTCATTGGGTTTCCCCACTCCGCTCGTCTCGTCTGCGGTTGACGTTCGTTCTGGATGGACTGGCATTTTGTATTGTACTTGAGTGCTTTGCTTATGATAATTACGGGCGCCACAAACTGTGCTTAGGACTCTCTCTGATAATGGACTACAAAATGTTTGTTTTCTTTATTATCAACCTCATTCTTTATACAAGAATAGTAATAACTATTTTATTTTCTCTAGGATGTATATAAACAAGAATGGATGTGACACCCTGTAGCTATCGTATATATAGTAAACTATTTAACCATAACCTGACGTCCTACAACTACGCCCTACAGGTATCACTGAAGGCATCTCCCACCCAGACACTTCGCGCCTGTGGTACCAACTTGCGATGGGTTGCTTCATTTTCTATCTCCATTTGTGCCTGTGGCACTTTTAGTCCATTCGATGTGCGTTTTAGATGGACATAGAGGTGACAATGGATTATTTTTTAGGTCTGAGTTGATTAAAATAAAAAAAAACATCTTTTGACATTCTTTTAATTCATCTTAAACATTCGCTCTATTTTACATTTTCTTTTTGTAAATTTTGACGCGCGGCTAGTAACTAAACATATTATTTTAATTTATAATAATATAATGTTTCATTCTTTTACATGTTTCTATAGAGTCAGACGTTGTATTAATTTTAAGTAATACAACCTCAAGTCATGTTTTTGAAATTCGAATATGATATTTGCGCTATCTATCGAACTGTCAATGTTTCATTTATTAGTAATAAAAAAATGTTGACTTCGAAATGACGTTAAAATCTTATATATTTATAGGTACTATCCAGACAGCCTCCGATTTGATCTAAAACACTACAGTTGGTTTTGAAGAGCGTCAATATATACACAAATGCTACTCTTTCGCAATTGTACTTATCAACGGCCAAAGGACGGGGATAGTAGTTTCTTATACATAAATTTATGTATAGAAGCTTAAAGGTGTCAAACATTTTGTAATATAACAGCACTTCTTTAAATCTATTACTGACAAAAGTTTTATGTTATTAAAACTTTAAAAATGATAAAAAATTTAAAATGAAAAATAACAATTTGAATTATAAATTAATAAGATTAAAAAAAACAATAAAATCTATATATTATATAAAACAAAGTCGGGTTAGTTACACCATTTATAACTCAAGAAGGGCTGGACCGATTTTTATGATATTTGATTTGTCTCCGCCCCAAATAGCAAAATAACTATAAAAACATCGGAAAAATCTCAATTAAAATAACATTTTGTATGAAACGGCTTTTTATTCTGTGGAATTCTATTTTCAAACAGTAAGTTGCCTTCGAAGATATTCACCTTAAAGTGAGGTTATGACATTTGTCATTGTGCGCGCATCGATAATTGCTTCATTATGTAATTTATTTTGATTTTTGTATATTTATTGAACATAATTCATTTTGAGTATTCTTAATAAAAACTGAATTAATTCAGTTGATAAGTTAATACAACAGTAATTGATTCTAAGGCGGTACGAAGTTCGTCGGGTCAGTTTATTAATAATAAAAATACTTAAATCCTATCAAAAAGCTTCTAAAAATTAAAAAAAAAAATACCTAGATTTCTATTTTGGTTCGGTTGAGGTACGAATTCGTGCAGATTGTAATCAAATATTTCTAGCTAATTTTAAATGAAACGGTCAATTGTACTTTAAAAATGAACTCACAAATTTAAATATTTTTCTAATATTCCTATGATAATAAATAAATTATTTAAAAAAAAGTAATAGAATTGGGGAGGAGATGATATCTCTACATAGACAATATATCATGGTACTCGCAATCTAGTAGGTTGGTGTTTGACTATTATAGTAACCCGGCGTGATTTTGCACGTCCTGACTAGCACAAATATATTTAGCTCATTTGAGAAAGGCCCAAAATCTTTATATTATCTATATATTAATACGTGAAGGGAAAACTTCGGATTCCTTTTTAAGCATATTGTATAGTATAGTATAAAGTAGGATTACAAAAGGTCCTGCTCTTAGTAACCGTATGTAATAAGTATGTCACAGAATAATTTACATGACAGACAAAAGCTAGTAACTGTGACTGATGCCTGTAGCCAGCTTATTTACTTATTAAAAGAGTACAATTTGATTTATTCCTGACTATAATATCATCTACAAGAAGTCGCGTGAATTATCACTAGCAGGTAGGCCATTTATACATATAAGAAATATAATAGGGCTAAACACTACCTTAAAGTACTCCGGATGGTATTGAAACTAAATGGGAAAAAGCCAAATTATAAGCCAATTTATAAAATAAAAATATTTAAATTTTTAAGATATGTAAAATACATGGAAACCGACTAAAAAAAAAAAAAGTTTTACCTTTCTTCCATTCTGAAGCTTGAACGGCTGATATCGCTCCAGGCACTCATGCTTCTCGGCCGCTGCCTATTCCTGAAAATGACGGTGCCGCGCTGATGTTCCTCCTCCACATCAGGAGGAAAGTTGACCCTGACGGAACCCCTCGACGGGGGATTGGTACTCGATTCGGGTGAGGTCTGTTCGAGTTGCGCGTAGGTAGGATCTCCGTTTTCGCTGCCGTTGTCGCTATTGGCAGCCAACATCTCGTACTGCCAGGGCGCAGGGCCCGGCATCGGGCCGGGGCTTCCGCAGGACGGCGAGGCCCCGGCGCCCGCCAGCCTGCCGACGGGGCCCGAGCGGGGCGCCAACTCGCCGGGCCCCGCGCGGGGCGCGCGCGAGCGCAGCGATGTGAACCGGTAAATTTTTGAAGTTTTCGTGGCACACGGTGGCAAAATTTCCTTTCGGCACTTCCGAAATGCTGTACGACTTTTAACCTTCACAAAACCTCACAGAACAACTACAAATATCTTTTGTAATAAACTTTATGTCAAAATTTCGTTGGCCTTACAGTTATAGGTATAATTGATTTGTTCATATAAGTATTCGTTTATTTATAACTTGAGTAAAACTTTATTTTTACCTCACCTTTTATGAACAGTCAGTTTCATAAAGTTGAAACTTAGTTTATAACCATTAAACTTATTTCAGATTATGGCACTCCTTCCCACAAATTTAAAATCGTAGAAAAGATATATATAATATAAAAAACATAAAAATAACTGTTCCAATAATAAATCTCTCTAGATAATTATAAATAATCTAAATAAACAATAATAGATGCCTCTGTGTCTTTGTCATATCATCGGGAAGAAAAGATTAACACGCGGTCCGAAATTTGCAGACCGATAAAAAATATTTTCTTGCTTTTTTAATATTTTTATAATGTTTAGTTAGTTAATGTTTTTAAGCAATTTAAATGTCCTGTTCTCGATTTCGTTAACATGATTTTTTACACCAACTTTGTAGACTTCTTCGTGTCAAAACTAAATCGTGCTTCACTATCTATATGTTAAAGAATCTTATAGTTTATATTATTTGAATTATAGATTTATGAATAATATATTGCATACTGGTGGTAAAATGGCCACTGCTTATTAATGTTGAAGTAACAATTCGATATAAACAATGAAAATACAATAAAACGAAATCAAATTGGTGCCCTCCATAATTACTCTCGAAATAATTAACCTGTTGTTTAACTGTCAAACGATCATAAAGTACATAGAAACATTAAAAAAAAATATATAAATATGAGAATTTAATAACAATATTTTTATGTGCGATAAAATGCTATTTTTGTTATTCATGCAAACTTGCGTTAACTTGCGTCATTTATACATTAAAAAAAACAGTCAACTGTAAGCAGTTTATTCGCTGAGGGTTCCGCAACTAATATTTTTTTTTCTTTTACCAGTAAATCATCATTCCAATTATTTTCTTTGCTTTTTTTATAAATGTAAATGTATTTTCATATATAAGAATGAATAGGAGAAAGGCAAAACTGCACTTATGTTAGTAGGCCCGTAACATACGCAGTGCTATATAGTGTAAGTGAAGTTAGAAACTACTTCTACAAAGTCCAGATAACTAAGCTACAAACCAACCTCCGTTTAGTTGAAAATGTTTCGTAGAAATTCAGAAGGCAAAATTCACTTTTATTTCAATTTTTGTTACAATTGTCCAATTTTAAGGTTAATTGGACACGTTCATAAAAATTCAAAACGACAGATCAAAGATATTTAGTTTATAATAGGTATCTTCGTTACCCCAACCACACAGAGAAAGAAGATTTATTGTTATCCTTTTTGCCCCCGATCCCTGCTCACGGACGCGTAAGATACGAGGCCACACACAACAGAGAAAAGAGGACTCCTTTAATAGTGTTAGTTTCTAAAAAATGGTATTCCGACAGAGCTTGTACATATTCTCTCATATATATCATCAAATAATACACTATCTATTGTATATTAAAAAACGATTTTTTGTGTTCACTTGGTCGCTTTGTCTATACGTGTACTTATTTCAAACATATATGTTTTTTTTTATTTTATATAAATAAAAATATTTATTACAGTTGTTAATTCTTGGATAGAATATTTAGGTTATGTTTTATACAACGCGCTCACATTACTTACATAATTGCAATTCGTTAGATTATTTTAAATAGGTTTCTTTGAGCCATTCTATTGCAACGCCAAGGGTCAATAGGTCATTTTTTAGAATGCCCATTGCAATGGGTACCTACCAAACATGACTTCCGACAAATTACGACATATCTTCACGTTTCACATCCCCTAGAACCCAAAACCACACTCAGTTTTATTTTTTTTATACCTATCTACCTATCTATCCAAATTCCCTTTCTTGTGGATACTGCCATAATTTTACATCAATCACTTTCAAATTAATACATAAAATTTAAGGGCACAAAATCTCGGTCAAGTTCGTTAATGGGTAAAATCAGACCAGGGGGCGAGAATGGGAAAGGGTTTCGAAAAAGTGAAATTTTGCTTAAACTTTCTTAGTAAAAGATATCTAATTTACAATTTATATTATTACTTAAGTAAGGGCCTAAAACTTATTTTTGTACATTTTTTTGATAGCACCAACCATTGGTCCTAGGGGTGGGAAAATTTGGTTATTGAAAATTCAAAAAATCATACCTCCCTTAATAAGCAATCAAATCAGTTGAAATGTTAATTGTAGTCCTATAATTTTCCTACAACTTTTGTTTAAAACAATTTTTGATATGAGCTACTCTTACGGCACAGTATAAAGAGGTATTCAGTATACGCAACCTCGCAGCGCAAGGTTAAGTACGGCGCGGCGAGGCGGGTTGAGGTGAGCGAGCTGCCGCGCGGCGAGTTGATCGCGCGGCAGCTCGCTCACCTCGCTCTCGCTGTTTTATACAAGTTCATGTAATTGGAGTTCGCCTATCCCCTACTTTGATCACGTGAAATCTATCTCCGCCTTCCAGCGAACTGAAAGAGATTTTTTTTACAAATATATGTTTATGCCGAAAAATATATATATATATATATATAATAATAAGACTATCTAATATTAAATGTGTTTAGTATTCGTCTGGTTCTTATTTAATAATAATATATTAGAAAAACTTGAATGTTTGAAACGTTGCACTTGTTATCTTTGTTCAAGTTGCCGTCGGGTGTCGAGGACTCCGATCGGGTCCTGATGTGATTCTGCCAAATTATGTCGGGACTCCGATCGGAGTCCTGATGTGATTCTGCCAAATTATGTCAGGACTCCGATCGGAGTCCGCGTCAGACGTCGTATTAAAATCTTATTTTCCACGTCGGTAACTCCGGGGTTTACATTGCTATTACATTCTTTATGAGATGGGACATACAATTCAATAAGAAACACGACTCGACTGTATAGTGAAGTTTGTTGGACGAATTTAGAAAAGTCAGCTGACGTCATTACGCACGATTTTCGGTTGCTGATGTGTGGTTTTCGGTGGCTGATGTGTGACGTGAGTTTGATGTGACGTGAAAACTTTACATATTTATTATTTTTTTTACATTTTTATATTTAGTAATAAAACCTTATTCTAGAATTTCATAAGCTATTCAAAATAGTACAGGTTATAAAGATAACATGCATAGTTTTTCTATTATAAGCATTTTAGTTAGCGCCCATTTTAGTAAGACAAGATTTCGTCGTAACGGTTTGACACCTGGAAGGCTAGACAAATAATCGACGAGATTACATAATTATGCACTTAGATTGACGATGTTTTTATTTTTCGTTTTTTTTTTTATTGATTTATTTTAGGAAACAACAGCTAAAACAAAACAAAAAATAATAAATAAAATTACAATAAAAACAATCAGAACATAAAGCCAATAATAGTTTCCTCCAAAATTAGGGAATGGAAAAATGGATTTGGGAACAAGACTGGGATTGGAAAGTAGGAGAGGTTAGGGAATATATTTAAAACAAAAATATGAAATTTAGTGTACTATTTACAAATAATAAGGCTTCTGAAATAAACACTATGAATAAGCTTATTTGTTTTGGTTTTTAAACCACGTACATTTTGGTAATATATTGACAAACTCGCGAATTTATTGATTAAATAAATGTTTTAATAAAATACAAAACTGATTAAGTACAACGAATCCCTTTTCTAGGGGTTTGACATAATACTTGTAACATATTTAATACTTGGATTAACACTCTATGGTAGTGTAAAATTAGATAAAAAAACTCCTTGGAAAGTGAGTGGCTATGGAAACAGTTCACAATTTTCTCAGTGTATCACTTGATCAAGATTTCGTCCACCAACTAGCTAACTACGGGACATACGAAACAAGGTAATTCGCGTAAGTAACGTGGAAGCGACATACATGCGGAACAGAAAATTAGGGTCCCAAGCTAATAAAGTTAAGATGAAAAGAGGATATGTCAAAATTACACAACCATTTAAATATTTATAAGTGGTCTAAGAAAAAGGTTTCTATATTATTTATCATTGTCTCAAAGGACGCTGACAGTAAAAAATATTAATTTTTGTTTTACTCGTATAAATATTAATTCAAGTTGTAAACTATTTTGTTAATACAAACAAATAACAACCAGTTTATGTCTTCTAAATTTTATGTCTTCAGTTTTGTCTTCAAAATTATTAATCTTAGTGTGTTTTTTTATGATGATTTTCATGAACGATTTATTAACGTAAAACAGCTCTAGAGCTGTATATTTAGGATGAAAAACGAATTTTTAATTTACAAAAATATCTGGTTACTTTTGAATACCTTTTTATCTTTGAATAATATTAATTGAAGTACTTTTTAACCAAAATATCATTAAAATAATTGCTTAAAATCCCTACTAAAAAAGTATATAAAAAATGTATCTGTAAATTGTAGATTGGTAGATAGATAATAGAATTATTTTTACATGTAAATATCTTAATCGAAAACCTAACCATTTACTTACTCCTATTTCTTTATTGTTTATTTATAAAAAGCTACAAAAAAATATATCAGGGTTAAACTGTAAATTCTTTAATTATCTATCTATTCTCTAATTACTTTTAGTAAACGATATGAGTAATGTTCATCATTTTGGGCCCTTCTCAACTAAGTTAAATGTGTTTGTGAATTGTGTCAGAGTAAATGGTTGAACTATTAAAACAGTATGACAATAATGTGCGGATTCGAACCAGCGATCACCGTTAAACTCTTAACCACAAGACTATCACGATCTCATACACGCCTATTATCAGTCATATGTTTATAAACTATTAGCAGCATTAATAAATGTAAAATCGCATTTAAAAGCCCCAAAAATCGACCCCGATTTTCTTCCTGGCAGATTTTATGTAAGCTGGGAAATCTTATTGTAACGCCTGCGACGCGGCGGCCGTAGCGTTATCGGGAAGTAATTTAGGGGTGGGTTGCTCATGGAAAATCGATCATATCTCACGGCTTAATCAGTACTCTGACGGTTTAATTAAAACGTCAATAAATTATTAAATTAAATGAAATTTTGATGTCACGCTGCATAGAGATTATATTATTGATAGGCTATTTCTACCCTGGAGGAAAGACAGAGAATCTTGGAATTGGCACACGCATAGTAAATTATAAATTACATAGAGAATTCATATTTGAAGCGAAACTCCTTTTTGAATGTTAGAGTGATTTCAATAAATGCGACTAAACGCCTTCAATCAGCACTCTTTACTGGCAGTTTAGACGTATGCGCGATGCTAAATATATTCGCTGCGTGCTTCGTTACATTTCTGAGTAGTGAGTAGTGTATACTGATCAGTCGTAAATGTAATACTTGTTAATGTAATGTTTGTGTATTATTTTAAATAATTAATAATAATCGCAATGTATTCATCACTAAATCGGTTAGTTTAACTCTCATAAGCCAACTGTCTCATCTCTCTAATGTGAATCTATGAAAAATTCGCGATAAAATTAATTTCAAAATATTCGATAAATAAGGTTTATCCATTGATTTCCGTATATCTGGTCTATGTAGATTTTACATAAATAAGTTTCATTCTCAATAGTGTGTTAAACATGAATATATTAAAATATGTTATTATACAGAGAAATAGTAGAAATATATTGAAATAAATTAGCACGAGGTGAACACATTCGTCTAAGGTTAGCATAAATTGCGTTGTAATTTACCGTGTGAACATACTCTTCTAGGGTTAAACGTCGCTAAAACTGTACGACCAAGCAGTCTAGCGCATTGGTCACATTACACGATCGAAGTTCAAGCGGCCGGGTTAAAATTCAGAATAAATAAGATAACCAGTCAGTTTTGATATTTTGAGGTAAAATCACTTACTTTTATAATTTTAGTTAAGTCATGACCAATGTTTTTTTATTGAATAAAGTTTGTATCAACATAAATAATATGTTTTAATTTTTACAGTTTATATAGCGGGTTTTTTTTTAAATGAAAAATCATATTATTAATAATCGATTTTATACAATTAATTTAGATATATAAAATATATTATGTATAAAATATAACGGCCGTCCGCAAGGCTAAAGTTCGATTCCTAGCGCTGATTATGATTTGTTATTTTTTCTTACCTGATTACCTGATAGGTTCATTTAATAAATTTAGTAGGTATGCTTATTTTTTTTTTGTATTTATTATTATAAGGCCTTAATTATCTTATAGTTATAGAATTTTGCAGATGATTATATACAATCTCTCATTTTTGTGTTTTGACATTGTAAACTTTCTTGCAAATGCTGTAGTAATTTCTCTTAAGTTGAAACTGACACACAGAAATGGTTTAAAAAAAAAAAACTCCTTTAAGCTCTTGAAATAGTGTTACAAATGCTTCAATGCATTCTATTTTCATTACAAACGGATGTAACTATAACTGTAATTCATTAATTTTACACGACGATGGATCAAAATTAAATATACATACCAAGCCCTTTTTTATGGTTCGTGGATCACTACTATCAGTTGGAAATACGCCAATTGCGTTGCCGTTGAACAAATTTATTGAGAGCAGATTTGCACTGTTGACTTGTAACATATAAATTGAAATTCAAATTATTTATTTAAAGAGCCTACAGCCAATGGCCTAATATAATATTACATAGATGTCAAATTAAAAAAATAACACAAAGCAAATTTAATACAAAAAAAAAAAAATCACATCGCGGAATACCCATAGCGTATATATTACATACCTTAACTTCGTTTGTACACGGGGCCGCCTGAATGGCCGGCTGCGCTGGTGGATAAGTTAGCCAAACTGAAATTAATCGTGCTATGGCTAACGTTTCTACTCGTATAGTCAGCTTCGTGCAGGGTCGCGCATTTTGATATTTTTAATATCAAATACATAAATAATCATATCTACTGATATTACACTAAATAAACACTTATTCTATAAAAACATGTCTTTTGTATTTAATTTAATTTTGCATACTAAATATTAGTATCCTTCTCTTGAAGATGACATGTGCTCCAGGCGGTTGGAGATCGCCTGATGGGTCTAGTCGCCCTGCGTGCAGAACGCGTGCTGGGTCTGATGTAAACTGCGAAGAGTTTCTTTCGTGTTTCTGCGCTCAAGAATAGTGCGGGCACTATCTCGAGGCACTCTTCCAGCGAGGGGCTTATTAGGCCCCCTTGGTCTGGGGGTTCGGGTGAGTCGGCCCCGCGGGCCAACTTGTAGTGGGGGGTGACAGGTCTTCCTTCCTTCCGGGTGGGATGAACTGAGGGGATCGTCGACGAATGGCAATCGGTGCGGTGTCGGAGTGGCCTCCGCGCTGGGTGGACTTACTCCAGGAGCAAGTCGCGCGGGTAAGGCCTGCTGCGTCCGTCAGGCGGACGCGCGTGGAGCGGTGTGTCGCCCTGTTGAGGGGCGATGTTGCGCAGGTGCTCGTGGCGGGAGTTGTCGGCCCTCTTGAACATATTTTTCGCGAGGCGCCGGACATATGTGTCGATCGACTCAGCCTTGATGCGAAGAGTTGGAGAATGAAGTGGGTTTTTATATACGAGCCAAGGCGAGTAGGTGGGAGGCCCCGTGTCCCTTCGGTGATTGCATAGCCACCGTATAGACGTGTGCAGATTAAACGTTGACCTGATGAAATCAGGCGTTTTCGATGCGTGTGACGGAATATTGCCCTTATGTGTCAGCTGTGGACGACGCGCGTGGGACTGACACGTCCTCTTCAGTTACAAGGGTGATTATACTATTCTTTGTTAAGTAAAAATATCTTGTAACATTATTTAAAATGACACTTGAATGAGCTTTGAAAGTTTTGATTAACCTTAATACAAGGCGGAATGGTGGGTCTGCTTTCGTCCAATAACAATACTTTTCTTACCTAAAAACATACTAATTTAAATTACTGATTAATTTAAACTATCAAAAAATAATGGCAGTAGTAAATCACACAATATCTACCTAAATAATAAAGTATTTATTTGTGCGTTTTCTATTAATAACCTTTATAATAAAATCATAATGAACAAATTTTAAAATAATTAAACCTAACCCTTCTTCATCCCACTTCCGCCTGCCCATCTTAAGTGGCGGTGCAAATAAAAACTAATATATCAAATAAATAAAATTACGTAGATCTACAGAACTGTTCACTATTCGTGAGTGTATTTTTTTCGCCAGCAATAAATATTAAGCTACAGTACTATTTAATTTGTGTGTCAAAAATAAGAATAATAACCTCGGCAGTACTTCCGACGTATCAAGCTGGTTTATTTCTGCGATTTCAATTTATATCTCCTTTAAAAGTATCCTTTAGTGGCAAATTTATCACCAGGTAACAAGCATTGCATTGTGATGCCTTACAAAAGTCATGTTTCGTGTTTTTACTTTAATGCAACATCCGTACAAGCGATTTCACCTGGGAAATAAAACAACCAATAAATTTTACACATCAATCTAATGTGTAAAATTTATTTTGTACAATATAATACTTTCTAAGAAATTCTGGTAAAGTATGCCATATCCTCTTTCGCATAGCATAAAACCAATTCACATTTTATGTGAGCTCTGGGACTAAAAAGGTGGCGTTGTGAGATTGGTAGCTTTGTTCGTTAGACTTTGTACCTGAAAACTGATAGGAAATGGGTCCCTAGATTCAACTTTCAAACCTTGATCATAATTTTTTTTTCATTAGAGCAAGGTTAATCAGTTTTATTTGGGGTTTTTTATACATGCCGTTTATAAAACCAGTTTTTGTAGATTAGAATGTTTGTACATAATTTTATGAATACATCATTTTATTTTTCAATTATTTTTAATAATCATTAGGCAAGCAAGAAATTTGAACAATTTAAGATGAAGATTAGAAAAGATAAGCTAAGATAATTTATTTTCCATAAACAAAGTTATTGTACAGGAATGACAATTACATATTTGTACATACCGTTACATTTCAATTTTAAAAAAAAACTGAATAAGACAGCAGAGAAATAAGAATAAAGAATACAAATAATAAAAAATAAAAAAATACAAGACAGAAGTTATTTATGCATTGTGTATACCTAATTTATCACTTAACTATCTAAATTCCTTAAACCTATAAATATTTTTTCCCTATTTTTATTTATAAAACAAATAAAAGAGAATAACACTAGATCTTAGTTTTTAAATACGATTTCCTTTGTAAAAGAAGGCAGTTTTCTGTATTGTTTGTGTCTTTTAATACTACACAAGAAAGAGTAATAAGAATTAATTCTGACAAATCGGGGAAGAAAAAAATAATATTACTCTAAGCCCAACTTCCAATACCCTAAGACTTTAAGACATATACGAGTATATTGTTTACAAGCTTTTTTTACGTTTGCAGTATTTGTTAGTCTGTTTAGGTCAAATCAAGCATGTAGGTTGTTCCGATGACAACGCATATGGCAAACATGATCAGATTCTACACCCAGGGATGGCTCCAGACGAAGGAATTCCTCAACGGTCAACGGTCAACAGCACAGACACGACACGAGATTTTGAATAATCATTTGAAAGCGTGTTTATTTATTTGTATAGTTTTAATGTATTTCTATTCTGTTTATTTGTTATAAATATTTTAACTTAACTGAAACTAATGACCTAAAGGTCACTAATACTAATACAAATATCTAGCTGTCCAGTTTTGGCTTTGAACCCGTATTTTTTTTAATCCTACAAATAATCTTATTAAACGCAGTGGTTTTTGAAATATTTTTTTTCACGTTTAGTAATACAAGAAATTCTATTTTAGTGTTATATTAGTGTTTAGTGTTTAGTAACCACAATAAATATACTGTATTTTTTCTAAAATCATTGCATTGCTTGTATTGTTTGTATGATCATTTATTACTTGAACGATTTTTTTAAGTCAGATTGAAGATATTTTTGGCAGATCCTCGCGTTATAGGGCTCACATTTTTTCAATGTAACAAGCCTTAATTAAAAATATTAATTAATCCAAGGATTAATTTGGTGCGATTATATCTCAAGATACGCGCCTTTTATTATAATTAAAAATATTTTCATTTGCTGAAATAAAAATGGATTATCAGGGCATTTACAAATGCTACGTTATAATTAAAACCCGACCAGTTTTCGTAGATTTGTTAAAAAAGTTCTTACATACACTCTTTTTTTGTGGTAAATAGATACAGTTAGTTAATCGTTACAACATAATAACGTGCAAGCATTTTTGGTTCAATATTACTTCGACAGATGTTTTGCATTTCCTGAAAAAAATCTGATTATTTTTTAAAGTTACGTTTAATAAAGAAAGATTACTTTTAACATTATTGAATAATTTAATGATATGGTGATACTGTTATCCTTGGAGTATGATTTAATGATATTCGCTGGAAATAATACATTTTAGTAAAACAATTAATTAACAATTAATTAAAAGAAAATTACATAACAATATTAACATTTGAAAATTTCGTCAAGGACGTCGGCCGAAGTGAGCGTGCCGAGGACATTGGCTGCGTTATCACGTGACCACGCGCCACCCCCGAACTGACTCGCTGCTTAAAGTAGGATCCCGACTCCTCTCTCAATAATTTGCCAACTTTTTTAACAAACGCAACGAAAGCATAATTTACTAATATCTTGACAAATTGAAAATGTGGCTCGACGCGACCGTGTCAGCATACGTCACATCCCGGGTCAAAGCTTTACCATCACTCCAAGGTACTAACGTGACTCTGTCTGACCTTTTTCCATCTAATATAATAATAATGCCTCTATTGGAAATACGAGTACTTAGCTGCGGCCAATGATCCCTCGCCCCGATCATGACGGATTTAATATTCTACCTACGAGGTTAGAACTAACATGAGAAGCTGGCAAGTAAAGCTGGTAGAGCCACCTCACAAAACACTACGAACACTCATACCACCAAAATTTACTTCTAAAGAAATTGTGCCCAACTTTCATTTTCTTTTTTAATATTTTTTTTTCAGAATCAATAATGCACCTAACAAAAATAGATTATCTGAATTTATAGCTGTAATACCGGGAGTCAAGATGTTTAGGAAAGAAAGTATTTGTGGAATATTTCTTTAATCAAGTTAGGACGAAAAAAAAACCTCACACTTTAATGGATTTAGTTCAAGACCCAAAGGCTTGAATTCTCTAATAAAATTGAAGATCCTGCAAAACTTCGCCAGCTGTAACAGCTCCATCGGCCAAGTTCCAAACTGTTGAAGAAGGATGCCAACATTTCAATTACTGGCTGGATCGACATTATTGGGATATAATTTTTAACTGCAGCTAACAAAGCATGTTTTTCCCAACTATTAAATGCATTTTTGATATCGACTTTTACTAAAGCTTCTACTGTACTACATGTATTTATAAATGTCCGCAAAGCACGAACTGCTGATTCAGCACCGCCCTTTGTGCCTACTTGCCGACGGCGAAATTTCTCACATAAAAAACCTTGACATTATTACATGCAATTTTGGAACACAATCTCCGAAAAGTTGATCCGATAGCGATGGGTCTGAGACCTCCTTCCTTTTTATTTAATGCACTTAATTTTGCTCCGTGAAGGTATTGAGTGAAGTTGGATGAAACGTTTCCTGCTAGCATGATGTTAATATTGGGCCTCTTTTGTTTTTAATTTACATTAATACATTATGTAACTTGCAACTTAAAGGAAAAATTATAAGTTTCGCAGACGATACTGTGATTGTATGTTCTAGTGACACGTGGACTGAGTTACAATGTAAGATGCAACGTAATTTGGAAACTATTACCAATTGGCTGGACAATAGATTTTTAACTCATTTTTAAACATTAGCATAACTAAATATGTGACTTTCAGTATTACTTCCGCCGGTTTAGTTGATACGGACTTTCAGCTTCGCATCCATGACTGTCAGAACCGAATAAAATGCGATTGTCTTCCTCTGAAGAATGTCGACCATATTAGATACTTAGGACTTGAAATAGACAGGCACCTTCGCTGGAACCATCATATTGATTCAATTGCTAAAAGAGTTCGTTCGCAAATTGTAGTTTATAAAAATCTTAGAAACTGTTTATCTTCCCAAACTTTAAAAATGATTTACAATTCCTTAACTAACTCTTTAATCACCTATACGTTAATTGTGTGGGGCGTTGCAACTCGAAAAGCCCTTGAACCATTAATCAAAGTTCAAAAATTGGTTCTACGTGTGATCAATAAAAAGCCTTTTAGGTTTAGTTCGGAAATCCTTTTCTCAAGTTACAGGGTACTAGATATTAGACAATCTTTTATTAAAAAAGTAGTCATACACGTTTGGCAAAATAAAATTAGTAATATACAGTGAACTAAAGCTATGAAGACAAGATCGAATGATAGAGGTCACTTAGTGGCACCAATAATGAAAACATCTTTTGGACAGAGACATATCATTTTTCTGGGCCCAAAAATATGTAATCAGATAAGCGATGAAATTAGGGATGCTAAAACTAACGCTAGTCTCGTTAAATCTATATTAAAATGGTTAATCTCTTTGGGTAGAGATGCTGCTGAGAAATTAATTTCAGAAATAGTTGTTTAGATAGAATTTAATAATACTGTAATTTAAGCGACTTAGGTGCTAGGTAAAAAATATCTGTGCATTATTTTAGTTACCTAGACTGTTCCAAAAAAAAAAATATATATGCTTACTTAGATATTTCATACCAATATGTTTATGACTAATGTATCTATATATACACTACTTTATATATAAGATATGTTTCTAACTATATGTTGTATAACAGTATTTTTATATTGAATATTTATTTATTTATATCGATTATTTATTTACCTATATATTTAATAATTGTTTTTTCATTTCATTTATTTGTTTATTTATTGTTAACTTTTTTATTAATTGTTTAATTTATTCTTTTATTTTTTCATATATAGAACACTTAATATATGAAGCACTTAAATCGTATTCATGTGTGTGTGTGTATGTGTGGATGGGTGTGTATATCAGTGTGTATATTTGTGCCTTTTTGTATATTTGTGTATTTTTACCTTAGGTAATTTTTA
This sequence comes from Neomicropteryx cornuta, assembly GCA_020383195.1. Classification (NCBI taxonomy): domain Eukaryota; kingdom Metazoa; phylum Arthropoda; class Insecta; order Lepidoptera; family Micropterigidae; genus Neomicropteryx; species Neomicropteryx cornuta. The sequence continues at coordinate 44,745,111 of JAHKQU010000018.1, forward strand.
AATTTTCACAGTGTTTTGCGCTGGTCTATTGTATGCACTGTAACACTTCATATATAACCTTCCTTAGAACAGGTAACTCTTAACTAGTTAGGAAGGTTATAGACTTTTACTCATCGGCCAACTTGATTACTCAATAAAATAAAATAAAAATAAAATTAAAAAAAAATAATCTTAGTCTTGAGTTGATTATGTTGGTGTGTCTTGAAACACCTACATTTGAGCTACAGAGAGTTATAACATCCTTTAGATGTTATGGAGACAGACCATCTAGTCCAGCGCTTGAACCGCTCGAAAAAGATTCAATTGCAGTACTGACACCTGAGACTAAAGGAGGATTTTCAAAAACCAATGGACAGGATGGAGGTGGACGTTTGGATTTCAATAAATTTTGCGTATCCAAGTCAGCCTAGGCCAAAGTTTGATCAGAGGTGAGGAGCCTTAAAGCGCCACGAATTCACCATCGTACACTTTTGCTCTACTCTGTCGTATAGCGATCTTGAATTTCGCTTATCAGTGACTTCTTTCAGAATTTAACAGGTCTGAATGTTATTAGTGGTATTTTTAAATTTGTTGTTCAATGAATGTTATTATTTTGGGTTTTTCTCTACATGAAGAACTCTGTAGGCAAATGTAAACAGACCCTGAGATGAATCTTTCGTGTTTTCAGTAACGCACTTGTTAAGAACATTATCAAGGATTCTTGCTAATGAAATTCAGCGGCTTTTGTAATCCATTTAATGATGGGGATCTCTCTAAGAGAAATTATGATTTCCTCAATGTATTCTGCTCGTCCATCATCATAGTTAATAAAAGGCAATGTTAGAAGAGATGAACGTTGAAGACCGTATTTTCTACTAGCAACTTTGTTTACTACACTAGTAGTTTTGATTTTTTCCACATTTAAGATAAACCACTCTATTGGATGTTTCTTGAAAGTCAGCAGCTGTTGACGTTGAAGCATTTAGAGGTGCGCTAAGGCTAAACTGATGATTAGATCTATCTACCATATGAAAAAATAACGTATTTCTACCAATTAAATTGAATAACGCTTGAAATATAACGTTGTTAAAATATGTTTAAATTTTATTTCCCAAAAAGGTCGCTACGAACTGCTATATGGGCAACATTAGGATTTTAATTACAGCAGTTGAAAGGGAGCGCTGAAACAATTCGTTCGTACAGAGGCCTGAAAGACCAGGAAAGCCCGCTCTAGGTGACGTGTTATTTGAACATTACGACCGTTTTAACCGTAAATTCCTACGAATGTGGGCCGACGCCTTCGCATACTAAGTAAAGAGGCATACCTTAAGCGAGACGGCTTTCAGGTAAAATAAGTTAGTGTTTAATAGATATTGGGTTTCGTGTTATTGTTTTTTTTATTTGAGCATTTATAGCTCTGACTATTATTTATTTATATAAAAAAAACTTATACGTTACGCTGGGATTATCGAACCTTAAATTATTTTAAAGGGAATTTCACATCTTTCTATGTGTATGCTCGTATGCACCTTAAGAGGCATACAGTCGTAAGTTAACGTTTTTTTCTACTTTAAATAAAGTATTTTTCGGTAGTGGTGATAATTACAGAGAGCAAAATAAATGAAATGAAATACAGTGAACCTTTGTCTAGTTCTATTCTTGGCTATTTTTGTATATTTATTCTGTGTGTTGAATAAAAAAAAATAATCTTGCGGTGACTATATTTATAGGGGGTTTTTTAAGCCATTTTTGGCAGTAGATTATTGTCAAAAAAACGCATGTATAGATAAAGGTACCAAAGTGATAAAGCTTTTTAAAGGTGATAAAGCTTTTTTTTTAAATTTGTTTTAGTAGTAAAAAAAATATATTTTGTGATTTATCAAAATACCGATACCGTGGGGTAAAACAAAAACTTAACTCATTTTTGTGCTAAATTAAGTTACGATAATTTTTGAAAATTTTAATATTTTTTTGGTAACAATCGTAAGTTTAATCATAATTTTAGTTTCCAGGTTATGGTATGAAACGTAGCTAAAAAAGAAAAATATTTAGTAACAGACCATTCTAATAAGAATGATTGATACCGCCTAAAAATGTTAAAAAATAAAATCGCATCTATAGTTTTTTATAGTATTTTCAATAGAGAATTTAATAAACCACATAGGGTTTTGTGATACTCATTTTAAGTATATAAATGAGAATGATGATGAATGAATGAGAATGATTTTGAATACATGAATGAGTGTGTGAACCTGATGATAAGCCTGAACTATTACATATTACAACCCACATAGCATATGTAATAAGAAAAATTGCAGCTACAAATTAACACGATGAACAAAAATATAGAATTAAATAATGAACTGAATTTTACAAAATTTGTCTATGTAATAATATAATTTTAGTCTATAGTATAAGATCAATACTCGGTGCCAACTAAATGAAGGTATAGCGATCAAGGATCTCATGAAGTTCATGTCTTATGTCTTATTATGACATGAAGCGCATGTCTTATTATGACAACGCTTCAACGAATTCAACGCTATATCGTTTTTTTTGTGGAAATTATAGACTGGTGTAAAAACCCCAATGAAATGACATAACCTAGCATTTTAGATTCTCTCTTATGGTTAATTTATTGTTTTCTCTGAGGTTTTATTCAAATTTGCTGTCCAATTAATTCCAAATTTTGAACGTCTCCCGTCTCTCGAAAATATGCTTGTAAAATAATATGATGCTCATCCGCTACAATACAATGTAATTCTAAAACCAAAGTACATTACAACACTATAAAAAATTTCTTCAGCAGAATCAAACAATTTAAAAATAATATTTAGACATGTCAATCAATCAAATTAAATAATAAATCTAAACTATCTAATTATTTAATCAAAACGAAACAATTTTGATAATTAGAGAATTTAAAATTATTAAAAATAATTTTAATACAAAAACGAAAACTTTAAAAATTTCATAACTAATTTCATAGCCTTTCATATATAAAAAAAAAATAACCAAGCAGTTTTCCCTTTTTTCTAAATGTTTTTGAGACGTGGTGTAATTACTCATAAATTATAGACCAAGATAAAAACTGCTTTTTTACTTATTTCTTTGGCTCAAATTGATTTAACAAAACTATTTTTGTGTTTTGTATTGTGCTTATGAACTATCGTATAGAGCTTCCTGAACAAATATACCGTCAATGTTAGTAATCTTTTTCTTAATCATTAAAGAAATGCATTTTTACCTAAAATGGCTCATACGACTTTTCTTTCTTAATATATGGGGCTGCTTCTCATATAAGAATTCCATATCGAAGATGATATTCAACTAACGCACAATATATAGATTTGACCGTTGATCATTTAAACCTTTTTGCCGTAACGGCCAAAAGCATTGTTTCGTCGCGATACTACTCCCAGCGCAGCAGCCCGCGAATCTCAACCCGCCGTACCCTTGCGCGGGGAAGTTCGCATTCTGGTACCTGTTTATACTGTGCAAAAGGTGTTAAATCGAATTTCGGGTATAAAATCGGGTTTGGTTTTTACGATTGGAATACGCGACGAGATAGCCAATGTGAGGAAACACAGAATTACGTATCAACGGAATAAAATTGTAATGAAATACAATAGTTGTAATGTAACGTATGCTAATACTTAATGTAATGTCATCATTAAGTTATCATTAGGTTTATTTTTATAAAACATTTAAAATTTAAAATCTGTTCATGCTCTCAGATTATCTTTCTCTAATAAATGCTATCGTGGTAAATTATTAACGATAGCAAAATTGCATTTTTAAAATTGATTTAATAATTATGTAGTTTATTTATATTATAATAATTTAATTAATATTATATATTTAATAATTGTATATTTTAATGTATATATAGGTATTTACATTAAAATATACAACCATTGTACCAGCACTGCCATTGTAATTAAATTAATATAAATACATCTTATAACTTTATATTATATACTTTCGAAGTTTAGTTTAGCAATTATTATATTACTAACGCTGTATTTTTAGGGTTCAGTACCTCAAACATATAAACGGAATCCTCATTCCCGGAATACCATTGTCATGACGTTTCACTCAAAAATAAGTAACGAAGAAATTTGAAATCTAACATAGTGGGTAGGTCTTCGTGATGCGCAAATGTTTCAACAGTCATAGATTATGAAATATTGTAATTTATTATTTGATGCGTGTAAATTGGGCACTATTAAAAAAAAATATTTTATGTTGAAATGTCTATTTTAAGGATTTCAAAAATATTTGTACTTATAAGGATTCCAGGAATATTTTTTTCAAAATATTTGGTTAATGTATAATATAAAATCAAGTCGTGACTGTTTCATCATCGCCAACTCAAATCGCTTAACCTAGGAATCTAAAATTTCGAAAGTACATTCTTCAAATAACTTATATCAAAGGATTTTTTAAATTCCTCCCCTAAAGAGGTAAAATTAACAATTTTGTATTGAAACGAATAAAGAAACCGAAGATGTTACGGAGTTGAAAAATAATATTTAGATAAAAAAATTAACAACCACGTGTTTACCATTTCACAAAAAAAGTGTTAAGGGCAGTGAAAAAAAAAGAAATACTTTTTATATAATAGGAAAGTGTAGACTATTACTTCGGAGTACCTACGCTTTACACTGTTCGCAAACCTCCGGCTAACAAAATTATGACTGACCGCCCGGGGTCTGTAAAGTTTTCACGACCGCGCGTAACATTTATGATGCGATTTCTATGCGTGGTCAAAGTTGCTTCAACGGATGGAGTCCAGTAATATGAATGTAAACGATCCGGCTACTAAAATGTATGCCCAAATTGCTTGTTGAAATTGTATGCTAGGAAGGCAATCCAGCTATGAAATTTATTAAGTTGACCGCCGTAAGAAAATAATCATTTTTATTATTTTGAAATTCTAATAAATTCCTAAAATGATTATCAAAGGTAGCGTTCGATTTTTTATTTTGACTTTTTTCGGCCCAGTTAAAAAGAGAGTCCCACCTAATTTATCATATCTAGTGGTCACATATAAAATACTAGATTATATTAACCTGTTTTTTTTTACTATTATGGTATTTTGTGGTATATATACAATAATACTAAAAAATAAACACTTTTATTTGTAAACAAGAGCGAGTCGGGCTCGCGTAATTAGGATTCCGTACCCCACCTTTTTCGAACGAATTTATGTAGGAAACTAATCAATGAACGCTATTGTAGGGTGAAATTCGGCTCGCAGTGCCTAAAAAGTTGCAAATCCAAAATTTCATTTTTTGAGAAACAATCAAAAAATATTTAATGAAGGATTTATGCACGAAAACAACATAATTGTAGTCTTTTTTTTTTGTAGTAATAATAAAAAGAATCATGATTTTAATTTTTTTATTTTTATTGTTATAAAATTTTAATAATTATTACTGAAATGGTTCTTACTTAATTCTAACTTTACATAATTAAATCAGAAAAAATATTGAAACAATGCAAAAGAGATAAAAACCCACATGCCACTTTTTAGATTAGCTAGGATACACTTGAAAAATTACTAAAAAAAATAAATCAAGTTAATGTGTGCAGATGTTATACGTATAATGATTTTTTAATTTCAATGCTTTGAATGAGATTAACACTTTGATTATTAATCACCGTCATTCCAAAACTTCATTGTGATACAGCTGGGTTGAATGATTCTACATGTTTATTGAGTAGATTTCTATCAATTTTTTCTAGATTTGTTTGCTAGAAATAAATACATTCCTCTCAGCAAAAGAAAAGTTCTCGTCGGTCAGCACTAAAATTATGGTTGCATCTTTTATTGCATTCAAGTTTGCACGGTTTCTTGAGTTTATGCTTAAGTTTTTGACCCTCTTTATGAGCGATTAGTCAATCTTTTAATGGCATATCAAATTTTCTCCGTTTTTTTTTCTCCACAATAATTTCATTTAAAACTTGGGTATTTTTTGATTCGATTTGCTGGATTTCATTGTTGGTTATATGGTCCGATGTTTCAATTGCAATGAGGCTACTCTGGATTGAATATTCTGAATATTTCCAGGCTCAAAATCAGGATATTGACATGAATCATCGGAATTAAAATCTAGCGGAACAGGGTCCGAAATTGGGTAATTATAATCAGAGACAAAATGTAGCGGAAAAGTGTCGAATAAATTACGATTGTTCAATTTCGAACAAGATAGTCCGCCAGCGAACTCAAAATCTGCAGATGTAATTATACCATTTTGGTAATTCAGGCTTTTTTGCAAAACTTGATCCGACATATCCTCTAAATGTTGACATCTACTTACGGTTGTATGTAATTTATTAATTTCGGGCTCCCATAAAGCAAATCTTAATAGTTTTCTTCCTTTGCTCTTCATTTGAATCAGTATATCACTATTATAGTTTATAACACATTGGTAAAACTCCACAATTTAAGAAAGAAATGCACATGCAACGTTTGACAGCACAACACTTGAAAATGAGTAGTAATAGTATTAGTAGTAAATTAGTAATAAATGTCAAATACGTTAACATAAACAATCGAAATGACACGGTAAAGCAACTTAAAATAGTGGCAAAAGCCAAATACATTCCTTAAAGGTGGCATATACAAGATGCAAATTAAGAAAGTTGCAAGTGCAATGGATATGTCCCTTTTTTGTTAAGTTTGTGATGATTGCCACTTTTTAGTCAGCATTATAAGGTAATATCTTGGATATACCACAATTTGTGACCATAATATCTCAAAATATAGAGGGAATTGCCACTTTTTAGTTAAATGAATACATAGTTTATACCTCAGTAATGCTAAGAAACCAAAAAAAACAAAATTGAAAATTTTGGATTTACCACTTTTTGGTTAATGAGAATTGTGCGGGGTGGGGGGAGGGGGTTATTTCCTACTAAAAGTACGAACTTCGTTTTTATATCAGAAGTTCAAAAACCATAAACAAAAAAAAAATAATCTCCTGACGTTCTAATCTTTCTAGTTGAAACATAAAGACGAAAGGCATAAAGAAGTTCTTGTAGTAATAATTTGTCGTTAGCTATAATTTATCGTATGTAATCGTTACCAATAGAGATTAGTATTTGATTGGTGAGAATTTAGTTGAAAAAATTAGGCCAATAGAAAGTTATTGGCCTATTTTTTTTAAAATTCTATGACTCACACTCAATGGCCCCTGATGGTAAAAAGGTATAAGCGCCTGCTTATAAAATCCGGCGTGGTCATTTTTCGCATTTTTCTCAGCATTGTCGACAGGTTAAATGACAAAAAGACTATATACACAACGGGCCCTCAAGAATGTGGCCTAAGTGTAGCAGCCATCTATCTACCTTCCAATCCATTCTAATGCCTCACACTTTCGTAAATGAAAAGGGGACTTACTGCATTTTGTTAACATTTGATTAAAATCAGTACATGGTATAAGCACAGTATATTTTATTGGACCCTGTGGTCAAAAAATATTTAGACCAATGGAAAATAACTTTGAAAATAAAGACACTTAATATTTGTATCGGAGATACGGTGTAAAAAGGAAGTAAAAGGCGATAATATAAGTTATAGTAAAATATTTTATAGGCTGGAACATTCGACATGCCTGTATTGTATATTTTCTGAAGCTGGTTTCAATGTTTTGGCAGATACCTGATATTACCTACTTTTTTTGCTATAAGTATTTTTCTCGTCTATTTAGTTATTTTTTTTTAAATAAAATATTAGTAACAAAATTTTACATTCGTAGGTAATTGATTGTATTACTCTTATGTAAAATAAACAAAATATTAATATTTGGATGAACCTGATATTTTTCAACTCTAATGAACTCTCTAAGCGACTACTTAAATATTTATCAGCGAAATTCTTTGTGTAATTCTGTCAATATTTACAATGGCTACTAATGAATCTATATACTCGTATATACATATATAAAAATTACTGTTTCTTCCTTTGTTTGTTTGTTTATTTGTCCTTTATGCAATCTTATACCGTCGGTCCGATTGCGATAACGAGTGTGGAAAGGAGCACACCCGATTAGGTTTGTGAATTTAAAAAAACATGAAATTCAACCATTAAGGGGATAATGGGGGTTTTAAGTTTGTATGGAACTTGTTAAACGTTGGGTCTAGAAACACGAAAAATAGCATGTAGCTTCTTTATATAACATAGACATCGAATGAGAAAGATTTTTTTTTAATATAACAACCAATAAGGGAGGTTATGGGGAGAACAGGTTTTAAGCAAATCCAAAAAAAAAAATCACACGGGCGCTTTAATAAAATTAATCAAATTGGGGATGAATTATTTTTGCAGTTTTTTATATAATTTCTTACTCATAATAGGGAACATAAACACCCCTTAAGTCTTCAGGAGATACACTGCATAGGTACGTCTTACAATATCAGGCCAAACATTTTACAGCGCTTCAAAAACAGGACCCTTTTCATTATCCTGTTTGAATCCAAGAAAGCCTTTTCATGTGTTTATTTTAAACCTATTTGTATAACGTCATTGGTTGACATAACTATTAGGATGGTCTCCGCCAAGAGGTATCTTCAAAAGAGGTACCATTTACTTAATAACCTCAGTATTTTACTTTGCTATGCTATTTTGAGATGTTTTTGAACATTTAGTCAATATTTAAGTATATAAAAGAGATTGCAAATAAAACTATTTAACTTATCTTCTTTCATACGACTGTTATTTATTCATATACTTCGGTATTTATTTTTTCATTCTTTAGTTTAAAAATCAAGTTTAATGTTCGTCCATGTATAGACGCGCTTGAAATAGTTCAAGCGCATTCAAGAAACTCTGGCCACTACGATTATCCTGCATAGTGGTACATCGGCTTTCATGCATCAACATTGTCTACCACAACCTTGTTTGCAGGCGCAGGTTGTTTGCAGCTTTAATACAGAGGCTGGTGCTGGTGGGTCCTTATATAAAACGGGCGTTAGGCAGTTGGCCTTTTTTCCCATGGTTACTTCTCCAACTTTGCACCTGATGCGCCGAGAATGATGGCGAGCGGCAGGCGATGTGGGTGGCAATTTCACTAAATTAAAAGCATTGTTAGCCTGTACCATGAATATGTTAAAGCAAACAAATCTGTGATTATTCAAGTTCACTTCTTTGGGCCGAGCTTTGTATAGTGTAAAGCATTCGCCGGCACTTTCGATCTCATTTGACAACGATCTTAAAAGATCGTTGTCATTTGAAGTCTGAAGATGAATTTAGGTTGCTGTAAACGGCGGCAATGTGGTGCAAGATCCGTCTATTGTTAAATAGCTGTACCGTTTGCGCTAAACATTTTTGCCGAAACTTACAGCCTATAAGAAATGTACCAATTCTTTGATGTTGGAGACCAAATTAAAAGATTGTAAGTCTCGAGAACTATATATTCTTTTTTTTTGTCTTTCCTTTACCATCCTTGAGCAGTATTATGTGTTTACCTTCGGGGGTTAGTGCTGTTAATTAAACCTGAAAGTCGATATCTTGTCGGACTACAATGACTCCTGTATCGATGAGCTTGTCAGTCATTATTAATCATCAATGTCAGTATTAATAGTAAGCAAGTCAGCGTCATCTTTGGTTCACAAACCATAAAGGGTTTTTTTTTGTGCTGGAAGGGTTGCTCATATCAAAAATTGTTTAAGTTACAAAATTTGTAGGTAAATTATAGGCCTATAATTAAGATTTTGAACGGAATAAATACTGTGCCTATTAAGAAAGGTATGATTTTTCGAATTTTGAAAAACCAGTTTTTCCCACACTTGGCACCAATGGTCGGTACTATCAAAAACATTTACTAAGACACTTTTTAGACCTTTATTTAAGAAATAATAAAGAATTTAAATAAATTCGATATCTTTTATACTAAGAAAGGTATAGCAAATTTTATTTTTTCAAAAAAAAACTCCATACTCGCGCCCCTGATCTGATTTTGCTCATTAACAAACTTGACTGAAATTTTGTGGCCTTAAATTTTATGTATTAATTGAGATTGTGTAAAAGTGATTGGTGTATAATTATGGCAGTTATCGTGTTCATAAGAAAGTGATGTAAATAGATAGATAGATATAAACTTGTAAATTGAGGATGGTTTTGGGGTCTAGGGGATGTGAAATACAAAGATATGTCGAAATTCTCCAGCAGTCATGACATGGTACCCGTTGCAAAAGATAACTTTCCTAGTGAAATATACCTAAAAAAACCATAAAGTGCAGTTTAGTTAATTTTATACGTGCTATTTTATACTCAGTTAAGTAATTTAAGATAGTGATCAGTCAAATTTACATATGTATATTATATATCATTATTGGGTTCTATTTACAAATAACTTTTTTAGTTAATTATTTTTTGCGATCGATTTTTGCGTAATGCGATCAGCTTCAAAATTACTTTTAAAAACGATTTTCACTGATTAACGTTCACTAAGAGTGGCCATAAAACGTTCACTCTAAAATTATTTATTCTAACATATAACATAACTATCAAAGTAATGGTGTGGTAATGGTGGCAATCTTTTTTTAATTATATGCAATTTACATAATATGTTTTTATTTATAAACAACATTAAGGAATAATACTTTTTATTACAACATACAATATAAGTATGTGGGAAATATAGATCAATTTTAAATCTCGAGTTACAAAAGAAGGCTTAGCGTATATTTTTCATAGTGGCACAAACTTAACTACACAGGGGTTACTCACAGACGCCATAAGGCATTATGCTTCTCTAACAGCCTTAGCAGGATACGAAGATGAGAAAGAGATGTTGGGGAAGTAATGGCTAGGTGAGACAGCCAAAAATAAAATTTCCAGTAAAAAATTGATTAATTGAAGCCCTGACTACAGGCTGATCACAAAATACATATAAGGGCATTACAATATTTTGATTCAATTTTTTATCATTGCCTTTGAAAGATAGAAACAAATTATTTTTGCAAAAATTGGTGTATTTAAAACTTTATAAAATGATTTAAAGATTATATAAGAGACTCCTAACTTTTGGACCAAATATTTTTTTTTTTTAAATTAATTTATCTATATGTTAAACATAATAATTACATTGTTTAAAAGAAAATTATAACAATGTATTTAAATACACAAATATCTTAATTAAAGCGAGAAGTTACTTTTACATCGTACTTTTGTTTCCTGCCTTCCTAACTAGACGAATATGCACTAAAAGAAGTTTAGGTTTGTTTGCTTACTGTGCCAATTCCGTCATCTAATCGATGATATAATAATATTTGAAATCTATATAAATATAATTCGATTAAATACAAGCAGTTCGATAAGAAATTCATTACATATTATGTCGTGATATACTGTTCTATAATCATATGCGAACCTAAATGTTTTATTTATTACAGTAAAATAAAACTGATAAATATATAAAATGGTAATATATAAATTAAAGAAAAATATATAACTTATTGTATATAAACGTATATTTTAACTATTCTCTATATTTAAAAACAACATATTCAAGGGAAGTTAAGGACCTCTACTTATCGACGAAGTTTACCTTAAGCAAAGGTAAACTCGGAAGCAAAAACAACTTATATTAATTTGCAATAACAAGCAGTTCCGTTGTAAATGTTCCACCCTTTTTTTACTCGTAAGGGCTAGACGAAAAAAGTTTATTACTTTTGTACGATTTTATGCTTGTGGGGAGAATATTATAGAAAAGTCATTTTTGTTGTCGGCACTTCCAGTATTTGCCCTCTTGGGCCTTGTATTGTGTATGTGTTCCGCTTATATATACCGAACTCTATTTTCTTGTAGATTTATTATAGTGTGACCCTAATATCTGATGTCGAACATCTAATACTCTCAAGTCTAGATAAAGATGTCGTTTTTCTTAAAATGGCTTTTTGTGCAATCTTAATACGATTTATATTGGTTTTAGCGCACTTTCCCTATTCAATAATTCCATACGGTATGTTTTATTCGCATATTGTTTTTCATAAAATATTTACTAGTACTGTTTAATTTGTCTACAAGAATAAACAGCTAAAGTACAATGGTATTAATACGTAAATATCTTAAATATTTACGTAAACATCACTCGAATAAAGGGAATATTAATAATAAAAGCAACGGAACCCTGAAATGCTCGTGTATATTATACGTACGTAAAACAGTGTCACCATAATGGTAGTCAAGGACTAGCGCAAACATTGTAAAGGTCAATTTGGATCCAATAAAGTGAACATTTAAAAAAATATGTTTATAATAAAAATATTTACATACACAAAAAAAATACATGTCCATATCGATCTTAAAACATTTAAAATATATATTTTAAATTTTATTTTTACAATGACGCTTTTATGTTTATTTTTAAATGTACCAAAAATAGTATACCACCTCCCTTATCTCTGGAAGAATGTGGTAGGCGATTTGAAATAAAATCAGCCAGATAAAGAGATTGGTAAAAATTACAGCAGAAATGCTTAAGTACGCCATCTTTAGCATGTTCAGTATTTATTTATTTATTCACATAAAACAAAATACATTTATTAACACTGCAATGCCAATTAATGTACTTAACAAACGACCGGTACCTACTGGACTGACTTTCCTGCCTTCTATCGCCGTCTGTACCAAAAAAGACAGTTACCGTCGATTTTTATTAATTAAAATTATTTCGGTATTAAACTTAAAGGAAAAATTTTGAAACATCACACGCTTAACTCGCTTGGACTCGCAACCGAGTGGTTTTCACTTCTCGAGTGATTTTATCTTCTCGCTCGGCCAGTGCTAGTATATTGATTTTTTAAATAATAATAGACTGATTAATAGTTAAAGTGGACCGTAATGGTAGGGATAATAGGTCTTAAGTTTAAAAAAACTTCAAAAGTCGAGAGAATATGTAAAATCTAAAGTTTCCTATAAGAAATTTTAATAACGGCTTTTTTGAACAAAAAATTATGATAGAAATTTTGAGCTCGCTTTAAATGTGAAATTAAAAACCGCTATCATACCTAGATGTAATAGAATTCAAGTAATTACATTGTTAAAAAGTATTATATATTTATGTATACATGTAAACAAAAAAAAAACAATATAATTAAATGCAAAAGCAATAAAATAGATAACAACCAAAAGTAAAAAGTAAAAACCTATCAAAAGTAAAGTTAAAGAAAAAAATAAAAATAGACAAAACGATATATTTTTATATTTATATAAATATATATGGGATTTCGTAGATCTATAGCCTATAGATTTAAACTAGTCAATTTGATTCAAAACGCGTTCTACTTAGTGGCTCCCAATTAAGAATTTTAATGAATTCAGATGGACTATCATAACGACTAAAACGCCTAAAGACATGTCTGATTGCTTTTCTATAAACTACTAGTTCGTCTTTCAGATATTGGGTGAAATGATCCCATACCGTTGAGTAATAAAATAATAAAATTAAGTTTAATAATTCATCGCTAGCTCTTATAGGAATAGTATCAACAAAACAGCTGTTTAAAACGTCGCTGGTAAATTTGTATAATAATGTTAGAAATGCTCGTGCATAAACCAATTTTATAATATATAATAAACATAGATTTAATTAAAACATTTTATATAGCAACATTTTGCTTACGCCTAACGGAACGATATCACCTCTAAAGAAGATTAATGATACTGCGGACAAAATGACAGGACTGACAAACGTGTTTGAGATTATGCGCTAAGCCTTGGGAAATGCTCATTATGAATTGATTCCTCGCACGAGAGAGATTATACATATCTACCCGACTATAAGATAAAAAGGTCGTGATATGCTAACTTATTCGTTTTTTGATATTATTATCTCCTGTATCAAGACGAATCCACCGTAAAATTATACAACCATTTCAAAATAATATAAACATTTTAATACAACGAATATTACATTTAAAACTGATATGGCTGTTTGTTAAATTTTCAAATTTTACATAACAACTTTGTACTGTTTATCCTCTCAAAGTTCAAAGTTTTAAACGTCCGTTTATTCCGTCATGTTGTTTGTCTACCGAACAGTACGGTAGCGCTGACAAAGCACTTTGTTTATGTGTTCCGAGGTCAGACAGACGTACAAAACATTGGTTGAACCTACTAAAAACTTTAGTAACGATAACTAAATAGTATGTTATGGTTCGTTTGTTCGTACAAATCACTTTAACCAGAATCGAACCATGGGTGCAACAAAACGTGGAAACCGTCGAAATTAACCCCGCCAAAATGATTATGCTATTATTAGCTATTCGTTACTCAGGGTAGTTAAGTGGTGAGTTATTATAGTTTTTCATTGCTCAGTAGCTACAAATAAACGACTCTTACGTTGTGACCTTTGGACTGTGCGTTTGAATTTTGTGGCTGACGTAATCGCGCACGTGATGTAACGTAAGATATTTCATTTATTTGGGTCATCGACGTAAACGCCCCTTTAAAACCCGAGATTAAATATTATTTTGTCGATAAGGATTAGCGCACACTTAAAAATTGTAATGGCGAAACGCAACAAAATCGTGTAAAGTCTACCTACATTCATTCTGACTTTAATGCCCTTACTATTTATTGTAAGGGCATTAAAGTCAGAATGAATGTAAGTCAGAATGAACCTTCCTGGAACTATGAAATTAGCCGCTAGCATTTATGTAAATAAGCTGCTGATAGATGAAGGCACTAATTATGCTGATAAATGATAAAGTACTGTGCATAAGAAACTAGTATTTTATATTGTTATGATGGCTCTGTATATTTGTAATTTATATTTCATTATGTTTGTAATATTTATTTTTAGTGTACCTAAGAAAGTATATCTATTTATTCTGTATAAAGTATTATTAATTACTATAATAATATATTTTATTTATTTATTTTAACGTCATTTACATGCACTCTTATGATATATAACAGTAAAATAGTGTTTACATAATAAATACATTGCTTGTACGTACATTATTGTAATTTGTAATCACGTGCAATAGATTAGATTTGTGCACCACCTTAATAGCATAATGTGCTTTCCAAGGAGACGCCAATCATTTATAGATCTAGTTAAGGATTTTGACGCAAGCTACGGGACTTCTTAATAAACCTATAAATATATAATAATAATATTATAATATAAATAAAGTAAATAATCTAAAGATAAATATATAAAAGTAAATATACGTTAAGACATACATTATACAATTTTACTATATCTAAAAGTAAATATAAATATACATAAATAATACATTAAGTACAAAAATGAAATCATTAATATAATATAAAGCCTAACTAGTTTTTAAATATTGCATGCAGCTTCAATGGAATGCAATTAATTAATGCAGTGCATTGTAATTAATAAATGTTGTAATTAATACTACATATATACACATGTTTTATTATTAAAATATAATAGAAACACTAAACTATTACATACATCAACCCCTCTTATATCATTTAGTCTGTTTAAATAGAAATTCACAATTTTTAACTCCCTTTTCCGGTAACCATTAAGTAATTACACCAGACTTATTTTTTATATTTTTAATAGTTATTTTTGCGAGAATTTTATTATGAGTTCTTTGGCTTGTTTTTATCTTGGCAGTTTGAATACCCATTGTTTTAAATAAATGTTCCGTCACAAAATAAAAAACCTAGAATATTGTATGGTTATTATTATTCTATGCTTTAGCTATTTTGATTTCTGTTAGGCCGTACTATGTGATAAAGTTGTTATTCGATTCTCGTAGAAATATGTTTCATCAGTTCTCAGTCTCATTCTATTATTATAGGTTTGGTGGCGATTCTCTACATACTAACTGACATTAAACCTAACCTAACCTACCTACAGATTTATGATAAATTGATATCAAGTAGAGTAATAAATCACAAACGTAAAAAAATGTGAAACGGAGTTTCTATGTAAAATGAGATACTGTTTTGTTAAAGAAATACGTCCTAATAAGAATACGTCCTTTACATGCGAATCGCATACTATGCTAAACAAGGCAAATAAGACAATGTAAAACCAAGATGATCGGGCCTTGAATAAAATGAAGGAATAGCGTTTTGAATCGATATCGATAAGGATGGAAACATATACGAGTCATCTGACTGTGTTTTTTAAATTGGAATACAAATCTAGGCAATAGACACATTTTTTTTTAATATAAGTTAAGACAAACCTTTTAAGCATCATCGAATAACCCTGTAATCTAATCTCCATTGTAGAACTTGTGTTCGTGATGCAGTAATATTATAAAAAGCTGCGTTAATTATGGCTGTATTGGTATTTATTGTGTTGCTATTTTAAAACAGCGTACTGAAAATTTTCAAGAGTTATTGGAAAAAGATCAGTTTGGAAGAAAATAAAACACAAATTCAATAAATAGGTGGAGGTTTTGAAGTCGAGGGGTTTGTTTCATTATAAGCCACGTGTAAAATTTATAAAAAAAAGTTGTTAACATTTATAATTGAATGAATGTCACGATACCGTACTATTGTGTTTTTATTTTTATTTTATCTACTCAGATCTAAAAAAATACCTATTGTCGCCTCTATGACCATCCAAAACGCACATTGATTGGGCTAAAAGTGCCGAGGTGCAGGTAGAGATATGAAATAAAGCAACCCATAGCAAGTTAATGACGCCTGTAGGGCCTAGCTGAGGAAATCATTTACTTTTACTAAGTAATGTACAGAAGCAGTTGAGATTATATGATAGCTACAGCGTGTCTGCGCCGTTCTTGTTCATATTTAAATATATAAATGTAAAGTAAAAATACTATGTTTAGTGTCAAGCGGATTGCAATCAAGTTAAAGATTCATTAAATATAAAAAAATAAGTGTATTACCATACCATATCAGTAGATGTGTCTGAGCTCTATATAATTACGAGGTAATTATGTTAGGCAAGAATTCAAGCCAAAACTAATAAAGGAGATTCTGCCCTAGAGTGATAAACAAAAGCCCGTTTGCCCGAAGTACATGTTTGTATGTACGACATGCAAATTTTTCAATAATTAATTCGGGCTTTGACCAAGGCATACTTCACCAATCACAATCAAAATGAGGTGTATTTTAAATATTCAGTATGATTTAACACAAATTTAATTAAATGAATATGGTAAATCATTATGTTTATTTATCATTATATTGTATTTTGTTTTGTAACGGTTAAAATAGGGACTCTCTAAACTAGTATTTTTAAGTAACATTACATAATTGCATATATCATTATATTCACTCTTACTCGTTGATCTGGGAAAAATGATTAAAATTTTATCGTATTTGATGTAATATATATTTCTTTTCTTTTTATTTTTCTCTATAGTTTATTGATACAAAGAAATCTATTATATTTTTTTTGATGTTCAATTTTTCTGATATTAGAGATATACACTCATAGTTACTGTCCAGAATAATAGGAAAATATTGTAACGCACGAGCCTTTCTCGTTGTACATACTTTGTTTGAGGGCTTTATTTAGGGCCGCTATGAAATTAATTCTTCCCTCGGCATTGTCCTTATATAATCGATCAGACTCCTGATCGATTATATAATCGATCGCCTACCGATTATGGGCATCTCTGTGCAAGCAATTCTGTGGACGTGGTGTGGTGCAACGTAGTGCTGCGAGAGGTGAACCAGATTCGTTCACTACGAAGCCAACACTCTCATTCAGGAATGTCTCTGAGGCGGCACTGCACATGTTCTAGGAAGTCGACGATACTTCAATAAAACCACAGGTAGACCCAGAAAACTAGCGCATTTATGCGGACACTGTTGCGGTATCGTAAATCCGCATTTACAGTAAATTAAATGTCCTTTTTTCATTTACAGGTTTATACAAATATTACAATATCTCAACACACGCACACGCACTTATTTGTCTTTAAGGCATTATTTCGCCGAAAGTTGGTAATTAAGCACGAAACACGATCCTACAATACTGACAATATTTTCCCAACTGAAAAAGTTGATTTTGTTTTTCAAAACCAAATTTTTTTAAAAACTGTTTTTTTAAATATTCATTCTAAATTCACCCAAATTACCAGGTAACTGGATTGAAGGTTCTTACGCATGGCCAGATGAAATTAGTAAATGTTTATTAAATTGAAGGAAATACATTGGTTGAGTAGTAAAAGACAGTCGATAGTGGTATGTGTCGCTTTATTTAAAGCGATACATTAATAATAATTACTAATATTCATTAAGTAATAATATAAATCATTAATATTTATTCAATTTATTATTAGTACTCTTTATATTTATTATAAAATATATTTTAAATGATTATTAATAAGTAGTATTAGTATGCTTATTACTTATTATTATTTATTAGTGCGTAATATTTATTATTTATATTTAATATTTATTAAAAAGGGGTTAAATTTACAAGAAATCCATAATTTCGCTACTGTCTGGCGTTACGCTTCACTGCCTGTCGCCGAAAACATACACGGAATTCTACGTTATAAGTTTCTTGAATGATACTATTGTTTTAGTATCAACAAAGAAACATGTTGTTATAATCATATGTTTTTAATACATTTTTCGTATTAAGGCATGTACACCAGCTCCAAAGGTAAAATGTGCTCAACCAGAACGTATGTTATACACTAAAGTAACCCTAAAAAGAAAATCGGTAGAATCATTATTGGATCAGGGATGTAATACCCGCGTCTCCTGTGAAATGTTTTATGGCTCGGTAGGGGATTTACTAGGATCTTCCATGACATAATTTAGGGTGTATGAAATTTGTTATGTTCAAAGTCCTTTTGTCATAAAGGCTTAGTTAGAGAACGTCTCGTGCGTAAAATATGCGACAAATCGTTAGTATTAATGGAAAAATATTTATATATACTTTTTTTTGTCATATTCACAGCGTAAACATACGCGATGTTTAAATTACCATAATGATTGAATACAAAGTCATCTATCACTCCGGCAAGACAAATGTATCTATGTAAAAACTTAGCAAAATTATGCGTAAAAATTAGTTGCGTATTACTGTTTATTACCCCCTAATAGAATGCTAGCGTGAAATTGAAAGGATTTATATTCATAAATCTGAATATCCCTTCACAATTATTTTTTCATTTACCCAAATGTGGGAATTATAAATTAAATAAGGTATATTTGTAGCTTTACAGATCAACATGTCTCACCAAGTAAACGTTCAAAAAACATTATCAATGATAAAACCTAAGATAATTTAATGAATCTTATAGATAAACAATAGAGTTACTGAATTGTTATTATAAAGATTATATTTAAAAAAAGATAGGTCATAAATTAATTATTCTAAATGATCTCAAGTAAATATTACTCCAAAAGTAACAATACATTTATTTAATTATAAAGCTATGTTCAATTGTAAATAAACAGGTAACTTTATTGAATGTATTTAAAAAAATAGATTACGAGTACATAAGTCCATCTTTTGTTCTTGACTGAGGCAGTTGGTGACAACACGTAGCCAATTCGTGGTGCGCATAAGCTCTGGGCCGTGAAATGATGCACCATCCAACCAGCAGTGTCTTGTTATCAGAATGGAGTTACGTCATCCCGTCTCTTGCCACGCGTCACCGGGCGTAAAAACAAAGTTAGCGAGCTGCGCACGCAACTAACCGTCACGTGCTTAGCGTATTTGGAAGCGCCTGTTTTCATCCTCTTTTTTTGCTTTACTGTATCATTTCTACATTGTTGCAATGAAGTATAATTTACTCTACCATTGAACTTTGCATTAATTTAAATAAATACAAAAAATAAAAACTAAATGTGACATATTTTATAAATATACGGTTTGGAATAATTATGATATATAAATATATGTACATATTTTATTTAATTAACAATTTTATACAGAAATAACAATAAATGTCGTACTTGTTCCGCGTAAAATATTTTTATGATTCGATTAAACAAAAAATAGGTATAATAAATCTACGATTTTAAATGTTCATTTAACAGTATATAAAATCGCGAAATACTCGTGTAGCCAATAATAGTTTTCATTACATTGATACATTTTATGGTTACAGTTTACTGAATTGTTACATTGATATTACAACTTTTTTTCTTATTTACGTCAAGAAATATTTTTATTAATCTATAATATGAATAAGAAAATACCTAAATTTCAGCACATAGATTAAACATATATCGCCATAGATAAATACTTTCTGTCCGCTATCTGAATTTGTTTGTATTTTGTGCAATAAGAAAATATACCATTATGTTTGATTTTTTTCATTGTTTAAAGGAGTGTGCATAATCGAGAAGTAAAAAAAAAGTTTTTTCCGAACTTGAAAAAGTTTTACCATCATGCTTTGAAGTTTCCCACTACGACACTAAATCTACATGAGAGTAGCATAGGTTCACAGAGAATTGTTTAAAAAGTTTTCACTCGGCGCTTATACGGTAGCATTGTCACGCAGCGAGTTGCGGGCATCGGCAGAGGCGCTCGGAGAGCGGCGTGTCGTGCAAACTCGTCCGCGGCGACGGGCGTAACGATCGGCATTCGGCAGCACTGCCGCATACGGAGTGCGAGCGACTGACTCACCCCCGGCGGGGCGGCAGGGCGGGCAGGGCGGGCGGGCGGCCGCGGACCACCCCCCGCCGCGCCCCGGCATCGATCCCTTCCGCCCTTCCTCGCGGGCGGGCCCGGTCGAATGGCGCACGAAACGCAAGATCGAAACGTAATCGATTAATCGAACTTGCACACAAAGCTTTAATGTGCGCGGTTTAAAAAAAACCAACGGATGTTTCAGGTCTGCATTAGAAACTAGACCCTGCGAAAAGCTTTTCACAACATTTCTAATAACAATATTTTAAAGATTTTTTTTAAAACTCAGCGTTGAGTTTAAGCCGACATTCTGCAGCGCAACTACTCTCAATGGCTTAAAATTCAACGCTTTAACAAAAATATATGATTGTTCTTTGTGCTTCGTCATAGTTTTTGGTATTTGTCTTTTTAAGGGCAAATGTAATTAGGTTAAATACTTTACCATCTAATTAAAAAATATCACAATCAGTATGTAGCATAATTTGGCAGCACAATATTTTAATTAATTCTAAGCGATCCGCACTACAGTAGTGCTTACTGCATCCCTCTGTGGCTTTACTAAATAAAGCAGTATTTCGTATTAGAATTTAAACATGTTTTTTTTCATTTGATATTATATATTGTATTGTATTATGTAATATTAGTAAATTAGGCGTATAATTCCTTTATTAGTATAGGCAAATAGATTATTAATAATAAATACAGCGTGAACCAAGCACGCAGGCAAAGAGCGATGAGAGGAAAATAAAACATCGTAATAATGCCGTGGCTTTCACGCACTAACTGTTATATCCTGCTGACTAAATTAAATGACGTCATCCATCTCTAGAGCCGTAGTCCAGTGACGTCTAAGGACAAAAAAGTATGAAGATCAAATTTACTTACTTCGTGTTCCGTATTATCGTATTATGTAGATATGACTTTATGAGATATGAGATTATGGAAATATGACAAGCCAAGTCTCAGGTACGGACTTGTCCGTCGTTATTAATTTAATGAAGACGATGCAAGTTAAAAGCTGCTATGATGGTAGTTTATTATAATAAAAAGTTTCAACAACCTGTAGTTATTATCGTTTAATCTGTATAGGCACGTTCTACTATTTAGCAATTTATCAAAGTACTATATAGCAACGCTTTAAGTATATGGGTGAGGACAGCAAAAATCGAAAAAAAAAGTATTATTGTTTATTTATTTATTTATGGAATGACGATATTTAGGAGATAGATCCGGTTATATTTCTGTATTGACAGGTAATAATGTTTTCCTAGTAACCAATTATAGTTTAAAGCCTGTTCGGAGAAAGTACTTAGGGGCATTACATTCGCGAATTAAACTCGTCATTAAACGATATACATATTATTATATTTACAGAGCCGTGGATCGATTCTCGGGTAGAAACGCTCTATCTTTATCAATGGATTTGACAAATTAATGTATAAAAGAAGTCATAATACGGGGGGGTGGTATTCTTTTGTTTAATTGTTTAATTGTTTAATGTTTAATTGTTAAAAAACCTACGGAAAAGGCACCTTCCTTCGTGGGGTTGTATGCGGTGATTAAAACCGAGATTATTTTTTTTATAGTAAGAGGTTTAGTTTTAGCTGGGTGATCATTCCGACCAAGGTAATTTGGTTTCGCTAGTTGGGAGCTTATTTCAGACTACACAGTAAGCTTTAAAGAAATTCAAAAGCCGACTCACAGAACGTCTCTTACCCATTCCCCCATTCTTCTCGTTCCCATTTTAGTTGTGGTAATAATTCTGTAGAACTATTAAACCAGTTGAGACACCTGAAAACATTTCTAATGGCCTTCCGTTGGACAGCCATTAGCCCGGAATTGAGAATATATTATTTAACAAATAATATGATTTGAAAAGGTTTATTATCAGAACTAAAAATTAAAAAGTTTACTTATATAAAAGTTATAAATATAGTAAATAGAGAATAGAGACAAATAAGTAAATAGAGACAAATCAACACAGTGTGATAAATGAACAAACTGTATCTTTCAATTGTCCAGAATAAAAATAAATATAATTAAAAAGTATAATAAAATAATTAAACATATCAAAACTTTATGAACGAAATTGTAAAAAAAATAGTGTTTTTTTCGTTGTATCTGAAATTCATTAAATTTCAATTTACTTTTATCCTTTTAGGGGATTGATCTATATCGACAGCTAAATCGGTCTCACGAAAAGAAAATAAGGATATCAAAAAAAAATCGTACTTAAATAAATATATTATTAAAAAAAACTTTACTGAATCAGCACTCTGACTGCCCGTACTGACTGAGCAATTAACTTCTTGATGGCAGGCCACTATGAAGAGTATGCGGTCGGGTGAGACTGTCAAACTACCAGACAAGAGGCATGGTGCAGGAATATCAGGCATGCATCCAGCCCTTAGACCTAGGGGCAGCTACGGGATAGCCGCTTCGAGGCACACCTGCATGTAGCTGTTCTAAGCAATGACGACAACCAGGGAAAACTGAGGGAAGAACAGGTAAAGGTGATGAAATCCTCCATATTCCAGGTACACTACACCAACCGCTGCCAGTACCCCGAACAAACCGCTTTTTGATAACTGGATTCACTTCGGCAGAATCTTTAAAATTCGCGGAGACCGCAACCGGTTTCCAAATTTATCAAGTAGATCTAGATCAGCTCCCCAAAATACAGTTTTGAAAAAAATCAGGACAGTGTAGAGATTGGTATAAGTATAGGAAATCTAAAGCAAAGGTCAAAATATCACTACATAACAGTCTGTTCTTATGTTCTTATTATAATTCAAAAATTTAAAATGTGAAAAAGTTAAATTTTTGTATGATTATTGAAACTCCTGAAAAAACTCAAACTCAGCATTATTGTAGGGTAATCACAGAAACCATTTTTTATATAAATTATACGCATACATACACAATAAGTAACGCTATAGATATGGCTGTATATAAAGGTGTGTAGGTTTTGTTTTTCCGTATAGTTTTTAATATTCGTACCTAAATTTGAATTCAAATACTTGAATAACAATTTGAATACTTTTTTTCACGAAGTAATTTTATTTTTATAGTTATATTATTGAAAATATTTTATTGCAAGAAAATAATGGTTCGCAACACCTCGGTGTGTAAACTCAGTTTAAATCTGAGCGGTTTAATTTTGTAAATATTAAAAATAAGTCTACAGAGAAAGTTTTATAATTTTCTCTATCTAAATCTATCGACATCCTTCACGTTAATGTCGTTATTCGATGTTCTCAGTCTCTAGAGTTTAATTAATACCAGCGTATTAGTTCTAAATTAGGCTAACACGCGAACGTAAAACTTAAATTAGATCAACAAGTCAATGACGGCAATTTGAGTAAACGATTATGTATATATATATTCTAAGTAACCTATGTTTATTGCCTAGTTCTGTACCATTTTAACGTCAAAAGACCGATAATTTTATTAACCCTTTCTCATTTGATTTTATTGTAAAAAATGAAGCAGACTCACATAAATCTTCTTTAGAGTTTTTTTTAAAAATGTTAGAATATCGAATTGAGTATTTTTGTGTTCGCAGAATGCTTAAAATCTAAGTAACTTTTTAAATCAGAAAACTACCACTAGCAAATAATAAACTTCACGATAATAAAAAAGTCTTCAAAGACTAACAGTAGGACGCTGAAAAAAAACAAATTCAGTGAGAGTAGCGCAACGCTGGTTTTCGTTTAATTACTAAATGCATTAATTCCGTGAACTCGCTGAATTAATTAAACTTCATCTGTTGAAGTAGTCTTCCATTTCACCAGAAAATCCTTCAAATTTACTGTGGTTGTTCATACACATAAAAACACAAAACTAGGTTGAGTTCAACCTCCGTTTGAAACGCATTTTTACATACTATAACGCGGTGTTAAGCCAAAGTAGTCTTCCATTTCACCAGAAAATCCTTCAAATTTACTGTGGTTGTTCATACACATAAAAACACAAAACTAGGTTGAGTTCAACCTCCGTTTGAAACGCATTTTTACATACTATAACGCGGTGTTAAGCCAAACGTGAAAGTGGCTTCATTCCGTCATTTAGTAGAATCCGTGTTTTTTATAAAAAAAAATTTAAAGTTTTATTATATGACTTCTTTATTTCCTAAATATTAATCGTATATTAACTGATCAGTTTTTTTTAGCTGCCTTATACTAGAAGGAACTCAGTTAAAATTTGATAGAATCAACTCCAAGCATTCCAGCACAATTTGCAAAAATAATAATCGAGATCACTTAAACCAAGTCAACATAAAATCATTTCATTCAAATAACTATTTTTTTGTTACCTTTTACTTCACGTTACTTCATGCAACCACCCCTTTGAAATTTCCTATAATATGCAACAAAAAACATTGAAATCGCTAGGGAAATTTAAGAGTAAATACATACATTAATAGAACAAGGATGGCCATGACAACCTCTAGCTATCATAAATAATATCAACTATTTCTATACATACTTTAGTAGTAGTAAATTATTTACCCAGAACCTGACGTCTGCTCCCAGACTACTCGCGCCTATGGTACCAACTTACTATGAAACCACAAGGCAAAGTGGGCACAAGTTTTAGTCCATTCGATGTGAGATTTGTTTGGGTTATTATTTAGATCTGAGTAAATTAAAATTAAAAAAATAAACATAAACCATTGTATGATTTTTTTTATTTATTTTCTTTAGTCATGATACTAATCATGATATTCTTTCGATTCATCATAAATTTTATTTATTTTTCGGCTAGTAATGATACACCCTGTCCCCACTACATTTACCGAATTTGTTATTTTTCAAATTTGTGATTATTCTTATTTTTAAAATTAAAATATAATACTAAAAAAATGATGATTTTAATGTTATATGTATATCTATATTACTCGAATGGCTTACGATGTGATCTAAAAAACATAAAGATTAAAGGAACTCCTTATTAAAGGAAGGAAATTAAAGAAACATAAACGAACTCCTTATTTTTTTGAAGTCAGTTATAAAAATAACGCCATCATGTTTGACATGTTTTTGTTTTGTTTTATTCAAAAGAAGCAGCTGGATATAACTGAACTCCGGTGCTTGTTTCATGTTTAGTTGTAGTTGTTGGCAGTTGTTGGCGCACAATGGAAAATGGTAGAACAACGGCATATCAAAATGGTTTTTACCAATGTCGTTACTGATATAATTTTTTAAGTTTATTTAATAGTTAAAGAGTCAAACTATAATATAATGTGGGAATTTGTGAAAATAAATTATAATAAATAAAAGGTTTTTCAATGCCACAAAGTTTATTATTTTACAGATATCCATTCAAATCTATATACTTCATCACTTTGGAAGTCAATTTCTAGAAAAACTTTGTAAAATTAGATATAAAGTATGATATATTTCCGATAGCTCGTCTTTTGAAGATTTTAGTGTAACTATGATGTATTTAGTTTTATTTTAAATTCACGTTTAAATAATTGCTCAATTAAATAAAGACATTAAAGTTTTTTTAGTTCGTCGGGGCTTTTGACAGTCACCCACGTTTGCCCACGTTTTAGATTTAGTATTGATTTATATCCTAGGTATTCATGAGAAACATTTATTATAATTTATATTAGAATTTCCAAGTTATTGAAAAAAATGTGTCAAAAACCGCTATCTATTGCGGTTTCAAATGTAGACTAGGTACTCATATCAATAGTTGTAACAATTTATTGTTATTACAGATTTCATGTGTTCTAAACGTGAAATAAAACTTCTTATATCGAAGGAGGAAAAACAAAATTACATAATTGGTTGGATTCAGAATATTCAGTAAATTTAGCGAATTCGAACTTTCAGAAGATACCCAAGAAACCCGTAATAAGGATTATAAAAAAATTCGCCTCCATCATGCCAAAAAAATCTTTCGATTAGCTACAAATGAGGATGTATTTCATAGCCTACTTTATACTTCAGATCCGTCCATTAGCAGCATTAGAAAACCGTATAGCAAAACGCGGAGGATTTTCATTAAGATACTCTATATCATTTGAAAGTGAATGAACTCATTACAGATACAGAAGTTCGCCAAGTATTAAAAGCATAATACAGTAAATATTAAGCTACTCAAATATACAATTTTTCAACAAAAATCTTACAGTATACGTATATGTATAATACACCACCGTAACCAAATACACACAACCCTCTAAACATGTAAATTATGTATGTTTATTATGTTGAGTGATTACTCAACGACTTTAGTATACATATACATTTACATTTGCATGAAGGATTACTTGGGATTGCTGTCAGCGCGCAGTGTTTTAATTTTAGTTTAATTAAGGTGTCGTGAAAAGTGTCACCATAGTCATAAGACATTATATTGAGACGTTTAATTGTTTAATGTGTATGTTAAGATACCTGCGGAAAAGGCACCAGCCTTCGTGGGATTGTATATGGTGCATTAATCAAAATAAAAAAAATAAAAAAAAAACACAAAAACCACACATACTTTTTCATCGATTTTTCAACTGCCGGTGAACATTATCATCGATATGTCAAATGATATATCTATCTACATATAAAAAAATGAATGTGTGTCTGTCTGAAGTATTTTAACTCAGAAACGTTAAATGTTCGTAATAGTTTGAAGATTGTTTTTTGGGATTGTTTTGAGGAATAAGACGTAAGATGGGAGTACCGAGTGCCGCAGGCACGATTTGTAGTGTAGGACCTAGCTGCCAACTCTACGGTTTGAACGGCTAGTAATAAATATACTTTTTTATTATACA
The DNA here is from genome assembly GCA_020383195.1 of Neomicropteryx cornuta. Lineage (NCBI taxonomy): Eukaryota > Metazoa > Arthropoda > Insecta > Lepidoptera > Micropterigidae > Neomicropteryx > Neomicropteryx cornuta. Next base: position 44,772,444 of record JAHKQU010000018.1, read on the forward strand.
AGCCTGGAACAGACAGAGGAAAGACGCTGTTGCTATTTTTGACCATTTTGGTCCGGAACCCTAAAAAAAGAATTGCTAGACGAAAATGCGTACTTCATTAATATAAAAGAGGCCCATTACGTGCAGTATACATTTCTTTCAGAGCGTATCTATTGTATGGACAACAATACATCACGTATTACTATCAATTTGATATTAAAGCCGCGTCCACACTTAATTTTTTGTGGATGTTTCGTTGAGCCAGTCTCGGCCTAAAATCAAATTTTGGTTTCGGTCTCGGGCGCGGTAAAAAAAAAACCGAAATATCTAATTATGCAAAACCGAATTTGCATGGTTAAAGGAGTAGGTACTTAGTCAATAACACATAGTTCAAAGGGTTACCTAATGATTTTATTTTGTCTTTCGTTATACTGAATATTTTATTTATTTTCTATATTTTAGGCGCCTTTCCGAACCTTTCTAAAAATATTTTCCTATTTTCGGAATGTCCCAATACTGTTCTTCGTTTTATTATATTCTTACACTTATTGAAGATATATAACCTACAAACTGTCGACATATTATCATCTGTATATATGTAAAGAGTGAATGGAAATAAATTAATAAATTAATACGCGAATTGTTTTTTCAACTTTGTTTACTACAAAAAGTACCGTAATTTTACACAATACACTAACAACATACGTAGGTAATTCTTATTTGCGAAAAAATCTACATACACATGAGATAGAAGCGGTTTAGGTTTAAAAGGTAATTTTCTATAGTTCTACAAAAGTTTTTGAATATTTCGATTATTTACTTTTATAAATTTCTTATAAATTTATTTCAGATGTTATATTAAAAATATTGTAATTTAGTATATTTGTAGAGTCAAACAAAAACTCAAAAATATAGTGTTTTTTTTTCGATTTAATGGTAGGTCATTATTTAGGATTCCGTACCTCAAATTGAAAAAAAGGAACCCTTATAAGATCACTCTTGCGTCAGTCAGTCTGCCTGTCACTAAAAATATATTTTACTCCAAAATATTTCTTTCAATATTTTTAGTAAATTGGTTATAAAGATATATAGAAAAAAAAAACACTGAACAATGAAAGGCAGTTAAAGCTAAAATTTCGATATTATCAAAGTTGACAGGCCTTTAGTCATAAATAATGAGAAATTTGGTTTGTTTTCATCAGTTGCTGAAAAAATAATGGCATGGCTTACGCTGCCGACACCATTAAAGATACAAGAAATTCACTACAAAAAGAAGTTTATTTGCTTAGATTTTTTAATAACTCATTATCACCGTAAATTGCAAAAAAAATATCATCGTTAGTTACCTAACATTTAATGGCTAAGATTAAATTGGTGTAAGTAGATACTTAAATTCGGTCGATCGACTGTTGATAAACTTCTGGAACACAAGCAACCCTGATTGCACGATGCCGACTCGCTCTTGGCCGGTTTTTAATTAACTTTAAGATGTAAAAACACAAATTTGCGTACAAATTGTGTCTAATTTGTTTAAGTCTATATTTTTCGAATAAATATTTTTCCTGTTGTGTAATGTGATCAATGAGTTATAAATAACAACATAAAATTAGTAGATATAAAAACACATGCTCATGCTGATAATAAATTGTTTCGTGATACCTATTATATTTATTATTCAAACAGTAAGTACAGAAGCGCAGCAAGCAATAAATAAATGGTAATACGTATAAACGGTAATAAAACTATGTCAGCCCGTGCTGTGACGGTTTAAATTATGTATAGTTTTATATGTATGTCGGCGTAAATGTAGAGTACGGGGTTTCTTCATATCCTGAGGGCATGAAATTTGATGCCCGCAATGCATTTTTATGATAAGCATGACCTGATTCTAAACTCAGGAATGGCTCAGATGAAGGAACTCCTCAACGCTGAACAGCACAGACACGAAATTTTGTATAAGTATTCAAGCGATATTTATTTTTTTTTTGAAAAATTATTTTTACTATATTTTTTTTTTCGAAGTATTCGCGAGAGCCGCACGCTTAAGCTGTCGCCCCTCGACATCGAGCCATGTGTTCAACCGCGTGCCATGTGTTCTCAAACATTAAAACGATTTCTTTTAAATTTTGAATTCATTTATTTCGTAATTGGGAAACAATTTTCTAATATTTTTTACTAATTAATGTTTAATTGTTGATATAGATCAACCCCCTAAAAGGACATCAGTCAAAAGGACACATTTATTTATAACTCTGAATATTCTTTATAACGAACACAATTTTTTAACTAGCATTAAAACGAACAACAGAAATTATATACCTATGTTATAACGCATACGCCGTCATTTTAACTCTTTTAATTTTAATCGGTAAACTACACAATTAAACAAGGCTACAAAAACAATACAGTAATGACTTTTACAATAAGTAATTGATTTACGAATCCGGTTTTTTTTTATTTATTAAATATTTTTTGTTTTTAACGTACCCTTTTCTTGCCCACTTTGTCAAATTTTTCATCACCCTTAGAAACATTAAATCTTAAAATAAACTAAGCACGTTGTGTGAATTTCTGCTATAGATTTAGAGATGCCACCATCGTGTGTTTTTGGAGAATTTCGTGAACAATAATTATTTATGTATTTGTGTGTAAACATGTAGACACGGCTTTATTCCTTGACTCAATTCCCACCTTCATTTGTATCACATTCGGGTCGGCAATAAGGTGCTTTTGTGTCAGAGCACGAAGCACGAATAGGGCGATTTCGTGTTTTGGCTTAAAATGAACGTAGGTACGTATGATGATAAGTAGTTTTTGTATAATATTGTGAAACTAAAACAGCGCGTAAAACTGTATTTTACGCGCGATAAAAAATATTTAACTTTTTTAATCCGGGCCTAATCATATATGATGTAGTTAGTATGGCTTTTGTTTTTAGATTCTGATTTGAAACATTGCTTGAAGCCTGAGGGAGGGGCGACCGGTCGGCAAAAACCATTAAAAGTCGAAACACCCATTTTCCTAAGACATTTTAATGGGGCAATTTAGTACCGATTTAAAGATACTTAGTGAATTCACGCCACCGCTGCGTGAAATGAAAATTAAAAAAGCGTGTGCTGCTAACACGCACTAAATCACATATATTTGTTTACAAGTTTTCTATTATTTTTTACAAACATGCTCCATAAAATTTCTTGCAAAGAAATGCAAATGCAATTTTTAGGTATGCAGATCAGTTCTGCAAATATGTTCTCAGATGAATATGACATACATAGCCTTAACTTAGGTACTATGGTAGACTTTATTTGTAGTATCGTAATAATATATAGGTTGTTCCAAGAATATTCCTGAAGATATAAGGAGGTGTTTATGTTCCTTATTACGTGTAAGAAATTGTGTAAAAAAATGCAAAAATAAATACTACTAAATAAAGCCTACACACTTAAATAAGGCTAAACAAAGAAAAAACAGGCAGAAGCAGCTAAAATTCAAACCGTAATTCGGTGAATCACTCAAATAGCCATCACGGGGCTTGATCCAATGGCTAAATAACGTGAATTATTTTTAGCTCTTGGTCTTCTTACATCAATAGGAAACCTACAAAATACGGCAATTTTTAAAACGATTTGCACGTTGTAAGGTAGTAGATCGTGATAGTCTAGTGGTTAGGGCGTCAGGCTATTGACCCAATGGTCGCGGGTTCGAATCCGCACATAGTCATACAATTTTTAACGCTTTATTACCACCATCCCTCCCCTGATTCTAGGACAGGCACATTTGGCCTAGTTGAGTGGGACCCAAAGTAATTGTATATGACCGAGGTCATAGCAATTATTTTATTTAAAAAAAGGTGCGGGGCGGGAATGGAGGGTTTTTTCGAAAAAGGTGAAATTTTATTACTTTCTTAGTACAGGGTTTTCCAATAAGAGGTTTCATTTTGAATAGCCTGCTGTTTGAGCCGCTTTCAATTTTGAAGCTGTCAGTTTTTGACATTTGACAAGTAAACAGTACGTCTTTACTAAAAATGGTACGATACTCGCTTCAACAGCGCATTCAAATTGTTAAAATTCACCACAAAAATGGTGAAAATTTTGCAGTCACACAGTTCGCAAAACTAAAGCATTTTTTGGTCCACGTGAAGCACCTTCTCGGCCGGCAATAGTGAAACTAGTGAAAAGATTTGAGCTGTTAGGACAAGTTAGTGATGTGAAAATCCAAGAATGGTTATTGAAAAGTCTCTCCATCCTCAACGTGTCACTGTTTGGTGCGGTTTTTGGGCTGGCGTGTGATTGGACCTTACTTTTTCGAAAATGAGGCTGGTGCAACTGTTACGGTCAATGGATGGCGCTACCGAGCTATGATTAAGGATTTTTATGGCCAGATTTGGAAGATATAGATGTGAACGACGTTTATTTTCAGCAAGACGGCGCTACGTGCCACACAAGCAACGAAACAATCGCAATTTTGCAAGAAATGTTTCCTGGCCGTGTTATTTCTCTAAGAGAAATAACACGGTTATTTTTCACAATTGGCTACCGAGATCTTGCGATTTAACACCTCTAGACATTTTTCTTTGGGGCCACGTGAAAGATAAGGTCTATGCCAATGCCAATGCTCCACAATCGATTCAAGACCTTAAAGATGGAATTCGTGAAGTTATCGAGGACATACAGCCGCGAATGTGTGAATTTGTCATGCAAAATTCATGAAAAGGATATGTCGCTGTAAGCGTAACCGTGGCGGCGATTTGGCTGATATCGTTTTCAAATGTTAATGGCATACCTTCCTCTTTACAATAAAATAAACATTTATTGATTTCTCTTAAAAAATACTCGTTTTTTTTTTAAATATCAAAATGAAACCTCTTATTGGAAAACTCGTTATATAAAATATCGAATTCATTTAATTTTACCTAACAAATATAAGTAAACTTTTTTAATAGCAAGAACTATTGGTCCTAGGAGTGGGAAAAATTGGTTTTTCAAAATTCAAAAAATCATACCTCCCTTAATAAGTCCTGAATCAAATGCGTTCAAAATGTTAATTGGAGGCCTATAATTCCCATGACAATTTAGGTTTGAAACAATTTTTGATATGAGCAACCCTTATAGTGAGGGGTGGCCAAATGTTTTTCCGATTGGGTTTCTCGTAAGTTAAAAATCTGAAACTTTCTTACATTTAAACAACTTTGCAGAATTAAGTAAATTCAAGGTGTTTATTATGTCACTACTTATTATTTACTAGAAGATTTTAGAGATATATAGAAGATTTTGGAACCTTAAAAGATAATTTCAAAATGTTTGGAATATTCGCGAAGCTTCAGGTTACTTTCCTAAGTTGCTGGAATGTTTGAAGAACAATGCAGAAGTAAAGAGAAATTTCCAGTTTATTCCATCTCGGGCAGTTTCAGAAGCTTCTAGAAGGGTCTACAAATTAGTCGAAGGTGGTAGTGGAAGAAATTAGGAATTAGGATTAGTGAGCTTTTAGAACAATTTTGACCGTGGAATGTTTGAGAAGTATGATGAATGTGGTAGGAAGATATAGAAAGTTCCAGAATAATCCTTCCTGGACAGTTTCAGAAGCTTCTAGAAAGTTTTATAAATTTCTTTTAAAATAAAACTTTAGAAACCATTCTCTTTTGTATATAGAAATACGGACCCCTAAAACCTCTCACTAATCCTGAAATAGACATAAATTAAGTCACGAAATAAGAAAAAATCCTAAATCCTAATCCTTTATATGTTTGAAATAAAACGTATTAATATGAAATAAAATATTATATTTTTATCCTATTTTAAATGTTTTTTTATTATAAATAAAAAAAAAAATAAGCTCACGATAAGATAAAAATAATATAAGATTGGTTTCGATAAAATAATAACAATATATTGATAATCTTACTACAATTTCGATTAAAACCTAAATGAGCCGTTGTATTACGCAGAATTCACACATTATGGTTAGAATATTATTTACATAACAATTAAAACTAGTTGTCGAAATTCGATCCTCCTTAAACTTTCCTTGAACTTTTAAGTTTGAGCGTTATTGAGGCTCTTATAGGTACCTCAAATCTTTGCATATATCTTTTTTTGAAAATTAGTTCTAATACGTCATTAGCGTTTGTGCCTTAATCCCCTGCAATACCCATACAATTTTAAATTGAATGTTAGTAACAGTTGAATTACAGCTTGTATTTGTATTATTTTTTTCATGAAAAAATGATATTGACGTAGGTATAAAATGGCATTAATAATTATTCTTGCATTGACATTAAAAGACTATTGAAAAAGGAACATTTGAAATCGCAAAAAAAGTTCGAAAGTCATTCAGTCAATCTGTCAGTATGATTGTTTAATTTAATATATTTGTAACACATATTATAGATAAATATTAGCTTTTCGCATTCCTTCTCCATATAAACTTTACCATGCCCAATCTCCGTGCGCGCTTTATGTTTATAAAGGGGTACAAAGTTTTCTCTTTGCGTTTAGATGAATATGTTGACTGACTAAATAGAGGGTATCATAATAGTCTACTGTGCTTTTATTCCACGCTAGCTAAAGGATGCAAAAGACCATAAAAAGATCTCCGCTGACAGAGGCAACGTCCTCATGTGGCATGAATAGTATTTTTAACGAGAGCAGTACCTATAGATTTTAACCCCTTGAATTCTCCTCAAACCAGAAGCAGTCGAAGAGAGTAGGACAGCTGATGCGGTCTCTTTTCGTCTGGAATAAAAGTAATGGCAGACTTATCACACAGTATATTTTCTGCCTTAACACTGCCGCTCGGATATTTTATGGATTTGATTTTATGGACTCAATTTTCCGATTCATGTCATCGCAACCGCAAAACACCCAAACGGCAGAATGTTTTTTTCTATAGCAAAATCATAAAGTATTCCCACTGCTACATCTCGTATAGCAGTGGGAATACTTTATGATTTTGCACGGCGTGCGATGTCAATGTAGGTTAACTGTCATTATTATATGAGTTTTTTACAATCTTACAAGCTTACAATGTTTGTTACAATGTTTGTAACAATGTTTGTATAATGTTTGTTACAATGTTTGTAAAATGTTTGTTACAATGTTTGTACAATATTTGTTACAGTGTTTGTACAATGTTTGGTTTAAGTCAAATCTTGAAAGTTGAATTAGAACCACTTCTTCTTATCCTACAGAGTTGAAATGTGGCGTGTTGATTCAGTTTCGATGACAGTGCATTTTTATGGTAAACATGACCTGATTCCACATCCAGGAATTGCTCCAGACGAAGGAACTCCTCAACGTTCAACAGCACAGATACGAAATTTTGTATACGCATAAAAGCTTCAAAAATGTATTTTTACAATTAATTTTTGAAATATTCATCCCTACTAGTTTAATTATACTAACAAGTAATACAGGTAATGACGTAATGACAATAATCTAAAAAAAAATATTATTAAAATATATGAAACGAATTTAAATAAGATAAAATAAATAGTTTTTATTTTATATAATGAAATACAACAAAAAGAACATAAAATCTATTAATTTAAATAATGATTTCTTATATATATAAAAAAAAATATATTATGGAACTAAACTAGATAATTTGTCCGTGGTTTTGCGCATTCATATAGTATTTGTATTGATGTTGGTATAGTATTGCTATAATAGACAACGTTGCAAAGTTAATATTAAATAAATCACAATTTCAGAATATAGAACTTGGGGGGAAGGTGTTGTTTGATTAATAGCGACAAATCTCGTTGTCATTTACGATGTTTTGAAAGAATCTCATCATATCATTGGACCTCTTTTTTTTATTTTAATCTACTCAACCCATCACAAGTTGGAACCACAGACCGGCGCCTGTAATCTGGACAGAAGATGCCTAGCTTAAGGGCATAGCTGTAAGACGTCAAGTTCTGCTTAAATAATTTACTACTACTAAACAATGTAATAATAGAATCAGTTGATATTAAATGATAGCTACGGTGGTCTTACCCATTCTTGTTTTTTATAGCCCTTGGCAATACACATTTTACAATAACAATACAATTTCTATAATAAAAATATTATAGAAATCATTTTCCCTTTTTTAAAAAAAAAAACAATTTCATTGTTCACGAAAAATGAACTAACGCCATCCATTCACTCGCTTGTTCTTGAAATTCAATACTAGGCAGACGTTCTTAGGATGTGTAGTTTTGGCGAAGAGGGAAATTTAAATATAAAATGGCGTTATGAAAAAACCCTCTTCTAAATAAGGTAAGCAGGCACTAGTCTTCTGGAAAGCGAAAGGGGCCTTTAAGGTCTTGTCGCCAAGCCTGCAGTATTAATAAAATATACGGAGCTATCAATAATTAATCGATAGGACAAGCCCAGGCACTCTGGGGACCCAATGAGAGGAGGGGCAAGTTTCGCATACTGAATTTGAACGTGATGTTCACCCTTATAACTATAATTTATCCTTTATAAAAAGAAACGATGACAAAGAATCATTTTTTTTGAATTTCGAATTCGGTTTCGTATAAAATTAATAGTAAAAGAAAATAATGTTTTGCGTGAAATTAAATTAAATAATTATGAAACATTATTTTTTGGATGTTATTTTCCCTGCCTTATTGTTATCTTGAGCCTCGCAGCCCACAACACGTCGGCAAAGCTGCAACGACATTATCTAATACATAATTAATTATAATTAGTTTTTTAACGAATTATAATGATAATAACATTAGTGTGATTTACCTGAAATCATGTACATGCAAACGAATCACGCGTTTCATTTTATAGACTCATATTTTGTGCAATGTGCAATCACTTTTAACTTACGGTATTTTGAGTTGGGTTGGAACCTCAATGAGTAATTTAAATTCTATTTCGATTGGTTATTAAAGAAGGCTTCAATAAACCATGGAGATTAAATTGAAAAGAGTTGTTTAAGGAGCTGAATATTCTTTACTTCCTCAGCTCTTTATAAAAGCATCAATTTTATATTACGACAAATACAAACCAAATACTGAAAAAGGTAACGATGAAAGAATAACTAGATCCTCTAAAAAAGGGTACGTCTAGTGTACCTAAACAGGAGACTACTTTGAATACTTGAGAATTTAATTTTCAAGGAAATAAGTCATCCTAAAAATATAAAAATTAGGTCTGGTGTAATTACTAAATGTTTACTAAACAAGGGAGTTAAAAATTGTGAATTTCTATTTAAACAGACATAAATCATGTAAGAGGCGTTCTTGTATGAAATAGTTTAGTATTTCTATTGTATTTAAATAATAAAACATTTGTATATATGTAGTATTTATGTATATTTAGATATACTTTTAGATATAGTAAAATTGAATAATGTATTGCTTAAATACCTTATTTAGATGATTCCTTATTGCAATAAGTAGCATTCCTAATGAAATCTGCCTAGTAATCGTCCTATATTATATATCCGTGATGCGACTGTTAAAGCATATGATCACCTTTTTTTAAATAAATATACAGGCAAGATCCTATTTATTTTTCTACATATAAATATTGTGAAAATAGTATTTTAATGGCTATGTCTTATTTGATTCGACGTGTGTTTAGTACTCCTTAATAACGCAGCCGAGAGCCTCTCTAGCAAATGGGCAAATAGAAGCAACCTACGTAGAGCTGCAATATTGACTCACTCAAGATCAATTTATAGGGGCTAGGGGCAAAATCAACTAAGTGCTTTCGTCGTAATGCGCTTTCGGTAACGTCCTATGCTTAACCAAAAATAAGAAACAAATGAAACTTTTTCTAATGGATTGCACATAAAACTTCTCACCTCTTTTTTCTAAAGTATCTTTATATTTAAAGAATATTAATGGAAAAAATAAAAGTCGTCGGTGCTGATATTTTTAAGTTCCTATAATGCTTTTAAAACATAACATAACGGATTTTAAAATCATTTAAATTTTATACGAGTCAATTTATTTTTGTTACGGAGATAATTTTTACACGGTTTATGCAAACCGAAATCGTTATTAATTTTTTATTTGATTTCAAATTCTAAGCTACTTTTACTACAGTTATCCGAGTTATATTCGTGCTTTAACTTATATTTTTCTTTTGTAATATTTTAATACAACAAAATATAACCGGTAGCTGTTAGCGCCATCTATTTAGAGTGTGCCTTACTGTTGCAATGGATAAAATGTTGCCGAGCAGGTATGAAACAAATTTGGTGTGTAGCCGCTAGATGGCAGTGTTTGTAATAAAAATGTAATGATAATTTATTTAGAAATAGTTATGGTATTTATTCAAACCAATATTCTAAGCTATATACAAATCTTCAAATTAGTTTATATATAAATTAGGTATTTAAATTAATTAGGTATTAATTAAAGTATTTAAATATTACAATAAAAAAATAAAATAATTCAAATACCTAAGCATCGTTACAGTATGCCAGAGAATAGAGTAAGAAGAGACAAAAACTATCGTTTTTGATTGTTCGTTACAGCGCCTTTGGCGACCGACAACTCGCGCCTGTGGCACTCGGGAGAACTAAAAAATAGTTGCATTGACTTTAGAAATTACGAGAGCTTTCCAAAATGCCCAATAATTCCTATAAATTCTTCCATCCTCTATTTCACCCTCTTCAGGGATATTTTTTAAGGAGATTTCATTAGAAAAGATACCTATTGCAATAGGTACCATGTCATGACTTCCGGAAAAAATCGGCATATCTCCATGTTTCACATCCCCTAGAACCCAAAACCATGGTCAGCTAGAAAGTTTATATATAAGCATATATAATCAATGATCTAAATTTATATATCTATCTATCTATTTATATCACTTTCTGGTGGAAACGATAACTGTCGTAATTTATACCAATCACTTTCAAATTGATACATAAAATTTAAGGCCACTCTCAGCCAAGTTCGTTAATGGGCGAGATCGGACCAGGGGGCGGGAATGAAGGATTTTTTCGAAAAAGTGCTATAACTTTCCTAGTATATAAAATATCTAATTCATTTAAAATTTATATTATTCTTTAGATAAGGGCCTAACATTTATTTTAAAATACTTTATTGATAGCGCCAACCATTGGTCCTGGTGTGGGAAAAACTTGTTTTTCAAAATTAAAAAAATGATACCTCTGTTAACAGGCACAGGGTCGATTCCGTTCAAAATGTTAATTATAGACCTATAATTTCCCTACAACTTGTGTTTAAAACAATTTTTGATATGAGCAACCCTTATTGTAAGGGATGAGCAAAATATTTCACCTTTTTGATCCGGTGAAATCTATCTCTGCCTTCCGGCGTGCCGAAAGGGTGTTTTTTTTTTAGGAATTTTCTTTTTCCTTTTATTCCTTCTACGAAAATAAGTACTAAACGTTTTTAAATCGCTCAAAATATATTTATAATTTAATATAAATTGAATGTTTAATCATTGCAAAAAAGAAGCTTTGCGAACTTGCGTGAAAAGTGTTCTGGTGCTGAAATAGTCTAAGAGGTCGCTAGGATGTTAGTAACTATAAGCGGTACGGCTGATTTACTATTTATACACTGCAGGGTACCAGGTTTATCTGAAGACGTTAGTGTAGGTCTGCCTGCATTACGCAGAAGTGATGGGTAGTTATGGATTTTAAAAGGTGCTTTATGGTTAACAAAAATGGACGATAAGCGAAAAAGCTAATTATACCATTCGAATGGTTCAAAAACTAACTAAATATTCGGAAGCATTTAGGAGTTATGGGCGTTCCCAGATGTGTTATAGTTCCTAAAATTAACGATATGACCTTTCCATGTGGATGACGATAGGCGATAAAGCTAAATTGTACTGAAGTATTATAGTATTAAGTGAAACTCCGAACTTTATCACTACCTAACCCTGCAGCGTATAAATAGTTAATCAGCCGTATCGTTTATAGTTACGAAAATCCTAGCGACCTCTTAAACTAAAACCATTGGTTGAAATCCTCTTATGTTGACTAATACCATAGTGAAGCAATGGCAACGTATTCTATAATATATCTAGGTATGGCCGTGTCATTCGGTCGGTACGGTGCAATCAAAGCCGACAATACAACCGTACGCATAATGACATAGCGGTAATGACATGACTATTGAATGTTGCATGCAGTATTTAAGCTCTGCGAGGAGAGAATACAAGAACAAAGGACGTAGATTTGACAGCAGATATTTGAGGTTTAATCGGATGCGTATCTATCAATGGTCCTTTGAAGCTTGCAATCAGGAGTTAATTGAAAATGTTCATTTTGAGAAATATTTTAAGTAATTGGCGCCCATGCATTATTTTTTATTATACTACAATAAAAATAAAATAATAATGTCAGCCTCACAAATACGGATCTATAGAATAACTTGGTGGGCAAACATAAAAAATGTACCCAACTGATATAGGAGTCATCATCACTCTTCTATTTATGTTGATGCTGCTTACTTTATAGGCGACTTGTACGTGGTACTAATTGTTATATTACTTTACCACCTTCGAATATATTTATTTTTAATTCATAATTGTTTATATTTGATAAGATGGTCTTTATGAAATAAAAATAAAAACGTAGGTGTGCCGGCTGGAAAAAGTGGTGTAGTGTTTATATAATGTTGTAAGTCGATTTTGACAAGTGATTTCGCTGGTAACAGCCAACTTTGCAAAATACGCCCTTCGGTCGAAAGCGTAGCACCGACGTTAACACATCGTTCAACGGTCAATAGATTTAATAGAGTTATCAGAAAAATTATATAGAAACTAAATTTTACATTAAAAAAATAAGTCGTTGGGTTAAGCAATTTCAAATACATTTTTTTTGAAATTTGTACTGAAATTCTAGGAGTTTATACCATCTAGGTTTCATTAAGTTAAATCTGGTGTTAGGTAACTAAAATATAGAATATAAAAAATAAAATTTCCGTCTAATATTTTTAGAGGATATACAAGTTAATAATAAAATATATAGAACAAGGCAACGTAACGTTCAGGGGTTCGTAGAACTACGATTTCTCACTCTGATAGTACAATAATGGAACAAACCTTGAAAAGGGAAAATAATAAAAATAAAAAGAATGCAAGCAGATAATATAAATTATTGGACAATATAACTACTGAAACAGTTTGAAAATGTTTCTGATCTTTTTAGAATCATATCGACTGAAAGAGACAGCAACATCGTTTTTTTTTATGTGGAACGGCATATGCAGCGATAAACTAGGTCGCCGCAGTCGCTCGCATTTTGCTTCGCTGCAGCACATATTAGAGCGAAGCGATTTACTTTAGCGAAAGTTACTTTAACAGAACGTGAAGTGTCGTTAAAATCTGTTTTCCCATCAGGAAAAAGATGTGGGAAAGCCTTGACAATGTAACCAGCATATCTGAACTCATTTACAGCTTCTTGGTCAGCAACTGGCCATGTTAGAGCAGTTGTTATTAAATCTCTTTGATTACGAATAGGGTTCATAACAGGAACACAATTTTCATTCAATGAATCTTGTTCAAGTTCATCAGTCATTATTTCTCCTTCACTGACATATCGTAATTGTTCAGCAATATTTCCGTCGCTTGGCAATGAATTTAATACATCCTGGTTGATTGTAACATCTGCATAATAAGGATTATTGCGAATGAGCCATCTTAAAGCTGTGAGTACTTTTTCTCTACGAACTCTGAAATCGGAATGTCCATTCATGCCGATTCGTCTTACTAAAATTACTTGAAGTTCTTCTGGTATAAGAGGTAATGTATTTGCGATGGGCTGAATATCTTGTTGGATGTTGAGAACATTACCAGTATATCTATACTGTCCTGCACCTCCACAAGCTTTTACCTGATAGACTCTGAGTACTGGCTGGACTCGACTGATAAGCATTTGTTCGATTTGAGTTAGATGTTTGAGCTCAATTGGTTGAGTAGCAACTTCCATGTTATTAGAGCTTGAGTATTTTAAAGGCTTCTTCCGACAGGAAGAACACTCAATGGTATCAGTCTCTTCCAATAGTAACATTGATTTGCATTTTGAACATTGAATATAACCAATAGATTGAATCTTAGCATAAAATTCATTGATCAAAAGCATTTCTGAATGCATTATATTTCCTGCTTGTGAATCCTCCTGTTGTCTAGCCCTTGATAACTGCTGCCGTAAAGCGTCATTTGTCCTGCGACCGAATTGTCGCCTTCTTATGGGAGGCATTGCTCTTATTAGGTTTAATATAATTGCTTTAATATCAAATTAAATAATTTAAAATAAAATTCGATTAATTATTTTCGAATAAAAAATTTTCAAAAAAGCGCGTGACTTTTTTATAATGGATATTCCCATAGACAATTTTCTTTTGACCCCAAAAATTTTATTTTTGACAATATTTAAAATCAAGCTCCGTCACGACCTTCACTTTTTCATGTAGATTCTCTCAAAATCAAAAATTTTTCAAATCGGTCAAGGAATGACCAAGTTAGCCCGTGACAAAGTTCTAATTGGAGTCTCCTTATGAGAGCTTCGCTCTAATAAAGACAATGCGAAACGATTAAACATATTTTTAAAGTATGCCGGATTTATAAATTAAATTATATCGGAAATATGTAAGTGCCAGAAATGCAAAAATAAATAACATTCATATAAAACAAAGAAGAATGAATGGTCGTCTGGAAATCCATTGTTAATTCTAACAAAATGTTTTTTAAACATTGAAAAGAAGCGACTTCAATAAATTGAAACAAAAAAAAAGATATTAGTTTTGACCATTTTGTTGAGAAACGCTAGAAACAACCAAAAGGATACTTCTAGAATTTAAATTTCTGCTAAATATAACTGAAGAAAACACCGGTATTAAAAATAAACAGCTGACATGATTCTTTTCCTCAATCCGCGCGCATAAAATAGAATACATACCCAGTTATTGCTTCATGAAATATAAGATAAGATTATTTATTTTCATTACATGTGTAAATGTATAAGAATATCATTTTTTTAATGCTACTAGTTTGATACAAAGTAAAAACCATAAAAAATAATGCATTGAAAAGCTCCATACTATTTATGGCTATATACAATATAATACAAGAACAGTTCTAAAGAACAATGTTCTACAGTATTCAATTTTACACGAGTCAGAGAATTATATAACAAATAATTACACATGTTAATTTATCAAATTAACTAATTAATCAAAATAGAACCTACTTGACAATAAAAGGACTTTAAAAATTGTCTCCTGTCCATCTTTCTCTTTGGTGAAGCAGCTTCTTGTCATTAGCCTTCTTTTTCAGAATATAATCCTTCTTATTTATTCTACTCTCAAAATATTTCCCTCGAAAAGTCTACAAATTTGATTATTTTATATCTTTTCTACATTATTCTAATTTTTATTATTATTATTTAATTGTTATAACATATGTAATGTATGTATGATTTGTTTTTGTTTTCACGAAGAAGATACTAAAACGGGAGAGTTCATAAAGAAATGCAATATGCCCGCTATATTCATTCGTATGAACTGAACCACTTCACAAAATGCACCATGCGCAACATCTGATCCTCTTAAAGTTCTGATGATACATACTGTGCTACGACACATAACGACGAGTGCTCTTGTGCTCAAATGGCTTTCTTATTGTAGAGAATTGCTGTTAACATTGGTGCCTACAAGTGTTCTTTGAGATGAAAAGAAGCCTGTGATCTTTTGTAGAGTAGGAAGGCAATTGAGCCTGTCGCATCTAAATTTTATTACGGCGGTGACATCAGAGGTAAATTGAAAATTTATCACTGTAAATGTCCTTGATATATTTTTTGTTAAAGTGACAAATCGATCAGAGATCAGAGATCGGCCTCTATCATAGCTACATACGATTTTTCATTAAAAACAGTGCGTGGTTACACCACGCGCGTTAGAAGTAAAAAATCGGTTAGGAAATTGATTTAATTCCGTAAGCTTATTTATATAAGAGAAATATCAAAGTGGCGTCTGGGTGCACCGACTTTAACCGAATGAGAGTGTCGCATTAGATTTATTCGCTGCCTAGGGAACATTGTGTGAGCTGCTCATATACAAATTTTACCTAAAAAGTGCTGCTCTTCTGGTCATCGCTACAGTAATTGTTACAGGCAGCTGGGGCATATGAATACGTACACGTGATTGTGTTTATCGTCACATTACTAGTAGTGATGATTAACTAGGGCGCCGCTTTGCTTCGCTGCGGCATACATTGGAGCGGAGTTTAGTATATAAATGTATTTCTCCATAGGGATTACCATTTAATTTTTTATAATTCTTCGCGCAATCAAATGCATATGTTTTTTGGTATCTATGCACAGAAGACATTGTTATGGTCATTTTAAAAAAATAGTTATCAAAATCGGTCTTGTAGTTCTAGAGCCTTAGTCCGTGAACAGAGTTGCATTTGAGTCACCACATGGGAGCTTCGCTCGCTACGCTCGCTCCGCTCCAATACACTAGTAACAAACCAATAACTGTTATTCGTTATAATTCCAATATTACATACTATTAAGTAATGTATATTATTCATTGCGATTATGACTACTATTAGTACAATTTAGCTAAAATATTCAAACAATTGTATCAATAAATGCCTTTTCGTTAAAAAAAAAAAACACTATTTATCCATATAAAATATTATAATTTAAATATTGTTGTTTAAAGCATGGTCGTGAATCTAGTGGATCAAGCCTGCCAACCAGTGGGAGACTTGTGCTGGATTCCATTTTTTTAATTTAAAGTGATGACCATATTTAATTTAAATGTACCATATTTATGTGGCTTTTATGTGACATCGTATAATTTAGTTATACCCTCTAAAAAAGTTTACGTAGGCATTTAAGTAAAAATTGTCTCATCTCCGTAATCCTCTACTACATAAGTGAAAAACCTATGTAGCTTAGCATACAAAAGAAATATATTTTTTTAATTTGTTGTAACCGTTTATAATATGTATTGGAAAGAATATATTTAAATAATATACCAGCAAAAAGTTATTATGAAAAAATACCAGTTATTTTAATAAAATAAAACTGGTATTTTAGCTTAAATTTATATTTGAGTTATCCAGTTAGTAACCACTTAATTTAATAGCAATTACCCGGTTAATTATAGCCATCTCTAGTATTGATTATTCTACATAGTTCATAGTACATGTCATGTGTTATACAAGATTAGATTTTTTAAAATTTGTTTTTTTTATTTTTTTTATTTGAGTAATGCACCATGTACAACCCCACGAAAGCTGGTGCCTTTTTCGTGGGTATCATAGCATACAATTCAGCAATATAATTACACATTTTTCTTATAACTATGGTGACACTTTTCAAGACACTTTAATTAGATTAAAATTAAAACACTGCGCGCTGACAGAAATCCCAAGTAATCCTTCCTTTATACAATATTAACAGCAATATTGTAATCCTACGCAAAACATCCCTAGCTGTATGCTACAAAATCGTAGTATCGTCAGTTACTCGGTTCGTCGGTTACTGATTAAGTTGTATCTCCGCCCGGTGAACGAAAGGGGCTTTCCGCGTCACAGATTATCAATAAGTATGCTACTGCTAGTATTATTACTTTGCAACGTGGTCACAGTAGCCTAGGGATGAACACCTAGAGTGCTTCAGGCTAATAACTATGATGACAGCCCCTTCATCATTTATTTAATTTCTCAGAAATAGAATTGAATTTTAAAAACCTGCCTTTACTATGTCGAAGAAATAAGATCAAGATTTTTTTATGATTAAATATCCAATGGATACCAAATGCCAGATAAAAAAAAGGGTTTAAATGAAACGAAATTAGTATTTATCCTTTGGCTTCGCCTTAACATGATTAAATACGATTTTTTTAGGAGAAATCATGCCATAGATACCAAATCCTAACATTTTTTTTTTTCGAATTTACATTAATATGTATTATTTTCAAATCTAGTTGAGCTACGTTAACTACTTTAATCAACTTCTTAAGTATGTCGTTCATTCCACCACCTCATTTACTTAGAATATTTCATCCCCAATATCTTGTCCATAAAAAGTCTATGGAAAGTCTATTTATTAGTTTGATCTATCTTCCAAGTTTAAATTAACCCGTCCGCAGCAAAGCAACGGCAAAAAAAAACATGGCCGTCTCCGGCGCTCCTAATTAAACGGCATCTGCATGTACTATTTTATATCATTTATACATACACACTACATACACACGTAAACGTACATACACTACGTACATGTAAACTACATATTTAAATATTAGATTAAAATTTTTAAAAATAATCAGAATCTCGTAGCCTATAAAATTTTCAAAACCATAGTTTTATTTTTATAAAAAGCATAAAATTAAAAATTATACAACATAATATGACTTAGATCGGAAAGTTTTTTCTTCTATAAATTCATGTAAAAGAAGCTACTGTCCCAATTTGTCCGTCCATAGCAATTTTCAATTAAAAAAGTACAAATGCGAAAGCGTTGAATTTTTATGTATAGATTGTTGCTCTTGAAAAACAACCATAGCCGTTTAGATCACATCGAAAGCTGATCGGATAATAAAGATATTTAACATTCAAGTCAACAAATTTTAGCACTAAAGAATGAAATATTGTCACTTTCAAAAATATTCGAATTTCAAAAATTGACAGCTGTTGAAATGTTTTATTTATTAGTGGCCAATTAGAATTAATATAAACTCATCTATGAGCGCAAATAGAAATATGTAAAGGAATGTTCAGTGCCAAGTTATAATTTTATTATTTATTGAAATATTATATTAGTATTTTTTTATTTATTTACATATTTATTTATTTACTCCTAATGTAAAATAGAACCGTATTAAAATATATAAAACGAATTTAAATAGATTAAAAAAACGTTTTAAATATAAATCAAAATATAAAAAAAGGACATAAAATACCAATTTAAGCTTTGATTATGTATATCTATCACAAAAAACACCGATTAAATATGAAACTAAACTAGGAATTTTGTCCTTGGTTTTGTGTATCAGTATAGTATTATTGGTATAATAGACAACAGCGTTGTGAAACATTTGCAGAATTATTGAAAAAAGGACAATTTGGACGAATTTATTATTAAATAAATGACATATTCAGCAAAGTGGGGGAGGGGTAGAGGATTAATTCACTACTCGACAAAATTTACAAAAAAAAAACTGAAATGATATTAAAATTTATGATGAATTGAAAGAATGTCATGATACCATTTACCTATGTTTTTTTATTTATTTTAATCTACTCAGACCAAAAATATAACCCACTTTCGCCTCTATGGCGATCCAAATAGCACATCGAATGGGCTATAAATACCGCAGGCACAAAGAAGATAAGAAATGAAGCAACCCATCACAAGTTGGAACCACAGACAGGCACCACAGTAGTCTGAGGGGAAGATGCCTTTAATGACGCCTGTAGGGCATAAGTGACGTGTAAGGTTCTGGTTAAATAAGAATTTACTACTATTAAATAATGTATAGAAGCAGATAATATTATATGATAGCTACAAGGTGTCAAAGGCATTCTTGTTTATTTTATAGTATTTTAGGGTATATAAAAAAAAAACTGTATTTTTATATTTTACAAAATAAATAATATTTTGTTAAATCAGTGCACATTATCTTCAAATCTTTTATTGCGAAAATTATTGATGCTAAATTGATGAATAGGTTGTAATATTGATAATATAGTGATAAATGTAAAATCAATATTAATCGTATATTTTTTTCTAGGTTATAGGTTTCATTGCATATTACTCTACAAGTTCAAGTTCAAGTTAAGGTTCACACGTGGTAGATGATATAGTCATTATCACCTTCTACCATAAGCACACTAACTTACATAAGCTCATAAGATTATAACAAAAAGACTAAAAGGTAATATAAATTTCGCCTGTAACTAACATAGACAATATTTCTAATTTAACGATGGTTAATTTCTGTCACAAAATAATCAAAATTCTTTTTTAAATATAACCTTTTCATTTACCATTTTATTCCTGCAATGTCTGTCAGGAGAATCGCTGCGGTTATTTCTACTATTTCAATGCAACCGATTTTCGCCGTATCTGTATAATTTCTATTTTATTAGAGTGAAAGTTTCCGAGGCTGATTTTTATTCTCCTTCTTTTCGAGCGGACGTCGCATTCTGTTAAAAGCACTAATGCATTATGGCCCCCCATTCAGTTCAATTCATTTAATATATTTTTTTATGCAACAAGTTCTAATACAAAATAATAAATGTTTTATTAGATATCTGACTGGATATAAATCGAGCATATTAGATGGCTGACACTATCTCGCTAGTGATTCCTGTCCCCTTTTAAATAGAGAATAGTCTATACCAAGTTTCATCTTGTTTTTGAAAAAAAAATCACGACAGACATGATTATATTTGATATTGTAAATAAAATATTACAACGTAAAAAGGTGGAAGAAATAATAACTATAAGAAACAAAGAAGTAAATAAATAAATATATAATAATATACTTTTACCAGGTAGTGGTAGAAAATAAACGTGTATAAATAATAAATATACCTACACACTGGCATGGTAAAAATAATTTCATATAAAAGTAATAAATAATAATAACGTATAGTATTTACTGCAATTCTTCCCTTTCTCTCCCTAAAAGCGAAAAAGTATTTTTTATTTAAAAAAGCGTTTATATTTTTATTTAGTTTCAATTCCTTATATAGGTTATTGTAACTATTGTAGATACTTAAGTAATAAAAATATTTATGTAAATTATAATTATCCAATTTTCTTCTGTGACTGGAGATCGCGACTAGATTGCATCTACATACATATTCGATGGCACTTATCTGTGGAAATCGCCTAGGCAACTAGTGCACTTAAAATAGAGTTCATTTATTTATTTTTTTGTTTCATTGCTGGTTCACATTTTATTTACAAATAGCTTTAGCTGCTGCTTATGGGTTCATTGTGTACGCTGGTCTCGAGAGATAGCGGGTAGAATGAATCAATATAGGTCTAGGTAGGATATTGTGTGGCTATAATGCTTGCTTTTCATGTCAGTCCTGCAATAATGCTCATTTGAAAACCGCCGTAGGCCCTCGCTTTGATGTGTACAATGAAGTACAGCATTGTAATTTTGTATTTTGTAGCGTTAACTCTATATGCCAGAAAAGTATAATATGTCGGCACATTCGCTCCTAGGCGTTCGACTATTAGTCCAAAGGTCGCCGGTTCGAATCCGCACATGGCCATACCATTTTTAACGCTTCATTACCACCATCTCCCCTGACTCTAGCACAGGCACATTTGGCTTACTTGAGTAAGGCCCAAAATAATTGTATATGATCTAGGTAATAGCAATTATTTAAAAAAAAACTTTATTTTAATAAAAAAATTAAGTATTGAAAATAATTTTAATAAATATATATATAAATATAAATAGGAGTTTAAATTTATGTAGATAGGACATTGCAGTCGTAACGATATATATATGACGACGCCGAATGACTAAAGCTAAAAAAAATTTATCATCAAATCTATATTTTATATATATATTTGTATAATATAATTGTATAATTGAGTTGTAAATTTATTTGACTTATATTTGATGATTGTTTTTTAATAGCGTGAACAAACTGTGGTATCGTCCAACCTGACAATTCGTGTAAATGAAAATGTGCCATGAGTGTGTAATTAAATTAATGACGGTGTGTATTACGTATTACGTGAGTGTATTCGAATGAACTGTATTCGTCTTGGTGAGTAGGTAAGTCATTCGACAGTTTTGAGTAGATGTGGCAAAAAACGACCCGGCCTGGGAGTCCTGAATAATAACAGGCGATCGACCGCCGAGCCTCGAGGGTGAACTTTCAAATCATTTTGTGACATTACTGTCCACTTGACAAAGGAAACAGACAGATTTGAGAAAAGCTCATTTGAATATTTTGAGCAGCGAAGCGGTTATCAAGCCCACCGGGGATCTCTGAGTCAGAAGCAAGTAGTTTTACCGCTCCACTCACAGCCAGTATACACAATCGCACTAACTTGATTTAATTTATTATTTTGTAATGGTACACACACACGCAGGTTTATGATAACATACTTATATTAACAATTTTAAACATTCAACTACCTACCCAATTACATATTACCATACCATATCATACACATGTACCATTACAATTACATTTACATTTTAACATTTACATAAGGATTAGAAAAGGCTTCAAGAGAGTAAGTTTTCTGTTAAATTATTTTTACACAAATTACGCTTGCGCTCGAAGGTTACTCCATAACACACACACACACACACACAGGTCGAGGAGAAATTCTACTACAGACATTAAAATTTAATATTTGGTTATTATTCAAATCGATTATTTGTAAAATTAATATAGGTTTTTATTTGTTTTAAAAAAATAATTGTTATAACCTTAGGTCATATACAATATTTTCGTCCCCCTACTCTACTAGGACAAATGTGCCTGTCCTAGAGTCAGAGGAGATGGTGCTAATGAAGCGTTAAAAATGACATGACGATGAGAGGATTCGAACTCGCGACCTTTGAGTCAATAGTCCAACGCCCTAACCACTAGACTACCACGATCTACTACCTTACAACGTGCAAATCGTTTTAAAAATTGCTGTATATTGTAGGTTTCCTATTGATGTAAGACTGATTTTTTAGGTCAAAAATAGGAAACCTTATGGTGTGACTTCATTATTTGACATTCGTCTATCCGTCTGTTCCAAATCTGTGACTTCTAAATGGTTAGCAATACGATTTTTTATTTGGCGTGCAGATAAAATGTTAATTTCTGCAGTTATGTGATTAGCCATATATTTTTTCTTTCTGAGTTTTTGTAACAAATTTATTTGGCTAAATGTGTTATAGTTTTTTTATGTTAAGTATGTGTTCCTCTCTCACCTTAGGCTCCGAAAGTATGACATGAGATACAAGTGATCACGATGAAGATAATTTCCTTGTATTAGTTATTACTGTTTTTTTATAGGTAGATTATTTCTTATGTTAACAGTTAAAATATTATAACTGAAGTTTGTTTTTTTTTTAGATTATTGTTTTTATCACTGAAGAAGTAGCCTTCGTATAGATTGACTACTTCCGACCTCATTTATTTTTTAAGATGAATAAAATTTTCGTACTTAGATATGAATTTCGTATCATTAGTATTATTTGTCAAAAAATATACACATTTCATTGTACTCAGCCGAGAAATAAATTAATCAAATGTCTTCTGATTTAGCTCTGAAACTTCTGACGAATTTCCGTTAAATTTTCTTTGTAGTTTCATCAAATATAATACCTACATCAATTGAGTTTTACTTTTCCGTCACGGTACCCTTGGCGTGGAAATTTAGTTTTCACTTAACCATTTTGTTATATATATGAATTATATAACACTTAAATATTGTACAAACATTTATTTTATTTTATTTGTAAAAACTAAAGAAAAATAGACTAGTTACCCATTTCTAGAATTTATATTTCTCTATTTCAGTATGATATACATTCATCACAAAATATCACAACTCATTGCATTGCTTTTGAATTTAAAAAAAAAAAACTTCAGTAGCGCTCGATCACGAGCAGAGTAATCAAAATATTTCCTTTTTGAACTGCTCGTGAATTCTCGGTCTAAATAGATTTTACCTTAGGCCGCGTTGTTTATGCGGTTAGAGTTTATTAATAAACAGAGTACCTTTAACGGCATTTGCATACCTTTCAGGACGACTCGCAGCCCAGAAAGATGAGTGCTTGTTGAGTACTAGACGGCGGGAGAGGGGTGAAATTGATGCGAAAAGGGGAGGCGGTGGATAGGGCTGGTGCAGTAGGCGGGTATCTATTTCCAATATCTTTGTGATCATTTTCACCGGAACGAAACTTTACTATTACGAACCCGACGAGCGTCAAGTTTTTAGCGTTGATGTCAAAAGCAACAGACGTTACGTTGCACGTTGCAATCAAAAACTACAGAACTATTAATTCATTTTGAATTTTCTTCGCTCAGATATTTAAAAAAAAAAACGCGTTGATTTTACACTACACACTACAAAAGTGAAACATATATCCACACAAGGTAGGAAACAGGTTGAGTTTGTGAAATAACGCTCAATGGGCATATAATATCAAGTAGTTAATTATTTAACCAGGACCAGACGTCTTACAGTTAGGTCCTACAGGCATCATAAAAGGAATTTCCCCCCAGACTACTCGTGCCTGTGTGTGTGAATAGGTTGAATTGATTAAAATAAAAAAAAACAGGTACAATGGTATGACATTCTTTCAATTCATCATAAATTTCAATACCACTTCAGTTTTTTTTTTGTAAAGCTTGAGGTGGGGTAGTAATGAAACAACACCCTCTCCCCTTTCTATTTACAAAATTTGTGATTCATTTAATATTAAGGTCTTATAAATTGACCTTTTTCAATAACAGCAAAAGGTTTGCAACGCCGAACCTTTTGACCACTACTTTACCGACACTAATACAAATTCTATACGAATGCACAAAACCACGGACAAATTCCTAGTTTAGTTGCGTACTAAAACCGTTTTTTTATATTTATTTTTTTTTATATATATATAAATAATCAAAGTTTAAATTGGTGTATTTTATGTTCTTTTTGTCGTATCTTTTTTTTAATATAAAATGTTTCTTTTGTATTTATAACATCTTATTTAAATTCGTTTAATTTACATCAATATTAATCTTTTTTTACGTCATTACCTGCATCGTGTACTATTTCTGGGTAACCACAATGGATAAGTAAACACGGATATAATATATCAATTTATAATAATTGTAAAGCGGCACTTTTTTACATATTTCTTTTTGTGTTCATAGATGAGTATAATATATTAATTCTAACTAGCTAATATTAGTACTAATTCTATAAATAAAACTTCCCAATAGCTGCGCTGTCATATTATTGTGATACTACAAACATGTTGACTCTGAAGCTTAAAGGTTTTCAGTTAATCTAATTATATTTTTTATATGTGCCTGGTATGAAAAGCTATCTTGGCAGTAGACCTCAAAAACATGCAAAAAAAAAATGCAATTCGAATGCGTTATGGCTCTTAAATATCTATATTATCCGACCAGCTTTCGCTGTGACCTAAACGGCTGTGGTTGTTTTTCTTGGGTATCAATCTACAAGCTAAAATTCAACTCTTTTGCATTTGTATTTTTCGAGTTGAAAGATGCAACGGACGGACGGACAAATGAGGATAGTAGCTTCTCATGCATGATTGTATGTATAGAAGCTAAACATTGGCTCGTGGCAACGATTGTATGAAATTAATATTTTTGTTTATTTTTGTAATTTATCTAAGTATCTAACAAAAACAGCGTCTATTTTCCATTCTAATTTAGTGTTAGGTTAGGTTAGGTTAGATAAATGTTAGGTAGGATAAATTAACTAATAATATCAAACACAACACATAATCATAGTATCATTAACTAAATAATTTAGAGACCGGAAATGCGATTACACCTAAGTTGCCGCAGCTCTGCCTGTTTTGTATGGTAAATACATATTATACACAACTGTTAAAGAAAAACGAAAAACATATTAGGTAATACCCTATGAGGTACCTACCTATTAGGAGATACCTATTTTGAATTACTATTTTATCTCTTTTAGAGATGCTTGTTTTGAAACACCTGTATAAGTACTATGTTTATAGCGAAAAATATATTTTTTTAATATTTGACATTTTTAAGTTTGTTTATGGTAACCGCGTAAATTGGCTAGTTTAGAAGCGATATTTAACTCCATTGAACCTATGGCATTAAAAAAATACATGTTATTTTTGAGAATTCACCAAAAACATAGAAAAAACAACAAAGTAAGCTTTATTAATAAAAAAAAAATAATAATAAAAGTGGGCTCTCCAAAATGTAGATATATTATCATATTCTTCGTAAAAAACTTTTAAAGATTATTATAACATATTTTTTTATAAAATAATTGCTATTTTACCTGGTCCATACAATTATATATAACCTAGGTCATGTACATTTATTTTGGGCCCTACTTAACTAGACCAAATATGCCAGTGCTAGAGTCAGGGGAGATGATTATAATGAAGCGTTAAAACTGATATGACCTTTGGGTCAGCAGGTCAACCACCACAACACCGCAGACTATTAGACAATTGACCCTTCTATAATTGTATTATGTTTCCTTATTTCAACATGTTTTCATAAAATTTGTAGTAGGTACGTTTCCGAAATAAACTATATTATATAGCTCCTATACGTATGAAAAGCGATCTATTGCGAGCCCCCTAGTAATTTATATATATTTAAAAACATTTTCTAAATTTTAAACCAAATTCATATTAAAAAGGATAAAAAAATGTTTTTATTTCAGAAGCTCTTGGTCTTTAATAAGTAAAATTAGTGCTTTCCAAATGACTTCAAATATCACTCGTCCGAGTCCAACGAGCTTATCTATATATAGACCAATCAATAATACTATGAATAACTGCCGACTGACTTCTTGGTTAGTATGGTAATTTCAACTGAACTAGATTGATGATTTGTTGTTTGGGTAATTTATTATTTCCTACCTACCTCACATGTTTAGACTTAAGGGTAATTGTAAAGATAACCCAAATAGGGATTTTTTAGTTTATAGTTTTACATTTGAAAAGTTATGTTTATATATTATTAAATATGGTTATATATGTTTAGAGGTAACACACACACCTAGAGCTGAGTTAAAGAGCATGAAGTGCTATTTATATTCTCGGAAAGTGCTATTTTTGCGCAAAGAAAATGGAGCGCTTTTGACCCAAGCAAAAGCGCTTTGATTTTTAACGCAACGCGTAGCGCGATCTCACCAGCGCTTTTCGAGTTTTGCGTTGCACGCGTAAGCGCTGTTGCCGCTTCTCCCGTTTTCGTTAACTTGCGTAGTTACTTGGTGCTAGTCTTGACTCTTTAATAGTTGCGCTTTCCAGTAATTTTCCTTGAATTTAAAAGTGTAGATGTAGTTATAGATGTAGTTGTAAATATAGAAAGATAATAACCTAGAAAGTAAATAGTTTTTCTGTAATAGTGTTTGTTTTTGTACGAATATTATTTGAGGAACATTGAGATTAGGTTAGGTTAGTTAGTGGTTTTTTTTGTGTTATTTACGGAACATTGTCTTGACGTTAGGTTAGATTAAATAATTAGCATTTCTGAATTCAAACGGAGAAGTATGTAAGAGACTAAAGTTGTTTTTAAATTGTACTTTTTTTTAAATACTTTAAAATGACGATTTTTAATTATTGTTTTAAAAAATAATAAATAGTGTCAAAAATTTCACAATATCTTCTTTAATTCCAAGCTAATAAAACGCTTCTAACAAAAACCACATGACATTTCAAGCGTTTCTCAAAAGCACTTATAAAAAGCAGAAGCGTTTAAAGTGATTTTGAAGAAAAACGATAAGGCCTACCACTAACACACACATATATTTATATAAATGTGTTTATTTTTTATTTAATACTAGATATATATTTAATTTTATTTATAATTTTTTTCTTTCTGTTTCTACTTTTCTCCATCTGAAATATAAAAAAAAATGAAGTCATAACGTTGTGTGACCAGCGTAGAATTATGGTCGTATTATCCAAACTCAGCACATTAGGTTTTGTCGAGAATGTAGCCTACTGTATTTACTTAACTAGGTGAAAACTCCTGTTTTAAGGTAAACTGTGGCTTAAGTACCCCTGTAAGTGCTGTTGATAAGGTCCAAGCAAGAATTTACATTAAAATAAATAAGAACAAGAAAGAATAAGAAGAAAAAAATATTTAGATTTTTTTATACTTTTTGATATAATAAATACGTTTAATTAAGTGCACTCTTCAATATTATATTATTTACAGAAAAAAATAAATTGCAAAGCATTGTATAAAAAAATTGGTGGAATTGCGTTAGTCCACATTTAATTATATACAAGTATATATACCACTGCCACAAATAAAGTCTACCTTAGTACGGGCATAGCTCAGTTAGGATAGACTGTGAATATGTTTATTATCATAAGGTATGTGTGCATAAATAAATAAATAATAATAATAATAATTATTAATAATAATTATATTTAATTGTATATATTTATATATAAATAAATATTTCTAACTTCCTAGGTAGAATATTAAATCTATCAACTCATCCCGAGTGCCGCAGGAATGAGTCGTCGCGCGCCGAAGGCGCCTACTGAGCCACCTGCAAGGCTTAGCTGGAACCCAAGGGGAAAGCCCGGGGTTGACCAGCTAGTTACATACATTTAGATTAAATCACGATTATCATAACAGTATATCTGTAGGTTTAAGTATGAAGTGTTTGAAATGTTTGAAGTGTTGTAAATATGAGTTTTTAAAATGTAACAATACATAACGTAGAGCTGCAACCATATTTAAATAACAAATGATTCGTTTCAAGCGTATTAAGTAGTTTGTGTTATGTGATACTGTGATACTGTGATAATTTGAATTTAACAGAATTTGAAATTTGAACTGTATTTAACCACTAATATAAATTTCTGAAGAGGTATAGACATTGCATGTTTTCCGTCTTTTGCACATAAAAGTATTTCTTGATAAATGTCTGGTAAAAAAGAATTCACACGAATGAAAGAAATTCTAGATTCCTGTAACATCACGGTTCACATCGATTCACAAAATACCAACTTTCCGCACAATAACTTCATAAATGCAAAATATGATTCGACACGAAAGAACGCATACTTTACTTTGCCCGGTATAAACTTTGTAACGGATGCTTATTTCTGCATGACTTCATGTCAATGCATACTCGAAGTGATATGGGAGTAAGGGAGTGATATGAACGATTCACGTCTACTGTAGGATCTAATAGGGCGAATAATTCTATTGCATTTCAGCGTGTGTCGTTGCAGATTTATTGAAAAGTGATAGGGAGACGCATTTCATCGTATCTTTTTGAAATGGAAAAAGTTTGTTAAAAATGACAGAATAACGCTAACTTCTATAACGTAATGTTGATAAGCATAGTACACATATCACTCTCCGGCAAAAAGTATAATATAACTTTTGTAGTATGTTAGGATTAAAAAAATGTTGAGAGCGAGTTAGCCCGCGCTATCAGGATTTCTTAACCCGTCTAGATAAAATATAAACAAATATTTTTGAATGACCGATTTATGTGGGTGTATTTAAATGAAACAGTGAGTACTATTTCAAGGCGAAATACAGTTAAGTTTATATAAAGCGGGCTGGCGGCGATTATGTTATAACTTAATTGAATTTATCTTCTATGGTTTAGTCAGCGTAAGCTAAAAAGAGTTTTTTATGACTTCAGCAACACGCCATTTATTTTTTCAGCAACTATGAGACTGACGAAGAAACGGCAGTTTTCTAGGTATCTAAGACTCAATACCTACTAACGCCAAAAAAATTAGCTTTAGAAACCTTTTACTGGGGGAGGTGCTGACAATTTTGGGTTATCTATTTATTATGTATCTTTATAACTAATTCACCAAAAATTATCTATTTTTTTAAAATCCTAAACAACCTTCCCCCCCCTTCCTTCCTAAACAACCCTCTTTAAATCCTAAACAACCTTTTTTAATTACCTTTTTGTATTATAGTTAATATTTTTTTTATATATAATTAATTTAACATTGAAAAAAAATAACATTAAACATAACAAAAACTAAGAAATTTAATAATAAACTTCGTTTAACTTATTTTAGGAAGTGTTTATACCGCGAAATGTACCTAAAATGCATGCGGCATTTCCTCGTTGAGTCAATCGTTGCTTGAGGAACCTTCCAGAACGAGGGTCACCACAAATACACTTTAATTTAGAACCAATCACATTTATAAATTTTATTGTCTCTTCACTCCAAGAGCCTAATGTTTCTACAGAGAAAGCCAAAAATTCATATCCTTTTTATATTTTTATATATTTCTTAAGCTTCAAACAAGCTGTAGCTTCTACTGCGGCACCAGGGTTCACACTAGTCAGATGGATGTAAGAGCTGTCATTGTGTTGATGGAGGTAGCGTCCCAAACAAGAGCTCGTCCCCTAGACCACGTCATCCCGTCTGGACGCTTTCCATCTGACTCCTACAGGCTCACTTATGGATGGGGATTTGGCTGTGCTCTCATAAGGATATCATTATGTTTAAATGTCGTAACAATCTTCCAGAACTCCTTAAGCAGCTTAATCCATGACGACCTAATACATCGATGAAGACCCACAAACACATTTATGTTCTCGCACATGCCACAACTTACAAGAAGAACTACTGCGCTCCGCAAACAGGTATTGTCTAAAAAAAGGGATGGGATTACATAAAGCCAGTAACTGGATTCAAGTGTTGTCACTGCAAGGATTCTAGCCTGTTCTGCAGGCGATGAAGATGTAAGTTCTCGTGTAGCCAATTAACTCTTATTATTTCCCGGGAATGTTGACTTGTTTTATTATTCGGAAATTCTTTTTCCGGAATTATATTTTCCAAGCATTTAAAGCCTCTTCCAAATGGCAAATCACTGATCTATCACCAAATGAGGATAATATGAAAGTGATTAGATCTGTGACCCCAAATGCAGAAGCCAAAAAACCCGCAATCCTAACTTCGGATATCTGACGTACTTCAAGCCCACCAAATTTTATTGGCAATGTTACTAGACACCATTGTGAATCATTAAAATTCCCATTCAAAATTGTTTCCAGACACTTTTTGATGCAACAGTCAATACTCTTAATTACTTCCAGAAAAAGCCAATTAGCAGTCGTTCTAGCCAGGAATATTAATTTAGGTGTTGCAAAATAAGAATATTTTTTTTTTCTCAAGATGAAACACTCGAATAGAGGTTGCAGTGGTACCAAGTGCTCAATGATACGAAACTATTTTTAATATGTACAATAATTAATTAAATAAATCAAATTTAAAATAATTAAATATCCTAGATTTATTCAATTTTAATGCCTTCCTCGATTGTCTTTAATTTGAAACTATTTGATTTTCAGAGAATTTCAAAAAATCCCTCTCGCCAAATCGGAAGGCGGAGGTAGATTTCATTGGATCAAAATAGAAGGAATAGGCAAACTCCAATTATACGAACTTGCATCAAGCATTGACGAGCTGCCGCGCGATCCACTACCCGCCGCCGCGCCGTACCCTGGCGCATCAAGAGTGCGTATACTGATTCTCTCTTTATGTTGTGCCGTAAGGGTTGCTCATATCAAAACTAGCCTATTAAGGAATGTATGATTTTTTGAATTTTGAAAAACCAGTTATTCCCACCTCTATTATGAATAATTGGCGCAACAAAAAAGTTTACTTAAATGAGGTTTAGGCCCCTATTTGAAGTATAATATAAAATTTAAATGAATTCGATATGTTTTATACTAGGAAAGTTATAGCAAAATTTCACTTTTTCGACCCCCCCCCCCCCCCGATTCCCGACCCCCTTGTCTGATTTTTCCCATTAACGAACTCGACCGAGATTTTGTGCCCATAAATTTTATTTATATTAATTTGAAAGTGATTGGTATAAAATTACGGCAGTTATCGTGTACAAGAAAGTGATATAAATAGATAGATGCATAAACTTTTAAACTGAGGGATGTTTTGGGTTCTAGGGGATGTGAAACGCGAAGATAAGTCGAAATTTCCCGAACATGGTATCCATTTCTTATGACATGGTATCCATTGCAATAGGTAGCTTTCCTAATGTAAACTACCTAACAAAGCAATGTTGTACCTTTGTAGGTACGAAAGTAACTCCCACTACATTCATTGATTGTTGTATAATAACTATATCACGTGCACGTCAAATATGTCTATGGCAGTGGGGGGGGGGGGGGGGGCTCTCCGAACGAGAGGGTAGCCTTTAGTGCAATTTAGCTTCAGAAATCTAATTAAATAATGTTTGCAGACTGTCTGCATTTTGAAGCGAACGTCTCAGCACCGCAAAATGTATTTATTAAACTTAATTCAAGCACTCCAGGAATATGACAGACAAAATTAATATTGCGATTCTGTTAGACATGTTAAATTTGATCTTTTCCTACGCTTTTACCATTCAGCATTTTTATTTTCATGAAGAAATTCTAAAAGAAAATAATAAAAATATTATTACAAGATTCGTCCTAACCGGGGGAAGTATTTATTAAAAAATGATTTAAATATATAATATTGCATACAAAGATCAAAGACAGTACTCGTAGCAGTGTGATTGCGTTTAAGACAGAATATATGTCACTACATGTCAAAAACCCATCCGAACGCGAAATATTGAGAAATAATAAAACGATGGACATGTCAAACTGACGTCACATTATTACTACTATTATTATAATAGCCTAGGTTTATTATTATTTTAGCAACCCCCTCTTTTTTTTTAGTTTTAATGTAAACGCCACGAAAGAATGTACCTTAAGTATGTGAACATAGTTTCAAACTTTAATGAACTATACGAGTATAAATTAATAACTTTGTAGCGGAATTCCTACCACTAATTTCAGCTGTCAGGTAGTGCGCCTGGGCGTTGGTAACAAAGCCATTTAAAATAAAAACGCATTGCACGTTTAATAATAGGGATGTATCGTTTACAAATGTATCGTATTTTAAACAAAACAAAAAATTAAAATTAATTATACTATTTCTAAGCACGATACTAAGATTAAAAAATAAATGTGTGAGTGCCGGGACTCACGGTTAGGATGCATACACATCAGCGTTCTTTTGTGAATGGATTTCAATAAAACTGTCTTTCATCACACTGGCTGGTTCGTCGCGTATTCCATTTATAAATAGCTGATTTTAAATTCGAAATATCAGTCAGGCCCGAATTCAATGTGACATATTTTGCGAGGTTGTACCGATTTACTCTGACGTCAGATTGTCACTGACAGATCCGAACAAAATTTAATTTCACTCCACTATTTCGCGTATAAATGTATACTCAGTATAAATACTACTAATTATAATAATTAATGACTGTTGAGTTTGTTGCTAAGTCGTTTATACCCTACTTTGCAGACCAGCATCTATACTTTTAGGGCGTCTATGCATACGAATTTGCTATCAGAAAGCGGTTAGATTATGCATAGCTATATTTAGAAAGAATAAATGGTGCACGTTCTATGTACAAATAAGTAAGTTATATATTATAACGTTGTTAAGCAAAATGTGGGTACCTACCTCATATTGAATTTACGTCACTTTATGTTAGTGGCATGTTGATAAATTCCAAAGGAAGCGTAAACTCCAGCCGGGCATAGTAAAAATGTATGAAAGTGGAATTTGCGACACTTTGCTTTAACCATATCCATATGTTGGAATCCACTGCAGAATCCGTATAAACTGCGCTGGATAATAGAAAAAAATTTTTTTGTAATATAATATTTATATATTATATTACAAAAAATATATATTAAATGTATTTATTTATTACTTATATAAGATTATGTTTGAGCCGTATAGAATCAAAAGTAGCAATGACTCCCAGAAAATAAACTTTATGGCAGGTATTAATAATTGCGTTTAACAATACATACAATATCTAAGTAGATATAAAAGTTTAAAATATATAGGTAACAAAAAATAAACAATAAAACTAAATAAACTAAAAATAAATAAAAATTAAATTTGGTTTAGAAATGTGCATTTATTTGTAATATTTTTTGAAATTTCGAACTTCGAAATACTTCGCGAGCTGCGCGCTCAGTTTCGAATTATTTTTTCTCGTGATATTCATTTCGTGATGAACATATTTCCAATATTTTATGCTGATTAATTTAAATATACACAAATAGGCTATATTTACTTCAATAACCAAAAACCAACTAATCTGTAAGTACACACATATCTTCTTCTTTATTTTTCGAACAATTTGTCTTGATAAGATACAATTATGGCCAGTGTGAAACAATAATAAAAAAAAACGAAATAAAAGAAACAGATCAACAACTATGACGATGAACGAATTATTTAAAAAGTAGTCAGGAAGCGAAAATAAAACTATAAAAGGCAAATAAAAATTATATAAAAACTATTTAATGGTCCATGCCATATCAAAAATAAAAGATAATTTGAAATATTATGCACATAATATAATAAAATATTAAACTATTTGCAGACATAACAAAACATAGAATTTTTATTCCTATTTAATCTAATAAATTTAATCTAAATGCAAATAATAGATTTATTCAGAACTGATACCAAACTTGGAAAAGAAATTAGTACTTCAATTTTATTAAAGTTTATACTATTTGTGATTTATATAAAATACCTTTTAAATAGCTATTTTTTTTAACACATTTTTCATTTTTCTGCTTTTCTGATTTGCCAAGGTTTAGATAATTCTTTTATTTTTATTTTGTATTATCCTATTGATTATTACTATGTTATAAGTTAATCTGTCGCTTAATATTATGCGTTTAAATCTTCATTATATTTACTATACCATTTGTTATATTAATAAAGAAGAAATTAACTTTCATTCAAACTATCTGAACTAATTACTGTCATCGATGTTTTCATTCTATTTACCATTAATTTCCTCGAAGATATTTCGGTTAGTCCATCACTGCATTTACAATTTATTGATTTAAATATTAAGTCATTGGTTTACAAAGTACACGTACTCGTATATGTTAAAGCTTGCTATGACAACAGCCGGGAGGATCAGTGCCAAATCACCACCGGGAAGGTAGAATCTCGCGCCGAAACGTCTGGCATTCACTCAGTAAGCCCTCTCTAATGTTCTACTATCCAGTGATATACAGATTTTCCCATAAAACATGGTCGAAATAAATAGAGGACACCATTTTCTATTAAACCCTATTTATGTGTTTATCAGGTTATGGTTAGTTTAAATGTACCTGATATTTTTTTTATTTAAAAAAGTCTACCATGTAGTCTTAACATTTTAAATGTAAAACTAATTTGATCAATAAATATTCCTTAATGTTTTTCTTAATCTAGACAGCGTACAGCGTGGGTAGCTTAGCAGAAGCGATATGAGGTGGGGGAGAGTGCGGGGAGGTACTTAACGATCTAAGTACCTCCACATAAAAGCACATGAAATCATAATACATTCTTAATAAAGATTTCACGTATTTTGTGATTTTTCAAAAAAGGCTGACCCTGTAATGTAGATTTTCTTATTTTAAAGATAATAATTTAATAATTTGATCAATCAATGGTTCTTAATATTTTTTCTTATTCTAAACAGTTGGGTAGCATAGCCAAAGCGATGGGATGTACCTACTTAACGACCTACTTAAGTACCTCCACATAAGATTACATACAATCTTAATAATGATTTCATGTGCTTTGTTATGAAGGTACGCATATTTTTGTAGTGGAACATATGTATAGTATTAATAGCCTTGTATCAAAGTATTAATAGCCTTGGCCATTAATTGCATGTATTTCGGCATCGGATCCCGGAATATAGCCTTTGACGTTTATTCTTTCATGCAAATACAAGGGAGTGTAATGCAAGTAGCGAACAGTGCCTGGACCGACACAGTAGGTACAAAATATCACATATTGGAAGCCTTTTTAAAGCTTCGTACGCCATATGTATAGAAAATGCAAGTGGCTATCGTTAAGCTATGATATTAAAGAAATATTCATGATTTTTGAAGTAAAAATTTCTTACACAATTTTTTCTAAGCGATAAATTGAATGCGATACTGAATTTTAACGGGTTGATTTGGTATAATTATAGAAAGTCACTTGGCGCAGATCATTGGTCATAACTTAACAAAAAAAAAATGTTTGTGTTCACAGGGTCCGAAAAAATGTACATTTTAAGATAATTTTGTATTTATATAAAATGTGCTTTATCGGTAATGTGCTTTGAATATTGCTGTTCCTTGAAGGAAATAATATTTTTCTAAATTTAGAAAAAAAAAACGTTAGATTTAAAAAATAAACAATTAGAACCAATTATTCCAGTAATATTGCTGTTTTTATTTTTAAAATGCAGTTTTGTCTTCTTAGTTTGCATTTTTATTTATGCTAGTACATGTACGTATAATCATAGAAATAGAAAAAATATTTGATATCGTGATTTATTTATAATAGAAAAAATCTACAAAATGTAATAAAAATTATAATTAAATAGAGTTTGCATAATTTCCGACGTAGTAAAAGACAGTCTTTTTCTTTAAACTTTCATTAATGGCATAACGTTGAAATTGCCTGAAGCCTAGCTGTGCTAATTTATTATAAATGCTCGACGCGAGAAATCTGAAGTTCCTTTGTGTAAACTTAATTTTCCTTTTTAAGGACCTATGCATTTGCGAAGCTGCCACTCGGGTATTCTTAGACTGCAGTCTTTGACGAGCTCTTGGTGTTTACGATAACGAACCATTATTAATGGGCAATACAAACTACCTAAACAAATCTTTCAAAAGGAATACATAATTACAAAATAGCAAAGTTAAGTTAGGTGTTAGTAGATTCAGTGATATATCTCTAATCATCATTATAAATATTCATAGAATATAAACAATGTACATATATTATAATAAAAACAAACAGTTATTTGTATTTTGTTTTCGAGTGTGATTCATATCTTTAAAATTTTAGAGTTACCCAAATTAAACATTTTACGTCATTATTATTAGGATTTATCTAAAAATATCAGATAAAACGATGTGTTGTTCAATCAGACAAACACATATTGATATAGATAGGTCCATTAATAGATAATAGATCATAGATAATAGGTTAATTAATAGATAGGTCCATTGATAGATAGGTCCAGGGGCTTGGTGGTGCAGTGGTATAAACGCCTGCTTCTGAAATTCATGGGTCTCGGGTCCGAATCCCAGTGGGTCAAGTCCGGTTAGGTCATTTTGTCACCGTTAAGAATATTAAATGGTGCTTTTCTCAGCACTGTCGACTAATTTAAGTAACAATAAACACACAAAAACGCTCATGCAGTTACAGACTACGGCCCCCTTAAGATTGTGGCCTATAAATCCAATCCGAAGGTTCATTTGAAATTTTTCACATTTTTTTACCTGGAAACGGATAGCCAATGGATTGGATTAACATATTAATATGCCCACTGTGATATACCTATGTACCCACATGTGTCATGTATAGATATTATAATAGCTACCCACGGAACGTTGCGCGGCGGTCAGCCGCGGCATTTGAATAAACGCTCCCTTCTCGTAATGAGCGTTTTATTTCGTTCCCACACAAAGGCCACCGCCATTTTAAATTACTACCTTGTTCCAATCTAAACCCAAAAATTGCAGCTCTCGTTACGTTTCATGCTGCATGCGTTTGCTCATTACTTTTTTTATTTCATTTTCAGACCGACGCATGATACAATGAGATAAGTAGATAATATATTTAATATGTGCTACATAGATAAATAGTGTGAATAAAAGTGGTATATTTTTTAATCCTTATTTAGGACGCTTACAGTTATTAAAGATATACGAGCAGATCGACATCAACTAATGTACGGTAAATAAACTATTAAAAAATATGCACAATCCACATAGTATTTTAAAATAATGTGAGGTCTATAACAAGATTTCAAGCCTGAATTTATTTACCAGTGTGATTCACAATTCTCACACTTTATATTTCGAAAGAATATAAATTAATGGCATGTCATAGGCGACCGACATTTTAAATGGATATTTTTACTTTATTGAAGTCAGGGACTATTAAATTGCAGTCTTCATTGTGTGTGCAATGAAGACTGCATGCACAATAGCTAATGTAACGAAGTTGGTTGATCAGAATAAATAAGATCTTTGTTGGATCAGACATTAGCAATGTCCAATCGCTAATGGAACCAAGTCTATTCTTATACTGAACAAGTTACTATCAACATATAACAAACAATCTAGTTTGCAAAAAATGGTCCAGCAATGATTTATCAGCAAAGTTAGAATGGTAGCTGCAACCATAGTGCTCGTTAGGCTCGTATTTAACCAAGTTGCATTGTCAGATTAATGATGACAATTTTTTTTTAAAGTTAAAAAGTTAACTTTTTTTCAGTGTGACTGCGTTCTATATTTAGATTATAAATGTCATCTATTACACACGTAAAGTCACGAGCGTCAAATCGCAATTCAACCTACCCTGAAAAATTATACGGGTCCCGCTTTGAAAGTTTACACATCAATAAAATATTTCATAGTGCAATCCCCTAATTTCTATGTAAATGACGCTTAGATAAACATTTAATTAAAACATGCTTTTCATCTATATAGTACGAAAGCATGTAGTTAAATAATAAATACTGTAAGTGCCAACGCGCTGAAGAGATACTCTGAGAAAGTTCAGTCCTGAATAATTATTTAATCATAGTAAACGCATGTACTTTATACATAACGCACTCTTTTGATGGAAACAGCGCTTAACGATGTGTTAGCTAAATGCCCGCGAAAGAGGGATTCTCTGCGATCAGGGATTCTCTGAATACATAGGAACAACATATACATACATGGTCCGTAGTATATGAAGAAGAGATTTTTATTGTCTATGTAGAATGGACGCAGAGCGCAAAATCACAAATAACGTCGGTCATACTGCAATACATCCTATGTCAAAAAAATGTTTACATTTTGTAGTCAAAATCGTATTCCGCATCAGTGTAAATATGTAGTATCTCAAAGATCAGTACGAATATAGATACAGAGCATGTGACAATACAGGCTATGTCAGCATGCTTGATTATACTGCAATTAGTCCTATGTCCAACCAACTGTCAAGTTTAGTGTTTTGTACTTTTCGTAATATTTTAGCAAAATTAACATATCTTATTCGTTTCCATCAGTTAATATATGATCTCCGTAGAGCTCTCACACGTTACGCGAAAACATTGACTTTCTTAAAAGATGTTTATTGGCCAAAGGTAATCTTCATAACAAACATGTTATTTGATGCTTTCTCCCGGCTTCCAGTCGAACTTTTGATTATAAGGAAGTTTCAAGGCTATGCGTCTTTGCATCTCGTTAGTGCTAGAAGGGAGTGCACGTGTTCACTATGCAGTCACGAACATAGCGGAGTACAGGGCCGCATCTCAAATATACAGAACAATGAGTTAGTTGTACTGCATTTTCAGATTGCTTATCATTATTGGTGATACTGCAATAGGTAATATCACAAATAGGTAACTTTTTATGATTGAGAATTTTATTTTTTATCATATAAATACAATACGTTCTATGTCACTATGTGATATTTCAATAATAGGTAGAATAGGTTTTCCTTTATTTTCCTAACTTGCAACTCCTTCGTTCATATATACCTTATTATTATGTAATTACTTATAATCGGCCTTAGTAATGTAATTTATTGTGTTTTATTTATATACAGCTTTACCATTGTAACACTGTTTGTAATTCAAATAAATAAATAATTGCAGAAAAGACAATTGCAATGGCTTATGTATTCGGTATACAATAAATGTATTTTTTATAGTCTATCTAAAATAACTTAAACCTTAAAGTATTTTTTTTCCTTAATAACGCACGTGTAAACATAAACTTGTGTTTTGAACGGATTTGAGTAAATAAATTATCAAATTACATAGTGATAAATATTTTTTTTACGTTATTTCACCATAATCAAAGTGAACTGTATTTTCATAATAGTGTTTACTTTCGGATTAATAATAACAAGCCCGAAATAATTGTTAACAATAATAGCATCGTCTTTTTCCAAGATCAGATCCAACCGGAGGTGCTCGTGCTAGCAAAGTGGATTACTTGACCTGACTTGCATACTCAAGACGTCACGAGCGACCTGCAATTGACACACATAAAGAAACCACTTCTACTGTGAACTAAGTTCCCGTTATTTTTTTTCTTAAAGAGAAACTATTTTTTAAAAACACAAAAAAAACAAAAATGCACAATAAAACTGCCATATGCAATAAACCTAGTTTACAGGAAAATATATTAAACAATTTGTTTTTCTAATTTTTCAAATCACATCCATTTTATGCTTTCTTTGGTGAAGTAGTGGTAAATAAACAAACGACTGCTGTGTGAATGCATTACATTTTGGAACTCACACTAAATAAATAAAGCTGTCTATATGATATTTTTTTAAATGTAAATTGGATGAAACACAGAAATAACATACGCGACATTTTTTTTCTTTTAAAAGCAATCTTAAAATATGAACAATTAAGAATGTTATATTTTGTGTTTGTAGATTCAAAATCAATTGTGGCATTATGAGTTATGGCAATACTATGGCAATAAAATATTTTTAGAAAAAATAAAAAAAAACAGTTTAGAATAATAAAAATAATTGTTCCTAAAAAAATTAAATTAAAATATATGAGTGATGATCTTGGTTTATTTAAATATTGTAACATTCTACTGTCAAACGTGATGTTTATACTAGATGTTTCAGTTTCAAGTGACCGTTGTATAATAGGCGATATGTGATTGCAATTGGATGGCGCTCCCCCACAGTTTACCCCACAGTTTATTGGAGCGAAGCTCCCATGTGGTGACTCAAATGTCACTCTGTTCACGGACTAAGGCTCTAGAACTACAAGACCGATTTTGATAATTATTTTTTTAAAATGACCACGACAATATCTTCTATGCATAGATAAAAACATATACATTTGATTGCGTAAAGAATTATAAAAAATTAAATGGTAATCCCTATGGAGAAATACATTTATATACTAAACTCCGCTCCAATGTATGCCGCAGCGAAGCAAAGCGGCGCCCTAGTCCAAGATGGATCGGGCGAGCTGGTGGGCCTATAGCTTGGACCCAAGATCTTCTGATTTGCGCCTCTAGATTTCTATCTTTGGGGGCACATGAAACAATCGGTGTATGCAACTGTCGTGAATGACCGCCAGCAACTGATTGAGAGAATACAAAATGCTGCTGATGAAATTCGTGCAAATCGTGCTGTGCAACACAAAGCATGGCATTTAGAGCTCAAGCATGTTGCAGTCTGCTGGAGGACATATTGAAAATATAATTGGTAAATTAAATAAATTACTTTACTATCTAATTCTAGTGCATTTTATCCCTTTCTCTCATAAACAAAAGCGCATGTTTGTGGTCGTATTTTTCAGAAACTATAAAAGACAAACAATGATTTTAGGTATTGTACAGTTTATCTAGTAGAGTAATACACAATAATAATAACTTATACTTAATTGAGCGGTTTTAAGATTTAAATTACCTTAATGCAAATTTATATCATTTTTTTTTCTAAAATTTATGCAATCTTATTATTTCTATTTGAATGTTTTTACTTTTAATAGTTAAAACAATGCAATGACAATAAAATAAGTCAGTTTTGGAACTCTAATTTTAAGATATTCGAAAGAAAATAAAAAAAAGAGTGTAACATGTATGGCTATGGTGAAAACAAATTTCAAAAATTAATAACTTTTTATTTAAAAGAAATAGACCCCTCCTTTCCAAGTTTTTTGACGTTCATTTTACATATACCTATACAAAACGAAATGTTGTTTATACCTTCATTTAAAAATGTTTGCGGTAAACGAGCGTTGCAATTCATTATACCATTCTTTTTTAATAATTTGCCAAGAACTTTACTAAAAAGTAATATTAAATCTAAAAAAAATAAATATGAAGTTAGAAATATTTGCTATGAAGTCTTCGAAAAACACTCTCTTTAATTGTTTCTAGTTAAACTAACTTAGCGTGTTAACTATTATTTTAAAATGTTATTATAAGCTATAAAATGTATATCAATGTATGTTTATATTGATCTTGTAAAAGACGCGTAAAATACAGAAACAAAATAATTTGAACATATTTTAAAATTATTAATATCTGTATATTACACACCTGGTTTTCAACACATACGAGTAAGCCTTGGGCTTGGCTGGTACATAAACGAAAAGAAATGTAAATTTATTGAATAAATAAATATATATCTATTTAAAGTATTTATTATTATATTTTTGAAATATCTGCAGTCGCTTTGTCTGCGTGCTAAATAACAACTATGTATAATTAAACATTTATAACATTTAAACAAACAGTACTATTTCTAAAACCATTTGTGTCGGCTGGCGTATGATAGATGGATTGACAGATAACGAAGTCTCATCGCAAAAATGCTGTTTTTTTTTTCTTTCGGGTTTAAAACCGTCTAAGCAGGCAGCTTGGGCGTATCAATACTTATACCGTGCTAAAATTAAGCGGATACATAAGTTATTCGTTATAACGTAACAATATACTCGCATTTGTGTTTTAATGTTTCTTTGCTGATATGTTTCCTTAATATATTAGATGGTATTTATTACTATGCCGAAAACATAAGTGTTGTTATTAAAGTTTTTTTTTTAAGTAACTGTTCCTTAAAAATATGTATAGAAATTAATACAATGACAAGTAAATACAATTTCGCGTTACTCATGTTCAACATGGCCACAGGCCAATTGTGCACAGGTGAATTTCGTCGGTAAATTTACAAATTATCATACAAGCTTTCATGGAAACAGTGCCACAGGCGTAGCGTTAATAAAATCTTTGTGGCTTAAAATAATATAACGCACTCGCGTCTATTTCAAATTCAATAAATTGAAATTTCAGGCTGCCATTCTGCAGCCAAAGGGCAGATATAGAATTTTCGTTCAAGTCGTGGTGTGTTCAATGGCTGGCGCAAATAGGTTAGGTTATGAATATACAATATTTATCAAATATTCGAACATAAACTATCTGGTATCTGGCTTAGGGTTGACTAGAATGAGCATGCACCATTTATTATTTTTTAATAATTCCAATTGGGTGCTTGGTATCCCCTGTAATGGTTGGCAGTCAGAATTGCGCTTTATAGCGATAATTAAAATAATTACCACCGAAATAAACCGAAAAGGCGTCTGTCAGCCAAATTATTCGATCATTGACGAACGTTTTTGTGGTAAAATGATTCAAATAATATTTTACGTTACCAAGTTATGCACCATTTTTTAAACTGAAACTATTATCACCCATTAGATACTCTTAAAAGTAAAACTAAAAAGATACCTCTAAAAGAGGTAGTTTTAAATTGTATCTATACATATTTTACATACCGAACACTATAGTCAAGGAAACTATCAGACCCAACTTTTTGGACAGATGTTATAGTCACCTGAATCCATTTCGACCGGTTTTGGAATGATGCATATATTTATTTATTTATTATTACAAAGTTATCTGCAGCGATTCTAAATACAAAAAGACCTTTTGTTCATATTAGAACAGTTCATATTAGATAATAAGTATTTAAACGTAGGTTTTCCAGAATCATAATTTTAGAAACCGGCAATAGAGGTCCAATCCGATACGATTTTGATATCGGTTCAGGTGTCGATTGATCAAAATAGTCAAATATAGGGTGATGATTTTAAAAGCTTGGTTTTCAAGAAGAGATAAAACGCATATATTTTGTTGTTATGGCTAAGAATTTAGTTTTATTATAAAGATAATGCATTATGTTTTAAAAATGATCTCGGGTA
The DNA here is from genome assembly GCA_020383195.1 of Neomicropteryx cornuta. NCBI lineage: Eukaryota > Metazoa > Arthropoda > Insecta > Lepidoptera > Micropterigidae > Neomicropteryx > Neomicropteryx cornuta. The sequence continues at coordinate 44,815,916 of JAHKQU010000018.1, forward strand.
AGTGGCCGCCGCGGCTGACTCGAACAAATTCCAGCCGAGAGGCCCAATTTTCAACCACTTTTTGCAGCAAGTTGTCAGTATGTCAGCAATAACGCGCCGAATATTCTCTTCCAAGGCGTTAATCGTGTCCGGCTTATCTGCGTAGACAAGCGACTTCACATAACCCCACAAAAAATAGTCCAGCGGTGTTAAATCGCACGATGTTGGAGGCCACGCCACAGGCCCATGACGCGATTTTTACTTTATTTTAGAGTGATTTTAAAAAAATTTAGAGGATTTTTTCTAAATTTGCACTATTTGCAAACGTTGTTCAGGAGTAAGTCTATTCATTATGAAATGGCAAACCAAACTGAGCATAAATCAAGTGACAGCTGTCAAAAACACCAACTAGGAAAAGATATAAAAGAAAAACTAAACAATGGTCATTTATAGCATAATACCATTGTTTCAATGGTGTATGCAAAGAAAAATATTAATATAACCAAATACACCAACACATTTTTCACAAAGTAATATTGAAACAAATACGTTATTATGCTAAAACTAGTAACTAGAAATGAAGCGGAATACGCAGCTATTTTCTTTAGTACGGAAAACGCATTCATAAGCCCAAACTGCTTGTAGCGATGGCGATGGCGATGGCTCTAGCTCAACGGCGCTAAGTGGCCGAATACATAAGTGTCGTTACACGTTGAGCTACATGAATACAAGTCACTCTATCCTGCTTCTTTTCACTTTATCCTGTTTTTTTTACGTTGAAACTAAACTAGAAAATATATAGCCTTTCACCAAGAGGGTTGCTTCATATTTATACAGCAATTTTATTCTAGATAATAAAAAATATTGTTTGATTTCAAAAATTCCAACGTCATTTGCATCGCCATCATTGCTAATCTATATGCTAATTAATCGCGCCGTATCTTCGCCAATTTCTCTTGTCGGTATATGAAATTGACAGTTCTGTTATGAACTCGGTATATTCCTATCAATATATTAATAATTTAATTTTTATTATTTCTGATAAATATTAATGGCAAAATAAGATGTTATAACAATAAAATTGATGATATCCTATTACATAAAAGAAAACGCTAAATATCTCTATCTATTGTAGGCGTATTTAGGTGAGAAATGTATAATTTTAAAGCTCAGGACGATCTATAACGCCTGATCATATTTTCGATATAATTTGTTATATACACGAAAAAGATATTCAAAGATAAAATTAGAAAATTAAAAAGGTCTCAGCTACTGTCTCTTTCTTTAGAAAGATAAGAAAGAGATGGTTATATGTTTGCCTGTTGTGTTCTGTTTCAACGTGCTATTGAAAGTTATGTACCTATAAAAAGTTACCTGCATATGACAAAAATCCCCATTTTTGGGTATTTTCAGGATACTGTTGGGAATTTTATGCTTTTAATCGAACGACAAAAGCCGATTCGATTATTTACGCAGTTATTATTAAGCTTGGGTCACATAGAAGGTGGACATACTTATGATTGAAACCATTTAATTGTAAGTTTTTATTTAACAGAAATTTTATATGAAGTTATGTTTATTATGAATTTATATTTTTTTTCGTAGGTGGTTTTGTCAACATTGCAACATTAGAGTACTGCCGCGGCCTGACAGCGGTGTAGCTGTCATTGGCATGAAAGAACGTCGCCGTCATTTTGAGTGCTTTGTTTGTGTTTTTTTTTAATATTTTTAAATACTTTAAATACACTTTGCTTTAATCATTATAAGACTATTTGATTTGATAGTTGTGGCGTGTTAGCCGCCTTCTGTAATAAATATAGCACAGAAACCAACAATAGATCGGATGTTAATAATTCCATAAACTGAACATGTTCGTCATTGAGACTCCTCTAGCTAGATCATCCGGATAAGATTTGACGATCTTCTCACTGTTCACTATTTTTTGCTATTGCTATATTTTTTGTTCACTATCTTTACCTACGTCCAAGCATTATTTCGGCAATATGGTTAATAAAAATAATTTTGTCTTTTTTTGTTGTCAACTCTCCTTTCAAAAATTAGGAAAAGTGTATGAAAGATTGTAAATATCATAAATAAATTGTAAAGTATCGTATTTATTTATTTTTGAAGCCGGATGCTTAAATTTAAATTTAAATAAATGTACTATGTACTATTTTTATTTATGAAAATATTATTGTTAAAGTGTTTTTAAGAAACATTGAAATTCCCTCCCACAAATTGTGTTGGATTTTGCCTTTTAATTCTAAATTGAGCAAATGGTCGCAATTGGAAAATCTTCAAAGTCGATACATATTGATGTAACTTATGAGTCATTGGTAATTGTTAGAAAAATAAAAATGAAGCTTACGGTTGGTTAAAAAAAACTTTGAAAGGACACCACGAGGCATCTTACATATTTTTAAAAAGTATTTATTTTAAATATAATATTTTTTATATATGGAAATTACGTATGAGTTTTTGCTAAATCTAGGCTAAATTCTACCTTAGTACGTGTATCCCATAAACGCATGATTTCATAGGATAATATATCTTATTGCTGGTATTGGTATTGGTATTGGTAAGTTTTTCATAGGCTTTAAATTACGTTCTTGTAAGGAAAAAGGGAGTAAAAATAGACCTTTGTATGGTATTCCATATGGTATAATAGAATATTTGAATTTACATATCTATAGATGAAAAATTTGTAACATAATTATAATGTCTAACATATTAATTATTGGAATGGAAAAAACGAATAGCAAAATTATTTACAAACAAATCAATTATTTAAAACAAAAAAAAAATAAATTCACCTTTTCGTCGTGTTATTCTAGGTATATAAATACATTTATATGAACATCATCAATAAAGAATTAAAACGATGTATGAAGTTTGTTTTCATTTCTTTTCGCATAATTTCAAAAGCAGTCAATATAGCTAAGAATTAGATTTTTCAAAAAAAAAAAATCGGGAATATTTTTGTATGCCTAAGATGTTCGCAAAATAAGTAGGTATAACGTATTTTAAGTTTAGAAACTAATAAACGTAAAATAGCATATGTTTATTTTGTGTTTTTCCATATTCAGTCCGCCAACGTGTGCTACAATATGTATTTTACAATGTGAGGCTGGTTTAGTTCCTTTGTTTCATTTGCCTCGCCGCTGAGTAAGATCTCCCAGTGAGCCGGTTCATTATTTCGACTGTGGCGACCTCACCGCCACTAGACTTTGTTCCGGCGTTGTATCGCGACAGGGTTGCCACGCGTTCAACTTGTTGCTACGATACCATTTATGAACTACCTATTAGAAGCTTAAACCGATTTTGGCGGAAAAAATATTTTTTTCCTTAGAACTGCGTAGAAATGCGTTACCTGCACGCAGAAACATATTTTGAATTAATGCAGCAGCGTACACTAACATCGGAGTTTGTGTATGTTACAAACAAATATTACATACGTTTGGCCTGGCTTCCGCCTGGCTTCCGAAGAAAGGGCCAAGTGGCCAGCCCTGGATTGAAATGCCTATTAATTCATAAAATCAAGTACCTCTGAGAGACATGAAAATAGATAGTATACGAAATAATTGTTTTATAAGGCGCATATCGTATACAAAATTTGAATTTATATTTTTCAATTTTAATTTCAGTTTATAGATAGTCAAAAACAGCATGTGAATAACAATACTGTTATAATACAAATTCTGCAAAAAAAGCAAATTAACTACATGGCTTACTTAAATGCATTGAGAAAAGAGACAAGCTACATTTAAAATCAAATGCCGATATTAACCTTCCTATTATAATAATGACAGATAAGTCACTCCTATCTCGGTCCCAAAGCAAACAATTTAATAAAAGAGGAATGGTGATAGATTGTTAATAAAAAGGTATTAGGGAAATTGCTCAATATTTGGCTTATAGAAAAGGATCGAATTATTTTGCAAATAATATAACAATTAGTATTATCTAACATATTACATCAATTAGTATATATATTTAGCATAAACTTATTCCTATATTTAGTCCTTAATCCGTACTATGTTTTTCATATATCAATATTGGTTTTATTTTTGTGTAATGAAAAACTAAAATGTATATGTATTTATTGTTTATTGATATGTATATTTATTTTACATAATATTTATATAGCTTTAAGATACTATTATAGCATGGAACGGAAGGGGCACAAAACCCAAACTGCTTCCCTTAGTAAAGATTCGTCTAATTAGGGAGGCAGGAAACATGTAACGGTACAATGTAAAGGTCGCTTGTCGCTTTAATTAAGCTATTTCATAATACTTATATACATACACTTGCACTTAAACACATATACATGTATACTTATATAAATAGTTAGATTGTACTAATTAAGAGTTGTAATAGTATATTTTCAAGAAATACAAATAAATAAATAAATTATTCACGACATGAATTAACATCGGAAATATTTAGAGACAGACAATTAAATATACAGAATACCTGAAGCTGGTTGAGTGTAGACATGGCACAGGTGACTAGTTGGCGAACAAGTACCTTGTTATGATTGGTCCCGAATATTCAAGAGGTCGCTCGCTGTTGCTAGGTTTACAGTTTATAAGACAAAATTGTTTCTACTGACACTCGTTTTATACAACCACCTAAAATTTGACAGCCCTGTGTTACTTAAAAGGAGGTAGACATTCGGAACCAACCATGTCAAGTCACTTCACTGTGACTTCTCGTTCTTACATAGTTAATTACAGGTAGTACAATAAAACGTGCGCTTATTTATAATACCAGCCAATCCAACTCATTGAAATACTATTTTGAGGCTTACTAAAACGCATTATTTAATGAAGCGTGTAATGTTTTATGTGTTTATTTTAATGTGGAAATTTATTTTACTAATAACAATTTTCAATCATTCAACTTTCAAATTTCATAATAATTAACTTTCTTTCTAGTGGAATAATGATATTATTTAAACAGATAAAGTAGATAAAAATTTAACATTTCTAAGGAAAAGGTTGACAATTAACACTAATCCTAATGCTATAATAATTGTTGTTAGAAAGGGTCGAACAAAAATTAAATAATAATTGATAAAATATTCAAATAGGTAATAATATAATAAATAAGTAATAAGAATAAATAATAGTAATAATAAATAGGTAGGTATTTGTGTAATATTTTACGAATTATTTTTGTATTAAAGTTCAATTTTACTAGTGGGAGGTAAAATAATATTTTTACCTTTGTTTTTAAAAAAATATTAATTTATGCGGGGTGCAAAACCAATTAATAAGTGCCGTGTACAAATTAGAACATAAAAATAAAGCCACACTACATAAGCGAGAGAATAAAAATTATTTTTTTTTTCGTAAAAATACTTCTAAAAAAATATTTCTAAGCAGTCCACTTTAAAATTTTAAAATTTTTTAATTTAATAAAAAGATACATGTCAAATTGAGAACTCTTCCTTTTTATGACATTGGTTAAAAAGTAAAATTAAACAAAAAAATTTTTTGTTTTATAAACCTTAAAAAAAGTTCATAGAATAAAAGGAAAACCCACACGATTCACAAAACTTCACCTGGACCTTTTGAGTGTCTGTTTTAAAAGAGTAGTCAGCTATAAATTATATTAAAAATGTAGGTGCTAGCTCCGGTGAAAATGTTGGGTTTAAAATTATGTGAGGTTTTACAACTCACAGCTTACATTTAAAAGAATGAAATGGATGTAGAATAGATTTATTTATTTAAATTCAATGACTGAGGAATTCTACCTATGTACTCTTAGTATTATGTATTTAAATATCATCCGGACCGGGATATCATCTTTTCAACCCTCCTCCCCTCCCCCTAGTGATACGTCAAATAAATACCCTATAGAACTGTACGTTTTAAAAACAGAAAAGTCTGCAGTGTCATATCTATACTTTAAGGATGACTCATCTCGAGTACCATAGTCACGTCCAAGTCATAACAAAACAGCTAGTGTCATATACAAGTTCTTATATTACTGCCATAAGGTTGTACAATGTATAGAGGTTGCCTAGCAACACATGCATAGTGCAAAGCTGAATATCATTTTGTGATTTGAGAGCACAGTTTCAGAGGGTGTATTACAAAGAGCAAACTAAATATCAATACCATTGATAGACACGCCCTACACGAGGGGCGGTTTTGAGTTTCGTTTGACATGCTTTGTGCCCTCTCAACATATTCAATTGTTGAGCGCTGGTGAGCGCGGGGCGCGAAATGGTATTTTGTATTAATTAAAATGAACCATAAAGCCCCTCACAGGTAAATGCAATTTTACAGATCCATGCATTCAGGTGCGTATTTCAATATTTATAGTTCCTATGTGATTCTGAATTAATTGAAAAATACTTGTGAAGCCTGAAATCAGCTCCACGGTCGAAGTTCCGTAACGATTTCCATATACTGATAATGCTTGCAATTAATTTTGGAAATAGGGGTGGATTATTTTTTTTATTGTATTCCTTATACTATACATTAAAATACATATTTGTTATATTTTCTAAAAAAATCACTGAATACTAAAAAAAGTTGCAGCAATTTAATTTCTATTGGCCTTTAAATGTGCGTTTGTCTATGAGATTAGAAATATCAATAATACAGCAATGTGCAATTATGTAATAATACTAGTTTCGTTTATAATAAGAAGTTTATTGTTTTATTATTGGTTTTTGTGGAAAAGTTGGTTTTTATATTGTTTTTATTTCTTTATTATAATATTCTTATTTTTATAAATAATAATTTTCTAATATTGAACGACGTTTTATTTTTTATCAGCCTTTATCACTTGCAAAAAAAATATTCGAAATTCGGAGTAGTGACTGAACATACATTAAACATAAGTATTAAACAAAAGAAGTATTCAAGTCATAATTAGGTATACGTAAAAGAAACTATCGGCCATATTTGACAATTATTAGATAGACAAATATTAGCAAAATGAGGAGAAAATGCAAGCGCTGCTAATTTAGCAGCAAACTAACGCGATGATGAGGCCGTAACTTGCATTAATTAACATTACACGTCTTAAAATATAAACGTTTTATTTAAAACTAACACGTAGACCGCTACATTTTGGCGTTTCGCTCACGACAAGCTCTCGATCGTTCAGTTGATGTTTTCAGCATTATAATCACTTACCATATCAAATACGATACACAAAGTAGTATTGAAACCCATATACACGTAGGCCAAAGTACCAACCTAAGTTGGCCAAGTATTACCAATATTTGAAATTCATATTAAATATCTACTTAAATTGACTAGGCCATCATAATAAATTTAATATCTTTAGATATTAAATTTACGGATTTTTGCATATGGTTTCTAAAAGAATTAAACCGCATCCCGTTTTTAGGGGATAGTTCGATACGTCTGTCTGTGCGTGTGTTTATAATGAATGACACCGTGAAAGTTTAATTGACCGTCGTATTTTTTTTATATATATAAGAATCTATAGAAATTTATTTTTGGAAACAAAACGTGCTGGTTACTGAACGTTGCGGCGTAACGGCTTATTAGAAAAATATTCCTCAACCCAGAACCTATGTCATCACCGATCGATCTGCCCTCGGGTTAAAAATGTACTTTTGAAAATATAGTATTCACCAGAACGCAACTTGGGTATATACTCCAACAGAAATGCCGTAATCATGCAATTGAAAATATGCCCGTCGATGAATGGGTCCAGAGCCAAACGAATTCAAATCCATTCTCTCTTCTGTGACAATGTCGAGGTGTATTTTCGATTTGGCTTCGAACTGTATTAATTATAGCCGATCGCGGCCCTATGCGGCTAGCTACGGTATGATTCTCTAAAGGATGGCCATCCCTTTCACAATCGTTTTCTCTTTTTCACTCGTAGTGCGATTCTTTATTGGCTATCTCTTTTTGTCGGAATGCTGTCCAGGTTTCGCTATAGTATAAATGTGCAATGGGTAAATTAAATACTGACATGAAACGATTTACAGAATTATGCGAAGAAAACCCTACTATGCATAATTTAGAGCACAATTTGTACAATAAGCGTACAAAAACAAATTAAACTATTTCAATACGTATAGAAAGGGGGATTGGGTGTAGTATTGTGGCCCTCTTATTTGTAGATGTAGAATAAAAATAAAACTAGGTGTCGTTTTATCTCCTAAATATCTAGGCTTGTATGGAATTATCAACATTTTTATTTTGTCTAAAAGTCTCAAAACGTCTGTATTTTTCCATAAATTTTACAAAAGTTTAGACGTATATATCTTATTGTCTGAATACAAGAATCGAGAAAATAAAAAACAGTAGCATGATTTATTTTATAAAGATGCAAATTCAACTAACTTTTTAAACATGAATTGTTTATATTTTTCATAATTAACCAACAGCGGTACGGAGTTTTTACGCGTTAGATGAGATACGATACCAAAGCACGCGCAGGACAGAAAAGAGCACTACCGGAAAAAAACTAATAGACCATGGTTATTAAACCCTGTAGAGATTATGGCAAGTGACAGGCGAGATATTCGAACCGCAAGGTTGTAACTGAATTTTAATATAATTGTTTTACCTAATAATTCTCTAGCAAGCAAGCTACTTTAATAAATAGGCTAAGTGTTTGAACGCCTCGAGGAAATTTTGAATAATCCGAACACCTAAGCGAAGTCGGTTTTGACCACAGGCATCGGACGGTTAATTACACGTTTCGCGTTCATGGCATTCCACGATTCGGCCTTCCAAATGTGTTGGCGGCAGGCGGATTCGCAAACCAATGGGATTAGTCTGAGCTGCCAACCTGCAATCGGCTCGATTGTGGCATCTCTTTCATTCGCTTTCATTCGAAGAGAGCTGGCGCGTTTGGAGTGCGGATTGGGAGCCAGACTGGCCCTGCAGGTCGCGCTCTACTACAATAATTGATAGAGGAATTCACGGTATATTCCTCAATATCCCGTTGAGATCTTTAGAGCATAATTGGAGAAACAATAAGCTATTAAAAGAGTGAAGAAAGATTGTTGTATGATGTAAAGATGTATAAAAAAATGAATAATATTTTTATATTGATAGAAAACTAACTGAAGGCGGTTAAATGCCTGTGTAAAGGCTAAGGTACAAACTCGAGTACTTCTGCTTCAGATTTCCACTACTTACTGATATCAAACTTATATACTAACCTATAAAAAGTGCAAAAACCGAGAAAAAGTGCAAAAAGCTAAAATTATGTATAATTTGTCTTACAACTAAATTAAATTTAATAAATAAAACGTTACATACAACTGACACCTCATTAACAGAATTAATTTCAAACTGTGAATTTTGTGTGACTTCAAATGTTCCGTTTTCAATAGTCTGTCAATGTCAATGTAGTAATATGTCAAGCAAAACTAATTATTAATGCCATCTTATACTTCTATGAATGTCAACCCATTTATACATGAAGAAAAATTAAAACTGACAGTGTAATGTATCAAAAAATAAAAAAGCACTAATATAAGCTGTAATCATTTTTAAATTTCGTAGCTATTGCAGGGAATTAAGCTAAACAGCTAAGTTAATGACGTATTTGTACACGCTCGCAGGTCGGAAACAGGAAAATTTAGCAACAAGCTTTACTACTATTAAAACTATATTGCCTAAATAGCATCTCTACTTAGAATTACTTGGATCAAACTATATTCTCCTGACAAACTTGTACATCATATGAAATAGTATAATGTAACAAAATGATGGGTTTGATATATTTCAAAGTTTATTTTTTCTTTTTAGAGCACTTAAATAAAAGCTTGTTTTTAAAAATGTTTTTTATCATTCTTTATTTATTTATTTTTTATTTTTTGCTAGACATGTTTCTAAGTCCGTTCGCTACAATTAATGCGTCAGTGTTACACGGTCGCTTGCTTGTTAATTTAGTTCTTCAATAAGGAGTCCTTCTATTCACTTGACTCTACTTAAAGCCACATATGCTTGGCCAGCAGCAATGAGCTTTGAGCCTAAATAGACAATGAAGTGGTCGACAGTACTACCCTGTATTTTGTGTACTGTGCAAGCTCAGCATAATATAATTGGCAACATTCTTCGTTTAGTAGTTCCGTGGCTGTAATTTGCCGGAAATCGCACGGATTTAAATTAAATAACGTGTACTTTACTGAAGTCTATACGGATGGATGGTATGTCAGTTTTGTACATTTGTGTTCTTCAGAAGCAGGGCCATATGTTTTCTGTAATGTGTCCAATGGTACCATTCACCAGACCTTTGGACACCTCTACATTGTAACGCAACATGACCTTCGACCCACCGAATATAACTCCTTGGGTATACCACCTATATTGTTTATATCGGATGGTATAATATTATTTACATCTGTATTGTCAATCTTTCGAGCACAGTCTTTTAGATTATATTGTGCTATAATTTATTAATAGTTCACCACGAGTACGAAAATGTTCAAGGACAATTTGATTACGGTTGTATACTTTTTGATTGGTGGGATAACTTTCCATCTCCTAGACAGATTCTTTCTTCTCCTTCCTTTCATAGATTCCTTCTCATAGACAGATCCTAGACAGATTCTCCTAGACAGATCTCCTAGCCAATGCTAATAACGCCCATCTCGCCAAATTATACAAGTCATACTGTAAAGCCAACCAAGGTTCATTATCCAAGTTATGCCAGACTTTAAATGGGCTATCACAATTGAATGCGTATACAAAATTTCTTGTCTGTGCTGTTAACGGTTTATCAGTTTCCTCGTTGGGAGCCAAACTCAAGCGCAGCAGCCATGTCTGATGGCACTCCCCAGTCGAATTTTCTTTGGATGTATTTTAGGGAAATCCAATAATTCATTTTTCACGGTTAAAATACTATTGTTTTGTTTTTCGTTTCAGTCTGAAATGCACATAAAAGTTACAGTGAAAAAAATCTGGACTTAGGTAAGAATGAAACGAAGCTGCTGCCCCACGCATGCGTATATTCCTCGGTGAAAATTTAAACGTCCTGGGCAATAGCAAACTATTTGTGGCTGGATGCCGGGTAGCGATTGAAAAAAAAACAACCTTTGTTAGCTATCGAACGGGTAAAATTTATTTATTTACGGCGTACAGTCAAACGCAAAAAGAGTCGCTTACTTCCAGGGGTAATGGCCCGAGTATCGCTTACGGCATTTTTGCATTTCGCGTCATTCAAGATTTATTTGCTTTGATTTATTTTATAAATATTTGTTACTCTGACAAATTATTTATAAAATATATCTAATATTTTTTTATAAAATCTTTAAATAAGACGTAACAGCTGGTTAAACTTTGTACAGCGGCTCGTATATATGTATTTATTTTTAGACGGTACTCTAACAAAATTTTGACAAAACTTGTCTACATTAATTAGACACTCAATAATAAAAAATAAATCTTATCAATATTCAAATAAAAAGAGAACATCACATCCATATGAAAGATAAAACACTATAAAGTATGTATTATATAATACATACACTACAAATATGGATATTATATGATTACGTGTAAATAAAGATATGCTTGTAAATAAATATAGGATGATGATTTTAGAGGCGTGGTTTTCAAGAAGAGATAAAACGCATATAATTTGATGTTATGGCTAAGAATTTAGTTTTATTATAAAGATAAGGGTTTTCCATTATGTTTAAAAATGATTTCGGGTAAGTGGCCGCCGCGGCTGACTCGAACAAATTCCAGCCGAGAGGCCCAATTTTCAACCACTTTTTGCAGCAAGTTGGGCCGTATGTCAGCAATAACGCGCCGAATATTCTCTTCCAAGGCGTTAATCGTGTCCGGCTTATCTGCGTAGACAAGCGACTTCACATAACCCCACAAAAAATAGTCCGGCGGTGTTAAAACGCACGATCTTGGAGGCCACGCCACAGGCCCACGACGCGATTTTTACTTTATTTTAGAGTGATTTAAAAAAAATTTAGAGTGATTTTTTCTAAATTTGCACTATTTGCAAACGTTGTTCAGGAGTAAGTCTATTCATTATGAAATGGCAAACCAAACTGAGCATAAATCAAGTGACAGCTGTCAAAAACACCAACTACGAAAAAAGTAGTGCCAGATTGAAAACCACGCCTCTAAAAAAAACACCCTTATAATGTATGAACGTAAAAATGTACTTATATATTTTTATTATTTCGGAAGCAATTCATTGAATTGCTCATGGCTATAATGAAAAATATCAATGCTACTATTTCTATGTAAGGTAGGTATTGCAAAGACAACAGATGCGAGGTATTATATTATTAAAGCCTATGTTGTTATGTGATATAGGAGTTCTAAACAGATCAGGGCTTTTAAATTATGCGACGTCGTATTAAATGATATTTTATCTAAACATGTTATTTATTTATTTTATGTATTTATTTATTTATTAAAATATGTATTGTACACATTAATTTTATTAAATGTGTATTTCTACCTTTATATTTAATGATTTTATAAAGAAATATTAAATCTGATGATCAGCGACGACGAACAAGCGTATCAAATTCAAATCTTATAAGTCTATCATCATAAGACCTTAATTGACTACCAAGACGACACTTAGAAGACAATATTCTTAGGAATCTTTTTTGTACACTTTCAATTCTGTCTGAGTACTTAGCATAATAAGAATTTCAAATTACACTGCCATATTCTAAATGCGATCGTACTAGGGATATAGGAGAATTAAACTTTGAGAATTCTTTAAAGGGTTTTATAATTAATTTCGAATCAAGTGTTATTCTTATATCCCGAATGGTATTAATGATATTATTATATGAGTGATATTACCTACTAAAGAATTAAAAATAATAATTTTTGTTCTAAAAATCTAACATCGTGGATTTTGAAGAGAGATAGTAAGGATACGCCGCAATTACTATAGATACTAATAAAGATAACTTTTTACTTTTATATAAAAACTATAATTAACAAGTATCATAGGTTGGGTTATATTCATATTTACCTAGTCTTTATATGATGTTATTGTTTGGTTGTTTCCTATAATTTATCATCTCTTTAAAGGCACCTATTTTCCTTCCTTCAAATTTTCAATAATAATAAGATCTCTAAAACTAAACTAGATCAACTAATTCTAATCATGTCTGAAAAGGTAAGCTTTTTTTCAAAACATGACGAAACTGCCTTCTTTGGTACAGAATATTGTCTAGTTAAGGTAGCAGGGATCACAAGTGCGGTAGTGTAGCAATTAAATATATCTTTAGCCACATTTGTATTATATTTCCTATTGCACTGTTTTTAAAACTATGTAATGTACAAATTGATTAAATAAAATAGTATCAGTATTTTTCACCTAAAATACAAAAATACAATTACCGAATGAACAAATTTCATTAAATATGAGAACAAATACTAATGAATAAGACGATAGACGTAGTGCAAATAAAGGAAGTAAATATGTCTTCGGCGGTTTCATAGTCCCTCAGAATTGTCACAAACGGTTCTGTAAGTCCCGTATTAAAGGCTTTCGACTAACGAACCTGCATGATTTGAAATTAACTATAACTTCTCAATCTATCATTTGTAGGGCTGCATCATTATTCAGCTACAATTAAACCACCTTTTAGGATAAATAATATTGGGCATATATTATTGTTCTCCTCCAACTACAACCTAGCGAAAAACTACTTTTCTCCCTCTCCTAAATAAGGACTTTGTTCAAACGTACATTAAAGCCTATGTATTAAAACACCATAATCTGCCAATATCAGCAACATATTTGAAGCTAGCTTCGAAATATTGTTATAAATAATAAATGTACTTAACTATAGAAAAAAAAAATTACGAAAAAAAAGGATTAAAACAATCAACACGGAAATAAGATAAAATTTGGCCAAGCGGCCAAACGGATTTTAGCTGTTCGACATATGAGATACATTTCTGACTGCTGTCTTAAAACCACTCGGAGATCGCACATAACGTCCCAAACTCTACCAAAAACATATTTTACACTGAATACAACATTATAATATATTTCCACACTGCCCAAATATCTCTTAACAGAGCTGTTTTTATTCAAAAGTTTTAATGATATTAATATGAAATAACCCGTTAACCCTTAAACATGAAATTGGTAATGAATATACTTAATCGCATTTTTAAATACACAACTCAACAATACTTTTTAACAATAATAACAAATATCTATTCTTAATGTCTACAAAATACTACGGTCACAATCACATGAGTTTTTTCAATGCGCTTGCAATCGTAAAGTAAAAAAAATATATATTATAGGTAAAAGCCTTTTAGTCAAAAAGGGGATGTTGCAAATTCACGACTACTATGAATATCTGAGCAAAGTCCACCTGTTGATTGCAGTTAATAGTAAATTTATAATACATGGTAATATCAAGATTAATTTGCTTACGATTCAGTAATGTGTTTATTATAATGTTGATATATATCAGATAGATTGTCATGCGACAAAACTGTGTATTAATTATAATTGACTGACGAGAGTTCATATTTTATTTATTACGAAAACAAGTTAGTTTATGATTTAGTAATGTGGTAGGCAGAACCATACAATTACGATGAAATTAATCTCAGGCTACCGATTATATTTATTTAAATATTTATTCATCATCGAGTACTCACAACAATTATTATCTGTACAATAAATCATACTTAACTATTGGAAGAGAACAGCATTTGCATAAGTAGACTACGTTTCCAATACTATAACGTAGACGTGACGTGACGTGTGATAAATATGAACTGTGATTGATTGTTTAATTTATAAGTCACGACTTTCTTAATTTCTAATTCTAATTACGATTTTACTTACTATGTCGCATTATTTGTTTTTTTCTTATCTATTTTTAAATGAAATGTTATAACAAATATAGATTTTGATTATTATTGACGTATAAATCTATCATAAAGAAAAGGGAAAAAATACTTTTAATAATTTAAAAAAATGGTGTTTTAAACAGTTGGATTAACCTCTATTTTTAACCCCTGGCGCGATTAGAGGAGTGTTTAACGTGTCGATATGTGTGTCTGCCTATATGTGGTTTTTTTTTATGCTTGCTTGGTTTGTTTTTTGGGGTTGCTTAAAAGATGACTTGATCGAGAGTGTTCTTAGCTATGATCTAAGAAAATCTGTTCAGCCGTTTGTGTGTTTAACTCACGTGGCAACGCATAATATCTTCGCAAGTGAGGAATATATAGATGTGGCACGGGTGTTGATTCAACCGTACCAGTGATAATTCTCATAGTCATGATGAGTTTTCTATCAACAACCCCTGTATCAACAACAACAATCAACGCGTGCTATCAACCCGGCCAGAGAGTTTTCTTTGACGAAAATAATGATATTTGACAATCCTTATGTTCGTACGATCTTATGGGCTTACGAGTATGAGTCTAGTTGTGATTTTTCAAAAAACTTCAAAGTGCAGCAAATTTTAGTTTACTAATAATCATTGTTTTCAATTAAAAATCATTTAAATTGTAATTATTAAACAGACGAAGAAAAAGTATATATATATATATATATATATATATATAGTAAAATAGTAAAATGTATTGTTTAAATACCGTTAATTAGATGATTTCTATGTTAAAATAGGTAAACACCTTTAGTTTAACATATATAAAAGTTTGACAGTACTGACATTTGGAAAATACGAATGCTTTTTAATATTTTAAGGATTGAAATTTTTTGCAAATAAAATATATAGCCAGAATGTTCAAAGAAAAATTAATACTGAAAGCACAGATAGTTGCATCGCTTGAGGTAATGCACGCTGGTTTAAATACAGGCCTGTATTTTATGAAAGTCTTTCACTCTCACCTACCTATCTGTGCGATATGCAATACGGTCAAACTTTCATTAAAGTAGTGAATAAATGATTTAAAAATTAAACAATAATTATGAAAAAAAGTGTGAAAATGTAACGAATATGACGTATAATGAATGAGAAGTGAATGGTTTAATGGATATTTATAAGAATAACTTACGTTCAACGTAGTTTATCTGAAAATGAATCGTTATGGTTAAAAATAAAAAGAAAAGTGTAAAATATATGCACATTACGTGCAAATCGTTAAGATATAGTAAAATAGTAAAATGTATTGTTTAAATACCGTTAATTAGATGATTTCTATGTTAAAATAGGTAAACACCTTTAGTTTAACATATATAAAAGTTTGACAGTACTGACATTTGGAAAATACGAATGCTTTTTAATATTTTAAGGATTGAAATTTTTTGCAAATAAAATATATAGCCAGAATGTTCAAAGAAAAATTAATACCGAAAGCACAGATAGTTGCATCGCATGAGGTAATGCACGCTGGTTTAAATACAGGCCTGTATTTTATGAAAGTCTTTCACTCTCACCTACCTATCTGTGCGATATGCAATACGGTCAAACTTTCATTAAAGTAGTGAATAAATGATTTAAAAATTAAACAATAATTATGAAAAAAAGTGTGAAAATGTAACGAATATGACGTATAATGTGAATGAGAAGTGAATGGTTTATTGGATATTTACAAGAATAACTTACGTTCAACGTAGTTTATATGAAAATGAATCGTCATGGCTAAAAAGAAAAGAAAAGTGTAAAATAAATGCACATTACGTGCAAATCGTTAAGATATAGTAAAATAAAAATGATATATATATATATAATTTTTATATATAGCGATGCAACTATCTGTGCTTTCGGTATTAATTTTTCTTTGAACATTCTGGCTATATATTTTATTTGCAAAAAATTTCAATCCTTAAAATATTAAAAAGCATTCGTATTTTCCAAATGTCAGTACTGTCAAACTTTTATATATGTTAAACTAAAGGTGTTTACCTATTTTAACATAAAAATCATCTAATTAACGGTATTTAAACAATACATTTTACTATTTTACTATATATATATATATATATATATATATATATAATCCTTTCCTTCTTTCATCTAATTAGATGGTTACATAATATTTGACAATATTTTACACTAAAGAGGACAGGTGAGAGTTAAAAATGCATTATTATAAAACTCAGCGCTGGGTTTAAACCGACATCCTGCATTCTCAAGTACAGGACCTCTTTAGTACCTTTATAAATATTATGCTATCCAGCACGATAGAATTCCTACAAGAGATAGAGATAGAGATAGAGAGAGAGAGAGAGAGAGAGAGAGAGAGAGAGAGAGAGAGAGAGAGAGAGAGAGAGAGAGAGAGAGAGATAGGTACCTAGCCAGGGGATAAGTCTGTAAAATCCATAGTTTAAAGAATCTTTTGAAAAGCTATGTAAAACCCCAAAAGCCTCGCAGTAGCAGAAATGATAGTAGTTAAAAAAGCATAAAGCACAGGATAATTAAATTCGTTGTCACCCTACCTCAGAATCATAAGAGCAACATTTCCAAGCTTAATAAAGTCAACCTTCAAATAAACATCGTTGCAGAAAAACATCGAAAACATATTATAAACCTAATTTATGCTAAAAGTTTTTTCTCCTAAATCTGAAAAAGAGCTCTAAATTATATTATTCTTGAAAGTACGTGCAAAGAATAAAGTTATAGTATCGCTGAAAACTCCGTACAAACGTTGTATCGAACTTTCGACATTATTAAAATTTGGCTGAAAAAAAAATATATACATTTCTGAAAAGAGCTCATCAAAATCTATGTTCGAATATAAACGCTTGAAGTGATGATAATTAAAAAGCGTTTGAAAAAGTATTTTTAAAAACTCAAAATGTACAAAATATCTGGTAGTTACAATAGAAACTAGCTGAGAGAGTGAAAAGGGGAATTTTATAAAGCTATCTACAAATGGGGAGGGAGGGAGTACACTCGCTCAATGCTAAGACATTATCATTGTTAAACAAAATGATTTATTACGAGGTACACGCGCATATAAACAGACGTCTTAACCCCAAAACTTAAAGTAAGCAAAAACATACATTACAAATACAAATACATTAAAGCATGTCGCAGTAAAAAATACAAAATAAAAAATAAATACAAAAAATGATTAAAGATATACAAAAAAGAAAAATAGTAAAAGATATTTAAAACGCTTATTATTATAACAAAACATGAAGTAATCATTAAATTTAAATAAAGATAACGCTAATAATCCTAGAGCGCAATGACACAAAATCTAATTAATAATAAAATGTAAACAGTATATATTTAAATAATACACATATATACATAATATTATATATTATAACATTATAAATACAATACAAAAAAGAGATGTACAAAATAAAACTAAAAATGTAAATATTTTTTTCAAAATAGAACGCTAAAACCCCAACTTCTACACAATCAACTTCTACAAGTAAAACTCTTACTAGGGATATGTTAATTTATACATATATCTATTTTTTGTAAAAATTTTATTTTATTATTATGGTCTATTTTAATTTAGACTGCTCCATCTAGGGTTTCATAAATAAGTACCATAAAAACATCATCAAAAATAATCTTGTGGATGTAAAATTAAAATAAAGTAATTTTAAACACTAAACTTAACATAGTAATATGAAATGTGTTTGTTACCAGCGCGTTTGCATTTTCGCCAAATTTCATCACTATAATTATAAAACGGCTACACACAATATTAACACATTTACACAACATTTACATTTACAGTTTTACCGCATTTACCAATTTCAAATAGGTGTAGGTTTTCAATTCGATTTTTATTTTTTTTTATTACAATAATAGCTACAAAAAACTTCGTATTGTTAATAAACAATTAAGAACGGAACCACCAACACGTTGAGCATATGAATAATTAATTTAAAAATAAATAATAATTATAGACGTACAATAACACAATAACGAACAGTATTAGTTACTATACTAATCCAATTGAAATTATTATTTTATTGTTTTTTTATTTTTTAATAGTTTTATATTAAATTCAACAATTTTACTTCAACAATCTTACAACCAAACGAAAGACTAAGAATTGGTAGATGTTTAATATGCTCATAATTTTTTTAAAATATTAAAATGCAATTTAACTTACTTTTTACTTATTTCAAATAAATCTAAGCAGGTGTATTTTTAATCTTCATACCTAACAAAACACTTAAATTGTGAAGTAATTTAAAATAATAATAATCAAAGCCTATCAAGAGTTTGTGAATGCGGGTTGACGAAATTCAAAAGGGAGCGGCATGGAGCCGTACCTGTACAAAATGTGTTAAAATTTTAACTTAGAAGTACTTTGTTTTGAAGTTGAAGTTGTTTTCGGCTGTATACATACAATTGAAGTGTAACTCGCAGGTTACATATGTATGCTGCAGAACGAGTTTCTGTAAATACGCCAAGACGCCATATAACTTCGGATCCCCTTAAAAGTTTTGAAAGATTTTATTTGAAAAGTTGTGAAACATCTTTTAAGGCCAACAGACAGGGTGCAATTTTTACGCATGAAAATAGTTTTAAAAGCAAAAATGTCATTAAAAAGTATTGCACAGTATCGACACATCGGCGCTCCTGACAAACTATATACTTATTGACGTTTTCAGAGAAATGAAATTCACATTACATAATAAATTTACATACGGACAAGTTCGGAACAATTTATCGAATACACCTCAATACCACCACCACAACAAGAAAACAATTTTAACTTATGATCACTTTACTGTAGAATTAATGTTTTTTTATATTTTTAAATTAATTTTTCTTCTGAATTAATCATGTTTGTGTCTGATATCAATTATACCAATAGTATTATTAAAAAACAAATGTATGCTTTTAAGTTATAATAAATTAACTACTTGTAGAGTACAACGAATGTTTTTAGCACGATATAAGTACATATTAAGGGTACGCATTACGAATAATTGGCACCAGAAGGCATTTATCATGGTGTCCTACTCTATCGTTCACGTCACGGCAGATTCCAACACTGGTGCGAAAAGAGCGCCGCGCACACTACTGTTGCGCGCTTTTTCTCGATCTATGCGAATAGCCACAAAATCGGTAAAAAAGTAATCAGGGATAGAACATTGTTATCTTTATCTCTACGTGGGATATTTTTTTCGATTAAGTTGACCAAAAATGACTTAAAAACTCTATAATTATATACATAC
Organism: Neomicropteryx cornuta; assembly: GCA_020383195.1. Lineage (NCBI taxonomy): Eukaryota > Metazoa > Arthropoda > Insecta > Lepidoptera > Micropterigidae > Neomicropteryx > Neomicropteryx cornuta. The sequence goes on from JAHKQU010000018.1 coordinate 44,835,998, forward strand.
ACCGCAAGATTATTTTTTTTACTTAGCGTACAGAAAAAAAATCCAAAGATAGCCAGGAATCCCTACTAGGGATATAGGCTTATTATATTCAATTTTATTTTTTTTATATTTATATTTATCATATTTTTATATTTACTTCTGAGAAATCTTTTATCATTAACGCAAAAAAAACACCAAGTTACCCTTCATACGTTCAAGCTGCCTGTAAGTATTACTGCATAAATGCGTTTTCAGCGCAGAGAAGTGGGAATGCAATAATTCGTTACATATCTAGTCGCACGAATCCAAGTCACTATGTCCATGTTTGGAGAAGTTTTTTTTCAACATCTGAACAGAATGTAGCCAGATTAGTAGACGCGGTCCTTATGCAACATGAATGAACTCATTTGTGGAGGCAAGGCCATGTGTCCTTGGAGTAAAACCTGTGACGCCGATATCGTCAAGGACTTTATCGTTATCGGGGTTCGAAAACGCTTTAGCGGTTTTTAGGACCGATATCGTTCATTGCTCGTACGAAAGTGTACTGCTTACTATTTTGACGTTCCGCATCGATTGAGGCGCCTTTTTTACCTCAATCATTTATTCAGGCTCTGAACAATCGATTTGACGGTGCTAATAAATTGAAGTGATAAAGTGTTTGGAGTGGGCGTTTGGAAGGTAGTTATTTTGTATCGTGCTAAATGATTTATCTTTTTTTTTTTTATTATTTGCAGACGTTCAATGAAAAATTACAATCTATATATTAATACATGAAGACAAAACATATGGGAAAGCATCGAACTCCTTTTTAAGCATATTGCCGCGCACGGAGGAGTGTGAGATTTGGCATAGTTAAAGTTCATATGTAGAAGGAGTGCGAAAAGTTACAATTATCTATAATATGTGTTATAAATACATTAAATTTGATAAAATAAAACGTTTATACTAACTGACAGATTGACTGAATGAATTTCTAGCTGTGAATTTTGTGTGATTTCAAATGTTCCTTTTTCAAAAATCTGTCAATCTAAATCATGACAAAAAAGTAATGTCATGACAAAAAAGCATAATTGTTAGGTTAAAAAAAGTGAGCAGAATGCGGATTTACTTCACATGAACCTTTAATAAGAAGAAAGTCAAAAAATTATTTTGAAAACATTCGTAAATACAATTCAGCATTTGCTATGGTTAGCTCAGAAGCCAAAATTTCGGATACAGTTACACGCGGAGTGTAATCATTTAAAATACATTATGTTTTTTATCACAGATCAGATCCAATGACTGCTGAATATAATTGCTCTCCATGTTATGCGCAATTATATTTGTATCATGTTTACACTGCTATCAATTATAGATTACGTGAACATTCCAATCAAGCATGCAATAACAATGTAATGCGCAAAATCTCTCTTGAATTAGAACGCATTAATCCTTTCGTTCGATCATTCATTGCTATGAAAGATCATTGTCAGAGAGTTGAAAATCAAATAAAGGAAATTTGTATGCTCATTAAAGTAAATCGTGATTTAGATCTACGCCGTTATAATGATGCAGTTCAAACTGATGTAGCAGTAATATTTAGTACAGTTGATGGTGAGCCACCTTATGAACGAAATATGGTTTTGTTTTCAAAAGTTAATGGTACCATTAATAATATCTATGTTTTGGATTCATCATTGGAACCTTTAGCGTATCCATTACATTTTGCAAATGGTGATACTGGGTGGCATATCAATATTTCTTATAATGTACCAACTGTATCTAATTCAAGAGCGCCTAGAAATAAATTAAACATGCTTCAGTATGCAGCCTATCGACATGCAATTAGAGAAGAGTGTAGCATGTTGCACCAATCACAAAAAATATTTCTGCAGTGGATAGTTGATGTGTATGTGAGAATAGAGGGCACAAGGCTACATTTCATTCAACAAAATCAAAAAAGCTTTGAAGTTTACAATAATTTAACAGATTATTTAGAATTGAGTCCCAATGCCAATAATGTTGGCCGTAGAGTAATTTTACCATCTTCATTCAATGGATCTCCAAGAAATATGTATCAGAATTATTTAGACAACATTTCAGAAAGCCTTTTTTGTTTATTACAATGACTTGTTACCCAAGTTGGCTTGAAATAGTTAGCAATATTGGTATAGGAGAGTCAGCTAATTTTCGACCTGATATTGTTGTGCGTGTATTCAAGTCCAAACTGAAAGCATTAATTGAGGGTCTTACACAAAAAAACATCTTCGGTAAAGTTGAAGCACTTTTTTATACATTTGAGTTTCAAAAGAGGGGATTACCTCATGCTCACATTTTACTCTCTTTAAACGAGCAAGATAAAATTGCTAACGCTACCGATATTAACAAAGGTGTATCTGCGGAGATTCCTAACATTCAAACACATCCAACATTAGATGAATATGTTGTAAAACACATGATGCATGGTCTATGCGGTATACTTAATCCAAATTCTGTATGTATGAGAGATGGATAATACATAAAAGATTATCCAAGACTATTTATTGAATTTACACGTGAATCATTAAATGGATATCCATTATACAGAGTTGCCTCGATAACCGTTATGTTGTACCATACAATGCGTATTTACTTGCCAAATTTAATTGCCATATAAATGTTGAAGTATGCACTGCAGTTAAAAGTATTAAATATTTATTTATAAATACGTGTATAAAGGCTATGGACAGTGTATCTGTTGAATTTGGTTCAGAGAGAAATGAACGAGATCAAGAAATACAAATTGATTAAGTTAATTTTTTTTTAAATGGACGATATGTCGGATCAACTGAAGCTGTATGGCGCATCTATGAATTACCAATGCATTTTCAATCACATGTCATCATCAGACTTGACATTGATTTACCACGTAGGCAGAATGTTTACTTTCGAGAAGGCCAATCAAGCAATTGAAAATGCAAGAGAAACAAAATACATATTAGCTTTTTTGAATTGAATGAATCAGATCCATCTGCGCTTGAATATAAGTATATTGAAATTCCTTTGCATTATGTGTGGGAAGATTCCCGAAAAAAATGGAATAAGAGAAGGCGTGGAGGCGACAAAATCATTACACGCATGTATGTAGTATCACCAAAAGACATCGAACTTTTCCATTTACGATTGGTTTTATTACATGTATGTAGTCCAAAATCATTTGAGGATGTTAGAACATACAATGAAACTATACACACTTCTTTTGTTGAAGCGTGCTCGCGGCATTCTTCAAATGATAATGAATGGCGCGAATGTTTAAATGAGGCAAAAATGAGGCAAAACATAAAAAAAATATTTGGTTACATTTGTGCATTAAATGTACCAGCCAATGCATTGGCTTTATGGAATGAATTTAAAGTATATCTTAGTGAAGATTTTTTGAGAGGTTACAATGAAGAACTATTCTTTAATTGAGCTCTATTAGAAATTGAAGATATTTTGTATGGTCATAATTTGTCATGTCAAAAGAACGTGTTTTACACATATATTCCCACATATTTACAAAGAACAGACGAAGCAAATTCTATAGATCCAATAGAGCAAAAGTTTTTGTTTTGTGAGTATTATGAGACTGCGAATATTGACAGCGTAATCTAATTGATCGCGTGATTCGTGAAGTTTTGCATCATGATACTGGATCTAAAGTTTTTTGTTCAACCGCTCATGCAGGTTGTGGAAAAACATTCGCACTAACAGTAATCATTCACAAATTAAATTCGCTTAATCTTCGTTGCATTGCAACAGCTTTCAGTGGCATAGCTTCAGCTCTATTACTTGGAGGTAGAATTTTACACAATGTGCTTAAATTGCCTATACCTATCTTTCATATTTATCAAATTACTCAAAAATTAATGCATGAAAAAATTATATAAGCTTTATAACAGGTAATCTCAAAACTGTTTTATAATTTTGTAGCTTACCGAAAATGAATGTAAATAATTGGAATTAAAAGCAATGTTTCTTATACTTCTATGAATCTCAAGCCTCATTTTTATTAGCGGTAATTTGATTTAATAATAACACGAAAAAATTAAGAATGACAATATCAAAATATTTGTATTATAAAATATATAGAAATATAAACTGTTATTGTGGTTTTTTTTTCTCAACTGTTACTAATGTTAAATTTTAAATTAGATAGGTATTTCAGGAAATTAGGGCAAACAACACACTCTAATGACGTATGTGTTCACGGTCTCACTTGATGTAATATAAAAAAATAGATATGGAATGATTATAGAGGTAAACTCATCGTATTATAGAGGTATAAGAACCTCAATAATGCTCAAAAAAATGCTCAATTTAAATAATTACGGTCGAATTTCGACCACTGGGCGACCTCTAGTATTTATAAATACGTATAATGCGATAATTTTGCCTTATGGGTAATATCTACCAGTTAACAAATTACAAACAAACACACTACAAACATTAGTAGGTGAAACTATAATTAAATTTGATAGCAGAAACAAATTTAATATTATTTAAACTAATTATGATGTTGTTGGCATTGTGTGTGATGTTGTGATGGTGATACAATATGTTAGCGTCGAGTTGGTTCCACAAGCGGGCAGCGTGGACAGCGAATGAATTACTGTGCAAAGGGAGAGTAAGCGAAACATCAACAACAGGAAATAGCCAATAATATTATTCATTATTTATGCTAAATGATTCCTATAACTCAAGCGTAGCTCAAACTATGCTTTACAAATTAATTAATTATTAATATTTTTTTACCAAAATTTCGCACACAAATTAAAGTTAAAGTTCAGTTAAAGCCCACTGAAGCTGTAATAAATATTGTAAAAGATATTTAAGTTAAACAAAGAATCGTATCAATGTTTTTCCTCTGCCGGATATAAAAAATCTCAGCCATTCTTCGGCAATATATCCTAGTTTCCTAGAAGCCATTTGTTTGACCAAAATTGAAATATTCTTCATAAAAATGCAGAGAAAGTCTTAAAATCCTATAAAATCTTAGCCGATATCAATCTAATTTAAAATATAAATATATATATTACTTTTGAATTATATTAAAATAATAACGCCTAAAACTAATATTTATTCTCGTCTTCTAAAAACTATCGTATTCCAAAATAATGTTCGACACATATGATACAAGTTCGTACAATTAGACAAATTGTACAATTAGAATTGTACAATTAGACAAATTGTACAAATTGACAAATTGTACAATTGTACAACTGACAATTAGACAATCCTATCCTCTAGTTTGATCCGATGAAATCTACCTGCTCCTTCCGGTGTGCCGAAAGAGATTTTTTTTTAAATAAATAAATAATTATTTATTTATAACAATAAACTCAAATTATGTTGATTTTCGATAGTTGCAGCAGTAAAAATACGCAGACGAGTTCTACTGCCATCAACTAGGACTTTTAGCAAAAAACAACTTTTACCGTGAAATGTAATTTAATATTGAAAAAAATTATTGTAAAAATAAAAGATGCTATTGCAAGAGCTGCGTGTTCATTCAGCAGTAATATTGCATCCATTTGCGTATTGAAACAACAAAAACAAAAAAATATTCTATTGGTCCCCCAAGGTGGGCAAATAGGACGACATAGGGGGTGAATAGAAACGCCATATGGGGTGGATAGAAATGCCATGCGTACTATGCGTAGTAGGTAGGTAGGAACTTAATTTGGATTTCATGTTTCCACTTACCCCGCCTGTCTTTATCATTCGCCTTATCAGTCTTTTCTATTCGGGTGAATATTTCGGGGTCGAAATATTCTAAAAATGTACAAATCTATTGCGAAAAAAGGTCGCTGATTATATTTAAATCGCCACTTTAATTATTATTTCAAAAACCTTAAAATACGAATAAATAGATAACTGAATTATAAAATGTTCGAAAATCGTCCCGGAACATTAAAAATTACAAAAAAATATATAAATAACAGGATTGACATAAGCCACGGATTGTCAGTTTTGCAATGGCGGTAAAATAAATTTACGATTAACTAAGAATATAATTACCATTTTTTTAATAGACTTAACATTAAAATAGTTATTTCAAACGTTTTTTTTTCTAAAATTTGTCAGTTTCTATTGACCACAATCCACGGAAGATGAAAAATAAGTTTTTTTTAATAATTTAAACGCTATGAATCTATATGATTAACAACAGCCAATCATGTCTACATCTTGTGGGTGGCATATCCCTCAGAGGTCCATCTCATCAGACTCGAAACCAAGATTCCTTTAGTGTACAAGGGTAACACAAATCATTCCATGAACCACATTAACCACATTCCATGAACATTCCATTACAACCACCAATTTCACATTATTAATAAATATTTTTACTTATATTTGAGTAAAATAATAACAAAATTATACTAACTGCCTTAATATTTATTTAGTTAGTTACACACGAACGCCCTTTCTTTACACACCTGAAACTCTACAATCGCATTTAAAACAAATAAACCATAACGTAACATGCACGCACACCTTCGTATCAAAATGTAAAATGCCATTAAAATAAAGAAATACTTTTAATTAGCTAATAAAAATAATATTTTGTTAATAATATAAAATGTAATAAAATATAAATTTAATGTACTACACATAATGTAAATTTTAATATAGTGACCATAATCAGCATTTTAAGTCAGTCGAATTAAAATCGCTTGTACTGACGTGAAACCAAAAGCATGCAGTTATGAAAACATTTTAATGATTGCTTACCATATCATATTTTCTACCTTACAAAGTAGTATATAATATAGACGGAGATACCGATTTTACCCACGAAGCGCTGAGGCCATTAAAGTGGAGAGCGAATGCAATTAATTAGGTATGATTTACAATACTCTGTTAGTAAAATGCAGATTTGCGAAATAAAACGGAGTAGTTATATTTGCTAAAAGAACTTTTCGCTTGTAAAAGAAAAGTTTATTTTTATAATAGTCATTGCGCATTTTTTTTATAAATAAAATGTTGCTAGTAGGTTAAGTTCCAAAATACTAATATTGGAACCCCATTGAAATGAGTAAACTTAAAAGGAAATCGGATATAAAAATTAAATTAAAAGAATTTATGGAAAAAAACATATTAAAAAGTATTTAGGTCTTAGTTAAATTAAGTTACATCAACTTTATTAAGTACTTTGTTATATTTTATGCATGTTAAAATAAATTGTTTTTAGTTAAGATTAAGAAACCGGCAGATAAGACAATGTCTTAGCTGGATCTATACACTGTAATTGTATATATTTCAATAATAAAGGTTGTTTCTGGCAACATTGAAATTGAAATTGAAAATTGACTCGACCTTGTGTTTAATATTCTTAATCAGCAATTTCACATAAAATTAAATTAAAGAGCCATGTCAAACCTTAAAATAAACCATTATTGGAAAAGTGACAAAATTTAAAAACAATATACATATATTCAATGATTCCTCACCTCATTACGGAGGTATAAGAAACTTAATAACGTTCAAACTTCAAAAATAATGAATTAAGGTCAAATTCGACCACTGGGCGACCACTAGTATAAATAAATAAACGTAAAGAAACAGTATGAGGTGATAATTTTAAAATTAAGATTAATACATAGTAGTGCAATTTGAAACGAACCTTAAGTGCGGTGCGTAGCTAGTATTATGAACATGATTATCGGATAGAGTTATTTTAACGAACGAGATAGGTACTTTAATTAGTAAAATATTTCACCTGAAGTCTGGACTCTAAATTACTTCGGGGGAATTGAAGTGGAAAGTAATTAGCCAGGATGGTATTTCGGCGAGTTTGGCGTCAATCGAGTTCATATTAAAAACAGCGAGGAAAATATTCCGCCTTTGACATCAATTGATTATTTCTAGCTAATTCAAATTTATTAAATATTATTACAATGACCTCAGCTTCTTGCCAAACTGACGCTGCCACAAATTTAATCAAATTTCTTAAAGTCGCGTCAATAAAGCATTTTCTTCAAAATTCCTCTTGAACAGCTCCGATTGTAAAAATGTTTTTTTTTTTGATTGGTTCAACTATACTATTCAAAATCAGAAACCTCTATATTGAGGACAGAATTATTATAAATTTTAATATAAAAGTTTTTAGTAATAGTTCAATATTTACATTATACATATAAATTTCACGTATGGGTCGAGAAATATGTGATTTGTTTATTATATTTATTTTTTTATTTTTTTTTATAGCGTCAAATCGCCTGAAAGGATAAATGACACAATCTTTGACAATATAGAAAAATTTAGAATAGACTTTTTATTTTTTGTTTGTTAAAGCGTAGGATAGTACAACATTAATAAAAGTACTAAAGAAGTCCTGCACTTGAGAGCGAAGGATGTCGGTTTAAACCCAGCGCTATGTTTTATAAACATGCATTTTTAACACTCATATATTTAACTATTTAAAGAAAAATATTGTTATTACATGAAAGGAAACTTATATGTACTGTACATTTTATGTCATATTAATAGATAATTTAAAATTGTTTATAAAAAAAAAATAAAAGTTTTTAATGAGTATTGGATAAATTTTGCACATAAATAGCATAAATATTGTTTATATAACAATATAAATACTACCCTATCGAAAAGGTTTTTTATTTTGAATATAATAAAAAATACCATTTAAAAAAAAACATCAAAATCAAAGCTGTTCTTGAGGACTTGTAAAGATTTCTTGTTTAATCTATTTATAGACGCGACTATTATAAGAGTTTTTATTATAGGAATAATAAAGAAAATAACAATTAGTGTATTGTTCATTTGGTTTTTTAAGAACTAAATGTGTCCTTGTATGAACTAGCGCCCATTTTAAAAGTGTGTTTTGATATCGAGCTATAATTAAATAAGTTATTGACATTTTTTATTTGTTAATTAATTGACAACCAAGTCCATAATCTTTTTAATAAAGTATTTATATTTAATTATATATATATATATATATATATATACGACCACAATAACCAGTGTACCTTAGTAAACACGTTTAAAGTCAAGTCATTGATTCGATTTCTTTGCACCTAGGTTTTTACTCCTAGGGAGTTTTTACTCGATTACCGACGACTCTCGCCCTGGGCAACACACTCCTCGCACTGCAATGACACCTCCATGTTTTGTTTTTTATTTTTATTGTATATATCAGGAGGTGTAGAACAAAAGGGTACATATCCCCTCTATCACGAAATTATTTTTATATTTTTTATCCGTTCAGAATACAAGATTACATGGCATAAAGGAAATATTATTTTCAGTAAGGCAACATATCCATGAGAAATAAAATACTAAGGGTAGTACTAATTTTCACAACGGTACATATTGGTAGTATTAAAAACGTGGATGTAACGAATTCCTTAAACTCTGATAGAATGGTACATATCTCTATGGTTAATGCAATTCTCTAATTGTTTTACTCTAAACGGTACATTTCCAACCAAGAATTTATGATAATTTCGATTATCTACATTTTCCTATTACTTGAATGATAGAATGTCGTTACATAACAATGTTACCCAAATCAACAGGTTTTCTAAATTATTTTATTATAACTTTTTTTATCGTAGCAGCCCATTGGCATTGTCTTCCGATTGCCTTTTAAAAAAGAAGACAAAATAAAATGAAATGTCAAAATTGTAGCCATGTACGACGCATTGTGCGACTGAGTTAGAAAAACATTCGGCCTGAAATGGAAAGGTCTTCCTGAGCCTCTTTGATACAAAAATATCAAATTCAATTTAGAAAAGGAATTAATAATCAGATAAAGGCAACGGAAGCGGTGCGTTTATGTGACTATAGTGAACCTGATAATGCTATAAAAAAATAAAAAACAAAGAATTAAGTACTTATAATTCTAGTTACAATTATTTTTGAAATTAAAGACTTCAAAAATAAATTATCTTTTATTATAAATTTTATTAATACCTTCATCTTTATATTCTTACGGTTAACAAAAAGTGACATGTCCTTAACCGTATAATTCAAAAAGTTACATATCCAATTGTTTATGACAAAAGGGTACATCTGCATTTGTTTTTTTTTTAAATATAAATAAAATATTCCCTAATATACACATTTTATAAATGTTAAAATTAATTTAAAAACTCAAAAGTTTTTTAGGATTGAGAAAGAAATCATAAATATCATAATAAAAATAGTTAAATAGTTTTTTCTATTTTTTGACCAAAAAGGAATGTAGATGTAGCATTTTGTTCTTCACCTCATGCTATGATTTATAGTATTTTAAGCAAATCGTATTATTATTATTTTATTTAAAACATATATATCTTCTACTAGTTAGTATGTAGTGAGCATAAGGTCAATATATTTTTTTAACTAAAAAATAAAATATATATTTGAAACGGCCCGCAACGACGGTTAGTCTGAATACGAAAAAAAATAATTTATTATAAGAGCGGATGAAAAATTAATATTAAGTATGAGTTCAAAAAACCACTACCCGAGCGATCTATAGAAAGCCATACTCTTATCTGTTTGAGCAACTCTGTGCGTATCTCAAAGAATGAGATGTTAGTCAGTTATAAGGTTGTATGTTTATTCACATTTCGATTTTTCAAAGGTTGATCTAAATCTACGTTCAAACAAAAGATTCTGAAAAAAAAATACATTCTTTTCCTTAGTAGGTAACGTTCCAGTCTGTCATTATGTTTTCAAACCTGTTGGTGGAAAAAAGCAAGTTGGGTTAACAAATGATCAGGGATGACAAGCTGAGATAAGATCTTTACTAACACACACATTTTCAATCGGAAAACTTGTTAATCGCATTTTGTTTGTATGATTATATTTGCGAAACATTGCAAGGTCAATTTCTGAAAGTGTAGTGTGTAGGTGTTACTGGCATATTCTCGAAGTTGTCAATCCTAACACATAGCTGCTGAAGAGCATTTTTTCTAATACTAGCCTACTCTTCCTTTCGGGACGCCGGCAGCGGAGGCAGATTTTAGGGGTTTAAAGAGGGGATAGGCGAACTCCAATTGTACGAACTTGTATCAAAAGTTGCACGAGCTGCTGCGCGATCCACTCCCGGCAACGGCAGCTCGCGTACCTCAACCCGCCGGCATGCCGTACCCTTGCGCAGCGAGAGTGCATATTTATTTATTTATGTATTCTGACATAACTAATTTGACAAAGAAATAGAATTGTAGTAGTACAAATCACAGTTAAAAATTAATATTATAAATCTACCGGGAGCGCTTAGCTCTGCTACATTTTGTACCCTACCTTCTTTACTAGACTATGTCTGTACTAAGGAAGGCAGTGTTATATTGTGCTACAACTATAAATAAATTCGATATCGAATATATTACTAAGAAAGTTATAGCAAAATTTCACTTTTTCGACCCGCCCTATTGCCGCCCCTTGGTCGAACTTGACCGAGATTTTGTGGCCTTAAATTGTGTGTATCAATTTGAAAGTTATTGGTATAAAATTACGGCAGATATCATGTCCACAAAAAAGTGATATATATACTTACGCATAAACTTTTTAACTGAGGGTGGTTTTGAGTTTTAGGGGATGTGAAACCCATTGCAATAGGTAGTTTTCCTAATGAAATGTACCTAAAAGTAACAGTCTGTATGGAAATGACCTTCGGCTACCACTAAATCACCAGAAATAATCAATAATCACGTATGGACACTCCGCTAGCATCGTTACGTTTCACAGAAACAGATTTTAATTTTTCATTATACTCCAGTTCTTACCTCACAAATTATCCGACTGTATTTCAGGTAAAGTTTATTTTTCTTTTATTCGGGCTCCCGCGTGCCCGCAAATAATGTACTATTATTTTTCTAGCAAAGAATTTACTATCTAAACTCTAATATCGCAAGAAGCGAATGTGAAACATTGCTCAACCATTTCTTATGTGGGCTTCAACAAAATTATTTTAACAATAAAACACCCAGCGCAACTATTTCCGATATTATTATACAATGTGTTTCAGTTTCAAGTGACTAGCTGTTGAAACTACACCTAAACTAGGAAACTAGGAAAGAGGAGATTTTAAAAAAATAATATTTATTTTTGAAATTTGTTTTAGCCATCGCCGTGGCTCTTTTTAATTTTCTTTTAAATGGCCTAAAGTTCGAGATGCAAACTGACTTACTTATTTTATTGTTATTGCATTGTTTTAACTATTAAACATAAAATCAACCAAATAAAGAAGAGTTTAGAAAAAAAAATAAAAAAAATGAAATAGCTTTACATTAAGGCCATTTATATGTTAAACACGCCAAACTAAGTACAAGTTGTTATCATTTTTTATTAGTCTTCTTAGTATATATACAATATATACATATAACATATAGAGGAAAATATATCTACATATTTTATGAATAAAAGAGGTTATAATGGTTAGTAAATAGTGTTATTTTAAATAATTTGATATTACAATTGTTGAATACCGATTAACTTTACTTAATTAGCTATTGCTTGTCGTCATTAACATTCATTAACCACTTATTTTATATTTTTGATAACTTGTGTATATTTTTATTTTTTATATATTCACATATTTCAAGTGTTTAAAACAGTTTATTTATATGAATATAACAAAACATATTATACTAAAGTTACTAAGGTACATAAAATAATATATTACCATTAATATTAAATTAAATTCATATTCAAAATAAATATAATCAAAAAAAAAGTAAATCTATTTTTATAGTCCACTAGCTGTTCTACCCCGGGCTTTACCCCGGGTTGGCAATGACCGATGCTACAGGACTACGTCCTCACTGGCCTTGCCTGATATCGCTAGCGTTCTGCCGGCAGACATTGAGGTGCTCGAGTCTGCTGCCAGAGTCCGTGTACGCAAGGGGCTGATAGTTGAGTATTTTTCACTCTCTATTGACCCCAGCGAAGTTTCGTACCTGGAATATTGCGCAAGCCTGAGGTCCGAGTCATTAAGCGTTCGGCAGGAGCGTTGGGATTCGGGTGGGACAGCAGAGGATGAAAAGCGCGTTTCTGGAGTTTGACCACACGACTAATCAGTCGAGGTTCATGGTCTTCCGCCCGCTGGTAATCATCAGCAGCTAACACTCTTAGATAAGTAATAAATTGTAATTACTTATAAGAAATGTGAATTATTGTAAAAATAAAATAACCGATGGTTAAACTTTGTTCCGGCAAACATAAAGATTTTGATTTTTTGAACTGCCCGCAGCAAAGATTAGTCTGAAGTAAACTCACGAAAGTAGTTCTTAATGGTATGGCAGAAGTACAAGTCATGAAAAAAAACACCTACTGTTAAAACCAGTAGTGATCCAGCAAATTAATTTAACAGGAAACTGGAATATACACTATCACGTTAGGATGAAACCCACTTGATCTTGGACACATTCATACTATAGTAGTCATGTTCGTTCAATATCGTTATGCTATTAAAGTTTTTAAGAATAAATATAGCAGAATCATTACTTTTTAATCCCTTAATAAATAACTGATGGTAACATATGCTCTAAATCGATGTTAACATATTTAATTACCGATAACTCACAAACGGTAAAAGATATGAAAAAAAGGATAAAGATTAAATTTCTTCTACGGCTCATGCACAACAGAATATTTTTAATCTATATTTTGCGTATGAGCACTCCGGAAAGAGTAATTCTTCATGTAATGAAACAATATAATATATAGCGGCCATCTTGGATATGGCGTAGTAAAAACCAAACAGCGCACTTTGAAGGTTAACACCCGATACCGCACCATTATGTATTTCCTTCCCAAAAAATCTTACGGATTACCTTAAGCTCTTCGACAGGTCTCGTCACATAGAGTAGTGGTTTTTTTTATTAATGGCCACACTAAATAATACGTCATTTAGGCGGTTCTAAGGGCTAATATTGGAAAATCTTTAAAAATCCAACATTTTTGATGATACACCACTCCTCAATCACTAAGTATTTAGACTAGTAGTTTATTGCATTATGTATGTTGAAGACTTATCTTGTACTTCTTGGGGGCTTATTTTTGAAATTGATTCTCAATTTGAAAAATAAATTATATAAAAAAATGTGTTCACTTTTATTTTTCGCGTCGCCTTCGATAATGCAGCTTACGTTTTAACCAAAAACTAGTGTTCATTGTAGACAAAATAATAGTGTATTTAATAGCGAAGCCACACTTTTAAATTTTATTCTTAATTTAGAGATATTAAAGAGATAATAGTGTTGATATATTTCGACGAGGCCGTAAATCGTCACTCGCACTTTTACGGCTAAGGATTTAAGGTCGACATTAGCAAGATCAAATTCAATGTGTTACGATATCTCGATTGAAGTGTCTTAAATGGCAATAAGGCTTCTGTGAGCGGAAAATATAGCTCCGATACATAAAATATTTCCAACAAAAAAATATTAAAGACGCCTTATTTATTTTAGCGTCCGGGCTGACTTTTGCGAGCTTATGTCACTGAATTTGCAGCCTTTTTTAAATAAATTTATAAGGAAATGTAGTCATTTTTTGTAATCTTAATATATATAAATCTCGTGTCACAATGTTTGTCCTCAATGGACTCCTAAACCACTTAACCGATTATAATAAAATTTGAACACCATGTGCAGTTCGATGTGCACTTGAGAGATAGGATAGTTTAAATCTCAAATTATAGTCGCAATTTTAATTTATCGCTAATTTTTTGTCCGTTATTGTTTGGCAGTCATAAAACTGACAGATGTCGATACCTTTTTATTTTATGGGCGATTGTGAAGAGCGCGTGACGACTCGGTGCCTGTATAATTTTATTGAACAAGCAGAGGAAAGAGCAATTGTGATATTATTGGAAAATTTTTTAGAAGATCACAATCAACTAATTCAATTGATCAAAAGAGTTTCGCCACGACTGCAAAATGACAATTATCAAATCGTCATATTTTAATTTATTGCTAATTATTTGTCTGATATTATTTGGCAGTCATAAAACTGACAGATGTCGATACCTTTTTATTTTATGGGCGATTGTGAAGAGCGCGTGACGACTCGGTGCCTGTATAATTTTATTGAACAAGCAGAGGAAAGAGCAATTGTGATATTATTGGAAATTTTTTAGAAGATCACAATCAACTAATTCAATTGATCAAAAGAGTTTCGCCACGACTGCAAAATGACAATTATCAAATCGTCATAAAAGCCGACAAAGTACCATTAGGTGAACATGCTGGTAGATTCAACGCTCCAACTGTTGATGAGGTTGCTGTTATCATGGTTGGTGATCCAGTTGACAAAAGATCTATAAACATTACACGGCGAGACAACACTGTCAGTACGATTTCGGATCTACACCGTTCATATGACGCACTACAATATCCATTGATATTTTGGCAAGGACAAGATGAATATCACCTTAATATCAATCAGTATGATCCAAATACCGGTAAATTTGACAATTATCTATTTACTTTCTTACTGTATGTATAGATTTTAATTTCGTATTGCATTTTATTATTTATTTTTTTAGGTGATTACAGAAATAATAAAGTTAGCTCAATGAACTACTACGCACACCGAATAATGGTTAGACAACATCAAGACAATTATATCCTTCGATATCGTCAGCTGTTCCATCAATACATTGTTGATATGTATGCTAAGGTCGAAAGCGAACGCTTGCGATTCCTTCGATTCAACCAGGCAAAACTACGATCGGAAGAATATATTCACTTACGAGATGCTGTTGCTGGAAACATCGATGGAAATTTAAATCCCAATGACATCGGTAATGCTTTCATTTTACCTTCAAGCTACATCGGCAGTCCACGGAACATGCAGGAATACATACAAGATGCGATGACTTACGTACGTCATTACGGCCGACCGGATTTATTTATTACATTCACATGTAATCCGAATTGGGAAGAGATACAAACTTTACTATTGCCAGGACAACAAGCCATTCATCGTCATGATTTAACTGCACGTGTGTTTAAACAAAAATTGAAATCCTTAATTGATTTTATTGTTAAATATACAATTTTTGGTATCACACGTTGTTGGCTGTATACGATAGAGTGGCAAAAGCGAGGTTTGCCTCATGCCCACATTTTGGTTTGGCTTAAAGATAGAATCCGTCCTGAAGAAATCGATCAAATAATTTCAGCCGAAATTCCAGACCCATTAATTGATCAAGAATTATTTGATATTGTCACCAAACACATGATCCATGGGCCATGCGGTGTTTTCAACATGACGTCACCGTGCATGGAAAATGGAAAATGTAAAAAAACTTCCCAAAGCCGCATACGAATGACACGATCACGGATATTGATGGTTATCCAATGTATCGCCGCAGAAGTACTGAGAATGGTGGCCACACATTTACAATGCGACTGCCGAACTTTCCAAATCAAGTTGAGTTTGATAATCAGTGGGTGGTACCATACTCACCACTACTTTCAAAAACTTACAAAGCTCATATCAATGTTGAGCTTTGCAGTTCTGTTAAATCAATTAAGTATATTTGTAAATATGTAAACAAAGACAGTGATTTGGCCATATTTGAAGTAAAAAACATAAATAAAAATGACGAAATAGCACGATACCAAATGGGCAGATACATTAGCAGCAATGAAGCTATTTGGCATATTCTCAGCTTTCCCATCCACGAAAGAGATCCTGCTGTCCAACATCTGGCAATACATCTTGAAAACGGTCAACGTGTATACTTCACTGAAGAAAATGTTCTCCAAAGAGCGTTCGAAGCTCCGAAAACGACTCTAACTGAATTTTTTACATTGTGTCAAAAACCTGATGTTTTTGGCCAATTCGCGAAGACATTGGTGTATGGTGATGTTCCACGTTATTTCACATGGAACAAATCCAGTAAAAAATGGGAGCCACGGAAACAAGGAAAACCACATCCTTCCATTACAGGCATATTCAAAGCTAAGACATTGGGAAGACTTTACACGGTACATCCAAAGCAACGTGAGTGCTTCTATTTACGTTTGTTATTGGTGAATGTTCCCGGACCAACGTCTTTTGAATTTTTACGAACAGCTAATGGTCGAGTATTCAATACATACCAGGATGCATGTCGTGAACTGCAATTGCTAGAAGACGATAACCATTGGGACTTAACGCTTGCTGATGCTGCGTTGACATCAACACCGAATAACATTCGTCAGTTGTTTGCAATTATTTTGGCGACATGTTATCCCTCGCAAGCACAAACTTTGTGGGAAAAATATAAAAATTGTATGACAGAAGACATCTTGCACCGAATTAGACAAACAAATCAATGCCAAAACATAGATTATACACCAGAGATGTACAATGAAGCATTGGTCTTGATCGAGGATTTATGTGTTCTTATTTCAAATTTACCACTTAATCATTATGGTATGCCATCACCTAATCGTCCAGCCACCGACTTAGTCAATACCGATTTACAACGAGAAAATCAATATGACCATGGAAGTTTAGCAACAATTATCATGAACAGTGAACCATTACTGACAGCAGAACAAAAAAATATTTATGATCGGATTATGCTGGCTGTTGCTGCTGAACAAGGCGGTTTTTTTTTCTTGGATGCACCCGGTGGAACAGGTAAGACATTTTTAATATCGTTGATTCTTGCCAAAATACGGTCGCAACAAAAACATCGCATTAGCATTAGCATCGTCAGGCATTGCGGCTACTTTACTGGATGGTGGGCGAACAGCACATTCAACATTCAAGCTGCCATTGGACGTTCATAATAAACCAGATGCAATGTGTAACATCAAAAAGAATAGTGGAATAGCTGCAGTGTTGCGGAAGAGTTCTATAATAATTTGGGATGAGTGCACAATGGCACACAAATATTCACTTGAAGCATTAAACAGAACTATGCAAGATTTAAACAGCAATAATAAACTTTTCGGTGGTGCTATCTTACTTTTGTCTGGTGACTTCCGGCAGACCTTACCGGTTATACCTCGCTCTACTTTCGCGGATGAGATTAATGCATGTTTGAAACAATCATTCTTATGGCGAAGTGTTGAAACACTTCGATTGACCATAAATATGCGAGTACAATTGCAAAATGATCCATCAGCACTAATATTTTCCGAACAACTACTAGATATTGGGAACGGTAAAATATAACTGCAACCAAATACGCAATGCATTAAACTACCAGACAATTTTTGCACTGTTGTTCAGGATAAAACTGAATTGATTCAGAGTATTTTCCCGGATATACAGAATAATTATTTGAATCATGAATGGCTTAGTCAACGGGCGATTTTGGCAGCCAAAAACGTTGATGTTGACGAAATTAACTTCCAGATACAACAGTTGTTACCAGGCGATCTGATGTCTTTTAAATCAATCGATACTGTTGTTGATGAAAATGAAAGTGTAAATTTTCCGATTGAATTTTTAAATTCATTAGATATCCCTGGAATGCCACCACATAATCTTCGATTAAAGATTGGTTCCCCTATTATTCTCCTCCGTAATTTGAATCCACCTCAATTATGTAACGGTACGCGTTTGGTCATCAAAAAGATCACCGGAAACATTCTTGAAGCAACCATTTTGGCTGGGAAGTTTAAAGGAAAAGTGGTCCTGCTGCCACGTATTCCGATGATACCATCAGATTCTACCATACCCTTCAAAAGGCTACAGTTTCCAATTCGTTTAGCTTTCGCCATGTCTATAAATAAATCTCAAGGTCAAACAATGTCCATTTGTGGTTTAGATTTGGAAAATCCATGTTTTTCTCATGGGCAACTATATGTTGCGTGTTCACGTGTTGGGAAACCGTCGAATCTATTTGTGTTAGCTAAAGACAGGTTAACCAAAAACATTGTGCACCGATTGGTGTTAAATTAAATTGAAATTGAAAGTATTTATAATTCAAAAAAAAAGATATTAATGTTTAAAAGTTTAAGACTGTCTGCCTTGCCTACCTCATTCATGAGTTTAAGCGTCACATGTTATTTACTGTATTATACTGTAATATACTTATATTTGTTATAAAATTAAATGGAAATAATAAATCTGATAAATTTTTATTTTTTACCTATTGATTTCTGCTTAGTATCAAGTGTAAGAACATTTTAATTAATTGTGTTCAACGTACTTCCCCTTCAAATCTCAATCCAGTGAATTTGTATACCAACATCAACATTTTCGTCTTTGTTCGTAAATAATTTCATTGTACTAAAGGGTTATAGTAGTAGAAAGTCAAATAAGGAGATCACCATATTTTTTTACAAATACCATCTGTGTGAAAAAGCATAGTGGACTCCGTGACTGATGTTCTCTTATTGTTCCTCTTAGATTGTTTACTATAATGTAATATAACAAAAACTTTAGCCACAGCAACGCGTGGCCGGGTCAGCTAGTATAATTATAACTTAATAGCGTTTTTGTGTATATGTAAAGCCATAATAACGAAAAATGGTGAGGCAAACAAGCATTCTCTGTAGCTGGGTATCTTGCGTTGTGAAATTTTACTGATAGGGCAGCTTCTTAACTTCAGCCAAGACCAGAGATGTTTTTTTGCACTTGACTGTCCAACAAAGTGGAAATGTGTTGCGTGATCGCTGACTTAAAATTTGTCCTTCGGCGTTAATTTCTTGGTGGTTACGCGGACGAGCGGAAAGTTAAAAAGTTTACGTAAATGTCACTGTTTAACATTTCAAATTTTTGTTATCTAACGCATTGATTGCCAGAACTCGAGACGGGGAACCAAAGTAGGTAGGATTGGGTTATTACTCAAACGGTTTATTATATTAGCAAGGTACTTGCAAATGCGATTATCAATATTTTATATAAATAATACACTTTTCAGTTTGTGCATGAGCCGTACGAATTGACCGAGTTACAAAACTCGATCAATTCTGAACGGATTTAAGTGCAAATAGTATCAATCGAAAGCTTACGCTGGTCCATATTGCCAGACAGATGTCTCGAAAAAAAATTGTTATGAAAAAGCTTGTTATCTTGAGTTTTTTATTTTTTTTTAACACACAAATAAAAACATTTTTTTCGCACAAAATGATGTTAAACAAAACAAAAAATGTATGGTATTTTTATTTCGTTCAAGGATAGATTTTATAGTAATATTGTTCCTAACTGTGTCTACGTGAATCGCAAAGATCCGTTCTTTTATTGGCTTACTATACACGCTATAGACACGCCATAAATCACAAGTTTTGAGTATTTTCGCTCACAGGAATTTTGTGCGTATTAAAATGTAACAAAGTATTATATTACTTCTAATACGTAGCAATAAGGATTTAACCTAGTAGTTTGTAGACCCGAGACCATACCTTAAGACTTAATTAGATGTTTGTGTTTATGTAAGTAAGAATTTATATTAAAAAAATCTAAAACAATTCATCACCTGATTTATATTTTTTTAACAAATATTGTAAATTTGTTCAGCGTACGAATTCTGACCCGCGCGCTGATCGATAACGTAACCTTGAACGTGACGTTTGGCAGATAGGCGCAGTTTTCTAGATATGGCATTTTTAGATATATATTACCTACTCTCCAATAATATAGATTGCTCAGCCCTTCTACAGTCGATTCCTTTACGAAATCCAAGCAGAACCACAGGAGCCAACGACATGTTCTTACATAAATAAAATGCGCACAAAGTCAGGATTAGCTTCCTCTATTTACCGAATTTGTGATTTATGGAATTTTCACTTCTCCCAAATTGATCTATTTTCAATAACTCGGCAAAATTTTCGCAACGCTGTCTTAAAATACTATACAAATACACAAAACCACGGACCGAATTTCTAGTTTAGCTCTATATTATTTTTTTAATATTTGTTTCTACGTATATATAAATAGGCAAATCTTAAACTGGTGCACATTATGTTATTTTTTGGTATTTTCGTTTAAATTTAAATCTTACATAAATTCGTTTATTATATTTTGATATTATTCTATTTTATCTCTAATTATTTTTATTAGTCAATTTTACCCTAGTTTAAAAAATATACACTTCAATTTATGTTTTATCATTACCTGTATTGTTTACAATTTCTGTTGGGTAACAATAAATAAATAAATGTAAAATTCTGGTAATGCCGAATAACAAAAGTCTCCTTCCGAAATAACGACTTCCCTCCTACACTTCCTTTCTTCGGCTTGCTTGGATATATAATAATAAATTGTTTATAAAAAAATAAATATTGTTTAGATAAATGTATGTATATACTTAATTAATTATTATAAACTGATTGTTATGCCATTCCTGCTGACATTGTTTGTTAATGGAAATATATTTTCTTGTATCTTGTCCACAGCATTGACTTGCTACCAGCCGACTGAAAGAACGCTAGAGTTATAACTTCTATCCAAAAAACAGAATTTAAAAATAATGTAGACCGATAGCGTCATAAATATGAATTATTCTCAAAAATATAGGTAACAAAAATAGAACGCAATCAACCAAGAAAACAAAGCTAGGTTAGGGTTACGATGGAAATTGCAGGTATATTGTATTGTAATTGTGTATTTATTGTAATATGTCCCATTATTAATGGGCTTCTAGTATCGTGTACATAATTTAAAAAAAAAAAACAATGTGCTATGGTCGTGCCCATTATTTATAGTTTATTTTATTTTTTTTTTTACCTAAATTTTTCCATAAAATTGGTGTGGCATGACAGAATACCGATGACAATGAATTAAAGAAGTTTCCATCGTGTTGACGCTCAAAAATTACCAAGTGATTAAGACCCTGCCGTATTTTTTTTTTGCCCCCATATCAAAACTCGTGCGCAGTATGTTTGTGGTAAAGTATTGATTTGAAGTTAAAAATGAACAAAAAGCAATCCAATGTCGGACTGAACTGGTTAAAGTCAAAATGTAAAAAAAGTCCATATGAGCAAGTAAAGCCATGTCGAGAACGCACGGAAGGTACGGTGAGCTCGTCAACAACGGCACATCTGCTCTCAGCTCCAGACTGTGCATACCGTTACAGTCACGCCCAGTTCTATTGTTTATTTTCAACCTTGCTTCTTCACTATATCGATCAAGATGATAGTACAAAGATCTCTTGACGAACAATGTAAACGTATTCACTTCATCTGTCCGTACCCACGATACACAACCGCTTATTTTAGTATTTACTAAAAAAATAAAGGTTTTGAATTTAGTTAAAAAAATGTTTCAAATTTACGGACCTTACATTAGACGTAATATAAGAAAAATTAAATTTGAAGGGGTTTTGAGACCACCACTGGGAAAGGCATTGGAATATACACAATAAACAAAATATTCGAAATCGGTCAAACCATTGCCTAATAAAAAAAAAACTTCTTCGATTCGTTCCTTCCACATTTTTTGAGGTCTCAAAATATGTCAACTTGACATTATCGTAGTAAAAATAACATATCTTAAGTTGTTTTTAAATTTCACTAGGAAAAGTATTCATTAGGAAAGCTACATATTGCAATGGGTATTGACTTCCGGAAAATATCGAAATATCTTCGTGTTTCACATCCCCTTGAACCCAAAACCACCCTCAGTTTAAAAGATCGTATATAAGTGTATGTATATATCATGTGCCTATCTCGTGAACACGATAACTGTCGTAATTTTACATCAATCATTTTCAAATTGTTACATAAAATTTATGGGCACAAAATCTCGGTCAAGTTCGTTAATGGGCAAAACCAGACCAGAGGGACTGGAATGGGGATATTTTTCGAAAAAATTAAATATTGCTATAACTTTCTTAGTAAATAACATATCGAATTCATTTCATATAAGATATCGAATTATATTATTAGGTAGATTAGGGTCTAAAACTTATCTAAGTAAACTTTTTTGATTCTAGGGGGGGGATCTCTCGCTACGCAAGGTTACGCCGCGGCGGAGGGTTGAGGTATGCGAGCTGCCGCTAGGGGAGTGGATCACGAGGCAGCTAGCGCAATGCTAGATAAAAATTCGTATCTGGCGAAATCTACCTCCGACAGGTTTCTAGGGTTTAATGATTTCTAGTTTTGAAATAGCACAGTGACATGAACAATTGTTTTTGTAGCTTCAAAAATGAATACTCCAAGCGGAAGTTGACCGATACGTTTAATTTATATTCCCTCCTCTGTGGTTTTTGCTTTTTTTTAAGTGATGCTAAATACGATGATGAAGTGGAAGTGAATGTGAAAATAAAAAATATACTGGGCAGAGTACGAAAAATCCAATTTCACAACGTCCGACTGCGACTCTACGGCTCTGAAAAAAAAACACATTGAAGCCGCGTTGAGGGTCCACTCTTATTTTCAGAGACGGGTTGTGAAGCTTTGTCGAGCAGCGAGTTTGATGTTTTGGACATTCGATTAAGTGTACGAATAAAACCTTAAATATTTCCTGTTAACAATTTAACTATTATGGGTTTATCGATTTAGAAAGATATGATTCAAAACAAATGAATCTCGTTTATCTTTTAAATTAAAAATATAACTTTTGCTTAATTCTTGGAATTTGTAATTTAGGGTGCAGATAGTGAACCGCAAAATACTTTTAACAAATGGACAAGAAAGTAAACATTAAAATATATTTATTTAGCATGTTGCATATAGTTGTATAGTAATCTTTTAGAATGCCTATATTATCTTTACGAAGATTGTTAGAAACGACATATTTAAAAAAAAAATCTTTTCCTTCATTAGCTTTGAAATTACCAGTCGTTAATAAAGTTAATATTCGTTAATAAATAAGCAAATTGGTAGAATTATACTAGGCACATCCATCTACTACCGCTTTCAATTCCTCTTGTTTTAAGTCAACAACATAATTACAAACGATTATTTTTTCACGAGATAAAACTCTTAGCTTTTCAGGTTTATCACATAAAGATTTAAGGCTTAGGCCTGAGGATAGCGAAGATATGAAGTACATTACTGAAGTTGCATAATATGGGTATGTTTCTGAACCGAAATCGACGTTTTGGTGGGATCATTTTTTTTATTGTTTATTAACAGTAGAAATTTTATTGTTCCTATTTTTTCTTATTTTTTTTGTTTGGCGGTTTATTTTGAAGTCGATTTTATTTTTTTTTAAGTTGTTCATTTTTGTATAATTAATTGTGTTGTACTAAAAGTTTTTTTGTCAAACGTTATGCAAAAAAATAATCAAAATCGCGTCAACAAAATATGAAAATTGATAAACGGAAAACGTAGTTTTGCTCCTTCACCAAGAACCTCCTCCTTATCAATTATTAAAAAAGTAGAGCATTTTTTTTGAAGTTCTGTTAATGCTCAGAGAGAGGTACAGTAGTTAGTTTAAGTTGATTAACTTAAGGGTAAATATAATCGATAGCTCATTAATATGAGAAATTATCGCAAAATAAATAACAGTGACTTAATTAAATATAGTTTTAAAATCATTTCGCTTTATTGTCAAAATCCGTTAATATAGCAAAAAAATGCAAGTTTATAAAACACGGCACTACTCTAAACCTACATTCTTTGATCCCAAAATTTAATCCGGGACCCTTTTTAAACGTCCAGTCAGGATTATTCACTTTATTTAAACTGTGCAATGCAATGAACTGTTTTCCCCACTACTTTTTTAATGCGTTTTCTGTGGTGGTGAAGTTGGTATTTAAACTAAACGGGTGTTGCAATTTTCAAATAATCAGCCTAGGAAACTGGTAAGTATTTAAAATATTTTTAACACTAATCCCTAAATATACGAGTATGTTTACACAGACTGTATTTAAATTCAAGGATATCTTTTTAGGGGTTGATTTACACATCAACAATCAAACATTAATCAGCAAAAAAAATTTTTTTTTTCCAATTACAAGAAATAAAATAACTTCAAAATTTATGTACAACGTAAAAACTCGGATAAGAAAAGATACACTCAAAATATACCTACAAACAAAAAAAAGAACTAATAGGCACTATCAACTTCTAATTGTTAGTAAAAAAGAAAACACCGATCCACCAAAACGTTGAATTTAAGTCACTAAGTAACAAATACCAACCTCCCTTCCCCAATAAAGCATAAATTATTTTTATACATACTAAAACCATACTTAATTTATCACTTTATTTTAATATACACATACAAATGTCACACTCTCACAACTACCACAAACATCACTCACAAATTACACATAACACTTTAAAAAAAAAATCTGTTGTATACGTATATAATATTAATAATCTATATATATTTTAAGGACACTGTTCAAATTTTAATGCTAATCTTAACATGTAAAATGACCGAAATCCTTAATTGGTTTTATATATTAGTAATAAGTTTTGTTTGTAATTATAAAATGTAATACTGTGGATTTTTCAATAAAGAATAAATAAATAAATTAATTAATTAAATTGCAGCTGAGATCGCCCTATTTAGATAATAAATGTCAGTTACTTAGTAATTGAATACCAATCTCCCCGTCCACACGCGCCTGAATACATCGTAAGCTACATCGTACGACGAGCGCCACTGACAGAAGCGTCACTGACAAATAGAATCAATCGATTTTTTCTCCACCCCACGGGGGGTGGAATAGGGGCAGATTCGAGGTTTTCTCTTACCTCTGAAGTCGCTTTAACACTAAATTAACACTGCAATGAGATAAAAATCCTATGATTATAAATAAATATTATATTATCTTTAATATTATCTTTTATCTTATAATATACTCATAATATTATATTATCCTATTATATAACTCGTTCTGTCAGTATAGAATTCTTCAGCATCCTAATATTTATTTTTTTTTTAACGTGTTTCCTTCGATTATAAATTGGTTCACCGCCGGCCCACTCAACTCACTATTACGGACCTGTCTCAATTAATTTTATATAATAAAACTCATTTTCCTTTGTTTAATAAATACATGCATTTTTAAATATTGTAATGATTTCTATTAAATTATGAATTCATTTTTCTCGAAAGAAATTGAAGGAAATTGGTAAATTTGAATACATCCTATATATATATATTGGCTGTTTTTAAATTTAGGGCATATCTTTTAGGAGGCTGATCTATATCGATAACTAAACCGGTCTCACGATATTCGAAAATATAATTTTGAAAAAATACATTTTCACGCTCAAATAATTATATTATTAAAAAAAAATGTTTTTCTTGCGAGCTTCGCTCCCAAACATTAAAACAATTTCTACTTAAAGTTGATGTCGTTTTTCTCGTAATTAAGAAGAAAAAACTAAATTTTTTGCTGATTAATGTTTGATTATCGATATAGATCAACATCCTAAAAGGAGTGCTGTAAATTTAAAAAAAAAACTGTATCCAGTATGGCAGTATCCATTTATATGGTGATCGTTGACATAAAACTGAACAACTTTTGTTTAACGGGTTTTCATATAGATAACAAAACAAAATCTACATAAAAATATAAATACTCTATCGAAAGTTGTGTTTCTGACATATCCAATTGACCTTCATTACAATATTTGCGCGCGGGAAGCTACCTGTCGTTCACTGTCTTCAATGCATTTGTAGATAGGGTGCCCCGTGAAGTCAGTCAATCACTGGGTCGCGACGTCGCGACAGGGCACGGTCTTATATTTTGTTAGGTAACCATACTTTAACTTATTTTTAAGACTATTTCTTTTGTCTTTTTATAGTAGTATTTTTGCTATATTTACAAAGTCGTTGAAAAAAAGTTTTTCAATTCTCGTATAGAATTACCCATTAAAATAATACTGCTAACTTTAAATTCGCCTGTATATTTTTCTATTCTTCCGTAAGTCACTACGCCACTATTAGCTGCCTATTGAAAGTATGAAATTTTGTTTTTTCTATAGATTTTTCTGCATTTGCTTTTTTATTGTAAGCAAGACTTATTTTGTTATTGACATTAAACTGTACAGATATTTTACCCAAATATTTATTTTACCCAAATAAATGTTTTTATAAATAAATCAAAATACCTTTTAATAAGGACTCAGGTAATATAATAAATTATAAGTGCATCTAATATATTATATGACATCCAATAAAATATCCTATTAAAATCATTCTATATACGAGTATGAACTTAAATTTAACAGTCTCTTCTTACCATTTTTGGGTGCAATATAATATTTAAATTTTTAATATCTCTCGCACTATTATGCTAGATATATTAAAATATTTTAAATTATGTATTTTTTTAACTCATTTTACTAATTTGTATACTTAGTTAATTATTTTACTAGAATTATTACTATAATGATTAACTGAGTATATAGAAAATTGTCGTTACGTATTAGAATGTGCTATGATATGCTTCCAAATATACCATTGTTACAATATTCATGAAAAATCTAATAATAATTATGTACACATATTTTCTTTAATTTAGGTATTGCCGTTTGATGTTTTGAGCGCGGATGCTAAATTTTGCTTCTAAAAACTAATTGGTTTTGCTGATGTCAAAGGGTTTATACTCTACGCAAAGAATGTTACCGTACCGTAGACGGACGGGCGGGCGGGTATTGTACGGGCGGGCGGCTAATTGTTTCAAACTAGTCTATTAATGGCGACTGAAGTGCCGCCATTCGAACTATGCAGCAGTGAATGGAAAATAAAAATAAACAAACCACTCACACTTTGCATTTAAAGGAATGACAATCGACATATTTATTGAACAATAAGACAAGATAACAAAACAAAAAAAGAAATCCAAGGAAGCATCCTTGGGACGATCTACGAGGTACCTAAATTATGTAAAATATTCAGTGAAATGAAAAAGAAAATAAAATCTTTAAAACGTGAATCGTGAATACGTAAACGTGTTAAAAATTCATTTTTCTTTTGTCTCGATACATTTCTAAATAATGAATAGGCACTATTTATTTACTCTTGATAACGTGATAACGTACTCCAATTTGCGTATTGGAATTTGTGTAATACCGTTTCGATTTTGTGTATTGATAAGTGGACATGATAAGTATTAGATAATACATTTAATTACCGCTATTTTCATCAGTTCTCAGTTAATAAACAATCAAAAACATTAATTTCATACTTTTATTTATCATATGATAATTACTCTTTTCTGTAATATTCGAACTTCTTGACGATAAATCGAAATATAATTCAATAAATTGTGTATACTTACCCACTCATCGAAACACAAAATTATCCGTGTGTATCGGGCGTCCATTTTGAAACCTACCAAATGAACAAAATATTTCTGCAGAAAGTCGAACAAGTGCGGTCTTTTCAAAATAAATATACTTAATCCTTTTAGAAATAAGGGTAACAACAGACATTTTTGTGTTTATTATAAATAAAAATAACTCTTAAATCATAATAAAAGCAACAAAAATAAAAATCCTTTAGGAACGCCTGAGTATTTTTTTTTTAATTTCTGCGATACTGATCAATATCCGTGTGTCGTGTGTCGGGTGTGACATTTTACGACTGACCTTTTAGCAGACAGACATAAAACAGGAGAAATCTTTTAGGTAGATTTCATTAGGAAAACTATGGGTAGAGTATCATAACTTCCGGAAAATTACGACATAACTTCGCGTTTTACATCCCTTAGAACCGAAAACCACCGTCAGTCTAAATGTTTATATATCTATCTATCGTTATCACTATCTTGTGTACACGCTAACTGCGGTAACCAATAACTGCCGTAAGTGCACCAATCACTTTCAAATCGATACATAAAATTTGAGGTCACAAAACTCGGTCAGTTCGACAATGGACATCAGATGAGGGGGGCGGGAATAAAGTGGTTTTTTCGAAAAAATGAAATTTTGCTATAACTTTCTTAGTGTATAAGATATCGAATCCATTTAAATTTGATATTATTCCACAGATAATATTGTTCCTGGAGGTGGCAAAAATTGGTTTTTCAATAATTTCTCTACAATTTTTGTTTAAAACAATTTTTGTATAAGGGTACAATATAAAGACGGATTCAATATACTCACTCTCGCTGCGCAAGTGTGCGGCGCGGACGGGTTGAGGTCTCGCGCAGTGCTTGATACAAGTTCGTACAATTGGAGTTTGCCCATCTCCTACTTTGATCCGGTGAAATCTACCACCGCCCTCCGGCGTGCAGAAAGGGATTTTTTTATATAATTTTTGGCCCAAACCCTAAAAATTACATTAAGTATTCCCTATTCGTCTTTTAGCCCTGAGGGTACCCTCGAATATTTATTTATATACGCAACAATAACTGCCACATAACGGCTATGAGTAAATTAGAAACTCATATTATTTAATACAAAAGCCAATAAGAGTTTCGACTAAATACACTTTAATGGGGTGGGAAAAATTGGCTTAACGGAAATTATATTTAATTTATTAAGAGTAAAATGTGCTATTAGTATGTATAATTTTATTTTTTTATATATAGCGCTACAGCTATAACGAATCGACGTTAAGAAATATGTCTGGAATGGGTACGAGATTAAATGTTCGTGATATGTTTAGTATTTGTAAGTATTTGTAGGTTGATTGAAACCAAATATCGTTGGTTACTCTTTGTTATATGATTTCTTTGAAGTATCAACGGACATAAGTTCAGTTTGTCATAAACCTATATTCCCGTGTGTCTAGTTGGGGTAATTACTGCGCGCGGTGCGACAAGAACATCGGCATTGATGTTCGAAAATTGCATAGACTGGCGTGTATCTGTGCATAATGGAATCTGTATGAACGCCCCCTGGTTAGTTTTAGCTTTTCGTAGGGGGAAATGAACGTCAAAGACAGGTAACATGAACTTTATAATGAGTATTTTGAACAAGAGGATCGTGTGTGGTCTAGATAGGGTACGTGCATATCGTCATTGTGATATTCGGGTAGTAATCATTGTTGGAGTTAACTACACAATTTACTCAATTCAATCCATAATTCAGACAGGAACAAATATTTATTTTAACAATCGTAAACGCAGCATCTTCCTCAAGCAGAAGTCGCTTTCTTGAGTCATTTACTAGTAATTTTCAACCCCTGTGATGGCTTCATTTTTAATAAAGGCAAAAACTAAAAATACTCTCTATTGTATCTTAAACAATCGTATGCGCCCGTGTTACAGAGTTCCTGGATTGTTTTTGTTCTGAGAATAACGACGTATATTTACTTAAATTAGATATGACGTCATCACGCACGTGAATAGGCCTTTCGTAGAAATCTGTGATTATGTTTGTTAATCAAAATCTAACCGTTATTGCCAGAATTGTAAGAAGGTTCCTGTTTTTGTGGTCTTTGTGCTTTTGATAAGGCATGTTGGCAATGGTCTCTCAATGCCAGGTGAATCTATTGAACACGATACAAGCCGTTTCACTAAAGGGCATCGTTGCCCACAAGGGACTGTGGTTGGAGTGAAGCTATTGAAAGTACCTTTTGATAAATTGCTTTGTTCGTATATTACGCAAGAATGCGCGGTCGGGACGTACGCTGACGATGGCCACCTTCTCGTGTACGGGTTTTTGCTTACTTTCACCGAGAATTACTTTCCGCAAATGTAATTTACAAAACCTTTACAGGACTTTCTAGAAAAAACAGCCGACTAACTGGGGTGTCCCGGCAAATCAGGACTCTGAGTTTTGGCATTTCTTCGCGAGTAGATGGTATCTAACAAAATGCGCCAGCAATATCGTATCCATTTTAGATAGATTTCTTTAAAAAGCTACCTATTGCAATGGGCACCGTATCTTGATTTCTGGAAAATTTCGACATATTTTCGCTTTCACATCCCCTAGAACCCAAAACCACCGCAAACTTTATATATCAGTCTATATCACTTTCTTCTGGATACGATAACTGCCGTAATTTTACTCCAATCACTTTCAAAATGATAATACAATTTCAGGGCAAAAAAATCTCGCTCAAGTTCGTTAATGGACAAAATTTGGGAACGGGAATGGGGATATTTTTCGAAAAAATTAAATTTTGCTATAACTTTCTCAGTATATAAGATATCGAATTCATTTCATTTAAGGTATCGAATTATATTATTAGGTAGATTAGGGTCTAAAACTTATCTAAGTAAACTTTTTTGATTCTAGGGGTGGGAAAAAAATGGTTTTTCTTTTGTTCGAAACAATGTTTGATATGAGCAACCCTTACAGCAGATAAAAGTTCCTTGTGGGAGGGAGAAGACCCTTACGGCTTATCAAGAGGGATTCAGAACGCGCTCTCTCGCTGCGCAAGTGCTCGGTGCAGGCGGGCTGACGTGCGCGGAGAGTGGACGGCAGCCTACGGCGAAACAATGCTTTCGACCGTTACACCAAAAAGGGCTATCTATCTAATTAACAATTTAAAAAGCTTCGTGTGGGTGATCATTTTAAATATTTTTTTTAATTAAAATTTAAAGAAATTGAGGAAATAAAATAATTTCGAAATCTTTGTAATGTTCTAGAAGCTTCTGGTCCTTTTCTAAGTTGCTGGAATATTTGAAAAGTTGTGAAAGCTTTCAGAACAATTTTGACCTTCTTGGAATGTTGTGAAGAATCTGGTAGAAAGTTAAAGAAAGTTCCGGAATATTCCTTTCTAGACAGTTTCAGAAGCTTCTGGAAAGTTCTACATTTTGTTTTTAAATAAAACTTTTAAAAAAAACATGGTGCTTTTGTATATAGAAATACGAACCTCTAACAACTCTCTTTTTAGTCCTAAAATGGACATGAATCAAATCACGTAACCGAGGTAAAATCATAATAATGTATTTATATGCTTACTATTGTAGCTTGAAATAAAACGTAAAATATCCGTAAAACATCGAAAGGAATATTTGATAAAAGTTCGTACAATTAGAGTTCGCCTATCCCCTACTTTGATCCGGTGAAATCTACCTCCGCTTTCTGGCGTGTCGAAAGGGATTTTTTGCTTAAGATTTGTTTAGCAGTATTAGACTCTAAGCAAAATAACAAAATTGTTATGTAAGCGAGCGTGTCTCTGAAAATACATAACTACGAGTTCTTTTTAATGTCTTGTTTGTCTTTAAGTAATATTTTTTGTTCGTGTTCTTGCCAACTCTAAACTAACCACAGTGCCTTTTGTCAAAGTTTTTCTTCAATTAAAACTCACTTACTTTAAAGCTCAAGGTGCTTGTAAACACAATTTATTTGTACTATATTCAGCATATATATAGAGTAGTTGGAAGATTCTTTGCCTATGCAATCACCACTAGAAAAGTACATAAATCATTGTCAGGTAAATATATTTTTTATTATAAATGTTAACTCACTTTGATTAGGATCACATTTTTTATTGAAGGTGATGTATTTTTGTGAAGGTGTTTTGTTGATCTATTTTATTTATAATTTCTATCGGGCCCAAATACCACCTTGAATTGACTAATTAATCGTGCATTTAATTTAGCCATCATTAGCAAAAGAATATTTTCATTCTCAAGATTGCCAGGAACTCCAGAACTCTAAAGTATGTCGTGGTTAATTTTTTCTATAACCTTATTCTTAATACGGCACGAAGAAGGTGATTTCTTGCATTGCGACTGATTCAGTTGTCACTGTTCGTGACTCAAATTGAATACTGAACACGTGCCTTGATCGAAAGAGTATGGCTGGTTCTTTTTATAGGACAAAGACTGCAACTAATCGCTATGATGAAAACTTATGGAACCTCCTCCTTATCGTCATTACCTGTGACTATGATGAGCGTTATTCTACGTTTACACATTTTTTTTTAATCTTTTATTACTTTTACGTTTTATTAATTTGTTTCACGCGCATATTTTTTAATGCTTTTTGTTAATACTCTTGTTTGGTACGTAAGCATTATACATTTTTCTTATTTTTCTCTGTGTTTAGGTATAAAGATATATAAATATTTGTTTTTATTGCACAGATTTTTTTACCTAATATTTAGCCATTTTTTGTTTGTTTTATTTTAATGTCACCACCGTTTTTTTATTTTTTTTTTAAATAATACTTCTTACCGAAAAAAAAATTCAGAAAATACAACCGCAGTATTCCGCAGCATAATTTCTATTTATTGTGTTCTACGATAACTGTACTTGACTTAATACATATTATATTTGATTGCAGAGAAATGCTTAGAAGTATAACGAAACGACTAAGTTTTGCATTGATAGTACCCGAAATAACAAAATACATCAACTATTTTTCAATGGCTTTTGTTTCCAAAATTGAATAGTGTGCGTTTACAATTTCAAAAAAAAGAAATAAGAATTATAAGCATATCTGGTTCTATATAATCCATAACAAAAATACAAAACGAAACCACGGAAGTTTTTCTGAGAGTGATTATAGAACGCATCGACAAATCCCACGACCGCTGATAACAAGCTGGAGTCGCGTCACCCAGGCTCGGGGGTTGAGTTCAGGCACAAAAAAGGCTGCCTTTAGATCGGCGAACTCTTAATCTAAAAAAGGTAGTTCATTTTTTCAGCAACGGCAGAACCAGCAGTCGAAGGTATTAACAACTATACCGCTGCAAATATCCGCCGGGATTTTAGGTGTATGTTTAAATATTTGAAATATATTCTTTAATATGCTGTTCTTACAGTCAAACCATCCGGATGCTAGTCAGACTTGGCAAATATATAGCTTCATTCAAAGTTTCGATGCATAAAATTTGACAGTCAAACACTTCCAGAATCGAAGTGGTCTGGACCGCTAATGCATATAAAGGCGATGTGCATATGTACGAATTCGTGTTTTGAGAAACATCTCCGGTTTAATTAAAATACTATTGATATTTCTCTTCAGTTGAGTCACTTATACTGATATCTGACCGAAGTTCGAGATTGGATTGATTGTATACTTAGATTGTTTGCGTTTGTGGTAACAGAGAGATATGAATTATGAATCGTAGACGGAAGCCCTCGATAGCCAAAGTTTCATTAGGTCATAAAATAGGTAGCGAAAATTACCCTGTCGACAGATATTTACGCGAATCATTTGATTTAATTGTGGTATAAAACCACAAGTATTAGACTCAACTATTTATAACTATTAAATAAATATGTATACATTTGGGAAATCTAATAATTATACTTTTCGTAATATTCAGAATAGTTTCGTAAAGCTAAGCCTGGTGTAAGGTGATAAAATAAATAGTATGTTATTTGTAAAAAATATTAATTTAATTCTTAGAAATTCTTAAAAATACGTTAATTAACAACTTAAGCCGACTACGGGCATCTCCAATTTCACATATATGTTTAACAGAACACAAGAACATGAACTAACATATATATATATATATAGGGTGTCCCGAGACCATTCCCGAAGACTTAAGGGGGTATTGTGTAACCTATTATGAGTAAGAACGATATAAAAAAATTCGAAAAAAAAAACACCAAAATTTTTACATTCTTTAGCAGATGCTGTAAATTCGGTAAGTTATGTAACAAACCTGAAGCCTTATAGTTATGTCCTACAGGCGTCCCCAGACTTCTCGTGCCTGTGTGGTTTAAACTTGTGATGGGTTGAGTAGATAAAAAAAAACATAGGTACAATGGTATAATGGCACTATTTCAATTCATCACAAATGTTACGGCCATTTCAGTTTTATTTGTAAATTTTGTGTCCCAGCTAGTAATAACAACCCCCCCCCCCATTTCTTTTTACTGAATTCGTGATTTATTTAATACTATCTTCTCCCAAATTGACCTTTTTTCAATAATTCTCTAAAAGTTTCGCAACGCTGTCATTATACTAATAATTCTCTAATACTACATCTAAATAGCCAGAAAAATGTACCAAATATAAAGATGGTTGAAAACACCAAATTAATAAATCAAAGTTAACGAGTGGTACAGCGTGTGGTGCCATTTGTGACATGGACATGTTTGTGTTTGAGCGTGTGTGTGTGTTTAGTGTGTGCATATAAACCTAGATATTATTAGCGATATAATTAATAATTTAAAATAGTAATATATATTTACGAATGTTTAATATTTATAATGAATATAATATTTATGTATACATTTTAGACACGTAACTCGCGTTATGAATTTCATGCATAAGTAACCCTTCATTCTCTTGCAATATATCAACTGCGTTGAATTTTTCATTATATGCGCTGAGAACTCTACACATCGTTGCGTTTTGTGCATGGTTAGTATTACGCCGGGCGACGAGAAATAATTGGGTGCTTCTGGTATTTCTGTACGGAACTCTGAAGGGGATGCTGCCAATCAAGTATGAGCTGTCGAATTTCTCGTTAATCACATTATATAGAAACGCCATATCTGCGAGAGTACGCCTAAATTCAAGCGTGGTCATCTTATAATTAGAAATTCCCTCAGCGTATGTCCAAAAACTTGATAATGTTCGGAAATTTAGATGTTTTAATAATAGTTTTTGAACATTTACGATGCGATTAATATACGTGCTGTCAAATTTTTTATTTTCGATTATAATATTTGAGCGCTCTATCGAACCGTGTGTCAGATATTAGTTGACTTTATTTAATGTTATATATCAATATAATTTCGACCGTTGCTGCGCGGTGACCTTTTGGTTATGTAGTTCCGCAGTTTTTATTGCCTAAAAATAAGATTTTTTGGAGCAGTCATTTTAAAATATAGTTTCTTTTGTTAGGTAAGGATTGTCCACAATAGCGTATATTTTGTTTTTGTGCAATTAGTAAAGTCGATGTTTCACGATTGGGGCTAGTTTTTGCAACACGTGACCGCGTTGAGACACATGCTTGAGTACTCTCGGTTAATCGACGCACAATCACTAACTTACCCCGAAAATGTTTTTTGTGTTTTTATTTTCAAAAATTTTGATTACTATTTTATGTGTTATTAATACATTACATTTAATAAAATAAAACGTTCATACTGACAGATTGACTGAATGAGTTTCGAGCTGTAAATTTTGTGTGATTTAAAATGTTTCTTTTCAAAAATCTGTCAATTGCAATAAAGTAATGTCAAGGCAAAAAAGCAAAATTTTTAGGTTACAAAGTGAGTACATTTTATTACATAAAAATGAAATCCTGTACAATCTTAGTTCAGTAATTTAATTCTACATGTTACATATTTAATTTCAGTAGTTTCGTTTTTTTTACATCCAGATATTCGCTCATATCTTCTATTATAACAGAACACACACACACGTCACGTCACGTCACGTCAGTTCTTTGTGTCACACATAGAACTGACGTGAGACACAAAGAAAGAAAAATATTCTCGTGAAAGTCGAAATGGTAATAGGCCAATTGCAAATTTAAATAGTGTAAATAGTATTACAAAATGATAAAATTATTTAGAGGGATATATTTAAATGCGCACTGAAGTCATTCCAAAGAATTTGAATAGTTTTGATTGAGAATTAATGCATTTACAATGCAAAACATTTCGAATCTGAAGTCACTTTAGGTGAAAGGCTGCATTCACTTCATGTTATCATATTGGCCTTATCATAATGAATTATTCATATTATTGTATGATTAACTTACATCACATGAACCTTCAATAAAAAGATAGTCAAAAAAAATATTTTGAAAAATTCGTAAATACAATTCAGTATTCTGTATTTGTGTATTTTTTTTCAACTGTTATTACGTAACATTTAATTTTAAATTTCTAAGTATTGCAGGGAATTAATTGTACACGCTCGCAGCTGACGTAATGAATTACTGTTAACTTTCGACCACTGGGCAACCACTAGTATGTATAAATCGATCTGTTGGCATTTTATAGACATGCACTATGTTTGAAGTATAAAAAAATATAAAATTTGGGTATTTAATAATAATAGAGTATTTAAATATAGAATAGTATAGATATTAAGCACGTTTGGTATAATTATTAAAAATCACTTTAAAATACATAATATATTTTATCGAAAAGTTATTTTTACGTAATGCTATTTATACATATATATACCTATATATATACATATATATATACATATACCAAATAAATGCCAAATGAGTGTATTACATCCTAATGTCGGTAATGTCATTTAACAAATTATGTCTCCACAGCGTTGATGTGCTACTATAAGGTGACTGGAAGAACTATAGAATTATACACAAACAAGAATCTTTGTATATAGATATGAATTGTTCTAAAAGAATCTTTAATATCTATTCCAATCTGGCCCTTTATTTATGGCGAGTTTGTGATTGATATGATCAGGGTTGTTCATTAGCTAGAAGCATAAAAAAACGAGTCATACATTTACGACAAATCAGATTATCCATTAACAATTTTCTGGCCCAGGTAGATTAGAGTAATTTATTAAGCGGTGTTAACCTGAATAAAGCGGTCGATATTTTCTACGGAGCTCTCAAGGAAGCGATGGACTTATTCGTTC
Source organism: Neomicropteryx cornuta (assembly GCA_020383195.1). Taxonomy (NCBI): domain Eukaryota; kingdom Metazoa; phylum Arthropoda; class Insecta; order Lepidoptera; family Micropterigidae; genus Neomicropteryx; species Neomicropteryx cornuta. The sequence goes on from JAHKQU010000018.1 coordinate 44,873,221, forward strand.
CTAAACGCACAACGCACGGAAATTTATATTCTAAGTGTAGATAGGGCAACCCTTTCAATTATGATATATTATTATATTCTCTATTGCGTTCACAACAAAAAAAATACAGAAACAATGCCTCGATCAATATTGTGGCATGTCGTTGTGAGGCATCGAACCCAAAAAAGTTTTGGTCTTTCATAAAAAAAAAACCTCTACGAATGCAATATACCGACGAGGCTATAATGATGGCCAAAGCATCAGTGAGAGCTTCGCAGACTGTTTTAAAGCTACATACTCAAAAGACGATGACCTTTCTACAAGTGCGAGCTCATCAAATATTTCAAGTAATTGCTTAGGGGTTATTGAAATAACCCACTCGCTCGTTTTTAAATATCTAAAGCAATTGAATAAACATAAGGGTGATGGAAGTGACGGAATTTCTCCAACCGTGGCCATATACTGCGCAAGTCAATTGCCTTAAAAATGTGATTGAAAACTATAGACCGATTTCATTCTTACTATTTTCAGTAAATTGTTCAAAAAGATTGTATATGATCAACTTTATTCTACCGTGGAAAGTTCATTTTCCGAGCGTCAACATGACTTCCTTAAGAAAAAATCAGTGGTAACGAATTTGGGATAATTTACTGAGTTTATAGGTAGAACCATGGATAAGGGATTACAGGTTTATCTACTATATACACAGATTGTTCTACAGATTTTGACCGTGTTAATCATACTATGATCAGAAAACTTTCTTCTATGGGCATACATAACGACCTTCCTTAGATGGCTGAAATCATATGTTCTTAATTGTCGTCAGGCGGTTGTTGTTGGAGGTTTTAAGTCTGACTTTTTTTTTACGTACCATCAGAAATACCGCAAGGGTCCCATTTGGGGCCTTTACGTTTTATACTGAACATGAATGACATCGGCAACTATACTAAAAACACAGAACATAACCTATGCAGACGACCTTAAAATATATTCCCAAAGCGGCAACGCTGAAAACTGTCTTCGAATACAAGATGATCTTAATCGTCTCTCCGTTTACTGCCGGATAAATAAATTAAACTTAAATGTTGAAAAATGTCACAAAATCACCTTTCTTAGGAAAGAAAAGATTATTAAGTATCCTATACTATCGGCACGGCTATAATACAGGAGATAAAGTGCATACGCGACTTTGGTGTTATATTGGATAGTGAACTTTGGTTGAAGAAGGGTATAAGACATTGGGATTTATTATGCGAGTTATCAAACCATTTTATTTCATAGACTCTTTGAAGGTTATTTATTTTGCTTTTTTACGTAGTATTCTTGAGTACGCTTTATATATTTGGTCACCTCAATATGAAAGTCTCAAGACGCGAATTGAAAAGGTTCAAAAAAGCTTTATTAAATTAAACATCTAAATATTCGAGAATTTGTTACCTTCAAATCATACAGGAAAGTTTTAAATTATCATTCTATTCAAACTTTAGAAGATGGGTGATTGATTAAAGACATAGCTTTCAACATTTTACACAACATTGTAGACTATTCTTATTTACTGTCTAAAATCGAACTTAAAGCACCATCTCGCCGAACTAGAAACTCTCGTACATTTGAAATACCCAAATTTAAGACCAATTATTAAATATTTTGTCAAGACTACTTGACTTTTAGTTTATTGAAAAATAATCTTATTTCACAATATTAAGATAATTGTAATATTTAGTTGTTAGTTTAAAATTTAAAATAAAAATGTAGTTTGGGGTGTCGCAAGATTGCGCACTTTTAAGGTAGGTATAAGATTTTTGTAGATTATGCCATTACGCAAAATTAAATAAGACATATTTCAATCATTTTCAACTACCTAATTTTTTAAGGTTACTAAACATAATCAAAACTAAATAGGAGGTCAATGTACGCATCTTATACAACCTACAGCATAACATATCGTACAATATGACCTTGTTGCACAACGTGCTACATAACCAGATAGACAGCTCTTATTTGCTAAGTAGTTTGTACTTGGCAAATAAGAGAATTATTTTTATTAGAGAATTATTTTTTGTGCCTAAGTGCAATACAAATTACGCAATGAACTCAGTTATAAACATATAACCACAATTTCAGCGAAATAGACATTTCTCATTTGCATAAAGGCGACTTTATACTCAACATAAAAAAACTCTCTTTAAACATAACATTTAGTATTCTCGTCACCACACACACGCATACACGCACGCGCACACACCACCCACACACATATATATTATACACACTCTTACATTCCACATACTTACATACTCACAGATACAACACTCACACTATTATCACTTATAAATTAAATCCTAGTTCGTTCCGTTAAACGTATATGTTAAATTGGAGATGCCTGTAGTCGGCTTAAGTTGGTAATTAATGTATCTCTATGTAACTGTCATTATGTATAGCTGTAAGCATTCCTTAATACAAATAAATAAATAAATATTATATGCCAGGTTAAAGAAACACACGTGTCACCTCTATAATCTATAAGCTCAGAATAAGCACTGCATTTCTTGCGCCACCATTCCTGGTTTACCTCTATTATGGGCTCCGGACAAATCCAAACCATCTTTTTAGGGGCTTGTTTGAGCTCCGACCCCTTGGCCCTATTTGATTCTATTTTGCCTATATTTCACACATAACACTGCTAATGCCACCTAACGCAAAGAATAACATTTTTCTTTGCATGTATGACCATTTAAGGGTTATGGGGATTCTTTACAACAAATAGAATACAGCCATGATTGCTGTATTCTATTTGTTAACACGCGGCGCCGGCGTAATGAGCGACGACACATTTCAAATATTTTCTATCTCTTTTTTTAGGCTTCTCAGTTCAACTTAAAGTGCTCAGGGAAAAGCTCTGAATGCCTCTAACTTTACTGTAATTATACGATTGTTATCAAACTGCCCAATGGAATATTTCTTATTAATATGTTTATTCAATTTTACCGATTGTCACATTTTAAGTCTAACATTTAAGATGACACGCTTTTTATTGGTAGTTAACAAATATTTATTTATTTAAACAGCGAAATAGAAACATGATTACAATTAATATTATACATAATATATGGCCAACAAGTATAATCCCCAGATTAACAAAGTATTTTCGTGCAATTGTTATACATTTAAAAAGCCGTATAATGGGCGTATGAGCTTAAGCAAATATTAAAAATATAAGAACAAACTGAACTGCCTTCTTTAGGACAGACATTTAGTCTCGTTAAGAAGGCAGCGAACAGAGGTTGCAGTGGTCCAAACGCTCACGGATACAATATTTTTTAATGTGTTTACACGAATCTGTAACCTTACAAAATGAGTATGTAGTTGTTTCAATAAATAAATAAATAAATAAATACAATTTAAAGTCATAATATGAAAGCTCATTTCAATCCGCGGTTAACTGAATTTCATAAAAGGAAAACGGTTCGCGATACAAATGTAACTAATATTTAAAATTATGATATGATTTATAAATATTATTACAATTTTTACGCAACAATTCTGCAGTCGCTTGCGTCTCGAAGAAACAAGATAATGAAATCTAAAATGTCACTCACCTTTTGCCGTCGTCGTTGAAAGCGTAATCTCCCATGATGAGATCACGGAAGCGGTACCTAGGAGGCAGCGGCAGCGACGGCGCCACGGCCCCGTCCCCGTTGGCCAAAGCCAGAACGGGCGGCATTCCCTCCGGAGTCCACTTCTCACCAACACCCTCGACCACCATCGGCTGCTGGCAACGTTGATAAGGTACCAGGTCGCATACCTCACAAATCTTTTGCGCTTAGAAATATCCTCCCCGGCGTAATGTCCGCACCTTCACATCTATGAATTTAGCATTACGTGTATTCGCGTAACAAGACTATTAGTTCGATTGGGTTAACACACGCAGGACAGAATGTTCCAAGGAAGACCGCTCGTATATTGTCCGTCGGCGAAGCCAAGCTTTTAGACGAGCGATCCACGTCGTCAATAAAGTTCGAAGAGTAACATCGTGAACACTTTCGACTCACGCCCACTGCTGTAGAAACCGTAAATGTACCGCCGCTGACGTCGGACGCAAGCCTGAAAACCGGAACTTGCCATCGTTTCCTTTCGGTTATTACATTTGCTTACGGCACTTTGGTGCACACCTCAATCCTCCTTCACTCTTGTATGATACGTCGAACATATAAATGATACGTCTAAATGATACGTCGAACACATATTTCGGACCGCTTTTTTTCTAGCGTCTATTCATTCCTCGTTTCTTCGAATTCGTTAATAACGTTGTCAAATACATCAACAAAAAATATTGAATCATCATGATAAATTGTTTTTCACTTTTCAGTACAGCCATAGTATTTTTTTAACAGGATGACGCTATTTTAGATATTTTAACGGACTTAATCCGGTAATTTGAACATGCGGATACAAATCGCACAGACAGTTAGATTGCTTTGGTGAAGCCAATAATACAAATAAGATCTGTGAACAATTAGCCACAGCCACCAAGCACCTTTTCTTTTAACCATAAATACAAGGATCACTTTAATCATCTTGCCTAGTTAGAAGTAATTTTTAATGTTTATTGTATTTTGCGTGTATTAGCATGCGTTTATAACTGTTTATTATTGCCTTGATTCAGTAGAATGCTATAAGGCAATCAAATAAGCTTGCCTTGCTCGAAAAGTCTTCCAATTCACACAAAATCCACCATAAAACAGATCATTTTTTTTTCAAACAAGTTTTGATGTTTGATCCATAAGTTCACATTACAGTTACTTTATATAAAATATGCTCGAAATGAAGAAGCAATCTAAGATAATATTTTAATAATTTAATTTCTTATTAAATATTTTTAGCGCATTCGACAAATTTGATGAAATAAGTTAAACATTAGATTGGAGAAAACAATGATTATAAAAGACAGGGTAAATATTAAAACTATGACTGAAAAAAGAAATACCATTTTTGCCAACATACTGCCGTTGAAATGAACTTTGTGAGGGCACCTACGCATTTTTAGGCCGTTTAAAGACAAGTATGCTTGCAATTTCGACAATTTTTTTTTTGTTTTAATAAAAACAATATTTTTTTTTTCTAAAAACGATTTAAATTTCACGAGTCTTGTTTAGATTGTTATTGTAAATTCGTACGTACCTTTTGCGATGTATAGATGTATAAGAACACCTCTATCAAAACACCTAATTTGTAGTATTTAATCACTTTAAAAAGTAAATGTCCAAATCTTAATAAAATTAATCTTGTGTTTTCAACTTAATAAGGTCAATTTATTAATGCTGTATTAATAACTTTGCCTCGATTATAGCGATTTCCACCTATTTTCACAGTCAACCACAATTTTAATGTTTCTCTGTTTGTATTTCACTCATTAGTTGCGCTTAGTCGAAACATTTGTCAAAGTTATACAGTTTCGCGAGACGACTAAAACTTTTTGGAAGTCTATTAGACAGTTCCTAAGTCTTTCACAGTTTATTTTATTCTCCTATTTAAATATTTTCGAACCAATCAGCCACTCGATATAACTTCGAAGAAAACTTTGAAAATTTCAACTCTTTTCTCTGCGGCTATTCACAATTTGGAGTATCCATCCACGCGCAAAATGTTTGCAATGCGTTGGGTGATTTTTACATTCTTCAAGTTAGCAATAAATTTTCTGACACGTTGGCAAAACTTCATACTGACATATACGAGCGATTTCGCTGCGGCTAAAAATCAGGCTACGGCGGACGGCAGTCGGTCGGTACGAACTTTGGCGCGGCGAGAATCAGTTTGACAATCGCCAGTACCGTGACGGCTAAACTCATCCCCTCCAGTCAACCCCATGCCCATGCCCAACTCAACCAGCGCAGCGTCCAATGGGCGGGCGGTAGCGCATGCGTCCGCACCGTCTGCGAATTGCGCCCAGCGAGGGGAACATTACACAATACAATTGAACAAACTGCCTTTTTTAGGATAGACATTTAGTCTAGTCAGACGACAGCGAGCAGTGCTACCAAATGCTACAAAACTACAAAACTATTTTAATTATATACACGAATCTGTAATCTTATAAATGAATATGTCATTGTTTTCAATAAATACATAAATTTAATCACGGCAAAATTAACGAATTTTCTGATTCGTACACGAGATAAAGAGCAGTTTTAATAACGTGTTTATTACGCGCAACGCCCAAACTTTGTAACGAATTTGGGTAAAGTTAGATCGCTCAATTCACCCTCAATATTTCAAAACCGTACAAATTGTATGCCTGCAGTAGGAAAGTGATTTTGACAGCGAATTTAAAAATTTGAAACGCATTCCTCAGGATGATTAGACCGCGTAGAAAATAGTGTTCTTACAATCCGGTGAAATCTGAACCTTGTTTTCTAACTGACTTATCACTTAAATTATACAATAATAACATAAATGATTTTTATGTAAGTATTTATTTGCACTATTTCTGTGCATGTAGTACGTGATATTCATGAAAATAAATATTTTTAATTTGTATTTCAATCGGAATTTATTTACCGGAACTACGGTATTTACACCATGTAATGGCGTCCTAAAACAAAATTCATTATAGTTACAATACTTTTAACAATCATAGATTGTGCACACTCGAAGGCGCTTCTATTAAAAAGCACGTGTACATACAACTTACATTGTCTATTACTTTATTTTTATGTTGATTACTTAATAACACTTAACAGCAAAATGAAAAAAACCAAAATCAAAATCTAAAACTACACAATAATAACAATAAATTTCTTATTGGTTAATAAACAATAAAAAATCCATCCACCAAAAAGTTGTGGCTTCAAAAATAAACTTTTGTTTGTTTGTTCGTCATAATGCATTCCTAAACCATTCATCGGTTTACGATGAAACTTTGGCGAGTTGTTGTGCGGACGCCTGCGAATACCACAAATACCCCCCCGCCCCCCTCCGACCCCGAATCCCATTGCAATGGGTGATTCGGTTAAGTTCCTTGGCGTTTATTTAGATAACTATTTGACCCGGAAAAATCATTAAAACTTCGTCAAAACTAAATTAACTTTTGCATGCTAAGTAAGCACTACGAAAAATAAGGAAAGTTCTGATTTTACCAGAGATGTTGTCTTCTTACCACGCACCGGTTGAATCGCACCTTCGTGGTATCCATACACAACGGAAGTCTGTAAGTTACAAAAAAAAGCAATTCACGCTATAGTAGGAATCAATTCAAGAGAGTCGTGCAGTACTTATTTTAAAAAACTTGCCATTATCACTCCGTTTGACATTTTTGTACAAGAGGCACTGTGTGAATTTTTCAATAATAGAGATTCAATAATAGAGACGGTTCATTCGCACAATACTAGAAATAAAAGTGATTATGTACACGCTATACCACTAAATTTATAAAAACAAGTTTTTAAATAGGTTTGACTCTATACACTAAACTTCCAAAAAACCTAAATGTAATTAAAAAAAACATTTATTCAACAAAGCTTTAAAATTACACCTTCTTTATAAGAATTTTATAGTATGGGTGAATTTATTTAAATTAAAAACTGTTTGTTTTTTATTTATTTTTGCTTTCTTTAAAAGGATAAGAATGGAAGGGTTCAATGTGTAAGGATTAATTTATTAATTCTTCGTTTAAATATATATATATTATATATGTACATATATAAAACATGCAAAATTATTGTAAGAGGATAAATTTTCAAGCGCGAACAATAAAAATACATATAAAATTACCACAAACATAACGTGCACCACCAGAAACGTTGTATATCAGCTTCTATGCAAGTTTTGTGATGCGTTCTATGTTGGTAAGACTACGACGCCACTAAACATTAGAATTAATAATCATAGATTATCCTGTACCAAATTACTTTCCGCTTTACCCGTTCCAATTCACGCGAGAACTCACGGCAGGGATTTCGATGCTTGCTATAATGTAAAAGTTTTGAAGTCTTGGCCCGCGGAATTGATTTAAAGACATGGGAACTCTCTCATATTTGGGTTTTGGGCACTTGCAGATCTGTAGGTCTAAATAGACAAAATTAAACTAACTTAACAGCATTTAACGCGTGATGCTTGATATATTCTTTTAAGAAATTAGTTTCATTTCATAATATTGATCGATTTATCTAGCAAAACTGCAATTATATAATAATAATTGCTATATACTGCTGGATATATTTATCTTTTAGTTGAAAATGCGATTTTCGAATTTATGAAGGTTGCATTTTAAACGTCATCTTTCATATATTTTCTGAAGACGCCGAATGGCGAAAGCTAAAAAAAACGTTTCATCCAATCTATATATATATATATATATATATATATATACCTTATTTTATCTAATTATGGTTACATAATATTTGACAATATTTTACACTAAAGAGGACAGGTGAGAGTTAAAAATGCATTTTTATAAAACTCAGCGCTGGGTTTAAACCGACATCCTGCATTCTCAAGTACAGGACCTTTTTAAAACCTTTATAAATATTATGCTATCCAGCACTTTATCAAATAATTAAAATTTTTTCAAAATTTTTTCAATATTGTCATAGATTGTGTCATTTATCTTTTCAGGCGATTTGCCGTTATTAAAAAACAATCATCAAATATAAGTCGAATAACTTTACAACTCAATTATACAATTATTATATAAATAATTCGCACACTAATCATGTGCTTTAATTTTACACTTTTACATATGCATTATTTTTATTTTCATCAACTTCATACATAAATCACTCATAAAATCATCTCATTTCACCATCATCTTTCATCGTAATCACAAATCCAATGCTTATGCTCGTATGCTAATGCTCTTGCAATGTTTACACCGTTATAAAGTGTATTTACAATTTTAAATTACAAATGACAAACCTATATATACAATTTATGTATGTTTTTGGAAATAAAATTATCTTATCTTATCTTAGAAAGTTTCTGACAATAAAAAATAAGAAAATCTAAAAGAAGGTTTCTGACAAAAATTGGCAAAAAATATTCCCAAAAAATGTGTAACGAAATTGGCAACAAAAATCTCCTCTAATAAAAAAAATAGGAAAAACAAAAAATGTGCCAAAAAAATTGCAAATTTTGTGCCTCCGATTGCAATGAAACTTTGGTGAGTTTTTGTTGCGCATAACCGTGAAGGTTTCTGACAAAAAAAATGTCAAAAATTGACAATAATCGTCTGAAAAAAATGTATACTTCTTCTATGCGTTCTCGAAATAATTTTCAAAATAACAATCTTAGCTCTGAGTCCACCTTAAGATTAATAGGCCCTAAAATATAATACTATTTTATGGGTGCCATAATATGATAACAAAATGTCGTTTGAGGTACATTCCAAAACGAAAGAGGTCCTAGCTTCTTTTTTATTTGGTTGTATTCCGTAGCGTGTCATTGATTTTAATAAATATATCTCTAAAACATAAAACCATATTAAAGATGAAATAGAATTATGAATTAAACGGGGGGCATCTTTTAGGAAATTTATAATCATAAAAAACTGTCTTTTATTCTATTTGTTTTTGGGGTCATAAAAAACGGGGTTTTTTATATCATACGATATACACAACTTCATAGTTTCTGAGATATTGCTGTTTACTTTTTTACCTAATAATACCTACTAGTTACGTAAGTGCATTTTATCAATATGCACATAATATACGCGGACCTCCCTAGGGTAAAGTGAGTTCGATTTGCTCTGTAACGCTCTTTGTGAGTGACGCTCTGACGTCAGAGTAAGTCGACAACATTGTACAAAATGTGCCAAATCGAATTCACACCCGACTGACCTTTCGGATTTAAAACCGGGTTGGCTCTTTATGAACGAAACACGCGACGAACACAGGGCAGTGCAGTGCAGTGTCTTGCTGTGTTTTGCAGTGTCTTGCAGTATCTTGCAGTGTCTTGCAGTGTGAGGAAATACAGAATTGCGCAACGCTGCTTTGCTTTGCGCGACTTTGGCCGCCAGTCTGTTGCATCTTTCAACTCGAAAAATACAATTGCGAAAAATTTGATTTTTGTGTGCAGATTGATGCTTTTGGAAACCAACCATAGCCGTTTAGATCACATCGAAAACTGATCGGATAATATAGATATATAACATTAGTCAACAAAAGTTTAGTAGGATGAATGATAGTAGGACGCTCATCGGCAGAGCGGGATCATATTCGAATTACAAAAATATGATAGTACGGCTGTTGGAACGTATTATTTATTACTGCGCAATAAAAATTAATAATTCAAAATCATCTAAATGCGCGAACAGAAACATGTAAAAGAATTTTCAGTGCTACATTATATTTATTATAAATTGAAATATTAGATCCGAGTTTGTTTATTTAATTATTTATTGTGATTACCCAACAGAAATGGTACACCACCCAGGTAACGACGTAAAGACAATATAAATTAAAGTATCTATACATTTCTAAACTAGGGTAGCCCAACTGACTAATAAAGTTAGTTATAGGTAAAAACGAATAATATAGAAATATATTAAACCAATTTAAATAAGTTAAATTTAAACTATTTTTAAATTGTTCCAATATATAAAAAATATAAAATGAAGTAAACCAATTTAAGCATTGATTATTTACATATATAGAAACAAAAAAAACTGTTTTTGTATTGGTATAGTAAGTTAAGACAGCGTTGTAAAACTTTTGCAATTATTAAAAAAAGGTCAGGTTGGTAGAAGTTGGAGATAAATCAATCGCAAATTCAGACCAGATTATTTTAATCTTCTCAGACTTTAAAAATATCCCACTGTCGCCTCTATGGCCATCTAACAAGCACATCGAATGAGTTAAAAGTGCCGCGGACACAAGTGGAGATAGGAAATGAAACAACCCATAACTAGTTGGTACCACAGGCACGAGTGGTCTGGGGGGAGGGAACTGCTAATGACTCTTGAAGGGACTAGCTGTGAGACGTCAGGTTCTGATTAAATAATTTACTACTTGAGATTATGTTTTGTATTTCTTTTTAATAATAAATGACGGCTGTTTTTTGTTTGGGCCGACATAAAGATGTAATCTTTGAAACGGCCCGCAACAGAGTATGCCCGAATTTACTAAACAATGTATTTCTATACATTTAAGCATTGAATATATGATAGCTACAGGTAGTCATAGCCATTGTTCTTTTTAATGCAGTTATGTGGGTAGTTTTGTTATATTCGTTCATTTAAATGCAAAGCTACCACACTCCTACCTTAAATTAGTTGATAGTTAATACTGCATCGGAAATATTATGATAAAGGCAACATTAGGACATTTTTTTTTAATAATAAGTATTTTCGTAAACAGTGTAATGTTGCTATTTTATATAAAGGAAATTACCATAATATAATAATGAGATATGACCATGATTCTGAGTTTCTGTTGCAGTGATGTTTATTTGTGCATAGTTTGGATAATTCCATTTGTCAATGACCATTTTTTTAGGTAGATTTCATTAGGAACTGGAATGGGTACTATGTTCTGCCTTCCTGAAAATTTCGATATATCTTCGCGTTTCAAATTCCCTAGAACCCAAAACCATCCTCAATTTAAAAGTAAGTATAAGTTTATATATCTATCTATCTATCTATATCACCTTCCACTAGGATTTTGAAGTTTCTTTCTTGGGCCGTAATTTTACACCAATTATTATAAAATTTAAGGGCACAAATCTTGGTCAAGTTCCTTAATGGACAAAATCAGACCAGGGGGACGGAAACGGTAGGGTTTTTTCGAAAAAGTTATTTTTTCCACTAAAACGCAATATTTCATACAAGTTCGTACAATTGGAGTTCGTCTTTCCCTCAACTTTAATCCGGTGAAATCTACCTCCGCCTCCGGCGTGCCGATAGGGATTTTTTAATTTATATTGAACTACTCCTGTGCTGTACTAGGGCTGAAGGCAGAGCTTCTCAAGACGGTACGCCAGCAGACACCGCAATATTAAAATTTTACCTTTTCCCGACTTCGCCTCGCTTGTTTCAAGCATACTTCACTATTATTCTCTCTGAATTTAAATATTGTGTAACATATTTTTAGACTGTTCTTATACCCAATAAATATACTTGCCAAAACGGTTGTATTTTGGTACTGCTGTAGTATTCGGAGATATAGCTCTATCCTACCATAATGAATATGAGTGGATCGCTTTCAAAGAAGTGTGATTAGCACTGATAAAAACAATATTTAAATCAGCGCAAATCTTAAGTTCGTTATCTTTGTAAGAAGTATGTCTTAGTAGTATTTTTTTTCGATTCTTGTGTTCTTTTATAAGATATTTACGTCCAAAATTTTGATAAAATATATAGAAACATCAATTTATAGAAACATTTCGAGGCTCTTAACTACGCATTAGACAAATTAGAAATGTAACTTCTTAAGCATTAGTCAATTGAACAAGATTGCGTCATAATGTTATTAATTAAAGTTTTAACTGGAACTGCACGCAATAAGAGAATTTTGATTCCACGCATAAATTTAACATATTCCGGTACAATCTTACCGGAACTTGAATCCGGTTTAACTTTCAAAGAACTCAATTTCCAATTATATCTGCATTTGCGATGACAATAAATAAGTCTCAAGGACAAACATTCTAAAAAATTGACAGCCAGTTTTTACACATGGTCAATTGTACGCCGCAGCAATTCGATGGTTTGAGATTTTATATTTCTGAATATGGTCAAGGGCACTTAGCAAATGATGAAAGAATTTTGTCAAAAAACATCGTTTACACAGAAGTTTTGAATCATTAAATTCACTTTGAAACTATTTTAAGTTTAATGAACATTTATTTTTTAGCCGCCCAGTGTTTATGATTTAATTCAACAATACAAGGCACGTTTTTTCATATATTTTATTATTTTGTATCGATTTTTAATTATACCTGTCAGTAGGGCAATAAAAAATAACAAATAAATGTTAAAATAGGCGTGCTTTTTAAATATTTCTTAGCCAAGCTAAACCTCATTTTTCCTATCTTTCATATTTATCAAATTACTCGAAAATTAATGCATGAAAAAAATTATATAAGCTTTATAACAGATAATCTCAAAACTCTTTTCGAATTTTGTACCTTACCGAAAATGAATGTAAATAATTGGAATTAAAAGCAATGTATCTTATACTTCTATGAATGTCAAGTCTCATTTTTTTAAGCGTTTATAACACGAAACACGAAAAAATTAAAAATGACAATGAATTTATTGTATCAAAATATTTGTATCATTCAATAAATTGAAATACAAACTGTAATTGTGTTTTTTTTTTCTCAACTGTTACTAATATTAAATTTTAAATTAGATAGGTATTGCAGGAAATTAAAGCAAACAACACACGCTAATGACATGACGAATATGTTCACGGTCGCACCTGACGTAATAGAAAAAAACATAATATATGGAATGATTATAGAGGTAAACTCACCGTATTATAGAGGTATAAGTACCTCAATATTGCTCAAATAAAATGCTCAATTTAAAGAATTACGGTCGAATTTCGACCACTGGGCGACCTCTAGTTTATAGAAATCCGGATGATAATAATAAGATTTTTCTTCTATATATACAAATAAGAGTCACAAAACTACAACGATTGTAAGGAGAAATTACCAGAATGAGTCCTCTAGAGTCTAGAAAACCATAAGATTTGAAGCTTTAAATCATTCCTACCCACCAGCCTTAAGGTCATAGTTCCAGTCCAAGCATTACCAATTGATATTACTGACCTATTTTATTTTATTTTACACATATTCTTTTATTAACTGAGTACCATGACATTTTATTTATTAATTTGTCAATATCGAAGTGATAAAAATGTAATGGTCCACAATTTTACTATTTTAGCAACTCTCAATAATATTTACTTTTACATTATTTTATTATTAGTTTATATCAAATATTGGTTTAAGAAATATTCTTTCGTACTAATACGTAGATTATAGATATTATTAAATCCACAAAGCAATTAAAGCTATTTTCCCACGAGACACATTGAATATCATTCAAATTTTAACATTGCATTGGAGTAGCAAAACGATTGGGCAATTATAGTTATGTTAGTATAACGGGCTTTTATGCTTTAGGTAGATTAATTTAAGTAGATTTAATTTTGTGGTAAGTAGGCAATCATTCTCATTTTTTTTTACTAAGCATTTATCATACTAGAAGATTAAATATGCCAAACTTTTGATTTGTCGACCTTAATATGATCTATCGATCAGATCTGATCGATCTTTATATGATTTATCGTCGTTTTGATAGTTAGGATTGCCACACGTTCGTATTTTGTACCGCGTCCGTACCACACAAAGAATAAAAGAGAGAAATGTCCGTAATTTGAAAACTTCTTAAAACGCTACGTACAGTCTTGAGTGTGAGAGTGGTGTACCATATAAGTAATTTACACTAACAGTAAGCAGTAAGACGGACATTGTTAAGCCCCCTCCCCCCAGTCGCCTCGAAAATGGGCTCACATGGCCGGTGGCGCGCTGTCAGTTCAGTGCAGCAGTTATATGTTAAAGAAATACAGTTTTAAGGCATTCATATTGATTCACCGTACCCACTTTGTGTGCTAAAAATTGTTGACATTTCAAATTACTGTATAGAATTTATACAAGTTTTTACAATTTATTTTCTCTAAAAGTGGCCTAAAATAGCACCATTACAAAGATAGGTTTAAAGGGCCTATACGGTTATGCAGGACCTGAAGTTGCGCCGTACCTAAAGCCCATCGATTTTTCTCCTATTGTGCCACTACAAGGAGATTGTCTGTCTACGGAGAAGAATCTCAGAAATGCGTAAGCTTTAGTACTTAGTAATAGAAATAATGATGCGAAATAATAAAAATAATCAGGCGTGCCCTTTGAATCGAGAGGAGTTTACGAGACGGAGACGGACAAGGGATTAGAGAAGTACGGAGTCATTTAATGCTAATTCAAAACTTATGCTAATATTATTTAATATTGAAACACCCAAATAAAAGTTTTTTTTATTAATTCCGTCTTTCCGATATATAAATACTAGTGCTATATAAATATACTAGCTGACCCGGCCACGCGTTGCTGTGGCTAAAGTTTTTGTTATATTACATTATAGTAAACAATCTAAGAGGAACAATAAGAGAACATCAGTCACGGAGTCCACTATGCTTTTTCACACAGATGGTATTTGTAAAAAAATATGCTGATCTCCTTATTTGACTTTCTACTACTATAACCCTTTAGTACAATGAAATTATTTACGAACAAAGACGAAAATGTTGATGCTGGTATACAAATTCACTGGATTCATGTGACGCTTAAACTCATGAATGAGGTAGGCAAGGCAGACAGTCTTAAACTTTTAAACATTAATATCTTTTTTTTTGAATTATAAATACTTTCAATTTCAATTTAATTTAACACCAATCGGTGCACAATGTTTTTGGTTAACCTGTCTTTAGCTAACACAAATAGATTCGACGGTTTCCCAACACGTGAACACGCAACATATAGTTGCCCATGAGAAAAACATGGATTTTCCAAATCTAAACCACAAATGGACATTGTTTGACCTTGAGATTTATTTATAGACATGGCGAAAGCTAAACGAATTGGAAACTGTAGCCTTTTGAAGGGTATGGTAGAATCTGATGGTATCATCGGAATACGTGGCAGCAGGACCACTTTTCCTTTAAACTTCCCAGCCAAAATGGTTGCTTCAAGAATGTTTCCGGTGATCTTTTTGATGACCAAACGCGTACCGTTACATAATTGAGGTGGATTCAAATTACGGAGGAGAATAATAGGGGAACCAATCTTTAATCGAAGATTATGTGGTGGCATTCCAGGGATATCTAATGAATTTAAAAATTCAATCGGAAAATTTACACTTTCATTTTCATCAACAACAGTATCGATTGATTTAAAAGACATCAGATCGCCTGGTAACAACTGTTGTATCTGGAAGTTAATTTCGTCAACATCAACGTTTTTGGCTGCCAAAATCGCCCGTTGACTAAGCCATTCATGATTCAAATAATTATTCTGTATATCCGGGAAAATACTCCGAATCAATTCAGTTTTATCCTGAACAACAGTGCAAAAATTGTCTGGTAGTTTAATGCATTGCGTATTTGGTTGCAGTTTTATTTTACCGTTCCCAATATCTAGTAGTTGTTCGGAAAATATTAGTGCTGATGGATCATTTTGCAATTGTACTCGCATATTTATGGTCAATCGAAGTATTTCAACACTTCGCCATAAGAATGATTGTTTCAAACATGCATTAATCTCATCCGCGAAAGTAGAGCGAGGTATAACCGGTAAGGTCTGCCGGAAGTCACCAGACAAAAGTAAGATAGCACCACCGAAAAGTTTATTATTGCTGTTTAAATCTTGCATAGTTCTGTTTAATGCTTCAAGTGAATATTTGTGTGCCATTGTGCACTCATCCCAAATTATTATAGAACTCTTCCGCAACACTGCAGCTATTCCACTATTCTTTTTGATGTTACACATTGCATCTGGTTTATTATGAACGTCCAATGGCAGCTTGAATGTTGAATGTGCTGTTCGCCCACCATCCAGTAAAGTAGCCGCAATGCCTGACGATGCTAATGCTAATGCGATGTTTTTGTTGCGACCGTATTTTGGCAAGAATCAACGATATTAAAAATGTCTTTCCGGTTCCACCGGGTGCATCCAAGAAAAAAAAACCGCCTTGTTCAGCAGCAACAGCCAGCATAATCCGATCATAAATAATTTTTTGTTCTGCTGTCAGTAATGGTTCACTGTTCATGATAATTGTTGCTAAACTTCCATGGTCATATTGATTTTCTCGTTGTAAATCGGTATTGACTAAGTCGGTGGCTGGACGATTAGGTGATGGCATACCATAATGATTAAGTGGTAAATTTGAAATAAGAACACATAAATCCTCGATCAAGACCAATGCTTCATTGTACATCTCTGGTGTATAATCTATGTTTTGGCATTGATTTGTTTGTCTAATTCGGTGCAATATGTCTTCTGTCATACAATTTTTATATTTTTCCCACAAAGTTTGTGCTTGCGAGGGATAACATGTCGCCAAAATAATTGCAAACAACTGACGAATGTTATTCGGTGTTGATGTCAACGCAGCATCAGCAAGCGTTAAGTCCCAATGGTTATCGTCTTCTAGCAATTGCAGTTCACGACATGCATCCTGGTATGTATTGAATACTCGACCATTAGCTGTTCGTAAAAATTCAAAAGACGTTGGTCCGGGAACATTCACCAATAACAAACGTAAATAGAAGCACTCACGTTGCTTTGGATGTACCGTGTAAAGTCTTCCCAATGTCTTAGCTTTGAATATGCCTGTAATGGAAGGATGTGGTTTTCCTTGTTTCCGTGGCTCCCATTTTTTACTGGATTTGTTCCATGTGAAATAACGTGGAACATCACCATACACCAATGTCTTCGCGAATTGGCCAAAAACATCAGGTTTTTGACACAATGTAAAAAATTCAGTTAGAGTCGTTTTCGGAGCTTCGAACGCTCTTTGGAGAACATTTTCTTCAGTGAAGTATACACGTTGACCGTTTTCAAGATGTATTGCCAGATGTTGGACAGCAGGATCTCTTTCGTGGATGGGAAAGCTGAGAATATGCCAAATAGCTTCATTGCTGCTAATGTATCTGCCCATTTGGTATCGTGCTATTTCATCATTTTTATTTATGTTTTTTACTTCAAATATGGCCAAATCACTGCCTTTGTTTACATATTTACAAATATACTTAATTGATTTAACAGA
The DNA here is from genome assembly GCA_020383195.1 of Neomicropteryx cornuta. Lineage (NCBI taxonomy): Eukaryota > Metazoa > Arthropoda > Insecta > Lepidoptera > Micropterigidae > Neomicropteryx > Neomicropteryx cornuta. The sequence goes on from JAHKQU010000018.1 coordinate 44,891,021, forward strand.
ACTGCAAAGCTCAACATTGATATGAGCTTTGTAAGTTTTTGAAAGTAGTGGTGGGTATGGTACCACCCACTGATTATCAAACTCAACTTGATTTGGAAAGTTCGGCAGTCGCATTGTAAATGTGTGGCCACCATTCTCAGTACTTCTGCGGCGATACATTGGATAACCATCAATATCCGTGATCGTGTCATTCGTATGCGGCTTTGGGAAGTTTTTTTACATTTTCCATTTTCCATGCACGGTGAGGTCATGTTGAAAACACCGCATGGCCCATGGATCATGTGTTTGGTGACAATATCAAATAATTCTTGATCAATTAATGGGTCTGGAATTTCGGCTGAAATTATTTGATCGATTTCTTCAGGACGGATTCTATCTTTAAGCCAAACCAAAATGTGGGCATGAGGCAAACCTCGCTTTTGCCACTCTATCGTATACAGCCAACAACGTGTGATACCAAAAATTGTATATTTAACAATAAAATCAATTAAAGATTTCAATTTTTGTTTAAACACACGTGCAGTTAAATCATGACGATGAATGGCTTGTTGTCCTGGCAATAGTAAAGTTTGTATCTCTTCCCAATTCGGATTACATGTGAATGTAATAAATAAATCCGGTCGGCCGTAATGACGTACGTAAGTCATCGCATCTTGTATGTATTCCTGCATGTTCCGTGGACTGCCGATGTAGCTTGAAGGTAAAATGAAAGCATTACCGATGTCATTGGGATTTAAATTTCCATCGATGTTTCCAGCAACAGCATCTCGTAAGTGAATATATTATTCCGATCGTAGTTTTGCCTAGTTGAATCGAAGGAATCGCAAGCGTTCGCTTTCGACCTTAGCATACATATCAACAATGTATTGATGGAACAGCTGACGATATCGAAGGATATAATTGTCTTGATGTTGTCTAACCATTATTCGGTGTGCGTAGTAGTTCATTGAGCTAACTTTATTATTTCTGTAATCACCTAAAAAAATAAAAAATAAAATGCAATACGAAATTAAAATCTATACATACAGTAAGAAAGTAAATAGATAATTGTCAAATTTACCGGTATTTGGATCATACTGTTTGATATTAAGGTGATATTCATCTTGTCCTTGCCAAAATATCAATGGATATTGTAGTGCGTCATATGAACGGTGTAGATCCTAAATCGTACTGACAGTGTTGTCTCGCCGTGTAATGTTTATAGATCTTTTGTCAACTGGATCACCAACCATGATAACAGCAACCTCATCAACAGTTGGAGCGTTGAATCTACCAGCATGTTCACCTAATGGTACTTTGTCGGCTTTTATGACGATTTGATAATTGTCATTTTGCAGTCGTGGCGAAACTCTTTTGATCAATTGAATTAGTTGATTTAGTTGGATAACCATCAATATCCGTGATCGTGTCATTCGTATGCGGCTTTGGGAAGTTTTTTTTACATTTTCCATTTTCCATGCACGGTGAGGTCATGTTGAAAACACCGCATGGCCCATGGATCATGTGTTTGGTGACAATATCAAATAATTCTTGATCAATTAATGGGTCTGGAATTTCGGCTGAAATTATTTGATCGATTTCTTCAGGACGGATTCTATCTTTAAGCCAAACCAAAATGTGGGCATGAGGCAAACCTCGCTTTTGCCACTCTATCGTATACAGCCAACAACGTGTGATACCAAAAATTGTATATTTAACAATAAAATCAATTAAGGATTTCAATTTTTGTTTAAACACACGTGCAGTTAAATCATGACGATGAATGGCTTGTTGTCCTGGCAATAGTAAAGTTTGTATCTCTTCCCAATTCGGATTACATGTGAATGTAATAAATAAATCCGGTCGGCCGTAATGACGTACGTAAGTCATCGCATCTTGTATGTATTCCTGCATGTTCCGTGGACTGCCGATGTAGCTTGAAGGTAAAATGAAAGCATTACCGATGTCATTGGGATTTAAATTTCCATCGATGTTTCCAGCAACAGCATCTCGTAAGTGAATATATTATTCCGATCGTAGTTTTGACGTTTGCCGCTCGCGTTGTTGAGGTTAGATTTTTTCGGTGGCATTTGACTGAAAATAATAATTTTCTTGTTCTTATGATATTCTCTTGAAGACGTTCGTTACACTGTTCTTGAGATTCTTGTGCATGACCTGCTGTCCTGATTCTTTGAGCTGGATTTCTTGATTCAATTTGTTCTGCCAACTGATGGGCTCTTTTAATACGTTTGCGTCGAATAACTGTCACTGTCAAATAATAACAGACATTAGCGCCATCAACCCAGTCGAAAGGTATCGACATCTGTCAGTTTTATGACTGCCAAATAATAACAGACAAATAATTAGCGATAAATTAAAATTGCGACTATAATTTGAGATTTAAACTATCCTATCTCTCAAGTGCACATCGAACTGCACATGGTGTTCAAATTTTATTATAATCGGTTAAGTGGTTCAGCCGTCCATTGAGGACAAACATTGTGACACGAGATTTATATATATTAAGATAGAACTCCCCTTAAATTCGTCCCCTTCGTTTCGGACGGACGATCGTACATAGTACATAAAAACAGAAAAATTAATACTAAAAAACATAGATTTTGATAATCATCTAGTCATACTCGAAGTGTTGGCTTTGCAATCATAGCCCATCGAATTAGTGACAAAGTTAGTGAAGATTGTAGTTACTAAAGTAGTAAAAAACAAAAATTCCCAGGTTGAGGTTTATGTCGAAATTATTTTTTTCGTATTTAATGCAAACCAGCTTCAAGTACTGCGCTTTGCACATAATTATTATTAGAAATAAATAAATAAAGACATGACTTTATTACGTTTAATATTTTTGTTAGGTATATTTTATACAAATAAAAAAAATATGCTAATAGTTGCATTTATACCTTGTGTGTTGTTGCGTATGTATAGGTAGGTAATATGTATAAAAGAACGCCTAAGTGTGAACTGAGTCCAGACGTCAAGGAGAGGGTTAGGAGGTAGAACTTTGGAGATTTTTACAAATAAAAAAACACGAAAGCTTTGCTTACATAAAGACGGCAGCTCAACTTGGCGATGGTATTGGCTGGCGGTGGGGCAGATGAGGGAGGGAGAGGTATGGGGAGACTCGACCACAGTCGTTAACAGCAAAATGCACTTTTTTAGCTTCTATACCTAGAGAAGTTACTTCTATACCTAGAGAAGTTACTTCTATACCTAGAGAAGTTACTATCCCCGTCCTTCGGACGTCTTTCTGTCGACAAATGAAAAAGAGTTCATGTTTTATGCCTAAATTGAAACCTAAGAAAAACAACCGTAGCCGTTTAGATTACATCGGAAGTTATTAAGATAAAATATATATTTAACATTTAACGTCAGCATATTTTTTGTACTGAAGATTAACACTTGACATATGGATACAGCGCCTGTTGGGACATATTATTTAGTGACCAGTATAAATTAATATAAAATTCATCTATGAGCTCAACTATAAATATGTAAAAGAATGTTCAGTGCCACGTTATAATAAAATTATTATAAATTAAAATATTATATATTTATGTTTATATTTTTATATGGATCTATGGAAAACATGTAGAACAAAAGTGGTTCGGTTTAATGCCCGGAATCACCCCTTAAAGGATCTGTTGACTTTAAGTTCATTCTATACAAACAGTAAGGCATCTCTGCTTTTATGTTTACTTTTTTGTCCATCTGTCTTAGGTTTAAAAGTATATACGTACATACATACTTATTAAACTTTATTATATGTAGAAGTATTGTTTGAAACATATATTCAAAATGATCCAAGACCATTCCCGAAGACATAAGGGATTGTTTATATTCCCAATTACGTGTAAGAAATTGTATAAAAAAATGCGAAAATAATTCAACCCAAATGTATTAATTCTTTTTTGCTCGCAGGCGCTCGGTAAGGCCGCTCAATGACCCGGCGCAGCGCGGCCTCGCTAGCGACTGAACTTATGACATTGTTATTACGTAAACTTTACAAATATTTTATTCAGAAACCAAGATGAATTTTGATATGAGGTCAAAACAAATCATGTTTGAATCATGACTAAAGGGACATCAATGAATATAAACAGAGTTTTTTGTATCATTGATTTAAACAAAACTATGTAGTGATTTTGTTTTTTAAATTCTATTTTAATTACGTTTTAAAAACCTTACAAAATAATTAAATATCCGCGGCAATATGACAAGGCGAAACAAAGTAGCAAGTCCGTTAAGTTTATTGCCCACAAACGCATTCGCTCGACCTGTTTTTTCGTCTACTTAGGTTGCAAAATTGGTCTCCACGAAAATCCCTTTTATTTTAACGAGATAATATACAGCCTATTCCCATTCTGAAGGTTCATTCTAAATATTGGTAGTAGAAATTTTAAAACCAGATAAGTAGTTTTAGAGATAACCTAACTTAACCTAGCATATCAGTTTCCCCATCCAAAAAAAATTCTCCGTACAAAAATTCACCCGACCTGGCCCATAGAAGGCTTCACTTTAATATTAAATAATAGGGTAATAATATTATTACTGAGCCAAGCTGGCTCCCCGACTATTTTCTAGATAACAGTCGGTAAACGAATATAAGCCAAAAGTGTTTGTTGGCTCCCCGACTGCATTGTTTGTAGATCAATGTTTCCGAATTACCAGACATATTTTAAACAAGATTTGCTGTAACATCCTGTAGCTAGGATATAATATCAACTGCTTCTATACATTGTTAAGTAGTAGCAAATTATTTAACCGAAACCTGAAGTCTTACAGCTACACTCCGACTACACGCGCCTGTGGTACCAACTTGCTATGGGTTGTTAATGAACAACCCATAAGGGTTGTGGGGGTCGAGTAATAAATAGCCGAGAGTCAAAATTTACAAAAAAAAACTGAAACGATGTTGAAATGTAAAATTAACTCACTTTCGCCTCTATGGCTATAGAAAACGCACATCGAATGGGCTAAAAAGCCCAGGCTCAAGTGGAGATAGTACATTTCTTTATTTCCTTAGTTATTTTTTGAGGTCTAAGTAGACAAAATAAAAAAAAACTTAGGTACAATGGTATAATGACATTCTTTCAATTCATCATACATTTTAACATCGTTTCAGTTTTTTTTTGTAAATTTTGACTCTCGGCTATTAATTACTCGACCCCCACAACCCTTTTCTATTACTGAATTTGTGATTAATTTAATACTTTCTTTCAAATTAACGTTTTTTCAATACCTCGTCAAAAGTTACGCAACAGCTGTCTTAAAATACTATAGCAATAAACACAACCACGGACAATAGTTCCTAGTTTAGTTTTGTATTAAATCGTTTTTTTATCAGAGCTTAAATTGGTGTATTCAATGTTCTAATTTTTTAAATATAAAGTTGTTTTTTTCTGATTTATTTTATATTATATAATGATATTATTATTTTTACACGGATAGCATATTTCAATTTATAATAACTATAACGTGGCTCTGAAAAATATTTTACATATTTCTGTTTGCGCTTAAACCAATACATATACTTACTACTAGCTGACCCGGCCACGCGTTGCTGTGGCTAAAGTTTTTGTTATATTACATTATAGTAAACAATCTAAGAGGAACAATAAGAGAACATCAGTCACGGAGTCCACTATGCTTTTTCACACAGATGGTATTTGTAAAAAAATATGGTGATCTCCTTATTTGACTTTCTACTACTATAACCCTTTAGTACAATGAAATTATTTACGAACTAAGACGACAATGATGATGTTGGTATACAAATTCACTGGATTGAGATTGATTTGAAGGGGAAGTACGTTGAACACAATTAATTAAAATGTTCTTACACTTGATACTAAGCAGAAATCAATAGGTAAAAAATAAAAATTTATCAGATTTATTATTTCCATTTAATTTTATAACAAATATAAGTATATTACAGTATAATACAGTAAATAACATGTGACGCTTAAACTCATGAATGAGGTAGGCAAGGCAGACAGTCTTAAACTTTTAAACATTAATATCTTTTTTTTTGAATTATAAATACTTTCAATTTCAATTTAATTTAACACCAATCGGTGCACAATGTTTTTGGTTAACCTGTCTTTAGCTAACACAAATAGATTCGACGGTTTCCCAACACGTGAACACGCAACATATAGTTGCCCATGAGAAAAACATGGATTTTCCAAATCTAAACCACAAATGGACATTGTTTGACCTTGAGATTTATTTATAGACATGGCGAAAGCTAAACGAATTGGAAACTGTAGCCTTTTGAAGGGTATGGTAGAATCTGATGGTATCATCGGAATACGTGGCAGCAGGACCACTTTTCCTTTAAACTTCCCAGCCAAAATGGTTGCTTCAAGAATGTTTCCGGTGATCTTTTTGATGACCAAACGCGTACCGTTACATAATTGAGGTGGATTCAAATTACGGAGGAGAATAATAGGGGAACCAATCTTTAATCGAAGATTATGTGGTGGCATTCCAGGGATATCTAATGAATTTAAAAATTCAATCGGAAAATTTACACTTTCATTTTCATCAACAACAGTATCGATTGATTTAAAAGACATCAGATCGCCTGGTAACAACTGTTGTATCTGGAAGTTAATTTCGTCAACATCAACGTTTTTGGCTGCCAAAATCGCCCGTTGACTAAGCCATTCATGATTCAAATAATTATTCTGTATATCCGGGAAAATACTCTGAATCAATTCAGTTTTATCCTGAACAACAGTGCAAAAATTGTCTGGTAGTTTAATGCATTGCGTATTTGGTTGCAGTTTTATTTTACCGTTCCCAATATCTAGTAGTTGTTCGGAAAATATTAGTGCTGATGGATCATTTTGCAATTGTACTCGCATATTTATGGTCAATCGAAGTGTTTCAACACTTCGCCATAAGAATGATTGTTTCAAACATGCATTAATCTCATCCGCGAAAGTAGAGCGAGGTATAACCGGTAAGGTCTGCCGGAAGTCACCAGACAAAAGTAAGATAGCACCACCGAAAAGTTTATTATTGCTGTTTAAATCTTGCATAGTTCTGTTTAATGCTTCAAGTGAATATTTGTGTGCCATTGTGCACTCATCCCAAATTATTATAGAACTCTTCCGCAACACTGCAGCTATTCCACTATTCTTTTTGATGTTACACATTGCATCTGGTTTATTATGAACGTCCAATGGCAGCTTGAATGTTGAATGTGCTGTTCGCCCACCATCCAGTAAAGTAGCCGCAATGCCTGACGATGCTAATGCTAATGCGATTTTTTGTTGCGACCGTATTTTGGCAAGAATCAACGATATTAAAAATGTCTTACCGGTTCCACCGGGTGCATCCAAGAAAAAAAAACCGCCTTGTTCAGCAGCAACAGCCAGCATAATCCGATCATAAATATTTTTTTGTTCTGCTGTCAGTAATGGTTCACTGTTCATGATAATTGTTGCTAAACTTCCATGGTCATATTGATTTTCTCGTTGTAAATCGGTATTGACTAAGTCGGTGGCTGGACGATTAGGTGATGGCATACCATAATGATTAAGTGGTAAATTTGAAATAAGAACACATAAATCCTCGATCAAGACCAATGCTTCATTGTACATCTCTGGTGTATAATCTATGTTTTGGCATTGATTTGTTTGTCTAATTCGGTGCAAGATGTCTTCTGTCATACAATTTTTATATTTTTCCCACAAAGTTTGTGCTTGCGAGGGATAACATGTCGCCAAAATAATTGCAAAATAACTGACGAATGTTATTCGGTGTTGATGTCAACGCAGCATCAGCAAGAGTTAAGTTCCATTGGTTATCGTCTTCTAGCAATTGCAGTTCACGACATGCATCCTGGTATGTATTGAATACTCGACCATTAGCTGTTCGTAAAAATTCAAAAGACGTTGGTCCGGGAACATTCACCAATAACAAACGTAAATAGAAGCACTCACGTTGCTTTGGATGTACCGTGTAAAGTCTCCCCAATGTCTTAGCTTTGAATATGCCTGTAATGGAAGGATGTGGTTTTCCTTGTTTCCGTGGCTCCCATTTTTTACTGGATTTGTTCCATGTGAAATAACGTGGAACATCACCATACACCAATGTCTTCGCGAATTGGCCAAAAACATCAGGTTTTTGACACAATGTAAAAAATTCAGTTAGAGTCGTTTTCGGAGCTTCGAACGCTCTTTGGAGAACATTTTCTTCAGTGAAGTATACACGTTGACCGTTTTCAAGATGTATTGCCAGATGTTGGACAGCAGGATCTCTTTCGTGGATGGGAAAGCTGAGAATATGCCAAATAGCTTCATTGCTGCTAATGTATCTGCCCATTTGGTATCGTGCTATTTCGTCATTTTTATTTATGTTTTTTACTTCAAATATGGCCAAATCACTGCCTTTGTTTACATATTTACAAATATACTTAATTGATTTAACAGAACTGCAAAGCTCAACATTGATATGAGCTTTGTAAGTTTTTGAAAGTAGTGGTGAGTATGGTACCACCCACTGATTATCAAACTCAACTTGATTTGGAAAGTTCGGCAGTCGCATTGTAAATGTGTGGCCACCATTCTCAGTACTTCTGCGGCGATACATTGGATAACCATCAATATCCGTGATCGTGTCATTCGTATGCGGCTTTGGGAAGTTTTTTTTACATTTTCCATTTTCCATGCACGGTGACGTCATGTTGAAAACACCGCATGGCCCATGGATCATGTGTTTGGTGACAATATCAAATAATTCTTGATCAATTAATGGGTCTGGAATTTCGGCTGAAATTATTTGATCGATTTCTTCAGGACGGATTCTATCTTTAAGCCAAACCAAAATGTGGGCATGAGGCAAACCTCGCTTTTGCCACTCTATCGTATACAGCCAACAACGTGTGATACCAAAAATTGTATATTTAACAATAAAATCAATTAAGGATTTCAATTTTTGTTTAAACACACGTGCAGTTAAATCATGACGATGAATGGCTTGTTGTCCTGGCAATAGTAAAGTTTGTATCTCTTCCCAATTCGGATTACATGTGAATGTAATAAATAAATCCGGTCGGCCGTAATGACGTACGTAAGTCATCGCATCTTGTATGTATTCCTGCATGTTCCGTGGACTGCCGATGTAGCTTGAAGGTAAAATGAAAGCATTACCGATGTCATTGGGATTTAAATTTCCATCGATGTTTCCAGCAACAGCATCTCGTAAGTGAATATATTCTTCCGATCGTAGTTTTGCCTGGTTGAATCGAAGGAATCGCAAGCGTTCGCTTTCGACCTTAGCATACATATCAACAATGTATTGATGGAACAGCTGACGATATCGAAGGATATAATTGTCTTGATGTTGTCTAACCATTATTCGGTGTGCGTAGTAGTTCATTGAGCTAACTTTATTATTTCTGTAATCACCTAAAAAAATAAAAAATAAAATGCAATACGAAATTAAAATCTATACATACAGTAAGAAAGTAAATAGATAATTGTCAAATTTACCGGTATTTGGATCATACTGATTGATATTAAGGTGATATTCATCTTGTCCTTGCCAAAATATCAATGGATATTGTAGTGCGTCATATGAACGGTGTAGATCCGAAATCGTACTGACAGTGTTGTCTCGCCGTGTAATGTTTATAGATCTTTTGTCAACTGGATCACCAACCATGATAACAGCAACCTCATCAACAGTTGGAGCGTTGAATCTACCAGCATGTTCACCTAATGGTACTTTGTCGGCTTTTATGACGATTTGATAATTGTCATTTTGCAGTCGTGGCGAAACTCTTTTGATCAATTGAATTAGTTGATTTAGTTGGATAACCATCAATATCCGTGTTCGTGTCATTCGTATGCGGCTTTGGGAAGTTTTTTTTACATTTTCCATTTTCCATGCACGGTGAGGTCATGTTGAAAACACCGCATGGCCCATGGATCATGTGTTTGGTGACAATATCAAATAATTCTTGATCAATTAATGGGTCTGGAATTTCGGCTGAAATTATTTGATCGATTTCTTCAGGACGGATTCTATCTTTAAGCCAAACCAAAATGTGGGCATGAGGCAAACCTCGCTTTTGCCACTCTATCGTATACAGCCAACAACGTGTGATACCAAAAATTGTATATTTAACAATAAAATCAATTAAGGATTTCAATTTTTGTTTAAACACACGTGCAGTTAAATCATGACGATGAATGGCTTGTTGTCCTGGCAATAGTAAAGTTTGTATCTCTTCCCAATTCGGATTACATGTGAATGTAATAAATAAATCCGGTCGGCCGTAATGACGTACGTAAGTCATCGCATCTTGTATGTATTCCTGCATGTTCCGTGGACTGCCGATGTAGCTTGAAGGTAAAATGAAAGCATTACCGATGTCATTGGGATTTAAATTTCCATCGATGTTTCCAGCAACAGCATCTCGTAAGTGAATATATTATTCCGATCGTAGTTTTGACGTTTGCGTTTTGACGTTTGCCGCTCGCGTTGTTGAGGTTAGATTTTTTCGGTGGCATTTGACTGAAAATAATAATTTTCTTGTTCTTATGATATTCTCTTGAAGACGTTCGTTACACTGTTCTTGAGATTCTTGTGCATGACCTGCTGTCCTGATTCTTTGAGCTGGATTTCTTGATTCAATTTGTTCTGCCAACTGATGGGCTCTTTTAATACGTTTGCGTCGAATAACTGTCACTGTCAAATAATAACAGACATTAGCGCCATCAACCCAGTCGAAAGGTATCGACATCTGTCAGTTTTATGACTGCCAAATAATAACGGACAAAAAATTAGCGATAAATTAAAATTGCGACTATAATTTGAGATTTAAACTATCCTATCTCTCAAGTGCACATCGAACTGCACATGGTGTGCAAATTTTATTATAATCGGTTAAGTGGTTTAGGAGTCCATTGAGGACAAACATTGTGACACGAGATTTATATATATTATTAAGATTAAGATAAGATAAGATAAGATTAAGATATGAATTCACAAAACCACGGACCAAATTCCTAGTTTTGTTCCGTAGGTTAGTTCAGTTTTTATTTATGCAATGCAATGCATATAAATAATCAAAGTTTAAATTGGTGTAATTTATGTTTTTATTTTTGGTAAAAATCTTTTTTCCTAAATGTTTTATTTTTCATCTATAATAATTATAACGTGGCACTGAACATTGTTTCACATATTTCTATTTGCGCTCATAGATGAATTATTAATAATTTATACTGGCTACTTATAAATAATGCGTCCTATCAGCCATGCTGTCATATTTTTGAACTTCGAATATGATACAAATGCTCTGTATCGATATGTCAAGTTTTAATAATTGTTACGAAAAATGTGTCGACTTTAAAATTAAATATCTACATTATTCGACCAGCTTTCGATGTGATCTAAATGGCTATGGCGATGTGATCTAAATGTAACATTTTCTCATTTGTACATTTGGAGTTGAGTTGTAACAGACGGACGGACGGGGATACCTTCTATACATGAATGTATAGAAGCTAAAAACCCATATAATTTTCAGCATTTAACCTATTTCTATTGAGCCGACACGTTTTTATTTATAATCCCAGCTCACATATAGACAATTCCCTCTGGTGAGAAGCTTCTGTTACTCAAATAGCAATCTAATTAAGAAAAATTTACCTAAAATAACAAAAATAAATTACAACGCAATCAATCAACGGGCAAAGCAACTTAACGGACGTGCAAATGGCTGCGCGAGTGAGGACGTTTGCCATGCAAGGAGTTGTGCGTTTGAGCGTTCCACAAAACTTCACGGCAGGGTCGCGTAGAGATTACACATTTCTGTTTTTGGATTAGGGTTTTATTATACTGGAGATAAGCCGAATTATTATCAAAATAAATATTTTAAAATATCGGAAAGTAAGCAAATTATTGTAAGATTTTTTCTACGGCTTCTATTTGCAAGTGCAATGGATGAGTTAATAGCACAATGTGCTGATCCTAGGAGACACCAATCATTTAAACATATAATTTAGCATTTTGACGCAAGTTACGGGACTTCTTAAGAAACCTATAAATATATATATTAATATTACTACTAATATGCTACTACTACTACTACTCTAGTATTACTATTAATATTACTATAAATAAAGGAAATATTTAAATAACCAACAGATAAATATATATAAGTAAATACTAATAATAAACATACATAAATACTACATGTATGCGCATGTTTTATTATTTAAATACAATAATCTCTTATATCATTTACGTCTGTTTAAATAGCAATTGACAATTTTTAACTCCCTTTTCCAGTAACCATTCAGTAATTACACCAGACCTAATTTTTATATTTTTAAAATGATTTGTTTCCCTGAGTATTAAATTATAACATTTTGGTGCTAAAAGGCAAAAAAAAAATATTTTTGACCAAACGTAGTCTTCATTTTGGTTACACTAAACACACCCTTTTTGGAGGATCTAATCTTTCTTACATCGTTACCTACTTCAGTATTTGGTTTGAATTTATCGTAATGACTATGTAATTCAGTTGTCAAGGCGTTTGAATTATTTAATATATTTTATGGCTGTTTTTTAATAGCGGTAAATCGCCTAAACTAAACTTGCAAAATGAACATACTATGATCTGCTTATCAAAATTCGATGTACTGCCATCTTGTTTCAACCGATGCATACAGGGGAAGACGTCAACTCAGAAACGGTCGTTCGTGCGAAAAATTACTAACTCAATTTCGTTTGACTCGATCCAAACGAGAGGGCAAAGTTGGCTGATTAATAAATACCCGCCACTACCGGTAGCTGGCGGGACGGTTTCCGTAAGACTTTTCGATCATTCTACCCTACACAGTCGTCGCTCACTTCACTCGTCGGCCGGCGAACGGAAATTTGAAAGACAAATTGAGGAAAATGTTCAAGATGCCGAAATGTAATAAATAAATTCACTGAAACATTCACGCAAAATTTATACCTACGACAATTTTGCCAATAACTTAAATTGTCAGACTTTCAATTACAGCGATTCGACAATAAATTTTGTGTCACATTTAAATTCATAAACATCAACGTCAATTTTGTCTGTCATCTACTACACTGTACATTATTAAATTAGGGATGAATCCGATGACATTCCGAGTGCCGCAGGCGCCTATAGAGCCGCCTGCAGGGCTTATCTGCCAAGCCACGGGCTGAACAGCTATATGAACAGTAAGTTATAATAAAAAACAATGTGTGCGGGTGAAACCACGAGCGTTAGAAGTAAAACTTCTGTAAGGAAGTTTATTCAATTTATCTTATCACATTTCAAAATCATGAACATTTAGCAATCTATCTGCATGCCTATTTATTTATATAAAAAGAAATAAACGTGACAGCTTTTTGTGACAAGTATTTATAATAAATAATAATAGAATTTCCATTAGGAATTATCTCAATTATAAAAATAATATCAAAACGTAACTTGGCAACTGTTTTTTTTAGGCAGGTCACTTCCTTCGTCTATCATACGGACATTTTTAGACGTACGCAAGAGAGATTTAATAAGAGTTCCTTTTTTTTGAGAGACGAAACCCTAAAAATAGTTTATTATTATTAAGAAAACAGAATAAATATTCTATAATTTTATTATCATCATTATTTTTTTATTATTACTTTATATTATTATGACTTTATTCCTCAGAATTAGGTCCTCCAAAAAGTATGTGTAAAAAGGTATGTCTACAAAACACTTTGTGTATTTAATAAATTAGTCCTTGTACTTACTAGATTAAGATAGGAATGTATTGCGGTTGCCGAACAGATTTTTTTATATAAACATTTGGAGCTTTAGTGGTAAAATCTATCGCCAAGAGAAAACTTTTTACCCCCTTTTTAAGCATATTGTGAGTGTGAGATTTGGCATTATTAATGTTTATATCGAGAAGAAGTGCTGAAAACTAAAATTTATCTATAATATATGTTACAAATAAATTAAATTAAACGTTCATACTACTGACAGCTGATTGACAAAATGAGTTGCGAGCTGTGAATTTTGTGTGATTTCAAATGTTTTTTTTCCAATAGTCTCTCATTATTAATGTAGTAGTAATGCCAAGCAAAAAATATTATTAATGCAATCTTATACTTCTATGAATGTCAAGTCTCATTTTTGGATTAAAAAATTAAAACTGGCATGGATTGAATCATTTTTTTTTATCAAATAGTAAAGACAAATACACGCTGTAATTGCATAATTTTTAATTTCATATGCATTACAGGGAAATAAGGCAAACAACACACGCTAATGACGTATTTGTACACGCTAGCAGCTGACGTAATTCAACAAAACTTGAAATAATATACCACAATATTGTTTATATTATTATATATATATATATATATATAGATTTGATGATTATGATTTATTTAAGCTTTCGCCATTCGGCGTCGTCAGAAAAAATATGAGAGATGACGTTTAAAATGCAACCTTCATAAATTCGAAAATCGCATTTTTAACTAAAAGATAAATATATCCAGCCACTACAATTATTATTATATAATTGCAGTTTTGCTAGATAAATCAATCAGTATTATGAAATGAAACTAGTTTCTTAAATGAATATATCAAGTATCACGCGTTAAATGCTGTTAAGTTAGTTTAATTTTGTCTATTTAGACCTACAGACCTGCAAGCGCCCAAGACCCAAATATGAGAGAGTTCCCATGTCTTTAAATCAATTTCGCGGTCATCTTCTGGCAAAGACTTCAAAACTTTTACATTAAAGCAAGCATCGAAATCCCTGCCGTGAGTTCTCGCGTGAATTGCAACGGGTAAAGCGGAAAGTAATTTGTTACAGGATAATCTATGATTATTAATTCTAATGTTTAGTGGCGTCGTAGTTTCACCAACATAGAACGCATCACAAAACTTACATAGAAGCTGATATACAACGTGCACCACAAACATAACGTGCACCACCAGAAGGTGGTGCACGTTCATATGCAAAAATGAAACTATTTTTTTTATTTTATGTACGATTCTCATAATTTTCTTTTTTTATGTAATCAGTTTTAGGTGAACCGACATCTCAATTATATTGTATTGGCCAAATTTATAACTATGCATTTATTGTTTTATAAACGAATTTACTCTGTATGTTTCCCTAGAATATATTGAATAAATAAATAAATTTCAAAATATATATATGCAATGTATTATACTCACCGTATTATAGAGGTTTAAGTACCTCAATAATGCTCTAACTTAAAAGTTTAGTGGTTTTCGGTTGAGTTTCAACCACTGGGCGACCACTGTTTGTATAAATCTATCAATAGTATAAAGCAAAGTGGTTATCCGCGTTTATCTGTTTGATCGCTTAGTTCTTCTAACCTACACAATAAATTTTGATAGGGGATTATTATGTATTTAATATAATAGTAGAGACCCCGGTAATCATTTTTATCTTTTAAAGTTTGTGCACCAATAAGCTGAAGGCAGATTTTGTGGGATTTTTAGGTAACATGCTAGGTTTAAGCATTTTGGAATTTTCGAAATATCTTTGTCAACGTAAATATTTTTAGTTCTTTCAAATGCAGCAGGTACGAGTCGTCACGCGCTGGAGGCGCCTTAAAGCCGCCTGCAGAGCCTAGCTACCAACTAAGGTGACGGAAGATTATATGGGATTTTTAGGTAACATGCTAGGTTTAAGCATTTTGGAACCAACCCGGGGCGAAGCCCAGGGTTGAACAGCTAGTAAATAATAAATGAAAGACGACACGCAAGCACGCGTCACGAGAATAGCAGTTTCACGTGCCTAGAAACTCTTTTGAATATCGAATTGCTCGCAGCTTACGAGAAAATTGTCATTTTAATCTTACATACTCCACGCAGACTCCAGTATCTCGTGATTCTCGCATAAGGCTCTATGATGCTGACATTTCAAATTTCCCTTTTCAATAAGCGTGCACAATGCACAGTGTGTGATAGACTCACCATCCGCTGGATGTGAAGTTTTTCAACTGATATTTTATATTTTTGATTTAGCCAATAAAATAATTTGGTGGATCCAATAATTTTTCTGTCTTTGATATTTTGCAGTGTGACAAGAGTTTCATAACCAAATTGTAATTTACAAGAAATCAAATATATTATTTTTATTGAAAGTAGGTAATATCCACTATTACTAAAACGTGTGTATCGTTTTTTAGAAAATTTCTTCCCCAAAGTTCTTTCAGTGTGCTCTATACAAAAACACTGTATTTTAAAATATTTCACTCTAATATCTCGTTACCCAATAATTGTGATCACTGTATTAGGGTATTATCGTATTATTTATTGATATTGTTTAACTTTAACTACCCACACTCACAATATTCTGTTCGTAATGACTTTCGTCATTTAGTTTTTAATTTATAGGTTCATTGAAATATTAGACTTCAAAAGATAAAAAAGAAAATAAGGATACATTTCTTTTATTTTAATCTACTCAGACCACAGGCTCAAGTGAGAAAGGAAATGAAGTAACCCATCACAAGTTGGTACCACAGGCGCGAGTAGTCTTGGTGGGAGATGCCTTTAATGACGCCTGTAGGGCCTAACTGTAAGACTTCAGGTTCTGAATTCTCTGCCACTAAGCGATATATAGGCATGGATATGCAAGGATGGAAAGATATTGAAAGACAAAAATGCAAGGCTATACCTTTCTACGGATGCCTCCGGCGTCAGTGTCGACGGGGCGCTAAACCAGCTGACGAACGGAATAATGCAATCGCTGGTTTTTTTTTTTCAAAAAATCTTAATGCGGCCCAGGTTAAATATAGTACGTTCGATCGCTAACTTTTGGGAATTTATCTCTCGGTTAAACATTTCCATGGGCAGATCGAGGGGCGTGAAGTAACTATTTATATGCACGGATCACATGCCACTAATATTTGCGTTCTCTCAAACCACAACCAAAAACGAAACTCCGAGACGCGTTCGACAACTAGATTATATTGGACAGTTCACGACTAGAATAGAGTACATACAGGGTGAACGAAATGCCGTAGCAGATTTCCTGTCACGGATAGAGGCTATTAACACTCCGTCTCCATTCGATTACGATGCACTAGCAAGGTTAGAGCAGAACGACGAGGAGCTGACCTCATATCTCACAAGGAGACAACTGCAAGATTGCACACTACCAAACTCCACCTCGACGATAAAATGCGCATTTACGGACAGTCAGGTACGGCCATATCTTACTGGGGGTTTTTGACGCCAGGTTTTCGACATCCTACACGGGATATCGCACCCGGGAATCAGGGGCAGCCGTAAACTTATACAACAACGCTTCTTCTGGCCACGCATGAACAGCGATATCAAGAAGTGGGCACAAACATACCTTGGTTGTCAGAGGTCAAAAATACATCGACATACTAAGGCTCCCTTCGGAAAGTTCGAAGGAGTGGATCATTTCGAACACATCCACTGTGATATTGTGGGTCCGCTACCTACTTCAGAGGACAATCGCTACATTCTAACGATGATTGATCGGACAACAAGCTGGATAGAGGCCATTCCAACATGGGATCAACCTCTGAGAATTACTACTGATCAGGGAACTTTTCCGAAACCTCACAAATTTCATGTGTATCCAGAGGATAAAAACGTTGAGTTTCCATCCCATCAACATTGGGTAACTGAACTTGCATCGGTCTTACTAGGGCTGCGGGCTGCGCTTCACGACGATACCAACACGAGCCCGGCAGTCAACTGTGTTGGGCTCGTGTTGGTATCGGGTTGGTAGAACAAGAGTCAAGAGTACAGGGAAAAATGTCATAATCATACGAAATGCAAAAGTAATCTCGGTAAGCATCGACCGGATAAAACCAGCATTCACACTTAGCGATAATATAGCGACATGTACAGACAATAGTGGCATTCAAATATACAACAGGACTCGCAGTGGACGGGTTAGCAAACCTCCCGTTACGTTCGCGGCAACTCAACACGTCAGAGCAATGGGAACGTATCAAAAAGCCCTATCAACACGCCGAGACAATGAGGCGCGACCGGACTAATTGAATACCTAACATCACAACATGATGGCAGTCATTCGCTTCGAGCAGCGATAACTCGTCACGGTCACGGCTTTAACCTCTTATCGAATCGAGTGTCGGGTTTCAATGGAGTGAGTGTATTTCGCTTTCATTCATAATCGACAGCGATAGCATCATTGAAATTCGAAACTCCATTCATTCAACCGGAAAGTGCAAACTTAAGCAACAGTGAAAAGTGAATTTAGACTCTCAAAACGGCACTCCGCTCTAGGGGGTGCCGTTTTGTGAATTTATCTAGGTTAAACAAATATGTAATTTAATCGCAACGCATTGTAAACAAAGCAATGAACCTTTTTAACTTCTGTGATACTCTGTAATTATCAGTTTACAAACATGCTCTTAGATAATACTTTTAATTTCTTTTACAACTATTAATACTATTTACAAATTTAAAACAATTAGCGAATATACAAACATTTAGACATCTTACATTGTTTAGATTTTGGGTCATTGTTGACAACTAAACTTACCTTTTAAAAACTGTTTAAGAAACTACCACAACAGGCATACCATTGGACACGGACGATTTTCAACCTTTCCTTCCTAGTATCAGACCGTTTCACGTTCTTGCGAGGGAGTACTGTGGAGGTCACAAGTCCACATGACGACCGCATCTGCAGGGCTAGTCGGGACCGCGAGCGCGATCCGCGGGTGAGAGGTTCACGTATCCATATTGTATATTTATGATGGTTTGGTGCCAAACGCTCGGCGATTCTAACCAACACCACCAAAGAGCCAGCGAGCGATTCGCGAGTGGGTTTGTGACTAGAGCCACAGGTTAAAGCCGGACTGCGATCGAATTTCATTTTTAAATAGGTAGGTAGTTTCTTTTTGATGACTTTTTGATAGCAACTCCGTCTCTTTTTAATTTCAATGTGCCAAAAAAGTACAGAAGGTGTAATTTCATTATATTTCATACACCAATTTGTTCCTCGAACAACTCTTCACTCTCCTATTCCTCGAATCTCCCTCTTGTTTAACGAATTAATTAATTGGCATGATTGCCTAAAGCTAAGTAATTTCAATTTAAAATAAAATTAACTCTAAAAATGTAAATAATATTTATATTTAGGTTTTTTTACACTAATATTTTAGTTTCGTTCTTAGATGTTTTATATAAACGATGTTATTAATTATATTATCATCTAAGTAGCATAGTGTAGGAATCTGTGTTTAGGTTTATGTAGCATTTATTTATTTTCTTATGGGAAATCACACAGTAAAAACAATAATATTAACAATTAAGAATTAAGCAGATTCACAAACATACTATTATACAGTAGGTATGAAGACTTCAACTAATTGATGCAATTCAAATTATTAAAATACAAACACGCAGGTATACATTCGTATGAGGAGCATGTGATGCATGTGTGTGTGTGTAGATAAGGGTGTGTGTGTTTGTGTTTGAGGATGCGTGTGTGTGTGTGAGGAAAAGAGAGATTTTATGGCGGCGTATTAAGTTTAATGTAGGTATGAAAATAATGTTTTATTTGCGTTAGATAGATTTGTTTGATATATATAAATATAGGTATTACATATCCACAAGGCTATAATAGAAAATAAATTATATACAATTAGGTACCAAATACCAATTATATCACCTGCAGCATTTTTAAACTGTTTTAGTGTATTATTAAAAATGTCAACATCCGATAATTTGTTATTATAAAACGAACATATTCGCGGTATAAATCCATTTTTACATGCATTCGTATTGCACCTGGCTACTTTAAATAACTTGTAATTCCTAGTAAAACCTTGTTGTGTGTTAATGTGATCACTATTTGAATCTGTGGATTTCTTTTAAAATTAAATTAAAATATCTGTTTTTATTTTATTAATATGTTACGTGTACTCGTAGGCTGTTAAACGTATATTCTAAAATTATATTCTCACTCAATTAGAATAGACTCAATTATGTGGGGTTAGCCGTTAGTGATTCTCGTGGCAATTTCCCGCTGCCATTGCAGTGAGATTTTTGCCTTGCATTCTCTCCGATATTCACAGGCCGAAAATAGAGGTGATACGAGTGGCTGCCAGCAACAGTAACAACGCGGGTAGTCCGGTCCATTTTGATTTGTGAATTGTATCCCTTTTTGAATTGTATCCTTTGCACTGACAGCTAATAACGAATTGAAATCCTGTCATCGGGAAATAAGTCCCTTTCGATTCGCGGAATGAATTATTGAAATTTCAGTTGGAAACCATTCAACTATTTATGAGTAAATTCTGAAGTAACCTTTTGCAATATCAGTTATCGTTTGTCTGCAATATCCGGCTAGGCAGTTTTTTCATATTATGTCAGCTTACCGACGTCGGTATCTCTGAATCACGGTTTAAAGTACAAAATAATATGTAGTCTGAAATATATTTTTAAACACATTATCTAAAAACACTCAAAAGTAGCCTAAGACTCATTCTTTTTAAAATTTTCAGGACCCACCGCTTAAGATGATGAGGGGAACTCCATACATACCCCGGCCTTTCCCTCTGTGTGCCCTCCCAAGAAAGACTCCTGGATCAGCCCTTGGCTTATCTTTGAGGGATGATCCACAGTAACCATTTTTGTCCTTTAAGACTGATTAAAAATAGGAGTTTACTTACGAAGTTACTTACAACAAATTAATTACGTCGGTTGAGTAAGATTTTTATGTTTTTTTTTGCGGCTTGTATTTATTAGCATACTAAAATTATACCAATAATGCAGCCAAATTAAAATCTATACGCCGAGTAAATATCGAGTATCGAATTTATCACAAATCATTTTAAGCTATATTTTTACTAAGTTCTTTTGCTATATTTTATATTATGAATAATTAAAACACTAGGTATTTCGAACCAAAAACATTACTTCATCGCAAAATAAATATTGCCAGTATTTTTTTATTTGACTACAATTTAATAATGCCTATGCAGGTTGTTCCAACCTCCCCCCCCCATGATGAATTTCGATATGAGGTTAAAATAAATCATGTTTGAAACACAGGGTTAATAAACTGTTTTTTTTAACGGGACAGTTGACTTGTTGACTGACATCATTACTTCCGATTCTGGGTTCGAATCCCGGGCGGGTCAAATCCGGCCAGGTAATTTTTGCCGTTGAGAATATTTAGCGGCGCTATTCTCAACACTGTCAACTGAGCTAAGTAACAAGACATGAAAGACAAAAAAAACACATTCAGTTACAGACTTGCAAGATGTGGTTTGCCTGTAAGGATCATGAAAAAAAACAATATTAAGGAAGATACGGTCTTTTTAATCGCATGCGATTTTATATTCGACATGGCTTATTGAGGAGTAGTCAAACCGTCTCTTTTGTTGATTTTTAACTTAACTCTATACAACTTTACCATAACACTCGGTAGTATTTTTTTTTTCATGGAAAATCAATTACCCGACAAAGTGTTTGAAATAAAAGCGAGAGTTGTAGCTTCTCTAAGACAAACGTTTTATGTAGTTACTGCGCAGAGTTTTCATAAAAACAACAAAATTGGGGTGTGTCCCTTCCTGCCTGGTGTGGATGGTTGTGATAAGTGTGAGTGTGGTAGAGTCAACGATCTTTTATGAAAGATCGTTGGGTATAGTGATCAAAACGAGCCTCCCATGGTCATCGCGATACTCGGGGTTGGCTCTCGTAGTTCGTTTATCGTGTTCATCGTTGCGTTTCTAGTCTTTTACCTCGGAACTTCCTTTCGACATTTCGAAAATACACGTAGGTACAAAGAAATTAAATAAATAAAAATAATTATTTACCTAAAAACAATTTTGAAATTAGACATTTAATCGAATAAAGTAATCACATTTGAAAACATAGCGATAGCGGCAACTAGTGTCAAAATACCGCAGTAACCTCGTTTCTGTTGCAAAATCGATAAAGTCGCAGCCTATAACCCAATCGAAAAGACAGATGGCGTTGCATTTTCCCAGAATGACCTACATTTTATGCCAACAGTTGGAAAATTTCCTACTTCAAGGGAAATCAGTGGGTAGACTTTATTGGTTTATATCGCTGCTCCTACCTACAAATTACTTAAAAAAAAAAAAAAAATATTGGACGCAATCACCAAATAACTGAATCAAACGTCTAATGAAACATTTTAATGAAAGACACTGGATTTCGATTTGGTTCATTTTTAATGTCTCAAATTGCCTTTTTTTAAATGAAACTATTATTATTATTTCGTTTTTTTTTGTTAGAACGATAAAATATAATCACATTACTTTGTTATGGTTGCTGTCGCGTCAAGTCCTATATATCTAAGCGAAAAGAATACTTGTGCATAAAGAATCGTAGTTGAGTTGAAGATTATATAAGTACAATAACATTAGTGGTTTGTATTTTATTGCTACTTGTTTATTGTGTGCTATTTTTTAAAACAAATTAACAGATTGATTATATATATGATTATTTTGGTATACAATGTGGACTTAATTTGAAAATAAAATATGTGGAGGCTGAGGTATCCACTACACCGCTGCAGTCACTCCAAATAAGAGGGTCTCAGTTTAAAATATGGTGTATTACTGCCAGTATTCAATTAACTATTTAAAGCTGGAACTACGGGGCTTCGACACATCTAATAGAGAAAGGGCTCACTATGAAGATATATAAAATATGGGAATTGAAGTTTTTAGAGGGAATTTTATTACTCGCCATGGCAGCACTGGTGTCAAAATTTTAAAAGTTCATTTTTACGCCTGTGCGTCAACCAACACGCTCAATCGAGTTGGGCCGTGAGCGAGCGAGCGAGACAGTTTATCAGTCAGTATTAAGTTCCGTCTGTCAAAACTCATTCATGTTGATTTGATGTGTCGTCCGCTCATCGCCAGTGTGAGCTTAATCATTTTTTTGTTAGCATTTTTTCCATCTTTTATATGGAAATTTATCTAATTATCATAAGGTTATGATAGTGCAAAGGATCTAATTTAAAATGCTTGCATCGCAAGGAACATTAGAGCGCAATGTTAAAGTACATCCACCACTTGTCATCGACGAATTGCCGAAAGAAGATGAAGAGCGATTAGAAAGGCTATTCTCTAAGTTGGACACCGACGGAGATGGAAAAATTGATATTCACGACCTTTCTATTGCGCTCAAAGAATTCGGACTGCACCATAAATATGCAGAGGTTTGAAAATGCACCTAAACTTAACCTAACTGCTTCAAATATATTTTTTCACAAATATTCCGATCTGAGAACGTGGCTTAGAAAATCTCCATAATTTCTACTTGTCTTCATGTTTTGTAGGTATTCTATTATATGGAAAATTAAAATAACCTTATAAAATTACCCTATAAGTAAAATTACCGTTTTGAAATGTCATCCTGTCAAAATCTTTAAATAATTCATAAGTATACCTATATATTTCTGTTTGCTGTTATTTATGGTCATACATGCTTAGCATTTTTTTGCAAAATATCAACGGGCTTAATTTTTACCGTGCCTTATTTTTTTTTTCATATTTTAAAAATTATACATAATTTTGGCAAAAAAAGTAATAAGTAGTAGAATAACTTATGAAGCGACAATAAAAAAAAAAATATTGTGGCACTAAGTAGTGACAATCCGTCTTTACAGGTATTTTTTTTTAAATTTTCGGTTTATGTTAAAAAATGGGTGTCATCGTTTGATATTTTCTTTTATAAAGTATCAAAAAGAAATATTTTTAAATTTTGACATTTCTTTGTTCATATACATTCTTTACAGTTAGTAATAAAACCATATTCTACAGAAGTTGATAAGATATTCAAAATAGTGCAGGCTATCAAGATACCCTTCATAGTTTTTATAGAATAAGAATTTTCCTAAGCACCTGTACTTAATTAGGCCATTTTTTGAAAATCTCCCCGGGCACTTGGTTGTTTGGTGTTAAACAGGATAAACAATACCGTTGACCCCTTACCGCGTGCTGGATCAAATATATGTGATTGGTTCCGCCTGAATAATTTCTATAATTCTCTTGAGAAAATCGAATTACAATATGTTGCATGTACTCACATCTCAAATTCAGCTGTTTCAGCTCTAAATAAATACCGCTCGCATCACCGCCAGATATAAACGTCATATGCCAGTTTACTTCTAGTAGTAATGAGAGTTAAAAAAATTGTTCCATATTAAACACTACATGCAGTCCTTCGTGAATGCCACCGTGATTGTGACACTATGCATTGAGACTAATGATCCTATGAAGAACATCATACAAAAAGTAAACGTTGTCTGAAGATGGTTGAAAAAAACTGAATTTGCAAAATTTTAAAATGACAAATGAGTGAAGTTTGTTTTTAACATAATCTAAGTAAAAGTTATTTAATATTTTTTCAGATCTATCGATCTGTATCAAGTGCAAATAAATACTTAAAGTTTTTAAGAATGCATACAGTAAAAAATATAGACTGTGTGCATAATGTGGAGTAAATAAATAAATAAATATGAGACTTTGGTTTTTGCTGTTAGTTTTTAAATTAACATAGGGGTTTTTTTATTTCCTGGCCATACTATATACTTATATATATTTTTTTGAAGGGGTTAATATGATTATTGAATGCATTTGCAAGTGAAGGAATCTGAGATAGTATGGTTATTTTTCTTGGGTACCATTCTACAAACTAAAAATGGACGGACAGTCGACCAAAGGACGGTGATAGAAGCTTCTCATACATATAAGTATGTATGTATAGAAGCTAAAAATACTAAAATGCAACACATAAGTAAGATACAAACAAAAAAACATACCGTTTAAAAAGTCATCAACCACTATTTTTTACACAATTTTTGCTTCTTTGATCCATTTTGATCGCTCACTGTTTAAAATTTGTCATTCTCAATGTAATATGATTTGCATATATCTGCTTGAGTGGTGTATCCCTTATTATTTGAGTAAAACTGTCAATTGGCCGGTAATAGAAGAGTTCCATATTTATTTTATTTTTGTGTTTTTCAGAAATTTCTGGCGGAGTCTGACAGCAATAAGAGTGGTGATATATGTTTATCGGAGTTTATCCATTACGTTAGAGAACACGAGAAGAACCTTAAATTACAATTTTCTCATTTGGATAGAAACCAAGATGGTATGTATTTTTTTTAAACTTTATTTCATAGGTATCTTTTTTTTATATAATTAGGTTTTCACCTCTTGCTGTTCGTGAGGTTTACGGTGGATTTTACCAGGAACAAATAATAATTTAATACATATTTAAATTGTTTCTCAAAATTAAAGAGTTCGGGTTTTGTGTTTGTTTTTCCCTCACGACACTTGAGTTTGCATGACCGTTTCTCAACAGCTGTCATTTTCTCTTGAGGACTAACATATGTCTTTCCAATGTGCAAGTGTGCAAGAAAGAAGGCCAAGGATGAAAATGTGAGTTGGCCAATCTGCGAACCGCTCCTGTACAACATTGCATGACACAAACAACATTGACTAACCCGTTTCTTAATAACGGCAATACACACTCAATTTCAAATCTACACAAAACGGACACCATTTCCCCCCTTCCCTCCTAGTCCCTCTGTTCTGTTCAGCCCCAATATTTTACTGTACATATATGAATCCCATGGAAAAAATGTTCCTAATGTAAAAGTACCCTTCACCGACCCCTTAAGACTTTGATACAAAAAACCTTTAAAATAAGCTTTATAAAATCACAAAATATTCGCTTTTTTTAAAACTAACATAACTGTTTTATTTTAAATTTATGAATTAGCTTGTGTACGTGTTGTAAAATTATACTTATTAAACATTTTATGTCTCCCTTCCTCTTAACGCAAAATGTCCGAATCAACAACCACAGACTACTAAATTGAACCTATTGCTGACCGAACCTGACTCTATTTTCCGACCGCTGTAAAAATATTGTATGGGCGTCGTACCTGCTGGGGTGAGCTACTTTTTGTGCGCTAAGTCATAATCAATTTTATTATTATTATACAACTACAGAAACCTATTTCGACATAATTACTCTTTATGTATTTTCATTATTAATGTTTACGTGGTTTACAGGCTGCTATAAAACATAATGTTTGTAAAAGTCTTAAATATATACATACTTGAAAATAAACATAAGATAAACAATATTATTATTATCTCTATTTTTCTTATCGTCTGCACAGTACAAGACGTTTTTTTTATTATTTTGATTCTTTAGATTAATAAAAACCATTTTTATAGCATATGTGTATCCATTAGAGTAATGTACTCCAGGCTATTGCATTAACCCTTCGGCTGTCCAAGCCACTTTATGCAAACATTCACCGATTGTCCGGGTAGATTTTCAAAACATGGTCTAACTACTTAATGGTTTAAAATGATAATTTTAGATAAACTATGAATGTTATCATGATAACCTGCACTATTTTGAATAGCTTATAAAATTCTTTAGACTGAATTTATTACTAACTATACAGAATATTAAAAACAAAATATCAGCAAAATATTTTTTATATTTGATACTCTATAAAAAGAAAAGTAAAGCAATGACAGCCATTTTTTATTTTTTAATTATTTTTCTATAACTACTTATTTATAAGTATTTGGGGACGTCCGCCGGAGAAGGTTCCACTTTGTGAATTCTAGTTTTTGAATATGGTTGTTTTTGTGAAAAATAGCTTTTTTTAAATTATACACCAATTAAATCTCTCATTATTCTATTAAAAATTATTCTATTAAAAAGTTATTCTAATAAAAAATAGTTTTATAGGATCACGAGAAGTATGTTAAAAGTAAATTGAAATCAAATGTGAAATGAGCCTACTTCGTTAATGCAAAATATTTTTAACAGTAAATTGATAATTTCACCAACACGCAACAACAACTTCATTGTAAAAATAGTTTAAATTGATAAAAATAACGTAGTTTTACCTTATTTTATACAGTTTCAATTGTTTACCGTTGAATTGGGCCCTTTTTTTCATAGTAATAAAGAAAATTGCATTTTCTATCTACTTTTATTAGGTATTTATTATATTATTGTTATTTACTGTTTTTACTAATACTATTTCCAATAGTATTTATTTTTCCATATTACTAATAAAAAGAAGTGATTTCATAATCAAATAATGCTTTAAATTATCAAACATTTTGATTTGTTTACTTGGCTGAGATAATTATTGTAAGAAAACTATTCATTTTTATTATCGCTTTATAAGGGTTCTTATTAACATTTTTCACTTATTTACATTTTTTCACTAAAATTATGTCAATTTTTTTAATTTTAAAATACTAAGAAATGTTACAAAAAATATATGTTTTAAAAATTTAAGTTTTTCATATGTAATAAAAAATGTAATATCTCTTCTATTTATGTTGAAGACATTTTTGAATAAAATAGGCTAGAAAGATGTTACATTTATCTATATATTTATATTTTGTTGATCTATACATTTATATTATTAAAAAGTTATCAATGTTTATTTGTCAACTGCAGCAGACTGCATAATTTATGACATCAATATATTGGTGATATACCTATGTGATAAGTGAAAAAAAAAACTTGTGTTATCAACGTTTGTCATCATGGTAATTAAAACGTCACCTTCGTTTTCAATTCTATAATATGCCAATGCAAAAAAACATTTTTATGATACTTTTTACACTAATTATTGCGATATTATAAAAAATAATAGGTTGTACTTACCTATAATCACTAAAAATCCTACTAGCAAACTTAACTTACGAAATAATTGAAAGACATTTATAATTTTTTTAAATATTTTAAAATGGCAACATGCTGTTTTTCTTTAAATCATGTTTAAAATTTAACTGAGTTTTTTATAATGTCTAAAAAAGTCTAAAAAACCAATATTCCCAGCTTTAAAAAAAAAATAAACAAATAAACTCTATGGATTAAATACCTGATAAACCTAACAAAATCACTTAAACCCTTAAGTGATTTTTTACAAAAACGATAGGGTAAAATTATAGAAACTATAGCCGATGATATGTATTATCATAACTAAGAATATCTCTAACCCAATGCCTCTTGCATATATCACAGTCATCTCAAAACATCATCTAAGATGAGTCTATTTTTAAAAAAACTTTGATTTTTAATACATCTGCGATAATATCGTCATCGCAGGCAGGCATAACAGGCAGGCAATGAAAATGCCGATTACGCCTATAACAAATAAAGCCAAGTGCTAATAATAAATTGTATGAAGTTAAAATTAATGTTTAATGTCGTAATGCAATGTCCTAAAATTATTAAACACATCAGTGGGAGTAGAAACTGTCCAGTTAGTTTTTGAAAATATTTACACTTTTCGCATCATGTTTTAATGTTTTTATTTTCGCATTATGATTTTAATCTTATTTTTATGTTATGCATTTTATTGTTTCTAGGTAAGGTTGACTTAGAAGAATTAATTTTGGCGTTTGCTGATTTGGGTGTAGCAATGGACAGAAGGGAAGCGACAAATCTGCTTCGAAGGTAATTTAAAAAAAAGATTTTAATAATAAAACTACAGGTAAATTTTTAGAGTGCCACCTTTTGAATGGGTTAGTAATAAATGGTATCACAAATGCAGGTCACCGCAACTTGCATGCATACGCAATGTTTTTTTTCAAATTGCTTGAAGAGCTGCGGGCTCAGGGGTCACTGACAGGGGCTCAGGGGTCACTGACAGGTCTCGCGCCATGCGTTTAACCGCGCTCACAAACATTAAAACGATTTATATTTAATTTTGTAGTTGTTTTTCTCATACTTAATTGAGAAATATTTTTAATATTTTTTATTGATTAATGTTTGGTTGTTGATATAGATTAACATCCGAAAAGGAGTGCCCTAAAATTAAAAATAACCTGTATATATACGAGGGCTGCTATTTATGAATCCGGAATAACGAAAAGAAACAAACATATATAATTTAATATAGTTTTATTTCTTTAAAATATTCGCCATGATGAATGATGCACTTTTGCATACGTTGAAACCAATTTTCATAGCACTTCTTCCATTCTGATTGAGGTATCTTCAAAACTTGCATTTTGAACGTATCAAAAGCCTCTTCGCGTTTGTTCACGTTTGG
The DNA here is from genome assembly GCA_020383195.1 of Neomicropteryx cornuta. Taxonomy (NCBI): domain Eukaryota; kingdom Metazoa; phylum Arthropoda; class Insecta; order Lepidoptera; family Micropterigidae; genus Neomicropteryx; species Neomicropteryx cornuta. The sequence continues at coordinate 44,920,135 of JAHKQU010000018.1, forward strand.
AAATAAAGAAATCGTTGGGTGTCAAATCGGGGCTGTACGGCGGAGTCAATTTTAACCTTTCAAAAGCTGAGTTGTATTGGCCGACGTGTGACAGCAGCATTGTCATGATGCAGAATGATTTATTTAAAGACTTCTGGCAAAGAAATGATTGTGTACCATTCTGAATTAACCGCTTTATGATTTTCTAGTGGCATTGTAGCCACATGTCCATTTATACCAAAAAAACAGGCGACCATTCGCTTCAAAGTGCTTTTTGCACGAATAACTTTTGTTGTGTTTGGCTCATCTTGGAACACCCACACCGTTAACTGTTTCGGGGTTATATGCGTAGATCCAAGATTCATCACCTCTGTAGATATTATAAACAGCTTTTGATGCACCACAAACATATTTTTTTACACCATTCAACATGACCCTGTTTTTGATCAATTCTTAAGTTGAGCGGAATCCAATGCGAACACATTTTTTTTACAGCTAAATGTTTGTGTAATATCTAATGTATGCTTGGCATTCTTATGCCCAGGGACACCTCTATCTTGCGATATATTTATAGTGGACTTTGAGTATAGCAAATATGGTGTCCCACAGGGAGTACATTGGGGCCTACTCTCTTCCTGATCTATATCACGGATCTTTATAAATTAGAATTTAACGCAAAAATCGTATCTTATGCTGACGACACAGCAATTTAAATCTATTATTTTGAGTGAGTATTTGAGTCTGATACTTGGGAAAATGTGTTTAAAAAACGTCAAATGGGCTAAAAGTTATCAAAAAGTGGCTAGATTATCATTTACTAATCCTAAATGTTGATAAAACAAAATATTTAACACCATGCATTGATTCGAGGCAGCGCCCCACGCCTCGAAATGAGCTCAAGCTACATGAATGTACAGACGCATCTAATTGCACATGTGTGAAGATGGAGCATCTCAGATCTATTAAATATTTAAGTATCTATATTGATGAACACTTGCGGTGGAACTTGCAAACAGAAAAAGTCGCTGAGAGGATACGTAGATTAATATATATATTTCCAAATATAAGGAATATCTTCAATTCTCAGACACTGAGAGGAATATACTGCGCTCTGGTACATTCGATATTAACTTATGGTCAAATTGGTTGGAGCGGAGCGGCGAAAGTACATTTGGAGTCTGTGGTCAAAGCCCAAAAGGCTATGCTCAGAGTGATTAACAGGAAGCAGTATTGTTATCCATCGGACCAGCTTTTTGGTGATTTTAAAGTGCTTGATGTAAGGCAGTTATACATGAAGACAATTTTAACATTCTTCCACAGAAACACAAATCAGCACAAAATAGGACATAGACATCAAACAAGAAATAGACTAAGGCAAACACTACCCAGAATGAATACCACCTTCGCTCAGAGGCATTATTTGTTCCTTGCTCCATGGTTATATAATACGTTTTACTCTACCTCAAAGAACATTCCAGTGCAGCATGAGGGTTTTAAGCGAGAAGTTTGCAAATGGCTATTGAATAAAAAGAGAAGCGAATGTGAGGCATTTTTCACAAGTAGTCTTTCTTAGCTTATAATAAGAAGTATGATGATTTCTTAATATAAACTTTTTATAGGATATAATAATTATTATTGTAATACTTACGTTTAATAAATATGTATTTATGTAATATGTGTATGTATAAAATTGAAATAAACAATATGCACCAACGCCCAACAAATAGTTAACTAGGTATTACCCCAGAACAGACTATGTCTAGTGGGGTAATAAAATCCACAATATCTGTATTTTCTTTGTTCATGCAATGTATACGATGTATTTTATAAATTGAAGAAATGTTACTTTTATACCTGCATTATGTTGATGGAATAAATAAATAAAAAAAAAATATGTAACATGACAATCTTGCATTATTAGTTCCCGCACAGCATTGATATTTTGTAGTACAACTGATTTAGGGCGGCCCTCTTTAAATTCGTCCGTGAGTTGATCGAGGCATTGTTTTTGAGCTAGCCCACGCCGAAAATCGTAATAAATCATCGAATGAAAATTTTCACGAGTTAAATCCCTGCGATGAAGACACGCAATTTTCAAAATGCCGCCACAATGGTAAAACAAAAGACAGTTACATGAAACAAAATGTATTATACAGCCAAAGAGTTCCATTTTAAATGTTTTTCTGTAAGTGGCCAGTTCCGGATTCATAAATAGCAGCCCTCGTAAAAATGAATGTTTGATTGTCTGAAGTATTAGAATTCAAAAACTGCTCGGCTGATTGGCTGCTTTTTTTAAATGTTTGTTATAGTTTGGAAATGGTTATTAGGTAAAGAAAAATTAGAAAATTTTCCCAGAAAATTTGAAAATTCAGGAAAAACTGAAAGTGTTATTTACATAGAACAATTGTTAAAACCGCATGCATAGAAAAGGACGGTAGGGCACAAAGCGATCCTGAGTGCTGTAGGCACGAGTTGTCAGGCGCCGAAGCCGCCCGCAGGTCCTAACTGCCAACCCCGGACAAAGCCCAGGGTTGAACAGTATAATAATATATTAAAAATAACATCACAAATTATTAATTTATATTGTTTGTAAATTTATTACTAACAATGTATTAAACAAACTTAAATAAAATATGGTAAAAATAATAAATTAATGCAAATTTTAAAATTATACTCACAATAAAGCATTGTTTTGTCCTACAAATTGTATTTTTACCATACATGAGTTAAGGATATGATTTACTTATAAGCAAAAAATATCTTACCTTCTAATGGCAGTTGAAATATGGCTTAATTTAATTGAGACTCACTAATTACATATTTGAAAGGGTTAGTGTAATTAGTGCCAGGGAAAGCAATAAGTGCTGATGGGCACCAATGACTAACAACAAAATACTATTTGAAGTAATATTTAATACATATATCACTTAATAGCCAAAAGATAAAAGAATTTATTACGTCAAATAATGACTGTGTCGCATCACATGCGGTTATTTTGTATTTATTTCGCCCCATTTGAGCAGTACAACTTTTGACTTAAAGTAAATATGGCGCTCGTTTTGATTTTAATCGACAACTTTTATCGGGGGTCTATCGATTCCTTTTAAAAGAAAAGTTTCCAACCTCAACAAAAGTGGGGTAGTGTGTTTGCGCATGCATTGAAAGTGTACTGACCAAAATTTCAGCCATTCCAATGCTTTGTTGGCACAGTTTAGTTGCGATAAATCAGAATTTTGGCGTTGATACCGTAGATGAAACTTAATCGCTTATGTTCAAAAAGGAAAAACCATTTTAGGAGCATATTACGCATCATTACTGGATAAGCTGAAGCCAAAAAACAGCCACTTAATCACTTTTAGCCATTTTTTTTCACTTTTCTTCACTTTTTTATGAACAAGCATTTTTGCAGCCGGTAGCAATGATCTGTAACTGAGAACCAGAAATATTTTTTTTATTGTATGCAAAAGCCAACCTGCTATAAAGTAAATGCTAAGATTTTTTCTTTTTTTTAAGATTTTTGGATGTTGAATTGTTTTAAGATTTTTGTACCAAGTACAGTAAAAAAACTGCTTTAAAAGATCTAGAGCCATTTTCACCAAACCTCACTTAGGGCTAAGAGCCTCTTAAATTGAGATACGTCAAACATTTGCCTAAGAATAACCTATGCTTAGGAGTTTTTTAGTTAGGGAAGACCTAAGGTGGGATTGATGAAAACAGCTACTAGTTTCTTCCCAATGAAGGTGGAATTCTTTCCCAAACTGAGGGATAATTCATGCTTTAACCCAAGTTAAAAAAAAGCAAAAGTCTACCTTAATTTCACATTTTTTTAAGAAAAGTAATTATTAGTCATCAGATTTGTAATAACTAGATACTGTAAGCTAATTTAGAATATTCCTAATATGTAATATTTTTTTCTGAATAAATTGCATAATAACAAATCAGAGAAAAAATGAGGGGTGGTTAAGGTCGATTTTTTCTTTGATTTTTTTATTAAAACTTTAAATTACTTACATTATTTTGTTTCGATATATTTTGCATTAGCCTTTTTAAACTAACATAATTATTTAACTATTTTTTAGGTTTGTTATTGAACATGTGCGATTATAACGCTCCATCAATAATAAAAACTTGTCAATTTTTCTCAAAGATATATGTAACTTTTTTTCACTTTTTTCATAATTTTAGTCATTTTTTTCACTTTTTTTTACACTACGAGCTGCTACAAGCCCTGCCATAGCGAAAATCCACAAATTACAGTTTGAACTACTTCGCCACCCTCCCCACTCAACGGATCTAGCCCCAAGCGACTTTATTTTTGTTCTTTAAGCTAAAAGTTGTGCCCGAAGGACAGAGATTTTCATCGTATGAGGCCATCTTCGTAAACAACTATTTTGCAGCGAATAACGCTGAGTACTATTTGATTGGGCTAAAGAGAGGAGGCATTGCTGGGAGAAGTGTATTGACTTACAAGGAGACTATCTAGATAAATAAAAATGAAGAAAAAATATCTTTTATCTTTGTTAGGTTGCAAACTTTTCAGAAAACCTTTGTACATTCTAACAAGTAGACATGGTGAAGTTGTAAAAAGTTAAAGTCAGAAATAAAAAAAAGCCAAAACAATGTCCTAACTATATTGGTCGAAAACCAAGTCAAAATGAAATAGAAATAAGGGTTAGAAAAACCATCTCGCTAGCAAGAAAGTTGTGGAAATCATATAAAAAAACAACTTAATAAATTGGAAAGTCTAGCATTGTAACACAAGATTATTGCATCCATTAGCATTATTGTATGAGTTATTATAACAGCACAAGTACATCAGCTCTCATCCCTCGACTTTGCATTCCGATACTAACACATACAGTTTACACAGTCACACTGAGTTTTATTGTTTATTTCCTACCTTCCTTCCCTATACCAATGACAATAAAATGATATCTTGGCAAACATTGTATTCACATTATCCGTTTTTATCCGCACTCAGCTTTGTTTTTGTTTTCTTCCAAAATAATTCATAATATTTTTTATTTATTGGCTTTTAACCGAAATATACATAGTTTACAAAACTCTACCTAACTAGGCAGCGCTTGAACTAAGGTAGGCTTTATTTGTCGAAGACCGAAAAATTATATTTTTTGTGATTAAAAACTTATTTTACAATAATTTGACATTCGTCTCGGGTTTCTTTTTGAAATGCATGACTTTTATTATTAAATCTGTAGTGGTTAACTAAAGAATTTACATTTGTTCATTTTCTGCCAGGAAGTAATTATGCAATTTAAATATTAACTCTTTCGATTGATAACAGATTGCTTCTTCCAAATTTAATATTAGGCGTGATATTTGTCGAAGACAGTTTGAACTACTCGAATCAGACTTTATTTTTATAAAAGAATAATGCAATATTACAAACCAAAAAACAATACCAACAAAATAACAAACACCAAGCAACCAACCAAAACAAAGCCAAATCTTTTGGTATATAACACAGCAACACACTGAATGAAACAGATGAAAAAAAACTGTCATCAAAACAAAAATAAAATATAGATTTACTGGTAGGTCGACTATTTCCTTTAAGGATTTTAGTATAGCTAATTTATTTAAGCCCAATATGCGATACTCAAAACATTTTAATTTTGCCGTTTTTCTTAAATTCTATTATTGTTGATTTTTCTTGAGTTGACGGAAATTTTAATATAAAAAACAAAAATAGTTTGTGATATTTGTATCATTTTTACTTAATCGTTTATAAAAATATTTTAAAAAAATTACATCGTATACGAGAACGCCTACTAGTTGGAATCATAAGCCTAATTAAATTCCTACTTGTAAACTAAAATCATAGAAACAGAAGTTTTAATACAAAAAGAAAAATATTTGTAACATGAATATTGGAATCAGTCAACTATTTTGCGGTACCATGCGACTGCGGCTCTAAATTAACATAAGTACTGCAACGCATGCGAAAAGTTGCTTTACATTTGCAGTAAATTTTGCTGCTGACAGATCTCTTTTAAATTTTTGCAGTGCTTTTGATTTTTTTGACATAAAAATATCAAGTGTTTCATTGGAATAACTAAATTTATTTTTTGACAAAATGCAATTATCTATGATTCCGGATCTCGTTTTTTGAAGTTTATTGAAATTACTGTACCATTTGATTTTAAAACCTTTTTAACAATAACCCTTAGTTTCAAAACATGCCTGGCTACACAAATTATTTGGAAATACCTTGAAATAAAACTCAAAAAATTCACAATAAATGTAAAAAAACTTTCATGCAAAAAGGCAAAGTGCCACAAGTACTTATCTCTCAAAGTTTCAAACAATACTACTCATTGTTATATAAAATTAATTATTTTTAACTGTTTGCAAAATTAAAGATTTCATAGTAGGTACCAGCACAAGTAGTTGTTTCAGCTAACAATACACAATATTTATATAAGAAATGTCGACAATTGATTACCTGAACTTTGTATCATGGCCAAGGCCAAATATCATTTGTCACATAATAAAAACATAACATAGTGAGCATGTGGTGTTCTTTTGCAAACTACCACTTGTGGCCTTGTAGCGATAATTTTACTCATTGTCCTAGTTAGTAATACAACTAAATACATTCTTTGCTGTTGTAATTCGACGTCAGTTACATTTATTGTACTCTTCCCGGAATATACATTTATACTTGTATATGTATACTAGCAACATTTGCGCAACTACATCTTCTTATTGAGAAGAGATATTTATTTCCCATTCCAGCTAAGAAGTTGAATCAAACGTTTGACCTACAACTAACCTAATTATTCCACCTCCAAAAAGTTGTTGTGAATTTTGCGAAGAGCTTTAAAAAACGTTGTCCACAAGTTGTAGATAATAATAAGGATTGTCTTTTGTTAGTAAATAATTGATTAGATGGGAATTGATTATTGCATCTTGTGGATAGTTCTTAAAATTGACTTTTAAGCCATCTCTAAGGGATTTAGGCTAGTTTTTATAAAGATTAATATTGACCGTCAAATTGAATAAGTTCAGATAGACCTTAAATATGTGTAGTATTTTAAATATATAGATAAGCTTTTTAATCTTTATGCTAAATAATTAATTTTGGGTAGCCACTTCTGGTCGCTAAATGACTAAGCCCACATATATCTCATTTAGAGGTTAAATTATATTACTTAAAATATATGAAATACTACTTTAAAAAAGCAACTCAATTTAACATTGTTATTATTATTATTATTGTTTGTTGAGCAAGCAGCTATTTAGCTGATTCACAGTTACTAGCGATTGGCCTAGATTCAAGAAATTTATCAAGGCGGTTATATAACTATTTTTTATAATTATAGGATGGATCAGGATGGCAGCCTCAACATCAGTTACGATGAATGGAGAGACTATCTGCTTTTGGCGCCAAGCACAGACATCCATGGACTCATCACATTCTGGAGACACTCAACGGTAAGACAATAATACGAACGGTCAATACAATAATCTTACGTTACAAGGCTAGACTTTCCACTTTACTAAGTTGATTTTTTTTTATATAAATTGCATTTTTTTTTAATGAATACAAAATTTTATTTATTATAATATTATTATTATTAATTGCTGAGCGAGCAGCTATTTAGCTGATATGCTCATATTTCATTCTCAGTTACTAGCGATTTACGATTTGTCGAAAATATTTTGAAAACACTGCAAAACGATCTAGATGCGGTGGTCCGATGGGTTAATCAAAATGGCATGCGATTAAATTCGGTCAAGTCGGCTTTGATACAGTTCGGTTCAATCCATAATGATTTTAAGTACGAATTTGCTGGCGAAATCACTGGTGAAAACCTCTACCACGAAACATCTTGAAATTACCCTGACATCTAATCTCCATTGAGGAACTCATGTTGGTGATGTAGTGAAAAAGGCTCACAGACAATTACGGTTTGTTATGCGAAGTGCTAAAGGTGCTGATTTTAAAGCTCGAGCATTGGCATATAAAACGTTGGTTTGTCCTACCCTTGAATACTGCTCATCAGTATGGGATCCTCACACCCAATGTCTTAAAGACGAATTCGTCTTTAAGACATTGGGTGGGAAGCAGTTCAGAGAAAAGCAAACCGGCATGTCTTTAAGCGTTTTAGTCGGTATGATAGTCCATCTGAATTAATTTCAACTCTTAATTGGGAGCCACTTAGTAGAAGGTGTTTTGAATTCAGGTTAACTAATTTATGACGTCGACTGAGCCTGCCTGCTCTGCTTTAAGATCCCAGCTCTCTAAACCTCCTTATATTGGCCTTAATGACCATCCTTCCAAGATAAAACTATCTTGAGAAAACGGAACATTGGGTTCAATTCGTTCTTTCCAGAACAATTCGGCAGTGGAATACTCTTCATAGGTCAGTATTTGATCCGTTTCCATCTTCCAAGGCTGTTTTTAAGCGTAGACTGCGAGTTGTTAAGTATTATTTTTTTTTCCTCGCCTACTAAACTCAACAGTATCACCGGAGCTAGCTCCTAAATATTGTAATTACTTAATAATACTAATAATAATAACCCACAAATATATTCACTGAGATGTGACATACTCGTTTATTGTTTAGCTGCATAACACAAACTAGGGATCTTATTACTTTCCTAACTGTGAACAATACAACTTTACAAGAAATGGTTGATACAAAAAAGCTTCTTTAATATAACAAAATTTTATAATGATACTTGGATATTTCTGTGATTATCATTATTCAATCATCAAATTATCATTTCTGTTAAAATCCTACTGTTTAAAGTCAGCACAGCGCCCCACTCTAGTTCAATGACGCTGCAACGTTCTGTTACACTATCAGTTGCTTGAATTCAAGTCACTCTGTGTAAAGAAGTCCCACTTCATAAATATGTTGATATTCTTTTAAAATTGTTTTAGTCTAGGTAAATTACTTTAAAGTCTAGTTAATTCTTCAGATTGCTTCTTGTCTTCTCACATTTTATCTTCACAATAAAAGAACATATGTGAAGTTCATTTGTGAACTTAAGAGGGATATATATCCTAAGACGAGGCTGGCGTCTTTACAGCGGGGCTGTCGGTGCCCGAATGACCGTTGAAATTAGAAATTATTGGCGCTTAGCGTCAAAGTACATTTGTTCAAAGTTTGAATGTTTTAAATTAGATATTTCATTATGAAAGCGTATATTTTTTTACATTTATTTAATTTTAAAATATAGTCATTAAGGCTTATATTGAGTTTCTCTTATTAAACTCGTTTAATTTTTTGAATTCTCAATTATGTGATGATGCGTTTCTTACTTATTAAAACTGCCATTTCAAATATTTAACCCTTGTTAGAACAAATCCGGAAACATATCCGGACATATCCGGAAACATCAACTTCAAATTTTCAAAACTTCAAAGCTTTAGATTTTTTAACAAGTCAATGCAGTTTACATTTAATGCAGTTTAATTTGCTCAGTTTTAATAAACGGCACTCGTGTACTTCCATCCAGTCGCAGGTCATGCATAATAACTTTCTGACTTACCACTCATGGAACAGAATGGAACACATCAATTAGTTTTTTAGTAACAAATATTTGGCAAAAGTTATCAAAAATAGTCAAAAGTTGGATTTCCAACAGTAAAAAGTCGATATAAGCAGTTTGGTTTTTTTTTTAAATGAAAGTAAAGTGATATTTTACGACCGAGGATTTTATGGCAAATCAGATGACATCTGATTTATGACGAGTGGACGTCTTATGCTTGCACTATGTATTTTACAGTAGAAGGGTGAGTGTTCTTTATTTTTTATAGTAGGTATTCATTATTGGCTTAGTACCTTTCTTGCGCAAAAATGAAAAAAAACGGCAATGCTACGTTAAAGTATGAAGTTTAATGTTTTAAATATAGTAAAATAAAGTGATAACTAGATTATTGAGAATCTAAATAGATTTTAAATTTACCCTTCTTTAAAAAATACAATGTTAAAAAATAACTACTTATAAAAACTAATCAATATTCTAATCATTATTCAATCATCAAATTATCATTTCTGTTAAAATCCATATCAATAATAATAATGTCAAAGAAAACAATAAATGTTAAAAGAAACAGGAATGGAAAGGTAGGGGAAGGGAATGTTATGATACAGTTTAAAATTTTACTTATTATAGATTATTCATTTTTCTGATTTTTTTCTTTTGAATTCAAATATTTTTTATAATATATTTCAATATGGGGGTGAAAAATCAGCCAATTCTTTTTCCTTGTGCACACATAGATATCAACATAAAATTAGTTGTGAGGAAACAAGCTCAACTTTGGAAAATCTTACGAAAAACTTGGTATTATCTATCTAGATAACCATGAAATTATGCATATCAAAAGGTCATAGATAGTAATATGTTTGATTCAAAACAGTACAATTTATTTGTGTGAATAGAACCCGATATCCACGGATAAGTAGAATATATAGATTAATTAAAGTAGTATAATGTTCATTAAGTAAAAATGTAGTTAATATGAAAATATGCATATTTTACAGGAAAGACAAAAAAGAAACAAAAATCAATTATAGTAAAAAGCGGTGTTGCCAGTATAATTGCACAATCAAAGAATTATATTATAATCAAGAAATATTAAAAAAAAAACATAACTTCAAAATGGATGAGAATCGAATATAGACTGATATTTCTTTTGTATAAATACCTTCTACCACCTCCTTAAGTGGTACTTCGAACTATTCAAAAATTGACATAAAGCGACTAAGCCTTAAACGCAATACAAGATGACAAAATAAAGATTGTCTAGGGGTCCCGAAAATGCAGATAATTTAGAGCAATTATCTCTAAATTTCTTAGATCCTAAAATGCATAATTTACTTCCTGTCAACCTAAAATAGGGAAGAAACTCAAAGTCTTTATCTTGAAACTAAATATTTGGCTAATAGAAACAGGTAGACATAAATTTTAAATATACACTTTAAATATACTTTGTTAAAAAATATTTACTAATTTTGACAATACACGTATAATTTTGACAATACAGTATGATTTCTTTTCACGTATGTATGATTTTTAGTATATTTGGTTAGACTTAGTGTATTACTTTATATGTATATGTATTATAATTCTATGTGTATTTATTATGTATATTTTTTATTTATATCTTTACTTGTATGTATATATAACAATTAAGTAAGTTTCATGAATACTATCTATGTAGATGGATGTTATTTATTTATCGTATGGCAAAAATGTCAGAAGTTAGAAATAAAAATTAAAGTATTAAACATAATAATCTATAGGACTATATGTTTATGTCCAGAGAGTATATCCAGTCGATAGCATTTGGTGTGAGATTGTGTAAATCTTGTGCAGGTCCTTTAAAGCGTCGAAGTGGGATGATATGTTGGATGGTTTGGTTATCGTGTCCGCAATCGCATTTGGGGCTTTCTGACATTTTCCATTTAAAAAGCATGTCCTTACTTTTTACGTGGCCTGTTTTTAGGCGGTTCAAAGCGCACCAAGATTTTCTGGGAAGGTTAAAACCTGGAACGCATTGAGTTGGGTCTTGGATGTACCCATACTTGTCAGGATTTCTATTAAACCATTCACTTTTCCATGCGTCGGCCATGTTAAAATTGCCTAATGTGAGTTGATGTCCACTCTTCCAGGATGGTTTGCGTGAGATAAGTCGCTGTGGTCTTGTATTTTTTGGATGTATTTAACGGTGACAAAACATTTCTTCTTTTAGCACAATGAATATACTTTCCTCAGTACAGACATCGTCTAGTGAAAAAGACAAGCCTTATATCAAAGCAGTGCTAATCTCCCTTAAAAAATAATAATCTGTATAAATTTAATTATAATATAGTACTGCTTAAAAAATTCCAATTTGGTGAGTCACATAATATGTAAATATGTATATATATAAATAAATAAATAATTCTAACATATATTGTCTGCTGCACAAAGGTTTTGCACTTTGTATCTCAAGGGCAGAAATAAAACTATTCAAAAACATATATTGTTTTAGTAAAAACATGTCGAAAGTTTTAGCCCTTTTATTTCTTCCTTGTTTGAAGTTTAAAAGAATAAATTACATTTAAATAAATATAAAACTAGGGTATAAAAATAAACTTTTTCTGGATAAACCCTAATACTAAAATTTCTCAGTAATTATTGAATTTTGCATAATGCGCATTATGTTAAATATATTGCAAATTAGCTGTACTATCACATCACGATCCTAAAGAAATACATTGGCTTAGAAGAATACAAACTTTGTGTTACTCGTTCAAATGGATGAACAGGCAGGCGGCCATAGATCATCGATAGAGTCACCTATAAAAAAAATACATCTGTTACCGTGCCAAAGAAATATTAATTTTAGTCTATGCGTATCGGTTTACATACATATATTATTTAGCAGGTGGTTTCTTCTTCTAATAATAGGATGAGAGCAGATACTCCTCATGTGAGTAATCAAAATTTTGCATTTAGTAGTTTTATTTTTACCCACTCACATGATTGTTGATTCAAAGTAAATTGATAAGGCTTGCCGTTAATATGGACATTGGACACGTACAGATAATATTAAAATACGTTGGCTTTAGATGAGTTACATATCTGATTTATTTATTTATTTTTATTCGGTACTCTAACAAAATATTGAACATATAACATGTTTACATTAATTTACTTACAATAAATAAAGACTTAAGTAAAAAAACCTTATCAATATTTAAATAAAAAGAGAACACCACATGCATATAAAAGATAAACCACAGATTATACTAAATAGAAATAATATAAATTATATATTACATGATAATATATACACTATAAATATGAATATTATTTGATTACATACAAATAAATATATAATTGTATTTATATAAATATATATATATATATAGTAAAATTGTGTAATGTATTTCTTAAATACCGTATTTAGATGATTTTTACGTTTAATAGATATATATATATATACATTTGATGATATTTATTTTTAAGCTTTCGCCATTCGGCGTCTTCAGAAAATATATGAAAGATGACCTTAAAAATGCAACCTTCATAAATTCGAAAATCGCATTTTAAACTAAAAGATAAATATATCCAGCCACTACAATTATATTAAATAATTGCAGTTTTGCTAGATAAATTAATCAGTATTATGAAATGAAACTAATTTCTTAAAATAATATATCAAGTATCACGCGTTAAATGCTGTTAAGTTAGTTTAATTTTGTCTATTTAGACCTACAGATCTGCAAGCGGCCAAAACCCAAATGTGAGAGAGTTCCCATGTCTTTAAATCAATTTTGCGGGCAAAGACTTCAAAACTTTTACATTAAAGCAAGCATCGAAATCCCTGCCGCGAGTTCTCGCGTGAATTGGAACGGGTAAAGCGGAAAGTAATTTGTTACAAGATGATTATTAATTCTAATGTTTAATGGCGTCGTAGTCGCACCAACATAAAACGCATCACAAAACTTTCATAGAAGCTGATACACAACATTTGCATATTTTATAACGAGGTCTTTTACATGGTTCGACCCTGTTTGTTATTTGGTTGGGTTAACAAACGTTTTATTTTTATTTAAAATATTATGTAAATTTGGGGGACGTCGGTAAGACAATATAGGGGGACAATCGAGTATATTTTTCCAATTTGGATTATTAGAGATTATTGAATATAAGTCTTTTATAAGTTCTCATTCGGCTAAGCCCGGGAGGATGCTCGGAAGTGATGTGCTTATTCGGCCAAAGTCGGTTGTGACATTGATTTTTTGTTATCTATCACGTTGTTTTTTTTTTATAAAAAAAATAGGTGTGCGAAAACATTCTATCCAGATGCCAGAATGGGGTGATCATTTTGAACCATAGATATACATAATTATAGTCGATGACAAATTTTTGGTTACCTGTCACATTGTTTTTTTTTACTTATAATCAGCGTGCAAAAACATTGTGATGATTTTGAAATATAATTTTTACTTCTAACTAGGGTTGCTATACGTTCGTATTTTGTACGAACTAAGTGCGAGAGTGGAGTACCGTGCAAGTCAGTTACAGGTACTTACAGTAAGCTGTAACAGTGCTATTGCACCCCCCCACCCCCCAGTCGCTCGCCTCGTCGATGGCGCGCTGTCAATTATATGTTATAGAAATACAGTTACTCACATTATTGTATAGAATCTATACAGGTTTTACCAATTTATTTTCTCTAAAAGTGGCCTAAAATTGCACTATTATAAGGATAGGATTTATAAAAAAATCCGGTACGTTTGGAGTCCGTATTTCACCTTGAAAGAGTCTATGGCAACCTTACTTTTAAAGCGCGTTGTTTTTTTTTTGTGTAATTAGTTACTGGGAAGAATACTAAACAGAATTACGTCGATCTCATTTAAACTATAGTCTTTATATCTTGTTCGAAATTGAGCTGTCAGTTTGACGTTTCCGCGAGAATAATAACCGTGACGTCTTTCGGATCGTGTTAAAGTTGACTAAATTAATTGACTAAAGTTCTGATCGCGGCGCCACGCGCCAATGCAATTACGCGCAGCCTATTGGACGTATTTCTGTATTATCCACATTTCTCTTCAATACCGTTGGATAGAGTGGGTTTGATGATGAACTTCTGTAGGCCACCTTTCCACTAGATTTTCCCACACACTTGCATCCTCCTATCCAAAAGCTTCTAATGGCTAGCTATTTATATATTCTTTGTTTATTTATTAAACAGGTAAGCATACAGCGAAGTGGTAGCATATGCGTTTTAAATCCAAAGAGTTAATAATAAGTCCAATTTAAGCTTATACAAGGCATAAGCTACATACAAGCAATTCGGTAAAAATAATAACTCAAGCATTCACCGTTTTTTACTACCAGAACTAAACTAAATGAAATTCGAGTAACTAGTATGCTAGTACAGCTATCATAAAGCGTACTTTTTCAAAAAATTCAAATTTCAATTTTAAAAAAAACATGTTTTTTCTATTGGCATTATTTGAGTCTATTCTAATAGATATGGATTAAAAAGAACACATTTATAAGTATTTATTTGTTAAAATACAATTTAATATTATTCATGCCAATACAATACTCTTTAAATTGTCCCAGCAAAATTACAGTTTGGACAATTCAGAAACTCGTATGGTTTTGTACTGAACTCATGTAGATTCATGTTTTGTGTAGATTTATAAATAATACGAAATGTCTGTGGTTTTTATACGAAAACATTTTGGAATGGAAGGTAACTTAAGTTCGTAAACTGATCTAAACTTGAATGTCGGAATATTTATTTATTTATTTAATTCTTAGAAATGCTTACAGTTTTGTAAAGGCAGTTACATAAATAAACAACTTAATCCGACTACAGGCATTTCCAGTTTAACAGAACGAACTAGCATTTATATTTATACTATATGCTATAATAATGTGAGTAATTTAGGTTGTGTCCTTCTAACTAGGCGCTAAACACCTGTCCTAAGATGAACTATCTGTTTCCATTAATAATATATCTGATTGCGAAGTATCCGGAGCATATAGGGCAAAAATCTAGGGTTCCTAAGAAAACTAAAGGTTTTTTTAAATTCACAAAATATAAGTATTTATATTACATAAATAAATAATAGTACAGATAAATATATTTATTAATATACGTGTAACTGAAGGTTTATTTGAACACCAGAAAGAAGTGATTGAAGGTTGTATATGAGTCGTATAAAATCAAAAGCAGCAATCTGCAGTAAATGTGTTTTGTGGCAATTTAATAAAAACAATTTACATCTAAAATAAGGTCATATTATCCTTATTTTTAATTCGTTATGTTTTTGAAACTTAGTCTTGCAAATGGCTATTTTTGCTTCCAAAATGTTGCTAATGATGTCACAATAAAACAGAGATTCATAATGCATAATTTTAAATCAGTAACATAAGTAACATGGCTGCATATTAAACACGCGGTCGGATTGCTGTTTAGATGAAAATTTTTTGTTTCAATTTGTGGTAAAGATGAAGAGGTTTCAAAATCGATACGAAACCTTATAATGATAATTTTGGAAAATTGTTGCTTTTGATTCTATTCCACATTTATTTCGCGAGTGGGGGTTTTGTAATTTGGTGAAATACAGAGCAGAGATTCCCGGCGAGCCGGCGCGGTCGCATCTGTGTGAAGCTCGCTGTGTAGTGTCATGAGCCATCATGGGGCCGGTCGGCAGCTCGCGACGAAGGCACCCAAGAAACCATTTCGCGATCAGTTCGGTGAACGAGCCGAAAATGGTCAGACGAAAGATCCACGAGAACGGCGCCGGCGTTGTGTCCCCGGTAAGAAACCTTCACATAATGATCAAAAAAAAAAAAGACCGCGTGCTGCGCCCTCTATGTATCTATGTGACTATGCACCGTGTCCAGATAAAAAAAATCCCTTTAGGCACGCCGGAAGGCGGAGGTGGATTTCACCGGATCAAAATAGAGGATAGGCAAACTCTAATTGTACGAACTTGTATCAAACATTTAACCGCAGCGAGAGTGCGTATACTGAATGCCTTTTTTTTATTGTGCCGTAAGGGTTGCTCATATCGAAAATAGTTCCAAACAAAAATTGTAGGGAAATTATAGACCTGCAATTAACATTATGAAATGTTTTGATCCGGTACTTATTAAGGGAGGTATGATTTTTTTGAATTTTGAAAAACCAATATTTCACACCCCTAGGACTAATGGTCGGTACTGTCAAATAAGTTTACTAAGATAAGTTTTAAGCCCTTATCCGAGGAATGATATACAATTTAAATGAATTCGATATCTAATAACTAGGAAAGTTATAGCAAAATTTCACATTTTTTCGAAAAAAAATCCCCCACACCCGCCCCCCTGGTCGATTTTGCTCATAAACGAACTTGACCGAGGTTTTGTACCCTTATTTTTTATATATATATATTTTGAAAGTGAATGTTGTAAAATTACGGTAGTTAAATATATAAACTTTTAAACTGAGGGTTTTTTTTGGGTTCTAGGGGATGTGAAACGCGAAAATATGTCTAAATTTTTCGAAAGTCATGACATAGTACCCATTTCAATAGGTAACTTACCTAATAAAATCTACCTAAAAACATCTAATTGGTGCTGCGATTTCTAGTGTTATTTTAAAAATGGTGTTGTGAGCGCTCAATTGTCGCCGTACGCCGTAACGGTGATAAGGCCATTGTCGATCGGGGCGGCATCAAAACTCTCGCGCTGATGGAATCGACACCATTTTTTTAAGAATATAATACATTTTGGGGATTTTTTTTTGTGTTTTTTCTTTATTACATTTCTTACTTATAATAGGTTACACAACACTCCTCTTAAGTCTTCGGTAATATTATTGGGGCATCCTGTATATTATTAGTAAGAATATTTTTATATTGATAGATAAACTTCAACATAAAGATTACAATAAGGTGACTTTAGAAATAAAAAAATATATAATTGAGAAACTAAACAAAATAAAACTAATAAATATTCCAAAGTTCATATCCCAGAATAAAGATATGTTAAGGTAGTTAAGTATGATATAAATTGTAATTAAAATACTTAATTAAAATTGATTGAAGGATCTAACAAAAACAGCATCAGTATCATGAAAACAATAATAAGGCAGTCGGAACTGGGTCTAATAGCGCCTCCCCGACAACACAAGCCGTACGAATGAAGAAAAAACTGACCTAGTCATTTATCGCTTAGTAAATCTTTACACTGTGATGCTTTTCATTCGCTGGTAGGAAACTTATAACAGTTACGAAATATTTAATAATTCTGGCTTTTTTTAATTTTCATTTGTTTAAATTTCAATTGGGCAATTCAGCATTATTGTAAAGTATTTATGAACATTAAATATTGCAAGTACATATTAAACGTTAGACTTGTGTTATTTGACTACAAAATACAATATCTTTATGTTTATCGTAACTTCCATTCGTAAACTTTCTTTCTTTCTTTTTTTCGAGAACTTTCTAGATGTGAAATATCTGTTCTGGTGGCAGAAAATCTCACTTTATTGCACGCGGAGTAGGTACTTGGTTGAGACCGGAGTTTCCGCAGCTAAATTGAATCTTTAATAATTACTTTTTTTTTCATTTTTGGATAACCATTTGGCACAACAAAAAACAACTTTATATTATTACTAATTGGGTCAGAGAGATTGATAGCATCTATAAACGGACGTGCTCTTAAGAGGGTGGGTAAACGTGTGTGTATTGAATGTGCCTGGTTTCTTACTGTCGAGTTATTAACAGAAAGTAAGTGCTGCTTTCTTTATTTAGTTACTTATCGATCACATCATTCGCAGGAGAAATCATCATCATCATTCGATTACACAGGAGAAATTAGCAAGCTAGGCGTATGAACCCGTTGATTCGCGATAAATTTTATGAACACCCCGTAGCGGCGCAGTTCGCTCTACCGGCGCCCTAGATGCTTCATCTAGATCCATCCTTATAAAGTCTACCTTATTACAGACTTTGTCTAGCAAGGTAGGTAACATAAGATAAGATAAGATTTATTTTCCAATATATACAAAAATGTACATGGGAATGAATAATAACTTTTAACATACAACAATCTAGATAGAAAAAAAAAATTAACATAAATATAATTAAAACTAAAAAGAGAAACTGAAAAAAGATTAATTAAAACTTTTCAAAACTATATATATTTTTCCTAGAAGTAATTTCTTAATCTCTTTTTTAAAAATAAGTTTTATTTTCTCTGGTAATTTGTCAAAGAAATCAGCGGCTAGATAATTATTGTTTTTTTTTAATCTAGTTGACTGATGACCATTTGTACATAATTGCTCTTATTGCGAGTGTCATGATCATGAATTTGGCTGTGTTACTGCTTTGTCCTCGGTAGGTCTCTACACAAATGAAAAATATATATTCTTGATATAATTTACAGAAACACTCGGTCTGCAAATTATCGACCACATAATTAATATACGCGCATGTGTACCAGTGCCTACGCGTCATTGAATTTTACTTCGCTTTTGATCATTATCGATCCAGCAACATATCGCACCGTTCCGCAGCCGGGATCAATCGATGATACTTAGATGACGCATCGCACTGGGTCACGTTTTAAATACGCTTATAATTATTAGTCCTGCGTCAGGGCGGCGATAAAACTGAACGACTCTGAGGCGTATGTCGAACTAGCAACAGAGCTAGACCGTTACGTGCGTCGATCAATTATTATTTCGACGTAGATCATTCCTGTCACTCGTTTAGGGCTGCCGCGCACTGAGCTGCAAATGGCGGCCACAGCCAAGCCACTTGTGGCCGCCACGAGTTTCTATTACTATCCTATATTACTATACTACTACCTACTAGCAATTAAACAACTTCAAATTAAAAAGGTTTTCTTTAAAGTATTAATGTTGACGTTCAATCACATTCGCCTATAAAAAACTCTAGTTATGTCAGTAGATAGTTACAAACAGGAGAAACCAATTTCACACTGCCTCGTAGAACGGGGTATATATAAATAAATATTTTCTACTTATAGAACGAAAGAAACTAAAAAATAAGTGATTATATTTAAAGAACAAAACATCAGATTTACACGAATATCAGCACTGATTTTTTTTTGTCATCATTGCAAACCCGTCGATGATTCTAAATTTAGGTTCCCATACGTACTGTATTAATACTTATTATTATGCCCATGAATGTCGGGACTCACGGTTAGGATTTGTAAACAACAGCGTTCGTCTGTGAGTGCATTGCAATAACACTATGTTGCACTCACACTGTCTAGTTCGTCATGCAAATTTTAACATTCGAAATGTCAGCCGGACGCGATCTCGATTTGACATATTTTGTAGACAGATCCGGACCAAATCGAAATCTACTCCACCAAAGGAGTCCGTGTATAAATGATTACATTTATTGATTTACTCGTTTAAGGCGTCACCAGTCCCTAAAACGTGTTTTGTAACGTATTTTGGTGCATTTTGTTGAAGTTATTCCCATCAAATGGCTAAAACTAAAAATACCACAATATTCTACATATATTAATTTAGTCCTTTGCTTAAAAAAAAATGAAATACACCTTATTATAGTAATGAAAATAAATAAATAAGAAAGTGTTGTTTTTTTCTTGCAACGATTTTCTTTTAAGTTGTGTAAGTGACGCGAACCTAATTTTTCTTTCTAAAGATAGACAATATAATAATCTAGGACATTACTTAAAAAAAAAGTATATCCGTCTCTTTTCTACACGTCAATGTTCGAATAAAGCCTACTCTTTCTAATCTCAAGGACAAATGCGTCCCGGGACGCCTTAATATATAAACTTTGGAGGTATTCCTCCGGTGGTAGGTAAAGCTGTTTGGCAGGTGGTATGAGTTTTTTTTTTGCCAAATGTTAAATTCTCCTTCTTAGCTAAGAAGGTTTGATTATTACAGTCGTTAGAAAACGCGCATAGACAAATAATGTATTGATTTGCCTGTGTAACGTGTCCCTAGAATCGATAGCACCTGTTCGTGTAATTGCACGTAATTGTGTACCGACCGACTCTTACGCGACATTGACCTTAGTTCGCGACCGTTACAAAATCAAACCGACAGATGGCGCAGCCGACAGGGGCAAGACTTGATAAGCGGGGTCACGTTTATGGTTTCTGCCTGACGAGTGTCACGCAAAATTGGATTAGACACGAACCGCTTCGTAGAATAACCCTGAACCGGGTGACCCATTGATAATCTATACGGCGTCGCGTGCGACATTGTAAACTGCCTTCCCGACATTTTTTTGGAGTAAAACTTCATTAGTCGCACAATTTCTCATAGGAATGAAGCTAATTGATACTCGCCCGTTCGGCTAAACTCGGCGACACGCTCGTTCGGTGAAACTCTGGCGGACCCATGGAAGTGATTATTCGGCTAAAGTCGTTGCGGCGAACGGTCACGTTAATTTTCCTCTATAGATTCTAAATATGGTGGTAATCTATAGATTAATACGCGAAGGGAAAACTTTGTACCTCTTTTTAAGCATATTGCGCGCACGGAGGAGTGTGAGATTTGGTATAGTTAAAGTTTATATGGAGGAATGCAGAAAGCTAAAATTTATCTAGAATATGTGTTACAAATAAATTAAATTTAATAAATAAAACGTTCATACAACTGACACCTCATTATCGACAGAATTAGTTTCAAACTGTGAATTTTGTGTGATTTCAAATGTTCCTTTTTCAGCAGTCTATTTGTCAATATGCTCCTCGTATTAATGTCAAGCAAAAATAATACTAAATGCCATCTCATTTTTACATAAAAAAAATAAAACTGACTGACTGATAAATTGTATCAAAAAAATTGTATAGAAACATAATTTCATAGATATTGCAGGGAACAACAACACACACTAGTAACTAAACTTTGGTATTTATCTGTGACTAAGCGTCTGTGTTTTTTTTTAGATATATGTATAACTATTTTTTAAATTACGCATTTCATTGATCGTTTAATTTTAAACTGATTGTAATTTTTGTTTATGTGTGTGGAGTGATTCTTTATTTTTTTTTGTAATGAATATTTACTCGCGGGTAAACAAAGCAATGCATTCATTTTAGCCACATTGCGCATGCACTTTCAGTGTTCATACCTTGTTCCTATATTAAAACGTACCTTTAGCTTGAATAATTAGGAGCTCCTTTTATTCGAAATGGAATATAAATAGGAATGAATGAATTTATAATGACGAGATCGTAGGTGTCACAGATCAATTGAGCACTTCTGATGTCGGTATTTTGAACCGATTTCTATGATAAATAACATCGCCATAATGTATAAATACATTTTTGATAATATCTTTCGGTTTTCCGCACTACGTTTTAAACAATGTTGATAATTTGATTTACACACTCTGGCATATGTTAGCAGCATTTCTGCGCAGTTCGTTAATTAGCATTAATAACACGGGCTACTGACCATCAGCGTGGAACACATATATGATCATTCGTTGGACAAAATCGCGCATTTCGGAATCGGTCCAACACGGCACATATTCTAAAAATGGATTTACGTTCAAAAATACCTCAAAAACAACCTCATGATAATACTACCTGCCACCGGAGGAATACCTTTTAACTATATGTATTAACAAATAAATAAATAAAGCGCAGCCACTTTCAAAATGGGTCAAAAATAAATCTTGCGGATCTTTCAGAGCAGAGATTAAAATTTATCATGGAGATGCCGCTGGTACAACGTTCTTGTATAAGATAATTAACAATGTTTGTGACTCTCCTTATTTAAGCAAAATTTCCTTTAAGATACCCGCTAGGAATACCAGGAATCGCAAGTTGAATATGTTCATTTTATAAAAACAAAATATCGTATGTTGCCCTTTTTAATAATACACTAAAACATTTCAATCTGTTTGTATGCTAAAAATGTTGTTTATATAACTGCAGGTGATATAATTGATATCTGGCTACCCAATTGTGTTGAGTTTTTTTAGGTTTATTAGGAAAGCTACCTATTGCGATGGGTACCATGTCGTGACTTCTGGAAAGCTCGACATATCTTCGCGTTTCACATCCCCTAGAACCCAATACCACACACAGTTTAAAAGTTTATATATCTAATCTATCCATATCAGTTACTTGTGGGCACGATAAATGCCGAAATTTTACACCAATTACTTTTAAATTGATACATAAAATTTAAGAGCACTTAATCTCGATCAAGTTCGCTAATGGGCAAAATTAGTCCAGGGGGCGGAATGGGGGTTTTTTTTTTTCAAAAAAATGAAATTAAGCTATTACTTTGTTAGTATATAAAACATATAGAATTCATTTAAATTTTATATTATTCCTCAGATATTATGCCTAAAACTTATCTAAATAAACTTTTTTAATAGCACCGACCCTAGGGGTGGGAAAAATTGGTTTGTCAAAATTCCCAAAAATCCCCTTATAGGCATGATCAAATCAGTTCAAAATCTAGGTCTACAGTTTCCGTACAATTTTGGGTATGAGCAACCCTTACGGTAAGGAATGATCAAAATATTTCATCACTTTGTTTCGGTGAAATCTACCTTCGCTTTCCGGCGTGCCGAAAGGATTGTTTTTTCTATTACAATCTATTGTATACGTTTATACATATATGTTTATTAAATCTATAACGCACATAAAACATTATTTTCATACCATACGATATTTAGCAATACTTTTATTTTTAAAAAATTGCGGCATCTAGTCCGCATGTTTCTGCTAACAATTCTCTCTCCTCTGGAAACCATTCGCCTTCAAAGTGAAAGGTTCTGCTCAAGTAAGTCGCAAACGTCGGTCGTTTATCTTTTATTGCCTTCATATTTCCTTGGTTTATGATTTGTGATGTGTTTCTTTGTAATGTTCCTAACCTTTCGTTAGCACCTCTGTCAATTTATCTCGGTTCAACGATGCTTACCCTCAGCGGTGCAGCGTTTTGTTACACGTTAAATCAAATTAATCCAAGTTTTCCAAAAGAAGAATCCAACAGAAGTTTTACATCAAAAACAGTTTTAGGAATATTGTTAGTTTATTTTTTTATAGTTGTACATTACTAACATTTAAGGTTAAAAGTGAGTGGAGGTGCAGAAAGATGGACAGACACCACGCGTCTTGCTTATAGGAGATGGTTAATGTATTCAGTGTGTAATTGCAATCATGGTTGGTTAGGTTTTTTTTAAACTGATGAATATTAATATTTTTGTTTCAAGCCGCCGCCATATCACGCGTTGATGTAAAGGCGAATTACACTCATTTTGTTAGCGAAAAAACAAATATATATATTATAAGGCAATTAACGTTTTCCCGGTTCACAGTCCAAGTAGGTTACCCACATACTCGTATCAAAGGAATACGTCACGTTGAGACTGTGACCCGCCCTGCGCGCGCTTTTTTAGACTCGTTATCTTACTGATAAGATGCTCGTTTCACGAGAAGAGATACGCTTTGTGTGTATGTACCACTACACCAGTGAGCGCCAATTCCCTCTAGCGGGATTCGTCCCGTCCCGAGCAACATCCGAACATCTTCGTCCAAAATTTGGCACCTAACCTAATAAAACTAACTGCCGGGTGCCGAGAGCCAAATTCAGAGTCGTTTCACACACACATACACACATATTCACAACATAATATTATTAATCTACTTTTCAATAACTTTTTTTTCACGGAAAATATTTTAACTTCCATCTAATCTCGCGTGCGTGGACATAATTAAAATGTATTCTAATACAACCTTCACTAAGCCTATCTTATTGTGTAGTAATGTGGCCATTTTACTTCAAAACTAACATTAAATTCAAAAAATCGTTGATTAAATTACTGCTTACTGTGTTTTTGATAATAAATGCTTAATAATTGTTTTTAATTATAATTAATATATTTTTACATACATCGAAATGATCATATACAATCGAAATTATAACCGGGAAGACGCAGCTACATATTGCCTCATTGCCTCGACTTTGAGGTCACGAGTAATAACCCTTAAATCGGGGAGGTCGGACGGAGACTATCCACCGTTACGAACTTCGAGAATCCGAAAGAAACGGTACATTTGGGCCCGTCAGTGAATTACTATGACCTAAGCCCTACTCAACTAAGCTAAATTTGATTGTGCTAGTCAGGGGAGATGGTGGTAAGGAAGCGTTAATGACCATTGTGTGCGGATTCGAACCCTATCCAATAGACCACCACCACCTTTACTTGTCTATTTAAATTTAAAAATTGGACAACGCGTAAATCACTTGATATACTTTTAGTATTCATGGGGGGGGAGGTGTTCAGGTAGAGTGAAATTCTTATCAGAATTCTCGTTTTCAATCTAGTAAACTGTTTAGACGACGTATAAATATTTAGTTATTTATTGTTTAATTGGAAAACCAAAAATTTTATATAAAGTTGACTGATAACAGGTATTCGCTAAGGTACAGAAAAGTAAGAATAGATTACACTCGCACTATAGAGAATTATTACAATTTTTTTAGCATGCATTTTTTTTAAACAAGTATAGGCATCTTCCTCCCGCTAAACATTGACGATTACTGGTCGATCCACTCTTTAACCCTAAGCCACCATTAAGAGTAACCCTAGGCCATGTGAATAATAATTTCACAATAATTTCTGTGTATATCTCGAGCACTTGGTAATTTCCTCAATTAGTGCCGTACCATAAATGCACTTCAGCAATATCTCGATTAGTAAGGTCAGCTGACCTCGGCATGACGTTAACTCACAAATAACGTTATTAGCAACTGATTGAGACTACTATCGTTATAACTACTTATAACGATTAGGAATTGGGATAGAGCTTAAACCCGTCTCTTTTCCACACTCACTCCTCCGGGGCCAAAGCAGCGAAACAAAGGAATGCCACCTAAAGTGATCGCAATAATTAGTTCTACTAGAGGTCGCCCAGTGGTCGAAATTCGACTGTAATTCATTAAACTTTTAAGTTTGAGCATTATTGAGGGTCTTATACCTCTATAATACGACGAGTTTACCTCTATAATCATTGCATATATTTTTTTTGAAAATGGTGAATTAGGTCAGCTGCAAGCGTGTACAACTATGTCATTACCGTGTGTTTGCCTTAATTTCCTGCAAAGCACAAATAGATCTTGTATTTGTATATATTTTTGATACAATTCATTGACAGCTTTAATTTTTTCATGTAAAAATGAGACTTGACATTCATAGAAGTGCAATAATAATTATTTTTGCTTGACATTAATACGAGTAGTATATTGACATTGACAGATTATTGAAGAAGGAACATTTGAAATTACACAAAATTCAAGCTTGAAAGTCATTCACTCAATCAGCTATCAGTGGTATGAACGTTTTATTTTATTCAATTTAATGTATTTGTAACACGTATTTCAGATAAATTTCAACTTTCTGCACTCTTTCTCTATATAAACTTAAACTGTGCCATATATGTCACACTCCTCCGTGCGCGCAATATGCTAAAATGTTTTCTCTTCATAATAGATTCGCATAAATTCAAAAATTATGGTCATCCGTGAGAATCCAGCAATGCATAAAACGGAGTGACCCATAGTTTTACACGAATCCCTTCACCTCCCCTCCCCTCTCCGCCCCCTTCAATTAAATCGCGCATTTAATATCGGTTATTATTTATAATCGTGCAATTACGCGCGTCGCTGATATGAAAATGTCTAGAAGCACAAATTATGGAAAGTTTATAGGTATGAACCGGATCTTGGCTGCTTTCATGTCAATAATTAATCATTGTTTATATTCATTATTACATCGCTAATAAAACTTATATGAATGTATACGATATTGCTTGTTTTGTTTTTATTCACATACGATTTTAATTAAACAGAAGGTTTTTAAGCAATACGATGGCCATTTACCAAAATGTCACAAAATAAATACATTTACAATGCAGTCGCAGATTCATTATTTTTATTTGGAGACGTTTTGCTACATACCAACCGTAAAAAAAACTGTCACCCTCAAGACTTATATGTTATAATTTTATTGAAAAACCAATTCTTTTTTAAATATGATGAATAAGATATATCATTTGTGCTTATTGTATTATTTTTATATTCAATAGCCGATATTCATCGTTATGATAACGAAAAATAATGTATCTAAAATTTAGAGTCGAAACTTAAACGTGCATTATTTAATTTAGGTTTTACGTATAAACGCCTTATACGTTTTTTTTTGTAAAGCGAACTAAAATTTACATTTATTTCTATCATAGTTTTAGCTTTTATATATTAAGGTATAAAAATCACATCGGACGCTGGTTGAATAATATAGTTATATAACATTAAAGTCAACAAAATTTTGGTACGAACTAATAAAACTGACAGATCGATAGATGCTTAAATATCATATATGAATTTAAAAATATTACAGCACGGTTTTTTTAACGTATTATTTATTACTGGCTAGTTAAAATTAATACAAAGTCATATATTTGCGCAAATATAAACATTTAAAAGAATGATTAGTGCTATATAATAATAATATTTATTATTATTGTTAAAATTTAATTAAATATTATGTCATATCATTCTGTATTTTTTTAAATAT
This sequence comes from Neomicropteryx cornuta, assembly GCA_020383195.1. Lineage (NCBI taxonomy): Eukaryota > Metazoa > Arthropoda > Insecta > Lepidoptera > Micropterigidae > Neomicropteryx > Neomicropteryx cornuta. The sequence goes on from JAHKQU010000018.1 coordinate 44,947,203, forward strand.
AATCTACTTAGACGTAAAAATCAAACATTTTTCAACAAAATATATTGGTGAAATGTTTCCCAATTTCAAGAAAAACGAGGTTCAAATTCAATAAAAATCGTTAGAATGTTTGGGAAAGTTATCATTTATAAGTCGCGAAGTTTAGCAGTTTAAAATATATTTATATCTTTATTTTAATACGAAACTTTTTTTGGTAGGGAGATAGGAAATGAAGCAACCCGTCACAAGTTGACACTACAGAGCGCACGTAGTCTGGAGGGAAGATGTTGTTAATGTCGCCTGTGTGGCCTAGCTGTAAGACGTCAGGTTTTGTTTAAATAACTTAATACTAAACAATGAATAGAAGCAGTTGATATTACATGATAGCTACAAGGTGTCATAACCATTCTTGTTTATACAAATATCTAACAGATTAATGCATTTATTGCATGCATGCATTGGTGTGAAATGCATTTATTTTGCCAAGGCATATACGAACCTAAATACAAACTTTGGAGTATTGTTGCTGCGTTTAGACACAGACATCGTATTCACAGATGCACACAAACATTTGCACATTTTAAACCTGACTCCCGGATCACACATATTTTTTTTAGATTTTAATTATACATAAAAATAAAATGAAATGTAGTAATAAATATAATTAAATAAATATACATAATGATAGATGCTCGATGTGTGATTTTCTATCATCTATTACGATTTTGGTCTTCATATAATTTTATGTACATTAATCCAGCTAATGAAACAATTAGATTTTGGTTGGGTGTTAAATTAACTTTTCGTTTTAATTATTAGTTAAAATTTTAATTTCCTGATTTCAGAGCTGACTTATCAACTAAAGTACTCTAAAAATACCTTATTATTCTTGGCACACAGGTACTATTTGACTCTTGGCATGTTTCTCGAATTGCTGAAACTAACCGCCTTTATCCGGTTTGGCCAAACAGCTGAGATTATCATTTCCGTTTGCATTTAGTATTGTTTTAAATAAGATATACTTTCATACTGGTTACACTTATATTGCTGTTTGCTATATATTTATTTATATTATTTACATTGGCAATAAAATTGTATAAAGATGATTTTTAAATGCACATGGTTAACTTTATTATTTCGAATGGACATTTTGAGCTTGGTTCCTGTAGTTTTTTATTTATTACGTTATATTTGTTTTTTACAATGCTATCGAAAATATCAGAAAAACATTTAATTGTTTGTCGCAATAGGTAGTTTTGTCAAAGAGACAAACAAATGAAACTACAAATCTTTCGCCTTAAGGCGAAGCCAGGGGATAAATAGTATATCAATTCATTTAGATCCCTTTTCTTATGAGTGGCATTCGGTAACCGTTGAATATTTAATAATAAACAAAATATGTTTAGATATCTTAAAAAAGGCAGATTTTTAAAATTCAATTCTATTTCTGAGAAATTTAATAAATAGTAAACTGCTAATAATTCTTTTTTAGTTGAATTGCTCTCTTATAAAAGACATTAGTTAGAGCATTAGGAAAAATAGTAATTGAAAGGCAAATGAAAGGTCTAAAATATAGAAAAGTTAGTGTTTTTTTAATTTCTATATTATAAAGCTGTAATAAAATAAAAATCAATTGCTCATTGACCGCGCAAAGGGCAAAACCTGCTAGCGTAAAGCCGGTGACAGACATGGGCGAAATATTTGCTAAGATGCACAAATGCTTTATATAGGAAGCCATTTGTACATATTTGCACACATATTTTATCTTTTCTTAAACGAAATATCAAAGAAAAGACTTGCAAATATTTAAAAATGGCAGAAGCAGAGAAAAGTCCCGGTTTATGATTGATATACGCGTACATTCAAAATATTCGTATCATAGAAAATTTAGTAATTAAATTTCGTTTATTAATTGAGATTTGAAAATCGTTTCTGATCTTATAATAATTTATTGTCATTAAAGTTTTATGAACTAAAATAAAATATGTGTAAATGTTTTGAGGTATGTATCATTGATATAGTTTGCTTTCTACCTATAGACTAATCAAATAGAGGATGAAAAATATGTAATTTACCATTAATTGCAAAGTTTACAATTATTGTCTATATGAAAAGTATTTACGAACCTGGAAATCGCTAAAATTTTATGTTTATTTTTCTCAAAAAATAAATAAAAGTTTTCTAAATTATAATATCATTTCAATTAGAGTTTAGAAATTTAAATATAAATTTGCAACATGCACTTACAAACGGAACCGAGTCAAAAATCGGTAAATGCGACTGAACGAAACACCCCTGCAGGGTCTGCAGGGTCGCAGCGGTCCTCTTAGCCAGGCAAACGGGGAACGCTGCCGAAATGAACATTTAATACCTACCAAACAACACAATCTTTATTTAACTCTCTTCTTAATTTTCTATTCTTCCGGTGTCTCAATCGGGATCCAAATTTGAAGATGATTGTAAAATTATAAGCGCATATAAGACATTTTTCAAAATTTTTACTATTTCCAAGGTCGTAAATGAGTTGCAAATTTATTTAGAAATTGAATACATGATTCCTATTTGGAAACGTTTGTGTATTTGTAAATTGAACTTACCTCCTCACTAAGTCATAATGAAAATGTTCTTTTATACAAAGAATTACATTTTATCGGAGAATCTTTGATTTTATAATTAATGTATCATTGAAATCATCTTAAGACGTAAATTAAAAAAATAAATTGATTTTGTAATCATTCATAGAACAGAACTATTGCGATAAAAACAAAGATTAAAATAAATTAATCTAGGAATAGATTACCAGCGTTATTACAACGTCCATGTCAGTCGTTTTTATTATTTCTTATAAACCATAGTTCAAGTTCAAGCTATTTATTTTTCCACAATATTTTACAATATACAGGAATATCATAATACATTAAAAACAACTATTAACAATTCAAGATTAGGTAAAAAAGAAAAAAGAAGGTAAAGAGAAGGTATATAAAGTTAAATTACACGGTTAACAGCGATAACAATTAGCAATAAAAAACCAAGAACAATAACCCAACTACCGTCAAGATAATAATAGATAGGCAAATACACTTAATCTTTCTTTTACAATATAATTATTTATACACATTCATTCCTTCGCTCGAATCTAGATCATCTGGAGAGGTTCAACCTTTTCATTTGCTGAGATGCCGAGGTTAGGGGATTCTTTATGACCAGCGCCTGATGACGAAGGTCAGCCGCGCTACTTTTGAGCTATTCCAAAACGCAAATGCGCCGCATAATCTGTCAACCAAATCTGGTCATTTTTGTACTAGATAAGTTTGCACGTGAAATCCTATCTTTGATAGTATAGGTCTATCTGTATTTGTGTTTTAACAACGTAAGCTCTAAAAATGGCGGAAATTCCTTCAAACTGTCGCCTAAAATGTGATCGAGTGAGTGCGAGGAGTTGTTAATGCACTAGAGTTCAGAGTTTCAGTACAGAGGTTCCCAGTGAGAGTTATTCGCAGCCATAAATATCTGGCGGAAGTAGATTGACGGATTTTTTAATTTTTTATACGAATTTAAAGGTTTTCTAAGCGTAAATCTTGAAATAAAATAAGGTACCCAAAAACAAATATGTCGCTAGCATTCTGTCTACAGACTTACTTAAGGGCGAACTTCATTTCCGCCCACGCACATTCGTGAGATTGTTTTCGGTCAAAAAACATTTACGAACATACGATATTCCACGGGGCGACGTCACAGATAATAATTTACTTACAATTATTTATTTGACATAAATATTTTACTACTGAGAGTAGACGATATGGGCGTTTGGGCAATGGCTGCTCAAGGGATCCAATCAATTAAAAATCTATCGCGTTGTAAACTTCATTGTAGGTACTTTGACTGAGCTACTGTGCATGGCACGCTATACTCGTATTGTGCGGGAGTTGTGACCTAAAAATTTAGTAAATATATTGAAGTTCACATATAATACAGGATGTATTTACAATCACTGTTGCCCTTTTAGGTGGTTGATCTATATCAACAACTATGTGCACAAAAAAAAAATATTTATGAAAAAACCAACATTAAAATAAATATATTATAAAAATACTATATTATTCTTTGCTGTTGATTATTTTGTTCGCCGCGCTGCGCGACGCCGATCAATGCTAGGTGGAATGCTTGCCTAAGGTCGGGAACAGCCAGTCAGTACTCAGGACCGTGCCCGTCCCTATGTGTTTAGCTGCTTAACTTCGCCTCTTAGAACCCTACTGCGGGTGTTTATTAAATTTGAAAACCTTTTTTTTTTAAATTGGAAAACATTTTACCGCTTAATGTTTAATTTTTAGTATATGTACATGGATCAACCACCTTTTAAATACATCCTGTATAGTGTATAAAAACAACATTTATAAGAATGTATATGTTACAGATATGTACTTATTCTGTGCTATTTTAAACTAATATATTTGTTTTTGAAATTACCATTTTTTTCGTATACATACACTTTATTTATAATTATTCTTATGACAGACAGGTATTGAAATCTAAACCTGCTCGCTTACGTGTATAAAAACAAAATAATTCTGCGAACTAATGTTAGCCACTCTTAGAACAGGCTTTTAACCTAGTTTGAGCAGTACCTACCTCAAAAAAACACAGAAAAAAAAATTGGTATGTATTTGGTTTTTTTAGAGCTTGTGGCGTTTTCACACACGGCAGGTTCTCGATCGCCTCGATGATTTCGGAATGATAATCACTAATCATGTCAAATACAATACACACACATATTACGCACGGAATAATATTGAAGCACGAATGATATTACTTTAGTGCGTCATGACGAATAAGTAGTGTACTCGTATACTATTCACCGCTCAGAAATGAAGCGATTTGCTACATACCAACCGTAAAAAAAACTGTCACCCTCAAGACTTATATGTTATAATTTTATTGAAAAACCAATTCTTTTTTAAATATGATGAATAAGATATATCATTTGTGCTTATTGTATTATTTTTATATTCAATAGCCGATATTCATCGTTATGATAACGAAAAATAATGTATCTAAAATTTAGAGTCGAAACTTAAACGTGCATTATTTAATTTAGGTTTTACGTATAAACGCCTTATACGTTTTTTTTTGTAAAGCGAACTAAAATTTACATTTATTTCTATCATAGTTTTAGCTTTTATATATTAAGGTATAAAAATCACATCGGACGCTGGTTGAATAATATAGTTATATAACATTAAAGTCAACAAAATTTTGGTACGAACTAATAAAACTGACAGATCGATAGATGCTTAAATATCATATATGAATTTAAAAATATTACAGCACGGTTTTTTTAACGTATTATTTATTACTGGCTAGTTAAAATTAATACAAAGTCATATATTTGCGCAAATATAAACATTTAAAAGAATGATTAGTGCTATATAATAATAATATTTATTATTATTGTTAAAATTTAATTAAATATTATGTCATATCATTCTGTATTTTTTTAAATATAATCTACTTAGACGTAAAAATCAAACATTTTTCAACAAAATATATTGGTGAAATGTTTCCCAATTTCAAGAAAAACGAGGTTCAAATTCAATAAAAATCGTTAGAATGTTTGGGAAAGTTATCATTTATAAGTCGCGAAGTTTAGCAGTTTAAAATATATTTATATCTTTATTTTAATACGAAACTTTTTTTGGTAGGGAGATAGGAAATGAAGCAACCCGTCACAAGTTGACACTACAGAGCGCACGTAGTCTGGAGGGAAGATGTTGTTAATGTCGCCTGTGTGGCCTAGCTGTAAGACGTCAGGTTTTGTTTAAATAACTTAATACTAAACAATGAATAGAAGCAGTTGATATTACATGATAGCTACAAGGTGTCATAACCATTCTTGTTTATACAAATATCTAACAGATTAATGCATTTATTGCATGCATGCATTGGTGTGAAATGCATTTATTTTGCCAAGGCATATACGAACCTAAATACAAACTTTGGAGTATTGTTGCTGCGTTTAGACACAGACATCGTATTCACAGATGCACACAAACATTTGCACATTTTAAACCTGACTCCCGGATCACACATATTTTTTTTAGATTTTAATTATACATAAAAATAAAATGAAATGTAGTAATAAATATAATTAAATAAATATACATAATGATAGATGCTCGATGTGTGATTTTCTATCATCTATTACGATTTTGGTCTTCATATAATTTTATGTACATTAATCCAGCTAATGAAACAATTAGATTTTGGTTGGGTGTTAAATTAACTTTTCGTTTTAATTATTAGTTAAAATTTTAATTTCCTGATTTCAGAGCTGACTTATCAACTAAAGTACTCTAAAAATACCTTATTATTCTTGGCACACAGGTACTATTTGACTCTTGGCATGTATCTCGAATTGCTGAACTAACCGCCTTTATCCGGTTTGGCCAAACAGCTGATATTATCATTTCCGTTTGCATTTAGTATTGTTTTAAATAAGATAGACTTTCATACTGGTTACACTTATATTGCTGTTTGCTATATATTTATTTATATTATTTACATTGGCAATAAAATTGTATAAAGGTGATTTTTAAATGCACATGGTTAACTTTATTATTTCGAATGGACATTTTGAGCTTGGTTCCTGTAGTTTTTTATTTATTACGTTATATTTGTTTTTTACAATGCTATCGAAAATATCAGAAAAACATTTAATTGTTTGTCGCAATAGGTAGTTTTGTCAAAGAGACAAACAAATGAAACTACAAATCTTTCGCCTTAAGGCGAAGCCAGGGGATAAATAGTATATCAATTCATTTAGATCCCTTTTCTTATGAGTGGCATTCGGTAACCGTTGAATATTTAATAATAAACAAAATATGTTTAGATATCTTAAAAAAGGCAGATTTTTAATATTCAATTCTATTTCTGAGAAATTTAATAAATAGTAAACTGCTAATAATTCTTTTTTAGTTGAATTGCTCTCTTATAAAAGACATTAGTTAGAGCATTAGGAAAAATAGTAATTGAAAGGCAAATGAAAGGTCTAAAATATAGAAAAGTTAGTGTTTTTTTAATTTCTATATTATAAAGCTGTAATTAAATAAAAATCAATTGCTCACTGACCGCGCAAAGGGCAAAACCTGCTAGCGTAAAGCCGGTGACAGACATGGGCGAAATATTTGCTAAGATGCACAAATGCTTTATATAGGAAGCCATTTGTACATATTTGCACACATATTTTATCTTTTCTTAAACGAAATATCAAAGAAAAGACTTGCAAATATTTAAAAATGGCAGAAGCAGAGAAAAGTCCCGGTTTATGATTGATATACGCGTACATTCAAAATATTCGTATCATAGAAAATTTAGTAATTAAATTTCGTTTATTAATTGAGATTTGAAAATCGTTTCTGATCTTATAATAATTTATTGTCATTAAAGTTTTATGAACTAAAATAAAATATGTGTAAATGTTTTGAGGTATATGTATCATTGATATAGTTTGCTTTCTACCTATAGACTAATCAAATAGAGGATGAAAAATATGTAATTTACCATTAATTGCAAAGTTTACAAATATTGTCTATATGCAAAGCATTTACGAACCTGGAAATCGCTAAAATTTTATGTGTTTATTTTTCACAAAAAATAAATAAAAGTTTTCTAAATTATAATATCATTTCAATTAGAGTTTAGAAATTTAAATATAAATTTGCAACATGCGCTTACAAACGGAACCGAGTCAAAAATCGGTAAATGCGACTGAACGAAACACCCCTGCAGGGTCTGCAGGGTCGCAGCGGTCCTCTTAGCCAGGCAAACGGGGAACGCTGCCGAAATGAACATTTAATACCTACCAAACAACACAATCTTTATCTAAATGAAGACTCTTCTTAATTTTCTATTTTTTCGGTGTCTCAATCGGGATCCAAATTTGAAGATGATTGTAAAATTATAAGACATTTTTCAAAATTTTTACGATTTCTAAGGTCGTAAATGAGTTGCAAATTTATTTAGAAATTGAATACATGATTCCTAATAAATTGTGAAATTTGGAAACTTTTGTGTATTTGTGAATTGAACTTACCTCCTCACTAAGTCATAATGAAAATGTTCTTTTATACAAAGAATTACATTTTATCGGATAATCTTTGATTGTATAATTAATGTATCATTGAAATCATCTTAAGACGTAAATTAAAAAAAATAAATTGATTTTGTAATCATTCATAGAACAGAACTATTGCGATAAAAATAAAGATTAAAATAAATTAATCTATGAATAGATTACCAGCGTTATTACAACGTCCATGTCAGTCGTTTTTATTATTTCTTATAAACCATAGTTAAGTTCAAGCTATTTATTTTTCCACAATATTTTACAATATACAGGAATATCATAATACATTATAAACATTAAAAACAACTATTAACAATTCAAGATAAGGTAAAAAAGAAAAAAGAAGGTAAAGAAAATGTAAAGAGAAGGTATATAAAGTTAAATTACACGGTTAACAGCGATAACAATTTGCAATAAAAAACCAAGAACAATAACCCAACTACCGTCAAGATAATAATAGATAGGCAAATACACTTAATCTTTCTTTTACAATATAATTATTTATACACATTCATTCCTTCACTCGAATCTAGATCATCTGGAGAGGTTCAACCTTTTCATTTGCTGAGATGCCGAAGTTAGGGGATTCTTTATGACCAGCGCCTGATGACGAAGGTCAGCCGCGCTACTTTTGAGCTATTCCAAAACGCAAATCCGCCGCATAATCTGTCAACCAAATCTGGTAATTTTTGTACTAGATAAGTTTGCACGTGAAATCCTATCTTTGATAGTATATGTCTATCTGTATTTGTGTTTTAACAACCTAAGCTCTAAAAATGGCGGAAATTCCTTCAAATTGTCGCCTAAAATATGATCGAGTGAGTGCGAGGAGTTGTTAATCCAGTAGAGTTCAGAGTTTCAGTACATAGGTTCCCAGTGAGAGTTATTCGCAGCCATAAATATCTGACGGAAGTAGATTGACAGATTTTTTAATTTTTTATTCGAATTTAAAGGTTTTCTAAGCGTAAATCTTGAAATAAAATAAGGTACCCAAAAACAAATATGTCGCTAGCATCCTGTCTACAGGCTTTACTTAAGGGCGAACTTCATTTCCGCCCACGCACATTCGTCAGATTGTTTTCGATCAAAAAACATTTACGAACATACGATATTCCACGGCGCGATGTCACAGATAATAATTTACTTACAATTATTTATTTGACATAAATATTTTACTACTGAGAGTAGACGATATTGGCGTTTGGGCAATGGCTGCTCAAGGGATCCAATCAATTAAAAATCTATCGCGTTGTAAACTTCATTGTAGGTACTTTGACTGAGCTACTGTGCATGGCACGCTATACTCGTATTGTGTGGGAGTTGTGACCTAAAAATTTAGTAAATATATTGAAGTCCACATATAATACAGGATGTATTTACAATCACTGTTGCCCTTTTAGGGGGGTTGATCTATATCAACAACTATGTGCACAAAAAAAATATTTATGAAAAAAAAACATTAAAATAAATATATTATAAAAATACTATATTATTCTTTGCTGTTGATTATTTAGTTCGCCGCGCTACGCGACGCCGATCAATGCTAGGTGGAATGCTTGCCTAAGGTCGGGAACAGCCAGTCAGTACTCAGGACCGTGCCCGTCCCTATGTGTTTAGCTGCTTAACTTCGCCTCTTAGAACCCTACTGCGGGTGTTTATTAAATTTGAAAACCTTTTTTTTTTTAAATTGGAAAACATTTTACTGATTAATGGATCAACCACCTTTTAAATACATCCTGTATAGTGTATAGAAACAACATTTATAAGCATGTATATGTTACAGATATCTACTTATTCTGTGCTATTTTAAACTAATATATTTGTTTTTGAAATTACCATTTTTTTCGTATATTTTTAACTTTTTTTTAACCATTTTTTTAACTTTATTTATAATTATTCTTATGACAGACAGGTATTGAAATCTAAAGCTGCTCGTTGACGTGTGTAAAAACAAAATAATTCTGCGAACTAATGTTAGCCACTCTTAGAACAGGCTTTTAACCTAGTTTGAGCAGTACCTACCTCAAAAAAACACAGAAAAAAAAATTGGTATCTGGTTTTTTTAGAGCTTGTGGCGTTTTCACACACGGCAGTTTCTCGATCGCTCCGATGATTTCGGAATGATAATCACTAATCATGTCAAATACAATATACACACATATTACGCACGGAGTAATATTGAAGCACGAATGATATTACGTTAGTGCATCATGACGAATAAGTAGTGTACTCGTGTTCACCGCTCAGAAACGAAGCGATTGTTTTTAGCTCGGTAGCTAACGATTGCTGCAGCACGGTGCCTTTCTACCCGCTTAGGAGATGGCAGCATTTCGTTACATCAAAAACCATCACCTGGATTCGCAGGGTGTAGACAAAGGAATAACAGAAGACGGTAAAGGTTTAGGCGCTACGATGACCAATTAGGACGGATTCAACGTGTCGCATTATAGCGGTGCATTGTTTAGCGCTGAGAAGGTAGCCGCAATGTTCAAGGTAATATACTAAGGCTTCGTTTTCGTAAATTATTTCAATTGTATTCGGTTGCCTTGGCCCAATAAATAAAGTATTATGCAATAGCCATTCAATGTCGCCCACTAGCTCGACATTTTGGTCAGCCCAGCAACCGGCACCAACTTTCGGTTTTCGGTTCAAATTGAATGCTTATTCAGCTATACCCGGGAGGACGCTCGGCTGTGATGTGCTTATTCGGCTAAAGTCGGAGTGCCCAAATGTCACGTAGAGTTTTTTTTTATATTGTAAATAGGCGTGCGGAAACATTGTTGAATATAGATGTCAGTATGGGGTGATACTTCTGAAATATTAATTCAGTCATTATTATAACAAATACTACTCGATAATAAAAACATATTTACTAAATCTGTTTCATAACAATCGTGCATTTCCGTTTCGTTGATTTTTTTTGTTGTCTGAATTGGTGTCCGGGGCCGGTATTTATTTGTTTTATCGTCATTTAAATGCACTCTTATAACAGTAAAATATAAATATAATATAATATAATTATTAATTATAGGTATGAAAGCTTGCATTTAATTCAGAAGCCCCAGTCTCAGTTGCTTTTCTCAACGCTGTCTACTGTTTACTTTTCTCAACGCTAAGTAAAAAAAGACTTGCGCATGCGCGCGCACGCACAACAGCCATATACAAGTACAGACTTAGTGAAGGCTGTCGGAACTGCGCTTTAACAGCGCCTTCTTAATTACACAAGCCAATGCAATAAGAAGAAACTTTCACCTATACACGAAAAATATAAATCACCTAATCACCTAATGCAATACGTCATATTTCGACGTAATTATCAGATTTATAAAAAATATAAAAAAATAGAACTTGGACCTATACTATGTGTATGATATCATAAATACGAATGTAAATTTATCTATTTTTGTTTGATCGATTTTTGCACTATCTACAATGAATCACACATTGTTTTATTTGCGTTTTTTTAATATTTCTATTTAAAACTAATTGCGTCAACTAATTACGTCCTTGGCTGGTTGGCCTAGAAGTTAACGAAGTGTTCCACTTGAAAAAAAAAATAAACTTGACCATTTTATTCAACCAGAACCAGTAGTCGTTTTTTCCACTAATATCACTTTTTTATACTGGTTGATCGCTATTACGTGCGAAATATTACCGGTAATGTTAGGTAAATAATCGCCAGTGGGGGGGGGGGGGGGGGGGGTAGTGTTTGGATGATTTTTGAGTTTTGTAGGTAGAATTTGTAATAGTTACAGAATAAATACGGACAATGTGAGATCAATTTGTAAAATCGAAGGTACTTTGCAGTCATTTATTATGAACCAATTTTTTTTATGTTTATGGAAACGTCTATAGAATGATGGCGCGTTTTTATACCTACGTGCATCAAGTCCCAATATTTCGTTATTGAATCCAATGATCCAATCCCACACCCGCCTCTGGACATCTTCGAAATACTGTAAAAACGCCATTCTTAAGGCGCCTACATAACTGACCTCTACAAAAAGGTGAATTTTACAGGTTTTCGAAGGCGTTACGAGGGATATCCACAAGATAAATTAGTAATCTAGTTTATTTACATTAATGATAAATTATTATTCTAGGGAATTACCTAAGGAAATTTCTTTAAACGTTATGTAAAAAATATCAAAAAATAAACAAAACCACCATGTTTTTGAAATAGCATTTTTTGAAAACACCCGCTTCTGAAACTAGAAATTTCCCATATAAAATAAATATAGTTTTATGATGATAATATTGTGGAGGACGGAATTGCTTAAAATTAGAGATTTATGTTTTAGTTTTTAAATATGAAAAGGATAATGAAAAAGAAAAAAAAATGAAAATTATCTTTTTGTGTTATTTTAAAAAAATGCATTAAGGAAAAATATTCCTCATTTTTTTAAAAAACAACTAAAAGCTTTTAATATTTTATACAAAATGATAGGCCACGGTTTGTGTTATAAGGGCCATTATGCCCGTCATAGAGTTCACACCTCTCCGATCTTTTTGCTGGCAACAATTTGTAGGTCAGATTCATTCAAATGGTGTCCTTTGTAAACGTATGTAGTTCCCCTTAACGGTCAGCGAACCAAGAAAAATATATATACCCTTTCCTCCACCTCTAGCTTATCACTATATTATTATTAATATAACAGAAAATGTTTTTTTTTTAAATGGGGATTCCCTGCCGCCCATGGTTTGTTATGGTCATAAAAAGGAAATTCCGGGAGACTAGGTACGAAGTACTTTAAATGTTCAAAGTACATTCCATTCATCAAAGTCATCTGAGTCATCGGCTTCACCAATACCTTCTAACGTTATTTACATACTCGTGCATTAGCCAACGCGACGTATGTTGGTGAAACGTGCTCTCTATAAATGCCAAATGTATATAGACTAGGTACGGCGCCACAAGCCTCTCAGAGAAACGTACGATAAAATAAAATAAATGAAATTATTTCCGTTTCCAAGCAGCGACGTATATCGTACCTCATCATTAAACATGATTTAATGATTTTTTTATCATAAATAGTTCTTATCACTTATTCAAGGTCACTTAGTGTTTTTTTTATTTATTTATTCGTTTTATATTCCGTGCTTTTGCAGGATTTAACATGTAATTGTAATTTTTGATCTCTTCTAACGGCTTGTAAAAACAGAAACACGCTGTGCCATTATTAGTTAATAAAAAAAAGAAACAAGATATTTTAAAAAGCTTAGTTGAATGTGCATATTTATGAAATAAATTATGCCTCTGAGTGTCGATTTGTTGATTTTTGAATTTGAATATTTTGTCGATTCTTGTATTCGACCAATAAAATATTTACGTATAAAGTTTTGATAGATGGTATGGAAAAATATAGACTTTACGAGACTCTTAACGTTTAGACAAAATAAAACATAAACTTTTAAATTTATGTAAGCTTAGATAATTATGAGATATCTGCAAATTCTCTTCTAAATCTACAAATAAAAAAGTGAACACTACAGAGCAATGGCTATAAAATGTATTATATTAATTTTAATTTGATAATTTGTCATTTAAAAATCGTTTAACTCCGATCACCCAGAATATGTATCGCGGGTAGACTTAAGATTCGATAAATGTAATATGTCACTGATAAATTAGTGTCAATTATAATCTCTAATTGTCCTGCATTGTGCCGATAGACGATACGTCGTCTAATTATTTCTCGTTTTTAGGCAAAAAAAATAAATTAAGCCAATCAACGATCGAAGATGTTATTGTAGCGGAATGGCCGCGGCTATCCTCAGATTTTTTGCCGGCTATGGGTTTTTTTTTATGTCTTTTTTAAAAACTTTTAGTTTTCAACTTGAAATATGAGAACGAAATGATGGACAGGTTGACTCTTCGTTAAAAAACCTGACCGCTATTACATTCATTTAAAATACAAATCTATCTAAGCGTTCCGCCGAGTACTTTCCGAAATAAGACGGAGCATAAATTGTCTGGTTTATTTGATTAAATTACATTTGAGAAGTGATCATAAAAATAAAATATTTTTTTACCATTAAAAAAAATACTTTTCAAAGACATACAGATTTATTTGTTATCTTTTTTAGCTCCAGTGGACACTAAAATATTACATTTTTTAATATTATCAAAAAAAAACATTATATGATTTGTATTTAAAAGACAAGTACATCCCTTGAGTTTCTTACTACCAAAACTGAGTTACACCAGGGCAATCCTTATGTATTTGTATGCATAAACGAATAAATAAAGAAAAGAATAAGTTAGTAAATAGCGTATTTTCACAAAGTGCACAAAAATGCGAAATTGCGTGTCACAGAATATAATAGAATAATTAGTCGATATATCGATAATCACTACCTTTACAAGCGATAGATCTTTTTTTTTCATGATTTTTTCTGTAAGACGGGGTAGATATTTTCAAAAAAGTGGTTGTAAGTGGTATAACTTCTAAACCATTGAGAATTGTTAGACCATTGTTTATAATAAATTTGGTTGCAAATGACCTCTCCTATCACCTCATTTCATTTGAATCACCACTTATGGGACAACCTGTATATAAATAAATTAATAATATATTTGCTGATTTTTAAATATCGTACGCACCAGACTTTTTAATCTCTTCGCTTCGGAGATGATTGCCAAAGAAATTTCATACATATCAGTAATACACAGGTTAATAAACGCTAAGTTATTTGCATTATATTTAAATATATTTTTGTAATAATATATTTTAAAATAATCCCTATATATAAATATTATTAAAAACAATAATCATAATAAAAAAGAAAAACAGAACATTGCCTAATGATCCTTTGTGTGTATTAATTAAGTATTGTATTTATTTTGTTTATTCATACGAATACATTATAATATAATTTTCTTGTATGTTTATATTTGATTTACTGTAAATATATAACTACATAAAATATTACTATACAATAATTATAGTTAACACAGCGCCATCTGCTACTTTAACACTAAAACTATTTCGTAGTTTGGGTGGACATTATTTCACTACAAATCAAGTTGCTTTCATTCTGTAGAAAGTACAGTCAGTGACAAAACTCGGTATCGGTAAAAAAATTAAAATGAGTGATCATAAATTAAATTAATTAAAATCGAAAAGGGCATACATTTTTGAAAACATTCAAACTTTATTTGATAATTTAAAGAACCTTAAGACTGACAAAACCGTAAATTATTTTTAATCAAATCTGAAGATTTATCCAGTTTACGAAATGAGTTTCAGATATAATTGATAAAATAAATATAATCAAATCAGAAAAGAACGAAAATTACTTACCCAATTACAAGAGTTTACAGGCATTTGATGATATTTATTATCTGGTAAAAAATACTAGGTCCGAACTATTTCAACAAAATGGTAGTATGGTAAACAACCCAACAAACGGAAAATAAAATATATAAAAAGCTTCCCAAATTAGAAATACCTAGTTTCAGTGGAGAATTAAATCAATGGAATATATTACATGAAGCATTTAAATCTTGGTCCATAAATAAATGTTAAGCGCGCGCTTAAATAAATGTTCGCTCTGTCATTTAGATTTTCATCCCCTATATTTCTTGATATGGTACCAAAAAGCCGTTCAGTCTTTGTACGATCAAAATCGTTTGTACAAATTGTTTAAGCACCACACATAAGCCTTCGCAGTGCAAATCGAAACATGTGTGTAACAATTGCAAAAGAGCGCATAATATATTTTTGTATTTTTCAAACAACTGACTCACAATCACAAAATAATGAAGACACTGTGCAGCCTCACACGCCAGTATCTTTAAGTAATTTAAACAGCGATACATTAACGCCAAAACTATTTTGTTGTCAACAATTCAAGCCGATGAAATATACTGGAAATTATATACGCCACCATTTCTTACTGGACAGAGCGCTAGCATGAGTAACTTCGTAATAGAGGATGTTTGCTCAACATTAGGTGTTAGAATTAAACGCATAAAATCGTCAGTGATAGGTATCGAGAGTACACCACATCCAGTCAAGGACTCGTCAGTCTTACGATTGCCTCGCGGATCGACAAAAATTGTCATCATACGTTCAACGCATTAGTGGTAGACAGAATTACCGACAATTTGTCTACATCCAAGGAAAATACCGCAAGCTTACAATTCCCCTGTAGCTTTACAAACTACATTCGGGTATGTACGGCGAAGTCCAATGTATAGCACAGCATAGTGATGTACCGTCTTCTCAGTTACTGAACAGCCTTTACAAAACGCAGTTTAACAGTTCTTGAACTTGAGTCTGTTCCATCGTCCGAAGAATTACCGATGAGCGCCGAAGAAAGTGTACGCTGCCTTGTTATTAGCTAAATTAATCAAGTTTGTTATTTTCTCCATCTGAAAATAATTTAGAATAACGTGCGATTTCGCTCCCAGTCATCTTAGATATGAATGAGCATCCATTATATGTTCTCTCATCTCGCCTGTCCTCCTGGTCTAAGATTCTTCTCATCACCGCATATATTTACAAATTTCTCAAATGTATTCCAACGAATACACTCATAACCGCAACAGAGAGAATTTGCTGAATGCAAAATTCTACAAATGGTGCAAGGTCATCATTTTCATTCTGACCTCTGTGCACTTAAAACGAATATCCGCATTCCGATTTCTCCAGCCTTTTCTAGACGCAAAGGCCTGATTGGAGTTGGAGGCCGCCTTCATAACGCAACTCTTGGTTACGATTATGTGCATCCTATTATTTTACCTAAAAAAGAGCATATCGTTGACCTGCTCATAAGATATCATCATATAAAATATTGCTATACAGGTTCTCACCTGTTACTGAGCATCATTCGACAACGTTGCTGGATATTTTCGGCCTGTGCCGGTAATAATAATTCATAACATTCAATTTAAAATTGGTAAAATAACATATACTTATGAAAGTACTGAGATATTCGAATAATCTTCATATATATATATTTTTTTGTAGCTATTGGTACAAAATAAATCAATAAGTATTTTGAAATGACTTACCTATACTTAGTGGTGTTATGCGCACGTTACTTGATTGCTCAGACGCGTCGATTTGCGGTGTTCGCAAAAATACAAAGTAATAATAATATAACGCGCCGAGAAACGTGCTCTTCCGCCGAACGCCACTCGCGGAGTGGCTTTAATTCTTTCGTTTTGTGAATACCTATCTATTTCGTCGAAACAACCTGTTTTGAAATCGGTATTTTAAGAAAAATATATTTCTAAGTCTACTAACTACGAGTGTGGGATTATGATGGTATTAATGTTACATATCAGAAATAGCCATTATGGCCGTAAAAATTAGTAGCCAGCTTTTATTTTTGGCTTTATTTAGTAATAAAACGAAAACTGCGACGAGAGATTGTTTATAGTGAAAAAAGCTATGATTTTGTTATTTTTATGTATGAGCAGCACTAAGATTTTAGCCAAAATAGAGCTCGGAAAAGTGTTGATTTCGAGAAATGGCGCTACTTCGACACACGCGGTAGGATTTAATATAATATAAAATAAAAAAACCTCTTGGTAAGTTGTTCTATTTTATATAGTTCATTTTATATAATGTGATTTATTTATTTAAAATATAACATAAGATAAAACCAGACTAAGCCGTTAAAGTTACCCGTTTTTGGTCGCGAGGGTAATACTCTTAATTTGTCTCCGTGATGATAAACTTGTTCGATCTGATTATAACATAATTTATTGTTGTGATGTCTTTTTGAGTTACTATTATAATTAATAAAATGGTTATGTGACTGTTAGAAGTTTGATTGTTTAAGAAACTTACTCGATGGAAAGTCGCCATTACATGTGCATTAAATATCGTATGATATATCGTATACGGCGAATCACGCCGCACGCGACTATTTCATTCTGTCTGCGCTTGTTCTATTATCAGCAGATCGACAGACGAACGTCACTATTTAGTAACTAACTTGCCAGTCAGTCGTTCATACTTCCTATCGCGAGTAGCTCGTGTGCGCATAATGCGCGATTGTAGCGTAAGTTCTGCTGTCAATATCGACTGAATTTCGTAAGGCTGTGTAAATCGAATAATCGTCTCTAAGTTTATCGTCGCGTAACCCAACCAAAGAGTCAAAAAGTACCTGAGATTGTTTTCATGTTAAGTTTTTATTTTATTTGTTAAATGAATATAATTTATTTGTGTAAAATGTCCGTGGATTTCGAGGAACTGTCCGGTGCCGGTAAAGGAGACGTCTTTGACGATGCTTGGGTTCTGTTCAGACAACTATATCAAAAGGTATATAAATATTTTGACATTTATTCAAATGAATCTGTTCATATTCGTATAAGCTTCGAGACATTCTTAAAATTTATTCCTTATTATTTATAGTGTATGCTGCAGGTTTTGGCTCGTATAAACTAATGTGGCCGGTTCGACAGTGTGCCAAAAAAGGACATTCTTTTCTTTTGCAAATGTACCTATGGGTCGCTTCGTCACGATGAATGGTCGCTCCAAACTGATAACAAATTTTCAAATTCCGAGTTTCATCTTCTTTATACTGTGCTAAAAGTGTCAAAGCCTCGTGGGACTTATTCCTTGGATATTTTGATAGACGTTCACATTTTAGAACGTATTTCTTGTTAATTTCCCGTGGGTTTATTTATTTATTGAGCAACTAATGTTCTTCCTTGTTTTAAACATAATTATAATGTACTGAGGTCAATTAAGCAATAAAAACCCATGTAAAACTAAAAATACGTTTCTAGTAACAAAAATTATTAAAATTAATAATAAATATTACAATACCATTTTTACATCTATATTTACTTAAACTAATTTGCGTAGTATATTTTTTACACGAGTAATTACTGCTAACCATTTTGAATTGCGACATATTCAGAGTCAGTTTATCGAGACAGTTATAATAATCATAATAATAATTTTAATAAGTATTAATAATTAAATAGTTATAATTTAAATAATAATTATTAATAATTTAATAATTATAGTATCATTATAATAATTTTACAACCGTGGTATCGGTGAATGTAGAGGGTATATTGTGACTTTAAAAACCTTATAACGACGGGTACGATGTGATGACGGTACATTGATCGAAAAGCATTTCAAAAGATCGGCGCAATTAATAGTGTCATTGAACCGCAGATCGTTTTTTTTTTTTAAATTTAATATATGATGAGTATTTCGAGTAAGTAGGATAAATTTTCTATGCATATTAGTCTAAAGTTCAGAAATACTGTTGTACGGTTAGCTTACTGAAAATACTGAAAAGTGTTATACAATATATATAGTAAAATTATGCACAAAATAGTAGTATTATGGATAGTGTTATTAATACCGAACGCACAGATAGTTGCATCGTTTGAGATTTAAATACAGGCTTTACATACAGGCACGCTGGTTTAAATACAGGCCTGTATTTTATGAAAGCTTTTCACTCTTACCTATCTATCTGCGCGATTATGCAATACGGTCAAACCGTCATTGAAGTAGTAAAAAAATGATTTAAAAAAGAAACAATAATTATGAGAAACAGTGACAATGTAACGAATATGAGGAATAATGAATGAGAAGTGAATGGTTTAATGGATATTTACAAGAATAAGTTACGTTCAACGTAGTTTATATGCAAATGAATCGTCATGGCTAAAAATAGAAAGAAAAGTGTAAAATATATGCATATTAAATATATATATATATATATATATATATATATTATATATATACCACTAATAACATGTATATTACGTTTAGGTAAACTGTTTTATGGATACATTTATTAAACCGCTCTGCATCAAACAGTTTAGATAACATTTTATTACGAGATACTACATTGTGCAGGGTAATGAATTATTTCCCCTCCCCCCTCCCTCCCCCGACCGTCTGTTGCATTTTTTGGCGCGAAAAGTACAAATGCGAAAGAGTTGAATTTTGTTTGTAGATTGATGCTCTGGACAAACCATAGCCATAGCCGTTTATATCACTTCGATTAATATGATAGATAAATAACATTAAAGTCAACAAATTTTTAATACTGATTTGACAGTGCGATATAGTGCCCACATATCATATTCGAATTTCAAAAATATGACAGCACGGTTGTTGGAACTTATTATTTATTACATTATAGTTATTATAAATTGAAATATTATCTCCGTATTTATTTATTGTGGTTACCCAACAGAAATGGTACACCACCCAGGTAACAACGTAAAGACAATATAAATTGAAGTACCTATACATTCCTAAATTAGGGTAGCCCAACTAACGAATAAATTTATAGTATTTTAAGAGAGGATACATTTGGGAGTAGTTAGTAATAAATACATCGCAAATTCAGTAAATAGGAAGGGGGAGGTCGTTTCGTTACTATACACGCGTCAAAATTTTCAAACAAAAACTAAAATGATGTTAAAATTTATGATGAATTGAAAGAATGTCATGATACAATTGTATGTTTTTTTTTATTTTGATCTACTCGGACCTAAAAAAAACCCCACTATGGAACAACCCATCACAAGTTGATTCCACAAGCGCGAGTAAGTAGTCTGGGGGGAAGATGCCGTTAATGACGCCTGTAGGACCTAGACGTAAGACGACGGATTCTGGTTAAATAATTTACTACTACTAGACAATGTATAGAAGCAATTGATAACAGATGATGTTTTCGACTATACACTTGCCACGTGGTTGTTTAAATTTTATATATACAACGATGTTTATATTTTGTTTCTCACACTAGTAAAACAGATAACTATAGGTAATTTCTTTTTAAGGATGACCAATCATTCTGTGACAACTTTCGTATGTGTCTATATGTTTCAATTTTCTTATTATCTCGATCTTATCAGATATCTCGAACCGCGGAATTCCCCTTTAAATTATTATCGTGTTCAGAGAAATAATTACTTGACGATTGGGTTATCATTTAGCTGCAATTTCCTGCTTAATATAACACCTCTCGGTATGAAGACTTTTTCTTCCACAATAAATTCGAAGGTCGAAGGTAACCTACTTTTAGCGGCATTCTGATAACATCAAAGCAGACCTATTGCATTCTTACTTTCGAGCTGCGGGTCGACCTTACATATATGGCCTTACGAATATGGCCGGCCATATGAATACAGATGTTTTTAAATTTAGGGCACCCCTTTTAAGAGGTTGATGTATAACGATAACTAAGCCGGTATCACGAAAAATAAATATGATTTCGGAAAAAAATATACTAAACTAATTATATTATTGAAAATGTTTGTTCGGGGCCTAATGCGTTCAACCGCGTTCACAAACATTAAAACGATTTCTATTCAATTTTGATGTCGTTTTTCGTATTTGAGAAATATTTTTTGCTGATTAATTTTTGAATGGATTGGAAACCCGTTAATAACGGGCCAGATTGGAATAGATATAAAACGTATCACCCATTAGAGTTATTGCAATTATCATCTTGAAAAAGAAAAGATATGTAGAAAAAGTAGTGGGTACATTGCAAAATGCCGGGTTTTAGTATGAAAGTAGTAGACCTCCTAAAAGGATAGTGGTGATTTTAAACACACCTGTATAAAAATACACATTGCATCCGACCATATTACATTTTCTAAACTATTAGCGTCCTAACTGTATTTAGATTACATTTATTTCTTAACCATATTTATTATTAATTTGATTTGCATCCTCCCATATAATTTAAAAGTCGACAAACTGCATGAGTATACTATAGCAATTTCAATACGTAATTATGTTGCGACTTGTCAGGCGCTCCCAGTATTCTCTAATTGATCTAGATTAGTTTATCCATTAAAATAGCATTTGAATAATGGCCATTCTTGGCTGCTGATATGCTAATTACATTTAATTTCACAAACGTGCGACTTTTAGTGGCCAACCGAAGGTTCGCTCTCTGATTCTTCGTTGACTTGACCTCGCGGAGCGTAGAAGCAATTTATTAGGCGAGAATGCCGAAAATCTTTTGTCTTTAGCTTATAATATAAAGCTATTTAATTTTGATTACTTACTGCAACTACTAACTTTTTTCCGTAAAAGTAGATCGGAGATTTTGGGCGAATGTAAAGATCAAAGGGATGGATAAAATTGATGTAAGGTAGGATACATCTTAAAACCATAACCTAATTAGCTTTCCTAACTATCCCTGTTCCTATTGCTTTTACCTAGTGGCTATTTTTGTATGAGGGTGCGAAAAGGCGCAATATTTGAAAGTAGATGTAAAGATTAACTTCGTTTAAAGTCATAGTGATATTCCTTATAGACTTCACGTGACAATTTCAATAAATATTTTTTATAATTATGCTGATTAACACCCTAAATCCATAAAAGCCTTAGTTTGTATTTAAAATAAATATTTGATACCAATTACTTATTTTAAATAGTTATAAATTGTAATTAGCTTAGTATTAGTTTTAGGCGCTTAGTGTGTTAAATATGTTTTTAAAAAGTGCCACATTTTATAATAAACTATACATAATTATTATGTGTACTATTATAGTTGAATTGGATTTTCTAAGAAAAAAAAATATTTCCTCAATTTCGGTTTTAGTTTCGTTTTAAAACGTCAGTTTCGGTCGAACACTAGTGACTTGTGCGTTCTCATTTAAGGTTTTGGAAATATAGAAATTGTGTTGAAAACAAAATGTTGGTTTTTGAACATTTTGTTTAACCGACCGACCTGTCGCCAAAATAGCTTCAGAAACGCGTCTCATAAGACCCCGGAAATATTATAAACGCTAGAAATATCCTTCCGCGTTAGTCGCAGAGCGTTTGACACGGCTATTCAATTTTCACATTTTTAAAATTAGTTAAATTCTATATTATTCCAATTTGAACTTTTTTTTATATACTTTTGGCAGAGAAATAGAACTATTGGACCTACAGCATTTTATTTTAAAGCATTTTGTGGTTTTTATTTATTTTATTTAGTATTAATTTCCAAATTAAACATGGTATACGTGACCAGCAGTTGTGTTTTTTAAATATGATCGTTTATGTATATTATCTAATTTAAAATATTTTAGATTTTTACAATTTTTAAAAAATATAGAGTAATACCAAAGGGATAATAAAAAAAAGAGCACATTAATAATAATAACAATTAGACGCAATTTTGGGGTTAATACATCTTGTATAAACATATATTTGTGTGTCATGTGTACGCGTACGCTTGTATATATTTTATTATAGTTATACTTAATATGTGATATTATAAAAGTAATTTACAATTACTTATCATTCTTCTTTAGGTGATATACATATTTAAATTAAAATAAGTTAGATATCATAAATAAAACAAATAACAGCAGTGTATGAACAAAAGGAAAAAAACAGCCATACTTTTTGTACCTTCACTATAATAACAAATATAATTTGAAAAACCCGAATGTATAGTCGAGGGTAAAAATGAAGTTTCGCCCTGAAAGATGCGAAAGCGGTGGTTTTCATAGATCTCTTTTTTCAACTTTAAATGCTCCAAGTGCCTATGACTGTACGTAATATGAGCATGTTAAAAATGTCTCATTTTCAATAGATCATTTATAACCCGTTTTTGCCAGAGGGGTCAAGCCGGTTGGTAATGAGGTGGACGACTTTTAGTAACATCAAAATAGATTTTTACTAGCAGGAGGTAGAAAACCATAAAAACCACTCCCGCAATAGTTGAAAATTGGCAATAATTAATTTTCTCTTCGATAGTCGTTTTCTGGCAGGCTACCAATATTTATGCATGACACGATTAGCGTTAACGAAGGGCTGTGGTATTTCTGTGACAAGAACCATTTTGATCAGGTAACACGACACATTTTAATGCGTATTGTATGTGTCGTCAGTGCTTTATTGAGCAACAGGTGCATCTTACTTAAATAATTATTAATTTGATTATTATAATAGGAATTACAGTTCACAGCGGCTCATGAACTTCGCTGTTTCACTAGACACGATTTTCATGTCAATTTATAGATGAAATTTTAAGCAATACGAGTATGTGTGACACGAGGTAGGAAATCGTATATTTTGCAGTCACGCATCGCACGATCGCATTTTTAATTTAATTCACATTTCATTATTTTTTTTTACTTTTTGTTTACGAAAACAAACTTTTATATTAACTTGCTCTCAAGGAAAGGAAAGAAGGCAAGATCCGATGAAAGAAGAAATATGTTTTGTTGACAATGACAGTTTTGACGTTTTGGTCGTCCTAATAATAATTGCCTTCAAATTTTTAACGCCCGAGATGCGATTTTGTATTATTTCTTAGCAAATGTTTTATCCTAGGTGTATTTTAACATTATAATTTTGGTGTGCCTATATCTAAGTGGTGCTGTTTTAGGTTGCTTGTTTTAATTTATAAACTTAAGTTTACAATAACACTCAACATGCTCACTTATTTAATTATACATATTATATTTTTTGAAATAATTTATTTTAATTTAATTGGTGCAATATTTACGCTAACCTTATATCTTTAACCTTTATTATCTCATATACCTTGTAATATTTATATAATTATAAATAAATAACAAATAATATAGCTTACATTTGAATAGCTATGTCTAATTTTAATTATATTGTTGTACTTTTTATATGAAGAATTAAATAGTAATAAAAAATAGGTAATATAAAAACAATAAATCTTAAGAATAAACAATTAAAGTATTAACATAACTTAAATAATAAAAGTATTAGCTATTTCTGGAATTGCTACAAATGTCTCAATGCTCGAACATTAATTCGGTTACATCTCCGAAATTAGATGTCTCTTTTCCCGATTTCGCTACTACTATGATGAACCAATACAAATTTTATATTCAACCAATATTTCAAATATACTTGGGCACACCCTTGTCGGAGGGCCAATCTTAGAAGATACTCAAGTTTAGCACACTATTGTGCGACTATCAATTTTCTTGTTTTGTGTGTTTATATGCTATTACCAGCAGCCATTCGTTTCTTTATATGCTGTTTTGAGTTCTTGAATGTTGAATGTTCCAAATCCATTTCTTTAGCTGTTCTTCAGCCGTGTTCATCGCTAATCTGTTCCGATTGTATTTCTTCTGTACCCTCCCATCGTGGAAGGGTGTGGCAGCTATACCTTACCATGCATTAAACAGTAACATCATTCACATAGATATACATTATAATTGTATTGATTAGGCACAGCTAACTGCCTAACATTCTCCAGAGATTCAATATTTCTCACTCTCACATCATTTGTATATAAAGTATAAATACTTTATTTGGACATATTAAAATATATCTGCAAAGGGGTGAACTTATGACACTAAAAAGTTTGTGACGTTCATAGTTAACATGCTCCGTTTTAAATTTGTAAATGCGCACCTCACTAACTATGAAATAATAAATATTATATTTTATATTAACTTGCTCTCAAGGAAAGGAAAGAAGGCAAGATCCGATGAAAGAAGAAATATGTGTTGTCCTGACTGGCTTATTGTGTCTCTTTCAATCTTACCTCCCCGCCCTCATTGTGTTCAAGATAAAGGTTTCCATTCTTTTCTGCCGTGTACCATCAGAGAATAGACTAGTCTTTACTGTAGCGGCTTTGAATCTTTCCTTAAGAACATATCCTGAATAAGAATCAAACAATTGGTAAAAAATAACCTTGTACCACATACCAAATAGCTATACCACAGAAGAAATACCTCCAAAGTATGTGTGATAATAAATAAATATAGGGATGGATAAAGCCGTGTCACCCCATATCTCAACAATGGAAGGAACAGGTCATTGTTTTTGCAATGACCCAATTAAATAGCCCAATCCACGAAACACGCCCAGGAATAATAATATGGGGCATAACTAAGCTATTAAGCTTGCAAACAAATAATATCTTGTAACTTTGTGGATAAGGTGCGTGGCCATTGACGCAGAGGCCGTGAATTCCAGTCCACATTAAGTGATACCATTTTTAACACTTCATTACGATTATCTCCCCTGACTTTAGCACAAGCAAATCTAGCTTACTGTAATATAGCTTAAAATAGTTGTGTGAGACTGTATTATAATAAATTTAAAAACAAATTATGCTTATCGATCTTTAACACCTTGACCGCCACGCCAATTTTCAGAAATCTGACAATTTGATTTAATACATTACAAACTTTAAACCATAATTTTTGGTTCGTTTTTTAATAAATTTTCTGTTCGTGCAAGCCAGCATTGATTTTTTGTTCTTTTTCCCAGAAGCTATCTATCGATATTAGCACTGATATATTTCGACTTTAATCGTAGCTGCACAAAAATGGCAAGTAAACACAGGACGAGATAACTCGTAGGTGGCGTCCTAGAAAAGAACGCAATCTACGAGTTGTCTCGTAGTTGGCAGTCAACGTTTTAAGGTAACCAAAGGGTTTCAAAGATTTAAATAAACATTTACATATTTTCTAAACCATAATTTATAAGATAAAGAGATAATTTGAATTAATTGGTCTGTGAAAATAAGTAATGTGGATGAAGTTAAGTATCATTTTGGGTGCGATGGTTTGTATCTCTTCAGGGTGATTGCCTGAAAGCTGAAACCTTTTGTGATTTAGAGGCTCACATTAGGTATAGGGGTTTCACGGCTCTATTGGCAAAGCCTGCACCTATCACTTGCCAATAAACTTATAAGGTGCAGGTGTTTGTTTAACTTTCAGTGGCCTGTATGGTTCTGGTTATAATTCTTAGTTTGTTTCGGTTTAGTTTTATTAGCTCAGAGAGTTTTTTTTGCGAAAATCCTAAATACATTGCTTTATGGTTCACTTTATGATCTTTCAAACGGTGGTAGTGAATGTTAAGATTTATTTATACTCCTATTTAAATTATTTAGTTTAAATATTATATATTGATGAAACTGATCAGACCATTACAAGTACTGTTCACATAGGCTCCTAGCATGATGAGACGGGGGTCGGCCCAGATTATCCAGTTATTTTAATATTCATTCACGCTTAACTGTATTTCATTGGTTACAGTACCTGGACATTGGGGAGGATATGAATGTACCCGATGACTTCACTCACGACGAAATGCAAACCGGCATGTGGTGGCGTCATCTTCTTGCTGGTGGCATTGCTGGAGCAGTGTCACGAACCTGCACTGCACCTTTAGATAGGCTCAAAGTATTTTTACAGGTATTATGATTGTTAGTTCTTTTTAAATTATGAGCAATGATGAGTCTTTTTTCTTGATTATTTATAATGATGAGCCATGGGATTTTCAGTAGAAAGGAAAGCACTGTAAAAAAAAGGATACAATCTTAAATGACTTTTAATAAACTTTTCAAATCAGAAAGAGCAGTGCTTATTAGATACCTACACGTTCATATATAAACTAAAACAAAAGCGTTTAATCTTAAGAAACAAACACTATATTCCAATTAATTTTACTTGGTTTTATATGCATACAGACCACACATACATATTATGTTTGTTTGTGTTTGTTGCATCTCGTGCTAACCTAAAACGCAATAAACACATTTCAGTCAAATATCTCTCTTTTTATTAAATATGTAACATTACAATCCTCTAGATTCATTATGATTGGAAACACAATAATTGCCAAATATTGTTATATCGGAACACAGTTATAAGCATAATCTATATAAACCTATTTTTTTTAAATATAGTGTTTCTTATTTTTATTTTACAGGTACATCCAACAAGAGAAAAAATGTTTACATGTCTCAAAAGTATGCTCAGAGAAGGTGGCCTTTCTGGACTGTGGCGCGGTAATGGCATAAATGTTTTAAAAATTGCACCAGAATCAGCGTTAAAATTTGCTGCTTATGAACAGTGTAAAAAACTTATACTAGGCGCACACCGAACAAGCAAGCCTTTAGAGATATATGAAAGATTCTGCGCTGGGGCAATGGCTGGTGGCATAAGTCAAACTGTAATTTATCCATTAGAAGTTCTGAAGACCAGATTAGCACTAAGGAAAACCGGCCAGTATAATGGTATAGTGGACGCGGCAAAAAAAATCTATGCACGGGAAGGAATACGAACTTTCTACAAAGGCTACATTCCAAATATCCTTGGTATAATTCCGTATGCAGGCATCGACCTGGCGGTTTATGAAACACTAAAGAAGAAATACCTTAAAAGTCACCCTGGAAACGAACACCATCCAAGCATCCTGCTCCTGTTAGCTTGTGGAAGTGCATCATCTACTTTGGGGCAAGTGTGCTCTTATCCGCTGGCTTTAATACGAACGCGGCTACAAGCGCAAGGTAAGATAAGTTCGGAAGAAATTATTTTTTAACATTCGTTTTTAAATATGTTTCTTAGTCATTTTTAATCTCATTGAAGTGGTTTAGGTTTGTTGCCCTACGCTTTCTTTAAACGAACAAAAATTTACAAATATGAATTCCATATGCGTTCCATGATGATAATAAATAATAGGTAACATAAACACCCCCTTAAGTCTTCAGGAATGGTCTTGTGAGAACACCTTTCACCTATCTTCTCTGCTTCATTACTTTTTTGCTAAACTGAGACCCTCACAAAGATGAAAATAAGAAGTTGAGACAAATTGCACTACCTGTCCTTTGTCTAATGCTTTTAAGTGTATTATGGTTTTAAAATATAATGCAACAGCTGAATTCAGCTATTCATAATTTATATGTACAACGAATGCACTATGGGTATTGCGGACACTTTCAATGACCCACAAAACTTTATATTTTTGCACAATGATTTGTTTGCATATTTATTCAACTATTTTAAATGATTGATTACCAGAATAAACCTACTTATCGATAGAACACATAAAAGTTCTAAAAATTTCCGGTAGTTTAATGATATGTTATTTAGTTAGGCTATGTACATAAATTAACCTGATTATTTGATTTTGCTATGATAATTTTGATTTTGATGATGCGTAACGGCGAATTGTTACATTCGATCGATAATTTTGTCATTTTTATAGCCTCACTAGTTGCCATGATTCAGTGGGTGTAAAAAAAAATTCTTTCTGTGTGGTAAAATTGTAGAGCTGCTATGGATATCAATGACCGTGAAATATGAAAGCGCATAGTGACTGCGTAATATATATAACACTTTGAAGCCATTTTTCTTAACACACTCAGCACCGAAAACGGGATATCCCGTAATCTCCGTATACGACATGTGCTATTTCTGTGTAAAAACTGTTACTGTTTTAATGCATTTCTATTAATATTTAAAAGTGTAGCATGTCGCATATACCTGATTTTATGAAAGGCATGAGCTAATCGTCATTTTTTTTAGTTCGGTTTTGATATTTGATTGTTTATGTGAAAAGTACGCTAGTGAATTGGAAGCGTTTTTGGCGGTTGTGGCAGTAAATAATTAGAGATTTGTTTACAATAGCTATGTCAATACAATATTAAATATAAAATACTGTTATTTTCATAGGTTTATACATATTGTTTGCCAATTATAAGAAATTATTACTTAAACTAAAAACGCATGTCAGTCCCACTTCGGATATTCCGTTCAGCCAACGTACTTCGCCGACCAGACGGCATCCGCGTGTTTGACGTACGGAGCTGAATGTATACGGAGGAGAATAGTTGAAAGGCAGGCATCATATTTATTTGACTTTATTTGTAGTCATTCCACGGGATAATTAACATAACTATACGAAAGTGGTATCGCTGGTCATGAATAATTTGATAGTAAATAAATGTAAAGTAATTATTGTAATTTGGTTACTGTGTATATTGTAATGCCCTAATTGTATTTGAGTGTAAGCTTTATAAGCACTGCACGTTCGTCCATACAAGTACTATTTTGTGTATGTCTTTTGTAGTTATTAAAGCTGCTTCATTTGATTTTGTCAACAGAAGGAACGGGCCCAGGAGTCGATAACACCATGAAAGGGACATTGAAACAGATCCTGCAGAAGGAGGGCGCTGTGGGACTCTACAGGGGGATCACACCCAACTTTATAAAAGTCATTCCTGCCGTGTCCATTAGCTACGTAGTGTACGAATACGCCAGTCGGGGACTTGGAGTCAATATGACATGATCTCCTAGTGGGCTTTGCTCTCTACAGTTTATTAATGTTAAGATCAGCATTGATGCATTAGCTGCTTGACACGTTTATCCTTTGTACCGACTAACGTAGCAAGCAGCCGAGTAACCTTCCTGACGTACACGGATGCACTCATAGTGGTATTCATATGTATTGCATTGCGTAATTTGGCGGGCGATTGCTTTGGCGGAATTAATTTTTTTTTGCCCGTTCCCATTTTGGGTATCTCCATTTTTTTCATTTATGCTAACATTAATAAATTTATTGCAAAGTAAAAAGCAAACAAATTTCGAAAAATGTACCCTCAACGAAAATGTTTTTTAAATTAGTTTGCTTTTTACTTTTTATTCCATCTTAGTAACTAGTTTATAATGGTAATACATCATTTACTTGCGTCAAGTTGAAAATATTTTTTAAGGCAATGTTCGTTATTTTAGATCCCTTTGAAATTCTTTGCTTCTTGGTATATTTATTATTTGTTAGGCATGAGTCTGAGAAGCAAATACAACTATTTTTTTTTTACTAACAAAATTGATTTTTATAATTTATGAGACTTAAAAGTAAATCTCTATCAACTATTGATATATACGTCAAAAAAATTAAACAAATTCCATGAAACCGAGATTTTCAAGAGGTACTGTAAATATTGAACATTGAATGTGTTTAGTATTCACTCACTTCTTGGACATACGGAAGGTTCCTCCGCCCGGAGTATTACTACTAGGAGCTACTAATTATAATATAATAAAAATAGTTGTGCTCAAAAAGTACTTCCTAAAAATGGTATTGTATTTATAAACGCGGCTGCGATCTCCACTTCCTCTTATTACATCTAATTAGCTTAGTTAAAAACTTTTCTGTTCAAATTCGTCAAACTTATATCCATTTGAACATTCATTCTCTACCATCTACACCCTTACAATTTAGAACCTCATGATTTAAGCAAACAGAATATAATGATGATATGTATTACAAAACTAATTTAAAAAATAACTATGAAAAGCTTTCCCAATGTCAATTTACATTCCAAAATTTTAGTAATTTTAACAATCCATTTTTGTGTTACTTATTCGAAATAATAAATAACTGTACTTAAATTAATTGATACTGCAATTTTAGAGCATAATTCGACATTTGTTTATTTTAAATTAAATTTAATTATATTAACTTTGTGTAAAAATTTTATAAACCGTTTCACAATGCGGTGGATATTTTTTATAAGATACTTATGCATAGTAACATTAGTTTGACTGGTTTACTCTCGTGTAGTGACATGCCTGGAGTTATTGCCAAATTGGGTATACCAAAGTACCTGCAGGGTTTGGGGGGGTTGGTGAGAGGCTCCCATTAGCGTCGCAGATGAATCTTTTTTGTACTAACCCTTTAAGCCAGAAAAATAAAAAAAAAATTTTGGTTAAATATGAAGTACTACTCTTACCCAAGTAGGTATTCTAACGCACTTCGCTTGCTAGGTGAATTCTGTAATGTAATAAAGTCCTGGGTGCAGCGATAAAAAGAAAAAGTTTTGCAGAGATTTTATTTTTTGTAAATTTGAGAAAAATTACACATGTCGATAAAAAGAAATATACTGCTATTGTGGCTTTAATTAAAGAAAACCTTATCCTGCTATCACCTTGTTATTTTTTTTTTTTTACTTAAATAAAAAGTGTTGAAAAAAAGTGCTTCTTTTGAAAAGTAAATCTCGTTCGTTAACACAAAATGATGTTAAGAAATAATGTCTATCATTATCATTATTATTAGTCACTTATTATTATTATTTTTTAATTAAATCAGAGCTAACGTAGCAGTTAACATACTGCCAGACAGTAGGATCTGGATGGTGCCAAATGAAATTTTTTATTTCATTCGGCACCAGTACAGTCATCCATCCATTCACGGCGGATTTGAAAAGCATTTTTTTTTGCAATTTCAAAATATATTTTAAGGCGTGCCTGGCTTATTAACTGCACGCTACTGCTATTGTGTCTATATATTAAATAAAATAGATGCTATTTCTGTTTTATAGTTACCTACTTTGATATATGTATATATGCGATAAGCTAATAAACCCTAAATATTTAAAATTGTGAATAATTTAATCATGTATCACTGTCAAATGTTTTTATTTTTATGAGCTTTATTCTATGAAATCTTAGTTAAATTGAAACGGTGCTATATATTAAGTCAATGAGAATATTGTCCATTGTTTGGCCAAGCAATCACCCGCAAAGCGTCAGTATTATTATATTAAGTTTGAGGTAAATCACTATTTATTGTAGTTTGTATATTTCAATAATTTTAAGAGTCATGTGTCTTGTTTTATTTTTTATGTTTAGCTGGTTTATATAATTTTTGTGCTCCTGTTATTTCACTATGATTAAATTATATTCTCAATGGGCAATATGAGCGAAAATAAATTAATGTGTTGTGAAATAATCTTAAGTTTAATAGTAATGGGAAAGAAATGCGTTATGGTTTTTGTTAAATTCTGGTTTATTTGTATCGCGCAGTATTATTAATAAACTTCATTAGATACTTGCGGTGTTATATCGTTTTGCAGAGGTATGGTTTTGTAACAATATTTCTATATTGAAGCCATTTTGACCATTGTTTAAAAGAAGTATGGAGATCATTAGGCATTTCTGTGAACAGAATAGTCTGAGTAATGTCAAAATAGTGAAGGTAACTTTATTAATTTTCAGCGGACATCCTGTCAGGACTGGCACAAACTTATAATTCAAGTTTGAAGTGTTGGTGCTGCTTTGTTTAGACACTATTATATTCACGGGTAACTGTTGCTTAAACAGGAGAGCATATTTTCAGTCTTAATAAAACTGTAGAATTTGGTTTTATATGAATATTGATTTGAATCTGTATGTAGGTGTGTATATTTGAATACTAAAAAGACTTTGCCCGTCGGTGCTTTATAAAAATGTTAATATTATAAATAAAAATAAATGTACATATGCACAATTTTTTTTTTTAATTCCAAAAACCATTTGAGATATATTTCTATGTTTTCAATGCTTATTAATTCCGATTTCTGTATGCTTTAATTTTTATACAAATAATCACAACCAATTTAAATTAATTCTTTGTTCATTTTAAAATTTGTCTTATGTTATTGAATAATTTCGACAATTAGTTTCGATACATAATTAGTGGTATCCAATACGGGCAGCGTGTCGAGCAACGGATACTAAAAACGAGTACAAGAAAGAACACACAAATAATAATTAGCACTGGCCACATACTGTAATTATTTTTATTTTTCTCAATTTCTAAAAAATTAAAAAAAAAACAAGAATGGCTAGTCGAAGCTCATTTAATTTTCAGATTTGTTCAGATTCAGAAAAATTGCCAATTGTAACTTGTTCATTAGGGGTTTTAAGAGAAATCTCAGTATTTATATATTTTTATTATAAGAACGGTCAAATTTTAACATTAGGCCGTAAATAAATGCTAATCCAATGACACAATAGTTCTAAATTAACATCCTCAGTCAATAATTTCATATTATTGAATCAGATTTACCATTAGTATATACCATTAATATATCATTAATTCTATACTTGGTTTTAAAACGCTTGCATTTGTTTTTCGTTTTGAGCGTTCTTTCTTTTACTCTCACTTAAAATAATGGTTCTGTAATCATTCCTTCTACGAATAAGTCAGATACATATATCTTTTTTTTTTGATGGTTCGCTTAGCTTATATTACTTACGTTATATTTCTTACTGTAATCCAATTTGATATGGTATTGTTATTCTCTTCTTAAATCTATTCTATCATTCTACAAGATATTGATATCATTCTTAATGAGATGATAAATAAGTTTTTGAATTACTTGAAATATATAAGATATTAAGTAGGTAGGAAATTTCAAATTACTTATTTTAAATTAAATAAATCGTGTTCGACTTAATGGGTAAAATGATTTTATTAGGTAGATATTTTATTCAATTTTGACATAATCTTCTATGTAGCCAATATGCATATTTATTAAATTTATCCTCATATAAGAAATAAGTAGATAATTTTTCAAATTGTTCACGTTTTATGAGAGAAATATTTTTACTTGCTGGTAACTTAAGTACACGGTCAAAACATATTTTTATGAAGTCTTCTCTTTATTTTACTTTTATCCGATTTGCCTTGAATAAAAATATTTTTTTTATTTCTCTAAAAGGTTACCTTCCTTGTATTTCATTTTCTTAAACATATTTCAATTCAATGTAGATAGTAGGTATAATATAATACTAGATGTGCAGTTGCTATTTATTGTTACATGAGGATTTATACATGTATGTTTTTGGTCTTTCCTGATATATTTAAAATTTCTCCATGATAAAAATAATAATTTGAATTAGCTTCGTCATGCATGTTCAAATAATGCTTCATTGATGTAAAATTACCTATTGACTTTAATTTAATATAGCTACATATATACTCATATTTAAAATTAAACTGGATATACAGAAAGTAGATTTCATTGAAATGAACCATGAATATTAAATATGAACATTGAATATTATCATAAAATTGAATCTTAAGCTAAACTGGAGTGTTATTTGAAACTAATCAGGGCTAGTGCCACTACCCGAATAAACACTTAAAAATATGGAGCAGTTAGGTCAGCCCTGGGTTACCATTTCTCATTCGGCCTGGCTGGCTGTAACTTTTCCAAACTAAGATCACTCTTGTGGCATTGATATATCCTCATTTTATTATAATAAAATATTCAATATTGTACTTAGTGATATTTCATTTAACGAAACTCGATATATTAAGAGCTACATATATAAAACAGCTAGCCGCACAGCAACTTTCCTGATATTTATTACTTTCTCATATACTTTACAATTTTTGATTCATCCGATTATTTGTACACTATTTTTCCTAATATAGTCCATTTTTATGTACTTGTAATTCATTATATAATATTTTATGCTTGATCAATTCACATTTTATATTATACAATGATAATTCACTGTTCAATTTCCAGTCTAAACATGTAATGAGTGTTTCATATAGCCACATTATTTTTGTGGTTGTTTTTTGGTAATTTCTATCAGGTCTCTATGAAAATTTTATATAGTTTAACAAACTTCCTATTTGTTAACTAAAAACCTAAACATCGCATTAAACAATATGGCTAAAAATAGTAATTTATCAGTGGAACTGGATTTACAATGTTTTGGCGGTTAAATTAACAAACAATTTTGTACGATGCCTACAATTTAAGTTTTCATTTTGGCAGTCATTTTGACCAGAAATTTATCATGGTTAGTATATTAATTTACAAAAATATTAAAATTTAAAAGTATTTAGCACCATGGTGTTCCATTCTGTTCCTCATATGACTCCACTAAATACTAACATTACGTAACACTGCTGAATCTTTTATAAAATTAGAACATTGTTATATTATTTACGATTGCATTAAAAATATTCAGTCAATGTTATTTATTTAGATTTAATCAACAATAAATGTGACAGCAATAATTATTATAGGTAATTATAAAAGTACGATCAAAAAAGTAGGAATCATAATGTAAATGGAATTTTTTGCTGTAAATATTATGTACTGTATATTAATATAGTACATAATATTTACAGCAAAATATAATGGCCCATGAATGTAATTGTTTTGCATATCTCTGAATTTGTCACAGGAATGATATGATTAGAGATATAATGTTCATCAACTTAATTTAGTAACAAAGCTAGTTTTGGTGAAAAAACGGACTTTAATTTTGACAATTATATATCAAAAATATTATTTTTCTGTTATGGGTCTTAGTGTTTTGTGCGGAATATCATTAATTGTACACTTGTCCACAAGAGTTCACCAGCCTGTTTAATTCGACTCTTATGTTATTCTAATAAATTGGACTTTCTTCTTAGAGATTTTAAAATTATGTCAGTGGTTTGATTTCAATATCTCTTTAAAATACCTAATCATAGCTGTTTCTGTTTATGATTTGAAGTGTCCTAGAGTTTGGTACGCCAATGTCGCGTTTCGGTAAGTGCTTATCTTTTATTTCGGCTACGGGATCACTGTTTGCGGAAGGCATCCAATTTAGGTTAATCTTCGCTTGTTGCAGGGCACTTGGTTTTACTATGTATGGTTACTCGTGGAATGTGAGGAGTTGGGAGTACCCAACCTTCAAGGCTTGGTGGTTCCATTGAATAATTGATTAATTGATCGGTACTTCGGTTCTTGCCGTACATGCGTGGATGTCCCCCATCTTCTTTATGGGCCATTGGCCGCCGAGTCCCGCTGCTTGCGGACCGGGGGACTGGATGGGACAACCTTAGGCCTTTACCCCCCAAGTTATGTACCACTTCCATTGTAAAAAAAACCATGTTAAAACTATAATTTATTAAGTAAAGGTAAAGCAATAAAAGTGTTACTGGTATTCTGTGTTGCACACATTTTTCTCCCTATTCTATTCGTGTTTGTTTTGTTATTGCCCACTTCCCGAAGGTGAATCTAGAAGTAGTCTCGTTACACTGTATTTGTGCGAGTTTATTTTAATGAGAAAATTAATCATTTGACTAACAAGCCATGTAATTTACAATCCGATAGAGATACAGATATGTTTGGTATAGAAAATGATAGCAAAACAAGATATTATTAAATTTATAACTTTGCAATCAAATCTCAAATCGGTCAGTTACTTAAGTAATTATGTATTTTTTTTAAAAAAATGCAATATTTCAAATACTTTTGTTGTAAAGTTTATCCAATAGCTTGTTAGTCACTTTGCCTTTCAACCATCGATAAAATGTTTCAAATATACTATTTCATTTAAATAATTCTGCTTTTTTTATTTTAATTAAAATAAATACACACATACAAGACCCTGGACAGTATTTGTTTGACTGTTTTTCCTGGCTTCCACTGTCTCTCAAACTGCCCTCTGACATAATGATTACTTCTAAGCGGCTAACAAAGTTTTGAATGCTTATCGTAATATATTTTTAGGGCCTCTTAATATATCCGATATAAATTAATATCGTTAAGAAAAATTAAGAAAAATTAATATCTGCATAAAAAAGATTTCAACACAGAAGCTATCTTAAAAAAAAAGCATTAATTTCAATATTTTAAAAACGTTATTTTACCTGGTGGTTTTTTGTTTCTTATTACACTTTTTTCTAATTATTTTTAAATTAGCTATATACTTAGCTTTCATATTATATAACGCAGTAGCTATTCAAAAAAAGCAAGATTATTTGGCCTATTGTGAGGGGTTTTTATGACTGAGGTAGGTACCTATAAACACCCTAATATTTACAATGACATCTGTTTATACATAGCTTTGATGTATCTCAAACAGATTAGCAGTTAAGATGGCGCAGTCCTTGCCAATCCCTTGAGTCGAAGCATAAACTCGTACAAACCTAAATCCAAAATTTGAACTGATTTTGCTGCTAACGTGTTCAAAGACTTTCAAACATACAGATTTTATTCCAAATATCGAAAAAATTAATTCAGGTGATAATAATGTTAATATTTTTTTTTTAGCTTATAAGAAGACGGCATTACTGAAACAATGTAATTATTATTACTAACTAGCCTGTTTAAACGTATTATTATATATAAATCATGTTGTTAGTATTATTACTAGTATTACTAGATTATCTATGACTCAACACCTACTAATATCCACCCTGATAATATCGAAATGTTGGCATTAGAAATCTTCTATTGGGCGGGAAGAGGGTACTGTAATTTTATCGTACACTAGCTGTTCAACCTGGCTTTGACGGCGTCATCGCCACGCGACAAATCATGCCTGCGGCATTCGGGATGGGTCGCTTCAGTCCCCATTTCTAGGCCCTGCAAGCGGCTTTGACGGTGCCTTGTGCGCGCGACAACTCGTACCTGCAGCCCTCGGGATGGGTCGCTTCGCTCCCCATCTCTAGGCCCTTCGGGCCATCCACCTGCCTAAATTTGATTTTTCGTTTCTCATTCGATGTTTATGTTATGTAAAGAAGCTATATGCCTTTTTCGAGTTTCTAAACCCGATGATTTATAAGTTTCTTACAAACTTAAAACCCCTATTACGCATTACGGTTGAATTTCGCAAATTCCACTGTTGGTGTGTGCCTATATTATGTAAAGAAGCATTTGTAAAATTTCAAGTCCCGAGACCTAAGTATATATTATTTCATAAAAATGTTCACCCCTACATAACCCCCCTTATTGATTGAATATTTAAAAAAAACTCATTCGATGTCTAGGTAATAATATAAAGAAGCTATATGCCAATTGATGAGATTCTATAACCAACGGTTTATATGTTCCATACAAATTTCAAACTCCCATTGATGGTTGAATTTCATGTTTTTTTTAATGACAACTTCTCAAACTCGTCATCGCAATCAGACCAACGGCTAAGGAATGCATAAAGGACAAAGAAACAAACAGACATTTATATATATATAGATTTAGAGCGACATATCTTCATATATAAATTTTCTATAAAACATTCCGAGTACAATTTGTTTGAAAAATTTCAATCTCTATAAAAATTATAAAAAAAATATTTTTAAACGACAATACTGTCAGGTTTTTAAATAGGTAACGGCGGCGTATGCCTCTAATAATATTAAAAATCATCAAAATGGTATTTAGGAAATACAATTTAACACTAGAGAGCAATTTATAGGCCGAATAAATGAGGCTGCGTAAAAATTAGAAGATGAAAGTCAAAACATGGATTTAGCTCGTGAAATACGAAGACGGCAGCTTGTTTGCATCGAAATGGCGGTGATCATATGGAGCACTTATCCAAATTAATAATCAACCTAATTGTTAAGTTTTTACGAACACCATTCATGTGATTTTCTTTTTTTAACCACGCTCTCACAATAGCGTTAATTTTATCACATTATTTTTTTTGTGATTTACTTTTTATTACTACTCGTATAGATTTCGTTTTTACATTTTTGTGATCAGAGATGATTCTAGTTTCAAAAAAAAAAAATATTTATATGTTAGTAGTACATTTTTTAAAATTATGCTCTTGTTTATAATTTTCAAATGTTTTTTTGATTTATTTTTTGTGTTTACCTCCGTAAAATGGTCTAAAATGATAATGTGCACTTAAATTTTCTATTAGTATTAAAAGATCTATTCATACAGAGCATTTAAATAATATTTTTGTAATAAAAACCCCTAGTAGTAACAATACATTTGAGAAAATAGCTGTTCATAAAAGGGCATTAAAATGTTAGTCACCTTGTTAAAGTGACTTACAGAATCACACTTGAATTTATCATAAAAATTAATATAATATTACGTAACGTAATATAAATATAGATATCTGTTCACACTCTTCTAATAATAATATATATTTTATTTAAAAGAATAATATAACCTACAACGTGACGGAACCCTCGACATTAGGTTCAAACTAACGCCTGATAATAGGAAATTAAATGATTTAGATGAGTTTTTACCTTAAAATAGGCAAACGCCGTAACCTTACATTATATAAAAGTCTGACAGTTTTGACATTTGGAAAATTTGAATTCTTTATAATATATAAATGATTAAAATTTTTCAAAAAATTTATATAGCCAGAATGTTTAAAGAAAAATTTATACCGAATGCATAGATAGTTGCATCGCTTGAGGTAATGCACGCTGGTTTAAATACAGCGCTGTATTTTATGAGAGGTGATTCCCCTCAATGGAATGGTCTAAACTTACGGGAGGTATTGGACATTGGACGGGGAGTCCCACGTGGCTCATCCACCGATCGAAGAGTGCTCCCAGGATGTTCCTGAAGGCCCTGCAGCTGTCGGGTAAAGTCATCTGCACGGCGTTCTCCATCCAGTAGTTGTCAGTCCACCGGCTCACGCTTACCAACAACTGCAATGGTATGGTCTTATAAAAAAAATATTTCTTTTCATTTACTTTTAATAGCAACCGATGTGTGAAAACTTCCAATATGCACTAATTTAGGCTAATAAGAAACATTCAAAATAGTATAATTTGCTTTAGTCTGCTGAGTTATGGTATATTAGCGTGGGGTGGTTCTACTCGTAAATCTCTTGGTCCTCTAGTGAAGGCTCAAAAATCAATTATTAGTTATTATTATTATTATTAATTAACCATCTATTTAATGAATTTGAGGCAGATATATGCAAAGACCATTATTATGTATCACCACAAACACAAATATAACAATCATAAGACGTTAACACGAGAAGCTAGTTCTAACCAGCATTCTGTTCCGAAAAGTGATACAAGTTTTGGCCAAAGGCACTTTAGTTTTCTCGCACCTAAATTGTACAACTGAATAAGGGATGCAGTAATACAGGCAAAAATTAAAGTAATATTATACAGTTCATTTATTAGAAAAAATCTTTATAACTATTATTATCCTATATATAACCTGAAAAATAAATATTCATGACATGACAAAAGTGAATGGATAGATAAACGCGTACTTAAATGGATAAAAATAAAAACTTCATAAAGAAATTCTACCTTAGGCCGGAAATTGCCCAGTTAGGTAGAACTTGGCATATATGTCAATTGTGTGTTATATTACTATGTCAATAAATAAAAAAAATATGTCGTAAGATTGATTCGTATGTTCGTAAAGTAATGCGATTAAAAAAAATGGGTCTGCGTCGGAGCAGATGGTGGAAGTAAAACTTCTTTGGGCGTTCGCACACACACACTCAATATAAATGAAATATAAGACATTTTTCTCTGCTATTCAATATATTATTATAAGTCACTTCATTATTATACTATACACCTTTACATTATCATTTACTATATGGTAAATCCAATCTTAATGAAGTAGGAAGTAGGATTAGTGTTTAGCTACACTTATCGCTCAAATATTTAACACTTAATATTAAAATGAATAAAAATACTCAAACTTTTACTTTTTTATAATGCGACAATGACTTCTCCTGCCTCACGATTAAACTGTTCTGTGATCACCAAGAAGGCATCTAGTGCCTCATTGCACCCACCTCGAGGTGGTTGTCGATGTAAAACCTCGTCTTCATGGCCACCCGCAACGAGTCGTGCGAGGAGTTGTGCCTCTGCTGACTGACGTCCATCCAGATGGGGCTGATGAAGTCCTGTTCCTCGCAAGGCCCGAAGCGCTCGATGTAGAACTCGCCGCGACCCTGAAATGCATATCAGGAATGTGCCATTTGTCCAATATTCTCCATCTCTTGGAGACGGAAGCGGATGCTGAGATGTATCGATTTTTTTTTTTTTTAAATTTAAATTAGATAGGTATTGCAGGAAATTAAAGGCAAACAACACACGCTAATGACGTATGTGTTCACGGTCGCACCTGACGCAATATAACAAAATATAAAAATATATATATGGAATGATTATAGAGGTAAACTCACCGTATTATAGAGGTATAGGAACCTCAATAATGTTCAAATAAAATGCTCAATTTAAAGAATTACTGGGCGACCTCTAGTTAGTATAAACTCATCTATGAGCGCAAATAGAAACATGTGAAAGAATGTTTAGTGCCACGTTATAATTATTATAAATCGAAATATAATGACCGTGTTTATTTATTTATTTATTTATTTATTGTGAATACCCAATAGAAATTGTCACAATACAAGTAACGACGAAAAGACAACATAAATACAACAATAAATGCTATTTAATTTGTCTATATTGTAATTATTTATATATTTTCATTGTTATTGGATCATTTATTATTGATGTGACTTCCTATTGTGGCATTATGATCATATAAATAAATAAATAATTGAAGTACCTATATATTCCTAAACAAGCCCAAGTGACTTATAAAAAGAATAATATCAAACGAATGTACTTATATAAAATAAAAGAAAATAATAAAACGACTTTAAAGTTATACCAAAACACAAAAAAAAAAAAGAATATGGGATGTAATTTAATATTTGATAATTTATATTCATGATTTAGTTGAATATGAAAAACAACGAGTTAAATTTTGATAATTTGATTATTTAAGTAATGATTATAAGTTTTGTTACAAAAAAATGATTGACACAGATAAAGTAGGAGTTCTGTCCATTGGTATAGTATTTTAAGGTAGTACTGCGTTGCGAAACTTTGGCA
The DNA here is from genome assembly GCA_020383195.1 of Neomicropteryx cornuta. Taxonomy (NCBI): domain Eukaryota; kingdom Metazoa; phylum Arthropoda; class Insecta; order Lepidoptera; family Micropterigidae; genus Neomicropteryx; species Neomicropteryx cornuta. The sequence continues at coordinate 44,989,452 of JAHKQU010000018.1, forward strand.
GTTACTAAAAAATGATCAGTTTGCTAGAACGTAGTATTAAATAAACATTTAGTTGTTCCATTATTAGTCGCGCGTCAAAATTAAGAAAAAATGATTAAAAATGGTGTTAAAATTTATGACGAATTGAAAGGATGACATTAATATCAGGTACCACAGGCGTGAGTACTTGGGGAGAAGGTGCCGTTAATGACGCTCGAATGGCCTAGCTGTAAGACGTCAGGTTGAAGCATAGCGGGCCATTTCATGACTTCTGGAAAATGTTGACATATCTTCGCGTTTCACATCCTCTAGAACCATCTATCTGTATCACTTCCTGTGGACACGATATCTGCCGTAATTTTACAGCAATCACTTTCAAATTGATACATAACATTTGAGGGCACAAAATCTCGTTCAAGTTCGTTAAGGGCAAAATCGGACCAGGGGGGCGGGAACGGGGGGTTTTATCGAAAAAGTGAAATTTTGCTATAACTTTCTTAGTATTTAAGATATCGAATTTATTTAATTTTTATATTATTTCTTAGATAGGGGCCTAAAACTTATCTAAGGAAACATTTTTGATATTAGCAGCCCTCACGGTAAGGGATGACCAAAATGTTTCATAATGTTAATCCTGTAAAGGCAATCAACCCACCTTCAGCAGTTCGATATTGTTCTCGTATGCAATCTGTTGAGCAACCCGGACATTTCGGCGTCGAGCGACTCGCACCTGCGGCGCTGGACTCCGCACTGCGCTCGCCTCTGTTTGCCTTTCGGTCGGAAGTTGCCATATATCTTGAAATCGACACCAACGCAGCGAACGACAACTGTTTTGATATGGAAATTGGCAACACTATGCTGGGGCCTTAGTCTGCCGATGGTGGTAAGAAAACAAGAATGGCTACCATTTAATATCAACTGCTTCTATATATTATTTTGTAGTAGTAAATTATTTAACCAGAACCTGTCGTCTTACAGCTAGGCCCCACAGGCAAAAGCATCTGTCTGTGGTTTCAACTAGTGATGGGTTGAGTAGATTAAAATAAAAAGAAAAAACAGGTACAATTCATTTAATTCATCGTAAAATTTAACGCGATTTCCGTTTTTTTTTTGTAAATTTTTAGCCTTGGTTAGTAATGAAACAACCCCCTCTTTCAATTTACTAAATTTTTCATTTATTTAATACTAACTTCTCCCAAATTAACCTTTTTTCAATAACTCTGCAAGAGTTTCGCAACGCTGTCTATTATACCAATACTATACGAATGCACAAAACCGCGGACAAAATTCCTAGTTTAGTAGCGAATTAAATTAGTGTTTTTTGTGGTTTTCAAATTAAGTTGTAATTAATTTAAGTAAAAATTAATTTAAGTTTTAATTGGTCTTTTTATTGTATCTTTTTTTTTAAATTTAATATTGTTCTTTCATATCATTGCATCTTATTAAACACGTTAATCTTTTTTAAGTCATTACCTTTATTGTGTACAATTTCTGTTGAATAGCCACAGTAAATAAATATATAAACATAATATTCCAATTTATAATAAATATAACGTGGCACTGAACATTCTTTTACATGTTTCTATTTGCGCTCATAGATGAGTAGTCAGCCGTAAATGAAGGCGCGTTCGACCGAAATGATGAGCCCTCCATCTTTACTCCACATATGAACGATTTGCGCGCTTTTAGCAGAAGCCATACCTCGAGGCTGAAGTAATAAAGTATCTTTGAGTATAAAGCATTTTAAGATTTTATTTCGTTGTAAATATTTAGTGAGGTGAGTATAAAATTTTAATCGATTTCTTAAAAATATATTTAAGGGCTACCTTTGAGATATAAATACAAAAGTTACGAGGATTCATATAATTTATTCGTATTATAGTGGAGTTTAGTATGTTGACGCTTTTATTATTTTTTTTACTATCATTTGAATGTCAACATATTCAAAAACTTTTATTCAGCTTACAATGTTTGTTAGTCGGTTTAGGTCAAATCTTGTAAGCTGAATTAGAACCACTTCCTTTGAGCTGACTACGGAGTTCGGTAAGTTAACCTCAATTAAGTCAATTCAAGTCACCTCTTTATTTTAAAATAACAAGTTATTCACTCGATGCAGTCTTTGCAGCTGACTAAAAACTGCTTTCCTTGACTTTACTTGATTTAGTCCAGTTGGCAGGTCAAGGAGTGCCTTTTATTTAAATCTAGTTTCGGTCTCTGAGGGGTAGTTCGGATGATACTTTAATTTTCACTGGCGATCGTGATAAACCGCCAAAAGGGCCAAAAAGGAAAACCGATTAATTCATTTCTAAGGAAAATTTAAAAAACTCACTCGTCGACTATAAAGTCCATAGTGCAGGCATGAATCGTTCAATCTTTACAAATCGGGTATCAACTGATTCACCGTGAAATCCTGTATTTGTGATAAAAAAAACACTGACAACTAGCTTCGAATTTCGACAGGGACTCTACAACGCGACAAACTTAATTCGTAAAAAAGCAATTGGACTCTACAACTCGACAAACGTAAAAATTACTCCTAACCGTGACGCGGTTTCTCGACCAACATCCCATCCCAATGAGTACAACGGGCGTGAAGAAATATAACTTTAAAAAATGCTTTTATCGTTTTTTTTCCTGTTGGCCACACAATTTTACACTATTTTCATGAGTTTTGTCAAATATTACACTTTTTTGTTTACACTTTCTAATATATGTTAGATATATGTACTATAAATTTCATTTATAACTCTTCCAAAATATGTACAGATGTCGAAAAAAAAATCAATTAAATAAAAAATGACGGCGCATTTGATGGCTGGGACGGAAGTGCGTCAAAGACAATTTATAGATAGTATTAGACACTACATTGACTTGAATAAAATCTGATTCCAGTGGTGCAAACCTCAAGCCAAGTAATCGTGCCGTCAAGTTGGCAGAAATGATGAAATCAAGTGCTCATGCTCTCTCGCTCTGGCGGATATATCCGTCGCCTTGCATTTTTGTCAATATCAGACCCAATCAGACCAGAATGACAGAATTTTATATAATCTAAATATACGGCAAACGTCTAATTTAAGAGATACATTATACAATATTAATATACATTTTTTTTAATATATATACAGTTTCTTATTATTTTTGTATTATTTCATTTATCTTAAATTACACCTAATTATTATCACCTATTTTCTTTTTTTCCCCTCTCCCTCTCCCTCTCCCTCTCGTGTGCTCAACCCGACAAAGGCTTCTGGTCCACTCTCGGTTTGTGATAGATTGCTATTCGACATTGCAGCACAAGACGCTGTTGACCAACGAACAGCAGGACAACGCCACCATCCTGCTGGCCAATTACCCGCTCTTCATCCTCACCTTCGTGGTCATCATCGCGGGCATGATCGTAGGTAACCTCGGACTAGATCCAGATATATAGCTCTCATACACAGTTTAACTGGAAATTTCCTATTAACTATTAACGTCAAAGGCGTGTTAATCAACAATTTATTATACAAGCCTTTCCTTTGTATCGAGTTTGGCCTCATAAGGACCACAAGTCTTTGGTATACTCGTATAGTAGCCGCCCGTGATATCACATCACAGCCGTCCATCTCACCGCGGCTCCCGAACAAATTATGACAAACAATCGTAAGTAAGCCTTATTGTTTTATTGATTATTTGAGTCATTGATTTATTGGTAACGAGCACCTAAAACTTTCAAGACTCTTAAACTTTATATCCTTTGAGAACTTTAATTGTTTTCATAAAAATCACTTCATATAACATAAAGGTTTTGTATTCTATTATTTTTTCATTTATTAGTTAATCATCACATCTTGAAACAAACTATAATTGGGAGGAGTAAGGACCTAAACCCCTAGGATAACGAGGCCAAATCCTGAGCACCACTTCAGGACGGTAACAAGCATATTTTACGCTATTTCAATGTTCCTTGACTGTTTTAATAATAGTCTTTTTTTTTCATATATTTTTTTTTTATAAATGACAACCGGTCATTTATTAATTTCTATTTGCATTCCTACTGAGTCATTAATTGGTTAGGATAAGTGTGTGAAAATCAATAAATTACTTGGTAACCCTGCTCTGAACTCTATCTCTACCCTCTGCTTATCCTAACCACACATCTTTCATCCCCCGTCACACACCAACTTATACTGGCAACGTGCATTCTTTATTGAGTTCTGCCTATGAAAATTTGCGTAAGGTTAGGAAGTTTTAGTTGAAGTTGCAATGTTTCAGGCGATCTCACCAACCGCTCTCTGAATCTGGTGCTGGACGTGCTTTGGACGAAGGTCGGAGGCATCCTCTTCATCCTGACGGGTTGCCTTCTCGACCACTCCAGGAAGCCGTTCCAGATAGAGACATCGGCGACGTTGGCTGCCGGGATTGGCGAGATGGCCGGCTCGCTCGGATTTATGGGCAGGTAAGTCAGTCGCATGTGTCATCGGACATTCTTTAATAAATATTATATTTAATTATATATATCAATAATATCAAACAACCTTCATAATATATGTAATTTATTTTACACTTTTGAAGGTACAATTTTCATGAAACATTACCCAAATTACTTATATAAGTTATGTATATATTAGTACCTATTGAAATTTATACACAATTTTATTGAACATTGCCTTATTTAACAATATTTATTACCCTTTATCTACATTGTTATTTTACACATATCAAAATCAAATAAAACTCTTCTCTGACTTGAGCATTGTTTTTGAATGATTACCTACTACTATATTTATTTTCAAGCTATGAAAATACATATATATGTTTATTTAAGAATAATTAAAAGATTTTAACATTATTTTTAATTTATTAACAAATTCATACCAACAACGATAGATATTTCTATTTTAATTCAATTATTTGTTTATGGGCGACAGCTGATAGGCCTTAGTCTTACTGTTTGACAGATGAGACGCTGCCAAATCCTACTTGACGGCTTCTAAAAGAATAAAGATGGCGGTGCCCTAGAGGAAGACGAAAATAAATACACGATTGTGTCGATAACTACTTATTATCGGTATAGGTATATCACTTTACAGTACTAAATCACTTTACATAGTTAAATTGTTCATACATTATTAAGACAAAAATGATCTAGGTAATTTCGTTAAGTTACAAACATAATGTTAGTGTAAAGATCACACTGCCCAAAAGCCACAGCGAAATGGAGGAAAACGAAAACAAACCTGATGTTGATATCAAGCAAGCTCATGATAATATTGCCTTTGAATTGCAAAGAAGTAATTGCAATCAATCCAACAGTAATTTTGACGAAATACAAAAGTCACCTATAAATCATCTGGAATCCTTACTTAATCCAAGTCGATTTAGTAACATTAAATCGGAATTTAATTATAATACTTGCTTTGAACAAGAAGACGTTGGTACAAGTCAACAGTATGATGTTTTTGAAGAGGACGATATTAAGTTTATTAAATTTGAAACCAATATCTCGAATGACCAACATTATAATATAACAGATTCACATTTTAAAGATAAAACAGTACAAACCCCAATTATAATAAAAAAAGATATCGATTATACTTGTAACAATTCTAAAAGTACCCTTGAAAAACACGGTTTGGTATATACAACAATGAGTGAAAATAATGAAACAAATTTATTATGCTTAGAATGCGATAAAAAGTATTCAGGAAGAGCATCTTTACAAAAGCATATAGATGCGGTGCATCGGAAAATAAGAAAATTTATTTGCAGCGAGTGCGATTATAAATCCCCACAAAAAGCACATTTACAAAAGCATATTGATGCAGTGCATCGGAAAATAAGAAAATTTATTTGCAGCGAGTGCGATTATAAATCCCCACAAAAAGCGCATTTACAAAAGCATATAGATGCGGTGCATCGGAAAATAAGAAGATTTATTTGCAGCGAGTGCGATTATACCAGTTCATATAAAAATGCTTTGCAGATTCATGTCGATAAAGTTCATCGGAAAATAAGAAAATTTATTTGCAGCGAGTGCGACTATATTTTTTTTCGAAAATCAGATTTACAAAATCATATTGATGCGGTGCATCGAAAAATACGAAGATTTATATGCAGCGAGTGCGATTATACAAGCTCGTATAAAAATTCTTTGCAGATTCATGTAGATAAAGTTCATCGGAAAATAATAAAATTTATTTGCAGCGAGTGCGACTATACAAGCTCGTATAAAAATTCTTTGCAGATTCATGTAGATGCAGTGCATCGGAAAATAAGAAAATTTATTTGCAGCGAGTGCGACTATACAAGCTCGTATAAAAATTCTTTGCAGATTCATGTAGATGCAGTGCATCGGAAAATAAGAAAATTTATTTGCAGCGAGTGCGATTATAAATCCCCACAAAAATCAGATTTACAAAAGCATATTGATGCAGTGCATCGGAAAATAAGAAGATTTATTTGCAGCGAGTGCGATTATAAATCCCCACAAAAATCAGATTTACAAAAGCATATTGATGCAGTGCATCGGAAAATAAGAAGATTTATTTGCAGCGAGTGCGATTATAAATCCCCACAAAAATCAGATTTACAAAAGCATATTGATGCAGTGCATCGGAAAATAAGAAGATTTATTTGCAGCGAGTGCGATTATAAATCCCCACAAAAATCAGATTTACAAAAGCATATTGATGCAGTGCATCGGAAAATAAGAAGATTTATTTGCAGCGAGTGCGATTATAAATCCCCACAAAAATCAGATTTACAAAAGCATATTGATGCAGTGCATCGGAAAATAAGAAGATTTATATGCAGCGAGTGCGATTATAAATCCCCACGAAAAGCACATTTACAAAAGCATATAGATGCGGTGCATCGGAAAATAAGAAGATTTATTTGCAGCGAGTGCGATTATACCAGTTCATATAAAAATGCTTTGCAGATTCATGTCGATAAAGTTCATCTTCCTCTTTGGCTATGATTTTTTATAGTAGTTTAGTTCAGCAAGTGCACGCCGTTTAGTTCTATGATGTTGGACAAGTTGTACACATTTCAATTTAGTTTCTTTCATAGCAATTGGTTTAAACAGTCGTGTTGGTTACTACCAATTACTACTTAATAGTAGTACTTGCTAGTAATCTATCAGTTACTACTGATGTTGTTTCATACCTTTCTTTAAATATCCTAATGGAATATAGAATTTTTTGACTGGCCTCTGGACCTCGAACGGCTCGAAGTGACCTCTCGACAACTTTTCCTACCTTCAGAACATAAATATAACAGGTTGAAATACGGCTTCAAGAGTTATAAGAAATTCGAACGCGTCGTAGGGATTTTCCCACCCGCACCCACTAAACCATCGCTCCCAAGCACTAAACTCTGTTATTGGTCTGGGTACAAAAAATAGATATTTAACAAAAATATGTTTTATTTATTTAACTTACGCTACAATAATGAAAACAACTCATTTAGAAGAAATAAAATTTAGTTTTTTTTTATTTTTTTGACTTTCATTTATAGTTTTTTTTTTTAATGTTTGGTTGTTTAATATTTAAAATATATTAAACAACCTTCATAATATATTTACATTATTTTACACTTTTGAAGGTACAATTTTCATGAAATATTACCCAAATTACTTATATTAGTAATAACCATTATTTAATCTTTACAATTCTTGAGAAATTATGATTTTAAATCAAATTTCTATAATAACTAAGAAATTTTATATTACGTACCCTGAGGATTCTAGCGTATTACTTGGCATAAAAATGGCAATTTTGAGCATTTTAAAATCACTTTAAACAGTTGCTTAAAGCAATATCCTAGAGTATTAAATCAAAATGTGTTTAATCTTAGTGCATTTATGTAGTTTTTCCGATACTACATTGTAACTCAATAAAATTTAAAAGCTCTATTGTAACATTTTAATATAATACTATTAAAACCCCAAAAGTAAGCAATCTTATGAACACATGTTGATTTAATACGCATTTGACACTTTTGACAGCAGTTAGAATTGAGAAGTGTTTTGGTTTTATTTAATTTGGCTTTTGGTTTTATTAGTTTTTCATTACAAAATGTATTATGTACAGAAAAATGTATGCCAGGGAACGATTTATTGCGTCATTGGCCTTGGTTAACAAACAAATAGGTTAACAATATGTGTGTATGATGAAAAAAGTCCAATTTGTTTGTGTTGGATTGTTCAAAAGTGTGTTTCAAAATTTAAGCATTACTGTCGTATGAAGGTGTAACACTGAAGAGCATCTTTTGTATAGTTAATATTATTACTTTCTGATTTGTTTCTGTAATAATAATTCAGCCTCTAATAATAATTAGATAAACAGTGCCGGATTTCAAGGTTGACTATCAATTGCATGCGCGGTCGCCAGATCGCCATATTCGCACGATCGATGGCATTCGTTCCTTTTTAATAATCGATATCAGCTTTCAAATCAATCTTTCGGCGAAGCACTAGGTAATTGCTTACTATGAAGGGCCGCCGAAGGACCCACAAACAGACACGATTTCCTTTATGTTGCCATGAAATCGATTTTCGACTGAAAAGAAGCCCTTTTATCAACAATAACTATTTTTTATAGATGGGCTTACACAAGAACTCGGAAGCTCAGGACCAAATATTAGAGAATATTATGTACCGAATTGATTGGTTTACTCCTCATTGTGTTACGCATAAAGTAAAGTGAAATAATCATAAAAATATGAAATTTTACTAAAAGCACTTATTTTATATAGATTATTGGTATTGACACATTTTTTTTAAATAAACAGATAATTACTTCAGAGATATGTTTGTATTGTGATGAAAATTATAATATTTGAAATCATATCTTAAGTTAAAGCGTAAAAACTAAATACTAATATAGAAAAGTTTGTCTCAGAACAGGCATTGCCTAGTTAGGTACAATTATGTATTGTTACTATGTTAACTAAGTAACCACAGTCGTTCTGTCATCAAATCAAATAAAATAAAATGGTCGGTGTAAACTGCGTTTGCGTACAAAGGCTTATGTGTGAAATATTTTTCCTTTTTCCAATCAAATCGTTATTCCTAGAAATAAATGTACTTATAATGTTAATAATGTTAATAAAAATAACCAATGGATCAACCTGATGAAAAAAAAGTACAAAACGGCATTTAAACCTAAATCTTCTACCTTTGGACATGATTTTAATGGTTTTGGGTTTGAGTACACTCTTTTAGTAATAACTATAAGTTCACTATAGTTTGCCTGTAATATTTTTGTAATATGTAACCATAATAATAGCATATACCTTTCTGACCTATGTAGAGAATATAGGAGGTTGACCTATCTCAACATCCTAAATTTAAAAACACCTGTACTCGTATATGATAATATACTACGTGTCCCGAAAAAAATGCAGATAATTGGCCCCGCGATTTCAAACATTAATTTAGTTTGACGTCATATTAACATTTCCGAGAAAAAAAATATGACTTCCCGATGTAGTGAGAACACGATGGTTTAAGACAAGGAATTAAGAGCAGCTTCACGAGAATAATTTAATTTAGTAGCAGCATCAAACAGTTTAACAGCATCTAACAGTTAAACAGCGTGTAATAGCAGCATCTAACAGTTTAACAGCATCTAACAGTTAAACAGCGTGTAATAGCAGCATCTAACAGTTTAACAGCATCTAACAGTTTAACGGCATCTAAAATTTTAACAGCATCTAACAGTTTAACGGCATCTAACAGTTAAACAGCGTGTAATAGCAGCATCTAACAGTTTAACAGTATCTAACAGTTTAACGGCATCTAACATTTTATCGGCGTTTAACAGTTTAATAGCATCTAACAGTTTAAAAGCGTGTAATAGCAGGCATAATGACACACGAAGGCACACGCCTTCGTGTGTCAAAGGAATAGCTTGTCGTGGAAAAAATTGATAAAAATTATATGAAAAATTTGTTGTAAATATATTAGATATCTTGTATTTTGTTGAGTAAATAAATTGATTAGGTTTCTGCAAATCTTTGTTGCGAGCAGGAAACCGTTTGAGCCGAAGAAGCCGTTATTCTGGATATAACTCGACCTGGGAGACCTGGGAGGGTCTCGAGAAGGAGATGACATTTCAGGTCACGACAAAATTTGTTGAGAAATTTTGAGTGTTTCAAAACAAAGATAACAATAGCTTACGAAAATGCGCGAACTTGTTATTTGTAATTTCGGGAATAAAAAGTAAATTTCCTACATTTATAAATTTCGTAAAATTATTGATTTCAATACTAGTTTGTTAACGAATGTTATCATGCCACCACTGGGAGAGGATTCCTTTAACGACGCTTGTAGGGCCTAGCTCTAAGACGCCAGGTTCTGGTTAAATAATTTACTAGTAATTTATAATTTAATTTTATAAGTTATAATTTATAGTAGAAATATAGCGAAGGTTTTTAAATCAAGTCGGATTAAGGTTTACATCGCTCAGGCTGACTAAATACACGAAATATTATATTGATATATACCTAAATTCGGTCGATTGACGGTTTGCCGATAAAGTCCTGATACGGAAACCTGATTGCGGGATCCATCTCGTTCTTGAGCGGTTTCTAAATTTAATAATACATGTCTTACAAGCATCAGCTATCTTCAGTGCAAACGACGAAACACCACCATTTAGAAATGATTAAATTATAATGTTTTCGTATACTTCTGAAAATATTTTATTTATGACATTAATAAATCACTATTAGAAGTTGGTAAGACCCCTTTCTCTTTGCTGAAATAAAACTTTCGATCACATCACATCTCTTTGAACCTTGAGTCACTCAAACGGCCGCTTAATCGAGTTTTTGTTTAGAGATACATATATTTTATGTAAATACTATATATATATATATATATATATATATTTGATGATTGTTTTTTAATAGCGGCAAATCGTCTGAAAAGATAAATGACACAATCTTTGACAATATTGAAAAATTTTGAAAAGGTTTTTAATTATGTGATAAAGTGCTGAATAGCATAATATTTATAAAGGTTCTAAAGAGGTCCTGTACTTGAGAGCGCAGGATGTCGGTTTAAACCCAGCGCTGAGTTTTATAAAAATGCATTTTGAACTCTCACCTGTCCTCTTTAGTGTAAAATATTGTCAAATACGAGTATTATGTAACCATCTAATTAGATGAAATAAGAAAAAATGATGATAGTTTAACAAAAAGTATAAAAATAACGGATATGTGATTACGATGAAGATTCAATTCAATTATTAAATATTAAATAAATTTCAATTATTAAATAAAGTGTCATTCAAAGTCGGAACTGAATAAAGGAAGTTATATCACTGGAAGTTTATTTATCAGTTGATATATCTTTATTCAGTTCCGACTTTGAATGACACTTTATTTAATAATTGACCAGCAACAAAGGCATATAAGGGAACTCTGACAGCATAACAGCATATACGACTCATTTCTCACTGCTTTGTCCAACGCCTGGCGGAGTCGTTACCGCTGAATTTCTAAAGTATTCACAAAACCCCCCGCGCTCCTGAGAACAATTTTTTAATTATGAATGAATGAATATTTTGAAATTACTGTAAGGCAACGTTACGACTATAAACGCAATCCGCAACCCCAGAAAACTACATTTGTACCAGATTAAACTGTCCCAAAAGAATGTAATCAAAATCTATATCTCCTTCAGGCTTTAAATAACTTTTTCAAAAATGTAAAAAGCCTGTTTCTTTATTTAATTATTAAACATTCGGATCCTATCCTATCTTGAATACTTAGCCAAGACGCAAACTTGAAAGTTTAATTTGAGTAGTGTCGTCATATATGGACAGGGGAACAAAACGAAAAAAATAAAAATCCTAGGGTCGCCGCAGTGGCTTGTATTAATACGTTGAAACAATATATAAGTGATAAAATAAAACATTTTTTGAACAAACTTAAATAATACGAAGCGAGAGTTGGAAATGGTTATTGGCGACTAAGATAAATTAACCAAATCCAATTCTTTTTTTTTAATTTAAAATGTTTCGATTTTTAGACTCGATTTTCATTCGAAACCATATATGACGTATTCGCTAGTTATTTTGTTGTTTAATTTAGTTTTGATTTTATGTTAAAATGGACTAAAAAGGAAACAATAAATTTAAATAAAATCTATAAATGCATAGAAGCCCTCAAATATTACGTCCAAATAGCTAAGCGTAGTTTTTAAAGGCGTTTTTTTATGAAGGAACCTTAAAAAAATGTTTTTCGCAATCTTCTTATTATTTACTTAGGCACGGTAAAAATAATAGTGGCTGTTTCCACTCGAGAAATAGCTTACATTCAACCAAAAATAGCTTTTAAGCGCGCAATAAATTTGAACGTCCTCTTTTACTAAATTCAATTGCTATAATTCATACGGCGTGTATTAATTAAAGCACTTAAAAAAGAGGATAAAGGGGGGATCATTTCCAGTCAAATAAACTAAATATGTCTTAATCCAATCCGGATCAATCAGTGATTTGCTATCTGCTTGTATGCACGTTACGTTAAGAATATTTTTTTAGATGACGTAATTGGCATTTTCATTTTTTTTTAAAATGCCATAACTTTTTAACTATCAAGAATTGGATTGAGAGATATTTAGTTTATTTGATTGGAAATGACCCCCCCTATCTCCTCTTTTCGTTTGACCCACGACTTACGGGACATCCTGTATATATACTTATTAGTGTTAGTCAACAGATGGAGAAAAAGTAGAAGAAGATAGAGATTGGGTGAGTACCTCTGCTGGACCTTTCTAAACCAAATAATATTTACGAATTTGTATCTTATTCCTAAAAAAAACGGAAATTTGTAAAGTTATCTACTTATGCACACATGGATAAATAAATAAATAAACGTAATAACACCTTAAGTCTTCGGAAATGACCTTGGGACACACTTAGCACTCAAATTATACCGCGAAGCAATTTGTGTATTTGACACGAGCGTATATATGAACGTGGTTATGAGTTCATGAAACCACACCTTCAACTCGATTAGGCAGAGTCCATTATCTGCCCCCCTCCATTCCCTCCCTGGGCAATTTAACCATCGTCTAATAAAATTAAACTCCAATAGCGGAATGTTTGTGATGTCAGATCTCAATGATTTATTTATTTATTTGAAGTTTGCATTTCTCGCTCCAATATGCTGCTAGCGTAGTTTATAACCGACGAAAACGGGAATTTTCCAGTTAGGTAGAACCTTGCATATATGTCAATTTTGTGTTATATTACTATGGCAATAAATAGAGAAAAAAAAACGATAAGCGGGTAACTATGTTTTATGGTGTGTATAAATTTATACGCGAGCTGATTTTCATGCAGTTTGAACCTAAACCGCTAGAGAGCGCCGCTAATTTTATTTCTACATATTCGATTTATACACTTATGTAGTTAAGAATTACACCGATAGAGAACGTTAGTAATATTATTTCTAGAAAAATAACCCATTGTGTATTCGTACGCACAAACGAACGCGTCTTGTAAACTTAACAGACTATTTTGTAACCGTTACTTAAGTTTGAAGAAGGCTCAGCCTGCGTTTGGTACACCTGACTGGACTCCGTTACGCATAACAAACTGCTTTATAAGCGCTACCGAACTGTTCGGTCTTGCCTTGTAAACTATTTTACAAATTTTCAACTGATGCTGCAGTGTTACAAACAGGTACTAACAGGTGTTTTTTTTAGAGGCATGGTTTTTAATCTGGCACTACTTTTTTCGCAGTTGATGTTTTTGACAGCTGTCACTTGATTTATGCTCAGTTTGGTTTGCCATTTCATAATGAATAGACTTACTCTTGAAAAACGTTTGCCAATAGTGCAAATTTAGAAAAAAAAACACTCTAAATGTTTTTAAAATCACTCTAAAATAAAGTAAAAACCGCGTCGTGGGCCTGTGGCGTGACCTCCAAGATCGTGCGATTTAACACCGCTGGACTATTTTTTGTGGGGTTATGTGAAGTCGCTTGTCTACGCAGATAAGCCGGACACGATTAACGCCTTGGAAGAGAATATTCGGCGCGTTATTGCTGACATACCCAACTTGCCCAACTTGCTGCAAAAAGTGGTTGAAAATTGGGCCTCTCGGCTGGAATTTGTTCGAGTCAGCCGCGGCGGCCACTTACCCGAAATCATTTTTAAAACATAATGGCAAACCCTTATCTTTATAATAAAACTAAATTCTTAGCCATAACATCAAATTATATGCATTTTATCTCTTCTTGAAAACCACGCCTCTAAAATCATCATCCTATATTTTAATTGTAAAAATATATATATATAAGGTACAGAATAAATGATAACATAGAAATAAAGAACTCACATACCTAATTGTAACGTTAGTTAATTGTTACTTGTTATCCAATAGTTAAAAGTTTTTTAAGTTTTGACCAATGATAATAAAAACGGACCTTTGGCGGACATGCAGCTGACAACCTCCGCTTATCAACAGCATCGAGTTTGAATCGAAAATAAAATAATACAGCAAAATAATTGAAATATGAATATTTAATTAATAAACATATTAAAACAAAGTAAAACCAATTACAATATTAGGTACCCTTACGTGAGACCTCTTAAAAACAGAGCAGGTATATAACCGCGCATAGGGACTAGGGCATTTTTGCTCTAAAATAATGGCGGTCAAGGTTAATCATTGGCAAAAAAGCTATAACAAATAATATGATACTTAGTCACTGTTCATGAACCAGTAGGTACATATATTATATAAGTACCTCATGGTATGTGTCGGCACCACTGATGAATAAAGCACACAACACAACAGGTTTCCAGATTTGTAAGCATGGCATTTATGATATTCTGAACACCAATAAGTTTCCATCATACAATTCTTCACATCGTCTGGGCCTATATCTGACCTAAAAATAATTTAGTAACAACACCTTAAAACCACAAGTTAAAAATAAAACGTTAACCCGTTGAGCGCCCAGGCCGCTATATAGCGGCCTGAGAAAAACATTCGTAGATTGGCCAGGCATCTACACTTCCATTCATTTGCTGTATTTGTTTATGAAATGTTGGTAGCATCAATTTTTTCGTTTCCAATTCTATAATTATCCCCGTTAAATTTTACACCTGATGTTTAGGAACAAAATCAGTTTGTCTCTGCTTTTAAGTGTGAAAATAATTCTCAAACATCTTCCGTTAGTCCAGTACACGAAAATGGCCGTTTGCGGGGTGTTGTGTTTCGTTTTGGTCAGTGTTTTGTAAGTGATTAGAAGCTATTATTTCTTTATAATATTACATAAATGTAATGGTTTAAGTGTTTTAAAAGTGTTTTTGTGTATAAAAGTGTCACAGAAGTGAAAAAATAAACATGTTGTTTATACCTAACCTTCACTGACCGTTGCATCATGAGTTCCACAGGGTTCTAACCTAAGGCCACTCTTGTTTCTTATTTTTATTAATGACCTCTGCAAAGAAAATATTTAATACCATATCCAGGAGTCTTCCAGTAGTCAACGAGATCTTAACACCCTCAATAGGTGATGTAAAAAAAAAGTGGAACTTAATGTATCCAAGAACCATACCAACCAAGAAACCAAGAACCATACCATACCATACCATAAGAACCAAGAAATAGAAATGTGATGAGGTATGATTAATCCATAAATATTGTAAATATTGCAAGGATTGGCCATATTATAGACCTTGGAATCATTTTTGATAAGAGCTAAATTTTTAATAAGTAGTTTAACATTCAATAATTCAAGTTACAATATATAACGATTTAATTCAACGAATTGAATCAAATATTTCAAAAATGCTGTCGTTCAAATGTCGAATGGCAAAATGCCCGTTGAATGACCGGCTGTACTTAACCAAACTAAACTAATAAGTCAAACCAAACTGAAATAATTCGTGCTATGGCTAACGTCTCTACTCATATAGTAAGTTTCGAACGCGGTCGTTTGTATAGTTAGAAAATTTTGTGTTAGAATATCTATTTTTTTTTATATTTTATACTATTATTTTATATTTCTTAAAAGGTACCTCATTGTTATTGTTAATTGTTATCTTTTTTCCCTTTAGCACTCATTTTTTTTCTCACATTACTACCACGATTGCATTATGATTTACGTGTAATTAATTATAAAGCTAAATAAATACGTAATTTCAAATTTTACAAATATTCAAGATAATTAAGTTTTGCCAAATATACAGTCTGGTCTGTGCAGTTCCAGGTTTTTCCGTTTAAAAAATATATCCCAAACTTAAAAATGTATTATTTATAATGGAACAGCAACAAACAGGATCTGTAAAATATTTATTATACAAGCGTGAATGATTCATTCTATTCAGGAAATATAGCAAACATAAGTTTTGGTGTGTTTGAGGTAAACCTTATTTTCTACTCATAATGAATAGGAATCATTTTAGAAAACATGCCCTCATTCATAGTTATTGGGAATTATTGTTGAGTTTCAGCTTTGAGAATTAAGTATTTTTGTTTTAGATTCTTTATTAACTGTTGCTATTTTAATGTAAAAGCATTAGAAGTCAATTTACAAAGACTACTATAACTAAATATTATTTACACTCTTTATAAAAAAGAAAATTCTAAGGTCTTTGTGGCAATTATCGAGTCTCTGATTTAGTGCTTACAATGTTTCTACATATGCTTGTCACTAGTCGTCGTCTCATGAAATAGCATACTTTTTGTGTCGCTCTGCGCGCGTCTGACAGGAGTCTCTTAAAAATAAAGAACCACCACCTTTTTTGAAGTCAGTTAAATCAAAAGGGTTTTTGTCATGCCGACTTGACTCACCCAGTTTACCTCTTACAGCCGTTCACCTATAGGCGATACAAAATCCTGATTTCGGGACGGCGTTTTTACACGCCAGACTATAATTATTATTGGAAATATTCACATCTATATATATATATTTTATATTTATCAATATTTTATAAAACATATGTAGATATGTTGGTTTTTATAATACCGGATTAAGTGTTAATGTGGGGTAGAATTGTTCTTCTTTCGCGTTCTGCCATTCCACAATTTTACATTGGTTAATGAACTCTATAAACGTGATATAATCTCAATTCCTCTTTTCAATCAATTGTTCAACATTGTTTTTTAAATGTTATAAAGGGTTTTTATTTTTATTCGATACCCAGCGTGATGTGTCTACCAACTGTTGATTACTTTATTTTGAAATAGGTAGATAGACTTCTAAATGTAGCCATATTTATTTTAATTTTCTAGCAAATTGTATTGAAAATCACAACATACAAAATATTTTTCGTCTAATATTTTCAAGTGGGCCTTAGATTGATTTTAATTGTGGGTTTTTCCTTCTTTTAGGCTGTGCCGGTCTCATTGTATCATTACCCCTGGACACGGTGAAGGTACACATGCAGACTGGGGCAAAGGGCAACTCACTCATCTGCATCAGAAACATAGTTGCAAAGCACTCACTGAATGGGCTGTTCAGGGGCGTAGCCAGCCCCTTCTTCAGGGGTTTTATTCTCTACTCAACTAAAAAATGTAATGTGTATTTCAATAAAGTCTTCCCTAAAACAGGTGGTGTAAGAGTAAGGTAGGTAATAATTGTTGTGACATTATGATAAAAATGATGGCTAATTTTGTTTTACAGGAATGCCCGGAAGCACGTGGGCTTGTATGAGCAAAATCATTAGGCAAGGAGGATTCCGCTCCTTGTACAGGGGATTCCATATCACGGTCCTCCGGGATTCCCCAGGACTAGCGGTCTACTTCGCCTCCTACGAGCTTATGTCCAAAACTGCGGACGGCGCTCCCGCGTCCGTCGGGCGTACCTTCGTTGCCGGAGGCCTAGCAGGCGCCACATCCTGGATCATTTCATATCCCTTCGACGTCATCAAGTCTCGACTGCAGGCAGATGGAATGAACGGCCCGAGAGTATACACGGGAATTGTGGATTGTCTCAACAAAAGTATACAAAAAGACGGTTACCGGTGCCTAGTTCGCGGGTTCAACCCAGTCATGGCCCGGGCTTTCGTCAGCAATTCGGTTTGCTTCTCAGCTGTCAGCTGGGTTTATAGGGTAGCCGAAAACCGAGACAGACGTGGCAGTGTCCACCGCAAGCCCAGGGGTCACACCTGGGTCTACAGCAGCCTCGTTTCGACGGGGGCATTCTGCGAAGCCATCTGCGAGAGCGAGGTTCAGGAGCTTCACGACGACCTGCTGTCAGAATCAGGTTTCCACGGTCCGGCTGGTGTTCCGTGGACATACAAAGAAACTATATAGCGTTAATGCAACGTGGGTGAAAGGGATATATTCTCGGAAGGATCTATCGCGGATGATACCTACTAACGGAAGCCAAAATGTTACATAGAATAGTTTTGGTGTGATAGAAGAAAGCGTTTCAAAATGAGTATTGTGCTTTATCAAAATTTACACCGCAGTAGTATTTTAATTTATTTTAAGTATGATTTGTCTTTTGGACTTGATCTTGGTTTGTATTATCCATTTTTTAAGGATATTATTTTTATTTATTAGGATAAATTGAGAGCTCAAAATAGGAAAATTCTAAATTGAAAAAATAATGTTTTTTATACGTAAAAGTAATATATTTAGGATTTACTATGTACAAATAACACAGAGTTCCGTTTTGTCAAACCTGCTCTATTTTTAGATTAATCTACGAATTTATTGAAGTCTGGTTACATTAGTATGATGAAGAGTAAAAGCGTCGTACCTGATTAATACTTCTTAAGAATTGTTAAATAAAGAATAAATAATGTTTACGGGTGTTTTATTAAAAAAAAATCTACGCTGGTAGGTAATATGAGTGAACTCAACTTAAGGTAGGTACATATCGAAGGTACATATGTTTACATATGTTTAAATTATACTTAGGTAAGTACTGTAACGTTTGCTTCGACTCTGCCCTCCTGGCGGGGGCGACGTTCCAGTGAAGGCCCTGCCTAACCTAAGGCTATGTTACAGTACCTACACGCCTTCAAGTTTAGAAATTCTGATATATTTTGTAAAAAAATAAGAAAAAATATATAGGTACTATCCCTATCTGGTTGAATGTTTGCAGAAATGGTGTCTGATGGAATATAAAATTCCCTTCGAGCATCATTTATATTCTCCAAGCAATGATTATTGAAATTGCCAACGACTTATGGGGGAAAAAAGTACAATAAAAAGATTAGTGCTGTGGTCAAACGGGCAGAAAAGTGTGTTTTTTATTTAAGAAAGATCTCTTTGTTTCATTTTGCTACTGAGAAAAACGACTTTGAGGATTCGAAGGCGCTTTACTGGGCACTATCGTGTATATAACAAAATGACAACATCTGTACAACTTCATATAGGCATTGCTTGACGAATACCACAAAAAACCTGATCAAACTGCGCTCAAAGCGACTCCGTACCTTCGATCGAATGAAAACGAGGCCATCCTACGATTATCGCAGACGATAATTGAGGTTACTAGAACCAGATGCGAAACTCGCCTGGTCCATCATTACCGACGATATTTTAAAACTTATAGATACGGCAGCTGAGGGTGAAAAACGCACCAGGCCCAAGTACGCCACTTTGCGTCGAGTACACTCCTCGCATATCATACGTCTCGCTTGCTCGCATATGTCATCGCGATAAGTATCTATCGCACGGAACGGCGGGGGGGGGGAGGGGGGGGGGGGGGTATCTACCGGTGTCGACTTTTTACAAGAAAGATTTGTATGACGCCGTATCTATATGTTTTAAAAGATCGTTGATCATAACGCATTCTGGGATAAATATCAAAAACTTCTAGCAGTTTATTGCATTATCAAAATAAAATTTGATACTCCCCAAATTATACTTCTCACGAATAAGATTTACACATGATTATGTCAAGCTTTTTCGGAAAACATACCCAGCTTAAGTAAGATAACAAACAAATGTGATTGTGCAGTTTTGCATTAAAAATTTTCCTGAATTTAAAATACTAATACCCCAATATTGTAACATTTTTACACAAACAGAATAACGAAATAATATTAAAATATCTTATAAAATATACTTACTTATATTAATATTAAGTATTCTTGGAAAAACATTTTGGCGCGCAAACCGTGAACGTACTGATTTATTCTGAAAACTCACTATTGTGAGGAAAAATCAGGTTCGATGGCCTGGGACGTCCAATTGCCACAAATTTGGTGTCATCTAGCTGACCATGAAATTCTCTATTAGAAAATAATACAGGTCACTATCTGTCAAACTTATGGTTTCCCATACCGTTCATTTTACCTCATAAGTGTATAAGGCGAGTTTTATCTAGTAGCCTCAATTAATGAAACATTACATTATTTTTTAAAACAATTTATTGAACAAAGTTACTGGTCAACACCCAAAAATATGACAATTTAAAAATTATACATCCAAATAAGGCATAAATAACGGATGTTATAAAAATCAACAGGTTTTAAAAACCGCCAAAACAGTTTTATTCTGATACGAATATAACGACTGTACGACTTGTTGTGTATTACAAAAAAATTAAAATGATGGCTCTTACATTTCTTGAAAAAGACATTAAAAAATATAAAGATAGATCCAAAAAAAAAGTAAACGTTTAAATTTTATTTTTGAATAAAAATTCAATTCGCAAAATATTTTAGAAAAATCATTCAAAAGCCCATGTTTCAAATTCTAGATAATAATTTTAAAATTCTGATTATTCTAAATTCTAGTTATACCTATTTAGATTAGAAATTCAAAAAAGTATGAAATTTTTTTGGAAATCTGTTGCGTCGGTGGGAATTTTGTCGCTTATTTTATATCCTAAACATCGAAAATGTTCCAGAAATTTACACGTAAATATAACTACAAACTTTACAATTTTTCTCATGCTTTCCGAATTGCTGAATTCTAGTCCAGACCATAATAGATAATACTATTGATTTAATATACGCAATTATGATAAAAGTGAAGTGAGATTTAAGTGAATACTTAAAGTTCACTTACAACCGCCCCGCGGCCACGAGCAATCGCAACACACGCCAAGCTCATGAGCATCCTATTTACACGCAAAACTAAATCTATGTCCACGCTTCTACACTGTTTATATTTTTTATAAAAAAACTGATTATATTTTCTACTGTTTGTGACATTCTACCCATTTGTACGCGCTTATTTATGGATTTTACGACCAATTTATAAAAGTGTATTATTGATTTCAAGTTAATTTCAACCGTCAACTTGTTTCTACAATCTCAGTTTTAGACAGGTAGAAATTTGCGAATATCATGATAGCTCAAAAATCAATATTCGGTCAAGAGCACCCTACCGGTCGAAATTTGCAGCAAGAATGCAGCGTATATCCCGCGGCTCCTATTGGAGACGGATTGGCTGCAGGAGCTCTAGATTCGAAGATGCACTACGGAGGTACGGCCCCAAGAAAGTGGCCTCAGTGTAGCAACCACCTGACCGCCTTCCATTCATAATCATCACAATCAATCACCCTACCGGCCGCGATTTGTCCATTAAGCGAAAAATCGCGACATAGAAATACGTCGACGCCTTGTCATTGGTTTAATATCACTGAAGTAATTAGCAACTTTGCCATCGAAGTCATCGACGACATGATCTTCACCATCGGTGGCTTCAATGGCGTCATGACCATCTTCCAAGTCGAGTGCTACGACTTGGAAGATGGTCCAAGTCGAGTGCTACGACTTGGAAGATGGTCGAGACGCCATTGAAGCCACCGATGGTGAAGATCATGTCGTCGATGACTTCGATGGCAAAGTTGCTAATTACTTCAGTGATATTAAACCAATGACAAGGCGTCGACGTATTTCTATGTCGCGATTTTTCGCTTAATGGACAAATCGCGGCCGGTAGGGTGATTGATTGTGATGATTATGAATGGAAGGCGGTCAGGTGGTTGCTACACTGAGGCCACTTTCTTGGGGCCGTACCTCCGTAGTGCATCTTCGAATCTAGAGCTCCTGCAGCCAATCCGTCTCCAATAGGAGCCGCGGGATATACGCTGCATTCTTGCTGCAAATTTCGACCGGTAGGGTGCTCTTGACCGAATATTGATTTTTGAGCTATCATGATATTCGCAAATTTCTACCTGTCTAAAACTGAGATTGTAGAAACAAGTTGACGGTTGAAATTAACTTGAAATCAATAATACACTTTTATAAATTAGTCGTAAAATCCATAAATAAGCGCGTACAAATGGGTAGAATGTCACAAACAGTAGAAAATATAATCAGTTTTTTTATAAAAAATATAAACAGTGTAGAAGCGTGGACATAGATTTAGTTTTGCGTGTAAATAGGATGCTCATGAGCTTGGCGTGTGTTGCGATTGCTCGTGGCCGCGGGGCGGTTGTAAGTGAACTTTAAGTATTCACTTAAATCTCACTTCACTTTTATCATAATTGCGTATATTAAATCAATAGTATAATCTATTATGGTCTGGACTAGAATTCAGCAATTCGGAAAGCATGAGAAAAATTGTAAAGTTTGTAGTTATATTTACGTGTGAATTTCTGGAACATTTTCGATGTTTAGGATATAAAATAAGCGACAAAATTCCCACCGACGCAACAGATTTCCAAAAAAATTTCAAATTTTTTTGAATTTCTAATCTAAATAGGTATAACTAGAATTAAGAAAAATCAGAATTTTAAAATTATTATCTAGAATTTGAAACATGGGCTTTTGAATGATTTTTCTAAAATATTTTGCGAATTGAATTTTTATTTAAAAATAAAATTTAAACGTTTACTTTTTTTTTGGATCCATCTTTATATTTTTTAATGTCTTTTTCAAGAAATGTAAGAGTAGGATGACCATGAGCTTGGCGTGCGTTGCGATGGCTCATGGCCGCGGGGCGGGTAGTGTATGGCGGGGTGTCAGTTTGCGTCGTCGGCAGCTTCGGCGACGGCGGCAGCTTCGGCGACGACGGCAGCTTCGGCGACGTCGGCAGCTTCAGCGACGACGGGCTGAAGTGGAAGCGGTGGCGGCGGTGGAAGCGGGGGCGCCATCACCAAACCCAGCTGCAAACATTGAAGACATGATTTTATATAAGTAATGGATGTATTACTCTAAATATCATTTTTTTGTCCCGCTTAAATTCTAGTAATTTATTCCACACTTCTTTAACTTCTCTAAATAATCTTTTCATAGGAAAAAGACGAACACAGTTATAAAAAGGCTGAATATGTAGCCTCACATACCTATGTCAGTTACCATGAAAGTTGAAAGTATATCGCCAGAACAAACCCTGTGTCCAGCATGCCGAGCAGTCTCCGAGAGGAGGAGCCTCTGCCGCCGTTCCTCCATGAGACGCTCTCGATGCTGGTGGATGTAGTCGTAGACATTTGGTAAGCCCATGATGACGCAGGCTGACAAAGCCGAGCGATAGATGTTCATATCGGTCGCCTCATACCTATGATATTAATAACCGACATTAATATATTTCAATCGCGGGATCGTGTAGTCTAGTGGTTTAGGTGTTTGTTTATAACCCAGCGGTAGCGGGTTCGAATACGCTCTTGGTCGGTCAAATAGTTTTTAACGCCTTATCACCGGCATCTCCCCTGACAAGCACATTTATCTGAGTTCAGTAGCAATTAAAAACAATTATTAAAAAAAAATCATTCAGATATTATTACCATGTAAATTGGATACAAATAAATGGGATTCAAGTAATTAATTGTATTTGAAACAAATAATCTATAGGGTGATGATTTTAGAGGCGTGGTTTTCAAGAAGAGATAAAACGCATATAATTTGATGTTATGGCTAAGAATTTAGTGTTATTATAAAGATAAGGGTTTGCCATTATGTTTTAAAAATGATTTCGGGTAAGTGGCCGGCGCGGCTGACTCGAACAAATTCCAGCCGAGAGGCCCAATTTTCAACCACTTTTTGCAGCAAGTTGGGCCGGGCCGTATGTCAGCAATAACGCGCCGAATATTCTCTTCCAAGGCGTTAATCGTGTCCGGCTTATCTGCGTAGACAAGCGACTTCACATAACCCCACAAAAAATAGTCCAGCGGTGTTAAATCGCACGATCTTGGAGGCCACGCCACAGGCCCACGACGCGATTTTTACTTTATTTTAGAGTGATTTTTTCTAAATTTGCACTATTTGCAAACGTTGTTCAGGAGTAAGTCTATTCATTATGAAATGCCAAACCAAACTGAGCATAAATCAAGTGACAGCTGTCAAAAACACCAACTACGAAAAAAGTAGTGCCAGATTGAAAACCACGCCTCTAAAAAAAACACCCATTATATAAAATTATAATAATCCAATTGAACTGTTCTATGAAATACAAAGAGCTTACTTCACTCCTCGCGCTGATTAACTAGAGGGAGAAATAAAGCAGATGACTATAATTAATGTGACGTCAGAGGCGGGTTTTCCATAAGGCCTACTAGGCCCGGACCTAGGGAGGCCGCAACTGTCAATCCGCCTCTGTGTGGTGTATTTTATTTTATATATAATTTTTCAGGGTAGAATCGGTAAAGTTACCACTCGTTGGCCTTCTCGTCGTAGCACTCGACTTGGTAGATGGTCGTGACGCCATTGAAGCCACCGATGGTGAAGATCATGTCGTCTATGACTTCGATGGCAAAATTGCTCCTCGGGTTGTACATGTCAGGAATGGGAGTCCAGGTATTCGTATGCGGATCATATACTTCGCCACTGCACATTCGAGATACGCCATTGAATCCGCCTATGACGTATACCTGTCAATCGGTAAACATTTTAAAAAAAAACATATATTTTTAAACAGCTTCTAACGGATTGGTAAATTGGTAAGTCCTAAATTAACTTTTTTTTTGTTACAACTTCCTCTAGCCGATACCTCCGAAATTTACAAGAAAAATGGGAGAGGTCAAGACCTCGAGAAACCTCTTTGTACTTTCCTCGCGATCTGATACAGTCCAGAGCAAAATAACCAGTACTATGGGAATCATTTGTGCGTCAAAGTTCAAAGCGTCATATTGACGCGGATGAAAGATGCAATACATGTACCTTGCTGTGGTACGATATACAGGAGACTCCAGATCTGCGCGACCTCATTGGTGCGAGGGTGGTCCATTGGTTAGTGTCGGGGTCATACACCTCGACACTGCTCATACATTCCTGGCCGTTGAAACCTCCAGTTATGTAGATTTTGTCTGAATTAAAATCATATACCAATAAATAATTAGGTAATTGAATGATGAAAATACGGGTAGTCTATTTAATATTTTAGGGCATTCATGTGCAACAATCATGGGAAATGAGTTATTTTTGTATGATTAGGAACCTAATCACTTTTGGTTACCGTGGTTCAGTTTGTAAATTGTGTTTGCTACCGATTCTTTAGGATTAGAGCAACTTTAAACCACTTATTTTTTCGATAGCTAATATTTATGTTTTTACACAATATGTGGTTTTGAAGTCTCATTGAAAGATCATAAAACCGATTATGAATTTTTGTAATTTTTAAAAATCATTTTTCTAAAATAATGTCAGATTGAGTATTAATTTCTTTTTGTGCATAATTAATGTTCCGGTAGAATTTATTGATAGTATGTGGTGTAAAGGCGAGTTCAATTAATTTATATGGTGAAAGTATATGATATAAAGTAGAATATACCATGTCCCTTCATGTATTCAAAAAAACAGCTTATTAGAATAGAGTGATGTGGTATTGTTATACGGATGTTATATTGTTATATATTGTAATGCACGCTGGTTTAAATACAGGCCTGTATGCCATAACCACATATTAACACTCTTCCATTCCACACCCTAATATATTCACAAATTACTACATTCACACTTTTATCACATATATACCTGAAGGTGGCTTAAGTCGTTGATTAGTGTATTTTTATATAACTGTTTTTGTGTAAAACTGTAAGCATGAAATAAATAAATATTAATTAAAATACCTTACACAAAATGATGGACTATATTTAAGTAGTAGGTATGTGTAGACTTACTGTCCAACGAGCACGCGCTGGCATCGGAGCGCTGGCAGTTCATGGGCGCGACGAGGGACCACTGGTTGGTGACGTGGTTGAACCTCTCGGCAGTGTTCTGGCGAAGGTGGCCATCGTAGCCGCCCATGGCATAGATGGTCTCGCCCAGCACGGCGACCGACACATAGCAGCGGCGTGCGTTCATCGGGGCCACCTTAATTTAAGAAACCTCAACCCGGTCATTTGTGACTCTTATTGGTAGATGTAGAAGGAAAATAATACTAGCTATCGGTCTCAAAAAGTTTCAAAAAGTATATTTCTATACATTTTCTCAAAAGTTTAGACATAAATATCTTATTATCTAAATACAAGAATCGAGAAAATAAAACTACAGAAGCATAGTTTATTTTATAAAGATGCAAATTCAAGTATGTTTTTGGACATAAATTGATTCCGTTTCTCATAATTAACCAACAGCGGTACAAAGTGTTTATGCGTTAGATGAGACAGAACCATTTAAAACCACGCGCAAGACAGAGAAGAGCGCCACCGCAAAGAGGCTCACTCAAATTAAGCGAAAGTCCGCTGCCGAAGTCATTTTATCTTCATTTTTCCAGCGGTAACAAAAATACATTCTAATAAAGCGAATTTCGAAACTCTTTTGGTAATTAGTATTAATAATGTCATAATAGTGTTGTTATTTGAAGACTGACCTTTGAAGACAAATTTAAAATGGTGTTTTTATTTATTACGAGAAGTATATAGAAGTCTATTAGTGCCGAGTAATAATACTCTAATAGTAAAGTCGTAGATGTCAGAAGAAACAAAACTAATATTTTTTGTGGCAATATTTAACTTATATTTAATACTCTTATAATATACTCACAAATTACAACACTCACACTATTATCACATATATAAATCTATGCTGCTTAAATTGGAGCTGCCTGTAATCGGCTTAAGTTGTTGATTAATGTATTTTTATGTAACTGTCTCATGTAAAGCTGTAAGCATTTCTAAAAATTAAATAAATAAATAAATTCATATAAGACAACAAAAGTTTCTACTTTATGTGGGCGTATTTTTGTTTTTTCTAATATCAAGTATAAAGATAAATTCACTTTCGAGAGAGTGTTGATTATATTTCTATCGTCTTAAGGGGCGGGTCTGAATCAGTTTTAGGTCAATATTTAATTATAAAACGCAATATTATTTCAGTTAAACATCATTTTTGGGGCGAAATCAACATCTGAGTGATGACGGGTAGATCGATCATTATCGTACTAGAGCTAATATACTTTGTATTATTATTTTTTATTTCGTCATACTCGGCGCTGCAGGCCGGGTTCTTTTTGACGAATTTCCATTATTGTCCCAACCATCTGTTGTCCCATTTAAATATTTTATATTTAACATCCGAAATTACAATATAATTTAGATGGCCAAAATACAAAATGTCAAGCGTGTAAATCGCATTTATTATAAAAGGATTATTTTTCAGGTAATATATTAATTGTAAAAAAAAAAATATTTTCGTCCTCCCAATGTGGAACCGATATAAAAAAAATGGCATCTCAGAATAAAGAAACCAGTAAGAAGTAGCCTGAATGCAAGACGGACATGATTTAGGAATTGCGAGAAAACCCAAACACACGCAAAGGTGTAGCAATAAATAATATGGAAGTGTTTTATGCAAAATACTTCAAAATAAAAAAGTTTTTTCAAATAGCTATATTGGGACAAAGGCCTTGTTTGCCTTTGCACATAAAGCACTTAAAGTTTGATGCCATTGAACATTGATGCTCACCTCCCTCCAGACCTTGGTGACAGCGTCAAAGCAGCGACAGGAGTTGAAGTAGTCCATGCCGTCGAAGCCGCCAATCACGTAGATGCAGTAGCCGAGAACTGCAGTGCCGTGATAGGCCCTTGGCCCGGCGGGGTCCACCTCCTCTACCTTGCCAACAATTATTATCAAAGCGATTTTTAATAAAACTTGTCCGTAGGTGAATGGGTGCTCGCATTTATCTTAAATGAACGTTCTCAGTAGATTACCGATGACCAATGGTGTGCACTTGTGCAAGTAGAGTATATATTTTTCGTGCCCTATAACAGCCAGGTGTGAGAGGAGCAATGAAAGCGTACGAAGCTTTCGTGGGAGATGCAACCTGGTGTCCCCTGACCTCAGGTAAGTGTGAGATACCGACACTTTTCCGACGCAATTCGCCGAAAAGATAATTCACATATTCTACAATTATGATTTCTGATTACAATAGAAAATACTATACCTACACTCTTAGTAATATCATGGGTTATATTTTACCCACATATTTGGAAAAAAGAAACATCTTTCCAAACAAAATATGATTGTTTTCACCAAGTGGTGCAGTTAAATTATTATCATTAAATATACTCGTATGTCCTTAAATTAAAATCGCACGTATGTTTATTCTGATAAATATATAAAACCATTCCAAACCTTTATCCATCGGTCAGCCCTGGTGTCGTAGGTTTCGATGAAAGCAGTCGGTGAGCCGCCGCTCCAGCCCCCAATAGCGAATAAGACCTGTTAACAGTTAATGCCCTCCGTGTAGTTTATAGGTACACTACAATCTGCCCTAATGTAAATAGAGGGTATCCGGCCGAAAAATAAGGTTTTGGGGGTGAATTAAATGGTAACAAAAAATGAAAGCCTCTCACAGAATAAAATACATAACTGGTATTTATTTTATATGTATCTAAAAATATGTATTAGGTAGATTTCATTAGGAAATGATTTTAAAGTTTGAGAAGGCAAGACGCGAAGCACTTCGAAGAAAAACATTTTTTTTTTAATAATATGATTATTTTCGTGTTTTTTTTTAACCGGTTTAGTTGTCGATATAGATCATCCCCCTAAAATGACATCAGTGAATATAAATACACCCTGTATACGTAGGTATTCTTTGTCGCTGTTTTTAAACTGTGACTGGTGAGTTTCTATGAAGTAGCATCTCTTGTGAAACATTCTTGCTTCCTAAATTGGACACATAAACTGGCATCAGACCGCTGACAAAACTTATTATGACAATTTGAAGACTTATAGACCAAAATCCAAATATTTTGTAAGTAATAGAAAAAAACGTTTCTAGATTCACTTCAACGTGGTTTTCTCAAAAGAACTTCAGTTGAAATTATCTTGTAGAATTTGAATATTATATGTTAAAATCGGCACCTGGGATGCGTGCCTTCACTTCCTGTATTCTTTGCTACTAGAACTTTACACGAAGAACGAAGGATGATCCCGATATGACCATATAAGAATGTGTAGGAAAAAGTTGAAACTCTTGAAAGTAGGGTACAAATCATTGCAATCTAACGTTAGTAACGTTGTCTACTCTCTGCATATGCGTCCAAGGAAAGGGTAACCATTTGTGCCAGAGGCATATACGACGGCCATACATTACCTCGTGAGGAACTCGAGGCCTGCCGATTTCCGGAGTTGTAACTTCGCCGTTCGCCTGCGCGATCATTTCCAGGTCGTAAAGAAATTTTAAGGTCTCGATTACTATCGGCCGGGAGGTCAGGTTGCCCACCACGTAAGGGTGGTCCTTCACGTTTTCCAGGAAATACTTGAAAGCAAAAGTATTTTTCTTTTAATATATTTTCAAGGAAATGATCTAACACAGTTGCTTTTCGGCAATCATTTATAAAAACGTGTCAACATTTGAGAAGGAGAAAAATACATTTTTACAAGAACAAACTTGTGTAAAAAATCATCAGGAAAAACAAGGTTAAATACGAAGAATCTATATATACTCTGCAATATTTTTGAGAATAAAAATCATATGGAGTCGAGCTAGGTTAAACTGACCAAACCCCATATTATATTATTCAAAATTGAAAACATTAATAAAATAAATTTCTGTATTAATTCAATCACTTTGTTGTTTCACTTTTATAATCTTTTATTTTGTTACCTTTACATATGTCAGGACAATTATTCAAAATTTAAATCAACAAAAGAGTAGTTTATATAGATAAATACTTGAGTCTCCAATAGTCCCATCCTTATGCTGGTCATCAGTTTGCCAATATGCGATTTACGGTTTTCAGGGTCGTAATTGACCCAACGCAAGACGGCTTCCCAGACAGGCACCTCACTCTTTACGTTCAGCTCATCCTTCAAACGGAAAATGCCACAAAAATTTCATTGATTTTTAAATAAATCGGTATTAATTTTGTGTAAATAACGGATAAGTGTAAAAATCAATCCCTAATTCTTCATGTTAACTTATATTTATATTAATTTAGGTGTCATAAATTGTACAAAATCATAATAAAACAACGCTTGATACTTTTCTTAATGTTTAATAATTCGAAGTTAAGTAGATACAACGAAGAGGTATCGAAATCGTTAGTATACAAAATAAAAAAATGTTATCTTTCAATATGTATGATTATTAATACGCGACTATTAACATCTATATTATATATATTAATACGCGAAGGGAAAACTCTGTACCACGGAAAAGTGTGACATTTGGCATAGTTAAAGTTTATACGAAGAAGGAGTGTAGAAGGCTAATATTACAAAAAAAAAATGTAATAAAATGAAACGCTGATTGACAAAATGAGTTTCGAGTTGTGAATTTTGTGTGATTTTAAATATTCATATCATTGTAGCTAATGTCTAGTAAAAGAAATTATTATTTCCATCTTATACTTCCATGACTGTCAAGTTTTATTTTTATATGAAAAATATATTATAGAGGTAAAAAATACAATATTTGCTGGCATGGTAAGAAACGACGGCAATATGGTACGGGCGAGTTAGAGGGGAGGAACATACCTCCTGGATGATAGAGTTCAGGTCCTCGAAGGACAGGTGGACGAACTCCTCGCTTTGGGTGGCGACGACGGCGAAGTAGCGCAGCAGGTATCGGCGGGCCTCTTGCTTTAGTTTGTTGCAACACAGCCGCCTAGTTATGATCAAAATGTATAGGTTGATATAATAATGAAATGGATATTAATTACCGAGATGCGATGCAAGCAACACCGCCTATAAAAGAGATTTACCTATCCGAATGAGTCAATTTACGCACTTAAAAGATTAGGAAAGCTACCTATTGCATCTCATGACTTCTCATGTTTCACATCACTTTCAAATTGATACATAAAATTTAAGGCCACAAGGTCTGGGTCAAGTTCGTTAATGGGCAAAATCACACCAGAGCGAGAACAGATGGTTTTTTCGAAAAAGTGAAATTTTGCTTTATCTATCTTATTATATCTAATTTATTTAAACTTTATTTTATTCCTTAGATTTATTTTAGGCTAAAGTTTATTTTTTTATTTATTTTTTTTTGGTGGTTTTTTTTTGGTGCGAGAGGAAAAAATGAAATTTTAAAATTAAAAAAATTCTTAACAGGCACACGGTCAAATCCGTTGAAAAAAAGAATTTTTGAGAACTCCCAAACGAGTTTGCCTACCCTCTACTTTTTGATCCGGTGAAATCTACCTTCGCCTTTCGGCGTACCGAAAAGGTTTTTTTTTATTTCTCGTTAAAAATTTAATTATGAACCGTAACTTCATGAATAATTTGATTAGTAAACTAAGAAATATAAATATCTTTCCACTTTCATATGTAATATGAATTTTTATAAATGACTACCTTCGTTTTTAAGGAAAGCCGTATCGGTCGCGCTGTGAGATCGTAGCGTTCCGTAGAACCGAAACGTAATCGTCGAAGATAATAACGAAAATATTGTTTTTAATATACACCGTCACTGTTAATCAGATTTAATATAAACGAACTATACCTACTCAAAATTTTAATAGTAGATTTTTTTACACAGAGATCTGTCAGTTAAAATGTCAAAATGTTGAATTATTTATCTGTATGGAACAGAATTCTAGATGGTGATTTATATGCTAACAATCACAACAATTTGACAATTTTGTTTGACAATTATTATTATCAAACTCTAGACCAAGCCAAGCCAATTCCAAGATAGGATGGCCAAGTTATCTTGCCTTGATGCTTGTCTAAGGAGGCACCCTCAATGAAGAAACGGATAAAAAATCTGCAACCCTGATTCATTCGCTGCGCATTCGCAGCATAAAGACCAATATGAGGATCTTACCTTGCAAACAGCATGATGCCAAGGCAGTTCGTCGGTTTGAGGTTGTTGTATAGCTGATCGCAGCAGAGTTTGAGAACTCCCAAAAATCCGAGGTAGTCAGCCGTCATCAGCAGTTCGTACACATTCCCATCCGATATATCGATTTTCCTTAAATATGCATATTCGATCAGCAGCAACAGAATGTCAGATCGAACGCCAGGAATCCTCACGTCACTCTGCTCGCGAGAATGAAGGGTTGTTGTAAATAAAGCCCTGAAATTTACAACACGGTGAAACGTCAATTTTACGCTGACATTTAAGGGTCACTTGCGGTAAAATGAAATCCGCAGCCACGCAGTTTAAGGTATTCATACACATGCTTAAAACTGGCATGCTCTGCAGCAGTTGACATTTGCTCGCAATAAGCATTACTCCTAAATATGCGTACCTACTCAAAGCAAACAATTGCACCCATGTGCTAATTTAAACGAAGGCTCTAGGCCAAAATGGAATAAATGCAATAAAATAATCAAAATATTTGTTCCCTACAGAGAGTTAACTAGTTCTATCCGTACAGAACTTAATAAAATTATTTTATTTTTAGAGGAAATTTTGTCTAAAAAGAAAAGAAAACAAAAATCAGTGATTGAGTTCGTAACTGGATAAATAGAAACGAAACCCTCGGGGCAAGTAATTCGGATTCAACAGTTTCACGGTAATCCTTCGTGTCTCCCATAAAATATGCCATTTCTGTAAAGCATGACATGACAAATTTTGTAAATAAATAATATTTAGTTTTGTAAAATTCATTCTTACATACATATAATGTTACTAAAGTATATTTGTATTTAATTTGAAATTAAGTTCTTGGAGTCAGGATGATGATGATATGATACTGATCTATAAATTAGGAAAAATAATTCTGTGTCCGGCTGTTGGATCGAGGATGGCTTGAACGATGTGTTGATTTCCCGGGCGAGGTCGGGGACCGCACACCACGCGAACTTGGCAGGCCCTACTATTATGCCATGCATGTGAAAATCAATGCTTCTAGAATTTTTCTACACTTTGTTTCACCCGGTATTCAGGATATTTAGTACATGTCTATCTATGTAGAAATTAAGTATTTTCATAAAAGTTTGTACAAATGCAAAAGTTATTTATTATACTTTGGCACTTATCAACTTTGAAAGGTACAGAATCTTTGTGGTAAAATAAAAATGTCCTCCTTGAAGGCCGTTTGTAGTAAGGTCACAGATCAGATTTCCGTCAGATTCTCAGCAAACAGAAGACCCAAATATGTAAGATGTGTAATTGAGTCGGTATATTATCACCAATACCGTTTAGATGTCTGAAAATGGATGCTTACCCTGCGTCTAGCTAAAGCAATGATGGTACTAACAGGAAGTAGGGGCTGCAAGCGGACATGATGGCGCGGTGCACGGGGAAGGCGGCGCCGTCGCTGGTGCGCAGGACGGCGTCGCAGAGCAGCTGGCACTCGCGCAGGCGGTACAGCGCCTGCATCGCTTGCACCGACATGCAGCGGCCCGTCTCGCGGCCTGACTCGCGGCCTGACTCGCGGCCTGACTCGCGGCCTGACTCGCGGCCTGACTCGGGGTCCGCCATCTGAACACACGCTACCAATCAGAAATAAGAAAAATCTTAAAATATAAAACCGACTTTATTGTAAATCTGAATCCACCAAAATGTTGAAGTCTACACACCGTATGCAAATTCAGTACAAACCATGTGTCTGCGCCGACCTCTGGTTTTGGTTTACTTCGAAGTGGGTTTAATATTATATTTTCTAAATATTAATCGCATTAATGTTACTCAATTCGATATAATAACATTTTGAAGGAAAAATTCTTAAGCCAATCCAGAGTAGTGGGTGAATATTACATTTAAAAAACATACACATTAAATTGAGAACCTTCTCAATTTTTGAAGTAGGTTAAAGTTGATTTACTAGGTCATCAGTTGATCAGGACTAGATATCGTTTCGTACATCCGAGAATATGAAGACAATCCCGGTCTTCATATTCTCGTACAGAGCAGGACTAGGATAATGAATGCATATGTGAATCCGTGATAATATCGGTCTACAGATGAACTGGCGAGATCCAACCATGGGTGGCATTTGAAAATCTGTTACCATTAATGAACCTGCCCTACGATTAATGATGGTTTATATCACTTAAAGAAACTAAATTAATGTGATAAATGAATGTGATTAATTTAACTGTTACTAGTTTTTGATAAAATACTTATATGAAGCACAAGATAAAAAAAGAAACAATAATCTAAGGTAGGTCCTGTTTATATTAAAATGGGAACATTATACAAGAAATATTATACTTGAAGATACATTGAGTAACTTCCTAAAATATTTTTTTGCACTCGTTGGCCAAGAAATTTCAAGATTTCTCAATAAAAATCTTATACAATCTCCCAACCACTTATTTGAGATCAAACTTTGAAAGATAATTATATTTATTTACCGTGGGTCATCTTTAAAAGATAGGAATTAAGCTTTTGCGGGTTTTTCTTTATGCTTTTTAAGATCTACAATAAGTACATTAATTTGATGTTTAAAATGATTTAGTAAGCACCCTAAGCGCATTGATTTCAAAACATCGAGCTTTCTCTATTTTTAAATTGAATATGAATGTATTATACACATGAACCTCCCGGAAGACATTCTCTAAATGATGTTGAAACCCGCACCAAAATCCAGTTTTGAAGAATTAAGCGAACATACTTTGCGATGTTGTTTTACACCATTTTTGATAAGTGTACGATGGTGCAGTCATCTATTGCGCGATTAACATAATATAACTACAATATTTTTGAAACAATTCAACCAATCGAATAATACCTTACTATTTGCATCTGACTAGTGACTCGAGTAACAAATGACCGAAAAATGCAATTGAAAACTGTCACAGGGAGGTTTGACTCTTGATTATTGATTATCGCTTACATAAGCATATGTGTATAAGAAAAAATAAATAAATATATTTGCATAGCTAGGTACTATAAAATGTAAATGGTGGTCTGGGAGCCGTCGAGAAGCATCTAGATTAGGGTTGCCATAAATGGTTTGGCTCCGACCGGGACTGATATCAATATAGGAGGAAATATAGGGGAGTTATAGGAGGAGGGGGGTACTGCCCCCATAGGGCCGCAATCTGGTTTGTGAAAAAAAGAAAACTTTCAATGGTTCCCATATTTTCAGAATACGTCCCATGGCCGGCAACAGAGACTGTTAACCGCCTAGTTTTTGAGTGAGATTGTAAATTACCATGAATTACATCAGCTCCCTCACAAAGGTATTTCAGTCTTTCATTCCGTACTGTAAATATATAAAAATATTTGTATAATGTCAGTACATCCCTTGACCCCACACTTTCACCGCCAGCCAACGTGATCTAACGTCGTCGCACGAATTAATCGCATAATTTTAGCAATAATATTAAACCATGATTATTCGTTTACCGGGACATATGGTGGGTCAAACGGGACAACCGGGACTGAGGCTCTAAACCGGTGACATGTCCCGGTGTACCGGGACGTATGGCAACCCTAATCTAGATAAGTACCTATTGTAACATACTTACTATAAAGAAAATTATTAAAATGTACCCAATGCAACTGATAAAAATAGTGCAGCGTTTTTCACTAGGTTTGTATTGTTTTTGAATCAAATATTAGCCTCTGAAAGAAAACATAACGCGTAATTTGAAAACATAACAGTTTGCATAATGCCATCGAAATGATTATTCATAAATTTATTATTCAGAATTGCTTTTTCTAGAACTGTGATGAAAATGGCGATGACGATAGCTGAGGTAGGTGAAATATAATGATTGTGTCCGCTCTGCTTTAGAGCAACTTTGCACCGCCAGCCGATGCATCAAACAAAAACTTACTTAACTAAACTTGACTAACCTGATTTCGCTTGTAAGATGTTTTAGGTTCTGAAATGACAACGCTGAATTGGCATATCGGATAAAACTACAAAGCATCATAGGTTGATAAAATAAACCTTATCAATCCGATCTTTCTTCCTGTCGAGTAGGATTGTCATCTTTCAACAGTCCATGTTAAAGAAAATACTTAGATTCGCAATATGTTAATATTTACAAAGGGTAAATCGCAAGTCAAAAGAACTTCATACCCATGTTTCGATAAAATGTATGTAATATTTTTAGCAATTGCACAATACCTTGAAGGCCCGTCGGGCGTTAAGCCATCCGTTGTCTACAATATGAAAGAATTTTGTAATGTGCTTGATGTTCTCCGGTGGAAATTTAAACAAAAAAATACAAATAAATTTACTAATTGTCAAATTGAAAATGAGATGAAAGGCATCCTTTTTGAAAACAAAACAATACGCGACGGATATTGGTTGCGTGAGCATTGCAATAGACAAATCATTTTCAAATGCAGTCAATTGGAATGTTTCGCATAATCTATGAATGTTCAGAACGATCTCACATAAACTCCGCCCCGATATTTTGACGGCAATAAACTTATTCAAACTGTAATGTTAAAATCATCAATATTAAAGGCATCGTAAA
Organism: Neomicropteryx cornuta; assembly: GCA_020383195.1. Classification (NCBI taxonomy): domain Eukaryota; kingdom Metazoa; phylum Arthropoda; class Insecta; order Lepidoptera; family Micropterigidae; genus Neomicropteryx; species Neomicropteryx cornuta. The sequence continues at coordinate 45,026,071 of JAHKQU010000018.1, forward strand.
GATAATGGTCGTCGCGTCTTGGCGTTATAGCCTCTTCTCTCCCCCATTTGAATATGTTAACGCTTACTGGAACGAAACGGCACATTAAATTATTCAATGCCTTCTTTTTATAAAGAAGATAAAAGCAAGGCATTTTATAAAAGAGTTTAGATGTCCATCTGCCTTTCGAGTCTCGCCACTATGTAGAGAAAGAAAATCACATATATTTTATATATCTATTACTAAAGAAATAATGTTGGACTTAAGAAAAGTAGCAGTATTATTTTTTCTTGTTTGCGCCGTTCGCTCAAATGCTGACTTCAAAACGACGCTAAAGTGCCACCGACGATTCTTCAGCATCGAGGCGGAGCAGGTGGACTCGGCTGGCAAACGCTGTTGGGACAATATCAGCGTCAAATCTTGCTGGGGACGTTGTGATTCGAACGAGGTACCTAACACATTATCAAGCAAATTATAGAATCTAAGTTTTGCCGACCACAAAATTTCATTGGCATTCTGCCACAAGGACAAGGGTCCTATTAAAATATTCAAAGCGCGCGACACCCGGAGATATAGAAGAAATTGAGTTAAACTATAAAAAATACCGGAGAGAAAGGGATAGAGAAAACAGTTTTTGGGTGAAATTTCCGGTAGTCCTGTTCTACAGTCGCTGCCAAAATCCCACTCTATTCGGTCCACTATTCGGACTCTCAGGAACTAAGGTACCTGGTAGTATTAGTGAAATTTTCCAGACTATGATTGCGTAGCTCATATATGAATCAATGGATTGGTGGTATTGTCCAATAGTGCGCATGGGGAAGCACAAGCATGGAACGAGTCTGTCATTGTTTTTGCGTCGTGCTAAATTGGATCATTCCAATCCATATACCATGCATTTATTTATTTATTTATTTTATAAAGTAAACATACAGAGAGTAATCGTAAACATTCTTACATATTATACACAGGTTAATATATTTTATAACACTCGATGCTCTCCAATTTCATGTTTACAAAACATGCATTATACATACAAAATTTGGTACATTTGATTTTAATTATAACATTAGAATTTGAGAGAGAGAAAAAAAGAATTAAGATAATAACAAGTAGGTGCCATTTAAGAGATATAAATTAATATAAAACAATAATAATAATAATTTTTATATATATATATATATATACATTAAAATCTAGAAAAAAAAAATACATATAATATATTATAAAATTGTCTACATATTTATTAAATAGGAAATATTAATAATATAATATTTTTGTTCTAATATTGTAGTAATATACGAAAAGTTTATTTATCTGAAGTAAATGATGAAGTAATTTCATACTGATAGTTACTATTTTTCTTGGAGATTATACAATTATTAGGCTGTGAACAAAATATATTTTATATCCTTTTTATTATTTTTATATTTTAGAATAAATTTGAAAATCGTGTTTTTATTTTTTTTATACTTTATAAGTCAATTGGGCTGTCTTACTTTAGAAATGTATAAGAACTTCAATTTATTTTCTCTTTACTTTATTACCTATTTTGTGTACAATTTCTGTTGCGTAATCACAATAAATAAATAAACACGGACATTTCATGGGAATTAAAAAAAAAAAAAACTATTAGATCAGTTATACCCAATTTGTTTATGCCCAATGTATATATACATATATATCACTACTTCACTATATATAAGATATGTTTCTATACTATATGTAGTATAACACTATTTTTATATTGAATATTTATTTATTTATTTACCTTTAAATTTAATAATTGTTTATTCATTTCATTTATTTGTTTAAAAATTTGTTATTTTTTTAATTGTTTTATTTATTCATTTTATTTTTTCATATATTAAGTGTTCTTGAGTAAACACTTAAATTGTATTCGTGTGTGTGTGTGTGTGAGTGGGTGTGTATATTTGTGCCTTAGGTCATTTTATATTTTTCACAGGGTTATGCACTGTAACACTTCATATATAGCCTTCCTTAGAACAGGTAACTCTTACCTAGTTAGGAAGGTTATAGACTTGTACTCATCGGCCAACTTGATGTCTCAAAAAAAAAACAAAAAAAAGTTGTGACCGATTTCAATACGTGTCAAACAGTGTTAATATGATTAAACGTTATCATGTTCGTCCAGATCTTACCTAAAAAATATTATTATTATTTCTTTGTCATCGCTAACTTTGCATAGTTATATAAAGGCTTTATCCATATATACTTTATCATAGCTTTATCCAGTGTATCCATAGTTAATGAAATAACTGCTGATTTAGTTTTCTCTTGATTTGCAGATTTTTTTTCTTTCGGAATAACAATATCATTATTTTTGAAAAATTAATTCTCACTTTTTTTAAATGCCTAATTGTTTAAAACAAGACGTTTGTAAATAGTCAATTTTATACACAATACTTTCGATTTTTCGTCGCTATCAGATCCTAAATAAAAACAAAATATTAAAAACCTAAAATCGATCCTCCGTTACTACTAAATAAAGTTATATAAAGTTATATAAAGTCAGTGCAAAAACACAACTTACCCAACTTACCAAATGTATAGGAATGTCATTTTTTTTATGATACAATGTTATGAAAATCTCCATACCATATGTAACTACAATACAATGCAATACTAGAACAGTGCTAACGAAAAATGTATTACTACAGTATTCAATTTCCCACGAGCCAGAGCATTATATAACAAATCATTACACATGTTAATTAATCAAAAAATTGACAAAATGAGAACGTTAAAAATAAAATTAAGTCCTATTAAATAATTATGGGGGGAAACTTGGAAACTAATTATGGGAATATTGTTTACTAACTAATGAAGTTTTGTGAATTATTTCTTAATTGTTTTAGTTTTAGATTTATTTTGAACTCAATTTAAACTTTTTTTGTTTTATATTTTACAAGCTGACCCGGCGAAATTCGTACCGCCCCAAAATCAATAAATATTGTGTTAACTTATTAGCTGAATTAAATCTACATTTAAACGAATTAAGTCTTACAATATTCATCGAAATCAGCCAATCCGTTCTCGAGGTAGCAATTGTATTAAAAATAAGGCTAAACGCCAGACGACAAGAAACATTATCGTCGGTTACCTCTACAGCAAAAGTGACAAAGGGTCACCTCACGCGCCGAAACTATTTTCATAATAGCTGATTTCATAGCTTAAGACTTGTGAAAACATTATAAATTTACTGTTAATTAAGAAAAATAATTTGACCGATTAAAGAATCATTGATTGATTTCAACTAGAAATAATTACTCATATACAGTTCAATAATCGATCGAGTCCGAAACAACATAATATAATAATAAAATGGATGTATAAATAAATATTTATTGAAAACAATAGTCACAACATTTATTAGAATATATATTTTTATTTAATTTACAGATGGGAATGGCGTCAAAAGTAGCTGACAAGATATAATCGAAATATTCCATAAATTATAATATTAGCACTGCTGGAAATTTACGTAAGATTTTGTTTTTAACTATGTAGTTTGTTATATGTACAAACACATTCACATATACAACAAATATACATAAATATATATAAAGAAGTTAGACATATTTTTTAATTTTCATCGGTTTTACACGAGAAATTCGTATTTTAGGTTACTTGAAGTCAATTTAACTGTGAATTGAAAAATGCCTGTGTGTGTTATAACAGTTGCGTTAATTGGTTAACTTTGCTATTTATTTTTTTTTTAATGGTACGCTGACAAAATATTGAAATACACAATTATTCGTAGACATTAAAGTAAAAAAAAACCTTATCAAGATTCAAATAAAAAGAGTACACCATATGCATATTTTATGCTTAGTGAAGACGATGGAAAATAAAAATCAGATTATTATAATAAATAGAAACAGTATAAAAATACAAATATAGGTTTACAATACAAGTATGATTATGTGGATTGAAATATAGATACTCATATATTATATACACGTTTAATACATGAAATATTTTTGTCACATCGGAAGCAATTCAAGAATATGCCTTTTGAATTGACTAAGGCTATCATGGAAAATATCAATACGACTATCTCTATTTTAGGTGCTATAAAGACGACAGATGCGATATTATGTTATTAAAGGCTATGTTGTTATGTAATATAGAGGTTCTAAACAGATCAGGGCTTTTAAATTATGCGACGTCGTATTAAATGTGAATTCTACATGTGGGCATTCTATGGGTGGCATTTGGTAACCATTGTCCGTGTGAGTTTTGAAGGCCAGGCCAGTACCCTATTATGTACGGTTAGTATTGATTAGTAACGACGTGTTGTAATAAATTATATAAATTAATAATATAAAATAATTATATAAATTATATAATATAAAAATATGTAATAAATTATAGTAAATTGTATAAAAGAATGAAACAGAAAGCCCATTTATTACGATTTACTATTCTTTTATAGACGCAACGATACTTAATAAAAATCTACGTGAAATTAAAATCAAACTAGGTAGGTACATTATATTTAAATTATCACTACATAGTATTACTTAATAAATATATATTTAGTAAAAATGTATAGCTGATAAAAGCCGTTCCCGTGAGCTTTAAAGGCCACAATGTTTTCTGTAACTTTTATGTTTTATCCTGAGTGTATATACACTCTCAAGTAATCAATAAATCAACCAATGTTCTGACTACAACGATCTACTAGTTTTGAGATCATTAGGATATCGACGCCTAATAATTGCTATACCTCTGTAAAGTATTCCTATTTGAAATATTGATCGAATTACGAATTATCCAAGTAGGTATCGTTTCTTTGTTATATTTGAAAAATATATGCCTTTAAACAAGGTATTTAAGATTTAGATCATAACAAAAAAAAAAACCAAATAACTCTAATTTAATTAAAATTAAGATTAGACCCGTTGTTGATTTTTGTTAATCGAAAGTTGAGTTTATCAGCGGACTTAGGTAGTGACCTAATAACTATTATATTTGATTTACGTAAATTCGATAACATTTATGATTTATATGTATTATCTCAGTTCTTGAAAGATTTTATTATTGCTTCACCACGAAGGCCAATTATATTTGATTACCTTTTCGTTTATTTTGTGCTGTTACTGCATGGAGGTATACCTAATACGAGTAGTATATATTATTATCAAAGAATAGCTATCACCTAGGTTATATAAAATAAATTTACATAAAATTGTTTTTGAAAATACATTGATTCCGTTTTTGATAATTAACCTACAGCGGTATAAAATATTAGATGAGACAAAACGATTTACGCGCGAGACAAGAAGATTTCAATCGCAAAACTGATTCGAGTCACCACCAACCACCAACCACCACTCACTCGCACCAGATCCGAACCTTTTTTACACCCAAATTTGTATTTGATATCCATTATCTAATTGGACTTGTGTAAATTTTGTAAATTTACATATAATTATTGACCATTATTTTCTATACTCCACAATTCAACCCACTTGGATGTATTTTAGTGTAAAATAATAATCCATTATGTGATTGTGGGTTAGAAAATTGTTTTATATAAAAAAAACTATTAACGGTACAGCTTAAATGCCTTTAGAGATATTCTAAATCGGATTTATTGGAATCCATCCAACCAAAAATCACATTTTGCATAAAACTCAGTCCAACTTCATCATTGATTAAAATTTTGAGACAATTTGTTGTTTATTATAACTCACGTTCTTTATTATATTTGATAAATGATTCAATAAAATTGTCCTTCATTAGTTGACTGAAATTTTATAACAATAGGTCGAATTTTTCCAGGTTTCATTGCAGTTGGTAATAGTTTCAATGGTGCCCCCGATTGGTATTGCCGTCAGATTTTCCTTCTTGTCTTCAGTGATGTTTCGTATTTCGATGCTTGAAGCGTTTTGTTGTCTTTGCAAGTTTTCAAACTTATCCTCCACTAATTGTAATTTCGCCTAAATAAACATCTTCGTTACTTTGCATTGCTTTGCATCGATCGAACGAAAGTTGTGGTGTGTGAGCGTTGTGTGTTGAGTGTGTGTAATACGTGAGTCGTCTTCAACACTTGGCTGTCATGCATTTGGGGCTGAGTTTCTTTCCAACGCCAAGGAATTGGCCAACAAGTATCCTCGAGCCGTCAACCCGATACTCTTTAAGCACTATATGGACGACTACTTAGATAGCGTCGACGACGTCGCGACTGCGAAAGAATTAATAACTCAAGTGTCAGGCGCACACCGCGAGGGAGGTTTTGACAGCAGGTTTTGTAGCAGCGAAGTACTGAAAATACTACAATCGGAAATAAAATGACATCGGAAAAGGGGACGACCTTGCCGAGCGAACGAGTGCTCGGATTGCAATGGAACCACTTGGAAGATGAACTATCGTTTGAATTGAAATTTAGCAGAGTGCCTCCAATGGTGCTGACCGGGGCGATCAGGCCAACGAAGAGACAGATGCTGAGTATTACCATGTCCGTATTTGACCCGCTGGGACTGCTGTCCCCATTCACGATCAAAGCCAAAATCCTGATGCAGGACGTATGGCGAACAGGCACGTCATGGGATGACAAGCTGAGCGACGCAGCCAACGCAAAATGGACGAGATGGATGGAAGAACTGAAGGCGATCTCGGATATCAAAATTCCGAGATGTTATCAACTCCAGGCTGAAAAACCGATGCAACTTCACATCTTCTTCTGAACGATTTTTATGATCCTTGATTTGTTGGATTTGTCTCCGCCCCGAATAGTAGAATAAATATTAAAACAATTTTCTATTATAAAGAAAATTTATTTTGCTATGCATTTTGTGTGAAACGGCTTTGTATTCTGTGGAATTATATTTTTAAACGGTAAGTTGCTTTCAAAGATGTGAGGTTTGTGAGGTTATCACATTTGTCATTGGGCGCGCATCGATAATGGCTTCATTATGTAATTTTGGATTGTGTAAAAACATTTATTGAAGTTAAATCTTTTGAGTATTCTAAAAAAAAAACTGAATTTAATTCAGCTAATATATATCAAAACATTTATTGATTGATTATTGGTAGTTTGTCGGGTCAGCTAGCAAAAAATAAATGTTAATTGAGTAATGAAGGTATAATGTGAGTTTTAATCGCTCAGTTATAAAATTAAATGCTAAATATAAATGGCTTTACGTATCTTACACGCATAGTCGTTTTTTGCTTAACAATACTTAAAGTCTATTATAACTAAAGCGGTGGGTTTGCTAATTTCCAAGATACACAGTTAACAATAAATAAATAACAATAACAATAAACAATATTTTGTAATCATATTAAATAATAAAATAAATAAATTTATTAGAGACAAATCGTTAAATTTTATTTAAGTCTCTTTTATTTAGTTAAATATATTAATAAGGATTTAATATACGTATAAGTATGCATAAACATAGTAGGTGCTGTAATAATAACATCTTTTTATCAATGAAATTTATTAATAGGTTTTGTAGTACATATATACCTAATTGATTATATTAGTAGTAGAAATATCTTACAAAAAAGTTAGGTATCATAAAAACTAAATAAAAAGCGTTATGCAGATAGAATAATGAAGCAGTATGGTTGACTTCAGTACTCTGTCGACTTAACGATTTTTGCATTTTTTCAATGAGTAAACAGTCTCTTCGCCACGTGGCACAATGTTCTCGGCGGGTAGGAGGAACCCAAACGTGCCATTGTCTATGGTTAGCACGATCGGTACGAGCAATTCTGCTTTCACCCAATCTGTACTGGTGCCGCTGGTTAGATCTACAAAAAAAACAGGTGGCAGTATTAGTATCGTCCACACAACTTCACCATATTGAATATGTTATTAAATTTTACTATTGAAAAACATGACTACTATATTAATTAATTACTTATTTGGAGTCGTGTTTACATAATTCTATGGAGTCTTTCATAACCAAATGAACTTTAAGGTTGTGTGAATTATCGTAACCAATAAAGAACTTCTATGTTAATAATCGGTACAATAAACGCACCAAATATTATATGGGTTTACAAATTATGGCTTTCATTACATAGTGTAGTCTTCTAGAACTTTAAAAATGATATCTGTAAGGATGATCTAAGGACGATTAAAATTAATTACATAGGTATATTATATGAACGAAGAAGTTGTAAGGAAAACCTAGTAGGCAATAATATTAAAACGAAATCACAAATACATGTATGAGTGTGTGTAATAAAGTGTGCTGTGAGGTAAAGGGTGTATGTTTGTGATGTGTTTAAACCGAGGTTCTAACTCTCTCATTAACAGACTTCACATTACTACTTAGATGAAAAATGTCAATTTCACCAAAATTACAATTGTACCTAATTAGAATTCGGAGAAGCGGAGCATTTTGAGCATAATTCGTGTTACATTTAAAAATATTAATCTACTATAAACACGTTGAAACAACAAATGGAGTAACACGTCGTTACTAATCAATACTAACCGTACATAATAGGGTACTGGCCTGGCCTTCAAAACTCACACGGACAATGGTTACCAAATGCCACCCATAGAATGCCCACATGTAGAATTCACATTTAATACGACGTCGCATAATTTAAAAGCCCTGATCTGTTTAGAACCTCTATATTACATAACAACATAGCCTTTAATAACATAATATCGCATCTGTCGTCTTTATAACACCTAAAATAGAGATAGTCGTATTGATATTTTCCATGATAGCCTTAGTCAATTCAAAAGGCATATTCTTGAATTGCTTCCGATGTGACAAAAATATTTCATGTATTATACGTGTATATAATATATGAGTATCTATATTTCAATCCACATAATCATACTTGTATTGTAAACCTATATTTGTATTTTTATACTGTTTCTATTTATTATAATCTGATTTTTATTTTCCATCGTCTTCACTAAGCATAAAATATGCATATGGTGTACTCTTTTTATTTGAATCTTGATAAGGTTTTTTTTTACTTTAATGTCTACGAATAATTGTGTATTTCAATATTTTGTCAGCGTACCATTAAAAAAAAAATAAATAGCAAAGTTAACCAATTAACGCAACTGTTATAACACACACAGGCATTTTTCAATTCACAGTTAAATTGACTTCAAGTAACCTAAAATACGAATTTCTCGTGTAAAACCGATGAAAATTAAAAAATATGTCTAACTTCTTTATATATATTTATGTATATTTGTTGTATATGTGAATGTGTTTGTACATATAACAAACTACATAGTTAAAAACAAAATCTTACGTAAATTTCCAGCAGTGCTAATATTATAATTTATGGAATATTTCGATTATATCTTGTCAGCTTCTTTTGACGCCATTTCCATCTGTAAATTAAATAAAAATATATATTCTAATAAATGTTGTGACTATTGTTTTCAATAAATATTTATTTATACATCCATTTTATTATTATATTATATTATTTCGGACTCGATCGATTATTGAACTGTATATGAGTAATTATTTCTAGTTGAAATCAATCAATGATTCTTTAATCGGTCAAATTATTTTTCTTAATTAACAGTAAATTTACAATGTTTTCACAAGTCTTAAGCTATGAAATCAGCTATTATGAAAATAGTTTAGGCGCGAGAGGTGACCCTTTGTCACTTTTGCTGTAGAGGTAACCGACGAAAATGTTTCTTGCCGGCTGGCGTTTAGCCTTATTTTTAATACAATTGCTACATACAAAAAAGGAAATCTACTTGTACAAATATATTTATCACACTTTTAAGGTTAACGCCCGATGTATCGTGGCTTAATAAAAATATTGAAATTATGATTCTAAACAACAGAATGACTTTATAACAACACAGTAATTAAATTGTACCTACTTATATTAAATGCGTATAATAAGTGATTGGTCGTTTCAAAATAAACCATAAACCTAAAACTATTTTATAAAACTAGGTTTTATTACTAATTTTGCTCATTTTACAAGATTAATGATAGGGTCTCCCCAAAGTACTCTTCGCAGGATGAACCTTTTTTTAATATATCTTCTTCTAAAAGACATTTCTTGTAATAGGTACGACAGCTGATCATCGCGTCGAAACAGCTTGGTCCGGTGGCTGCGAGCATTCATCGGATCATCGCATGCAGACGCGGCCAAGGTTACGTTATCTTCCGCGCGCTGCCGCGAAAGAAAGACATTTATTTATAATAATTTCTTACTCGTAATAGGCAAACAAACACACAATGTTCTTAGGACATTGTATATTAGATTGGTATACCTGCTCGTTATAATTGTCCATTTCGCTGGCAGTATGCCCGTAGGGTATCAGAACCATCTGTGCAAGTAAAAGAGGTGCCAAAAATACTCAACCTATATTTATTGCAGAGTAAGCTTTAATTATTATTTTCAAAATGAAACATTCCAGTTCAGAATTAATTAGTTCTGTTAATATAAAAATGAAGTGTATTTTCAAACTGAAATCCAAGAAATTAATAATTATCAACAGCGGGAAATTGAAATAGAAGATGTTCAATTTATCAAGAAAGAACCTGATATTCACAATTTGGCGAAAGTCGCAAAATACAAAAAAGAACAAGCCACAATGAAAATTGCGAAAGTAAATCTAAATCTTATAGATTTTTCGTGTACGAAATGCGGGTGTCTAATTGATACAAGCAAGTCTGCCCATGTTCAATGCAATAATAGCAATGCAATATTTAATGAGTGTTTTACTTTTTTGTGTTGGCAATGCTTAAACGTAAAAACGCCAATTAAAAACCGAAAAAATGTATTTAAAAAGTTGAAATGTAACGAATGCTGTAAGACGTTTGCATTAAAATATCTATTAATCGATCACATTAATGTCTCATCGCAAAATAAAAAGACATAAATGCAGCGAGTGTAATTATGTGTGCTACAATAAAAGTCACATAAAAAGACACATTGATGGTGTTCACCGCAAATTAATAAGTTATAAATGCAGCGAGTGTGATTATATGTGTACTCTAAATGGAACCCTAAAAAGACACATTGACGTTGTTCACTGCAAGATAAAAAGTCATAAATGCAGCGAGTGTGATTATATGTGTACTCTAAATGGAACCCTAAAAAGACACATTGATGGTGTTCACCGCAAGATAAAAAGTCATAAATGCAGCGAGTGTAATTATTATGTGTGCTACAGTAAAGGTCACATAAAAAGACACATTAATGGTGTTCATCGCAAAATATAAAGAGAGAAAATGTATACAATGGGACCGCGAAATAATAAGTATTCAAAAATAAGTTTCCGACCACCCCACAGAGGGTGGGGATTTTAGGAAACATTTATTTTTGTTTTATGATGTCATAAATGTTTGTGCAGCAGGAAATTGATACAACTAAGGTCTTGCCTCAAAATTTCGTAACCATTGGTTTTTTTACAGGAACCTAGTGGGTGAATCAGTCCAATACTACCTCCCATACCAGCTCACTTGTGGTTTTTTAAGTAATACCCCTTTAAAGTAAAATAAATTTAATTGAGACACTCTTTAAATTCGGCGACACGCTCGGAATGCAACATGTTCATTCGGTTAAGAGTCATAACGCACTCGAATTGCATTTTATGCATGTTTTTGAGGTCTACTGCCAAGATAGCTTTTCATACCAGGCATATATATAAAACATATAATTAGATTAACTAAACGTATATCTAGAAAACCTTTAAGCTGGTTTTTTAAATAAATAATCCTATGTTTACATAAAAAAATAGTGAAAATGGTAAGTTTTATTTTTTAAAATTCTCATAAACTACATATGTGACGTAAGCCTAATTTATACATAGAAATGTCCTCAATAAAATTGTACAGAAAACCTTAAACTTAGATTTTTTAAATTACCTTAAATTTTAAATATAAATAAAAAACTCAAATGTTCATTCTTTGATGTTGTCGACGGATGCTCGAAGTGCACGTGGCCGACACAATTTGCACATGAGGGTGAAGTACTCAAGTCGTTGCGCCGAGCTGTCACATTGATTTTCTTCTTACATAAATAATGGAGTATGAAAACATTGTTCAATGTTAATGCCAGTGTGTTCATTTTGAAATATAATATTGTGACAAATTCAATCAACTTTCTTACAGAAGTTTGACGTCTATAGCGCGGGGGTGACCACACTGTTTTATTATTATTATTATTATTATTATTATTATTAGATAATTACAATATTTAGGAGTTAGCTCCGGTGATACTGTTGAGTTTAGTAGGTGAGGAAAAAAAAAAGAAAAAAATAATGGTTAACAACTCGCAGCCTACGCTTAAAAACAGCCTTGGAACAAGGAAAAGAATCAAATACTGACATATGAAGAGAATTCAACTGCCGAATTGTTCTGGAAAGAAACAAATTGAACCCAATGTACCGTTTTCGCAAGATAGGTTTTATCTTGGAAGGATGGTCATTACGGCCAATATAAGGCCGTAATCTTTAAAATCTGCACCTTTAAGACTTCGCATACCAAACCTTGTCTTGAGCCTTTTTTACTTATATCACCAACATGAGTTCCCCAATGGAGATTAGATGTCAGGGTAATTCCAAGATGTTTCGTGGTAGAGGTTTTCACCAGTGATTTCGCCAGCAAGTTCGTACTTAAAATCATGGATTGAACCGAACTGTATCAAAGCAAGCTGCATGAGTGAATTAACACAAGCAGGTAGGTCACTTATGAATATAAGAAATAAGATAGGGCCAAGAACACTACCTTGAGGTACTCCGGATGGCACGGAAACTAAATGAGAAAAAGCCTTCCAACAAAAACCTGAACACTCCTTTTAGACAAAAATGACAATCCAAGTTACCACTTTAGGATCTAGAGGTAGATTTCTAAGTTTATTCATTAAACCCGAATGAGGGACGACGTCAAAAGCTTTCGCGAAGTCTAAAAATATAGAATGAACCCCAAGTCCACCATCTAAGGCGTTAGTTATAGTTATACTCTACTCTCTTTCAAGCGAAATATCACGAGGTCCACGTCATGTCCTCGTTCCAATGCGATGATCTGCAAACACGTTCATATAACTTGAAGACATTTCAATAAATCAATTCACGTATGAAATAATACTTACAGTGAGCGCTCACACTACCTACACTGTTATTCCTTTAACTAAAAACAAAAAAATACTTCAATTATCGCAAAAAAAAATAAAGTGCGATTTATTCAAAATGATTTTATCTTACTGAAACAGTTAAATGCCAATTATCATCGTATTGACTATACAAACCACCTTCGTTGCCATCTTAAGACTTGTTTTATACGAAAAATAACCGAGTCCAAAATGTTAGGATAATGGTTGTACTAAAAGAGATTTATCATACAATGTTTCTGAAATAATAAAACAATAATCAAATTATTCAAAACTGAACATTGGTGACTCAAACTCTAAAGATTGATTGATTACACAAATTCTTTCAAAGTGCATTAAAAAAAATGTTAAACTGGATTAAAAAACCACGGGCCGACGTACAAAATATGTACGCATACAAAAAATATAGGAATCTTTAGAAATAAAAAAATATAGAAGCAGTTAGCCTATTAAAGTCAGAAAAACTATTATAAAGAACACATGGAGTCATATTCAAGATGCCATCAAAACGAATCAAAATCAGTTAAATCTTGCACAAATAAATATTTCACTTTATCGTGTGAAATATTTATTTATAAACCTTTATAAAACCAGCAACGTTAAATATTTCAATTCATTATCAATCGCGTTTACCGAATCGCAATTTAATAAATCATGATTATTTCTCTCTATTACGTAGTATTTTATTCAATTTACCTTGAATTTACATCTATACGTTTTTTTCTAGCATTTTGAATTTTGAACTTAAATGCTGCATTTCATAACTTTGTCCAGATCCAACTAACCGTCTCGTAGCTGCAATTAATTATAATTATAGTGAAACTCTACTAAAAAAACTATCGATCAACGGCTCATTCAATAAATATCAATTCAATTTGAAAGTAAAATATTTTTCAAACTGCGTGTTTGGTTGTTAATGTCCAGGAGATTGAACAAAAAGAAATAAATTAATATTTCGTAAGTGGACGTGAACAGCGGGAACAGCGGGAACAGCGTGAACAGCCAAAAATGCTGTTATGACTCCATTATTTAGAATGTTTTTTACATGGATCGACGCTGCCGACGCGTAATGATCAGTTTGTCATTCAACTCAATTTTACTATAAACGGTAAATTGAACAATATACAATTAATGAAGAAAAATATATAGATGGTCGCCCATTTGCCTGCTTCATATTTGAACCTTTTTTTCTGTCGCTAAATAAATTCAATTTATGAAATAAATAGATTCGCCTTTGGAAAATAATAAAAAAACAAAATATGTGTAGCACGTCATGTTTCTTCACTGACAGCCTTTTACGAATGTTGATATTTAGGTTTTAATTCGAAGAAAAAGGAAAGATAATTAATTATAGACTATTAATTAACTCGCCTCGACCTATATCCTCTTCCAGAATCATCCCGGTGGCATCCATAAATGGGAGACAAGGTAATTTATCCACAATACGCTAAGAAGTTTTGATGCCTGATTTAGGTTTAAACGGTATGATTTTTATATTATAAAGTGAATGTTTTTTGCGTTGGTATAATCGTAAAAGCCTTTCAGTCGACGCGGGTTCTCAATTTATGTATTTTTTAATTGACAAAAAAAAAGATCAATTTGTAGCTCCTAATCAGCCTCATAATATTGTTTATAAAACTTTACCAATTACCAGTGAATATAATGGAAGCGTTTCCTTTCAAAACGGGTCTAAGCCAATTTAATTTCAAACAGAAAATCGCAAAACGAAATTTAGTGTATTTTTATACGAAATTAACTAAACATTTATAGCTATAGCTACTTCATTCGTGATTTTAAGCTAATTACTAACAACAGAATCTACATCATTTGATATTTGGGTGCTTTTGATTTAAATAAAAAAATGAGTTATCTCATTTTGCAACCAATGGATCTGACTTACTTTGATTGTAACATTGGATGCAAGATTGTCAAATAATATTTTCAATAAGTCAGCATCTTCCGGGATTATATCCCTATACTTTAAGTTCCTCTTAAGCACATAATTTGGAAGCTGTTTCTTTGGCTTTGTTGTTTGTTTGTTCCTGGCTTTCCATAGGGACATTAAAAACAGAGCGATCGCCTACGTTCACACAACTCTCCCATTTCATTTTTTCCCGATTTTGCACTAATTCTATATAAAATAACACATAAAAATTGATATTGGTAATAGCAAGACCGGCTAAGAGCCTGTGATTGGTCAAGGCGGACTTAGCTCACTTTGTTTGTAAAACAGTAGGAATGTGTGCTCATTTTGATGCCAATATAAAATTTAAACGCCCATAACTTCTGCTACTCACATTAATAAGTTCTCAATATGTAGCTCAAAAATCTAAAGAGATTTATGTTAAATACTCCAATTTTAGTTTTTTTTATTTCACAACCTTTTAAAACGAAACTTATGTAAGCAACATTTGTGATGATAAAAAAGGTTTTTCGATCTTGAACAGCCTCGAATAATTTAATTCACATCTCATACGCTATGCATGTGTAACAAACTGAAAGCTATAATTGGATATTAAGCAAAACATAAATTGAGCCCGGTTTTGGTATACGAATAACTGTGTGTTTAGCTCAGTCGAAACGGAGTTGTGGTTTAAAAATTGGCCTTCTACCTAATTGGCAGTGGATTTGGCTTAAAGCGACTTTAATTTTAAGAACTGCGTTACCTATATTATGTATAATTATATACGTGTAATTGCAGATGAAGGCTGATGATGAGGAGAAAGATGGACCTATGGATTGGATTGGCCAGTTCGTATCGAGGACTTTCAGACTGAAACCAGATAAATGGCAGAGACTCTTACAAGGAGACGAAAGGGTATCCTTTAAAATAAATTGTATTTATTGTAGTGAAACTTCTTTACGCACGTTTTAGTGGCTTGGATTCATGTAACTGAACGTTTAACAAACGCTACACCAAAGCTAGTTACACATAAACATAAACACATAAACAGGCTATATTTTAAAAATTCAGATTATTAGAAAAATCTAAATTTTGAGAATTCTAAATTTTAAGAAAAATGCACTATAGTTAAATACACATGTGTTTGAAACGAAAACGGAATAAATATTGTTTATTGGGTTATTATCAACCACCTAAATATCGTAATTTCTGCTATTCTTTTCTTCCATGCTCAACTAAGCTAAATTTGTTCGTGATTTCAGTCAGGAGAGATGGTACAAAATTATTTTTTAATTGAAATGTATTTATTAAAACGTATTTTACGTACTCCAAATATAAGGATCTGCGGCGCGGGGAGTAGATCGCGCGGCAACTCGTTCAATGTTTGATAAAAGTTCGTACGATTGGAGTTCGTCGATCCTCTACTTTGATCCGGTGAAATCTACCTCCGCCTTCGGCGTGCCGAAAGGACTTTTATGCATCCTAACATGTATTAATTAAAGGGAAAAATATAGTATTATATACATAAATTATTGGTTTATTCTGCATTTGGCTCATTCAGTTAAACATTATAAAAGATTTCTTTTCTCCCAATGCAGATCATAGTTAACACGTTTCTCGAATTAGCCAACATTCCGGTTATAACTTTCCGGATGAGTTCTGCGGGAATGATTGTACCGCAACTCGGTTGGCCGACTACTGCTAAATCGAAAATAATTTACTTTCTGAGAAATGAGGAGCTCATTACCTCCAACAATTATCGCACGGTGAGTCAATTTCTAATTACATTTACTATGTTTTTATTCACTTAGGTAATCCTAATACTTAATATAAATGTCTTATAATAATATACCTTTAATTGTGTCTATTAAATAAATCATCCTCTTGTATATTATTATTCTTTCCTTCTATCGTTGTCCAACAAAGTATCTAAGCTCGAATTGATTGAACATTAACTCCATCCCCATACAATAAAAAACCCACTAAACGCCAATAATGGCAAATGACTAATTTAAAAGTGTCCAGAGATAGGGTTTTAAATAATTACCCTTCAAAACAATATGAAAGTACAGAAATATACATAAGGCATATACTTACATACATGAACGAAGAACACCTTTGAACAATTCTGACATACAAATCGTTGCCTGCAAAAAGAAGCCTGTTACTACGAATGGAAAGGTGTAGATTCTACACTGTAGAATCTATGACGGGCTTGAACGGCGTTTATAACAATAACCGATGTCAACCATTTTGTACGAAATATTGATAATATATATTAAGTACATAATTTTTTTAAAAAAAATTTTTTTTTAATACTAAATACACCAAAACATATATTTTCTGAAATTCAAAAACTTAAGGCATAAGTTATTATTTTCATATTTAAAAACTAATACAAAAATCTCCAATTTTAGGCAAATTTTGTGTTTTTTGAAATTAAATGTATTTCAAATTGCTTAGGTACATCCCTCCTCGACTCAATTCTCATCATATAAATATTTATTTTATGCATGTTTTAGTGACTTTTAAAAGCGCCATTTAAACAATACGGTGATTTTATTTTTTTCATTATATTTAAAGAAATTTCCTTAGGTGATTCTCTATAACAATATAGCATCGTTAACGTAAATAAACTAGATTACTCATAGGAGAGCCTAACGCCTTTGAAAGCCTGGAAAGTTGGCATTTTTGTAGCAATGCATGTAGTCCATTCTATTGGCAGTGAGACTCGTATCCTGAGCAGCGATTTTTCCAGGCCATGTCAGCAGGCGAAGTGTCCAAGCAGCCGGTCGCCGAGCTGGCCGCCCTGACCGAGCACATCGTCGGGCCGCTGCTGTGCAACCCGGCGAATCACACCGGGTGGCCTCGCGTGCTCGTCCAAGACGTCGCCAAGCGCGTCGGTGAGCTGAAGAACCTTCTCTATCAGGTAATGTGCGCGTTCCTAAAAGACTGATATCACCTAAACCATTCGTCATATATTCAACAATATATAATGAGCCTAGATTCTTTCTTGACAGCCTTTTCTTGTTGCAAATCGAACTTCTCCGGCCGAAAGTATACTATCAGCCCTTGTCAATTCAATATTTACCATTGAATTTAGTAGGTCTGAACATTTTTTTTACATTTTGCTTACCCGCCGTCATAAAAGATCGATTTTGAAATAATTTCAAAATCGATCTTTTTGCGATTTTTGCAATTATTGCAAACCCTCGAATTTATGAAAAAATTTAATAATAATTGGCCCTATAAGATTACCGCCTTTTGTGAGGACTAGAACACGACGAAATCCCATTTCTATCTTTAAATTGAAGAGAGAAATTCTAACTATTTTGCTAATTTGTTAAATGTATTTCAAATAGGCCAAAAAGTTTTTGTTTTTGTTATTTTAAGCGTTTGGTAAAATCAAGTTTGTATATGTTTTTCGGCGATATACGATAATGTTTGCACCCGCGGGTCTCTGCGGCTTACGGAACCTCGTTTGACATTATTAATGTGTATATTTCATATTTATATATATATATATTATATATAATTTGCCTGTATCATTTGATACAGGCAAATTATATCACAACATTACCGCCATCATAAGCGCGCGCGTTTGTCGTTGCACCGCGTTCGCCTACCCTCTTTATTTTTTCGAATACATATACTACTTACCAATTTCTAATTTACATTTGATCGATTATTTCGCTTTTTATTTTTCTGTAACCCATAGATAAAATTCGCTTAACATTTAAATATGCCTTACGTCAGTGATAAAAATTGTAGTGTGTGCGATATTCCGATATCTCGTTCCGGCCCGGGTTTAAAATGCCAAGGGAAGTGTGGAAAGTTTTTCCACAATAAATGTGGTCAAATAAGACCCGAAATCCACAAATTGCTATGCTCCAATGCAGCAGAAAATTCTGGAGTGATTTGGAAGTGTAGAAGCTGCCAGGATAATCGTTTATCCCTTCAGGATTCATCTGATGAAGGCCAGACGGATCGCGATGACACTTCAGCTAGTAAAGAAGACGTGTCTTTGGGTTCCATCATGAAAAGTCTGCTGAAGTTAAACCGAGACTTTGAAAGCCTCAAAGCGTCTAACAATGAGTTCCTCAGATCCGTCAAATATTGTTCGGACAAGATTGATGACTTCGAATCTGAGCTCCAATCGCTTCGTAGCAAAATAACGGCTTATGACCACCTTCAGAGCGAAAATAATCAGTTAAAGAAGGGTTTGAATGAAACACGCGACCAGCTGGACGCACTAGAGGGCTACTCCCGTAAAAAAAATATCGAAGTACACGGTATTCCTTTTAAGCCTGGCGAAAACACAGTGGTTCTGATAATGAAGATTGCTTCCTCAGTTGGATTCAACCTGCGAGAGGATGATATCGATGCCTGCCACCGCACCCCCCCCTACTAAAGTGGAGGGCGGCGCTCCCCCGCGCGCCCGACCCATCGTCGTACATTTGGCGTCTATGCGCAAAAAGGAAGACCTCATTGCAGCCGTCCGTCTCAAGAAACCAACGACCGCTTCTTTTGGATTCGCTGATGCCAATCAACGGATCTATTTCAACGATCATTTGTCCCGCAATACCAAGAAATTATTTTATGAAGCCCGCTTAGCTGCAAATAAACATAATATTAAATATTTGTGGGTTAAAAACACAAAAATTTTTGGGAGAAGGAGCGACTCCTCCCCAATAGTTCAAATCGACCGACTGAGCGACCTCAATAAACTTACTCTTACCGTTCAATAATTTAATGTTACTTTATAAATATTTTCTTTTTCTCAAAAATGGCTTCCGAGACTTTTAATATTTATTATCAAAATGTTCGCGGTTTAAGAACAAAAACTCATCAATTAATGTTGAATACTCTAAATTGCGATTTTTCATGCATTGCCCTAGTCTACAGAATTATTTGACGAAAGCAGTATGTATAGAATATATCGTCGCGATCGTGAGCGGGGTACAAACAGTCACAAAAAAGATGGCGGAGGTGTCTTACTTGCGATTAAATCATTTATCGACTCACAACATAAGCCTGAATGGCAAATTAAATGCTGTGAAGACTTGTGGGTCTCTGTTACACTTAATAAGAAAAAAATCAACCTTTGTTGCGTATACATTCCACCTCGTTCACCTGCAATAATTTACAGTTATTTCTTCGATAACCTTTTTAAAATAATGTCAAATAGACCAAGTGAATCTGTGTTAGTTATTGGAGACCTAAACCTACCTTATATAAAGTGGCAATTTAACGACGTAAAAATGCATTCTGATCCCAATAACCCTACTGATGCTATATCTAAGATAGCGCTCGAAAGTATCCACTTATGCGGGTTAAAACAATTTAATAAATTCAAGAATATAAATGACAGAACACTCGACTTAGTGCTCTCCAATATAATTTGTGAATCCTCTTTGGCAGACTCCTCTCTAACATATCCCGAAGACAATCATCACACATCGATTATCGTAACTACATTAAATTTTTACTATAAAACCTTAAATTTTAATAAACGTCCTAATATATATAACTACTTCAAGGCTGACTACCCGGAAATTAAAATTTTTTTGCTAGAAATCGATTGGGATTTTGTATTCCATAATAAACCTGTTAACGACTGCGTACATATTTTTTATCAATCTTTAAATGATATTATCAAGCGTTTTGTTCCGCTGAGGCCCTTAAAAAATCATAAGTACCCGACCTGGTATACAAAAGATCTAATTAAAATGCTTAAGGAAAAAAACAAATTGCACCGAAAATGGAAGACATATCATAGGCCCGCAGACTACTTAGATTTCTCTTTTATACGCAAAAAAACAAAAATTAAAATTAAACAATGCTATCGTTCTTACATTACGCTTACGGAAGAAGCTATACCTTTAAATATAAAATCCTTTTGGAAATATGTAAAAACTAAAGATAAATCTCACGGTTTACCGCACTATGACATTCAATGGACATCGAGTTCCGATGGTCAAAACATAACGAACATGTTCGCTGAATATTTTGAAATTGTTTATGAGAAAGATGACATGCCGTCTCTTTCACCCGCTGATAACGCCTTCGATGAAGGTGTAGTGAGGTAAATGCGACAGTTTCGTTATCGACAATTATTATTTCTTTCTCGGAAATCGAACTCATTATTAATAATCTTGATCACCATAAATCATCTGGCCCTGATGGGATTCCACCAATTTTTATTAAAAACTCTTGCCCTGATATTATCAAACCGTTGCTATATAGTATATACAGGCTTTCTTTAGCTAACGGAATATTCCCGGTCGCTTGGAAATCCGCAAATATTACTCCTATATATAAAGACGGCAATAAAAATGACGTCACAAATTATCGAGGAATTTCAAAATTGAGTATTTTTGGTAAAATTTTAGAATGTATAATAACAAAAAAATTAACTGCAGTCTTCAAAAACATCATTATTCCCGAACAACATGGCTTTATGTCCGGTAAATCTACAAATACTAATCTTATACCCTATACAGATTATATCGCCCGAGCGCTTGATTCTGGTGCACAAGTCGACATAGTTTTCACTGACTTCTCTAAGGCCTTTGACAAGGTTAATATTAATACCCTAATTAAAAAATTACATTCCTTAGGTATACACGGCTGCCTTCTTAGATGGATTCACTCGTACTTATGTAATAGATCTCAGGCCGTACAAGTAAATGGTTTCACCTCCAGGTTTATTAATGTTACCTCTGGTGTTCCGCAAGGAAGCCATTTAGGCCCGATTCTATTTATTCTATTTTTAAACGACATCAACAATTGTTTGAAGTCTTCCTATTATTTGTTATACGCCGATGACTTAAAAATATATTTAAAAATTACTTCCTATTATGACCAGACAGCCCTCCAGAGTGATTTAAACACCTTCACCGAATATTGTAAATTAAACAAGTTATTTCTAAATACCAATAAGTGCAAAACGATGACCTTTACAAGGAAAAAACAACTATTGTCATTTTCTTATACCCTGAACGGTTGTCAGGTTTATACGGTAGACCAGTTTAAGGACCTAGGAGTAATTTTCGACCCAAAGCTTAGTTGCAATCTACATCTAGACTATATAATTGAAAAATCTCTAAAGCTATTAGGTTTTATATTACGGGTGACAAAACCCTTCTCAAACTTTAAGGCGGCTATCGTCCTTTTTAATTCGTTAATTCGAAGTAAACTCGAATATGGTTCTGTCATTTGGAATCCGGTATATGTCACACACTCAGATAGAATCGAGAGATTCCAGCGCCTATTCTTGCGCGCGTTGACCTATCGATATTTTCGTGGAGTTGAACTAAAATACATCCCTACCGCGATAAAGTTTTACGAATGTACCTCCCTAAATGACAGATGCGCATTGCTCGATCTGCGCTTCATAAACGCCGTTTTCAATGACACTATTAATTGCCCCGATCTTTTCAAATCATTTTCGATCAATGTACCGTCATCACATCGTACCCGTCATTACAATGTCTTTAAAGTACCCTCCTGCTCCTCAAATAACGCTCTGCATTCGCCGATACCACGGATGCAAAGTTATTTTAATGAAACTGTTAACTGCTTCGATAAATTGACTCTGAATAAATCGCAATTTAAAGTGTTCAGCAACGATCTTTTGTGTAAAAATTAACTGTTCTAAATTCGTGTAGTAGATATGTATATATATTGATATAAAAAGGTTTTGTTATTTTTGTTATTAACTTTAATACTTTTTATTAGTAGAAACCTATTTTTAGTTTTACATAGTTTTTTATCGATCCATCAAATGTATTTTTTATTTTATATGTACTGTGTAAAATTGTTGGTTTCTCCAATAAAGATAAATAAATAAAAATATAAAGACATTCGAAAAACAGTAAAATCAAAATAACGCAGAATAAAACTCTCACGCGCCAGTCATTGACTTTGAATTTTCCTTGACGATACGTCAGATAAGTAAAGAGTGTTCAGATCTTCTGGCATCCGCGTGATTGTCAAATCTTGTTGCAAATTAAATAAATTTATATAACTTTCACTCGTAGCTTTGATAACCTCTATAGCGATTTCGTTTCCGTATATTCCGTATTTATTTTAATAAAAAAAAACTCTATCTAGATAGAGTTTTACTATGTAACTATGCATTAGTATCGTTTACACATGGGCGTCACAATTTTCATTTATGCGTACAATTAAATCTGTAATATAATCCAGAAATACTTCCATAATATTATAACGCTTTTTAAAATTAAATGGATTCATAATTGCAAAGTACGAATGAATGAAGATACAGTTCAAGATCCCATCATTGCCTAAATGAAATTGGCAAAATTTCTGTAACAATAACTCAAGACTAGAACGTATTGTTATTACGACTTAATAAGAGAATCTTAAAGTCTTAATAACGTATTATTATTCTGGGTTTCGTATGTATTTAGGTGCGTGATTCGTTTTTAACGTGTTAATAATGACTGTCTAACCTATTGTCACCTTACCCTCCTCAGAGCACCTATGTAAGACACCCTGTCATAATCGCGTGTGCGTGTGTGATATCGGCGTTGAAATTAGTACTGGAGCGAAGTGGTCGTCGGCAGCCGGGACGTAAGGCCCCAATGCGAGGGGGTGGTAGTCTAACAACCCTAAGTTAGGAATTGACCTTGTGTTTAGGAAAGAATAATTGTTTGCACAAAGTTTCTAACCCGATGACACGAACGAACAAACAGCAACAGTCGAGAGGATCTTACTTATTGACGGTCACTCGAGTCACTCCGACCAGCAAGAAGCTGGATCTATCTCAGGGTCGTTTAGGGATTTTGGCTATTCGCGCATTCATGACTGAGCCTATCTTCGCGATATTAGTTCCTTATACCGCTAAAACGGCCTATTGGAACTATGCAAATGCTCTGATACGAAAGCAATTAACTTGACCGATTTTTGAGCGCCACTCGCTTTGAAATAAACGAGAAATTATAACCAATAACCAAAACTATTTCCAAATCTAGACCAAACTTAAGTTACGCACAGATCGACCACGCCAATGCACGCTTCAATTATATTTCTCCTTCATACAATTCGCTTATGAAGAACTATTAATTTACCTTTTCTAACATTGACAACAGCACTAACAAATAAAAGAAGATGTTTACTCAATTGGTCGTATACTGACATAAATACCTACCCATATACTGACATAAAACGTAATTTGTTAAAAATTCTATAAAAACCGCCAGCCGTTATTTCACCCCATTTTATTTCAAATTTTATAGGCAAATCTCATTCGACATGGCAAAAAGCAAATCGAAATACTAAAATTATAACTTGCGCCATGTCTTTTTACAACTTGAAGTCAAATCAACCGCTAAAGACAAAATTATGTGTTTAATTTAATTTAAAATTCCAAAAGACCCATTTTTCAAACAATTAGGAATACGTTTCTTATCTTAAGATCAAGTCATTATAACACCTTTCGCAAGCTAAGTGCTGTACTTGAAACTCGAGAGTCGAGATCCTAAATAATTACAACTTCTGAGGCTTATAAGAAAATAAATAATTTTGAAGCCATCAAACTATTCAAGATATGCCCCATATCGGCATTGAATCAATATCAAACGATTCTTAAAACTGTTCCATTTTACAGCGTATTCAAGTGACTTAGTGAGGTATCTCAGAAGGAGATTAGGAAGTAAATAGGTTTTCTACTTCGTATTACGACGGCTTCCTCCAACTGCTTTAAACCCACGTCATGCAGCTGACATCGCTCGCAAGGATCTCGAGTCGCTCGTCCACCTCCCCATCACTACTGCTTGGTTTCCAGGATGTACGGAAGACGATCATCTCATGCGTCCTTGGCGCTGTGCCACTTAGCGTCTGGTGCACGCTTGCTTAAGCTCATTTTTTCGTGTTGATTTAGGTGCGCGGTGAAATGAGCAGCCAAGTAATGTTGCCGATGCCCAGTAACATTGAGAAAATTCATCACGCCGAGGCCACATTGCGCGAAACGTAAGTACCTGTACCTACCACTTTTATCTATTACGAGAATGTTAAAATGGCGGCATTAAGGGCGCCTTCGGCACGCGACAACACTTGTCTGCTGCACTCGGGATGGATCGCTTCGCGCCGTCCTATTCTATGTAGGCGCCTATGAGGACCATCAAAGACGCCCGTGGGGGCTTTTTCAATTTTTCTTTCCGTAAAACCTCATTCAGAGTATCGGAAACGAATAAATCTGTCATGTGCCTCTCGGTACTCTACCTGACGGATTCCGTCCGACACATTCAGCGTTTTCGATACAAAAAAAAATATCTTCGCAACAAAGAGTAGCCTATAAATACATGATGATGATAGTCTCGTTAAAATCGGTTCAGCTATTTCGGAGATTAGCCCGGACAAAAATATGCATTTTCAGGTTTTGTTTGCCTGCGATCAATCATATGAACTTAAAAAAAAGGATTTATTTCTATTCACAGACAGACACTTCAATTTTATTTATATGTATAGATATATATGGACATACAAATATTGATAAAACACGCACCAACGCCCACAAAATAGTTAACTAGGTATAACCCCAGATCATCTACACATTTACATCTAGTGGAAATAAAATTCCACACTATCTGTATTTTCTTTGATTTTACATACGCTATAATAAAAAACGCTATTTGAATATATTTTAGAGAAAATTTTACTTTTTTATGCCTTAATACAATTGGTATAATTTAAAAAAAAATATAGATAAATATAAAAATGTTTGTTCAAATCTTTCGCTTTTAGGGAAGGCGAAGAAGTTGACTTGTACTTGAAAAGTAGTATCGAAACAGCTATCATCAAATGGACAGCGCTTATAAATGAAGTTTTGAAGGAGGAATCTCAAATCGGTGAGTGTTGTCCTCAAAAACACTATTGGATGTATTCTATGCCAAGATTAAATGCCTGGTTCCAGGTCTAGGTCCAACTGAAATATCTAACAGATGACGAGACAGACGCGTTTCGCCCAACGAGCGATGAATTGCGTATCTCACACCCATCATTCATGCGTTGCGCGTCTGCTAGAGTCGGAAACGCCCAACGCCTCGTCATCGGTTTGTTATTGCAATTGGAGCTTAGATAGATTTCTGGAGCTAGTGCATTTTTGTTTATACCGTGTTACAAGACCATTCCGGATAAAAAATCGGCCCTGCGATTTCAAACATGGTTTGTTTTGACTTCAAAATTCAACTTTCAGAATAAAAATTTGGAAACTTACGTAATAATATGAAATCGCTCTTGTCATAAGTTCGGTCGCTATCGAGGCCGCGCCGAGACCTTGGCCGAGCGCCTGCGAGCAAAAAGGGAATTGACACGAACGCTTTTCTAAAAGTAATAAATTTTGACATGAATTATTTTCGCATTTTTGTATACAATTTCTGACGCGTAATAGAGAACATAAACACCCCCACATCCTGTATATTGTGTATATTTTGTATGGGTACTTTGTATGTGTTTCGGTTGAGATTATAGGTAAGTTAATGTCGAATGGTAAACACTATCTTTGAGCAGGAAACAGTATTATTGCTTCCAACTAGTTATCGTTTCTGGTGTTGATTTTTAGCTGACTTAAAAAAAAAGGGGTTCTCAATTCGATCTGTTTGTGTTTTTTCTAGTTTTAGCTTCTCTACATTTTTGTGTGTAGATTAGTACTCAAGAAATACAACCATAGCTGTTTAGATCACACCGAAAGCTCAAACAAATGACAGCACTGCTATCGGAAAGTTTTATTTATTACTGGCCAGCTAGATTTACTATAAACTTATCTATTAGTGAAACTAGAAATATGTAAAAGAATGTTCAGTGCCACGTTATAATTATTATAAGTATTAGGCCGAGTTTATTTATTTATTTATTGTGGTTACCCAACAGAAATTGTACACATTACGTAAAGGCAAAGACGGAAAAAAGAATAATATTATAATACAATAAACGAATTTAAATAATATGAAATAAATAGAAAAAAACGATTATAAATTTAAGAAATCACAACAAAAGAACATGAAATACACAAATTTAAACATTGATTATTTACATAATATATTTAAAAAATAAATGATTTATTACGGAACTAAACTAGGAATTTTCTCCGTGGTTTTGTGCATTCGTATAGTATTTGCATTGTTGTTGGTTTAGTATTGCTATAATAAACTTTATTAAATTAGAGTTATCGAAAAAAGGTCAATTTGGGAGAAGTTAGTTCAAAAAATCACAGATTTGATAAATAGAAAAGTGGGTATGTTCTATTACTAGTCGCTCCTAAAAAATTACAAAAAAAAAAATCGGAATAGTGTTAAAATTTATGATGAATTGATAGAATATCATTTTACCATTTTTTAAAATTTATTTTTATCGTCATTTACATGCACTTTTATATAAAGGGTGTTTTTTTTTAGAGGCGTGGTTTTCAAGAAGAGATAAAACGTATATAATTTGATGTTATGGCTAAGAATTTAGTTTTATTATAAAGATAAGGGTTTGCCATTATGTTTTAAAAATGATTTCGGGTAAGTGGCCGCCGCGGCTGACTCGAACAAATTCCAGCCGAGAGGCCCAATTTTCAACCACTTTTTGCAGCAAGTTGGGCCGTATGTCAGCAATAACGCGCCGAATATTCTCTTCCAAGGCGTTAATCGTGTCCGGCTTATCTGCGTAGACAAGCGACTTCACATAACCCCACAAAAAATAGTCCAGCGGTGTTAAATCGCACGATCTTGGAGGCCACGCCACAGGCCCACGACGCGATTTTTACTTTATTTTAGAGTGATTTTAAAAAAATTTAGAGTGATTTTTTCTAAATTTGCACTATTTTTAAACGTTGTTCAGGAGTAAGTCTATTCATTATGAAATGGCAAACCAAACTGAGCATAAATCAAGTGACAGCTGTCAAAAACACCAACTACGAAAAAAGTAGTGCCAGATTGAAAACCACGCCTCTAAAATAAACACCCGTTATAACAACAAATGTATCATACGTATCTACATTCTTATAATCTGTAATCACGCGCAATGGATTATAGCACAATGGGCTGTTCCAAGTAGTTTAGCATTTTGACGCAAGCTACGGGACTTGATAATATTTTATTTTATTATTAAATCATAATAATACAGCTATAAAATATAAATATTATAATATAAGTAGGTACTGTATTTTATTATTTTCTGAAACCTTAGAACAAGTTTTTTTTAACCTAATTAGAGTGGCCATGTTACTTCAAAGCGACAAAAAATGACTGATATTTCATTCGTCTATATGATAATCATTTATTGTTGTCACTTATTCTGCCATTATGAAATAAAGTAAATAAGCCATAGATAAATAATATATAAGTACATATAGGTAAATATAAATACTACATACCAACACATGTGTTATTGTTTAAATACAATAGAAACAATACATTATTTCATACAAGAACGTCTTTCAGTTATTATTTCATACAATTGTACATACCTTTTTAGGAGGATCTCCCTCTTCCGTATTTGGTTTGCATTTGTAGTAATATTAAATAGATTCTCTTAGAAAAAGCTGACGAAGTGAAAGTGTATTAAGTTCATTATAATTAAATCTCCATTAACATCTACTGCAGTGTACCATTACAAGTTGAACAAGTTGAGCTGACAGGCGCGAGTACTCTGGGGGGGAAGATGCCGTAATGACGCCCGTAGGACCTAGCTGTGAGATGTCAGGTTCTGGTTAAATAATTTACTACCATTAAACAATGTATAGAAGCAGATGATATGATATGGTAGCTACAGGGTGTCAGCCATTCTTGTTTTTATGTCTGCGTATTATTTATACAGTTTTCAGAAGAGTCCGCTTTCCTCTGCCGATGGACGATTTGACATTTTACACGAGTCGTCTAAAAAATCTAGAAGGAATTTACCAGCAACTGAAAGACCCTCGAATCAAAAAAATGGCCTTTTATCTCGAACAGACGGACAGCGTGTATATCGAGTCGTTTAGAACGTTGCTGACTAATATTGTGACCGGTTAGTATATGCACGCGATTGTATTCTTTAATTAATAATTACTGGATTTAATACCTTGAAATAATATATGCTAAAAACGGATATTTTTATTAGATATAGTAGATGATGGGTCATGTTATTCGTAATGGCCAGTCAAACAAAGAATTTTTATATACTGTCAATCAGCTATGAACACATATTATAGATGCCTACATGTTAGCTTTCTGCACTCCTTCCCATATAAACTTTAATTATGCCGAATCTCACTATTCACTTAATAATATATAGATTTTATTAAAATTGTTGCCATTTTTAGCAATAGTCGAAGTCCGCGATATCGTCCGCTACCAGCGGCCCCTCGCCTCGCACTTCGAGGGCTTCGAGAATTATGACTTCGCCGAAAATAAAAAGCTCATCCGACCGATGTTTCATTGCGTTGGATTGCTCTGGGGCCGTTCCAGATATTACTGCTCGTCCGAGAAGATATTACGTGAGATATTATCGATTTACTTACATATAAAAAAGATTAAATGTCTTACACACTTCATCCTAAGCCATAGTTTAAAGTCCTTAAATTTAGAATAAATTATATTACTAAAGCAGGTGTTGATTCGATATTATGTGATTGGAAAGCACTAAATTCAGCTGGCTAGGTCACTAGCTGGGTTTGGATAGGTGGCTAAATCGACGATAGGTAAGACAAGACCAAGATAAAATTAAAATTAGCGAGAAGTCTGAAAGAGTCGACGGAGGTCAAAGAAAGGCCAATCGTGGATGGATGACGTCGAGATTCGCAGGGGAAACAACTGGCTACAGACAGCGTCCAACAGGAGACACGGAGTATTGTGTTCGGTCGAGGTTTGGGAGTATCTAGGAGTGAAAAGAAGTAGTCCACTAATCATCTGATGTATTGTCGTTATAGACTATTTTGAATTTTTAAAATGAACATAGATTTTACTAATTATAACGATACACGTAATCAAAATAGGTATTTTTGTAAACCGCACTCAGTTTGTTTCAAATAGACATCAAAATAGGTATTTTTGTAAACCGCACTCAGTTTGTTTCAAATAGACATCAAAATGGGTATTTTCGGTAAAATAACATTTTTTCCCATGATTACAAATGTGGTAAAAAGTAAAGAGTATCGCTTGATTTTTTGAAATAATCTTATAAAATTAGTTTGAACTGTACGTCGATATTCACTTAAGCCTTTCCCGTAGATTAGTATTAGCTGAAACAATTTTTTGAAACACCTAATAATAAAATGTCCTTACAGTCGTATTTGTGTCCCAGCTTTGCTCCGGGAGATGTGCAACTTGATGATACAGCAGTGTGCGTCGTCTCTCGACCCAAGTTCTATATTCCAAGGAGAACCTGAGGAGCAACTGGCAAAACTAGTTAAAGTTAAAGATATTATGGAGCTTTTTCAGTGAGTACTATTTATATTATTACAACATTTGACTCGAGAAGAGTTAACAGGCGTTGCATGTTTTAAATTACCTCGTTAAATAAAAATAAGGTCTTTTATTAGTTTGGAGTAGGCAATTTGAATGAAGAATAACTATTTATAGTTAAATTTTGTATTTTCAGAAGCACCTACGAAATGAACCGCGACAAGATAGCCACATTTTTCCCAGTCGAGGTGACGCCGATCCACTGGCTTTTCGACTACGACATAATCTTTGATAGGTTCAACGTTTATATGAAAAGGTTAAATATGATCGAAGAAATGCTCTCGACGACCAAAGATCTCTTGGTCATGGAGAAGATCGAGATTGGCGGCTTGAAGGGCAAGGTGCTCAGCACCATTGTGCAAAAGGTGAAATCGACAAAATATCGTTAATCATACTATACTATGGGAATTACTGCAGATCGAAACTGATGAGTGATAAAGTAATTAGTTCACCAATTATTTTAGTTATTATACAATATGTTGCCAGTGAATAGTCAATAACAAAAAATAATAACACAAAAAATCGACCCCAGCCCTTCTAGGAAAACATATCGAAGTTTTGAAATCCCTTATCAATGGATTATATTAGTAGTAGGTAAGGTGCAGAAAGTCAATATTGCCGATCATTAATCCCAAATTGATGAAATTGAACTAGAATTCAATTGAAGAATTAAATATAGGATGTAAAAAACACATTTTAGCAAAATTAAAGTTAGCATTGAGGCCCTTTGAAATAAGCATATTGCATTAATATTTTCTTTTTGGGTTTTATTCTTGGCAAATAGGTCTTTCAAATATTTCTTATTTCAATTAATTTCAAACGAAAGTAATAAACCGTATTAATTTATTATTCGTGTCGCTTGTCGAATATCATATCATCGTACAATGCAGTGTGAAGTGCTGGTCGCCATGTTGCTATAGCCACCTACCTAGTGATGGAGGTATCAAATTAAACGTTAATAACTTTCTAATTATATAAAATGATTATACGTTTACATAGATTAAAAATACCGATGGAAAAGTTAAATAAAAGTTTTTGTTGTTTTATGTTTACAATATAAACATGCATGCATGAAAATATTATTAATATAAGCTGTCGCTTTACTTTTTTAAAACTATGAAAATAAAAAATTCTAAATTAATACTTTTTACAATGTTTCTGAAAAGGCCATTTTATTTTTTAGACGAATAAACGCGGGGATAAGGGAATTAAGAAAATCAATAAATATACCTCAGAATTATATTTTTATAAAATTAATTTCGACAGAATTATTTTTTATGAATCGAAAACTTGTAAAAATTGAAAGCGCAAGCCTAATCTTTGCTTCGTTTGGAATGAACTCTTAGGCTTACGGGGAATTTCTCAAGCAGTACGGCGCAATGGGCGAGATAGAATATGACCCCACCAACCCCGAAGATGACAGCTTCGTGAAGGATTACGAGAACTTCATCAATTTGGTGGAAACCATAGACAGGAGATTGGCTACTGTCTTCTCGCTTGCAATGGACGACAGCCGCACTACAGAGGGATTAAGCAAGGCAATTATATGTGTTACCCTGGAATTATGTCCATAGATCAACTTTCCTTTTCGATAATCCACATATTTTAATATTATTCATTTTTGTATTTTATATAAAAGGCAAATGTATTAAATTTCACTGTATACAAGTAAGATATGTCAACTGTACAAATCAATGGTTGGCAGTAGTGAAGGTACATATCAAAATATTGCTGTTTTGTCATATTTTCTTTCTAAAATTTATCATTCCCATTTTCACACTTTTCTTACCAGTCCAAATGGCAAATATCCAGAAATTTCTTTGAGTTATGTGTAATAGTCCTTGTATATATTTGGACTACAGAATAAAAGGACTAACCGATAGTGGTTTCTATGTATAATTACAGATTTTTCAGAAGTTGTTTTCCAAATTTATCTTCCTGCCATTCCAAAGGCTTATGAAGGATACTGTATTTCAACGATGCCATCTGAATATTTGCCATCTGACGTTGCTCCCAAAAAAGTTAATTATTCAATTTGGACATTCTGCCCTACAGTCGGTTGTCTCAAAGCAATTTCACTTATACCATACATTTACCATAACTGATTAATAATACGTGGTCCAGAGACTTTTCATAAAGAATACTTTTTACTATATATAGTTTTAAACACAAGAATAGCTTTCAGAAAAAGTTTTTTTGTAAATGAGACCGTATGACTCAAAAGAACTCTGAAAACACTACTATTATTTTTGATTCTATTCCGTTTGATGAACCTGAAGAGTTTTTGTAACCAGTGTGGTCTTGGGGACTCAAGTTGTATTTGGCAACACAACACACAATACAATTTTAATCTTAATAACTATACACGAAAATTTACCAAATTTACTAAAAGACTGCAATACCAGCAACGCCCGATAGGAAATTATATTTATTTCCATACACGTTAGGACCAATAAAATTAGTAGCATCCGTCACTACAGTTCTCTTATTTTAGGAATGCCGTTTTTGGACTCTGCCTGCAATGCAACGCAACCTTTTCAAACCGTCGCATACGACATTGTGTACTTTAAGTTATAAATGTTAATTTAATTATTGTGGCTCGCCTCCAATAGCGAAATGTTTGTGATGTCAGATCTCGATGATTTCACCACAATATCTTCCATTCAATTTCTCAAACTCAAATGAGCGGTTGAGGCCATTCACATGACACCTCATTCAATTGAACGGACGACGTCTCACTTGAACGACTGAATTTAGAAAGAACGAGGCTCACTCGTTTAAATCAAAAGAGCCCATTCAATTGAACGGCTCATTCACGAACGACTCAACGTTAATTCAGTCGTCTAACTCTAAAACAAACCAGTGATCCCGATCGGCTGATTAATCATTTCATTTTAAATATTCTGTTGTGTTACAACTTTTAAATTATTATTTTACACCGTTATTTACACCTGTTACTGTTACTGGTATTGTATTGTAAAGAACTATAATATTTATAGTTCTTTACAATAAAAGAGCTATAAATGCACTATCCTATGATTTTGTAAACAATAATAAAAAAGCATAGTGAATATTTTATTAATCATTTAAGTTATCGTTGCAATAAATTTAATATTTTTAGATTTTTAATGACATTTTTTATATTTTCAGGTCAGATTGACTGGAACATACAATTTATAACAATGTCGAAAAAAAAGATAAATTTGTTTTAATTGCGGCAATACTATTACAAGGTCAAATCATTTTATTATAAGTATTTTTTTTTCAGCTTCTTCTCATCGGCGGCGAACTCTTACAAAGACCCATTATCAAAGAGGTATTATCACCCAAATACGAACGCTTCATAGATCTTATTAACGAAGATTTGGATCACGTGAAAAACATATTTGACGAAGGATTTAAAGTAAGTCATCTTCTTTCTAGTCATTTAAACATTTAACCAAAAATGTTTACATTTATTTATGTCAGTCTGTTCATTTTATTTTTTTTATTTATTGAAGTGAAAACTTCTGTAAGCGCGGGTCGGGTAAATTTCGTATGTAGTAAAAGTAATAGGTTCGTGTCACATCATGCAGTCGGGGAGATCATTTTTGGGTCATACTCGTTTTACGACTGCCACCTAGAAAATTGTTGAGCCAACGACCACTTTTGGCTCAGTAATAATAAATACCCTATTCCTGTTACCACTCGTGTCAATTTCCAATTTCCCATAGTCTAGCGGTTATCACGTTTGCTTACTCGCACAGACCCCAGGTTCGATCCCAGGCAGAAGCGGTTGTATAATTTTGAAGTCGTACCGACGTTTTTATTGTAGTACTAGCCAAGTGCCATGTTTTGAATAAGATACAAATACACCAATTATAGCTTTGTTTATTTAAATGTCTATAGTTTTATTTCAATTTTATTGCAATTTATATGCGAAAAATTTGACGATGAACCTACTCTTATGAATTAATTGGAG
Organism: Neomicropteryx cornuta; assembly: GCA_020383195.1. Classification (NCBI taxonomy): domain Eukaryota; kingdom Metazoa; phylum Arthropoda; class Insecta; order Lepidoptera; family Micropterigidae; genus Neomicropteryx; species Neomicropteryx cornuta. Next base: position 45,060,464 of record JAHKQU010000018.1, read on the forward strand.
TCCTCAATATTAACTTTAATGGTGATGAAAATCTACCATGAATTGAATTTTTGAATGAAGCAACAGGCTTGACTTTGTCCAAAGATCGAAATCTGAACACTGCACAATTTAAAAGGTCGGTCGATACGGTCCTTACAAGATATTTACCTTAATCCAAAGCAAATAGTTTGTTTCTAACTTCAGTTACCAAAGATATATATCCTGTATAGAAAATAAAGAAATGATGGAGAGTATTGTTGAAATGAACGATAATAAAGGTGCAAACTATGAAAATAATCTTGAATATTACGTTCATTGAAATTTATGCTAATACAAATAGTATATATAAATAATATAAATGTATATTAAACATTATGTCTGTATCAAAAATCGATTACTACATTGATGTACTAATCATTACGTTTTATCAAAACATTTTCTTCAACAACTTTCTTGCGTCATGATTATTAATTACTATTAATAATTGTACACCACAAGGTACCTTTCATTACCTAGATTTACGCCCCCCAACAGGGTTGTTGCAATAACTAGCGATTACGTTCCATTATAGATGTTCACAACGGTCTTCGAGCGACCGATGGTCGACCCATTTATGCCCCCAGTGGCCGGAATGCTCCTGTGGCTGAAGAAGTTGGAGAACCGCATAAGTACTCACATTGAAAGATTCGACAAACTGGACGATCCGTAAGATTTTAAATAAAGCATTCTATCGGAATAATTGCTATTTCTGCGGTTTGATTGTTTCGCGTCTCGTCCACGCGACACGCTCCTGGATCCTGGCTGAGGGTCCACCAGCCAGGACAAGTGACTACTAATATGCGTGTAGATTAGGGTTGCCATAAATGGTTTGGCTCCGACCGGGACTAATAGGAGGAAATATAGGGGAGTTATAGAAGGGGGGGGGGAGGGGTACCGCCCCCCATAGTGCCGCAATCTGGTTTGTGAAAAAAGGAAATCTTTCCCTTCCCACATTTTCAGAGTGGTTCCCACATTTTCAGAATACGTTCAATGGCCGGCAACAAAGACGGTTAACCGCCTAGTTTTTGAGTGAGATCGTAAATTACCATGAATCACATCAGCTCCCTCACAAAGGTATTTCAGTTTTTCATTCCGTATGGAAAAATATTTGTAAAATGTCAATACATCCCTTGACTCCACACTTTCACCGCCAGCCAATGTGATCTAACTTCGCCGCACGAATTATTCGCATAATTTTAGCAATAATATAAACCGTGATTATTCGTTTACCGGGACACATGGTGGGTCAAACGGGACAACCGGGACCGAGGCTCTAAACCGCTGACATGTCCCGGTGTACCGGGACGTATGGCAACCCTAGTGTAGATGTGACTAGGATGATTTTAATAAATATAATATAACGACTGTGTGTTGATTCGATCTCCGTAAGTTTGACCATTGATTAATAGGCTTTTTAAATAGCTTATCCTGCCACTAAATAGTCTTTTAAAAAAAAATTAATATACCCAACATAAAGAATACTTTACCATATGTCATGAAAATGATGAAACTTACGATGTTTTTTAGTTACTAAAGAATGGTTTCCTTCTTCTTCTTAGGAAGTATATATATATAGCCACTGTAATATAATTAATGGTTGACCATATTTCTTCTTATCGTGATCACCTTAAATAGCTCCTTATTCGTGAATTCTCAACTCATTAACTATGTCATTTTGTATTGGTATTATTAATAAAAAATTATATATATTTTATTAAATATAATTTATCGTAGACTTAATGCGAGTGAAATATTTTTAGACCCTGTTTATAATAGCATTTTGCAACCAATAGCCATTTTAAATGCAAATATTTCCTTCTAATGATCACAGAATTGCGAACTCGGAAGCTGCTATCTATATGCACGTCAAATACGAGGAAATGATGGCTTATTTAAATGAATTTGAAGAAGTACTATTTGAAAGGTGGCAATCAAAAGTGAATGGGATTTGTAAGGAAGAACTTAGCAAGACTATGCTGACACAAAATGGAGGCGTTATTACTATGAACTTTAGCCCCGAGGTTTATTTTTTATTAATTTGTGAAAATGAAAATTATAAAAAAAACCCTTTTGGTACGCCGAAAGGCGGAGGTAGATTTCACGAGATCAAAGTAGGGGACAGGCGAACTCCAATTGTACGAAACTGTATCAAACATTACTTTCGATGTTTTACGGATATTTTACGTTTTTATATTTTATTTCAAGCTTCAATAGTAAGCATATAGATAAATTATTACGTGACTTGATGTCATGTCATGACCATTTCGAACTTTGCAGAACCTTCTAGAAGCTTCGGAAACTGACCACTCTTTCTATATCTTTCTACTACATTTTCCATACTTCTCGAACATTCCAAGGTCAAAATTGTTCTGCAAGCTTCCACAACCTTCCAATATCTGTAGAAGCTTCTAAAACTGTCTTCCTAAAATACTGTAAAATACTGGAACTTCCATTTACTTTTGCATAGTTCTTGAAACTTTTCAAACATTCCAGATACTTAATAAAAGAACCGGAAGCGTCTCAAACATTCCAAAGATTTAGAAGATATTTCGAAATTATTCTTTAAGGTTCCAAAATCATCTATATATCTCTAAAATCTTCTAGTATATTATGAAACTTTCCTGAAAGCTTCAATCCTACCAGTGAGACAATAAATACTTAATTTATTAATTTACTTAATTCAGAAATGTTGTTGAGTGTAAAAACGTTTCAGAAGTTTGGCTTACGAGAAACCCAATCGGAGATATATTTGCCATCCCTTACTTTAAGGGTTGCTCATATCATAAATTGTTTCAAACCTATTTTTAAGGGGTGCGTAGTCCCATAATTAACATTTTGAAAGATTTGATTTTGTGCATATTAAGGGAGGTATGATGGTTGGTACTATCAAAACTGTTCACTTGGATAAGTTTTAGGCCTTTATCTAAAAATAAAAAAAAAATAAATTAATTCGATTCTTATACACTAAGAAATGATAACGAAATTTCACTTTTTCCAATAACCCCCCTCGTTTCCGCTCCCCTGGCCTGATTTTGCCCATTAACGAATTTGACCTAAATTTCGTGCTCTTAAATTTTATGTATTAATTTAAAAGTGATTTGGTCTAAAATAGCCGCAGTTGTCGTGTCCACGAGAAAGTGGTAAAGATAGATTCATGGATATATAAACTTATAAATAAATTTAGTAACTGAGGGTGGTTTTGGGTTCTAGGGGATGTGAAACGGTGACATGGTTCCCATTGCAATCGGTAACTTTCTTACAGAAATCTCCCTTGAATGGCAGTTTGGGGTGAGTTATACACAACCGTCGATAAGTTTCTAGGGAAAATATTTATAACCACTCTTAGAGAAAAAAATGTGGTTATTTAAAACCAAGTTGTCTAGGTTAACTAGAGTGAGAAAAATTGAAACAAGGATGCTTTTAAAATACTTTAAGGCGCCCCGGGACGAATTTGTCCTTGAGATCTGAAAGAGTAGGCTTTATTTGAACATTGACGTGTAGAAAAGAGACAGATATACTCGCCGACCGCGAATTCGTTACTTTAAAAATCGATGAATCATGTTTTTTGTATTTAAATAATTATTATCATTTGGAAAAAGTGTTTTTTTTTTATGTAATGGCCTAGATTATTATATTATCTATCTTTAGAAAGAAAAATTAGGTTCACGTCACTTACACAACTTAAAAGAAAATCGTTGCAAGAAAAAAACAACACTTTCTTATTTATTTATTTTCATTACTATAATAAGGTGTATTTTGTTTTTTTTAAGCAAAGTACTAAATTAATATATGTAGAATATTGTGGTATTTTTAGTTTTAGCCATTTGTTAGGAATAACTTCAACAAAATGCACCAAAATACGTTACAAAACACGTTTTAGGGACTGGTGGCGCCTTAATCGAGTATGAAAATTCAAAACTATTTTAACTAAAATTTCATTATTTCAATTTATCCAAAAATGTTTAGTACTAAGAATTAATAAAGGCATCGCCTTCATACCAACGTAGCAAAAATGAAAACCTTTTTGATGAAATATATTATTGCAAACAACAATAACAAACCAAAGTTAAAAATAACAAAGTCTGGTTAATTACACCATTTATAACTCAAGAACGGCTAAACCGATTTTTATGATCTTTGATTTGTTGGATTTATCTCCGCCCCGAATAGCAGACTAACTATCTCATACATTTGGTATGGAACAGCTTTGTATTCTGTAGAATTCTATTTTAAAATAGTAAGTTGCCATTGAAGATGTTCACTTTGTGAGGTTATCACATTTGTAATTAAAATACATATAATTTTAATTTTTATACATTTGTGGAATGTAATTCATTTTGAGTATTCTTAATAAAAACTAAATTTAATTCAGCTAATAAGTTAACATAACATTTATTGACCCTGAGGCGGTACGAAGTTCGCCGGATCAGCTTGAGTACTATAAATTATTTCTGATTAATATTTTACTTTCTCTTTAAGTGGAATTTTCCTGGTTCGATACGAATGAACCGAAATAGCTTGATTAATTCATACAAAGATTGCAATTTCAAACCACTTACAAACTTTGTTATTATAATGAATCGGTAAACGTGAAATATATCACATACAATTTATTACCTGCATTACAAAGTCGTCTTAACATTTTTTTAGCTCGCTTGCCTAATTCGAGAGCTACGCTATTTGACATTTTTGGCTAAAGATGGGATTCCAGAAGAAGGGAAGAAACTTTTTGATACTAGCAAAAAGATACAGGTACCTATTTTTTATCACCAATTTTTGTTATTTGCGTTATCCGTGTTATTATAATGGAGTTTAATAATATGGCATTTCCAAATTCACATCGTCAAAATTGCTCTAAAAACAGCTAAGTTTTTTGATTTGCATATTTTTTCTTCTTTTTATTTCGTATCTTGCTTTCATTTTGCCTATCTATGAGACCAATAGCAGTTACTAAATTGCATTCCTAATTTTTGTAATCCGTCTAAAGCTGTTGGTATGAATGAATGTCGAACATAGTGAGAAACAATTTGGACCGGCGCACAACAAATATTGCAAATTATATTTGTTATACAATTATATGTTTTTCGGTAAGCCAAGTAACTTAGCAAAAATGAGTAACTGATTGCTTAACTGAGCGCTTTCTGCGCTAAACTTGAAGATATTGAAAATAAATTTTTCAAATCATAGGCAAAACCGCTGCATCTTTGTGCAAAAGCCGCGTTCTAGTATATGATTCAATATTAATAGATTTGAATCTTCCAATTAAATTAAATGGTTCAAAACGTCTAAAATAAAATGGAGCATCTAAATTTTTAATTTGAATGATATCTACTTTGATACACTTTTTGAGTTCCAAAATACCAAATTTATCATTATGAAACGATAATATCCAACAAATAAACAAACACACATTTATTACCTGATAAAATAATGTTTAAGTGGCCTTTTCTCAATTTGACGAAAAAATTCCTAATATGAGGGCAGAATTTCGAGTAACTTTTAACTACTTTACTTTCAGCACGACCTGACAAGGCTCAACCGTGCGATTGCCTGGTACAATCATATCAAATGCGACAGCCATGAAACTGAAGTCAATCTCATTCAATCAGAAATCGAGCAGATAGAGACTCTCCTGACGTATGGGATAAATGACCTGGACTGGAATTCCGACTGTGAGTTTTTGAAGTTATCAAACAAAGAACTTCTCTGGTAGCATATCTTTGAAGGGAAACTTCTTACCGTTCTTGGTTACTTGGATTCATGCGACTGAGTGTGTAACGAAACTCTCCACCACCGATATACGCCGTTAGGAGCGCCGTTAGGAGCCGTCGTTACACTTTTCTAAATAGTGAAAAGTGTACAATAGTTTTTCGTTACACTTCAATAATTTAATCGCATTTGTGTTTCAATATTACTCGGTGCAAAATATTTTTGATTATCTGATTTTATTACAGTGAGAACATTAATTTCATACCTTCTTAAGTTATCATAAGCCAATTCTCTCTTTTCTGAATCTTATCGATAAGTTATGTTTAATTAGGAATTACTTCGCAAATAACCTGTTTTCCAGCTCGTTCGTATATAAATGAAATACGTTTCTGTTAAATGTACTTTTTTTATTAGGTAAAAAATAGATTCACACGAGGATGCAAAAACGTATTAAGTCCGTTGCAGCAGAACTAAATAAATAATCATTTGTTTTCTTACATAAAATGCAAGTATTTATTTGTTTAGAAACACTGCATTGCCGTAAAAATGCCATTGGTTTTTAGAAGAACTAAGAATATATTTAACAGAATAACAAATAAAATAGAAATATACTAATAAAATAAATCGGTAACGACTATAGCTATCAGTTATAGTCATACTTTATTGCAGATACAATAGTTTGCATATTCTGACAGAGTCAGCCAAGCTTGTTTACCCGATACTACTAAAAACGTAATATGTAGCAACATTTTACAATAATTTATTAAAAATTACACACCGTAACTTTTTTTCGCGTACAAGAGATACTTTAAAATACATTCGTTAATGCATAACTTTTATTAGCCTTCATACATATTTTTAAATGTAGATATTATAACCATATCCGATTGGCTTGATTTGATTGTATAGGTACCTACATGTGAAAATGACTATGAATTTTTCACACGAGAAATACTCCAAAAATATTTTAATCGGGAGATGTTATCTACCCGTCACAACTAATGAAAAAAACACTATTATTCTGCAAATATGCTTTATGGATGCTTTAGCTGTGTAAACTACCAGCCAAAAAACTATTTTACTATTTCTTATTATTTTTTTTTTAAAATAAGATGGCTTAATTGCAACTTTCCATTTAAGCTAATGTTTTTTTCTGTTAGATATCTGATACAAATTGGAAAAAAAATCACCCTTATGTCGTTACAAAGCTGGTTTGAACAGATTAAAGTTGACAGATTTATTTAATCTAATTCAAAGAGGTTATCTTCTATTCTGCCTCCAATGGCACAAATTAAAACAGGCTGACAATGAGATATTTAAATAATATTACCCTAAATCGTTCAGCTGAGGCGTGGATATCCCAAGTATACGATATGATAGACAACCTCCAAGATCGCGTGCTAAATGCTCAAGAGAACGTGAAGAAGGTCCTGGCGAATATCGACGCGTGGGGCGATCAGCCTTTATTCGATAGGAAGATCGACCCCGCTGGCGGCAGACAGTTGCAGCTCGACCTAGACGCTATACCAGATCGACGGAAAAAGAGGTGAATTTATTGATATACCAATGAAAAATCCCTTTCGTCATGCCGAAAGGCGGAGGTAGGTTTTACCTAATCGAAGAAGGGTATCGGCGAACTCCAATTGTACGAACTTGTACGAGTATGAAGCATTGCCCGAGCGAGAGTGCGTACTGAATCTCTCTTTATACTGTGCCGTAAGGGTTGCTCATATCAACAATTGTTTTTAACAAAAGTTATACGGAAATTATAGGCATACAATTTAAATTTTGGATATTTTGGAAAATTTAAATAAGGGAGGATCATTTTTAATAAATGAATTCGATATATTATATACTGAGAAAGTTACAGCAAAATTTTACTTTTTCGAGAACCCCCTCTCCCCCCCATTCTCACCCCCTGTCTGATTTTACCAATTAGGAAACTTGACCGAGATTTTCATGCGGCAACGCGTTCGTCACATTTTAGGAATGTGACAATTTTAATTAATACCTATTAAAAATTGATTATACTTCTTGTAAAGATTATCTCTAGTTGAAATATACTTTATATTATATATATAGGTTGAAATATATTTTAGTTACAAACTCTTTTTTATATGTGTATGTGTCCAAAGCCCGGTAGCGTTATTGTCATTTTTGCTATTTTATTTAACTTCTTACTCTATGAAATATTACCATAAACAAAATAAAGCAGTATATCTAGAAAATAATATTTTATTTACTTCTAAATATTTCTAAATATTTTATGATAGTTTCATTAGAAAGTCTGATTGTTTTATTTCGCAATCGTAAAACCTAAAATCGCCTTGAAACGTCATACATTGATTTAACTCGCCCGTCCACAGAGCCAACATTTTCATATCTTTGCTTTGCATTTAATTTTATAGTTCGAAACCCAATCAATATGGACCCAAATGAGGGAACATTTTTGTTTCACAGATTAACTAAAATTCAAAGAAGCTACGCTGAGGCTTTGAAAACCCTGGATATTAATATTCGCCTCTACAATGATGTCGATGTTGGTCCGGACGAGGTTAGTGAAGCAGAAAAGAGGGTAGGCTCACTGAGAATACATTATGACTGCACAGTCGACAAATTACAAGTCGCTAGTATGGTACGACTATTGTTATCACTGCTTGGATAGTTCCAAACAAAAACGTTCAAATAAAAGCCCATTTAATACTAGCTTCGAATAACTAGTAATTTCTAATTTAAAGGCAATATTAAAAGTATTTGTTGGGCAAAATAAGCTATCGGTAACATTACAATGTTTTACAGTAAATATTAAAATAAAATGCAACAAATATCCATTAGTGTGATTTTTTTGTAATCGAGTAGATCTCAGTGATCTTAGCCAATTTAATGTCTGTCACTTTTTTAACTAGGTAAGAGTTACTCGTTCTAAGAAAGGCTATTTACAAAGTGCTTTTTAAGGTAGGTGTAGATGTCTTGTTTATACATAATTGTATGTACAATATAGGTTTATTTTTATTGGCCAATTTTTTCAATAAAAAAAATCTAGGAAAATAATTTAAAAAAATATTAAATTTACAAAATTACCTGCAATTTACAAATCAAAGTAATAACATTCGTTGGTCAAAAAACTTGCAAATAGTGAAGAAATACTAGTATTTTTTTTTTTTGCACAGATTGAGGAGGCTCATGCTCTCGAGGTAGAGCCCGGGGCGTTCCCTCCTGAAACCGAAGGGCAAATGACCGTTGAGGAAAAGGCCGAAGCGGAAGAAGGTAATATTGCAAATATTACGTCTTACCATGTCTTACGGCCGTACTAAATTTTCAAGGTTTTTTTTACAATAACTAAAATAATAAAATAGCTATAGATTTTCATAATGTTCCACTGATAATACGTTTTTAAATTATTTTATAATATATTTAGTATGTACCTATTAAAATGATTTCAAACTTGGGTCTCGTATTATTCGGCTCCCTTTATTTTAGTAAAAATAATGTTTAGTCAGTAAATATAAATAATATTAGTTTCCTTTTTCTAAATATAAATTATATATTTTATTTGTAACAGGTTTCATTGTTATAGTTTGCCGTTTATAGTTTTGCCTTATTAAGGCCATTCCCAAAGACTTAAGGAGTTGTGTGTGATTCTCTATTTCGAGTAAGGAATTAAATAACAAATGCGAAAGTAATCCATCACTAAATTTATTTCTTACTCTTAACATAAACACCCCCTTAAGTCTTGGGACACTCTGTATAGAGGATCACTCTCGCTGGCTGCTGAGGTATTCGGTGACCCAGCCTTTTCTCGGGACTGCCAGTGCACTTCGGGATTCGAGGGTCAACAACCAGCTATTGCCCATCATGGAAACTGATTTCATTTACTTATCGACGGCGAGGTGGAATTCCATTACACGACTTGACATATAAGTTCGTGGTAAAATTAATATTATCTGCCACGGGCCCTATTCCGATATATACTGTTAAACTAAAGAAACGACGTTAACGAATTATTCATTAATTGTCTTTTTGCTATATTATTTAAAAGCTGTTTGTTTCTTTTATTATAATTCCGAATTCGTCTGATCTTAAACCAAATTCTTAAACCTATTATCAGTGGCCCGATGAATTAATTAATATCTTAAAATTAAATTAATTTAATAATAAATTTCGGATGAGACCTTAAATCATAAAAGTAACTTTCTTGGCAGAATACAAAATTCGTTGTTTTATGTCTTAGTCAAAAGGCAAGAGAAAATTCGGAAAGATCGCGAGCAAGCGGAACGCGACCTCACAGTCGCCAGTCTGAAGAATACTACGGTCAGATGGCCGGCTTACGTAGGGCACATCGACTCTCTGGTATGGACATTTTTTCCTTTAGTTTGTGAGATATTTATATTTTTGTTGTCAAACGTCTTAACACTAAGAATTTCAGGCTACTTCAGAAAGTGGACATGTTTATTGTAATATAATGTGGATTACAAATCACATTTACAGATCGCCAACTCAATTATCAAGGCAATGAATACCAGTTTGGATTACTTTTTGAATCAGATGAATTGTGAAATCGGTCCAAATATACCATTCGTGTCTATCCAAGTTGAACTTGTAGAGCCAGGTGAAAAATTCATTTTATTAAATCATAATAAAATATTACAATTTGTTTTAATATCAAAGACATTTTTGTAATAATAAATAAAAAGATTAAATTTGATATGTCCCTGTATGTAACCTCCTATAATGATTGTCGCTATAGATGCGCGTGATAGAGAAGCAACATTATTGTTCGCCTTGTCTTTCTTTTACCCGCTCTACTTCTTCTTCTGCTACTATATCTGCTCAGCGATTGTTGGCTAAATTAAGGGCATACAGACGTTTATCGCGGCGTCCTGCTCTATTGTGCGAAGAGAGTGGCGCGCACACAATACTATTGCACGCTTCTTCTCGGTCTGTCGCTGGTCCCAATACGGATAACCACAAAATTATTTATTTTAAACTATTGAAATACACTTTATTATTACCTTTATCTCTACGTGAGTATTTTAAAATAATCTATTATCAAAAAGGACATAAAAATCCTATAAATATAGACACCGCAAGATGTTTACTCAGCACACAGAATAAATTTACAAAAAATAACCAGGAATGGAACTGGAAGGTTCGGTGTATTTAATTTCTTTTTTTAACTTTTAGAAATCCTTTATTTAATATGTAAAAAAAACATCAACTTACGACTTTGACGGTCATAATGAGGACTGCGTTTGCCATAGTCAAGGATGCCGTGGTCAAAGTGTAAATATAGCTCTTTGCGTCACGTTAAAATGCCTGTATTACAAACAAATTAAAATTTTTCGTTTTGTTAAAACGTTCGGGAGGTTAAAATGTATTAATTAAATAACCCTCCTTTGTGCAGATCTTGTGTTTACTCCATCGCTTGAGATGGGCGATGAGGAAGGCATTTATGGGCTGTTCGAATCGATGATCGACGACATATACTACCAAGGATCCGTCTTCCCGAGGATTGCTCTTGATATCGACGAAGCCAACTATGACCGTACCTAAATTACTTAATTATTATATTTGTACTCATATTGAGAAGAATACTTTTAAGTGAAAATTACATATAAACCGTATCTCAAGCCCATTCCCGATAAAAAATCCAGCTAATTGGCCTTGCGATTTCAAACATGATTTGTATTGACGTCTTAATATCAACATTCAACATGGTTTCTGACAAACAAAAATAAACTAAGTGATAATTTTAAATCGTTCTTATCATAAGTTCGTCCGCTCGCGACGAAAGAGCAAAGGGGATTTACACCAGCGCTTTAATAAAATTAATAAATTTGGTGATGAGTTGTTTTCGCATATTTTTATTTAATTTATTACTCGTAATAGGGAACATACAAACCTGTCCCACAGTCTATATCTATACTAATATAATAAGAGCAGTGGCTCTGACTGACTCATTATTGCGGAGCTGAAACGATAATATATATATAAATCTTTCATATTTTTTCTGACGACGCCGAATGGCGAAAGCTTAAATAAATCATAATCATCAAATCTATATATATATATATATATATATATTTATACATATATATATAATATATATATATTTGATGATTGTTTTTTAATAGCGGCAAATCGCCTGAAAAGATAAATGACACAATCTTTGACAATATTGAAAAATTTTGAATATTTTTATAATTTTTTGATAAAGTGCTGGATAGCATAATATTTATAAAGGTTCTAAAGAGGTCCTGTACTTGAGAGCGCAGGATGTCGGTTTAAAAATGCATAAAAATGCAAATGCATCTAAAATAAAAATGCATTTTTAACTCTCACCAAATCACTCATAAAATCATCTCATTTCACCGCCATCCTTCATCGTAATCACAAATCCATTATTTTTTATATTTTTTGTTAAAATATCATCCTTTCCTTATTTCATCTAATTAGATGGTTACATAATATTTGACCATATTTTACACTAAAGAGGACAGGTGAGAGTTAAAAATGCATTTTTATAAAACTCAGCGCTGGGTTTAAACCGACATCCTCCTCTCTATCCGATCTCGAATCCTGGCGCAGCAGTCGGTTATTTTTTAAATTGAAGGTAATAGGTTTTGTATTATTTTTTTGTTTTTTTGACAGCAGCAATCTTATTCTTTAGAGCTGGCCTGAGTGATTGGCTAAAACTTTTATTTTATATATATATATTTATCTATTCCATTTTCTAATTGCATTGTGTTACCAGGAGAAGTAGACGATAACGAAGAAATGAGAGAAAAGGATGACGACATTTGCGAAGAAGTCAGGTCGGCTATTAACGAACTTATAGCATATGTCCAGGTGCGTACCTGCGATTTGAAACAATATGGTAAACGATTATGCGAACATTACATTAGTCATTATTTTTCTCTCAGCGCTGCGATGGCATGTTTAAATACATTTTCACGAAAAAATCTTATCCATAATTTACCTCGAAAATACCTCCTTCAGTATTTTTAGAATTTGGTACGCATCAGGCTTATGAGAGAAAATAGTGATCTAATCAACAGTTATACTTAGTCACAATTAAGATATTATTTACCAAATGTTTGACACCAATCAAATGGTGTAATACTAAATGCCCATTCCTCCAGTCCGATGTCCCAAGTGTCCATTCCTCTGTAAATCATTAGTCTAGACCTCAGCATATGGACAGTATCTGCAAACGGCAAATGGAAAGATTATACAGACAATGCGTGATCTTCTATCTCTAGGAAAGATTTTTTTACTTTTATCTCTCTGAAAAAATGCGTAATGCCTAAAGGTTGCGATCTTTTTTCTAAAATCTTAATATGGCAGAATTTTACGTAAAGTTGAATTTCTCGGATGTTTCATTTTAATATTTACTTGAATATCTATTTTTATTTATTAGAAAAATTGTAACGTCATATTATCGACTACATTTTCAATGTACTTGTTATAATATCAATAATAATTATCGTCTAATTTAGCTATTATATTTTAGAAATTTGACTGTTATGCCTATCTTTGGCTAGACGACAGGAAAGAAGTACTAGAGAATTTCATAAAATATGGCAAGTTTTTGACTCTGGAAGAAATCGACAATTTGATATTTGAGTCTGGCCAAGGTCCGGAGGAGCAAAAGCCCCAATTGGCTGAATTTCAAAAGCAGGTACAGTCGATTCAAAAAATAATTGCTTGGAAAATATGGAAACTTTTATTAAGAAAAATACAGTGTAATAACGAGTGGGTTAGAAGTATAACTTTTTTAAGGGAGTTGATTAGATGTGTAATATTAAACTTCATCTACATTCGACTATATTTCCGCACTCCTATTAAATTAAGAAGAAACTAAAATTTAACTTGACCGACTTTAGTCAATGAGCACATCCTTCCAAGTTTAGCGTATGAGCGTGCGGCACGACAATAGCATTCACTACCTAGTAAAAAATAAGGTGCGACTAAAGAAGTTTTACTAGAAAATTAACACGGATTGACCGCGCTGTATACGGTTTTTCCTAACGACATAACATCCAAGTGCTTAACTGTCATTATGACAAATTATTTTCGGAAGACGATACCATCCGCTAGTTAATATCATAAATTAATTAATATGAGATGATTTGAATAAACCAAATTATGATTTTTCAGATTGACAAGTATAACGATATGTATCGCGAATGCGAGAAGCTGGAAGCAGAGAAATTATTCCACGGGTGGCTGCGTCTCAATATGGTTAGACTAAAGCAAGCTTTTCTAAATCTCATTTGCAAATGGAGCAACCTATTCAAGCAGCACTTAGCCGAGGAAGTGAGACAGAAGTAATTATAATAATATAAGCAGATGCTTTCATGTCAGCGGCATCTAGGCCTTGAACTGTGCAAAAATAGTTAAAGACTTTTAATAATATTGAAATAGCGTACTTTATTCGAATAGCATTTTACACTATTTCTTTAGTCCACTATATTCGTAACTTATTTCGCGGGACGATATTTTCTTTCACTCACTCTTTTCGTGCGATTCTTGCCGTCTCTTACGCTCATGTACAGCTAATCTCATCGCTGAATGAGATGCAGATTATATCTGCACTGACATTTCGGGAATCTACAAATTGCTTAAGGCGCCACCAGTCCCTAAAACGTGTTTTGTAACGTATTTTGGCGCATTTTGTTGAAGTTATTCCCAACAAATGGCTAAAACTAAAAATACCACAATATTCTACATATATTAATTTAGTACTTTGCTTAAAAAAAAACGAAATACACCTTTTTATAGTAATGAAAATAAATAAATAAGAAAGTGTTGTTTTTTTCTTGCAACGATTTTCTTTTAAGTTGTGTAAGTGCGCGAACCTAATTTTTCTTTCTAAAGATCAAACTTTATTTAAAATATCTTTATTTTAGTATAAAAATTTGATTTTTCCATCTTCTTTTATGTGAGACCGTTTTTTAACCTCCTAAATTGATGTGTTTTCAAATAAACCCTGTGTATTGATGATTTTAGTGAGTATTTATTTTACTAAAACTTTACTATTTTTTTTTGTGCTCAAAGTTTTTGCTGTAAATTGTATTTTTATATGGATAAATTCATATGTACTTAATTATTATAATCTAATAGTAATGTCATTCCTCTACAACTTGTTTGTTAATGGATATAAATTATCTTGTATCTTGTATTTTGTATCTCATCTTAAAAATTGCGTTTAAATATAATAGGGAAACATCGAATAGGGAAACAGGGAAGCATCTACTATATTTTAATAATAGTAACATCAAAAACACATCTTTTTTTGTGAGCTCATAAAATCATTATTTGGATGTAATTGAAGAATCGTCTATCTCCGTAGTTCTTCCTAGTGCGTCTAGTAATATATTTAAATATTTATTTATTTATTCATTATGGTACAATAAGAAGTTACAACAATAAATGATATAATAACACTGAACAAGGAATTAAATTAATATAATATAGACAAATTAAACACCAGCCATTTATTGTTGCTCTGAAGTAACATGTCTACTCTAACTAGATTTAAAAAACCTGTTCTAAGAGCGGCCAGAAGAAGTTTGCAGAAAAAATATAATACTTATTACGTACGCGAGACGTTACTAATAAATGGGATCATAGGATAAATGTCATAAATACAAAATATAATAGGTACATATAGTAAATAGTGCATAATATTATATATATATTATATATTACATACAATATACATAATTAATAGGCTAAATATACAAAAAAAAACTAAACAAAGAAAATATATAAAATTATTTATAGTCTATATATGTTATGTCTATTGCAACACACTGCTCACCCTCTTTTCAGCTGTTAATTTTTCTTTTCAGTTCTTTGCAGTTCAGATCTTTTCAAATAATAATAGTACATTTTATTCCTACATTCCAAACCTACTAAAGTGGATAAGTGTAGTCTTCATACAAAGGAAAAACATATTTTGAATAAAACAGCAATTTAAAATTACAGCTTGACTGACCTCAACGATTTCATTAAAATGGCATTAAAAGTCCTGGACGTAGAACTGACAGAAGATGACTTCGATAAGCTTCTTGGTGTCATGGACGTCTTAGGACAGATCAAAAATAGACCCGATACGGAGGGCATGTTAGATCACGTCAGAGACACTATTGAAGTACTCAAAATTTACGGTGTAACATTCGAAGAAGATGTTTTCGAACAAGTATGTAAACTTTGCATTGTAAACGACATTTGTACCTGATTAAATATTTAGATGTTTTATACAATTTCATTGTAAGCAAATCATATCTTTCCTTTCATACTAACCATTCGTCAAAAGTAAAAGATCTTTTAAAATCATGGTTAATTTTAGTAAAACCATATTTTTTCTGTTGTTTATTGAATTTTATCATTGGTGATGAAATATGATAAATCTGAATTTATTATTTTTAATTATTAGAAATTCTTATAGACATTCTGGCCCTTATAATGTGTATAGGCAAAACCTAACCTACGTATTTTATTCATGGGTTTTAGATATCACTTCAGCATATTCTTTTTTTTTTACAAATACTGATGCAAAAGCATATTGACTAATGTCAATATTTTTTTAATGCCATCTTTTTTATTCCGATTCCAAGTAAAAATGTTCTATATTATGTTTGCCTCTGAATATGTTTTTTTTTACTTACTATACATACTCTACGTGTTGTCATATAACCATAAACACATTCTAGTGACAATAATTCTGGATGCTTTTAGTATTTTCTTTATTTCTTTCTTATTTATAAAAAAAAAGTTTTTTTCTGGCATCCTTTTGACCGTTTAGGTCTCATATTATAGTAACTTTTTGTTTTAAATATATATTGAAAAGATTAAGGATTTTTTATATTTATAGAATTGGTTATGGGTAAGCAAATGCAACTGATCGAAATCATCGTTTAGTCATCGTGGTCACGACAGAAAATCCGAATCGAGGCAGAAAAAACCTCCAATTAGAGTTGAATTTATGAACAGTTCCATCAAAAGAAGACGAAATAATATAACCAATAATAATTTCAATTTTATGAAATATTCCTGAAAGTGAGCAGAATTTACCATTTTTTTAAGTGTTCAGAAATGAACACCTCTACTGCAAATGTCCACAAGGAGGTGAACGTCAGTAGTTTTTGATGATCGTCAATGATCACAATTATTGTCAAGGAATAGGCATGTTTTTGTTTCGTTGCAGTTGGAAATTTTACCCGACAAATGGAAAAATCTTGTCAAGATGACTGTCATGGTGAAGACGAACATAAACCCGCTCATCCAGCATCACGCCTCGCTTATATCGAGGAGAGTTTACATGACAAACCTTCGCATGAATCAGTATCTGGCTCAATTCAAGCAGTTGCCGGTATTTGTCCATTTTACTGTAACTGATTATCATAATCGCAAAGTAATCTAAATTAAATTCGAATTTAAATTTTTATTAGGAAGATATCAAGTAGATTTAACATTAATTTAATAACAGCCATTCCAACTCTTTTTTATGAATACATTTCTCGATTATCATCAAGTTATGGTCTTTTTTAGGAACTTATTTATTTATTTATTTTATCCATATAACAATACAGTACGAACAAAGTACATACATAATTCCCTTTTTTTTAAATATAAATTTCAAGGTCTTAAATATAATTAGCTATAGAAAAGAGGTTCAGGCATATTGGATTATAATCACTTCACTAGGCGTAATGCCTGTTTCGATGTGATAAATATTCGAGGCACTCAATATTTTATTTGGAGGTGCTCTAGTATATACATATGTACACATATTTATATAATTGTATAATTGAGTTGTAACGTTATTTGACTTATATTTGATGATTGTTTTTTAATAGCGGCAAATCGCCTAAAAAGATAAATGACAATCTTTGAATTATCAAAGATTGCCTCTTCTATGTTATGTAATTTTTGCTTAATTTTCGATATCCTATTTTTGATTTTTTTGTTCGAGACATTTAACGGCATCATGCAACTGCATGATTTTAATATGATATTATAAGACAATTCACTAACTTCTACAGTATAGAGAAAATAAAATTTTGAAAAAAAATAATAAAAACATTTTCTCGCTATTCGATACAGTTTCATTTCATGTACGAAAAATTCTCTTTGACTTTGAAGGAACCGGCTGTAGTTTTAATAGCAAGCGTTAGTTTTATCTTAGTATTCCAGGATTTATTTCATGATCGATTTAAAATAATAATTGATTTTAAAAGAAATTAATGTGAATTTAGAATCTAGATTGCTGAAAGACAAGCGTTGTCTTCCAAAGCATCGAAAAATATGTATGTTATATTAAAATAGCAAATATTTTTTTAATTACAGATATTTTTCGTCGACTGCGAGGATGTTTACAAACAGCTAGACGAAGTTAACGTCAAGCTCGCGCACTTTGAGCACGAAATGGATCAGCTGACAAAGTCCTGCGCCCTTTTTGACATCCAACCGCCAGATGCAAAACTCATCAAGGGCTGTCGACGAGAACTAAAGATGATTAAGGTATCTATTTTTTAATTAACATTCGACCGCAATTTAGGTAACTATCTAGATTGATATGCTCATTAGATTCGAACCAATGATTCTTTAGTTTCATTCATTTCGTTAATTTTATTGAACCTTTCATTTCATCACATATTTTTGTTCTATGATATTGTTGAATTGTAATATAACCTGTTTATTTGGTTCTAGTATTCATTCGTTTAGTTAAATAACGTTTATTTTGTTTTGATAAACGACTTGTTCTTCACGTTTGGTTAGATGAGTTTTTTGAGTAACCGACAAATGTCCGTTTAATTCGGTTGAACAATTTGCAACAATAACTTTATTTCAACAATATTTTTTACAAGTACTAATTATGATTTTTTTGAAGTAAAAACTTCTTAAAGTGCCGCAGGCATGAGTCGTCGAAGACGCCTTCATAGTCGCCTGCAAAAAACTCTACATTTGGACTTTTCGAGTTGAAAGTTGGAACGGACAGACGGACGGCCAAAGGACGGGGATAGTAGCTTCTCATACATGAATGTATGTATAGAAGCTAAAAGGGGTACAAAATTTTCTCTACACGTATTAATATATGTTGAGAAGACTAATTACATGGTATCGAGTAAATGTCTTTGGCATTTTTGTTACACGCTGCGCTGCGTTATTGTAATAACTATTATGAAAACAAATATAGATATTTATATATTAAAAAACCAGGAAATAAATACAGCGCACAAAACAGTGTTCAATCTTGACAGATGGCGGTAGGCCATTTATCAAAATGTTGTTAATCTACGTAATAAATGTATTAGTTCCAAATGGAAGGACATTTAATATAGTTAATCGTGAAACTCTCATGGAAAACGAAGCTACGACCCGGGATCTTCAAATAATTTCACGTAGCCCGAAGGTCCTACAGATGAGGAACGTAGCTAATCATCCTGAGTGCCGCAGGCATTTAGGCCTTGGCTGCCAATCCTGGGCGAAGTCCGGGGTTGAATAGATAGTATATAATATAGGTGAAGGAATGAAATAATATGTATTTATCAAATAATATGTATTTATCTACTGAGATGAAATAAGAACATAATAAAATTAGAATATATTACCCGCTATAGTAAAACTCTATAAGTACAGAATTTAGCGCATCAATTGTTTTTAATATTTCGCCTTTTTTGGTAGCAACTTTGGGATTATTATTTCGTTGTTCAATGGACGATAGAAAATTGGAAAAAAACATTATGGCATAAAATCGACGTAGAAGCTATGGAGTCAGAATGCAGAAAGTTCTCTAAGGACTTGAGAGGATTGGATAAGGAACTGCGCACGCTGTGAGTTAAATCGTAATCAAGATTAGTATCCTCATGCCAAAAAAATATATCGTGTTATGATTATTGGGTGTACCATTTTGCTTGATTTTACCATTTAAATTTAACGTTGAATTAAATCGTTAATGCTTTTATTATGATTATTATGTATATGAATATTTGGCACTATGAACCGTATTCTTTCCTATGTTCTAGCAGGGGTGCTCAAACTTGAACTGCTGGCGATCTACCTCAATATTTTTAGACTACTTACGATCGACTCTGAGAGACTGCAAGTGTGTGTAATGCAGGGTTGTCGTACATACACGATACACCCTACCTACCTAGGTAGGGCGTACCGTAGCATATATAGATATTCGCGGTCGAACGGTCGATCGCGATCGACCGTTTGAGCACCCCTGTTCTAGACAAATAACAGTCAATAAAATTTGATATGAAGATCATATTAAATCAGGTTAAAGGCTTTTATACCCTTGACGGGTATAAAACCTATACCCCGAGTTTGCGACATCCCAAGCGGAGCAGCCCCAACGGCTGCTCCACCAGGCCTCCCTCTACCCCCCCCCTCCCTTCCCGTTCAAAAGGCTAGTCACTATATACGGTTAAATATCCAGCCTTCTTGTAAAATAAGGAATGGTAAGATTCCAGTTCCAATCACCTATATTCTCTTCCGGCATTATTAACTCACGAGCCCGTTACACTCTAAATGTTTTTGGTCTTTCTTAAAATCTACATCTAAAACTTATGGCATTCCCTCTCAAGTTACCTGTCAAGAAAGACTTTCACGAATAATCGTGTAGTTATTTCGCAAAATATTTCGAGCGTCATCTTATACTGGGGATTCTCAATTATTAGGCGATGATATAGGTCCAGCAGATCCAGAAGAACTCGGTGACTATCGCTACTGAAAACCTTTTACTGAAATTAAACAATTAGACTTAAATAAAAGTGCAGGTTCAGACGGAATCTCAGTGACATTAGTCAGAAACTATAGATGGCCTTACCGCTATCTCTTGTCCCTTCACTGCGGAATGGAAGAAGGCATATGTCACTCCAGTTCAAAAATCTGGGTCTCGTAATATTAGTTGACTACTATCGACCCATTTCTAAAATAAATACATTTGCTAAGTTTTGTCTGCGGATGCGCGTTTTCGTTCGTGCGCAGCCTCAGTCAAACTTTAAATATTTTGTGCGATCATGCCTTCCTGTGCTGTGAAATTTTGAACTAGCAGAAGCCATTCGATGTTTCAAAATAATTTGATAAGATGGCCTGTCCAGTGTTTATTAGTCCGTGAGTGCAAAGGTATGGTTTTTCCTTTTACGATTAGGAACCCTAAGTAATCGTATTCAAAATAAATCTGCTACCAAAAATATTATGAACTTCTTACCCCGCCCGATTCAACAATAGCTTTAAGTGTGCGCAGAGAGAGTCCTAGTATGTTTTGGCGGGACATTTTTCAACTATGAAAGTAATTTTGAAATTAATTCCAATTATTCCGGAACAGTTTGTAAAAATAAATATCTACATAGCTTTAACCAATTCGGCATGAAAACATTTTAAACGGACACTATTTTTTTGATTTTTTACTATCTTACACTTAATAAAACTAACATAAGACTACTCCTTAAAAATTCCTTATCATATAAATATAAATATATGAAAAGAAAATATTTTTCCTTCTATGTAAATTCATATAATTAATGTATTACAGCGAGTTTTAAATAGTAATTTAATTTTAGGCATACTTAATCATTGTTTTGTATTTTTCCCATATGTAGTAATTAACTTGTATGAACTAAATTGTATAAATCGTGTCATAGATTGTATGAAATAATTATTATTTGTTCTCAATATAGTATTTCTGTACGCAATTTTCGATTTTCATAATATTTTTGAATATTGAATTTCATATTTGAATTGAACATTGAATGATAAACCGTTGATTTTTCTTTCAGCGGACCTTTCGTTGAAACGGAAGCCGTGATAAAAAATCTTATGACCTCTTTAAAGGCTATAGTTGAACTTCAAAATCCTGCTATCAAAGACAGACATTGGATCGAACTCATGAAAGCTACTAAGGTTAGAGGTTTAACGTTCATACGCGCCTTTTGCCTTTTAGCTTCTATTCATTCACCTGATAACCAATTTCTAGAAACAGAAGAAAAGAAAAAAAATGTATACTTATTCTAATAATATAAAAAATTAAAAACCAAATGCTATTTTTGGGAGCTAAATTAAATTGACATTACACCTAGGTGCTATGACCACGTACGAGTCATGCACACGCACATGTAGGTGCTTGGTTCTATATTTGGCATATCAACCGCTACCTACATTTAAGATAGGTTTCAACTGCTACATTTTGGTAACTTATGTATTCTGTGATTTCGTATACCACCTAATAATAAACACATTTAGGTTCTGCACTTGGCATATAAAGTGCTACTTATTAAGATTTTACATTCTACATATCAACTGATACTACTGCATTTTCTGTGCTACTCGTACATTTGAACGAAAGGTTACATAACGACCAACTGCTGTTAACAACAACAAATGTAAAAAGCAACTGTAACTGTGTTTAACAACTGTAAAAAGCAACGACACGGTATGTATCATAAAAGCTTAAAAATGGACTCGGCCGCCAAATGTGAAATTGGGTGACCTTAGTTAAAATTGTTTAAATGAACTTAACCTAACATTCATTCAGGCTATAGCTAAAAAGTTCAATTTTCTGTATTATTGCAATATAATTATAATCTAGTTAAGTTTATTTACTTTTCAATTTTGTGGTTTGGACTTCAGTAAATTATTTATTACTTCCCAGGCCATTACATGCATAAATTATCGAAAGATTAATGGTAAGGTGGTTGCCTATTTTTAGGTCAAATTCACGCTGGACGAGAATACCAAACTTGTAGACTTGTTAAATTTAAATCTTCACCTCTTTCAAGAAGAAGTGAAAGTGATCATTGATAAATCGGTCAAGGAACAGGCGATGGAAAAAACACTAAGGTTTGTTGATGACCATTGGTTACATTTGAGTTTGGATTTACTTGTTATAAATCTAATTATTTGCATATTTAATCATTTCATATTTACAGTACTATCATTCACAAACTAAGCAGGCCACCAACAAACGCGACAATATTGGTCCAGTGAAGAACGGGCTCCACGTTCCAAGCTTTCATTTAATGCGTTCGACTGGTTTTCCTGGCATTAGAATTTGGACAGTTTGAGAATCCATTCTGAATTTTTTCCAAATCGCGCTCCCGTCCAAACCTTATTTTATACTCTATTATATTTTATACATAAATTAAGATTATGACCTCAACTCGTACGGATCAAGTAAATAGAGTATCAAGTAAATTCGAATGTGCCTACAAGTAAAATATGATCAGTTTATGCCAATTATTTTATTATATAAATTGAATGTAAGTACTTTAATTCACTTTATATTGATGAATAATTGTAATACTAGGGTTGCGAGAGGTTAGGGGTTTTTGAGGAGTCACTGTATCCGATGAAAATAGTTCTTTTATACCTACCTTTAAATCACGTGCACATTTAAATCATCATCCATCGTCAACAGCTAGTTAAGATTTTTAAGTAATTATAAATTGGCAGAGAGTTGAATGCTACATGGGATGCAATGGAATTTGAATATGAATTACATCCAAGAAGTGGTTACATAGTACCAAAAGCAAACGAAGAGTTGGTTGAAACGCTTGAAGATAATCAGGTAAACAATACCCATTTGTTATTAGTTATTTATTACGATTTTATTTGATCAAATCTTATTCACTTCGTTGGTCAGATTGTAACAGTCTCTAATCTATAAGAGACATTGTGCTTTGCACACTGCATAATTAAAACTATTCGAATCTTCATACACGCATGGTAGGACACAGTTTAAATTTATGTGGTAATATACTAACTTAATGAGATTACATAGTTTATTGAATATTTCGATTCATTATCACGAACTTTTCAATGATTCATAATACAGAAAAAACAATTCGCTTATTATAACTTCATTATATAATGAATATTTTATATTGTTTTTAATCTAAATAGCTAACAAAAACTGCATATCGTAATACAGAGTTTAGGTCCTAATGAATAACTAGTGTATGCTTTAAACGCAGCGATTGCTTTAAGCATAGGATTGTACGCATGGGATTGTATTCATAAGTATTCAAGGCCCTGTACTGTACAAATCGCTGTAGCAATGTCAGGAATTCGCTTGAATCACCAATCAAGTCACTTAGAATAGAATAGAATCCATTTATTAAATTGCATTTCTGTACTATCCTGCATACATTCCTTTGGTCCCGCAAGCCGGGTGGGGGGGGGGTTGTACTTATATAATAAGACGGTTTAATGAGAAAACTCTTCGAATCATTCATCGCTTGCTGACACGGGTACCTATTTTGTCGCATCCAGCGCGTATAGAATTTAACTTCAAAAAAACGCTATTGAATTTATTACAGACCCAAGTACAAGGAATGGCGTCGTCTAAATTCGTTGGTTTTTTCGAAGCCGAGGTACTGGAATGGCAGAAGAAGCTATCGAACGCCGACCAGCTGATAGGCATCTGGTTCGAAGTGCAGAGGAAATGGATGTATTTGGAAAGTATCTTCGTCGGATCCGAGGACATACGTAATCAGCTTCCCGAAGACTCTGCCAGATTTGACGATATTGATAGTACTTTCAAGGTTTGGCCAACGGCATAATATGTTGTTATTATCACATAAATATTGTAATGGCGGGCAAAAAACCCACAAATTTAATTAAATTTATTTTATTTTAGGACTCCTAGAGATTAAAATGTTCGTGTATTTATATAATGATTTTGATTATTTAACCATTGAATATCTAACACCTACACTTCAATTGCAAGTTCTAAAATCTAATCAGACTATAAAACCGTTTAGGTATATATAAAACCTTTTTATCACTAAGACCAGTACCGATAAAAAAAACAGCTAATTGGTCTTGCGATTTCTAGTAATATTTCTTTAGACGCTATATAAAAATTTATCATTTTTACCGAGAAAAAAAAACAAACTTTACGTGGAAATAATAAAAGTATCATTTAATAATGTCTTTGTTGTGAGCGCTCAGCTGTTGTCGCCGTATACAGTAACGGTGTCAAGGTTACATTAACGATCCGCGCAGCATCGGAATTCGCGCGCTGACCACATTTACACTATCTGTTAAGAAATATAATAAATTTGGGGATTTCTTACTCATAATAGATTAAACAGACCCCCTCCGTAAGTTTTCAGTCTTGGCACACGCTGTAATCCATGAAAAAAATATTATATTTTTTATTTTCAACAACAATTTCGTTTTTATTTTAATAATAAATCTGCATGATAAAGCAGCATTAAAAAGAATTAACTGTGTATGGTACCGTTAATGTGATATAGATGATAATGTGCACATTAACTGGTTAATCAGTGTGATCACTTAAAGTACGAAATTTACTTTTAAATAGTCTGTATCTGCACTTAGGCTAGTTAATCTGCACATCAATGCATTCTTAACCGTAAAAGTGCGAAAAAAGTGAGGAAAAATTGAAGAAATTAGTGTGGTAGTTTTTAAAATATTATTGTAACTGTTAATTTAGTTTAAAATAAGTTAATTACATTAGAATAAAGTCTTAAAACTATTTATCCACTTAACACTATACCACTTTAACCACGATACCACTTAACACTATACCACTTTAACCACTTAACTTTATATTGTAAACATTTACCAGCGAAAATTGCAACTGCCAAATTAAAGTCAATTTTAACAATGAAGTCATGTTTTAATACAGAAATCAACTAATTACCATTAACTAATAACGCTTGGTCGTTAATCTTTAGATTATCTAGGGAATCTGCAGAATAACCTGGTAATCTGCGAAACAAAACCATTTTTCGTACTTTAACGTACTTGCGTAACTACGCAAGAACTACGTAATCTTCAGAGTAACTAGATAATCCATGCCATTAACTGGTTCACCAACATTATCAGTAACATATACGTTGAATAAACAAATAGTAAATGAAGGAAAAAAATTGTGTTTAAAAGAAACAATAAAATTATTTATTAATCTGTGATTTAATCCAATTTAATGTTGCTAAACCTGTATTTTACAGTCATGTGACTTAATTACGCATTCTTTTACATGGAAAATTCTTCGAGCCTGAAATTATGATGCAGGTATTGCTCCTGGCCATTCGAAAGACTGCCAATGTCATCGAGGCTACGAACCAGGAGGGCCTGTATGAGAGGCTGGACGCCTTGAGGGGCGATCTGACCTTGTGCGAGAAAGCGCTCAACGATTACCTGGAAACCAAACGTCTGGCCTACCCGCGCTTTTATTTCGTGTCTTCGGCTGACTTGCTCGGTACAGTATTTTAATTCTGGTTGTGACCATTTGATAACACATCCATTGGCCAAGTCAATTGCAGCGTACTATAAAAACAAAAAAACACAAATAAATTTATTAAGTCGACACATAAACACCGTATGCGACTTCAATATAAGCCATGTCTTTGCACTGACTTTACCGATGTTTATTTTAACCTTTCTTAGGTTTGTGTTAAATATTTATTCAGGAGGTGGTTAAATATTTTTTTATGGTTGATTAATTTATGGATTCGGTATCTAAATATTATTATTAGTTTATTCATCAAATTTACATTTATTTTATTTTATGTACCAGCTAAGCCCAAGGCTTATCTGCTGGAAACCAGGTGTGTAAAATACAGATATTATTAATTGCGAAATATTTTCAATTTTTTTTTTCTGTATTTTACACGTCCTTTACAATATACATATTCAAATACATTGAGGTACATTTTTAAATCTTAGTAGTATATTACAAACCAAAAGTAAGTATACTAATAATACATTTTGAAATAATAATTATCACGCTAAGTAAATTTACTACAAACAATTAAAGAGAGTGTTTTTGTGCGATTTCATAGCAAATTTTCAGCAAAAAATTGTTTTTTTTTTTATTATGGCATAGTAATTAAATTCTGTTTAAAACTGCGTTGGTGCGAAGAGTGAGGTTCTCATCACGTACCTTTTTTTTATATTTTTCTATTTCAGTTAATTATGTAGCCACATTTTTATTAGCTTTAATATCAACACACAATAGCGAAACAAAACAGTAAAGCTGGGTTCGGGCTGGTATCTAATCTAATAACACGTGTAGTGTTGTTAAAATAAAAATAATTTTGATTTATTGTTCAGATATATTATCGAATGGAAATGCTCCGGAAATGGTCTGCAAGCACCTAACAAAACTTTATGACAATCTGGCAAAGCTAGTATTCAGCGCATCCGCTGGCAAGAGAGCCCTGGAAATGATCTCGAAGGAAAACGAGGAGCACGTGACGTTCAAAGAGCCCTGCTGCGACTGCTCGGGACAGGTAAATGATCGTCACTCCGTTGCCCGCCCTCGAATGATCCATTTTTAAATTGTATTTATTGACAGTAGTTTAAATATTAATTTACATATGCAAAGTTCTACTTAACTAGGCAATGCCCGTACTAGGTAGAGTTTTCTATAAAAACATTGCTTTTTTAAGCATATCGATCTCACTGCGCAACGTATAATTTTTTTTTTTTGTTTTTATTGAGAAAAAATTTTGGCCGATGAGTACCTTCCAAACTAGGTAAGAGTTACCTGTTCTAAGAAAGGTTATATATGAAGTGTTACAGTGAGCATACAAGAGACCAGCGCAAAACCCTGTGAAAATATAAAAATTACCTAAGACACAAATATACACCCCCCCCCCTCACACACACATGAATACAATTTAAGTGCTACTCGATAACACTTAATATGTGAAAAAATAAAATGAATAAATAAAGAAACAATCAAAAAAATAAATAAATAAACAAATAAATGCAATGAATAAATAAATGAGTAAACAATTATTAAATATATAGGTAAATAAATATTCGATATCAATAAATATTCAATATAAAAATAGTGTTATACTACATATAGTATAGTTATAATTATCAAAATTGAATCATATGCAATACTGTAATATATAAATAATAATATAATAATATATAAATGTAGCGTTAATAAATAATAATAATTTATTATAAAAATATAATACAGTATTAATACACATAAATAGATATGACCTATATTGTAAACGTATAACCCTAAAAATAACTAATATTAAATATGAACTAAAATACTTCATAAGAAAAGCTGAGTATTCCTGACATACTCTTAGAAGTACAACAGTAAATTAGTAGCTAAACAGAAAAGAAGTGTATTGCGGCATGTCATTGATTAAAATCTCTGCTTGCTTTCTGCCGAGCTCAAGTAGCCAACAAGAAATTCGTATTGCATGAAACACCTGCCAACAAAGGAGACGAAACAGTGGAACTCTTGAAGTATTGGAAATATCTGTTTAAAATCAAGGATACAAACGAGGCGTTTAACTGGTTTCATGATAAAATAAATAATTGCTTCGGGAAAGCTTTCCCTCTCACAGTCAGGAAAATATTTCTCAATAAAAAATGTAATAGTTGGATTACAAAATCTCTTTTAACGAAATGCAAGACAAAACGTAAAATTTTGAAAAATGTTAATTTGAAATCAAAACCATATGTTAGGTCCTATCTTAAATCATTGAACACTCAAATAAACAGAGAAATTGAACAAACAAAAAATATTTTCTTCGCGGCCGAAATGAAAACTTCTACAAATTTGTTAAAACTGCAAAACAAAACAAAACTGCCTGGTCTTTGATAAAAAACTGCAAAACAAAACAAAACAAAAGTTTTGTACAAAACTGCCTGGTCTTTGATAAATCAGGTGACATTTAGGCAAGAATATTAAAAAATATATCTTTCTTTTATTGAATGGCATAGAAGTGAAAGACCCGAAAAAATTAAGTAAAGAATTTAATGATTTTTTTATGAATAAACCTAACGAGTTAGCTTCGTCAATATCTACTCCTAAAAGTTAATTTTTATCTAAACTTAATCAATTTTCCTGTAAAACACAAAGACATTTTTATTAAACCATTAACGTATTTATTTAATCTTAGTATTAAAAATGTTATTTTTCCAGATAGATATAAAATATCAAAAATTATCAAAATATTGAAAATTACAGACCAATTTCACTTTTGAATATATTTTCTATACTTCTTGAAAAGGCAATAGAAACAAGAGTATTGAAATTTTTGAATAAATTTAACATCAGAAAAACAGTTTGGTTTTACAAGGAACAAATCCACTCAAATGGCCATTGTAAAGTGTGTAAAATATATACATAAATGCATTGACAATAAAAAGATGACAGTTGCCATTTTATGAGATCTAAGCCGAGCCTTTGACTGTGTTCCGACAGATATTTTACTAAAAAAACTCGAGTATTATGGTATAAGGGGTGTGGCACTTGATCTATTTCGAAGTTATCTCACAGATCGAAAACAATGTGTTGAGATTATATGTGTGCATGATGATAAGTACGAATATTCTACAATATCTATTCCTAAGTTTGTCACCATTGGAGTTCCACAAGACTCAATTCTGGGACCACTCCTTCAATATACATTAATGATCTTTGCTTTGCTACAACAGACGCTGAATTAACTTTATTTGCTGATGATACTAGCTGTGTAATTGAGGCAGACACGCTTAGGCATCTTTTAGATAAAATAAACATGAATTTAAGCGATATTGATGATTGGTTTAAGGTTAACAAATTATCAATGAATATGTCAAAAACAGTTTTACTTAACTTCTCTAAACATGAAAATAATGTTATTAAACTCAAACATTTAGTAGAAGTAAAAAATGATCCTAAATTCCTATGCATATACATGCACTCAAAACTAAATGGGCAAAAGCATTTGGGATACCTAAAGTCGAAACTGTCATCAGCCATATATGCCTTGTCAAAGATAAAGAATCTCATGGATCATAAATCCCCGTGCTATCTGTATATTATTTGCTCATAGAGTCACATCTAAGATATGGTAACTCACCTGGGGAACTGCTCCATATATATCTGTCATTTTAGTGCTGCAAAAAAAGGCTGATAGCTTTAAATCGGAGAGAGTCATGTAAGCCATATTTTAAAAAATTAGGCATTCTGACAGTATTTGGCCTATATATATTAGAAGCAACATGTCTCTTTTTGCCAATAAGCAAAATGCAAAAACTCACAGCAATATACATGGACATAATACCCGTAATAAGAAACAATATGTTCAATCAGTACCAGCCCATACATCTAAGTTCCAAAACAATTGCCATTACTTAGGTTTTAATATTTCAATATGTTGCCTGTAAATAAATCTAAAGGAAATTCATGATTACGATACATTCAAACGGGATCTAAAAATGGTATATTTTTGTACAAACTATTTATAGTTTGAATGAACTCAAATAATTCTCTTATTGTTTCTTTGTCTTTTATTTTATTTATCTTTTATCGGTTTAATGTTTTGTTTGTATTTTAAATTATCGCTTGGTATATGGTTTACTTTTTTATGAAAATTTATTGTTGTTGATGATTTGTTTGTTTTGCTTGTCATATTTTTTTTTAAATTATCTTTTTAATTTTTAATTTTCTATTGTCATTCCTACATACGTTTTGCGTTAATGGAAATAAATATTTGAATTTGAGTTTGAAGATTGTTATCTTATCACGCCAGCGCAACATATTTCCATCTACTCCAATGGGTGGGTACTATGACATGATTTCCGGAAAATGTCGATATATCTTTGCGTTTCACATATCTTAGAATCCAAAACCACCCTTAGTTTAAACGTTTGTTTATAAGTTTATATATCTATTTATCTATCTATCAAAATCACTTCTTGTGGACACGATAACTGCCGTAATTTGGACATCAATCACTTTCAAATTGATAAATAAAATGAAAGGGCAATCGGTCAAGTTCGTTTTTGGGAAAAATCAGGGGGTCAGGAATGTGGAATGTGTTTTTTCGAAAAATTGAAATTTCAAGTCGTCCCATTGGAACATTATTGTTTAATTTTAAAAAAGGTTTTGCGGCATTTTCACTGTAATGAGATAAATAACCCGAATGTGAATCGTCGAATATAAATTTTACATAATAACCAAAGGAGAAAACAGCATTTTTTTTATATTAATAAAGTATAAAAGATATTGGTAATAATTGGTAATAAAAAATAAAAGATATAAAAGATATTGGATCCCATACAGGTCCGTCTACTAGTTGCAAATACTATTCAAAATCTAATCATTATCAAAATTATAACAATAATGGCTGTGTCACCTGTAGCTATCATTTAATATCAACTGCTTCTATACATTGTTTAGTAGTAGTAAATTATTTAACAGACCTGTCGTCTTATAGCTGTCTCCCAGACTACTCGAGCCTGTCTATGGTTTCAACGTTTGTACTTTTGTGTCCGTCTGTCTGTCTGTCCGTCTGTTACAACTTTCAACTCGAAAAATTCAAATACGAAAGAGTTTAAATGTTGTGTGCAGATTGGTGGTCCTGAAAAACCATCATATCCTTTTAGATCACATCGAAAGGTAGTCGGATATTATAGATATTTAACGTTAAAGACAACGAATTTTTAGTGCTGATGGATGAAATTTGATTTTTCGATAGAGCGGTCAACATCAACGCGAGATCAAAAATGTTACCACGACTGTTAGAACATTTTATTTATTGCTGGCCAGCATAAATTAATATAAACTCTTCTTTGAGCGCGAAAAAAGCATGTAAAATAATTTTCAGTGCCACATTATAAGTATTATAAATTAAAATATTATATCCGTGTTTAAATATTTATTTATTTAAACATATATTTATTTATTTATTGTAGTTACCCAATAGAAATTGTACCTTTTTTATTATTGATCACGAAGATTCAATTGAAAGTTTAAAATTTAAAAATCGGCAATGAAATCATTGAGATGGCAAACATTTCGCTATTGGAGTCGATTCAACGCGATCGGCTACGAAAATGTTTCTTGAGAATTGACGTTTTGAACGGTGCCACATTCAGGTGGAGGTGTGGTTGAACCGCGTGACCGAGTGCATGCGCGCGACTCTGCATGAGCTGATGAGTCAGGCGGTGGTCAGCTACGAGGAGAGGCCGAGGGATTCGTGGCTCTTCGATTGGCCGGCGCAAATCGCACTCGTCGGCACGCAGATCTGGTGGACGACGGAAACCAATCAGGCCTTCTACAAGCTCGAAGAAGGTTAGATATA
Organism: Neomicropteryx cornuta; assembly: GCA_020383195.1. Classification (NCBI taxonomy): domain Eukaryota; kingdom Metazoa; phylum Arthropoda; class Insecta; order Lepidoptera; family Micropterigidae; genus Neomicropteryx; species Neomicropteryx cornuta. The sequence continues at coordinate 45,092,290 of JAHKQU010000018.1, forward strand.
CTCACATTAATATTAATCCAGACTGTATGGTAAGTGGCCGTCTATAAATTACGTCACACGTTAAGGGGACGGGAAATGGTGACGTGGTGTGACAAGGAAGGAGGAGTAGCAAGCTTCGTGACGCTAAAAAATAAAACAAGTGAAAACGAACCTTTTATATAATAATATGTCTAAAACTGTTTATATTACAATTTTTGCCACTTTTGAGTACCTACTTATTGTTTCGAAACCTATAGAGTATTTTAAAATTAAAATATGCGGATTATTTTTAATTAAATTAATAGAAAATTTAAAATTGCAAATTGTGTTACTCACAAAAGGGCTTTAACGTGTTTCAAATAATTTTACGCCCGCCCCTTAGCATAGACGAACTCTATTTTATATTTATTACTCTGATTCATTTGGCAATGGCAATTTTTGGGATCTAAAGTTTGAGGTGATTGTGACAGCGTTTCCCTCTCGGAGTCGGGAAATTAACAGACTTTCATGTATGAAAAGCAACTATCCCCGTACTTTGAATAATGTTCAGCATAAACATACTGTCAATTACGCCTGTAGGATTCTGGTCAAATAATTTACTACTTCTAAATAATGTATAGAAGCAATAGATATTTTATGATAGCTACAGGGTCAATAATGACTTTGAAATTGTGTGAGAATGATTGTAAAATCACCTACATAGAAATAGTAATACGCTCGAATGCGAATTAAATTAAATAATAAATACTCAGACACGTTTTTAAATATGCCTGGCTCGATGTATAAAAAAATGAAACTTCTGCCAACAGTATAAACAGTTAGTCGATATATTCCTGAGATGAGCGTTCTCTATGTTATAACTTATTCTGTCCTTTTTGAAGAATATTTTCAAAATCATTTGATGACATCCTACAATAGTTTTCGAGTTCTTCTTAAAGTTCTGTTTATAAATTTGCAAGCAGCGTGTTTGCAACACCATTGCTAAAAAATATTTTTTTAAAATTGACTACCTCCGTAAATTTGGTTAATTTTGGTGAAAATGTTTTATTTTAAGTGTCTTGAAATAATTCGGAATACTCGCTTCGTCTTACTTTGTACTGATGCAACAGGTCACGAGAACGCTCTGAAGGACTTTCAAAAGAAGCAAATTAACCAATTATTTGCGTTGATCACACTTTTACTTGGCGAACTGACCGCCGGCGACCGTCAGAAAATCATGACTATTTGCACGATCGACGTTCACTCCAGGGACGTCGTGGCCAAAATGATAATTGCCAAAATCAACAACAGCCTGGCATTTATGTGGCAAAGTCAATTAAGACACAGGTAGGCCGATAAACATGATTAATAATAAAACAACAAATATTTGTATACAGTAAATCATTAGTAGCAAAACTAAGCAATTAATAGCTTGAAATAATCATATTAAACAGCCTTTTTTCCGAAGAGCTTTCGTCTGTGTTTGGCGTGGTCATAAATCGTGCCTTTTCATCTAGCGGCTTTTATGTAGATTTACACTAATCACTTTCAAATTGATATATAAAATTTAAGGGTAAAAAATCTCGGTCAAGTTCGTTAATGGGCAATTTTAGACCAGGGTGGTAGGAAGAGGGGGATGCACCTACCAATTTACCCTTTTCCAACTTGTATTATTGAATGCGATCTTTTTTTTAATACCTGCTTTGTATTTTCAAATTAGGTGGGACACGGGGTGCGGCGACTGCTTTGCGAATATCTGCGACGCTCAATTCAAATATGATTATGAATATTTGGGAAATACTCCCCGTTTGGTTATAACTCCTCTCACTGACAGATGTTATATTACCTTGACTCAGGTAATATTACTTTAGAGCAATTATTTTATAATCTACTAAAATTGTTGAAATAAATTAAGATTGCCTTTTTAGATGTCTCTATTTATTTATAAAAAGACAAACATTCTTTCACCCTACTGTGCCTCCCCCCCCTCGACCCCTTCTTCATATCCATCCCCAATGAAGAAGAGCCATCCGGCACCAATGCCGACATCAACATCTTCACAGGTGGCTCAAGAGCGGAGCGGAAATCTTCTCGCAAGAACTAGATCTAAACACAAGTCTGCCTTACCCAAAGTCAGACTACAGTTTCTGCTTGGAAATAAATGATTGGATAAAAGCTTTTACAACAATTAATATTAAATTGAAATACAGAAGGTTAAGTAGTTTTCAAAGATTTGCTTTAAAATAATTCATATGTTGGGTCTTAAACGTGGTGTCAAGACTATGAAAAATGCTATTGGAAATGGGGCGAGGCTTTATAAACTTTACCACAATATATTATTATAGATAGTTAATATGGTTAGAAAAACTACGAATTGACTATATTTTTTAATATTATATCCAATATTGAATTGTTATATTTGCTCAATACCTACTATTACTAAAGGCAGCGTCCTCGAACATCCATCGTCGAGCTTATTTGAAATAATTCTGTGTTTTGCTGGAAAAGTGTTTCATCATAGTAGGTACCTCTAAAGGGAAAGGGTTGTGTAAACTATTATGAGTAAGAAATGATCTCCTAATAAATAATATTTTTTAAAAGATGGTGTAAATTCGATCAGAGTGCGCATTCCTAAACCGCACCGATCGATAATGGCCTGGCACCCGTTACGGTGCGGCGTATAGCGACAGCCGAGCGCTTACAATAAAGACATGATCCTCTTACTATTTTCATGTAAAGTTTACATTTTTTTTTCTCGGTAACCACCATGAATTTTAATACAGTTTCTTAACAAATAACACTAGTAATCGCGGGACCAATTAGCTGTTTTTTTATCGGGAACGGGTCTTGGGACACTAAATTTACCATATTCAATTAAAATGATTAATTCAATCATATTGTTCAAATCATGCACGATACCGGCTTTCGAAATTAAGGTTTTTATGAAGAGTTGTATTGATTTTTGTCCACCCACTATGCATCTTCTTTCAGAGCCTGCATCTGGTGATGGGCGGTGCCCCAGCCGGTCCGGCGGGAACAGGAAAGACGGAAACCACCAAAGACCTGGGCAGGGCCCTCGGGATCATGGTGTACGTCTTCAACTGCTCTGAGCAAATGGACTTCAAGTCATGCGGAAATATATACAAAGGTAACGAGATCTACAGTTTTGTTGTTCACTTCAAACTATACTAAAAGTAAAAAAAATATTTCGGATTTACTAATAATTGATGTCGATAATTTTTAATTGGGTCCAAAAGTTGCCTCGTTAATTTAAGACAAAAAATGATACGGTTAGGGGTTTAATTTAATAATCATTCTTTATTTCTTACTAAATATTTTGCATAGGAGCTTTTGCTTTAGTTTTAAAATATTGCGATCGTTAAAAGTTCAGATAGAGTATTTACCAGAAATGCGTACATTGAGGCAAAGTTTTTGAAAAAATGTTTGTAGTGGCTATTTTGTAACCTCGATTAGGCAATACGGCTGTATATGAAGATACATTCTGTGTAATTATCAAATTGTCTTAAGTTATATGATATAATAATAATTTATTTATTGTTTTTTAAAGTACACTAATATATTTTACAAAAAACTCTACCTAACTAGACACTCACTCACAATTTATAAAAAAAGAATTTATAATACAATAATATAATATAACAATACTCTACTAACAAACACACAAACAAATACACTCATACTCATAAATAGATATTATTGTTATAGATTACATGTAAATTAAAATTTGAGTATTAATAATATTTATACATAATCATACGTAGTGTGTTCTGTAAGTACTGTGTTTATTGTACTGTGTGTGGTTTAATGCCAATAAGAAAATCGTTTTTACATATAATCTAAGATGGATACATTCTCTGAATTTGGCGATAAATTCTCGGCGCTAAAAAAGTAAAGTGTCTCGATTATACAGGTTGATTTTTAGTTGACACAAACGACAAATACAGTTATACAAGTATTTCTTGTTTGATACTTTAAATTTGTTTTGGTGTATTTTTTTTTCTATAAGCGACGTTTCGGTAGGTAGCGTTCTTATTCCTCGTTTTCAGGGCCATTTAATGTGATTCAGGACAAAATACCAATAAAATGACAATACAGTACGGACCTAATAATATTTTAGAGTTCATATTTAAAAATAGTCCTTATAATGGAAAGTAAGTAATTTGTTTAATAATTTAAAAAAATGTAGTTGTACACAATCAAATTAAATAATCGATAAGTTACTTAAATTTCATTCACCCCTATTGGTTTTTTTTTCTGGTGAAATTGTTAGAGCCTAATATTTACTTTTAATTCTCGATGATTTATAATTAGACTTACATATTAGATTAGCATGATGCCATTCTTGCCGACGCATAGTTGCTCAGCATTCTAAGGAAACAAAAACATTAAAATGTCGTTCTTTTATAAGGAGAATGAAATATATATCTTCATAGGAAATTTCGTGCGATGTTCTTGTAATTCCAGGCCTTGCTCAGACTGGGGCGTGGGGATGCTTCGATGAATTCAACCGGATCACGGTAGAAGTTTTGTCTGTGGTTGCCGTTCAAGTAAAATGCATACAGGACGCTGTCAAGTTTAAAAAGAAACGTTTCGACTTCATGGGAGAAGACATCATCCTAATACCCACGATAGGCCTCTTCATCACCATGAATCCAGGGTATGCCGGCAGGACTGAACTACCTGAAAATCTCAAAGTGTTATTTAGGTTGGTTGACACGTTGTTACGAGTTCCATGGGAAGATTAAAATAACGTATTATTTTAAATGCGTTTTTTCCTTAAATTTCAGACCTTGTGCCATGGTAGTTCCTGACTTTGAGCTGATCTGCGAGATCATGTTGGTTGCAGAGGGCTTTCAAGATGCTCGTATACTGGCGCGAAAATTCATAACCCTTTATACGCTTTGCAAGGAACTGCTCTCTAAGCAAGATCATTACGATTGGGGACTCAGAGCAATAAAGTCTGTTTTGGTGGTGGCCGGTTCGCTAAAGGTTTCTTTGCTTCTACCCTTTTTTCCTTTGAGTTACGAGTGTAAGAGATATAAAAAAAACATATTGACTAGGAGCGACGTCTATGCGCTTCAACGCGAACGTAAAACACGGATGACAAATATTTCAAAATATTATAACCTCCAAAAAAATCCAACGTTGCAAACAGCACTGTTAAATTGTAACAGATACAAACGCCTTGCCGGCTTAATCCGTGCACACACCTCTAAAAGGCTTATATTCCTTTATTTTTAAATATATTATGTAATATTAAGTGATCGTGGTAGTCTAGTGGTTAAGGGGTTCGACGATTGGCCCAAAGGTCGCGGGTTCGATTCCGTAAATGGTCATACCATTTTTAACGCTTCATTACCACCATCTCCCCTGACTCTAGTACAGACATATTTGGCCTAGTTGAGTAGGGCCAAATATGCCTGTACTAGAGTCATAGCAATTATTTAAAAAAAAAAAAAAAATAAAAAAAAAATATAAATTTAAAAAAATATATAAAATATATTTAATATTAGGATTTATTATGTGAATGTGAAGTTTTAATATTTTTAAACGTGTTTCCAATTTGTATATTTCCAATAGCCATTGTCCTTCACTCAATCGTGTTTAATTTCATTTATTCAATCTACTTACCTTCACTAATTTCAGTTTATTTTCTTATTTTTTCTACATGAAAAATATTATGAAACTAAACTGAAAGCTTTTATAGTGGCAAAATGGTAAATAAAATTTTAGACTGTGTATAAGGTACGATCGAGAGGAGATTGTGATATTTTCTATTCCAAAATAATATACCTTCTTAATTTGCTCCCATAGCGCGGCGACAGGCTGCGTCCGGAGGACCAGGTGCTGATGCGAGCGCTCCGAGACTTCAACATCCCCAAGATAGTGACCGACGACGTCGCCGTCTTCGTGGGTCTGATCGGGGATCTCTTCCCCGCGCTGAATGTTCCTCGGAAGAGGGATCCTGACTTGGAGAAAATGTGCCAGGTGGCTGCAATCGACATTAAGCTGCAACCAGAACCAGGATTTATATTAAAGGTTGGCTGTATTATTTTTTTTCCCACGCGATGGCTCCAATGGCGAAATGTAAGTACCTATGCGCATATCTCTGTATAAGTCAGTCCATTTCGATATTTAATGTTAAAAAGGGTCTTACGAGAAAGTTAACACTGAAAAACAAACCTTTATTATTTATACTCCCTACTCCCCTTCAATACATAATATAAATATATATTTATGTATAATAATAGTAGACCTGTAACGCTTTAATTTTTTTAAGTGATCAGTGGCAAGCATACATAATGGGTAGAACATAATTTTAGTAGGCATGGTTAGTAGTCACTCTTATGCTTAGCAGCGAAGCATATTATGGAACTTTGCATTAGGCGGATTAAATTAATTTAAACATGGGAACTGAGCTGAATATTTATTGAGTTCGAAGTCATATATCTTGAGACCCTGGCTATCGTTTGGTTGAATGGTTTTGGCTCTTTACGACAAATTTGTGACTGTTTTAAATTTACGAGGTCGGAATGACCGCATGCAGGGTTTTATCACGTCCTTCCTGTTTTCAACCATTTTAGCCTGGTATCCTTAAAGGAGATTAGCCTGATTGCTTTTAAATGTGTTTAATATTTTGTTCGTAGATCGTGCAACTGGTTGAGCTGTTCGCCGTTCGCCACTCTGTCTTCATTGATGGATTCGCAGGCACCGGTAAATCTTGCGTGTGGAAATGTCTTTATAGGACCTATCAGGTAAATATGTTTTAAAGCTTTTACTATGTATGTATGCTTAGTTGATGCTAAATATAATTTTTTGAAGGCGACTTCAGCGTGCGAAAACTCGTATCTGCGGCACTCAGCATGAGTCCCTTCGCTTCGCATTTCAAGCGCATTAATAGCATGCGTACCGTGCTATTTTCGAAGGCCCCGGTTTGGCAGATAGGCCCTGCGGATAATTTAATTTAAATATGAAATATTTAAGGGGGGTTACATTTTTATATTAAAATAAAATAGATTTTAGCTATGCTACGTTTTTTAGATGCCTTTCCAGATTCCTATTGTGACGTAAAAACTGTTACTCGCGACTTTGGTCGCGTGAATTTTGTGATTTTTAATTCCGTAGAGATTCCAAAATACAGTAAATCGTAGTGAGGTTTATTGTATTTCTCTTAAACATAAATTTGATATTATAAGTTATTCAGGTTTGACATTTTGTTACATCGAATGCTCAAACGCCACTATGAGTACTTAGGTTTCGTCGGTCATGATTCTGCTAGTGCAAAACTGAAGTGAACTTTTCTACCTAATGCTCTTTCAATCTGTTATAACGAAATTCTCAGTAAAAATAGTTTTTAGAACGTGTTCAACTAAGTTTAAATAAGTTATTATTAAATTAAGTTACTTTAAAAATGGTTTACAATTGCTTAACTAACTCTTTAATCACCTATGCGTTAATTGTGTGGGGCGGTGCAACTCGAAAAGCCCTTGAACCATTGATCAAAGTTCAAAAATTAGTTCTTCGCGTGATCAATAAAAAGCCTTTTAGATTTAGTTCGGAAATCCTTTTCTCAAATTACAGGGTGCTAGATATTAGACAATCTTTTATTAAAAAAGTAGTCATACATGTTTGGCAAAATAAAATTAGTAATATACAGTGCACTAAAGCTATGAAGACAAGATCGAACGATAGAGGTCACTTAGTGGCACCAATAATGAAAACTTCTTTTGGACAGAGACATCTCATTTTTCTGGGCCCAAAAATATATAACCAGATAAGCGATGAAATTAGGGATGCTAAAACTAAAGCGTGCCTCGCTAAATCTATCTTAAAATGGTTAATCGCTTTGGGTAGAGATGCTGCTGAGAAATTAATTTCTGAAATAGTTGTTTAGATAACATTTATTAATACTGTAATTTAAGCGACTTTAGCTACTGAGTAAAAAATATTATTTTAGTTACCTAGAATGTTTAAAAAAAAAAAAAAAAAAAATATGCTTACTTAGATATGTCATACCAATATGTTTATGCCCAATGTATATATATATCACTATAAGATATGTTTCTATACTATATGTAGTATAACACTATTTTTATATTGAATATTTATTTATTTATATCGAATATTTATTTACCTATATATTTAATAATTGTTTATTCATTTATTTGTTATTTTTTAATTTATTCATTTTATTTTTTCATATATTAAGTATTCTTGATTACACATTTAAATTGTACTCATGTGTGTATGTGTGTGTGGGTGTGTATATCAGTGTGTATATTTGTTTGTGCCTTATTATTTTTTTATATTTTCTCAGGGTTTTGCGCTGGTCTCTGCTATGCACTTTATCACTTCATATATAACCTTCCTTAGAACAGGTAACTATTACCTAGTTAGGAAGGTTATTGACTTACACTCATCGGCCAATTTATATTCCATAACAAAAAAAAAAAAAAAAAAAAAAAAAAAAAAAAAAATTATAAGTTATCTTGACGCAATTATTTAACAATACCTAGTCTAGATATAAATTGTACGAGTAGGAAAAAGCGAATTAATACGAATTCTTGAGAATGCCCAATGCGATTTACTTTTAACAACCAACGCGTGCGGCCAAAACAACGACTTTACCGACTAAATCGTTTAATATTATAGTCGTTTTATTTTTATAGTTATTCGCGGTTTCATCGAAAATCCCGTAATACTCAGAGATATTGGTTTCATCGTTCCCGACCGTTTTACTAGAGCGCGGAAGCACACGTTATTTAGGCGGTTAGCGTGTCGTACCGACGTATACAAGTATAGTCCGATTGGAAGAGCAGTCGAATTATTAAATTCCATTTCCGCGGATATTGATATATTTGTATATTCGCCCAATAGGATTAAAAAGCTGCTTTCTATTACACCTTTGTAAAATCAACGTGAATTATTTATTTGTTAATAAATAATTCCTGGAGGCATTATTATAATTTTTAATGTGGTATTTTTCATGATTACTTTTAGTTATTTTTTGTTTTTGATGTTGTTTTTTTTTCTGTCAGTAGTTTAATTTTTTAATTGTTATGTGTAAATGGGGAAAACCTGTTTAATAAATAAATAAATATTAAACGACAAATTTTGACTAATTTGTTTACGTTTGAGTATTCGAATCTTGAGACACATTTCGTTGTATTAGACAAAAGGTACAGCGCATTATCATATGAAATAATGAGACATGTTTTTCAATCTTTTTCCACCGCGCAATTGCGAATGAAATTAACAACAAACAAACGGTAGACAAACAAACAGTTCTTTGCTTTTTGCGGGTTTGAAGTTTGGGTGATGCGTCTTATTTAATGCGTATCATTTCGTTAAGTTTTAATCTTGTCTGACGTTTGATTTACCGCCGAAGAATATATATACTTGAGTAAGATGATAGTTAATTTCAGATTGAAAGAAGTGAAGAAGATCGGTCACTGAAAAGTCCAGAATAGTCTACCATCTTTATGAATTCCGGGCTATAAGTACTCATGTGGAGTGTGATAATGACCACTGCAGTAAAAATAGTTTCTCGGCCGCGATGGTTTTTATAACTTTTTAAAGTTAATATACTAGAAAGTTTGTAGCGCAGTGTTCGGCTAATTTAAAGTGTTTTTAAATATAACCTAACCTTTGATAATAAAACTATCAACTGGAAGACCATGGACTTTAGATGACGTGGCAAAATAAATGCTCATGAAAAGTTGTACAATAAATCTTATAATGACCAGGAACCAAAAAAAATCAGAAATAGAAAAATCTTTTATCTTTATTGCCATTATTGGACCCAGTTTATCTTAAACCTCTAAGCTGTACTTATATGAAGGTTAATTTGGTTTTCATTTTGGTTTCATTTTTGACGTCTTTTAATTTGTCAATATAATATAAATATTCATTTAAGATTATTTTCCTTTTAAAGTAAATTTTTTATTTAAATGAATTCCTCAGATAGGTTTCGCAGTAAAAAGAGAATGTAAGGGTCAATAAGGCAAAAGCAATTAAATGATCAAAAACATACATTAGCATTATTACAACCAATTTTAATAAAGTTGTTCGTTTATTGTAAACATTGTATTATTTTAATTATATCTTCACCAATTTTATTTTACCTTTTAATCAGTACCAAATAAATCCGAAAGTCATAATTAACTTCTAAACTACAACCAAAATTTGTATAGAATGATCACTAAGTTTATTAGCTGTGATAGCTTCAGTTAAAAATAAATAAATATAAAGTATAATTAACTTTCAGGGCAAGATTTCATTGCTTTTGCTCGCCCTGTAAAATTATACTTTAGTCATATTAGATTTTGTCATGCGCTAGCAGAACAATTTTAGTAGGTACCTCCCGGATGACCGTTCAATCATGTGTTTACAATGATATGATAAATGATAAATATGTGCAGATGATGAAGAGCCGTCCGTTCTACAACGACTTAGATCCTAAAGCCGTGTCTAACGACGAACTATTCGGAGTCATAAACCCGGCGACGAGAGAATGGAAAGATGGTCTTTTCTCTGTCATCATGAGAGACATGGCTAACATGACAGGCGATGGGCCGAAATGGATTATTCTTGACGGCGACATTGACCCCATGTGGATTGAAAGTTTAAATACCTTGATGGATGACAACAAGGTGCCAACCTGTTTACTTTATTACTCATTTAGTGTACTAAATGAGTTGGTTTGTAAGAAATCAAACCATGTTTGCAGTTAGATTCTTCGTTTACTCTTGTATAGGGTGTTTTTTTTAGAGGCGTGGTTTTCAATCTGGCACTACTTTTTTTGTAGTTGGTGTTTTTGACAGCTGTCACTTGATTTATGCTCAGTTTGGTTTGCCATTTCGTAATGAATAGACTTACTCCTGAATAACGTTGCAAATAGTGCAAATTTAGAAAAAATCACTCTATTTTTTTTTTAAATCACTCTAAAATAAAGTAAAAATCGCTTCGTGGGCCTGTGGCGTGGCCTCCAAGATCGTGCGATTTAACACCGCTGGACTATTTTTTGTGGGGTTATTATGTGAAGTCGCTTGTCTACGCAGATAAGCCGGACACGATTAACGCCTTGGAAGAGAATATTCGGCGCGTTATTGCTGACATACGGCCCAATTTGCTGCAAAAAGTGGTTGAAAATTGGGCCTCTCGGCTGGAATTTGTTCGAGTCAGCCGCGGCGGCCACTTACCCGAAATCATTTTTAAAATATAATGGCAAACCCTTATCTTTATAATAAAACTAAATTCTTAGCCATAACATCAAATTATATGCGTTTTGTCTCTTCTTGAAAACCACGCCTCTAAAATCATCACCCTAGTTTAATAAATCATTTTGTGAAAGTCTACAATTTGCGTCAAATGTGAATATGAAATTATCGTTTTAAAAGTTTTATAATAATAATTTTTAAAAGAAATACGATATTTTTAGTTTTCCATAATAATTTTAGATTACTATGAATATATAAGTTTGATTTAAAATTATCGTTTTATAATTTGTAATTTTAAAGAATGACGAGTAATGTATAAAATATTTTTTGATTTTCACCTCAAGCAATTTACAATACGATAAGATATTTAATATACAAGTCATATAAAATTGCGCTTCAAAATCAATGGCGCTCACGATCGCGTGTTTATCGAATTAGCCAAATTCTCATTCGAACACATTCTGCAGTGAACTTTACTTAAACGAGTATTTATGTGTCAAACAATTGCAGGTCTTAACTTTGGCCAGCAACGAGCGAATTGCTCTCAATAAGACGATGCGTCTTCTCTTTGAGATCAGCAACTTACGAACAGCCACTCCGGCGACCGTATCCAGGGCTGGAATACTTTACATCAACCCTCAGGATCTGGGATGGAACCCGTAAGATTGATTACAAGTCTAGTTGTTAAGGCGTTAGACTATTAACTCAGCGGTCACAAGTTTGATAACGCACGTTACATATTAACGCTTCATTACCACCATCTCCCCTGACAAGTTAATATACCTATGATTAGTAAAACCCAACATATTTTTTGTTGAATATATAAAAACAATGACAACTAAAAGGTAACTCCGACCTAAGTACTTTACTTATAACTATTAGATTTAATGTGATATTATTAGGAAAATATCATTACATCAATTTATGTGGTGTTCCAGGACCGATCTAGAGAGAGGCAGTCTAATAAAAAGCGAGCAGATAACATTTAGGCGTTTTGGTCGATTTAATAGTCCAGCAAAATTGTCTCAATTTGAATGGGAGACACTCGGTGTGAGGCGTGCTATGTTTCGTCTTACAAATTTATTTAATCAGCTACCGAACCTGCCTGGTTAAAAATAATTCCTACTTATTAGGCCAACTCACCATGTTTGGAATGACCATCCTACTAAAATAAAACAATTATTCTGGAAGAAGAATGTTGGTCTCTACTATCTGCAAGTCTGGCTGCGCCTGCTGGCCAACAAAAACAACTGGTCACTTTCACAATATCTATCTAGCTAGCGTATTAGACCTATAGATACAATCACACTACACACACAGCGGCCAACAACTAGACTTCTAGATTTATGGTATTAATACCATAATTATAATACCATATTAATACCATAACACGATAATTATCGTGTTTAGCGTTCTGTTGATATGAAATATCTTTAATAAAATAAAAATTCGTTTGCTGCAGTATGGTGACTTCTTGGGTGGACACTCGGCTCGATGAATCAGAAAAGACCCTCCTGACCATTTTGTTCGACAAGTACATTCCACCACTTCTGGAAGCGTCCAAGCGCTACAAGAAGATCACTCCGATCACAGATTTGCAACAGATCCAGATGGTCTGTTGCCTCCTGGACTGCTTCCTTGTTAAAGCTAACGTGCCTCCGGAATGCCCGAAGGAATGGTATGAACAAACTTGCATTATACCGTGATAACGCACTTTTAGTCACTTAAGGGAATCACCACATTTTTTTTTTCTCCAATTCAGTTTACATATAAAATTTTGAAACTACCTTTCCTAAAATAATTGGAGTAAGGACTTTCTTTCATTTCTAGTAAATTAGAGGTACGATTCAGATCTTAAGGTTAACTGAGAATAAAGTTGTAACTCGATATACGATATTTTTGACCGTAAAATTTCGATATGATTGCGTAATTGTATAACTTAATTCATATTATTTACATTTATATATGTTATTTGTGATGAATAAAAACACATTTTTTTTGCTATTATTCGTAATTTATATTAACTGATTTTAAATTTTCAAGGTTGACATTCATTATAAAAATAACATTTTAGAATATTTACCGACCTACCATGTGTACAGTACTATCTAATCCTGGCGTTTTAGAGATAATTTCACATTTCGAAATTATACAGGCCAGATCCTGTGGATACGAGTGAACGATATGAGTGGTCTCACGGCTGATCTCTGTATTTAGAATGCTGTGCATTTGTTCATCATCATTCAGTGTTTTAAATATATTTTGATAGTATTTATTAATGTTTTAATTTTAATTTTTTGTTATCTAGTGAGTTTAATTACTTTTTGTGATTTTTCAATACGAGAAAAGTAAAAGATGTGTGGCGGTGTTAGTGCACACCGAACATGGTCGACTCACAAACACAATGTTCAATTCAATGTTCATCGGTGACTTCATCATTCATCCTTCCTGCACCCCGACATGGACTAGCCAAAACTCCTGGCGTTATAGATGTTTCTCCATCAAAAAAAAAAGAAAAGTTATGGCATTATAGATGAAACAACTTTCTCCGTTACAATTTTAATGAGACTTACTGTTTCTTTGCGTGAGTAAGGACCGTCCATACGCCGATAATTTGTATCTGTCTTCTCGGTTACAATTTAGATCGTTTCGCTTATAGTCGAGGGCACTCGGAACTTTACCTCAGCATTTGAAGTTGAACTGAAACGCGTAAAAGAGATTGTTTTTGTTTCGTCGCTCGTAATGCCGTCGCATTATTCTATGGAGTTGGTCTCTATCGCATTGCCTTTCATAGTATAGCTTCGGTTGCTCTCGACTATAAAATGTGAAAAACGCAAAACTTTGTTTATAATATTTGTAATATTGTTTGACGCGCTTTAACACACGTATTCTAAAAGGAAAACACAAAATAAAAACAGAGTAAAACGAAGAAAATTTATTAACATGAAATTACTGTATTATTAATTATTAATGCAAATTATTAGTAATTATATTTAAATTTAAATTTAAAGTGGGAATAGAGTTTCGATCTTATTCTCAGTCGATAGTGTTTTGCTCTATTAGTAGCACATCGTAACTCAATACTGTTAAAAGTGAATCACGACTTATTCCTAGCGCAAGGCGTGCATAATAAAATTTTTAGCTACAACTATGCTAAAATATCAACTAAATAAATCGATTGCTTTTAGCTACAAAAGCTTTTGAATTAAATCAAAACAAACATCGTAGCTTCTCAATCAAAAGTTATACTAATCAGAAGTTTTCATTAAAAAAAAAACCAAATGCGGCCCCGCGCATTTCACGTGGTTTTTTTACATTTTTGACATAAATAAATAGTTTTTGATGTGCAACACGATAGAAACTTCTCTGTTTCACCAAATAAATTTTATAGTTGTATAAATTTTATACTCACGTCGAAAACATTGTCCTGTCGGAGTTCATACTCCGCAAAGTTCTAAAGTAATGCGATTTTTACTGCTTTTCCTGGTTATGATCTTGTTACCTAAAGAGGTTTTGAAGTTATAAACGACATAAAAGAATAATAATTTATATAATGACACCTGTAGTATCTAAAAACAACGACTTGGTTCTTTGTCAAATGTGCGTCTCACAAGCGTGTTAGCTTGATCTAGAGTAGGCGACAATGCGTCTTCCTATCAATCAGTGTCAATAATACAGGCATCTGGCATCTGGATTCAGCTTCGATACAGTAAAAGCGAGTTGACTCAAAAGGTCGAGAGATAAGGATCCATCCCTGAATGCTATCCCAACTTTTGAAACAAAGGATGGTTTCCAAAGTTGAATACATAGATTTTATATTACCAGCGGTCTTGTGATTAGTCTCATTGGTTCTATGCTAAGTTACCTCACCATGCTTTTTCTAATGGTGAGTGGTCAGGTACGCACAAGCCTAGCAGTGTACTGAAGCGACTATGCATAAGACCGTAGATGTTAAATCCTAGGCTCATTTTGAGTTGGTATAAGGACCATGCCGCAAGCCAAAGTTATATCGAACTCTGTTAAGATTCGATTTGCTCCAAAATAATCAGAGGATTGCGAAAACACCAAAAATAACATTAATAAAACGATTATCCGTTTTGTTTTAGGTACGAAATATACTTTGTTTTCTCTTGCGTCTGGTCGTTTGGTTCTGCACTTTTCCAAGATCAGTTGATCGACTGGAGGAACGAATTCCACAAATGGTTCACCAACGAATTCAAAAGCATCAAATTCCCCACGACCGGAACCGTCTTCAGTTCATATTTGGATCACGAAACTAAAAAGTTTATGCCGTGGTCAGACCTCGTGCCCGAATATGAATTCGATCCCGATCTACCATTACAAGTAAATAATATTTCTCTTCAATAGAACAATACTTTAAACGTGTGCACTGAAAGGTCATAACCGCCAATATGTTTATCCAACGCAGCAAACTTTAGTAACAACTCAAGAGACAATCAGGATCAAGTATTTCATGGACCTCTTGCTACCCATAAAACATCCGGTTATGCTGATTGGAGGGGCTGGTAGTGGAAAGAGTGTTATAGTTGCTGACAAGTTGAACGGTTTATCGGAAAACTATTCAGTAACTAATGTACCGTTCAATTTTTACACTACTTCTGGTGAGTACATTTTATTTTTTCATACATTACGATAAAAGTATGTTAAAAAGCAACGAAAAACAAATATTCATAATTAAATGAGAGTTTTGTTTAGTCTCTAGGGAGTCATTTCATTTCAATAAAATTAAAAATAAAAATCTTCCCGGAGCGATCAGAAGAGCGGATTGCGCTTCGCATCAACAACAAACACATCGCTTAACTGACAAATAAAATAATGCAATTTTATGCAAATGCAATAAGTGATACGTTTTTGATTTAGAATAGCTCGAAGGTACTGTCAGGTGCTGAGCATAGGTTCTTTGTTAATTGGTACCGTTATGCTGCCTGTGAGGTATTTATTGTATGCTCATATCGAGAATGGGAATAGACTCGGGATTAGACTTGTTTGATATGATTTTTACCTAAATATGCCTTATTTTTCCTTTACTATTTTGATTTAGAATATTATAAATACACGGAACGAATGCAACAACAAATGACTCCTAAAATAGAGCCAGATTTTTTTAATTTCCTCGCACAGTTGCTTTAGAACAAAGTAAGCTCTTTAAAATCGCCGTTTTTAACTACTTTCGTGTAAACTTATAAGTCAAGCGATGCATTTGTATGTTAATTTTATTATTTTATTCCTATGTTAGCAAACAATACTGAATTATAATGATATACAAATAAGAAAAAACAAAATATATGTTATATAAAATCTATGCATAACAGGGTTAACGACTTGCCTATGAATCTATACGAAGATGACATTATTTTTATAACAGACAGAATCCTAGCTACTTAACACCTGTTTCGCGGGTAAATAGTGCCAGGCGTATGGCCGGGCACTGCTCGAAGCAATGTTTCGACACCTGTGTCACAATAGAGATAGACCACCATAGCTGGTGACTAACCGTTATTACCGTCTTCCTCTCTTCTGTGCCAGCGGTGCGGTGCGCATTTCTCCTCACGAGCTGTTCGAATGGTCTAGTCAAGCTTCAATTCATTAAATGAAACTAAATATTTAGGTTTAAATGCAATTTTATCGTCCTTGCTATTCATATTATTTTTGCACGTTTTCACAATACATTCAGGCATTAAGTCGCTTCAGGTTTTTGCTTTAGACTCATTATCCACGACGAGCAAAACAGGTCTTAACTTCTGTTAAAAGCGTTTTAAAAGATCTTTGGCTCGAATAATATAAAGAATGACCATCGTCATATTTCAGAAATACCTAAAAAATCAATGTTTGATATCATAACGTTTACAAATCGGAATGGCGTTACAATAAATGCTACAATAATTGTTTTCCTAAAAATATTTTTAGAAATGCTGCAGAAAGTTTTAGAGAAGCCGCTAGAGAAAAAATCGGGTCGTAACTTCGGGCCACCCGGTACCAAAACCATGGTTTACTTCGTTGACGATATGAACATGCCCGAGGTGGACACTTACGGCACAGTACAGCCGCACACTCTGATACGACAATTTTTCGACTATCAGCATTGGTAATGTTATCCATATTTTAAATACACGAAATGAGATGAAATACATGAGACTAGTTACATATATAATATTATACCTAACTAGTTACTGTTGTGGCACAGAGTAACGTATGCAGATCGGAAACTGTTAGGTTAGGTTTCATTAGGGAGTCAAACATCGCGTGTGTATTATTTTACGCTGTTGGTATATAATAAATATCGTAATGATAAGGTCATAATATTCTTTAGATTTCCTTAAAAAACCGAAAGATAAAATAAAAACCTGCTTGTACAATAAAAACCTCTAATATTAAATGCGCATTTGACAGGCGCTTTGCGTGTGCCTATTTAAGTTGGGAATTCACTTTCCTACATACTGGACTGTGCGTAGGATGAAAAGGGTTTGCAGGACGAGTCGTCCTGCGTGTCGCCTTTTCGGTCGGGCTGAAAGCGCCAGTTTGCGAGGAGGAGGGATGCGCACATGTTTCGTTGGCAAACAAAATGTGTTATAAGCAAGCAACTTGTCTTTCGGACTGAAGGTCCGAATATTCATTCGTTTAAGAGATAACTTTTTAGCGTACACTTTTTTCTTTTTCTTCTGTAAGAGTAGTTCTTTCTTCATAAACGATGAACAGGTGATATGGTTCAAGCCGTTCGAGCTATCGAGAAAACATATATTCCATATCAAACGTCGTGTTGGAATGCGTGTAAACTAGCGATATCCTACACGCAGTCGGTCCAGGGTGTAGGAAAATGAATTCCTAGCTTTATAGTCCATAATACGGAACGATTTTTATCATAATATTATTATTATTTATAGTTTAATTGCGTTTCAACTTTAAACAAGAATGGCTATGACAACCTGTAGCTATCATATAATGACATTGTTTAGATCTTTCTATTTTTAATTTATTAATCTAGAATGAATAAATATTTTTTTACAGAAATGTCTAAACTGATTTTTTTTTAAATCGACAGGTACGATCGCGCTAAGCTGACACTGAAGGATATCTTAAATTGTCAGTTTGTGTCCGGAATGAATCCTACTGCGGGATCGTTTACTATCGACCCTCGACTTCAAAGGCACTTTTGCGTTTTTGCCGTGAGGTTGGTATATTTTATTCATATCGCCGTGGTGTAGCCGAAAACCTGAACTGAGCAGTATCGAATTTGAAAATGATTCCCTTAATTTATCTTGTAAATAAAACAATATTCTAGAACAAAATGAACACGATGATCATTAAAACGATTTCTTTTCGAATTCGTTTTCCTCGTAATAGGGTAAATATTTTTTGCTGACTAATATTAAATTGTTGGTATAGATCATCCTGTATGTATGCAGTTAAAAGACCCCGTTGAAAAAATGTAAAATTATTGTAGCGATGATAAATTTTCAAGTGCAAATAATAAAAATACATACAAAATTACCACAAACCTACACCACCAGAAATGTTGTTTATTAACTTCTGTGTAAGTTTTGTGATGAGTTTTATGTGGGTGAAACTATGACGTCATTAAACATAAAAATAAATAATCATTGTTTACTATAAAAAACCACTTTCTGCTTTACCCGATCCAATTCACGCGAGAACTCACGGCAGATAAATGCGCGTTAAATTAGATTTGAAGACATGGGAATTTTCTCATATATAAGTTTTGGGCGCAGGCAGGTCTAAATAGACAAAATTAGATTAAGTTATCGCCGTTTAACGCGTGATGCTTAATATTTTCTTTTAGAAAATTTTGTTCCATTTCATAATACTGAATGATTTAACTAAATAGCAATTTAATTTGCTTATTTTATAATAAAAATTCTAGTGGTTGGATATAATAAAGTTGCATTTTAAACGTCATTCATATATATTCTGGCATTTGGCGAAAGCTTAATATTATTTAAGCATCACATCTGAGGTAATTAAAGTTAAAATTGAGTTAATATTTATTTAATCATCATATGAATAGCATTTGATACGTAGCTAAATCTTGAAATAATTACGTTGAAGAGTATCACCTGGGTATCGGTGTAAAATCTGGGATGAGTTTTATAAAAATGCACTATTTACACACAGCCGTCATCATTGTTTGGAAACCTACGGGATATTAGCTTCTATACTTCTCATCTGTTGATTTTCCTAACGTCTTTAAAGATTTTCTAATACAGATGCACTTACAGTATCGAGTTCTTCGCCGAAATATGTTATTTATATTTGTTTTTGTGTAGTTTTAAGGAAAATCTGACCATACTTTGTTTTGTTAACGAAGATAACTTTATCTCAAATACTAAAAATCTTACCATCTTAAAATCTTAAATGTTATCCACTCATAGTGGAAAACCACCATTCTCTTTATAAATAAAAAAACGCGTATTTTACAATTTTCGCCCGAACGCTAGCATGCGAATACTGTAGTACTAAAACATTTAGGATGCGAGGTAACTATTACAAATATGGAGTTTCTTATAATGGAAAATAAATCATTTTACATTGCAGTTTTCCATCGACCGAGACGTGTTTCACGATTTACCAGCAGATCTTGTCTCAGCATATGTCCATACAGAGTAACAGTTACTCGTTGGGTGTGCAGAGGTCGTGTGATAACGTTGTGAACTGTGCATTGGCGTTTCATGCTCAACTCAGCGCAGTCTTCTTACCTACCGCAGCAAAATTCCACTATGTTTTCAACATGAGGGATATCGCTAATATATTCCAGGTAAATTATTGTAATATTTTCCAAGAATGGAAAATATTACAATCAGAGAATGGAATGGTCAAACTTACCTAAGAACCCATTCCGGCAAATAAGAAATAAAATTATTTTGAATTTTATTTATATTTTATACCACCTTTCGTACGCGTTTGGCTTATATTATTTCCATATATTTTTTTTCCTATTATTCAAATTACCGCGATAATATTTGTTTTTAATTTAGTTTTCGTTGCCTCACACTATTCAAGTAGTATTTCTATCGTATAATTTTATACTACTTTACAAGGTTACATCCGGTACAAGTATTATGCTGAGCCCTGTTAAAGGGATTCGTTTTTACGGAATCAATCTTGCGTTCGGTCTTAGTCACAATTAAACATTTTAACGCCTCATTATGACATTGTCAATATATTAACAAAATGTACGCGGTTTAAGAACCAAAGCAAATAAGGTTTTTCATATTGTTTTATGCAACGAATATATTCTAACCATTACTGAAAGTGGTCTTCATAAAGATATTCATTCGAGCGAAATGTTCGACGATAGGTATTCAGTTTTCAGGCGCGTTAGAGATCATATATCAACAGGCCATGAATATAGCGGTGGAGTTCTTATTGCAACTAAACGCTACTTGAATGCTACTGACCAGCCCCTGTGGAACAGTAACGCTGAAGACATACTCGTATGGGTAACTATTCCTTCGGCTGACCGCACCGGGATAAAAACCTCAATTCACATATGCTGTGTGTTTTATCTAGAAGTTTTAACTACTCTAATAATTTAGCTGAATTTATGACGCAGTTAAGCAGTAGTATTGTTAGTCACCCGGACGATAAATTCCTAATAGCTGGAGATTTCAATTTGCCCGATATTGTTTGGGAATGTATAGGTAACAACGAATTCCTCTCGGCGATTAATCCTCAGACTTCTCCTAATGTAACCATGATTCTTGATTTACTTTTTTATGAATATTTATTGTTGTTGATGAATTGTTTGTTTGCTTGTCATATTTTTTTTTATAATCTTTTTAATTTTTAATTTTGTATTGTCATTCTTACACACGTTTTGTGTTAATGTAAATAAATATTTGTTTTTTTTTTAAATTTTGTACTCTGATGCTCTCATTAAATTAATTAAAGAAAAAATCAATTTTTTTAGGAAATTCAAACGGTTTAATAACCCTCTTGATTACAAGTTCTCCTTGCGCTCTCGACAGAAAATGTTAAATGAGATTTGCTTTGAAGAATACATCAAACACACCGAAGCTAACATATCAAAGGATCATAAATCTTTCTGGACGTATCTTAAGTCTAACCCTAAGTCCCAGTCAGTTCCAAGCAAGATTGCTTACCTAGACTCTTCTGCTGATACGGGCCAGGGAATTTGTAACTTGTTCCCAGATTACTTTAATCTGTTTTTGAAACAATGACCATCTGTACTCAATCAGCACAACCAACAGTAATGAACCCGCTGTAAATATAGTTGTCTCGGTCGACCTAGTTAAGAAATATAATAAAGAGCTAGACAACAATAAGAATGCTGGGCAGGATGGAATCCCTCCTATATTCTCGATTCTTTTTCAGCGTTCGCTTCGGGAAGAAGTCTTTCCGCGCGAATGGAAACTAGCCTTCGTTTCGCCAATATTCAAATCTGGTTCCAGAAGTTTGATCACTAACTATAGATCTATATCTAAACTGTCTATATTCAGTAAACTTCTCGAAAAAATAGTTTATGATTAGCTTAACATAGTGTCAAACTTAACTGTCTTCACTAACTTCTTAACTAAAAGTATGAGTAAACGAATTCAAGTTAACTCGATTTATACTGATTTCAGAAAAACCTTCCACAAGGTAGACCACTCGACCCTTATTTATAAATTAAAAGCTATCGGAATTCATGGTGATCTATTACGATGGCTTTCGTCATATATATCTAATAGGTCTCAATCTGTTGTCATAGGTGGTTTTAAATCTGATTGGATCTTTTTAACATCTAGCGTTCCTCAGGGTAGCTTGCTGGGACCATTGCTCTTTTTAATTTACATTAACGATATAGGTCAATGTTTTTTGCATAATTAATCTCTACGCTTCGTAGATGATATGAAAACAATTCGTCATATTCATTACATTTTCACCGTTTTTCATAATTATTGTTTCTTTTTAAATCATTTTTTTACTACTTTATTGAAAGTTTGACCGTATTACATAAGCGCACAGATAGATAGGTGAGAATAAAAAGCTTTCATAAAATACAGGCCAGTGTATCGATATTATTTTAGCCCGATAATTTCCCTACAATTTTTGTTTAAAACAATTTTTGATATGAGCAATCCTTACGGCATAGTATAAAGAGGGAATCAGTATGCGCATTCTCGCTGCGCAAGGGTACGCGCACGGCGGCATTTTGAAGGGCGCGAGCTGCCGCGCGGGAGTGGATCACGCAGCAGCTCCCACAATGTTTCATACAATTGAAATTCCCTATTTTGATGTGGTGAAATCTTGCCGAAAGGGATTTATTTTTATGATGCAATTTGTTTTTCTGTTTAGTTTTTAGTGTATTATCTAAATTATATTTTGGTTTTTCAATTGCAATTTTCTGGCGTTTGGTCAATGCATTTACGTACGCTTTACGTCAATTTGCTTAAAATAATGAATTTTATTTTTTGAGAACAAAAAAAAGGACCGCTTTGTACAATTTTAGAAATTGTTTTATTTTTTTACCAAAAACTTTTTTCTGGCAAAATAATGCCTGAATCTCAATTTTGACCTCAATGATACATTTCTTATTTTTGTCCCCGCCGCCTCATTTGACGCTTTCATTATAAGTGTGATCGTTTCGAAAAGTGCTGCATTTGATGTTGGTAAAATTTGCTGGTCTCTTAAGGGCGATCCTTTTTTATATTTTGCATTCGTCTAACATGCTTAATGACATACTGATTTTTGCACATACAGGGTGGCCCGTTAGTCTTAGTCTCAACCCCCTCACAACACACAACAAAGTCACTTTTTTATTATTCCATCAATTCATTATCTTTTAAATACTGTATAATAAAATTTTTAGCCTGTGCTATCTACCACTTGAAATTTACCGATTAGTGCAGTCAATTTATTAGCACGCTATACGAATCCACACGTTCAAGCTGCCCGTTACAATAAACAGTCGTAGTAGGCTAGTCTATACTCGTCTTAAGAGAGTAAGAGTCCATTTTGGTTTATAACTGTCAAAAGTCTTATCGCACAATGCGCAATGCAATATGGGGCATCCCTATCTACTCGAAATGGACATCGGTAATAGTGAGCGATGTGAAACCCTTCAGGGAATGCTTTTCACGAGCGGCGCGGCCGTGCCGACCCCGAGCGACCTCCTGCGCGTTTGGACGCACGAGGCCACGCGCGTCTACTGCGACAAGATGGTGGACGCAGCCGATCAGGATCTCTTCAGCAAGATTATGTTCGAAGTCATAAAGCGGACTTTTCCGGTAAGTGCTACAATGGTAATACGTAACGATTCTTGTCGATTTTTGTTTTCATTAGGCGATATTTTATTTACTTTTCCCCCCGGCATCGTCCTAAAAAGGACGATGGTGTTAATGTGGCTTGAATTTTGATCATTTTATTCGAGTCCTGCTGAGGACATTAGTGCCAAGGCGCAAATAGGTGCGACTCTTTCGAATGCATTTTATGATATGACAAAAGCGTTGATCGTAGATTAGCTTTGCTGTTTCACAATCGTAAATAATATTTTATAACAATCTGTTTTACTTTAATTATGTTGCTAGTAGTAAAAAGTCATTGTTTTATATGGTTTTTGATTAGATTTATGTTGTTAGTTGCAATCATATCAGAATATATTATTAAATATTAAATAATAATAATTTAATATTATTAAATAAAGATTATTATTTGGACAAATAAGACGTTAAAGTTGTTTCGCATACATATGAAATTGCTAACGTTTTAAACAAATTTATAACGGGTAATGTTCTGATTTGCGGATATTATGAAAACCTGAACTCAAAAAAACATATTTTTTTTTGTAAATGGCTTCTAATTCACTTGGTTTAATATATTGAATTTTTGCTTTTATTACATAAATTTATAATCATATCCTGTAACCTGAATCTTGTATCAATCTGAATGTTCCTTCTTGTTAAGTCTTCAGTTGCACATTTTATTATTTTATTTTTTTTATGAAACGTTTGTTCTTTTTGGTTTATATTTTATCAGTTTAAGATCTATGTTGAAATAACTAAATACATCACCTTAGAACATGCAAGAACATGTTAGGGTTTCAACAGTATATGCTATAAATGTGATGTAAAATAAAATGATTTATTTTTGTAAAAATATATAAAAAAATTAAATAAATAAAATTTGCATAATCAAATATTTGAGGTATAATTCCTTATGCCTTACTTCTTCTTTAACCTATTGTTATAATATCCTGTTTCCAAAGTTAACTGTATTTGATATTTAAATGGCCACATGATTAGCCATATGTATAATTGTGTATATTGGGTCTTTTTTAATAAATTTAAACGAAGCGGCTCTTTTAAAAAATATTACAATGTCAAATAGTTTTTAAAGTTATTGCCGCCCTACATTAAATATACTAAACGACGTATGGACATATATTGTTTACATTTAAACAGTATTAAATTTGTTGCTGTGTTTTAGTGCCTTTTTTTTAAAATCAGATACACAATTGTGATAGTCCTTGGGACTGATTTCAATAACCCTTCAAGTGCAATTTACAGGAAGCGGACGACAGAATTATCAGCGCACGGCCATTGATATACTGCCACTTTGCCGACGGGATCGGCGAGCCAAAGTATTTGCCCATCAAAGCATGGCCACAGCTTATAAAATTGCTAGACGAGGCATTGGCCTCGTACAATGATACAGTATCCAGCATGAATCTGGTACTATTCGAAGATGCGATGTTTCACATTTGCAGGTACCAAACCAAAAAAAAATTAAAAAACCCCCGACGCGAACGGCTGAAAACACTCGATCAAGTCACATATCAATACAAAAAATATAAACCCGGTTCATCCGTTTTGGAGCTATGATTCCAGACATATTAAAATGGTAACACCATTCTGTCTGCATCGGGGGTTAATAAAACAATACGGCCTAATGCAAAGTGTGTCTGATTTTATAGTTTAAGCGTTCTAACGCGACTATGCGTAAGACCGTATTAATTGATTAGGCTTTTTTTTAAAGTACACTAAAGGATTATAAGAAATCTATTTGGCAAGATATATCTATTAAAAAGCAATTAATTACTATATAGGTACTTATAAATGCATAAATATTTCAGAATAAATCGTATCTTGGAAGCGCCAAGGGGCAATGCTCTTCTAGTGGGCGTGGGCGGCTCTGGAAAGCAATCGCTGTCAAGGCTTGCTTCATTCATATCGTCCCTAGAGGTATTTCAAGTGCAGCTGAAAAAGGGATACGCAATACCAGATCTGAAGCTGGATATCAGTAAGATGCATCCAACATTAATTTTCGATATCAAAGAAAGACGTATATGAACGAGGTTTGAGATAGATTAGCAAACATCAAACCGTTTTACCTTTGATCAGATGTTTCATCTATGTATGTATAGCTAGGTGCATATTCTATCAGCTTCCTAGACATGACCCAGGAGGGCTGAGTTCAGTTGATAGCTAAACATTCTATGTTGCCGTTTTAAGGATATTGGGTTCTGGTTTTAGAAAAAGAATAGAGCGTCTTACATTTGTTTGTGTGTTTTACAATATTTAATATTCTATAGAATTATATGTCAATATTTAATTAAATTTGCGATACAGGTGCGCTGTATCTGAAGGCTGGCCTGAAAAGTGTAGGATGCGTTTTCCTTATGACCGACGCTCAAGTTGCAGAAGAAAAATTTCTTGTGCTTATCAATGATCTCCTTACATCGGGAGAAATTCCAGAACTTTTCCCCGATGAAGATATTGAGAACATATGCAACGGGGTCAAAGGAGACGTGAGTGTTAAAGCCTACTTTGCCAACTAACCAGACAGAGCTGGGATATTTTAGTGTACAACTTGCCTCCGGAATTTTTTGAATATCACTACCAATTATACAACTAGATTTTAAATAGTCTAATTCTATTAGTTTTGGTTAGAGGAACTACATTTTTTTTCTAAAGCGGTTTAGATATTAAATAGCATGAACCATATAAGGGTATTTATAACGTTAGTGCATGTTCATGATACCTACAGAATACCCGTTTATTAGGTAATACTTTTAAGAAACTTATCGAAAGAAACTGTTGAGACTTTTACTGACGAAGTCTCCCTTATTTTTGCTGTAATTAATAAAATATATAAAACGAACATTATTCTTTTTAATTATATATTTTTTAATCAACACGCTATACTTCATACACTATATTTCATATTATTTAAATTATGTAAACATCTACTTCCCAATCCAAATCTCGTTCCTGAATGTTTTTACCCGTTTTATTAAATTTGGAGGAAACTATCATAGACTTTATATTTTGATTGTAATTTAATTTATGTAACAGCTGTTGTTTCCTGAAATAAATAAATATCCATTTGTTTCAGGCGAAGCAAGCGGGATATCAAGAAACTAAAGATCAGTGCTGGAAATTCTTTATAAATCGTGTGCGATCCCAATTGAAGGTAAGTCGCAAGTAAAACTAACGTATTCAATAAGCCCTCTCATAATTACAATGGTTTTTATTTATTACATATTTATATAATATGAGCAAACAATGATTTCGATGACAATATTTGATTAGTTTAAATTTCAAAACTGTTCTCTTGTAGCAAAATTATACAGTGCCAGCATAAAATAATCCGTAATATAGGCCGTATTATTAATTTATTTATAGTGAAATTTCAATACATTAATATGGAAAAAATATCAATGGAATGCCGACGTTTAAAAAATTGTATGCCCAAATACCTTAAATATTAAATAGCAAACTAAACTAAAATAATATTACAAGTCAGAATAAATTGCAGGCAAATATGATTATCCGTCGTGCAGTAAACCTTATTTATTATGGGTTATTTTTCTATATCAGCGTAGTAGTCACTTATTATTTCTTTACTATCGACAGGTTAGAGCTACGAAAATAAGAATTCTTTCTTCTGCTGTTGATTTCGAACCTATATTTGGGATTTGGCACTATAATAAGAATACAATCGTCTCTAGATAAAGATGTTTTATTTTGTGTTTACTCGTCAGTTGGGTTGAAGATCGACTCGACTGTACGCGCCATCCCTTTCTTCTTACGACCGTCGGCAGCGAATGAAAGAGACGCAAGCGTCGATTATCGATTTGCAGCCAGACTAAGGCCCTCTATCTTGTCGCCGTCTATTTGCCCTTCTGCAGGTGTCATTTTGACTCGACAGGTGGTCCTGTGCTTCTCGCCAGTGGGCGCAACGCTGCGCATCCGAGCGCGAAAGTTCCCCGCCGTGGTCAACTGTACGGCCATCAATTGGTTCCACGAATGGCCTGAGGCGGCCCTGCTTTCCGTTTCCAACCGCTTCTTGTCCAGCCTGGAAGCCCTGCCTGTAAGTTAAATACATACAAAATATATTATAGCCCATTAAACGCCTAGTATTTGTTACATTTTCTACAAAAATAAAAATCATTTTGTAATTCGAGACGATTTTTTATCCCTAATATGGAATTGATTTTATGGCTATTTTTACAACGCATAATACACTAAATAATAGTACTTTTAACAAGGTATTGGTTATCGCATTCACATCATTGATATGCCTAATCTGACATAATATATAATTTCACCCATTGTAATAATCATATTTAATTAGGTATTGTCTGTACCTTATATTTTGAGTATTACTCACAGATCGAGTTGAAGGAATCGGTCGGTCAGTTCATGTCGACAGTTCACATAAGTGTGAACGAGATGTCCAAGACGTTCTTCGAGAACGAGCGCCGATACAATTACACCACGCCCAAGAGTTTCCTCGAGCAGATCGGGCTCTACTCGAAGCTGCTGACGCAGAAGACGGCAGCGCTCAAGTTGCACATCATGCGGCTGGAGAATGGCCTCACTAAGCTGGAAGCTTGCTCTAGGGACGTCGCTGGACTGAAGGTATGCAGGGATCGTTTATCGAATTGTTGAATATAGAGGTCAGTGTGGGGTGATCATTTCATAATATAATAGGTATGAGAAATGTAATCACCCTCCTTACCAAAGTAACATTTTGATTATTTTGAATTTTAAAATTCCGTTACGATTTAGTATTTTTCATGCTTTAAAAATTGTAAAAACCGTTTAAAATCAAAACATCGATTGAGTCGAATAGAATCGAATTAAATATTTTTGTAGATTATTTAATTCGCTGCATGCTAGATGAATAATTGTTAAATAAGATGCGCATTTTTTGAGAAGTTGCATTTGAAGATTTAAAACTGTTGGGAAAAATATAAGGGAAACTTTTTTAGTAATGGTGCATAATATACACAACCCAAAATTTCTATAAATATTTTTATAAATTCCTATGTAATTTTATTTTTATACGGTAATGTAGGTATTTTTTTTATACTTGTTCATTTGAATGCAAAATTACCCCCCCCCCCCCCTCTCCCAACTCTTTTATTTCATTATTATTAGGAATATTAGGTCTAATATTTGAGTCAATATTTTATTATCAGAGTAATCTGAACGGAACCCTTGGCATGTGAACCCAGTTAACCTGACCTTTTTTTGTAATAACTGGCTTTTAAGACCGGCAGCTATAGAAAATATAAATATTTTTCAGTATGGGCTTTGCTTACTCACACTTTTTTTTCAGTTCACTCTCGCTGACCAGGAAATCGTTTTGAAAGTAAAAAATAAAGCGGCCCAGGAATTGATAGAAGTGGTCGGAGCCGAAAGTGAAAATGTGGGAAAGGAAAAGGCGTTTGGTGAGCAAAAGCTGTCAAATCTTTCTAGCGACAGATTTGACAGCAAAAGAAATGTGCTGATCCATTAATCGATTGCAATTCAAACGATTCATTCATTTTAGGATTTCTACGTTAGCATCAAGTGTACTATATGTCACTTAAACAATATTAGGTTGTTTGAAAATTTTTTTTTTTTTTTTTT
This sequence comes from Neomicropteryx cornuta, assembly GCA_020383195.1. Classification (NCBI taxonomy): domain Eukaryota; kingdom Metazoa; phylum Arthropoda; class Insecta; order Lepidoptera; family Micropterigidae; genus Neomicropteryx; species Neomicropteryx cornuta. The sequence goes on from JAHKQU010000018.1 coordinate 45,121,385, forward strand.
TACGCTTTATACGCTGAATTACGCTGAATATATGACCCAATGTGGGAAAAAATATACGAGAAGAATGGGTGAAAATTCATTGAATCTTCCTTATACGTTAGTTTGCTACTAAAGTTACAGCGCATGCATTTTAGTATGGTAATTGCGACTATCATAAGATCGAAAGTGCTTAAAATATTTCCTAAGTTTTATAAATATAATACATACTATACCCTTTAGTTTTTTGTTCATTTTAATGCAGTCACATAATAAACCCATTACATTATGATCTAAGCATAAAATCCAATGAAATTGTACAAAGGCTTAAAAAAGCATGTAAGCAACAATTTACCTAAAATATAAAAAATCTAACTATTAATCGTAAATATTTAAAATTTAGCAGGGCATTTTTTACTATAATTTTTCTCACATTGATTAAATCAATCAGCAGATACTCTTAATTATTGCGACCAATGTCATTATGTTCTTCCTGCAGTGAGGAAGTTACGTAACACTATAACGGCGACCACGTTGCTGGTTTATATGATGGTATGATGGCGGTTGGTATACTGGTTGATACTCTGTAAATAATAATGGTGAAGAACTTCACTTTCAGCCGCCGAGGAAGAGAAGAAAGTGCGAGTATTCGAAGAAGACGTCTCGATAAAGGCGAAGATATGCGCGGACGATCTCGCCAAGGCGGAGCCGGCACTTTTGGCTGCCCAAGAGGCGCTGAACACCCTCAACAAGAACAATCTCACGGAGTTGAAGTCCTTCGGCTCGCCGCCGGACGCGGTGGTCAACGTTTCGGCGGCCGTGCTGGTCCTCTTTTCCAAGAAGGGAATCATCCCCAAGGACAGGTCATGGAAAGCTTGCAAGGTTACACTTTTACCCAATTCGTTGCATTTTTACCCAAGTGCAATCTTCTTTTAAGGTGAAAACGATTTTAGAAATTCCCCTTAAGTCCTAAAAATAAACCATTCTCCGTTACTTGTTAGCTCGTTAATGCGCGACCAAAGAATCAGTCATACCTAGGCAACGGAAAGGGTTCATTGCATACGCTTGAGGTGCTCTATAAATAATATAGTTGTCGAGTGAAACTTGAAAGTATGAAAACGATTTCTCGATACTACCCATTCCGATTATTTTTATTAAGGCGTAACGCTACTATGTAACCGTATTCTAGTATTATTTATTTAATTAAAAACAATTTGTAATTTTCAGAAATTTCAATACCACTTTTTCTTCATTTTTCCTATAACTAAAACACAATATTTTATTTCCATAAAATGTTTCTTTTTACCGTAAACTTAGCACACTAGGTAATACGAGAATTACGAGTTACTGTTTTTAGGTATGTACCTAGATTTCTTTAGGAAAGCTACCCATTGCATTGGGATTGCAATGCAGTGCAACTAACTTGCAAGTAAGTTAAATCAGAATGTCCGTGTAGCGTGATCGTTGTAACAAAATTTAAACAATAATATAAATAATTGATCAGACCAAATAGTTAGGACATGCTAGGTGAGTGGAAGGCTTTTATAATAACAAAGCAGGCAAAGATCGTAGATGTCCTGGTACACTTTAATGGTTTCATATCTTGCATAAGGACAATATACAGACGTTAGGAGTCAACACTTGGCATGAAAAAAATTAAAACTAACTTTAAAAATAATCAACAAAAATACAGTGATTCACCAAAACTCTAAAGTCAGCGCAGATACAACTTATTACTAAGTACTTAAGTAGTGGTTACGTTTATACTGAGTGGCATACGGTGTATTTTTGCGCCGACTTCAAAGTTTTGGTGGATCTTCTAAGTAGATTTCATTAGAAAGTTACCTATTGCAATGGGTACCACGTCGTGACTTCAGGAAAATTTAGACATATTTTCGGGTTTCATAACCCTTAGAAACACCCTCAGATTTAAAGTTTATTTATCCATTTATCTATCTAACTATTTATCTATAATTTAACTATAATATATAATTTATCACTTTCTTATATATGACACGATAAATGCCGTTATTTTACACCAATCACATTCAAATTGATACATAAAATTTAAAGGCACAAAATGTCAGTCAAGTTTTTTTAATGGGCAAAATCAGACCAGGGAGGCGGTAATGGGGGTAGTTTTTTCGAAAAATTGAAATTTAGCTATAACTTTCTTAGTGTATAAGATATAAAATTGATTTAAATTTTATGTTATTTCTTAAATACGGGTCTAAAAGTTACATAAAGACATTTTTTTTATAGCACCAACCCATTTGGTCCTGGGGTTTATATGAAGTTGTTATTTTTATTGGATGTGTATGTTTTGTGTTGTTTGGGATGGGGAACATGTGATAAGTTCTCCACACCGGCATGCAGTCGTGGCGCCAGCGAACACTTTGGCTCTGTAATAATATTATTCACCACGTATAACGTTTGCTTCACAAGCAACTTCTTAAAAAAAAGTTTTTTTAAAGTAATACATTTTTTCTAAATACTTTTAACAATTAATTCAAATATTCATTTTAAGTTTTCATTTCTGTCGGCTGTCCTCAATAACTACCTGTTTTTTTTTTTTGTTTCAGACCATAATGGCTAAGGTCGACCAGTTTTTAAACGATCTTGTTTACTACGACAAAGAAAATATTCATCCAGATGTGGTCAAGGTCGAATAGTTTTTATTTTTGATACAATTAATTTTAAAAAAAATGTAGTAACACCCGACATACAAACGGGTGAATAGATATTCTTAAATCATAGCTAAGAATACTCGATCAAGTCACCGTTTAATCCGTTTCATCCGTTTGGGAGCTATGATGCCATAGACTGACACGCAGACACTTCAAACTTATAACACCCTCTGTTTACATCGGGGCTTAAAATTAAAAGAAATAAATAATTTTATTAACATCCTTTTCTTAGGAGATACACATACAGATACAGGAGATAAAAAAAAAATCAATCGACCAAAACGTAAAAAAGCGCAGACAAGGTTTACTTATATTGAAGTTGTAATATGGTATGTTTCTGTGCAGACCTTAACATTTTTGTTGATTTATATTGTTTATTAATAATACCAATTACAATAGTAGCTAAAATAATATTTATTTATTTTTATTTATACTTTATTGAGAAATTCACAGTATTACAGTTTTACAATTACAAACAAAACTTATTACTAGTATATAAAACTAATTATCGATTTCGGTCATTTTACATAATAACATTAGCATAAAAATTTGAACAGTGTTCTTAAAATATATATAGATTATTAATATTATATACGTATACAGTAGATTTTTTTTTTAAGTTTTATGTGTAATTTGTGAGTGATGTTTGTGGTGGTCGTGAGTGTGTGATACTTGTATGTTAATAAAAATAAATAAAGTAATAAATTAGATAAAATAAAGGAATTAATGTAGACTTTAAGTAATTTTATATATTTGTTTATGTTAAGTTTTTTGTATATTTAGTATATAAATTATACGCACTAACACAGCTATTAGAATTATATATTTAATAAATGTATATATTGTATGTAATAATAATAATAATATGCACTATTTATTGTATGTATGACGTTTTGTATTTATGATATTTATCCTATGATCCTTCTCAATAGTGACGTCTCACGTACGCAATAAGTATTTAATTTTTTCTGCCACCTTTTTCTGGCAGCTCTGAGAACAGTTTTTTTAACAACAATAATTGACTGATATTTCATTTTTCTATATGATATATTTTTTTTAGTGTTGTATATACACTACTATAGACTTTAGTATTGTGCCTTATTGCGCCATTATAAATAAATAAATAGGAAATTCATTCACTCTTTTCAGACGGTGAAGGGATACTTGGCCGATCCCGGCTTCACTTACGGGAACATAGTGGCGAAGTCCGCAGCCGCGGCTGGCCTATGTCTCTGGGTCATCAACATAATCAGGTTCTACGACGTGTACGTCGTGGTGGAGCCCAAGAGACGCGCCCTGAGCCAAGCCAACGCTGAGCTGGCGGCTGCCAGATCGAAGCTGGCCGATCTGAAGGCGCAGATATCGGTAGGGTGTTCGCTTCGTATGCAGGATCTAATTGCTAACATACTACTGACAGCATGCAGCCGATCCTATGTATAATCTTAAATTTATACATACAAAATGGTATTTACCCACGGCCTGTATTTAACCTGAACAAAACCTTTGTACGATCAATTTATAAAAGTGGTTCGGACGTAGATTTCAACTTTAGGCCAATCTTATTACTATCGATTAATTACATTTTCGAAAAATACATATCAGGAACAATTTATATTTACTTAGAAAAAAATAGTATTCTCAGTTAAGAGCAAAATGGTTTTCTTAAGCATAAAAATACAATAGAGCTACTCTCGAAATTTTAAAGCAATAATAATGAGGCTTTAAATAATAGTAAACATGTCATCGTTATACTGGTAGACTTCGGTAAAGCGTTTTGATTCGTAGACCACTCCAAAGGAATCAGGAATCAGAGGTTAATACAAAGAACTGCGTTGCACCAACTCTTTCTTTAAAATTTGTTTTCTTATATTGAATCATAGACTTTACGCTATTTGTTTGACAGTAACCTTTATCATTGGCCCAAATAAAAAAAGCGCATATATTTATAAAAAAATATATATATTTATTCATTACGATTTTAGTTTTTGGAGGAGAAATTAGGAGTTTTAATGGCTGAATTTCATGATGCTGTCAACGAAAAACTTAAATGCCAAGCAGAAGCCGACTCGACCAACGCCACAATTGATTTAGCCAACCGATTAGTTAATGGACTCGCATCCGAAAATGTTAGGTACGTACAAATACAATCATAACATTTTCCAGTATCTTTGTATCTTAAGGTCGAATGCTGTGATTAGATCAGGTTTAAAAAAAAATAGTTTTTTTTTAAGCACAAGAGAAGCCCAGTGGCGAAGCGCGTGATGGCATACCTCAGGCTGTCCTCCTTTTCCACTTTTGCGCCAATTATAAAATTTAAATGTTTTTAGTCGTGTCCTATGTACAATAGTAGTAAGTTAAATTCTTCCAGGTGGAGAGTAACGGTGGGAAGTCTTAAGGACTCGGGCGTGACGCTACCCGGCGATGTTCTGCTTATAACCGCTTTCATTTCCTATGTCGGCTGCTTCATGAGGCGCTATCGTCTTGAACTACTCAATAAAAAATGGCTTCCGGAACTTGCAAGATGTGACGTGAGCTACATTCGAAGTTTTACCTATTAAAAACATGACCCTTAAAATTGAACCATTCTCGATTTGCATAATGCACAATAAAAGTGCCTGAGTGGCAACTAGTTCCCGAGTATGTTTAACTGCTAAGTATGTTTAAAGCTTTTATGCATGTAAATAGAAGTGCAACGTAAATCATCGAATTAAATAACATTTTACATATATAAATAATATTATGTTTTATCTGAGGCGGCTCTACCACTTTCATTGCTGTTCATGCTATTTCTAACTTCGTAGGTAGATTGAGCGATCGTCGAGAGCAGCTACTTACAATAAAGGCATTACCTTTACTGTCTGCTTTGCAAAAAAGTTAGGATATACCTCTAGTAAAGGTAAAAATTGCAAAACTAAAGAAAATGCAAATGTATGTAAGAGGTCAAGCATTTTGGCTTCTATTGTAACATAATCTGGAGGTTGGCTAAACGTTTTACCGAGTCCACATCTTGGAACATTACTGGATAGCACCGCACCGCCCTTCGTATTTCAACGGCATTTAGGCTTGGAACGATACTCCTTACACGTGTCATTGAGGGGATAGCGTGAGTTCATAAGGACTTCATGATCTTTCATGTCATTGGAGTGTGGGTTGTTGGTCACGCCATAACACTATAAATTTCTTCTGTTGAAATTCTGTTCTGTTTTATATATGGGAATAAGCTACATACTATATCACAAATAATAAAACAAAAACACATAACCACAAAACGTATAACACTACCAACAATAACACATTATATATCAAAATCTCCATGTATAAAAGGCATCCTGATAAAATGTGCATATAATCACTATTTAATTTTTTATACCATTTTAATTAACTCCTTCATAAAAAAACTTTTATGAACTAATTATCAAAATTGAATAAAAATAATTAAAAATACACAGTAAAGCAAACATGTAAAATTGGAGCAGGTATCACCCCAGAACAGACCTTGTCTAGTGGGGTGATAAAATCCACACCACCTATCTATTTTGCTTTGTATGAGATAGCTTAAGATTACTTATAACTAGTTTTATTTAAATTGTTTTGTGCTATTTCATATGTATTGTTTTTGGATAAAATAAATAAAAAAAAAAAAAATCCTAGCATAAAGGCCAGACGGTCAAATTAATGCTTTGGAGTCAAGGTGAAGCCTTGACCTGGAATGTCACGTACGCTGACATAGTCGCAGCGAGCCACTTTCTCAACTCTTCAGGTTTGTTCGACGCTGCAACAAAATTATGTCTTCGTTGCATTTGCTGTATAAACTCTGGGAACGTGGTTACCCGATAGGTCGAAGTTTGCTGATAAAGTGTGGGATCCTGCTTCAAGCAGCGAGTCAGTTTGGAGGTGGTGCGTGTTCACGTGGTAATGCAACCAGTGTCCTCGGCACGCTCACTTCGACCGTGTCCACGACAAAAAAAATATTTAGCTAATTTAATAAATATTATTTTGATATTCTTTGTAATTTTAAATGTATGTTATTGCTTAGTATGTAAATATATAATTCATTCGTTTACTATAAGAAAACCTTGCCCTAAAATAATTGCAGTCGTAAATTTTTAATATTCTAATCCAACGTCCTTTTAGGTTAATTAAATCATTAAATCATTAAATGCTTATATTGTTCGCTTCTTTTAGCCAAGGATACCATCGACTCTAAATCTAGATCCTCTAATGATGTTGACAGATGATGCCCAAATAGCCACCTGGAATAACGAAGGTCTACCAACTGACAGAATGAGTACTGAGAATGCCACTATCTTGACCAACTCAGCCAGGTGGCCACTTATGATCGATCCACAGCTGTAAATATCTATAAATACACGATTGTAAAAACATTATAAATCACCAACACATGTTTAGCAACACTATAATAATGTAAGTCCGCAACCGGATAGAATGTTGGAGACCTTATAGAATTGATAGTTATTTCTATACTAAAATTAATTCTAGTTAATATTCTAGTTAGTTTGAGCCTGAGTAATCTTTAGTTTTTTTAAATATGGGTAGGTTAGGTTACTTAATTATTATTTTTTTTTTTTGTTCTTTCATCAAATACAACAAAAGGTTCTCTTTTGAGTCGGCCTTCATCACTCTCTTCTAAATAATAGCTGTAGATCCCTTGGTAAGATAGAACTCGTGTTCAAGCTATATTTTTAGAATGCGACAAGGCTTTTATAAAAGTCCCTAAATCAGTTTTGAAAAATATGCTTTCATAGAACGCACATGCTACATGACCTCGGGATAAAATCTCATTTCGTTTGATCCGCCACTTATGAGATATCCTGTAAAGGTTTTAAATCACGGTAGTCTAGGAATTTAAAATTATCTTTTTCGAGCAAATTTTACATGTTTACCTAAATTCCTTTTGTTTTTAAGGGTTGAAAAATCAGCGCAAAAAAATCCGCTTTTTAATGGGACATTTTAAATTGTAAAACACTATTTGTATTCAACGAATGAATTTAGTCATTTTATTTATCTTTATTCTAAATAAAAAATAGTTTGGTTTAATGCAAAATATTAAAACTTTAGAGACGGATGACTAGAGGTCTTTGAAGTATTCATACTATATATGGAACATCACTTTAATCTAAAAATGATAAAAAATATTAAAGTTTTATATTGTCGTTTTTTTTTAGGCAGGGCATTAAATGGATAAAGACTCGATACGGCGACAAGCTCGTTGTATTGAGGCTGTCTTTCAGAAATTGTTTAGAACTTTTAGAAAAAGCGATTGTAAATGGTGATGTCGTCTTGCTGGAGAACATCGGCGAAACAGTCGACGCAGTTCTCGACCCGTTACTTGGAAGAATGCTTATTCGGAAGGGTCTGGGCATCAAGGTAACGATGACTTCATTAGTCGGTGTCATTATCCTCGCCTTGGCCTCTTCGAGAATCTTCCTTCATTTCGCTTAGTCCTTTATTATTTAGGCGACTTCTAAAATATTAGAGTCAGTTTTTAATTCGATGTATATGTATGGTACATATAAGTCAATTATTAAAGTGAATTGGATTGGGCGATTTCAAATATTGTTTTTTTCAAAAAATAGTTTCTGAATTACATTTATGTAGTGTAAAAGTAGAAAAAATAATAAAAACTAAGATTTCCGTTCAAAATGTTTCTATATCGATCGGTTTAGTGATTTTGATTGTTATTTTTGTAAATTTGGCCAAGATTTCATTCGCGCGCTTCGAGAGTGCATATACCTACTATTTTAATGGGGAAGTATGATGTTTTGAATTTCGAAAAACCAATTTTTAGCAAAGGTTTACTGTGATAAGTTTTAGTCTTTTATTTGAGGAATAATATAAAATTTAAATAAACTATAACTTATATCCTAAGAAAGTTATAGCAAAATTTCACTTTTTTAAAATTACCCTCCCATTTCCGCCCCCCCTGGTCTGATTTTACCCATTTTACTCGACTGAGACTTTGTGCACTTAAATTTTTTGAAAGTGAGTGGTGTAAAATTACAACAGTTATCGTGTTCACAAGGAAGTGATATAGAAAGATAAATAAGTAAACTTACATATAAACTTTAAAACTAAGGGTGGTTTTGGGTTCAAGGGGATGTGAAACACGAAGACATGTCGAAATTTTCCGGAAGACATGATATGGTACCCATTGCAATAGGTAGCTTTCTAATGAGATCTACTCAAAAGATCCACCAAAACTTTGAAGTCGGCGCAGAAATACACCGTATGCCACTCAGTATAAATGTAACCACTACTTAAGTACTTAGTAGTAAGTTGTATCTACGCTGACTTTAGAGTTTTGGTGAATCACTGTATTTTTGTTGATTATTTTTAAAGTTATTTTTAATTTTTTTCATGCCAAGTGTTGACTCCTAGCGTCTGTATATTATCCAAGATATGTATGTATATTGTCCTTATACAAGATATGAAACCATTAAAGTGTACCAGGACATCTACGATCTTTGCCTGCTTTGTTGTTATAAAAGCCTTCCACTCACCTAGCATGTCCTAACTATTTGGTCTGATCAATTATTTATATTATTGTTTAAATTTTGTTACAGCGATCACGCTACGCGTACATTCTGATTTAACTGTATTTTTGACGTATTACTAAAAGCATTACGTATTACGTATTACTACTGAAGAGCTGATTCGATTTAAAGCAACTTGTATATTGTAAAATACACACAAAATGCAAAATGCTAATTCTTAGTATTGTTTTTAGATTGGCGACAAAGACGTGGATTTTAATGATAAATTTAGGCTTATTCTTCAGACCAAATTAGCTAATCCTCATTATCAACCTGAAATGCAAGCCCAGTGTACCCTCATCAACTTCACTGTCACTAAAGATGGGTTAGATTATATTTGATATTTCTAATATTCTTCTATAGCGTAAAACTATGATCTGGTAGTGATTTGAAAATCAACATAGATACCCCTTTTTGCCTCACCTCTGTTTGTTGTTTATTAGGGAGTAATTCATTACAATCTTTTAATTGTTAAACTTTTAAAAGTTATAATTTAAAAGTAGTCTGATTTCTTCAAAACTATTAAAATTGAATAAACGGATTCGCTGCCCACTTTACAGGTATATCGTAATTTTGTATGTATCTAAGTTGTTTTGGAAAGTTATGCAGTGCATAGAACTAGAATAGGAGAATAGGAGAAAGAAGGAGGAGGGGGGACTGAAATCAAATTAAATGGATTATAATTTTATTTTACTTCTGAACACACATTATTTAGCTTAAAATTTTTACCTGTTATATTCGCCAAAATATTTGCATACAGCGACGAATAATATTTAATTTAGTATGGAAAGTATCTCCCTAAACTCCGCGGCTGCCCTGCTTGGCCGATTAGAGCTAGAAACGTGCACTCCGACAGATGTGCGAAAAGTGATAGTAGCTTCATAGAAGCCATAACGAGCAGAAATGAAAATGTGAATTGTGCGTTAATTCAGGCTAGAGGAGCAACTGCTCGGTGAAGTGGTTCTAGCCGAACGACCTGACCTAGCCGCCCTGCGAGCAGATCTCACGAAGCAACAGAACGACTTTAAGATCACTCTTAAATCTCTTGAAGACGACCTCTTGAGGAGGCTATCGTCAGCCGGACCAGACATTTTGAGCGACGCCAGCCTCGTTGTCAATTTAGAAACAACAAAAAAAACGGCTGCTGAAATCGAAATCAAAGTCAAAGAGGCCAAATTAACAACGGTCAAGATAGACGTTGCTAGAGAAAATTACAGGTTCGTGAAAATGAATTATTAAGGGATTGATTCCTTGATAATACGGTTAATAGGCCGTTACGCCGTTACCCCGTTAATAGGCCGTTAGGGGGTTACGGCTAAGGCCGTTTTTGTATTAGGCTTTGACAATCTACTAATGAATTATCTGAAAAAGTCGACTATTTATACGTTAAAATTAGGCAGTCTCTTCTTTCCTTCTCCATTTCAGTTCAAATTTATTATAAAAGAAAACACGTTTGTTAAAACCTAAACTGTTTTTATCTGAATTGTTGTAAAATAGTTTTTAGTGTCACCATTTGAAATTTTCTAAATTTCACTTCTATTTATTATTATCATCGTCTGTAAATACAAACTTAGAGTGAGATCGGCAATTTCCTAGTCAGCGCAGTCTCCTACACTATTGAGTTTACAACACTGTCATCATTAACTTATTATTTTATTATGTATAAAGGCGCGTATACACTTACATTGTTGGTATCTACGATAACTATATGTTAATTATTATGCAGCACATTGTATATATATAATTACCCTGACATGTATTTCAGCGCAACGCAACTCCTTCATTTTTTAAACACCTTGTTGGCCACTATTTGCAATGTTCTCGCTCACGCTGGATTGTTCCAAAAAATATAGTAGGAAGTTTTGCATTTCGAACCCGCGATGCCACCCTCAAAACGAATTGTTTTTTTTCGGAAGATGGTCTCTTACTCTTTTGTGATAGTTCCATATTTCTTGGCAGAAACGGGGCATTCGGCGTCCCATGCTGAGGACATCCAATCCAGCAATCCTGAAAATAACTAATTACTGCTTGTGTTTCTTCTGGCATATTATAAACACAAAGCATTTAAAATGCTTTTACCACATCTTCTATTGGAACAAAAGCCAACGCACACAACATTCGCATTTTCTTGGTCTTGTCTGCTAGTAAAACATAAAAAAGCGGATCTAGTTTGTAAAACTAATGGAGCACTGTTTTAAAAGTCCATCGCCAAACCGGTGTTCATACAAGGCAAATGAAATATAAGTGGCCAGTGGAAATATTAGTATTTTATTTTCCATAAATGTAGAATCGGTGAATTATCCTTTCGACGAATTGCAGAATGTTTAACTTTCGGACATTCGCCGAATTTTTCAGAAACAACCTATTTAACCTAAAAAAAATATAATACGCTAATTTTATTTTATAGAATGGCTGCAACGCGAGGATCTATTCTGTACTTTATCCTAAATGATCTTTCGCTCGTCAATCCAATGTATCAATTTTCGCTGAAGGCTTTCACGGTCGTATTTTTGAAAGCCCTCCACACTGCAGATGCGGCTGAAACGGTTGAAAAGCGTGTACAGAATCTCTTGGAGAGCGTCACATTTGACGTCTTTATGTACACCAGCCGGGCGCTCTTTGAGGAAGATAAATTGATTTTTCTTTTGCAGTTGACCATTCAGGTAACAGCTAACATAATATTGGTATATTAATTTAGCTCAACGTTTAAATAATAATATTAAGACTTTGTCGTCAAGACCCCAGTTAATTTTTCATTGTCACAAACTGGGTCCACAAATCTGCTCGGGATGAATAGCAATCGCTGAAGGTGGTCTAAATATCTTCCTGACCGAACCAACGAATCAGGCAGAGTTTTTCCTGTTAAATATTTTCTTATTCGTAATATTTCTTATAACAAAAATGCAAGATTTGTCGGTTACTGTAATGCGATGCGTTTGCATTTGGAATTGCTCAAAAGTAGCGCCTAGTAACTTGCTGCGTTGTACTAAATGCTAAGCCCTCCTCAATAGTTATCACTATATGTGACATGTCTCAAGGTTTTGTTTCTCGTTATTACGAGAAACAAAACCTTGAGACATGTCACAAGGCATGTCACAAGACATGTCATTAAACAATATTTAATGTATTTTTCTGCTCTTAGATTCTATTGAACATTAAAGAAATTCCAGCGGAGGAATTAGATTTTCTTTTGCGTTACGCCGTCGCACCGGTAGAGAGTCCATTCAATTGGCTCTCCGACAGATGCTGGGGCGGAATTGTGTTTCTATCAAAAATGGACGAGTTTTCCAACCTTGACAAAGATATGGAAGGTGCATCAAAAAGGTACTGTGTGTTGATTGGAGAAGTATTCGGACATTGGCCTATTATAAATATACAAAGCGGTTATTTTGTTCTTTTGGGATTAATGCTATCTATTCTCTATAATTTGCGAAATTTAATGAAGATTTTATGATTGAATAAACTTACTTTTACGCAAAAAGGGAAGTTGAAATAAATTTTAACAATACAAAAGATTTTACTTGATTCTTACTAGGAAAATATCTTAGGTTATAATATGAGATGAAATAATTTTATTTTATGATCACGTGTAATATTTAATATAGACATTACAATAATATAAACTATTTTTGTTTGTAGAAATTAAATTTTCCAATTTTCCCAAATATCATGAAAGAAAATCTGTACACAATAAAATATATACAATACTATATAATAGAGGATGTGAATGGTTATGATATAAATAGATTATTACGAAATTGTATTTTTGGATTTAAAAAAAAATTGTCTTGTCAACATGATCATAGATTGTAAAAAAAAATGAGTTTAACCGTACGATGCTGTATTTTCTAAAAATGGTATTTATATATTAATACTATTATGCCTATTTTTTGCCACTATTTTTGCTAATTGTAATTCAATCAATTAACCTGCATATTTGCGAACTGTTTAAGAAATCGAATAAAAGAAATATTAAGGCCTGAACTATTTGTTTCCGTGTTTTAATTTGCTACAAACAACTTACAGCGTGCCTAAGTATTATATTATGAAAGCTTGAAAGCTTTATTTCATAGGTTTGTAAAAATATTGGTTTTAAACGATTGTATTGAAAGTTGAATGCTTGTTAAGGTGGCAAAAGTTCACCGAGGCTGAGGCGCCAGAAAGAGACAAATTTCCAGGCGAATGGAGGAACAAAACACCAATGCAACGACTTTGTATGATGAGAGCGCTGCGCCCTGATCGGATGACCTATGCCTCAAGGTTGGATATGTTTTCAATGACAATCATATAGTGTCTAGTTACTAATCTACTCTAGCGCCCCTTTGTACCACGTCCTTGTGGCAAAATTTCTAAGCTAAAATTATTTTGGACCTATCCTAGATTCCACTTATATCGCAAACAACGAATCGTTAGATTTTATCTTAAATTAGATAAAACTCTTTTAAGATTAGCACAGCTTTTGCCTGTGTAAATATAAATGATAAAGGAACGTTATCTTTATAATTATTTTCCTTTTGGGCTTTGGTCCTTTAGAAAAAACAATCTAATTTGCTGATTGCTAATTTGGTGATTTGCTGTTGTCAAAATACTATGTAGAAGAGTTTACTAATGTAGATTTATTTGGATTAGACCTGCGCGTTATAAGGTGACCCCGTTTAAATAACCGGATTACTGTAGCTGACTCATAGCGCTGACGAAATAGCCATAGCTACAGAGTCGCGTTCAATGAAGTCGGGTTCAATAGAGTCGCGTTTAATGAAGTCGCATTCAACGAAGTCGCGTTTAACGAAGTCGCGTTTAACGAAGTTGAGTTTAACGAAGTAGCGTTTAACGAAGTCGGGTTCAATGAAGTCTCGATCAACAAAGTCGCATTAACGGAGTCACGTTTAACGAAGTCGCGTTCAACGAAGTCGCTTTACTTGCCTATTTTGCCATTTATTGACCATTGCTTGGCTTGCAAATTCCACAAGTTACACAGATGGATACCGTATCAGGTACATCGTTGACAGGTCGCCTTATTATTTTTTACTCCGTCCGGCCAGACTCCAGCTACAGTGACACAGAAATCTCATTGCAAGCGACACCATGACAATGAAGCACGGTAACGAGTACAGCTACAAATCACGCTGTTATATTGTAGCCGTTTAAGTATTAGGTTATTTTAATATCGCGTATAACATAACCTGAGTTATATGATTATCACGTTAATGCTAATTTGGACTCGACTTGTCGTACGCAATATTTGATTACATAAGGCAGAAAGTCGACACAGATTTTTGATCTCCGGCGAAAAAGAACTTACTGAATAATTACATGGCGCAACTTTAAAGAACTTTATTTCTATTATTGTATGTTGGCATTTATACCGCTGTTTAAAGAATTCTTAATTCTCTCTATTTCTAAATCACAATAACTTGTAAACGTTACCAGGAGACAGACAATCAATGAAACGTCAGGGCTATGCAAATAATACTACACTTATGCATAAATGCTATAATTTTAAAACGTCATAATCGTTTGTAACTAATTGTTCGATTGTGAAATTATACTTTTATAAACAAAAAACGCTGATAATCGAAACGTACGGAGTCAATCGGACGATTTATAAACGTACGCAGTGTTGGCATTAATATGTAAATGAAATGTAATATTTTGGCCGACGTTTGTCAAAATATGGCGAGTGTGAGTTTTTCTAGAAGTCATTTTATATGTAGTCGCCGTGCAGAGGCCGGCGGGGTTATTTTTGATGGTGTTGCGGTTAAAGTGCCGTGTTCCTATTTTTAACTTAATTACCCTCAGTTCATACTGGCAGGGAAAACGCGACATTTGTTTACAAATTAAATTACCATCAGTTCAAAATAAAAAGGTGTTGACAAAGGAGAAGCTATTTTAAAGTAGATTTTGTTATTGAAGTTTCTAACTTTGAGTTTGAGGAAGCAGGCTTCATCCCTACTGGCGGGAACGGTGCACTGATCAAGGACACGGGGTTTTAATGTATCGTGGAGTGCCACCCCCGCACCCTGAGATTCTGAGCAGTCCTTTTTAGCTCCACGATTGCGTCCTTAAAGTAGTAAGGAGTAACCAGACCCCAGCCAAGGTAATATGATTACAGTTTGGCCTATCCAGACTCATCATAGCGAGGGCGAGCCGAGAATGACCGAGGTTTCAGGAAGAGCTAACCTTTTTTAGGGTTATTGACCAATATGGTCAATAAACAGGAAAGGGTTTTTAAGTTCTAAACGGCTGGTACATAGTAGTTGGTGTTTCATACATCGGGGTAAATTAAGTGAACATTTAAGAAAAATATATTTTATTTTTATTTTAAAAGTTACCTCTAAACCTCTTTTCTTTAATAGTATTAGGTACATATACAATTTTGAAAAGATTACAGGAAATCTATATCCAAGGTCAAACCATCAGTCACTACTTAACCATCTATCTGTCTCTATCCGTTCTCGTGTTTCTGTATGATTATCGAAACACTCAATAAAATTATCAAGTCGAAAGTGGTAAAGTCTCTAGGTGTATAACATTAAACTCGGCACAATTCCAGAGCTGTCACAAAAATGTGTGCAAAATACTTATTACTGGTAATCGCATTAGCTTTAGTATGCTAGTAAGTATATCGTGTAATTCAATTGCATCTTTCAAGGTTTTATATCGAAGAAAAAATGGGCGTGAGGTTCACAGAGGCAAGACCACTGCCATTCGAAAAGTCATTCGGGGAAACGAACAGTACGACCCTGGTGTTCTTCATTTTATCGCCAGGTGTAGATCCGCTGAAAGACGTGGAGAAAGCGGGCCGAAGAATGGGTTTTACGACCGACCACAGGAACTTCCACAGTGTCTCGCTCGGGCAAGGACAGGAGGTGTTACTGCACTCTTAATATGCTGCAATTTGCACATTATAATGAATAGGACACAATTTATATTATTTACATAATAAAATATTGTCCGTTGTTTAAATGGCAAGAAATCATTGCCGGCTAAGTATGTTCGGTCGAGGATAAATAAGTTTTACCTTGTAAGGCGATTAATCTAATCTCTTTTTTTTTAAGCATTTAAGTTCAACTTTAAATGCTCGGGATAAAGCTTCGAGTGCTTTGGCTGTATATGTCAGCATGTTATAAGGTTAATTAGCCGACGACCTAATGACTTTATATTATTGGAAACGTACATTTTTAACATAACTTAAAAACGAGAGAACGTAATGGCACTATAATTTAACCTACAATTATCTATCCATAGATCGGCCAAGTTCCACTACGACTAATATGCCTGAATTAGGTTGTTTTGGATTTTAAGTACATATGGATGTATTGTTTTTGGTCGAATCTTGTAATCGCTATTAAAATTATTGAGCGGAAGGTTTAAATAGCAGAATTATATGATTTCAACCTTGTTTTTAATCTTGTCATATTTTTATAAAAAACGATCAAGTGCGAGTTGGGCTCGCGTAATTAACGTAATTACTACCTAATCTGTTCAATGGTTAATGTGGGTCATCCTTATAAGATAAACATATGCTATCAATTGTTTTTTAATAGATTTATTTAACATCTACATTAATTTGGTGTGTTTCATAAGTTTTAATCAGCGTAAGCCAAAATCCGGTTTAGCCGTAGAAACCTTTTAAGGGGGTTGGGGTGGGAGTTCAGTATTTTACAAAAAAAAAACTAAATTTAGACCTTGCAAACGATACCGTACATAATACATTATAAAATTTTTTTTTTGGACCCCAATTACCCCCTGATTATAACTAGATAAAATTAATTCATAATCTTAAGACTCGAAAGTGCATGTTGCGGAGACCTAAGAATTCAGTCTTATGTCTGCTCGTTTTCAAGATAACGCCTGCAACAAACAGACCGACGGATGCAGGAGTGATCTTATAAATGTCCCGTTTATTCTTCTTCGTAGTAAGGATTTCTAAAAATTTTTACTGTTTCTTTTTAACAAACGAATTTTTAAGGTTGACAAAATTCTACTTTACTTGTTGATTTCGTATTAGTATTTTTCACGTAGAATCGTTTAAAATTCTAAATCGGTGGTGAAATCATTGAGATTTGACATCACAAACATTTCGCATGGGAGCTAGTATAGGAGACGTTAGGAAAAATATTTTTAATGCTATCAATCTGTATTAAACTGCCGAAAACTCATCGTATTTTCAGAAGCTATTTTCAGGAAGTTCTAGACTAGCCGCCGACTGAGCATTTCGAAAGACAGTCTTTATATCTGCCCAACCAAAGAATAGCCATCGTTTATTTTTATAAAAAAAAAGCAATACAAACATATGGTTCATTATATGAAAACATAAAAGCAACACAGAATAACAAAATAAGTTTAAAACAATGCAGAAATATAATAATACAACTAGGACAAAACAATACAGGTGAACCATTGATTTAATTGTCTTAATTTTAGTTTTATAACCTTGAATAGGTGCGAAGATTATCGAGCGGAGGACTAGAACCATGCAATAGAAGCCATATCCCCTAAAAGGGAAGAGGGACAAACAAACAAAGTGTTGATTTCCCGGGCGAAGTAGGGAACCGCACACTACGCGAAGTTGTGTTTATGTTTACGCGAAATCAGCAAGCCCCTCGGGAGGAGTGCCCGGTCCTTCGAGAACTGTCCATTTAGTAAACCAGCTCTTCACGAACACCTTAAAAGCCGCGAAGTTAGAGGGAGTCGATACAAAGTCAGTAAACCAAACTGGTCTGATAGTAACGTCAAGTACGCTCAAAAGTAAATTACGTTCGTATTTTCAGGAATCTTGTCATTCTATCAAATCTATTTTTTTTTTATAAACATCTAAGGTTGTCGCCGAGCACGCCATGGATATAGCTTCAGAACATGGTCACTGGGTCATACTGCAGAACGTCCATCTGGTGGCTAGGTGGCTTTCGACGTTGGAAAAGAAAATGGAGCTGTGTAATGAAAATGCACACGAAAAATACAGGTAACTTAAAATTATAGAAGAATTGACACAAACAACACATATCTATCTATCAAGAGTTGGTGATATTCGGACCATCGAATAACGGTGGAAATTCGACCATCGAAAGGGCTAAAAGTGCCGCAGGCACAAGTGACGATAAGAATTGAAGCAATCTATTGTATGGGGAAAAGATGTCGTTACTAACCCCTGTACACTTGAGGTTTTGATACAATATAATAGCAACAGTTGATATTATATGATAGCTACAGGGTTCATAACCATTCTTGTTTAATATCGAAGGCATGTTAGCCTATTTGAGTGCCGGCGATATGATGTGACCGGGCGTCATATAAATGGCACACTAAGTGACTCATTGATTTTGCCCTCCCCTGTTCTGAACCTGCAGGCAACGTATGAAATACTGGGTAAAGCTTTCAGCGTTTTGGAAAAACAGTAAATCGTATTTTTTTCAGATTATTTGTCAGCGCAGAGCCAGCGGCGTCCAAAGATTCACATATAATGCCACAGGGAATACTCGAGTCGGCCATAAAAATTACAAACGAGCCGCCAACAGGAATGTGGGCAAATTTACATAAGGTACCTATTACAACATTTATTAATGATTATATATTATTATTACATTAAAATATACATATCAAAGGTAACATTAAAATGATTAATATGTTTTATTCGTTTTTATATACCAGTAGCGCAGTCCAATCACCGCCAATTAAGCATTATGGACCTTTTAATTATTTTATTTTTTGATTTGGAAACTTCTATATGCAGGGAGGGTTCGGGTAAAATTTTGGATGGGGATAATTTGATGGGTCGGCGTCACAACATGCAAATGTTAACAGTATTCATTTTAATAACCTATTCCTGTCGCCGCTTATATCAGTTTTTTCACTTCTGTCGGCAGTTCTCAGTGACTGCCTATGTTTTTTTTTTTGAGTTTTGATAAGCTGTTTAGTGTTTTCTGCTGTCCTGCATCTACTTTTTAGGGTTTAAACCCTAAAACCTTATTGATGTGAAACTTCTTTATGCACTATAGTGATTTGAATTCATGCAATTGAACGTATGAATAACGTATGCCGCTATAAAAGCATTCATTATTTTTATGTTATGTTTTCTTAAGCTGAATTGTCAATAAGATATTTTTGATACATATCGGTATTTAAATAAATTGTGATATACACTTTAGGCCATTTATTGCCTCATAAAAACCAAACCATTCAAACTGTTAGCAGGTATTTTATAGGACCTATCAAAGAATGCCTTTTTGGGTATTTATTAAGAGCATCCTGTAATTGCAACTGTAACTATACAATTGTACTCTGTACAACGTACAGTTTCATACACTGCATATTTCTATTTCCAAGTCGGATTTAGAAGCATTATATTTCTTTAATAATATTATGATATTGGTAATCAAAGTAATATTATACTTAAATAAATTATATGAACTTTTTTTTTCATGTCAGTCTCTTGACAATTTCAATCAAGAAACTTTGGAGATGTGCACGAAGGAGTCTGAATTCAAAGCCATCCTGTTTGCTCTTTGCTATTTTCACGCCGTCGTCTGTGAACGACGTAAATTCGGGCCGCAGGGGTGGAACAGGTAACTTTTTTGGATTAACAAATATTTTTATAGCACAATACACACATGTGATGTGTGTGATGTGTTTTTTATAGCACAATACACACATGTGATGTGTGTGATGTGATTTTTATAGCACATGTGATGCGTTTATTCAAATCCAGCAGAATTTTACAGTATTTGGTAAACAAAGCATTTTGACAGTTGACCTTGAAATTCGTTGCTTTATTTTCATAACGAGTCAGGCAGGTGACTCTTTGTGCGGTCAGTAAGCAATTGTGGGTTTTTATTTAACTACAGCTTCATAATATAGAAATTTGAAAAACAAACTTTTCTTTGTTTTAAACCCTTTATTTGCCTTTCAATTACTATTTTTTTAAGGCTCTAATGCCATCTATAAGAGAGAAATTCGACTAAAACAGAACTATTAGCAATTTATCATGTATTAAATTTCTCAGAAATAGAATTGAATTTTAAAAATCTGCCTTTACTATGTTGAAGACTCAAGGGTCTAAATGAACTGAAATTAATATTAATCCTTTGGCTTCGCCTTAAGCAACCCGAACGCTGCCCGAGGAAGAAACAGCTCATTCTAAGTTAGGAATTAAGTTAGGATTCACAATGAAATAGAATTTGTTTGGATATAATGTACTATTCGAATGTCTGCAAATGAATGAAAAAAAAAGGCACATTGACATTCATGCGATAATAGTACGCGTATAGAACTTCTTAAACTATCTTTCGCATTCGTTGACCGAGCGACAGGTAACTGCGGTGCCAAGGGCCTTATGTTAAACTGACCTACCCTACTTTCAGGGTCTCGCAGATAAACCACGCGCCTTTTTTGGGCTTGTGCCATTTTAAAACCACTGAAAGAAATATTATTTTCAAACTATTTATTGTGAAATTATTATTATTGTAATGTAATCTAGTGATTTAGAAGTAAAATAATATATATAGAATTATATTTAAAAATCCATATAAAATGAACGGAAATGTTTGCGTTTAATGTGATTTTTTAGAAATTACCCATTCAACTTTGGAGATCTGACCATTAGCGTATACGTTCTATATAACTATCTGGAAGCAAATGCGCGTGTGCCTTGGGAAGACCTGCGGTACTTGTTCGGTGAAATTATGTACGGAGGGCATATAACTGACGACTGGGACAGACGCCTGTGCAAGACCTACCTCATGGAGTTCATGCAGCCTGAGTTGGTATGTCTCTAATCTTGTATCTCAAGTAATAAATAATTGAATTAACAAAGTGAACACACCTCCAAAGATATTTTTATCTTAAAATAATATATCAACCTTCCAAATAACATGCCTGCCTACGGCATGTTGCCTGTTTAAAAATCTGAATATGTGCATAGGTTTCGCCCTAATCAATTAATTTTCTTTAATGGTATTTTTAAAGTCATTGTAAAAAAACATTCTTAAAACAAGCTTTTACAAAATTTCGTGTCTGTGCTGTTGACCGTTGAGGAGTTCCTTCGTCTGGAGCCATTCCAGAGTATAGAATCAGGTCATGCTTACCATAAAATACATTGTCATCGAAACTGAACCAACATGTCA
Source organism: Neomicropteryx cornuta (assembly GCA_020383195.1). Lineage (NCBI taxonomy): Eukaryota > Metazoa > Arthropoda > Insecta > Lepidoptera > Micropterigidae > Neomicropteryx > Neomicropteryx cornuta. The sequence goes on from JAHKQU010000018.1 coordinate 45,142,724, forward strand.
AATTTCAACTCCAAGATATGACTTAAACAAACTAACATATATTGCAAGTTAAATAAAAGGTTGTACACACAAATTCTTTATTTTAGCTTGATTGTATCCTTGCTTATCGTCTTGATTAGTATTAGTATAAAAATAAACGTGCAATGTAATTAAAACTTCTGTAAGAAAGTCGATTAAATGTATGTCGAGTTTTAAGGTATAGGATTTTTGTACATAAATATACCCAATTAATTATACAAAATTACAAAGGCACTTGCAATCGACTACCCTCCCGAACGATAAAAAGTACGAAATGCACAATTTCCTAATTACGATTGAAATACAGGTAGATGGCGAACTGTACTTGGCGCAAGGGTTCCTCGGGCCGCCCAGCTCAGATTTTGTCGCCTACCATCAGTACGTCGACGAGCTACTGCCCGGCGAAACGCCCTATCTGTACGGATTGCATCCGAACGCCGAGATCGGGTTCTTGACGACCGTTTCGGAGAAATTGTTTGTGACTCTCTTTGAAATGCAACCGAGGGACACCGGCTCGTCCAGTGGCGGTGGCGTGTCACGAGAAGAAATGGTATGCCATACATTCGTTTATCTAATATAGTTTCAGCCAGACAATAATTCCAATTGGCGAAATGTTTTAATCGAAATAATCTCAATTCATTCTTTATCTAAACCTACCTTAGTACAGGCGCTGCATAGTTGGGTAGACTTTGGAGAAATAGATTCTTTGTTAAACTCAAAACTTGATTGCAATGTAATATCCTGACCCCGAGGATTTTTCATGGCGGAATGACTTGCCGCTTGGCGACGTCACGAGTAACTGATTAATTGTGAAAAGGGAGAATGATATCAAATTACTTTGTAACTGGTATTAGCATCGAAATAAATTTATTATTTAGCGTATGGTTAGTGTTGTCGGAGAGGCACTATTACGAGCAGTTTCGGCCGACTTATTGTTTTTACGATGCGAGGCCATTCATTACAGGCAAAGAACATCCCGCAAGTGTTTTTTGTTTGTGTTTTGTTCACTTAACCCAGTCGGCAGTGCTGAAAATAGCGCTGCTAATTCCCACTGGAGATTCGAACCTCTGGATTTAGAAGCAGGCTCATATACCACTGCGCCACCAAGTGTCTATCAAAATATCTAATAAAATAAATAAAATAATAATAATCATTTCATTTAATTAGTCAATCCTTTTATTACATTAACATAGCATAAACATTACATTAAAAGTCCCGGAACTAACCTCCTTTTTAAAGTCCCTATCCAGTGGTATCTACGTAGGTCAATTGAATTAAACTGGTATAATAACATTAGTATTGTCAATTTTCTTCTAAAGCTATTGATATTTTGGTATTGTGAAACTATATTGTACAGTTCACTACTTTGATTTGATATTACCATCAGACAGCCGCAAACGTAGTACATATAAACTGGGTATAGTATGTACCTTCTACCAGCTACTAAAGTCGTTGAGGTCTAGAATTGCTGCTGATCTGTAGATGTATAGTTTAGCCAGAAGAGAAAACCTTGTTCAGTCAAAGCAGTTCCACTGCTTTTGAGAAATCTTCTAAACATCGCCAATAACGATAATTAGTATGATGTCATCTGACAATTTCGAAATGTTGACAAGCTTGTCAACATTTCAATCTAAGTAAAGTGAAATGTTTTTTTTTATATTTTAGGTTAAACAGTCGTTGGATGATATATTGGATCGAGTGCCAGAGCCATTTAATATGATTGAACTGATGGGCAAAGTTGAGGAGCGCACGCCTTTTATTATAGTAGCTTTTCAGGAATGCGAACGGATGAATATTCTAATGGGTGAAATGCGGCGTACCCTCAAAGAACTTGAATTAGGCCTGAAGGTATGAACATTTGTGCATGAACAGTAAAATTCCTTTACCAAAATATTTTGACATAAATTGAAATACTTTATCCCAAATAATAAAATGCGAGTGAAACGTAGTCCATCTGTTTAATTGTTATATAAAGGAACATATCGTCTATTTATATAATATTTTATACTAAACAGTATTAAAAATGCACTTTTTTAAAACTCAGCACTTGGTTAAATCCCACATCCCGTGCTTTTGTCCCTCTCCATTTCATTTGGAGATGTTCCGATGAGCTTGCTCTTCCACTTCACAAAATCTCAACTGTGGTATCTTTTCCAAATTTGGAATATCCTTAATATTACATTTTGAGATGGCTTTATAAATCCTAGACAGATAGTAGTTGCTAGAGGATTCAAATAATCAGTGATTGAAGTTACTCCAGGTATTGTGATTGTGTCACAATGCTCAATTGTTACTTTAAATATTTTTTTCAACGATTTTGCAAAAAGGTTGAAGTGTAATTTTTTGTTGTTTGCTGATTATTTAAACATTTTTCTTAGGTATAAATAGTATTTCTGACTGCTTAAAAATTCATGATGATCTCATTACTTTTTACATAAGACGTTGTGGGAATTATATGGCTCTTAACTTCAGTAAATGCTACTCCATTAATTTTACAAGAAACAAAATTATGATACGCATAACTACTCCATAGGGAGTGAATTGATTTCTCATGCTGATACCATTCGAAATTTAGTAGTAATTCTAGATTCGAAATTCATATTTGACACGTAGAAAAAGTAATCTAGAAAGCGCAATGATTAATTACCAGAATTACAAATCCTTTTAAAACCTTCAACCCTCAATTCTATATAAAGCCCTAGTAAGATCGCATTTAAAATATGGTAGTGTCATTTAGAATTCTTATTATGCTAAGTACTCAATATTTTTTGAACATTTTCGACAGAATTGAAAATGTTCAAAAAATATTATTAAGAATATTGTATGCTAAGTGTGGTCTTGGTGATCAATTAAGGATAGATTAAATAGATTTGAGTTTGATACGCTAGCTTGTCGTCGATCATAGTCAGGTTTTATAAAATATTTAATTATGAGATAGAAATAACGTGTCTACAAAATATATCATTTAATACGACATCCCATAATAAAAGAGCCCTGATCTGTTTAGAACCCCTATATTGCATAACATCATAGCCTTTAATAACAATACCTCTCGTATGTCGTCTTTATAATAGCTTACATAGAGATAATCGCATTGATATCTTCCATGATTTTTCGCTTCCGAAATGACAAAAATAATTTTAAGTTTCATATATTATATGTAATTGTATAATATTTTATATGAGTTTTGTATGAGTATTTATATGTAATATTCTTCATAATCATACAATATTCATATTTGTAGCATACATATACAATATATTTCTACTGTTTCTGTTTATTGTAATCTGTGTTTTATTTTCCATTGTATTCACTAAGCACAAAATATGCATGTGGCATACTCTTTTAATTTGAATATTGATAAGGTTTTGTTTACTTTAGTATTTAAGAATAATTGATAACATATTATTTATTTCAATAAGTATTTTGTTAGAATACCATTGAATAAAATGTCTTTAGACCTTAAAAAATTGTGCCATTCATCCATTTAGGCGATTTTTCGCTATTCAAAAACAAACAGGTGTAATAATTAACTCATTTTTTTTATTTCTTATACATGTAGGCTACAATAATACTATTGCATTATCTTGGGTCTCTTAAAACTAAAGAATAATATCAAAGTAAAGTTTCAATGCGTTTGTTCAGGTGTTGCGAGGTGTTTCTTCATTAGTGCCACAAAAGGTCTGTTATTATATCTGTAGTGCATAACCTAAATTAACGCTTTTTATGTTTTGTTTCAAAAGATTGATATGCAGACCTGTCTAATCCAAATCAATATCATTCGATTAGCATGTAAACTTCATGAGGTAGGAATGTGCTAGTAAAAATAAGTACTTAGTTCAAAGAAAAAATAATGTGCGCAGGAGGTAGTTTGAGTAACGTTTGCCGAGCGAGTCAAGCGCTGCAACTGCGAGTCGCGTATGTAACTGCACGTTTCTCATCCGATGGCAATACGAGTACTTTGACCAGACTTGGGCCTGCAGGACTACCCTTGGACCATTCCAAATTTGCAAGACTTACATGAACAAAGCGATGGCGATTTGGAATAGCCCAAGAGTAGCACAGCTGAATTACCCAGTTTGAACGACAATAAGACGAGCTTTTAGTCATTGACATGACGAAAGGGGACAATACCTACGTGTGCTTAAAAAGGTTTCATCCTTGACCATTTATACAACATATTATTCAACCTAATAGGTACGTCCTTTGTTCTTCTATTGTTGAGACTAAACTTTGGTTATAGGGTGAGTTAACGACTACGAGCGACATGGAGAAGTTGGAACAATGTCTGTTTATGGACAAAGTACCGCCAGCTTGGGAAAAACGCGCTTATCCCAGCCTCCTGGGGTTGTCCGCATGGTTCCTTGATCTCTGTAGAAGATTAGTCGAGTTGGAAAATTGGTCCGGAGATTTTTCGGTAATTTTGAAATATCTATGAATTTTCTGCTAAGGTAAACAAAAATAAGTTTATAAAACTGTGAGTACGTAAATTATTTTAGAGAGAGAGAGAGAGAGAGAGAAAAGCATATATTAATATAGAGCTATGAGATGCCATCTATCGTGTTCATTGGCAGCCGTAGATTTGTGGAAAGAAAAGGTTTTTAAGACACCTCCTACTGGTTTAGAAATCCGTCACTTAAAAAAAAAACACAATAAGAACACAAAAATAATATCTGATTTCGGTAGAAGAAATACATTAAGAAATACAGTAGAAGCGTAAACAAAGTTTAAACAATGGTTTAATTTGAGAATCAATACTTAAAACTGGGAAGATATTGTTCATCGTCTTTGAGATTTAATGGTTGCACTAAGTTTAGTAATAAGTTAAAATATTTTTATGAGGCCTGGATACGCCAAAACGAACACGTAAGGCGCAATATATTATCGGCCGACAAAGGGTGCCGACCATACGACATGCGCAGATCACATCGTGATGTTCACGTGATTATTGCATCATCTTCGAAGTCGGTTCGTGGAATTATGACGAAATATATGCAAAGGGTTGCGTGATACCGGCGACGAGAAGAACACGGGAATCAAATGCGCAGATCGCTGACACGTGTAGGCTAAAGACGGTTATCTATATTAATCAGTTTATTCTTGTAGGATTAGAGTAATTGTTATATATTAACTGATACCTATATAAAGGATAGCCCACTGTAATGCCAGGATCAATAAGGATTTAAATAATAAGGTGTGTCGATCAGAAACGTGTTTAAGCCTTACCTAGATGTATTTAAGTTTGATTATGTAAAAAAATGTTATATTTTGTGTAGTACATAAGTTTATGTTGTAATATTAAGTACTATATCTTAAGTAAGCGAGATATAGGGGGGTTTTTATTCTTTAGCAAAATAAATGAGTTATTCAAGGGCTGAAGAGTGAAACCCTCTTATTATCATGTTTTGTTGTGCTTATAAAAAGGGTATGTTTCGCACGAAGGGATTCTTATTCTTGATCGGAGGCTCCGATCGACAACAGTCGCCGAGTAGGCGACTTCAGCCGTACGGAAAAGTCGTCCGTTCGGTGTTCTTGCTTCTTCGTGTGTGAACGTCGTCTTTTCCTTGGGATCGATCCTGGAGTATCCAAGGCCTGTGCTGAAAACCTCCGCCTTCATGTTTTTACCATGAGAAAAGCAGCTGAGCAAAGCCTATTTATCTATTTATTAATATACTATTACTGTATTTAATCTTTTATCGAATTTATGATGCGTTAAAAAAAAGTTGAATTAAATGAAAAATGTTCATGTTGATTCGATTTAAACTTTAAAGTTGTAAAATCGGTGGTGAAATTATTGATATCTGACGTCACAAACGTTTCGTTATTGGAGTCGATCCATAGACGCTACGCTTCGCTCCGCTACGATTAAATTAGTATTTTTATTTTTTCAATATATAAATAATTAAAATTTAAACTGATTTCGTGTTTTTTTTTTATTAAGAAAACATTTTTTTCTCTTTATTTCATCTTATTTGAATTCGTTTCATACATCTCAACATTATTCTTTTTTACGCAACTATCTTTACGTCATTACCTGTACAATTTCTGTTGGATAACCACAATAAATAAATAAATAAACACGGACATAATATTTCAATTATATTTCATAATAATTATAACGTGGCACTGAACATTCTTTTTCGTATTTCTAGTTGCGCTCATAGATTACTTTATATTTATTCTAACTAAACAGTAATGAAAAAATTTTTCAATATTATTTTAAATTTCTAATATTGCTGTTGCTGGCGCCCTATCGAAATGTCAAGTTTCATTCTTCAGTATTAAAAATTCGTTGACTGTAATGTTAAATATCTATATTATTCGACCAGCTTTCGATGTGAATTTAATCTTCAATCTAAACATGACAATTGAAGTCTCGCATTTGTACTTTTCGGGTTAAAAGTTGCAACGGACGGACGGATGGACAGACACATTCTAATAGATTATAGAAGTCAAAAACTGTATTGGTATCATAACATAGATTGAGACAAAGAGATAGTACGCAAAAAAAGATAACATAGTATCTTCATTCCGACTAACGTACGTATAATTAATTTCCAACTTCCCCTTAAAATGTAGCTTCCACCGGCTGTGTGGCTTGCAGGGTTCTTCAATCCCCAGTCATTCCTAACAGCCATCATGCAGCAGACAGCCCGAAAAAACGAATGGCCTTTAGACAAGATGTGCCTTAACTGTGACGTCACCAAGAAATGGCGAGAGGAATTCACGTAAGTATTCATCAATAAATATAATTATATTGATGAACGGCAACTGCGGCAGTCAGGGTGGGTCGCCCTTCAAGCCATTACTTGCCTACCGTCCTATTCTACGAAGGCGGCTTTGACGTCGCATTGAAAATATACTTTTGTGTATTTCCCGAATATACCAATTTTTTTTCTAAAATTATGTTAAATAATGTATCAAATTTCATTCTACAGTATATACATATATATTATATTATGCAAAGTATCCTTTTTATTATTACAGGTTATGTCATAAATTTAATTTAGGAACTGTATACTAACCATGCTTTATACACAGAATTTTAACTTTTAAAAATACATACTAAAATCAATTAATTCTGGAATTAATTCAAAATATACAAATACAAACAGCTCGTTCGATTTAGTACAAACATTAATTTCAAAATATACAAATACAAACAGCTCGTTCGATTTAGTACAAACATTAGTTAGCATTTAACAAAAAAACAGAATACATTTGTATATTGTTTATGTAAACCAGTTCATATTTTTGCACCACTTTATATTTATTAAATTTGGTAATATGAATAAATAAAAACCTTCAAAAATATTTTTTTGTGCGACCGTTCGACGCGTTTGTCGCTGGGCGTCTAGCGCAAGGGATGAGTGTCGTCCCTATCGCACCCTTTTGTCGGCCATGGGTGGAAGTGGAACGTTAACCAGATTCATAGATTCTATTTAAAAAAAATATATTTTCTATTTGTCTTGATTTAGGCGAATATACCTAGTTTTTGCTAGAAAACGTAATCTTAGGTAAATTTGATACCTAAAGGGAAAATCGCGCGATTTTAGTTTATACAGAGAAGGAATAAAGAAAACTGCATTTTTAGAGCGAAGCGAGCGGAGCGAGCGAAGCTCTCATAAGACGACTCCAATTAGAACTTTGTCACGGGCTAACTTGGTCATTCCTTGACCGATTTGAAAAATTTTTGATTTTGAGAGAATCTACATGAAAAAGTGAAGGTCGTGACGGAGCTTGATTTTAAATATTGTCAAAAATAAAATTTTTGGGGTCAAAAGAAAATTGTCTATGGGAATATCCATTATAAAAAAGTCACGCGCTTTTTTGAAAATTTTTTATTCGAAAATAATTAATCGAATTTTATTTTAAATTGTACGACAATTCACTGACAATTACGATATGTCAGTGAAGGAGAAATAATGACTGATGAACTTGAACAAGATTCATTGAATGAAAATTGTGTTCCTGAATTTTATATACAAAAATGAATTTCTCTTTTTGTATATAAAAGATTTCAAGAACCTCATTTTAGAAAATTATCCATTCGTTGAAAAGTTATGTTTTCAATTTCCCGATGAAATTCTCTTGTACATTAGTATTGAAGATATTTTAAGTACCTTATTTTAGAAAATTATCAAAATCTATCCCGTCGTTAAAAAGTTATTGTCACAGACTAAATTTTATTTAGAAAATTTTAGTAAATCGCTTCGCTCTAATATGTGCTGCAGCGAAGCAAAATGCGAGCGACTGCGGCGACCTAGTATCTTTATGTGTTACAATTAAATTAAATTCATTAAAATAAAACATTCATACTACTGACAGCTGTAAATTTTGTGTGATTTCAATTTCATGTTTCAATAATCTGTCAATGTCAAGGAAAAAAGTGTAATTATAAAGTTTCGAAAAAGTGAGTAGGTATATTTTATTTTTTAATTTAAACCCCGTCTAATCTTAGTTTCATTTTACATGTCACATTTTTTCTATTCTTTGCCTCCATAGAACTGACGGGTCGGAGAGAGACAGATAAAGAATAAATATAAATTCGCGTGAAAGTAAAATGATTATAGACCAAATCCAAATTTAAAAAAGTGAAAATAGTATTTCGAGAGATAAATTTAAATGCGCACAGAATGTCATTCCAAAATAATTTAATACTCTTGATTGTAGATTATTGCATTTACAATGCGGGTTTTACAATGCAACACATTTCGAATTAAAAGTCACTGTAGGTGAAAGGACTTCATTCGCTTTATGTTGTCATAAGGGTAAAGCAATATTTCCGGCTTTATCAAAATGAATACTTTAAATCATTGTATGATTTCAAACGAGCCTTCAATAAAATGAACCTTCCTTTTGTTCGGTCATTCATTGCAATGATAGATCATTGTCAGATTTGAAATTAAAAATAAAGAAATTTGTGCTTATTAAAGGAAATCGTGATTTAAATCTACGCCGTTATAATGATGCAATTCCAACTGATGTATGAGCCACTGTTTGAACGAAATGTGGTTTCGTATTTAAAAGTAATGGTACCGTTAATTTTATATTGGATTTGGATTCATCATTGGACACATCTATTAGATCATTGAGTATACTCAATGATCCATTACCATTTCCAAATGGTGGCATTGCGTGGCAATACCACCATGGTGGTATTGGTGGTACCACCAATGTTAATAATTCATTATGTACCAACCACATCTAATTCAAGAAAGAATATGTTGTAAAACATATAATGCGTGGTCCATATCCGTGTAATCAATCCGAATTCTGTATTAACGAGAGATAGGAAATGCAGAGAAGATTATCCGAATTCTCATGTGAATCCAATTTAAAAAAATATTGAATAACGATCGAATTTTGACCCCTAAATACCTATATATAATTTTTTTTCAGAGCCCCACCAAGGGAAGGTGCATATATTCACGGCCTGTTTATGGAGGGTGCAAGATGGGATACAACGGCCGGATGTATAGTCGAATCTCGCCTTAAAGAACTATTTCCTTTGGTTCCCGTTATATATATTAAGGCCGTCACTCAAGACAAGCAAGAAGTAAAAGGCGTTTACGAATGCCCTGTTTATAAAATCAGGTATTTTCAAAATAATTGTAGGTGTTGATAGTAAATCTCATGAGTAACTCGTTTGTAGTGTATTTCTATTTTTAATCTACTCAGACCTAAAATATGACCCACTGTCGCCTCTATGACCATCCAAAGCGCACATCAAATGGGCCATAACAAGTTGGTACCACAGACGCGAGTAGTCTGGGGGGAAGATGCTTTTAATGACGCCTGCAGGGCCTAGCTATAGGACGTCAGGTTTTGGTTAAATAATTTACTACCACTAAACAAAATATAGAAACAGTTGATATTATATGATAGCTATAGAGTGTCATAGCAATTCTTATTTAATTAATGCAATGTGCTCTGAACCAATCAATCAAATCAAATGTTATTTTTTTATTTTAATACTTTATTTCACTTAACGTGATATATGCAAATATAAATATAAAAAAAACGCAAATGGAATACTCTTCATAGGTCAATATTTGACCCTTTTCCGTGTTCCAAGGCTGGTTTTAGGCATTGGCTGCAAGTTGTAAACAATAATTTTTCCTCGCCTCACTTAACAATATCGCCGAAACTAGTTCCTAAATATTGTATTAAATTAATAATAACTAGTGGTCGACTAGTGGTCGACCGTAACCGTTCGTTAAACTTATAAGTTTGAGGTTCTTATACCTCTATAATACGGTGAGTTTACCTCTATAATCATTGCATATTTATTTTTTTAATTTTGTTCTATTACCACAGTTGCAAGCGTATACAAAGACCTTAGCGTGTGTTTTTACCTTAACTCCCTGCCAAACTTATGAAATATAAAATTTAATGTTATAACAGTTGAAAAAAAAAATACACAGTTACAGAACGCTGAATTGTATTTACGAATCTTTTCAAAGTATTTTTTTGACTTTCTTTTTATTGAAGGTGCATGTGATAATAATTTGAAGTATTCATTATGATAAGGCCAATATGCTTTACCCTTATGACAACATGAAATGAATGCAGCCTTTCACCTAAAGTGACTTTAGATTCGAAATGTTTTGCATTGTAAATGCATTAATCCATAATTAACAGTAATTAAATTTCTTGGAATAACATTCAGTACGCATTTTAATGTATCGCTAAAAATAATTTTATCATTTTGTAATACTATTTACACTATTTAAAGCAATAGAGGCCTATTTTCATTTCGACTTTCTCGAGAATATAATATATTCCTCCTTTGTGTCTCACGTCAGTTCTATGTGGAGGCATAATGGAAGATGATAAGGGCGAATATCTGGATATAAAAAAAAATTAAACTACTGCAATTAAAAATGTAACATGTAAAATTAATTTACTGAACGTAAGATTATACAGGATTTAGGTTATATCTTTATAGATATAAAATGTACTTAATGTTTTTAACCTAATACTTATGCTTTTTTGCCATGACATTACTTTATTGACTGACAATGACAGATTATTTAAATAGGAACGTTTGAAATCACACAAAATTCATAGCTCGAAACTCATTCTGTCAATTTGTTAGTTAGTATGAAGGTTTTATTTTATTAAATTGTATCTATTTATAACACATATTATAAGATCATTTTAGTTTTCCTCACTTTTATCCATAACTTTAACTATGCCAAATCTACAACACACGACACACTCCTCCGTGCGCGCAATTCTTAAAAAAATAATCCGAGGTTTTCCCTTCACGTATTAATATATAGATAACTTAATGACTTACTTTGTATTTCTTGTCTATTTTTACAGAATGAGAGGTCCTACTTATGTTTGGACATTTAACCTAAAAACCAAAGAAAAGCCTGCAAAGTGGGTACTGGGTGGTGTGTGTTTATTGCTCGGAGTTTAATTTTTAATTCATACAATTTTTAATAGAACTCGTACGTATCTAACCAATTTATTTCGATTTACTTTTATTTTCTCACAAATATTACTGAGAGTATTAGTTTATTTAATAGTTTTTAAAAATGTGTTTAGTTATTTATGTTTTTTTAACATTTTCAATTATGTTAGTATTATTTAAGAAGCTGTCACTTTATATAAAATTGAAATTACTTTTATAATTAATATTTTCTAAAAAACAGCCGAAAAATTAAAGCAAATCCAAAGCAAAAACATTTTTTTTTTCATAGACTAATAAAATGTTGGATTCTACTTTCTATCTCTAAGGCAGTTGATATTAAGATTAAGGGTCGGTCGTCCGTTTTTGGGCAAAATTAGGGCATTTCAAAGTGAAATTTAAAGCACTTACGCAAAGCCACCACAAAATAAAAAATAACATATATAAGGGTAACTCTTAAATGTCTGTTGCTAGGATATTGTTTTTTGAAGCCTCGTTGCTAGAGGAAATGATTTCCTTAGTATGTTGCTAGCATAATAGGTTTTAAGGATCGGTTGCTAAGATAGAATGTATTAAATGTCTGTTGCTAGGATAATAAAATATTTGCCAGTGTCGCAACCCTGTCTTCTGGGAAATTTATTAAAGCAATGCTTTACCTGTTGAAAATTCTCTGCGAGAACATTAGCAGATACACTGAGGCACTCGCACAGAAGATACCAATAGCCCCCGAGCTGATATGTGAGGATTTCGAGAAAGATGTACGGCAGGACCTGGATCAGCTTGAAATGAACCATCGTGATGTGGGTTATAAAGACGGACGCCGTCGACAGAATGGGGATGAGGATGGAGATCACGAGGGCTTTTCTGTGGAGATCCAATGGCAGCGGGTGTCCAGCAACTTTATGGTAGAGTTCCTGGTGGACAAATTCAGCGTTTGAAAATTGATTACCTTTCGGAAAGCTAGCCTTGGCCGTTTTAAAAGCTTTTATGGGAATAGTATAAATACAGTTTCCAAATGTCTCGCTTTTCAGTGTCTCATAGAAGTGACGTACCCATAGTCAATATACTAACCGAAACTGACATTGAAGTCTCAAGCCAACACGTCTTGAACCAACTACTAAACATATACCTAACATTATTTTTATGATTGAATACGACTTATTATTGATTACCTATATAATACTCCAAATAAAGAAATATTATAAATTAAAATATATAGGTGGACCTTTTGATAAAAACCTTGATTATAAATACTGGTTGGAGGAGGAGATTGGGAGGAAGTGAATGTAGGTAGTCTATACCCGTCATGATGTACCTAATCACGTTTTTTTTTCAATATCCTTAAATTTCAAATTGCATCTTTGGATCAGCCTGCAGGAGACCTAATATGTGTGCCTTACTCAAGACTGGCATTATTTATTTAAGTCAGTTTATTATAAGTGTCATAAAGTAATCGTGCTTTTTTAATAGCCTCAAATATCTAATTAGATCATCTAAGTAAATAATAATACAATAATCAATACAAATAAATATATAGGTACCTCAAAATCGGCCCATTTGTTAAGGACGTTTGCGACCTTCCTAGTTTCGTACCACATGATGGGGATGAGAATAGTGGGGAAGAGGTAAACGGTGAAGAGGTACCCGATGACTGCCTCTTCAAAGCGACCCTCGGCGGAACGAACGATCTGGACTCTGTGCCAGGACACGTAAACCACGTAGGCCAACACGGCCGTGAAGGCCAAAGCCGAGTAAACCATGGCCGGCGATGTCCAGATCAGCTGGTTCATCCTCGGAGCCGGTCTGGTCAGGGGGAGGACGCCCATAACCCTGATTTAAAATTAAAAATATATTTTTGTATCACAGAGCACAGAGAATCTGCACTTCGGATTAAAATTAATCTCTCGTCAGTCTTATTAACACTGCAAACAACCGCACAGTTTTTATTCATATTTTTTGCAAAGTTAACAACAACATATAAAAACTAAACTAAACAAGGCCCCTTTTTGTCGAAAATTTAGGAAAATATATATGATTTAGTCAAAACCAGTAAGTACGCCTGGTTAGAGGTTAGGTTTTTCCAATTTTTCTAAATGACGCAGAAACTTAGATCATACGAGGAAAAACATACAGCGTATCGATGCTATGGAAATTTATTGCTGCCTGTGTGTCCTTTAGATATCCTGAGCTGCTAGACGAACGAACTTCGATTATAGAAGAGCTTCAAATTAAACTATAAAGTTTGCCTCAGCACCGTTCTCCTAAGAATACTGCAATTCTTTCGACATGGTGGCGACACCACGAAAACACTGTTGATTCAGGGTGGACCATGTCAGGTGTTGCTGTATTATTTTTTACACACGTAGTAAAAAAAACCCGTCTGTTAGTTTCCAATAGTACCCCCCCACCCCCTGACACAGTAGAACCCAAGTAATTGATGCACGAATTGAAATGGGCAACCTAGGTAAACGATAAAAATATTTATTTATTTATTTATTAATTTATTATTTTTTATAAAAACAGTCAGTACATGTCTTTTTTTTAATATAATGCAATCAGTTACACAAAGTAAAGTGTCTTCAGCTGCTAACTATGTAATGTAATATAATATAATGTAAATATTAAATAACCAATGTTTCAATAAAACCGTTGTGCCATCTGATAATTTAAATAAACGCACGCCGTGGAACGCTAAATTCAAAATTATACAATTAATAAATATAATAATAATAATAATAGTCAATAGGTATTCTGTGGGAAAGATAGAGTGGCCGGAATATTTTATATTACATACCTTTATGTGTTTGTGAATTTATTTATGTGTTTAAAATATACTCTTCAGCAGTTCAGAACAGGCTTTTGTATGAAGGGATTATGTGTGTGTAAGCGCTAAGTGTCGTATCATTGTTCCAATGATTATAATAAAATAATTTTGATACAAATTTATTTATTTCATATAAAGATCCTACGGAGTCAATAATATTTACTTTTCGCCAAGTAAAAACATATAATCGATAAACAAACGGCTTATTGAAATTATCCTTTGATCAGTAGCAGCTCACTAAGGAGGTAGTAAATAGAATACCTACTTTTTTAGCAGCCATGGGTCTAGAAATGTAACTAAAGCTCCCCAGTTTCATGATAACAGGTAATAACAAGTATGTAAGTAGGTATAACTTTCAGAAGCAATTTATATATACCAAAATCAAGATTTGTTAAATAAATAACTTATAATATTGTGTTATAACTTAGGTAGATATACTTTGTGTAGTTATCTATATACCAATCTATGCTAAATTATTTTAATGTTAACTCGAGACGATATTTAGAGGCGACAAAAGTTACTATTGAAAATGTTACAGAACGTCCCGAAATTTGGATGGATTTCCAATAAATAATTGAAAGAAGAGAAAAACAAAAATCAATTATCACCCGAGTACCATAAGAACCGGTTTAATATTCTCATAAACCACGTCATTGCTGATGACATAATTTTTGGTGAAGGCTCCATTGAGAGTAGTGGGCGCCACCTTGTTGTAGGAGGCCGGAGGGCGGGGCGGGTACCTCATGGGTTTGACGTCCAGGAACACAATCCGCAGAGGTTTTCGTGCGTCGCTCACGGAGAAAACGTCCTTGGCGTCTTCGGCCGAACGGAAGCTGCTATAGCTTTGGTAGGTATATGTTTTTTCTATCGATAACGAAAACAAAAATATTACACGGTTGATAAGTGTGACGTATAATTTATTAGTATGCCGGTGTTTTGAAAGATGAACACATAAAATGGTTACTACATTGACATACTATTTTATTTATTATAGAATAAATTATGCCTAAAAGATTAAAAAAAAATACGGTTTATTAACTATTTATTTTACAATAAGCGCCTATGTAAAGATAAATGAAATAATAATCACAAATGGTAAAAACAAATAAGACATTAAATAATAGGGGTATTTCATATTATCAGATATATCAACCATAATCTGACTTAATATTGAAAAAAAACAATTTTACATCTTACCGACTGTTGTTCCCTTGTTTTGTATAATATTTATATTGTGTTTTATAATAATATATAAAAGCTTTAACAGCATTCAGAAGTGAGAATATTACACTTTTTAAACTGAATTACACAAATTCAATAAAATTAACAAAAAAACGAGACACTATGAGTTCCTATGGATGTTGTAAATTATTATAATTTGCTAAGTTGTTGCAAAATTTAAATTGCTATAGGAATTCAAGTTTTGTAGGCCTGGTGTTTAGAATAATCGCATGCGTGAAAGATTGTGTCGTGGTATATTAATGAGTGTAAGGATGAATATGTTTTTGTTTAATATCTATAAGCACTACTATTCTGACTAAAATAAATATATTTGTATTTTGAGTTCATATCACGCGCTGATTGTAGAAATATTTCGAGAAAATATTCACAAGATATAATTTTAAACAAACCTTCAAGTCGGTAAAGTTGGAAATTGGTATTTTAAAATACTACTTAACAACGTTCAACGTTCTTTTATTTCAACGTGTCCATTAGGACTGTTTCTTGACTCTTTCAACGCGCGGTAGAGAGAGGACTTGGGCTTGACCTTAAATGTTACGAATCGTCGTAGACCTTGTTTGCAAAATTATTGAATGTTTTATAGGGGTAATCAATGACGCACTCAGTACACGCCCAATCCCTGGGCATGAGCCTTGAGTAAACGGTAATCGATTTGTAAAAAAGTCAACCTAATACCCTGCCTGTACGAAGTAATTAGATGTATAGTAATAATATAGTAACCTACATTATTTCCATCCAAAAAGGCTGAATTGTCATCTGTATACATGTCGGGACAATTAGCAATGTCCGCTCGAAAGTGATGCCTTAAAGAGAAATCGATCGAAAATTAGTACACAAATTTTGTAGTGAAATATCCACACCTCTAAAATTGTGATAATAAATTACGAATTGAACGACATCCCCCCTGTATCCGCCCTTGGATGTGGTAGCATAGCCGAGTTGTTTTATTTCAATTCAAATTATGTAGACACCGTGTTTCAAGACCATTCCGGATACAAAATTCGTCATGGTTACTGGGTAAAAAATTTGTAATCATGATAATATAAAATCGCTCTTCTCACAAGCTCGGTCGCAAGCGAGGCCTTAACGAGCGCCTGCGAGCAAAAAGGAAATTTACACGAGCGCTATGATAAAATTGAGTATAGCGAACATATAGGGTAGGGACCGTGATTTGATAACTGACACAATTTACTAACGAACGTTTTATCAGTTATATGTAGGGAGAAAAGAGATAAATCCAACTACCCTTGCTTTATAGAACATATCGGGGAATTAGGAAAAATAATAAAGGAATAATTGTCAAACTGTAAATTTCTTGCCTATAGATACAGGAGTCATTAAACGGTAGTGTGCGCTTAATTCAACACCAGCGCGCCACCTGTGGGTCAATTTAATAACATATCAAGTTAGTTGCAATCATACAATTAGCACGGTAAATGCGCTACTACTTACTACCTTCATTCAAATTAAATATTAGGGAAATTATACAATTAGACAGGAATAATAGATTTTAAAAAAAAAAATCCGATACAAAAACTTACAAATTTGGGTCCGAGGAAAGCAAACTAAAAAATAAATAATTAAAAAACCAGACTAACAAAATGTTTAAATAAATGATAATATTTGGCGGTGATTTATTTATGCATTTTTTTAAAATAATTTCTTATTCATAATTCATAAACTATATGTAAAAATAGTAAAAGGATCACTAAACTAATAATGTATTTGTTGTGAGCGCTCAGCTGTTGCTGTACGCCGAAACGGAGTCAAGGCCATTATCGATCGACGCGAAATCAGAATTCACGCAATGACCGAATTCACACCATTTGTTAATAATAAATAAATAATAAATTTGGCTTTGATCTCTTTATGCATTTTTTTATATAATTTCTTATTCAAAATTCATATACTTCATGTGAAAATAGTAAAAGGATCACCAATAATGTTTGTTGTGAGTGCTCAGCTGTTGACATACGCCGTAACGGTGTCAAGGCCATTAACGATCGACAAGGAATCAGAATTCACGCTATGACCGAACTCACACCATTTGTTAATAATAAATAAATATTAAAAGATATATTTGGCGATGATTTCTTTATGCAAGTTTTTATATAATCTCTTATTCAAAATTGATAAACTTCATGTGAAAATAGTAAGAAGATCACCAATAATATCTTTGTTGTGAGCGGTCAGCTGTTGCCGTACACCGAAACAGTGTCAAGGCCATTATCGATCGACGCCGAATCAGAACTCACGCAATGACCGAATTCACACCATTCGTTAATAATAAATAATAAATTTGGCTTTCATCTCTTTATGCATTTTTAATATAATTTCTTATTCATAATTCATAAATTAGTGAAAATAGTAAAAGGATCACCAATAATGTCTGTTGTGAGTGCTCAGCTGTTGCCATACGCCGTAACGGTGTCAAGGCCACAGATGCAGAATCAGAATTCACCTAATAACCGAATTCGCACCATTTGTTAAAAGTCAGTAGTACCCTGGACAGAATTCCATTTTGACCGCAACAGGGCATTTAGGGGAAATCAAGGGAGGCCAGCGGGGAAACAGCCGATAAACGGGGTTAGGCGAGCTTTGAAAATACACACCTGCATTAGTGTTGTATTACACCATCATATTATTTTATTATATTTTACTGATTGCATTTTAATGACTACATGAATGAAATTAACTAAATGATTGAGATGAATTAGATGAAAAAGCGGAACCAGCGGATGAAATTATTAAACTACTTGAATAAAATAACTAAATGATTGAGATGAATGTAATGAAAAAGCTGAACGAACGGATGAAATTATTTAACTACACGAATGAATTAACTAAATGATTGAGATGAATGAGATGAAAAAGCGGAACCAGCGGATGAAATTATTAAACTACATGAATGAAATAACCTAATGATTGAGATGAATGAGATGAAAAAGATGAACCAGCGGATGAAATTATTTAACTACATGAATGAAATAACCTAATGATTGAGATGAATGAGATGAAAAAGCTGAACCAGCTGATGAAATTATTAAACTACATGAATGAAATAACCTAATGATTGAGATGAATGAGATGAAAAAGCTGAACCAGCGGATGAAATTATTAAACTACATGAATGAAATAACCTAATGATTGAGATGAATGAGATGAAAAAGATGAACCAGCGGATGAAATTATTTAACTACATGAATGAAATAACCTAATGATTGAGATGAATGAGATGAAAAAGCTGAACCAGCTGATGAAATTATTAAACTACATGAATGAAATAACCTAATGATTGAGATGAATGAGATGAAAAAGCTGAACCAGCGGATGAAATTATTAAACTACATGAATGAAATAACCTAATGATTGAGATGAATGAGATGAAAAAGCTGAACCAGCGGATGAAATTATTTAACTACATGAATGAAATAACCTAATGATTGAGATGAATGAGATGAAAAAGCTGAACCAGCGGATGAAATTATTAAACTACATGAATGAAATAACCTAATAATTGAGATGAATGAGATGAAAAAGCGGAACCAGCGGATGAAATTATTAAACTACATGAATGAAATAACCTAATGATTGAGATGAATGAGATGAAAAAGCTGAACCAGCGGATGAAATTATTTAACTACATGAATGAAATAACTAAATGATTGAGATGAATGAGATGAAAAAGCGGAACCAGCGGATGAAATTATTAAACTACATGAATGAAATAACCTAATGATTGAGATGAATGAGATGAAAAAGCTGAACCAGCGGATGAAATTATTTAACTACATGAATGAAATAACCTAATGATTGAGATGAATGAGATGAAAAAGCTGAACCAGCTGATGAAATTATTAAACTACATGAATGAAATAACCTAATGATTGAGATGAATGAGATGAAAAAGCTGAACCAGCGGATGAAATTATTAAACTACATGAATGAAATAACCTAATGATTGAGATGAATGAGATGAAAAAGCTGAACCAGCGGATGAAATTATTAAACTACATGAATGAAATAACCTAATGATTGAGATGAATGAGATGAAAAAGCTGAACCAGCGGATGAAATTATTTAACTACATGTATGAAATAACCTAATGATTGAGATGAATGAGATGAAAAAGCTGAACCAGCGGATGAAATTATTTAACTACATGAATGAAATAACCTAATGATTGAGATGAATGAGATGAAAAAGCTGAACCAGCGGATGAAATTATTTACAACATGAATGAAATAACCTAATGATTGAGATGAATGAGATGAAAAAGCTGAACCAGCGGATGAAATTATTAAACTACATGAATAAAATAACCTAATGATTGAGATGAATGAGATGAAAAAGCGGAACCAGCGGATGAAATTATTAAACTACATGAATGAAATAACCTAATGATTGAGATGAATGAGATGAAAAAGCTGAACCAGCGGATGAAATTATTTAACTACATGAATGAAATAACTAAATGATTGAGATGAATGAGATGAAAAAGCGGAACCAGCGGATGAAATTATTAATCTACATGAATGAAATAACCTAATGATTGAGATGAATGAGATGAAAAAGCTGAACCAGCGGATGAAATTATTTAACTACATGAATGAAATAACCTAATGATTGAGATGAATGAGATGAAAAAGCTGAACCAGCTGATGAAATTATTAAACTACATGAATGAAATAACCTAATGATTGAGATGAATGAGATGAAAAAGCTGAACCAGCGGATGAAATTATTAAACTACATGAATGAAATAACCTAATGATTGAGATGAATGAGATGAAAAAGCTGAACCAGCGGATGAAATTATTTAACTACATGAATGAAATAACCTAATGATTGAGATGAATGAGATGAAAAAGCTGAACCAGCGGATGAAATTATTAAACTACATGAATGAAATAACCTAATGATTGAGATGAATGAGATGAAAAAGCTGAACCAGCGGATGAAATTATTTAACTACATGAATGAAATAACCTAATGATTGAGATGAATGAGATGAAAAAGCTGAACCAGCGGATGAAATTATTTAACTACATGAATGAAATAACTAAATGATTGAGATGAATGAGATGAAAAAGCGGAACCAGCGGATGAAATTATTTAACTACATGAATGAAATAACTAAATGATTGAGATGAATGAGATGAAAAAGCGGAACCAGCGGATGAAATTATTAAACTACATGAATGAAATAACCTAATGATTGAGATGAATGAGATGAAAAAGCTGAACCAGCGGATGAAATTATTTAACTACATGAATGAAATAACCTAATGATTGAGATGAATGAGATGAAAAAGCTGAACCAGCTGATGAAATTATTAAACTACATGAATGAAATAACCTAATGAATGAGATGAATGAGATGAAAAAGCTGAACCAGCGGATGAAATTATTTAAATACATGAATGAAATAACATAATGATTGAGATGAATGAGATGAAAAAGCTGAACCAGCGGATGAAATTATTAAACTACATGAATGAAATAACCTAATGATTGAGATGAATGAGATGAAAAAGCTGAACCAGCGGATGAAATTATTTAACTACATGAATGAAATAACCTAATGATTGAGATGAATGAGATGAAAAAGCTGAACCAGCGGATGAAATATATTAAACTACATGAATGAAATAACCTAATGATTGAGATGAATGAGATGAAAAAGCTGAACCAGCCGATGAAATTATTTAACTACATGAATAAAATAACTAAATGATTGAGATGTATGAGATGAAAAAGCTGAACCAGCGGATGAAATTATTAAACTACATGAATGAAATAACCTAATGATTGAGATGAATGAGATGAAAAAGCTGAACCAGCGGATGAAATTATTTAACTACATGAATGAAATAACCTAATGATTGAGATGAATGAGATGAAAAAGCTGAACCAGCGGATGAAATTATTTAACTACATGAATGAAATAACCTAATGATTGAGATGAATGAGATGAAAAAGCTGAACCAGCGGATGAAATTATTAAACTACATGAATGATATAACCTAATGATTGAGATGAATGAGATGAAAAAGCTGAACCAGCGGATGAAATTATTTAACTACATAAATGAAATAACCTAATGATTGAGATGAATGAGATGAAAAAGCTGAACCAGCGGATGAAATTATTAAACTACATGAATGAAATAACCTAATGATTGAGATGAATGAGATGAAAAAGCTGAACCAGCGGATGAAATTATTTAACTACATGAATGAAATAACCTAATGATTGAGATGAATAAGATGAAAAAGCTGAACCAGCGGATGAAATTATTAAACTACATGAATGAAATAACCTAATGATTGAGATGAATGAGATGAAAAAGCAGAACCAGCGGATGAAATTATTTAATACATGAATGAAATAACTAAATGATTGAGATGAATGAGATGAAAAAGCTGAACCAGCGGATGAAATAATTTAACTACATGAATAAAATAACCTAATGATTGAGATGAATGAGATGAAAAAGCTGAACCAGCGGATGAAATTATTAAACTACATGAATGAAATAACCTAATGATTGAGATAAATGAGATGAAAAAGCGGAACCAGAGGATGAAATTATTAAACTACATGAATGAAATAACCTAATGATTGAGATGAATGAGATGAAAAAGCTAAACCAGCGGATGAAATTATTTAACTACATGAATGAAATAACTAAATGATTGAGATGAATGAGATGAAAAAGCGGAACCAGCGGATGAAATTATTAAACTACATGAATGAAATAACCTAATGATTGAGATGAATGAGATGAAAAAGCTGAACCAGCGGATGAAATTATTTAACTACATGAATGAAATAACCTAATGATTGAGATGAATGAGATGAAAAAGCTGAACCAGCTGATAAAATTATTCAACTACATGAATGAAATAACCTAATGATTGAGATGAATGAGATGAAAAAGCTGAACCAGCGGATGAAATTATTAAACTACATGAATGAAATAACCTAATGATTGAGATGAATGAGATGAAAAAGCTGAACCAGCGGATGAAATTATTTAACTACATGAATGAAATAACCTAATGATTGAGATGAATGAGATGAAAAAGCTGAACCAGCGGATGAAATTATTAAACTACATGAATGAATTAACCTAATGATTGAGATGAATGAGATGAAAAAGCTGAACCAGCGGATGAAATTATTTAACTACATGAATGAAATAACCTAATGATTGAGATGAATGAAATAACATAATGATTGAGATAAATGAGATGAAAAAGCGGAACCAGAGGATGAAATTATTAAACTACATGAATGAAATAACCTAATGATTGAGATGAATGAGATGAAAAAGCTAAACCAGCGGATGAAATTATTTAACTACATGAATGAAATAACTAAATGATTGAGATGAATGAGATGAAAAAGCGGAACCAGCGGATGAAATTATTAAACTACATGAATGAAATAACCTAATGATTGAGATGAATGAGATGAAAAAGCTGAACCAGCGGATGAAATTATTTAACTACATGAATGAAATAACCTAATGATTGAGATGAATGAGATGAAAAAGCTGAACCAGCTGATAAAATTATTCAACTACATGAATGAAATAACCTAATGATTGAGATGAATGAGATGAAAAAGCTGAACCAGCGGATGAAATTATTAAACTACATGAATGAAATAACCTAATGATTGAGATGAATGAGATGAAAAAGCTGAACCAGCGGATGAAATTATTTAACTACATGAATGAAATAACCTAATGATTGAGATGAATGAGATGAAAAAGCTGAACCAGCGGATGAAATTATTAAACTACATGAATGAATTAACCTAATGATTGAGATGAATGAGATGAAAAAGCTGAACCAGCGGATGAAATTATTTAACTACATGAATGAAATAACCTAATGATTGAGATGAATGAAATAACATAATGATTGAGATGAATGAGATGAAAAAGCTGAACCAGCGGATGAAATTATTTAACTACATGAATGAAATAACCTAATGATTGAGATGAATGAGATGAAAAAGCTGAACCAGCGGATGAAATTATTTAACTACATGAATGAAATAACCTAATGATTAAGATGAATGAGATGAAAAAGCTGAACCAGCGGATGAAATTATTAAACTACATGAATGAAACAACCTAATGATTAAGATGAATGAGATGAAAAAGCTGAACCAGCTGATGAAATTATTTAACTACATGAATGAAATAACCTAATGATTGAGATGAATGAGATGAAAAAGCTGAACCAGCGGATGAAATTATTAAACTACATGAATGAAATAACCTAATGATTGAGAGAATGAGATGAAAAAGCTGAACCAGCGGATGAAATTATTTAACTACATGAATGAAGTAACCTAATGATTGAGATGAATGAGATGTAAAAGCTGAACCAGCGGATGAAATTATTAAACTACATGAATGAAATAACCTAATGATTGAGATGAATGAGATGAAAAAGCTGAACCAGCGGATGAAATTATTTAACTACATGAATGAAATAACCTAATGATTGAGATGAATGAGATGAAAAAGCTGAACCAGCGGATGAAATTATTAAACTAAATGAATGAAATAACCTAATGATTGAGATGAATGAGATGAAAAAGCTGAACCAGCGGATGAAATTATTAAACTACATGAATGAAATAACCTAATGATTGAGATGAATGAGATGAAAAAGCTGAACCAGCGGATGAAATTTTTTAACTACATGAATGAAATAACTAAATGATTGAGATGAATGAGATGAAAAAGCTGAACCAGCGGATGAAATTATTAAACTACATGAATGAAATAACCTAATGATTGAGATGAATGAGATGAAAAAGCTGAACCAGCGGATGAAATTATTAAACTACATGAATGAAATAACCTAATGATTGAGACGAATGAGATGAAAAAGCTGAACCAGCGGATGAAATTATTAAACTACATGAATGAAATAACCTAATGATTGAGATGAATGAGATGAAAAAGCTGAACCAGCGGATGAAATTATTTAACTACATGAATGAAATAACCTAATGATTGAGATGAATGAGATGAAAAAGCTGAACCAGCGGATGAAATTATTTAACTACATGAATGAAATAACCTAATGATTGAGATGAATGAGATGAAAAAGCTGAACCAGCGGATGAAATTATTTAACTACATGAATGAAATAACCTAATGATTGAGATGAATGAGATGAAAAAGCTGAACCAGCGGATGAAATTATTAAACTACATGAATGATATAACCTAATGATTGAGATGAATGAGATGAAAAAGCTGAACCAGCGGATGAAATTATTTAACTACATAAATGAAATAACCTAATGATTGAGATGAATGAGATGAAAAAGCTGAACCAGCGGATGAAATTATTAAACTACATGAATGAAATAACCTAATGATTGAGATGAATGAGATGAAAAAGCTGAACCAGCGGATGAAATTATTTAACTACATGAATGAAATAACCTAATGATTGAGATGAATGAGATAAAAAAGCTGAACCAGCGGATGAAATTATTAAACTACATGAATGAAATAACCTAATGATT
The DNA here is from genome assembly GCA_020383195.1 of Neomicropteryx cornuta. Classification (NCBI taxonomy): domain Eukaryota; kingdom Metazoa; phylum Arthropoda; class Insecta; order Lepidoptera; family Micropterigidae; genus Neomicropteryx; species Neomicropteryx cornuta. The sequence goes on from JAHKQU010000018.1 coordinate 45,167,793, forward strand.
GAGATGAATGAGATGAAAAAGCTGAACCAGCGGATGAAATTATTTAACTACATAAATGAAATAACCTAATGATTGAGATGAATGAGATGAAAAAGCTGAACCAGCGGATGAAATTATTTTACTACATGAATGAAATAACCTAATGATTGAGATGAATGAGATAAAAAAGCTGAACCAGCGGATGAAATTATTAAACTACATGAATGAAATAACCTAATGATTGAGATGAATGAGATGAAAAAGCTGAACCAGCGGATAAAATTATTTAACTACATGAATGAAATAACTAAATGATAGAGATGAATGAGATGAATGAAATAACCTAATGATTGAGATGAATGAGATGAAAAAGCTGAACCAGCGGATGAAATTATTAAACTACATGAATGAAATAACCTAATGATTGAGATGAATGAGATGAAAAAGCTGAACCAGCGGATGAAATTATTAAACTACATGAATGAAACAACCTAATGATTAAGATGAATGAGATGAAAAAGCTGAACCAGCTGATGAAATTATTTAACTACATGAATGAAATAACCTAATGATTGAGATGAATGAGATGAAAAAGCTGAACCAGCGGATGAAATTATTAAACTACATGAATGAAATAACCTAATGATTGAGAGAATGAGATGAAAAAGCTGAACCAGCGGATGAAATTATTTAACTACATGAATGAAGTAACCTAATGATTGAGATGAATGAGATGGAAAAGCTGAACCAGCGGATGAAATTATTAAACTACATGAATGAAATAACCTAATGATTGAGATGAATGAGATGAAAAAGCTGAACCAGCGGATGAAATTATTTAACTACATGAATGAAATAACCTAATGATTGAGATGAATGAGATGAAAAAGCTGAACCAGCGGATGAAATTATTAAACTAAATGAATGAAATAACCTAATGATTGAGATGAATGAGATGAAAAAGCTGAACCAGCGGATGAAATTATTAAACTACATGAATGAAATAACCTAATGATTGAGATGAATGAGATGAAAAAGCTGAACCAGCGGATGAAATTTTTTAACTACATGAATGAAATAACTAAATGATTGAGATGAATGAGATGAAAAAGCTGAACCAGCGGATGAAATTATTAAACTACATGAATGAAATAACCTAATGATTGAGATGAATGAGATGAAAAAGCTGAACCAGCGGATGAAATTATTAAACTACATGAATGAAATAACCTAATGATTGAGACGAATGAGATGAAAAAGCTGAACCAGCGGATGAAATTATTAAACTACATGAATGAAATAACCTAATGATTGAGATGAATGAGATGAAAAAGCTGAACCAGCGGATGAAATTATTTAACTACATGAATGAAATAACCTAATGATTGAGATGAATGAGATGAAAAAGCTGAACCAGCGGATGAAATTATTAAACTACATGAATGAAATAACCTAATGATTGAGATGAATGAGATGAAAAAGCTGAACCAGCGGATGAAATTATTTAACTACATGAATGAAATAACCTAATGATTGAGATGAATGAAATAACATAATGAATGAGATGAATGAGATGAAAAAGCTGAACCAGCGGATGAAATTATTTAAATACATGAATGAAATAACCTAATGATTGAGATGAATGAGATGAAAAAGCTGAACCAGCGGATGAAATTATTTAACTACATGAATGAAATAACCTAATGATTGAGATGAATGAGATGAAAAAGCTGAACCAGCCGATGAAATTATTTAACTACATGAATGAAATAACCTAATGATTGAGATGAATGAGATGAAAAAGTTGAACCAGCGGATGAAATTATTTAACTACATGAATAAAATAACCTAATGATTGAGATGAATGAGATGAAAAAGCTGAACCAGCGGATGATATTATTTAACTACATGAATGAAATAACCTCATGATTGAGATGAATGAGATAAAAAAGCTGAACCAGCGGATGAAATTATTAAACTACATGAATGAAATAACTAAATGATTGAGATGAATGAGATGAAAAAGCTGAACAAGCGGATGAAATTATTAAACTACATGAATGAAATAACCTAATGATTGAGATGAATGAGATGAAAAAGCTGAACCAGCGGATGAAATTATTAAACTACATGAATGAAATAACCTAATGATTGAGATGAATGAGATGAAAAAGCTGAACCAGCGGATGAAATTATTTAACTACATGAATGAAATAACCTAATGATTGAGATGAATGAAATAACATAATGAATGAGATGAATGAGATGAAAAAGCTGAACCAGCGGATGAAATTATTTAAATACATGAATGAAATAACCTAATGATTGAGATGAATGAGATGAAAAAGCTGAACCAGCGGATGAAATTATTTAACTACATGAATGAAATAACCTAATGATTGAGATGAATGAGATGAAAAAGCTGAACCAGCCGATGAAATTATTTAACTACATGAATGAAATAACCTAATGATTGAGATGAATGAGATGAAAAAGTTGAACCAGCGGATGAAATTATTTAACTACATGAATAAAATAACCTAATGATTGAGATGAATGAGATGAAAAAGCTGAACCAGCGGATGATATTATTTAACTACATGAATGAAATAACCTCATGATTGAGATGAATGAGATAAAAAAGCTGAACCAGCGGATGAAATTATTAAACTACATGAATGAAATAACTAAATGATTGAGATGAATGAGATGAAAAAGCTGAACAAGCGGATGAAATTATTAAACTACATGAATGAAATAACCTAATGATTGAGATGAATGAGATGAAAAAGCTGAACCAGCGGATGAAATTATTTAACTACATGAATGAAATAACCTAATGATTGAGATGAATGAGATGAAAAAGCTGAACCAGCGGATGAAATATATTAAACTACATGAATGAAATAACCTAATGATTGAGATGAATGAGATGAAAAAGCTGAACCAGCCGATGAAATTATTTAACTACATGAATAAAATAACTAAATGATTGAGATGTATGAGATGAAAAAGCTGAACCAGCGGATGAAATTATTTAAATACATGAATGAAATAACCTAATGATTGAGATGAATGAGATGAAAAAGCTGAACCAGCGGATGAAATTATTAAACTACATGAATGAAATAACCTAATGATTGAGATGAATGAGATGAAAAAGCTGAACCAGCGGATGAAATTATTTAACTACATGAATGAAATAACCTAATGATTGAGATGAATGAGATGAAAAAGCTGAACCAGCGGATGAAATTATTAAACTACATGAATAAAATAACTAAATGATTGAGATGTATGAGATGAAAAAGCTGAAACAGCGGATGAAATTATTTAACTACATAAATGAAATAACTACATGATTGAGATGAATGAGATGAAAAAGCTGAACCAGCGGATGAAATTATTAAACTAAATGAATGAAATAACCTAATGATTGAGATGAATGAGATGAAAAAGCTGAACCAGCGGATGAAATTATTAAACTACATGAATGAAATAACCTAATGATTGAGATCAATGAGATGAAAAAGCTGAACCAGCGGATGAAATTATTAAACTACATGAATGAAATAACCTAATGATTGAGATGAATGAGATGAAAAAGCTGAACCAGCGGATGAAATTATTAAACTACATGAATGAAATAACCTAATGATTGAGATGAATGAGATGAAAAAGCTGAACCAGCGGATGAAATTATTAAACTACATGAATGAAATAACCTAATGATTGAGATGAATGAGATGAAAAAGCTGAACCAGCGGATGAAATTATTAAACTACATGAATGAAATAACCTAATGATTGAGATGAATGAGATGAAAAAGCTGAACCAGCGGATGAAATTATTTAACTACATGAATGAAATAACCTAATGATTGAGATGAATGAGATGAAAAAGCTGAACCAGCGGATGAAATTATTTAACTACATGAATGAAATAACCTAATGATTGAGATGAATGAGATGAAAAAGCTGAACCAACCGATGAAATTATTTAACTACATGAATGAAATAACCTAATGATTGAGATGAATGAGATGAAAAAGCTGAACCAACCGATGAAATTATTTAACTACATGAATGAAATAACCTAATGATTGAGATGAATGAGATGAAAAAGCTGAACCAGCGGATGAAATTATTTAACTACATGAATGAAATAACCTAATGATTGAGATGAATGAGATGAAAAAGCTGTACCAGCGGATGAAATTATTAAACTACATGAATGAAATAACCTAATGATTGAGATGAATGAGATGAAAAAGCTGAACCAGCGGATGAAATTATTTAACTACATGAATGAAATAACCTAATAATTGAGATGAATGAGATGAAAAAGCTGAACCAACCGATGAAATTATTACACTACATGAATGAAATAACCTAATGATTGAGATGAATGAGATGAAAAAGCTGAACCAGAGGATGAAATTATTTAACTACATGAATGAAATAACCTAATGATTGAGATGAATGAGATGAAAAAGCTGAACCAACCGATGAAATTATTTAACTACATGAATGAAATAACCTAATGATTGAGATGAATGAGATGAAAAAGCTGAACCAGCGGATGAAATTATTTAACTACATGAATAAAATAACCTAATGATTGAGATGAATGAGATGAAAAAGCTGAACCAGCGGATGAAATTATTTAACTACATGAATGAAATAACCTCATGATTGAGATGAATGAGATAAAAAAGCTGAACCAGCGGATGAAATTATTAAACTACATGAATGAAATAACTAAATGATTGAGATGAATGAGATGAAAAAGCTGAACAAGCGGATGAAATTATTAAACTACATGAATGAAATAACCTAATGATTGAGATGAATGAGATGAAAAAGCTGAACCAGCGGTTGAAATTATTTAACTACATGAATGAAATAACCTAATGATTGAGATGAATGAGATGAAAAAGCTGAACCAGCGGATGAAATATATTAAACTACATGAATGAAATAACCTAATGATTGAGATGAATGAGATGAAAAAGCTGAACCAGCGGATGAAATTATTTAACTACATGAATGAAATAACCTAATGATTGAGATGAATGAGATGAAAAAGCTGAACCAACCGATGAAATTATTTAACTACATGAATGAAATAACCTAATGATTGAGATGAATGAGATGAAAAAGCTGAACCAACCGATGAAATTATTTAACTACATGAATGAAATAACCTAATGATTGAGATGAATGAGATGAAAAAGCTGAACCAGCGGATGAAATTATTTAACTACATGAATGAAATAACCTAATGATTGAGATGAATGAGATGAAAAAGCTGTACCAGCGGATGAAATTATTAAACTACATGAATGAAATAACCTAATGATTGAGATGAATGAGATGAAAAAGCTGAACCAGCGGATGAAATTATTTAACTACATGAATGAAATAACCTAATGATTGAGATGAATGAGATGAAAAAGCTGAACCAACCGATGAAATTATTAAACTACATGAATGAAATAACCTAATGATTGAGATGAATGAGATGAAAAAGCTGAACCAGCGGATGAAATTATTTAACTACATGAATGAAATAACCTAATGATTGAGATGAATGAGATGAAAAAGCTGAACCAACCGATGAAATTATTTAACTACATGAATGAAATAACCTAATGATTGAGATGAATGAGATGAAAAAGCTGAACCAGCGGATGAAATTATTTAACTACATGAATAAAATAACCTAATGATTGAGATGAATGAGATGAAAAAGCTGAACCAGCGGATGAAATTATTTAACTACATGAATGAAATAACCTCATGATTGAGATGAATGAGATAAAAAAGCTGAACCAGCGGATGAAATTATTAAACTACATGAATGAAATAACTAAATGATTGAGATGAATGAGATGAAAAAGCTGAACAAGCGGATGAAATTATTAAACTACATGAATGAAATAACCTAATGATTGAGATGAATGAGATGAAAAAGCTGAACCAGCGGATGAAATTATTTAACTACATGAATGAAATAACCTAATGATTGAGATGAATGAGATGAAAAAGCTGAACCAGCGGATGAAATATATTAAACTACATGAATGAAATAACCTAATGATTGAGATGAATGAGATGAAAAAGCTGAACCAGCCGATGAAATTATTTAACTACATGAATAAAATAACTAAATGATTGAGATGTATGAGATGAAAAAGCTGAACCAGCGGATGAAATTATTTAACTACATGAATGAAATAACCTAATGATTGAGATGAATGAAATAACATAATGATTGAGAGAATGAGATGAAAAAGCTGAACCAACCGATGAAATTATTTAACTACATGAATGAAATAACCTAATGATTGAGATAAATGAGATGAAAAAGCTGAACCAGCGGATGAAATTATTAAACTAAATGAATGAAATAACCTAATGATTGAGATGAATGAGATGAAAAAGCTGAACCAGCGGATGAAATTATTAAACTACATGAATGAAATAACCTAATGATTGAGATGAATGCGATAAAAAAGCTGAACCAGCGGATGAAATTATTAAACTACATGAATGAAATAACCTAATAATTGAGATGAATGAGATGAAAAAGCTGAACCAGCGGATGAAATTATTAAACTACATGAATGAAATAACCTAATGATTGAGACGAATGAGATGAAAAAGCTGAACCAGCGGATGAAATTATTTAACTACATGAATGATATAACCTAATGATTGAGATGAATGAGATGAAAAAGCTGAACCAGCGGATGAAATTATTAAACTACATGAATGAAATAACCTAATGATTGAGATGAATGAGATGAAAAAGCTGAACCAGCGGATGAAATTATTAAACTACATGAATGAAATAACCTAATGATTGAGACGAATGAGATGAAAAAGCTGAACCAGCGGATGAAATTATTTAACTACATGAATGAAATAACCTAATGATTGAGATGAATGAGATGAAAAAGCTGAACCAGCGGATGAAATTATTAAACTACATGAATGAAATAACCTAATGATTGAGACGAATGAGATGAAAAAGCTGAACCAGCGGATGAAATTATTAAACTTCATGAATGAAATAACCTAATGATTGAGATGAATGAGATGAAAAAGCTGAACCAGCGGATGAAATTATTTAACTACATGAATGAAATAACCTAATGATTGAGATGAATGAGATAAAAAAGCTGAACCAGCGGATGAAATTATTAAACTACATGAATGAAATAACCTAATGATTGAGATGAATGAGATGAAAAAGCTGAACCAGCGGATGAAATTATTTAACTACATGAATAAAATAACCTAATGATTGAGATGAATGAGATGAAAAAGCTGAACCAGCGGATGAAATTATTTAACTACATGAATGAAATAACCTAATGATTGAGATGAATGAGATAAAAAAGCTGAACCAGTGGATGAAATTATTAAACTACATGAATGAAATAACCTAAAGATTGAGATGAATGAGATGAAAAAGCTGAACCAGCGGATGAAATTATTTAACTACATGAATGAAATAACTAAATGATAGAGATGAATGAGATGAAAAAGCTGAACCAGCGGATGAAATTATTTAACTACATGAATAAAATAACCTAATGATTGAGATGAATGAGATGAAAAAGCTGAACCAGCGGATGAAATTATTTAACTACATGAATGAAATAACCTCATGATTGAGATGAATGAGATAAAAAAGCTGAACCAACGGATGAAATTATTAAACTACATGAATGAAATAACTAAATGATTGAGATGAATGAGATGAAAAAGCTGAACAAGCGGATGAAATTATTAAACTACATGAATGAAATAACCTAATGATTGAGATGAATGAGATGAAAAAGCTGAACCAGCGGATGAAATTATTTAACTACATGAATGAAATAACCTAATGATTGAGATGAATGAAATGAAAAAGCTGAACCAGCGGATGAAATATATTAAACTACATGAATGAAATAACCTAATGATTGAGATGAATGAGATGAAAAAGCTGAACCAACCGATGAAATTATTTAACTACATGAATAAAATAACTAAATGATTGAGATGTATGAGATGAAAAAGCTGAACCAGCGGATGAAATTATTTAAATACATGAATAAAATAACCTAATGATTGAGATGAATGAGATGAAAAAGCTGAACCAGCGGATGAAATTATTAAACTACATGAATGAAATAACCTAATGATTGAGATGAATGAGATGAAAAAGCTGAACCAGCGGATAAAATTATTTAACTACATGAATGAAATAACCTAATGATTGAGATGAATGAGATGAAAAAGCTGAACCAGCGGATGAAATTATTAAACTACATGAATAAAATAACTAAATGTTTGAGATGTATGAGATGAAAAAGCTGAACCAGCGGATGAAATTATTTAACTACATGAATGAAATAACCTAATGATTGAGATGAATGAGATGAAAAAGCTGAACCAGCGGATGAAATTATTTAACTACATGAATGAAATAACCTAATGATTGAGATGAATGAGATGAAAAAGCTGAACCAGCGGATGAAATTATTAAACTACATGAATGAAACAACCTAATGATTAAGATGAATGAGATGAAAAAGCTGAACCAGCTGATGAAATTATTTAACTACATGAATGAAATAACCTACTGATTGAGATGAATGAGATGAAAAAGCTGAACCAGCGGATGAAATTATTAAACTACATGAATGAAATAACCTAATGATTGAGAGAATGAGATGAAAAAGCTGAACCAGCGGATGAAATTATTTAACTACATGAATGAAGTAACCTAATGATTGAGATGAATGAGATGGAAAAGCTGAACCAGCGGATGAAATTATTAAACTACATGAATGAAATAACCTAATGATTGAGATGAATGAGATGAAAAAGCTGAACCAGCGGATGAAATTATTTAACTACATGAATGAAATAACCTAATGATTGAGATGAATGAGATGAAAAAGCTGAACCAGCGGATGAAATTATTAAACTAAATGAATGAAATAACCTAATGATTGAGATGAATGAGATGAAAAAGCTGAACCAGCGGATGAAATTATTAAACTACATGAATGAAATAACCTAATGATTGAGATGAATGAGATGAAAAAGCTGAACCAGCGGATGAAATTTTTTAACTACATGAATGAAATAACTAAATGATTGAGATGAATGAGATGAAAAAGCTGAACCAGCGGATGAAATTATTAAACTACATGAATGAAATAACCTAATGATTGAGATGAATGAGATGAAAAAGCTGAACCAGCGGATGAAATTATTAAACTACATGAATGAAATAACCTAATGATTGAGACGAATGAGATGAAAAAGCTGAACCAGCGGATGAAATTATTAAACTACATGAATGAAATAACCTAATGATTGAGATGAATGAGATGAAAAAGCTGAACCAGCGGATGAAATTATTTAACTACATGAATGAAATAACCTAATGATTGAGATGAATGAGATGAAAAAGCTGAACCAGCGGATGAAATTATTTAACTACATGAATGAAATAACCTAATGATTGAGATGAATGAGATGAAAAAGCTGAACCAGCGGATGAAATTATTTAACTACATGAATGAAATAACCTAATGATTGAGATGAATGAGATGAAAAAGCTGAACCAGCGGATGAAATTATTAAACTACATGAATGAAATAACCTAATGATTGAGATGAATGAGATGAAAAAGCTGAACCAGCGGATGAAATTATTTAACTACATGAATGAAATAACCTAATGATTGAGATGAATGAAATAACATAATGAATGAGATGAATGAGATGAAAAAGCTGAACCAGCGGATGAAATTATTTAAATACATGAATGAAATAACCTAATGATTGAGATGAATGAGATGAAAAAGCTGAACCAGCGGATGAAATTATTTAACTACATGAATGAAATAACCTAATGATTGAGATGAATGAGATGAAAAAGCTGAACCAGCCGATGAAATTATTTAACTACATGAATGAAATAACCTAATGATTGAGATGAATGAGATGAAAAAGTTGAACCAGCGGATGAAATTATTTAACTACATGAATAAAATAACCTAATGATTGAGATGAATGAGATGAAAAAGCTGAACCAGCGGATGATATTATTTAACTACATGAATGAAATAACCTCATGATTGAGATGAATGAGATAAAAAAGCTGAACCAGCGGATGAAATTATTAAACTACATGAATGAAATAACTAAATGATTGAGATGAATGAGATGAAAAAGCTGAACAAGCGGATGAAATTATTTAACTACATGAATGAAATAACCTAATGATTGAGATGAATGAGATGAAAAAGCTGAACCAGCGGATGAAATTATTTAACTACATGAATGAAATAACCTAATGATTGAGATGAATGAAATAACATAATGATTGAGATGAATGAGATGAAAAAGCTGAACCAGCGGATGAAATTATTTAACTACATGAATGAAATAACCTAATGATTGAGATGAATGAGATGAAAAAGCTGAACCAGCGGATGAAATTATTTAACTACATGAATGAAATAACCTAATGATTGAGATGAATGAGATGAAAAAGCTGAACCAGCGGATGAAATTATTAAACTACATGAATGAAATAACCTAATGATTGAGATGAATGAGATGAAAAAGCTGAACCAGCGGATGAAATTATTTAACTACATGAATGAAATAACCTAATGATTGAGATGAATGAAATAACATAATGAATGAGATGAAAAAGCTGAACCAGCGGATGAAATTATTTAAATACATGAATGAAATAACCTAATGATTGAGATGAATGAGATGAAAAAGCTGAACCAGCGGATGAAATTATTAAACTACATGAATGAAATAACCTAATGATTGAGATGAATGAGATGAAAAAGCTGAACCAGCGGATGAAATTATTTAACTACATGAATGAAATAACCTAATGATTGAGATGAATGAGATGAAAAAGCTGAACCAGCGGATGAAATTATTTAACTACATGAATGAAATAACCTAATGATTGAGATGAATGAGATGAAAAAGCTGAACCAGCGGATGAAATTATTAAACTACATGAATGAAATAACCTAATGATTGAGACGAATGAGATGAAAAAGCTGAACCAGCGGATGAAATTATTAAACTACATGAATGAAATAACCTAATGATTGAGATGAATGAGATGAAAAAGCTGAACCAGCGGATGAAATTATTTAACTACATGAATGAAATAACCTAATGATTGAGATGAATGAGATGAAAAAGCTGAACCAGCGGATGAAATTATTTAACTACATGAATGAAATAACCTAATGATTGAGATGAATGAGATGAAAAAGCTGAACCAGCGGATGAAATTATTTAACTACATGAATGAAATAACCTAATGATTGAGATGAATGAGATGAAAAAGCTGAACCAGCGGATGAAATTATTAAACTACATGAATGAAATAACCTAATGATTGAGATGAATGAGATGAAAAAGCTGAACCAGCGGATGAAATTATTTAACTACATGAATGAAATAACCTAATGATTGAGATGAATGAAATAACATAATGAATGAGATGAATGAGATGAAAAAGCTGAACCAGCGGATGAAATTATTTAAATACATGAATGAAATAACCTAATGATTGAGATGAATGAGATGAAAAAGCTGAACCAGCGGATGAAATTATTTAACTACATGAATGAAATAACCTAATGATTGAGATGAATGAGATGAAAAAGCTGAACCAGCCGATGAAATTATTTAACTACATGAATGAAATAACCTAATGATTGAGATGAATGAGATGAAAAAGTTGAACCAGCGGATGAAATTATTTAACTACATGAATAAAATAACCTAATGATTGAGATGAATGAGATGAAAAAGCTGAACCAGCGGATGATATTATTTAACTACATGAATGAAATAACCTCATGATTGAGATGAATGAGATAAAAAAGCTGAACCAGCGGATGAAATTATTAAACTACATGAATGAAATAACTAAATGATTGAGATGAATGAGATGAAAAAGCTGAACAAGCGGATGAAATTATTAAACTACATGAATGAAATAACCTAATGATTGAGATGAATGAGATGAAAAAGCTGAACCAGCGGATGAAATTATTTAACTACATGAATGAAATAACCTAATGATTGAGATGAATGAGATGAAAAAGCTGAACCAGCGGATGAAATATATTAAACTACATGAATGAAATAACCTAATGATTGAGATGAATGAGATGAAAAAGCTGAACCAGCCGATGAAATTATTTAACTACATGAATAAAATAACTAAATGATTGAGATGTATGAGATGAAAAAGCTGAACCAGCGGATGAAATTATTTAAATACATGAATGAAATAACCTAATGATTGAGATGAATGAGATGAAAAAGCTGAACCAGCGGATGAAATTATTAAACTACATGAATGAAATAACCTAATGATTGAGATGAATGAGATGAAAAAGCTGAACCAGCGGATGAAATTATTTAACTACATGAATGAAATAACCTAATGATTGAGATGAATGAGATGAAAAAGCTGAACCAGCGGATGAAATTATTAAACTACATGAATAAAATAACTAAATGATTGAGATGTATGAGATGAAAAAGCTGAAACAGCGGATGAAATTATTTAACTACATAAATGAAATAACTACATGATTGAGATGAATGAGATGAAAAAGCTGAACCAGCGGATGAAATTATTAAACTAAATGAATGAAATAACCTAATGATTGAGATGAATGAGATGAAAAAGCTGAACCAGCGGATGAAATTATTAAACTACATGAATGAAATAACCTAATGATTGAGATCAATGAGATGAAAAAGCTGAACCAGCGGATGAAATTATTAAACTACATGAATGAAATAACCTAATGATTGAGATGAATGAGATGAAAAAGCTGAACCAGCGGATGAAATTATTAAACTACATGAATGAAATAACCTAATGATTGAGATGAATGAGATGAAAAAGCTGAACCAGCGGATGAAATTATTAAACTACATGAATGAAATAACCTAATGATTGAGATGAATGAGATGAAAAAGCTGAACCAGCGGATGAAATTATTAAACTACATGAATGAAATAACCTAATGATTGAGATGAATGAGATGAAAAAGCTGAACCAGCGGATGAAATTATTTAACTACATGAATGAAATAACCTAATGATTGAGATGAATGAGATGAAAAAGCTGAACCAGCGGATGAAATTATTTAACTACATGAATGAAATAACCTAATGATTGAGATGAATGAGATGAAAAAGCTGAACCAACCGATGAAATTATTTAACTACATGAATGAAATAACCTAATGATTGAGATGAATGAGATGAAAAAGCTGAACCAACCGATGAAATTATTTAACTACATGAATGAAATAACCTAATGATTGAGATGAATGAGATGAAAAAGCTGAACCAGCGGATGAAATTATTTAACTACATGAATGAAATAACCTAATGATTGAGATGAATGAGATGAAAAAGCTGTACCAGCGGATGAAATTATTAAACTACATGAATGAAATAACCTAATGATTGAGATGAATGAGATGAAAAAGCTGAACCAGCGGATGAAATTATTTAACTACATGAATGAAATAACCTAATAATTGAGATGAATGAGATGAAAAAGCTGAACCAACCGATGAAATTATTACACTACATGAATGAAATAACCTAATGATTGAGATGAATGAGATGAAAAAGCTGAACCAGCGGATGAAATTATTTAACTACATGAATGAAATAACCTAATGATTGAGATGAATGAGATGAAAAAGCTGAACCAACCGATGAAATTATTTAACTACATGAATGAAATAACCTAATGATTGAGATGAATGAGATGAAAAAGCTGAACCAGCGGATGAAATTATTTAACTACATGAATAAAATAACCTAATGATTGAGATGAATGAGATGAAAAAGCTGAACCAGCGGATGAAATTATTTAACTACATGAATGAAATAACCTCATGATTGAGATGAATGAGATAAAAAAGCTGAACCAGCGGATGAAATTATTAAACTACATGAATGAAATAACTAAATGATTGAGATGAATGAGATGAAAAAGCTGAACAAGCGGATGAAATTATTAAACTACATGAATGAAATAACCTAATGATTGAGATGAATGAGATGAAAAAGCTGAACCAGCGGTTGAAATTATTTAACTACATGAATGAAATAACCTAATGATTGAGATGAATGAGATGAAAAAGCTGAACCAGCGGATGAAATATATTAAACTACATGAATGAAATAACCTAATGATTGAGATGAATGAGATGAAAAAGCTGAACCAGCGGATGAAATTATTTAACTACATGAATGAAATAACCTAATGATTGAGATGAATGAGATGAAAAAGCTGAACCAACCGATGAAATTATTTAACTACATGAATGAAATAACCTAATGATTGAGATGAATGAGATGAAAAAGCTGAACCAACCGATGAAATTATTTAACTACATGAATGAAATAACCTAATGATTGAGATGAATGAGATGAAAAAGCTGAACCAGCGGATGAAATTATTTAACTACATGAATGAAATAACCTAATGATTGAGATGAATGAGATGAAAAAGCTGTACCAGCGGATGAAATTATTAAACTACATGAATGAAATAACCTAATGATTGAGATGAATGAGATGAAAAAGCTGAACCAGCGGATGAAATTATTTAACTACATGAATGAAATAACCTAATGATTGAGATGAATGAGATGAAAAAGCTGAACCAACCGATGAAATTATTAAACTACATGAATGAAATAACCTAATGATTGAGATGAATGAGATGAAAAAGCTGAACCAGCGGATGAAATTATTTAACTACATGAATGAAATAACCTAATGATTGAGATGAATGAGATGAAAAAGCTGAACCAACCGATGAAATTATTTAACTACATGAATGAAATAACCTAATGATTGAGATGAATGAGATGAAAAAGCTGAACCAGCGGATGAAATTATTTAACTACATGAATAAAATAACCTAATGATTGAGATGAATGAGATGAAAAAGCTGAACCAGCGGATGAAATTATTTAACTACATGAATGAAATAACCTCATGATTGAGATGAATGAGATAAAAAAGCTGAACCAGCGGATGAAATTATTAAACTACATGAATGAAATAACTAAATGATTGAGATGAATGAGATGAAAAAGCTGAACAAGCGGATGAAATTATTAAACTACATGAATGAAATAACCTAATGATTGAGATGAATGAGATGAAAAAGCTGAACCAGCGGATGAAATTATTTAACTACATGAATGAAATAACCTAATGATTGAGATGAATGAGATGAAAAAGCTGAACCAGCGGATGAAATATATTAAACTACATGAATGAAATAACCTAATGATTGAGATGAATGAGATGAAAAAGCTGAACCAGCCGATGAAATTATTTAACTACATGAATAAAATAACTAAATGATTGAGATGTATGAGATGAAAAAGCTGAACCAGCGGATGAAATTATTTAACTACATGAATGAAATAACCTAATGATTGAGATGAATGAAATAACATAATGATTGAGAGAATGAGATGAAAAAGCTGAACCAACCGATGAAATTATTTAACTACATGAATGAAATAACCTAATGATTGAGATAAATGAGATGAAAAAGCTGAACCAGCGGATGAAATTATTAAACTAAATGAATGAAATAACCTAATGATTGAGATGAATGAGATGAAAAAGCTGAACCAGCGGATGAAATTATTAAACTACATGAATGAAATAACCTAATGATTGAGATGAATGAGATAAAAAAGCTGAACCAGCGGATGAAATTATTAAACTACATGAATGAAATAACCTAATAATTGAGATGAATGAGATGAAAAAGCTGAACCAGCGGATGAAATTATTAAACTACATGAATGAAATAACCTAATGATTGAGACGAATGAGATGAAAAAGCTGAACCAGCGGATGAAATTATTTAACTACATGAATGATATAACCTAATGATTGAGATGAATGAGATGAAAAAGCTGAACCAGCGGATGAAATTATTAAACTACATGAATGAAATAACCTAATGATTGAGATGAATGAGATGAAAAAGCTGAACCAGCGGATGAAATTATTAAACTACATGAATGAAATAACCTAATGATTGAGACGAATGAGATGAAAAAGCTGAACCAGCGGATGAAATTATTTAACTACATCTATGAAATAACCTAATGATTGAGATGAATGAGATGAAAAAGCTGAACCAGCGGATGAAATTATTAAACTACATGAATGAAATAACCTAATGATTGAGACGAATGAGATGAAAAAGCTGAACCAGCGGATGAAATTATTAAACTTCATGAATGAAATAACCTAATGATTGAGATGAATGAGATGAAAAAGCTGAACCAGCGGATGAAATTATTTAACTACATGAATGAAATAACCTAATGATTGAGATGAATGAGATAAAAAAGCTGAACCAGCGGATGAAATTATTAAACTACATGAATGAAATAACCTAATGATTGAGATGAATGAGATGAAAAAGCTGAACCAGCGGATGAAATTATTTAACTACATGAATAAAATAACCTAATGATTGAGATGAATGAGATGAAAAAGCTGAACCAGCGGATGAAATTATTTAACTACATGAATGAAATAACCTAATGATTGAGATGAATGAGATAAAAAAGCTGAACCAGCGGATGAAATTATTAAACTACATGAATGAAATAACCTAAAGATTGAGATGAATGAGATGAAAAAGCTGAACCAGCGGATGAAATTATTTAACTACATGAATGAAATAACTAAATGATAGAGATGAATGAGATGAAAAAGCTGAACCAGCGGATGAAATTATTTAACTACATGAATAAAATAACCTAATGATTGAGATGAATGAGATGAAAAAGCTGAACCAGCGGATGAAATTATTTAACTACATGAATGAAATAACCTCATGATTGAGATGAATGAGATAAAAAAGCTGAACCAACGGATGAAATTATTAAACTACATGAATGAAATAACTAAATGATTGAGATGAATGAGATGAAAAAGCTGAACAAGCGGATGAAATTATTAAACTACATGAATGAAATAACCTAATGATTGAGATGAATGAGATGAAAAAGCTGAACCAGCGGATGAAATTATTTAACTACATGAATGAAATAACCTAATGATTGAGATGAATGAAATGAAAAAGCTGAACCAGCGGATGAAATATATTAAACTACATGAATGAAATAACCTAATGATTGAGATGAATGAGATGAAAAAGCTGAACCAACCGATGAAATTATTTAACTACATGAATAAAATAACTAAATGATTGAGATGTATGAGATGAAAAAGCTGAACCAGCGGATGAAATTATTTAAATACATGAATAAAATAACCTAATGATTGAGATGAATGAGATGAAAAAGCTGAACCAGCGGATGAAATTATTAAACTACATGAATGAAATAACCTAATGATTGAGATGAATGAGATGAAAAAGCTGAACCAGCGGATAAAATTATTTAACTACATGAATGAAATAACCTAATGATTGAGATGAATGAGATGAAAAAGCTGAACCAGCGGATGAAATTATTAAACTACATGAATAAAATAACTAAATGTTTGAGATGTATGAGATGAAAAAGCTGAACCAGCGGATGAAATTATTTAACTACATGAATGAAATAACCTAATGTTTGAGATGAATGAGATGAAAAAACAAAATAAATTCCTGGATGATCTTATAAATTATATGATTTAGATCAATAAAATAAACTAGATAAATAAAATAAACTAGATAAATAAAATAAACTAGATGTATGATATAAAATATATGAATAAAAAAACTATATAAAATTTTTATGAATGAGAGTTGAATGAGATGAAATAGCTGAATGAGTGGATGAATTCATACAAAAAATAATACAAAAAATAAATAACCTATTATAATAAACTAATTGAACTTATAAATTTAATAAAGTAGATAAATGAAATAAACTTAAAGAATGAAATAAAATATTTGAATCTAATAATCAATCCGTTATAGTTACATATATGTTTAGTAAAGAAAATGATAGCAAAACAAGATATTTTTAAATTTATAACTTTGCAATCAAATCTCAAATCTACATCTCAAATCTTAAATCTCAAATCTACATCTAAATCTCAAATCTCAATCTTCCAGTTACTTACGTAATAATGATTTCTTTTTCAAAGAATCTTTTTCTTTTAAATAATTTTCCGTTTTTTATTCTAATCAAAATAAATACACACATACAGGACCCTGCATAGTATTTATTTGACTATTTTTCCTGGCTTCCACTGTCTCTCAAACTGCACTCGGACATAATGATTACTTCTAAGCGGCTAGCAAAGTTTTGAATGCTTATCGCAATATATTTTTAGGGCCTCTTAATATATCCGTTATAAATTAATATTATTCATTTATTTAGAAACGAGAAATATGTGCATGAAAAGATTTTAAAACAGAAGCTATTTAAAAAAAAAAAGCATTTAACAATATTTTAAAAACGTTATTTTACCTGGTGGTTTTTTTGTTTTATATTACACTCTTTCTAAATATTTTTTAATTAGCTATACATAAATGAACTATACGTCATAAATGTTTGTGCAGTAGGAAATTGATACAACTAAAGTCTTAACTCATAATTTCGAAACCAATGCTTTTACAGGAACCTAGTAGGTGAAAAAGTCTGATACTACCTCCCATAACAGCTCACATGTGGGTTTTTAAGTAATACCTCTTTAAAGAAAAATGAATTTAATTGAGACACGTTCGAAATCCGGTGCAAGCTCGGAATGCATCACGTTCGTTCGGTTAAACTAGTCTGTTCGCATGGAGGTTAAGTACTCATTCGGTTGACGTCGTTGCGCCGAGCTGTCACATTGATTTTCTTCTTATATAAATAAAATGGAGCATCAAAACATTCCTGAATGCAAATGGCAGTGGGTAAATTTTGAAATATAATATGACAAATTCAATCAACTTCCTCACAGAAGTTTTCCGTAATTCGCGCGTGGGGTGACCACACTGTTTTATTCTTGTTTCCTCTAATTTCAGGCTGAAAAGGCGAATGCACAAACGCCATATTTCATTTTGATATGAAACTGAAACCTTAATTTACACTGGACTTACATAATTACTTAATAATATTTAAAAACACTTACCGATAGTAACAGGTGCTCATATCGCCAATCCCTTTTTGGGGAATCTAAAACAAAGAAAAATAATATAAAATTAATAAAGGGTCAAATACCACTCACTGCATACTGTTAATAAGAAGTTACTTAACACCTTCACCGAATTACTTTCAGCTCTTGGCACATTTTAGCTTGTATATATTCATGCTTAATAAGCTACTATTCGTTGCATCTTTCAGCGCGAAAAGTAGAAATGAAAAAGAGTTCAATTTTTGTGTCAATAATATAGATATTTAACATTAAAGTCAACGAATTTTTAATACTGAAGGTTGAAACTTGACATTTCGATAGGGCGCAACGATAATGCACAGCGGTATTCAAATGTCGAAAATATGATAGCATGGCTGTTGGGACGTATTATTTATTTATTTATTGTGTCATTTAATTGAGGAAAAAAATCGAAATGTAGTAGAGCAAATTACAGTTACAAATGTACCTTTGTCGTATTAAAAAATAACCCGGTACAATTCACCGGATCAAAGTAGGGGATCGACGAACTCCAATTGTACGAACTTGTATCAAATATTGCGCGAGCTGCCGCGCGATCCGCTCCCCGCGCGGCAGCACGCGCACCTCAACTCTCCGTACCCTTGCGCAGCGAGAGTGCGGATACTGAATCTCTCTTAACACTGTGCCGTAAGAGTTGCTCATGTCAAAGATTGTTTTAAACAAAAGTTGTAGACAATTTATTGACATTTTGAATAGATTAAATCCTGTGCTTATTAAGGGAGGTATTATTTTCTGAATTTTGAAAATATTTTTTTCCACCCCTAGGACCAATAGTTGGCGCTATCAAAAAAATTAACTAACTTAACATTTAGGCCCTTATCTAAGAAATAAAATAAAATTTTAATGAATTCGATATTCTATATACCAAGAAAGTTATTGCAAAAATTTAATTTTTTGAAAAACCCCTCCCATTCCCGCCCCCTGGTCTGATTTTGTTCATTAACGAACTTGACCGATATTTTGTGAACTCAAAATTTTATGTATCAATTTAAAAGTGATTGGATGAATATTACGGTAGTTGTCGTGTTAACAAGAAAGTGATATAGATAGATAGATACATAAAGTTAAACTTTTAATCAGAGGCTGGTTTTGAGTTCTAGGGGATATGAAATGCGAAGATATGTCAAATTTCCAGGAAGTCATGACATGGTACCCATTGCTTTCCTAATCATCTACTTAAAAACATAGGTAGGTACAAGGTCATGATAATATTCTTTCAATTCATCATAAATTTTACACCACTTCAGTTTCCATCAAATATTTAGGCATTTATTTATATAGATCAAGGCATGATGAGGTGGTATACTCAAACTGAATATTTAGCAAAAAAAAAGAAAGATTACATACATCTTTAAAATTCTAATATCTATACTGGAACCATTTACTCTCAAAGCAACCTGTTTTGCCCTGTGTGAGTTAATATTAAGGGGACTTACATAAGTGAACAAAGGACACCATTTTAGGCACCAAATCTCCAAATATTGTTATGTTATTTGTTAGTTGTTATTGTATATATAACTTATTATATCAAAGTTCTTTAATGAGCAAAATCAGACCAGAGGGCCGGGAATGGAGAGGGGTGTTCTAAAAAGTAAAATTTTGCTAAAACTTTCTTAGTATATAGGATATAGGATATCGAATTCATTTCAATTTAATATTATTCCTTAGATAAGGGCCTAAATCTTATCTGAGTAAACTTCTTTGATAGCACCAACCATTGGTTCTAAGGGTGGGATAAATTGGTTCAAATCAGTTCAAAATGTTAATTGTGGCCCTATAATTTCCCTACATTTTTTTATTTTGATTGAGGTTCGGAAGTTACTTAAACTGTATTTAACTTTAGTCTAGTGGAGATGTTGAAAATACACAAAAATAAACATATATATGACAATATTGGTATTAAGTGATTTTTACAAATCATCGACATCATTATTTCCTATCAATGAATTCATATCTATAATGTTAACAAATTCAACTGACCTATTAAAAGCTACCAATTAAAGTAAAAAGGTAAAAAATATAAGTGGAACAGCAAATTGGGAAACCAAAGACTGACCTCGTGTTCGCAGCGTGATTCCCTCAGGTTCCACTAACTTTTGCGGGTCTCAAAGAACACTTTTTAATGTCACTTATTTTCACATAATCACTCACTCGGAGACTGGCCTGCTAGCGGCCTGCTTTTATCTATTATGAACTATATCGACTATTATGCACTTTATAAACGTTATTTCGAAATTATCTAGCCACAGGCAATCTGTATTACATTATTCTAAACCCACGGAAAAACATTTTAACGGCCATCTTGTCGTCTTTTTCAGATTAATATAAAAAATGCATAGCAACTAATTTCGGAAAGAAAATATATTCGAATTTAATTCGTTGCTACGTTACGTTACTTGAAATTTCGTTGCTATGCTAATAGATGTATTGTTTATAATGGTAGATCTCAAATGTGTTGCTAAACATGGAAATTAATTCTACCTTTCATCAATTCCCATCAAATAAAAACAACTCGAATGTGTTAAACATATTTATTTTGATACTATTTACAACAATATTTAAAACGGGGCGTATCCCTGAAACTTTACACATTATCACAGTATCACATTTACAATAAATCAAGTATTAAGGGTTACTGCACACATACGGGCAGTCGTTTTCCCCGACGGGACCCGTGGTCTGGTTCCCCTTAGTTGAGACGAGCAGCAGAAGAAGGTCCCCGAGTAATTCCGTTCTGGAACTCAACTGTCATTAGCATAAGAAGCTCACTTTCTCATCCAATCCAGCTTCAGTTTTCCAAAAAATTTAGTCTATACTGTCCGCTGATCGAAGCTCTTCCAAAAAGATTTTTTCCTCAAGTCGACCTTAAAGGAAAGTTCGAGGTCCAGAAACTTCCTTAAGGAAATTTCCGAGAAAAGGTCCCGGAATATTCTCTCAGGCGTCCGAGCTCCGCTAGCCGGTCCTTATATATGCACTCTCGAAGATATAGCTTCCATCGAGCGTCCCTTCTAGCGATTATCTATATTCCTTGAAACCAGCTTCAATCATCCAAAAATGTATAGGTCGATCGAATGTCAAATCTCAGCTGTTGTCGCGTCGAACTCCAAAAAAATAGTGACCAAGAATCTGCTTTGCGTTCTTTCTCTTGAAAAAAAGGTTCCATTTGGGTAATTTTCAAATTTGCCTCTCAAAATCGGATATTTTCTACCCATAAGTTACAGACTTATATCATTCATTAGGTTTGTCTGTGGCCCATTTTTTAAAAGCGAGCACTTCTCAATTTCGCTAATAGCCTCTTTCTCTCAGCTTTATAGTGTCCTTTCCGTCTCGTCAGACCGCTTTCTAAACTTTGCATTCACATTTAAAATACACAGCAACACTTTACTTTGCTTTTCCAAGTCGCACTTTCATGTCCGCCGAAATTTGCGAAACTTTCCGTCTTTATCCTTGAAATATACAACATCGGACCGAATATTTAGTCCATCAAATTGGAATTTCCACATTATCATGCGTAAACCAACGCCCCAAACAGAAAGGAAATTAAAAAAGCTTCGATGACATTTGCAGCAAAAATCGCTTTTTTAAGCATTCGGCCGCAATCGCGAATTTTATTTTCCGTTGCACCAGCTTGCAATAATATAGCCTGAACCTTCATTTCGCGTCTGAATACATCCAGAGTATTATATACCTCCTACAGGAGTCGTGTTTCAGTCCCAGTTTTAACAACGTGCTATTGAACCACTCCATTCTTACTTTAGGTACTCCAAAACCCGCGCCTGTTCAACGCTCGGAGCTATTAAATCATATTTCTGGTATAACTAATCCAACTTTAACGACATTCACTGTTAATGGTGACTATTAGTTTGATGGTTAGCCGATTAGAAATTAGAAATTAATGTAACTAATACCTGATCAGCCAAATCAACTAAACCGGTCGCACGAAAAAAAAAATCTTAATATATATAAATCTCGTGTCACAATGTTTGTCCTCAATGGACTCCTAAACCACTTAACCGATTATAATAAAATTTGCACACCATGTGCAGTTCGATGTGCACTTGAGAGATAGGATAGTTTAAATCTCAAATTATAGTCGCAATTTTAATTTATCGCTAATTTTTTGTCCGTTATTATTTGGCAGTCATAAAACTGACAGATGTCGATACCTTTTTATTTTATGGGCGATTGGGAAGAGCGCGTGACGACTCGGTGCCTGTATAATTTTATTGAACAAGCAGAGGAAAGAGCAATTGTGATATTATTGGAAAATTTTTTAGAAGATCACAATCAACTAATTCAATTGATCAAAAGAGTTTCGCCACGACTGCAAAATGACAATTATCAAATCGTCATATTTTAATTTATTGCTAATTATTTGTCTGATATTATTTGGCAGTCATAAAACTGACAGATGTCGATACCTTTTTATTTTATGGGCGATTGTGAAGAGCGCGTGACGACTCGGTGCCTGTATAATTTTATTGAACAAGCAGAGGAAAGAGCAATTGTGATATTATTGGAAATTTTTTAGAAGATCACAATCAACTAATTCAATTGATCAAAAGAGTTTCGCCACGACTGCAAAATGACAATTATCAAATCGTCATAAAAGCCGACAAAGTACCATTAGGTGAACATGCTGGTAGATTCAACGCTCCAACTGTTGATGAGGTTGCTGTTATCATGGTTGGTGATCCAGTTGACAAAAGATCTATAAACATTACACGGCGAGACAACACTGTCAGTACGATTTCGGATCTACACCGTTCATATGACGCACTACAATATCCATTGATATTTTGGCAAGGACAAGATGAATATCACCTTAATATCAATCAGTATGATCCAAATACCGGTAAATTTGACAATTATCTATTTACTTTCTTACTGTATGTATAGATTTTAATTTCGTATTGCATTTTATTATTTATTTTTTTAGGTGATTACAGAAATAATAAAGTTAGCTCAATGAACTACTACGCACACCGAATAATGGTTAGACAACATCAAGACAATTATATCCTTCGATATCGTCAGCTGTTCCATCAATACATTGTTGATATGTATGCTAAGGTCGAAAGCGAACGCTTGCGATTCCTTCGATTCAACCAGGCAAAACTACGATCGGAAGAATATATTCACTTACGAGATGCTGTTGCTGGAAACATCGATGGAAATTTAAATCCCAATGACATCGGTAATGCTTTCATTTTACCTTCAAGCTACATCGGCAGTCCACGGAACATGCAGGAATACATACAAGATGCGATGACTTACGTACGTCATTACGGCCGACCGGATTTATTTATTACATTCACATGTAATCCGAATTGGGAAGAGATACAAACTTTACTATTGCCAGGACAACAAGCCATTCATCGTCATGATTTAACTGCACGTGTGTTTAAACAAAAATTGAAATCCTTAATTGATTTTATTGTTAAATATACAATTTTTGGTATCACACGTTGTTGGCTGTATACGATAGAGTGGCAAAAGCGAGGTTTGCCTCATGCCCACATTTTGGTTTGGCTTAAAGATAGAATCCGTCCTGAAGAAATCGATCAAATAATTTCAGCCGAAATTCCAGACCCATTAATTGATCAAGAATTATTTGATATTGTCACCAAACACATGATCCATGGGCCATGCGGTGTTTTCAACATGACGTCACCGTGCATGGAAAATGGAAATGTAAAAAAAACTTCCCAAAGCCGCATACGAATGACACGATCACGGATATTGATGGTTATCCAATGTATCGTCGCAGAAGTACTGAGAATGGTGGCCACACATTTACAATGCGACTGGCGAACTTTCCAAATCAAGTTGAGTTTGATAATCAGTGGGTGGTACCATACTCACCACTACTTTCAAAAACTTACAAAGCTCATATCAATGTTGAGCTTTGCAGTTCTGTTAAATCAATTAAGTATATTTGTAAATATGTAAACAAAGGCAGTGATTTGGCCATATTTGAAGTAAAAAACATAAATAAAAATGACGAAATAGCACGATACCAAATGGGCAGATACATTAGCAGCAATGAAGCTATTTGGCATATTCTCAGCTTTCCCATCCACGAAAGAGATCCTGCTGTCCAACATCTGGCAATACATCTTGAAAACGGTCAACGTGTATACTTCACTGAAGAAAATGTTCTCCAAAGAGCGTTCGAAGCTCCGAAAACGACTCTAACTGAATTTTTTACATTGTGTCAAAAACCTGATGTTTTTGGCCAATTCGCGAAGACATTGGTGTATGGTGATGTTCCACGTTATTTCACATGGAACAAATCCAGTAAAAAATGGGAGCCACGGAAACAAGGAAAACCACATCCTTCCATTACAGGCATATTCAAAGCTAAGACATTGGGGAGACTTTACACGGTACATCCAAAGCAACGTGAGTGCTTCTATTTACGTTTGTTATTGGTGAATGTTCCCGGACCAACGTCTTTTGAATTTTTACGAACAGCTAATGGTCGAGTATTCAATACATACCAGGATGCATGTCGTGAACTGCAATTGCTAGAAGACGATAACCATTGGGACTTAACGCTTGCTGATGCTGCGTTGACATCAACACCGAATAACATTCGTCAGTTGTTTGCAATTATTTTGGCGACATGTTATCCCTCGCAAGCACAAACTTTGTGGGAAAAATATAAAAATTGTATGACAGAAGACATCTTGCACCGAATTAGACAAACAAATCAATGCCAAAACATAGATTATACACCAGAGATGTACAATGAAGCATTGGTCTTGATCGAGGATTTATGTGTTCTTATTTCAAATTTACCACTTAATCATTATGGTATGCCATCACCTAATCGTCCAGCCACCGACTTAGTCAATACCGATTTACAACGAGAAAATCAATATGACCATGGAAGTTTAGCAACAATTATCATGAACAGTGAACCATTACTGACAGCAGAACAAAAAATTATTTATGATCGGATTATGCTGGCTGTTGCTGCTGAACAAGGCGGTTTTTTTTTCTTGGATGCACCCGGTGGAACCGGTAAGACATTTTTAATATCGTTGATTCTTGCCAAAATACGGTCGCAACAAAAAATCGCATTAGCATTAGCATCGTCAGGCATTGCGGCTACTTTACTGGATGGTGGGCGAACAGCACATTCAACATTCAAGCTGCCATTGGACGTTCATAATAAACCAGATGCAATGTGTAACATCAAAAAGAATAGTGGAATAGCTGCAGTGTTGCGGAAGAGTTCTATAATAATTTGGGATGAGTGCACAATGGCACACAAATATTCACTTGAAGCATTAAACAGAACTATGCAAGATTTAAACAGCAATAATAAACTTTTCGGTGGTGCTATCTTACTTTTGTCTGGTGACTTCCGGCAGACCTTACCGGTTATACCTCGCTCTACTTTCGCGGATGAGATTAATGCATGTTTGAAACAATCATTCTTATGGCGAAGTGTTGAAACACTTCGATTGACCATAAATATGCGAGTACAATTGCAAAATGATCCATCAGCACTAATATTTTCCGAACAACTACTAGATATTGGGAACGGTAAAATAAAACTGCAACCAAATACGCAATGCATTAAACTACCAGACAATTTTTGCACTGTTGTTCAGGATAAAACTGAATTGATTCAGAGTATTTTCCCGGATATACAGAATAATTATTTGAATCATGAATGGCTTAGTCAACGGGCGATTTTGGCAGCCAAAAACGTTGATGTTGACGAAATTAACTTCCAGATACAACAGTTGTTACCAGGCGATCTGATGTCTTTTAAATCAATCGATACTGTTGTTGATGAAAATGAAAGTGTAAATTTTCCGATTGAATTTTTAAATTCATTAGATATCCCTGGAATGCCACCACATAATCTTCGATTAAAGATTGGTTCCCCTATTATTCTCCTCCGTAATTTGAATCCACCTCAATTATGTAACGGTACGCGTTTGGTCATCAAAAAGATCACCGGAAACATTCTTGAAGCAACCATTTTGGCTGGGAAGTTTAAAGGAAAAGTGGTCCTGCTGCCACGTATTCCGATGATACCATCAGATTCTACCATACCCTTCAAAAGGCTACAGTTTCCAATTCGTTTAGCTTTCGCCATGTCTATAAATAAATCTCAAGGTCAAACAATGTCCATTTGTGGTTTAGATTTGGAAAATCCATGTTTTTCTCATGGGCAACTATATGTTGCGTGTTCACGTGTTGGGAAACCGTCGAATCTATTTGTGTTAGCTAAAGACAGGTTAACCAAAAACATTGTGCACCGATTGGTGTTAAATTAAATTGAAATTGAAAGTATTTATAATTCAAAAAAAAAGATATTAATGTTTAAAAGTTTAAGACTGTCTGCCTTGCCTACCTCATTCATGAGTTTAAGCGTCACATGTTATTTACTGTATTAATTATACTGTAATATACTTATATTTGTTATAAAATTAAATGGAAATAATAAATCTGATAAATTTTTATTTTTTACCTATTGATTTCTGCTTAGTATCAAGTGTAAGAACATTTTAATTAATTGTGTTCAACGTACTTCCCCTTCAAATCTCAATCCAGTGAATTTGTATACCAACATCAACATTTTCGTCTTTGTTCGTAAATAATTTCATTGTACTAAAGGGTTATAGTAGTAGAAAGTCAAATAAGGAGATCACCATATTTTTTTACAAATACCATCTGTGTGAAAAAGCATAGTGGACTCCGTGACTGATGTTCTCTTATTGTTCCTCTTAGATTGTTTACTATAATGTAATATAACAAAAACTTTAGCCACAGCAACGCGTGGCCGGGTCAGCTAGTATATTATAAAAAGTTTATTTTGTACCTTGCGTCGCGCGGTCAACAGCCCAAAGGGACTGCTGACAGCTCGGCGAAACAGAACGCTGAGCGGTCTCAAACATTAAACTGACTTAAATTAAATTTGATTATCGATACAGATTAATCCCCTGGAAGGTTCTAAGTAAATACACTACACTTGTAGAATATTCGAGAAAATGTTTATAATAAAATTTCACAGCCTCGTTACCACCGAATACTAGTGAATCGATATAAGGAAATCTTTAGGAGGAGTGCCGCCTTATATTAAAAGGCCTCTTCGCGAAAGTTCTTCTCTCTCTTGCTATCTTGATATTTCTATCTCATCTAACAGTTTGTAAAAAAACAGCCCTTCGTACCCTTGCGCAGCGAGAGTACGTATACTGAATCCCTCTTTGTGCTGTGCCGTAATGGTTGCTCATATCAAAAAATGTTTCAAACCAAAGTTGTAGAGAAATTATTGGCCTACGATTAATGTTTCAAACGGATTTGATCGTGTGCCTAAAGATTTTTTGAATTAAAAAGAAATACTTTTTCCAATCCCTGGGATCAATGGTTGGTGCTATCAAAGAAGTTTACTAAGATAAGTTTAGGTTCTTATCTAAGGAATAATATAAAATTTAAAAAGATCGATATCTTATAAACTAAGAAACTTATAGCAAAATTTCACGAAAAAACCCCCCTTACCAGCCCTTGGTCTAATTTGGCCCATTAACGAACTTGATCAAGATTTAGGTATAGATATATATAAACTTTTAAACTGAGGGTGGTTTGGAATTTAAGGGATATGAAACGCGAAGATATGTCGAAATTTTTCGGAGTCATGACATGGTACCCATTGCAGGTCATTGGCCCTGAACTGCTCGAAGTAAGTGACCTTTATTATTATATGCTTGTGAACATTAGACCCTTATACAATGTTCATTTAATAAGGCAAATCTATTAAAAAAAATACACAACATTACTTATTACTTCATTTTAAAATGAAAATATAATAAGCATTTCAAACCGTCCTACGTACGATATGATAAATAAAGGTGGGATAAATAAATTATCTACCTATGTTGTTATTGCTAGTAAAAAACAAGATACTTGGTATAATATAAATATATCTTACCTAATATAATTTAAACTTTTACAGATTTATTGTGGTTTTTTAGTGTTAATTAAAAAAAAAATAACTAATATTATAATTGCCTAAAATATATACTTTCTTGAAAATGAAAATAGTAACTTGCATATCGCGTAGCATTAAACCTTGAAAAAGACGAAACGATGCCTTCTTTAGTACAGACGATAATCAAATTGAGGGGGCAGGAAACAGAACTATAGTAGTGTCGATCGCTTGTACGAATTTACTGTTCCATTATTCGTAATTGCTATACTATATTATCAAAACGGATGGAGATAGGAATTGAAGCAACCCGTAGCAAGTTAGTACCACAGGTGCGTCTAGTCTAGGGAAAAAAAGGCCGTCAGTGATGCCTGTAGGGCCTGGCTGTAGGACATCACGTACTAACTATTGTAATTAATCTTTCAATAACAATTATTATTTTAGGTAAAAAAAATATTTCTTTTGAACCATTGCTCTACTACATTTTCAATACCTAAGTTTGATTTAAAATGCTGTAAAAAAATACTATAAAAAGTTGGCCCAATATCTTATAATTTAATTTAGGTACAGGTATCAAAGTCACTGTATTTGTAAGAGTTTATTTTAACGAGGAAATTAATCATTTGACTAACAAGCCATGTAATTTTCAATCCGTTAGAGTTACAGATATGTTTGGTAAAAAAAAATGATAGCAAAACAAGATATTATTAAATTTATAACTTTGCAATCAAATCTCAATCGGTCAGTTAAGTATTATTGTTTTTTTTTTTAAAAAATGCAATCTTTAAAATGCTTCAAAGAATACTTATAGATAAAAAATATAGAATAGCTAGGTAGAAGATAGAAGATGCTTCATAGAATATAAATTCTTATAAATAATTTTCCTGTTTTTATTCTTATCAAAATAAATACACACATACAGGACCCTGGACAGTATTTGTTTGACTATTTTTCCTGGCTTCCACTGTCTCTCAAACTGCACTCTGACTTAATGATTACTTCTAAGCGCCTAGCAAAGTTTTGAATGCTTATCGTAATATATTTTTAGGGCCTTTTAATATATCCGTTATAAATTAAAATCATTCACTTATTTAGAAACGAGAAATATCTGCATTAAAAATATTTCAAAACAGTAGCTATCTTAAAAAAAAGCATTAAATTCAATATTGCAGTATGTTAATTTTGAAATATAATTTGACAAATTCAATCAACTTCCTCACAAAAGTTATCCGTCTTTCGCGCGTGGGGACCAACTGTTTTTTTTCTTGTTTCCTCTAATTTCAGGCTGCACAGCGAATGCACAAACGCCATATTTTATTTTGATATGAAACTGAAACCTTATTTTACACTGGGCTTACATAATTACTTAATAATATTTAAAAACACTTACCGATAGTAACAGGTGCTCATATCGCCAATCACTCTTTGGGGAATCTAAAACAAAAAAAAAATATAATTAATAAAGGGTCAAATACCACTGCATACTGTTATTAGGAAGTTACTTAACACCTTCACCGAATTACTTCCAGCTCTTGGCACATTTTAGCTTGAATACATCCATGCTTATAATAATCTACTATTCGTTGCATCTTTCAGCTCGAAAAGTAGAAATGCGAAACAGTTCAATTTTTGTGTCAATAATATAGATATTTAACATTAAAGTCAACGAATTTTTAATACTGAAGAATGAAACTTGACATTTCGATAGGGCGCAACGATAATGCACAGCGGTATTCAAATATCGAACCATCGCACCCAAAAACTTACTGAACTTTATCTACAGTACGGGACTAGAGGGCGAGCTATAAGTGGATTTAAAAGTACAATAGTTCCGGAAAGGACGCGGTACACGGGGGGAAAAACCCCCCACATCCACTAACATACATAACATAAGGGAGGTATGATTTTCTGAATTTTGAAAACACTTTTTTCCACCCCTAGGACCAATAGTTGGTGCTATCAAAAAATTTAACTCGCTTAACTTTTAGGCCCTTATCAAAGAAATAAAATAAAATTTTAATAGGTTTGACATCTTATATACTAAGAAAGTTATAGGAAATAATTACTTTTTGGAAAAACCCCTCCCATTCCCGCCCCCCTGGTCTGCAATTGGTGCCATGTCATGACTTCCGGAAAATTTCAACATGATTTCACCACTCACATCCCCTAGAACCACCCTCACCTACTTTCAGTTTAAAAGTTTATTTATACGTTTAATATCTACCTAGCTATCTATCTATAACACTTTCTTGTGGACACTACAACTGCTGTAATTTTACACCAATCACTTTCAAATTGATACATAAAATTTAAGGGCATAAAATCTCGGTCAAGTTCGTTAATGAGCAAATTCGATATAGGATATCGAATTCATTTCAATTTAATATTATTCCTTAGATAAGGGCCTAAATCTTATCTGAGTAAACTTCTTTGATAGCACCAACCATTGGTTCTAAGGGTGGGATAAATTGGTTCAAATCAGTTCAAAATGTTAATTGTGGCCCTATAATTTCCCTACATTTTTTTATTTTGATTGAGGTTCGGAAGTTACTTAAACTGTATTTAACTTTAGTCTAGTGGAGATGTTGAAAATACATAAAAATAAACATATATATGACAATATTGGTAATAAGTGATTTTTACAAATCATCGACATCATTATTTCCTATCAATGAATTCATATCTATAATGTTAACAAATTCAACTGACCTATTAAAAGCTACCAATTAATGTAAAAAGGTAAAAAATATAAGTGGAACAGCAAATTGGGAAACCAAAGACTGACCTCGTGTTCGCAGCGTGATTCCCTCAGGTTCCACTAACTTTTGCGGGTCTCAAAGAACACTTTTTAATGTCACTTATTTTCACATAATCACTCACTCGGAGACTGGCCTGCTAGCGGCCTGCTTTTATCTATTATGAACTATATCGACTATTATGCACTTTATAAACGTTATTTCGAAATTATCTAGCCACAGGCAATCTGTATTACATTATTCTAAACCGACGGAAAAACATTTTAACGGCCATCTTGTCGTCTTTTTCAGATTAATATAAAAAATGCATAGCAACTAATTTCGGAAAGAAAATATATTCGAATTTAATTCGTTGCTACGTTACGTTACTTGAAATTTCGTTGCTATGCTAATAGATGTATTGTTTTAAATGGTAGATCTCAAATGTGTTGCTAAACATGGAAATTAATTCTACCTTTCATCAATCCCCATCAAATAAAAACTACTCGAATGTGTTGAACATATTTATTTTGATACTATTTACAACAATATTTAAAACGGGGCGTATCCCTGAAACTTTACACATTATCACAGTATCACATTTACAATAAATCAAGTATTAAGGGTTACTGCACACATACGGGCAGTCGTTTTCCCCGACGGGACCCGTGGTCTGGTTCCCCTTAGTTGAGACGAGCAGCAGAAGAAGGTCCCCGAGTAATTCCGTTCTGGAACTCAACTGTCATTAGCATAAGAAGCTCACTTTCTCATCCAATCCAGCTTCAGTTTTCCAAAAAATTTAGTCTATACTGTCCGCTGATCGAAGCTCTTCCAAAAAGATTTTTTCCTCAAGTCGACCTTAAAGGAAAGTTCGAGGTCCAGAAACTTCCTTAAGGAAATTTCCGAGAAAAGGTCCCGGAATATTCTCTCAGGCGTCTGAGCTCCGTTAGCCGATCCTCAGTCCTTATATATGTACTCTCGAAGATGTAGCTTCCTTCAATCGTCCCTTCTAGCGATTATCTATATTCCTTGAAACCAGCTTCAATCATCCAAAAATGTATGCGTCGATCGAATGTCAAATCTCAGCTGTTGTCGCGTTGAACTCCAAAAAAATAGTGACCAAGAATCTGCTTTGCGTTCTTTCTCTTGAAAAAAAGGTTCCATTTGGGTAATTTTCAAATTTGCCTCTCAAATCGGATATTTTCTACCCATAAGTTACAGACTTATATCATCCGTTAGGTTTGTCTGTGGCCTTATTTATAAAAGCGAGCTTTTCTCAATTTCGCTAATAGCCTCTTTCCTCGAGCGATGATGACAAAAATCGTAAATTCAGCTGATGCTTCTTTCTATGGGGCTGATGGTTCTTTCGTAACAAAACACGTCTATTTCCAACAGAGATTATCAAAGTTGTAAACTCATTTTCCGTCTTTATCCTTAAAGTATATCCGACCGAATATTTAGTCCATCAAATTGGATTTTCCACATTATCATGCGTAAACCAACGCCCAAACAGAAAGGAAATTAAAAACGCTACGATGACATTTGCAGCAAAAATCGCTTTTTTAAGCATTCGGCCGCAATCGCGAATTTTATTTTCCGTTGCGCCAGCTTACAACAATATAGGTAACCGAACCTCCATTTCGCGTCTGAATATATCCAGAATATTATATACCTCCTACAGGAGTCGTGTTTCAGTCCCAGTTTTAACAACGTGCTATGGAACCACGCCATTCTTACTTTTGGTACTCCAAAACCCGCGCCTGTTCTACGCTCGGAGCTATTAAATCATATTTCTGGTATAACTAACCCAACTTTAACGACATTCACTCTTAGTGGTGACTATTAGTTTGGTGGTTGGCCGTTTAGAAATTAGAAATTAATGTAATTAATACCTGATCAGCCAAATCAACTAAACCGGTCGCACGAAAAAAAAAAATATATTATAAAAAGTTTATTTTGTACCTTGCGTCGCGCGGTCAACAGTCCAAAGGGACTGCTGACAGCTCGGCGAAACAGAACGCTGAGCGGTCTCAAACATTAAACTGACTTAAATTAAATTTGATTATCGATACAGATTAATCCCCTGAAAGGTTCTAAGGGACTATACTTGTAGAATATTCGAGAAAATGTTTTTAATAAAATTTCACAGCCTCGTTACCACCGAGTACTAGTGAATCGTTAAAAGGAAATCTTTAGGAGTACCGCCTTATATTAAAAGGCCTCTGCACGAAAGTTCTGCTCTCTCTTGCTATCTTGATATTTCTATCTCATCTAACAGTTTGTTAAAAAAAAACAGCCCTTCGTACCCTTGCGCAGCGAGAGTGCGTGTACTGATACAATATTCCTTCAATTAGGCAAATCTATTAAAAAACTTACCCAACATTACTTATTAGGTACCTACCTCATTTTATAATGAAAATATAATAAGTATTTCAAACGTTCCTCTGTGTGATAAATAAATTATCATCTATCTATGTTGTTATTGCTAGTAAAAAACAAGTAACTTGGTAAAATATAAATATATCTTACCCAATATAATTTAAACTTTTACAGATTTATTGTGGTTTTTTTTCTAAGTGCTAATTTAAAAAAAAATAACTAATATTAAATTGACTTAAATATAAACTATCTTGAAAACGAAAACAGTAACCAACGTATGGCGTAGCAATAAACCTCGAAAAAGACGAAACGATGCCTTCTTTAGTACAGACGATAGTCTAATTAAGGGGGCAGGAAACAGAACTATAGTAGTGTCTATCGCTTGTACGAATTTACTGTTCCATTATTCCTAATTGCTATACGATATTATCAAAACGGATGGAGATAGGAATTGAAGCAACCCGTAGCAAGTTAGTACCACAGGCGCGTCTAGTTTAGGGAAAAAAAGGCCGTCAGTGATGCCTGTAGGGCCTGGCTGTAGGACATCACGTACTATATTGTAATCAATCTTTCAATAACAATTATTATTTTAGGTAAAAAAAAGATTTCTTTTGAACTACATTTTCTGCTCTACTACATTTTCAATAGCTAAGTTTGTTTTAAAATGCTGTAAAAAAATACTATAAAAAGTTGGCCCAATCCATAATAAAGTTACCCATTTAATTTAGGTACAGGTATCAAAGTCACTGTAATTGTACGAGTTTATTTTAACGAGGAAATTAATCATTTGACTAACAAGCCATGTAATTTTCAATCCGTTAGAGTTACAAATATGTTTGGTAAAGAAAATGACAGCAAAACAAGATATTATTCAATTTATAACTTTTCAATCAAATCTCAAATCGGTCAGTTACTTAAGTAATAATGATTTCTTTTCAAAAAATGCAATATTTAAAATGCTTCTGTTGTAAAGTTTGTCCAATAGCTTGTTAGTCACTTTGCCATTCAAACATCGATAAAATGTTTCAAAGAATCTATTTCTTATAAATAATTTTCCCTTTTTTATTCTAATCAAAATAAATCACACATACAGGACCCTGCACGGTATTTGTGTGACTATTTTTCCTGGCTTCCACTGTCTCTCAAACTGCACTCGGACATAATGATTACTTCTAAGCGGCTAGCAAAGTTTTGAATACTTATCGTAATATATTTTTAGAGCCTTTTAATATATCCGTTAGAAATTAATATAATTCACTTATTTAGAAACGAGAAATATCAGCACTTACCGATAGTAACAGGTGCTCATATCGCCAATCCCTTTTTGGGGAATCTAAAACAAAGAAAAATAATATAAAATTAATAAAGGGTCAAATTCCACTGCATACTGTTAATAAAAAGTTACTTAACACCTTCACCGAATGACTTTCAGCTCTTGGCACATTTTAGCTTCTATACAGCCATGCTTAATAAACTACTATTCGTTGCATCTTTCAGCTCAAAAAGTAGAAATGAAAAAGAGTTCAATTTTTGTGTCAATAATATAGATATAACATTAAAGTTAACGAATTTTTAATACTGAAGGTTGAAACTTGACATTTCGATAGGGCGCAATGATAATTCACAGCGGTATTCAATTATCGAAAATATGATAGCATGGCTGTTGGGACGTATTATATATTTATTTATTGTGTCATTTAATTGAGGAAAAAAAATCGAAATGTAGTAGAGCAAATTACAGTTACAAATGTACCTTTGTCGTATTAAAAAATAATTCGGTACAATTCACTCCCAGCGCGGCAGCCCGCCCACCTCAACCCGCCGTACCCTTGCTCAGCGAGAGTGCGTATACTGAATCTCTCTTTACACTGTGCCATAAGAGTTTCTCATATCAAAAATTGTTTTAAACAAAAGTTGTAGAGAATTTATAGGCCAACAATTAACATTTTGAATAGATTTAATCCTTTTTCATTTTCGTAAAACCCCTCCCATTCCCGCCCCCCTGGTCTGATTTTGTCCATTAACGAACTTGACCGAGATTTTGTGAACTCAAAATTTTATGTATCAATTTAAAAGTGATTGGATGAATATTACGGTAGTTGTCGTGTTAACAAGAAAGTGATATAGATAGATAGATACATAAAGTTAAACTTTTAATCAGAGGCTGGTTATGGGTTCTAGGGGATATGAAATGCGAAGATATTTCCCGGAAGTCATGAGATGGTACCTATTGCAATAGGTAGCTTTCCTAATCATCTACTTAAAAACATAGGTAGGTACAATATCATGATAATATTCTTTCAATTCATCATAAATTTTACACCACTTCAGTTTCCACCAAATATTTAGGCACTTATATAGATCAAGGCATGATGAGGTGGTAAACTCAAATTGAATATTTAGCAAAAAAAAGAAAGATTACATACATCTTTAAAATTCTAATATCTATACTGGAACCATTTACTCTCAAAGCAACCTGCTTTGCCCTTGTGAGTTAATATTAAGTGGACCTACATAAGTGAACACAGGACGCCATTTTAGGCACCAAATCTCCAAATGTTGTTATGTTATTTGTTAGTTGTTATTGTATATATAACTTATTATATCAAAGTTCTATAATGAGCAAAATCAGACCAGAGGGCCGGGAATGGAGAGGGGTGTTCTAAAAAGTAAAATTTTGCTGTAACTTTCTTAGTATATAGGATATAGGATATCGAATTCATTTCAATTTAATATTATTCCTTAGATAAGGGCCTAAATCTTATCTCAGTACACTTCTTTGATAGCACCAACCATTGATTCTAAGGGTGGGATAAATTGGTTCAAATCAGTTCAAAATGTTAATTGTGTTGCTATAATTTTCCTACAATTTTTTATATGAGCAACCCTTGCGACACACTATAAAGAGGGACTTAGTATACGCACTCTCGCTGCGCAAGGGTACGGCGGGTGGAGGTGCGCGATCCACTCCCCGCGCGGCAGCTCGCGCAATGCTTGATATAAGTTTTTTTTACAGCAAATCATTTATACAGACAATTTCCTCGCTTGTATTTAGAGCGATATAGTAGTATTAAAAAACAGCCTTAAACTGGAAGTTTTAAATGATTTGCCACCATTAAGGTTGTGAAATGGTCGCTCTAGCTAAATTAGGGAAATTAGGCTAAATTAGGAAGTCGCTTTTAATTGATGAAATTGACTGCCTTATTGTTGTCCTTTATGCTTATATGCTATTTATTCATTACAGGCACATTTCGTGACATGTTACTTAACTCAGCCGGCAGTGTTGAGAAGCAGGCTGTTAATATATCTACCAAGGTTTACTGGACAACCTGTATACGTAACGCTAATTTTTAACCTCCTATTTGAACTAAAATGTAAAGAGACCGATGGAGAAAATATTAAAAAAGATTAGAAAAGATTAAGTGAAAACGCATTTTCTTATTTTTCGAAGAGATCTAAACAGAACTTTTCATTGCATTAGAATAAAGATTTGAAAATTATAGATATTATTTCCAAAAAAATAATCTGATAGCCACCCACGAGACCTTTAGTAGATATGGTAGGGCATTTTTTAAAAATATTTATTTTTCATTAAGTGATTGTATGTGATTTATGGATATTTCTTATGCTTCGAAACTCGCTAAGGTATATATTATCCTAAACATAATATAATTCAAGATTGTATAATACATTTTAAGATTGTTTGACAATTTTTTTAACAAATATGTCCACAGCGCTAATGTGGAGATATTAAAAGCGCCGACTGAAACACGTTGGAAATATACATAGCAAAGGAAAAAATGCCAGATACTGTCATATTTCCATGAATTATTCATAAAAATAAGATAAAAAAAATGAAAACTCATGTCAACCGACATAACAAGCTAGGTTAGGGTTACGGAGCAAATTGCAGTTACTGCGAAATAGGTAATTCATTTTATATTTACATATTTTATACAGACATTTTCTCGCTTGTATATACTTAAAGCGATATAGTAGTATAAAAAAAACCCGCCTTAGACTGGAAGTTTTAAATGATTTGCCACATTTAAGGTAGTCTAATGATCGCTCTAGCTAGGTATTTAGGCTGCATTATTGTTATCTTTTATGCTTATATGCTATTTATTCATTTCAGGCACATGTTCGTGACATGTTCCTTAATTCGACCGGCAGTGTTGAGAAGCAGGCTTTCATGATTCAGGGGTGCGGGGGGCGGTGCGATCAAAATTGGGAAACCAAAGACTGACCTCGTGTTCGCAGTACGTCGCGGGCCGACAGGATCCAGCTCCATTGCCTCAGGTTCCACTAACTCTTGCGGGTCTCAGAATTCACTTTTTAATGTTACTTATTTTCACACAATCACTCGGAGACTGGCCTGCTTTATCTATTATGAACTATGTCGACTATAATGCACTGTATAAACGTTATTTCGCAATTATCTTAGCGCAGGAAATGCATATTTCATTATTCTAAACTCACGGAAAAAACATCTTTAGGACGACATCTTTTCGTGTTTTTCATATTAATATAAATAACCATAGCAACAAATCTTCGGAAAAAAATATTTTCAAATTTAATTGGTTTACGTTGCTAACAACTTGAAATTTGGTTGCTATGGCTATTCGTGTTGGGGACGTTTAAATTTAAAAGATGTGTCCCTGCAAAGTAAGTTTACAAGTTTACAACATAGACTTCCGATGAAGGAAAAAATCGAAAAAAAAATATTAATTTTCTCATACATTTTGTATGGAACGGCTTTGTATTCTGTGAAATTCTATTTACAAACGGTAAGTTGACTTCGAAGATGTTCACTTTTTGAGGTGATCACTTTGTCATTTTGCGCGCATCGATACCTAAAATACATATCATATTGATGTTTGTTATTGATTGATCCTTAATAAAAACTAAATTTAATTCAGCTGAAAGTTAACACAACAATTAATTCTGACGAGGTATTAAGTTCGCCGGGTCAGCTTGTAAATTTATAAATCGACGGTTGAAAGGCAAAGTAACTAACAAGCCATTGGACAAACTTTACAACAGAACCATTTTAAAGATTGCATTTTTTTTTTAAAAAATCATTATTACTTAAGTAACTGACCGATTTGAGATTTGATTGCGAAGTTATAAATATATATTGTTCCGCTATTATTTTCTTCGCCAAACATATATATATCTCTAACGGATTGAAAATTACATGGCTTGTTAGGAAAATGATTAATTTTCTCGTTCTGGAAAAGGGGTTAATGAACAAATGTTTTCTTCAGAAAAATATATCTGCATGATTAACGTGCTTTTTAAAAGAAATATTACGTAAGGTAAAAAGTTTTATAAGCAAACATGCACTTGCCATTATTGTGTATAAATGACTAACGTACTGTTTAAAGAAATATTGTGGTCTATAAAAATAATTTATAAGTCATATTATAAATTATCTGAAATTGGATGAAATTCTAATCTCGCTAGTCGCAATGTTTGCTTAGCGAATCAAAAATCTTACGAGGCCGTATTGTAAAAATACAAAGTCAGCAATAACGACTTATTATCAAATTAAACGTATGGTAAATGTGATCTGTATTTAATGAATATTTTTTTAGTTTAATAAATTAATGGAATAATTATCCGATAATTCGTTCAATAAATATCGCGGTATCGTCAATACCATCAGTATTTATTGAACGTGTAATAAGAGGTATTGACAGTATTGCAATAACTATCACGATCCAGGACTGCGATATTTATTGAACGTCTAATGCCTGCCTTACAAGCATACCAAATTACGTGATGCATTATTCTTAAATCTTATCACTACTGAAGATCTACATAAATAATTAGGTATAGTCCGTGATTAAATACACATGCTTAAGGCAACTTTAAGGCGACATTAGACATGACGAAATTGAGCTTTCCTATTTTTAATCATTTAAATTAAACAAGTTACAAAATCACTAACATGTGTTTATTCTAATATCAACTTAACCCTAATTAATTGGCATATTATTGAATTGTAAACACTCGCTCTAATCAATGTCATTATTATCATCAATATCGGATTTCATTAGTTCATCATTGGCATTATTGTCTGTCGGAAGGTTTAAGTATTCGTAGGTTTGACATAGCGTTACTAGATCCTTGTATTTTGGTTTGAATATTGGGAGTTTGCTTTTTTATAGTTTATTAGTTGGTTTATTATTTTTACCAATTTTATCATCAATTCGTGATTTCGACATCGTCAATAGAACTAAAGAATAAAAACAGAATAAAATCAGGTTAAATCAATTTCTAATCTAACACACTGCCCCTTAACAAGTTTCACAATTATTAAAATCTGTATTTTACACACCTGGTTTCCAGCAGATAAGCCTTGGGCTTGGCTGGTACATAAAAGAATGATATTGTAAATTTGTTGAATAAACTAAATAAATAAATAATAAATATGTATCATTAAATATTTATGTATTAGATATGATTAATAAACACAAATGAACAAAAATATTACTAAATTACATACGAGTACATAACATCAAATGCAATTAATTCTATAAGTCAAATCAAAAATTTAAAAAAATAATTAACAATTGTATTTACAAGATAAGTTACATACATGTCTTTCGAAACGATCATTACCACCAAAATAATACCTAGAAATACAAAATATCGTAACAAAAATATTGATGTTACCTAATAAAATACTGCGAGTAGATACATACCTAATATTAAAGAATGAATATTAGATCAAAATATACTTACATTATTATAATATTTATTTATTCCTTAATAGATGCTGCCCTATCTTCGTATGTACAATAAAACAAAAATATAAAAACCACTTACGTATACTTATATATATATAACTTATATTTGATGATTGTTTTTTAATAGCGGCAAATCGCCTGAAAAGATAAATGACACAATCTTT
Organism: Neomicropteryx cornuta; assembly: GCA_020383195.1. Lineage (NCBI taxonomy): Eukaryota > Metazoa > Arthropoda > Insecta > Lepidoptera > Micropterigidae > Neomicropteryx > Neomicropteryx cornuta. The sequence continues at coordinate 45,209,009 of JAHKQU010000018.1, forward strand.
GACAATATTGAAAAAGTTTTTAATTATTTAATAAAGTGCCGGATAGCATAATATTTATAAAGGTTCTAAAGAGGTTTTGTACTTGAGAGCGCAGGAGTAATAAAAATGATCACAGACAATCTGACAACCGAATACAACTGCGTCAAAGCTTTTACCACGAAAATATCAAATGGGACAATGAAGGACCCAACTTCGAAAATGAAGCAATTGTATGGTATACCGATGAATCCAAGGACGGAAACAATATAGGATCAGGCATTTGTGGGGCGATACCCAGACTCGAGAAATCGATCAACCTGGGATTGCGCTCAACTATATTCCAGGCAGAGCTATATGCCATCATTGAAACTGCGCTTGAACGCATCGAAAGATCCTACAAGAATAAAAACATAAACATACTTTCAGACAGCCAAGCAGCTCTAAAGGCTATCAACTCAAATGCTATCAAGTCAAAGCTAGTGCTAAACTTTATTTATTTATTTATTCAACAGGTGTACAAACACTCAACACCCTGGCAACACACAACAGGATCACACTTATGTGGGTACCAGACCACTCAGGCATTGATGGCAACGAAAAAGTAGACTAACTGGCCAAAAAAGGTGCTAACATGTCTATGATAGGCCCAGAACCGGCCTTCGGCATAGCTAAAAGCACTACCAGCAAACTGCTAAAAATCTGGCTTCGAAACAAAGCCAAAAATACTGGTAAGAACTGCCCGGACAAAAGCAAGCCAAAGAACTCATAGTAGGATTCTCGCAAAAAAGACTCTCGGATTTATTGAAGTTAAGCCGAAACCAACTAAGGATCATAACCAGAACCTTAACAGGCCACTGCAAGCTGAATAAACATCTGCACAAATTAAGCCTATCGGCCGACAACAGGTGCAGAAAAGTCTGCAAAGGCCAAGAGAGCCAAGAAACCCCTTTACACCTACTGGGAGAATGTGGACCCCTCATAAACAAAAGATACCAGTTTCTAGGCAACTATCTCCTCAAGCCAGAAGAGATTAGAATCATCGCACCCAAAAAGGTACTTAACTTTATCTACAGTACGGGACTAGAGGGAGAACTATAAGTGGATTTAAAAGTACAATAGTTCTAAAAAAACGCGGTATACCGCGAAATCAATCAATATATATGTTCTAAATAATATTAGCTATGCTAATAGAATATATATATGCAAAACTAACAATTACTGTCCTTTTAGGGTGTTTATTTTTATCGATGAAGATTTTTTTTTACATTTAATTTATTTGATGTAAAGCAGGTCATGAATGCTTTGTTTTTGTTTGGGACAGATTGATGTGGTCGCGACGGCTATCTCGATTCCAAACTTTTGTTAGATTTTGGTTGAAGTTTAATTTGAGAAGCATTTTTCTAATATTTTTACTGATTGATTCAAGGAAGGTAAATTTTTTTTATGCATTATCCAACCACTATTTGTGATTTTTGTACAATATCTTACAATTTGTTTTTTTTTTTTAATGTCTAAATTTTTTGTTCTTTTGACGGACAATGGACAAAAATGTATGGGAAGTACACCCTCCTATAGGATTTGTTATACACCAATTGAAAGATCTCGACAAGGAGAACATTTGTTATTATGACAACTCATAGAAAGACGAAAATGTTTATTTATTGAAGAATGCAAAACAAAAATAAATGGTAGGTACATAAGTTCAATCGCATTTTCCAATAAGGGGAGTGTGCTCAGCTTCCCTCCTTTCTGAGAGAGGAGGATGCTGATTTACAGCACGTCCCGTTTTATTATGTAATAATATATAATTTATAGTTAACATAAACATATTATTTTTATTTACAGTGAATTCTAATCCTCACATGCTCTTATGTAACATATACATAACAAAATACAAAATGTATGACCAGCATAAAAAACTATATAAAACGTAACTAAGTGGTAGTTTGCAGCTCCAGAAGCCATTGTCGACACCTAGTCCTGAAGGAGGACGGGCTTGTTTTGCTCCTTAGCGGTGGAGGCAAGTCGTTCCAGATCTTTGATGCCATAAATTTAAAGGAACCTTCGTAAACTGTCAGCCTATGGTGAAGGATGATCAAAGGGTGATCTCTCGCACCTGAGGTGATTGTGATTTTTTCGTGGAGATAGTGCAGATTTCTGCGATTGACCATATTTAAAATACTGTTTTTGTTTCATGTGCCTGAGATATGGGTTCGCCTAGGGATCCGAAAACAAAAGCGTTTGCAGGCATTTTGGACACCTTGGATTTTTTTGTACTTTTTTGGATAAGCGTAGGCCATATACTACATCACCATAGTCCAAGATTGAAGGAATTAGTGAGTCCGTTACAGTTTGCCTTAGATAGAAATTCTCTAATTTTGTAAAGCGTTTTAAGACGTGCAAAGCACCATTGTGTTTTCCTTTTAACGTGCTCTTCAAAATTAAGTTGCGAGTCCAAGTAGATGCCTAGATTCCTAGATACTTCTATAATTGGTAAAGCTGTTCCAGAAATGGATATAGAACTTAAAAAGTTATTTTTACATTTCAGAACTTGTTGGTTTGTGCCGATAAGAGTTACTTCCCATTTCTTTGGGTTAAGTTTGAGACTATGTTTTGTAGACCATTTATTAATTAATTCTAGGTCCACAGTTATTTTTCTACAGCTGTCAGAATAATCATCCGGTTTGAAAGAGTAGTAAACCTGAGTGTCCTCCGCATACATATGGCCCTCACAGCTATCTAAATATGACAGTATATGAAATGTGTAGATCGTATATAGCATAGGAGCAAATAGTGTACCTTGTGGTATGCCTATTTTTAACAGCGCAATGTCAGATGAGATTTCTTGTCCTGAATTTGCTATGCATACAGTTTTTTTGAGAGCGATTAATTAAGTAGCTTTCAAACCATTTACAGACATTATGTGACATACCCATGTGTTTAAGCTTTGCCAGTAGTCATTTTTGGGACACCGAGTCAAAAGCTTTGCTATAATCTAAGGAAACTAGAGCAGTAACTTTTCCATCATCTGTTGCAGCGAGTATATCGTCGGTAACACTACTAAGAGCAGAAGCGATACTATGGTATTTTCTAAAGCCAGATTGCATTGGAGGCAGTAAATTGTTGCTATCTAAAAATGACATTATTTAATTGCTTACAATCTTTTCACATAAACAAGATAATTATATAATCGATCGATGTGGAATTGAGAGCCTGTGACCGATATTCCAGTTGCTATTTTTACGATTTTGTTGGTGCTTTGTTACGCCTTTCTATCTTTGTAGTTACCAATAAACATGTATTATCTAGGTATGCAAAAAGAAAACTTATAAACTCAATTAAAAACGTTTATATTAGTGGTTACCAAAAATATAAAAAAATAATCTTTAGATAAATATTGTCTCCTAATTGGGTGGTAAAATAATTTCTAGGATTGAATTAAAACCATTAAAACTATTTTTTAATACTTTATAAATATATTAAATAATAGACAAAGTCGATATTTATTTCAAAACGAATACGTGATTATTCAATATAACCGATGAGTGCCATTGGTAGCTAAGCGACTTACTAAATTAGCCAAATTTAATACTTACTATAATGTATGTATTTTTGAAATGTTTATAATTTTATTTGAACTTTTTAATATAAGAGTATTAAAGCTTTATCCAAAGGTATCAAAGTTCTGTACTTCATAAAGTAAATTTTGGTTTTATTAATTATAGTGTCCCACATATTTTACGCTAACTAACGAATATAATGCATACAAATGTTATATCAACGATATTTGAAGATAAACCACAAAGAAAGAGGAGAAAAAATATATATTCTGGTTTCGCCTTCATATTGTCGTCTCAAAACTGTCTCGCCGTATTAAATTTTATTATTAAGCATATTAATTTTAAAATAGGTCCGTTTTAGTTTATTTTGATACAATGACCACTAACCTCCCCGTCTGGTTTTCACAAACATACAAACATCACACCAACTGAAAAACACCCCCTTTTTACCAACCCTCGCAACGACCCCCTTTTTACAACGCACACCTACACACCCTAACTCACACACAAAATCCACAATTTACGGCTACATGGGTGTGTGTACATACAAATTTTGATATTATTATTAAATAACATGACATAATGTGCCATGTTGTATTAAATTATATTATTTTTTATATGATATTATGTTATATAATATAATATTATATTTTATATTAAATGTAATTATATTTATTACTGTTCAAGACATATTTGTATGTGTCTATACTTACTTGATCTAATAGAGGCTATCATATGCACTGACAGAGGTACTTTACGCTTCGTTTAGCGTAAAGTACCTCTGTACACACTACACACATCACACAGTACACAGTACTTCTTTTTATCTTTTTATTTTTACACAGTACTTCTTTTCTCAATGAAACCTAGCATGCTGAGTTTAAGTAATACTGCCTACACTGCTCTTAAAACTTACCCACATTTAACATTAAATGAAATATATTTTAAAATTTTATTAAAACTGCTGTATTGGATTATTATATTTTTTTGAGAAAATAGAGAAAAGAAATTGCTAAAATGTATAAGTTGCAAATAAAGAAATAAATAAAAATAACATCCATCCCAACAAATCCAATAAGTAAGAATCTTGTTGATCTATTCCAACAAGTCATCAGCAATCATCAAAATATATTGAAGAAATATTTACGAACTATGCGAAAAACGAATTTCAAATTTAATAAAAATCGTCCTAACGTCTGAGATCGTTATAAATATCACATTTTTAATATTTCCGATTTATTTACATACATGTTTATTTATTAAAAATAATTTTAAATAGCCTTTTGAAATGAATTTTCTTTTGTAGAAGTTTTCCATTCGTTCCTATACGAATAATGGCGTTCTAAAAAGCATTTGTTTTTTATGCAAAGCCAATAAAACGAAGATTTATAAAGAAAATAATATTGTAATTGTTGAGTCGGAATTTCACTTCATTTCATACGCTCTTTGAAATCTAAATTCCCTTCTCGGGACTGATATACTATGAAATCGGACGCAATGCTGCAGGTCAGCGTGTGTGCTTGAGCGAAGATTTTAGCCTGATGAGACGCCGCTGGGCTGGAGGGCTGTAGTCTGGGGTCGGGGTGTAGGGTTCGGAAACGCGAGGTGACAAGGCGCTCGGCTGCGTCTGCTGGGGCGGCTTCTTCGAAACCGGGGTTTTCAGAGGTTCTTGTACTATTCTGGGTTTTGGTTGACTCATTTTTATCTCGTGCCAAGAATGTGAGCGTTCGTATCCGGAACTGAAATTAAAAATATATCATATATATTACATACGACCGAATATAACTTTTTACTTTATAAAATATTTTAGAGTAGATTTTGTAATTGTTTGAGGGATTTTTTTTAGACAAATCTGACTACAACGGAATTTCTATGGGACCACTTACGGTCAAAAAAGTATATAGTGATCGCATTAAATTAGATAAATGTCAACTGATACTATATTTCATAATATATTTAATAGCCTAAACAGAAACCTATAGTTTTTATTAACTTCTTTTATTTCACGATTGAGTGCAATGACTTTAAAATGTCTTTCAAGCGAGACCTTTTCCCTTGAGAGACAGGCGAGGGTCTTCTGGTTTTGAATTTAAATTTATTTATTTTATTCATAGTTACAAATCTTACACTATAAACAAATATTATATTAATTAAACTCAAGACTAATTTCTAAGGACTTTGTTTATACATACGTATAGTATATGCGATTCTCTCAATTCCCGTTTTTCTATTTATTAATTATGAATATTAATCATAATATTATTATGAAAACTATTATTAATTAAGTATCGGCATTTTAAGGAATCTACAAACATATAAATTCATTTCCATTATATGTAAGTTCCTTACGAAAAATAAACCAAATTCTGCAAAACGTTTAAAATCAAATATTAATACTAGTTGAGTCTGTATTTTACGTGTGCGTTTATATAATTGCACCTATTCTAAGTCGAAAGTAAAGTGTTTTGGTATTTATTATTATTAGTAAATAATTAATTATTCTATGTAAATAATATCACCCTTTTTAAGTAGAGAAGATTCTGGACAAATTCGTATTTCGTTCATTTTTAAATGATTGTGCCGAGCTGTGATAGGAGAGTAGAAGTGTTACAGACAAAGAGACCAAAAAAGGGAAAAAGGTATTCAATTATTAATTTTACAAATTAACGTTATGTTCTACAAATTAATTTTTATTGGATTTAACCGCAAACCTGAATAAGAAACTTGAATAATTAGTAAAAAAATGTGTGAAACCGGGACTCACGGTTAAGACATGTAAACATGAGCGTTCGTCTGTGAATGTAATGAATATGAAACAAAATTGAAGATGAAATTTATTTTGATTTAAATTAATTAATGATGGTTGGTTAATAATTTAATACCAACCCTCAGTATTCTTCTTTCCCAGAAAAATCCTCGGAATCCCGCTATAATATTCGCCGACATAACAAAAACGTGATTTAGTTTACGAGAAAAATATAAAAACTTTACGCGATAGTATTAAACATTTGTTGTAATAAGAACGCCGGCTGAACCGTTTGCACTACATTCACACCAGCGCTTTAATAAAAATAATAAATTTGGAGAAAAATTGTTTTAGAATTTATTAAATATTTTTTTCTAAATAAGAGTTGAGATTAATTCAGATGGACTATCATACCGACTAAAACGCCTAAAGACATGCCGGCTTGCTTTTCTCTGAACTGCTTCTAACTCGTCTTTAAGACATTGGGTGTGAGGATCCCATACTGATGAGCAGTATTCGAGGGTAGGACGAACCAACGTTTTATATGCCAATGCTCGAGCTTTAAAATTTGCATCTTTACGACTTCGCATAACAAACCGTAATTGCCTATGAGCCTTTTTCACTACATCACCAAAATGAGTTCCCCAATGGAGATTAGATCACAGGGTAATTCTAAGATGCTTTGTGGTAGACGATTTCGACAATGATTTACCAGCGAAATCGTATTTGAAATCATTATCGATTGAACCGAACTATATCAAAGCCGATTTGTCCGAATTTAATCGCATGCCATTTTGATTAATCCATCGGAGTAATCGTTTTGCAGCGTTTCAAAATCTGATTTATTCCTAATTATCCTAAATATGAACACTATCATCTGCAAAAGAGTGAATTAACACAAGCAAGTAGGTAATTTATGAATATAAGAAATAAGATAGGGCCAAGAACATTACCTTGAGGTACTCCGGATGACACGGAAACTAAATAGGAAAAAGCCTAAGCAACAGAAACCCGTAGGCTCCTTTTAGACAAAATGACTGGGCAAGAAACCACTTTAGGATTCAGAGGTAGATTTCTAAGTTAATTCATTACCTGAATGAGAGACGACGTCAAAAGCTTTTGCATAGTCTAAAAATATAGAATGAACTACAAGTTCATAATTTAAGGCTAATTCTTAATCGGTAGTGAAACTTATTTGTGGTAAAATAGTGAATGTTCAATTGCACGTATGAAGCATAGAACTGCCTTCACCGTTACGAGCTGTGTTTAATTAAGGCCAGATTCTAATACTATTATATAAAATATTCGAATGAGATAATAAGTCATAAAGGTTATGGTTTTTTTTGTCATTTAGCTATAATTAATTGTGATATGTTTTTAGTAAAATAAAACCATTAGTTCAAAAGTAAAAGTGCTTGGTCTTATGTTTGTTTTTGTGCTCATCGGACAGTGACTGAACTTGGCCGTGAACGGCCGTCCAATTATTATTTAACTGTTTAATTGCTTCGTAGCAATGGTCGGCAAGAGATAACATCAATGGAATTCTTTAAAAAGATATTTGACAATCGGCGATTTCAAGTTAATCGTATAAATTTGTATATTTAAAATATTTTATTGACTAATCGTCAAACATATCTATGTAAATTTAAACAGGACCCATAACCTAACTTGGCATTAGGACAATAGATTTTTAAACAGCTAAATTTTAAATGAAATATATAACGTGATAATTTCTATTGTTATAAAAAAAATTGTTTCTTTCTTGCCGTTTTAAACGTAGAGACCTATTTTCCAAAACTTTTACTGTTTTAGTAGTTTATTTGAATGTAATTTACGCAGATACCAGTGATAATAGCTTACTTAGTTAAAAAAAAACCAAATCGTTTTAAATAGTTTCAGAATCTCAAAAGAATAGGTATAACGTTTTATGTGTTTAATACGCTGGACAATTTTAGATCTAAATATTAAATAATAAAAACATTACATATATTTATCGATTAACTAATATTATTATTAATATAATAACCTAGTTCTATATGTATAACAGTAACTCCTACTAATATATAGATGATTTATGCACAAATCATTTTACACAATCGTATTTATTGTAATTTTTTGTATGTAACTTTTTGAATTTATAATTATGTTAGTCCTAACAAAATGATTTAATTCTGTCGTTCTCAGCAAACATTTTTATGTTGAAAGTGTTTGGAGTGTTGTTTGTAAAAAGAGTTATTGGCGTTTTCGAGATATAAATAACAAACTGTAGTCATTTCAATTGTTTAGTAAAAGACCCCCGTGAATTAAAGGGACACATTACGAGCGCTCGATCAGGAGTCAACAATCCATAGATTTTACCAGAAGCAATGCCAGGAAATGCTATAATATTCTTATTAGTTAACATCAAAAATAATACGGATGTTGAAATTATTATAAACAAAATCGACCATGATAGATGATTGTAGGTAATCGATACATACCTATTACCCGCGGCCGAGAACACAAAGGCTGGATTGGATTGGCCAAACTGCAGCGCTGCAGTTTGCGCCGGCGCCGCACGTGGCGAGTTTGGTTGACTGCTACGGCCAAAGCCACTGGAAAATGGACACATCTTACACAAGTAACCCTATGGCGCAGTCATAATCTGACATTTGTTGGTTATTTTGTTAACCTTATTTATTATATTAGTCTTTACGGAGTCATAATAGTCTTTATTGGCGTATAGGGCGTACCGACAGCATTTCCGAAGATTTAAGGGGGTGTTTATGTTTCCAATAAAGAGTAAGAAATTTATGTGAAAAAACCCCTAAATTTATTATTTTTATTATAGCGCTGGTGTGATTTTCCTTTAGCGTGCTGAGCTCGTCGCCTTGACTGCGCGTGTTGAGCGGTCGATCAGCTGGCGTAATCACTTTTTTTTTAATTATTCGTAACCATGATGAATTTATTTATGTCGTCTTTATAAATAATATTTTCCAAACATATTACAGCGGCCAATTAGCTAGATTTTTACCGGGAATTTTATTTGGTCATTCTGTATAATAACATAAAACTAGAATGGCCATGATATTCTGTAACTATCGTATAATATTAACTGATTCTATACATTGTTTAATAGTAATATACTATTTACCCTGAACCTGACGTCTTACAGCTAGGCTCTAGAGGCGTCATTAACGGCATCTTCAACCTTTTTTTTGTAAATTTTAAGGCTAGTACTGAAACAACCACCTCACCCCATATTTACTGAATTCTTGATTTATTTAATACTAACTTCTCACAAATGAATCTTTATCCAAGAACTCGCAGCACTGTCTTAAAATACTATGCCAATGCACAAAACCATGGCCAAAATTCCTAGTTTAGATCTGTATTAAATTAGTTATTTTTTCTATATATCAAAATAATCAAAGCGTAAATTGGTTTATGTTATACTATTTTTGTATTTTTGTTAAATATTTTATTTTATTTCAATTCTTGAAGTTACTATATAAATTATATTTGAAATCGCTAATGGTATTGAAAATTACAAAAAAAATACCTCTTAATCATATTATTTGGGCCGCTTGCAAATGTAACTTTGTGTTATAACATTAATACGGGATCCTTATATACACAGACAGACAGTTTTGTGACAGTTTTGTGTGTCAGTTTTGTATTTTGACAGTTTTGTGTTTTGACAGTTTTGTGTTTTGACAGTTTTGTGTTTTGACAGTTTTGTGTTTTGATAGTTTTGTGTGGCCTTCTACGAATTTTCAGCTCTGCGAAGGATTTTAAAAATGACTCAATGTAGTCCATGTGAATATTTCGTCGAAAATTATCCTTCGTTAAATATTGCATACTAAATAATTCTTATCAGTGATGCCATTGTCTTACAGCTTGGAAAAATAACTCTAATAATTTATAAATGGCTAGTAAAAATATGCTTTCTCACTTACTCTCTGTCTAAATAATCCTACTCTGTAAGACAGCCCCCTCACCCTTTTATCTGGAAATTTGGTATTTAATTAATATGCATTATTATAATTTTCTTCTATAGCATTTATTAGTATGACATCTTATTGAGCCATTATTATAATAAATAAATAAACAGACTATATGTGGTTATACATACCACACGCATTAGTAGATCAACTTCTCTAAGGAAATTGATAAAATTTGTTATATATTTCAAATGTTTTCATATTGGCTTCTACATTCAACAATGTTTCCGCACGCCTATTTATTTAAATAAGAAGAAAATCAACGGGACAGCTCGGTACAATCAACGACTTTATAGTGTGTGAATTAGATTCATTCACTGTTTAGAAAAATATATTAAGAAGCTTTATTTCAATAAATTTATCTTTAAATTCATCATACTATATATTTACAGGTAGACACTGTATTTAGTGCCACCGTTTTACTCACCACGTTTTTAGCGTTTAATTTTAAAATTAATTTTATTCATAATATTTTACGTACGAACCGAAATTTATGAGCGTTTAAAAAGGCTACAATGGGAATCCCCAGATGCAACTTGCCGAGCGCATTGACTTCCCCACGCTGGCAGAATAATTAATTTTCATATGTAGGTATATACGCATTGAGCTACTAGAGCACCGAGTCATAACGATTTAGTAAAAGTTTTGTCTATAATTTAGTATTTTTAAAATAGGAAAAATTAAAATATTGGTACCTCTCGAAAGCGTGGATAGGTCCATGATCATGTATGTTGTGCTGTAAAAAACCAAAATATTGGAGTAAACCTTGCTTTAATATTTTTAAATTTTCGATTCGAAAGGGATGGTTTTTTTAATATTGTACCATGAACCAAGAAAAGATTTCGCAGCAAATCAATAAATAAATAGAAAATATGAAATTGTAACCAATTTATTTTTTAACACTTCATTCGATGCATATATAAAATTAGGCGAGTAAAAAGGTCGGTAAGAGGAAAACTACATATAACAAAGGTCAGATTTCGCAAGTCTGTTGGCTCTTTTGTTATCATAAACCAATCGCCAAGACTACTACAAGATTTTTGTGTTTATTGTTTTGTGGTAAGCTTATAAGAAATTTATCTAAAAATAAACTAATTGCAAAATTATAATCATGACAAAACTCCCAAAGGAAAACTTTCGGCGCTGAGGCACAAATAATGATTGCAATTTATAAACGGTAAATTTAATATTAAGTGGAGACTTTTACAGATGATATAAATCTATCATTTTTTGAATTAAGCAATTTTTAATATATAAAAAAACTGTTTTTTCACAGCTTTAAGTTTTTACTTCTGTCGGTAGTCCTCATTGACTGCCTATGTTTTTTTTTTCTTAATTATTCAAAAATATTTATAGTGGAAATATGGAAGCATAATCAAAAATACCTAAAATCTCAAAAATGTAGACTACTTTTTGTAGAGAATGTTTTTTTACTTAAAAAAAACATACATTAAAAATTAAGCCACAAAAGGTGTTCAAATCCTACCTTTATTCGACAAGAAAACCTCGATCAATAAACTTAGTTTGTTCTCGTTTTTATATGCTATTAATAAATAATATTTTTCTACAAACATACCTGATATTTAGTTTTGTCCAGTTGCAAGCTGAATGCTTTGATAAATAGGTAAATAACGAGAGTGAGGTTAATGAGGATAAGGACGAATCCTCGAAACGCAATCGTCATGAGGGTGAAGCTGCCAGCGGCATGAAAAAGATAGCTCTCGTTTCCTGAAGAAACATGCAAATCCTGTGAAACATATGCCTATTAAAATTATGTTTAATGCTAATGAACCCCGCTAGAACAGCTACTTAAGAACAAATAATATATATCAAATATAGTCAAGGTTTTGAAATATTGTTTAAAAATTTATTTGTTTTTTCTGTTGGTTTCTGGTTCTAGCTAAAGTTATTGCAAAACTTGTGTCAAACTTAGGTTTTTTAAATGCTTGAATTAACTTGCAATGTTTGTAAATCGGTTTAGGTGGAATCTTGCAAGCTGATTTAGAACCACTTCCTTTTATCCTATGGAGTGAAATTTGACATGTTGGTTTAGTTCCGATGACAATGCGTTTTTATGGGGAGCATGATCTGATTCTACACCCAGGAATGGCTACCATTACATGACTACTGCACTCAGGGTTGGCTCCCAACGAGGAAACTGCTCGAATGTTAACAGCACAGACATTAAATTTAATATATGCATTTGATTATGATATCCCATTCTAATTGCTACCATTACATGGCTGCTGCAGTCAGGGTTGGACACGACGAGGGAACTGTTCAACTGTTAACAGCACAGACACGAATTTTTATACGTTTTTAATTATAATAGACCGTGCTACAGTCTAGCATAACTTGGATAGTGCATCTTGGCTGGCTTTACAGCATGACTTTTGGCGAGGTGGGTGTCATTAGCATTGGCTTGCGACTTGTCTAGGAGAAGGAAAGTTATTCCACTACTAACGAGTATACAAACTGTATCAAATTATCTTTACCCATATAATTACCCAAATTGCCTTTGTACTCAGAATTACTTGTGTCAAGATATATTCTCGCGACAGACTTTTATCATATAAAATTGTAACAAAATTATGGTTTTGAGTTACTTCAGAGTTTATTTTTCTTTTTAGAGCACTAAAATAAAAGCTAGTTTTTAAAAACGTTTTTTTTAATTATTTAATTTTTATTAATTAAAGCTAGGTTGCAAGTCAAGGTCAAAAATGCTGGGCTCTGCAGTTCGCATTAACGGATTGGGCGCCCGCGTGACCTTTGCCTACGGCAATAAAGCGAGTTGCCGCATTTTGACACTATGTAGTATTCCAATACTAAATTATACATAAAAAAAAGGATAATTTAGCAATTATTAAGGTTAAAATTAGCAGTTATTTATTAATAATATTTCGTACTATGTTTAGCCGTCTCATCATGAAATGACATTATGACAGCTTAACCCTATTAACCTTTATACACTACGACTACGTCTATTTAGCAGTTTCATAAGTTGAGTTTTGTTTTGAGTACAATTTAAACCTATAACATATATATATATATATATAAACCTATAACATATATATATATATATATAATATATATTATATATAATATATAATATATATAATATATATATATATATATATAACATAACATATAACATACCCAGCAAAAATATATTTATATGAATAACATTTTTAAGAAATATTGTGTGGCTTGTGTTTTTAATGAGCAGTTTGTGATTGTTGCGGTTATTTGTGATGTTCTTAATGAAACGCCATTCAATTTGTAGCAGACATCTCCCATGTCTGCAATTAAATAAGTGTAAGTATCTGTTTTGTAGCAAAACTCAGTACAGTTCTGAGAAAAGCTTCGATTAAATTTCTTAGCGGCGTAAGATTACCTGGCCAGTTATAAGATTACCTATAGGCGATCGAACTTGATTAGAAGCAGGTGGCCATATCATTAGGAAAGCTACCTATTGCAATAGGTACCATATCATGACTTCTGGAGAATTTCGACATATATTCGCGTTTCACATCCCCTAGAATCCAAAAACACCCTCAGTTAAAAAGTTTATATATAAATGTATATATCTATCTATCTATATCTATATATATCTTATCATGACCCCTTACTGGTGGACACGATATCTACCGTAATTTTTTACCAATTACTTTCAAATTGATACATAACATTTAAGGGCACAAAATCTCGATTAAGCTCGTTAATGGGCAAAATCGGACCAGGGGTTCGGGAATAGGGGTGGTTTTTTGAAAAAAAATTGCTATAACATTCTTAGTATATAAGATATCAAATTTATTTAAATTTTATTTTATTTCTTAGATAAGGACTTAAAATTTATCCCAGTAAACTTTTTTGATAGCCCCAATCGGTGGCCCTAGGGGTGGGAAAAAGTGGATCAAATCCGCTCAAAATGTGAATTTTAGACGTATTATTTTCCAACAACTTTTGTTTGAAACAATTTTTGATAAAAGCAACCCTTACGGCACAGTATATGAGGGATCCAGTATCGCACTCTCGCTGCGCAAGGGTACGGCGTAGCTGCGGGTTGTGGTGTGTGAGTTACCGCGCGTGCAGTGGATACCATAAGCTAGCGCAATGCTTTATACAAGTTCGTATAATTGGAGTTTGCCTATCCCCTACATTGATCCGATGAAATCTACCTCCGCCTTCCGACGTGCCGAAAAATTTTCCCATGAATAATTCAAATATTCCAAGCCGGAAATCCTATTATCTGCCAGGGTATTTTTAAAAACATTTTTTTTTTTTGATGTAATAGTTTAATTTTAAGCTGAATTTTTTATAAAAAAAACATCATAACGAAAAGAATTCAAAAAGTAAATTGGAGGTAAAATTAAATCTTTTAAACACTGAATATATTTTTGATGTTTGTTACGGATTGGCCTGGACCGTAACGACAAAAGATGGTGATCAAAACAACTTATCCCGGGGGCTACAAGCACTAGTCACCGCCTAAAAGGCGCAACGCTACTTTCAGATCATAGTAAATGCTAGTATAGTCTTCACATGTGTCAGAAGTTCAGTTAAATAAAACGAGATTTATTATTAGGAGCGAAACTCACATAGTAAGCAGCAAATATTTCGTAATCTCTCAAGAATAAGAGTCCAATTGCAATGTCGACGCATGTTATTCCTAATGTCAGAAATGTCCACATGTAGTAAATGGCTATCAACCTGACATTCACCTTTCGTGCCATGGAACCTGAAACACCACATTAGTAATAATTGGTTTTGTTTGATTTCCATTACATGCATACTTGTTCGAGCCAAACAGATATCAACTAAATTATTTATGCATAAAAACATTATTTATGCATACAGAACTTAAGATAATAAACAAAATCAAAGTCTATCCTAACTGAGTCATGCCCGTTGACTTTATTTGTGTAATACGAGGTGTGATCAAAAAGTAAGGTGACTTTTCAAATTTCGAGGGCTACGTCCGTTCGATCCTCGTTTTTTTTTTGTTATGTTGGTACACTTGTTTTTAACATCTGTGAAAAGTTTCAAGAGTATAGCATTTTTTGTTTGTTTGTGAGAGGCATTAAGGTTAGAAGTGTTTTGCGTGCTCGGCGATTTTCTACTGTCGAAAAACATGGATCAAAGAATTTGCATTAAATTATGTGTAAAAAATGGAATCAAGTGGTCTAAAACTCTTGAAGTGTTGACGGTGAGTCTAGTTTAAGTAAAAGAAATGTTTACAAGTGGTATAAACTCTTCCAAGAAGGCCGAGAAGACACCAATGACGAACCTCGAAAAAGCACGCCAAGTTCAGTCAAATGTCAAGCTGTTGCTCACCGTTTATTTGATTATCATGGCGTAGTGCATCAGGAGTTCTTACCACAAGGTCGTACAGTTAATAAGGAGTATTACTTTGAGGTTATGCGCCGTTTGCGTGAAGCGATTCGAAAAAAACGCCTGGAATTGTAAAAATCAGTCATGGTTATTGCACCACGATAATACGCCAGCTCACATGTCATTGCATGTTCGTAATTTTTTAGCCAAGAACAACACCGTAATCATGACCTCACACCAGCGCGCTCACCGGATTTAGCCCCTGTGACTTTTTCTTGTTCCCGAAACTCATGAAACCCATGAAAGAACGGCGTTTTGCAACGATTAAGGACATAAAGACCACATCGCTGGATGAGCTGAAGGCTATACCAAAAAGTGCTAATCAGAAGTGCTTTGAGGATTATTGTAACTGAGGGGGGTTACTTTGAAGGGGACAAAATAAATATTGATGAATAAATAAATATTTTTTGATAAAAATAAAAAGTCACCTTACTTTTTGATCACACCTCGTATTCATACTTTCCATGGCTGCGTTGAAAATAAATAGCTATTTTAGATTAAATTTTAGTTGAAATGTATGGTTTAATGTATGTACTAATAAATAATACACAATAAAATAGTTTTATGGGTGTAAAAATCAAGAATATAAAGATTACAATTTGAAACATTAATGTTATAAACTTTTAAAAAATATAAGATCGAGGTATTCAAGGTGGAAAAATATATATACCAAAAATATATATAGCTAAACTGTAAGCAAAAATGAAAAAATATAATAAAAATGTAAATATAATACAATAATTTGTATTTCTGTTATTGTAATAATTTGTATGCAAAATGCATTCGATGTGGGTGTTTTTGTTTGTATTATTACTTATTTCAGTTATAGTAAAATTCCTGTTGAATATTCTGGTGGGGACCTCAAGATGAGAGGCAGCTTAGGCGATCATACCAAGGCACTATAAGGTACTACATCACTATTGAAATATGAAATGATAACACACACAATCACAGTTTTATTTTAAATAATAATAAACGAATACTACATTAATAAATAGCATTAAAATAAAAAATTAGCTTTTATATAAAAAAAAATAAGGTTAAGTGAGCAGCCGAATAACCGATCGATTTTTAATGCTTCAAATCTATTTTTGTCAGGTCAGAAATGCATTATAGAATTTCAAACACATTAACAGTTTTTACTTGATGTTTAATATTTTTAAAATATTATATCCTACTTAGTTACAACCATGATGGGAGAATATGATTATTAACTCACTCATCAGGATCAATCGTAGAAATTATAAATAAATAAAATACTACCACCCAATAATTAATATTTAACGTTCTGATTTAAATTGTTAGTGAAACTATTTATATTTTAATATAAATAAAATTTTAACAACGATTCATTCATTACTTTTTTTTAAAATCATTTTTACATTTCAATATGAAAATTTGAGAAAATTAAAATGGTACTCTGTTAAATAATTACATATCTTTGTACATCTAAACCATAATCTGTAAAAATTGATTTTACCAGTCACTACTAATGATGATATCACTATCCAAAAGGCAGAGAGTCCCACGTAGAATCCCATCCAAATGAGAATTTGGTACGGCAGCATAATGTTAAAATTTAATCCTTCGAATACATTTTGCAATGAATGGTAACAAGACGGCCCTGTAATTGTAATAGTTTAACTAGTATTATGCATAATAAATTGGAAAAGCTTTTCAATGTTATCAAATACATGCTGAAACGATTCTATTATCAAAACCTTTTTGGCCAATCGATGAATCGCATATTAATATAGATTCAGGTGAACCAACTGCCATCTCCTTCAATAATTCTTTCCCCGGCTATAAATAAGAATAAAAGTTGATAAACCAAACTCTAATTAATATGATAAAGGAGAATTATATATCCGCGCGGCAAAAGTAAACATTCTGTAAAAACATCATGCAATGATTTTATATGGAGACCTTTATTTTTATGTGAAATTAAACGCACCCTTTTATCATATGATTATTTTATTATATGTAATTAGGGCTAATTTCAAATTCAAACTTTGCGAATTGTAAATGAGTCAAAATTAATTTTACAATAAATAGCAGTTTATAATATAAACTGCTATTTGTTTGGGGATTTTTAAGCATCATAATACTCAATAATGAAAAAATGACATAGGCACTTCTTTTACCAAGCCACAGATATATACATTTTACTCTTAGTTTCACAATAGATCAGCTTATTTATTATTTTACTCTGGATTAAGTTTTTCCCAGCTGTTATTTAACTTATATTTATAAGAGAAACATATTTAGTATCAAATCAACGCTGTACAGTTAGTAATAACTTACAATACTTTTTTTTATAGTCCTTAAATTTAAATTAATATAATAATAATAAAGGTAAAATTTTAGGTTTAATATTTATTCATGTGAATTATTATTCTTTTGAAAACGAAACACCCTTCAGTTAAAATTGATCATCTGCATTCTGCTCTTTGAATGAATTAACCTAAAGAATCTGAAAACTGATGAAAATAATATTCGCTTATCTTCTCCAAAACATCTACAAATATCCTCTTCTGCAATATAGAATAATTTTTTCTATGACAACATTATAATTTGAATAATAGTATCCTTAATTTAATTTTAGCAGAACGTTGTATACTGTATTGAATTGCTATTGTATGAATGAACACACGTAGTCATTTAAAAAATATATTTTTAAATTACGACCCAACATGACGCGCATCTTGGTAATAAAAAAACAAATAAAGTAATTTAGAAATTTTCATAATATTATGTATTAGTTTTTATTTTTAGTAAGTAAAATTGATGCGTTTTTGTTTTTACTTTCAAATGAAAAAAAAAAACATGTATTGATCTACATAATTTACAATTAAAATCAACATTTACAAATTACATTAATTGTGGATGAATAAGATTGTAAGTATTTCTCTATTTTATTTTATTTATTTTTTAAATTTGTTTAAATCTATCTGAAATTTTTCCGTACTTGTTTAGTGGTTTTGGATTATATACTTTGTTTATATTACCATTCCTATACATGTAAAGCGTGAATCAATAAATAAATAAAGTGCGTTTTTGAACGTGATGATATTTGTTCTTATAACGTGTGGTTCGAGCGAATGTATGCGTTCCATAAGGCATATCTTTTGTTTGGTGGGATTGCTCGTTTTCTATTAGGGTTTCATAAAGTTATGGAGGAAGAAAATCAATATATTGCCCTTCCCTGTTGCTGGCTTTTGATTCGCTTTTTGTAATGTGCGCATGCTCTCCGGTTGGGTCGGTCACGTCTAAATACAGAAAAATGAAAACTTGCAACTTTTTCTAAACAACAATCTTTTTGTATTATATGTTAATCTCATAAATCAACATTATCATGTTATTCATAAGGCTTACCTAACTACTCGTATGTATTTTCACAATTTTATAGGGAATGGAATTAAACTTTCAGCATATTTGGCCCAAAATTTTGTTTGGTGTATTAGGGGTTCATAGGATCAACAGGATGTAAAATCTACATCTATGGGCGTTTTTACCTGTATGATGATTACCTGCAATTCAAATTTAAATTCAATGTCGCTTTCGCGACCTTTATTTCATATATTTAAGGTAAGCATTTTACATGTCCTGGAAGAGTCTGGCGACTCGTCTACCAGATACTCACTAGTATAGACATTATATCTAGCAATATGTTACTTAATTATTATTATTATATATTTTTTTATTATTACATACCTTAACCTATTAATAAAAACATTACATTAAGAAGAAGAATGAGTTGAAGAATATAAGTATAATTTTAGATCTTTTTTTACATCACTATTTTTTTTTTATTTCTTAATTTCTAAAGGTATCTTATTAAATAATCGTGCCAGCACAACTTTAATTTATCTTTCTCCACATACATTTTTAAATTTCGGTATAGTAAGTATTTGTTATGCTAATTGCCTTGTGAAAAAGACTCTTTGAATTATTCACGTCAGAAATACTCCATAAATATTTTATAATTAAACATTTGAGATACCGTGAACACCATGCAGAATTCAAAGAGCCCTCCAATATCGTTTTTACTTTGTTGGGTACAATTGTTTTAAGTGTACGAAACTGTAGAGATTGTATTATACTTAGGTAGATTTTATACCCTCTGCCATAAACTATCAGCCCATAACCGATAATGAATTCCACCAGCGCTTTGTAAACTGTTAACAATGTATTAAAATTTAAATGGCGCTTAAGATGGTGAAATTTTTGTAAACATACACGTAGTTTACCTATTCCTTCCATAAAATTTAATGACATTTAAATAATAAATAAATACGCCCAAGCACAATTAATATAGTTATTGCTATTGTTTATAAATATTGAAGAGTCAAAGGTTTTCAAAATTGGAAAAATCCTATATGTAGGAAAGTATAATATTATTATTTATACATATTTAATTAATTAAGTTCTTTTTCACATGAGATCGTGATAAACAAAATACAGGTTGTGTTGTTTTTAAACAACTGTTATTTTTCAGTAAAATATTATTAGCAGTAATCAAATGATTACTGGTAAACTCTAATCGGCGATTATTTGCAATATAATCGGTGTGTGTGTGAGAGATATTAGACAATTTTAAATAATAAGGTTTTAGGTTAAATAACTAATAATAAATTTACATTTCTGTGTATTGATAACTATAAGTCGGATATATACTATTGAAAAATAAAAACATTCGAAACAAGAAAAAAATAAACATTTTATTGATTGGACTCAGAAAACTAAAAAAAAAATGTTTTTAATAAAATGACGTATGATCTATGCGTATGAATGACGTATGAAATTTTCGTTTATTTATTTACAAAAAACAACATTATTTTTGGAATTTACAAAATAGAATTAATGCGTAGATAACTATTGCCTATAAATATTTTCGTTAGTTTAACGACATAAGTATACCTCTTACTCTCAAATGCCTTTCTAAACAAAAAACAAAAATTTATGAATGCATTTTAAGAAATACCATAGAAAGGTATACATAATATAATCATTGAAGTACTGTACTAGTAAAAGAGGAATAACATATTCATAAATTTACTTTTGGGTATGGACTTAGATTTGGGGAGGACCCTTTCATAAAAAATGATGATTTATTTAAAAACCTTTATCACATTGATTTATCCAGTGCTTTGGGAGGGGGGGGGGGGGGGGGTTATAGAGCCCTTAGCTTACCGCCCAAATATTTAAGTTATACATATATAACTATAATTTTACGTCCTCTCAAACGAAAACAAAAGCGGAAAAAAATATATTGAAATATGATACAGGCGCGTATTTGAGCTTAACCGATTTCGACGACGGACGGAGAGTGCAAACGTTACAATATAAATATAAAGTTATAATATAAAGTTAGACACACAGTTGTAAAATCGTCACACAGTTGTGAGTTGTGAATTGTTAGTTGTGTAAGAAATTGTTTGTCTACAAGTTTTAAAACTTGTAGGTAGACTTGTAGAATTTCCTAGGCACCCATTCTAATATTAATATTAGAATGGGTTACATCTCGCTCAAACGCCACTCTTTAACGCAATGCTGCACGAATTCGTTTAGATGTGCCAATTTCACAAACATTTAGCATACTTAGATACTCTTACATTGCGTTTCGAGCTGTCAAGTATTCTGAGCATTTTTGCTGCACTTCGAAAAATTAAATATTTCAAATGCACGAGTGGTCACGACAAATCAAATACATTCATAAATATTATGGAGAGACCATTGTGTCACGCGTTAGAGTTACTAGGGAAAAATAATAAAAGTATGTATTTTATGAATATGATTGATTTGTTTTAATCCATTTATAGGCCAAAGAAACTGCTACTGTCTTATGTTATCTTCATCTATGGTTATTTTTTTATAGAATAGAATAAAAAAAAAATCCGAGAGAAAAAATGTAAACTTTACGTGATAAAAATTAAACGGATTTTGTAATAACGCCTTTGACGTGAACACTCAGCTATCGCTGCACGTCATTAATAGTGTTAAGGTTACATTATCGATCCGCGCGGATACACACCATCTGTTAAAAATATAATAAGTTTGGAGACTCTTTTTATATATTTTTTTTATATAATATCTTTTTCCCTCCATTTCTTATTCCTTATCTATTAAGGTTACACAAATCCAACGTAAGGGGGTTGGTGTTGGGATCCCTTGTATATGGCAGCGCCAGTGAATTAGACAAAAAAATGGTTTGATGTTTGTTATGAAATTAATTCATACTATGGATTGCCCTATATTTCTCTAGATTACATATCTACCTAAATGCGAAATGTTTAATTTAGACTCAATTTATGGTAATAGTTATAGGTTTTTTTAACGAAACCGTCGTTTTACTATACACATAACCTAAGCAAAACTAACTTACGCAAAATCTAAAAAATAAAAAGTTTTATTACGCTAAGTGATAAATGAATATTTACATACCTACATTACTGCGCTAATGAACAGAGAATAATTATTCATGTACTTATTACATAAATTGGGGGAAAATTTGCCGTTTTCTCTCAAGGTATCATAAAACAAAAGGAGTAAGTACTGTCTACATGTGAGATAACACCTGTTGCCCGCCGTTTCATCGATTTACACATAGAGGCTTTGTAAGTACAACTATCTACCTACATACGTACTACTGGTATCATATGCATATATTTTATATTACGCGATCCATTGTAAAATTACGAGCAGAACCAGATATAAAAGTTAAAAATTAACATTTCATCTTATAAATATTTTCAGTCCAAGCATAAATATCACCAAAATAAAAATATTTTCGTTAGTTTATATAATTTTATTCTAATTGCAGAATTTCCTGCTTCGTAAAGTCTCTTAGCTAAGCCCTGCGGGTAGCCTTATAGCAAATAGAAGGACAAACAACTTTTAAAATTGTTCGCGGGATCTCACAGCTCAGAACAAACATAACGACTTTGGTCTTAGTACACTATTTTTTTCCAAAAGTTTTGAAAGGACAATTTGGAAGTCGGGCGGTAATTTTTTACGTCATTTTTAATACCGATTTTGAAAATTGGCGTGACGAATGCATTTTTCCAGACAGTGGAAGAGATACAGTCTTTAAAGTATCTATTAAATAAAATATACAAAGGCAGTTACATTTGCTTGAAACACCTTTTTAACAAATATGGAATTTATTAAGTCAGAGCCGGATCTTTTGTTATATTATTCATGTATTTTGTCAATAAATTCGATTCGATGTATCCAAATTGTAAGTGCCATTTTATAAATATACCCATAAATAGGTTCGTGGTCGAGATGCGTCGCGTTTTCGGAAGGTTGCACGGTGTGAGGTAATACTTGTAAGCTACTAAAGTGAATCTTTCAACCGGGGAACACTGAAAAACAGCAATATTTTGCTGAAAGCTTTCCGTTTTCTTGAAATATGTCTCTAACGGACCCTTCTATGGGCACTCACCAGTTTGGTAGAGCTATGTAAGTAATGTGTATTAATAATAATGTGTATTTTTATTTTTTTTAAATAAATAAATTATTATTGTAATCGTTAATTGTATTAATTAATGTATTAATTATTAATTAATGTATAAAGGTATTGTATTAATGTAGTCGTTGTTGTTGTTGTGGTAAATTTTGAAGTTTTTTGTTCAAAAACCACTATCATCAATAGCCATAACTTGCCCAATAATTCTCTTGATAATTAATCTTTGAATTTTGCTAAATCCTATCTATCTTTGCTATCTATTATCGATTAGCGAAAACGAGTCTGGATTTTTTAGTGGCAAAAATTGTGACGCAAACATTTTTACAATTTTTCTACCATTTTTAACGCTTTATTACCTCCATCTCCCCTGAGGCACATTTGACGTCATTTGAAATTTGAGTATATGACCTGACATTGTTTGGTTTGGGTATTGGGTATTCGAAACGATAAAATTAAATATTTAATATTTTCATGTCCTATAAAACGTATAAAAGATGATGATAAATAATTAAAAATATAACGTTACCCATAAAATAGACTCTCTGTATATTTGACCAGAACAGTTGCTGAACTATTTCGGGTTCATAAAAATGACACACATTGTAACTTACAATGGCGAATATGGACAGCGTTAGCCAAACAGCGCCCTGAATCTGTAGGTATAAAGCATATATATAATAATCAATTATGATGGCCTGTGAATAAAAGGTAGAAAGACGACGTAAAAGGAATGAACGTAAAAAATCATACGATGTTCTCCACATCTCGCTTCTTACAGGTTACAGGTTCTTAGAACCTAAAGTTATCAATCAGTAAGTTATCATATGTGTTCATTGGTCTTCTGGGTAGCCTAATCTCCCTAAATAAAAAAAAAACAGGAGGATCTTTAGATTAGACCGAAGTTTTAGCAAAACAAACGCAGATTAAACAGGAGTACGAATTAAATTTGACCCTTCTTGTGTTTCGACGTGTTCAGCCGGTCAATTTTTACTTGACATTCCCTCCTTTGCTTCAAATATATACTTTGTTCGGGTAGTTAAAAAAATAATAAGGGTCGAGAAAAATAAATTGAAACAATAGTTTTGTAATATTTTTCCCGTTGAGAGTTTCGTGTATAAGAAGTTTATTCGTTTTCTTCTTGTTTAGAAAGAATCTAATGTGGTTGTTTTTTACGGGTTTACAATTAGAATCGCCATTTCATAGGTACTCATGGTATACAGCACTGTAACACAAACACGGGAATTTATAGACCTCAAAATATTATGTAATAACATTAATCTATTATAGTTCTATGGTATTATTCTATACCACCAGAATATAAATAACAAATAAGACAAATCGCTTATGTTTAAAAAAAAACACTTATTAAGGTGAATACAAGTAAATATAAACAAGGCGTTAAGTCATTTGACAGCGAATACGTACTTTATAAGCCGCTACATGGTAAAATACCATGAGTTTCTATCTAGGTACTAACGGTAAACATTGTGAACACAATCACATGGTAACGCACTTTTCTCAATAAATTTATACTCAACACTTTTTTCATATTTTTCTCTCTATTACCATTTTTGAGATATGTTAAAAAACTTATTTTTAAACTCGGTTTCATTAAAAAATATATGTTTCGATTTTGTTTTATTCGCAATGACTTTTAAAACTATTTGAAAATCATAAAGTAAACTGATCTATGACTAAACTTTATCGCAACCAGTAAATCGTGAGAAATTTTATCACAAGGATCATCGACATTATGCTAACCACGTTTCCTTAATAGATAATCATTTCCAAATATTATATTTAAAATTACAATACAATAAAAATGTGTCAAACGTCAATATCGCAAAAGTAACTTTTTGCACATTCATGTCTTTAAAGTTGAATCGACGAACGTCAAAAATATAAAAAAAAAGTATACATAAAAACTAAAATATGAAAATAAATTGCTCTAAATATATAATAAATTACATTCACATAATATAAATCAATTGTAATTTTAGAAATATCTCGCCAATGCATCGCAAAATTGCACATTTTAACATGAAATTAAAAAAAAATGTAAATATTATCTTACAATAGCAATCGATCCAGCTATTAGAGCGACATTTCGAAGACTCTCCGAAATTTGAGCCATCTTCAGTTTCTTTATGGGTACTTCAACAAACTTCAAAGCTCATTATTCTGTCGACATTCCTTTGATCTGTTTTACGACATCAAAACTGAAAATGTAACTTTTAACCGAATAATTCACTGTCACTTTTTAATACAGCTATTGAAAAACAGGTACTGACTATTTATTTTATAACATTGTTACGATGAATTACGAATTGTTAGTCATGCCGTTGAAGCGAGTGGTCCGATAAGTAATTCTTCGTTTATAAACCATTCCGTATGAATTGTATCAGACTATGTAGTTATCTTTGATAAAGTAGTGATTAAAAGTGAATCGATAGGATAGATAACTGTGTAAGGCAGGATATGATTTCACTGGAATCCGTTTCGAGGTAAGTATCTTATTGCCCTGCCGACTGAACCAGAAACAACTGTTTAACATATCTAAATTGAATGTAAAAAGCAAAACTTACCATAATCCTATAATTTAATCCCATTTATATAATTTTTAGGTCTAATTTAAAATGTAAGTAGGACACCTAAGTAAAGTGAATTTGTTTTAGAGCGTGAAACTATGAAATTAGTAAAGTATTGTAGTTATTTTTATTGAGATTTAAAACTGTATCGACGGAACAAAAAAATGTAATCCTTCAACTAGTTCAAATTCAGACCATGGTTATATTTAGGCTGGGCGTAAGTTCTTCGAAAGCTGTTGTATCTGCCAGTTTAAGAATAAAATTTTTACGTTCCTATAAAGGAACAAAATATAATAAATTTGGGGGTGATTTTTTTAACATGTTTTACGCATGGCTACACTTTACCTCCCTTCGGAAATGGAAATGGACATCTTCAGAGTTAATAGGTATTGAGTCATAGAGAATGTGAAAACTGCCGCTTTTTCGTCAGCCTATTTCGTGTTGGCGAAAAAGTAGAAAATCGGAAAAACGCTTTTCAGACTGACAAACTATAAGACAAAAATGCTAGAAACGGTATATGCTTATCTTGTGACCCACAGGGTCTTAGAAATTTTTGTTAAAATTTGTTCACTTACGAAAATTTTTTGATTGATCTTCAAGTACAAAACATTAATAAACTAAATTTGTTAGTAACCCTAAGCAATAAGTAGATCACACTTTTTAGATTATACATTAGATTTAGATTATATATTTTCACAAAATAATTACTTACTATGGAGGTCTCTTGCATAATAACCTCTGTGTAGTAGTAATTTTACTAATAAAATAACATCACTTGGTAGGACATTCGGTGGTTGCAGATAGTTTTGCAAATTTGGTTAAGGTGACGACTGCCTTTGACCGTGAAGGGATGAATGTTTAATTACATACGTAGCAACTTGATAAATGAGTGAAGCCAAATCTAGTCGAGGGAAGAAAACGATGCCGTCGCAATTTACACTTGAAATGCATCTCGATGGAATGAAAATCGCAGAAGTTCTCTCATGATCGGTGGAGATCTAGTGCGCGGTGCCTTTTTAGTGGCATAACTAAGAACTGTTCAAGATAAATAATTTACATTGGAATACCTGCATATAATAGGATCTAAATATTTTACTAGAAAGTACCTATAAAGCCTCCTACACATGCGCACGTCTGGCATTTGTAAGCTGCCGCTTCAAAATTAACAACATTAATCTCAATACATCATCTAAAAAAAAGTTTTTTTTTTCAAAAAATGTGGTTCATTTTGGCGCAATCTAACAAAAAAATCTAATCTGACAAAAAATCTAATCCTATCATCTAATGTTATCAACTAAACCTGCATAAAAATGTGGGAGTAGTTTTTTTTTACATTTGGCCATAGAATGCGTACAAAAATTGTCGCAATGACTTTTGTGCAAAAAATGACTTTTCAAACGGACGTATTTCAGTACGTAAAGTGTAAAAAAAAACAGTCGGAAGTAAACATAGATTTAGATAAGATTCTTCAAAATAAACAAGATTATTTTTTGCACAATTAAACAACAAAATTGAAAAATGGATGCAGCGTTTGTATAGGGGTTTAAGCGAAGATGGCCCAGGCCTTAACGTATGGGACTTGTCTTGCATATTTCTCCCGACTTCTCTTTCTGCAAAAACCTCAAGGAATTGTATTATTGCAGTGACAAGAATGTTATTAAATAAATAATTTATGAATATTTTATCAATGACAAAAGTTCATCTAAAAGCAAAATGAACTTAAGTACATTAATTATATTTCAAATATACTACTTAATTAAGAAATAAAAAGTATGGAATAAATAAAAGTAAAAGCAACTTTATCGCAAAAGTTTTATTTAAGAATATTTATAAAACGCTAACGTGCGAAAGCAACAAATAAAATACTTATTATTATGTAATATATGGCTACTACAATACAATAAAACTTGAATTTTGATATCTCTTATATTATAGACCGTCTATCGGGACATCCTTCATCAGGTCCGTCCACTATAAAAAAAGATTGACCTATTCCCATGATTTTTTTTGTTTGTTTGTTTGTTTCCCATAATTGTTACTTTTGAGCATTATTTTATAAAGATCTCCGGCATTCTGTGAGTAGGGTTTAATACGTTAACTAATCTGCCTGATTTTTCCCACGTCAGTTTAAAGCAGTTATATATCTGATTATATTTACACTAAAAACGTTTAGTAGTTATGACGAGAGGATCTTAGTTTTTTTCACTATAAGAGACAAACGCATACACAACTTGACATTGCACACATGTTTTTATGAAGCTGACCAAAACTGGATTTTTTTAATTTTTAGCAGTAATTTTTAAGGAACATGTCCTATTATGAATAAGTATATGGTGCATACACCTTGTAAGTAAGGCCAACGATCTTTTAAATATGTTTTAAAAGATCGTTGAGTAGGACCTCTTTTACATATTTTTTTTTGTTGTTATTAAAACTTCAAACCATACCATAACATAATTACCGCCGCAATAATTAATTGTGCTGGTATGTACCATAATTTTTAGAATTTATATAAAGTAAACAGGTAACTAACTACTCGCTATCAATTACATTTTTTTTCGATGAGTTTTGTTCCCTATTTTACCCATTGATTTTGATCTTAAATCATCCATGTCAGGTAAACCGGAGTTTACGTTTTTATGCAATGTTGCGCTGTCCACCGTATTGTGTAACGGATGTGACGTATGACTAATAAATATTGTCATATATGGGGTCATTGCATGCAGCTGGTCACACCTGCCCAGAATGTTTAATACTTTTGTCATCGAAGACTCGCTGGACCGCTGGCATTATAAATAGCTTGCCCAACCGACTCCAAACTATATAAAATTTTATTTCTTTTGAAATACATCCCAGATATAGATGCAGTCACAAATTACATCTCCAAATCAAACAATAAAAAAAAAGTTAAATTCAACCACCCTTGGAGCTCTAACCATCGAAGTAGGTACCGATTTTTCTGCAAAATGATGTTTCTATAACGTAACCCCTAAATAAGGAATTTAAAGTATACCTTCCTAAAAATCACCCCTCAGGAAGCAAGAAAAATATAAATTTACCCTTGGTGTTCGATATTAGTATATAGGACTTACATTTTCAAAGAATGCATAATGTTTAAATATTAAATTGAAAATAACACCAGGAACATGTTGATTTTATTCTTATAAAAACATCATTAATTGCTTTAAAAAAAATGTATATTACGTTTTTAAAATGATTGCTGCATGATAAACTAGGTATAATAATTTAAAGTACGAGATAGAGCATAGGTTTTGAAAAACATTAATTTTAATTTTCTGCCATGGCGGGTGTTGTAGATACGTTTAGTTTTGAATAGCTTAGTATTGGAAGAGGAGTTTCCTTCAGGGTTGAATTTGGTCCAAAAGACAGTAGAGATGGAATCGTAACTTGGGTCATGGAAGCATTGATTGGTGGCTGAGTAATATTTGATTGGTCAAAGAAAGACTGCAGCTGGGGCACGAATCCTACGCTGGCATCGATAGTTCTTGAATTGGTTCCATCTATAATAAAAAGAAATGCAAAACATGTTTAGGTTATAATTTATGGAAAGTCGATGTTTATTTCAATTGGAAGAATGGGTTCATCCAGGTCTAATATTCTTTAATATTGTATCGTATTGTAGTGCGTCTAATATTGTATTCTTCAAAAGATGTAAGGTGTAAGGTAATTATGGTTCTCGTAGTTTTAATGCGTTCACTGGATATATGTAAATGAATTTTTGAAATCCGTTCAAATTTTTCAGATATACAACAAAGAATAATTTGATAAAAATAATATAGTATTTCGTAGTCTAACACTTTTACCCATTTCCCGGGATCGACAGCGATCATAAAAAAAGCACTTAACACTATCCAACTGATCTTACTAGAAATAATTTCTACTGCCGACGCGCGTATGTTAGATCTTTAAACAATTATTAGTAAAAAACATTTTAAGGCGCCACAAGTCCCTAAAACGTGTTTTGCATTTTGTTGAAGTTATTCCCAACAAATGGCTAAAACTAAAAATACCACAATATTCTACATATATTAATTTAGTACTTTGCTTAAAAAAAAACGAAATACACCTTATTATAGTAATGAAAATAAATAAATAAGAAAGTGTTGTTTTTTTCTTGCAACGATTTTCTTTTAAGTTGTGTAAGTTACGCGAACCTAATTTTTCTTTCTAAAGATAGACAATATAATAATCTAGGACATTACTTAAAAAAAAACATTTTTTTCAAATGATAATAATTATTTAAATACAAAAAACATGTTTCATCGATTCCAAATGTAACGAATTCGCGGTCGGCGAGTATATCCGTCTCTTTTCTACACGTCAATGTTCGAATAAAGCCTACTCTTTCTAATCTCAAGGACAAATGCGTCCCGGAGCGCCTTAAAAAACAAGATTTTATTTTAAGTGCTTGATTGCATTTAGAAAATTTCGTGTCTGTGTTGTTGACCGTTGAAGAGTTCCTTCATCTGGAGTCAATCCTGAGTGTAGAATCTGGTCATGCTTACCATAAAAATGCATTGTCATCGGAACTGATCTAACGTGTCAAATTTCAACTTCGTATATATAAAAGTAAGTGGTTCTAATTCAGCTTGCAAGTTGAGACCTAAAACGACATTGCGAGTTAAATAAAGGTTATTAAAAGTATCTCTAAAATCCAACACTATGATTTAAGTTTTATTTGAATCTCGTATTGAAGGGTTTCAACTAACTTCGGTTTGTTACGCTTATCCTAAAAAACGCAGATTTTAAAGCCCGAGCTATGGCATGTACTGCATGGGTATATGTTCTCCATCTCGACCATCGTGCGCCTCCAAGGTATCCCAAAGAAAAGCAACTAGACGAGTATTCTTGCATTTCGTCCGAAAATACATCTTCGCTTCCCGTCTGTCGACTTTTCGGCGTAGTAATTACCTCAGGGCACAGCTAACGATGGGTTGCTCTCTAAAATTGTGTCGTTACATTTCAAAGTCCACCATATCCAAAAACTGGTAGTTTTTTTTTAATGTTGAATAATTGCAATCTTCGTACTTACCGGAAGAGAAAATATAAACAAAAAAAAACTCACTTCCGGCATTGCTAAACGATGCCAAGTCGACGCTTCCCAAGTTGACCGGCGCAATGGCGTTGATAACCTGCCCGCTGAGGTTGGTCTGCACGGGCAGGGGAATCTCCCCCAGGTCGATGCTCGAATCGTTTTTATTGGCGTTATAGAACGACAATTGGACCTTTTGATTCCTGTTTCAATGTACAGAAAATTAAAATTTATAGGTAAAAATAGTTATTAAGAATGTAATCTATATAAGGTATATGATATATACCGTACCAAAACATATATTTGTATACTTTTCCGATGACTTAGACCTAATTGCCTATAAGCTTCGAATTGATTATGATAAACTGATCACTATCCCATTAAATGACCACGTAAAGAATAAATAATGAAAAATAAAATTACTTCGATTCTTGGTAATATTAAAAATTAAAATTTAACACAATTCATTAACCATCGTATTCCATGTTTATTGACGAATAAGTCTCCCAGTCTCCCTGTCAGCTGCTGCAGTTTGGTTAGGAACTACCTAATTGTAATAATGCAAAATAGTGCTTGCCAATAAGAGCTGTATTGGTGGCAAGAGCGAAAGGCGATTTTAATTATCGTCTTCAAATTATTTATACATTTATATACACAGGGGCACATTTGGAAAAAAAATTGGGCTGGGCTAATAAAATTCGTCTGAAAACCATTCGTCTAGAACTCTCGGAAACGATAAATTGTAGTTATATGAATTGTAATTAAGGTGAGGATTATTTTTTTTTTTTTCGAATTTATCCCACTTTAAAAACCACTGTGCAATCACACTTTCAATTAAGTGCAACGGAAAAAGCATAGTCTATAAAAAAACCATTATGAAAAAATATTGAAATATTTTTAAAAATGGCAACAATTACTTACAGCAAGACTGTAATGAAACGTCTATCAGCCTCCGTCTTTACAGCTAAGATGAGAGAGAGAGCGCAACAGGAGGTACCTATATACTCGTACATTTCACAAGGCTACTCTGACATTCACTTGGCATGCATTATTAAGAGCATATAGTACCGTAAAAAGTCCATGTTTTTAACAGCGACCATTGGACCTATCTACAGCCCAGTACTGAACTTTATTTCAGTATAACTTAAATATTTGAAATATAGATATGAAATCCTAGTAATCAAACGATAAAAATCTATTTATAAAAAAAAATAATCAGAATTTATAAATCAGGTCCAATCCAAGGTCCAAGGTTTAATAGTTATAATTTCAGATCATCTACAATATTACGAATATGTCGACCGCGCCACTATACACTTCTCATCTGAATCTAAAGTTCATGAATTCTCTAACTAATTCTATCTATTTTAGAACTTCCCTTTGAAGAAAGAATATTCGATAAAATATTAAGTATCCATGACTACTCCGACAGATAAATAAAAGATTATCATATCATTAAAATAAATATTTATTCGAATGTGTGCAACTATTTATATTGATGAAAAAGCAAATAGTGACATAGAAATCATTTATCCATTATTAATTAATTTCCAAATAGGTTTAAAGCAATTTAGAATTTATTATTTCAAAATCAACAAGTACAAAGTATCCACAGATTAAATTAATGCAAGTCAAACGAAATTTAAGAAAATTTCAATTATTGCAAATCAACCCATAATCAACAAACTTTCGTTTATTTATATATAAAAAAAACCCCAAACTATTTTTACCTTAATCCCTATAGTCAGAATAAATCTAAGCATTTTCCAAATGAGGTTAAATCAAAAAATATTTACCATTTCAAAATGCACAAACTAATTATCAGAAATTTAAGATCGAGTGACCATAAGCATTCTTTGGCCTTTGGTAACAATTATTGATATCATACTGGTAATACTTAATATCACAATATATGTCCAAAAGCACTTGTAAATAAGCGGTATCAAAACAAATATTCTTCGTTACCAAAAATTGCATTACAAGCGAATTTAAGTTGTAAATTCGATTTCGGCCATTTCACATAAAGTAATAACGACTCAAACCAAAATCGCGAAAGGTTAAAACCAGTCATAACAAGACTAAATCTTCTGACGATGGTACTGAATTTCGTACAAGTTAGTTCTGGAGACGTCTATAGTTCACAATTACCCAGTCTGGCTTAGTTTAATTTGACCAAGAGAATATGTTCAAGGCTTCGACGGGAAAAATTTAAAAATTAAGAACACCTACTTCCACCATTGTAAACCTTTGTCCTTTGCGAAATTGGGACCACTCACACGCTTCTTCAGACAATCACAAGAACGCCGAGTTTATCCATCAGCCAACACGCTGTACGCCCACGCACCAACATCCACATCAAGAGGGTGCGTTTGCCAGGCCAATCGCCTCCATCAATCCAAAGCGCGTGTTCCCCCGAACAAGAAACACGACTTAATCCTTCTTTCGTACATTTTCGCATGCCGCTAAGTAAATATGAAAATGTGAATGCTACGCTTCTATCCAGTTTCCAACTAACTGAGGAAGTTTTCCATTGTGCCTCAAACGCAGATTTCGTTATAAGTAATACTTTTAATTTTGTTCCATTTCAACGGCAATCCTCCGTCCCAGAGCCGCACTTGCAATCCCAATCCAATCGTCTTTTCTTTTTCCCTGCATTACAAAACGTATTTTCCAGTGCGAATAATTTTACGCGCTGTAGGTTATGTTCTTAATAGAAAATAGTTTGGGTCAAGGACCCTAACCTAACCTTGCCAAATTAAAATACGGCTGTATTTATTAAACTTAAAAAGAAAATTAAAAAATCTTTGCTCGTATGACGTTATTCCGAGCACAAGCTTATATGAATATTTATTTTACGAAGTTAACAAAATTTGTTACAAGGTTACAGGTGGAGGTACTAAACGTGAATACATTGAAATACAAACAAAAGGTAAATAAATCGTTACACCACCCAGTACCACAAAGTCGCACTATTACGCAAGCCTCTGTT
This sequence comes from Neomicropteryx cornuta, assembly GCA_020383195.1. Lineage (NCBI taxonomy): Eukaryota > Metazoa > Arthropoda > Insecta > Lepidoptera > Micropterigidae > Neomicropteryx > Neomicropteryx cornuta. The sequence goes on from JAHKQU010000018.1 coordinate 45,242,769, forward strand.
CTCTATCATGTTTTTATCATAGCATGATTTTATTTGATCAATTGCGATTATTAATCTTATCGCAATCAGTGAATTATAATATTATTTTGGAAGTTTTAAAAATATGTAAAAATCTTTTTTGTTACTACAAAACTACAGTATATACAGTAAAATAACTATTTATAAAATTACTAGGATTAACCTTCAACAAGCAACTTTGGTTATTGTTAAGTATATGTCGGTGTATTTAAATAGTACGCGTAGAAACTATTTAGTTAGCACACCTGGAGAAGTGTGAGAAAAACGATAAAATTATGAACAAAACTAACCAAAATAGTTTATGTCATGTCATAATGTTTTTTAAATTGGTTCTCCGATCTTTTTTATTTTTCCATTAATAAACAAACAATAAATAAATAAACAAGAGATTACTTCTGTGTATTGGTTTCCGCCGTGTCATTTGTTTCAGTCAGTATTCCAACGTCATATTTTATAGCGTGAATTAAGTATCTGTAAAAATATGTCTTATTAAAAATATAGCTATAGCTTTTAATAACTTTTTGTAGTTACATAAAAAAATGGATTTTGAAATTAATTTAATGTTCCCTCAAAGGTATAAACTTACTTTGACAAGGCATAACAAATTCTAAATATAATAAAAATTAACAAAAATAAAAGTCGCACAAAAAATAACAATATATTTGAATTGATTTGCGGGATTGAGGAAATAAAATTATAATGTGATAGTGTAAAAATACCATTTATTTTACAAATAAACGGTATTTATTTCTAAAAAAGTATTTTACAAATAAATACTATTTATTTGTTTCTAAAATTTATAATAACTTTACAATTTTACAGTTTAGAAGGGGTTAAAAAATGAACTAATACTTAAGAAATAAATATCGCTATCAGAAAGAACAGATTGTATGGTTATATTCATAGGTGATATAGAATCTGTAGATTTTCACTGATTAAAGAACACAAAATTAAAATTAATAATACAATGTTATCTATGTGCGCAAATAGAATCATGTAAAAGAATGTGCAGTGCCAAATGATAAATTGAAATAATATTCCCTGTTAATTTATTTTTTGTGGTTACTAAAAAGAATTTGTAGACAATAAAAATAAAAGTGATGTAAAGACAATATAGTACCGCAGGCATGAGATTTCACGCGTCAAAACGCCGTCATAAAAACTAAATTAAGGTGTGTGGCCTGAAGTGCCTAAAAATCCAGAGTGCAGGCACGAGCGACCGCGCCCCTAAAGCGCCGTCAAAGCCGCCTGCAGGGCCTGCACCCTGGGGTGAAGCCGTTGGCAGCTAGTATTAAAATATATTAAACGAATTTAAATAAGAAAAAAGCGATTTTAAATTACATCAAAAATATAAAAAAACACCATAAAAAACATCATTTTAAGCTGTGATTAGATATAGAAAAAAAAAAAGAAGTACTGATATAATACAGATCTAAACTAAGTTGTTCTTGGTTTTTTGCATTGGTACTAAAATATTTTAAGATGGTGTTAAACTTTTGCCGAGTTATTTATAAAAAATCAAATTGGGAGAAGTTCCTTTAAAAAAAACACAAGTTTAATTGATAAGAGGGGGGCAGAGGTTATTACATTACTAGCCGCACCTCAAAAATAACAAAAAATTAAATAAAATGGTGTTAAAATATATGAGGAATTGAAAGAATGACATGTAATTAATGTCAGGTACCACAGGCACGAGGAGGAGGAAGAGGAGGGGGAGGTAGATGCCGCTTATAACGCCTGTAGGGCCTAGTTGTAAGACGTCAGGTTCTGGTCAATTTATAGAAGCAGTTGATATTATATGATAGCTACAGGAAGGCATGCCCATTCTTGTTTTCACGCGTGAGATGCGTGCGGTTATTATTGGGTGAGGGGGTTGGCGGGAGAAGGAGGGAGGGGGGGAGAAAGAGAGGGTCTCAATTTACATACCGAGAAAAATAAATAAGATTTATGTACGTACAGATCTTGTGCCGCAATTGTAGTTGAATCAAATACTTCCCTCTCTGGTTCTATTATTTCTGTAGATTTTGCAGTACCACTGCATAATATTGTGGTCAAAGTTAGAAATAAATAAAAGCGAATCTGAAAAAAGTTAACAGGTTTATATATTATTTTGAAAGCCAATCTGCCAAACATAAACCCTTAAGCATTACGTTTAAAGCCATTGTCTTTAAAATATTACAGAAAATTTCAATGAACTCATTAAAATTGTGCCTGGTGTACGACTCAAATGATGTCGATTGCATCTCGTTGTATTTATAAGCTGAAGGCAAATTAGCAGTAGTTATCACTGCTCCTCATAGGCGTCCCACGACACCACCAGGCCTAATTAACGCCATAATTATAATTATCAAAAAGATAAGCACCGACCTAAGTAAAACTCTGAGTGGCGTTCTATCTATCATGGCGCGTTCGTGAAGACAACATGATTATTTTAGCGAAATCAACACCTAATGTGCAATACACATTAAAAGTTTTGAACGTCACGGTTTGAATTTTAGCGTAAAAAAATCCCTTGTGGTATATATATTCTATCAGAACAATATATATATATGCTCAATATAAACAATATATGCTCCTCAAATAACGCTCTACATTCACCGATACTACGGTCGCAAAGTTATTTTAATGAAACTGTTAACTGCTTCGATAAATTAACTCTGAATAAATCGCAATTTAAAGTGTTCAGCAATGATCTTTTGTGCTTTTGTGTAAAAATTAGCTGTTCTAAATTCGTGTAGTAGATATATATATATATAGATATAAAATGGTTTTGTTATTTTTGTTATTAACTTTAATACTTTTTGTTAGTAAAAACCTATTTTTAGTTTTACATAGTTTTTTTATCGATCCATCAAATGTATTTTTTTGTGTATGTACTGTGTAAAATTGTTGGTTTCTCCAATAAAGATAAATAAAAAATAAAAATATAATGCGTAGCAATAGTGACATAAAATGCATAAAATATAAATGAATAAATAAGTGGCTTTGCGACTCATCTTTAGGCCCTGCAGACGACTTTAATGGCGCCTTCAGCGCGCGACAAATTGGAGGGTCAATTGTCAGTGCCAGTGCACATTGATGTTGACGTATATGAATTTAAATATGACACAAAATTTATATTTGGAATAAAAATAAAATACACTTTCACTTATTCCCGAAAAACTTCGAACTATTACGATCATTTTAAAAACAAGAATGGCTATGACAACCTGAAGTTGATCATGCAATATCAACTGTTTCTATACATTGTTTAATAGTAGTAAATAATTTACCTAGAACCTGATGTCGCACAGCTAGGCCCTACAGGCGTCATTAACGATATCTTACCCCAACTACACGTGCCAGTGATACCAACTTGCTATGAGTTGTTCATTTCCTATCTCCACTTGAGCCTGCGGAACTTTTAGCCCTTCGATGTGTGGTTTGGATAGCCATAGAGGCGAAAGTGATTTATTTTAAAAAAAATATAACAAACTGAGGTACAATGGTATCATAACATTCTTTACATACATACATTATCTTCTATACATATATTCATGTATGAGAAGCTACTATCCCCGTCCTTTGTCCGTCCGTCCGTTGCAACTTTCAACTCGAAAAGTACAAATGCGAAAGAGTTGAATTTTTATGTGTAAATTGATACCCAATAAAAATAACCATAACCGTATAAATCACATCGAAAGCTGGTCAGATAATATGATAATATGGTCAGCTGGTTTGATAACTTTAAAGTCAACAATTTTTAATACAATTTTGATCTTCACCTAATGCTTAAGGTAACTAACAAATTTACTTCGGTAAAGATTATTACTGTGTTGTTTAAAAAACCTTCGTAAGAAGCTACTATTTTTGATCATAATTTAAAAGCCAAAAATGGTTACTGTCGGTTATCCTTATAAGAAATCCCTGTTGACAACTTTCCAGAGATTTTTTGGGAGATCTACGTTACTATAGACATTTTTTATTTGGTGTATCTCTTATAGTTTCGTCAACGTAACTCTTTTAGGTAGATTTCATCGGGAAAGCTATCTATTGTAATTGGCAAAATTTCGACATATCTTCGAGTTTCAGATCACCCTCAGTTTGAAGTTTATATATATCTATATCACTTTCTTGTGGAAACGATAACTGCCGTAATTTTACACCAATCACTTTCATCTTGGTCAAAGGCACAAAATCTCGGTCAAGTTTGTTAATAGGCAAAATCAGACCAAGGGAGCGGGAATGAGGGATTTTTTTTGAAAAAGTGAAATTTTGCTAGAACTTTCTTAGTATATAGATATCGAATTCATTTACTTTATTTTATTCCTTAGATAAGAGCCTAAAACTTATCTCAGTAAACTTTTTTGATAGCACCAACCGTTGGTGGTAAGGGGTGGGAAAAAGTGGTTTTACAAAATTTAAGAAATCATACCACCCTTAATAGGCAACAATTTTTGTTATGAGCAACCCTTACGGTACAGTATAAAGAGGGATTCAGTATACGTCAGTAAATATAGATGCTAGTTCATGTTCTAGTATTCTGTTAAACATATTATTGGAGCGTAGTGAGTGAAGCTCCCATGTGGTGACTCAAATGTCATTCTGTTCACGGACTAAGGCTCTAGAACTACAAGACCGATTTTGATAATTATTTTTTTATAATGACCATGACAATGTCTTCTGTGCATAGATACGAAAAAAACACATACATTTGATTGCGCAAAGAATTATAAAAAATTAAATGGTAATCCCTATGGAGAAATACATTTATATACTAAACTCCGCTCCAATGTATGCCGCAGCGAAGCAAAGCGGCGCCCTAGCATATATATTAAACTGGTGAAATAATGTGTTTTTCATGCAACTGTCTTTATGTACTATAGCTGCAAGCATTTTTAAGAATTAAATAAATACAAGATCTACTGATGGACGGACGCAAGAGTGATCTTATAAGAGTTCTGAGGTACGGAACTATTTCAAAAACTATTTCATGTTACATATATTTTTTGAAATCTGTACCTCAATATTTTTTCTGATGATCGTACCGTACCTACTATCCGTGCATATTAATCTTCGTAATATGGATTTTCGCAATGCGACTTAAATAATGCATGGGTAATATGTCTAAAGTTTGTCCTGCAAAGTTTTGTTTGACTATGGATCCGTTAGTTATTCTTGCTGTCTATGTTGTACGGACATTGTCTCTAGTACCTTGTCTCTTACTGCGGCGCAAAATAATTGCTGTTACAGTTCGTTGTATAGGTAAGTGGTCATATCGCTGTCCTTCCATATCATAAACGTTTTTGCCCTTAGCAGGTTTTACCTTATTATAATCGTTAATTATAGATAAATACTAATTATATATGCTTAGGTACTCAGTATATATATTGTTTCCTATGAATTAAGCATCAAAATATATTATGTTCAACCGAATCAACATTTATTACTCTGACCAACTTCCCCACGGTCTGTAGAAAAGGGCTGTATTGCGCCCTGATCTTGTTTCTGGTCGCCGTGGCATAACTAAAGACATGATACCTAAAATAATTGCTTAAGTTTAGCTACGCTATTACCATAACATATTTACTACATTGTATTTTCATCTACCAATTTTATAAGATATATTTTTTCCTTGACATCAGATTTGGTTGCAAAATTGGCAAATCGATCTCGGAGTACTGATATATAAACTTGATTATACTATGGTCTGGTCGTTGTTGTTAAAACAATTGCCAAATAGCCTTCAGCTGTCGGGCCGTTTTTAATTTCGAATATTTCTATCCATAAAAAAATCGAGGGTCAGGGTATGTTGCTCCTTATAAGTAGTTTTACGAGTTTACTTACACTTATTTTACTTATTTGTTTTACTTATAGCCTAAAACTGAAGATCCAAGCTATCGAAATTTTTTAATTTCGATTCTTTAATTTCCCTCTTTCGATTCCATTCGGTGGATTTGGAACAGAAGAGTAACAACCCAAAAGCAACTCTCATTAATTATAATTAGTACTGACTAGTAGTAGTCATAAATATCTATGCATATTGTTATTCCAACTTTGACGTAGAATCTTGAACAATTTTTAATAACCGAAACTAGATTTACTATCCCATTTGGAACAGTCAATATATTGTCAAATTATTTTGATGATAATTTAATCTTCATCATTTTTGAGATTTAAAAAAAATATAATATGATAATATATTATAATTTTCAATATGCATAAATCATGATAACTGTATTTGTTGTGCTAAGTATTTATCTCAAATCCGTTGCCACACTCTTTATGTTCAATATTAGTTTTGTTAGAAAATTAATTCTGGTAAACTAAAAAACTGTTCAAACAATTGTTATCATTTTTGTGTGTTTTGGCGTATATACGAGTACGTTGAAACTTAAAAAGTATGGCTGCATGTTACGCATTACTCTAGCCTTGAGGCTAAGAGCATTGAGGCTTGAGGTTGAGAGCATCGGTGCTCTAGCATTATCTTATCTCTGTTTATCACAAAGGTATTGTATTTGTACTAGTATGTACCTAAGGACGCTACTTCAAGCATATGGACTTGCAAGTTTTTGTTTTATTTATTTATAGTCAAAAGGTAATAAATATGCATGTACTAAACAAAGTATTTTTTTAAAGTTTATATTTCTGTATTACCTAATATTAGCTTAAAATTGAATGAGTAATGTTTCTTCTTTATTCTTTCTTTTAAACTTTCTACTTTCTCTGTTCTAAGTCAAATTTGTTAACTAAGAAATAACTTATATGTTGGGTTACATACTCCTGTGAACATAGTTTTGTGTGGCTTCAGCAACCTATAAAATTCTACTGAAACTAATTAGAAAACCTTTAATTCTTTGGTTAGAACTTTCATAATATTATTAGTAAAGTTTTCTATAGTTATTACAAACATAATATTTAAATTCAACTTAGACAACATTACAATTTAGAGCGATTTACATTACATTACTACGTGTTGTATTTTAAAAGTTAACTCTTTTAAAGACTCTCCAAATTAAGAGTAAATAATTTCGTTAGAGTTGCTATCATGTAATCATCTTTAATTTTAGACTTATCCAGTTTTATGTACAGAACGAATGCAGAAAATATCTTTGAAATTGAGAACGACGTTTAATGGCATAGAATTCTGCTTTCCTGAATCGGCAAGAAGGTTACATGCGTGAATGTCTCCATCTTAGATTGGCATTAAATATCTTTAAAATATTTAAGGTGAGGTGAAATTAGCCAGATATGGTTTTTAACCCATTTCGAATATAACATCTAGGACTTTACCATGCAAATAGTAATTACCTATCAACATAATATTTCTGTTCATAATATGAGGCTGTTACTCAAGGTCTACGATGATTAAATAAAGATCGATTATAATACATACCTATTAAACATTTTTTTAGAAAGGTAGTAATAATTCTAAAAATCCCCTAATATTTAACAAATTATCAAAATAATATATCAAAAAATACTTTATAGCCCTTAAGACACGTCGCGACTGGAACTTTTATGCAACTTTTTTTCCCACATACTAACTGTACAACCCCTAGTTAGCAGGGCCCACATTATCGTCCCCCTGGGCATCGCTTTTCTCGACGTACCTAAAGTACCTTCTGGGTCTATCTGGAAAATCATTCGTACGAAATATACAGGATGTATTTATATTCACTAATGTCCTTCTAGGGGGTTAATCTATATGGACTACTAAAAAAAAATAATGATGCCGTAAAAAAAATTAAATTTTGAAACATTTTCATACTAAAATAATTATAGGTATTCTTAAAAAAATTGTTTTTTTCGACTCAAACTGTCCTCACTCGACCTCGCGCCATGGGTTGAACCGCGTTCTCAAACATTAAAACGATACCTATTAAATTTCGAATCGCGCTGCATAAGCACACCTGTGGCATAATCCCTTTACCACAATTATCACTGAATTTTATTATGCAAACGGTGGTATTTTCAATCATTCAAAAAATTTTGCAATCAAATGAATAAATTCGAAAAACTGCGGATTTAAACGTATAGAGTAAATGCGTTACAATTCCGATAAGATAACACACAGCGATAAATGAATAACCATCGTCCGTAGATCGATACTAATTCGGCTCTGTTATCTCAAACAAGCAGGTACGTCACGCGTCGTGTGGATCGGTGTATAATAATAATTATTGCTCTTGGAATAAAACAGCCAACAAGCATTTAATTTTGTCGACCGGTCGCTAAAATTTTCAAGGCATTCGCACCGATAAACAAAGTCGACGCACTTCTGACTCTTAGCAAAAGATAAAATTATATTAATACCATATTGTTTCTGTTGGTGTGAATAAGTGCGCAGATGTATAGTGCGCGATTAGGCTGACTGAGAGAGCAAATTACACATGAATTATGACATGCCCAAATTTAAGTGAAAAACAAAGAAATGGAAAGAAAGCAAATAAGCTCGTTGGTTGTATCAGCTTCAATTTGGTCGCTGGTAAGTTTATTTTCTTTAAAACTCAATCACATTAAGTTTATCTTTAGGTAGGAGTGACCCTATGTATTAATAAAATTGAGATTGGCGACTCCTTGACATAGTTTTAGCTTTCTGGATTTTATTTAACAATACTCACAGACTTAACAGAAATCGCAATAATCCTCAGTTGTAATAATTTAGCGAAATAGTGTGAAAACCTGATAGAATTTTAATTATGGTCAAAATGATTGAATCATGCAAAGATTGTATTCGACGTAACAGGCTAGTAAAAGTATCTTTTTTAAAGGGACTTTTTTACAAAAGGGAATTCAGTTTAGCGTTTTTTTTTAAATTAATCGTAAACATAATTTCAACACTTACGCGTTGTTTATCCCACAAATTTTGAATATCATTCATTTTTTTATATTATATTTTTCACTTTTTCGCATCGGGTAAAAATGATAATAGGTGAATTTATTTTCTGAAGTAAAAAGATCTGGCCTAGATTTTTTTATACCTAAATTTAGCTAAAAAAAATATTTTTACACCGGGTAGGTGTAAGAACATGGATGATAGATAAGGTTTTGAATAGATTTCCACCGATGGAAAAGAAGTCTGGTCTAAATTAAAGCATGCTTAAATTTTAGTTTAACTGGCCATAAACATTATGTTGTTTTCCATAAAATTATTAATGTTATGTAAACTATTAATGTTATTCAAATTATTTTTTTTTTATAATAAACCTACTTTATAAGCATACAATTATAGATATTACATCAGATTATAATATATTAAATACTATTATTTTTCTTTAATTACTACAAATGTAAAAAATATTTTATTGGGAAATGTTTTTTTATCTTTAATTTTACTAAATTACTATTTTACATTTTTATCTACATAATCATTACATCATTTATTTAGTAGAAATTATTTTTTTTCAATGAGGAGGTATAGACAAAATATCTTTCAAATTAGAAATTAATCAAGCAATTTCAAAGATTATCGAGCTACATTAAACGTAAAATATATTCATTTAACTATGGTTCTATTTAAATAAAATTAGTCAACAGTTTTAAAATAACGCCTTTAGTTAATCGTAGGTATATACTAGTCTAATTCCACGTATGAGAAACAGATTAAATTTGGGGTTAGTCAACATCTGGGGAGCAATTCTTGAAGGCTAACATAACAGCTAAACTTCTCGCATTCCTGTTTGGTGCAACTTCGTGTTATTGGAAAGCCAAATGTAAACTTATTGTGCAGCTTAATGGCACCATCAACTTTTGGAACCATGTTGTTAGAAAAAATTGTGCCTCCCTACCTCCCAAATAAAAATATAAGTTTAGTCAAGATACAAACCGAAAGATATTATATGAGTTCCAATTTACACCTATGTGAATTTAGTATTTGCTTCACCTTTACAATTTTAATTTTCTGCTTTTGGGCGTATTCTTATTGGGCTTTAATATATATTCTTTTTAATATCTTCTTTTTTCAGTTGCAGAGTATTGTTAATGTAATAGTTGCATCTCTAGGGATAACAGCGTATCGGTGTGATTTTCCAATGACAGGAAACAGCATCGAATACAGCATCTACGTACTGTATCTTTTTAGTAAGTAGAACGGACTTTTCATTTTTATTTTTTAATAATTAACCTTCGCGTACATTGAGTTGACTATGATGAAAACAATAAAACCGTGTACTTAATTTTCAAACTTATCTAAATAAGCATGAAATGTATCGAATACATTTTTCGCAAATAATATAGTAATTCGTAAATGTAATTTTAAAAGGCTAAAAAGGACTTAATGATTCCAGGGATATCAGGGACTCATATGAGGCACCATAAAAGGTTTTGAGAAGCGAGGAAGAGAAAAACGGGCGCTCAGTTTGATTAACCACAGCTTAAGCAAAAAAAAATGTGCAGTCATTTAATATTCCAATTTTGGTACGAGGGTTGTGAGTTAATTATGACGGATTAGAACATTTTCATTCGTAAGGTTTAAGTATAGAAAGCGGTCCTGAGGGAACCTCATTATTCTCCACGGTGTCTAACTGACAGTCAGCCCATAACCTATTTCATTATAAAAAAAAACACTTAACACAAGGTTTGTTATCGGCCGTAAAATGTGTCAGTTACTTTTTTTGATAACATAATTGGTTACGTAAATTGTATAGTCCAAAATGTTATGTCTAATTTGTCTTCAGCTATTTATGCCATAACTAAAGTTAAATCATTGATTGATGTCATAAAATCATGAGTGACTAATGTCCGCGATTATGAGATTCTTGGCACACGTACTAGTGATATTTTTAAACCTTAAAAAAAAGATTTTCTCCAGTACTCCAATACTGATTTTCTCCAATTGCCAGATGTGCAAAAAAAAATTGCAAAAAGAAATTTATTATAAATAACTTAATGACCGACGTTTACTCGCCTTGTTACATCAAATGTTATAAGGGATTCATTTAAACTTTGCGTACGATTCCGCTGATGTGTAAAAGTTAAGAAACTTTCTAATACTGAGTACCCCCTTCATTGCTAAAACTTTCCATTGTTATGCCATGTTGGGTTAGGGGGGCTGGTGAGGGGGCTTAGTCAGTAGCTTACTCATAAGGGAAATCCTTTAATCCAGTAATATAATTACATTTATCAGTGATATTATTATAGTTGTTTATTTATTAAAAAAATATATATTATGTAAGCAGATAGTTAGCAATTTTTAAGCATAATAAACCAAGGACTTCCAAAAATTCAATATAATTATGAAGTAATCGTCTATTCGGCATTTCGTTTTCCCTCTGTTTTTATTATTTTACCTATTTTAAAATATATCTTTTGTCCATCGTACCATGACAGAACTCGCTGTAATTAACCTCAATTTATAAAAGTCTTATTTTTATGTTGTGAAAATCATATCTGTTATAAATAAGTAGCAGCATATATCAAGGCTATCTCAAAACATAAAAAATAAATTATTAGCGCATTAACAGGTTTGCTGCTAAAGTGATTTTAGGCGCAGGTATTTATACTAGTCTTTTTTCCGGCTTGCGTTTTAAATCATATTTTATGCGGTGTATATTTATCAAGTGAAGTAATCTGTAATTGTATATTAATAAGAATATAAATGCAATGCGGATTGTGGTTTCTATGTTACTTAGTTTACTAGTTATTACCATTATTTGCCCAATCACATACATTTATATAAATAACAAAATATTACACTAGTATTGCCAAAGAACAATTCGTAACATTACAGAATAATTTGACAAATTAAAATGTAATTTTACACAAACGGTCACATGTTTCTGCCAGCGTTCTACGATTCCATTATAAAATGGAGTCGTAGAACGTTGCAGGCTTCATGCTTATGTGTGAACTGCGATGCCAGTCCACACTACCATGAGGATACTAGTTTCACGATTGTTAGCTTGCGATATTGTGCTATATTATGTACAATTTATGCCTAGTAAGTAAGTGCCTAGTAAATATGATCTAGGTTGGATAAAAACTAATATTATATTATGTATGCAGTGGATATGTAAAGATATAAGACCATAAGGTAATTTTTTTGCACACACATATAGTATGAATTTTAAAAAAATGCAATGCTACCTGTAACTGCTATAATCGTTGTTTGCTATATATATATATATATATATATATATATATATATATATATATATAATATTTTACAAAGATTTTTCGTTTGTTTAAACACTTATTATTATTAGACAACAGATGGAGAAAAAAAGTAGAGGAAGATAGAGATTAGGCGAGTACCTCTGCTGGACGTTTCGGAGCTCCGTGGCCCCTTCTTCAACAGCTAAACGAAGACTGGTCTAGGTACATCATCTGTCACCTGAAGTACCTACACGTTGGTTTACCTGCTAGTGGTCGTAGTGGGGAGGTGGGATTGATATAAAACATACAATATAATACCTAAAAAATTATTATAATATTATTTGAAATTTCTAACTAACATATAATCATTACGCGTTAAAACTTTAACTCATGTTAAATAAACTTTAAAAAATAAATAATAATTATAAAAAAATAAATAAACAAATAAAAAAACAAAGAAATACTATAATATTAATAAACAAAAAACGGAAATAATATAATTTAATTAATTACCCAGTCAATTACACTCCGCAAAAATAAAATAATTAAAAACCCAAAAAAAGATAATCATCAGAAAATGCAAATCAATTTCAAATAATATTATAATAATTTTTTAGGTATTATATTGTATGTTTTATATCAATCCCACCTCCCCACTACGACCACTAGCAGGTAAACCAACGTGTAGGTACTTCAGGTGACAGATGATGTACCTAGACCAGTCTTCGTTTAGCTGTTGAAGAAGGGGCCACGGAGCTCCGAAACGTCCAGCAGAGGTACTCGCCTAATCTCTATCTTCCTCTACTTTTTTTCTCCATCTGTTGTCTAATAATAATAAGTATATATATATATATATATATATATATATATCCGCCAAATTTACGTAATATATTAAATAAATGGTAACCAACCACTTAACACATTTCCAAAAAACGGGGTCGAACCATGTAAAAGACCTCGTTGTAAAACATGCAAAATTATTGTAAAAGACGATAAATTTTCAAGCGCGAACAATAAAAATACATATAAAATTAACACAAACATAACGTGCACCACCAGAAACGTTGTATATCAGCTTCTATGTAAATTTTGTGATGCGTTCTATGTTGGTGAGACTACGACGCCATTAAACATTAGAATTAATAATCATAGATTATCCTGTAACAAATTACTTTCCGCTTTACCCGTTGCAATTCACGCGAGAACTCACGGCAGGGATTTCGATGCTTGCTTTAATGTAAAAGTTTTGAAGTCTTTGCCCGAGGATGCCCGCGAAATTGATTAAAGACATGGGAACTCTCTCATATTTGGGTCTTGGGCGCTTGCAGGTCTGTAGGTCTAAATAGACAAAATTAAACTAACTTAACAGCATTTAACGCATGATGCTTGATATATTATTTTAAGAAATTAGTTTCATTTCATAATACTGATTGATTTATCTAGCAAAACTGCAATTATTTAATATAATTGTAGTGGCTGGATATATTTATCTTTTAGTTTAAAATGCGATTTTCGAATTTATGAAGGTTGCATTTTAAACGTCATATCTCATATATTTTCTGACGACGCCGAATGGCGAAAGCTTAAAAAATATTATATCATCAAATCTATATATATATATATATATATATATATATATATATATAGGTAAACAACTTTAGTTTAACATATATAAAAGTTAATATCCATTAAACCATTCACTTCTCATTCATTATACGTCATATTCGTTACATTTTCACACTTTTTTTCATAATTATTGTTTAATTTTTAAATCATTTATTCACTACTTTAATGAAACTTTGACCGTATTGCACAATCACATAGATAGATAGGTGAGAGTGAAAAGCTTTCATAAAATACAGGCCTGTATTTAAACCAGCGTGCATTACCTCAAGCGATGCAACTATCTGTGCTTTCGGTATTAATTTTTCTTTGAACATTCTGGCTATAAAATTTATTTGAATAAAATTTCAATCCTTAAAATATTAAAAAGCATTAAAAACTTTTATATATGTTAAACTAAAGGTGTTTACCTATTTTAACATAAAAATCATCTAATTAACGGTATTTAAGCAATACATTTTACTATTTTACTATATATATATATATATATATATATATATATATATAGCAAACATATATTTTCAGATATATATCTTTTATATATATATATATATATATCACCGTCGTCAGAAAGTAGATATATATCTTTTCAGGCGATTTGCGGCTATTAAAAAACAATCATCAAATATAAGTCAAATAACTATACAACTCAATTATACAATTATATAAATAATACGCACACAAATCACTCATAAAATCATCTCATTTCACCACCATCCTTCATCGTAATCACAAATCCATTATTTTTATATTTTTTGTTAAAATATCATCCTTTCCTTATTTCATCTAATTAGATGGTTACATAATATTTGACAATATTTTGCACTAAAGAGGACAGGTGCGAGTTAAAAATGCATTTTTATAAAACTCAGCGCTGGGTTTAAACCGACATCCTGCGATCTCAAGTACAGGACCTCTTTAGAACCTTTATAAATATTATGCTATCCAGCACTTTATCAAAAAATTATTCAAAATTTTTCAATATTGTCAAAGATTGTGTCATTTATCTTTTCAGGCGATTTGCCGCTATTAAAAAACAATCATCAAATATAAGTCAAATATATTCAAAATATATATATATTCGATTCTACAGCCTTCTGCGGTGTCGTTTTAGTTAGCTGCTAAAATGACGCTGTGCAAACCTTTTATTTATTTTAGATATAGTTATCGATATCATGGCTTCCTAACTGTTAGCGCTAAAGTTGTTTTAAGTTAGACAAGATGTTGTGTAAGTCTTCCTAATATTATCAGCGACAGGGTTTTTATTGATACTCTCTCTGCTCGACTTCTAAGCACCAACAAGAGAATGCGGTAAGAGTGGTGATTATTTAGTTCGAATACGTATCCAATGTAGAACGTAAGATGATTTCCTTGGAACAGGCAATGCTTAATTAGAATTGACTTGCACTTATTATGAACTGCACTGGAAATTATATAAATTACATAAATCATTTATTTTATATGCTTATATAATTCGCGATATTTATGTTTATGTTATGTATTTTATGCTGGCGCTGCACTGAGGTTTTATAATTACCTTTATGTTTATGTTTCCCTACTTGTTCTTGCAAAAGTTCAGAAAACGTTCATATTAAATACATCATGTCACCTAAGATTTGCCTGCGCGTGCTGCGACAAACATCGTGTAAATGGTCTGCTTATATTCATAACATTTACCGAATTATATGATGGAATCTTCTTAAATTTAATTTCGCGTGGCTTTAGGAGAATGCAGCTAAATCGCTTTGAGATTTATATAGAGTTCACTTAGCTTGCAAACGAAAAGGCGAAGAGGAGATAAATATCTCAAGCCACAATTTTTCACACACGTTTCACATAAAATGAGAGGCGACACGGGCAGCCAAACTACAAAAACGTATTTCTAAAATACTTAAAAAACTAATAAACAAGATTAGCTTATTTTAAGCTGACATTTCAACCTCCTTGTGTTATGATTTTCTTTTTAATTCATTTTGAATCTTTAAATCAGTGGTTATGAATAAAGACTATTATTATATTATATTATGTATGCGCTGGATGTGTAAAGACATAAGATTATAATTGATCACAGGGTATTTTTTTGCACATATATATATACTATGAATTATTTTTGCATTTCATCGTTTTACTTAGCTAAAACTTAAACTTTACTTATTTAAATGTTAGCTAGGGAAAACATTTATTGCGTGTAATTTTTAATAACTTAGTAATTACTGTTAATTACTAGGCACATCATGCAGTAACTTAATAGACCTAAGCGTGCTGTCATCGTCGCAAGGGTTCGCAGTGTTGGCGGTGACTCCCTTCACCGCGGATAGGACGCTAAGATGGATGCTGGTTCAGTTGGTTATAGCCTGCCTTTGGATTGTCACCTCGCTCCTTATGCTGGGTAAATTAATTTACATATAATTTTTAACAGGATATACATTTGTAACTGAGATTTGTTAAACTACATTTCGATTTTTTTGCCAAATTAACTGTCACAATAAATAAATAGATACTTAGTATTAAATATGAAATTTATAAAAATTGTAATATATTGTAAAGTTATATTATTAAAACTTACATAACGTATAGCTATAGGTTCATTATTTTGAACAAAAAAAACAGGAGAAACATCAATGTAACAGTTAAAAATTGAAATTTATTCATAATTCATATTTCTTAAATTTTTGGGTCAGGTTATTAGAGAGTATCTTTCTTATTTAGGGAGGTATTTCTCCTTTCTCCGGTCAATACAAGCTATGAGTTCATTATGGAAACAAACACAAATTACATTAAAAAACACTGCATTTTGAATTTGTTTGAAGCATATGCGCCCTTAAGGCCTAATGGAAAATGTATGAACCATATCGACATACTTAACAATATAAGCAAAATGCGAGCACACACACACATACAAATCACATCACTTTTTTGTAATCTTTGGTTTGCACTTACACAAAGCTGGGCCGTTTTCGGAGTGAACAAAAATTTATGACATTAAAATTTGCACCCTTACTAATTTATTTAAGATGTTCATATTTTAATAAAAGTTTATTGTTGCAGTTGGCTCATTAAATAGAGTTTACGGCCGCTACTCATTATTTTTTTGTGGCCCCTGGTTTGTCTGCTCATCGTTAGCCATATTTTCAGACGCAATCGCTTGCATTACCTACATCACCGACATACCACAGACAACGGTAATTTGAAAATATCTCTTTATTTCTTTTACTTTCGGATAGTTCATTTATAATTAAAGAGTTTCTCAGTTCCTTCAGCATTCTATGACCACTGAAGGCGTTTTGAATTGCTGAAAAATAAAAATAAATAAATTTCCAATGATTATTTCTAATAAAAATCATTTTAATGAAAATGAATTTATTCAAAATGAATTCTCAAAAAACCATTGTCAAAAAGTACAGTTACTAGTATCTAATCGCTATTATAAATTATGCATCGACTTTATTTCATACCTATTTCTGTAATTGATTTAAAACTTAATTGTAGCTGTTTAATTTGATCCTTACAGGAACTTACAAAGCTTCTAAACTTCATCGGTGCTTCCTACGCTGTCAATAATGTCCAGGAGGAATCGGGCATGTGGGTAGCTTCGGCACTGGTGGCCACATACTTTGGAAGAGGCTTTGTCTTCTGGGTTGCTAACATCTTCTTTTTGGTGGCGGTCATGAGAGACTTTCTGAGGCTTTCAAACAGAAAAACCAATGGTAATCAACAGGTGGGAGCTAGCATTCACTCTCATCCTTATTCCCAACCAAATTGCCTTCGAGATGATGTAAAAGTTTATAGACGATTGCAAATACATGAGATGTATATAAATTGAACCTAGAACATTAATTCTGATTTTTGTAATGGTGGAATCGACCTGAAGTTACTATGGAGTTTGGTTTTTATGTTTTCCTAAATTGAATTAATAATAGTTGTCCGATACAACATCGTACACACGCACGCGCGAAAGTTAATTTTAAAACTTAGAACAGATGATTAAAATAATCTTTATTTCCAGGTTATCCCAAATGAAGACACTACTTCAGATAACCAGACAAGAGACTTGTTGGACCAGAACAGTGCCCAGATAGGCGACAGAGTAACAGTGAACAACCAAAACCCCGACAAGCAAAGGGGACCAGACACTACTTACCTGACAACGCATCACAACCTCACTCCGTATCCTATTCTCCAGGAACAAGATAGATTTGATCTGACGCTCTCGGCGAGACAGCAAGATATCACAAAGGACACGTCTATGAGTTCCTTGCCTCAGAGATTAGAGTGTATTCTTGACAATGCTATAAAACGTAACAGTTTAACATCGAACAATGCGAGGAATCATGATTCCGTATCGTTGAATACTAACCAAATTCCCGACGCATTTTCGTTCGACGAATCATTGTATTCGAAGAATATTTCCGTGGAGTCTGATCATGATTATCAGAACAATGATAACAAAAGAAACTCGTCGACCCAACCAGAAAGCCCGGGCGACATAAAACTACCATCGTAAGTGTCATAGAATTACTTTCTTAGAATAAGGCAGAAATACGAATAATACAGAAAATACGAAAATTAGTTGACAATTCAAAAAGTGACAACACAGTTTTACAGTATTGTCACTGTAAAACTGTCCATATTTCATACAGTTGAGTTGGGTACAGTTTTCGAAAAGTGGTTTAAGTAACTTTTCATTAAAATTTCGACCGTATTCCTTAAATAACTGATTATAATAATTAAAACAAGGATAGGTTGTTGCAAATAATGATTTGTTATTATTGTTCAGACGTTCGATGGCCGCCATAGAGCTACGAGGCCAGTTGCCTTGGTCATACATTTCGGAGGCTGTGCCGGCGGGTGCAGCTGGGCACAGAATGCGAGATCAACTGCCTGATGATGAGGAACTACCCCCAGTTCCTGTGCCAGATTACACATTGCATTACCCACATCGAAAACGCAAAGGTAAAACTTATTTACTCACCTACATGTATCCGAAACATTATTTATACTGAAGTAGCATAAGGTGTGTTTCAATGCCAACTTCAACATCTTGGTGGATCTGTTATTTTCATTGTTTACTAGATTTGTTTAACAATTATGAACGAGAATTTTATATTAAGCAAAATATTTATATTTTACTTTTTATTGTATTTTAATAAAACCACGCGTAACGCGCAAATCTTTAAATATTATTTGTTTTACGCACTAAATGATTGCGTAACATTATTTCTTTTTACTTATTTATGTCTGTTAATCAATCAAAAAACTAAAAGTTAAATCATGCAGAACTAGTAAACGGTGAATATTAACCAGATTTTTTAATATACGATTTGAGGAAACTAATTTTATCTTACAGGAGTTAAGCGCGACTCGTCTACGGCCTCAAAAGAATCAGAAAACTTTGAACGGCCAAATGCTTATGAAGGAAGTCGATATGACAAAAAAGGTGTGTACAATGATGTATCTATTTTTAATTTCAAACTACAAAAACTATTCGATTATATGAATTAATATTTTGAAGTCGCTATCAAAAAACGAATATTTATATAATTTAATATTAACGATTATAATTTAAATATAGTTATTTTATATTTTTCTGAAAATTGTGTACACAATTTTTCTAAACTATTTCGTGGCGAACCTTCGCCACGTCGCCCCGACAAACATCATACTTTATTTCCTATCTTCACTTGTGCCCGAGGCACTTTTAACCCATTCGACGTGCGTTATAAAGCAACACGGGCATAATATTTCAATGTAATAATAATAATTATCATAATGTGGCACTGAATATTCTTGACGTTTCTATTGACGCACATAGCTGAGTTTGTAATAATTTTAACTGGCCAGTAATGAATAATACGTTTCAACAACCGTGCTGTCATATTTTTGAAATTCGAATATGATACTTGGGCGCTTTATCGAGCTATAAATGTTTTAGTAACAACATTGTGTCAATGTTTAGTATGTGTTTGTAATTAGTATTAAAAAAATGCTACTATATATGTTACGTGTACTTATATCTGTATTATTCGACCAGCCTCCATGTGATCAACAATCGTAGCCGTTTAGGTGATGGTTATAACGGATAACTTTGGATTTCTGACGAGATGGTCTTTCTAACCGAATACGATTTCTGTATTTTGACTCGATTTTTTGGTTAATTTTTAACTTAAACTATATCGAACTTCACCATAATTACTCGTTAATTTATATTTTAATGGATCAATAGATTAATAGTAGATCCTAACAAAGGTTGTCGACTGAAATCAAACGAGCGTCCAGGCTTCTTTGGGGTCAAAAGTTATGCTGCAAGTAAGTTTCCATATGGGGCGAAAATTGAGTGAGTCAAAATGCCTTTTGGTATATTTGGTACTGTAACAACAAACGACTGGTATTTAATTTGTCTCCGTGATAATATATTTTTTCTAGGAATATATTTTATTACTACAACGTCTCATGAGCCATTATTGCAATAAATATTAAAAATAAACATGTCATAAAGCAAATAAATATTTTCTTCTTTCAAAGGTAACCAGTGGCAGGAAGTTCTCTATTGATTTAAATATTTCTCTCAACGATGGACAAAATACAAGACTGCATAATGTACTTAATTTTAAGAGTACCTATTGAAGTTGGTCACGATGTTTTAAGTAAATTTACTACAAACTAGTGTAAGCGTTAGTGAGTAAGCCATATACAATTAAAAGTACAAATTAAACAGAATTTGCTGTTTAATTTTATTCCTTTTATTCTTTTTTCTATATACTACATATCTTAACTTTTATTTTTTCCTTGGTAATAATATGGCAAAAAAAGTTGAGTAATGGCTGTAAAAAAAGCCAATCTTCCAAACATAAGACTATAACACGGTATTTTCTGATAGAGTTTTAATAACATACAAAGTTATAATATGAGCAGTCTCATGATAGCAACGGTCATAAGCATAATGCATCAATTCGTCTATCCTTGAGGGGCTGCACGCAGCTGTCATGCGAGATGTCTTGACCTCCTCCAATTACACACTTATAATGAAGTCCATGTATGGGTGTGATCTCTGCCATCTATCCAATAATAATAATAATTCGGCCATCCTGACTAGACATAAGTTTTCAAAATATAATTTACTATTGCACTGCTGATATCAAAAATTTATTTATTTTATAAACACTAGCAGCTTCAAGCTAATGAGTGTATTTCCCGTATTTAGTGCGTAAGTGTTTTTAGTTTTTGTTAGTTTTGCTTTTTAAGTATTTGTCTAATTTGTTTTTAAAACTGTTAATTGAAATATCACTTATCATTCCAAGAGTCCACAAGAAATGTTTTCTTGGGTTTGAATTACAATTATTCTTATTTAGATTCAAAATGCCCATGGGAGTCTCTCATTTGTATTAATTGTGAACATTAACTTAATATTTGGTATGTCGTAATACCATTTCAAATTTTATAGGTCTCAATCAGGTCTCCTCACTGTCTTCTTCGTTCCAGGGTAGTGAGGCCTAGTGCCTCTAAACGATTTGCGTACGATTTGTACCTCAGGGGTATTACTATTTTAGTAGCCTATCTATGTGTTCTAGAGAGAACATATGTGAAGGATATCAACTTACTAGAGAGTAAGTTGATATCCTTCACAAAATATGGACTCCAGATCTGGTAAGCGTATTCTAGGGGAGGACGAACTTTATGTTTTATATAGTTTGAAAAACAAATCGACTGTGATGTAGGAGAATGCTTTTCTGATCATGTACATCATGTAAATGGCAGCTAGACCATGCAGACGGCTTTAACAGCGCCTTCAGCGCGCAACGACTCATGCCTGCGGCACTCAAGATGAAACGCTTCGCGTCAAGGCTAGAAGGTTTTTTTGCTGCTTCAATGGATTGGGTAATTCCATTCTCTTATTAGCTGGTTTCCCACGCTAGACACCGCCATATAAAGTTTACCTGTCTGCCATAAAACGCAACTTGAAGGTATTTTTGCTGAAGTGACAGCAATGCACATTTTTTGGTAGGTATATCAGTTTTAATTTGTAAATGCATTTATTTAAAAAAAAAACATTAATATAGGTGAAGATGTGTTATAGAACCATTTAATTATGATGAAGGAGAAAATACGTACGTATACGCATATTAGGTGTACGCATACTACGCATGTTATAAACAGTCTGATTTGATGATTATTAAAATTTAAAAAACAAAGTATCTATTATTTCTAATTTGCAACAAAAAGGAAATAACTTAATTTATAGTCGATAGTTTAAGTTGCGACAAAATGAAACATATTTTTTGACAATTAAACAAATGAATACTTTTAAACCAATTTTTAATTGCTTTGGATATGATACCTGCCTAAACAAAAAATAAATTAAATAGCACCAAAACATTTTGGAACATGAGTTTATAAGATGCCTAACAACCAGTCCAACAGCCGTTTAAAATACGCATCGACCCAGCAGTTCAAAAACCGTTGACCATGATTTCCATTATTTCACAAATCACATACCTGGGCAAATTTATAGGGAAATCGGTTTACTGCCTTGTACTCGTCGTTGCGCAATGCCAAGACTCATGGCCCGCACTCTACAGGTCAATAGACGGATATAAAACCTCCTTTAGTCCTAAACTCTTCGCAGTTTCCATTAGACCAGCACGCGCACAATGCGAGGGCCGACTTGGCCCGTCACGCAACCTTCAGCCGCTATCTTCAAGAGGATTCATCTGCGTACATTCTACTACGGAGTTAACTATTATCAACGTATATGTAACAAGTTAATAGTGAGAAGCAATTCTAAATAAATCTGTACAACAATGCATTATTAACTTTTAACCCTAGATGACTCACATCTGACTAGGGCCGTTTAAATGTTTAAAATAGGGTATATTTTAAGAGTCTCAGGGTTACCTTTATTTTATACACATTAATTATAATCATAATATAGCCCAAATGTGTGTCTCTCTATAGTTAGGTATCCATACTTCTATAGCATTATACCGAGAATTGGTGGCGGATTTGAATCAGGCTCAACCTGTATTGTGGAGTACCAAGTGAGAGAAACAGATGAGTCAGCGAAAACCACAATATGTAGTACCAAGATACATATATGTTAATTGTATCATTATAAAAGAGAACTTAAACAAATAACACTTATTATTATAATGTTTACTATAAATATCTACCGCTACTTCGCCTCTTACAATGATGCTCAATATTGCTCATAGGCGAATAAAACTAAGGTTTAAGCACGATTTGATCCAGACTAGTGATTTTTTTATTAAGGGTGGCCGCACACGCAGCCACTTTTGTTCGCCACCGGTGGCGACCACGAGTGTCTTAATATGGCCACTGATGGCAAACACCAGTGGCTATGTGTGGGCCGGTGTCATGTTTTTAGCGAGTTGCAGAGTGGCTGTGCTGTAGCCTCGAATCGGCGGTGAGTGGTGACCTCAGAGTAACTTGATGATCATATAACCGAGGTTACTTTAAAAACAATTTCAAAATAACCTATTACTTAAATGGCTGTAAACAAACTGTGTGATTTGTAGCTGAATTCGTCATCGTACTTCTTTGCAACGGGATTTGTGTCACTGGAGCTGGAGTTCTGATGAAATATTTAGGGCCAGCGATGTGCCTGAATACACCATATGGTGTCCACCTGTGTAACTTGTGCAATGTACAAGCCAAGTGATGGGCAATAATAGGCAATCGAAGCAACTTTGTTGAACGCGGCTCTGTAGGTGCGGTGTGAATGAACGCGATTTCATCACCGCTATGATCCAGCTTCAGTAACGTTGTTATATGTGTCGCGCTAGAATAATAGGGTGATTTAAATGGTGTCACTTTATACTGTACACAACTACTTTACTGTGCACAAATACCCATACTATCAGCAGCTCTTATCAAACATATTTCATTTGTAAGATGAGAAAGAAACAAGTAAACAGAGGGAAACATGTTATATAGATAAACAATGAAAAGGTATTTATGTCAAGAAAGTAATAAAAATGTCATGGGTCGGGTGGTCTACAGTATTTTTTATTGTAACGCATAAAAAAGTTAAAATTTAAATATTTGTGCAAATATACCTAAAAATGGCAGTAACTTTTAAACCTTTATTTATCAAAATGTGTGAAAAACGGTAACCTTCAGCCAAAAGCAGACCTATAGGTAGTTAATTCGCATGATTAACACTCAAAAGTGGTCTCAATCAAATCAGGCAAAGTGGTCTCCGTGTGTAAATTTCAATGACAATTTTTTATTCATTCCAATGAATACACCAGATTAAAATCCAACACATTGATCTCATGAACAAGTTAGTTTGAAGCAGTTGCCTTCAGAGCTATTATTATTGGTTGAAAATGCATACTTTTTTATTGTAGAGTAAGTTTGTAACACGTTATGTTCAACCTGTTATATTCATTGAAATTATTAATATTTAAATAAAATTACACATAAAAAAAAGGTAAATTTCCGGCCATATAGACCACAATAACCTGAACTATACATATAAAAATAAAGTTTACTTAAAATAATAATTTCTTATAAAAAAGAATTGACCTAATAATGGTAATTAGAAATTCACATTGACAACAAGAAACCCTTCATATTTGTGGTTAATGTATGAACATCTTTTTCAAATCTGTTTATTCACTAGAAATATGCTTTTTAATAAATCTAATTGAAAATTGTGTCTTGCAGTATTTTTATCAATTATTATAACAAAGGCGATGTGATATATTCCTGATAAAATTATCTATATTTTAAGGCTAAATAAATTAAATAAACCTTATTTATAATTCAGTACAAAACTGTAATTCCGGGAACTTCCCTGGTCTAATAATAGAACATTTTTAAATATAGTTATGATCCAAGATCATGGTATGAGAAACACTTACAATATTGTTTAGGTATGCAATATTCTTTTATTATATTCCTGTAAGCACCAAGTTATTTTATTGCAAGAAATTTCAAAGAAGTAGTGAATGATGTAGAATTTATTAAATTAATAATAAAAATAAAAAATTACCAGCATAAAACAGCACCAGTTTATCCGAGAGTTACAGGTGCAGAAAATTAGTTAACGTATTGAAAGTAAATTAAAATTACCTATTTTATTTTAAGGTTAAATATGATACACAGATAATTTTGTTTGGAAGATTATTCATCTAAGATTATTAAAGTGTACACTTGCTGAACAGTTTAAAAATACAATCACCATATTACTATATTATTAATACATATTATATACAAAAAGTAAATACTACTAAAATGCTTCCAGGTACCTCGAGTGTGTAATATGATTTTGGAAAGAATTTTTATTTTTCTATATTTGTTCTTATATTGATTAATAGATTAACAATACACATTATTCAACCCTCTTTTGCTAGTGACTCCTAAATGCTGTAAAAATTATAAATACTATAACTATTCTGTTTTAAATGTATAAACAATACAATTAATTGATAATAATTTTAAATAAAATTATGCTTTTGGCAATTCTAAAATGATTGCTTTAAAATATTATTTAAATAGCTTTTCTATGTAAGGAATTCAATTTTAACTGTTACGACAAGCAGATCATTTACTACTGAATCTTCCATAAAGCAGTTCTGTTGCACTCTATTTTTTTATATGTATCACATTTTGATATGAAAATAGACCCATTGAATGAATTATTTATAAATTTCATTGAATACGTCATGTCAAGTAACATCTACAATCATAAAAATATTCCATGCAAGCGATTTCTGGAAGCCTGAGACAATTGGCCATGATTGTTGAGTTGGCACTGTGGCCAAAGGAGATGATCAATTGTCATTAATTAAACGGACAGTTCTCAAATGTAAAAAGTAATCATTTATAGCAAAACAAAATCGGCTTGAGCTTGAGAAAAAGTAGTAAGGGCCACCTCGCATGAAAACTCTTTGCGAAAACCGTATTACTCCTGACGAAAGAAACTAGATTCAAATAAGATTTAGGATATTATATTAACAAAAATAAATAGTAGAAACATATGTTTTGATAATCATTTCTTCAATACTACTATTCTACTATTCTACTACTATTCTGACTATTCTGAGTTAGGAGAATGATTATTTTCAGTACGCCGTGTTTTAATATAATATAATATATAAAATGCATACATTTTACACATTACGTATAAACATATTATTATTATATACACTAAAAATGTAATCCACGCATTCCCTATGTGTAAAATATATTACTTGCGTACAAAACATACATATGTATGGCCAGTATAGCGAGTTATAGAATGTTAACAAGTATTAGTCATGTTTAAAAAAGGAAATTTTTATTTATATTTTTTGATAAAGTATAAAGTCATATTAAAAAATTAATGTGCTCTATTGCCAAATTTTATGTATCTAATAAGTTGAAACAAGAAAGTAGATTTTGAAACCAAAATTCATTTAAAAGATAATGTGGTAGGTCTAAAGGCGCATCCTAATAGGAACCAAGGCTGATCGAATACTAGTTCGGCTCATGTTCCAAAAAAGCTTTTGTTTCCCTACACTCCTCAAATTTAACCAGAGCGAAACACATAATGCTCGAACCACACTCTGGCTACCTGTTGGTACAGGACTCAGTTCTAGTGTGGACAGTTGCATGCACAGCTAAACAAATATTAAAATTGACTATTAAAATCATATGTTACATAAACAAAAATTACATAAACTACTATAATAAAATATTGGAAAATAATGATTGGATCAATTCAAATTCAATGTCAAATTTATGAAATGCTTGCTGAAAAGGTAATTGAGAAAGGAAAGAACTACTACCAGTACAGGGCAAGGTAAGAATTTGTAATTTAATGCAGTACTCAGCGGCGTGCGGTGGCAATTCAGCTTGGGTAGGCAATAAGAGTCAGGGGGGTGGGGGTGAGGTCGGCGTTCCCCCCCAAAACTGTATTTTTGCCAGAACCCATTTAATGTAACATGTGTCTTTTATGTATAAATACTTTATTATGTATTTTGGCGATTTTTTATAAAGTTTTATCCGGTTATTATTAAATATATTTTATTTACTTTGATTATAAACAATTTATTTTTTACAGAGTAGGCTATGCCTTTATGCCTTTACATGTGGCACGCCCCTGGCAGTACTCCAATAGAATCACAACATAATATCCCATTGATTAGGATAAACTTTAACACCATATAAATATGATATTATTTGAAGCCAACATGGGACAATACTCAACGATATGACTGCCTACTCAAACTTACTCAACTCATGCTCCTTCTTACTTTTAATAGTTATAATTCTGTTGAAAATCATTCATATTTACGATCTTTGCCTGTTGAGAACTAAGCCTGGGCGTTTAACTTTCTAAAAAAATGGACATTCGGGGTAAAGTTAATTACAATTAACTGGTTATTTAATCAGTTAAATTTAACTAATATATGTTTTTATAATTAAATTTCAGTAGAAGTTTTGTACAGTCATGGGATGTTAGATGTTCTTTTAGATGTGATATGTCATAACATTGGGTTAGTAAACATTGTAAACGGCAGTTTTATCAGAACCATTTTGTCAAAGTAATTCCATAAGTTGCTTGTATACACCCTGTTCCGATTAGCACTCGACAAAATGGTAAAAATAAAAATACAATTCTAAACAAATATTGTTTGAAATAATACAACAAAATTTATTGATAGTGACTATTTAGGTCGTCGAAAATTCAAATAATTTTCAGTATGAAAAAAAAGAACTGAAAGAAGGAACTATCTTCTCTCATAATACTCGTACACACATTAAAAAGCACACAATAACACGCAGTCTTTTAAGGGTTTGTATTATCGTAAAGTTAAAACACACACACACAAAACTAGAAAACAAAATGTTTAATTAAATGACATTTGACAGTCGACAGCCCGCACGCTTGCCGTGAATGGTTAAACCACATGGTTTAAAAAAAAACTTCCTCAGAAGCTAAAGGAGTTAAACGTGCTGACAAACTGGCCGGCCGGCAGCAAAACCCGTGTAAAAAAATAAACCCCCTCGTTTAACTAAATGAGGTAATACGTTAAACAAGGTGAAATGAGTACCGGTGAAAGGCGACTGACACCGAAGTCGCCATTCAACAAAACGGGCCCGAAAATTTACCTGTGTGTCGGTTGGTCCGGACCGACGTTTAACTGCGTTGTTCAAAATATGAACAAAAGGGCTTACAATGCAGTTATTTAAACGGTTAATCTTAACGCCCAAGCTTCTTGATAACCAGTCACCTGCTACACATTCTAACCCCTATCATTACACAATGGTGTCTTTCCAGTCCGCACTGGAAAACCATCCCAACATTTAAAACAGCAAAACCTATTGTCAGTATCACCATTACACGTCTTGATAGTGCTAGTAGCGATCAACATCTATCTCAATCTACTGAGATTTCATCTATGACATACTGTTGTTAAATAGAGCATAAAAAAATATACACAATATTATTTTGGCTACTAATGATACAACACGGACTTCAATACTTCAATTTATAATAATTATAATGTGGCACTGAACATTCTTTTAAATGTTTCTGTTTGCACATAGATGAGTTTTACTTCATTTGTGGCCAGTAATAACTAATACGTCCGCAAGTTTCCAATAGTCATGCTGTCATATGTTTGAAATTCAAATATATTTGCGCTTTTAATCGAACTGTCAATATTTCATTTATTAGTGTTAAAAAATTGGTTGACAACCTATCGCCAGACCGATTTTTAAAATGTCAAAAAGTCAATCAAAAGTTCAGCAATTTAAACTTACAACTTCATTTGAAATATCATTTTGAAGGTATTTTACATCCGAAAATGTTAATTTTGCTGTCAATTTGCGAGCAATTTGTAATGCACTGCACTAATTTTGGTTTACATTTATTTATTAAAAATAATTAAAGTTGGATATAAAGAAATTTTCATTCATTTCTTCACTTTTGATAAATTTTGTTATATTCAGTTCGTAATATGAACTGTTCATAACATTCTTTAATATGGGTCGATTCTTTGTCTTTTAACTTTAAGTTAATTATAAATGATTTATGATATATATCTTCTGACACGAGATTTTAATCTGCGATATTAACAGTTATATAATCAGATTGATAAAATAAATTATATGCAAGTATTAAATCTAGCGTACACCCGAGAGCATTATTTATGCCATTCACAAAAGACATTGTGTTTGTAAATAAAATACTGGATTCATCGGTGAAAAAATGAATTATTGCTATTCTCTTCCCATGTAATGTTTGGTAAATTAAAGTCACCGAGAATTAAGTAACATGATTCTTCAGTGTTGTGAGAAATTAAGTCAATTAAGTTATTAATAAAATTATTTAATAAAAGCGAGTGATTTGGAGTCTGGTGGAAGATATACGCAGCATAATCGGAGTTGTACCTTGCGATCATGGAGTAAAATTGTAATCCAGATGTCTTCGGTGGTATTTAGGTAATTCTGATCAAGAATAACATCAAAATCATTTTTTATTACCATTAACACACCCCTTCCCCTAGTTGTACGATCATTACGAAATACAGAATATCTATTGTCGAATATTTCATTATTCGAGATACTTTGGACTAACCATGTTTCCGTAAGAACAATTAAATCGTAATCATTATTTAAAACATTATTATATATATTGTGATGTTTATCATAGAGTAAAGTTATATATAGAATTCAGAGTAGAGCCATATTTAAAAAAAAAACTTTTCCAAATGGTGTAAACATAGTGCGTATGGTGTATACATACATAGTTTACCTAGAATCATAATTTTAGCGACAGCCCCAAGTGGTTGACAAATCTGCAAAGAATGGACAAACGGTTATTTGCAAAATTGGCAATGGTTAAATTATATTTATCAACCCTAACACACACTTGAATACTCAGCATATTTAAAGGAAACATTACTGAAAATAGTTATTTTTAACTACATTTTAATGTTTATGAGAAATATCTCAGCCTAAAACTTTTTTAACAATTTTAACATTGATGTTTAACTTGTACCAGGTTCAAAAGAATTGGAATGAAGACATTCTTTAAGTAATATTTAAATAATAAAATTAACCATTTTGCAGAGAGGATTATAAATACACATAAAAAAATAAGTAAACAGGTTAATTTTATAAAACATGGATACCAGAATTATTTGCCGCTTACCTTAGATTACTACTAATTTCCTACAAAAAAATAATCCAACAATTAAGAACAATTTAAAGAAGAATTTAATCACTCTATTGATGGAACACTTTAACTCATTTAAGGTTTGACAAGTCCTTATTATATTTGGTAAACTAATTGTAAACATATATATATTAATTCTTTCTACGGTGCATTTCGTTGAAGGACTGTTAATCTGCAACAAAGAAAAGTGGCATTATTTTTTTAGGATTAAATAAACCGGTGATATTTTTTTTTGAAAACAAGGAAGGAAGTTTAGAGCTTTATCAATTGTTTAGTGCTTTAATCCTATTAGTCAAAGTTTAGTATACATGCATAATTTGTAAGTGAGAAATTTTCAATTAAGTAAAGATCAAAAAAGCATTTCAGAATACCATGCTATATTTTATTCAGGTATTGGGTTCAAGTATGCTGTGTTTTGAAATGTAGGGCATTCCTTTTAGGAGGTTGATCTATATCGACAATCAATGATTAATCAGCAAAAAATATTAGAAAAATGTTTCCCAATAATGAGAAAAATGAATTTCAAATTTAATAAAAAGTGTTCGAATGTTTGAGGATGTTGAAATGTTAACGGTGGGGTGAAGAGAAGAGCTTACAGAAGCAGACGAGGGGAAGTTATCCCTCCCCACGACTGTATATCCCTCTGCGCGCACTGAGCTCCCCCACGCTGCCACCGACCGACCACTGCGGACGGCCGGTTTTATTATTGGCGGTTATTATTAAGCTATTATTACATTGAAAGCAACTCGGCAACAGCGCACATTTAACTGACAGTTGACATTTTGTTATTTCGATTTGCCATCAAGGGCCCAAACATGCATCTCGGCAAATATTTGCGCACGTGTATGGGAGCGGCTTTACATAAATAAATTTACATAATAATTTTGTTTATTTTATGTAAAATAAACGAAAAATTGAATTACCTGGTATGCAGTGAGACTCCAATCCTTCGACGTAAAATTCTTCAATATGACACTGAATAATAACAATGCACAAACTAAAAATTATCTGTAATAAACACACTACACATGCGTCACAAACTCAATTCACTTTATTGTGGTTTACTACACATACTTCATAATGACGTCCATTCTCTCTAATTCACATCTCTAATCCCATCCCTACAGTTGGTCGGTAACAGGTGGAATTCATCGATCCATACTGAAGGGATAACTACTCCCGTATTACTATTGGATCCTTTCAGTTTCTCCTTATGTGTATATATCGGTCGCCTGGTCTGGATTTTTCACCTATAGAAAGGTTACTTAGCTACATGGAGATGTTGGACTGCAAATCTGATTTACGTGTCATCATTGCTAGTGACATAAACCTTCCGGGAATTGACTGGATTGGCCTCTCCACTTCGCAGGCCAAACGGCAGATCCTAGTTAATCATTTAGTTAACTTCTACGATTTCGATCAAGTCGTCACAGAAGATACTCGAGTGTGTTTCACAACATCAAATATTCTCGATGGTTTCCTTTTAACTCCGACTCTAGATTGGAGTTCCTGCGATGTGGTTCCCGGAATAAGCGATCATTATGCGGTCATTTTACAAATTATTGTTCCTGGTGTAAATCGGGAACCTCCAACCCCTCTCGTGTTGGCAATATAGCAAAGCTGATATAAACGGATACAGTTCTTTCATCGAGGCTGAGTACCATAAATGGTGTATTAGGTGTGGTCAGGGTACTATGATGAACTTTGGGCTGATCTGAAAAATATCCTTTTCAGAGCCCGTCTCCTGTACATTCCATCAAAAACCTTGCCGAGAAATCTGGACCCAGTTTTCTACAATGGTAAAATTCGCCCCCTGAAAAAACGGTGTCGAAAACTGTATGTAAACTGAAAACTAACGTTACAGTAATTACAGGCAAAAGTTTCTTGCTGCCTCAAAAAGCCTACTTCTTGAAAAAGAAAAGGCGTACGGTGACTTTATGGCTAACATTTTAGGCCCTGAAAATAGTACAGGTAGCTGGAAAAATTTTATAAATTCATTAACTCTAAGAAAAGCAATTCCAAATCTCTATCACAATTAGTATTCGAGAACGGTAGCGTTATTTCAGACGATCCTGGAAAAGCTGACTTACTTGCTGCTTCTTTTTCTAAGCCATTTAACTCTGATTCCACTATTCGAGCTACAGCGTCTCAGGTTTCCTTAACCTTTGAGGTTAGTATTCCTGAAATTGTGAGAATCATTAGGAACTTAAAGAGCAATTCGTCTCCAGGACCAGACGGCATCTCAGTTCAAATGTTAAGGATCGCATATTTTATATTTAAGATATTTTCACAAAATGTCATACCGATGCTTTAAATTATCGTCCTATAAGTCCAACGTGTATTATGTGTAAAATACTTGAAAGACTTATTGTTAATCACATAGATGCTGTTATAGAGCCCTTAAACTTTCTTAGGCCAGAGCAATTTGGTTTCCGCCAAAATTACTCTTGTGAAGCAGCTCTTACTTCCTTCTCTCAAGCCATCGTGGACTCACTAGATCGGGGAGTAGCGGTCCATGCGATCTTCCTAGATTTCGCAAAAGCGTTTGATGTAGTTCCACACTCTATTCTTTTAAATAAACTCGGTCGTGTGCCAATTGATGCCAATGTCCTCATATGGATCACGTCATTTTTAACCAATAGAAGTTTGCAAGTAAAAGTTGATAATTCGCTATCTTCCCCATACTCTGATTCCGTCGGGAGCTCCGCTGGGTTGTGTTTTAGCTATGAAGCTTTTTATTATATTTAATAACAACCTGATAACTAAAACGTGTTCCTCAATACAATTGTTCGCTGACAACTGTGTGCTTTATAGAAGTATTGAAAAACCAAGCGACTGCAATATTCTTCAACGAGATCTCAACAACATTTCGAATTGGATTTCAGATAACAAGATGAACCTCAATGTCTCCAAGTCTTCCTTTTTGCAATTTGGCAAGTCGAAGATAATCTAACCCGAGTATACTGTTTCTGGACAGGTAATCCCGAATAAGTCTCTCGTAAAGTATCTTGGAGTACACATATCCAATACTCTACATTGGGGCGCACATTAGTGAAGTAATAAAAAAATGTTTCGTTTCGTAATGCGGAACTTGCGTTCTGCTGGGCCACGTGCTAGGTCACTTGCGTATAAATCACTGGTTCGTTCAACCTTGGAGTATTGTTCATCTGTCTGGGACCCTCAGGCACTCACTAACACAGATATGTCAGCTTTGGCCTTGAAACACAGCCACGCCGTTCCGGCTACAAGCGACGGTTGAAAAATATTAAACTTTGAAAACGATATAAATGATTTTGTATGGAACAATGTTTTTTAAAAAATCAACCTTCTACAAAGAGTGCCCTAAATTTTAAAACACCTTTAAATGCTGAAATGATAAACATCACAATAATTCAGTGGCGGACTGACAGATTGCTGAACAAATCTATGCCGTACTTACTAATATTCTCAGACAGTTCTCTCAAAATGTAAATGTTTTGATATAAATTATAATATTTTTCTAACTTTTAGATTTTATTTAGAAATGTAATTATTTATTGATATAAATAGAAAGATATTATATTTTTCATTTTTTTATAAAAAAAATAGGTAATTTAATTTTTATAAAAAACATATACATCATTTTAGTGAAAAAAAATAAATAAGTAGAAGAATAACTTATCAAAAGAAAATAAAAATGAAATTTGATAGTTTCATACAATTATTTAAAAATAATTATATCACACGTGACTGATAATATTTATGGGGTTTTGTTTATTATTTTTCTCACATGTAAAATATAAAATACCTAAAATTAATTTTATTTGGTATCTAAAAACATGTCATAGCTTCTTTATTTATTGGGTGTCAAAAATGAAATTTTGCTTAAAATATTTTCAACTTTGGCATATTTTTTTTTTATTGTTATTAATAAAACTGTATTATAGATAATTTCCTAAGCTATTCAAAATAATGTAGGTTATCAAAGTAACATACATATTTTAGTAAAAAGGGGTTGAACCGGGTGTTTAGTCAACCGCTTATTTTAAAAAAACTATCTATGTTATCTTGATGAAGGCGGTCGGGCTGGTAACAGGTTAAAATAATTATGTGAACTTTAAAATTACAAATACTTCAAAAGAAATCTCATATTCTCTAGTTTTCATTGTCTGAAATTGCTATTTAAAATTGTACAAATATATAAATGATATGAGAGCTAAGATGTAAATGTAGCCTTATGCATAAACGCAAAGCTGCTATGCTTAAAAGTGACCATCGACCATAACAAAATGCATGGGCTGTCAATGAAGCAGTGAACTTATGCATAACGCTGAAATTCTTTAATAAACTACAAAAAAATACAATATTGCTCCTTAAAAAAATTACCTAGTCTTTAGTGGTTGAATTAGAATTGAGTTCAGCTGTCGTTTTTGAATTCTGAGGTATAATTGTTATCTCGTTATTAATTCTCAAAGGTTTGTTAGTATTATCACTGGGCTTCAAGACAGGGCTGCCAGCTGGACTTGCAGGAAGCGGTGGTTTAGTTTTGTCCATGACCCGCTTTGCAACTACACTATGGGCCGAATACACGTGGTTTTCAAACTGTTTGTACATGCCAAATGTTGACGTACACACTGTACACTTGTATGAGAGGTGTGCTGGTTTGAGGGTAATGTTGTGATCACGTGCCACATGATGTAAAAGTTTCCACTGGTATACCTGAAAAACAATAAATGTATCATTGAATGGAACCATTGAATGCAAGCAGGGGAAAATTATATACAGTAAAATGGATTCTATACCACTTATAACTAAGCACACTTATAACTTATAACCATGCTACATTTTGTGCCCTGCCTTCTTTACTAGACTATGTCTGTACTAAGGAAGGCAGTGTTATGTTCTAATGTTAAACGGCGATCGATATTAGTTTATCATGCTCTCAGCCAGCGCTATAAGCTCGCAATATCATGTCTTAACTATATGCTACATTATGTAACAGGATATATTTTAATACAAAGACCCGAGTTCATGAAGCTATGAACGGTTCGCACGCCCCCACTTAGAAAGAGGCGGCTTTATATCTCAAACCATAAGTAGGGCCTTTCTTGATCTTACTGAATGCCACCTCGAAATTAGAATCCCGTTCATTTGTCAAACAACCGTTGGTGAGTTATGACATAGGAAAATGTGCTAAAACTATTCCAGAAGTTACACAAAGAATCATTGTGATTCCACGTTACCAGACTTTATCAATTTGTATGCAAGTACTAATTTATTATTTACTAGTACTAGTTTATATAGAATATCTTTACATTAATGTACATTGTTATTTTTTATATTATTTATAGTGCTATTGATCACTTTGTGTAAAAAAAGAAACCATCACTAATATTAAATTTTAACTTCATAGATAAAAAACA
Source organism: Neomicropteryx cornuta (assembly GCA_020383195.1). Taxonomy (NCBI): domain Eukaryota; kingdom Metazoa; phylum Arthropoda; class Insecta; order Lepidoptera; family Micropterigidae; genus Neomicropteryx; species Neomicropteryx cornuta. Next base: position 45,278,076 of record JAHKQU010000018.1, read on the forward strand.
TGCTAAATATAAACAAAATACAACTAAATTAGCATATTTATCATTTATAAAATGAAAAATGTAAAAAATATAAAAAATATTACCCTTTTGAAAAATAATATTCTTAAATTAAGCTAATAACATGAAATATTATTTTTTACGTATTACACATTAATGTCACTTATTTTTAGATGAAAAACTACAAGCTGACTTGATATTCAATTAGGACGAGGTGTGAAATCTCACACCTTCCTCAAGTGGCTGAAATGAAATATGGTAATAAAAAAAGATTTTCATATTATTTTTTTACCAAAATGTTAGCCAAAAATATAAACATCTAATTTTGACTCTTTATTTTCACCCAGTTTGTGGCCTCCCAGGTCTCCGGATTTAAATCAGTTGAATTTTTTCTACCGGGGCTGCATTAAACAGAAAGTTTATGGGGGAAATCAAGTGGCTCTAATCACAATCCCACTCGCGAATCTCTCGCTGGCTTTTGGTGGTCTTAGTTAGACTCGCCGATGCCTTAGTACCAAAAACTTTTCCACTCGCCGTTAGTCGATAATGTTAATAGATTGCTACAACATTGGCAATATTTTGCCATTGTAAAATGTTTCCAATGCAAAGTTAAATTATGTGTGTTATTTTTAGGTTTTTCTTCGTGATTTTTTGGTACTCCGAAAGAAAATATACATACTCCGATATCGATATCTAGTGATGAGATTGTAAAGTCCCTTAAAATAAACTTAAAAAGTTATTCTAGCAACTTACAGATAGCGCTAGATATGAATAATCATATCAAAGATTATAAAACGAATAGTATTATTTTGACTATATTTGTATGTACAAAATTAATTTACCTAAGTTCTTATATTTCTTTAATTCGAAAACAAAAATCAAAAACAATAAACATATTAAAAATTAAGAATTTAAATTAATTTTGTTTTTACATTTTCATAAAAGTATGCAATATATTATATCAGTTTTACAAAATAGTATACGTGAAGTGTTAGTTAAATATTATTGATGACGGAATTAAAGAATAAAATAATTTCAGCAACAATTGAATTAGGTAACCAAAAACATCATAATAGAAGTCTATAAACATCAATTCTTTGTCTATAGTTCCGAATTTCTATGGTTTTCAATGCTACAATGGTTTACAAAATACGAATCAAAGATATTCGCACTTATCTTTCATTATGCCTCCATATAGAACTGACGTGAGACACAAAGAAGAAGGTATATTCGCGTAAAAGTCGAAATGATGCAAATTGAATGTATAATATAATAGTGTAATAGTAATGTAGTGTAGTGTAATAGTGTAATAATGTGTCAAACTATGAAATTATTTTGAGGGATACATTTAAATGTGCACTGAATGTCATTCCAAGAAATTTTAATACTTTTGATTGTGGATTTAGGCATTTCCAGTGCAGGTTTTGTAATGCAAAACATTTCGAATCTGAAGTCACTTTAGGTATAAGGCTGCATTCACTTAATTTAGTCATAAGTGTAAAGCATATTGGCCTTATCATAATGACTTCAAATTATTGTATGATCGGCTTACATCACATGAAACTTTAAAAAAAGAAAGTCAAAAAAATATGTTGAAAAGATTTATAAATACAATTCAGCTTTTTGTAATTGTGTAATTTTTTTTTCAACTGTTATTAACATAATATTTATGCATTGATTATTGATTTATTATTGAAGAACCTCAATAATGCTCGAACTTAAAAGTGTAATGAATTACAGTCGAATTTCGACCACTGGGCGACCTCTAGTTTTGAGTATTCTTAATAAAAAACTGAATTCAATTCAGGTAATAAGTTAATACCTACAACATTTATTGATTCTGAGGCAGTACGAAGTTCGTCGAGTCAGCTTGTAATATATATATTATAAATGAAAAATTAAAACAAAAATTGGGAATACCATTGTACCTTCTTTGACGAGTGAGCTTATTACCATTCGTCTTTGGACTTGCCAACCGCAGTTTTGTCAATCACGACCTTTCTATGGACCTAACCCCGTGGTTAGCAATTTACATTATTTTTTTATCGTTAAAGTGAAGATGAAATCGAAGCTATACAAGAAGATCTGGCGACTATTGTTTTTAAGCTCTCCTTTAATGGATCCTTAGCTAATTATAGTTTCTTGCGATAAGTGTGTAAAGAAGAGTGTAAAAACAACAGTAATAGAATTATCTTGTCAACGATGATAGCCAAACAACGATAGCCAAAGATATCATGTTTATGTTTATGACAGGTTTTGCATATAATATTGATGGTTAAAAGGTTAAAAAAGTCACACAAATAAACTAAACATTCAATAATTTGGATAAAACTCACCCTTCCACAGACAGGACACCTGCCGGCATCTTTTCCTTTGTTGGCAGCCTCTTGCATAGAACTGGTGACAAGGCCATGAGAGCCCAAAAGATGCCTCTCCAAGCCTTGATCTGTAAAGAACCTAAACTGACACTTTTGGCAGTTGAGCGGTGGTCGGTTGTGTATCATCTTTGGATGGATCTTGACCTTATGGATCCACTGCATGTGGTTGCGTAGCTGTTCAAGATCCTTTATGTACCCGTCGCAAATTTCACAAATGACAAATGTCCCCTTTGCAGCTGTTCCTGAAGCCACCGTAGCTGCAGTGACTCCAGATTGAGATGGCTGAGGAGCCCGTGGCAATGGCGTTATAGAAATTGATGGATGATGTGAAGATCCTTTTGTCTGAGGTCCTACCGGTTTAACAGTCGTCGATCCCTAAAACAATACTATTTTTTTGTAAATGAAAAAAGATAATATTTTAAAAATATATTTCATTTATGGGAACAAAATATGGTACTTGATCCACATCATTTTCAAAATGTTATAACTAAAATATATATTTAACCTACTAGGCATCGGCGTTAAATGTTATTAAGCCAAAATAATAAAAAAACCTTTTTTACTTATTTTATTTAACAGTGTTATAGTTATTCTTAAGTATGGTTCTTAATAACTTGACTCTGTATAAACAATTGAAAGTACAAATAAAAATATGTCTGAAAGTATAATTGCACATTTCATAATGTTTTGCAAAATTTAGTTAGACAATATTAAGTTATACAATGTTAAGTATTTCATAATAAACATATATTAATGATAATATTATTATAAAATTATTTATTATATAGACCATACACACGCTATACACTCAAACAAATATTGTCATGCCACAAACAAAAGCACCACATCTATACACATTCATCACACTATCACACCACACACACTACATGCACATTACACATTTTTTTAATAATTTTATGTATTCGGCTAAATTTGAATTTTGCACAATTTTTTCGCCATATAAATGTCGTACTAGAAAGTATGTTAATGTATTACTTGTTTTGTATATAAATAAATAAAAATAAATTAATACAAGATAAAATATGAGTGTATATCATACATAATAATATTTGGACTAACCATAATGTTATAATTCGGAGGTAGCAATGATTGAGGATTAGGTGGCCGCAAGATAACTCCGCCAGCCCCCCTTTGCATTGTGATTCCCTGCATTGGACTAGAGTTGCGGTTAGTTGGCATTTGTTGCATAGGCAATTGTGGTCGTCCGCGCCCTCGGAATATTGCGGTTGTTGAGATCAGACTTGAAGAGCCAACTAGCGTTGTTCCTCCTATGTTGAGCTGTGGTCTTACACCTGCTTGAGACCGGTTAAATGCCGTCTGGTAAGTACTATTCATCATTGCGTTTCTCGCTCTGGCCATCTAAAAAACAATTTTTAAAAAATTAAAAAACCTAAATAGTGAGAAATTTGCTGGTTCGCAATAGTGCATTGCATTGTCTTCATTAACACTCTCAGCGCCGATGACTTGAAATCGGGTCATTGCTGTATATCGGCAGATACCTTGTGCAGCAATATTGGGTCATCGTCTTACTGTATTTCTATTAATATTTAAAATGGTGGCATGCCACATATACCTAAATTCTTGAAAGACATGAGACTAATCATTGCTTTTTGTTCATCTCAGTTCAGTTTTGACAGGAATGCAAAAAGTGAAAAGTGCGCGAGAGAATTGAAAGTGTTTTTGGTGAATTTAAAGGTAAATAATAGTTTTATTTAGAAATAATATGTCAATAATCTATATATATAAAACAAAGTTGGGTTAGTTAGACCATTTATAACTCAAGAATGGCTGGACCGATTTTCATGATCTTTGATTTATTGGATTTATCTCTGCACTGAATAGCAGAATAACTATTAAAACATAAGAAAAACCACAAAAAAAAAATGTAAAGAAAAATAATTTTCTCATATATTTTGTATGGAACGGATTTGTATTCTATGGAATTCTAATGGTAAGTTGCCTTCGAAGTCACTTTGTGAGGTTATCACATTTGTCATTGTCGATAATTGCTTAATTATGTAATTTTGAATTATATGAAAACATTTTTTGAACTTAATTCATTTTGAGTATTCTTAATAAAAATCTAAATTTAATTCAGCTAATAACTTAATTTATTAATTCTGAGACGGTATGTAAGTTTGACAGCTTGTATCTATATCCTATATATATAAAAATGACTGTATCATTGTTTCTTTGTCCTTTATGCATTCTTAAACCGTCAGTCCGATTGCGATGACGAGTTTGGGAAATTGTCATGAGCACACCCGATTGTGAATTAAAAAAAAACATGAAATTCAACCATTAAAGGGGGGTAATGGGGGTTTTAAGTTTGTATGGAACTTATAAACCGTCGGGTTTAGAAACTCGAAAAATGGCAAGTAGCTTCTTTAGACATAGAAGAAACAAAAAATCAAATTTAGGCGCATGGATTGCCAGCAGACCCCTAGAGATTGGGAGCGAAGCGACCCGTCCCGAGTGCCGCAGGCTGAGTTGTCGCGCGCCGAAACTAAATTAAGGCAAGCGGGTGGCCCGAAGGGCCTAGAGATGGGGTGCGAAGCAACCCATCCCGAGTACCATAGGCACGAGTGGTCGCTCGCCAAAGGCGCCGTCAAAGCCGATTGCAGGGCCTAGAGATGGGAAGTGAAGCGACCCATCCCGAGTGCCGTAGGCACGAGTTGTCTCGCTCCGAAGGCGCCGTCAAAGCCGCCTGCAGGGCCTAGCTGCTAACCCGGGGCAACGCCCGGGGTTATACAGCTAGTTAAATATAAAAACAAACATTTCATAGTTTTGTACTTATTAATTCTTATATTGTCTGGTGGCGTAAGTTGAATGGCGTCTGCGCGTTTACGTTCAGAGCGTAATGTGTTAAAGTGATATTTTAAAAGGAAATTCTTTTAGATTATGAATCCATCAAAGTTTCAAAATGCCTGGGGCAGTTCAACAGTATTACCACACTAAAATTAAACAAGATGGCTATGACACCCTGTAGCTATCATATAATATCAACTGCTTCTATACAGTGACCAGAAGAACCTGACGTCTTACAGCTAGGCCCTACAGGCAACATTAACGGCATATTCCCCAACATTAATGGGTACCAACTTGCTATGGGTTGCTTTATTTCCTATCTCCACTTGTGTCTGCAGCACGTTTAGCCTATTCGATGTGCTTTTTTGATGGCCATAGAAGCGACAGTGGGCTATGTTTTAGGTCTGAATAGAATAAAATAAACAAATATGCAATAGTAATGTATTGCAAGACTACTCCAGTTGCACCAGGGTAGGACTGCCTTTGATTAAGGAAAAAAATCACAAGTAACTACAACAAACATAAACTGGTATAAGTAGTGGCTTGTTTACCTTAGGAATTTTAGCAGGTGGCTCCCATTCTATAGGTGGTCCTAAATTAGCCTCGGGTTTGAATTTCTTGGCACACGCCACCAAATGTCGTGCTAACTTTCCTTTCACATTATCTTCAAAGGGGCAGTTAGCACACTGGTGATATGCAGGGGCCCGCTCCAATCGGCCCCTTATATTATGTTCTGCTTCCATGTGATACAAGATGTCATGTGGACTACGTATTTCAAATTCACAGAAATTGCACTTATAGATGTTATTTTTCATGTGTGGAGTCTCCATATGGTGAGCCATAACTAAAACAGATTCCGATTTAAAACTGCAGAATTCACACTTCTTCTCTTCAAACTTGTATGGAGCATTATTTTCTATACTATAATTGATGTTTTTCATGAGGGATGCAATTGCAGCTTCTGTAGCCTTAACATTTGCACTGCCAGAACGATTTTCTTTTTGTAATTTACGCTTTTGAAGTTTAAGTAGATCATATTGTACATATTCCTGGACTAAATTAACGCCGACACTAATAAAAAACTTTCCTAACGAATTATCAAAGTAGCTATCAGATTTTTTTTCTATGATGTCAGTTGGTGCTGGTTCATTTACAATGGCATCTTTTATTTCAACTAAAGGATCGTCTTTTTCTTTGATAATTTCAGTCTTCGGAGCATCTTCATCTTCACTTAAGTCATCTGATTCAGTACTGGAACCGTCCCATGAAGCATCATCTTCATAATCTTTGCGACGGCGATCTGAAAATTTTAATAATATGTCATTTTACAAGCTGGGAGTCAAATAGTCAATTAAGAAAGATTAAGCAACGGTCTATATTCTCATTGTATGTCTCGATAATCAACAGCATTACCAGTAAGAGTAGGAAGCTGTTAGTCTCACAGTTAACCATCTGATAATCAAAACTACTGATGAAGAGAATGGCTATACAGTAGAACCCTGATTATACGAACTTTGGTTATACGTATGCCCAGTTATCCGGATTGGATAGTTTGATGCTAAAAAAAACTCGGAAATTAGGTCGTAAATATCAGTTGCTATGCAAGTGCTTGTAGTCGCGGCCTCTCGTTACTCTGTGCTGATCAACTGGTCGGTTAAGACGGCCTTACTCACAGATGCTATGCTATAAACATAAACCCGTGCCGAAATAGCGCATGGGTCCAGGTCCTAAAAAACGGGATCTACTGGGAAAGGCGGCAGCGCCGCGGGTTGGTAGCTTGCTCTCGCTATTCATGTGTGGTCAAATAATACGCGTGTCAATCGTCATGTTGCAAACTACTTTTTTTCACATGATACGTACATTTTCGATTAATAATCCTGAAATGGTAGAGTTGTAGTAACCTCAAAAGACAAAATAAATATTGTCTTTAAACAGTTCTTATTAAAAAATGGTGACTCTGATCGCAGATAAGTATGGGAGTGGGAACTTCAACAATATCTGAAATGAATTCTGAATCCATAAATAAATTTACCTGCACTCTCGACAGCGAAGATGGATGTTCTTTTTGTAAATTTATGAAAAAACCACAAAACAAACTCCTAAAAGATGCATTATTCACTTGGTTTTTACAAAAAAGATCACCTAGGCAGTTAATATTTGGGCCCTTGTGCGAAAAAGCTTTACATCATAATCTAAATGTAGGCGGCGATAGTTTTTTCAAGGCTAGTAGTGGATGGTTAGCAAGGTCTCGTCACGTCATGGAGTTCGAGAGCTTGGCATTCTATTAATGGTGATTTAGTTTCATTAAAATAAAGAACACTCAGTCAAAAACCTATAAGTAAAATCGTATTTTCTTCCAAAATGACACAAAGTGATAATATAAAGTGGTTGAGTTCATTTTTTGTATTTTTAAAGAATTCATCATGTAATCTAAGTTTTTTGTATGTACATACATATTATGTAAGCATGTATGTATGTAATCTAATCTAAAAACACTTCTTATTTACTATGAGTTTTATTATCCGGATTTTCGATTATATGGATTGCACCTGGTTTTAATTAGTCCGGATAATCGGGGTTCTACTGTATATAGAGAAGTATTAACCATTATTATTATTATTTCTGGCAAACAAGATCCTACTGTCTGCAATTGTATATTTTTTTAACATCAACCAATCATGTACATGCCATGCTTTTTAACTGGTCAAACTACGTTCCTTTATGTACTTTTTTGCTTTTTAATTTGAACCAAAAAACAAAAATTTATTCATGTTTAACACCTGGCATGAAATGAAATAATATTTAGCAAAAAATAATGGAGAAACGTTTTCTAATTACAGATAAAACCAATTTAAAATTTGATATCATTCGAAAGTTGGAGATGCATGAGTCGCAGATGCAACTGATCGGTTCACCGCAGGTTGAGCGCCTATGCGACACCACGGGCTGGTAAGCAGTAAGTGATATTTTATGATTTTTGTATGAGACTTTTTTTTCATGGTAACGGTTTAATTATTGATATAGATGGTCAACCCCATAAAGAGAAAAAGATATTAAAAATACAGCATTTTATGTATGTTCAAAAGGAAAACTTTGTTCAGTATTAAATAAATACGGTTGAGTTTGAAGTAACATACAATGAAGCTAACGATATAGCAAAATGAACTTTTATTCTCGCATATCTTTTAACCTTTCCTTAGTGCCTTCGCACATTATGGTACGTGATATATTACTTATTTTTTTGTCTTATTAAAAACTTATATAGGGTGTTTTTTTTAGAGGCGTGGTTTTCAATCTGGCACTACTTTTTTCATAGTTGGTGTTTTTGACAGCTGTCACTTGATTTATGCTCAGTTTGGTTTGCCATTTCATAATAAATAGACTTACTCCTGAACAATGTTTGCAAATAGTGCAAATTTAGAAAAAATCACTCTAAATTTTTTTTAAATCACTCTAAAATAAAGTAAAAATCGCGTCGTGGGCCTGTGGCGTGGCCTCCAAGATCGTGTGATTTAACACCGCTGGACTATTTTTTGTGGGGTTATGTGAAGTCGCTTGTCTACGCAGATAAGCCGGACACGATTAACGCCTTGGAAGAGAATATTCGGCGCGTTATTGCTGACAACTTGCTGCAAAAAGTGGTTGAAAATTGGGCCTCTCGGCTGGAATTTGTTCGAGTCAGCCGCAGCGGCCACTTACCCGAAATCATTTTTAAAACATAATGGCAAACCCTTATCTTTATAATAAAACTAAATTCTTAGCCATAACATCAAATTATATGCGTTTTATCTCTTCTTGAAAACCACGCCTCTAAAATCATCACCCTTTAGAACAAAAGTATTTTTGTTTGAACTGCATTCGCTCGAAGTGATTAGTTAGAGCAATTAAAAGTTCACTCTGTATAATTTCTGACAAAATTTAGAAGACTTATCACAAACACTATAGATTTCATTAATATGAAATATTACCCAACATTACACAAAAAAATCTTATTGTTACCCACAAGACTTTGCTGATTTATAAGCTAGGTAGGTTAGGTTAAATAAATGTAACATATACCCGTATATGTTTCATTTATTTATTAATTTGAACAATTTCCACTATTGTTATATTTTTTGATAAAAATCATCCTTTTCTTATTTCATTTAATTAGATGGTTACATAATATTTGACAATATTTTACACTAAAGAGGACAGGTGAGAGTTAAAAATGCATTTTTATAAAACTCAGCGCTGGGTTTAAACCGACATCAAGTACAGGACCTCTTTAGTACCTTTATTAATGTTTTGCTATCCTACGCTTTATCAAAAAATTAAAAAATGGTTCAAAATTTTTCAATATTGTCAAAGATTGTGTAATTTAACTTTTCCGGCGATTTGCCGCTATTAAAAAACAATCATCAAATATAAGTCAAATAACTTTACAACTTAATTATACAATTATATATATATATATATATATATATATATTGAAAAAACTAAAACCTACATAATATCAAATCTAATCCCTAGGAGCTGACAGAAATATCCAAAAAGTTGACAAATATCTAAAGGTTGCTGATTTGTTTTGCGTGAAAATTCTAGCTTTTTTTAAATACCAAATAATATGTTTTTAGATTCAAGTATAACTTAATAGTTTAAATTGAATTAAATTGGCTTAAATTTGTTGTTAATTTCTAATGTTTGTATCCTTTTTTCCGTATCACACACAGGCTGTCCCAAAATCATTCACGATAAAAAATCCAGCCAATTGGCCCTGCGATTTTAAACTTGATTTGGAAAAATATCATATTAAAATTCATGATATCACATAAAATATTAAACCGTTGTTGTTATACGTACACCAGCTGATCATCTGCTCGCAACGCGTAGGTCATTGACCGCGCTTGGTTGAGGCTACGAGATATTGATCACGTTTTACCTCGCCAAGACAATTTACATCAGCGCTTTAATAAAAATAATAAATTTGGGAATTAATTCTTTTCACATTGTTTTATATTAAATTTCTTACTCATAATAGGGAACAGAAAACACCCCTTTAAGTCTTCGGGAATGGTATCAGGACATCCTGTATGTATAGGAGTTGTAATCATTTTAGTAGTCATTTTATTTAAAATGATAAGTGAAGGATAAGGCCATCTCAAATAATTCTATAAGCATGCCTCAATGTTTATTCCTGGTACCTGAAATGTACGAACAATTAAAGATGCTGGGTTTTATAAGCATTTTTATTTTTCATATCAAGATTATGAAAAATATGTGTTTAAATCACTGTATCAAATATATTTTTTAATTCCATGTCTATGTATTGGAAATATTTAATATATTCACAAGAAAATAGACAGTATATATTAGTGGAGCAAATTAGTATTAGTCGTTTTTACTATGAAACATGTGTTAGTTAAATTTCGTTAGTAGGAAGTGATCAAATTATTATTTACAGTAAATTAAATATTATTTTTTATTTATTTATATTAGGTATTTTATTCTTTTTATTTATATAATTGTATTTTATATCATTTTATTTTATATTGGTTTTATTATATTTTAGCTTGATAAATAAAAAAAATATTTTTTCATATTATAGAAACAGTATACCACATATTTAATTTCATTAGTTAATAACCAGGAAAACAATTTGTGGTGACTTCCTATCGTGTGAATAAATAAATAAAAAAATTTGATGTAACCAAACAAGTTTATTTAATTGCATCCAAGCGATCGACACTACCGTATGCTGTTCCCTGCCTCCCTTAGACCTGCATCTGTACTAAAGAAGGCAGTGTTTGTTTGTTATACTATAAGTAAATATTTTCTTGATGCATGCTAAATGGTAGGATCAACGAATATATACATGTTTATATATAATTAACTATCTACATTTATAGATAGTCAAAAATTTCAGCCTTTTTTGTTGAATTTGTTTTTTTTTTTCTTTTTTGTTCACAAAAATATTATGATTATAACTAAATATAAATATTTATATAATATATATAGAATATAATAAATATTACTGAAAAATATATACAATAGACAATAATTAATAAAAACCTAGTACAAATAACCTGAAAAGCGCCCAGGTGCTAATTCTTTAATTCTACAAATTCTTTTATTTTAAAATTAATCATACCAAAATACTTAAACACAACTCACACACACATATTAACACATCACTATTATTATTATTATTATTATTAAAACTAAATATAAAAATTACCCAAATGGTTGTTTTAAATATTGTGATATGCTCAATATTTTCAGAGGTTAAAATACTATTTTTTAATTTTATATTTCAAAATAAATCTTTTTTAACCATAAACATAAAACAAATCAAATTGTTAATTTATAAATTAAAAACAAATTTGTGTACATGAATAATTAACTGGCAGCCACTTGTTTTTCATGCTTTTGTCAGGACAGTTATAGTGTTTCTGTATTAATAAATTAAATAAATACATTAAAAAAAGTATATATAGTTTTAGAAACAATATATTTACAACATCTCTGCCCAAAGTTAGTCTTCATTCTCAGTACTATTGGTCATTGCTTTCGTTTTATAAATGTGGTCAACTTTTGCCTCAGTGTGAATCTTATTGTGTACCAAAAATTAAGTTTTTCTTGTATAATTGCTTCAGATCACAAAAAACTGAAAAATGTTGATCTGTGGGATAACATAGGGAAGCTTTACAATTGTTTTTATTACCGCTTTTTGATCTACTTCCGAAGATTTCAGGTTTGACACAATTTCCCCATTCTATACCATAGCTGAGAATTGATTAGCATGAAGATTATTACACTGTTTTAATTGTTTGAGTGTCTACATAAAAATATGTACATATTGCAATATTTTAAAGTTTCTCAAAAAGAGTATGAAATTTCCTCATGCTGAAACTAAAATTGAATACGACAAAGGTTTTTCCAATATATTTACAATATATACAGCAACAGTTATATATAATATTAGAATTGAACCCATCTGACCCTCCGCATTAGAATTTAATAATGTTTTATATTACCGTGAGAGTAGTGAGGGTGAGTGAAACCAGGCGTGAGATTAATATTATTTGTTATTTCATTCTTAGTGGTATTCTTAGTGTCACTTATGTAATATTGCCTTATATCTTACACTGGTTATTGATATGATTTGCTGCCATTTTTTGATTATCCTCGACGTTTATGATGCTACCACCTACTTTCAATTTCGAGACTTGTTAAAAGTATCACACGTCTTTGTAAAAGTATCATATCTCGTTATTGTATATCAAAATGATTGTAATTATAATAGGAAGACAGGAAACAACAGCCATTTTATGCAGCTACATGATGGAGTTTTGTATATATATACAAAACTCAGTTCTAAAAACTCAGTTCTAAAGAGTGGTCATAATCATTATTTACAACCTCGGTACTGCATACATTTGATATATCACCTTTATTATTTATCGAAATAGAATCAAAATGATTTTCTGAAATTTTCAGGTTTCTTGCACAACTTTGAAACATTGAGTCTGTACAATTACATATTCTAAATCAGTGATAGAAGATTTTTGGTAGCTATTTGGTATTCCATTAAAAAATATTTAAAAACTATTTGTAAAGCTATATAAGATTGTTTTATTTGAAATACAATTAAAATTTTATTACTGTTTTATAATATACTTCATGCAAAGTTTTTTTTAATAAAACAAAAACCTAAGTTCAACCTTTTATAATGTAATTTATAAAATGATCTATTTAATTATTCAGGTAATAATAGAGGTTAGTTAATAAAATAAATAACTTATACTTATTATTTTTTTAAAAAATATTGACATAAACTTTCTGTACAATATAGCCCCAATGGTTTTTTCGAACATGTTTTTTTAATAATTTCAACTTTTTGATGGAATTGAATTTAAAATCTTATGGCTATGGAAGTGTAAAAACTTCATGAATATTATTTACATTTTTTCTCATTATTTTACTGAAAAAGTTTGCTTCACAAAACAAAAACACTATGTTGAGTTAATTCAGGATGTGGATATCTACATTTTAGTTTCATTACTAAAAAAATCTTCTAAGTTTCACAAAATTTATGAGCTTGATCAATCTAGACTTGAGGCACATGACATCAGTATTTTCAGAAGCCAAAATTACCATATTAGTGAAGTTTTCATTCAGCTCGCTGTCCATAAATTAAAACTCATATATGAGCAAATGTCTGTATTAAACCGGTCGGTACATTAATAGTAATTATTTTCTGGAATTATCTTGGATTTTGTTCATCAAATGTTTACTCATGCATTATGGAAACCTTTTATAGCATTGTTGTTATTTTTAGTATTGTATGTAAAAATGTGTAATAATGTCTAAAAATGGTTTTAATAAAATAATATTATTTTATATAATTTGTAAGATTATTTAATAGTGTACTGCGGCTTGATGTTATTTTCTAATTTAATAGGTACATATTTATTTGCTTATTATAATTTACAAAGTATCTAAATTTTGCATAAAAAAGCATTGTAAAAACTTTTAAAATTGGGTCGATTATTGATGTAGCTATAACTGTTTGTCTTAATATTATTTATACCTCCAAATTTTGTTTCATTCGTTTAAATGGCAACCTCCAGCATTGATGCAAATTTGAGCCTTTCTTTTAGCATTTTCCATCGCTTTGATCAATATACGAGGTGTGTTCAAAAAGTATCGCGAATTTTGTGTTTTTTCAAAAATTATTTATTTATTCATGAATATCTATTTTGTCCCCTTCAAAGTAATCCCCATGAGATATTATACACTTGTGCCAACGGTTTTTCCAATCTTCGAAGCACTTCAAAAAATCATTTTTTTTTATCTTGTTCAGCTCCTCCTTCGATGCCGTCTTTATCTCGTCAAGCGTAGCGTTCGTAGCTTCCATTGAGATGATTGAGCTTTGGTTTCCACGTCATAACCATAAACCCACGATTCGTCACCAGTTATGACCCTCTGGAGCAAATTTGGGTCGTCGCGGACAGAGTTTAACATCTCATTAGCAATGTTCATGCGATGCTGTTTTTGGTCGCAATTGAGCAATTTTGGTACGAATTTCGCGGCGACCCGTCTCATGCCCAAATCATTGATAAAAATCGAATGGCACGAGCCAATCGATATGTTTAGGTCCTCAACAACTTCTCTAACGGTGATTCGACGATTGGCCAATACCATTTTCTCCACTTCATTAATTTTTTCGTCTGTTGTTGAAGTGCTCGGGCGTCCGGCACGCTCTTCGTCGTTCACATCTTCTCGGCCTTCTGAGAACATTTTGTACCACCGATAAACGTTGCTTCGGTCCAAGGTAGCTTCTCCGTATGCCACAGTCAACATTCGGAATGCATCCGCGCACTTAATTTCGTTTTTCACACAAAATTTGGTACAGGTTCTTTGATCCATTTTTTTGAATTGGTAAAAATCGAAGACGATCCAAAACACGTGCCAGCAAAGACGCTGTCAACAATTAAGTAAACATTCAAAATGGCCGAGCTTGTCGGTATAAGTGAGAGACATGAGTACCAACATAACGCCACAAAAAAATCGAAATTCGAATATACGTAACCCGCGAAAATTCAAAATTCGCGATACTTTTTGAACACACCTCGTATATCCGGCAGAGGTGACGAAACACATTTCCATCTCTTCCGACATATCAATAAGCAGAATACTCGCTTTTGAGGCACTGAAAATCCGTGTATTATTCACGAATCACCTTTGTTATTATGTAGTGCGGAGACTGCTGAAAGTGTGTTTACTACTACTTTTTCAAAGATGATACTGGCAACGTGATAAATTTCTGACGTCTGTAGGATTTTGCACAGCTCTCTAGCTCTAGCAATAATCTAGCAATAGCAATCATGTTTATTACAATTGCAAAAAAAAAAACATATTTGAAGTTTTTTGTACTTTTTTAAAAAAATCTATAATGTGAATAATATCTCTACAAAATGATAATTTCTACCTTTTATAATGGCATATGCTTACATCATAACATTTTTAAAATAAATTAATGTGTCAATAGCCCTGTAATACAGTGATGAGAAATATGTAAATTTGATTGAAAAAAAACCGAGAATATTTAATTTTCCTAATTATGATAAGAATATTTATACTAAAAGGCCATAAAAGCTAAAAGCTAAACTACATTTATATAAAATTTTATTTTATATTTAGTATTTATATTAAGTAAAATATATTCCCAAGGTGCATGCACCGTCCGCAGAGGTTGTATTAAAAACCTGTGTGTGGTCATACAATTTTATTATAAATATAAATAAATTTTGTAGACAGCCGAGAAAAAAATTGTGTTTTCAATGGTAATTTTTCAGAAAATAGTATAAAATTAGAGATGCGACAAAATAAAACTCACTTTTCTTTTCGTGTTTCTTCAACTTCAGGTCACTTTTATTTTCCAATCCATTAGCATTGATTGAGCTATTGTCATTATTACCATCGCCTGTTGAAACTCCATCTGCTTGTTCCTCTTCATCTGCATTTTTCTTTTCTTTGTCCAGTTTTTCCTTGTCCAGTTTTTCTTTATTCAATTTATCTCTTTCTAGCCTTTCAATTTCTTCTTTTTTATGTTTCTCTTCTAAATCTTTGCCTATTGCATCAACAAATTCTCTAAACGGCTTAACCGATGGCTTTTCATACACATATGGCACAATAAATGAGGGAGCTTCTACAACAAACATATCATCAGTAAGTGATGGCAGTATGGAAGATGGTATGGAAGATGTGGGAGCGGAAGAAACTATTATAGTTGATGGGATTGATAATGATGCTACTTGTTTCATAGATACAGGAGTAACAGTCGTGCCTCTGGCAGCGATACTTTGATATAAATTTTGTTGGGAAAGCGATGTAGGCAATAAAGGCTTGGGCAACACTGGAACAGGACCTTTGCCAGATAAAATTGAATTTGTGTCTATTATTACGAGAGTTGGCTCCTTCTTCTGGCCTGGTGAATTTGTTTTAGGCTGTCTTAATGCCAAATCCACTAACTTTTTTGTATCACTTACAAAAATTTGCCTCTTAACCGGTTTTTCATTTAATGGATCTTGTAATTCAGTTATGTTTGCTTCTGCGATAGCTCGTATTTTATGTTTTTTAACCATATCATCGTCATTTTCTTTATAGCTTTTCCGTTTAACTGCCCTAGCACTCCGCCTTGGAGTTAAACCAGTACTCTCCTCATTAGGCTCAATTCCATTACCCTCGATGCTTTTATTTTTAATGGAATCTATATCAGCAGTTGTAATAAATTCTTCTTCTTCATTATCGCTGCCAATTTCACTAGTATTATGAACTTGTAAGCCATTTGCATTATTCTGGCCATTGTTCACTTTTTTGTTTTTATCTCGCAACTCTTCTATATCTAAATCTTCTATATCAGATGTTTTTGTTTGATTATTAGAATTGCCACTTTTTAACAGATTTTCAGATTCTGAATCAGTTTGAACACTAGCAGGATCCCTTGAAGTGTCATCTTTAGAGGCAGCTGACTGTCCATCTCTTGAATCATCTGATTCATAATCACTTTCCTGCGAAGAAAATATAAGCTCATTTTATTACGTACTTAACTTGTATTTCATTCAAGATTTTATTTTAGGAAGCGAAGCATCCATTATCTTTTTTTTTTTTTTTTTTTTTTTTTATTACAGTAATGCACCATGTACAACCCCACGAAGGCTGGTGCCTTTTCCGTGGGTATCTTAACTTACAATTCAACAATATAATTACACATTTTTCTTATAACTATGGTGACACTTTTTAAGACACCTTAATTAAATTTAAAATAAAATTAAAACACTGCGCGCTGACACCAATCCCAAGTAATCCTTCCTTTATACAATATAATGTATAAAGGAATGTATAATGTAATGTCTTAAAGCCGTGCGTGTCTTTGTTTTGTCTTATGATAAAAAAAAATGGGTTGAACAATACCGATGTACTTATTTTATGCCAATGTTATTGTATGTGTGGCAAGACCGTAGATACCATGAGAATTTTCTGGGTAAGGTCAGGACCATCATGAAAGGGTTGTTAGCGTATAACAGTATAAGAAAAAATAAGGATATATGATTGTTGACTTGGTAAGAAAGATAAGAAACCTGAAGGTATTACGACCTTTCAAATGTGTTTATTTTTTTTACTGTACCAACGCTTACCCTGACAAGGTATTTGAAGTGTTTTTTTATTTTTGTTTTGGTCGACCACAGATCTTTAAACTGTCAAGTGCCCGGGCTAACATCTGTCGAGCCCTATAGCGCATTAGTAGAGCTTTGATCGACCGGTGTCATCAAATGCCTCATCTGCTAAAGTAATTTATTTTTTTATTGTACAAAATATATTTTTGTTACTGGGCAAACCAAATCAAAACCAGCTTAGTTGGCAGTGTTGTTTATAGATGATTAATTTTTGTGTATTTTAGTTAGAGGGACTTACATAAAAAAATAAAGGGATTATAAAGGATAATATACATAGTAGCATTTATAAAAGTAGTACTATATTTTAGTAAATTTTCTAAGCTATTTGAAATGGTACATAATATTTCATCATATTGGCTAATACCTATAATGCCTGTCAAATGAGCAAGTCGTCTGAGCACATAATGGTTATTTTGAAATAGTAGTTCACGAGGTTAAGGTAGTGAAGAGATTTGACCCCAACAACCATACAGAAAAGAACATTTTTCATAATGGTTGAAGACTTTTTAAGGTACTCTTTGGAGATGTATGCTTATGGGACAGTTAGCAACTGTATTTTTTAAGCCAATTAAACATATTAACCTCACTTTAACTACCAATAAAAATGAATGTATTGATTTTGTAACAAAATAGATTGTTAATTTTTCTGAATCTGGCTCTTTACAGCATGCATGCATACATCATCAATGTGTGTTTCACACCAACTGGCATCATAGTGATTTAAATGTGGGGCAGGATACATCGATCAATATCTAACCACAAAACATTAACAGGAGCGAATTTTTAAAAGTGTTAGAAAACCCTCTAAATCTAAAGTACATCCAGCAAAGCATAAATTATACTAAAAAACAAAACACAATAAAAAATAATAACATTAAAAATGGACTAACTTCACATGTTGATTGATCATTTAAAGGGTCTTTGCTATCAACCCTAGGTTCTTTAATGTCATTCACATGATCATCAGTGTCATTCATAGGATCAGCTTCATTTATAGGGTCTTCCTCGCTATTTATAGGATCTTCAATATTGTTCATAGAATCATCACCTTCATTTATAGGATCTTCACTATCATTCATAAGGTTTTCACCATCGTTCATAAGATTTTTGCTGTCATCAGGGTACAATTCTTGGTCATTTTGCACAGACTCTGAATCTGAGTTACTATAACTACTGTCTTTTTTTGTTTGTGAATTGTCAGATGATTGTGTACTAGAGTCATTACTATCCATACAATGATTCTGATGATTGGTGTGTATACTTGCATCTAAGCTATCATTTCTATTTGCTATTGATGCAACATTTTTTAAACTTATTTTTTGGCTATGGTTGCTGTCATCGGAGTGGTTGCTGCATTCTGTTATATTGCTACTACCATATTCTATATGGTTACTTGTATTATCTGATATACCTAATAAAGTTTTTTTTTTTACATATGAGGGAAAATCTGGTCCAGGAACGATGTTTGACGATGAGTCAATATTTTCATCAATGGAACCATTTCCATCAATTAATCTATCTAGTTCCAAATTCATTTTTTTTAGAAATATACTCTAATTGTCACCTGTAGTCCAACACATCTGTAAACAAAAACAAAAACAAACTTATATTATATATCTTATACATAATTAATGCACCTTATAAATTAACATGTAACAGCTACTATAAACCTGATTGATGACCTGAGCAAGACAAAATAATGCAATGTGTAAAGTCGCCCGGCTAGCAATTCAAAGCTTAACCACTCTTCCGCCTTCTTCATATTTTAGTAGGACTCTACCTCCTACTGCAGAGGCTGCCATACAGAGGAGATTAAAACATGCGAATGCCACTGTCAAGTACAATCTATGGAGCACACAGGCTTTTTGATGCCCAAATAAGCAAAAGTAACCTATAAGCAACCATGGCTCTTTTCCGAAATTAATTAATTGCAGGGGTTCGAGAGTTGAACCTTCCTACTGGAGGTGTTTAGGACACAAACACATTGACCAGAGTGTATGAGGCTGTGGCGGCCCCTGACGACTTTGGCCTGGCAACAAAATCGACCCAGCGGAACAATAATTAAATTAGCAAGAAACGGCTATTGAAATTTGCATCAGATTGACATCAATGGAAAACACGCCACCATCAGACTCCGCGAACATAGGTACTGGCGCAGTCATCAAGCGCCCCACTTAGTGATACACACCTTTCTACATCTGGGCTTTATAACCCAGGTAACAGATTATTTATAATCAAATTTCATCACTTTATTAACCACCAGCCCTGCATTACCAAGGCCTAGGAGCTGAATAATCTGAATTTATGATTATGAATTTTGGTAGTATGTAGTTGCTGTATCAAATTTGTAAAAATATTTGAGTAATATCACATTGTAGGAAATATTAAAGTATAAAAATATATGACGTAGTTCGGAGAATATTACCCAGGGCCGGCCCAAGGTAAAAAACCAACATAAAAAACCAACTTAAGGAACATTAGGCTTCATTTGAAGCGCGTGCATGAACGCAGTCTGTATATGTAGACAGTAGTGTAATTCATTTTTTAAAATTTGATTGTCAAATTAATTACTAAAATCTTATCTAAAGAATCAAACTCATCTTTAAGAAAATTCGACTGATATTTTTCATAATGTTTATAATTAACTGATATTTTACATGTTTGTAACTGGAAAAATTGAAGTTTCAGAGTATAAAGTCTACTTTAGTACGGGCATTACCTAGTTGCATAATGTAAAATTAATTTTAAGTTACTGTCAATAAATAAATAAATAAAACAATAAATCTATCGTTAATTTCAGAAGATGTGTTATCAATTATTTTAATAAAACTCTTTTAAAATTAGTTGATAGTAATATAACCATATATATTCCCGTGCAAGACACATTATCGGCTAGACTCCGCTGGACTAAGGTACCATCGGATGTCATGCGCATTACGAACGACGAGACATTCAGAAAATGGACATATACATTGTGAAATAAAGTTTATTGTTTAATTTATATTTGCATTTTTTTTTGTTAAAAAATGTAGGCAAGCTCTACTATTTGGCTTCTATAGAAAGTACCGCCACTGAAGACAATATAAATTGAAGTATAAATTCCTTAACTAGGGCAGGGGTCGGCAGGAGCGGCTCATGAGCCACATGCGGCTCTTTGCCTAGACGTGTGCGGCTCATCGGACAAAAACTCCAATTTCACCTTATCTCAAGCAGCCTTATAACTTCAACAAACTTTGGCTCGTACGGCATACTCTCTAGCCCGTTCGCAAATGACCACACTCGCGTTGGTCAACATGAGTCGCTACTCGCTTGCGAGTGCTAGCATTTGAGTCATATGATTCGTACCAGACTCCGCATTTGTAAATACTAGTATCTCGACGCAGGTATGAGACGGTAGGCGATCGGTCAAGCCACCGCCATCTTTGACCTTAGTTGATCACGTTGTTTGAAGCTTTTGAAAACAAGGACATATCCTAAATGCTTTTTTTAAATTTACACATCAAATTTTTGAAAGTTTTTACATTTTGATTGACCATAATATTAAGTATTAAATAAGTTTATATTTTACACCGAATGCGTTGAATTGCTTAGTACGAGGAATAGGTAAAAAATGCCTAATTTATGAAAAATACATTAGTTGGACAGTGTATGAATTCTCGGACAACTGTCAACATGACCGCTGAAAAAATAATTTTGATGCGGATTTTAAATTTAACTTTATTATATATTATAAAGATGCGGGACAGATAGATAGAGAAAAGTCTAGATATGCCCTCAGGAACAAATCTGCAATCTGTGATGATGGATGATGTACCCATGGAATTTTTAGTTTAGGATTTACTTGAGTTCCAATCTTTGCTTTTATTCATTGAAGTAACTTTCTCAAATTGCCGGCTGTTGGAAACATTATAATAATAATTGTGAAGTTGTGGCAGTGCAGTAGTTTCATTTATATTTATAGTTATCCCTTGCTTACTGATAACTTATGACTCAAAATACCGTCAATGTCCAGGTAAAAGTCACCAATAGTGAAAAAGGTGGGTTTAATTTAAGTACATATGTATATGACTTACATCGATATAGAAATATTTCTATATCGATGACATATATGCGGCTCTCAGGTTCCTTTGCTATCCTGTTTCTATGACAATCTGACTCTTCTCACTTGACAAACTGCCGACCTCTGACCTAGGGTATACCCAATTGACTAATAAAAATAGAGGTAAAACAGAATAATATTAAAATATATTATACTTTGATTATTTATAAACACCTTGTTCCAGGACCATTCCCGATAAAAAAAACTTTCTTATTGGCCCTGTGATTTCAAACATAATTTGTTTTGACCTCATATCAAAATTTACCATAGTTTCAGAGTAAAACAATTGTAAACTTTACGTGATAATATAAAATCGCTCTTGTCATAAGTTCAGTCGCTAGCGAGGCCACACGCCGTGCTGAGTTATTGACCGGCCTTACCAAGAGCCTGCTAGCAAAAAGGGAGTTTACACGAGCGCTTTCATAAAATTAATAAATTTCGGCATGAATTACTTTTGCATTCTTTATCAATATAATAACACATAACACCCCCTTGAGTCTTCAGGAATAGTCTTGGAACATCCTGTATATAGAAACAAAAAAACTGATATAATACAGAACTAAATCAGGAGTTATGTCCCTGGTTTTTTACATTGGTATAGTATTTTATATTTTTATTAAATAATTTTGTATTCGCTAAAAAAATAATAAATTGTACAATTTTACGAGAATCATTTGAACTGGAGTGAGCAAAAATAAAGAAGAAATTACTGTCACAATGACATAGCTTTACAAAATGTTAAAATGACAGACTGACATTTAATAAGAGGTACCTATTTATGTTAATTATTTTTTTAATGCAGGTTTAAAAAAATGATTAAATAAAACACGATTTTAACTACGATTTACACGGTTATAATCTACAATTACTAAACATGCCTACACACAAAACTAAGAGATATTTAACCTATGCACAAAGTGGACATATTTGGAAGTTATTGTACAGATATCAACTATTACTTATATTAAAAAAACTTAAACTAAAACTTAAACTTACATAAACGTAAACTTATACAAAAAAAAACAGCCCATGTTGATATAATAAAATTATGTAAGCTTGTTCATTTTTATATTTTTTGTGATGTGAATGAAGTGCATCCATATTAAGTTGCTCTATTCCAGCCAACGATCTTTTAAAACATATACATACGACAACTGAGGGTTAAAAACGCACCACGCCAAGTACGCCACTTTGCGTATGTCTCGCTTGCTTGCCATGCGAGCAAGCGAGCAAGCGAGCGAGCGAGGTATGAATGGCGCGCGCGGCGGGGGTAATCGTCGGTGTCGGGTTTTCAAGCGATGCAACTATCTGTGCGTTCAATATTAATTTTTCTTTAAACATTCTGACTATAGTTATAATTTGTTTGAAAAAATTCAATCCTTAAAAAAATATTAAAAAGAATTCGAATTTTCCAAATATCAATATACTGTCAGACTTTTATATAAGTTATGTAAACTTACGGCGAACACCTATTATAACATAAAAAATCATCTAAATACGGTATATATATATATAGATTTGATGGTACGTAATTTTTTAGCTTTCGCCATTCGGCATCGTCAGAAAATATATGAAAGATGATGTTTAAAATGCAACCTTCATAAAATCATAAATTCGAAAGCCGCATTTTCACATAAAGATAAATATGTCCAATTATATAATTGTATAATTGAGTTGTAAAGTTATTTGACTTATATTTGATGATTGTTTTTTAATAACGGCAAATCGCCTGAAAAGATAAATGACACAATCTTTGACAATATTGAATAATTTTACACTTTTACATATCCATTATTTTTATTTTCATCAACTTCATACATATACTTTGACATTCTTAGTTGTATCACAATATATCCCTGCCTTCCTTAGTACAGACATAGTCTAGTAAAGAAGGCAGGGCACAAAATGTAGCAGTGCTAATCGCTCGCGGTGCATTTATAATATTCATTTGTAACTGTGATTTGTACTACTTCATTTCTAGTGTTTGTTGTCAAATTAATTATGTACAATAAATAAATAAATAAAATAAATCACTCATAAACTCATCTCATTTCACCATCATCCTTCATCGTAATCACAAATACATTACTTTTATATTTTTTGTTAAAATATCATCCTTCCTTATTTCATCTAATTAGATGGTTACATAATATTTGACAATATTTTACACTAAAGAGGACAGGTGAGAGTTAAAAATGCATTTTTATAAAACTCAGCGCTGGGTTTAAACCGACATCCTGCGCTCTCAAGTACAGGACCTCTTTAGAACCTTTATAAATATTATGCTATCCAGCACTTTATTAAATAATTAAAAACTTTTTCAATATTGTCAAAGATTGTGTCATTTATCTTTTCAGGCGATTTGCCGCTATTAAAAAACAATCATCAAATATATATATATAATGAAACGTCTACGTAAGAAATTACGCAGACAAAGCAACTTCATATTATGATTGTTGACTCCTGACTTCTGACCAATATCATTGTTTAGATTTATTCTCTCTTCACTTGGAATACAGTTATAATATATACTATCTACTTTTTTTTGTTCTAAGAAAATGTTTCTTTTTTACAAACATGTGAAATCTAAAGAATGGTGATCGATCCCGACTGATTGAGTTTGGAATACTTAAACCACTTTTCGAAAAATATTTATATTTTCTCTTCGTTAATGTGTTAAAGTGTTACATAGATAAAATATACTTAAAACCTATTTTGCAAATTTTGGTTGTATGTTTGAGTCGTGGGTTTAGTCATAATTTGATAATTGCAATATATGCAGAATAATGTTACTTAAAAATAGTTCTAAGGAAGTATTTGCCGCTGTCATGAATCAAGGCACATTTTTTTTAATAGTGGATTAAACAGTGTAAACAGTCAGGGCTGCCAATAATACGGCTATTGGCATTATATACCACAGTATAAAGAGGTATCAGTATGCGCGCTCTCTCAAAACCAATAAGAACTAGCTGTTAAATTAGTGTCGCATGCATCCAGCCGTAGCACCTAGAAATTACCCTGTCATCTAATTAATCTCCATTGGGGAACTCATGTTAGTGATGTAATAAAAGTGATAAAGGTGAGACTTTGTCACTGCATCACGATTCCGGTTGTTATACAAAGCCTTAAAGTTGCTGATTTTAAATCAGCATATAGTACGCGAAATATTATTTGACAATCCTCATTAGGCCCGGGCCGAAAGCTTACACTTTAACGATTAACGAATTTGGTTTGAGTAAATTATCTTCATCCAAAATAAAACTGATATTTTAATTTGTTCATTTGTATATTTTACTGCACCCATTATTACGCTTATTTCTTTTTTGACAAAACAATTCAAAAAGAATTATTGTGCTTTGCCCATTAAACGGTTCATAATCACTAGAACGAGAGACCTACTATCTTCAGAAACATTGTGTGATTCCTCCCCAAAGAGAAGTTATTACAAAATGCGAGATCTGTGAACTAGAAAGTACTTTTGTAAGCCACGTGTAACAGAAAAAAAATGGGTAGTTTTCATTAGGAAAGCTACCCATTGCAATAGGTACCATGTCATGACTTCCGTAAAAAAAATCAACATATCTTCGCGTTTCAGATCCCCTGGAGCCTAAAGCCACCTTCAGTTTTAAAGTATTATAAAGTAAGTAGTATGATATTTATCTGCCAATCTATCTATATCACTTTCTTGTGAATACGATAACTGCCGTAATTTTATACCAATCACTTTAAAATTGATTCATAAATTTCAGGGCACAAAATCTCGGTCAAAGTCGTTAATGGGCAAAATCGGACCAAGGGGCGGGAATTGCGGGGAGGGGTTTTCGAAAAAGTGAAATTTTGCTATAACTTTCTTAATATATCAGATATCCAATTCATTTAAATTTTATATTATTCCTTAAGGGCATAAAACTTTTTGATAGCGCCAAAAATTGGTCCTAGGGGTAAGAAAAAGTTGTTTTTCAAAATTCAAAAAAGCATACCTCCCTTACCAAATTCACAAGGACCAAATTCAAGGACCAAATTCAAAGGCACGGGACCAAATTCATTCAAAATTTAAATTGTAGGACTATAATTTCCCTACAATTTTTAATATGGGCAACCCTTACGGGCACAGTATAAAGCGGGATTCAGTACACACTCTCGCTGCGCAAGAGTACGGCGCGGCGGCGGGTTGCGGTGCCGCACGGGAAGTGGATCGCGCAATGGTTAATACAAGTTCGTACAATTGGAGTTCGCCTATCCCCTACTTTGATCCGGTGAAATCTACCTATCCAAAAAATAAATAATTTTTTTTTGTGTCCGGAGGGTCGATTTGAGGCATCGAATAAGCTCCGCCCGCAGGATCTATCTGTAGGTCGCGAAACAAGGTTGAATCGGATAACACAGTATTGTAATTACAATACTTGTATTAATAATTTTGTAAGCATATTTGGTTATAAAATTATTGAGAGAATTACATTTAAGGCAATGTAAAATCAGCGACATTTTATTTCTTATCGGACCGGTACTGCAGCCAAAAGGCAACAAATTTAAACTCATGATCAAAATTTATTGAAAACCAAATTGCTATATTTAAAATAAGTATTCATCATTATTTTTTATTTAACATAATAAAACACATTCAATTTTACAAAAGTTTTATTTTTAGTTTTATCTATTACGTGTCAATTTTTTTTAGCCATTAAGCGTGTTCATAATATTGTTACGAAGTAAGTTTTACAAAAAATAATTTATCTTGTTATTTGGATTAAAAGATACAAAATATGTAAACGTTTTACAAGGGATTCAGGTCAATTTCTTACATAAAAACATATTTTAGAAAACATATCCAGAGACCGGGAATGGCTGGAAATGTGAAAGGGGATTTTATTTATATATTTTGTTGATCATTCAATCGGTTATTTAAACAAAATTTGCCCAAAAAATAAAGATCTTGCCGATTTAATAATATTGTGTTAGGTAATAAATACATGAATTCCGCACGAAAGAGCTGAGACGGACGCGAGACTAAGAGATCAAATCCGGAACATCGAAACTTTCCACAGACCAAAATTAGCAGCTATTAATAGTTATTTTAGATTTTAATGTTTGGAAAATTTGGCAAAATATATTACTTACTATACTTAAATATATTACTTATATTAGTTACTTTATAAATTGGAATACGTCCATTATAGAACGAAGTTAAAATTTATTGACTCCCCCCACCGCACCCTTGAAAGTTTCTCGAAGCGCATTTTTAAATTATCCTTTATAAATTTACTACAAACTCTTCTTTGTGCATACAAAAGTGATATTACTTATAGTTTCTGCGCAATCTTCGACTGAATATGAACATTTTTCGTCATTTATCAAATTTTAATGCAAAAAGGTAAATATTCTTTAAAATATCCCAATTTACCGCTTCGAATATAAGTACGGTTATATACGAACGTATTCGTATGTTTATATTACGAATATGTACTTATTATTAAAATAAAGAATGGAATATTGGGTCTGCATTATCGACGGCGGTTACCTTCTCCAAAAGAAGGTAGTTTCTCGAATGCATACGTTGCCTCATGCCATATACTCGAATACAAAGAAATTACGGCCAACTGGTTGTTGTATTTGACGGCTACTCTGCAAATGACATGAGCACAGGGTGTATGTAGGACAACATAGACGACTGCTGCAACGAGAGACACCCAAAAACTGACACAGCTCTAGTCGAACTACAAGCCAAACTTCTCTCCAACCTCGAAAACAAGGAGACATTTATTTCGCAGCTCATTGAGATCCTAAATAAAAATGGCATTCGTACATGTCCTGCCAAAGATGACGCTGACATGCTTACTGTTAATGCTGCCATTGAAGAATCTGTTCGACACAGGCAAGTCATTGTAGTCGGACAAGGGGAAGAATAATCACAGATTTGTTTGCATTAACAAATTCGTGGGACAGGCTAACAACATCGTCGGCTGCTCGCCATCATTCTCAGCGAACTTTCCATCAGGTGCAAAGTTGGAAAAGTAACCATTTACCTTCGGAAGAATGCAGCTGGAAAAAATGCTAACTGCCTAACGCCCGTTTGAAATAAGGAGCCACCAGCACCAGACTCTGTATCCAAGCTTATTTAGCTGTGGAAGCGTGAAAGCCAATTTACGATGTACAAATATGCGCAATAATCGTAGAGGCCAGAGTTGCTCGAATGCGGTTGAAATAGATATAAACGAACATTAAAGTTGATTTTTAAGGTAGAGAATAAAACAAGAAACAGCTAAGTGTATGAATAAAAAACATTCGTATAAAAAAGATAAGTTAACTTTTTATTTGCAACCTCTTTTAGGAATAAGGTTATTAAGTAAATAATGAAAAAAAAACTCAAAATAGCATAGCAAAGTAAAATAAAGAAGTTAATAAGTAAATGATACCTCTTTTTAAGAAGGATATTCCATTATTCTTTACTTTAGTTATAAATATCAAGTCGTAAAGTTTTTTTAAGAAAATTTTATTACGGAGGGGGGTAATCGATAAATTTTTAACTTCGCTCTATAACGAACGTATTCCATTTGATAAAGTAACTCCATATATTTTGCCAAATTTTGAGCTAAAATGACTGAACAATATCACATGTACGAGTATGTATGTACCAAGTAATAAGTCGCGCGAATTTGTCTGTAACCTCATATTCCCTAGAGCTAGACTTTTAAAAGTGTCAACTCTTAATGATTTATTTATTTTTTAGCTTCTATACATTCTGTATAAGAAGCTACTATCCCTGCCCTTTAGCTGTCGTCTATCCGTCCGTTCGTCTGTTGCATCAACCCAAAAAGTAAACCAAACATTAAAATCAACAAATTTTTAGTACTTATTAATGAAACATTGCTGTTAGAACGTATTATTTATTAGGTTATGGCCATTTAAAATTAATACAAACTCTGAACGAATATGTAAGAAGAAATATGTAAAAGAACGCCACGCCACGTTATATTTATCATAAATTAAAATATTATATCCATGTTTATCATTTATTTATATATATTTACTTATTTATTGCGGTTACACGATAGAAATTGTATACAATGCGTAAAGACAATGACGTAACACGAACTAAATAGAACAAAGCGATTTACATAAAAAAAAATAACAAAAAGACATGAAATGTTTATACTTGTTGCTTTTGGTGCATTCGTATAGTTGCATTGGTGTTGGTATAGTATTGGTATAATAGACAGTGTTTCGAAACTTTTAACGAGTTATTGGAAAAAGGTCAATTTGGGAGAAGTTAGAATTAAATAAATCACAAATTCATTAAAATGAAGGGGGGCGGGGTGGTACTGTTTTATTTCTAGCCACGATTCAAGATTAACAGAAAAAACTGAAATGGTATTAAAATTTATGATTGAAAAAATATCATCATACACCATTATCCTATGTTTTTTTCATTTTAATCCACTCATCCCTTCAAAATTTGAAACCAAACAGGCGGGTGTAGTCTAGGGAAAAGATACCCTTAATGACGCCTGTAGGGCATAGCTGTAAGACGTTAGACAAATAATTTACTAGTACTAAACGATGTATAGAAGCAGTTGATTTTAAATGGTAGCTACAGGTGTCATGGCCATTCTTGTTTCTTTCTCGTCAACGCAGTAGTATTAGTATGTCTAAGTATAATAGCTACTTTGGGTTATTTTTCAGATTAATCGCCGAAATACCGAAAAAACAGTTACGACTCCCCTAAAATTCCCCCTTATACGCCAGAAGATCTCCCAACCCCACCTCCTAATCCTATCCCTTCGGCTCTCAATAAGACTTTCTTATTGAATCATTCCAAAGGATTTGCAATTTTAAGGATGTACGATTGTAACTATGATAACTGAACATGTTTACAAAAAAACTGTCCTGGGTCCCTAGTTTTTAATTTCATGAAGTATAACATATAATTCGCGTTTATAACAAGTCACCTTTAATATTTATTTGTTATTATATTACATAATTTTTTAATTCAGTGTGAATGTATTAGACCTAGCTGTTCACAGACGCTGCTATTTTTTAATGAAATCATTTTTGTTGATGTATAGAAAAACCAAGAAAAATTTAATATAAGTTTTTATACATTTATGTTATTATCTCCGTCCTTTGCATCGTCTTTTCAGTCGTCTCTCTCTCTCTCTCTCTCTGCCCGTCTGACCGTCCGTTGCATCTTTCAACTCGAAAGTTACAAATACAAAAGAGTTGAATTTTATGTGTAGATTTAAGCTCTTGAAAAACAATCAAAGCAGTTTAGATTATTACATCGGAGGATGGCCGAAAAATATAGATATATAACATTAAAGACAATATTTTTTAAGTATTGATAAATAAAAGAACGTCAGTTAGATAAAGCGCGAATTAAAAATATAACAACATGGCTTTTAGAACGTTTACCATCGCAAATTGTATTGCTATTGTTACGGGACGCTGGCAAGCACATCGCTGCAGCAATTGTAAAAGCTGCTTGGGCGCACACATAGTATTCCATGCTAAAAACATTCGCTGCAATTATCGTTACATTTTTAAGTGGTACATAGTATCATATGCACTAGTTATTCGTTATAAGGTACTCGCTTTGTGTTTTAATATTACTCCGTGTTATGTTTGTGATATGATTAGTGATTATCACACACATACTTTAATTGAGCGATCGTCGAGTGATGAGTGATGATTTGCGATCGATGAGTGTCGTGAGCGAAAACGTTTAGTTTAAACATAATAATGATTGCAATGACGCCGCCACCAAACTCCATTGGTCATCAACACCAAAATCTACATACCCACGTGGTAGAAAACAGGTCAGATTTGTGAGATAATTTCATAATGGGTTAAACTAAATTTAATGGGTACCCCATTAAATTTAGTTTACTTTTGTAAAATACACGGTCTCTTTTTTATTTATTTCGTAAATAATATATATATATATTTTTTTATATATTTATACGCTTTCAATTGAATTAAATTGAAATTGAAGTAATCCGCTTATGTTATGCTATAATGTTAAGTTTAATTGTTTAAAAATATCACAAATTTACATCAAAATTAGTAAATATACTCGCAATTCAAAATGTTTTGTAATAAAATTTTGAACATATTAAAATGGGTTTTTTTTTTACAATCCGAATTATGGTACGTATTGGGACGAAAAATAAAACAATGTAAAGTTTTCTGTCGCAAATTATGTGGTTTCCTGGGATTTATTATGTAACAGATACGATAATAAACGGTTGCTTGTTCATAATCACATCAAAAACCTTTTTAATATAAAACCTTTTTAAAAAAAATCATCATTTCTGATTCGTAAGTAGGATATTGATTCAGTAATGAAAGATCTTTGGATATTTTAGGCGAATGAAGCAGTCAGTGGGATAGATTGTTAATTTATATGATTACAACAAAATTAGATAGTAACACTTTTTGTCAACGGGAAGAATATAAAGTCTACCAACAATCCTTAACACTAAATATACTCATTCAATTTCTGAAAAATCGTGCAGATGTCTTAGAGACATTAGGTATCAACAAACTAGATAACTTGGAACAATCCACCTCAAATTAGTAGCATCAAGTGACTACAAATTTAAGACCACGTGTCTAATATGTAAAAGTAACCATGAACTGCGACCTTTTTTTAAAATTACATATTTTCATCAAAATCGACAAAGTTAAAAATCTAAAATTATGTTTTAACTGTCTAAGACCAGGTCATAACAGCAAGCAGTGAAAAATAACCTCTTGTAAAATCTGTAAGTGGTATACTTTACTCCATTAAGAGCAAAAGCCCAAAGAGAATACTCAGTTCTCAAATTCAAATGAAACTCAGGTTACAGTTTCATCGTGCACATCAACGGGACAAGTCTTGTTGTCCACGGTCCTAATTAACGTACTCGACAGGAACAAAAAAAAACGCACAGTTCCTGCGCTCCTGGATTCGGGTAGCCAAGCATGTTTCGTAACTCAATCACTCTGTACAAAGCTGGGTGTAGATACGACACAGTCAAACACTCAATAATCAATGTCAAAGTGTCTAAATGTTGTCTATTATTAATAGAATCAAGTCACAATACATTTGAAACGCTGATTTCATGTTTAGTACTGCCACATATCATTTCAAACTTGCCACATGTGCAAGTAGATACCAATAAAATAAATATTCCTAAAAACATCAATTTAGCACATCCTAATTTCTTCAGTCCCTCGTCCATTGAAATTTTAATCGGGGCAGATACATTTTGGGATTTGATCTGTGACGGTCATATGAAGTTGGGAAAAAATAGTTCCATATTACAGTTCCATTCATGGACCCAAGAAGAAAAAGATTGCGAAAATCACTATGTAAAGCATACAACCCGTTTAGAAAATGGTAGATTTTGTGTTACAATACCGACGAAAAACTCATTACAAACTAGGTGACTCATGTCAGTAAGCCAAGAGTCGTTTTTTATCTTTAGAACTCAAGCCAGAGCGTCAACCGCTTATCAACAAATGTACACAGATTTCATGAAAGAGTACGAGAACTTAGGTCACATGACTGAGGTTCACAATGTTCCAAAAGTTGGGTATTATTATATGCCACATCAAGGGGTCCTTCGAGAACAAAGCACTACTACTAAACTGAGAGTAGTATTTAATGCATCGGCTCCAACCAGCACGGGCGTTTCTTTTAATAACTTGCAAATGGTCGGACCGACAATACAAGATGATTTATTTTCTATTTTATTACGTTTTAGGCAACACAGATTTGTTATTTCTAGTGACATTGAGAAAATGCATCGTCAAATTCTTGTCAATGAAACGCAAAGAAATCTGCAATTGATCCAATGGTGAGACAATCCAACGGATCCTACAAAAACAATCTGTCTTAACACGGTGACATACAGCACAGCTTCGGCACCATTTCTAAGTGTTAGATGTTTAAATCAACTAGCAAACGAATGCAATGATAACATTATCTCAGATATAATCAAACATGATTTTTATGTAGTGATCTCCCAACTGGTGCAGACTCAGAGGAGCAATTGAAATATATTTTTGCACAAAAGTTTCTAAAATATTAGAATCAGGGGCTTTAATCTGCGAAAGTGGAAGTCAAACTTAAAAAACTTAGATTTTTTACATTCTTCAAACGATAAGTTAGAGTTAGGCAGTCAACAAGCAGCACACCTTTTTGGTTTAGGTTGGATGAGTGATTCAGATGAATTATTCTTTCCTATCAATCTTAAAAGCAACACGAATTTAATTACAAAACGTGTAATTTTATCAACAATAGCCCAAATTTTTGACCCTATTGGCTTACTGAGTCCTTGCGTCATTGAAGCAAAAATTCTTTTACAAAGAATGTGGCTTCTTAAATTATCTTGGGGTGACCCAGTTCCCCAAGATATACATTCAGCGTGGTCTATATTCATAAATAATTTAGGTTCATTGAGTTTATTGCGCATACCTAGACATGCCATTTGTAATAAACCTGTTTCCGTGGAGTTACATACATTTT
This sequence comes from Neomicropteryx cornuta, assembly GCA_020383195.1. Classification (NCBI taxonomy): domain Eukaryota; kingdom Metazoa; phylum Arthropoda; class Insecta; order Lepidoptera; family Micropterigidae; genus Neomicropteryx; species Neomicropteryx cornuta. The sequence continues at coordinate 45,311,109 of JAHKQU010000018.1, forward strand.
CGGATTCATCGCAAGAAGCGTATTAGCCGAAGCCTGTTTATATATCAGGTCTACAAATACTAATGACAACATACGTGTCAGCTTACTCTGTTCAAAGAGTAAAGTTGCATCATTAAAACCGACTACCATTCCTAAACTACAGTTATGTGGTGCTCTTGTAGCAACTCGTTTATTTGCAAAGATAATAAAGTCCCTTAGACTCATCTCTGGGTTGGCTCAGAACAGCGCCCAGTAAATTGAAACCGTTTGTGACAAATCGTGTCGCAGAAATTCAAGATTTAACTAGACATCATACATGGAGACATGTACCGACCGCAGACAACCCTGCAGATTTAGTATCACGCGATATTAGTGCAAAGGCAATATGTGACGCGAAATTATGGTGGGAAGGTCCGCTTTTTCTAATACTAAAGCAAGTTCCAACAGGTGAAACTTTGCCAGTTTTAATTTTGGGATGCAGTACATGCTCTCTCGCTGCGCAAGAGTGCGGCGCGGCGGCGGGTTGAGGTGCGCGAGCTGCCGCGCGGGGAGTGGATCGGAGCTCGCGCAAAGCTTAATCCATGTTCGTACAATGGGAATTCGCTTATCCTCCTCTTTGATCCGGTGAAATCGACCCCCGCCTTCCGGTGTACCGAAAGGGATTTATAAGGGACTATATTTTAGTGCAGCAATTCGTAAAGGTGTACATATCACACATCCGTCCTAATTGAATAGCGGTCAGCTTATAGTTTTTCAACTATAACTGCATAGTTGTAATGATTAAAACTTAATAGTTCGGGGTGATTATTTCTAAATAGTTATATTTGATCTAGCTTCCATATCTTGCCGATAAAAGATGAATTGTTAAAAAAGAAATTTGCTCTCATAAGAGTATTGTGACAAATTAGACGATAAGTAGTAGGTAATTTGTCAGAAAAAGTGTGTAATATTTTGGTGAATTTATGTAACTTTTACAGACAAACAATATGCAAATAGTTAGGAACCTATGGCATGACATCCTAAAGCATTAAATCGACAACAATTCATCCTTTTAAAATATATAAATTAATCGTACGTAATTTGTATAATTCCTATGCAATTTTTGTAATTAATTATTGCTATTATTTGGGTATAAGTTTATAATTCATATGTATTTCATCAAATGCAAACAATAAATATTTTGACGATACCGACATTAATAAAATTGTAACACAAAATGCACCTATTGGCGTCCGGTAAAGTTCTACGATATCTATGTCTAAATAATTCAAATTCAATCATCGCAGTCGTGGACCTATTACCAGACTAGCAACCAACAACCATAGAAAAAAATCAAGGGGAAGCTAGGGCAGATTATATAAAAATAAATAAGACCTAGTTATATGGCATAGAGCGAAGCACGTGTCGCCTGGACCTGAGCGAAGCGGGCAAGATGTCTATTTGTTTTACCAGCGTTTGTTTAAGCAGCATGTGTGCCAATTGCCTAGTGCAATTTTAAAACGTATTATATTTTATGTGAACCCCGTCCTTTAGTCCTAGATGTGAGACAAAAATTGAGTGTAGTCATAGTTGAAGCAGAATATTATCATGACATTCAAGATATTAAATAAATTAGAGCGAATGTTGTCGGGTCCAGCCCATATGTAATACACATTTTCATAGGTTAGTTTGTTGATCATTTTAGCTTCTATAATTAGCAGTCTTGAGGCCGCTCATTATCTTAAGTTACCCGACACGCCTGAGGGCGGTCAAAGCAAAAATGACCCCCGCGAGTCTGTCCCTATCCCTCTCTCTCTCGTGCCATAATGGGGAGATGTCAAAAAAATATAAAGGTCAATTCATGTAGAATGATGGAATTGTATAACTTAATTGAATGTTGTGAATTGTATATTGGAATTGGCAAAAGAAAGACACTGACATATTATATTTTTATAACCTTGTAATGGATAAAAAAATTGTATTTTTAAAGTATTATAAGTAAAATTGAACATTTTCATTTTGCCGATAGCTTTAAATTCAAATACCAATGTATGAAAGTCGGTTCAAACCGTTAAAATAATATAAGTACACATACCATACTATTTAAATACAAAATACTATTACTACCTAAATATAAAATATATATAACATACAAGAATATGTTTTTTTATTTTTTATTAAATAATTTAGATTGAAATGAGTACTAATACGTATTTTAAACATTGATTAAATACCTTCATTGGCATAATTTAGATTATGTTTGTATAAACCATTATTGTATCAATCACATAAATAGTGTTGTTTTTTTTAATTTATGAAATGCTTCTTACATACAGTAATATTAGGTAGGTGGACCTAAATTAATGATAATATAAATATACCCATCGTTATCAGCGAGTAAGAAGTAATTTTAATTTCCATGAATTCTACCCATTAAGTAATAAAATACCTATGTTAATTAAATAATTCTACTCGAGTTTGGTAAAGTTAAAACAAAGTTCACACTTTCATGTGATGAGTGGCTAAGGTCCTGAATGTGCATCTGAATTGCAAAAGCGGGTAGGAGAATATTATATCAAGGAGGATTAATTATATCATCTAGGTAGTTAGGAGCCACGTTAGGAGCAGTCAACAGTCCATGGAGCGCGAATGATTTGAACCTATTTACCCATCCTGTCGAAAATAAACTTAAAGGATTTATGAAATGCGGGTTCAGACATAACATTCAGGAAGTGGGATGAATTCAGCTTGTGACGCTTGTTCCAGCAGTACTTAGTGTTTTTTATTTTTATGGAAGCAGTTGGTTTCTAGCGCACCCACGCTTCATACAGCCTTTAGAGAGGAAAACAGCTAGTGAACTGTGGTGAATTTGTTTTTAACCGAATCTGCAATTTTTTTTTGTACCTCGGAAGTGCCAATGTGACGAATTTAACATAGCGTTTGGCAGTTATTCAAAATTTTATGCATCCACCTTTACATAAAACCCCACCTGGTATGACTCTGTTCACAGAGGTCGAGCTCCGTGCTTGACTGGATGGAACATTGGTTGGAAGGTTTGGTCGAAGTTAAGAAAATGGAAGGGGGTGTGGGGGGTGGGAGAGCATATTAGTTACACAATGCAATGTCAATAGGTAGGTAAGTTAGCGCGGAAACTAAAAGTGATAGTAAGCATTTACAGCAATTTCTGATAATATGTAATCAATCTATTACTTATTGTAAAACGAATGTTCATAACAAAATTGCTACCCAAAGACTACTACTATCTATATAGCAAAAATATAAGTTGGTACTTATACGCCAACATGGCGGCGACGCCAGCATTTAAAAATCATTTTTTATGTTTGATGGTGTATCGAAAAAAAAATCTCTCAGGACAAGTGCCTTTAAGAGAAAGGAGAGTTGCAATCATCCTCTGGGAACTTGTAGGTAGGTTTCGATTTCCAGCAACATTGGATTACCTATTATTTTCTATTTTATTCTATGACAGGTCCATTTCTAATGCAAACATTTGTAATTAATTAGTAATTAAACATTAGATAGAGCATACATTAAATTAATAGAGAACGCATACATAAGCATTTAAAACATTTACTTTAGTAAATACAGAGACATCATTGTCTAATTTGATAATGTACAAGGTTTAACATCTATAATAAAGATATTTATATAAACCTATGTATAAGGAGGGATATAAAATAAATGGGTAGATAGGTAGGTAAAAACCAAATGGTAAAATAAAGTCTAACGCTAAGCAAACACGGTCTCATATTCTGAATCAAATAGGTATTTGGGTAACCTAACTATGCAAAACATAATTCCAACTCGAAAATACACAAGCATGGAAGTCAAAAAATAAATATCGCTAGCAACGATTATTTTATAACATGTTAAAAACATAATTTAAAAAAAATGTACTTTTGTGTCTCGCTGACATATAAAAAATGGTAAACAGTCTACACAATTTAAAAGTACTTAATATTTTTTTTATTTTTAAAAGTACATAATAAAGTTTTTTTATTAGTTATAAAAATGGCGAAACAAACAAATCTTGGTATACGCATTAATTACAAGATAAATGTGTATGGGCATAATATTATTAAATTACAATATACGCCACAACTAATTGGAAATAGGACAGCTAAAAGACCTGGACCTAAATAAAGCATAGGTTTAGAATCTTTAAACTAATCTTCATTTCACTCTACTTGTAAAATTTAAGCACCCAAATTATTTATAACAAATTACTTACCTACTAATTTAGAAATAACACTATTCTGCTATATTCAGAATAATAAGCAAGGTAGGTGAGCGAAGTATTTGTAGCATTTAGTATAGACGGAGCAGCTGTGTTTGATAGCAATCAGATGTCAAAAACTCGCGCCTTCGATGTTCAAGCGAACCCATTAAACCATATAAGTAAAACGACACCGACAACTTTGCATATATATAAAAAAGTCAAAATGTAGCAAACAACAATTAACACTATGTAAAAAAAAGAAATGTAATTCAACCGCACCTCAGCAACATTTGCCGCAGCCGCTCTGACACAATATGGCGGGCGTACTAAAGTCACGTGATCATCGTATGTATAAATCTATCTATAGGGTGGTATTTTAATCGACTATGGTAAAAGGCTCGAGATCGATAGTAAATTATTATAATGGCAAATTATACAAATTTATCAATATTGCATGACTGTAGTTACTGATTTTATTTTATTTTTCATATTGAATGGAATAGCTATTTTTTTTTTAAAATATAAATATTAGTTTGTTCATTATTTTATTAAATAATATTAAATATAATATATCTTTATTCCATTGGTTTATAATAATATCTATGTAATATATATAGTTGATGATAAAAAAAAATTTATTTCTTATAATTGCATTATTTGTGTATGTACATAATATTACAATATTTTATTCTAAAGTGGACAGATGAGAAATAAAAATGCATTTTTTATAAAACTCTTAAGCCGACATCCTGCTCTCTCAAGACCTCTTTAGTAAGTTAGTAACTATTTTGCTATATGTTGTTCTTTATCCAATGGTTTATCAATAAAATAATAAATGATAATAAATTTTCAATGTGATCAAAAATTATGTCATTCGCCTTTTCAGGAAATTTTTCGCTATTAAAAAAATATTATCAAATCTAATAAAGCAAGTACTTATACACTCAATTTAATACATTTATATAGTATATGTACATACAAATTCATTCTTTGGTTAGTCAGTACTGACAACTAACAAACACCTATACCCACAGCTACAAATTTAAGTATTTTGTAATTTTGGTATTTTGTTAGATATTACCGAGTCATTTTGCTATTATAATACGTTAGAATAAAGTAAAATAGAAAATAATGCAAGTACACAGACATGCACACACAAGTGCAATCTATACTTTTACCACTGGCTACAGATATACTGTTGTTACAGACCGTTTGGAGTGCGGCTCGCGGGATAATAGTAATAACTCAAAGGTTTGTTAGAAGGTTTATTACTTGATCCTCTTACTACATAAATACTCCGATATACAATATAATACTTGACTCCATGATGTGTGTGCACGAATCGGCGTGACGACTGCAGCTGAGTAGGTACTGGCGGCGCGCGAACTCAGTTGAAAAGGCACTGCACTAGCGGGCGACCTCCGTTCTTATAGAATGTCTTCTTACGTCGGAGGGGACACCCTCTTCCTCAGCCCTGGTACATTCGTCGCGTCGCTCTCGGTCGACGAACTTCGTACCTGGCGTCAGATGCTGTCGTCAGCGGTAACCTGGTGCGTTCGGTCAACGTCACTCTCGGTCGACGGAGTTTGTGGTCTGATGTAGTCGTCAGCGGAAACCTGGTGCGTCCGTCCGGTAAACTCGTGACCCCCACACTGTTAACATTAGCATGTCGGTGACGCCAAATCATAAGATTTTACCAATCCTAATTCACACAACGTGCCTATAGAAGTTTTCCATTAAAAAAAGATTAAATTTGAATATCTTACAAATGAATCCCTAATGCCTAATGAATCGAATGTCGCAGCTATAAATGTATACAAAATACATTTACAAAAACAAACAAAATACATTTTGGTTTTGTAATATCTAGCTAAAAAGAGATTACCGAAAAATGTCGCCGAAAGATATTTTTTTACAGCTGCTGTTTTCTCTCAAAGAAGTTTTACAGTTAAAGTGTTAAAAATGATTACTACTTAACATTGACAGTTGTTTCTGTAAAAAAATATATACTACGCTGAACTAACCCTCATTTAGTGTAGATTAGAAATAGGGATAGAAAATAAGAATATTATATCCACCGAAATCTGCTATTTAATGATTATTTTAAAATTGCACACTAAAAGTATAAAGAGTCTGTCTTATTCTGTGTTGACTTGCATATTAAATTGACGAAGATAGTCATACTAACCTTCAACTAAATAAGGAACTTCTACCAAAAAAATATGTGCTATGTACTTTATGTAAAAGAAAACTAATCGATTTTTGTTTTTTTATAATATGTTGAGTTGATTTTTTATACGCGTTTTCTTTAGTTTGGTTTTAGTTAATTGGCAGGTCAATACTTTGGGCCTCCAAATTAACTGTGCTCGATAAAACTATATTAATAAATTACATCCCTAGTAACATGGCACATGGTCGCCGCGTTGTTCATTCGAACCAAGTTTCAAAAATTTGGCGCCATAGGAAATAAGATTTAAAATAAACTAAACGGTATAATAACCTCGAATATTTACAAAACCATAGATATTTAACTTATTTTTAAATTGCATAGCAGCTGACTTAACAAAACAGACGCTATTAGATGGTACGCTCCGGATATAAACGGATGTATTGCCCAAAATTATTATCTGATAAAATATAAGTAATATGTACAAATACAGTGCTAGTTAAATTATTAGATTAATATTTTATGTGTGTTTCGTTATCAAATCGAAATAAACAATAGACTAAATTGATTAGCGAAAAAAATAAATATTAGAAGCCCCGCTTCCCCTTCGAGTATACCCTTCCCCTCACCCCCCCCCCTCCCAATTTTATCATAGAACCTCGTTTTGTCGACGTGGTCGGCAGTACGCTACGCCAAAGTAGGGGTCTGCTCAACGTTCGCCCGACGTTCGTTCGCGGCCATGCTCAACGTTGCACCTGCGGTCTAACTGACGTGGTTCTGCCGTCTGGCGAGCTGTATGAACTAAGAACTTCGTTTTGAACTGGCGCGCTGGTATGGCGATACCTTGTTAGTTAGAGGAGTTGGAGTACATTTCACATAGAGTCTTCTAATTTCACATGTACGATCGCGGTGACCTCATTTTTAATTCATATAATTATTCGTCTTCCAAGATGCCATTTATTTTCATTTTCAAATGGTTAAGAGTGATATGCCCTGATCACTGAAGCCCAATACCTACGCAAGTAATACGACAATGGCTGTGTCGTAAATAAATCTAAAATTCACATACTGAATGAGCAGAAATGGTTACAATTCGAATGGTACTTACAATAGGTAATACCTACCTACACATAGTTCAGAACCATGTAATTTAGAATTCTGTACGACCAACGTCCAAGAGCTAAGGTCGTATCGTTAAACTTTTTTAAAGACAGCTGAATACCTACGAAGGGCTGTTGGTCTCTAGGTACCGACTATAAATAACAAATGTTAGTACCGTAGGTAAGAGGAAGGTGCTAGGTGCTAGGTAGGTACTTGCATGTACTTGTAACAACGAATCTACCACAAATAGGCGAAAACGGTTCATACATTTCATCAAAAACTCTTAGGTAGGCGAAGTGATGGGTAGATATAAAAATACTAATTTACAATTTAGTAATTTAAACAATGTGGTTAAGTAGAAAAACATATAAGGGTATAGCATACCTACTAATACTGCAAACGTAGGACTTTGACAGGAAGTGACATCATACCCACAAAAAATATAGTAAATATTCATTAATTAAGTACTTTATTTTGATTTTAGTACTGTAGCTATCCGTATCACAATCAACTTAATAAATTATGAAATCGAGCATAGGTCGCTGGTGCCAGGCAAAACCGATAAGAAATAAATAGAATTGTGTGAGTACTTAGGTATAGGTAGGTATCTAACTTTAATCTGAAAACTATATAAACATCCATTTTCCAGCATTGCCAAGCTAAAATAATTTTATCCAATCACACTGGTGCAGTTAGGTACATATATGGGTATGTTAATATCTATTTCAAAAGACAAAATGGCGCTGACAACAAACGCTGAGCACGTCGATTCTAGGTGTCTATGCACGAGTATATATAGTATACCTTACTATCTACCTACCTACCTAAATATTTTTCGTTCTGGCCCGGGCGCCGTGACTATGACGTCACTATGCTCAGCTAGCTATAGCCAAGAGAGAAAGAACGAGGTCGCCGCCCGGTGAAGATACGATATTATAATACCTACATATAATAAAATATGGGCGGATTAGTAAATCTCAGTAGAAGTTACCAAATTATCATAACGGCGTAAATGTGGGTAGGTAAGTGAATTAATGCAAAATATCGGTAAAGTAACCGGTAAATTAACTGATAGAATTTAATAGAAAAAAATAATTAATGGTAAATGGTAATTGACAACTTCTTCCATTTTTTTGATGGCGAATATCTATGTGAATTGTGTAATTATATTTTTTTTTTTTGTGACATTCACTTTTACCATAATGATGAAATAAATAACAACTCTGGCGACTTACTTATAAGAGAAAAAACCGGATTGATCCGTTAATTCAAAAATATTTGAGAACATGGCGTTTTATCATTGAGCCAGCCACCTAGCCATTATCACGTGGAGGTACATGGGTACAATAATTAGGTACCATATTATAAAAGTCGAAGATGATTGAAGTGTTCAATCCGTTAATGACCTTATTGTTAATGATCCCCATTATTTTAAAAATAATTTTTAACAGGATCAATTTGAGAGTTGAGGATACGATGCCGTGGTTTAAAAGTAATGAGGCTATGTTGACTATACGGTTAAGGTGATTTATATGAATTTGAGATACTCAGATAATCTATCGTATATTAAATAAGTAAAACCACGGATATGTTTTCAGTTTAGAGCTCTCAAAACGATAATAATATTATAACATTCTCTAATAAAGTAAGGCTTTACGTAAGATGTGCCCTATATAATGTAACGAAATAGTCATTTAGCTGATCACTGGTCAGCGCAATATAATCTGATCAATAGGTTTATTATTTTTAAGCCTCAGCTTAAAAAAATTACTTAATCCTAAGAATATCAATATTTCTTAAAGGTATGTAAATGAGTTGAAATGAAGTAGTAATGAGTTGCGAGTTTTAAATCAAAAACAATAAAATTGATCGTTTATCGACCTGTATCATTTAACAATCCACAACAAAATAAAGTCTACATTAGTACTGGTGCTGCCTAGTTAGGTAGAGTTTTTTAAAAATATGTTTATGTACTTTAAAACCCAATAAATGAATTATTATTATTTAAATATTTTTGATAAAAAAAATATCGTTACGAATAATAAATTTCATTCTAAACTGACAGCGGTTAGTAGTAATAGTAGTAGGGTTAGTGGTGATATTGAAGCTTAGCAGCGTACTTACGTCATTTTATATAAGGGAACATAATTTTCCATTTACCGTATGCTGAATGACGCACAGGAATGAGCAGATTAAGACCCTAAATTAACCTTTTTTAAACACTCGTTTCGGGATGAGATTTCAAAAAGTACATTAATATGGTTATATTTTAGGAGTGTGACATTTTTGGAGTATAACATTTTGCGATAGTGAAAATGAATCAAAGACCCTGAGAATTCAGGGGAAAGTCTCTTAGAACAAAAAGACTATATAGTTTGAAATAAATGTTTGTGTGTTTGCAGGTGTGATTTCATTTTTATGGTCAGAATTTCTCCACAATGGCCATTGAATACCAAAGAAATCCTTAGATTTAGTTTTAGCAATTACTAGGTAAAATATTAAATCTTACATAAAAGGACATCGCCTTGCCTTGTTCGGTTTGTAGTCTCAGTGTCAGTCAGTGCATAGACAAACGGAGAACATTTCGCAAATAACACTACGGTGTAAGTAAGACATTATTCTGTATTACCTATGCACTTTTATGACGGTAGCACACACGCTCAGACGAATGCATCAAAATATTCTCACATCGGCAGAGTAATTCAGAATACATTTACCCATCACAACTCATCCATAATGATTCATGTGCAGAATTTCAACGTCGCGGTTTGATATAACTACGTAGTACGTTCATTTCTGAATATTATGTATTTAATAATTATCCATAGGTTAAAAAAAATGCCTAATATTTTTTAATGATTAAACATTATTCTACAAAATAATGAATGACATGCGTGTTTAAATATTTTAGTACACGACTGGATATAGGAAATAATCCACACAATTTATAGGAACAATAATATACCTATTCAAGTATCACTGAGCTGTTTATGATTCAAAGTGGTAATGTTAGCTGAATAAGTTATACTAAACTTTTCGACAAACGCTGAACTCTGAAAACCGAGTAGCGCAGAGAGAGCTCACATGATACTTCTCAAATAGAAGATAAATTCTAGTCATAAAATATTAGAAGATTTCCACGAGTTCTTGTGCTGCCTTAAGATGTCGACCGGTCAAATTCACAGCAAGGTATGGACTCGGGGACCCAGAGGGAAGGAGGAACCCACCCCGCGTTTTCCACCAGACAACTTACATACCTCTGGAGGTGACGAAACTAAAGCGTACAGTTTTGCTTTGGGAATTTCTAAACGCGTTGCTATGTTCTCGCTCAGTTAGTGGTGTTGCCCTTTTTTTGATCTGCAGGAAGTCGTTTTTATTAAGGCACTTTATTATGCGAAGTTGCAGTGTTGCAGTATAACATTAATGAATGCACTACAATGCATGACACTGAGTGTTTAACTTCATGCTTCGCTCCGAGTTGATAGCAGCGTCATTCAAGATAAGTTGCTTACCACCCTCTTTCTTAGACCCGAAGGTCTAGACGCGAGAAGGCGTCGAATTAAACAAACGTGCGAGCTTCAACTAAAGCGAAAGTAGCATATTCTCCTTGTTTATACAAATATCTTTGGATGTATACTAGTAGTTAAGCATACCAGTTTGTCATTGAATGTGGTACAGACCTATCTAAAGCATATGCTAGTCGTCGTAGAATCATTGAGAGTAAGTATCCTAACAACGCAATCAGCCGTATATAGGCTGTATCGTGATGGCACCACTACTAATCACTACCATTATTACAGTTACGACGCTTGAACCCTACATAAATTCTTCTGTTTCTGTTTTGTATATCAGATTATTGTTGTATTCACATTAACAACGTACTGATAAACGAGTACGAGCATTTCATATATGTCCTCCTTCTCACATAACTATACTTGTTTATTAGAATTAGATTTCTTAACCTAGCAATTATCTGGCACAAACAATTAAATATATAAGAGTGGTTATGTATCTCCCCTGTTACATCTGGAGTATTTGTAGACCCATAATTAATTGATGAAAAATCTTATGTTTTCAAGCTCGATAAAGTTTGCTGACATCCGCGTATAAGTTACATTCTATTACGAAAATCAGGACGTGCATAAGGTTCCGTATCGAATCTTTTTGACGTGATAACATGTAAGAACCCCTGGTGTGGGGTGAATTTAGATTTATTACGTATGTGGCAGTGACGCTCGTGACGTCAGAGTAATAAAGAAGTTCGCACCTATATGTGGAACTACTTACTTGTATAGGGTGATGATTTTAGAGGCGTGGTTTTCAAGAAGAGATAAAACGCATATAATTTGATGTTATGGCTAAGAATTTAGTTTTATTATAAAGATAAGGGTTTGCCATTATGTTCTAAAAATGATTTCGGGTAAGTGGCCGCCGCGGCTGACTCGAACAAATTCCAGCCGAGAGGCCCAATTTTCAACCACTTTTTGCAGCAATTTGGGCCGTATGTCAGCAATAACGCGCCGAATATTCTCTTCCAAGGCGTTAATCGTGTCCGGCTTATCTGCGTAGACAAGCGACTTCACATAACCCCACAAAAAATAGTCCAGCGACGCGATTTTTACTTTATTTTAGAGTGATTTAAAAAAAATTTAGAGTGATTATTTCTAAATTTGCACTATTTGCAAACGTTGTTTAGGAGTAAGTCTATTCATTATGAAATGGCAAACCAAACTGAGCATAAATCAAGTGACAGCTGTCAAAAACACCAACTACGAAAAAAGTAGTGCCAGATTGAAAACCACGCCTCTAAAAAAAACACCCTATACTATACTCGTATATAGTTTAAACTTTTATTTCTAGATATTATTCGATTGATACATTTACCTAACTACCTAGTTTGGACTTAAACCGCTAGAGAGCGCTAGTAATTTTAGTTCTAGTTATTCAATTGATGTAATAAACTAGTAGTTTGAGATGAAACCGCTATAGAAAGTGCATCAATTTACGTCAAACGACTGCTGTAACTGTGACAATACCCAAAAACACACCTCAAGTCAGAATTGTATCAGTTTTAATTGGTTGTAACTGATGATGTCTCGCCCACAGTTAGTTTCATTCTGACGGTTGGGCCGAACCATAGAAATAGCGAGCTACAGCCGATAGGACAAACTCATGACATTGCTGTCAGTCGAAAAGTAAGCTCCGCCCCTCCGCCCTGTGTCCAATGATTGCGTCGGCATTTTTGTGTCGGTATGTTATCACGAATACCCTTCCGATGTCTGAAGATGGATACACTACGCAGTACCTAGATTTGGCTTACGCCACGTCTACCTAATTCAGTGGTCTGTGGACCGAACTGTTGTCAATATGTACCATTTTTTACGGTGATTTTTACCTATTCGACAATTTTCGTAGGAACCCTATATAAATATTTTAATCAATACAGACTCTTATTTGCCGAAACATTTACATATGCAACCAGGACATCATAAACAAACTTTTACGTTAGTCAGATCCCTTATTGGCAAGTATGAGGGCAAAACCAAAAGAGTAAATTGAGCCATTATCAAAAGAAACAATTGAAATGCTCCAGAAAGTCGAAATTACACTTTCATTTATATCTTCCCCCATGGTAGCGAGTCATAAATAAACGGAAGGAGACCGGAGGTGTTCTTCGAAATAATCCGCATAAGTATTTCTAAATAATCAAAAAACAAGTGAAATCTGTATCTTTGCTGAATCTGTGTCTTTTATTGAATATTTTTTATACATACACACTTTTAAAAGTCCCAAACAATTTTATTATATTTTGGGCTCTACTCAACTAAGCTAGTTTCTTGTATTAGAGTCAGGGTAGATGGTAGTAATGAGCGTTAAAAATCGGTTGCAACGATGTGGGGTTTCGAATTGCAACCGCAAGTGAAAAGTCCGTTATATGATATTATACTCTATTATAAATTTTTACACAATTTTTTTTTTTATTTCCTAATTAATTAGTCCTTCGCTCATATCCCTTATTCTTATGTAATTACTTTTGCCCGGCCTTATTGTTAGTAATTTATCGTGTTTCAATCGATATATTGTAATGCTTTTTTTAATTCTCATAAACAGTACATAAATTATCTAGGTGGCCAAATTGTCAGTAAATAGTTTTGGTTAACTTAAAGCTTAAAGTTGACCAAAACCACTCCTCAACATATAAACTTTAACAATACTAAATCTCACACTCCTCCGCGCGGAAGAGTGTGAGGAGAGGATATGCTAAAAAGGGGTACGAAGTTTTCTCTTCGCGTATTAATATATGGAACAAAATAAAAATCTTGTATAATACGGAACTGCGAGTTTTGTCTGTGGTTTATTGCGTTAGTATAAATTTTGTGAAACTTTGCCCGAGTTTTTAAAATAAGATCAATTTGGGAGAATTTAGTAGTAAATAAACTACAAATTCAATAAATAGGGGGGGCGGAAAAGCAGAGGTGAGTCATTATTAGACGCTCGTCAAAATTTACAAACCAATAAAATGGTGTTAAAATTTATGATGAATGTCATGTGTGTGTCACGTGGTGTTTTTGGTGAGTGTCATGTCAAATGTGTGTGATGTGTCAGGTTGCACAGGCGCGAGTAGCCTGGGGGGAAGATATCGTTAATGCCGCTGGAGCTGTAAGATGTCAGGTTCTAGTTAAATAATTTACTACTACTAAACAATGTATAGAAGCAGTTGATATTATATGATAGCTACAGGATGTCACAACCATTTTTGTTTATATCATATCTCCCTATGCGCAACATTCCTACCATCGACCTCTGAGAATCGTTTACGGTTAACGCGTTTTGGAGTTGACTTTGCGCACTTTTTCCTAAAAAACTAATTAATAATCATAAAATCTATTCAGAAAGATGCGCTGCTCAGTTTTTCAAAAAAATCTTACTCTTCTTAATTTTTTTGTCACAATATCGCTGAATTTCACCTTTTTTGTTGTTGATTTAAACGCATACAAATTTGTAAAAAATCAATCTATTATTGATTATATTAAAAAAAACCCGGCACTGACATTTTTTTTTTTTTTGGTTCCAGACAATTCATGTTTAATTTTGGAAATAAGAGATGTGTGAAATAAAAATCTTGGTGTTGTAATCCCTGCGAGTACACAGAGTGAAGAATACAATCCCACACAAAAAGAACCCTCCACGAGAAGATCAGAAATATACGGACAACATTATTACAACGAACCTCAGACACCCAGCCCGTTATCGCAAACGTGGCACCTCTAGAAGAGCAGCCAGACTCCCCGGACAAAGGGCCAATACCCGGTTTAGATCCAACCCCAAGGTAAGGGTAGCAGACATCAACAACATCCCCTCGCGAAAACGAGTGTGAAAAAGTCAAAATCTTTCTACATTAACGGTACAAACAGAAACTATGGTCTAAGTATATTTTTTTCTTTCAAACCGCCATAAACCAATTTCAAAATGTAATTCTACCCAGATACAATCTAAGCGCGAATATAGGGGGGTGGGTGCAATCCCCCCCCCCCGAGCCACGACCAAAGAACTCAATTAAATATTGTTTATCAGTCTATCTCGCTCGCACTTACAGGCCTTTCACAATCACAATCCAAATTATGACAAATCTGCTGACTTTGAGGACTAAAATTATTAAATTCTTATATTTTTTATTTATATTATCTTATTCTTGGCGATGTGTATATAACGTGGGCACCGAGACATTTTTCTCCGGGGGGCATCGCCATACATCTTGTCTTCCCTATGCCAATAAATTCAAACAACCTTTGTTTTGCAATGGGTACCATGTCATTATTCCGGAAAATTTCGACATATCTTCGTGTCTCACATCCCCTAGGGCCTAGAGCCTAAACCCACCCTCAGTTTTAAGTTTATATATCTATCTAAATCACTTTATTCTGGACACGATAGATGCCGTAATTTTACACCAACCACTTTTAAATAGATACATAAAATTTAAGGGCACAAAAAAAGGGTCAAGTTCGTCAATGGGAACTCAATCAGACCAGGGGGGCGGGAATGGGGGGGATTTTTCGAAAAAGTGAAATTTTGCTATAACTTTTTTAGTATATAAGATAACGAATTAATTTAAATTTTATATTATTCCTTAGATAAAAGCCTAAAACTTATCTCAGAAAACAACCATTGGTACTAGGGGTGGGAACCTACCTCCCTTGATAGAGGTACAGGATTAAATCCAGTCAAGATGTAAATTGTAGGCTATAATGTCCCTATAACTTTTGTTTAAAATAATTTTTGATATGAGTGTAAAGAGGGGTTCACATTCTCGCGGTGGCGGGTTGCGGTGCCGCACGGACAATTGGAGTTTACCTGTCCCCTGCTTTGATCCGTTGAAATCTACTTACTACTTGAATTTCATATCTTAGTAATTAAATAATTTCTCAGTAATTAAGTTATAGATAATTTATATAATGATAATCACAACATTACTAATATACGTATTCGTTTTTCGTTAATTAAAAGTAATATTATGTGGATTTGTTTATGCTTAGTGTGAGCATCATCAGCTGCAAAGCCAAGCAACTTGTGTCTAAAGACAAACATTTTTGCAATAGCATCAGAAGCGACTAAACTAAATTATCAAAATGCAGAATTAATGGAAAACTTACTATTTGATCCGTTTGCTATTAGTAAACTCACATAATATGTGGACCAGACCACCACTAATTCATTCATTTTGACCACAAATTCATTAATTTTTTTAGGAAAATTACTCTAGCAAATGTTATTAAAAATATTTTGAAGGTGGACAAATATTTAGATGCGTAATTTAAACTTTAAAATTGGTAAAAAATAGATCGCAAATGGATTTTTTGGACAATTTTTTTTTTTAGCTGACTATAGAATGAAATTATTTAAATTCAAATAAATATTACTTTTCATTAATGAATTCAAGATAAAATTTAAAAAAAAAGATCCAATATGACATTAATGTAGTGAAAAATGATTCCCTATGACTTTCATCACCTCTAAAGTCTCCCGGCGTGTTTTCAACGTTATCTCCTCCACTCCGAAAATATTTTAGCAAAACGTTTGGTTGTTAAAAATTTGAAAGGAATACTCGCATGCTAGTCTAACATAACTGTAAATAAATCGTATAGTTGTAAGTCCAGACTTATTGTTAAATAATGTTTGGTAGGATTTACCATATTTTTTGCTACGATTTGACGTCGCGGGTGAACAGCTGACGAAATAAAACGACTTTACTTGAAAATTTAGTAGCAGCAACCATAGTTAGCATAGTAGCATTTAGTTGTTTTTACTTACCAGTTTATTTTTCTGTGATTAAAATCGAAATTGTGGGCAACGTAATGGAAACAAAGCGCACTGGCCGAAAAGGGCTCTTCCGTGAATGGCAAACTCGTGTCCTTAAGTGAGTCCCAAAGCAAGTTAGAGATAATTAGAATCCTTCGACCCGCCAAAATTGAAATGTTAAAGAAAACAATGACTTCTAAAAATAGTGGACAGACTGGGAAGGTCGCTTTCACCATATCTTGCAAGCTTTAGTTTAAATATTTAGCTGAAACCGGGATTTCAAACGAGATTCATGCTTCGGGGGTCGCAAACCCGATAGCGATTATTAGTAAAAAATACCGCTGCGTTAGAATAAACGTTTATAAGTAATTATTAGTAGTTTCATAGTTAAACTAATTGCATTGTTATAGTTAATTTGTGTAGTGAGTACTACTAACCGAGCTATTGCATTTCCCAATGTGTTGACCTTATCTAATTACCTACTTACTTGTTTACATACTTACGCATATCAAATCCATTTAAAAGTAATATTGTGTGTGCAACAAATTCTCCAGGAAGCGTAAGGTTATCTTGGTGCACTGCGTCCGCTGAATAGCTTTAATCTCCGAGTTGGCGAGCGAATTGGGTCGCTTGTTAACAGAAATGGCGATGTGACTGAACAGCTAGCTGGTCAAGGTATTTGCCGTTTGCAAAAATGATTGTAGCGATAGCTAGATATTATGTTAAAGACAACCAAAAATATTTATGCTACACTATCATCATTCTTTTATCTGTATATTTGACAAGAGTAAGTACCTATTACGGTACTAACTGAAGTAAGTATTACAGTACAATATTGAATTTATGGCGAAAAATGAAAATATGTATTGAAAAGGTATTTTTATTCTAATTCCTAAATCGACCAAAGTTTGAGAGACGGTGACGCCTATCCTCCTATTTTCACGTCACGTTGCCCGCAGGAGAGACCTGGAAAGGCTCATAGTGATGGGCGACGTAGATGGAGGCGGGAGTCGTGGATGGAGCCCATTACGGTGGACCGATCAGGTCAAACTGGTAACAGGATCCTCTATGGTGGCTGCAGTCCGGAGTGCCCAAAGTCGCGAAAGACGGAGGAAAGCTAAAAAGACTTCAAGTTGCCTGGCTCTGAAATATAAACAAGAATGGCTACGATACCTGTAATCCAAAGTGTCGATTCAATAGACTTTCTAGATCGACTTTGACCATAGTTCATTTTTTGTAACTTATCAGGACTATTTTGGCCATCCCATCCCAAAAGCGGCATCACCGACAAACACGTCTGGAAGAACTGTATTCCTATTTGGCAACGGCATTGGAAGGGGCAGCTGAAGTTCATTGTTTTGGAGTTTACGAAGAAAATGACTGGTCACAAGAGTCCTAGGGTCGTATTTTTTCCCAGCAGCGTCGACGTTGATGTAAAGCATTAGTTGGAATCACAAATAGCTAATAGAACAGTTGAAAAATATTACTTATAATTTCAATACATTGAACCACTTTTAACCGGTTTAATTAAGTGAACGTATATTTTCTCAATTTATTTGTTTGAAAGTCGACGGAGTCTTAAGGTAATCATCTCTGGGTCTGTATTGCCTGTTGCAAAATATCTGAATCAATAAGTTTTTTTTTAAATATCAGTTGAAAAAAATATACAAAGATGGAAAAGTGCCCGGGACCAATATGCCAGAAGCAAGGTTACGGAAAAAAACATAAAATCGGGATCAGCATAAAAAAAAATGTTTTTTTGCTGAATACATGCATAATCAACGTTGCACATACCCAAGAACCTCTGCTTTCTCAATCCACATTTTACCTGACCTACTTAGTAGCAGATTCAGCCATCAATATAGGTATGTATAAAAAAAAACTAAAAACACCAAAAAAGAAACCACATCCAAACACAAAATCTGAGATTAAAATAATAAAGTTGCTTCGATCTCCACAACAAAAAGATGTTGACTTTTATTTCTTCCAGTCGATGCTTTCAAAATTGATCAATTTTATTCCATTAAAGTCTATTCCCGAAGAAAAGAAATTAAATTTTCGATTGAAGTTTATACAATTACTCCTAAAATATGAATCTTTTTCGTCGGATAGATTACCCTCGTGCGATACAATAAGATTAACCTCGTACCTCACAAAATACACATTCCCTCAATGCTCATGATTCCATTGCGAGTTTAAATTTCCATGATTGATTCTCTAGAATCATTTGTATCCGCTGTATATTCCTATAACTCACAGTACTTATATTCACAAAATGAACCTTTGCTAAATGATGACGATGATTTTGTTATACATTTAATTATTAGAACCTAGCTGTACAACCTCGGGCTTCGCCCCGGGTTAGCAGCTAGGCCCTGTATGTGGCTTTAAGGGTGCCTTCAGCGCGCGACAACTTGTGCCTGCGGCACTCGGGATAGGTCGCTTCGGTCCCCATCACTAGGTTCTTCGGGCCATTACGTCCCAACCGTCCTATTCTATGCAGGCGGCTTTGACGACCATCTAAGTTGCCTGTAGGGTTTTTTCATATTTTCTTACTGTAAATATTCATCATTCAGAGTTTCAGGAACGTTTAAAAAAACATCAAATCGTTTCAGCCGTTCTCGAGCGATGACCAACGAACAGCATTTCATTTTTGATTTGATTTGTACACAAAATCCAGCATTAACAATTGAAATGTCTGTAATTTGGAAGTTTCGTAAAACGTAACGTGGCCTGGTGTGAGAGTGGTGTACAGTGAGTGATATGGAACAGCCCCTAGTCGCCTAGAAAATGGGCTAGCCTGGCCGGTGATATAGCGCGGCGGTGCGATGTCAGTCAGTTCAGTGCAGTAGTTATATGCTATAGAAATACAGACCTCAAAAGTTTTGAAGGTGTTAATATTGATTTACCATACCCACTTTTTGTGCTAAGAGTTGTTGACATTTCAAATGATTGCATGGAATCTATACAGGTTTTTACAATTTATTTTCTCTAAAATGGCCTAAAATTGCACCATCACTAGGATAGGTTTTAAAAATCCATTTTGGCACGCCGGAACTCCAATTGTACGAACTTCATCAAACATTCCTTTCGATGTTTTACGCAGCAGCTCACCTCAACCCGCCATACTGAATCCCTCTTTATAGTGTGCCGCAAGGGTTGCTCATATCAACAATTGTAGGGAAATTATAGTAACACAATTAACATTGACAGTTTAAAATGCCAAACTCCAAACTTCTGGAACGTTTTGTTCGATGATCTCCTGAGCACTTCCAGACGGATGCACTTTAACAGGATACGCTGATGACAGGCTGCTTGTTTCGAGCTTATTTTAGAATGGGGTCAAAGGAAGCTGTCTTTCTCTCTGGATAAAACCCAAGCGATGATGCTGAAAGGCAGACTCGCCAGGAACCCGACCTTGCGTTTCAACAATTATCCGTCCCCTAAAGCGATCAAATACCCAGGTCTTTTAGTCGGCAGGGCTGCGGCCTGTTCATGAGCATGCGTAGCGCTTCTCGCATATCCTGCGGTTTGCGGTTCCCCGGTGTCTAAACTTATCTATCACCTAGACTTCGTCGCGCAAATCACTTACGCCGCACGGGTTTGGTGCCACAGGGCACTACGGTAGTAGTCAGGAACATTCTTCTTCGCGGGCAGCGACTCCCCCTCATTCGATGAACGGTGCTTGTAAGGACAACGTCCACATTGGCCTTGCCTGTCATCGCTGGCGTGCTGCCGGCGGACATTCAGGTGCTCGAGTCTTCTGCCAGAGCCCGTGTACGTAAGGGGCTGATAGTTGAGTATTTTTCACTCTCTATTGACCCCAGCGAAGCTTTATACCCGAAATGTTGCGCAAGCCTGAGGTCCGAGTCATTGCGCGTTTGGCGGAAGCGCCATTCACAAAATTTCACATGGGGGGGGGGGGTTTCTAAAAACCCCCCCCCCCCATTCCCGCCTCTTTTTATTGTTTGGCCATTAACGAACTTGGCCGAGATTTTGTACCCTTAAATTTTATGTATCAATTTGAAAGTGATTGGTGTAAAATTACGGCAGTTATCGTGTCCACAAGTTTTAGATGATATATAAACTTTTAAACTGAGGGTGGTTTTGGGCTCTAGGGTATGTAAAACGCGAAAATATGTCGAAGTTTACCGGAAGTCATCACATGGTACCCATTGCAATAGGTAGCTTTCCTAATGAAATCTACCTACAAAATTCCGGCGAAGAACCCCTAGACTAGGGTTGCCATAAATCAGGAGGAGGAGGGGGGGGGGGGGTATTGCCCCTCCATAGCGCCGCAATCTGGTTTGTGAAAAAAGAAAATCTTTCAATGGTTCCCACATTTTCAGAATACGTTCAATGGCCGGCAACAAAGACTGTTAACCACCTAGTTTTTGAGTGAGATCGTAAATTATCATGAATTACATCAGCTCCCTCACAAAGGTATTTCAGTCTTTCATACTGAAAATATGGAAAAATATTTGTAAAATGTCAATACATCCCTCGACCCCACACTTTTACCTCCAGCCAACGTGATCTAGCGTCGTCGCACGAATTATTCGCATAACTTAAGCAATAATATAAAACCATGATTATTCATTTACCGGGACATATGGTGGGTCAAACGGGACAACCGGGACCGAGGCTCTAAACCGGTGACACGTCCCGGTGTACCGGGACGTATGGCAACCCTACCCAGACTCCCATACGATACCGTATATTTATCATAGATTCTTAAGGTGAAATACCCATAACTAAACGGACTCAAATTTACTACTCTCATCTCTTTTGATCCTATTGACCATCTCGTTTGTTTATCCTCTTTGACAGAACTCTTTTTCAACCGCAATAGGGCATCTAAAGAGAAATTTATACCAGAGACTCGGGCAGAAAACGAAGATAGAAGAACTAAACAAATGATATTCACCTCAGTGTAGATAGATACTAATGTCGGTTGTCACTTTTTAAACACATGTGACATCAAAATAATCACATAAAAAAACAGATGTTCATTTTTATGCCATTATTTTTAAAATGGCTACATTATATCGATCCGCGCGGCGTTGAAATTCGCACGCTGACCGAATATACACCATCTGTTAAAAATATAATAAACTGTGTTTTTTTTTCCTTTTTTTTATAATTTCTTACTTACTCATAATAGGTAACACAAACCCCCTAAACACATTCAGCGCCGTACGTCAAACGGGCAGACCACGCGATGCCATCCGAT
Source organism: Neomicropteryx cornuta (assembly GCA_020383195.1). Lineage (NCBI taxonomy): Eukaryota > Metazoa > Arthropoda > Insecta > Lepidoptera > Micropterigidae > Neomicropteryx > Neomicropteryx cornuta. Next base: position 45,333,105 of record JAHKQU010000018.1, read on the forward strand.
CGGCGAAGTACGTTGACCAAACGGAATAATACAGTTGGGACTGACACCCGTTTTTTAGGTTAACCCATCTGGTGACCAAGCCCCTATAAGAAAAACAACCGCAGAATGTCCATGGAGATTTTAAAAAAATGGCTTAATTAAGGGCGCTTAGTAAAAAGCTCATTTTATAAAACCTATGCATGCTATCTTGATAACCTGCACTATTTTGAATAGCCTATAAAATTTTCTAGAATATGGTTTTATTACTAACTCTAAAAAATGTATTAAAAAAAAAAAAAAATGTTCAAGTTGAAAATTATTTGTTTTTGATAACCAATAAAAAAAAAATCAAACAATGAGACCCATTTTTTTATTTCTTACTATGTTCCTAGATATCATATAAACTATTTATAATATATATTTTTACCATGAACAGCAAATTAAAAAAAAAAGTTCCCATAGATACCTAAGGTGGATCGTTACTAGTGCCATATTTTTTTTTATTATCGCTTTATAAGTTATTCTTCTATTTAATGTTTTTTAAAATATGTTTTTTAAAATGTTTTAAAATAAAAAAAAAGGCATGGTTGAAAAAAAGGAAAAATATTTTTAAAATATAACATTTTGATAAAGTGATTAAAAATGGAATATCTCTTCTATTTATTTCGATAAAGAATGATATTTCTAAATGAAATCAACTAGAAAGATGTTATAATAAATATTTAAAAAAATTATATAAAATGTGGATAGTTTGTAAACAGTAACCGTGAACAGATAAATAAATCAACAACCCTTCAGAAATGCCTAATTTGTGAAATGTGCATCTTAGAATATATAGGGTGATGATTTTAGAGACGTGGTTTTCAAGAAGAGATAAAATGCATATAATTCGATGTTATGGATAAGAATTTAGTTTTATTATAAAGATAAGGGTTTGCCATTATGTTTTAAAAATGATTTCGGGTAAGTGGCCGCCGCGGCTGACTCGAACAAATTCCAGCCGAGAGGCCCAATTTTCAACCACTTTTTGTCAGCAATAACGCGCCGAATATTCTCTTCCAAGGCGTTAATCGTGTCCGGCTTATCTGCGTAGACAAGCGACTTCACATAACCCCACAAAAAATAGTCCAGCGGTGTTAAATCGCACGATCTTGGAGGCCACGCCACAGGCCCACGACGCGATTTTTACTTTATTTTAGAGTGATTTAAAAAAAATTTACAGTGATTTTTTCTAAATTTGCACTATTTGCAAACGTTGTTCAGGAGTAAGTCTATTCATTATGAAATGGCAAACCAAACTGAGCATAAATCAAGTGACAGCTGTCAAAAACACCAACTACGAAAAAAGTAGTGCCAGATTGAAAACCACGCCTCTAAAAAAAACATCCTATATAAGATTCTTGTGTTATCCGCCATTCTTGTTATGGCGGCTGCTGTCAGACCAAAACGAGACGCTAAACATTTATTTTTTCAATCTTGTGGCACGGCTGCTGCAAAAAAACTATTGTAAAATACGTCCTCACTATATTTTCTGTATTATTATAATGAAAATGATAATTATAATGAGGTTGTACTCACTTTTTATGGCCAAAAGTCCTTTCAAACTATAGCACATCACACTAACCTCTCGGAATAATAATATGATGTATTTAATGGCGAACCCCTAATAATTACATCATATTAATTAGTACAATGTTTAAAAAATTATAACAATAGGATCATAATGACCAGTGTCTATTGTGGCCGTCATACCTTCGATACGACCGTTGGTGTTTAACACGTTTGACGATAGTCTCATACAAGGATGCGATTGTTTCTACCGTGGCGAGATTAAAATGTTGATTACAGGTAGGTTCTTCTTTTACCTATAAATCTACTGTATTTTTAAGCTTGATATTATTTTTTTGAAGCAAAGATTTCCTATTATAATATTTTCTTGCTTTGACACTTCGAATTGAATAATCTTCAAATTCAATGTCATTACTACCGACTTCACTTCATTAATAGAGGGAGTCACGGTAATGATATCTACGAAAGAACCGAATGGTAATACATTGGGAATAAAATGAACTCGACCGCGGTGATGCAGCATCAAATATTAGTGTCTTTGGTACTAGAAAACTTGTATCTTTAGGATGAGTCGCTACATTCTCATTTCCAACTCGTGCCTTCGAAACATGGCATTAATCAAAACAAACATTGTTATGTCCTAAAAGTAAGCGGTAAAGTCCAATTTTATTATAACATATTATTCAGGTAGGAAATAATCTTACACATGTAGGCACGGAATGTTAATGAAATCAGTTGAACATTTTCAGCCATATTTTTTATGATACTCAAAATAATTGAAATATCTATTCAAACTAGTTCAGTTAAATTTTATAAACTACTATAATGAAAGAAAAATAATGTGTGTGCTAAGATGTCTAAACATCAGCATTATTTGTGAATGTAAAGTGTAATATTTGTAATTGAAAATTTAAATGAAATAAAATACATATGGATAATGCGTATTCCAATCAATAAAGGTCATTTACTAAGTAATTAAATACCAACCTTCCCTTCCTATACTATTATTTTATTTAGATTCCAAATAATAAATTTAAGTTACTGAGTAATTAAATACTAGCCTCCTGTTTCAGTCCAATACTCTCTCTATGAGATAATTTACTCTAGCTCCGAAAAAATCCTCATCCTTTTTAAATGATTATACATAAAAGAAACTACTTATGAGAGTCATAAGTTAATAAGGGTATGTTATTTGCAAACCAAAATTACTTTGGTATTGTTTTTTCTTCAGCTAGGATTAAACAAGGGCTAAAAGAATATTTAGCCTTAGGGAATCATAGCAACTTGAAACAGCCTATATACCACATGGAAATAACTGGGCTATAAATTAAAGACTGCATCCAAATATGTTAAGCGGTTCTCTCATTCATGATAACTGAAAAGACGCAGAAAGACGAAAGATAAGAATGACGTATTATTGTATTAAAAAATACACATTTTAGTTGAAAATGATGATCTTATTAGATAATAATAATACATTATAAAAAATAAAAATAATTTAACAAATTTCAAATTAAACAATAACCATTAACAGCTGATTCGGAAGTAACAAACATTCTGTTGACTTCCGCTGCTTAGAATCAATCACACAAGCTTGCTTGAGTTTTGAGAAAGAAAATTATTTTTCATTTGAAATATTCACTGTAGACCCACGAAATATAAAATTGTGACCAATTGTTGAAACTCAGAAAACATTAAAACTCAGAATTGTCTTTTTTGTTTCTTTTGTTTCTTCGATGCTTGCTCTTTGATAAGATCTCATAAGCTTGCTGGATTTCCATAAACTTTTCTTGGGCATTCAGCCGTTGCGATTCAGTTTTCACTTTATCCGGGTGAAATTCCATTGAAAGCTTTCTCCAAGCTGCTTTTATTTCCTGCTGGCTGGAATCTGGACTAACACCAAGTAACTAAAAAAAAAAAACTATATTGTGATAATTTTGCTTTATGATACATTGTACATAATATAGAAACATGTATAAAAGTGCAATAAGATCTGTAAGGGATTGAAAGTTTATAATTCAAAATGAGCACTAAGAATCAATTCCAATACATTAACAGTATACAGTGTCCCACGACTTTTTACAATAAAATAGACCAGCTAATTAGTCTTGCCATTTCAAGTCTTGTTTGTTAAGAAATTATATCAAAATTCAACATGGTCACGGGTGGAGAGTGCATTGGCACTGGCGCGGCATGGTGGCTGGTCGCATGGTTTAAGTTGAAGATCACGACTTTTTGCAACACGATAAGCACATCAAAATCAATAGTTAGTTTGTTTTGGATTGGTGAAACATGCGTGCTTGTATCTAGTAAATTGTTTATTTATTGCAGTGCTTTACAATTCAGTGATATATTATTATACGAAGAATACCGTAGTAATGGATTGGTTAATAAATGTTTGCCTTCGGATTCAAGGTAAACATTTTGAAATGACAGACACTATGCGAAGAAAACGGCACTATACGGTGATCACATAAACCGCAGTCAATAAAATATCTACCAAAATTCTAATAAAGTGATCCCAATTATAGCATAGATTTTTACGAATGCACAATGTCACAAACCGCGGAGCGAGACGATCCCTCTCTCACCAAAATAAACTTAAAAAATAAAAAAATTAGTGTAAATTAAAAATGACTAAATTATTTATATTTTTTAATCAAAATCATATAAAAAAAGGTTGTTTTTTTTAGAGGCGTGGTTTTCAATCTGGCATCACCCTATACTATTTATAAATTTGTATTGAAAACCACTGATGCACTTCCGTCCCAGCCACCCATAATTTTTTTTTTAACTTAATTTTTATTTCATATTTTGGAAGAGTTATTTTTTTATTTTGGTAGTGTATAGATATAAATATTTGAAAATGTAATAAAACAGTGTAATATTTGACAAAGTTAGTCAAAATAGTGAAAAATTGGGTGGTCAACAGGAAAACATCGATACCACGTTTTTTTTTTTAAATTTACGAAATAAAAAAATCAAAGTGATATTTTATAATAGAGAATTTGATGGTGAATCAGATGATCCCAGATTTGTAAAGATTGAAAGACTCATGCCTGCACTGTGGATTTTATAGTAGATGAATGATTTTCCTTAGACATTAATCCGTTCTCAAACACTTTTGGCTCGAAATCCTAATTATAAGGGTTGAACAGTAATTACTACATTTTAAAATGGAACTCTTTGGGTGTATAATATATTATGTTTCATATAACAAACAGTCAATTATTTTTCCATTGTAACATCATTTTGAAAATTGCGTGTCCATCACCATGGATTTAACTCGTGAAAATTTTCGTGCGATGATGTATTACGATTTTCGGCGTGGGCCACTGTGTATCGCTGATTCAGTGAGTTTAATCATAGGTGGTCTATGCTCATGGTCGAATTTAAAGAAGGTCACCCTAAATCGCTTGTTGTACCAGAAAATATTGATGCTGTCGAGAACTAATATTTCAAGATTGTCATGTTACATATTGCGAGATAAAGGCGTCCCTTGGGCATAAATATGACGAGCATACACGAGACATTATACGAACATTAAGCTGAAAAAAAAAATTGTTCACGTTGGATTCCTCACAATTTGAGAATTGATCAAAAACAAGCTCATGTCTATTGGTGCAAAAAACTGTTGAAAAAATACAATCATGGTGCGCCAAAAGCTGTTTATAATATCTACACAGGTGGTGAATCTTGGATCTATGCGTATGACCCCGAAACTAACGGTCAACGGTGTGGGTGTTCTAAGATGAGCCGAACCCAACTAAAGTTATTCGTGCAAAAAGCACTTTGAAGCAAATGGTCACCTGCTTTTTTGGTGTAAATGGACATGTGGCTACAGTACCACTAGGAAATTGTAAAACGATTAATTCAGTACACGATCATTTGTTTGCCAAAAGTCGTTGAAAAAATAATAAAGAAGAACTGACAATGCAGAATCATTCATGACAATACTAGCGATACAACAAGTCGACCGATACAACTCAGTTTTTGGAAGGTCAAAAGTAAAATTGACGGGTCATTTGCCGTACAGCCCCGATTTGGAACCCAACGATTTCCAACCCAACCCAACCCAACGATTGGATTTTCGATTTTTTATTTCCAAACGTAAAGAAAAAATTACGAGGTCAATGTTTTTCGTGCAGCGAAGCCGTTGATGCGTTCAAAATGCATGTTTTGGATATACCTCAATCAGAATGGAAAAAGGGCTATGAAAATTGGTTTCACATATGCAAAAGTGCATCAATCATCATGGTGAATATTTTGAAAAGCAATAAAACCATATTAAATGATATATGTTTGTTTCTTTTTGTTATTCCGAATTCATAAATAGCAGCCCTCATACAACCCAACATAACCGAATCATTTAATCTTTGACGTGTGATTTTAAATAAAGATGACATAGAGGGGTCCCATAAAAACATTTGAAATGAAATACTTTGATGAAAATAAACATACTTTATACGCATTCTGTTCACCGTGTGGATCGGAGAGATCTATGATTTGCTTCCATATTTCATACCATCCATGGTGGTGAGCAAATAAGTAAGTGTCATAAAGGCTTTGTTTAAGATCTAACCACCTGAAAAAGATAGCAGATGACAATACAATACAAAATAAAACAGAGTACGTACATACAATACAGAATAATAGGTAAGACAAAAAAAAAACTAATATTTGGTAATAATTAATTAAATATTATAATCAATTATTATAAGAGGACAGGTGAAAGTTAAAAATGATTTTTTATAAACCTTAAATCAAATACTTAAGTTGTTTTTCTTGATGTGGTTGTTTTTCTACAAATAAAAATTCAACTCTTTCTCATTTGTATTTCTCAAGTTGACAGTTGCAACGAACAGACGGACGGCCAAATGACGGGGATAGTAACTTTTCAAACATGAATGTATGTATAGGAGTTAAATGCACTGGGAGCTCTATCTCAATGTGGTAAACCAAAAACATCTCGTTCCCTCAACTAAAACCAGTGTTGCCCAAAAATTTTTTAGTTTTTTAGCACCCAGAATTCTCAATAAACTTCCATTTTCTGTAAATCGATGTTCTGAGTTTAAATAAAAAAAGAAATTGAAGAAAAGCGTTAACTACATGGCTCCAAAAATTAAGTAGGAAAAAAATCGAGAAAATATTAACATATAGACCTGTATGATTAATAATTAGATCTATGTGTTATTATTTATACTTTTCATATGACCGAAATTGTATGCATTCATTTTATTATTCTTATATTTTAAAAAATATTTGTTTAGGAAAATATATATTATTATTACGATGTCGAGGTGTGATCAAAAGTAAGGTGACTTTTTATTCAACAAATATTTATTCATTCATCAATATTTATTTTGTCCCCTTCAAAGTAACCCCCCTCATATACAATACACTTGTGCCAATGCTTTTTCCAATCCTCAAAGCACTTCTGATAAGCACTTCTTGGTATAGCCTTCAGCTCATCTAAATTCAGCTTCAGCTAAATTGAGGACATAAGTCCTCAATCGTTGCAAAACGCCGTCCTTTCATGGGTTTCTTGAGTTTCGGGAACAGGAAAAGTCACAGGGGACTAAATCCGGTTAATACGGTGGCTGTGGCATGATTACGGTGTTGTTCTTGGCCAAAAAATTACGAACAAGCAATGACGTGTGAGCTGGCGCATTATCGTGGTGCAATAACCATGACTGATTTTTTCACAATTCCGGGCGTTTTTTTCATATCGCTTCACGCAAACGGCGCATAACCTCAAGGTAATACTCTTTATTAACTGTACGACTTATTACTTATCGACTGTATTAATTCGATGATTCCTCGACACTATTTTCTTCACTTCTTCAAAGTTCTCATCAGTTGATGACGTTCTTGGGCGTCCAGAGTGAGATTTGTCATTGGTGTCTTCTCGGCCTTCTTGGAAGAGTTTATACCCACTTGTAAACATTTTTTTTTTACTTAGAGTCACCGTATACCATTGTCAACATTTCAAGAGTTTTAGAGTACTTGATTCCATTTTTTACACAAAATTGAATGCAAATTCTTTGATCCATGTCTTTCGACAGTAGAAAATCGCCGAGCACGCAAAACACTTCTATCCTTAATGCCTCTCACAAACAAACAAAAATGCTATACTCTTGAAACTTTTTACAGATGTTAAAAACAATTGTACCAACATAACAAAAAAAATATATCAAAGCTCGAAAGGACGTAGCTCGCGAAATTTGAAAAGTCACCTTACTTTTCGATCACACCTCGTATATTATATTATACCAAAAACTTCACTTAGAATTTAATATAAAATATTTATTTTCAACGCAGCAGCACTGAAAATTATAAACATATTACACCACTACAAATAAAATGAACCTTAATACAGGCTCAGTTAGATTAGGGTTTGTAATTTCTTATAAGATTAAGAAACTGGCAGATAAGATAATTTCTTATTTCTTACAAATGTTTTGTATAATAGTTGCTTCTGGCAACGATGACTGGGTAAGTTTTGTTTCCTTAAGTTAATCCATATAACCGGTTAACAGAAATGATTAAATTCTATAAATGTTTGTTAGCACACACTCCGCAAGTCAAGCAAATTTGTACGTTGGAATAAAGAATGGTATAACTAATACAATAATAAGTACATTTAATATCCTAGCTTTAGTTTAAGTATGGGTTGATTTTTAAGTATTTCTAAAGCTATCACACCTTCCAGTGACAACAACCACACAATACATAACAACTTTACATAGTATGACAATGTAATATTTTACCAGAGATTTAATTTTATTAAATTTACTTGAAAACACATGCAGGAGGGTGCAGACTTTTATGATAAATTTACAAAATTCACAGTAGAGGATCAAATTTCAAGTTTAATATTTATCATAAACATATCATCTATAGTAGTATTATCTCTCAATCATACAAGAAAAACGACCATAAAGCTACTATTTGGGGTATCTAATTACATAAAAGTATTGCCGATAATAGGGGGATAAATTTAAAGTGTAAGATGTGTTTATTTAAAAATTAGTATGAAATTTAGATATATAATCAATTAAAAAAAAAACACTAATTCAAGGTTATTATTATCTTTTTAGGGTTTGGACCTAAATAGCCAAAAACAGGAACCCTCATGGTAAAACTTAATTGTCTGACTATTCATCTTTCCCCGGCCTTCTAAACAGTCACATAATACAACGGGAGGTTATAATTCTATTTTTATTATTGTTTTTTTTTGTATACAAAGAGAATAAAAAAAGGGCACTCCTTATCTCCAAAACTATGAGTTAAACAAATCAGGGGAAAAAGAAGCCACTAAACTATAACGAAGGTCAAATTATCACTACATGCACGTCTCTCCATCTTACCGTCCTAATATTTTAACTCGAAAACTAAAATGCGAAGTTATATTGTTTTTTATGATTTTTGAAACTCATGAAAAACTCAAAACCGTAGAAATCAAGTCGAAAGATAGTCCTACCCCTCGGCTTGAAAAGCCACTTTACACTTGACAAGTTTTTTTACATAAATTTTCTTGGGTTAAAAGCCATTAATGGAAATATGTGTTTTAAAATTATTTAAATTACCATGGACTAGTGAAGAAATGGTGCATAGCCTCATGAACTGGAATCTCATTACCGTCACTGTCTGATACGGTTCCATTGAAGTATAAATAACCGCACCACAGTGATAAGTATATAGCTGCACAAAATCCGAGTATTGCTAATCTCCTGTAATGCAAAATTAAACATCAAATGATAAATAAATATGTTAGCAATAATATTTCAGTATTCAGAATACACACAGAAACATCATAAACATATATTTAAAGGCTGGTGGCTTTATTGCATCCCTTTCAAGATGAGACGCTCATCACAGAGTTTTATAAAATATAAAATAATTAAAATTTAATGATAAAATCATACAATGATCATCATACAATCACAAAATTTAATGGTAAACATACAAAATGCATCGAATGCATTTTGTGTGTTTCTTCGTTACCTTCAAGGGCCAAAACAGATGATTTTCATAAAATAAATGGTGACTCATTACTTTCAGTTCTAGAAGTGTCTGGGGTATATGGAAATGAAAAAAAAATAAATAAAAAATAGCAAATAGCATGCAATATTTTGTTGAAAACCAAATCATTCAAAACCTATAAAGAGTATGAATCGAAAGGGAATGACAATTGCATGAATTAACTTAATTATATTATATTTAATGATATTTCAGCAGCAAATCGCCTGACAAAATGGTTTTTAAATTTTTAATAATTTTGGACATGGAGCAAAATCAAAAAATATTTAAAAAGGTTAAAGGTTATAAAGGTAGGTTGCCATTATGATGGTTCCTCAAATATATTGACCAATCAAACAAGTTTGAATTTTCAGGGACACATATAAAAAATTTAGATAGAAGCATTGAATCGTTCAGCTTTCCTTAAATAAGTTTAGGAATGTAGTGAACAATTTTCTTCAGCTCTTAAGAGAAAAATATCCTACCATAATGGTTTTAAAGATAACGGCACAATAGTTGCCAACTAGCTAGGAGTTACAAAATCAATTAATTTTTAAAGACAATTAATCCAACTACGGCGGTTGAACGATCTATTTACTTACATTGTTACTCATAAAAGTTATCTTGATTAGCTTTTTGCAGTTAAGTTTTTGTTAAGTTTATTTTATCTTTGGTAAGTGTAGTGAGATAGCAGTGATGATCATTGGCCGAAGTCAGGTCTATGACGAGAAGGTAAAGGCGAAACAGATGAAAGGTTTGTGATCCTTAGAATTAAGTAAAGGACACAAATTTACACATTGAATTTGGAGAATTTAAGGAAGACTAAAGAATAACTAAAGGTTTTACAACCTTGTGAATGGATTAAAGAACTTTTTATGGAATCAAAACCGGCCTCACTTTTCTTGTATCCACATGGAATGATATTGCCAAGTGGATTTTGAAAAACATTAAAGGGAAAATTTAATGTGTATTCTGGTCAACCTTAGAATCTAAAAAGTAGTGAAGTAATTTAAGTAGAAGGGCTAGATGGCCTTCTACTACATAAAATATTACTTGTATGCAATTTTCTTAATGGCTGAGTTAAAGTCATTATATTTATTTCACTGAATCCTTCGTCATTTTTTTAGTATATACACATTGTTTGGTCTTAAAATATGAAGAGGTCGAAGTTATGAGCAATACAAAGTCCTCCCGATTTTATGATAATTCGCTGGTACAGCCAGTGCATTAAGCTTCACATATATACTCGCATATTATGTAGGTAGGCAAAAATCTAGTTCTATGTTAAAAATTAGAGGCATTCACCTACCACAATAAAATTAAAAAAAAACTGATTTGAATAATATTTTGTATCATGTAGTCATTGTACTAGGATTACAACTATATGAACCAAATAAATTTACTTAATGTTTAATATAAGCAAGTGCAAAAACACAAAATGAAAACCTGCAGAATCGGTGTCTCCTAGGCGGTGAAAGATTCCACTCTTTGGAGTAACCATCAAAAGCTAGCGCTGAAATTACTACCATTGTTGTGAGTGATATTGATTCATCATAAAAATAATATCTCAATGGAATGCATAGTGTAGCGGCTAAAAGTGCTGCCCATATTGTGCCTTTCTCCTTTCCAATATTACCAACTGTCCACACACCTGTAAGAAAAAAGTTAACTTAGTGGTAATGTTGAAAAATAAGTTTATTTATTAGGTGGGATCATGGTGTACGTCATGATGCAATATGATGCCACGTAAAATGAAGAGACGGGGTATAGCAACTATGTCTTGTCAACTTTCCCAAAGTGACGGGATCCGCAGCTGCCATTACCTTATGTAAGTACAGAAAAAACATATTGTAAAATAGGTAGTAATGACATTTGGTACAAGAAAAAATAATAAGGGCTATGAAGGAACTTCTTTGAAGGAAGTTTTTTGTTAAATCGTGTGGTTTAGCCATTCACGGAAAGCGTGCGGGCTGCTGACTGTCAAATGTTATTTAATTAAACGTCTTGTTTGTCAGTTTTTAGCGTGTATGTGTTTGACTTTACGATAATATGAAGCCTTAAAAGACGGTGTGTTATTTGTTATTGTGTGTGTATTATGGAGAGAAGATAATTCTTTCTTTCACTTCTTTTTTTTCAGACTGAGAAGTATCCGAACGTTCAACGACCTAAATAGTAATTATTAATAAGTATTGTTTTATTAATTTGTATTATTTCGTATAACATTTCTTTAGAATTGTAATTTTATTATTAATATGACGTTGAGTGGCAATCAGAACAGGGTTTACAAGCAACCTATAGGTTGATAGGGTAAATGGTCCTGATAAAACTGCCGTTTACAATGTTTGCAAATGCAATGTATCATACAAATCGACCAACTCAAATCTAACATTCAGTGACCGTACAAAACCTCTACTAAAGTTTAATTGTAAAAAAGAATATTAACTATGTTAAATTCAACTGTTTAAATAACCGGTTTATTGTAATTAGCATTAACCTCGACATTTGTTTTTTCTTAGACAGTAAAATGCCCAGGCTTAGCAGTGATGCCCCTCTAGCGCCCACTCTAGCTTTAATGCGCAGAGGAGTGGGGGTGCAGCGCTTCGTTACATGCTTAGTCGCATGAAACCAAGTCACTCAATCACATATGAAAAAGATTCACTTTAAAAACCTTAATGGATGGCTTAAGAGAATAAACTTGAAGGTAGGTAGACAGAGTACATCTGGTACAGATAACTTAAACAGTAAAAATAAAAATTGTGACATGTGTCTTTATGTGAAAAGATATAAGTACTTAAGTATATTGAATTATAGCTGGGTCAAATGAAGCATTTTATATAGTTTTAGATGAACAGTCTCAAAATGGAGCTCAATACTGCTGTTTAACAGCTGTTTTCCTAACCGGATTTTTAATTCAAACCATCTCTATCTATATATACATAAATAACTGTTTCTTTCTTTGTCCTTTATGCATTCCTAAATTGTTGGTACGATTGCGATGACGAGTTTGGGAAGTTGTCGTGAGCACAACCGATTAGGTTTGTGAATTAAAAAAAACATGAAGTTCAACCATTAAGGGGAGATAATGGGTGTGAAACTCACGATTGGCATAAACTCACAAATTGGCATATAGCTTCTTTATATAACATAGACATCAAATGAGAAATGAAAAATCAAATTTAGGCACGTGGATGGCTCAAAGGGCCTATAAAAAGGAGAAAAGCGACCCAACCCAAGTGATGCAGGCACGAGTTGTTACGCGCCAAAGGCGCCTTCAGGGCCTTGCTGCCAACCCGGGGCAAAGCCCGGGGTTGAACAGCTAGTTACATATAAATGGTCATGAAGTTCCTTAACTTAACGTCCCGGGATACCTTTTCAAATATCTAGAAGCTAAAAATGAAATTATAGTTGGGACAGAATATTGAGACCTGTGTTTAGAAGTCATTGCGTTTTCCACAGGCTGCATGAAACATCCACATAATTCAATTTTATAATGTAATTTTTAATGTCACATAATTTATTTATTTATATTAGTAAAAAAGGTTTCCCCACGTACCATTTACCAAACTAGTATATTTTAAAATATTTTTGCAACTGACCTAGTGCCACTGGGATAGGTGTGAGCCAATGTAAATACAGCCAATTTATTCCTCCAAACTCATCTTGAGGAATAGCCATTTGGAACATTTGTCCCCATAAATAGGCTACCATAATAGCTCCAGTGAAACGGTTCGTCGAGAACGGTGGCTGTAAGAAAATTGCTTTTAGTCCCTGAAATCTAACAGTTTTTCAATAGAATATGGTGGAATACGTAATTTGTGATAGTTGTTTTTATTTATTAAAGGAATCAATAGTTTTAAAAATTTACATAAATTTCAACAAAACACATGAATATAAGCAATAAATAGTATTAATAAAACTTTAAAAGATTTCTACTTAAAAATGACATAGTTGCAATTTTTGTTATAAAAAGAATGCTTTTATTTTTAAATACATTTTGAAAACCAAAAATAAGTTTTACAATATAACACGTTATATATGATTTAAACTCTGGAATTAATTTCTTTTATACAATTTAGCACATGTTTTTTGAAAGTATACTACTTACTAAGTTTCAGAATATTGTGACAATTGATATATTTATTATAAGCTTACTTCTAAAAATTATTAGATTACATGTGCGATGCAAAAATTTGCAACAATCTTAAACATGTCATAATATGTACTAAGCTCAGATTGTAGAAACAAAAGAGAAGTGAACTATTTTATGTACTTATGTATATATGCCAATGACAGCTCAGCAATTGGTGATAGTGCCATTGCAATGAAATATTGTATTAGTCTTTCTGTATTATTTGAGGCTTTTGACCAAACTTTTCTTTGCTTTCACTTTTTGACATGTAAGCTACTCTTTGTTTTTTTTTATGATAATCGTCAGCCTGTCTTTAGCCTGTTGTATTTCCCTTTGAATAATATTGTCTAAAAACTTTTGTTTGATAAAATTGGCTATTCACTCTACGTAAAATAAGCTGTATTGTTTTCTTCGCATGTTTCTTCTGTTGATGATAATAATTCATTACAGAAAGACAACATCTCACAAATATTGTTATTGAGTTGGGTGTTTTGTGGCATGAATGTGATAATGATGATAAAGCAATGATGTATGTGGTGATGATGTGATGTGTGATGATGATATTTGTTACTTATCTTAACATTCTAATTTCAAAACTTGATGATTTTAATGAAATATAATACTGACGGTGGAGTATAGATGTTACCAAAAATGGACCAAGATTAGGTTTTGCAAATAAAATAACAACATTGCACATGCTAAAGGGATATAATATTGCACAAATATGATAATGATGATGCTGCTTAGATATTTGTTGCTTTTGAGAGCATGACGATGTGCACAACATATTTTAGTATGAGCTACAACTATGTTAGTATTTAATATGAATTATGTGAAAAATAACTCAAGTAAGAAAATGATTAGGTTTTGCAAATAAAATAACAAAACAACATTTCACATGCTTTAGGTATGATACCTACCCCACATGATATTTTCAAACTTTCTTCAAAAGCAAGAAAATAATCAAGGTTGGTTTAGTATATCTTATCTCAAGTTTTCCAAGAGACACCCTTTTGTCTATAGATCGGCAAGATTGAACTCATAAGAATCATTACACTTTCTTTTAATAACATATGTCGAGGTTGTTAATCAACATATAGGTAGTTATATACATCCACCAGGTACCCTTAAATGAATTTTACTATCAAAGTCAATTTTACTATCAAAGAGAGGAGAAATATATATCTGATTAACAAGATTAAACGATAAAATAAGAAGATTTATAACATGATTAAGCATTATTGACATATGTAAAGGTTAAAAGGATTATGGGTTTGAGATTCTAGGATAAATTTTATCAGACAACATACGATACCCCGGGACTATCAGTTCTAGAAATCAACATGTTCTTTTTTTTCTTTTTCAAAATTCTATTTCTTAAGCGGAGCAGTGACATTCAATTAATTGAACTGATTTTACTCGGAGTTGACTCTACAAAAAAATGTGAAAGAACCTTAAAGACTTGGGGTGCATAATACCCAATCACCACAGAAGAAAGAATACATGTTAATACTATGATATAATGCTCTAAGCAAACGAATCATAACAAGTACATATATACACACGGCCACAGTATTGTAATGGAGACAAGGCATATTTATTTATTTATTCGTATAAACCAAAATACATATATCTACAGAGCAGTAGGCAATGCCTATTTAATGTAACCAACAAGCGACCGGCACCTACCGCACTGATGTTCCCTGCCTTCTTAACTAGACGCCGTCTGTAGCAAAGAAGGCAGTGACCGTTGATTTTTGTTAATTGAAATTATTTCAGTATTAACTAGAAAGAAAACTTTTGAAAAAGTTACACGCGTAAATAAACTATAAGAATAAATATTTCAAATTTGTAAAACATTTGCACAATAAAAGGTATATATATTTATATAATACATAAGCGAGTATAAATACACACACATACATATATACATAATTTATATATATATAAAAGTATATGATGATTGTTTTTTAATAGCGGCAAAACGCCTGAAAAGATAAATGGCACAATCTTTGACAATATTGGAAAATTTAGAAAAGTTTATTAATTTTTTGATAATGCAAAATATTAATAAAGGTACTAAAGAGGTCCTGTACTTGAGAATGCAGGATGTCGGTTTAAACCCAGCGCTGAGTTTTATAAAAATGCATTTTTAACTCTCACCTGTCCTCTTTAGTGTAAAATATTGTCAACTGATTTAACATTTTTGCCAACTTGTATGAATTTTTAATTTTAAGTTATTCAGGAAGTATATTATGAATTTTGGGGCTTATGTATTTATAAGATCTCTGTCCAAATGTGGTAGTCATTTTTGGAACTAGTAGATGTTCGTTAGCAACTGCTCTAGTGTCATGGCTATGTTGTTGTATCATGCATATTAAGATTTTTACTAGTATATAATATTACACTTTTAACGTACAGTTACCTAATATCTAATATATTAAATTCTGCATATATAAGGCAGTTTCATTATCGTTTTAATGACAGCTCTTTGTGCTACTTCCAATGGTTTATGATTAGTTTTAACATAATTTCCCCACCCCACTATACCATAGCTAAGAATAGACTGGCACAGGGATTGATTTTATAATACGAGGGTCCAGAATATTCCTGAGGTTTTAAAAATATATATTAACTTCCTCGCTTTTTCTGATAACATATCAATTTGTGCTGACCTTCATCTTATTGTCAATTACTAAGCCAAGGTACTTCATTTCGTAAATCTCCTCCTACAGATGCATCCACTGTCGCTTATTGTAGATGACTGACATTTACTGTGGATATACTTTGGTGGTATTTTCTCGAGATTTACTTTCCTTTAATCTGAACGTCATATATTTAGTTTTAGAAACATTAAGCGTCAAGAGATTTGCATCCAACCAATTTTTAACAGCAATAAAACCATTGTTTGCTTTCTTGGCTGCAGATGCCCAAGTATGACCTGAGAAACTGAGGACCGCATTGTCTGGAAATGACAATAGAAATGCCCCAGTTTGAAAAAATCATTAATATATATCAGAAACAGTACTGGATCCAGTGTACTACCTTGAGGGGCACCGAAAATAATCTTGACCTCCTCACTGAAGGTTTCGTTAACCTTTACTATTTGCAAACGTTCTGAAACAAAACTTTTGAGTAGATTTAAGACAGCACCTGTAACACCTATACTTTGTAGCTTTTTGATAAGGATTGATCGGGAAATTGTATCAAAAAAAAGCTTTAGCTAAAGCCAAAAATAGCGAGACACATTTCATCCCATTATTCATATTATTAAATATATGCTCAGTAAATTTACTAATAGAGGATGTTGTTGCTTTCAAGGGATTTCGTCAGCTGTTTGGTTAGAAGAGAGGTAATTGACGAGTGGGAGCAACATAGTCACACTCCGCACTCTTCGGGTCACATGGTTGTTGTGGGTGTAGGTGACTTAGGGCACATGTATTACATGCTTAATAAAAGATGACTTAATGTCAATGTCTATTTTTCCAAAGCACAATTGCTTGGGCCAAAGAAAACACAAGGTATGAAGGTATTTCGAAACCCAAATCAATAGTTCAAAGGAATGGCCTTACAACTATTTGATTTTGAAATTAATATGATGCTGTGCATAAAACCCTAGCGCACACTCACTTTTAATCAAAAAGTCAACGCACACGTTGGT
This sequence comes from Neomicropteryx cornuta, assembly GCA_020383195.1. Classification (NCBI taxonomy): domain Eukaryota; kingdom Metazoa; phylum Arthropoda; class Insecta; order Lepidoptera; family Micropterigidae; genus Neomicropteryx; species Neomicropteryx cornuta. The sequence continues at coordinate 45,350,465 of JAHKQU010000018.1, forward strand.
GCTCAGCGTGCACCAGTTTTAACTAAGGTTAATTTGTACGATAAATATATAATAGTCATAATTTAAAATATTATATTTATTCTTTTTTATTATTATTTATTTGTCTTTATTGGAAAAACCAACAATTTTACACAGGACACATAACAAAAAAAATACATTTGATTGATCGATAAAAAACTATGTAAAACTAAAAATAGGTTTCTATTAACAAAAAGTATTAAAGTTAATAACAAAACCAATTTTCCTTATTATTTTTACACAATAGATCATTGCAGAACACTTTAAATTGCAACTTATTAGACGTATACTAGCTGTTTAACCCAGGCTTCGCCCCAGGTTGGCAGCTAGGCCATGCAGCCAACTCTGCAGGAGTCTTTGTCGCACGATGACTCGTGCCTACAGCACTAAGGATGAGACTTTAATTTAATAATGTACAGTGTAGTAGACGACAGATAAAATTGACATTTATGAATTTAATATGACCCAAAATTTATTTTTGATTAGCTGTCAAAAAGTGTTCTAGACGGAATGACAATACATATGTATAACATAACATCCTATTTCTTCAGGGCCACACTCTTTATTTCTGTCGCACATTTTTCAGATGTATCTATGTTTTTTTCACATGACGAATTGCATGTAAAATTGTGACACTTTAAAGTAGCGTTATAATATAACATATCAGCAGCCTCTTATTTCCCCCACAGTTTAGAGGCAGTGACATTTTATATTTTCAATGACCTGTGATATTTGAATGTGCAGTTTAAGAAAAAAACTAACACAATCGACAGTGTCCACTCAAAACGAAGGCAAGGATGTCACAAATATATCGATATTGCTAGCGAATGCAATGGATACACACAAATACACGTCTTTTTATTTAAAACTAGGTGCCAACAAGTGAAATAATTATGAAATACTATGCGATCGAAGTGGGACTGGCAGCCTCACAACCAAATGCCTGATACCACCTCTTTAAAAACATGGAAACAAAGTGAGTATGGTTGGCATGCTGCCGAGCCAAATAAATTACTTTGAACGGACGAAGCTGTAAGTAAAATAGTGTTGTTCATTGCTAACTAGATATTAACGAAGCTCACCTTTTTATTTTTGCAAACTTTCTCCTCAAACTCCTTTGTGTAATAGGGATCCTCGTTGTAGCTTCTTACATATCTGGGAATAGTGAAGATTTCTCCAAGCCATCCGATTCCAAACCCACCTCCGAACGATGTCCACCAAACAAAAGCATGTCTATCACGATGAAGGTAAAAGTGATGAAGTCCAAACACACCGCCGACCAGCCATAGAAGGTAAGCGACCAGGACGCTCTTTTTCTTTGACTGTGGAATGGAAACTAATGCACTTTTTGAACCCATTTTGCAGCAAGTAAGTTTACGCAAGTCGCTCAGTTTTTTTGCTTCTTATCACAACTTCTGATCAACAATTATTATTTTCCACGGTCGTAAAAACAATGGTGAAAATAAGTTATGGATTAATTATTGGTGGCTAAAACGAAAAGAAAAATGATAATGATTAGGCATTACACAACATAAAATCATAACTTATTTTGTTACTTAAATAGGATTCATAATTTTGATAACAATAATTTTATTCGGTATTCCTTTTATTCATAGTCGAAACAAAAGTCAAAAGTGAAAGAAAAACAAACTGTGAAATCAGAAAATAACCATTTATAAATAATTGGTTACATGCATTTACCTACGACACAATCCAAATTTGTAAACAAATCAACGGTTATAACTGTGACGATTGATCGGTAGGTACCGTTAACTTTCAAAGTAGGTTAGCACGCACGTGAAACGTACGTTTCATCTCATTGTTCCGGTTATGATTTACCAAACATACCATGGACAAACGTTGAAAATGCAGAAACGATCACCCATTTATTTACGAATTACATTTGAGTGAATAAAAATACGGCGCGGATGCACTCGTTCATCACGGCGTTAGTTCGAAGATTGGAATTTTATCAGAGAACGCCAATTACACTAAACAGACGCTTACTAATTAATAATAATATAATACTGAATTATACATAAACGACCAACCAGAAGTAAACAGAAAAAGAAACAAACACTCCTCCGAGACAATTCAAATGTCAAAACTTAACCTTAAACTTGTGCGCTTAACGGCGATGAACGGGCGAATGAAAAGACAGCGGCGGTAGAACCAATGAAAATGTAGGTCTCGCTCGCTCAATGCCGTCGCGTGCACGAGAAAGAAAGATAGGCGGCATAGTTTTGTCTTTATCGTTCACATTAAGTACAGCAGTTAAAAGCGAAACAAAACGTTTGACATCTCGAGCGAAAATTGTTAAGCAGGGAATATTTAATTTTTTATTTTTTAAGCTTGTACCTGATAAATTACATTTATTACTTCTGGACAGCTTACTTAGTGCTTAAAAAAATACAAGCCGTTGTAGGTATCTACTTAGGACAACGAAACCAGAAGTAAAAAGTTTTGAAAGGTTCCTGAGCTTACTAATAGTTTTTTTTAAAATTATATTATGATTAAAAAAGGCCTGGGCCATTTTCTATTTGAATTTCTAGAATCTTTAGGTTAGGTCCGATATTGTAGAAACGGCCCATGAATTTTAAAATAAATCATAATAATATATTAGAAAGAAGAATGTAAAAAGAGGGTAAGGTTTAATATTCAACGAACAAATAATTAAACGTTTATATTTCTAACGTGGACTACTGTGGTCGCATGTATAGGACGAACTATCTGAAAATTCGCAAATATTAGTTGGACGATATTTCTGCATCATGCTCCTTGTTTAGAAAGAAAATGTTAGCTTTAATTAGGCTTTGTTTTAATTTAAATGTATTTTAATTTTTGTAATGTTTACATATCATTTTTTATGTTCATTTTGATGATAATGCATTAGGATTCCAGTAATGCTAATGGTGTTCAAGTAACTTAAAAAAAAACACATTTATTACGGTTCCAATACAAAATTAAAAAGTATTACTTTATAATATAATAATATAATATACAAAACGTTTAAATAAAATATACGAATCAGATTGACTTCAATTAAGTACCTATAACATTTTATATTAATAAAATGATTAAATGATTACTACTATAAGCACATGCTCCATTTAAATTGAAAGCGGTAGGTATACTCGAGAAACTAGATAACTCTGCGATAATATAGATAGTTCATATTTAATATAAAATGAATTACTTTTTAAAGTACCTCTAAGGAAGACCTTACTTACCTTAAATTCACAATAAAATAGAATAAAACTGCACTAAACGTGACATTGTTCGAATAGTAGAATAGCTAAAATATGTAAATGGTATTTCTTTCGATTTCACCGGTATACAATTAGAACTGATCAAACTTGATCATTCTGGCAAGGTCAGTATGTTTATGACAACATCATCACCCGTGTTTATCACCTAAGCATCAAAATAATTATAAACCTATTTTTTTTTTAAATAGCATGCATGCTGATGACATTTGACAATAGTGTATAAAATAATGCCGATTATAATAGTATACAAACGTGTCTCTTCAGCCTTTACCTAGCACTGATTACCGTATTGGAATAATTATACCTCTTTATATATTGTAAACTTTTAATACTGAAAAACGTAGGTAATTTAAGTAATATAAAAAAAAAGTATTAAAAAGACATTTAAATTGCCACGTAGTGCAAATGGTGCATGCAATACGGATACAATATATCGCAGATGATCTATAATACGAAACGACATATGTATTTATGTGCCTTTGTATTGCGGGCGAGAGCCGAGAGTGCTATAGAAGTGACACGTGTCTGAAGTTGGAATGCAAGCACTTCCTACCGCGCACGCGCCGTCTTTCAAAACGAGGTAGGTACATAAAACTGCATTCGATCTAAATGCTTAACATTTAGCTTTAACTTTGTATTTACTATCATTTTAGCGATGACTGTTTTAAGTTAAATATAATGTCTTTAAAAAAAGTCATTTTAAACATTTCTCATATACCTATACTGACGAAGTGAATATGGCGATCGACATTAAAATAAAATATTAGCTTTAGAAAACTACTTCAGCGCCGATAAGAAGTCAGTCATGAAAAAAATACAAAAATTATAAATAACAGCAGGGCTCTTTTCAGTAAAAAGACGGCAAAACTATTATGAAGAAAGGCAACTAGATGTTAAAATACCCCCAAGTATTTAATCAAATCCAAAAAAAACTTCAAGGGATGACATCAACAAGTCAAACTAAGGGGAGGTTGTAAGATTTCTTTTTGTGTTCATTCTAATCGAATAACTGTTTTCTTCTCTATTTATTTTTTTTCTTTTTTCTCACTAATATTATGGAAATATAAATTAATATGAATTAGAAAATAGTATTGAATCTATGTTACGTACAAAGACCGAAAGCGCTCAGTGAGCGAAATAAATGGCCAAAACGCGACGTGGATGATTAATTGATACAATCTAAGACCTTTTACGCGCCTAGGTACCTAACTAATAATTGATTTTAAACTTTCACGGTCGTCAATCATTATAAACATATAATTCTTTATATTTTACATACCGTGTGTACAAGGCTATTTTTAATCCCGACGTTTTGGGCTATCATCACACGTAAATAGGTACGGTATAATAAAATATAAAGAAACAAAAAATATTGAAAATATTGAATATCGAATTATTTTGAATTCTAAAGAAAATTTTGCAACTTTCGTATTCACATTTGTTGACAGATACATGACAAGCTCATCTTAGGATCCAGATGAGAGTGCTGATGTTTTTTTTTATTAGATATTGAGACATGAGACCAAGAAATTGAGACATCTATATGATTTATTATGTTAGAATCTTTTAACGTGAACTCATTGCGACTATAAAGCGTTTCCAATGCCTGTTTCTTTAGATTCCAGATCTGATTCATTCACTCTTAAGATTACAAATAATAAATATGTTTTGAAAACACTTTAAAATGTAATACCTTATTCGATTTGTCTTTCAAAATTACTTCGTTTATATCATTCGGAGGAGGCACAGGCCTTAGCAAAACGTCACAACGCACAAAATCACACCTTATCCGTCGCTAAATCAAAGGGTCCAATGGACGCTATTTTTTTGTTAGATATTTAAATAAATTACAACTAAATTACAATTTCAAAGTTTTGTCATGACAATGACACCATTTTTTTTCTGATAAACGAATCTATGGGAACTTTGTAATAATAAATCGAAATCACTATTACCTACTTATAAATGAGATATACTTATCGCGAGTTAGGTACTCTTCTCCGAAACCACGCAATGGCTTCAAATGGGGTTTTAGATATCTTGGATCTTTGTCAAGGTTATATATAGGCTATAAGCAATGCAATAAAGTCGTAAAACTACTTATCGGGAGCAAGATAATCATAGCTACGATTTTTGTATGAAGCGAAATATTCGAAATTTGACGGCTATTAGGCAAAATAGCCGTTAGCTGTACATAGTAGTATATCATTATACTATGGACAGCTAATGGCTATTTTGCCTAATAGGTAACCTTCATAGGTTACCTATATATTAATACGCCTATATTATCCCTTTTTAAGCATATCGCTCGCACGAAGGAGGGTGAGATTTGGCATAGTTAAAGTTCATATGGAGAAGAACCTTGGAAACCTAAAATTATCTTTAATATGTGTTATAAATACATTAAATTTAATAAAATAAAACCTTCATACTAACTTACAGATTGACAGAATGAGTTTCGAGCTGTGAATTTTGTGTGATTTCAAATGTTCCTTTTTCAAAAATCTGTCAATGTCAATAAAGTAATGTCAAGACAAAAAGGCATAATTGTTAGGTTAAAAAAAATGAGCGAATTTTATTATTTAAATTAAACCCTATCTAATTTTAGTTTCAGTAATTTCATTTTACAGGTTACATTTTTTAATCTCAGTAATTTCTACCACATCATTATGCCTCGACATAAAACATTGACGGCTCGGAATGAGAGACAACGAAGAAGGAATATATTATATATTTGCATGAAAGTCAAAATAATATCAGACAAAATGATGAAATTGTTTTAAGGGATACTTTTATATGTGCACTGAATATCATTTCAAGAAATTGTAATACTTTTGATTGTGGATTAATGCATTCACAATGCAGATTTTGTAATGCAAAACATTTCGAATCTGAAGTCACTTTAGGTGAAAGGACTGCATTCACTTAATGTTGTCATAAAGGAAAAGCATTATTACCGGCCTTAAGTCAAAATGAATACTTTAAATCATTGTATGATGGACTTACTTCACATGAACCTATAATAAGAAGAAAGTCAAAAAATTATTTTGAAAACATTCGTAAATACATTTCAGCATTTGTTCAGAAGCTAAAATTTCGGATACAGTTACGCACGGAGTGTATCATTTTAAAATACATGATGTTTTTTTTATCACAGATCAGGTCCAATGACTGCTGGATATAATCGCTGGCCATGTTATGCGTAATTATATTTTTACGATGTTGACACTGCTATCAATTATAGATTACGTGAACATTCTAATCAGGCATGCAATAACAATGTAATGCGCGAAATCTCTCTTGAATTAATCCTTTCGTTAGATCATCACTGCTAAGAAAGATCATTGTCAGAGAGTTGAAAATCAAAAAAAGGAATTTTGTATGCTCATTAAAGTAAAGCATGTTAGATCTACGCCATTATAATGATGCAGTTCAAACTGTAATGTAGCAGTAATATTTAGCACAGTTGATGGTGGTGAGCCACCTTTTGAATGAAATATGGTTTCGTTTTCAAAAGTTAATGGTACCATTAAAAATATCTCTATTCTGGATTCATTCATATTAGCGTATCCATTACTTTTTCCAAATGGTGATACTGGGTGGCATATCAATATTTCTCATAATGTACCAACTGCATATAATTCAAGAGCGCCCAGAAATAAATTAAACATGCTTCAGTATGCAGCCTATATACTCGCAATTAGAGAAGATTTTAGCATGTTGCACCAATCACAAAAATATTTTTGCAGTGATATGTTATATATGTTAAATAGTTGATATGTATGTGAGAATAGAGGGCACAAGGTTACATTTCATTCGATAAAATCAAAAAAGTCTTAAGTCTGAAGTTTACAACAATTTAACAGATTATTTATAATTGAACCCCAATGCTAATCATTTTGGCCGTAGAGTAATTTTACCATCTTCATTCAATGGATCTCCAAGAAATATATATCAGAATTATTTATATGCAATGTCAATTGTACAACATTTCGGATAGCCTTCTTTGTTTATTACAATTACTTGTAACCCAAGTTGGCCTGAAATAGTTAGTAATATTGGTATAGGTGAGTCAATGTATTCAAGCCCAAACTGAAAGCATTCATTGAGGGCCTTACACAAAAAATCATCTTCGGTAATTTGAAGCATTTATTTATACAATTGAGTTTCAAAAGAGGGGATTACCTCATGCTCACATTTTACTGTCTTTAAACGAGCAAGATAAAATTGCTAACGCTACCGATATTGACAAAATTGTATCTGCGGAGATTCCTAACATTCAAACACATCCAATATTAGATGAATATGTTGTAAAACACATGATGCATGGTCCATGCGGTGCACTTAATCCAAATTCTATATGTATGATGATGGAAAATGCACAAAAGATTATCCAAGACGATTTATTGAATTTACGACAAAATCATTACACGCAAATGCGTGTACACCAAAAGACATCGAACTTTTCCATCTACGATTGCTTTTATTACATGTATGTGGTCCAAAATCATTTGAGGATGTTAGAACATACAATGGAATTATACACACTTCTTTTGCTGAAGCGTGCCATGCTCGCGGCATTCTTCAAATGATAATGAATGACGCGAATGTCATGAGGCATTGAATGAGGCAAAAGAATTACCTACATTCACCGATACAAATGCAAAATTTATTTGGTTACATTTGTGCAATAAATGTACCAGCCAATGCATTGGCATTATGGTTTGAATTTAAAGTATATCTTAGTGAAGATTTTTTGAAAGATTACAACGAAGTATACTTTAATAGAGCTCTATTAGAAATTGAAGATATTTTGTATGGTCATAATTTGTCATGTCAAGAACTCGGTTTAGCAGTTCCCACATATTTACAGAGAACAGACAAAGCGAATTCTATAGATCTAATAGAGCAAAAGTATTTGTTTTGTGAGCATTATGAGACTGCGAATATTGAACATCGTAATCTAATTGATCGTGTGATTCGTGAAGCTTTGCATCATGATACTGGATCTAATGTTTTTTGTTTAACCGCTCATGAAGGTTGTGGAAAAACATTCGCACTAACAGCAATCATTCACAAATTAAATTCGTTTAATCTTCGTTGCATTGCAACAACGTTCAGTGGCATAGCTTCAACTCTATTACTTGGAGGTAGAACTTTACACAATGTGTTTAAATTGCCTACACTTATTTTGGAAAGTTCTGTAGCGGCTATTATCGCAAATAGTACTTATGGACGTTACATAAATTCATTATTAATAATTATTGATGAAATTTCCATGTGCCCACTGCAACTGTTGAAAATCACAGATAGATTATTGCAGGATCTATGCGATGAAAATCAAATCATAAACCATTTGGAGGGAAAACGATACTTCTTTGCGGTGATTTTCGGCAAATCTTACCAGTTGTTCCACATGGATCACGTGCAACTTTAATTAAAAATTGTGTCACAAGTTGGCATAAATTTGTTTATTTTCAAAAAGTAACGTTTACTCAAAATATGAGAGCCTTACCAGGTGAAAAATAATTTGTCGAATTCTTGAAAAAAAAATGGTAATGATGAAGCCCCACAATTCACACAGTTTGGTGAAAATATTATTGAAATACCTCAGCTATTAATAGGAGATGAAAATAATATTATTAATGAGGTATATGGAAATATTTCCGAAAACATACTCTCAGATAATATATTATAATCAGTTATGTTAGCACCTAAAAATGATGATTGTACTTTTATTAATACTGATATACTTAATTGAATACCAGGTAATCAGAAAACATATAGCTACGATAAAATGATTTGTGATGACGACAATGAAATCAATAACTATCCAATAGAGTTTTTGAATTCTTTGACTATTAGTGGTTTGCCACCACATAAGTTAGTATTGAAAGTTAATTGCACAGTTTAATTAATTAAAAGCTTAAATACAAAAGAAGCATTAGTCAATGGAACAAGATTGCGCATTAAGTATATGCATCATAATGTTATTGATTGCGAAGTTTTAACTGGAACTGCACGCAATAAGAGAATTTTGATTCCACGCATAAATTTAACATATTCCGGTACAATCTTACCATTTAACTTTCAAAGAACTCAATTTCCAATTATGCCTGCATTTGCGATGACAATAAATAAGTCTCAAGGAGAAACATTCGAAAAAATTGCAATTTTATTGAGACAGCCAGTTTTTTTTACACATGGTCAATTGTACGCTGCAGCAAGTAGAGTTCGATCATTCGATGGTTTGAGATTTTATATTTCTTAATATAATGGTCAAAGGTTGAGCAAATGATGAAAGAATTTTTACAAAAAACATCGTTTACACAGAAGTTTTGAATCATTAAATTCGCTTTGCAACTATTTTAAGTTTAATGGACATTTATTTTTTAGCCGTCCAGTTTTTATGATTTAATGAAAAAATACGAGGCACTTTTTTCATTTATTTTTTTATTTTCTATGATTTTTAATTATACCTGGTCAGTAGGGCAATAAATAATAACGAAGAGATGTCAAAATAGGCGTGCTTTTTAAATATTTCTTAGCCAAGCTAAACCTCATTTTTCCTATCTTTCATATTTATCAAATTACTCGAAAATTAATCCATGAAAAATAATATATAAGCTTTATAACAGATAATCTTAAAACTGTTCGAATTTTGTACCTTACCGAAAATGAATGTAAGTAATTGGAATTAAAAGCAATGTTTCTTATACTTCTATGAATGTCAAGTCTCATTTTTATTAGCCTTTATAACACGAACACGAAACACAAAAAAATAATAATAACACGAAAAAATTAAATATGGCAATGAATTTATTGTGTCTAAATATTTGTTTCATTCAATAAATAGAAATCAAACTGTAATTGTGTTTTTTTTTCTCAACTGTTACTAATATTAGATTTTAAATTAGATAGGTATTGCAGGAAATTAAAGCAAACAGCACACGCTAATGACGTATGTGTTCACGGTCGCACCTGATGTAATAAATAGAACAAAACATAAAAAAATATATATGGAATGATTAAAGAGTAAACTCACCGTATTATAGAGGTATAAGAATCTCAATAATGCTCAAATAAAATGCTAAATTTAAAGAATTACGGTCGAATTTCGACCACTGGGCGACCTCTAGCATATCTTTATTGCATGATCCATTTGCCATTTGCGTTGACAAATGGCAAACAAACAAAAGACTGTCAAGGGTTGGTTGCAATCCTTGACCGACTGTCAAGGGTTGCAACCAACCCTTGACAGTCGGTTGGTTGCAACCGACTGTCAAGTCAAGGAAAAAGCGCTGTCTTATAAAATTATTTTATCGGATACTACTATAATTTGGTTATATCAGAAGTCAGAAGAGGGAAGAGATAGTTTTGGCATCACAACGGGACTGAAGAAACAGACCAGCTGAACAAACTTATATAGCACTTCTAAGCACTACTATAACATGGTCTCTAAATCTAAACGATAATCCACAATGAGAAAGAGTGCCGAACGAACTGGAATAAACAATGTACTATAACTAATCGTGTGCGGAGTACCTACTGAGATTTCCTCGCAGAACGGCCTATTTTGCTCTCGTGGAATCTCATCTCCGATATGGCATTCTTTTATGGCATCCTGCGTTAAAGACATATTTGTCCTCCAAAAAAGAGCCATTCGAGCAATTTTAGGTATTAGTCAGCGGGAATCTTGTAGATCACACTTCTAAACCCTTGGAATACTAACGGTGTATGGTATATATGTACAAGAAACCCTTTGCGAATTTATCCGAACTAAGGAAGATAATAACACCCATACATCGGTTCATCTCCACAACACAAGGAACAAAGATCATTTTATTCAGCCGGTACCTCCTCGTACGTCCACATTTCAAAAAACTAGTTTATACAGAGGACTAGAAATGTTCAATAAATTACCGGGAGAATATAAAAACATAAAAAATATATTAATTTTCAAAAGAGCCATCAAAACATATTTAATTAAAAAAAATCTGTATGAATTCAAAGGCCTATAATTGAAAGGAAGAAATTTTACGTGGCAGTTATTCTTCATACTAATTCTAAAATAGTATATTTAAGCATAATTATAAAACTTCTATTTACAATATATAATTGTATAAATGAGTTGTAAAGTTATTTGACTTATATTTGATGATTGTTTTTTAATAGCGGCAAATCGCCTGAAAAGATAAATGACACAATCTTTGACAATATTGAAAAATTTTGAAAAATTATATATATATATATATATTTTTTTGTGATATATTTTTAGCTATGTAATACGAGTACGATTAGTATAAATGTCGAACACTCTAGGCATGATATATCTATATATTACATTATATCAATTTTTGTGAACCAATTGAAAATTGTCATTCCTATGCATTTAGTTGTTCTTGGAAATAAACTTTTACTTTACTTTACAAAAAGATGTATCAAGATATGTATGAAACGTTTGTCTGGAACGCTTTTTGACAGATTCAAAAACAATTGACAAAACAATTTAAATTCATAAACGTCAACGTAAATTTTCTGTCACCCACTACACTGTATATTATTAATTTAGAGATTGTTTTTTTTAAATTGTTTTTTAAATTTTTAAAAAAATTATTACAATTTCTAAGATTCCTCGAGGTTCGCAAATTCTTTGTGATCCGAAGTTAGTTGTAACCGCATGCTGCATGTCGTTATATCTAACCACACGAACAAAATCTATCGATTATATTATTAGCGGTACTTTTGTTTACTATCGGTGTAAGATAAGTTACGACTAAATTAAACTGACCTAAAATTTGATAACACCATGTACCTGTCCAATACATACATCGCTAGCTAGCTCTACATAAAGCGACTGGCAGCTGGGAGTTCAAGGTGTATGGTACGAGGTAAGATGATTATTTTTAAACCATGCTCATGGGCCTAACGACAAGGAGCGACTGATGCATGCACATGTATGTGGCTGGCTATGGCTTCATGAGTCAAACGGGCGACAGGATGTATTTTATGGAGGGCTGATCATGAGCATAATAACATCTTAATATACAAACAGATTTAAAGATTGGCGGAATATTTATTTTTCTTTTTGAAATGGCCATAACAAACATTTAAACTTTTTGACAGTTTGATAAATAAAAGAAACGAAGGAAACCTAACCAAAATACAGGATGTTCAGTATAGGTTAGTGGATTAAAAAGTCCAAATAGTGGCATTTTCCAGTTTCCATTCCAGTTCATTTTCAGCATATTATTAGTGGTGTAAAAACATATAAGGTAAAATACCGGTCATGTGTTAACTGAGTTTACACACTTTGTAAGGATATGTAGTGAAAATCTGATCTGTGTTATAGTTTTTCTGTGATCTTTATATGCATCTTGAAATGTTGGGTAAAAATATAGGTATATACCTACTGATACTTAATACTCTCGAAAGTAACAAAGGAGAAGGGGGGGGGGGGGGAAGGGGGAGGGTTATTTGTAGTTATAATACATCACAAATCACTTGTAAGAAATAAATATAATTGATAATTTTATTGATTCGGTATGTGAAGAGTAACTTTGTAAATAATTTGATATAAACATTTCTAATGCTAATTATGATACTAACCTCCCAGATACGGCGTCCCACAGCACGCCTGAGTTAGAAGTCTGTGTTCCTACAGAAGTCTGTATGTTAAATAAAAATAAAGCCAGTAGGAAGTATCATCAACAACCTAACAATAATAAAAAATATACTTAATATTTTAGTTTAGTGTGGGATTTCTTCTTAGTGATTGCGAACAAATTAACTCTTCGATTCTATGTCAATGTACAAATCTTTAATCGCGCACTAGTAAAATTCATTAGTTTATTATAAACGGTAAAAAGTTTCAAATTACTATAATGCTTATAACATAACGGCATTCTATAGTTGGATTTAAATTTTATAAAACGAAACACCACGAAGCACTGAGAGCGAATAACTTGCGCCAACTTTATATTCCTTATTCAAAAGCATGAATGTTGGAACCTCGACGAGGTCGGAAACTTGGAACGTCCTCACGCGACGTTCGATTACACTCGTATGGAACTGATACATACGTATGCTCGAAGATATCTCTTTGCTAAGAACCGCATTATAATCTAATCAGTGCCATTATTTGTATTTCTTTGACTTTACGATTACTGCGATTGAGCATTCAAGATTAATTACCTACTATTTTAAAAGCTCAATCTGAATAATTTGATGGATCGGTGACGAACCCATGCTCTCGTATAAGCAGACATTTCCAAAGCACTTTACTTAAATTAAATATTTGTTAAATGGCTTCCTTAGTGAATTAAAATATATATAAAATCAATTTCTGGAATCTACAATGAGGTCATCTCTCTTATCATAGGTGGTCATCTTCTTATTGAGTCTTCGTTTCCTTTCCTACTTCCATGCTTGACCTACAGGGTCTCCTCCACTTTCATAAAGCGTTGGTGTTTTCCATAATATGGCTGTGGTCGTCCCTGTTCCTCGTCGGAGTATATCAAGAAATGAAAGAAGAATAGGTATAGGGGCTATAAAGAATCTGGGATGGAGCTTCAGGCTCATCAAATCCTATCCTTATACCCAGTCGGCAATTTTTTTCTAAGGATAAAATAGTTATTAGGGGGACACTTTACCGAACCAAAAATCTTCCAAAAAGGTAAAAGGCTTCGGTTATCCTGGTCAAGATTAGTCGCGCAGTGAAAACGTAACATGGATATTTATGGTTTTATTTGCAGCACGCATGTTATTTGCAAATACTCAGCGACCCTGTCGCCAAGCGCTAGTGCCGGGTGCACGTCGGCTCGGACACGTCCGGCTGATGGGGGCAGGGGACCAGGGGACCAGGGGGGCAACGAGCGCGTGCCGCACGTTGTATTTACTCGCTTTTGTTTTTAGATATTGCATGTAATTTGAGGCTTTGTTCGACTGACGAATGGCCACTGGCATATCGATGTATGGATCAAACTTGCAACGCGTCCGGGGCCAGCGTATTTAAAACCAAGAATACTTTGACGCCCTGTAACTATCATATAATATCAACTGCTTCTATACATTGTTTAGTAGTAGTAAATTATTTAACCAGCTTACGGCTAGGCCCTACAGGCATCATTAACGGCATGTTCATCCCAAGTTGGTACCACGTGCCAGTGGTACCAACTTGCTATGGGTTGCTTCATTTCCTATGTAGTTGAAAATTCTTAAAATAAATGTTTTAAAATAATTGAACAGTTTTTAAATTTGCGTAGTAGTTTTTTTTAAGTTGAAATATAATTTGGTTCGAGAATGATAATAAGTATATGTATATAAGTTAAACAAATGTGTGACCAACTTAGTCAAAGCTTCCGATTAATTTCGTTCTCGCTCGCACATGTCCAAGAGCAAAACAAAATCTCCAACGGGCGTGTCGCTTGGGCATTGCACATTCTGGGTTGCATTGCACAGCACATTACACCTGCTTTTTTGAAGTAAATCTTTTCAGTTTTGCCCGAATACGAAACGAGCTTTTACCGGACGCCTATGGTAAATGTATGGTTTCGTTAATTATCTCATCGATATATTACAGTAATTATAGATTATAATACAAATGTTATGGCAAATGCACAAGAATAAAAATGTACGGTTTTACGGACCCCTACAATGTAATACAAATCTTTCTGGGTATCCAGTAGGGCTTCAATTATCTTCTTGACATCTACATACTATGCGGATTATAGATTCCTCACCACACAAACTTTTACCAATATGTAAAAGAATCGGGTGTCTTTAAAACCAACACTGGTAGAAGAACTGTTTAGCTATATAAGCAAGTCTTAGCAGATCCGTATAGTTGTTATACGGTATACACGACACCAATATAACCATATTCTTGGTAAGAATGAAATGAAACAAGTAGGTAAATTTGTTACTTGTTTGTTGTTGAAAATAATTATAACCAAATAGCGCCAGTATCCTCGCGTCCCATTTTGTTATAATTGGTTATAATTATTTTAAACATAATGATGATTACACCGCTACAAATAAAGTTTACCTTAGTACCAACAATAAATAATATGAAATATGTTCAAATAATTTGAACATATTTCACAATTATTAATATCTGTATTTTACACACCTGGTTTCTAGCAGATAAGCCTTGGGCAAGCTGGTACATAAAAGAAAGGAATTGTAAATTTGTTGAATAAACCAAATAAACATAAATAAATATAAACTTCAGTTAGGTTAGGTTTTGTAATGTTTATTAGTATACGCTTTGTAGAATTACGCATAAATATATAAATAAATACACATCTTCGGCACTTTATGAATATGAAACGTTAACGGGCCTCTTTCCGAAAGCGCTCTTCTCTGATTTCTGTATTTAATAAACTTAGATGCATTTGCATCTTCATAAAATCAATTTTTCCCTTGTAATTTTATTTTCTCGCTTCTTGTAATTAGTCAATAAGACATTTATTTCTAAAGTTTTAATATAATGTATGGAAAAATGCGGTTTTCGAGGCTCTTAACTATATATTAGACAGAAATGTAATTTTTTAATTCTTTAAAAGTCTAGATAATTCACATTAACTATATTTAGTATTATTTTTTGTTTATATCTACAAATATGAGTCACAATATTACAACGTTTGTATAGAGGAATGATCGATTAACACACACTAAAAAAGAATGAATCAAAAATAATAGAATTTTGATGGTTAGGTTAGTCTCTCGTAAAACAGAGGTGGCTAATTTCAATCCCATTTGTGTAGCAGAGTGTAGGAGAGTGTAGGAGAGTAGTGGCCGTGGCGACAAAAAAAGTCCTACGCTGTCCAGACGCTGATGAATGGCGACAGCTTTAAAAGTTACGTTTTCCACGTAGGAAACACAGGAACCAAAATACACGAAGATTTTTTACCTCTAATTATTCTAATCTTTTTACCACTTACCATATATTTCATTATCAAAAAAATTTTTACTGATTAACGGACTACGGAATGGTAACTGTAGCAGCTTCGATAGCAGGCAGGCCTGTGGCTCGTGAGGGGAAAGGGTTGGGGTTAATGGTTTAGAGATGGAGAGTTTATAACTAACTAAGCCTTAGGGCCGCAGGCACTAGTATTTTGGGAGCCGTACGCTACCTCCAGTCGCAGCAGGCAATGCTCTCCGTCAATCTCAAAGTCGTTATTGAATGAAATGCAATCAATTTCAAGCATTATCGTACAATTTGCAAAAATTATTATCGAAATCGCTTGAACCATTTCGACTAAAATAATATTTTGATTGTTTTGAAAAAAAAAAAATATTCGAAATTGCTCAAGCTACTCTGGATTAATGAGTGAACATTGAAAAAAAACGTTTTTAAAGAACCTTTTTTTTTTTTTAATTCAGTTATAAATGCAAAAGCGACAGTGGAATGCATACTTATACATGTCTCATTATACTATGTATAGTAAAGTCAGTATTTCCTACATGCCAAGACAACGACAAGTAACGAAACAGATCATTCACAAGTAACGAAAGTACGTAAGTTGTTCATTGACAAGTGACGAAATATATGAGAGGTTACATACCCACTCTTAGTAATTATTCGTATAGCATTTAAATAATTAAAAAAATTAAAGGCATTTAAAATAAATCTTATAACCTATCCTTTAACATGGCTACGATATTCTCGTACTCGAATCGATAAGTTGAAGTGTGAAAATTTTACGCTATTTGATATCAGGATTATATGTAGAAGAGAACCATCTCATTGGTTTCATACGATGAACGAGGAACAAACATTCTGCGTACCAGATAAGGCGCAATTCATTCTTTAAACATAAATAAGTATTGAGCGCATTATTGACCTAAAATACTTCCAAAAAAGGGTCAAAAGTATGAACACCGCCTGCATAATAAAATTATGAGCAGTCATGAAACAAGTTACCATATGAGAGATGTATTCGTGTAGAGTTTGAACGGGAATCAGTCTTATAACGACCGTGAAAATAGTGCTAGATAATGGATGTAGGGCTTAGCGGAAATGGCCTCTACTAGGTCTATTTGGAGAGAAGTGTGAAAGGGAGGGAAATATGAAGGAGATGCGCTTGAAATAGACCGCCCCGCGGCGCGGGCGCAGTGGGTGCAACGGACTTGTCCGAATGCACTTTGTTCCTCTCTTACTTCCTCGCTTCGCTTCGCTTCTATTTGGCCGTGAACCAGATGCGTCACACCTACGGCCCTCGAAGAGAAAGGCCGAACAAATAATTAAATATGTATGAAAGATAAGATTATGTGCGAAATTGTAAATACATATTTCAGTCAGACAATATACACTGATGTCACATCGAATTACTTCATAACTACAGAATAGATTGT
Organism: Neomicropteryx cornuta; assembly: GCA_020383195.1. NCBI lineage: Eukaryota > Metazoa > Arthropoda > Insecta > Lepidoptera > Micropterigidae > Neomicropteryx > Neomicropteryx cornuta. Next base: position 45,368,110 of record JAHKQU010000018.1, read on the forward strand.
GATGCGGTTTTTACTATTAATTAGAAAATTTCTTCCATGTATAATATATTCATAATTAATATAAATAAAGGCGCAAAAAGACGCTTTTAGAGCGCACCCTAAACCATTACAAATATCAAATTAATACACTGCAGAACTGTAGGTCCTAAAGCGCCTACAGAAAAGTCCGCAATTGAATACGGCTATCTTATAAGGATGAGCCAAACTAACTATTTTATCTTTCAAAGTTTGTTCACAAATAAGAGGATAGGAGATTGTATGAGAATATTTTAGGTAAATAATAAATATAATATTTCAAAGGAATAATAACATTAAGTATTGTAAAAAATGCATCTGATCGTAAAATCGGCAGTAAATATGACCTTTTGAGTGTAATAGGCAGAAGTCACAAATAACTCTATTGAATAAAAATGGATAATGAACTGGGCGTAGAAAACCGATTTAGAAAAAAAATGCTCACATCCGATTTGTCTAGTAAGAACATGCCGTAATGCCGTATGGTTCCATAATTGAAACAACTAAACATCAAGGAAGGATGATGATGATGTAAAAATCTTGCTTTTTGAGCGATTTAGATAAGATATTTATTCCGGCACTGGATTAACATTATATGTAAAACATAGCCGATGTAGAATTACTTTAAGATAATCAGAGTTTAGACAGCATAAGATTATACAAAATGAAACAAATGGGCATTTTTCTTCAAATTTCAGCCTTTGGTCCGTTCGAGCGATAGGCCGAGGTACCCTTTTTAATAAAATGTTTTTTTTTCATATTTTGGAAAAAATAAGGTTTGTAAGATACATAATTATAAATTATATTATATAAATGACAATTTTAATATTTTTTTTAAATTTTAAATGGCAATAGAAGAAAACGCTTTAATTAAGTTAATACCATTAGGATGTCGTTTAAAATTATTATTGCTTTAAGCTATATTTTATGCTAAAAAGAAAGTTCAGGAAGTTTAGGTAAGAATTCTAAAATTGAGATAAATATAAAAAAAACGTTAATATAGATGACTAGTCTTGAAAACTAAAAGTCATGATTAAGTGCAATTATTTAATGTGTTTTAAGCCGTCAAAGCCGTCAAAGCGTTAAAATTAACACATAGAATTAGAACGCCAAAGCGCATCGTACCTAGCGATACATTAAAGTTCCAAGCCCAAAATTCCAAGTTATAAAAGTTTAAGAATCTAAAAAACAGTCAAAAGCGAACCGAGATGGCTCAATCAGGGTTCCGTACCAGAACTTTTAACAAAAAAATCCAAATTCTCTTTAACATACAAAGGAAATATTTAAAATACAATGCGAGCAATGTAATTATACTCACTGAGGGTTGATGGTTGCTCAACTAGACTTTAATCTGTTCTAGAGTGACCATCGTTATGTTGTAAATGTGACAAGTATATCGTACGAAATAGTGTTTATAGTCTAAATATAAAGAGAATCATACAATTAATTCTATTCAGTAATGCATTATTTTACTATTGCAATTAATTATTTACACTTTATTAAAAGTTTGTTATACTGATATACTGTTCAGTTGATATACTGAATTTAGGTTTATTGAAGTATAATAACACTAAAAAAATAAAAGTTTTAGCTTTAACAATTTAGAATATGGGAAGGGAAGGAATAGTATTTCGCACATGTTGAGCTTCATATTTTAAACATATTTGTATTTACAAAAAAAAACCTAGAACTGTGTCCTGTGACAGACAGATGGACGCAAGAGTGATCTTGCAAGAGTTCCGTTTTTTCATTTACATAAAAATGATTTTTTAAATGTATGTTTACTCATAACTCCGACTTTCTCAGCGGCGGTCTTCATTATGTTACATCGAGCCAGTAGAAGCGAGACAAAAAATGCAGGTTTTCCGCCCGAAAAGTTTTCAGCTAAATATTTTAACATAAAAAAAAACATTTTTTTTAAATATAAAACACTTCACAATAAACATAAAACCAAAAAGTCAAAGAAATTATAAATTAAAAAACGATGATAATATTCTTTATTTTTGAGGCATTTTTTTTTTCGCGTTACTATACATCAAGTACTAAGAATTTTTAATTAACATACATATTTGTAACAATAAAAAAAAATGCTATATTGTGTAATAAAATTATTTATTTATCAGGTATTATATTATATCCATTTTTTTTCAATATTTAATCTATATATAAAAATGTCTGTTTCTTTGTTTCTTAGTCCTTTATGCATTCCTAAACCGTCGGTAAGATTGCGATGACGAGTTTGGGAAGATGTCGTGAGCACACCCGGTTAGGTTTGTGAATTAAAAAAACATGAAATTCAACCATTAAAAGGGGGTGAGTAATAGGGGTTTGTAGTTACTTATAAACCGTCAGGTCTAGAAACTCGAAATATGGCACGTAGCTTCTTACATAACATAGACATCGAATGAGAAACGAAAAATCAAATTTAGGCACATGGATGGCTCGATGGGCCTACAGATGGGGAGCGAAGCGAGCCATCCCGAGTGCCGCAGGCACGAGTTGTCTCGCACCGTGCCAACCCGGGGCCCGGGGTTGAACAGCTAGTCACAAATAAAAAATAAGTAATACTACATAACACAAAGCATAAGAGAAAAATCACACTCGTTTTAATAAATCTATTTTGGTGGCGCAGACTTCGCTTCCGCCCGCACTCGCGGCCACCGTCAAGCCACTGCCACCGCCGGTGCCGACGCACATAAACCAACTGTTCGACGTTGAATTTATCTGCTGACGTTCGCTTTTATTGCTCAAATAACGACGAAAAGGAAATCATGACAATCACAAATAATATATATTTCTCTCGAATTGATTTCGAGATCTCGAGAGATCATTCTGAGAGAAAGTGCTCTTTTTTAGCAACAAAATATTATTCATATTTTGATATTAATATTTCGTTAGCAGATACCTAGCTTAGACGCAAACCACAAAGATGCTTAAACGATTACAGTAAATAAAAGCTAATATTGCCCATTGAGAGTGCAGCCGTCTTGTCGTTTGAAACCACCGCGCGACACATGTGATCTCCTCTTCTCCCATAAGCGTTCCTCGGCGATAGTATCGTACCTATGTCACCGGTGTAGGTTCGCGAGGAACGCTTTCTTCATAGACACCTGATGGGAAGTCACCAGGTGGGCTTACCTGGGTCTCAGACATCTTTGGAACATAATAGAAGTCTTATTGGTGAGTAAAACTTCCCTATTATGTGTCCGATCGATATCTGGGACCCATTGAGAGGTCTGTTTGTATCGCCTGGTGACAATGACTCTATTTGATGTGTCATGAGATACCCTATATGAACACGAGGAACCAAAAGCCTAATAATATAAAAGCACTTCACAGCTTAACGTTTATACGTTATACATTTATTAACTACAAGCAATTTTCTGCAAAAAAGTCCTTTTCGTTCGCTTTTAGCATAATGCCAAGATATTGGTTTAAATTGTAAAGACTGGTTGATAAAAGGCTCTATATTCTGAGCATTAGAGATGATTTCACGATAGTAAAAGTCACTAAAGGTATTCTTGCTTCTTCAGTTCCCTCTCGGAAAAATTTCTTCAATAGGGTGATTTTCCAACCAATTCAAAGAAGCAACTGCAGAACGTACATTACCAGAGATGCTTCCACTCCTACTTATTTTAAAGCTGACTTCCCAGCCTCCATGACCATGCGGGATGCCGTTCTTGGCAAACCAGTCACTAGTCAGGTTAGATTCAATGATTTTTCCTTCCCTTCATGCAGTCTCAAACCAGATTTACGAAACCCAGTTCCATCTGTTTTAGATCCAAAACCAGGCCACAAAATTATCTAATCTCCTTTACCAACACAATAATCAGAGGTAGATCTCAAAAAAGTAAGGTAGTCCACGACCTTACTCGGGCCTGATGCTAAAAGTAAGTAGTAAGACAGCATTTCTTCTTAATACTACAAATAGATTGCTTTCCGATGGCATATTATCAAGGTGTTAGGCACTGACATTTCTGGGGTTTATTATTCTTAGGTTTTTCAAGAGATATTCCCTTTATAATTTGTTTAACGAGGAAATCCTCACTATTTTTTATTTAATTTTATTTTTCCCTTTAAATTAAGACTTTAAAAAAGGTAGAAATCACTGATTTATGTACTAAGATGGTACTTGTTGCGAAACCTAAATATAAAAATATAATCCGGCACGAAAATTTGCTACTTCGGAACCGGGTGGCTCTCTTGGGTTCATTTTATTTTCTGCGCTTTTCTCCGCTTCTATTTTCCGCAGCCATCTTTTAGGGCAGGTCGGTGGTTTGTACGGTTGACGCTTTCCAGCTTGATTTTAGAAGCTGATTTTCTTTGTCTGACTGGTTAGATATTCATTTTCCCTTCCTCTAATCCTCCACACTCTTAAATTGAAGTTCTGTACTTGTGGAGGTGGAAGGCCGTCCTTATATCTAACAGGACTCGCTCTAGACATCCTAGTTTCATGGGTCAATGGAGACTGTGATTTTTTAGGTTCCCTTTTCAAAAGACCTTGTCCCACTTTGAAGCAACAAGTAGGAACGTCCCTTTTGCTGTATTTAAATGATCGAGTACTCTTGGTACCAAGCATGGCCGAGGAAAGACCCATACGAGATTGTAAACTAAGCAACGACTGAAAGCGTTGTGAAAATCAGCGGATAAGTCGTTAGAGTTTAAGCTGACATAACGCTCTGCGACGTGCGATCCTGCCGAGGCGAACAAGTCTATGTCCGGTAAACCTGCAAACTATTTTCTGGAATTGACTCAGCAGATGCCATTCTGTTGTTTCCTTTTATGTTTAGGGGCGTAGTAAATAAATAAAAAAAAGTAATAATAATTATCAATTCACGTGAATTAATAATATTTTATGAAGAAAAGATGCTATGAGGCTACAACATAACGGCAAGATACAACTAAAATGAACCAAAATTATCAGTCCCGGACAAGTACTTGAAAGAAACACTGTCTGTACACGGACGACAAATTACTGTGCGATATATCTTGTATACTAATCAGTGATATATCGTGCGATATGCAGGGTAATTTATCGCCCGTGTACAGGCATATCATAAAAAAACACAATTCAATATAAGCCTTAAATTGAATTGTAATTTTTTAAGATAATCAGAAAAAGCGATTGTTAATTAACGGGAAATATACCAGGCTAAAACACATAGACAATATAGAACAGAAGACAGAGAAATCACATATTTTGGCACACATATACAATCAACCCACAGTAAGGTGTGGCGAAAAAATGATGCAGCCAAATAATGAGAATGTTTAAGATTTTGATGTTTAAGCTTCCTGAAAAAAATTAATAAATTTAAACAAAAATATAAAATGAAATACCAATAACAGTATTGGTTATTATATATTTTTAGAAAAAAAACCTGATTTAGCATTACGAAAATTTTGCAGAGTTTTGAAAAATATCAATATATTAAATAAATTTCAAATTTAGTAGATATGGTTGGAAGATTTGTTTCAGTACTAGCCGCGCGTCAAAATTTATAAAATAAAAACTAAAATAATGGTAAAATTTATGTTGAATTGAAAGAATGTCATGTAATGTCAGGTACCACAGGCGTGAGTAATTTGGGGGGGAAGATGCCTTTAATGACACCTGCAAGGCCTAGATGCAAGATGTCAGGTTCTCGTTAAACAATTTATTACTACTAAATAATGTATGGAAGGAGTTGATATTATATGATAGCTACAGGGTGTCATGCATGGGCATTCATGTTTTTTAAAGTAACGGCTTACTGTAAATTACATAGTCAGCATGGCGTCTCGCTTAACTTAAAAACTCTAGACCGAACTCGAAATATTTACTTTGCAACTTAAGCGTACATGCGCATCTATTTAATTCGAGTTTGTGATTTAATTTTTTTAATACCTTTAAAGATATTATAAACCTATATTTTTTATTATTATTTAAAAGCCATGTTTTGCACATCTTAAATTATCTATCTAAAAAGCGGAATCACACAAAAAAGAAAATGTGTGTCACGGCACAGATTAACAACATTTAGATCCCTTTGGAACAACGGTGAGATTTAGGTTAGCATGGGTACAGAAAAAAAATATTTTGGTTTGGTAATATGATTTCAAACAGGTGTCGCAACTAAACGTCTGAAGAGGAAAATATGAAAAAAAAATCATTTTGAAAATGCTAATCACCAGCATAGGAATATTCTTGGTTTTCAGGATAGGTGCTCAGGAGAGAGATACTGCCAATGCTGGTATAACTTTATACCTATGTAACTACAACAGACTTCATTTATAGTCATTAAGTTAACAATCCAACTTGTTAAAATATCATTCAAATCGAACAGAGTGGATGAAATGAGCAAACCACTTTTACATGATTCGTGTGGATTTGAAACGAGACTCAAATCATCATATCAGCTAGCATTCATGCCTACGTAATGGGTGATCCAGTCATACGCTTTTGATTAAATTTAAAGTTAAATGTAAGCAGAATAAAAAAGGCAGGTAAGAATTACTGTCCGTGAGGACTTTAAACGAGTAGCCAAAATAGTCTTAGTTCGAGCATGCGTCACCAGCCATGCATGCCGACGGATGCGTCGTTCATATGCCTGTCTGCCTGTATTATTCTTTTTGCGTGGCCTCGACATTCGACAGAATCTTCTGTAAGATCGAAGACCGTTGGCTGGGACGTTGGACGAAGAAAATAAATTGTCGAGTGTTGGGACTCACGGTTAAGATGTATAAACAACAGTGTTCGTAAGCGAATTTAGAGCATGGTTTTTTATTTTAATTAGCTTTTTTTATCATAGGTATATATATTTTTTTATAATTTATTGATTTTGTATGCCAGTTACTAAATGAGAACGCTCTATTTAGATAATAAATGTCATGACAGTTGCCCAGTAATTGAATACCAATCTCCCGTCCAGAAGAATCGTTAATTAGATAAAACAAGTTAAATGACATAAAAACAATATTTGTTTTCATTGTTTTCTTTTCTGAGTCCTACCCCAACGAAATGAAAAGAGAGTACCGACCTGTTAAATGAGTTTTGTAGTTATTACCATGTCAAAAGCAACAACTTAGCGTTAAAAATAAAGGTTTTTCAGTAGATCGTCAGATGAATCTTAGCTACTTTTGTTCTATGAAGTTAGGACGATGACGACGAAGTTATCAGCCCATGTTTTATGATTGTATCAGCAGTAGGCTGATCTAGGTCCATTTGCAGTTCATTTGTTTCATCTTCTAGTGGTCAGTTGACATCCTCTGACAACACTTCTATGTACCTTGAAACATTGACGTTTTATAGACTGCATAATTTTATTCTTCTAAAATAATGTACGAGTACTTTTCATTCTGTTGAACGCACTCATGTATCTCATGGAAATATATATTTTCAAAATTTTTGCTGAATAGTTTTCGTACGTTTTTGACACACAAGTTGGCATTTTAAAAGATCGCACAATCCGACAACGTTTGAAACATTGAACTGCGAGTTAGCTTTTCCACATCTGCGAAATTACCCTATCTTTCATGAACCACTTTCAGAGGGATGAAGCCGCATTTATAAAACTTAATACGTCAATGTTTTAAAAACGTAGTTTTTCTCTTAGAATTTTATATTCTTCTTCTATTTTTGTTACTAAGGTTATTTTCTTCTCATTTTATGTCAAACTATTAACTATTTTATATTATATTTTATTATTGTTCCAGCATGTTGCTAATGATGCCAATAAAATGCAGAGGTTATGTAAGTAAACATAATTTAATAATAGTAAAATAAGTAAATAACATGGCTGCAGATACTTGTTTTTTTCATTCCAACCTAATATTATAAATACGTTTTATAGGGTCAGATTGCTGTTTTAGATTATTATTTCTTGCTTCAATTAGTGATAAAGATGAAGATGTTTCAAAATCGATACAAACCCCTAAAATGTTAATTTTAGCAGGTTGCTGATTTGATTATATACGACTTCTATATATTTTAGAATTAAAGTATAGAAACCCTCTGCGACAAGAATAGATAAGAAGTGTTGACGTTTATTGTTTTTGTGTTATTTTGGGTTAGCGTAGATTTTTTATGTGTGTAAATAAAAATAGTACTTATGCTTAAACTCTATTCTATCCTCTATTTATGTTGATTTTCAGGGTGTTTACTCGTAGAATACACTTTTAAATTTACGTTGACAAGGTCGCTTGTTTATATTGATTTAAATATGCTTACAAAGTAATCAAGTTGCAATTCAGGGTTCGTCATCGACGGAGAACGCGAAAATAATTATGCTTCCAACATTACAACAATACCGTAGGTATATTGCAGGAGAGAATTGGATAGCAGATCCACCAACATCTAAGTTGTAAGTGAGCTACTTCTTGAGAAGCATTCCATTTCTACCACCTTGATGGAATGAAGCTTTTACGCTAAACGAGTGCTTATACATATTTGTCGGTAGTCGAACTGATTTAAAACTGTCCCATTTGCTCCGTTTGTTTTGCGAGAAGATCTTGACCTTAGCACTGGCTGGCTGCTCGTTTTGTCCGCCGTCGCGACGCGACTCGATTCCTGAGAACGAAACGCTATTTTGAACCATCTGGCGGTTTTCTTTGTCGTGCGCATTTTGCGAATGTCTGCAATTCCAGTGGAAGATGCGAGTTTATTTTTTATGCTATAAAAAATGTGCATACACAAATGTGACGTGTCCTCCATCCCCACATGAAAATGTCGAGAAATGTAGCTACTATATAACATAAAAAAAAAATAATGAACATATGAAATAAGAAAAATACGTGGTGTAATTAGGTGCCCTCCAGTCTCCGACCATGGTTTCCTTAAACTCGATCCGAGTTATGCATAGACGCGTTAGTTCGCTGCTCGTATTCTTATGGATAGTGGGTCACTAATAAGTTTATCAGCGCACTAATGCGCCTATGCACCTCACTATCTCTCGGTCAAACGCGTCTGGGCCCTTCGGGTAGCACAGATTAAAAATGTATTTTTAGATAATTCAGCGCTGAGTTTAAACCGACATCGAAGATCAGGACATTTTTAGTACCTGTAGGTATTCATAATGATTTTGCTGTATGGCTTTATATCCAATGCATTATCAACACATATATTTTTTTTAAATTTAAATTTCGTCACAAAATATGTTGTTCATCTTTTAAGGAGATTTTCGAACATTATAATACTATAATTAGGTGTAATAAAGTAATTACTTTTACACTATCTATATATATAAAACAAAGTCGTGTTAGTTACACCATTTATAACTTAAAAACGGCTGACCAAATTTTATGTTCGGAAAAACACCCCCAATGCCCAATGCCAATCACGTCTGCCTTCGGGTTCCTCGCTTAATTTTTAGTCAAGTTGTAGGTTTGGGTGTTTTCAAACTTTTATTACTTAATTCCTATAAAGCGAGTTTTTGACATTGCATCTTACCTTTGCGAGAGAAAATAGATTTGTCACGAGCTTCCCTGCCAATGCGCCTGCCGGATGCGAAGGGACGGACGGGCAGTGGTGGCGGGCCCCGGCCGGCGCGTCTTCTTGGCACGCGCCCAAAAACCACCGTCTCTATCCCCTCGTCTTACTCACGCCCAACACCGCGTGTGCCTTGGCCGCCTGTCCCGCCTTTGAACTTGCACAAGCTAAGTATGTTGTTTCTACAAAGAATTATGTCTACATCTTTGTTATATTGATATTTTGAAATATATATATATATATGTATAATTATGTATATATATATATATTTGAAAAAATCAATATAACGAAGATGTAGACATAATTTTTTGTCTTTCTTTGTATATATATATATATAATTGTATAATTGAGTTGTAAAGTTATTTGACTTATATTTGATGATTGTTTTTTAATAGCGGCAAATCGCCTGAAAACATAAATGACATAATCTTTGACAATACTGAGAAATTTTGGAAAAGTTTTTAATAATTTGATAAAGTGCTGGATAGCATAATATTTATAAAGGTTCTAAAGAGGTCCTGTACTTGAGAGCGCAGGATGTCGGTTTAAACCCAACGCAGAGTTTTATAAAAATGCATTTTTATACAAAAACTGCTTCTAACGCGCTTGGTTACATATCAACTATCTACAAAATATTACAATATCTACTGTGTTTTTTTTAGAGGCGTGGTTTTCAATCTGGCACTACTTTTTTCGTAGTTGGTGTTTTTGACAGCTGTCACTTGATTTATGCTCAGTTTGGTTTGCCATTTCATAATGAATAGACTTACTCCTGGACAACGTTTGCAAATAGTGCAAATTTAGAAAAATTCACTCTAAAATAAAGTAAAAACCGCGTCGTGGGCCTGTGGCGTGGCCTCCAAGATCGTGCGATTTAACACCGCTGGACTATTTTTTGTGGGGTTATGTGAAGTCGCTTGTCTACGCAGATAAGCCGGACACGATTAACGCCTTGGAAGAGAATATTCGGCGCGTTATTGCTGACATACGGCCCAACTTGCTGCAAAAAGTGGTTGAAAATTGGGCCTCTCGGCTGGAATTTGTTCGAGTCAGCCGCGGCGGCCACTTACCCGAAATCATTTTTAAAACATAATGGCAAACCCTTATCTTTATAATAAAACTAAATTCTTAGCCATAACATCAAATTATATGCGTTTTATCTCTTCTTGAAAACCACGCCTCTAAAATCATTACCCTATATAAGTAAAGCATTTACAAGTCATACGTTAAAATAAAATTACTAATCCGTAGATTGGCGGCAACTGACTAAGAATATTTTAGATACTTATTGGCATTCTGCTGTTTTTTTTTTAATTAAAGATAAAGGCGGTGCAATTGTATAAGTTTATAAGGGCCTCAAATCGCAATGCTACCAGGCGGTGAAGCACTGCGTACTATCAAGAATTAACACACCTAATACGAAGTCGTCTATTTGTAGAATTCCGTATAGTTTCTAATTTAAGACAATAAAGTAAGCCCTGCGGTCAGCTATATGATTAACACATTTCCTATTCTAAGGGACCGTATGATATTAAAATATCGATTGCATTATAATTCCCATTTCCAAACAAGAGACTAAACTAGGCACGTGCTACAGAGATGGGAAGTGAAGCGACCCATATTAAGTGCCGAAAGTACGTGTCCTCTGGCCCCGAATATGCTACGTATTTCAAGCATGCGTTAGATATAGGGTATCAACCTTTGTCCGTTTTCAGATCTAGGACATCCTTTCTTACTAACTAAAATAGGCTCCGATTTTTGCAGTTATATTTGCGTTGGAGATAGAGTAGAAAGCGAACACCCGAACAACAAACTCGGTCCTATCATTTACATGCCTAGGATTTAAATATATATATGTATATATGTGACTAACATACAAAAATCTTGGTCATTTTTTTATATCGTGTTATTATTTTTTATAGGCATTAAAATCGACGGTTGTATGTTTAGAATTTGTTTAGTGACAAGCAGAGTAAAAAACTTTGTTTTTAATTGACAACCAATATTTACTTAATATTTACCTAATATTTTTTTCTTATCTTTCTATGAATTATAATTTTTTTCATTGTGCACAGCTTTCTTGTTAAAAAATATCCCCAGCATGAGGGTGATATGTATGTCCTGATAAAAAAACGTCAATATCCATATGCTGCCATAGGGTCATGCAAATTAAGTTAGCAAAGGAAAATGGTCACCCATATTTTGTGAAAGAAATATTTCAAATCGACTTTAAAGATATTAATGAATTGGTAATAAAAAAAACGTAACCAACATGAAAACGGTGAAAATGGCGTTACAATACATTTATTCTATTCAACTGTATTTATTAAGCATAATAAATATCGTTGAAATAACACTTTACAGTGTGAAAAACCATTGATGGTGTATATTGAAACAAAAATTAACCATTTATCTTATATTTCTATATTTTATCACCAGTGAAACTTCAAAAAAAACATTTACAAATTTTGTTAAAATGCACATACAATAAATACTCTTCTTTGGGACCAGCGAGGGTATAATATAAATAATCAACAATATAATGTGATAATAAAAAACCAAGATAATATTTCCAGATGAATCACGCGTATTTAAATGTATTTGACTTAACAAAAGTCGGAGTAATTATTTAAAATAAAAATAAAAATATGAAACGGGTGTTAAAAAAAATATAAAATTGGGAGGCTAAATGAGAATAGTTATTATCTGTTGTGCATATCGTGTCCAATCATAAAAGTTACGACACAAGTGGACCAGGTACACGCTCAAGTGATAATTCACCCCTCTTGATAACCTCTTCTTCACACCAGGATCATCCCCGCTACGATGGTGCATCTATTAGTAAACACGCGTATGCACGGAATAAATATAGAGCGTCTGCACTGGTTCCCAGTGGCGGCGGCGAGCATTGATTATTATTATTACAGTAATTACAATATTAAGGAGCTAGCTCCGGTACTACTGTTGAGTTTAGCAGGCGACGAAAAAAAAAAATGCTAAACTCGCAGCCTACGCTTAAAAAAAGCATTGGAATAAGGGAAAGAGTCAAATACTGAGCTATGAAGAGTTATTCCACCGGCGAATTGTTCTGGAAAGAAAAGAATTGATCCCAATTTTTCGTTTTCTCACTATTATCAATTATGAAAAACGTACTATAAAATATATGATATGTGACTTGTATTTGTATTTCATATTATTTACCATTAATGGTAAATAATATGGTTATATTGACATTGAGGTTATTGTCGATGGTATCTGCTGACGTATTCTAAAAGTATTAAATTTGTTATTGTATATTATTATGATTTAATTCTCCGAAAGTTTATTTAACAATTCTACATAAGTCAGTTTTTATTAATATTTTTAGACTAAAAAAAATACAGCATTAACTATAATATATATATATACACGGTATCGCAAGGTCAATCCCAATAAAAAAACAGCTAATAGGTCCTACGATTTCTAGTGTTATTTGTTAAGAAACTATATCAAAATTCATTATGGTATTCGAGAAAAAAAATGTTGAAGTTTCTATTCTAAATCATGTAAAACAGATATTTTTCAATGACTCCTCCCTCGGATAACTACGTCACTAGGTCACTAGGCCGCGGTCAGTCAAGATCGAGGTTAATGACCTGCCGCGTTGTTCGAAACGCCCTATTAGGGCGGAGCTAAATAATTGCTGTCAGATGCCACTGGTCGAACAGAGGTCGGACTAAGAAGAACTCCTTTCCCCTTCTCTGGGGTTGTAAGAGGGATGCTATTGGTCGACAGATAATATTGATTTATAGATTGATAAGATCGATTTACACCAATTTTATTACAAAAATAATACATTTGGCGATGAAAATTTTTCGCATTTTGTTACATAATTTCTTACTCATAATAGGGAACTAAACCACCCCCTAAAATTTGTGGGATTGATCTTGGGATACCCTGTAAATATATATATTATATTAAATATATTAATTTAGCAATAAATATTTAAAACTAGGTATCATTGTCTGAAAATTATTCAAAAATATATCTGTTTCGGATATAGTAATAGATGAAATGTTTTGGTGACTTAAAATAAATTATTGCAGGTATTTGATACGCGCCTTCCCTGCGCCGGCGCGCCGCGACGCGTTGCGCCAACTCTACAAGACGCCTAAGACCTACGCGGTGCGGTGTGCTTAAAACGCTGCCAATAATAGTAATGAATATAAATTAGGTATATGCAACAAGTAGACAGATACCCTCGGGTAGAAAGGGCAGAATTGAATACATAATGAATAATCAATAAATAGTATAAAGCAAAGTCAAAACAGCTAACTCTTACCTAGTTAGGAAGGTTATAGACTTGTACTCATCGGCCAAAATGATTTCTCAATAAAAAAAAAAGTCGCTACCGATTGATTTTGTTGTGATTTTTACCATTATTTAGAGAATTTTTTTCGTAAGGTTTATATGTAGGTGTATCATATAAACATAAAATTTAAAAAAAAGGAAATCTTGATATTTTGCAAGAATGTCGTAAAAAACACGTTTAGCCCTAAAAGTCTAACTAAAAAAGATTAAAACTTTTAGCCTATCTTCTAATCTGCAATATCTTCTAAAGATAACCCACAGTAACTATTTTTTTTTCAAAATGTGATCACAAATAGGGGGGCCGACCGATTATTTAGGAATTTTGAGATAGCATGCTAGGAAGGTGTTTTTGGGTATTTTGGAAACTTCTAGCTGCCAATCCAGGGCGAAGCCCGGGGGTTAACAGCTAGTGTAATCATAAATTATTTTTTAGTAAAATCATAACGTGATATAAGCGTTACGTAGGATTGATCTCATTTAATCAATTACACATGTATATGTGGGTGTTAATTTAATTTTTTAAAAGGACATACAGTCGAATTAATAAAATTATATAATCTAAAAAAAAGTACTGTAACTATTAAACTTTTTAGGTAAAACGATTTAAAAATATATTATTTGGTCTCATTTACCACGAGAACGAAATATTTCACTTTCAATAAGGTTCTAATTTCCATTTTAGTTAAATTTCTAATGACTTAAAGAGAAAAGAATAGCACAGTGACACTTTAATTTAGGGCACAAACAATTCTAATAATGTCCTAAGGTTGTTTGCAGATTTAATATGTACTGAAGTTTTTAAGAACGTAAGTACGAGTAAATTATATATTTAAAAAAATAAAAATTGTTAGGTATGCCCAATTTACTATAAACCTATATAATATAAAGTAAAATTGTAAAATGTATTGCTTAAATATCGCATTTAGATGATTCCTTACTTAATTATATAAAAGTCTGACAGTATTAACATTTCGAAGATTCGAATTCTTTTTAATATTTTACAGATTGAAAATTTTCAAACAAATAAATATTGGCATTAGTTGAGATATATTATAAAATTGTAATAATTATTATAAAAGATTAAATAATCTTTTATTGATTATATTCATAAATATGAATATAATCAATTATAAAAATTGTGTCGATGTATGCCGAGTTGTCATTTTGAGTTTCGTTACACACAAATGTGTGGTTAGGTTAGGATATAATAGAGTTATTTTGCTTTTGAATTGGACATGTGTATATAAATTTGAGCCTTGAATAGTTTTTTGGAATACTAATTACTAAGAGATCCCATATTAGTCTCTATATATTCATCTGTAAGTATACAATCATCTAACATTTGTATTTTAAAATAAAAAAGATTGACAGTAATTATATAATAAATTTAGCGATTTTGATGAATCGTTTGACATTTTTTTTTTCAAAATAAAATGAAAAGGTTCTTAAATTGGAAAATGTGGTATATGATAAGTTATGTGGTATATGATAAAGTCACTCCTAGAAAGTATGATTAGCACTGATACAAACTGATACATATAGTTTAGGTCGTTTTTCAATTTGTGATAACTATTATACAGTTGCTATATCGGTTGTATACTCGGCTCGGTGGGTGAAGCGACTTATTTCGAGTACCGCAAACACTAGCAAAACCAAACGAGACCTGATGGGCTCATTCGTTCATAAACGGGCGGTGAATGTTCCTAGATAGTGATTATATAAATTAACTTCTATACATAGATTTTTATATGAGAAGCTACTATGGGCGTCTACCTGTTGCAATTTTTAACTACAAAAGTACGAATGATAAAGAGTTGAATTTTTGTGTGTAGATTGATACCCAAGAAAAGCAAATATAGCCGTTTAGATCACATCAAAAGCTGATCGGATAAAATAGATATTTAACATTGAAGTTAACACATTTTTCATTCTGAAGCACTTGACATATCGATACAGGCCACCGAAACGGAATTTAAGCATGTGACATCATGGCTGTTGGAACATATTATTTATTAGTGGCCAGTATAAATTAATATAAAATAAATCTATGAGCGCAACTAAAAATATCTAAAAGAATGTTCAGTACCACGTTAAAATTGTTATAAATTGAAATATTATATCCGTGTTTATTTGTTTATATATATTGAGGTTACCCAACAGAAATAATACACAATATAGGTAATGACGTAAAGGCAAAGACGTAAAAAAAGGATAATCTATATATATAAAACAATGTCGAGTTATAACTCAAGAACGGCTGGACCGATTTTTATGATCTTTGATTTGTTGAATTTATCTCCGCCCCAAATAGCAGAACAACTAATAAAACAACGGAAAATTATCGAAAAAAATCTTTATTAAGAAAATTAATTATTTCATACATTTTGTATGGAACGGCTTTGTGGAATTCAATTTTCAAACGGTAAGTTGCCTTCGAAGATGTTCATTTTGTGAGGTTATCACATTTGTCATTGTGCGTTCATCGATAATTTCTTCATTATGTAATTGAGTATTCTTAATAAAAAACCAAATTTAATTCAATTAATAAGTTAATTTATTGATTCTGAGAAGGTACGAAGTTCGCCGGGTTAGCTTGTATTAAAATATATTAAATGAATTTAATAATAATAAAAAAAAAACACGGAATACGCCAATTTAACATTTGATTATTTATATATATTGCAAAAAAAAAACGGTTTAATACGGAACTAAACTAAGATTTCTTTTCTTGGTTGTGTTTGACATCGTTGCGACGCTTTTTTTAAAAAAAAAGGTTAATTTGGGAAAAGTTAAATAACAAATCCAGCTAATAGGAAGGGCAGGTTCTAAACAATATATAGAAGCAGTAGCGCGCCAAGAGAAAGATAAACCTTGTATACTTAGGGTTGAATATACAATACACCGTCTGGAAGGACCTTACTAAAAACTAAAAAGATAGATGACAAGCTCAATTTATTTATATACGAGTACTTATCATTCGACATCACAGAACCACAGCGATCGGGCTTAGGTTCCTAGAACGAGAGCATAAAACTTTCCAGAGTTTAAGTTGTCTGGGCGGATTGCCTCAGCATCCCTGGTACATAATACATGTTGATATGCAAGTAAGCACGTAGTTATTTGCGCTGCGTGGATTGCTCCCCTTTGGCGCAGCGCACTGCGCGACGCAACAGTTCACTCCGTCCTCTCCTGTGGATCGCACTCGTGCCTCCTTCACAGTGGTCCATAGTCCTCTCGTTATAACGCTCATATTAACTATCGCTGCACGCGGCGGATGTTTTTAAATCATTTTCAAACGACCATTTGGATCCCGAAAATAAATCATCACCGAAGTGTTCTTGTGATTTTTTCCTACACGAAGTGAAAACATTTTACACATAAAAAGCACGTTAGATATTATATTCTATTAAAATATAAAATTTAGAAAATAGCGCCCATCGAAGTTAATTTGTTAGTCACACACAAAAATGTACTGTTTACTTAAATTTTATTATTTTCCTTGAGAATAAAAAATTGTTGTACAAATAAATCAAATTTATTTTTTTTCATTCTATCAATACAATTGTGCTTGCGGATGGTTGTATAGTTTTTAACTTAAGAGTAGGTTAAAAGTAACAACATATTGTTTATTACAAGTAACTCGTCGACTTAGATACTAATTTAAACATACACCTGGATCCTGCATACATAGATATTATGTCTCATTCATATGACATAAACCGCCAAAGTACAAAGCGAGATAACCATTTTAACATTGGCGTTTCTGTTAAAGGTGAGTTTTATATTATTGTATTACCATTTTGTATTGGCTAACAGAGATAAATGTTAGGATTTAGTAAGCTATTTCTACATAATAATATAGTAATAAATAATTGCGATATTACTTTCTGTTTTTATAAAAATTATCTACATGTACGAGTAGGTATAAAATAGTATATTTCTGGGCGTGGTCTTTAACTTCCTATACGAGTATAATTATTAAAAACTCAAAACCCACTGGACCGGGAAGATAAAATCTAAACATTAATTATATTAAATCTACAAGGTATCGTGTATAAAATCTGTGTAAAAGCGCAAAGTAATCTTTTTGATTTGTGATCTTTCATTTAACGAATGGTTTGTGAACTTCCAAAACCATAAACTACCTATTTTATTGGAGCATTTATGATGCCAGGACATGCATTACACTTACTGAATATCTTTCAATGCTGAATTTGATTAAGTACTTGTGTACATAGAGAAAAGCGGTGTTGAATATTCCCAGTGGCAAAATACACACTGTATTTCGAAACTGGGACCTTTCGAACAGAATCAGTCTTTCTTGGTACCGTGCTCACTTCCGTCCGATGACTTCTATCTAAGCATGGGATGATGGTTTATCGTTAGTTCACCCATTTTCGTCGTTAGTTTGCACCCTATACACATTTTTTTCGTCTAGAATTTTGACTGGCCAGCACTAAATAATACGCTTCAATATCCGTGCTGTGATATTTTTGATACAGAGCTTCATCGAACTGTCAATGTTAAATTAATTAGTACTAAAAAATTGTTTACTTTACTGTTATATATCTATATTATCCGACCATCTTTTGATGTGATTTAAACGGCTATGGTTGTTTTCCAAGCGCATTAATACAAAAAAGAAACAACTCTTTTGCATTTGTACTTTTCGAGTTCAAAGATGCAACAGACGGACGGACAGAAAACGGGGATAGAAGCTTTATATGTATATACAAGATAGAAGTTAAAAGTTACCTTATTTCCAAGCCATTTAGAGTAACCACGGGAAAAATAATTAAACCGAAATATATTTATCTTGTGAAATATTTAACATTGTTATATTTGTTGCTAAATCACAAAATATTTATAAAAATAGTTACCGAATGGTTATTAGTTATTTACTAAAGTTCGAATTTAATTTCTCGACAATCGAACGGCTTTTAACTATTCGGTAGAATTTCGCTGCTGAAACTAGAAATGTTGAGCCTGTAATGGCAGTCTTTACCAGATTCACAGAGGACAGTAAATACGATAGACAAAGACAAAAATGTGGGAAAGATGGACGATTACGACGTGTAAACATCGTTCAACCGTGAATGTAATAAGACGATTGAAAATTTGGAAATGAAACGGAATGCGATTTTCTTAAAAATCTTGATGATTTTTATTCATCGGAATGTTTTATCTCACGAAATTTTGGATTTTTGATAACTGAAATACGATATCAGTTTGTCGTTGAATAGTTCCACTCTAGCGGTTTGAGTCCAAACTGCATCGTAAGTGTATCAATCTATTTTAATTTCTATACATAAAATGATTAGCTCTCTCTAGCCATTTCAAAATTACAAATTACATGTTAGATGTAGTAATTGATTGTTCTAGCGCTATCTAGCGCTTTGATTCGAATGTGTATGTTAAGTTTATCAATCAAATATCTCGAAATAAAATTACTAACGCGGTTTAAAACAAAACTACATGGAATTCAAGTAAATAGTTCCACTTTGGTGCGAGCGCATCTTCTCGCATCGCGCACGATATTATCGACTTACTGTGACATGACAAGCGCCACTAACATATTCCTCAATGTTGCCAAATAGCAAATCGACGCCGAAACAGCCAGGGGGCCCCGCTATAAATGTTTACAAATCAAAACTTTTATAAATAAATTAAAGGCAGTTTGTTAATATCAGCCCCTCACCAAATATTTTCTCGTTTGAATTATCTATGAAAAGAACCTAACCTACCCAACCTGGAAAGTATGTGCTGAAACAATCATGTTGAAATTGAAAGCGATAGGAGCGAACGATAGTCAGAAGTGCCGCAGTCTCAAGCTTACAGCACAGATGCAGTTGCCAGTTAAAGAAAATAAAGTGAGCCATCACGTGATAATCAAACGAGATCGGATTGGCTGTCAAGTGATAATCTTTTGATCAGGTATTTTAGTTAGTATAGAAATGTTAAATTCATTATTTTATTTACAGTACCGACATCAGAATTACTGCATGAGAGATCATACATTGAGGCATCTGATGGTTTGTACAACCTGACCAAACTAGCTGAAGTTTCATTGGCAGCCGCCGCTGGAGAATTGTCCCAATACAGATTTGACGACTACGAAAGAAACCAGACGAACTACACCAATTCCTATTCCCACAAAATTTTTGACCGTTACGGTCGTGGCAAGAATAAAAAGTCAAATTTTGAATTGAAACAATGTCAACTTCATAGTAATCGAGCCAGAATCACCGATGAATGGGAGGAGCACAGCATCAACGAGAAAAGTATCAACAGTTCTGAAAATGGAGTGTTGGTGGATAGTGATGATGGTAGTCCTTTGATTATTGACGAATCTGATGCGGATGGTTCAAATGAAAAACTAAGTTATGACTTGGAAGTTGATTCTAATATAAACTTAGAGGCTGTTTTGAGAAGACAAATCAATAACAAGGAATATGTTTTCGAATGCCATGACTGCAACAAAAGGTGAGGTTTTTAAATTAAAATATATAATCTTATTATCTCATCGTAAACTAAATAAAATACACAAATATAGAATACAAAATAGTTTGTAAAATTCAAATACCAAATCTGTTTACTCATTGGATTTTATGAAACATATATTAAATGTTTCGGGACCATGTTGAAAAAATTTAAATATTAAAAAAAAAATAGTTTTAATGTATTTCCAAAAAAAAAACCAAGCCAAAACAGTTATTTTGTTAATAAAAAAGATCTAAAGAATAAAACTCATTTATAGTTACACTATATATTATATATGAGGCATTATATAGTATATGAGGTGACATTTATGCCTCAATTATTTATTATAGTTGACTTCAAATTATCACTTCAAATTATCACTTCAAATTATTTAATATTGTTTAAAATTACATATTATGTCTTTTGTGACACTCAAATTAAATTCGAAAAATTACACATATTTTTTAATCAATGCGATTTGTTATACATACGAGGATGAGGAATCAATAAAATGGCGCAAATTAAGCGAGTGACAATCTGTATAAGTTTTAAGTAAGTACTAAATAAGACAAATTCATAAGAGATGTCCAATTTCAATAAAAACATTTTTTGACAGGAAGTATTTTTCCAGCTTGGAACATAGAATTTCAAGGTTTAGTTAAAGATAATCGAGCTAGAGCAGTTAACTAAAATAGATAGCAAGTTGGCATCTTATATCACTACTTCAGTGAAACACTGTACTATTTTAGGTGCTGATATTATAAAAAAATGATAAAATAATAAAAATAAAAAAGATTTTGATCAGTGGTTTTGTGCATTGGTATAATATAGTCAATAGAGTTGCGAACTTTTGCTGAGTTATGGAAAAAATATGAATTTAGGAGGTTAATATTAAATAAATCACAAATTTGGTAAATAAGGGAAGCTAAATCCCGAATTTGTGCTTTTTTTCTAGACAGAACAGGTTTTAAGATCTTGTGGTTCTCCTTGGGGGGGGGGGGGGTATAAAAAATATTATAATACATCGTGGTAGTATAATACATCATAAGGTCTCGGGTTCGAATCTGCACATTGTCATACCATTTTTAAAACTTCATTGCGCCACCATCTTCGCTGAACATGCACATTTGGCCTAGTTGAGTAGGGCACAAAATAATTGTGTATGACCTAGGTCTTAGCCATCCTTTTTTTTTTAAAAAAAAAAGAATGAGATAAAGAGAAATAAGAAAAAAATCATATCTCCAAGAATCACACAAATTATTTAATAAAAATTTGGAATAACTTTATTAAATACTGGTTACTGGACTTGAAGCTTAACATAAATTAGACGCTGTCTAGGTCAGGTAGTGTTGGCTGGATGTTTTAACTCTCACCTTTCGACAACATTTATTGTTAATAGAATGAAAGCAGGTACAACCAGCACATACAGAGGAACGCATTTAAAAAAAAAACCCAGAATACACAAAATGGCTACAAAATTGGCATTGGCCCAACATCATACCACACTAGTGTTGTCTACCTTAAAACTTTGGTTTAGTAGTAAGTTACATAAGTACTGGCTACTTCTGGATAACTAAATATCAGGCTCTTTGAGACTTTCTTGTTAACTAATTCCAGATACAGTACTCCCAGTAATCTAACTAGGCATCGCCAGATCCATCGTTCGCCAGCTGACACTAAGGCACGAAATTGCCCTGAGTGCGGAAAGCTGTATGTGTCTATGCCAGCGTTCGCCATGCATGTTCGAACACATGCTCTTTGCTGTCGATGTCCCCACTGTGGAAAAGGATTCTCTAGACCCTGGTTATTGCAGGGTCATATAAGGACACATACAGGTTCATAATATTATATTAAGCATTATCAGGCGATTTAAATATATGCAGCCATATGGTGGAGTTAGTAACTGCTCATTTACTAAAAATAAAAGTAAAAACTTTACCATAATGAAATCTGTGCGGTCGCCATATTTTATGCACCTCAACTGTGTATAATAATAGTTGTTCACTTCTATGCTTAGCTACTACTAATGCGATTAGGCATAATTGAGTTAACATTTTTGCTTCGACATTTATCGAAATATTGGGATATATACGATACGATACGAGTATATTATATATATATATATATATATATATATAGTAAAATAGTAAAATGTATTGCTTAAATACCGTTAATTAGATGATTTTTATGTTAAAATAGGTAAACACCTTTAGTTTAACATATATATAAAAGTTTGACAGTACTGACATTTGGTTTCTTTTTAATATTTTAAGGATTGAAATTTTTTGCAAATAAAATATATAGCCAGAATGTTCAAAGAAAAATTAATACCGAAACCGAAATATGTTAAACTAAAGGTGTTTATATATATATATATATATATTGTGGCTTGGTAAAAGAAGAGGCATTATTGAGTATTATGATGCTATATACTTAAAAATCCACAAATTTTCAGTTCAAGAAGTGCCCATGTCAAAATTCCTATTCCTAATTTAAATTTTTAAAAAACATATTGCCTATGTCAAAAATACAACTTGTAATTTATACCATAATAACTTCCTAAAAACACTTAGGCACTTTTCAATTTTTTTTCCACAAAACGTGCACAAATTATTGAGATTAAATAATATTGAGAATTAAATAATAATGTTTTTATTATATATGGTATTAATTGTGATTAAAGTTAAAGTGATTAAAGTTAAAGTTTCAATATTTTTTCAAATTACTGTACTGTAAAATAAGGTTTTATGACAAATGCATTCCTTTCACCAAGCCACAAACCGTATTTAGATGATTCCCTACGCTATCCACAGTCCTAGTCACAGGGCTAGTACACAATACTTATATAAAAGTCTGACAGTATTTGGAAAATTGGAATGTTTTATAATATTTTTCCAGATTGAAAATTTTCAAACAAATTATATAGCCAGATTATATAGAATTACTTACGTGATTCATTTTCTTATATCCTACCTTGATCGTAAGTTATTCTTGTAAATATGGAAAAAGCATTCGAATTTTCCAAATGTCAATACTGTCAGACTTTTATATAAGTAATGTGGACTGGTGGCCAATGCCTATTAAGAATGCCTATTATGTAATGCCTATTATATATATAATGGAAGCCATTTTTAAGTAAATAAATTTGCTTGCGAAATGTAAATGTGTACATAAAAAAATGCTTTTTTAAAATATAATATTGCTAATATATTGGCAACTTGCGATAGAATATCAGTGAATAATAGAACAGTTTCGTAAAACTGCATAACAAAATGATTATGATTAATATTTTGAACTAAACGCGTTGCGTAACCAAATTTACGATACTTTATTATTATAATAATAACTTTTGTACAAATGTGGACAGCAAATTCTACGGGTTTCTTTTTCTTTCGTTTTAATTTTTTGCTTTAATTTCTAGGAATTATACTATTAACACTAAATTTAAAAATCATCAGCTGTTTGATAGACATTGCTTATGCATACAATGTTTACCAGCAGATATAAAAAATAGATGAAACAACATATTTCATATTTATTGAAATGATAATATCTCAGTGTTAGAGCAACAAAATTTATTTTTTTTTAGGTGAAAAGCCATTTTTGTGTTTGGTGTGTTCGAAAGCGTTTGCAGACAAGTCAAATCTACGTGCTCACTCGCAGACACATACCAATAAGAAACCCTTCATCTGTAGAAGCTGTGGAAAGGCTTTTGCTCTGAAGTCCTACCTTTACAAGCACGAAGAAGCGTCCTGCACTAGGTTGCATACTAAGAAGCCAGGGTTGGCTGCTTCCGCCACTGAGCCACAACGTCGCAGTGTTATAGTCGCACCACAAAGATTCGGTACTCGAGGAACCAAAAAAAATTTTGCCGCAGTATCCCAAGATTTGTTACGTTCAGCTAATGTTGAGCCTGAAAGGGTACAGTTACCCATTAATAAAATATCATTGCTTTTCTATCCTCAAGAAGAACCGGTTGATTTTTCTACAAAAAGAAACCAAAATGGCTGTACACAAAAGTTTAAAACCAAATAATTATCATTTAAAATAACATGACTAAATTACATATTTTTAATGGTTAGGTCAAAATGGTTAGGTTACTTAAAAACCTTATTTTTAATGGTTAGGTCAATCTTCTTTTTTTATTAATCATTATTTTATAGATAACTCTCCAGTTATTTAGTATATAGTTATTTTTAAAAAGTCTCTGACCGATTCGAACCAAATCGAAATTCGCTTCATCTAGGGATTTGCGTATAAATTCTAACACATCAACAATAATTTGAGAATTTTGCGAGGTCAATGCATTTATTAGAAAATACTTTTTTTTTGTCTTTGTGTATCATATCTACATAATATCATCTCTCTGATGCTAACTGGTATCCCAATTTTAGACAATTTTGCATCGGGCTAAAGGTGCTACATGTGATACTATTAAACAACTAAAATATAACAGTTAACTGGTATGATCCTTACATTTTTAAATTTAAAAAATGTTAAAATATTATTTCAAAAACTCATGTATACAAGATTAAAAGTTATTGTAAAAAAAAATATTTAACACACTTACTTATGCCATATATTTTCCATAGTTTAAATGTTCTCATATCTTTGAAAGACCTTTCAATCAGTGCAAACCTTTAAAAAGATTCTATATGTGAAATTTAATTGATAAAAGCCAGTTATCATTGATAGGAGTCAGGGCCATCATGAAATAGTCGGTGATAACGGTATATGAATGATTTTCTTAGAATTTTATCTAAATATTAAAACGTGTAATCATAATTAAACCTTTAGTTCTAATTTTGGTATACAAGTTTGAGTCAGACAGGCGGATGATAATAGGTTTTAAGCAACATTCCAAGAGATAGCTAGGACTGATGAAATTTTATAAAGGCATTTATTATTATTATAAAATTGTAAATCTCAATGTTTTGTGGGACTTACTATAACTCGTACAATTATTGTCGATTTGCTCATGTAGTTTTATAAATCAATATTAATTATAGTGTGATTTAAATGGATACATTAAACCAAATTAATGCTAGCTTTTAATTTTTTTACTTATAAATTATTTACAAGATGGGTCCTGATATGGATTTATCGAGTAGATACACTGTATATATACTCTGATTATAAGTATAAGCATTTATTATAGTATAGTGGTATAATTATAAATGGGTGTCGTAGCCGACAAAATGGGCTTAAATTTATTGCCAAATAAAAACCTTGCAGAATAAAAGTTAAGATTTAAATTTGATAGCGTTTTGTTATTACAACACAGTGTAATGGTTACACAATCGAGATACACATAAGTGTTCAGTAAGTACACATACAACACTAGATGTTATAAAGGTGTTAGAGCTATAAATCAAATGGACCCAGTGTGATTGTTTACACATGTGAAGTAAAGGCTTCATTACTGCTGCAATAAAAAAAAAGAAATAAAAAGAAAATGAATTAAATAAATAACTTGTATGTAATACTTGTTTCTTTATGCAAAAAGCCACTTTATGCAAAATATTCGCCGATTGCCCGGATAGATTTTCAAACAAAGGCCTAAGTAAGGGCGCTTACTAAAATACTTATATAAGAAAAACTATGAATGTTGTTGTGTTCTCTAGATTACGATTTTATTACCAAATATAGAAAATATAAAAAAAATCATAGTTAAATATATTTTTAGGCCAAATTTTATTTTTGATTTCCAATAATACTAATAATAGTATTTTGTATTTTTTACTAAAGAAAAAAAAAAGATACGTAGATACAAAGTCACTTGTACTTTACAATAAAAACTTTTCAATAATTATTGTATGAAACCTATGTAATTTAGTTTTTATTATCGCTTTATAAGTACTACTACTGTAAGTTCTACTTATTATTTTATTTTCAGGAAAACTATGTAAATATAATTTAAAAAGATAAAAAAAGTAAGTATTTATTTATTGCGGTTACACAACAGAAATTGTACACAATACACTTAATGGCATAAAAAGGATAATATTAAAATATATTTAACGAAATAAATATATTTAAATAAGATGTAATAAAATATAACAAACAAGAATACAACAAAAAGAACAAGAAATACGCCAATTTAAAATTTGATTATTTATTTATATTTAAAAAAAACCATCATTTAATACGGAACTAAACTAGGAACTGTGTGTATTGGTATAGTATTTTAAGACAGCGTTGTAAAACTTTTATTGGAGTTTGGTCAATTTGAGAGATGTTAGAATTAAATAAATTACAAATCCAGTAAAAAGGGAGGGTTCATTACTAGCCACGAGTCAAAATTAATAAAAAAAAAAATTGGAAAGATGATAAAAGTTATGATGAATTGAAAAAATATCATAATACCATTATACAAGTTTTTTTTAATTTTATCTACTCAGACCTAAAAAATAACTCACTTTCGCCTCTATGGCTATCCAAAACGCACATCGAATGGTCTAAAATTCCACAGGCTCTAATGGAGATAGGAAATGAACCAACCCATTGTAAGTAGGTACCACAGGCGCGTGTAGTCTATGGGAAGATACTTTTAATAACGCCTGTAAGGCCTAGCTGTAAGACGTCAGGTTCTGGTTATCTAATTTACTGCCACTAAAGAATGTATAGAAGCAGTTGATATTATTATATAGTTACGGGTTGTCATAGCCATTCTTGTTTATTATGATATATATTATACGCACTTAAAAAGAAATGATTTTTACACCAATAATAAAAAAGATAATTTCGGGATGCATTATTTCACATTTTTTATATAATTTCTTAATCGTATATAATAGGGAATACGAATACCCATATTAAGTCATCGGGAATTATCCTGGGACAACATGTATGCTCTCTATAAATAAGTTCACAATATTGGCCCTTCAAATTCCTTACAGGTCCAATTTTACTGGCACTACAAATTATAAGACAATGCAATAATATTAATAACAATTGCATACCTAGGTATAAAAAAATCTAATGAAGTAAAGCCATTTATTTCAGACTGTTTAAATTAAATTTAATAAAACTATATTAAAAACTCTTCATAACCAATCAAAGTACAATTTAAAATATTGATAAAATAGGGTTTATGCACAGATCAAAGAAGCTGCTCTGTGGGTTCATTGTTGTTTACTAAATGTTTAACATTAGTTCATCTGGTGTGTACACTTGTACACTGTACAACTTATGCGCATA
This sequence comes from Neomicropteryx cornuta, assembly GCA_020383195.1. NCBI lineage: Eukaryota > Metazoa > Arthropoda > Insecta > Lepidoptera > Micropterigidae > Neomicropteryx > Neomicropteryx cornuta. The sequence goes on from JAHKQU010000018.1 coordinate 45,395,621, forward strand.
ATCACTGTATTTGTTTTACATGATGATCCAGCCAGTTTTTAATTGTAATTTCAGAATAATACTTATTTAATGATGACAACATTTGCAATTGCCACAAATTATTAGTATGACGACATAGAAGGAAGAAACTTAAAACTCTATAATATATATATAAAATATATATATATAATATAAAATATTTGATGATAATATCTGTAAAGTTGTATTACAAATGTAGCACAAATTATTTATTCACATTGTATATAAGGAATGATAATGAATTGGCATCACTGCGCGTTTATAAAGCTAATCTTGCTTGCATTACACATTAGGTTATCTCAACATCTCTACAACCTAAAACTAAAATACTGAATATTACTTACACTTTCCCTTACCACTTTACCCTTTATAGCATAATGTTCAAGAATGTGTGTCTATTTATATACTCCTTCCTATGATCCTTCCTTTATCTTTATGAGCTTCAGTTTTATTTGAAAATTCTTCTGAATTACTTGGTAACGTTTTCAGTATTAAGGTCATTTTTTATGTGTTAACTTTCTTTGAGTTCACTTTTTCCATTGCCTCACTTAGTCGTTGTAAAGTACGTAAGATGTTGCTCTTCGGGGCTGTACTTTTTGTGTTTAGCTAATAACTATCAAGTTGTTGTTTTGCAATTTCTAGCCTAAATGAAATGTACCCAAAGTGCGTATTTTGTGATTCCTCAAAATATCAGCAACACTTCCATTGTTAAAGTATTGCAAACAAAATTAGTGATAACTGAAATTCCAAAGTAATGTTAGAGACTTTGTAATTTTTTCTTAACGATTTGTAGATGCCGCTCAGGTGGTCAATTGCCGTAAGATGAAATAGAGTTGTACAAATGTGACGAATTATCTGCTCTATGAAGTGAATGCCGTACCATTATGTCACAAAAGTTTTGCGTAAGTATCATGTAGGACTAAGCCCGCGATGCTCAATTCAATAGTTTGACTTTTAGATATTAAAAGTATGATATTAATTCACAATGTGGAATGTTTTTCTTCTGCACATATAGTCTATGTGTAATCTCAACTGTGATATCATTTAATTTTTCATATTTGCTTTGTCAAGTAATAGAATAATCTCATTATCAATTTAAAGTCACCAAATTTCAGCAAGTGAATAGACCAGTAAGATCAAAATGTTAAGTTTATTTTTTTATATTGGTTAATAAACATTTCATAATATAAAGAATAAAATAACAATAATTAATAAAATAAACTAAATAATACAATATTTCGTCGAATACGTCAGGCGAAGTGAGAGTGCCGAGGACACTGGTTGCGTTACCACCCACCACCTGCAAACTGACTCGCTGCTTGAAGTACAATTTTCGCACGCTATCCCACAACTTTTCTCATAATAATTTGACAACTTGATGGTTGATCACGCACCCAGTGTTTCACAGCAAATGCTACAAAGAGATCATTTATTAATATGTTCTCGTATCTGCATCTTTTAGAAATAGCGGCGGTACATACTCACGCACTGCAGCGCTAAACAATTTGAGAAATTGAGGATGTGGCTCAATTCGACCGTGACAGCACAAGTGACATCCCAGATCAAACCTTTACCATGATGCCATGGTACTAACTTGACTCCATCTGGCCTTTTCATCCAATGGAACGTGTGAGGCAAACATAGCCAAGCTTAAGTGAAGATATACGAAAGGTGGTGCTAAAACTTTTAACCAATCTTCAGATTCTGTTGCAGTAGAAGCCAAAATTCTTGCTTTGTTAGTTACGTCTGCATTTTCTATTAAGTTTGCAATTTTTACCTTTACTAGAGGTATACTTTTTTTGTACAGTAAATAGCATTGGTAATGCCTGTCGGAAGTTGCTAGCCGCAATCATGCAGTTAACCTCGAAGCCACTGTTATGTGACATATTTAATATTCTACATACGAGGCTAGAACTAGCATGAGTCAAAGCATGGACAGCTGGCGGGGCCACCTTAAATACACCTATTTATTTTCGAAACTAAATTATTTCCGAAAATTTAAACTTGTAAAAAGATTTTGTATTATTCCTTGCAATTCTTAAAAGCGTGTACAATGAAAGTAAAAATTGATATTGGACGGTTTAGAAATTTTTCAAGTTTTCGATTAGCCATATTATTTTTTTACAAGCAAACTAAAAATAGGCAATGAGGGTTTTGGATGAGGTTTTGTAGCGCGGTTTCGAATTTCTAAAAAACAAATAAAGTAAAAATTGGAATTCGGGTGTAATTGTAGGTAAAATAAAAACTAATAAAAATATACAATTCAGTCTGTAAATTTAGGCCACCATATTAAATTGCCAAGAAACAAGTATAATCAAACTTAGAATATATGAACAAATTTATAGATTATGTCTGATTTCTAGAAATTCTTGAAATGCATACAGCATAACTGAAAATTGCAACTGAGAACACATATTATTTATTTCTCTAAGTGGCCAATGGCCCACCCTTATGTTCAGAAAAAAATGTCTTCCTAAGTCTATATAGGTTTGACATGAGGTGCGGGATCACAAAAGGGGCACATCTGCTTGTGACTATGGATTTATGAGAATCCCGGGTAAAATGATTACTATAAGTCCTGTAGGTCAGTAGTAGTGAAATTAAGAATGTTGGCTGAAAAAAAATAAAAAGCTTTTAGACCAGATAGGTCCAGAATTGCTCCCATAGTACTAGAGAACTCGAATTTCCCTTCCAGGGAAAACATTGTATGTGTAAAAACACAATTTTACAGAAGACAAAAAAAGTTTCCTCAGTATGCTATTTTAGGATTTGCGTTTTTGATATGTGATTTCAATTGATTGAAGACTCCGTAATCGGAATTAGATATTTGCTTAGATATATTAACAGAACTTAACATGTTTTCGCGGTTTTATTTCATTTGGGCATTATTTTTAACGTGTGTTTCCAAAGTAATCTTTACTAGTTCTTAGATAAATAAAACTTTATATTACACAAGGATACTTTTGCAGAATAAATAAATTTTGTATTTTCAATAGCTGGCAGAGCGAAAATAATGATAATAAAATTAGATTAAAACTGCCAGTATATAAATATCAAATGTTTTCTAAATGACTTGTATTAAATATAAAATTTGTATCAATAGATTAAGTAGCATTTAATTACTATTACTTCTGAGCACATTGTTAGTCGATTTTGTACGTAAATATAATAGTAAGCGGCATAATCATTTTGTTTTTAAGTTTGTAAGTGCCATTTAATATATAAGATCGTTTTTTTCTGAAATTATAAAAAAAACAATTAATTATTTTTGTTCCTTTTAAGATGGCTGTAAACTTTTCTTAAGCGTAAGCGACATTGTGTTTATCCTTACGATTGTTTGGAAGGGCCCGTTCTTAAATCCTCTCCGCTATGCCTGTTACGATAACATTTTTATTATTTCAGCTTGTATGGCAGCTATACGTATAATCGTTTACCACTTCACAAACCGTTGAAGGGCGGATCAGCCGATATCGAACCCTTAATAATGGTTCCCATAGGGTTCAGTACTGGCTCTTTTACTTTAATCTCTATATAAGCTATTTTCCGGACATAATATCCCGAAAATTCAACTATGCCGCTGACTCCGCCTTATAAGCATAAGAACTTTGAGACCGCACAGTTCACCTTAATCTGTCAGTCTTGGAAACCGTTTTAAAAAAATGGCGCCTGTGCCCTAACCCAGTAAAGACTGAAGTCACCTGCTTCCATTTTAATAAACGGGATACTACACGGATGTCAAACAAGTGGAGCGAAATTGATACATATCAATATTGACTTTGGTAATTTACTTAGCCGCTCACTGCGATCGTGACACCCCTTGCTAGAGAGCGGTGCAAGTTCAAGAGAAAGATGGAAAACTGAGTGGGAGAGTACCAATGTACGCCACAAGTTCCTTTTGGATAACCCAACAAAAAAACTACCTTGAAAACATGATGTATATTGAATAGGCTAAGGTCAGGTTATGGGCGAAGCGGAGAAATGCTTAACAAATGGGGTGTCACACCTTCCACATTATAAAATTGCGGTGCCCCAGTTCAATCAAACGAACACATTCTGAACGATTTGCCCACATCGCGTTTCGCTGGAGGGCTGAAAGCACTGCACCATTTAACCCCTTATGCTCAAAAATGGTTGCATGATTTTGACTTAGACACTTAACCCATGAAGAAGAAGAAGGGGACTAGAAGGATGGCAGCAAGTGAAAAGAGATCCGAAAAACAATTAGCAAGTACTCGTAAAATGGTCAAAACAGAGAGGAATAATAGAGGGTCGATACGGTACTGGGAATATGGTACGAGGTGTACACCTACTTAGAGGTGGATTGACATCTCTAAGATACTTGCGAGTAATCTTGGCATGTCGTGCAATTTATCCCTGAAGACTTCCAAATAATGCACAATGTTGCTTGACCAACGCCAGAAACGTTTTTACTACTATGCACTACACTACTAGCAGACTAGCATGCACGGAGTCCTGATATTCTACAAGGATATTTATGGGACAACCTAAAAATGCGCTTTGAAACAGCTAAAGAATAATTGAATAACAACGCAATTAGGTAAGATATAAAATATATCATTGATGCCCTTCCTTACCATACGCCATACGTAGGGTTGCCATACGTCCGTATTTTGGACGGACGGTTTGTATTTTACAAGCCGTGTCCGTACCGTACAAAAGAAAAAAAGAGAGATGTCCGTAATTTGGATGTTTCGTAAAACGTTACATACGGTCTTGAGTTTGAGAGTGGTGTACTGTGTAAATTAGTTACATTAAGCTGTAAGAGTCAAACTGCACACACCCAGTGGCCACTGCTCGAATCGTGCCCAGTTAGCCAGCCATGACCTAGGTCATTGAAGGTAGGTTCACCGTAGGTTTTGTTTAAATGTAGGTCTTAGGTCTGTCAAATATGGGGCATATTTATTGGTATTTGTTTTTCATAGTTCATCATTAATCCAATTTTAACTCATCTGCGGTAATTATTATTATTTTATCGAACAAGAATTAACTCTATTTTTAGATGCTGCACTATTTATATAAAATTATTTAATTTTGGATAACATTAAACCCACTCGTTAAATTACTTTCTCACACACATTACTTTCACACTACATTACTTTCTCATAATGTAACAAATATATAAGTGACCATAACGTAAGATACTTTGTATTTTATACTATAGAGTATTTATATAATACAAGGTTAATTTACTGTAAATCATATAAATACTTGAAACAATTACATTAAGATTCTCATATGTACATAAAAATGTATTTTGGAATAACAAACTGATACTAAAACAGTCGCCTTGAAAATGGGTTCGCCTAGCCGGTGGCCTGGTACCGTGGTGCACTGTCAGTCAGTTTTTTTATGTAGTAAAAGCAACTTTTAAAATCAATGGTGGATGGCAATCTTACTCAATTCAGTCTACTTCATGACAGTTTTTACTATATTTAAGATAAATATTGTTTGTATGCAAGTAATTATAAAATACTTACCTATATTTTTGAAATACAGTTTCATGTTAAATTTCTAGGTTTTGGCTAAAAGTTGTGACATTTCAAATTATTGTATAGAATTTATACAGGTTTAGGTCTTAAAAAAATCTTGGGGAGGACCGTTAGACCCCGTAGTATGTTTGGATCCGTGTTTTACCTTGAGAATCTATGGCAACCCAATCTAATAACCACCTAGAAGTATGCTCTGAGCAGTAGAGGTAAAATTATTTTCAAAAAATACAAATACTTAATGTTACATGTTACAATTAACCATTAACAATATAACAATGCAATTACTATTTATTTGACTTTACTATTAATGATATTGGAAATCTCTTTATATAGACCTATTCCCAGATTTTGTTTTATTTGATCCTCACTTAGGCCAGAATAAACCCCTCCGTGCTTGTATCGTAATAACCCCCCTATTAGCGGCGAAAGAAAATTATACTTGTCAAAGAAAAGCCGCAAGTGCGACGTTTTTGATTCCCGCCGATTTTTCTATAAACTTCGGGCGGCGTATTTGGCGGCACGCTTGCAAACAAACCATTCGTTAGTTACTTGAAAACATTCAAGACTTCGCTTATCACATTAAACTCGCAATTTTTAATAAGTATGGTATTTTTTTATTGACTTTTTAGGGCTGACCTACACCCGCCTTGACTAAAAAAATGCATATCGAGGAAAACTAATTGCTGTCTTTCCTACTAAATCTACGTGGATTCATGGCTACGAAAATCTGAAACGTCCCTATATATACATATAGGTACTTATAACTGCGCCGCGATACACCCTACCCACCTAAACGACAATCCTGCATCACATAACTTGTCGATTCAATTTCAACGTTACCAGAAGCAACTTTTATTAATCAAATATATACAATGTAAATCAATTACAATTCAATTGTTCTTTAATTTCTATGATGACACTGCAGAAAAGCCAATTATCGTCTAACAATCAAGATGTGGTAGTCTAGTGATCCAGGTGTTTAGCTATTAGCCTAGCAGTCGCGGGAGCACCATCTTCCCTGACTCTAGCACAAGTATATTGGACGTCTTTGAGTAGAGACGAAAAAAACTTAAAATGGTCCAATAAAAGATTCTTATATGCAAATACAATTTTCCCATTTATATTATTAGCAGAGAATTGGATATTAATTCTCCGTGCTTTTTTGCATCATACAACACAAGATTTGCGTGAGTGGTATTTGAGATGATGATTTGAGTGAGATTTGTACATTTTAGACAATGAAACAAAAAAAAAAATGAATAAATAATGACTTAGAGAATGAAGTTAATCTTTTTCGACTGATTTCTTTAACATGAGAAACCCACAAAATAAATTTTCCCATTATTAATCCTAAATTTTTAACAGTATCAGAATAAGGGATTTGAGAGCTCTTTAAAATAATTTATGGGCTGAACGTAATTCCATAAGAGGTTACTAACCTTTCACTAATTTCTTTACTAAGTTCATCCGTTCGCGATCTACAATGCCAAGCCAGACACGCAGATTATAAGCACGTTAAACTTATAAGACCTTCTGTTTATCTTAAAAGACCGATAATACCTAAAGAAAAAAATACTGAAGTATGATTAGTAGAAACTATTCTACATTTTTAGAACGCTTTTGATTATTTGAACGCATTATTTATTTTTTAAATTTAATAAATTTTTAATCCCGTTTGATAAATTATAGAATTACGGGTACTTTCGCTTGTGTAATCATTAATGAGTGAAAGTGGTCAATTGTTTAAACATTAATGGATATGAGGGCAACTTCTACACGAAAATTAATTCACGCCATGCAGTGTCAAATAGCTTCCATTAAAGTACTTTGCAAACAATATTGGTAGCGTTCACAACCATTGGTTTTATTAACCGACTTCAAGAAAGGAGGAAGTACTCAATTAAATAAAAAAAATGATCTATATGTTTTTTTTTATTATAAACAATTGCTATGACCTAGGTCATATACGATTATTTTGGATCCTACGCAGCTAGGCAAATTTGGTAATGAAGTAATAAAAATGGTGTGAGAATGTACGGTTTCGAAAATGGTTTAAGCGATATATTTTTTTTTGTGTTGGCTTCATGCAGGTTTTATTACCTCAAGTGTAGCGAAAAACAAAAAAGTTTTCTATTCAAAATGTTTCATAGAAAATCGGTTTAAGCTGTTTCGATTATTATTTTTGCAAAATGTACCGGAATATTTTCAATTGATTTTCAGGAAGTTTCATTAAGTTAATTCTACTATAAGGCTTGATAAAATATTTAAAATAAAAAACTTAAACAAATTTTAGATATAAAATAAATAAATCTAGCTTAAATTAAATCTGTAACAAAAAAAACTAAGAAATAATGTTAATCATGTTAATTTTAGTAAATATTAAAAAATAAACATTCCTTAAACCTTGAAGTCGGCGCAGAGATGTGGTTTATACTGAATTTGCATACGGCGTGTTTTGTTCCGACTTCAGCGTTTTGATGGATCGGTTTTTTTTATCCAAATATATAAAACTGACTCTATCTTTGTTTCTTTGTCCTTTATGCATTCCTAAACCGTTGATCCGATTGCGATGACGAGTTTGGGAAGTTGTCGTGAGCACACCCGATTAGGTTTGTAAATTTAAAAAAAACATGAAATCCACCATGAAGGAGGGTATGGAGGGGTGAACATTAATGCTAAAAAATACGTACTTAGGTCTAGAGACTTGAAATTTTACCAATAGTTTTTTGACGTAGTATAGGCACACACCAACAGTGGTTTCTGCGAAATTCAAACATTAAGGGGGTAATGAGGGTTTGAAGTTTGTATGGAACTTACAAACCGTCAGGTCTAGAAACTCGAAAAATGCCATGTAGCGTCTTTACATATACATCGAATGAGATGCCGAATTACTGTCCTGTTGCACCGTGGTCTTTGATATATTGACTCATTATCGTTAAAAAATAATGCAATTGCCATATAGCTATCACAATTGAAATTGCACAGATTAAAAATCACACATTGTTTTCAGATATCTCAAAATTGCAAAATCTCCAAGATGTTCTAACACAAAATGTTTGTACAAGTTATTTATACACATTCTCCGTACAGTTCTTTATTATTTTGTTATTATTGCACCATCTTATAAAATAATACGAATACACCGACTAGATTTTTATATACTAAAAAGCGACATACACGATTGATATTTTAACATTTATTTTACGTACCATTTTATTTTATATTTTTCTCTTAAAAGTATTTTTTCTGGTTTTGGATTGTCTGAGGTGTAAATATTTGGGTTGTGTAGGGAAACTTTCGGCGAGGGAAGGGTTGTATATATCCAAGCTTTCCGTTGTTTTCTACGGAACAAATAACACAAAAGAATGCGAATAATAATGTAGAAATAAATTGGTTTACTATCTCTGTTTTTGATGCTCGATATTGTTCCGGTTGAGGTAATCGGAAATAAAAGCGGACTGTACGAATCTTCAATGGTCAATTGTAGGACGGATTTTAAAGGGTCAGGATTTGAATCAATATTTACAATGCAGATGGTAAGTTGATTATTAAACATTTTTGATATAAATTATTAAAATATTCGCTTTATCGTTAAATTATAATGTTAAATAAGTTCTAAATTATTTGAATGGTTTTTCATTTTTTTTAGCAAGCGTTTAAGGCGATTTCGATATGAATGAAATATAGTTAACTAAGTCATGTACTCGTATGCCTAGGCTGCAACTTTACATAAAAATGCAATCATGATATATTTATATTGTAATTATTTATGTGTATTTCTTTAATGAAACTTTGAATTGAAATATTTAGCGATGCTAAATACGTATAGCTATATATATATATTAAGTTATTTTTAACCCGCTTTGATACTATCCTCCCTTAAGCAATGCGATGAAGTGTATAGAAAAGTCAAAACAGAAATGTTTTTAGTGTAATTTCCAACGCAGTAAAAAAAGGCTAAGTCATAATGTTTCTAGTGAAATCATTCCTGGGATCAGTGTATTACAATAAATGCTATGCTATTCTTGGGCGATTTCAGATTCAATTCACTCAACTGTGAAAACATCCATTCTTTCTATTTTCATTTTATTTACACAATTCAGGCACACACCCTAATTTCATATAACCGCCATTTTCAACACACATGCATTCACACAAAAGTAACACCTTTGCTTTTCTTTTTCTAAATACATTTACTTAATTATATTTGTATATTTTGCTGGCATTTTCCTATATTTTTGATACAAAGGTGTTAGTTATAAATGGGTTTTGCTTAGTTTGTATACAATTTAACGTAGTAGGTATTAAGAATATCTGTAATTAGCTATGTAAAGTAAAATCAATAAATAAATATTTTCAACATTTTGCAAATTGTACCGGAATGCTCGAAGTTGATTTTTTGAAATGTCTCATTAAATTGCTCCTAGTGTAAAGTAGCTTAACAGTTTGAAATAAAACACAAAAAAAAAATATCGTTTAAGTCGGCGCAGTTATACTAAAGTTGCACCGAATGCAACTTCAGTATAAACCGCGCCATGATGGACCTCACTCATTCAATATTTATTTTGAAATTTGTTTAGATGCGATCAACTGGCCGCGGCCGCATCTTTTGGTCGCTAGTGCGCGATCAGCCTTATGTAATATTCAAAATAAAAAATATCTTGTTTTCTTTTGCAATTTTGAATGAATAAATGATAAAGGCACATGGGAATACTATATACTTATTAGAATGTTACTTTTTTATAGCCGCTAGTAATTAATAAATACAAATTAGGTGAATGTAGCTCCTAAAAGTAGATTTCAGACATTTGTATAAGTAAAGCGTAGAAAAATAATATTGCTATAGATTTTAAAGTTAATACGTTATTGTCTTATTTTGTTTCAGAGACTCTGGTATGTAATTGCAGGCGCTGTGCTTGTAATAAGTTTTAGTCTTACAGAAGCAAGCTATACACGCAATAAAAGATCAATTTTTAGTCCATTCATAAAACTCAAAAATTGGTTTTACGGTTCTAAGGCGATACCGCAACCTTTTATCCCCGCTATACCTTTTTACTACGGAGCACCTAACTGGAGGCCGCCACTAATTTCGCAACCACAACAGCTAATAGAAGAAAAACCAACGCTTCTCAATGGTGAATTTCCATCAATTGAAGAAATAGGCATTTTACTTGGAACGAATTCAAAGGAAGACACTTTGAAGACTTTGGGGGAAATCGCTTCTACGGAGGAAGGTCTGTACATGATGGCGAATTTTATTAAGGGTAATTACGGCCCTCCTGTTCAACACACGGAATTTACACCATCAGTAGAGAGTATACCTCCCTTCAGACCTTCTATCCCGACCAACTATCAACTTGGACAATATGCGCCTCCTGAATATCAGCCGATCAGGTTTGAAGACGTTCACGTGAACAACGGAGAGCCCCACGTCGTGAAGACAGTCTACGAGCAGCCAGGTTTTTCATATACGCAATTCACTCAAGTTCCCGACACCCCATCTGAGCTAGTTAGTTCTGCAAGCTCTCAGCAGGCAAGTTTCGCTAAACACGATTTGGAGACAACGCATACTAAAGCTATCAAAGGCGTTAAGGAAACGAAGAAACCATGGCGGCCTAGCAAACCATTATATCCTCAAAATTAAATTAAGTTACCATTTTTGCTTGTATTATAAGTTTTACGTAAGAATTTATTTATTCTATTTTAGTGTTAGCTTTTGAAGTATTTATTTAATTCGAATAAAATAACATTTTATAAATGGAAATGATACCAAAAAAATGTAATAAATAAAGCAAGTTCCTCATTAAGATACTATAATAATTATTATATAAGGTTTTCAATATAAGCTTCCTTTCAACACACCTTAAGTCTTTTTTCAAATTTTTAGATATATAAATTCTTGTAGAACCACTAATAATTGAAAATATGGACCCTGATTAAACTTCAATGCTTGCACCACAAAATAAAAGATCTTACTTTCTTTTAATACTTCTTACTTATTTTATTCAAGGGTACGATTTTTTTTATTTGGTTTCTATTAATTTTAATTCGTTCTTTGTAACTTAATTAAAAATGTATTGATAACTCTTTGTGTGCTTTGAGAATTATTACCAATAACCATGCTAAAATTGTAAAAAAAGTTTAGTTATTTTTAAAGAAAATGAAATGTTATTGTACTATTAACAGATCCGTCACTGGATAAACGTGGTATTAAAGTAGGAATGTGCGCTGGGAAATAAAACATTATAATTCACACATAAGTTATGGACAATAAAATTATAAATATATATATTTTTTGATGTGATTTTGAATAGATAGTTAATTCATTATTTACTGTTTTAGTAATATGTACGAAATGTTCGATGGAATACCTACCTGAAGTAAAGGCTAATTTATTTTTTAATCTAATACTCCATTAATCACGCAGCTAACCTGCACAATTATATTATCATATGAATGCTATGTCTCTGCCCGGTAAAAATTACGACTCCTAATGAAATCATTAGATTTATCAACATGGAACTACTGATAAATTTTAAAGGCGACACTTTTACGAGCTATAAAATGTGTATAATCCGCCGGGCGGCGTTTCGATCACATCGACTGTAGAATACGTGAGTAGGTAGGTACCTACAATAAGGTTGCATTTCAAATTTGTACAATATTTAAAATAAGCATTTTTTTCAGGTAACCACTTTTTAAATTTAAAATTTAAAAAATTGGTTTGTTTTTCCACTTATTCCTCAATAAAAGCTATTAGTTTCGGTTTTATTCAGATCCATAATTTATTATTATTTTTTTTTAAATATATATCAGGCACACACACACACACATAGATAGGTACATGTACATGTGGTAAATTGAAAATAATAAAGTATATTATGCATTTTAAATACCTAATACCTTGACTACCTACTAAAGAGAATTTCCCCATATCTCGCAACACTCACGCCCCCCGCGGCCTTAACCTATCAAACGATTGCCATGCCAAATTCAGAAACACAACACCAAATATGGAAATAATGAACCAACAAAGAAATGTAAAAAGATACTAGCTTCTCTACCACGATTATTACTATTCTTACGTAAATATACGATGATAACCTTTCTGCTTCGTAACCTTTAGCCTACTATACTAATAGTGGTATGCTAAGTAGGTAGAAAGGTAGGTAACCTACAAAATCATCAGTAATTAGTTATGTAACCCGTAAAAGGACACGTTTATTCATCGAACCCATTATGCGATACATATTATTTATTATTTATTGAACTTACAATTGAAGGAATAGCAGCTAAGCATAATAATCTACCGAAACACTCAAAACAAATCCTCAACTGCACACAGGTAAATTTAGCTGGTTCGTGTGACTGGCACTAGGGGTTGCTAGGGTGGGGATTAATTGCTCGCGGTTTACTCCGCATTATGGCGTGTGTTTGCTATGCTTTGCTTTATCAGTTAGTAGCACCATAGCGAAAGAAGGTTTTTGGATTTGGGATTAATATTTAGTGTGGACGTAATAAGCCTTTCATAAATTAAATAAAGTTGTTTATCGGTTGAGCTATACACGTGAATATTTTTTTGCAAAATAGTATAAAAAACTCGGAATTAAATTTTTACCTTGTCTAAAAGTTAAGAGCCTCAAAAAGTATATATTTTTCATTTTATAAGTTTAGATTCAAATTTCTTATTGACCGAATACAGGAATTGAGAAAATAAAACCATGCAAGTTCAACTAAGCTTTTAGTCAAACATTGATTCTATTTTTGATAATTTAACCAACAGCGGTGCGGGCTTTACGGGCCCGGATACGGGTATCAATTAACCCTTAATTGATTAATTGATTTTACTGTCATGATCATTATAAGTGTACCTGAATTTCTGTTAGTTCTTTTCTCACTGTTAGTATTTCCGTTAATGATATTACCAATTAACTTTCAATACACTATCAATTAGTCGATACTTTCTATTGTATTATTTACTATTGTAATTTCGTGTGTGTGAATACATTCCGACATATAATTCCAGTGTGATTCCATCCACCGATCCAACAGAACTGTTGGCGCTTGAGCAATGCCTTGCTTTATACATAGTTTATCTTTAGACTATCATTTAGGCGGTAATGTGTTTTTTTTAAAATTTGCAATCTTTTTTTAATTTAATTCTTTCTATGGGAGAAGAGAGAATGGGTTTCTATACTACTTAAATTTCTCATTGTCAGCTTTGAATTTCCATGACAGTTTGCTAACCTACTATTTTATAAAGTACAGAAATATTTAATGTCACTAGAGGTCGCCCAGTGGTCGAAATTCGACCGTAATTCTTTAAATTGATGATTTTATTTGAGTATTATTGAGTTTCTTATACCTTTATAATAAGGTGAGTTTACCTCTATAATCATTCCATATATATTTTTTTATGTTTTGTTCTATTTATTACATCAGGTGCGACCGTGAACACATACGTCATTAGCGTGTGCTGTTTGCTTTAATTTCCTGCAATACCTATCTAATTTAAAATTTAATATTAGTAGCAGTTGAGAAAAAAAACACAATTACAGTTTGTATTTCTATTTATTAAATGATACAAATATTTTGATACAATTAATTCATTGTCATTTTTAATTTTTTCATGTTATTATTATTATTTTTTCATGTTTCGTGTTCGTGTTATAAACGCTAATAAAAATGACACTTGACATTCATATAAGTATAAAAAACATTGCTTTTAATTCCAATTGTTTACATTCATTTTCGGTAAGGTACAAAATTCGAAAACAGTTTTGAGATTATTTGTTATAAAGCTTATATATTTTTTTTCATGGATTAATTTTCGAGTAATTTGATAAATATGAAAGATAGGAAAAATGAGGTTTAGCTTGGCTAAGAAATATTTATAAAGCACGCCTATTTTGACATTTCTTTGTTAATATTTATTGCCCTACTGACCAGGTATAATTAAAAATCGATAGAAAATAAAAAAAATAAATGAAAAAAGTGCCTCGTATTTTTTCATTAAATCATAAAAACTGGGCGGCTAAAAAATAAATGTCCATTAAACTTAAAATAGTTTCAAAGTGAATTTAATGATTCAAAACTTCTGTGTAAACGATGTTTTTTGTAAAAATTCTTTTATCATTTGCTAAGTGCCCTTAACCATTATATTAAGAAATATAAAATCTCAAACCATCGAATGATCGAACTCTACTTGCTGCGGCGTACAATTGACCATGTGTAAAAAAAACTGGCTGTCTCAATAAAATTGCAATTTTTTCGAATGTTTCTCCTTGAGACTTATTTATTGTCATCACAAATGCAGGTATAATTGGAAATTGAGTTCTTTGAAAGTTAAATGGTAAGATTGTACCGGAATATGTTAAATTTATGCGTGGAATCAAAATTCTCTTATTGCGTGCAGTTCCAGTTAAAACTTCGCAATCAATAACATTATGATGCATATACTTAATGCGCAATCTTGTTCCATTGACTAATGCTTCTTTTGTATTTAAGCTTTTAATTAGTTAAACTGTGCAATTAACTTTCAATACTAACTTATGTGGTGGCAAACCACTAATAGTCAAAGAATTCAAAAACTCTATTGGATAGTTATTGATTTCATTGTCGTCATCACAAACCATTTTATCGTAGCTGATTATTTTTCTGATCACCTGGTATTCGATTAAGTATATCAGTATTAATAAAAGTACAATCATCATTTTTAGGTGCTAACATAACTGATTATAATATATTATCTGAGAGTATGTTTTCGGCAATATTTCCATACACCTTATTAATAATATTATTTTCATCTCCTATTAATTGCTAAAGTATTTCAATAATAATTTCACCAAACTGTGTGAATTGTGGGGCTTCATCATTACCATTTTTTTTCAAGAATTCGACAAAGTCTATTTCACTTGGAAAATCTCTCACCGAGGAAAATCTTCACTAAGATATACTTTAAATTCATTCCATAACACCAATGCATTGGCTGGTACATTTAATGCACTAATGTAACTAAATAAATGTGGCATTTGTATTGGTAAATGTAATTATTTTGCCTCATTTAAATATTCGCGCCATTCATCATCATTTGAAGCAATGCCGCGAGCATGGCACGCTTCAACAAAAGAAGTGTGTTTATTTCCATTGTATGTTCTAACATCCTCAAATGATTTTGGACCGCATACATGTAATAAAAGTAATCGTAGATGGAAAAGTTCGATGTCTTTTGGTGATACTACATGCGTGTAATGATTTTGTCGCCTCCATGCTTTCTCTTCTTCCATTTTTTTCGGGAATCTTCCACCATTAACCATAAACTTTTGAAAACGAAACCATATTTCGTTCAAAAGGTGGCTCACCATCAACTATACTGAATATTATTAAATATTATTATTCTTCTAAATTAAAGGTTCATGTGAAGTAAGTCCATCATACAATGATTTAAAGTATTAATTTTGACTTAATGCCGATAATAATGCTTTTCCTTTGTGACAACATGAAGTGAATGCAGTCCTTTCACCTAAAGTGACTTCAGATTCGGAATCTTTTGCATTGCAAAATCTGCATTGTAATTGTAATTGTAAATCCACAATCAAAAGTATTAAAATTTCTTGGAATGATATTCAGTGCACATTTAAATGTATCCCTTAAAACAATTTCATCTTTTGTCTGTTATTATTTTGACTTTCATGCAAATATATAATATATTCTTTCTTCGTTTTCTCTCATTCTGAGCCGTCAATGTTTTATGTCGAGGCATAATGGATGTAGTAGATTTACTGAGATTTAAAAATGTAACCTGTAAAATGAAATTACTGTAACTAAAATTAGATAAGGTTTAATTTAAATAATAAAATCTGCTCACTTTATATTTTGATTACTTAAAAATTATAAAAAAGTAAAGTAGGTATGTATCGATGTAACCGGGTAACCGGGAGCGTTGTGTCGTTTGTTTTTTTACATCGATATTTTCCTGTAATATGTCAAATTGTGTTTCGAAGTTAAACTTTTTTTACGAATTTTATTGAAAATTTATGAGACGAAAAGTGAAAGGCTTCGAGGGAAGGCGCTCTTCGAGTCTTGAGGGTAAAATAACAGGCGTGAATATACGGGATAGCTGCACGGCGGGCACTGGAAATTTACAGAACGTCACCATAAGTAAAAGGCTGTAAGGTGATGGATTCTGCAGGTGCAGGAGACGCAGAGAGACAACTAAATTCGGTAGCTACATCGACAGGTTTATTTTAACTTTGTATCTTTTATGTGCTTATGATTTTTGATTAATATTACAATAAAGTTTTCAACTTGAAAACCCTAAGAAGTTTTACTTTAGTTGCCTGTGGGTTCCATGCGCTCATTTTCTTTTAATTCCCCAGCGAAGACGGGTAGGGCAGCTAGTCATTATATAACTTCTAACTTCTACATAATATAATTGGTACTAGCTGATCAGATATTAAACTGACATTTTGTGAAATGACATGATTGTATATATTAACAGTAACCATTTTTATAAATTGGGTGTTTCCTAACGAATAAATTGCTTTTAATGCCAATTTCATATTATTATTATCGCGATAAGAAATACGAAGTTATTTTTCTTAATCGCTTAATCTGCTAGTGAGAAATTTGATTCTTCTTAATGAGTTTACTCCCATTAGTCGGAGTCAAACCTTACCCGATAGATTTATCTATTTTGTTTATTGACCGCGAAAGAGTGTTTTCATAGCGTCGTTAGCTGGTCGATAATTTTTTGTCATTTAATATTTTAGAGATACTAAGAAAATGTTATTTTTGTAGGTAAATATTAGAAAATGCTATGAAGTGATAATGTTTGTATTATAAAGAAAACGTTTATTGTAAATATAAACTCGAATGGCTATGGCACCCTGTTGTTACCATATGATATCAACTACTTCTTTACATTGTTTAGTAGTAGTAAATTATTTAAACAGAACCTGACGTCTTACAGCTAGGCCCTACAGGCGTCATAAAAGGCATCTTTGTACCAACCAGACTACTTGCGCCTGTTTCTAACATTACATGAGATTCTTTCAATTCATCATAAGTTTTAACACCATTTATTTTTTTTGTAAAGCACGGCTAGTAATGAAACAACCTCCTTCCCCCTATTTATTGAACTTTTGATTTATTTAATACTAGCTACTCTCAAATTGATCTTTTTTAAATAGCTTTGAATTTTTTTTACAATAAAAGATTCGCTACTATATTAATGAAAAAAACCTCGGACAAAATTCCTAGATTAGTTTTTATGTTTTTACATATAAATAATCAAAGCTTAAACTCGTGTATATTGTTTGTTGGTGTATTGTAAATTACGTGCGCTTCGTGACAATATCATGTTCTTTTTTTAAATTTTTTTGTTTTAATTTAAAAAGGTTTTTTCTTATTTATTTTAACTTATTTAAATTCGTTCGTTTATTTTATCTTATTATATCTGTTTCTTTATATTAGTCAATTGGTCTACCTTAGTTTCAATACTTCAAGGTATATTGTCTCTGCGTCTTTCTCAGTATAATGTATGATTTCTGTTGGGTAACCACAATAAATAAATAAACACGGATATAATATTTCAATTTACAAAAATTACAAAGTGGCACTGAACATTCGTTTCCATGTTTCTATTTGCGCACATAAACGAGTTTGTATTAATTTTAATTGGCCAGTAATAAATAATATGTTCCAACAGCCGTGCTGCCAGATTTTTGAAATTCTATTATGACATATGAGCGCTCTATCGAACTGTCAAAGTTTCATTAATCAATACTAAAAATTTGTTGACTCAAATGTTATGTATCTATATTATTCGACCAGCCTTCGATTTAATCTAAACGGCTATGGTTGGTTTTTAAGAGCATCAATCTACACACGAAAATTCAATCAGTTACATTTGTAAAACGGTCGGACAAATAGATAGCCATAGGACAGAGATAGTAACCTCTTATATATGAATGTATAGAAGCTAAAAGTAAAACAATGAGTTAATTTTTATTTCTTTATTTATGTTTATTATAATGTTTAGTAAAAGGTTTATGACCCCTTAGCTCATAATGACATAATGAAAAATTAAACTTCATCACACACCTTGGGCTAAATAACATCTTGGTCATGTCTATTTTTTACCTCTATAAAGTTTTCGAGTCTGAGAAGTTCTTCTCTGTCTCAACTTATAATTTGTAAGTTTTACTTTTTAATTTTACGGATGAAGTACTCTAAAGTTAAATAAGTATTACAAAATCATGCCAACATTCAAAAAGCTCTCATGATCGCAAAATATCATTCTTCCAAAATAAATCATAAATTGTGCGGTAAGAATATTTTATTTAAAATATTTTTTCTTCGCTTAGAAAAGCTCGCTTTCTCTTCTCAACTTAATATCGTAATTGGAATAATCTGCTAAGGTCAGTGTTATATCAAGGCTGCTTTTTCAAACGTATATTACAAAGCGTAAAACATGAGTAGTTATATATTAATCTACAATGTCTGTCCAATCACCAAAGCAATCTTGGAAATATTGTAATTATGTAATATGGTGATATTAATAAGGCATCGAACTTAAGTATACTCGAAAACTTTGGCCCGTCGTGCCGTTAAATAGCGGTCACCAATATAAACGTCAATTACCGAGCCTATGCAATATGTAATTTTATTAACCAGTTACTTGCCAGCGTATGCAGATTCCATATGAAACGAATCGACTCTCACAACCGCCATGGCAAATAAAATTGTATTAGCCGACTTATTATTGATCGCAAGTATGGGTATACAGCGTTAAATTGAATTTACGCACTGCAGGGCCTAGCTGCCAACCCGGGGCGAAACCCAGGGTTGATCAGCTAGGAAACTTATAAAATGAAGAAATATTTTACAGAGAGTAGCAGCATGCCTACATACGTATCTACATCACGAGCATAAATCACAGGTTCAAGGTCTTACCTACTAGATACTCTTTACCACATTTATTACGCCATTGACAATGCCATTAATCACGACATTCCTTTGACATTCTAAAAAAATCTTCATTAAACGATACAATTTGCTGGCCACATTTTAGATTCATACCCACATTAATGTTTGTCAGCCGGATACCGTTCTCTAAACTGCAATAAAATATTTACTTTGATTTACAACCGGCTAACAGCGGCTTTACAACAGCTGTTTACTGCCCTATGATTAGATTTTCTCTAATGGGACACCACGGCAAATAAGCCGTTTAGATGGTTCATACAAATGTTTTAGACAAGAAGGCTGTGGTCCATTTGAAGTATGAATGTGCAAATGAAATAGTAAACATTTCTATTTTATGTAATCTTAATATATATAAATCTCGTGTCACAATGTTTGTCCTCAATGGACGGCTGAACCACTTAACCGATTATAATAAAATTTGAACACCATGTGCAGTTCGATGTGCACTTGAGAGATAGGATAGTTTAAATCTCAAATTATAGTCGCAATTTTAATTTATCGCTAATTATTTGTCTGTTATTATTTGGCAGTCATAAAACTGACAGATGTCGATACCTTTCGACTGGGTTGATGGCGCTAATGTCTGTTATTATTTGACAGTGACAGTTATTCGACGCAAACGTATTAAAAGAGCCCATCAGTTGGCAGAACAAATTGAATCAAGAAATCCAGCTCAAAGAATCAGGACAGCAGGTCATGCACAAGAATCTCAAGAACAGTGTAACGAACGTCTTCAAGAGAATATCATAAGAACAAGAAAATTATTATTTTCAGTCAAATGCCACCGAAAAAATCTAACCTCAACAACGCGAGCGGCAAACGTCAAAACGCAAACGTCAAAACTACGATCGGAATAATATATTCACTTACGAGATGCTGTTGCTGGAAACATCGATGGAAATTTAAATCCCAATGACATCGGTAATGCTTTCATTTTACCTTCAAGCTACATCGGCAGTCCACGGAACATGCAGGAATACATACAAGATGCAATGACTTACGTACGTCATTACGGCCGACCGGATTTATTTATTACATTCACATGTAATCCGAATTGGGAAGAGATACAAACTTTACTATTGCCAGGACAACAAGCCATTCATCGTCATGATTTAACTGCACGTGTGTTTAAACAAAAATTGAAATCCTTAATTGATTTTATTGTTAAATATACAATTTTTGGTATCACACGTTGTTGGCTGTATACGATAGAGTGGCAAAAGCGAGGTTTGCCTCATGCCCACATTTTGGTTTGGCTTAAAGATAGAATCCGTCCTGAAGAAATCGATCAAATAATTTCAGCCGAAATTCCAGACCCATTAATTGATCAAGAATTATTTGATATTGTCACCAAACACATGATACATGGGCCATGCGGTGTTTTCAACATGACGTCACCGTGCATGGAAAATGGAAAATGTAAAAAAAACTTCCCAAAGCCGCATACGAATGACACGATCACGGATATTGATGGTTATCCAATGTATCGCCGCAGAAGTACTGAGAATGGTGGCCACACATTTACAATGCGACTGCCGAACTTTCCAAATCAAGTTGAGTTTGATAATCAGTGGGTGGTACCATACTCACCACTACTTTCAAAAACTTACAAAGCTCATATCAATGTTGAGCTTTGCAGTTCTGTTAAATCAATTAAGTATATTTGTAAATATGTAAACAAAGGCAGTGATTTGGCCATATTTGAAGTAAAAAACATAAATAAAAATGACGAAATAGTACGATACCAGATGGGCAGATACATTATCAGCAATGAAGCTATTTGGCATATTCTCAGCTTTCCCATCCACGAAAGAGATCCTGCTGTCCAACATCTGGCAATACATCTTGAAAACGGTCAACGTGTATACTTCACTGAAGAAAATGTTCTCCAAAGAGCGTTCGAAGCTCCGAAAACGACTCTAACTGAATTTTTTACATTGTGTCAAAAACCTGATGTTTTTGGCCAATTCGCGAAGACATTGGTGTATGGTGATGTTCCACGTTATTTCACATGGAACAAATCCAGTAAAAAATGGGAGCCACGGAAACAAGGAAAACCACATCCTTCCATTACAGGCATATTCAAAGCTAAGACATTGGGGAGACTTTACACGGTACATCCAAAGCAACGTGAGTGCTTCTATTTACGTTTGTTATTGGTGAATGTTCCCGGACCAACGTCTTTTGAATTTTTACGAACAGCTAATGGTCGAGTATTCAATACATACCAGGATGCATGTCGTGAACTGCAATTGCTAGAAGACGATAACCATTGGGACTTAACGCTTGCTGATGCTGCGTTGACATCAACACCGAATAACATTCGTCAGTTGTTTGCAATTATTTTGGCGACATGTTATCCCTCGCAAGCACAAACTTTGTGGGAAAAATATAAAAATTGTATGACAGAAGACATCTTGCACCGAATTAGACAAACAAATCAATGCCAAAACATAGATTATACACCAGAGATGTACAATGAAGCATTGGTCTTGATCGAGGATTTATGTGTTCTTATTTCAAATTTACCACTTAATCATTATGGTATGCCATCACCTAATCGTCCAGCCACCGACTTAGTCAATACCGATTTACAACGAGAAAATCAATATGACCATGGAAGTTTAGCAACAATTATCATGAACAGTGAACCATTACTGACAGCAGAACAAAAAATTATTTATGATCGGATTATGCTGGCTGTTGCTGCTGAACAAGGCGGTTTTTTTTTCTTGGATGCACCCGGTGGAACCGGTAAGACATTTTTAATATCGTTGATTCTTGCCAAAATACGGTCGCAACAAAAAATCGCATTAGCATTAGCATCGTCAGGCATTGCGGCTACTTTACTGGATGGTGGGCGAACAGCACATTCAACATTCAAGCTGCCATTGGACGTTCATAATAAACCAGATGCAATGTGTAACATCAAAAAGAATAGTGGAATAGCTGCAGTGTTGCGGAAGAGTTCTATAATAATTTGGGATGAGTGCACAATGGCACACAAATATTCACTTGAAGCATTAAACAGAACTATGCAAGATTTAAACAGCAATAATAAACTTTTCGGTGGTGCTATCTTACTTTTGTCTGGTGACTTCCGGCAGACCTTACCGGTTATACCTCGCTCTACTTTCGCGGATGAGATTAATGCATGTTTGAAACAATCATTCTTATGGCGAAGTGTTGAAACACTTCGATTGACCATAAATATGCGAGTACAATTGCAAAATGATCCATCAGCACTAATATTTTCCGAACAACTACTAGATATTGGGAACGGTAAAATAAAACTGCAACCAAATACGCAATGCATTAAACTACCAGACAATTTTTGCACTGTTGTTCAGGATAAAACTGAATTGATTCAGAGTATTTTCCCGGATATACAGAATAATTATTTGAATCATGAATGGCTTAGTCAACGGGCGATTTTGGCAGCCAAAAACGTTGATGTTGACGAAATTAACTTCCAGATACAACAGTTGTTACCAGGCGATCTGATGTCTTTTAAATCAATCGATACTGTTGTTGATGAAAATGAAAGTGTAAATTTTCCGATTGAATTTTTAAATTCATTAGATATCCCTGGAATGCCACCACATAATCTTCGATTAAAGATTGGTTCCCCTATTATTCTCCTCCGTAATTTGAATACACCTCAATTATGTAACGGTACGCGTTTGGTCATCAAAAAGATCACCGGAAACATTCTTGAAGCAACCATTTTGGCTGGGAAGTTTAAAGGAAAAGTGGTCCTGCTGCCACGTATTCCGATGATACCATCAGATTCTACCATACCCTTCAAAAGGCTACAGTTTCCAATTCGTTTAGCTTTAGCCATGTCTATAAATAAATCTCAAGGTCAAACAATGTCCATTTGTGGTTTAGATTTGGAAAATCCATGTTTTTCTCATGGGCAACTATATGTTGCGTGTTCACGTGTTGGGAAACCGTCGAATCTATTTGTGTTAGCTAAAGACAGGTTAACCAAAAACATTGTGCACCGATTGGTGTTAAATTAAATTGAAATTGAAAGTATTTATAATTCAAAAAAAAGATATTAATGTTTAAAAGTTTAAGACTGTCTGCCTTGCCTACCTCATTCATGAGTTTAAGCGTCACATGTTATTTACTGTATTATACTGTAATATACTTATATTTGTTATAAAATTAAATGGAAATAATAAATCTGATAAATTTTTATTTTTTACCTATTGATTTCTGCTTAGTATCAAGTGTAAGAACATTTTAATTAATTGTGTTCAACGTACTTCCCCTTCAAATCTCAATCCAGTGAATTTGTATACCAACATCAACATTTTCGTCTTTGTTCGTAAATAATTTCATTGTACTAAAGGGTTATAGTAGTAGAAAGTCAAATAAGGAGATCAGCATATTTTTTTACAAATACCATCTGTGTGAAAAAGCATAGTGGACTCCGTGACTGATGTTCTCTTATTGTTCCTCTTAGATTGTTTACTATAATGTAATATAACAAAAACTTTAGCCACAGCAACGCGTGGCCGGGTCAGCTAGTAATACTATATATTCTACTTATCTTATCGTTACGTACCTATATATCAGTCACATTTAGTGCGGTAATTTAGCACTTTATAAAGAGTTTAAATACTTCGTATCTTCCAACACCTGGCATACAATATCTATCTAGAAATATTAGCTCTTAATGAGGCGTGACAGATGCTTTATAGTATAAAGGTCGTGAAGATTTATAGACAAGACGGCTGATTTATTATTTATACGCTGCATCCTAGTAAACATTGTAGGTCAGTTTTTTAAGTTTTTTGACCTATTTTAACCTTAAAAAACCTATTTTTTATGTGTTTTTCACTTATAAAAGATTTAGAGAAAAAACGGTTGGGCTTAGTTAAATATTACGATATTTTTTATTTTACTTAACAGTTAGATTATTAACTTTATGGTCGTGTTTAAGTTATAAAACTGGGTTAAATGCATTTGATTTATTTACCATTAGGTCGAGGCTACTAATAAGTTAAAATTATGTGTTCCTAAATATAATTATTACCAAAGAATCAACTTATTAGTCGTCGACTTGGTGGTCGGATTTTCGACTATTAATTAAGTACTTTACTTGAGACCCTTTACCCAAGTACCCTTTACCTGGTGTCTCAAGTACCCTTTACTTGAGACACCAGATTTCAACCAATAAGTATCCCTGTCAACACCATTCAGTCTTAGTCAGTATAACTTAGTTAACATTCTGGTCGGATTCATTCACATGTCGAACCAATAGGTCGTACCTAGATTAACGTGCGCTCACTCTAGCTAGACCTACCTATTTTAGCAATATTTTGGTGAGCGAGGTCGCCTCGACGTACACCTAAAATTTTTTCGTTAGTTTTGTAATATTGCCAGGTAAAGGTAAAAAGCCATACAAATACTCCAAAACGTTTTATAGAATGTAAAAAGCAAATTTTACAGATTCTATAGAACCCTTCTCTTTCCTACATTTTGTTCTTCTCTCTTTTCCTTTATACATATATTATCGGCACTTAACGACCATCATGTTTTGCTAACATTAGAGTCTAATGTTAGTTATAATTTAATATTAAAAATCAAAGATTTATGACCGGTTGGAACGTTACTTGGACTAGAAACCGCGTCAGCATACTATAAGTATGACACTAACTACGACAATTTAACGTAGTTGGTCATTTTCATCGCAAGTGTCATTTTTGGTCCCAGGTCTGTGACGTTTGGCTTTTTTCGGAAAATCAACTAAAATGTCCGCTTGAAAAAATACTGGAATCACATATACACTAGCTCGCGCACACAGTTCCGAATTGTGACACGTTTTGAAAGCATTGTTCTTAAGCGCAAATATTTGCAAAGATTATATATTATTGTTGTATGTATGTGGTCAATGTAAATAATAAAAAAAGAATATGCTTTCATATTGAATTATCTAATTTAAAAAAAACAAACTTTGAATAAATGAACTTTGACGCTAATAATTTCAAATTTCATCAGTCATTCGGGTACTTTCACTGCTTTGGTGTGAAGAGGCCTGCCTCGCCTTAGGATTAGATAATTCATATGAAAGCATATATTTTTTAAACTGGTTTAGTTTAAAATATCGTCATTTAGGCTTATATTGAGCTTCTATTATTAAATTTGTTTAACTTTTTTAGTATTCAATGATTTGAACTATGCGTTTATTTTAGCTGCCATTTCGAATATTATTTAAAAATAACCTATACTAAAAAATAAAAAAAAACGAAGTGAAGTTCACTGATTTAAAATATATTAAATTTTAAGTAATAACTAGATTATGGAGAAACAAGATAGATTTTAAATTTTATCCTTTATTTTTAAAAGAATATAATGTTTGGTTAACATTTTTTTTAAATACTGCATAATTATTTATAAAAATTGTATCACAAAGAAAATAATAAAAGTTAAATAAAGTTTAAAATGTTATTTTTCAAATTTATGTTAGCTTTTGTATATTACCAATTTTTGTCTTCTCGAATTCTCTCGAATTCAAGTATTATTTACAATAAATTTCAATATAGGAGCAAAAAATCGGCCACCGCTATGTTCTAGTGCCTATAATAATAAGCAATAATATATTAACAGTTTATAATAAAAAGTTATAATTTAGAAACCCTATCTATCTATTTTGTTACTTGACCCTCACTCCTCAACTTTAAATATAATAATTATAAAATATATTTCAAATTTTGATTTAAAAATAAAATTTGGATCGATAAGAAATATAATTTACGTTAGCAATTATTATTTATTATTCAAATATAAATCAAATAATAATTATTCCATACTTTTGATAAGTATGGGCCACTTCGTTTGAGCCGCCTCTTCCTCCTTTCAAACAATAGGTTACGTAGGAATTGAAAAGTGAAAGTGGCCTCTGTTATATACTGCGTTAGGTCGCGACCTATACGACCTTTTGAAAAATCCAGGGCTGGCTCGAAGGTGATGTGCTCCTTCGGCTAAAGTCGGTGCGTCCAGCTGTCCAGTTCATTTTAATGTTGTTGAATTAGTATGAGGTGATCATTTTAAAATATAGATTAATACATTAGTATTCAGTTGATGATAATTAAATCAACTTTTTAAAGTTTTACTTTTAATCATGAAATGTTTTTGTTTTCGCGCCCCCAATGCTGCAAGCTAGTAACCCTCGTGGTGTACACACACTATTTTTTTTCTGGCTAGGAATATTGCAAAGAGGTAACACAATCTGTTTGTATTTATACGGTATATAAAAAAATATGTGTTTATTTTTAGGGTTCCGAACCAAAATGGTAAAAAACCCATATGGTTCGACACTTCCTTGTCTGTCTGTCTGTGCGTCTGTACCATGCTTGTATCTTCTTAAAGGTAGTCATATACTGATACTGATAGTAAACTGATCGATACCATTGGTCATTTTATCAAAAATATTTTTTGACGTCCACTGGGTCCAATAAATTGAATGATTTAAAAATGTATGTTTTATTTATTTAACATGTGGTATATCGATGGAAGAACTCTCCTAAAAGAATTAAAATTTATTTTTATTACGACCCTATTAAATTGATCAAAATGTACCCAAAAAGTACCTCCTCTCGCCCTAATCTACGAAAGTATATGTCGGTCTCAAATTAAAACACTGAATCAGCTAATTTTCCCAAAACACGTTTTATTACATTTTTTGATATAGTGCTTACATAATATAATGATACGTGCAAAACTGTAACCATCCACCATCACTTCAAAAAAAAAAAAAACAAATTCAATGTACTTTGACCTTTATTTAAGATGTTTCAAACGTGCACTTTGCATGTTCTGGAAGAGTCTGCCGACTCGTCTACCTGATAGATACTCACTAGTATAGACATTTCCAAGCAACATTTTACTTAATTTTAAAAATTATACGCTGATAATGAAGTAAAGAATATATATATATTTTTAGCATTGAACCATTATACCAACGTAAAAAGCATTTTATTCTTTTTTCAAGTATAAACACTACACATATATGATATACCTACTGTATTATGATATGGTTTTGGGATCAAATCCTTAAATTGATAAACGGTCTTTCACAAACATAATCACAGTACCTAAAAGCCTAGTCCAAAATTAAACTTACATTATGAGAGTATGCGCTCCAATTTGGACTTTTTTGTGTACTTTAGTAAAATTAAAACCTTTTGTTTAAATAAAATAGGGTTTAATAAATAAAAAGTCATTTTAACATGTTTTTTGCTATTTGGCTTTTAAGGTATTTTGCTTTGGGATAGCCGTATAAAGAAGGATAACATTTTGAAAATAATCACGGAGTATGAACAGTCTACCAATGTTAGTCTCAGCGTTCAGGTTTGGTTCAGGCGACAACGAAATATATCGGAAACCGTCACACATTAAATTTTTAGGTGTCTCTTGATAAATTTATCGAAAGACGGTCGAGCCGTTGTTTTAGTACGGTTAGCGCGAAGCTGCCGAGGAAATGCCGTTGTGAGCGATTAATAAAAGGTATTCCAGTGAATAAATACGACTTTTGATGCACTGCATAGACGCTACTACTACTAATCGGGCGCGAAAGGCGTGCTGCGCTGATTTATTATTATAGTATTCGGAGGCTCGGTATGGGGGCCATTAATGCGGTGTCGCGAGTGAGTTATGGTCGTAATGCCTGTGTAAATAACAGAATAATGCGCGTTAGCTACTTGGAGGTTTTTTTTTAAATTTTAAATTGTATTGCATTACCCGACTGCTGACCGCTATTTACAGAAGCATTTTTACAATCTATAAGCACATACATACGACAGATGATTGTCAAAGGTACAAAACGTCGAGAATCCGGCACAAGAAAACAAAATTCGTATTGAAACATTAGAGATCGTGGTAGTCTAGTGGTTAAGGCGTTGCACTATTAGGCCAAAGGTCGCAGGTTCGAATCCGCACTTGATCAAACCGTTTTTAATGCTTCATTACCAACATCTCCCCTGAATCTAGCACAGGCACATTTGGACTAGTGGAGTAGGGCCCCAAAATAATTGTATATGTCCTAGCAATTATTTTATAAAAAAAAACTGCTTCTATACATTATAATCAGTAAACTATTTAACCAGACCCTGACGTTTTTCAGCTAGGCCTTACCGGCGTCATTAAAGGCATCTCCCACCTGTGATACCAACTTGTGATGAGTTACTTCATTTCCTATATCAATTTGTGCCTGTGACACTTTTAGCCTATTCAATGAATTCAAAGGCCTATAATTGAAAGAAAGAAATGTTTTGTGGAAGTTATACTTCATACTAATTCTAAAATAGTATATTTAAGCATAATTATTAAACTTCTATTTACAACTTATATATATATATTTTGTGATGTATTTTTAGCTATGTGATACAAGTACGAGTAGTATAAATGCCGAACACTCTAGGCATGATATATCTATATATTGCATTATATCAATTTTTGTGAACCAATTGAAAATTGTCATTCCTATGCATTAAGTTGTTCTTGGAAATAAACTTTTACTTTACTTTACAATGTGCGTTTTGAATGGCTATAGAGGCGACAGTGGGGGGGTTTTTTTTTTAGATCTGAGTAGATGAAAATAAAAAAAACATACAATGGGATCATTGTAACATGTAGATTCTTTCAATTTATCATAAAAAAATAATAATAATTTTATTAATAATATTAGTAATAAAAAAAATATAATTTTATAATATTTATAATGTGGCGCTGAACATTCTTATATGTTTTGATGAGTATAGATGATGAGTATGATGTATAGATGAGTTTGTATTAATTTCAACTGGCAAGTAATGAATAATACGTCCCAACAGCCGTACTATCATATGTCATTTCGAATATGATGTTTGACTGCTCTATCGAACTGTCAAATGTTCTATTTATTAGTACGAAAAATTTGTTGATTTTATTGTTTTATATTTATATTATTTGATCAGCCTCCGATGTAATATCTATACGGAAATGGTTGTTTTTTTAATATTATCAGTCTATAGGCAAAAAGTGAACCTTTTCGCATCTCGTACTTTTCGAGTTGACAGACGCCAAAGGACGGAGATAGTAGCTTCTTAGACGCTAAAATCATGTTAAAAGTTTTTATATTTTGCTCGATATTGGTTAAATAAGTCATAAAGTATTTTGTTGCTAAATATTTTTAATGCTTTTGATGGCTTTGTGTTCTTATTTTCTTATAATTTAAATAAATTAATTGATATTAATATAATTTATATTAATTTTTTGATTTAATTTAGGGGAAGATTTTTGCCGTTACATTTGTTAATGAATCCTAATTGTAGATTTTTTTTGAATCAATTGGTTATTGGTAATTCACATTTTTGCAGTCACAAATGTATCTTAGAATATATCTATTTTGTCTGTATTATTATTTACTATTTTTCTACTCGGTTTTGTTTAACTTTATTTTTATTAACGCATTATTATTTACTATATTTTGACGATATTATTATTTTCCATCATTATCCAACATATCAAATTTATGTCTTTCAGAAATGAAGGGAGGAGGGTCATATTTTTGGGAAATTTATCATAAAAAAAACCTTTAATGACATAAAAATAACAAATGTTTTATAACAAAATGAAATAAAAATATTTTTTAGTGATTTCATTGAAACCCCTTTCCAACTTGTATCCACCTAGTAAATAGGTACAATATATACGTTTTTATGTTTGCTTTATAGACCTTGGTGGATACATTTTTTTTTTTTGATCAAGACGACGTATCAAAGACGATCAACCGACGCTCTGTAAATCAAAGCAGGTATTTCCAAAATCCAACAATTGTGAAGTAGTGTTGCAGCAGACAGATTCACCACAGATAACGAGGTTTCACCATATACCCTCCCTCTTTTTATAGGATTTTGGGGTGGTATTTTAAAAAGGGTATGTTCTTTATAGTCACTTTAATGATTAAAGAACAGAATCTTCCTAAGCGAAAAAACATTCTGCTCACCACGAGACCACTATGTTAGCCTTTTGATTTTGCAAGTCTTAAATACATTATTGTTTCCATTATTCTTTCTTGGGCAATGACCTAACTTTTCGGGATTAAAAAAATGTAATCCGCATTTCGCCGGATTGAGGATAAACCTCAAAATAACCTAAAATATTAGTTTGTCGCCTAAAGTGCTCATTAGAGCAACATTCTTTTGGCAGCGCTCCTCCCAGAACCGCCTCGTTCCCATCTCGTTACCGCCTGACAACATGCGACAGCCGAGCTCCGGCGACTGTCATCGGCTATGACCAATTTTAAACCTTACAACTGTGTACCTACGAGTATATACAACTATTAGCCCAACGCCCATCGTCAGCATAACAAACAAAGAACGGAGGCTATTATTACACCCACCCGAAAATATTGACAGCTTAGTATGCGAGCGAACGATATAATGACTATGATTTATTGACGGCTACATCGTGGCTATTCAATCGTCCATTGTAAAAAGAAGTGGGAAGTCAATATTTCAATATTTTATATCATCTTACAAAATCCAATTTTAAAATAATTATAAAATAGTTTCAATTTTAATTATAGTTTTATACCGCCTTTGTGTTCATGTATTTTTTTTTCCGCAATTCACAATGGAATAGGTCACGAAAAAGTTCTAGGTCTCATGTAGAATTTCAGAAGCAAGGGTCATGGGTCATATTCTAGACATTATATCTATCCATACCATTCTCTAAACTACCAGAGTCTGCGATTAGGTAGGTACCGACGATTCTTCAACTTCGCTCTCCATCCAATTAGAGCGCGCTGCATTCGTTAGATCAAGTCTTTGTTTCTCATTCGCTATTATCCTTGTCAGGTTCCCCACCTATTTATAGGCTAGTATAGATTAAAAATTGGCTTTTTAATCATTATAGTTATGCGAAAAAAATAGATTTTGAAGTAAAACTTCTGCTCAGTAGAGTCATTTGGATTCACGTAAGAATCGCTGAACCTTAATCATACTAAATACATTTACTGCGTGTATCGTTACATTTCTTAAAAATGGTGAATAGTATAATTATAGATCAAGTGCAAAGGTAATAAAAATACATCCTGTATAATTTGAATACCTTCAAATTACCTGACTACGAATTATATATTTTTTAGGTATATTATAATTTATTTCTAGTTTTATTATTTTTAATAGCATTGGATCAAATCGAAAAACATTTACTCAAAAGATCATTTAATTTTCGCTTTGAACGACGATCAAATTGAAACAAAACTATTGTAAATATTTAATTCAGTCAAAAAAAAAATGTGAATCATTTTAGAAGAAAATTTACTGTTACTAAAATAATGTGTAATTTCAGATATATGAGATAAATCCTTATATGTTAGATGTTATTGTCTATTAAAATTTATAAAAATATTAGTTGTTCAAACCTGGGCTTCGCCCTGAGTTCGCAGCTAGACCTTGCAGGCGACTTTGACGGCGACTGAAATGTCAGAATGAAAATCCTAAATAAATTGTATTTAGTTGCTTTAATCTGCAAAGACACACTTGTAGATAATACTAATAAATAATTTATTTGCTTTGAATCATGTTACTTAATACATTTTCCATGTTATTACATAATTCTAAGATATGGTACATAAATCTAATATCTAATATCGGCTCTCTTCATCATTAATTTCAATTCACCTCCTTAGCCACTTTGCTTGCCACACTATTTCTACTTTTATTTTTGCCACTATTTTTAATTTTACTTTTGTGTACTTATTTATAAAGTAGTACTGTGTAGTTATGCTTGCAATTGCAATTGCTTGCAACTGCATACACTTAACCATGATCGTATTGTCAGTAAACTTATGTAACTAACTTTAGACATGAAATAAATCACTCTATATGTGAAAAACTTGTAAGGATGCAAGATTAACCTATATCATAAGTTTTTCTAAGTTTTCTTCTCATCTCTTGTATCCGTTGTTTTTCCGTGATTAAATAAATAAATAAATAAATTCCGCCATTTTAGGCTTTGCAAAATGTTGCCGTCAGGGTCGATCGATATACTTATTATGAATAATAAGAAAATAATTCATATTATAACAATAATTTCGTATGTATACAGGCATGGCAGACGGCAGGATTTTTTTTAGAGAAATGTGTCATTATTTAAAGACATTTACTTAATAATATCTGTTTTAATGTACCATAAAACTGTTTCCCTTTTAATTTTTTTAAATTTTTAGAGATTTTATTGAATATTTTTAGTCCATTGCTAACTATTTTTAAAAATACTTGTATTTGGTTTTGTAAGGTGCAATAGTGGTTTATTTCTTGTATTATGTGTGTGAATATCTTCTGCACCCATCATATGATATTTATATTTGGAAAGTGTGCACAGACTTCTAAAATATATAAGGAAGGTAATGTATGTATATTGAGTTCTTTAAAAATCGGTTTAAAACTTTCTCGCTTTGAAACATTTTCAGTTATTCTTATACATTTTTTTTTGCAAGATGAAAAGTTGTTCAAAATATGGCATTACACTTTGGGGAAATAGTCCCCAAAGAGTAGGCATATGGATAATATATAGATATAGCCATTACTTTATTAGTAGTCCTACGTATAACTTTCAAAGAAAAGCAATGTTTCAAGTTGGATATGACTCTTCCAATTTAGATTTGAATCAATTGTAATTCCTAAAAGGGAGAATGTGTTTGTATTTTCTAATTAAATGATTGTCTTCGGTAGCGGTAGTGGTGGCAAAATTTAGCGGTAGCGGCTGTTATTGATGCGGATGGTACTGCATCCACTTGGTTTTATCATACTTAATGTCTAAATTATTTTTGATTTTGTTTTTTAAAAGTATTAGTGTGCGTAAGTTTAATAAGGATTGAAGTGCCATCTGCAAAAGAGTCATTCCATGTTGTGTAGTTGAAACAATTTCGTTGATGTATATGAGAAATAGCGTGCATCCAATTGCAGTACCTTGCGGGATGCCGTTTATCGCATTTTCTATTTAAAGGTTTCCATAGATTTGTTTTTTTTGTCAAAACAGTGTAATTTATATGTACAATGGGAATCCTACTATTTGACCCCCCCTAAAAAGATTTTTGCAAAATGTTAAAATACCTGCTTATTTCTGAAGGAGAATCTAAATACTAATTTTCAAGTGAGTAAAAGTAACCAAATTAAAAAAAAACCCCGGTAAACCCCGACCCCGGAGTACCCTGTCATGAAAGAACCTATAGTCCAATTATGTGGTTTTGACCTTTGTAGTTTCGGCTTTGCGTTGATGAGTCAGTCAGTCCCCCAACTCAGGTCGTCACTAACATTATATTAGTATAAATACCGTACTCTACTGTACTGCAATATTAAATTTACTTAATGGTAATTTACTTATCTAAAAACAAACAAATAGTCCATTTAATAACTAATCATAGTTAATAGCAAAAGAATATGTTCACCTTAGCTAAAACATAATTAAACAAGTCGACTGCTCTTAGAAGGCTGGCATTAATGGACAACATAATAACATGTTTTGTTTGTAGAGCCTGTGTATTTATAATGATATTAGTGAGAATCAAGTATAGAAGCTCTGTACACGATGTGCTGTGAAATCTATCGCAAGCAGGGGTTTGAAAATTTTAAAATTGAAACATAAAAAAGGCTCCTGATTGATTCCAAAACCCAATTTTTAATGTTTAAAATTAAAATGATGACGTTTTATCTGTTTCCAGCTACATCCCGTTCGTGGCAGTTAACGTCTATCAAGACTGTGAGGTCAGCCGTTGCTCTGAGCTATATTTTTAATTTTTTTCTCCTGTTTCATATTTATTGCTGTTTTATGTATTTTTTTTCCTACCCGGATTTTTAAAAATTTTGCTTTTTGAAATATTTAATTAAATTATTATAATTGCATTTGTATTGTTTCGCTGGCAAGTCGTATTTTTATGCCATTGCAAGGCAATAAAGTTGTAAGTGACAGCTGCAGACCGTTTGCTGCCAGTCAATTCACCAACTCAATAACTTATACATAAATCTGAAATTTTAAATATAACGAATGCTACTTTAATTGTATAAGAATCGACGACAGTGGTAGTTCGGCCCTTACAGAATTGATCGACTGTGCCGATAAAGGATTCTTGGCACGAGAAACTAAGCTGTCAGCGTCATTGATTATGATACTTTTACAAGATTTTTTATTTTTATATAACGCATCTTAAATTTTCGTTGCGACAGGTAAAAGTCATACGAGATGTTCATTCAGTTTATTTTATTGAAAGTTTTGGAGTCAGGATATCAACATACGTTTCGTTGCAAAAGTTTTATTGGCTTTAGGTAAAGCTACATCTCAAGTTGTTAACAATAACCAACTTTTAGACGGATTACCTAGTACTTTTCGCGTAGAAATCAATCGACACCACGTGTGACACAGATGAAGCTGTCAACTACTCACCAGAGTTTTTGAACAAGCTAGAGGTATCCGAGCTACACTCGCACATTTTGGAGCTGAAGATTGGGCTGCTAATTTGAATCCTCTTTGCGCAAAGGAATAATTGCTGAAAGTTGTAGGACTCGATCTTATAAATTAGTGTTTATCCTATGGTCCACTATGGTATGTGGACTGTTGAAGAGTTATAAATGCTAATAACCTACACAACTTAAAATAGAAGGTAATTTTTTAAGTAGGTGGTTTATCCTCAGGCTCTCTTAGGAAATTTGAAAATTAATGTACCTTACCTGTCCTATTGAGGTACTACGCCGGGACTTTAAAATTAAAATTAAAATTAAAAATTATTGTTTCAATCACGTAACTCATACGGCTTTAGAGCCGCTTTGAGTTGTTTGGAATAATGTAATTAATTTACGAAAATGTTTTTTTTTAATATCATGAAGCTATTTCAACTGTGTAATATGAGTTCAGTCCTTACAAAATTGATTGAACAAAGAAAAATTAGGATTTTGGAACAAATTTTTGAACAAAATGTGCTGCAGAGAGAGAGAGAGAGAGAGAGAGAGAGCCCAATTACGAAAAGACGTCGAGAAAAGCATTAAGATGCTTAGTGAGAAACGAAGCTAAACTTAAATGATTGTTTCAATTATAGCACGAAGGGTTTACAAATCAGGAGGGAAGCGACTCATCCCGAGGGACGCAAACACGTCCATTATTGCCGCCCGCAGGGCCTAGCTGTCAATCCTACGTTAAACAGCTATATCGGTAAAAGGGATTTTTTAATAAATTTAAAAGATCTTTTTATGACGAGGCTATCATATGAATGTATCAAAAACAGTAGTTCCCCTCAACTCTAAAAGTATCAGGTACAACATTTTGAATAAAATCATGCAAATGATGTGATTGATAAATAATATCAATAATGTTATAATATTTTAAAAATTATATTATTATGATTTGTAAATTAGTATGAATGATTATTGAAATTATCGAGACCTCAAAAGCTCAATACCGTAAAAATAATATCAAAGGAAAGCATGAGTCTCGAGGTATATGATTTCGTTCTCAGCACAATTACAGGTCACAACAATAAGTATAAATCATACATAAATTAAATATATTACGGATTATTATTCTATTGCATTATTATTTTATATTACATCTGTTATTATTTTGTTATTGTGTACTTTTTATACGTGTTATATAATTTGTGGTATATGTTTTTTATTTTGTTTTATTGAATACAAAGCTATATAATTTCTTTCATATTCAAGCACATTATTATTTAAATAAATGCGTGATTATATAAAAAAAAACTAGTTGACCCGACGAACTTTGTACCACCGTAAAATTCAGTTTTTTATTAATAATACTCAAAATGAAATAAGTTTAATAAACGTACAAAAATCAAAATGATACGTATTTTAATTATCGATGCGCGTACAATGACAAATGTGATAACCTCACAAAGTGAACATCTTTGAAGGCAACTTACCGTTTGTAAATAGAATTCCACGGCATACAAAGGTGTTCCATGCAAAATGTTTGAGAAAATGAATTTTCTTTATAATTTTTTTCCGTGAATTTTTCCGATGTTATTCTTCTATTCGGAGCGGAGACAAATTCAACAAATCAAAGATCATAAAAATCGGTCAAAGCCGTTCTTGAGTTGTAAATGGTGTAACTAACCACCCGAATTTGTTTTTTACATATAGATTTCGACATAAAAATCTTGGGGCGTAAACTCATTTTCGTTGACCTGTTTTAATTTATCCACTACTAAACATCCAGATTATTGCAATAGGAGCGTTGAGATTTTTTTTCTCGTTGCTTTCTTAAATTTCCATCGTCATTAACCCGACAATTTTTTTTATTTATTTATATAAGAAATACAAATTGATATTGAATATAAATAAAAACTCGCATCTGGATTCAGAACCTAAAGATCGATGGGTACGATTTAATATTTACTGATATGGTGTTTAACGATAAATATTGTATATACAATTGTTAATAGTAATAATAAATATAACATTATTTATTTATATATTTATTATATTATGAAGAACAATTAAATACCAGTCATTTACTACTGCTTTTGGAGTAGCATAGCCACTGTAACTAGTAATATTATTAATAGAAATTCTATTACAATTATTTGTATTGTTACAGTATAGTAATTATTATCAAACGACACGGTAAATATCTATAATACGATCGATTAGAATAATCGATTACATAGAATCGAGTGCGAAGCGCGTTTATTTCACGCTTTGCTTTTATGTAGGTATATCTGAAATCTGTACTCTGACAGCTGTCTACCGGCCGACTCTGACAGAACGAGTTTTTAGTTGGCGCGCGACCACGGAGAACTGCGGACGGTTGACGTTATACCTACCACTATTTTGTGTTTATATTTTCTAAAAAAAATCGTTTGCTTTGTTAAGTGATTTGAAACTATTCTTTAGTACTTTCGAATATTTTGCGTGAAGTGTATGTTAAAAGTGGGACGTGTTGAAAATTTAAATAAAAGAATCTAGGTATTCAAAACAAAATTATTTTGTTACGAAAAGTAACTAAAATTTTAGTTTGTGTCAAAGTTTCAATAAAAATATTTATAAGATATTAACGAGAAATATTAAATTTTAAACAAAAATTATCTCTAGGGTAGGTACCAATAATAAAACACTACATAAAAAGGTGTAATTAGTTTTAAAAAGTAAAATATTTTAGCTGGCCATTGCAATGTGCGACAATACTTTAAATAAAAATAATATTTTAGGGTTTAAATAGTGTCAATAATTTAAAATACACTATTATTTTAGTAGGTAAATGTGACAGCTAAAAAGAGTGGAAAGACCATTCTCGAATTTGTAATGTATAAAATATTATATTTTTTAATAAAATTGGAAAAAAACATATAAAATAAAAGTATGTTCAAAATTAATATACTTTAGAAAAACTAATACTAATAATAATAATAGGAAAAATACAATAAATGTCTTTTATTTAACAATAGCACAACGATCCACCAAAACGTTGAAGTCAGCGAACGGAATACTTTTTTTACTACCTTAACATAACTCAACAAGACTGAAAAAGTTCTATCGTATGTTAAAATAATAATTAAAAACGCTTGAGCCGTTTCGGAATAATGAGTGAACACACATTAAAAAACACGCAGAACTACGTTTTTTGAAGTCGGTTTAAAATCAACCGTTTTTAAAGGATTACATATTATAATTTCTCTGAGATTTGTTTTCCTTTATATTAGGTATCTTATATTTGCTTGTGAATTTAAGAATTCAATTTATATTTTATATATTGGGATATCATTTTATTAGAGGCAATAACATGTAAAATAACCTTACCAATGTTATTTAAATTTAGACAAAATTTGTATAGTATTATTTTAGTTATATTAGTGTTAGGCATAAAACATCTTAAAAGTGATCATATTGGCGTTTACAGGACATTATGTAAGTTCATTTTTCCAAAATTAACAATTAAGATGACATTTGATAAAGACTAATTTTATTTAATTATTTCATCCACATTATATATTCTATTTTTTGTTTAAAAAATCGTCTAAAACTTAAATAAAAATATGATTAGGTATATAACTAGTTTATAAAACTTTTATATTGGCACAGGCTTAGAGAAGTTTATTATAAATAAATAAATATATATATAAAGAAATACATAAGTAAAATCAATATGTATTTCCTT
Organism: Neomicropteryx cornuta; assembly: GCA_020383195.1. Taxonomy (NCBI): domain Eukaryota; kingdom Metazoa; phylum Arthropoda; class Insecta; order Lepidoptera; family Micropterigidae; genus Neomicropteryx; species Neomicropteryx cornuta. Next base: position 45,434,305 of record JAHKQU010000018.1, read on the forward strand.
CTTGAAAAACCATTGTATATATTCATGTACATATGTTTTTGGCCACTCTATTGGTCTATTAGTAGACACCTTTACTAAGTTATATTTTTTTTAAAACATTGTTTGCATATGTAATTGGTTTACATAACTTTCTTATTAGAAGCTGTTGTTTTCAGTATCACTATGATGAAACAGGGTTTCAGAAATAACACTATCAAATTACAGATCAGTAAATTATAGATGGTTCATACGTTATATCACTGATTATATAGTGTTTTAATATTATTCGCCCATGCACTGAAATTTATATGCGAGTATATCTGTATTTATATGTAATATCCCATGTAATCATATAATATCCATATTTGTAGTGTATGTATTATAGGATATAATCTATAATGCATAAAATTTGCATTTGGTTGTTCTCTTTTTATTTGAATATTGATAAGGTTTTTTTACCTTATTGTTTATAAATAATTGTTACCATGTTATGTATTTCAATATTTTGTTAGAGTACCATATAAAAATAAATAAATAAATTAAAAGGACTGGTTTTGTTACTCGTTACACAATAAAAATATATGCGAATGCTTTATTTTGGAGTTATGATGGGGTTGAATAAAATGATAACATTAAAATTGGGTAAACTATTAATATACGGAATTTATCGAGCATTTTATAGTGATCTACTTGTAGTGCCTAAAATGAACACTATATTTGGCCAGAGGTCACTTCAATATTTAAGTTCAAGAATATACTATTATTTATCTAAAGAATTAAAATAAAATACAAATATGAACACTTTTTCTGTTCATCCTAAGATTATGGCGTTTAGGGAGAGATAGTAAGGACTTACTGCAATACTGTAGAGGTAATACAATAAATAGGTATATTCCTATTTATTTTTTAATTATTCGTATTTGTAGATTATTTTTTTATTATCTTATATATACTTATATATACTTGCTTATTATGTTTTTATGTATATTTATTTTACATTTTTATTTCAAATAAAATCTTACAATAATAATATCTCCAATCTAATCTAAAACAACTAACTCAATCATGTCTGCATAGTTATCTCTTTTTTCAAAACTAATACGGACTACTTTCTTTGGTACAGACTAGTTTATGGGACAGTGATCACCAGTGCGGTAGTTTCAGCGTTCTAACAAATCAGATTTATATTAGCCCGCGTATTACTACGCATTGCATACTATTGCACTGTATTAGAACCAATTTAATAATTTATAAAAATTTAACAAATTGAAATTAAAATTAGTTAGTTTTGATGTTTAATTTGTTATTATAAATTAATATTAATACTAAATTAATACACTTACTAAAAGTTGATGCCTAAATCATGGATAATGAAAAAAAATATGTTTTAGCTAATTACTCCGGAGAGGCTTGAGCGATTTCGATTTTTTTTTTTGCATCTGACAGGCGATTCCTCAGGAGTTTTACTTTATTAGTTTCGTATTTATACTATAATTATTATTTTTGCGAGTGAATACAAAAGTTTTAAAAATAATAAACTTTATTAACCTACTTTAAAATACATAATATGTAAATTGTGTAATTAGGGCAAATTTGGTATTGTAAAAACGGTTTGTTCACTTTGGTTATTAAAATAACCTTTTACTATTTGATATTAAAGTATCATCTGTGTTTATATGTTCAAATAAGTAATTGATTAGTTCGGCAAGCAAAAAAAAGTTTATAAAAAGCTGTTTTTATAGATTGACATTTAAATAGCGTGTATTAGAATAAAATGTAGTTTATCTATTAAACAATGTTGCAAAAAAATATAGGTGAAGTTATATGCCAATTTGCATAGAATAGCAAATGGGTAACGTAAATAACTAAAAATCATGAAAAACCTTTCGATAAAATAGACATGTTAAATTGAATTACCCGCAAAAGAGTAAGTATTTGTGTCAGGGCTTACGAAATAAATATTCGTTTATACTAATAAATATATATAATAATAAATATATCCAAATTGGGCGACTAAATTAATTATAAATAACTAGCAGATTCAAGCCTGTTTCTCGGTACCGCCTTACCGCCGCGGCGCCAGAGGTCGCTGGCGGGCGTTTATCAGGTCGGTGCCTTTCGTGCTTTTTTTAACACTTTCGGACCCTCATATCTCGGACCTTCGCATCTTATCGTACATTAAAGCTATTGGATAAAGCATTATTTTTTGTCAACTGTTTAATAGAACATTTTTTTGTAGAAATGACAAAATTCAACGGTGTTTTTTAGGATTATTGAACTCAAGCAATAAAAATATTAGAATATAAATTTTGTTTTAGTTTATTTATCGAGTTTTGACTAGCCTTTTGTCTGAAATAGTGAGTTAAAAAACACTGGTGGTTTAAATGCACATTTGCTTCTCTACCTTGGTGATAAAATAAAGACTAATAGCCTCCGTTTTGGAACCTTTTGTTGGAACCAAACTAAACTAAATTACCTTTTATAACATTGTCTGTTGCAGAAAGTTTCAAAATTTATAATTAAATATTACATAGTTAATTCAAATTATTAAAATGTTTATTCAACAATTTATTATATACTATGATATTAATTTATAAGTATTATATTATATCATTTATATTTTAAGTATGATTATTTATTAATATTAAAATAATTTCATATAAAATTGATAATTATTTTACTTTCTTTGTAATTAAAATATTTTATTTTTTTAATAAAATGGTCTAGATTTTGATAATATTGGATGGGTAAATTTAATTCTTTGATGGTATGGTGGTTGAAGAAGCAGAAAATTTAGTTTATTTATATTTTTATTTAATGGGTAATACTTTCAAATTATTCGATGTAGGTGTAAAGACAATTAACATTTTAAAATTACAGCAATATTACTTATCAGAATTATGGAAATTGTTTCCCTATATTTATCAGCATTAATATCAGGGATGCTACGCCATAATGCACCCGAGTTTAGGCAACAGATTTATTTTACTTTTTTAAAATTATTAGCGGATTCATCGATAATCCCATAGTACTCGTGAGATATGACCGTTTTACACCAGATCGCAAAAGCTTTCGCTTTTCTGGCATTTAGCGTGGCGTATCAAAGTTAATAAGTATAAAATTTCTGCGGAGATTGATAAACTTATTCGTTTCTAGCAGCTCTGGGAGATCAGCATAATTTATTTGTTTGTATTTTCAGTGAGTTTTCTTTTTAATTATAGTTAATTGCAATTTATTTTTATTGCAATCGTTGTTGTTTCTTCAATTTTTATCATTTTTTTCTTATTTTATAATGGGTTGGTATGAAAAAGAACATTACATAGGGAAACCTGTAAAACAATAGATAAATAACCTAATAAAATATATTTAAGAATAGGAACAAACAAATCATAATAAAATAAAATAAAGAAAAAAAAATTTGCTCTAACTCTATTAACCACTTCTTATTTGGCGTTAAATGAAACTACGCTCGTTATATGCTTCAGCGGAGGCGGTAAATCGTACTATAAATTTAGAAGCAGCGAAGCTACACTTTTTCTATCGAGGAAGATTTAATAAATACTCTTTCTTCAGCTTCTTGTAGAATATGCATGTGTAAGTTGAGCCTTTGAAAGTTTATCGTACAGATAAGCTAAAAATTTGATTTACTAATGAAATAAAAGTAAAATTTTACTTTTAAAATTTAACTTATTAAAATTTAAATTTTACAAAGTGTTAAAATTTTGATTATGTTTCAAAATTATTATTATAACTGAGAATAGTTATAGTAATTTACGTATTACCTACACCATTCTGGGTCCTACAGATAATATAATTATTACATATTAATATAGAATTATAATATATGTAACTCAAATCAATTATATTATGAAGTAGGTTTAGTTAAATTTAGCTGTTTATCTAAAATATTAGTTCCATTTGATTTTTTGTGATTATACATTTACTAGAATTGTAATCTGTCTGTTTTTTTTAAATATTTATATATGTTTACAGCTTACATTTAAAAAAATATAGATATATAATTATAAAATCATGACTTGTAGGCAGGAATCTTACGCACATTACGCTTATAAAGTCAAACATGAATGGTTATGACACCTGTAGCTATCATTTAATATCAACTGTTTCTATACTGTTTTAACTGTTTAGTAGTAGTTAATTATTTAACCAGAACCTGACATCTTACAGCTAGGTTCTACAGGCGTCTTTAAAGGTATTTCCCTCCCGACTACTCGTACCTGTCTGTGGATTCAACTTGTGATGGGTTGAATAGATTTAAATATAAAAAAAACAGGTACAATGAAATGATGACATTATTTCAATTCATCATGAATTTTAATACCATTTCAGTTTTTTTGTAAATTTAGAAGCGCGGCTTTTGGTTAATACTAACTTCTCCGAAATTAACCTTTTATCAATAACCCGGCAAAAGTTTTGCGACGCTGTCTATTATACCAATACTGTATCAACACCAATACAAATTCTATTCGAACGCACAAAACCAGGGACAAAATTCCTAGTTTAGTTGCGTATTAAATCAGTTTATTTTTATGTTTTCCAATTTATGTATGTAAATAATCAAAGATTAAATTGATATATTTTATATTCTTTTTGTTGTACCTTTTTTTAATTTAATATCGTTTTATCTATTTATTATACCTTATTTAAATTCGTTTAATATATTTTAATATTATTTTTTTTACATCATTACCTTTACCTCAATACCTGTATTGTGTACAATTTCTGTTGGGTAACCACAATAAGTGAATAAAAAAAAAATAAAAAAACATGAAAATAATATATAATTATAACGTGGCACTGAACATTCTTTTACATATTTGTATTTGGGCTCATAGATGAGTAGAATCCCACAAACCACAAAAATACAAAACCACTACCGAATCACCACCGAATGCTCAAAACCACGGATAAAATCCTAATTCGGTTCCGTATTAAATCTTTTTTTTTTAATTTTTTCAGTATATTAAATAATCAAAGTTTAAATTGGTGTATTGCACCAAACACATATTGCATATTGGTGTATTGGTGTATTGGTGGATATTCTTTTTATTGAATTTTTTAAACTTAAAATTGTGTTTATCTATTTATTTAATCTTATTTAAATTAGTTTAATAATATTCTTTTTAAGTCATTGGTATTGTGTACAATTTCCGTTGTTTAACCACAATAAATTAATAAATACGGACAAAATATTTCAAATTGTAATAATTATAACGTGTTAGAGAACATTCTTTTACATATTTATATTTGCGCTTTAGATAAGTAAAATATATTAATTCTATCTGGCCACTAATATACCTTTTTTATTTATTTTATTTTATTTAAATTCGTTAATTATATTTTTATATTATGCTTTTTACGCCATTACCTGTATTGTATACAATTTATGTTATGAAACCACAATAAATAAATAAATAAATAAACACAGACATAATAACGGGTGTTTTTTTAGAGGCGTGGTTTTCAATCTGGCACTACTTTTTTCGTAGTTGGTGTTTTTGACAGCTGTCACTTGATTTATGCTCAGTTTGGTTTGCCATTTCATAATGCATAGACTTACTCCTGAACAACGTTTGCAAATAGTGCAAATTTATTACCAAAATAATGGTTCGGTTCGCGCAACGTATCGCGCGCTGCGTCCAATATTCGGTCGACATAATCGCCCAGCAGAGTCGGTAATTCGAGATATCATGAATCGGTTTCGCATCACGTTTACTCTTGTGGATAATGCGCATCCTCAGAGACGTCCTCATCCTCAGTGCGCACCGAAGACGCTATTGCTGCTGTGGAGCAGAGTATCGAGGAAGACCCGAATGAGTCCATCCGCCATCGCGCGCAACAATTGGAGCTGTGCCCATCCACTTTATGGAAGATTTTGCGGAAGGATCTTGGTTTGCGGGCTTACAAAATCCAACTCGTGCATGAATTGAAGCCGAACGACCATCAAGCGTGTCGCAGGTTAAGTGAATGGGCCCAAAACGAGATGGCCACCGATCCAGATATTCACAAAAAAATTTTGTTCAGCGATGAAGCTCACTTTTGGTGAATGGGTACGTTAATAAGCAAAACTGTCGTATTTGGAGTGATAACAATCCACAAGCCATTGTTGAGACGCTGTTACATCCTCAAAAAGTCACTGTGTGGTGTGCTCTACGGGCAGAGGGAATCATTGGTCCATATTTCTTCAAAAATGAAGCCGGCCATAATGTTACAGTCAATGGGGAACGCTATAGAGCAATGATTAATGACTTTTTCGTGCCTGAATTGGAGGATGTTGATGTGGACGACTTTTGGTTCCAACAAGACGGCGTTACATGCCATACAGCCAACGAAACAATCAATTTATTGAAGGAAACTTTTGGTGAGCGCATTATCTCGCGTCGTGGGCCTGTGGCGTGGCCTCCAAGATCGTGCGATTTAACACCGCTGGACTATTTTTTGTGGAGTTATGTGAAGTCGCTTGTCTACGCAGATAAGCCGGACACGATTAACGCCTTGGAAGAGAATATTCGGCGCGTTATTGCTGACATACTTGCTGCAAACTTGCTGCAAAAAGTGGTTGAAAATTGGTCCTCTCGGCTGGAATTTGTTCGAGTCAGCTGCGGCGGCCACTTACCCGAAATCATTTTTAAAACATAATGGCAAATCCTTATCTTTATAATAAAACTAAATTCTTAGTCATAACATCAAATTATATGCGTTTTATCTCTTCTTGAAAACCACGCTTCTAAAAACATCACCCATATATTATATAACCAGATTTTGTGAACCAGATGTGATCTAAACGGCTATGGTTATTTTTCTTGGGTATCTTGGGGACGGGGGAAGTAGCTTCTCATACATGAATGTATGTATAGAAACTAAAAACACAAATCAACATGCAAAGAAAATACATAAAATAAAATACTTACTTTTCACAGAAGTTTGATAAAAGGAAATGTGAATATAGTATTACGTAAAACAATAATTAGAGCAAAATCCTTTTAAGCTTGTTATTCAAACAACGGAATATGTCGAAACCAATTTTTATTAAATAGTTTGATAGCTTTTGCAACCGCACTGCATTGATTTATACGCATCTATCGTTTATCCCATTTTTAAGGTCAACTGATGAAAAATGTTACATCATTGAACCTAAAAAACTGTGTAAATGTTTTTGAATTTTTTCTTCAACTTTTTTAAACGATTTAAGAGTGCGACTTCCGCGGATAATGAAACGGATAATGTAATGCGGCTGCCATAGTCATGACGTCACGTTCCGAAATACGAGTAGAGCGCGTGAAATGCGCGCGGATGTGTAGCGAACCAGGCGATGACGTCACTAAACGGCGTGATTCTAATTCGCAAGTTGCTGATTTTAGTTGCTTTTTTAGTATTATGGCGAATTTTTGAAATATTTACTGTAGTGTGTACATAACAAACAAAACATACTAATTTCCGCTATATGTGACACATGTTTGAGATACGGTTTCGCTCTTATTTTATCTATCAGCTAGGATTCTTTAGGTTTAAAAAGCTATAAGCTCTGATAAAAAAGAGATGACTAACCAGTATATTTGTGATAACCAAAAATGGTAAAATAAGATAGATACATCTGTTAGCAACTAACATTGATTACTATCCATACTCACCGACCATATATGTGGTTCATATTACACAAGAACCCAACCATCGGTCTTTTTTTTAGTACCTAATAAAATTAAATTTAAGAGTCTGATCTTACGACAAGGCAATGAATTCCGATTAAGAATTCACATAAAAATATATCGTCACGTTATCTTTAAAATGAAAAAAATCCAGTTCGAAAGTATTTTTTTTATTATTTTGGATATTTAACGTTTAAGTAATAAATTAGTAAACCCTAAAAAAAAAAATATTCTTACATTCCTATCCTAATCCTATTCCTATAATCGGTATAACGAAAAGTTACGATACGCACCACTTCGATAAGATACTCAAAATTGAGAAGGCCCATGAACAAATTGGCCTATGACAGAGCCATCTTTGTGTTTGTTTAAAAAGTGTACGCAAAACCGAATGGTCATTATTATTTATTATAAAGCTTTTAAGAACTAATACTACCACTACTGCTAATTGAATCCAGCTTTACGATGGTATTCGTTCCATTGCGAAGACAACAATATTTGATGCTTGTGTTGTGTAATTATAGCAATTTTAGTTCCGTTATATATTTAGGTACAGCGTATGTGTTGCTAGCGTCCATCCTTTATAATCTCTTTATTGTGACCATCGTGATTTATATTATATTTCTTCGGTGGCGGCCGCGCGGCGGCTAGAGAGATAATAATTGCTCTAAGTGTGGGCGGAGGCAGCTATTAAAATAATTTCCGATCAATTAGATTATAAACATGTACTGATTACGATCTCGTTTTCGTACCTAAACAACTTGATTTTTTCGTTAGAATTTCTGCGCTTCTAATAAAATACACATCTTTAAAGGCCGCGCCTTTTCTGACTAAGAGCGACATTTTTCTGACCTCATCGCACACGCAAAAACTTTAATCGATTTATTTTTAGCTACCTCAAACATTTATTATCAATTATATTTCTTGCCAAAATAAGTTAATATCCGAGAGGAAATATTTAATATATTAGTTTTTTTGAAAATTTGTTACATTTTCAAAATTTATTCGCTAGCTACACACACATATAAAAAATATTTGGGAAAGTCACTGCTCTAATAACTGATAGGGCTGATTATATGACCTTATAAAACACATTAGCTCCGCATCGCAATTCAAAACTCAATTCAAATGGAAAATAAAATTACAGTTATTTTTTTATAGTGGTTATGACAACAATATTATACGGAGTGTATTTATATTAACTGATGTTGTTTTATATCGACAACTAAACCGGTCTTATGAAAAAAAAAAACTAAAATAATTATATTATTAAAAAACTTTGTTTTTCTTAGAAGCGTTACGCGAAGAATATCTGCGCGTATGCGAGATCATTCTGCAATCTCACGCAGTACGCTCAACCGCCTTCTCATTGAAATTTCGACGCCCGTTTTTCTCGTAAGTGGGAAACTTTATTCAATATTATCCATATCATCCCCCTAAAAGAACATCAGTAAATATAAATACACCCTGTATATTATATAAAAGTGAGGTTGGTATCTGATTTTATGTAAGTAGTATATATGGGAAAGTGGTATATGAGAGGAGTTGTTTTGATTTTTTAGAAGTTTGTGTGGTTATGTGGTTGTGAATAAGTAACGCTATTGTAGAATAATATTTTTATTATTATTTCTAAAGAAAGATCAACTTTATTTGGTAACTAATTAAAAACCGTTACGTATTAATATGATAATTTATGATATAATATAAATAAGAATAAATATTTGCCATTTGTGGAATTACATTTATGTAAATGAGACTGAAAAAGATGTTCTTTCTAAACAACGCTAGTAAACTGTGATGTTTACTGGTGTCATAGTTACTAGCTTCTATTTTTTTTTTACATATTAAATGGCAAGAATAAACAATCACAAAGAAATATAAAGGGATAGGTTACCTAAAATTTATATATCCATTATCATGTTAGTAATATTGTTATACATACATGAAACAATACATTTTTGGTTAATAAAAACGGGGAAGAATTTTAAAATAAACACAATAGAACTAATCTCTGGTTCGTTTACTTTTTCTCGTTAGTCTGTATGTAAATATGCTACTTATATTCGAGAACGTTACTACGTTACCAAATAATGTTTACGTTACTAACGTCAACTAACGTTACTATAATGGATAGAATTTTCTCATACGAATTTTGCTTATATAAAAAAAAAACACAAACTTAAACGACTCAAAAAAAATTTCAAAACAAAGTATTTGTAGAATAAGCCTTAATTAGACATACAAAATCTAGCAAATTAAACTTACTAAATGTAAAAGTTTATTTTTAGCCAGAAAGTTACCACTTAATTTATTATTAAGTAATGTGGTCTAAAGTAGAATTAAGAATATTAAAGTTCATATAAAAAAGATTTCAACACATCGAAAAATTTGAATTAACAAAGAACCTATGTTAAATTGTGTTTCGTTCTCGTTGTTCACTAATAAATTTCTATGGTGACGGTGTTTTCACTTATTTAAATTAATCACGTCCAACTGCTACGCAACAGGTGGTCATTAGGCACCGTCACGCCTCATAAATTTTAAGAGTTTGGTCAAAACGAACAAAATACCCAAATATAGTGTTTTTGGACATTATTTTCTCCAAAATGAAACGGAAAAAATCAAGCGGGGAAGTGAAGTGGATGATTTTTTTGGAATAATATAAAAAAATGCGAAAAAAACTTACTCAAATTTATTATATTTTTTAACAGATGGTATCAAATTGGTCAGCATTCGAATTCAGATATAGCACTGAATGATAATGACATTGACACCGTTACGGCGTACGGTGACAGATGGGCGCTCACAACAAAGACAGTATTACATGATCCTTTTATTATTTTCGCGTAAAATTTACATTTTTTTTCTCACTAACCGTGATATGATATAGTTTCTAAACAAATAACACTTGAAATCGCATCACATATTAGTTGTTTTTTTATTTTACATTTTGTTTTAAAATCTATGAAACTACTATCAAAAATTATAAATAAAAAGATTTATAGAATAATAAGTATAAGTAACTATTCACTTTCAAATGATATAAAAAAAAAAATACGTTTTTGTTGCACAGACGAAAATGTGTTATTAATTTAACATTTACTATAGTTTTTCTATAATTTAATATACTACTTTTTAGATATTTCTATTTTTTTCAAAATGTTATACTTCATAATTTAGGAGATATGTGGGAAAGTAACTTTTTTTTAAATAACCATATGGGCGGAATCACATAAAAAAATGTTAAGACAGCTACATCGATTTAGTATTTCTAATATAAATTAACATAAAGTTAAATGTTTATAAAATATAATGTGTAATGTTTACAAAACATAATTTATAATGTTTACTTAATTGGACCTATTGGACGCACAATATATATTTCAAATAAAATGACATGTATGTCTGCGCTATTCGACTTACAATTAGTCTTAACATGGTATGACTATCCGTTAGGGGTTACAATTAGTCTTAACATAGTATGACTATCCGTTAGGGGTTACATGCCTGGGACAGACGTTTAACATAAGGGATCCTGTTTTTGACCGTCTTGGCCCAGAACGCTAAAAAGTATCAGGCTTGACCTTATACTCATCCATAAAAATATTTAGTATGAAATATTTCTAAGCATACATCATTTTTCTATAAAGGTAATATTTAAAAATTGTGCAAATTGTAAATTTTATCCGCCTTTACAGAGATGTGGTGATTGTATCGACTTGTGCGTTTTAGCCCAACACAATCACGTAATATATTTACAGTAATTAACCATGTCAACCGTCTCGCCAGAGGGTGTTGCATTAACCCTCAAAAGTACCTAATAAGTCATACAAACGCGCGCACTCACAATGCCCCAATCGTGAGGCGACATCTTTTATGACCGAGCAATCTTAAGGCGTCTTCATCGCTGAATAATTTTCATCATTTTCGTTTTTATTTGATTTGTTCGAATTTTAAAATCAATTTTCAGTTCAAATTAAATACTAATTAAACAATCTACTAATAAAAATAAATAAATACTAAACAGTAGTTTTAACCGACTTCAAAAAAAGGAGGAGGTTCTCAATTCGAACTGTATGTAATGTGTTTTATGGTTATATTTTAATTCTTAATTAATACATTTAATCTTTAAATTCTAATTTAAATTTAATTCTTAATTAATAAGTTTCGAGGTTTGGACATAAGACAAACCTTCGCCAAAAGCTGCCTTTTGATTTATTTAACGATAAACTAGACGATCATAAGGTAGTTTGTCATAGAATAGTTACGAGGCAACTTAGTACCAACATATTATACCGAAAGCGAAGATAAGGTTTACTCAGAGACAATTTATAATAAAATTAATGAAATTCTGGGAGTCTCTATTACATCTTATTATTTATATATTATGTATTATTGCATACAATTCAATTCAAATAATTGTAATTGTATGTTGCGCAGTGAGATGGTTATAAGAAAGTAAAATAAAAATGATGGTATACTAAATAAAACGATTTCCGTTGAAAGCTTATCAGTTACAATATACATATATACATACGTAGCATATATATATACATATACATACGTAGCACCATCGATAGAATCTATATTAAATAATATCAGAATATATAATTTCAGTTTAACATATTTTACAAATTATATTGCCAGTATAAAAAACAATACTGTCAGCATCGCAGCACGGTAACCCGAATTTACACACCTCTTTGACTGATAAAACGCTTCTGAAGTCTATTTAATTATAATTATTTCTTTTCCTCGCACTACCCAAAAACATAAAAAAAAAATACAATCGAAGATAATTGTATCTGCAAAGCAAAGGGGGGGGTGTTATCATAAAAATAATTGGGAGTCTGGAACCATAAACATTCAATTAGGATGTTGGTCGTAAATGGCCTGACGGCTATTCAGCACAGTTCCTTATAATTTGAAACGCCCATAGGGATACGCCATGCTCATTCTTATCGGATCAATATCAACTTATTCAATTTATTTAATACATTGTATATTGCTAAGATCATAAATGTGCGACTGGCTAAGAGTCAGGTGATTCGTAGATTATAGTTATATGTACCCGTAAGTATATTTATTCTTTATGATTTTGATTTGTGGTTCGTTTAATTTGACTGGATAATCACGTTTAGTTTTCTATACATTCATGCATAAGAAACTACTATCGAATCTTTGGCCCTCTGACTGCCCGTCCGTTGCAACTTTTAACTTTTAATTAGAAAAGTATAAACGCAAAAAATAATGATTTTTTATGTGTATATAAAAAACCACCATAGCCATTTAAATCATAACGGAGTTTGTCCGAATAGAAACATAACATTAAAGTCAACAAATTTCTAGTACAATTAGATGTAACTTTGACAGTTTGCCACAGTGCTCAAATATCACATTCGAATTTCAAAAATATGACAGCTCGGCTATTGGAAAAATTTATTTGATACTGCTCAGTTAAAATGAATATTAACTCATCCATGAGCACAAATAGAAACACGTAAAAGAATGTTGAGTGTTACATTATAAATTGAAATATTATGTCCGTGTTTATTTATTAATCTATATATTATTTATTTATTGTGGTTACACAATACAGGTAATACAGACTAATTAAATTAAAGATATATAAATTGAAGTACTATACATTCCTAAACTAGAGTAGCCCAACTGACTAATAAAGATTATTAAAGGTAAATAAGAATTATATTAAAATATATAACAAATTTAAATAGGATAAAATAAATAAAAAAAGAACAATTTTAAATTTATATAAAATACAAAAAAAAAAGAATATGCTCAACATCAAACAAACCTTTTAAAAAAAATATATCAGTTTAGTAGATGTTAGTATTAAAAAAACAATAAATCAGTAAATAGGGGAGGGAGGGTTGTTTCATTACTATCCGCGCGTCAAACTGGTGTTAAAATTTATGATGGATTGAAAGAATGTATATACAATGAATGATACAATTGTACCAATATTTTTTTATTTAAATCTACTCAGATCTAAAAAAAATAACTTACTGTCGCCTCTATGGCCATTCAAAACGCACAACTAATGGGTTAAAAGTGCTGCAGGCACAAGTGGAGATAAGAATTGAAGCAATACATAGCCAGTTGGTACCATAGGCGCGTATAGTCTGGGAGAAGATGTAGTTAATAACGCCTGTAGGGCGTAGCTGTAAGATGTCAGGTTCTGGTAAAATAGTTTACTACTACTAAACAAGGTGTAGAAGTAACTTGATATTATATGATAGCTACAGAGTATGATTGTCATTCTTGTTTCCTCATACAAACGAAATTTTATTATACAGGATAGTGTTCAAGTGACTATTTCTATAAAATAGTGAATTGGTTTCCGAGATTAGAGCGAAAATCGTTCACCGAGTTGACAGTTGATAACAGTGCCTGGTGAGACACACTATGTTTCGAATCCGGTATCTATAGATCAGTGGGAGACATTTGTACCTCTGCGCCATCGAGCCAATTTTAAGAAGAGAAATAATAATAGAGAACTAGTGAAGTTACAATGACTCACCTCTAGCATTGTTATTTTCGTCCTTCCTCTTTTATTAAATGTTTTGGCCCTGCGGCGCGCGACTGCTCGTTAAGATTATTAACGGCGATCTTAAAATTATATTGCTACGGTTTCCGCTTGGTCTTGCACTTTCCGATAATAATCTCTCATTTTTTAATCAGAATGAATAGAACATTCACCGTAAATTAATGGATTGAAAATTAGGCTTTACGACAATGTTAAAATATAACTTAGACCTAAAAAAAAAAATATTAATTTGAAGATTTCTTGAAACTGCATTTAGATAATTCGTTTTTTTTTAAACCTTTAAGTAAAACATTTTTTTTAAAGTCACTTCATAATAGTATGAAAATTATGACGTCTAAAAATAAATATACACGTCCCTAGGCCAAATGAGCACATTATTTCAAATAATTTCAACCTGGCAGCCATTTGCATAGCGAGTGTGATAAATGCAGAAATATTTTATAAATTCATTAGGATTTTATGAGGATTTTCATGTAGGTATGATTTTTATTGTATTTATTGATTAGACTTTATATTTTATTTTAACTTTTATTAATTGTATCAAGAGTTTTTTCTACTTAATTAAATTAAAGGAGTAACAACAACATCGATATATTTATTACTGCAGATTATATGATAGTATCTTACAGAATATTTTATATATAACATTACATAATTCACAGTTATGGCTCTCAGAAATAAGTAGGGTTATACTAGTGAGTATAACACTAAAAATTTTAACGAAATGACGGCAATTTTTTATGCAAAAAATAATACGTGTAAACATTTTAGAGTAAAGGGTTCAAATTAATATATATTCATCTATGAGCGCAAATGGATATATGTAAAAGAATGTTTATTATTTTATTTATTTATTGTTGTTACTTAACAGAAATTATATACATACAAGTAATGACAATGCCGCAAACAAGAATAAAAAAAATATATTAAAAATATTAAATAAGATATAAGCAAGATTGTTTATATATTAAAAAAAAAATACAAAAATAAAGTTATGAAATACACCAATTGCTTTGATTATTTATATACATAGACAAAAAATATATATTTACTACGGAACTTTCGTCCGTGGCTGTGTAAGACAGCGTTGCGAAACTTTTGCTGAGTTATTGAAAAAAAGTCAATTTGGGAGTAGTAAATAAATCTCAAATTTAGTAAATGGAAGCAGAGGAGGGTTTTATTTTTTAGTTTATCTCGTCTAACTCCATGCGCTCGTCTTAAGTAGTCCTTGCTCAATGTTATCGTTCATAATGATTAGTTCGTCATTTCACCAAAGTCATTATTCTTCTTATGTTTTCATTAAACATTTTCGCGATCCAGAGCTGTAAACATTATCCCAAAGATTAATGTATCGAATATACAAGCATTTTGAAAATAAACTTCCATAACAAAATGTGTATATATATTGCGAAGTCATCTAATTCCAAATTAATAAGAACAAATTTATACCCCAGTGCGACCTTAATGATTTGGATAATGTGATTTTCATGATGATTGGCCGTATTAAAAAAAAATCACCAGATTTAAAAGTGGATATCGCATATTGCAATGATCGTCAAAATCATATCACTCAACGTTAGAAAACAATGAATGATTTTGATTTGTGGCGTTAATGTTTACATAATAATCTTTATTTAGTGAATAATAAATGAGTACAAATTATGTATGTATGTAGTAAAATCTTGATAAAGCAAGTATATTCAAAATGAACAGTTTCATGGATTGCTTCGACCGAAATGAAAACATGGAAGGATTATCTAGAATGGGCTGGATAAAAACAGATGATGGATAATGATGACTATAATGGTATGCAGGCCGATTGACCTAGCAGTTTTACTTTTGTTACATCTTTTAATCCAGGCATCATCTCATCAAGGTATGTGCATACATTGTCATATTCATTTTTAAATTTACAAGATACCAATTATTTAGTTTTTGGATTCGCGGTTCGCTATTTCTGAATTGCTAAAGTTAAAACACGGTACATATTTTATGTACCATAATTCGATTTTCGATTTTTGTATCGATTTAAACATATTTGATGTTTTTTTTAAATAGCGGCAAATTGCCTGATTTTTTGTTGAAATATCATAATTTCCTTATTTCATCTAATTAGATGGATAGATAACATAATATTTGACAATATTTTACACTAAAGAGGATAGGTGTTAAAAATGCATTTTTATAAAACTCAGCGTTGGTTTTAAACCGACATCCTGCGCTCTTAAGTACAGGACCTCTTTAGAACCTTTATAAATATTTTATTGTCTTACGCTTTATCAAAAAAAAAAAAAAATATAAACCTATCTAAATTTTTCAGATACTTTGAAAAATATTGTCAAAGATTAATGTTATTTATCTTATCAGGCGATTTTTCGCTGTTAAGGCGCCACCAGTCCCTAAAACGTGTTTTGTAAAGTATTTTGGTGCATTTTGTTGAAGTTATTCCCAACAAATGGCTAAAACTAAAAATACCACAATATTCTACATATATTAATTTAGTCCTTTGCTTAAAAAAAACGAAATACACCTTATTATAGTAATGAAAATAAATAAATAAGAAAATGTTGTTTTTTTCTTGCAACGATTTTCTTTTAAGTTGTGTAAGTGACGCGAACCTAATTTTTCTTTCTAAAGATAGACAATATAATAATCTAGGCCATTACATAAAAAAAAATACTTTTTTCAAATAATAATAATTATTTAAATACAAAAAACATGTTTTATCGATTCCAAATGTAACGAATTCGCGGTCGGCGAGTATATCCGTCTCTTTTCTACACGTCAATGTTCGAATAAAGCCTACTCTTTCAAATCTCAAGGACAAAGGCGTTCCGGGGCGCCTTAAAAACCAATCATCAATTATTTTTACAACTGCCTTATCTAACCTTTACTATTAAATATTACCTTTACTATATAGTATGATATATCATTAGATGTCAGTCGTTACAGGGGTTAAAAATAGAAGACGCGTACTAATAAAATGCCAGACGTTTCGGCGCAAAGGTGTTGCATTTCTCGATAGCGAATTGATGATCGATTGATGTTGAATTGGTGTTTTTGTAATTTGGTGTATATATGATTATGTGGCTTCTGTTTCGTTCTGAGCAACATAGATTATTGAAATTAAATGAAAATATTATATTAGAAATATGCAGCACAGCATTTCGTAAAGTCTAAACTACTAAAAAAAAAACGTTTTCAATGATATTTACTGGACCTCCATCAATCAATTTCCTTATCAATTTGCTTTACCTTATCTTTTTCGATACTTAAAGCAATTATTAATAAATGGGAGTAACCTGAAACAATACTGTAGTATATGTGTACTGTACAACAAAATCGAATGTCGTGTGTCTTCATTAGCTTCTTTTTATTGTCATGTTCCAGGAGAGCCAAAGACGCTGATATCAGCAATGGAAAGTGGCCAGGCTATCCTCCCGTGCGACGTCCAAACGAATGTGACCAATGATTCGCTTATATTACTTGTTTGGTATAAAGGACGCGTGCCAATTTATAGGTTATAAGCATTAATATTGTGTATTCAAATGATTTGCCCGAACTGTATGATGGGATTAAACATCGATTAAAATTGCATAGTTAATGTTTTTGCTTCGATCCGAATTCTGAAGTGCACACGTCTTAGTGTGCGCTTCAGGATATACTTATCAAATGTGAGCGTTTTTCATGCATAGAGCACAGAATTTTCTTAAGAACATACATAGTCAGTATTCTTAAAAAAAATAATATTGTATTTCCTGAATTATAAGACAGGTCTAAATAAAATTCACCACACACAATACAAGAGCCCAAAGACGGGAGAACCTCGCAGTTCCAAAAATGTTTTTTTAATATCTTTAATATTTTGTTCAAAAATTTCAATCTGTAAAAATATTTAAAAAGATACAAAATTTCTAAATGTCAATATACTGTCGGACTTACAGCTTTAATAATGATTATTTAAGTATTTAATGTCTTATATGAAATTTATAATTTAAACCATACATAATATGTGCGGTACCTAGTAAACTTTATAAAAAAAAAATATATTCAGTAACACTCTCGCCGCTGACCGATCTCGTGTCATGTGTTCAACCGCGTTCTCAAACGTTAAAACGATTGTTATTTAATTTTGAAATCGTTTTTCTTGTAATTGAGAAAAACATTCCAATATTTTTGCTGATTAATGTTGGATTGTCGATATAGATCAACATCCTAAAAAGAATGTCCTAAATTTAAAAACATCATGTACAGTTAGTTCTCCAAAATAAACAATATATTATTCTCTTAAAATTTTAAATTATAGCTGAATAATGTTTGAACACAATGAAACGAGAACCAATTAAATATCATCGATTGTAATATTTTGTTGAAATATTGTTTAATCAGTTTTAAAAAAAAAACAGTTTCTTAGCTTGTGAAATTGTGATTATTTTTATTAACTATAATAATCCAAGCGAAAGTTTTTGTTGAACTAATTTAGGGGTACAATATTTTATACCAAACACCATATTTTAGGAACGTCGTTAAAGTAAATTTACTTTTCGAATCATTCGCGTGTTCGTCGTTTAATCATACCATTTATGACAGGTACCTACATGCTGGATCATGGCGATGGCCGTTTGATCTATAATTAATTAACACATTCCTCCTCCTTTTTGTTTAGCCATTTTACCTACAGCTGCCATGGATCTGGTATATTCAATATTTTGACAGCTTGTTTGTGTATCATGGACGTGTTCATAAGCTAACGGCTAAGGTTTTATTTGTTGATATATTATTAGTTTTTCCCGCAGATAATATAAGCAGTCAAAAAAAAAACTTAATTTATGGATTTCACCTCCTTATATAAATATTATATTTTTGTGGTATATTTTAATTATATTTATTTGAAATTATTGTAAGTTTTAGGTTTTTTATGAAAACACTCCACAGATAGATAAGAAAAATTATATTAAAATATACAAATTCTTACGAACACCTTAATCGTTCGAAGAAAAGCATAAAAGTCAAAGCTGATTTAACTTACTAATTGTAGATTGATATTAAATGTAAAAACTAATTTAGGTCACCGACATTGCTTCAGACTAAAAACTGTAAACGCTCAATATTAATTTATCAATATTATAAATATCAATATTAATTTAGATCTACAAGATAATTAAAACGATAATTACGAGTATATTAAAACTCGACAAAGATAAGCTTTTTGGGCGTGTTTAGTTCACTCGCGTGAGTTCAAAACCTCAACGGTATGTGAGATTATACACAAAAATAAAATTGTATTGTTTACTAACTGTCAATTTGGTATTTTGGATGACGTTTATGGAACGTTGTTCCTAATAAGGCACCTTTAGCACCTTATCTCGGTCCTTAAGGCATAATTTGTTTTATCTCTAGGGCCTTATCTCGTTCGGCACCCATGGTATTTCAACACAATAGGTATGCTAAAACTCAACAAAATAATCACTCTTCTTTTCCTTTATTAACTTCTTTTTTTAAATATAATCTATATCACTTTTATTACATCATCGGTTTTTGAAGTATAGGTTTATTATTTTTATTTGAGGTAGAGGTATTATTTTTAAAGTCACCTTTACCTTTTTTCGTCACCATTATTTTTATTTTAATAGCTTCGACAGTCGAAAAAACAACCACTGGAGCTCTACGGGGTATCATAAAAGCGCACGTCTTTCCCTCAACTTGGACTCCAGGCCTTCAACCCTCTTGATGGGCCCACTTCAAGTAACAGACGAGGGTGTGTATCATTGCAGAGTCGACTTTGCCAGGTCTAAGTCCAGGAAATCTTTAGTTATGCTCAGCGTTATTGGTATGTGTGAATTATACTATCTAATATCAAAATTTTCCTTCCTTGTAAATAGTTTATTATAGCTGTGACATTTTCAGTACTATAGATAACATTTAAAAAAAAGATATCTATGTATCGAAGAAATTTTAAACTCCACGTTTGTGCTAGGTAATTATTTTTGTATATAAATCATATTTCTTTACACAATTCTTTTTTTTGCTACAATTAAGAATTTAATTTAACCCTGTATTCGAATAAAATTCAAGCATTAGTATTTATAAAAGTATATTCAATATAAAAATAAAAATGCACATTTGAATAAAAAACTTCAAGATTATTTATTATATAGGATGTTTTTTTTAGAGGCGTGGTTTTCCAATCTGGCACTACTTTTTTCGTAGTTGGTGTTTTTGACAGCTGTCACTTGATTTATGCTCAGTTTGGTTTGCCATTTCATAATGAATAGACTTACTCCTGAACAACATTTGCAAATAGTCCAAATTTAGAAAAAATCACTCTAAATTTTTTTAAAATCACTCTAAAATAAAGTAAAAATCGCGTCGTGGGCCTGTGGCGTGGTCTCCAAGATCGTGCGATTTAACACCGCTGGACTATTCTTTGTGGGGTTATGTGAAGTCGCTTGTCTACGCAGATAAGCCGGACACGATTAACGCCTTGGAAGAGAATATTCGGCGCGTTATTGCTGACATACGGCCCAACTTGCTGCAAAAAGTGGTTGAAAATTGGGCCTCTCGGCTGGAATTTGTTCGAGTCAGCCGCGGCGGCCACTTACCCGAAATCATTTTTAAAACATAATGGCAAACCCTTATCTTTATAATAAAACTAAATTCTTAGCCATAACATCAAATCATATGCGTTTTATCTCTTCTTGAAAACCACGCCTCTAAAATCATCACCCTATATTATTAAAACTCTTATGTATTATAAAAAATATATTTTTTCGTATTTTACATACTGTGTGCACATGTCCTTATCGGACGGAAAGGTCGAACTCTCCCCTTAGAACGAGATGTTTGATCATCTCCGAAACCTCGGGATTAAAATAATCTCGTATACACGGTATGGAAAATTATATGTTTTATAGAAAATGACGACCGTTAAAGTTAAAAATAAGTTAACACTTATGTTAAAACATAACTTCAATCTCTGTTGGTTTTGTGTATAGCTTTACCAACGGGTGTTACCTTAGAGTAATTTATTGCCCATTATACATATATAATAACATTTATACGTATTATATATACATTATTACTTATTATATGTCTACGTTATATATATTTAATAACGAATATTATTTAAAACATACAGACAAATACCTTGCAAAATACAAGGATCTGTAATATGCATCTTATCAGCTGAAAGTGGATTATTTATTAGATAGGAATTTCTTCGGAATACGGACATAATATTTCAAGTTATAATAATTATAACGTGGCACTGAACATTCTTTTACATATTTCTATTTGCGCTCACAGATGAGTATATATTAATTCTATCTGGCCAGTACAAAATAAAACATTCCAATAGCCGTTGTGTCAAATTATTTTGAAATTCGAATATGATCGGGCTCTGATGCTGGCGCCCTATCGAAATATCAAATTTCATTCTTCAGTATTAAAAAATCGACCAGCTTTCGATGTGATCTAAACGGCTATTGTTGTTTTTCGATAGCACCAATCTACATAAAAAAATGCAACTCTTTCGCATTTGTACTTTTCGAGTTGAAAGTTGCAACGGACGGTTAGGTAGACGGCCAAAAGGCGGGGATAGTAGCTTCTTATATATGAATTTATAGAAGCTAAAACTGTTATAAATTTAACACCAAACCATATGGGAGCTAGCTTTTTAAATACAAAAATGAGTAAAGAGCGTTTTTATGACTTTATTGGGTTGAAAAAAGCGCGGGTCTTTATAAAACCAAAATAAAAAAAAATAATTTCAGCAATGCGTAATCTAAAATATAGCTGATACTAAAATATATTTGTAATTAGATATCTGTCTTAAGGTTAAGTATGACAAAATGAACTGCTTGATGGCTAACCTAACCTGATTAGTATTTTCAGCGATTGGTACCTAATTGGGAAGGGAGAGGGTTTATGGAATGACGTTGGTTGATGCATTACTACATAAATGATAATGCAGCTACTAGATTTAAGTACAATATTATTTGGCAATGTAGTTAATTATCTCGATGTCTTTTTTTTAAGTAAAACATTTTACACAAATTTTCCTAGGCAGTAAATAAACTTAATGCGACACGCTCATTCGGTTAAATTCGGAAGGACGCTCGGAGGTAATGTGCTCATTCGATTAAGTGGATGCAGCCATCTGTTGTTTGCGGTTATCTGTCACGTTATATTTGTTCTTATATTTAATAGGGGTGTCGAAATAATGTTGATGGAGTATGGTGTGTTAATGCCAGTATGGGGAGTTAATTTTCAAATATAGGTTAATAGATTGTTATGCAGTTGATAACAAATTTAATCAACTTCCCTACAGAAGTTTTTGTGGTAGCCGGAATAATTTAATTTAAAAACCAATTTAATTTAAATTAAGATTTAACACTATTAATATTATAAGAATATTATTGTAATGATTATTCGATTTTTGTAAAGGTTCTCACTAAACAAAACTTTATCAAAACAATGGTTTAACCAAACCAATACCAAAATATCCAAAATTGCCAATATATTACCATTTCAATGAAATAACTAATATAACATGTATAATACATAGTATAGTTGGTAAAGAACAAAAAAATACGTCGTCGGATTATTTTTTTTAAATTTTATATACCGTAACAAGATTTATCATGTAGGTATGCTACTTATCAAAGAAACATTAAAAGGAGCTGTATATATAATCGAGTTAGCAACCGACAAAACTAACAGTCATGTTCGTATGGTTTGTGGTTATTTTTAGGCTTAATGCGAGTACAGCAAAGGACCAAAAGTCACAATAATTTTTCACATGTTTGCTCTGCAAATCATTCTAATACTCCATATATATTTTAATTAACACTATGACCGTGTTTGCACGTGACTAGCAGTTGTTTAGTATTTTCAGTTTGTAAATAAATTATAACTAGTTCATCTTTGCAGTTAATACTTACTTATATTATATTTATTATTTTTGTTCACAGTTTTACCCGGAAGGCCATTTTTCCTGGATGAAATTGGCACAAAAGTCAATGACAGGGTTGGACCGTATCATGATGGGGACACATTGGTCATAACGTGCTTGGCAGTGGGAGGTTGGTGTCAATTTTATAGAGTAAGGCAAATTTCTCACTAGCGAATTTTTTTATTAAATTGCAATGATCATACGATCAGAAAACTCAACGGCTATTCAAATTCGTACAACCGTATGATCGATTTTAAAGCAATTGTACAACAATGTTATGTTCCTCTTTATTTTTAATGTGGTTACAGACGCATTTATAATAATTAACAACTTATAAACAAAATAGTTCATAAATGCACAGTCACTACTAGTAATCAAAGAGAGATTTTATTAAATGTTGTTTTTTTTTAAGTGTTTGATTCCCAGTGTAGGTTGTAGGGTAAGTTGATTTGTCCATAGCATAATGTTTTATTTTGAGGTGTACCGAGCCCTTCCTTGACCTGGTGGCAGAGAAACGAACTCCTGGACAATTCCTATGGCCCAAGCGACGTGCCGAAAGTGACCGAGAACCAGCTCATTTTACCGCTTTGCAGAAACAATGGCAACAGCGAGATTCGGTGCGTGGCTCATAACAATAACATCACCCACCCCCTTCAATCGACTGTCTTCGTAGAGCTGTACTGTAAGTACTCAAATATCCTATTTAGGTACATATGTACATTTTTTTTCGAAAATCGTTGAAAAGTATGAAAATACTTAATTGTATTGTAGCATAAAAAATGATTCTCAATTTAGATTTATAATATTTTTGTAAAATAGGCCGGATTTAGAGGGAATTAATACAATTAAAATAAAACAAGCAACTATCCAGAATGTTACCAGTGATTTTAAATAACTTTTTACATAAATTTTAAAAATAATGTTATTTCGACAGTGCCAGCCGAGGAGATACATATATTAGCAAATGAAAACCCTCTCGTCGAGGGAAAGACTTACAACTTTTCGTGCCTTGTGTCGGGTGGATATCCAACTCCGCAAGTTTATTGGCAATTAGATGGAATAAAGCAAATTGCTAACTTTCATGTAAGTTAACTATTATACTATAATTTTAGGAAATATATATAAATAACAATAATACATTTATGCATAGAATAACAAACTCGTACAAGCAATGGTTTAATTAATTAAATGGATTGATCTAAATGCTAGGGGCTCACGGCCAAAAAATGTTCACTGTCAAAACCGTAAAATGTTGAATGTATGGTAGAATTGAAAATTTAAATAAACATAAAGTATATGTTGATATATTTTTTTCTATTTTAATTATAATTAATAAAGGTCAGTTATGCGAATGTACCCTTCCGTATTCCTATTTTATAATGTTTTTATAATTAATTAATGTTGGTTACTAAGTAAATAAAAATCAACTCCTTTTACTTAAGATAAGGCAGGCTGCTCGCAAGTTACTTGTTGTACCAATACAAAATAATGTTTATGGTCAAAGATTACATAAATCATTAGTTCCTATTATTTTCAATAAGACGCCTTACCATTTAAAGCGAATCCAATCAATTAAAGTTTTTAAGGAGTATTAAAAGAAATACTTTATTTTTAATATTGATTAATTTACTATATTTATTTAAACAAATGTTATAAAATACATCAGCTTGTAATCAAATCTTTGTTGAATTATCTCTACGATGTTTGTTTTAGTTTGATTTTAGTTAAGTTTAATACGGTGTAAATTTTGTTATTAATTATTGTGTAAAGGTAAACTGTGTCACCCTGTACCGTGAAACAAAACGCATTTTGCTTATACTTATATGATAAATACCTATCTAAGAAGAAAGCAAGATAGAGAATGCGAAATACTTCACAGAATGATGCACGGAGGTTTATCATGGCTGAAATTTTCAGAAGAAACTGAACATTTACTTTTTATGCGGCTCGTTTCAGATACTAGATGGCTGAACGGCTGCCATTCAAACCATCTAGTCAACATCAAAGTGACATATAAGAAATTACTGTCTCAATTTGAAACTGGCAAACCATTTGATTTAATTTACAGAATTCTCTCAATGAAAACACTGGCAGCGTTTTGTCATTGCTAAATTTGACCGCATCGAAAGTGTACAATGATAAGGAACTGAATTGCTTAGCGGTGAATATTCTGATGGACCCCAGCAAGGGCACGAAATCACATAATGTCCGACTGAAAATTTTATGTAAGAATAATTTTCATATACTTTTTTAAATAAGTACATATCATAATATTATGTTATATATTTAAATTGTGTAAAAATGTATAAAATTATTATTTTAATATTCAAATTTAAAGTTTAACATTATTTCACGATTTTATGGTTGTGAGGAGATACTATAGGTTTTTGTGCCTATGTATACGGTTGATTTTTATCCTAATGTCGTTTTTATTTTAGGTATTTCCAGTATATTACCTGCCTTCTTGGGTTCTTGTATTGTATATGTGTTCCACTTGTATAAAAAAATCTATTTGCTCTTGTATATATGACAGTGTAACCTTATTACTATAAAGTTGTCGAAAGTCTAATACACCAAATCAGTATTTGTCTTCAGACAAATTTCTACGGGGGCCTTATAAGAGGTCCCGGAGGGGGAGGGGAGAGCAGAGTAAATAAAACAACCTAATATTACTTTTTTTTTTTTTTTTTTTTTTTTTTGTTATGGAATATAAATTGGCCGATGAGTGTAAGTCAATAACCTTCCTAACTAGGTAATAGTTACCTGTTCTAAGGAAGGTTATATATGAAGTGATAAAGTGCATAGCAGAGACCAGCGCAAAACCCTGAGAAAATATAAAAAAATAATAAGGCACAAACAAATATACACACTGATATACACACCCTCACACACATACA
This sequence comes from Neomicropteryx cornuta, assembly GCA_020383195.1. NCBI lineage: Eukaryota > Metazoa > Arthropoda > Insecta > Lepidoptera > Micropterigidae > Neomicropteryx > Neomicropteryx cornuta. The sequence goes on from JAHKQU010000018.1 coordinate 45,460,369, forward strand.
CACATGAGTACAATTTAAATGTGTAATCAAGAATACTTAATATATGAAAAAATAAAATGAATAAATTAAAAAATAACAAATAAATGAATAAACAATTATTAAATATATAGGTAAATAAATATTCGATATAAATAAATAAATATTCAATATAAAAATAGTGTTATACTACATATAGTATAGAAACATATCTTATAGTGATATATATATACATTGGGCATAAACATATTGGTATGACATATCTAAGTAAACATATTTTTTTTTTATTTTTTTAAACATTCTAGGTAACTAAAATAATATTTTTTACTCAGTAGCTAAAGTCGCTTAAATTACAGTATTAATAAATGTTATCTAAACAACTATTTCAGAAATTAATTTCTCAGCAGCATCTCTACCCAAAGCGATTAACCATTTTAAGATAGATTTAGCGAGGCACGCTTTAGTTTTAGCATCCCTAATTTCATCGCTTATCTGGTTATATATTTTTGGGCCCAGAAAAATGAGATGTCTCTGTCCAAAAGAAGTTTTCATTATTGGTGCCACTAAGTGACCTCTATCGTTCGATCTTGTCTTCATAGCTTTAGTGCACTGTATATTACTAATTTTATTTTGCCAAACATGTATGACTACTTTTTTAATAAAAGATTGTCTTAACTTAAATTAATAGTAAAGGGTGCTATTAGGCTACAAAACAACTGAAAGATACAATTAAATAAACCAAACTTGTGAAAGGTTTATATTTTTAATTACAGAAATCTTATTCTCGGCGGTGTGTATAGCGGGGGCGCCGAGACATTTTTCTCCGGGAGGGGCGGTAGGGCTACTCCGGGGGAAGGGGGGGGGGGGGGGGGGTGAATAACTCCCTCCCGGACAAGTACCGATTATTTGAGAATGTGCTCTTCTTTTTTGTGATTTCATATATATGTACATCACGGCAATCATTAAAACGATTTATTTGTATTAATATCCTAGATCCACCATTAGTACACCTGAGCTTGAGGTCCAACAATACTCTCATATTAGAAGGAGATAATGTGACAATGCAATGTATTGTTGACTCCAATCCGGCAGTAATTAACATTAAGTGGAACTTGAATGTAAGTCGATTTCGTAAGTCTTTCTACATCTTAATTTTATTAGTTATTAAATATATAGGATTAAGATCTTATATATTTAAAACTGCAAGTAGGCGTTATAGTTCCTTTAGTCAGCTACAATATTTCAGGCAATAAATATTTATAATATTTTAACAGAAATTATTAAGTGCCATGGATTCTAGCACGCTAATACAATTAATATGAATACCAAGTGAGCAAATCCCTGTTTTTCTTCATTCTAATTTTTTTAAACGTCTAAATTTTCTGGAAATGTATTTTTGCACAATATATGTATTGTAAATATTGCGTGAATTGTAAGAAAATTATTTCAATTTTTAAAAAAATACATATAGAGTTGTATTTTTTATTTTATATTACATATACTTTGGCAGGTGGTACAACGAAGTTATTTTTTTATGCAACGCGGTCTCATTACAATAATAACATTATATTATTTTTAACAATTATTTATTTCCGAATTATACACGGAAACAATCAAAGTTATACGATTCGAGATTTGAAGATGAATAAACACGTAAAACTTAGAGTAACAGAATTATGCTCAGTCTGAACTCTATGATTCAGAAATGCAAAAAAATTGAAACTCGCATTTAAATCGCGATTTGCCACAAATGTGTTTACTGTAAGTACTTTTAGCAAAACTTTACAGAAAATCGAAATAAAACATCTTTTAATGTGTTTCGTGTTTCGTCATGAGGCAGCCGCAGTGTGTAATGATTAAAAATTGAATAAAATGGGCTTACGGCTGAAGTTGAGTAACAAAATTGATTATTACATTCCCAAATGCACTTTGCGACAAGCGAGCGAGGGGCGATTGAGATACTGCGGTGGCATGCTTCTGACTTAGAGGTCAAAATTTTGCTTTTGCACGCGAACCCCACAATTTAGAAATAAAATTAAATGCTTGCGAATGCAAGGACCGAGGCACTAATGGCTATCGGGTTTTATTACGATGATAGGGAATGGCAAACTATTTATTCGTGGTAGGTATTTTATTGTTTATTTTTTTAGAATTCAGTAATGGATAACGCATTTAATGGTGATGATATTTGCAACGCAACAAGTTGTTTACACATCATCAATATTAATAGACAATACAAGGGAGTTTATTCCTGTAGTGCTACCAACTTGAAGGGAAGTTCTAGTGATGACATCTTTATGGATGTATTATGTGAGTATTTTGGTTTTATGGCTTAGGATAATTATTAAAAGAGTAACCTACGATATTATTAGACGGTAAAATATATTATGCGCATGATTTGCTATTATTAATTATTGAATTACTTTTTTTAGCATGGTAAAATTGGAGTGTTGGCGGAAAAGCGATAAATAATTTAATAGATTTATTTTCGTATGAAAAGGCGATTTTTAATTTTAATATTAGCATTTTGATAGGTATTATTAATTATTCTACTTGCATAAATGTTGATAAAGTAAAGTAAAAGTTTGATTCCAAGATTAATTTAATGCATAGCAATGTCAATTTTTAATCGGTTCTTAAAAAAATATAATAAAATATTAGATATACAGTTACACTGATATATGCTACATCATACTTAGAGTTCATATTTATACCACTCATATTACATAGCTAAAAGATATACAGCACAAAAATATATAAATTGTAAATAACAAGTTTTATAAATTTGCTTTAAAATAATACCTAATTAGAATTGCTATTAATAATAACTGCCAAAAACATTTCTTCTTTTAAATTACAACACTTTAAATTCATGCAGACTCGCGGTAATTTGTTGTAGATGTCTATTGCCTAGTCCTCTATATAAACTAGTGTTTTGAAATTTAGACGTACGAGTGGGTAACGGTTGAATAAAATTATCGCAAAGGGCTTCTTGTACATTTCATATCCAACATTCTGAGGGTTTGGAAGTGTGATCTGCAAGATTCCCGCTGACTAATACCTAAAATTGCTTGAATGGCTCTTTTGTGGAGGACAAATATGTCTTTAACGCGGGATGCCGATCCCCATAGAAGAATACCATATCGGAGATGTGATTTCACGAGAGCAAAATAAAGCTATATGACTTGAGATCGATCCAAGAAACCTTTCGCGCGCGATAGGGCGTAGCAAGCTGAAGATCACTTTGATTTAAGGTAGTCAATGTGTGTTTGCCAATTGAGTTTACTATCTACATACATACACAAAAATCTGATCTTCCCGGTTGTTACTACTCGGGTAATTTTAGTGGAAAAAATATTTCTATTTTCAACTTATTTATTTCTTCATACACGTAGTAAATATACGAGTGAAAATGTTATTTTGACGAATAAAAAATTAAACAAAAAATCAGAATAAAAGCAATCTATACCAGTCACACTCACGCTCGCGATTAAAGGGAGTTTTTTTGAAAAATCTATAAGGCGTTGAAATAATTGCCGCGGTTGAAAGCGCTCGTGGGCGCTAAGCCTAATTGTACGAACCTTTACGAGTACTTTATTTATTAGCACACCGTGCCGCCCACGGGTTTCTGTTTCTTTTAAAATAAAAATGTTAGGGAGCTAAAATCTGTAGTTTAAGCCTATGATTATAAAACCGAGCTGCATCTGATTGGAAGAGTAATTACCCTACCTTACCATTACCTTACCATAAGCACTTACATATGCACCTACCTAAAGTTTACCTTATTAAAGGTGGTTACAACTAGATAGCTTTTAACACCGTTACGCAAACCTGCTTTCCTACTAACCCTAGTGTGTTTAAGTAAGGCTGAGCTGATTAGTAGACAGAATCAATTTTTGTATTTTATATTCTAGAAAATAATATAGGTGCTTTTAGTTAAATATTGTACTTAAATTGTGTAATTAAAACTTAAAAATTATGAATACTATAAATAAATATATAGATAAAAAAACCTTTACAACTATCCTTATATTTCAGTATCGTTTTATGGCGTAGTCAAAAATGTTTCTATCAAAAATTAACTTATTCAAATTATGCATTTATTGTTTCAGACAGACCAGAATGCGAGGCAAATATATTGATAGATATCATTGAGACTACAATTGTTCAATGTCCGAGTATCGGAAACCCTCCACCGCTAACATTTAAATGGTTAATTGAGTCGTTTAACCGTGACAATGTTACCATCGAAACGGCTAACAATACTTTTGATCTTGATAGAGTAATTCATGTCAATAGTTCGAGATTAGTCATTCTCTGTTGGTCTGGCAACGCTGTCGGGGAGCAAATGAGTCCGTGCGCTGGCCAGATCCGGCTCGATAGTCTAATTCCTCCAACTCCAAGAAATTGCTCCGGCAGCTTTCAAAATGGGACGCTACAAGTTCATTGCCAAGGTATTCATTATAAACCATTAGTAAAAAACGTTTTCAACTAGTTAGAAATTGCTTCGCTTTTATTATTAGCGCATTAAGCGAATGTGTGTATTTTAAGGGCATTTTTGTTAATGTAATGTTTATGGAAATCATCTATTCCCTCGTGGTGTATCATTCTAGGTTTACTAAAATATATATGAAAGACCTCTTTCTGAAAAAACTTTTCTCTGTCCTGCATGCGATCTTAAATGATTCCATCTCATTTAAGAAAAAGAAATTTGCAGAAAAGGAAATGCACATACACATTATAGGATAATATTGAATAATAGAATCGTCGTTTAGTCGAATTTGCAACATTATAATATCAAAGATGCCTCTATAGTTCTATTTTTTCGATTTGTGTATTCAGTCAATAAGATATAATTTACGTCTAAAGTTTTTACTCAGAACCACGGGATAAGACGATATCCAATATTATTTTTATTCTATATCTACAAAAAGAGAGTCACTCAACAAAATGCACAAAGAATTTGTTTTAATAAGACAAAGTAGATCACCATATAAGCGGTATTTTTATCGGAAGATCTAAATTCATTTCTAAGCTATAGAATCCATTACATTACAAATATACTTCAGAGTTGTTGCGTATAAGTTTATTTATTTACATCGTGCTTGTAAAAAATATGTAAATCCATTATTTTTTTTTTATCATACAAAGTACCATTAACTTATTGCTATTAATATTTTATATATTTTAGGCTTATTTTTGATGACTAGGAAATTAATAACTAATTTTACCTTACTGGATCAAAAGAAGGCACCGAAAGAATTACCCGCAGCGATCTAATCCACAAGTCTCTTAGGAAACTTTTCTAAATTACAAGTACGCAGCGTTCAAAATCATGATTTGCAAATGGCGTAACATTTAATAGTTCTACATTTCAATCTTATAAAAATATTTTGAGCTCTAGCGATGGTGGATGGTCTCTTGCAGTGAAGTGGTCATTTTTTTATGTTTGTAATTTTTGTTTATTATAGTATTTAAATATCATTAAATTATATGTAAACAGCGTTTAAAGTGTTTAGTTTATATTTTTATGTGTGCATAATATCTATAGCGGAATATTAAATTTTATTTTTTTCTCTTTTGACAGTTAATTTAGATTCGCGGTTAGCTACAACCATTGAGTTTCAAATGTGGAGGTACAAAGAGGATAAAAACAGTATTCTGATCTTGAATGAAACAAGAGATGCATATGCCCCTTTGGTTGTGACCAACCTTTCCATGGAGTGGACTTACGATACGCTTGTTAGGGTCAAAAATAAATTCGGTCAAAGTGATGTTGTGCGCATCATCGTTAATAGTAAAAGCAGTGAAATTGGATGTAAGTGCATAGTGATGTTCTTATTTTTACAAGCTTTTATTTAGCTTGCAATGTATGTCGGTTTAGGTCAAATCTTGCAAGCTGAATTAGAACCACTTCCCTTATCCTACGGAGTAGAAATTTGACATGTGGGTTCAGTTCCGATGGCAATGCATTGTTTTGGTGAGCATGACCTGATTCCACTCCGAGGAATGGCTCCAGACGATGGAACTCCTCACCGGTTAACAGCACAGACAAGACATTTTTTAAACTTACATAAAATCTTAATTTTAAAAATGTAGTTTTACTATTCATTTATTATTTATAAGATAACCAAATATCAAATTTACTAAGACGAAAGAGAATTACTCTCACGAAAATTCTGTATTTATATAGTTAGGGCGATCTTGATTATAAATCAGTCAATAAAACTGTTTAAAAAAAATTAATATGAATATTTTTAACATGAAGTTCAAATTTCTATCCATATGCTTGGAAAACTTGATTGCAATCGGAGCCTTAAGCGCTAGATGGCTCGTGCCTTCGGCAATATGGATAATCTTCGCTTCTTTGTTTCTGGAACCTACGCTTGTAAATATCTTTAATATAATGAATAGTCTACATTAACCCGGACTCGATATTGTTGGATTAATGCGAGTTTGTTTCTTTCCGGCATTCGGCACTAATAAGATTTTCATAAGTTTGAAAGATATTTTCAGGTGTAGGTACCAAATTTTAAGAAAATTGATTAAACTGTTTCAGTCACTTATTTACATGAAAGAAAAATAAAAGTTAAGTTTCGATTAGTTTAATTGTTAATAATTGTAGAATAAAAATTGACATAAATAATCATAGGTGTAAATTCATAAGAATATGTCGCAAATCATAACATAAGAAAATGTCTTCGATCGAATTGATCGATCTTTTTTCTCACTCTCAACGGGGGAGAAAATGATCTTTTCTCCCTCTAACAGATATAGCTGATATGATAATAATCTATGACCATTAATTAAAGGGTCCATTACTTCGCCCCAGGAAGTCCCACAGACGTGCAAAGGAATAATCAGCTACAAACCGAAAATTGGTTTGGCGGATCTCGTGTGACAGTCGTACAGGCAGATATATTATGTGTAATAAATATGATACTGATGCTATCAAGCGTTACAAAAAAATTTATATATATTCAGGTTATTATAAGAGTAGGGAATCAGAGTAAAATGATAATTAAAAAAATACCTAAATTAATTTTTATTATGTTTTAGTTATTCAAACCAAGGTGGAAGTTGGGTTTATAATTGGTTTGGTTGGCTTTGTATTTGCTGCAATAGTTGTGATTTATCGAATTAATAGGACAAGCCGTTTAAAAAAAAAACAAAATATAAGGCAAAATTCAAAAATACCAAGAGAGAGTAAGTACCTATAGAGTATTCTCTATTTTATTAATGGTAAAGATGGTGGATTATTAATTTATATATTTTTTAAAAAAATGTGTCAGCTATACAGGGAACGAACGAGATGTAGCGGACGCGGTTGCAGGTATAGTAACCTTAAAGATATAGATTCCAGATTGTAGTCTCTATAAAAACTCCTTGGAAGTTTGACATGGTTAGCAATGGAAGTTTGACCCATTTTATGGTTTAATACTGTCATTGTTAACCGTTGTTTTTACTTAACCAATAGCGGGCAGAAACGAATCAGCGTTAAGAAAGTAATTAAATTATATTTTTCCATTATTAATAATTGCAATGTCTTAAAGGCTTGAAGGCTTACCGCAAAATAAATATGTTGTTATTTACACAGTGACGATAAAAAGATTTTGTGATGGAAGGGACAGTTTTTTAAAAATGTTTTTTGTTAATTATGAGGCATTCTTATTTGGAAAATAAAATAATATGTGATTAATTATAAATTTTAGTTACCTTTTATTTTGATTTTTAATAACATTTAAAGTAGATCATATTTAATCTATATGTTAAAATCGCACGGTTTGTATGAAATTGAGATACTGATTACAAGTTACATTTAATTTTGTACTGTGACTTGAGCGTCCATAAAATTCAATGTTTTTTCCAACGGCGACAATGTCTACTATCGCAAGTTCTTATCATGACCAAGATAGTAAGATTAATATCCGCCATAATTGCTATTAGGCGATTAAATAAGATAAAATAAATAGAAAAAAACATTTTAAATTTTAAACGAAAAAAAAAAAAACAAAAAGCACCAATTTAAATTTTGATTATTAATATATATCTAGACACAGAAATAAAACGATAGAATACGGAAATAAACTTGGAATTTTATCCGTAGTTGTGTGTATTAATTAGTATAGTATTTTAAGACAGCATTGCGAAACTTTTGCAGAGTTATTGAAAAAAGGTCAATTTGCGAAAAGAAAAATTAAAATAAATAAGAAATCCAGTTAAGCCGAATTCAAGTCAAAATGCACAAAAAAAAACTGAAATTATGTTAAAATTTATTATGAATTGAATGAATGTCATGATACCATTGTACCTAAGTTTTTTTTTATTTTATCAACTCAGACCTAAAACATAACTCACTTTCACCTCTATGGCTATCCAAAATGCACATCGAATAGGCTAAAAGTGCCGCAGGTTAAGTGGAAATAGGGAATAAAGCAACCCATAGCAAGTTGGTACCACAGGCGCGTGTAGTCTGGGGAAAGGATGCCGTTAATGACGCTTGTAGAGCCTAACTGTAAGACGTCGGGTTCTAAGTAAATAATTTACTACTAGTAAACAAGGTACAGAAGCATTTATTATATGATAGCTACACAGTGTCAGCCATTCTTGTTTGGTTCTTTGTTTATTTTATAATAATAACTGTAGTTTTCTTTGCATAACATAGTTAAGCGGTCGCCACTTATAAAAACTCATAAAGTTTAGTAATAAGACGTATAAAAATAAAATACCTCTAATTATTACTGTTTACTCATTCTTTAAATTGTTTGCATTTAAGATCCGGCAACGCCTGAAAATGTGGACACTTTGCTATTGGAAGCCAAAACGTCACTTACTTCACTTGGGAACCAGGAATGTAGAATATTCCAAGAGGGAAACATACGCAGTACCCCGCCGCCAGTGTCTCGTACCAATAAACCCCTTTTGAACGGCACCGCTGAGAAATCGCCTAAAGACATGCAATCTCAAAATGTGCAAATGTGTAATTTTAATAAGGAGAGTCGTGTTTAAAAGGTTTTGTAAATACTGACTAATGATTAGTCATGCTTTTGTGCTTCAAGTATATTTAGGACATTGTTTAAGAAGGTACGTTTCAATGATTGCATGTATCCATTTAGAAAAAAGAAAAAAATGTGAATTCAAAACTACGTTTTTGTAGTAATAGCCAAAAAATTTAGATCAAAATGATTCACTCTGATATCGACTAATACCTACTGATCAAAGAGTTGTACAAATGTAAAACTGTTTCACGCGTTCAATGGTTATTTAACTTTGTTAAAATCATAAACTGTGTTACATACCTAACTATACTATACAACCATTGAATTAAACTATTTAATTTATTTTATTTTTATTTTTAATTTTTTATACTATAATAAAATATTTAATACAACATTTTTATACAATTTACATCTGATTATCTTATTTGAACTCATTGTAAATAAAATCATTTAAATTTAATCAGGTCACTTATATGTAATAAACAAAAAATGTTATACTATTTTAATTATAATTTTACCGCGTGGGAAGATTTACGCGGGTCTTTTTCCGGGGTATCCGAGCGACTAAACCGCAATATTATATTGTTTTCCGTTTGAAAGTTTTTCTGTTGTCTTAATAATATTGCTCTTCGGCGTTTGCTATGAAAACCGCTGCTAAATATGTTTTTGTAATTAATACAAAATGCACTTAGAAAAAATTGTTTTATTTTGAGCCTTTTATTCTGCACGGTTCTTTTCATTATTATCTGTAGCATTAATATAGTCGTTCTAGATAACTCAACCTTATATAGGCTCCCAAAAAATGAATTATTCTCAACAATTCAAATTCTGTTAAAAAATAGCCTACACTCAAACCGCATAGAATCATAAGTGTAATCATTTTAGAAAAAATAATCTTGCAAATTGGCGCACAATTATACAAATGACTGTGATTTTTTCCATAAATTCCAATGTTTTATAGATATTTGAGACTTTCTACTATATGCGGCATTTGCATTGTGTCGCTAAAGAGTTGGTTTTCAATTTCTTGGTAGCACTCGAGCAATCTAAAATCACTATTTAAAAAACATAATTTGGACGCTATTCTCTATCTCTGTCATTGAGAACATGCATACTGACTAATAATTTTAAAATGTGTTTAATTCGACGCGGATATTGTGCCTCGAGCGCGCTGGAAGAAAGGGTTTTGTCGTGGATGATGTAATGATGACCAGCGTCAGCCCTGGGTCGGCGTCAGTTGCGCTTCTCGTCCTAGCTTCCAACTATGTATCAACATGTTTATGGTTGTCAAAAACATGTTTAAATAAAAAAAAGAAAAAAAATTGGGTTTCATTAAAATGTTTAATGTTTTAAAATATAACATAATTTCAGAGAATATAATTTTATGATAAAAAAGAGAACAACTACATCTAAAAAAAACTGTCATTAAGTCTATAAAATAATTTGAGAGTTCACAGACATTCGGAATTGCAGGATTATTACACAGGAACTACTATTATTGTGTTGCGTCGGGTTACTTTTTATTCATCTATTCATTATTTATGATTAAATGGCCTATCTTAATTTCATGAATTTCCCACAATATTTGACGTAATTTTATAAAACTTTTTTAAGCCGACGTTCTATTATCTCAACCACTTTTAGTATCTTCAAAACCGATTGACCGATTTGACTCAATAACTGGATTGGATTTTAAGAAAAATATGTTATTTTCTCCATATTTCTAAAAAATAATATGTTTTATTTTGTCAGGCGATTTGCCGTTATAAAAAAATATCATCATATATATTCTTTCATTTATGAAATAGAATTTATATTAAATACATGTAGGTTTATAATATTTATAACAAATATTATTAAACAGCAAAATAAAAACTAGAAAAGTTTAAAATGTCGTTCGCCATTGGAGTGATCGCATGGGCGCATCGATGGGTGCGCTCACTCTGCTCTAAATAAATTAATATGTTAGAGATCGTGGTAGTCTAGTGGCTTAGACATTGGAGCATTGACCCTAAGGTCGCGGGTTCGAGTCCGCACATGGTCATACTCTTTTTAACGCTTCAATTATCACCATTTCCTCCGACTCTAGGACAGGGACGTTGGGCCTAGTTGAGTAGGGCCAAAATAATGTTACATAATCCAGTAGGTTTTATAAGTATATGCTATTAGCTTTCAAATTCCAGCTCTAAAGGAAAAATAAGTGTATTGTTGCTGAGGATCGTGGCAATCTTACGGCATTGCACTAGAAGCATCATTCAATATATATTTCTTTGACATTACAGTGTTTTTGGAAACTGATTTATTGTTTCTTTTTGTATTCTGAGCTTGCGTGTAGAATGTCATTTTCTTATTTTCGTATTCAAAATGGATAGTTTTTATGTGACACGGTATGTGAAAAACAATCCTTGTTTTTTATTATTATTGTTTTTTTCGTCTTTGGCAACCATCAACCATTGACAAGCTGCTTCTAGAGTAAGGCTTTTAATGTTCAAATCTCGTTAGGGACACCGCTAAATCGGTGGCATGACATAACAAAAATAACTAACAAAAGAATATTGAAATAATGGAGGTCATGACCAAAAATTTATACTAAGGGATTGTCACAAGGGTTATGGCTTGGGGGGGGGGGGTAAGGTTGATATCCTGGTGTATATTGTTATTACCAACCCAAGAAAAACTTATAATAAATCTCAGATAAAAAGAAATGGCGTGAGATGAGTAGAATATGAGTGAATTAAACAGCTTCTCGGGTTCGTGGCATTGGCTAAGTGGCTAAGTGGTCATCAGTATATGCGCAGAGTGTCTCCAACCAATTATTCAGCTCGTTTACTTAATCCTAATGCTGATGCTGAATGTTTCGAAGTACAACATGAATAGCCAACGTGCCCAAATAATTAATGCATCGTTTTGCGCTAGCACAAACAGGCAGACAATTCACAACGGAATAAAGTTTTGTCTCTCTTAAAATGTATGGCTATATCCGAGACTTTATGTTCCAGTTTACTTAACGTATGGAATGGTTGCCATTTTAGTTCATATTCGCTGGTAAGTAAAATTGAAATCACATAAAAAATTTTTTTAAAGGTGATTTCACATAAAGCGTCTAAATATTTTATAGAGTGCTAAAATAAAATGTTATGAATGTGGTTTTACAATATGATGTATTAATCACTTTTTCGCGATCGATTCACATGCTAAGATAGAAATATTATTCAGATTACCGATGAACTGTTGCTACCTATTTTTTTTGCTTTGGATGGTGGATTTGACACTTTAAAATAAGTATAAATAAATAATCATAGCATGAATAGCCAACGTGCTATCACAAACAGCACAGCACAAACAGGCAGACAATTCACAATGGAATAACGTTTTGTCCTCTTAAAATGTATGGCTGTTTTCACTGTCTGTGATACTGACTGATAATAAATCATATTATAGTAGCTGCATTGCCAGCTAGCAAGCAATGATGATAGTGGGGGTGGGGGGGGGGAATGATGAGCATGCGATGGACTCGCTTTTTAGTTTATAAATTATTGTGGATGTTAACGGAGCGAAGATGCTTTTAAGAGAAAACATTATTTTTTTATGCATTCTAATAGCTTGGATATCTTATTTTTGTGCTAGTATTTTACAATACAAGTTTTATTTTTTATCAACCTATATTCTCTATCTACGAAGGTGAAGAATAAAAATGATTATGAATTTTGAAGCTTTATAACCACGTAAAAATACACGTAAGTACAACCCTAGTAGAAATATTTGTAGTTCATTGTTTGATCTTTTGTTATTTTCATGGCAAATAATGGACACTCACGTGCTAACAACGTGACCGATCACTTGTTACTCTCATGCAAGAAATTATGAAAGGCTCCATCTCAAGTACTTCTTAGTGCAGTCTTTACTTTTATCGTTAGAACATACGGAGAGAGGATAATTAATTATTGATAACTATTCCGCAACCTCTTTCCATATGGACACTGAGGAGATATTATAATACATGCACTTAGGTTATTTTTTCTTTGTTTTGTATTTTAGCTGCATAATTACATTAGAAGCTTGTCTTTTTGAAAATAAATAAATTGAATTTGAAAATCATAGAGAATCAATTAAATGCAAATGTAACTAAATCGGCCCCTGTGATTTGTGTACCCAACCTCTATTCTAATGAGCACCTCCCCTCCCTGCAAGTCCTAACTAAAATCGTAGTTTTCAAAGCGGCGATAGCGTGCAATTATAAAAGTTACGCTGGGATTTATTTATCTTTATTGGAAAAACCAACAAAAAAATACATATGATAGATCGTCAAAAAACTATGTGAAACTAAAAATAGGTTTCTACTAACAAAAAGTATTAAAGTTATTAACAAAAATAACAAAACCATTTTATATCTATATATACACTAGCTGACCCGGCCACGCGTTGCTGTGGCTAAAGTTTTTTGTTATATTACATTATAGTAAACAATCTAAGAGGAACAATAAGAGAACATCAGTCACGGAGTCCACTATGCTTTTTCACACAGATGGTATTTGTAAAAAAATATGGTGATCTCCTTATTTGACTTTCTACTACTATAACCCTTTAGTACAATGAAATTATTTACGAACAAAGACGAAAATGTTGATGTTGGTATACAAATTCACTGGATTGAGATTTGAAGGGGAAGTACGTTGAACACAATTAATTAAAATGTTCTTACACTTGATACTAAGCAGAAATCAATAGGTAAAAAATAAAAATTTATCAGATTTATTATTTCCATTTAATTTTATAACAAATATAAGTATATTACAGTATAATACAGTAAATAACATGTGACGCTTAAACTCATGAATGAGGTAGGCAAGGCAGACAGTCTTAAACTTTTAAACATTAATATCTTTTTTTTTGAATTATAAATACTTTCAATTTCAATTTAATTTAACACCAATCGGTGCACAATGTTTTTGGTTAATTTGTCTTTAGCTAACACAAATAGATTCGACGGTTTCCCAACACGTGAACACGCAACATATAGTTGCCCATGAGAAAAACATGGATTTTCCAAATCTAAACCACAAATGGACATTGTTTGACCTTGAGATTTATTTATAGACATGGCGAAAGCTAAACGAATTGGAAACTGTAGCCTTTTGAAGGGTATGGTAGAATCTGATGGTATCATCGGAATACGTGGCAGCAGGACCACTTTTCCTTTAAACTTCCCAGCCAAAATGGTTGCTTCAAGAATGTTTCCGGTGATCTTTTTGATGACCAAACGCGTACCGTTACATAATTGAGGTGGATTCAAATTACGGAGGAGAATAATAGGGGAACCAATCTTTAATCGAAGATTATGTGGTGGCATTCCAGGGATATCTAATGAATTTAAAAATTCAATCGGAAAATTTACACTTTCATTTTCATCAACAACAGTATCGATTGATTTAAAAGACATCAGATCGCCTGGTAACAACTGTTGTATCTGGAAGTTAATTTCGTCAACATCAACGTTTTTGGCTGCCAAAATCGCCCGTTGACTAAGCCATTCATGATTCAAATAATTATTCTGTATATCCGGGAAAATACTCTGAATCAATTCAGTTTTATCCTGAACAACAGTGCAAAAATTGTCTGGTAGTTTAATGCATTGCGTATTTGGTTGCAGTTTTATTTTACCGTTCCCAATATCTAGTAGTTGTTCGGAAAATATTAGTGCTGATGGATCATTTTGCAATTGTACTCGCATATTTATGGTCAATCGAAGTGTTTCAACACTTCGCCATAAGAATGATTGTTTCAAACATGCATTAATCTCATCCGCGAAAGTAGAGCGAGGTATAACCGGTAAGGTCTGCCGGAAGTCACCAGACAAAAGTAAGATAGCACCACCGAAAAGTTTATTATTGCTGTTTAAATCTTGCATAGTTCTGTTTAATGCTTCAAGTGAATATTTGTGTGCCATTGTGCACTCATCCCAAATTATTATAGAACTCTTCCGCAACACTGCAGCTATTCCACTATTCTTTTTGATGTTACACATTGCATCTGGTTTATTATGAACGTCCAATGGCAGCTTGAATGTTGAATGTGCTGTTCGCCCACCATCCAGTAAAGTAGCCGCAATGCCTGACGATGCTAATGCTAATGCGATTTTTTGTTGCGACCGTATTTTGGCAAGAATCAACGATATTAAAAATGTCTTACCGGTTCCACCGGGTGCATCCAAGAAAAAAAAACCGCCTTGTTCAGCAGCAACAGCCAGCATAATCCGATCATAAATAATTTTTTGTTCTGCTGTCAGTAATGGTTCACTGTTCATGATAATTGTTGCTAAACTTCCATGGTCATATTGATTTTCTCGTTGTAAATCGGTATTGACTAAGTCGGTGGCTGGACGATTAGGTGATGGCATACCATAATGATTAAGTGGTAAATTTGAAATAAGAACACATAAATCCTCGATCAAGACCAATGCTTCATTGTACATCTCTGGTGTATAATCTATGTTTTGGCATTGATTTGTTTGTCTAATTCGGTGCAAGATGTCTTCTGTCATACAATTTTTATATTTTTCCCACAAAGTTTGTGCTTGCGAGGGATAACATGTCGCCAAAATAATTGCAAACAACTGACGAATGTTATTCGGTGTTGATGTCAACGCAGCATCAGCAAGCGTTAAGTCCCAATGGTTATCGTCTTCTAGCAATTGCAGTTCACGACATGCATCCTGGTATGTATTGAATACTCGACCATTAGCTGTTCGTAAAAATTCAAAAGACGTTGGTCCGGGAACATTCACCAATAACAAACGTAAATAGAAGCACTCACGTTGCTTTGGATGTACCGTGTAAAGTCTCCCCAATGTCTTAGCTTTGAATATGCCTGTAATGGAAGGATGTGGTTTTCCTTGTTTCCGTGGCTCCCATTTTTTACTGGATTTGTTCCATGTGAAATAACGTGGAACATCACCATACACCAATGTCTTCGCGAATTGGCCAAAAACATCAGGTTTTTGACACAATGTAAAAAATTCAGTTAGAGTCGTTTTCGGAGCTTCGAACGCTCTTTGGAGAACATTTTCTTCAGTGAAGTATACACGTTGACCGTTTTCAAGATGTATTGCCAGATGTTGGACAGCAGGATCTCTTTCGTGGATGGGAAAGCTGAGAATATGCCAAATAGCTTCATTGCTGCTAATGTATCTGCCCATTTGGTATCGTGCTATTTCGTCATTTTTATTTATGTTTTTTACTTCAAATATGGCCAAATCACTGCCTTTGTTTACATATTTACAAATATACTTAATTGATTTAACAGAACTGCAAAGCTCAACATTGATATGAGCTTTGTAAGTTTTTGAAAGTAGTGGTGAGTATGGTACCACCCACTGATTATCAAACTCAACTTGATTTGGAAAGTTCGGCAGTCGCATTGTAAATGTGTGGCCACCATTCTCAGTACTTCTGCGGCGATACATTGGATAACCATCAATATCCGTGATCGTGTCATTCGTATGCGGCTTTGGGAAGTTTTTTTTACATTTTCCATTTTCCATGCACGGTGACGTCATGTTGAAAACACCGCATGGCCCATGGATCATGTGTTTGGTGACAATATCAAATAATTCTTGATCAATTAATGGGTCTGGAATTTCGGCTGAAATTATTTGATCGATTTCTTCAGGACGGATTCTATCTTTAAGCCAAACCAAAATGTGGGCATGAGGCAAACCTCGCTTTTGCCACTCTATCGTATACAGCCAACAACGTGTGATACCAAAAATTGTATATTTAACAATAAAATCAATTAAGGATTTCAATTTTTGTTTAAACACATGTGCAGTTAAATCATGACGATGAATGGCTTGTTGTCCTGGCAATAGTAAAGTTTGTATCTCTTCCCAATTCGGATTACATGTGAATGTAATAAATAAATCCGGTCGGCCGTAATGACGTACGTAAGTCATCGCATCTTGTATGTATTCCTGCATGTTCCGTGGACTGCCGATGTAGCTTGAAGGTAAAATGAAAGCATTACCGATGTCATTGGGATTTAAATTTCCATCGATGTTTCCAGCAACAGCATCTCGTAAGTGAATATATTCTTCCGATCGTAGTTTTGCCTGGTTGAATCGAAGGAATCGCAAGCGTTCGCTTTCGACCTTAGCATACATATCAACAATGTATTGATGGAACAGCTGACGATATCGAAGGATATAATTGTCTTGATGTTGTCTAACCATTATTCGGTGTGCGTAGTAGTTCATTGAGCTAACTTTATTATTTCTGTAATCACCTAAAAAAATAAATAATAAAATGCAATACGAAATTAAAATCTATACATACAGTAAGAAAGTAAATAGATAATTGTCAAATTTACCGGTATTTGGATCATACTGATTGATATTAAGGTGATATTCATCTTGTCCTTGCCAAAATATCAATGGATATTGTAGTGCGTCATATGAACGGTGTAGATCCGAAATCGTACTGACAGTGTTGTCTCGCCGTGTAATGTTTATAGATCTTTTGTCAACTGGATCACCAACCATGATAACAGCAACCTCATCAACAGTTGGAGCGTTGAATCTACCAGCATGTTCACCTAATGGTACTTTGTCGGCTTTTATGACGATTTGATAATTGTCATTTTGCAGTCGTGGCGAAACTCTTTTGATCAATTGAATTAGTTGATTGTGATCTTCTAAAAAATTTCCAATAATATCACAATTGCTCTTTCCTCTGCTTGTTCAATAAAATTATACAGGCACCGAGTCGTCACGCGCTCTTCCCAATCGCCCATAAAATAAAAAGGTATCGACATCTGTCAGTTTTATGACTGCCAAATAATATCAGACAAATAATTAGCAATAAATTAAAATATGACGATTTGATAATTGTCATTTTGCAGTCGTGGCGAAACTCTTTTGATCAATTGAATTAGTTGATTGTGATCTTCTAAAAAATTTTCCAATAATATCACAATTGCTCTTTCCTCTGCTTGTTCAATAAAATTATACAGGCACCGAGTCGTCACGCGCTCTTCCCAATCGCCCATAAAATAAAAAGGTATCGACATCTGTCAGTTTTATGACTGCCAAATAATAACGGACAAAAAATTAGCGATAAATTAAAATTGCGACTATAATTTGAGATTTAAACTATCCTATCTCTCAAGTGCACATCGAACTGCACATGGTGTTCAAATTTTATTATAATCGGTTAAGTGGTTCAGCCGTCCATTGAGGACAAACATTGTGACACGAGATTTATATATATTAAGATATCTACTTAGAAGAATTTAGAACAGCTAATTTGCCCTATTATTTTTACACAATAGATCATTGCTGAACACTTTAAATTGCAATTTATTCAGAGTCAATTTATCGAAGCAATTAATAGTTTCATTAAAATAACATTGCAACCATGGCATCAGTGAATGTAGAGCGTTATTTGAGCGTGATCATCACCAGTAATATATGAAATATATGTTAAACAATTTTAATGCTATTCTAGGTATTAATCCGCGTAAGATTGTCTCATCGTATTTTAAACATTTCTCTAAAATAGTCTAATGCTTGCTGTATTTCTATAAACATGACATTCGAAGAAATGTGATTGTGAGAGACCAGGCACAGAAAATGTAATAAAATCTTGGTTAAAAATGTGCTGAGGGGTAAGGGGGGGGGGGGGGGATGCAAAAAAGATTAGTATAATAAGTTATTTGACGCTACCACTGTGGCGCTATCAAAAATGTTCATCATCAATTAAATGTTGTCAATTGAGTAAAAATATGATCGCATAATATTTTCACTGTTTTTCATAATTTTTATTTCTTTTTTTAAATATTTGTTTTTACTACTTTAATGAAAGTTTGACCGTATTGCATATCGCACCAACGATCTTTTAAAACATATAGATACGGCATGTCATACAAATCGTTCTCGAAAAACATGACAGCGGTAGATTCCCCCCACCCCATTCCACGGGCCGCGAAACTCCACCATGCTGGATGGCTCAAACGGCCAGGGTGGAATTGGGTAAATTGGAATTAATAAATAAAGAAAACAACTTTAAAATATTTTTAATAGCATTTTAGTATTGAAATAATTTAGTTTTGTATTAGTGGTTATTCAAATGTGTGGTAGTTTAAGATACATCTTAGTCGTCGTTACATGTTGTAGAAAATCCTGGCTCACCATTAATTTGTTGATACCACTTACTCAATGTTCTTGAATGTGGTAAAGAGGTATTAAAACATTTTCTTACACATTTTTAAACCACTGGCGAGTAAAAATTTAAAGTTTAAGCAAACTTACGTAAATCTGACGGAAACGTTTTATTATTTTTTTCTCTTTTTTTTCATCATTGTATTAAAAAGTTCTGCAGACTCCGCACCAGATTATGAAAATGTTGAACAGATTCTGTTTCTATGTATTTTTTTTAAAATTTTACTTTATTTTTAATATTTTTTCTTAAGTCTTTTATTTTTGTCAGCCAATGATTTTACCCAAAGTAATCGGTTTTTGGCCAAAACAGTTACGTGATCTAATTTTCTTCCCAGTATAGCCTTTCTTGGCATTTCGGTATACATTTCAATATCATTTTCATCGTTAAGAGAAAGTCAATTGTATCACTAACCCTGTTAAACGGTTGTATATTGACGTTGACATCATCATCGATATCCATCGAAATGTCTGCATCGCAGAAGGCTGAGATATTTCTTCCGTAGAAACCTAAAAGGTCGTATTATTAAAATTTCTGGTTCCATAATGTCAATTGTAATGAAATAACTACATTAAAAATCGATCATCAACAAATAGAAAAATAAAAAAAACGCAGAAAACAAAAACACCATCGCGTCAGTATTCGAACTTCAAATCTCATGAGTGATTTTAAAATGGTTATTTTATCAAAATTAAAGGATAAATTAACGCTGTTTAATGCTTACAAAACGAATATGAAATTCCATACTGTCATTTTTTATGTTTTATTTCATTTAAGTGTATATTATAAAAAATATATAAAATTCTATAAAATTTTAGTTTACTATGTAATCGACACTGGGAATTGAAGACACGCTCCCAGATATTCTGAGTGTATTAAGGGAAGAAATTAATAAACTCACAATGACTCTATAATTAATACTACTACATTATTTCGTACCTCCAGTAATGGACACGCATCTTTCTTTAATCTCGTAAGACCATTTTTAGTACTATACATGTCCCATTGATTAAAATGCTTGCAGCAAATTACACTCAGACTTCATGGAATATAATCATTTTCCTCACGGCAGTGTTTTCGATGCTTGCTTTAATGTAAAAGTTTTGAAGTCTTTGCCAGCGAAATTGATTTAAAGACATGGGAACTCTCTCATATTTGGGTTTTGGGCACTTGCAAGTCTGTAGGTTAGGTTAGGTTAAATAGACTAAATAGACAAAATTAAACTAACTTAACAGCATTTTACGCGTAATACTTAATATATTCTTTTAAATAATTAATTTCATTTCATAATACTGATTGATTTATCTAGCAATACTGCAATTATATAATAATAATTGTGGTGGCTGAATATATTTATCTTTTAATTGAAAATAAGATTTTTCGTATTTATGAAAGTTGCATTCTAAACGTCATCTTTAATATATTTTCTGGGGACGCCGAATGGCGAAAGCTTAAAAATATTTTATTATCAATCTACACACACACACACACACACACACACACACATATATATATATATATATATATATAGTAAAATAGTAAAATGTATTTCTTAAATACCGTTAATTAGATGATTTTCATGTTAAAATAGGTAAACACCTTTAGTTTAACATATATATAAAAGTTTGACAGTACTGACATTTGGAAAATACGAATGCTTTTTAATATTTTAAGGATTGAAATTTTTTGTAAATAAAATATATAACCAGAATGTTCAAAGAAAAATTAATACCGAAAGCACAGATAGTTGCATCGCTTGAGGTAATGCACGCTGGTTTAAATACAGGCCTGTATTTTATGAAAGTCTTTCACTCTCACCTACCTATCTGTGCGATATGCAATACGGTCAAACTTTCATTAAAGTAGTGAATAAATGATTTAAATATTAAACATTAATTATGAAAAAAGTGTGTAAATGTAACGAATATGATGTATAATGAATGAGAAGTGAATGGTTTAATGGATATTTACAAGATTAACTTACGTTCAACGTAGTTTATATGAAAATGAAGCGTCATGGCTAAAAATAAAAAGAAAAGTGTAAAATAAATGCACATTACGTGCAAATCGTTAAGATATAGTAAAATAGTAAAATGTATTTCTTAAATACCGTTAATTAGATGATTTTCATGTTAAAATAGGTAAACACCTTTAGTTTAACATATATATAAAAGTTTGACAGTACTGACATTTGGAAAATACGAATGCTTTTTAATATTTTAAGGATTGAAATTTTTTGTAAATAAAATATATAACCAGAATGTTCAAAGAAAAATTAATACCGAAAGCACAGATAGTTGCATCGCTTGAGGTAATGCACGCTGGTTTAAATACAGGCCTGTATTTTATGAAAGTCTTTCACTCTCACCTACCTATCTGTGCGATATGCAATACGGTCAAACTTTCATTAAAGTAGTGAATAAATGATTTAAATATTAAACATTAATTATGAAAAAAGTGTGTAAATGTAACGAATATGATGTATAATGAATGAGAAGTGAATGGTTTAATGGATATTTACAAGATTAACTTACGTTCAACGTAGTTTATATGAAAATGAAGCGTCATGGCTAAAAATAAAAAGAAAAGTGTAAAATAAATGCACATTACGTGCAAATCGTTAAGATATAGTAAAATAGTAAAATGTATTTCTTAAATACCGTTAATTAGATGATTTTCATGTTAAAATAGGTAAACACCTTTAGTTTAACATATATATAAAAGTTTGACAGTACTGACATTTGGAAAATACGAATGCTTTTTAATATTTTAAGGATTGAAATTTTTTGTAAATAAAATATATAACCAGAATGTTCAAAGAAAAATTAATACCGAAAGCACAGATAGTTGCATCGCTTGAGGTAATGCACGCTGGTTTAAATACAGGCCTGTATTTTATGAAAGTCTTTCACTCTCACCTACCTATCTGTGCGATATGCAATACGGTCAAACTTTCATTAAAGTAGTGAATAAATGATTTAAATATTAAACATTAATTATGAAAAAAGTGTGTAAATGTAACGAATATGATGTATAATGAATGAGAAGTGAATGGTTTAATGGATATTTACAAGATTAACTTACGTTCAACGTAGTTTATATGAAAATGAAGCGTCATGGCTAAAAATAAAAAGAAAAGTGTAAAATAAATGCACATTACGTGCAAATCGTTAAGATATAGTAAAATAGTAAAATGTATTTCTTAAATACCGTTAATTAGATGATTTTCATGTTAAAATAGGTAAACACCTTTAGTTTAACATATATATAAAAGTTTGACAGTACTGACATTTGGAAAATACGAATGCTTTTTAATATTTTAAGGATTGAAATTTTTTGTAAATAAAATATATAACCAGAATGTTCAAAGAAAAATTAATACCGAAAGCACAGATAGTTGCATCGCTTGAGGTAATGCACGCTGGTTTAAATACAGGCCTGTATTTTATGAAAGTCTTTCACTCTCACCTACCTATCTGTGCGATATGCAATACGGTCAAACTTTCATTAAAGTAGTGAATAAATGATTTAAATATTAAACATTAATTATGAAAAAAGTGTGTAAATGTAACGAATATGATGTATAATGAATGAGAAGTGAATGGTTTAATGGATATTTACAAGATTAACTTACGTTCAACGTAGTTTATATGAAAATGAAGCGTCATGGCTAAAAATAAAAAGAAAAGTGTAAAATAAATGCACATTACGTGCAAATCGTTAAGATATAGTAAAATAGTAAAATGTATTTCTTAAATACCGTTAATTAGATGATTTTCATGTTAAAATAGGTAAACACCTTTAGTTTAACATATATATAAAAGTTTGACAGTACTGACATTTGGAAAATACGAATGCTTTTTAATATTTTAAGGATTGAAATTTTTTGTAAATAAAATATATAACCAGAATGTTCAAAGAAAAATTAATACCGAAAGCACAGATAGTTGCATCGCTTGAGGTAATGCACGCTGGTTTAAATACAGGCCTGTATTTTATGAAAGTCTTTCACTCTCACCTACCTATCTGTGCGATATGCAATACGGTCAAACTTTCATTAAAGTAGTGAATAAATGATTTAAATATTAAACATTAATTATGAAAAAAGTGTGTAAATGTAACGAATATGATGTATAATGAATGAGAAGTGAATGGTTTAATGGATATTTACAAGATTAACTTACGTTCAACGTAGTTTATATGAAAATGAAGCGTCATGGCTAAAAATAAAAAGAAAAGTGTAAAATAAATGCACATTACGTGCAAATCGTTAAGATATAGTAAAATAGTAAAATGTATTTCTTAAATACCGTTAATTAGATGATTTTCATGTTAAAATAGGTAAACACCTTTAGTTTAACATATATATAAAAGTTTGACAGTACTGACATTTGGAAAATACGAATGCTTTTTAATATTTTTAGGATTGAAATTTTTTTCTAATAGATTTTCTGATAGATTCAATTTCCTTTAACTTTTTAGGAAGTCGATTATGACAATGTGAGACAATGTATGCACTTTTATTTCGATATTTTGCAGTACGAGGTCTAACTGCTTGTGGTGCATTGTTGTGTTGGGCTAACATCTTGTTATGGAAATGAATCGATTCCATACATTGTTAGTATGGCGAGTGATTTAAAATATGATCTACAGAATTCTCGCTATCAAATGCCAATGCTCGACCAATGCTTGATCGAATAGATCTTTTTTGAATCATAAGGACGTGGGAAGCTGTTCCCCATAGAAGCACCGAAGGTGAATTCTATTTACTAAATATGTGATTTGTGAAGAAACATTACATAATAATAAATTCATTTGTTTTACTTTTTAAATTAATTCAATTTTAATAACGGACAACCTAAATGTGTAAATGTGTAACCTACTCAATCTAAATATGACAGAATATTATTCGAATGAGACTTTAAACCCGGTGAAATCGGTTTCTATGAAGTTGCTTTGACAATAAATTATTTTATTCATTGCAGTTGCTATGAGATAATATATCAAAATTCAAAATTGTCGTGTTTAAATTATTGCTAGGGGTAGCAACTAGAAAATGACATTTATTAAATCCAATTTTTTTCCAAAATTTTGCCAAAAATCGGTCAATTATTTATTAACATGATGTGAATTTATTTTTTTATTATTATAAATTGCTGAGTAGAGTGTTCATCTGCAACAAACTATGTATAACTAAATATACGCATCCGATGAAGTAAAATGGCGCTTGAAAATTATTTAAGTGAAAAGCATAAAAAAATACTTAGCATAAAATAAATAAAAGCATAAAGAAAGACTGGAGTATTTCGTGGACACGTTTTACATATAAATTTAACCATCTATAAGAAGAGGTAAGCATAGGTATATTTTTATTGATATTTTCCATCATAAAATAAATTATTTAAGCGAAATGAAAGCTTCAGGGTTGAGTATTATTCATGCCGATCTTATTAACTTACATAGTTACGGATATCAAAAAAAAAAAAACTCAAATTGGGCAGCAGTGCAAGTTTTTGTTAACGCTGGCCATTGACGGATACGCTTAGATCGCCCTTCGTTTTTGGGTCAATGTTCTGCATAATATTGAAGCCTTTAGTTTTGATAATTAACGAGCTTCACAAGCTAGAAGCCACAAACGGACAAACGGCTATGTGAGGGCAATAGAGGCAATAAAAAAATAAAATAAAAATTATCCGTTTATTATTATTTGTTTTACAGCAAAATTATAACCTTAAATGATTGTATATGATGTTAATTCTATTTGCAGTTCAATTGTTTAATTTTTCTACTTGGTTTGAAGTTTAACGTCCAAATTACATCCTAAGTTATCTCTTTTCCTATCCTGCTAACACTGGGTTAAATGATAGTGTGTCTCTTAAATTACTGAGGCAAGAAAACACTGCTGTTAATCGTTTCGCCCCGTTGATTACTAGTCTCTGCTTGTCCACCCATTTGTTCCAGAATCTCATGCGTCAACAGAAACTATATTAAAGGAAATACTATTGTAACTCTGTAGGGTTCAGCCAGCGTTTGGAATGTGTTTTGCGTTTTATTATCACAGGCCACTATTTAAAAAACTTGATTCCAGCAAGCTATTTCGTAGTGCCTCATCTGTTCTGATTTCTCATAGATCAAATATAAGCACATATAATATTAGTTATTTATTTCCACAGTCGCTTTTATGGAGTCATTATAATAATAATGTTTTTTTCCACAGTTTAGTTGGTATGGCGGCTTTTCTGACATGTCTTGCAACACACATGCATGATTTTTCCGCCATCCCTCTGCTGCCACCATTAAAACTGCATTATTCCTCGGAACTTACATCGGCGGAACATTCACGTATGAGAGTTTGATTACTATCTTGCCTTATCTTGTCATTTCTCACCCCATTGCTATTCTGGACAGGTTAGATCTAATGGTGTGGTGTTAGCTTTGAATTACTGCATATCCTCTGGTTGCAACTTAAACCTGCCTTAATACAATCCTAATAATTTTGTGCTACTAAATTCTCTAAAAGAATTATTATGAAAAAGGCTAAATATGATAACTAAAGTGTAAATGTAGCCACAGTACTTACTTTAAATAATTAAAAAAATCAAATAACAAATGATTGCTTTTAAAATTACTTGAGCGAGATGGCATACATATGCATATGCGAGTTTTAGTTTTTACTCCAAAGGCCGTGAGTATTGAAGTACTGGTTACCGTAACCGGTGTTAAACCTCCCGATTCTGCTGCTGTGGGGTCGCCACCTGAGGGCTTACAAACGTGCCTATGTTTTCTCTGAGGGTTTTTATTTCATTTTGAGGAAACATTCGTCTTCTACTTGAGTGGGTGTGCCGCTCGTAGCTCAGGGTTCGCAGTCCGACTTGTTGGTTGGTGCTATGAAATTTGGCATTACTCGGAACCTCAGCACGGCAAGTGCCATTTTGTAACCGCTCCGTTTCATTAATCATAAATTAAATATGCATAAATAATTAATGCAATCACCACTTCTGCTTATTTCTTTGTTCTGTTTCTTATAACATCACGAACTAATGAATTATGGCCGAGGAAGGCGGTGCTTCAGAGCGGACAAACATTGCCGTTCTAAGTATTTCTTTGTTCTGTAATTGTTCTTCAAATAATCGGGCTGTATTCGGTCTTCTATAAAAATGATGTCCTTATAAAATACAGGTGTGGTCGGATACCATACGGTGTGGGGAGTGGTACCAGCGCTTCACTCTCCCTTGATGTCTGTCACAAACGCCATTTCCGGAATCACCGCCGTTGGAGGATTACTCTTCATGGAAGGTGGTTATTTACCACAAACACCTATTGAGGTACCTATTGCTTTACAAATAAAGTGTCAACAATAGGTTTCTTTATATGTAGCATAATTTAATTATTTATTTAGTTCCCAACAAAAATTGTACACAATACAGACAATAAATTAAAAGTAAAGAATACAATCCTTAAAGTAAGGTAGCCATTGACTATAAGAGATAATTAAAGGTTAATGCAAAGAATAATATAGGTAAAATAATTATCAGTGTATTGAAACATTTCAATAAATGAATTCAAATTAGAAAAGCGATTACAAAGGTTGAAAATAAAACACTGTGTGTGTGTGTGTGTAAAACACTATCCACACCACTGTGGTTACACCATGTGCATTAGAAATAAAACTTCTGTAAGTTGATTAAATTTGTCATCAACTGCATAATAATGTATAAATTAATTTTTTAAAATGATCCTTTCTACTGGCATCTACCATTCAACAATATTTCTGCACACTTATTTATCTGAAAAAAAATCAATGTGACAAATAACCAAAAATTAAGGCTTGGCTCACAGACTTTAGTCGAACGAGCACATCCCCGAGCTATCTCCTGAGTTTAGCTGATTGAGCGTGTTGTAATAGATCATTCACTACCTAGGATAAATTCGGGAAATGTACTAATTTATATAATTATATAATCTAGGCATTTTGTCCGCAGTTTCGTACATTGGTATAAAATTCTAAGACCGTATTACGAAACTTTTGTTGAGTAATTTTTGAGAAATATCAATTCGGTTGAAATTGGTATTACATAAATCACTAATTGATTAGTAAGGGCAGAAAATTCCCAATTCGTGCGTATTTTGTATGTATAGAAACATATTGTCCATATAATTTGTTTTATAGTATATTTTAGTACACAATATTTATTAATAATGTACTTATTAAATAAAGTACGAAGCAGGGGGTGCTTACCTTGCCATTCCATAGGTGATTTGTTAAATATATGTGAAAAATAAATGAAAACTGCGTACGAAAGTTTCCTTAAAATAACATTTTTTTAATCGATAACAAATAACATTCATTTCAGCTTGAAAAAATGATAAAGTACTTTTTGATTGTGTTACCTTACACTAGACATCACTAATACCACCACGAATAGGCTCACTAATGACTACTTAACTCCCTATTACACGGAAAAAACACAATAAAACACTGCATTCCTTAGTACAGACATAGTCTAATAAAGAAGGCATGTTTGATATACCTAGTTAGTGGACTGTCTTTTTGTTTAATTAGTAAGAATAATTAATTCGGTGACGAGATGCAGGGCCAAATATCGGAAGATAGAAAGGAAAGAACAGGGACGTTTGTTTGCTGCGATCTGCCTCCTTGCGGTATGCACGAATTTCAGATTGTGTCAGTTAAATCTGAAATTTATTATTATAGCGTTGGATTCGCAGACATGATGAGTTGAATTTCCGATAGTATCCGGGTGTATATTATATATTTATGAGATTATATCATTATTTTAGAGTTTTTTCACATGAGAATACTGTTTATAAAGTTTAAAATTTGTATCCCAATATGGGATATCGGGTATTTTACGTAGACTGTAAACCCACATACATTGATTGGATTGTAAGTAATTATTGATTATTGATTATTTACTATTATTATTATTTATTATTCTATGAAAATATTATAAATTATTTGAATATATTTTTGTATTCACTCATAGCAGGTTAGCAAATAATGTCTTGTTTTCTCTAGATTTTAATAATAAATACTAAATAACTAAATAAAACAATAAATAACTAAATAAAACAACTAAATAACTAAACCATTGAACTAAAATTTTCTATTCAAATAGTATTGTAATTATTGGAAAAAAAACCTAGATATTTTAACTGAAAAAAATATTTTGACAATGAATGGTTCGAATTTTTCTGTATTATTACATCCTATGACATACAAAAATCTGATTACATTTAAAGCAATCTAGGTTCATTTTGAGTTTAATATAAAATAATAAAATATAGTTGGAATAGCATCTGCGTGTTTAAAAATTACTTGTTTTTTAATGTAATTTTTAAATAATTTAATGATATCAGCAGTCTTTTTTGTTTGCATTAAAAGGCTTGCAGTGCACACTGCAGTATATATGTAGCCCTTTTGGGTCTTGTTAGAACGCACAAATGTGCATTCGTTTGTCTACAGGTCGAAAAGATGAAAGTTTCACCTGTTCCTTTATAAAATGGGAAGTATTATAAAATAAAACAATATATACGTACTTACAACGTTTATTAAAGTTTTAATGTAATATTTAGAGTTAAAATAGCAGAGTTAAAGACACCGTTGCAAAATTATTTATGTCATAATGATTATCTTAGTTATTAATTAAATTATAATTAGACAGGAAAGTATGGTCCAGAACCAAGTTAAATAAACAACCATTATAAATTAAGTAATAATAAAAAATGTGAATAAAATATTTTATTTTTCTTTATAGCCAACCTTTCAGTAACCTAATTCTTTTTAAACATCCTACACACACGCTACATTTGCTTGCATTAACGTACGTCATTGCGATATTATGTTTATGTTTGAATGCATGTTAGGTCCGTTATTGTATTAAAGTTGAGATGTCAATTTGTTATTTTTTGTCATTAAAATTTCAACCACCAATTTTAACGTTTACGATGTTAACATGGTAAAATCCAATACTAAACCACTGGCTAATTAAACCTCGACGAGTTGTATATCAAAGTCTTCGAAATGTTAATTCATATATCCGTCGCAGGCAACATAATTAATTCATAATCGCACAATAAAATAATCCCGGGCTTATGATATTTTTGTATTAAAATCAGCTTTCGACACCATTTGCCTAGGCAAAAGCCATTTTCCTGCATCCTAATCAGGCGAATGATTATAAATAAAATTAAATGCGAAAATTACATTTTTATTAGAGGTATAAATATTAAAACCAAACAAAAGTGGAATTCTAATTATTGAGATGCTAGGCAAAACAAAAAAAAAATGTAACGATGTTATTATTGTGTTGTATGGTGCTAATTAATTAGAATATATTTTTATTCACTCCGCACCTTTCAAGGGGTTGATCTGTATCACAACTAAGCTGGTCTCACAAAAAAAAAACATATGACAAAATTACCGTTTATTTTATCTTAATCTTATTTATTTTTTATTTTATTTATTCGCGAATCAAATCAGTTTTTATACATTCTCATAACGATTTTCATGACTGTCTGTTAACCCAGTGTAAACTTTAGCTATGATACACGCGATTGTAAAATGAATCCTTATAAATTTGTATACCATTAGTATATAAAAAAACAATTTCGGATCAACCATTACTTTAAAAGTCTGTTAAAGCAACCGACTTCTAATTACAAACTATAGTCATTGCAAAATAAAAAGATACCTTTTTTATACCGAGCCAGAGTTAGAAGTCTTACAGGGCTACTCGAAAATCAGAGCGAATCATTGGTTATTTGTTAATGACATATAGTATTTGCAACTAATGCTATTAATCTATAAATAACAGTGTGTCTGGTTACTTCACGCGAGGTAAAAGAAAATCATTAGTATCATAAATCATAACTAATAAAAACCAATCCACCAAATGAATGAATTAGGCTCAGAAACTAGGTTTATAATGAATTCGCATACGACCGGAGTGTTCTTACATTGACTTCAATGTTTTTTATTGAATTGAATATAGAATTAATTTTTCTTCAAATAAATAAGACAAACTTATATTATATATAAATAATATCGTATTAAAAAAAAAAGGTTTGTAAAAATGGTTGATAAAGGTTTTTCAGATTAAAATCAAATTATTAGGTTACTGAACGATAGATTATCCTTGTAAAAATAAATAATAAATAATAATAATAATAATAAAGTAAAAATAAATAATGGATCTAGAAAGAAATAAGTTTTGTAGAAAATAACTATATATTTACTTATTAAGTCAAAATATTTAATATCGATATTATATTGGTTCTACACATCAACATACAATGCTTTATTATATGTAAAATTATTTTAGGTAAACACAATTTTATTGATTAAATATTTTTTTTAACACTAACAACAAGAAACACACATATCTATATTAAAATACAAGAAAAGTTTCGGAGTTTATGTAAAAATATATATGTACGTAAGTAGGTTTAAAAATAGAAAAATGAATATTATCGACATTGGTCCGTTAACTGTTTTTATATAATAATATTAGGTTTTCAATCAGTATTAGTAGTACTTATGTAAATTTAATAAAATGTTCGTTTATATAAGCTGTTGATTGGTATTTTCTTAAATTAGTATGGTATGGAGATTTTGACGTATTGATTCAGTAAGTCAATTCGAATTTTAGCTATACTAGATAAATTATATTGGTAGCCAAATCAAAGATACAAGTTAGATATCAATATCTATTTAACTAATACTCTTTATTAAACACAATTGAATTTAAAAACCGTTCTCAAAGAATTTTAACTTGAGAATTTGCCTGAAAAAGTAGATTTATATGTAGAAGATTAGGATATGGAAAAATTCGAAATGGAAATTCTTATATTATTATGATGCTACAAAAGATATCCAATAGTAAACTTGTTTGATATCTCAGAAAGCATAGTGTCAATAATTAAGACAAACTTTTAGTACAACATTGTACATATCAAAATATTTTAGTTTAAGTTTATGAGGGAAATCAGCTGTTTGTATTATCTGTAATGCATATTTATTATACATTACAGATAATAACATTTAATATATTAAAAATAATAATTGAATATTTTGAAAGATCAGATTCACCTGAAGAGTATATAAATAAATTTTATTATGAATTGAAAATGTACTCAAAAAGGTATTTAAAAAAGAGATAACCAAGGTTTCAATTAAAATAGTTTTTTAACATGCAAATCAAATAATAAAATGTTACAATATAATAATAACGGTAATTTGAACATTGACTAAATCAATATATTTATTTTAAATATAGGACGAACATATTATCAAATTTGCTGCGAAGGGTCCTAATTATAGGACCATTATTTGTATTTTTTTTATGAATGAATTCATAAATAATCGCATAAATCGTTACGTAACAATAAATGAACACAATACTGTATTTTGTCTAATGTGGTCCTATGTAAAAATCTAATAAAATAAAGTAAGCGTTCTCAGATGCTTTGGCTTTGTTACAAATGGAGGCGTGGACCGCCCTCATACTCGTATATCGGTCTACCCGGTAAACTGTGATTTATTTTTTATAGAGGAATCACCTATTTCTGGCGATTTTGATTTCATTTTGACTCCTACGGGCTAAAACTATTGTAACTATAAACGACAGATAGCCGAAATTGAGAATCTCGAATGTAAGAAAAACTTAGAAACCTTAAAAAACAAAAGTAACTTCCGAATAACTTTAGAACTTTAAATTTGTGTTAGAAGTGCCTAAAAATCAAATTTAAAACTTTCTTTAATCTCTACAAAACATTTATTTATTTTGCATACTTATTTAAAAAAACATATGGTGGTAGTTAAACATCCCATTGTAACTAACCATCGTTTCGTATTTAGGGCTTTCTAATTATTTTGGGTAGCTATGTAATTGGATTCTCGATATAACGCTCTGTAACTGTTGTTGTGTCCTTACTGACTGTATATCATAAATAAATAAAAAAACAAACACCGTTAACGTCGATTGTTACGTTAACTCTGAAAATTTGAATTCCAGTTTTTTTTTTATAATTAGTTTTTATACTTAGATAGACTTAGAGTCGATTCTAAGGACATGGTTAGCACTACGCGCATATCGCCGAAGCGAGAATCGCGTTTCCTTATATTCAGGCGAAGCTTTACCATTAAAATTGAAATTGGCTCTAAAAAACCTAACCTAAGCGTAAATTTATGCCTAAGCAGCCCACCGTCATTATATTGTGTTGTATTAGCGGTGTTGTAAAGCTATCAATGGATTTTGATATATCATGTTTACAAATCATATTTGAAATCGCAGTGCCAATTATCTCTTTCTTGTTTTATTGGAAATGGTCTTGTGAACAGGTATGTTTTATCAGTCTTATGATTTTTATTTGCCTTTTATAAGTTAACTCTGTCGCTGGGGACATATACACTGACCATACGATTCGTACGCTGACGTTACTTTTTGAAATATAACTAGTTAAAAAAAAAAAATAACCCGTCTTCAACTGTTTTTATAGCCAAAATAATATTAAAAATTATGTTATCGATAAATCCTTTCGATTTATATTATGTTTCGATTTATGCAATTATGTGATCACTTAAAAAAAACATCCTGTTCAGAAATTAGTAGATAATAGATAGATTTTTGTTAAAATAATAAAAAAAAAATGTCTAAAAATATTATTTTTGCAAATCAACGTACTAATTTATAACAAGTATTTAAGTCTGATAACAACTCGATGACTACTGTGATTATTCTTAACATTGATTATTTAACATTGATTACTTAATATTGTATTCTTATTATCCTTCTCCCAAGCCAAAATCACCGATATAATCTTGGTAAATTTAGCCTATTTTTACCAATTTCAATGTTGCAATGAAACAGACATATAAAAAATATTAATTAGGTTAATTTTACAAAATGTAGGATATTCTTATACCAAATTGTTTAGAATAATGAAACGTTGTCCAGTAAGGTCAACCACCAGATTATCTAGGATTATGTGACCTTAATTTTGCAAATAAAGTTCCGGCCACCAATAAAAAATCAGATATTTTCAAGACCATGTTGTGTGACTAGCTGGTTGCTTATTGGCATTGGTAGATTTTTGTGGGATTTCTGTTAGATGTTTTAATGTCGTCGGCTGTGGACATTGTTGTTTAGTAGTCAAATTAGGTTATTATTATTTTTATTAAAAACGTGTCTCAATTATATTTTACTAAGGTTATTTTTATATCATATATAAAATATAATTTCCTTTAGTCAGCAAAACTATAAAAAAATAGATTTCGTTTTTTATTTCACATACTTTGGTACATCCACTTGTAATGATCCCTTGATAATAACAAAGTTGGGACAGTTGGAAAAAATATTTTGAAGCATGAACTATTTATTATTAATATGTATAACCTTAAAGTGCGGACACTTTTTAATTTTAAAATAAGACATATTTTTAAGCATTTTAATTCTCTGTAAACACTTGTTTTACTATCGAAATCTATAGCATGTGTAAATTAAAAAATGATATGTTTTAGATATAAAATTATATATTATAATTCTTGATATATTATTTTTACTCCGAATGTATTCACACTGTAATATTGCATTTAACTCTATATCACATTTTAGTATGGTTCTCGTCGATAGAAGTAGGATAAAATTAAAAATTTAATAAAATTTGGACCTTTTAACTGATTGTTATTGCACAGTAACTTTGGATTGAGAGAGTCATAATATGCTTACTAGCTAAGATTACTACGAAACATTGTTACAACACTTATGTTTAATTATGATAAGCTAAATATTAAAATAAACAATCATTTTATTTTATCTATGATAAAGAATTCAAAATACTTAAACCTAAAATGATAAAGGTAAACATTCTTTTCAATAAAGAAAAAAGAGTTAAACTCTAAATTAAAAAAAAATGAAATTAAAAAAAAATGAAAGGAAAAATTTGGTTTAACCATATTATTATTTAAAATTTATTGAAAGAATGCAACGTTCATTGAAGATAGTTTTTCAGATTATTATATTTTTGTAGGTATTAGTTTCATAAAAATAATACTATCAAAATTAAGTTTTAAGAATTACCATGTAGCGACTGACCTTGACAAAAATTTTGGACCTGTCGCTTTACCGGTTGTACTAGAGTAATTTCGGTCCGTTTCTTAAAATTTCTAAAATTACTTGTAATCAAAGTTACGCAAACTCAACAAACTCATTTTTGTAATGTATTATATTTTTTTTAAATGCATTTTATAATTTCACTTTGATAGCTTATTGGGAGAAATTTTGGAAAATTAATATTTTTTTCCAAAAAATACTCTTTTATTTCATTCTAGATTTTTTACCCTGCATGAGCAATAATTTGACTGAATTTGTCTCAATAATGATTTTGTCTCATTTTAACATGCACATATCAGAATTAGATTATTATTTTGTAATATTACAGAAACTATTTTATTTAATTAAAATTGACAATAATAACTAATAGTTTCTTTTGATAGCAAATTTATATATTATTATGGTATTATAAATTGATATTAATTTTAACAGAATCAGTGTCACTAAATTTATATTAATATATCATACTAATCGGGATCATGCTAATAAACATTTTAATTATAGAAATATTGGTTTAGGGTAAAGAAGCTCATGATTTTTACTTAAATTATACAAGTTCTTTTATATATATATTGATATCTAATAGAAGAATAGGACAACGATTTATGAGGCTTTTGCTTTTTGAGCACACATTCTGTCTTTCACACTTTAATTAAGTCTTCATCTTGGCAAAAGCACTTTAATTTACGATTTAATATAACTTACTATTTTACTAATTTTAAAAAGAAATTATTTGGTAATTTGCCACAATGGATTTTATTTTGAGTAACTAATATTTAATCAAGTATTACTTTACCTTCATCATACATAGAGTGTGAAGTATTTTTGTATGTTTTAACAGTGAACTTAGGTTTAAATGGAATAGAATTTGTTTTAAAGACATAGTTATATCTTAAAATGTTAAGCTAAAATTACTTACTGATTAGTAAACGAGTGATATTAATATTAATTGATTAAAAAATAACAAGTTTACGAGTAAATTTAGGCCAGAAGAGTCTTTCCCTTAATTACTAGCATGAAATATTAATAGTCAACCAAAATAAAGCACACTTTACAAACACATATTTATTAAAATGGGCGTAAACAAATTTGAGGTTAAAAAGAGAATCAAATATATTTTTATTTTTTTTTAGAAATCCTCAATGTTTTATCCGAATACGTCCGAATACTCACAGATATTGTAAATATGTTTTTATTATTATAATCACCATAGCTCATGTAAGCTATAGATTAGATTACCATCTTAATAATAATAAAAAAATGATTCAATGTAAAATAAGCAAACGTAAAATTCATATATAATAAGAAACTACTATTTTTTTGTTTTTATTTAGTCTTTTTTCACTATATTTTGATAAATTAAATATTATCATGTGCAGGAGATGTGCACCACGCACACACTTATGTAAACAAAAAAATGTTTTATTTATTGTTTATATTTGTAATAAATAATAATTAAAATCTATATTTTATATATATTTACTTATAAATACTATTAAAGATGTTGAATATTACCATAAAATTTAAAACAAACACTGTTAATTTTCTTTCTATCGATTCTACTTTTGTTATATAGATTTAATTTAATTAGTTTAATTATTTTTTAGTTTAATTAGGTAAATTCACATATTGTGTATGTTTGATCGTTTTGTAATGGTTTAAAGACAGTTTAATAGCAGTTTAATACAATAATAACAGCAAGGAGAAAGATATAGATGAAAATATCAAAAAGGAACAAAAGCCGTCGTCAAGTGTTAGCGTTACTTAGTCAGTCAATTTGCCAATTTACGGAGGCACGATTTGGTTATCACTACCCGCGTTGTTTTATATTTAATGTGATAAATATTAGTTAACGAAATTAACATTCTAGGTTTTTTTTTCTGTTTCATTACTAAATAAGATAAATTTTAAGATTAAACATTATTTTTAAGTCCGTGATATGCCACCTGTACCAAACAGCGACACGTAATAATTAGCTAAAGCCCATAAAAAATAAACGGTGAAAATTTTGAAAAATGTTTAAAAAAAAAGTATAAACCTACTTTGCATAACTTATGCCTACATATTATATATTTAAATCAAATATTAATTTAACCTAGAAGCCTAAATGACCACCAAAATAAAGTTTTACTAAAAAAATAAATATTACAAATGAATATTTTAATACTGTCGGTAAATAATAATCCATACCCAAATATATTGTATAATTCTCAGAATTAAAAAAAATGTAATAATAGGCACTGCAAAGAGAATTGGACCCAACCCCCCCTCCCCATGATAGACATCCAACTAAAACAAATTAATAATATCTTTATGCTGCTGTAAAGAAGAACTTGTTTATTTTTAATAATATTATTGAATGAATTTTAATTTTATTTTGTTCCATAATTATGCATTCTTATATAGGCATATGCTTTGAACTGGTACAATTTTATATTATAATTGTGCGAAACCTCTCTAGATGATTGAAAACAGTGAAAGAAAAAGTTAAATTTTTTAAAAACTCTCTTGTGTAAAGTGCCTTCATATTTCAGTGAAAAAAACAGCTCATATTGTATGGCTATATGTGGTATATGTGGAGACCAGGAGGGTGGCAAGAAATAAAAAAATAGGGTTTCTGGCACTTTCCTTAGCAAACTCACATTATTTTTTTGACAACGTCCCACTTGCCTCATTTTATAAAACGGTGATGTTAAAAATTAGTCAACTTTTATTTAATATTTTTTATTGTATAAAATGTTTAATAGAAGTTTCCCCGTGAGAAACAAGGATTATTTTCATTAGACAGTCAGAGCAGAGGGGAGTGAAAACGTGGTATCTGCATAAAATATTGAGATTTTATTCCGTTTTTTCGATGATTTCATTTCTGAAATACGACAACAATTTTATTCGAGTTAGGGACTGGTGGATACTATCAAGATGATGAGGATCGTATAGAATATACCACCAAAGATAAGATGGTAAATGTAACAACCATGTTACATTTTTTACCGTAAGTCGCTTTCAAACAACCACACTATTATTCAAAAATAGAATAAAATCCACGAAGAGCGAAAATAAGTAAATGATAACGATTGTTTTTAAACGATCAAAATTTAGTTTTTATGCAATTTTGCCGTTTATAAAGAACATTTTTACAAATTACTAGATTTTTTATTTATGTGGATGTATACGCCAATAATTAGAACCTTACAAAATAAGGCAAAGAGAGCCGATTTTAAGAAACTTTCACTACCAAAGGTTTTTCGAAACCTTTGAATACATCTGTAATTGAATGAAGCACATCTATGGAACATCTTATAGTTCCATCTTATAGTATGTGGTAGAGTGTAAAATATATGAGTAGTATATATATAATATACTCATATATACTCATATATATAATAGTACTCATATATATAATACTTATATATATGAGTGTAGAGTGTAAAATAGACCGTTTTTAGATTGTAGAGCTCTTAATTTTCTGGAGATTTTAGTTTCCTCGTACGCATCTGAATATATTCAGGAATAGGGTTATCAATGATGTTCATATTGAAATTAAGTAGGGATATTTTTCCTGAGCAAGCGTTCGATTTCATTTTGTTGATAGGCAGTGAAACCGATGCTTGTAATGTCTTATGCTCATTGTTAGGAAATGCGTGCAAACTACTGCTCTTAGAAATCACAATGGGATTTTTGATATTATCCTTCTTGTATCCTTGAATGTTATTAGGAATTATAGTCAATGTGGACACGTCAATATTATCAATGTTATCGTCGGCGATGAAGTAATCTGTATTAAGATCGTTGAAATCTACACATGACGCCATTCTGGGTTTCGCAATGCTTTTATTCTGTATATCAGAACTGTACGAAACACATTTTACGACTTTTCTGTGCTTTGAACCATCAAATGTTTTTTCCAAGGTATTTTGGCTGACAGGGTTTGAAGTCGCCTTGAACTCGCCCATTGATTTTGGTCTTAGCTTGTTCCCCTTCTTTCCCCTCACCATCGTAGCTTCTTGAGACATGAATTCATGCCGCATAACAGGAGCTTCTAAAAAAATAAACATATTTATGTTATGTATAATATAAAACAATCGCCTGAATAAAATACATTCAATACATAAATAAATACATTCAAAATACAACAAATACAATTCAATAGTTACATTGATACTTTACAGTGGGCAAAACATAAGGCAATTTAGAGAAACAAATCAATCATACCTTCTATCATTATCATCATTTATCATAATCATCATCATTTATCATAATCATCATTTATCTTCTAATCCGTCAAATACAATATCTATTTTACAATAAAACTTGATGATGATTTTGCGCCCCCTAAAACATTGTTTAATAGTGTTCTGGAATAAAGGAGTTTAATTTAATCTTTACTTTGCTAGTACTTTATAGTAATATAAATAAATTTGGAAAACACATTATATTACGCGACATATAATTCCCACCATTCCGCACTATACGAACCTTTATTAGACTTAAAACAGTAAATGATTGTTTAAATAACTAATCGATTATTTTTTTAGATCAACGCATAGAGTTAATATTTTTTGCTATACGTCAATTTATTGGTTTTTATTGTGAGCTTTGGATAGTATTCAAATACATTAAATAGTATGTAGATAGGGTATAGACACACTTTCTACGTGCTTCAAATACTAATACTACTAATACTGCTAGAACCGCTACCCTATTGACCTGGGATCTTAGACATTAGGTATATTGTTCAATTTTTTTCTGGTCAGGTTTTATAAAAAATATTGCTGTTTTAACGATTTACATATTTTATAATATATCGTTCAAAAATGATTGTGAAAAAAACTAAAATAAAAATAAAAGAAAAAAAAGAAAAGAAGCACCATACAGCCGCATTTACAAAAAAAAAAAACACCATTTTAAAAATGGCGAAAAGATTATTTTTTGGTGATCGAGAAAGCGAACCTGTGATAAATATTTCGGTCGCGGAGTCATCGTCCGATGGAGAAGTCTCTTTTTGTATGAGGGGTTTATGTTCCGAGATGTCGGCAAGGGTGTCAGGCTCTTCAGCGACGAGGCTAACATTGTGCATTTCCACTTTGTACTCCATTTCCACTTTGACTGGGCCGCCGGCGGCGTCCGAATCCACAACAACCTGTCGCGAATTTAAAAATATTTTATAGGCTTCGACATGTTTTTTTGTGCAACATATAAGTTAAATTTAAAAACTAATTAGAAAATGCTTTTGAACATATAAAATTATGTACGAAATACAGCTAAATGTATGCCCATTTTAAAATTAACCAAAATAATCAAATAATCACGTCAAGAAAAGTATAGTGTAGTGTTTCATGGCTTCATTAATTTTAGTTATAATTACAATAATTAAAAAGAAGATACCATCTGACAAGATCATTTATTTCCACAAATAAACATAAAATGACAATTGCAATTTAAAACAGTAAAACAAATTACAGAGGTTAAAATTTATGAAACAGAGCCTAAAGACAATTTGACAATGGATTATAAACCAGTTATATGGATTTTTTATTTTGTAGTTAATTAAATTTGACTGTCTTCGAACTACAATAAAATAATGTAAAAATAAGAAAAACAGAATCGGGAATAAGAAACAAGGAAGATTAAAAGAATAAATATATAGATAAATCATTATTCTCTCACAGTTTGATATTTAAATAAAATCTTCTATAGTACCTATATAAATTCATAAAATATATAATAAGAGTATATAATGGAAGTTGGGGTTGTCATATAATTTCTATGCCCTAGGCTTGCCTAAGCTAAAATTTCTTTGTTGGTTGTTGGAGAAATTATGTAGCGACGAATTTTTGTGAAAAATGTAAAATATTTTT
This sequence comes from Neomicropteryx cornuta, assembly GCA_020383195.1. Lineage (NCBI taxonomy): Eukaryota > Metazoa > Arthropoda > Insecta > Lepidoptera > Micropterigidae > Neomicropteryx > Neomicropteryx cornuta. The sequence continues at coordinate 45,500,544 of JAHKQU010000018.1, forward strand.
GATCAACAATAAATTATTTTTCACGACGGTTGTGTACCATTTCGGGACTGACTTTTTTTTACTTAAAGGTCGAAATATTTCATTGGATTACTGTGATGCTAAGTTTTTATTAATTTAATATAGCACCATACCGATGCACCCTAATTTTTTGGGATATATTTACCTTTTCAAAATTTTGGGCGTTATTCGAAATGTCCTAGAGCGTAAAAATTGAAAAAGAATTTTTGGTAAAAAAAAACGTTCCGCTCTTGGAAGTGACATTTTTGACACAGAATTTTAATCGTAATTAAAAAAATAATAATATATTATATGTATATATTTATATTAGTTTTTTGTATATTTATATTGATTGGTGAATGGACGATATCAAAATATGTAACATTGTTGATTTCAGTTATGATTAAAGATAAATACCTAAATTCATACATTTTTTACACCTTAGTAAAATTCACAAAAACATTTAGTTCCACTGGAATGTTTTTAACCATAATTACATTAGTTTGTGCATAACAAACTTTAAGGAATTAAAAGTGGAATATTATTATGGTTCATGTCCGCTTCTATTTTTTTTTTTTTGATATCTGCTTCATGCAAAAACTAGTAATATACTTGGATAATGAAAACTTTTTCACCGGAAAGAAAATAGAAGAAAGCCTAAAAGTTTTTAAGAAACTTACTTTAGGCTTTGATTGAATTCCCGACGGTCCAGCTACAGCATCATTAGTAGAGCTGGGTCCGTGACCATTCAGGAAATAAGTTACCATATTTCCTTTGCCTTTCACCTTTATGGATCCACGGCATGAGAGTTGATATCCGCGAGGCAGAAGAATATTGTAAACTTCTTGTGTAACCTGCAAAAAATCGATTTACCGACATTATTATTTAAATAAATTATATTTTATTAAAAACAAAATTATAATAAAATATTTAATTTTTAAGTTTATTTCCAAATATTTATAAGTATATACTTACATCCATAGAAAGGTTTGCTTTAAAATGGTAGTAAGTTTAAGTAAATAACAACACTTAGAAGCTATTATTATTTTTAGTATGATTTCTACATATTTTTATAGGGTTTATATTGACCTTAAATATCATAATCATTTACACTAAAAAGGAAAAAAAAAATACTATTTTTGTAAAAATAAAAATAATATTATTTTGTTTTACAAAAATAATGTTTGTTTTGTTTTGTTTTAAAAAAAGATTTTTACGATATTTCACTAAAATGCAGTGTTCGGAATTGGGTGTTTTATTCATATAATAAATATTACATTACTGTTGTAATATTTTTTTGTAAAATATTTAATTTTGACAACTAATAGATAACAAAGAAATACATAAAAACAAGTACAAAATTTAATATACACAATACATAAGTACTTTTAATTTAAGCAGTAGACTAAGTAGTTAAATATTTGAGAGGTACTATCCTACTCATAGTCACATTTTGATATATGTGTCTAGTGTATAGGCGTGCAAAATGGTTCTTGTACATAGATACGAGTATTACATATTGTCAGAACTAATTTAATATTTTTGGTTATGTTATTATTAGTCAAAAGTCAGTCTTTTATCTATCATATTTAACCTCACTTAAAAAGATTAATTTATATTTATTTATTGGAATACTACGCTTAATATTTGGAACAATAAAAAACATTTGACGGAGAAAAATAAAGATATTTAACACAGTATCATCAAGTACCCCGTACCCTCGTACATCTAAATTTTGAAAAAACTATTTTATATAGACGATTAGAAATGTTCACTAAATTACCGAGAGAATATAAAAACATAAAAAATATATTTATTTTCAAAAAAGCCATCAAAACATATTTAATTAAAAAAAAACTATATGAATTTAAACACCTATAATTTAATGGAAGAAATGTGCAGTTATTTCTTCATACTTCTAAAATAGTTTATTTAAGCATAATTTATAAAACTTCTATTTACAAGTTATATTTTTTTTGTGATGTATATCTTTTAGCTATGATTAACGAGTACGAGTAGTATAAATGTCGAACACTCTAGGCATGATGTATCTGTATATTTCATTATGTCAATTTTTGTGAACCAATTGAAAATTGAAAATTGTCATTCCAATGCATTAAGTAGTTCTTGGAAATAAACTTTTACTTTACTTATATGAACGTATTTCCACATTTTACTTGGCTATTTGATTGTTTTTTTTTTAAATTGTCAATTTGGGACCAACCTATTCAGGGTTAGATCATGTGATTAACTAAGGGTGAAGTAAAATTAATTACAAGGCTTAAAGATTGGTCAGGCACGATTCGTCTTGAGGCCGTTGGCGCCGCCAATGTTGCCCGCAGGGTACCCTACAATTTCCGTTTTGCTAGTGAAACTTTTAATCGCCATATTTAATTTCCAAAATTATCCCATAGAAATAAATAAAAAAAAAATGGAATGGAAAACTTACTTGAATATGATCGAGTATTCCTGTGGAATCCATACGACTAGCAACATTGACTGCATTTCCCCAGATGTCATACTGAGGCTTACGAGCACCAATAACTCCTGCTACTACTGGACCGATATTAATACCTGAACATATATTTTTTTTATTATTACAATAAAAACACAAGGGAAAATACTGAAAGCTTTGAATGCCCTTATAAGAACAAGGAGGATAAGGAGAACATTCGAACAACCAATATATTCATTTCTATAAGTAGCTGAAGGATGGCCTACTATATTTACACTTAATTTTATTATGTATGTTAAGTATGTTAAGTTTGTTAACAAACTGCTAGTAAGTCCGTTCTTACTTGTATAACAAAATGTTGCAAAAGGTAAGGTTTAAGATGATTAACAGTCAACACAATATTCTCATGTTAACGGAACCTTGTATATCGGTAATCATTATTTGGTTGCATATGAAAATGCAAATGATTGTTTAAATACTGGTTAATGGTAATTTCTTCACTTCCAGTGAAGCATATAGCTTACTATATGATGTGTACACAATTATAAAAGTGTAAAATGTAACATAAATGTGTACTAAATATATTTACAAAAATGTTTACAACTATTTTTTTAATTATTTATAGGTAGAGGGTCTTAGATAACTAAAGAAATTGTGCAGGGAAGTTTATCAATTTTGTCTTAAGTCTAAAATAGTAAACATTCAAATTTAATTCGCCCAACAGAATATATTTCGCATAAAAAATATTATTTAGATTAACGAGTAACTATTCTTTAAAAAATATTATTTTTTTAAAAATTGGTACATAATAAAATATATACATATGTATTGGTATATAAATATCGCAAGCAAAATTTACAAACTTATTATTGTAGGTACATATGTTTCAAAAAATAATAATTTGTAAGTAAAAATTATTTTTTTATTAAAAATTTACTTATTATTATCATAGTCTATTCAAAAAAGTTGAGTATTATTTCTCTATTTTTATATTTTATAAATGTATTTTTTACATTTTATGTATATATTATATACAGGATTATCCAAAATTATCTAAAAGACTTAAGGGGGTGTTTACGTTCCCGTGTAAGAAATTGTGTAAAAAAAATTTGCTCAAATTTATTAATTTTATTAAAGCACTCGTACAATTTACAATCAAACCACGATGAACTTGATATGAGGTCAAAACAAATCATGTTTGAAAGCGCACGGCCAAGAAACTTTTTTTTTTATCAGTAATGGTCATGGAACACTGTGTATATATATTAGTAAAAGTATCACAGACTCACATAAATATGTAACTATGTGGGAAGCTGTGGATGAGCGCAGAAAAATCGGGCATAGTGCCGCGTGGGAGAGATTTCGACAACCGACAGTCCACAATAACAATCTAAATCTACATACGATGCAATGCGATTAGCGACGCGTATATTATTCAGTAAAATATATTTTTAGACAGCCGGTGATATAGTTAAATTATAATTATATATTAAGCTTGAAATTGCATTGACCATTTGACCATTATTTAGTGAAATAATGAATTAACAATTTCGCTAAAGTATACATAAATATAACAATAATCGAGTCAAGAATGTGACTATACAATTGATGATAATTGTATTGCAGTTACCAAATAAGCGACCAAATTAAATACAGTCTGTACAGATCAGATAGGCGAGCGTATTAAGTGTTAAAACAATGCCTTTAAACGGCAAAATTACTTAATATAAACTCGGTTACATAAATATATTTGAAAAACTCATTTAAATTTTATAAAAACGTTTATATATTTTAAGAAGCCATATCAACCTTTTTGCATGATGTATAGTCATTAGTTTAAAATCTCCCGTATAAATTTCTACCGAAAAAAATAAAATTTGTGTCTACTCAAATTCATATTTCGCAAGAACTCATTCATAGAAATTTACCAATAATATTTAATATAAGTAAATAATGAAGAATGAAATGTATAACTAACACATTGAGTTATCTCAATAATGTTAAATCGCAACCCATTTTAAGTTACATTTCGCATATAATAGTGCAAAGGAAACATGTATTGTGGCTAGGTTGTAAAATGGAAATTAAGCTTTGCAATTATCCGATAAGGAAAACCTCTTACCAATGCGAATACGGAAATTGTTGAATGAATGTTCGTTGACATATTTCAATTGCTCGCGCAGGCGCAGTGCATAGTCGGCCATAGCAGTGACGTGACGGTAGCCACGCATGTCGCATGTATTGGTAGTGAGACCTTGTTAAATAATTACATTACATATTTTATTACATAATACACGCTGAACTTAATTTTATTATTAGCCTACGGATATGTGCTCGAAGTAAACTCACATACATATAGGGTTTTAATACAGTGAAACTCAATACAGTAAATCGTAAGTAATGTCATCAATTGCATAATAATATACTAATCTATATGTCAAATGTATAACCCCATACTGGCAACATTCAATGATGTTTCCGCAAGTCTCTCTAATTAAATAAAAAATCAAAGTGAGAGCTGGACTGGCTGGCTGGACTTTAGCCGAATGAGCACATCACCTCCGAGCGTCCTTTCGAGTTTAGCCGAAAGAGCGTGTCTCGTTAGATTTATTCAATGCCTCCGAAAATTTGTGTAAGGTGTGTCTAAAAAACCTTTTACTTCAAAAATACTATAAAGGGTCTACAACATGTAACCACACATAAACGAGATCTATAAATGTTAGCTTTAGCAGTTTTCTAGCATACTTAACTTTAACTATCAAGTCAACTCAACTTAAGTCATGTCAAGTCAACTTATCAAAGTTGAAAATAAAATGAATAACAATAAAGCTAACAAATTTCCAGTACTAGTAGATGATACTTTGACATTTCGATAGGCGCTCACCATGGGAGAGCGATCATATTGGAATTTCAAAAATATGACAGCATGGCTGTTTATTTATTTCTCTACTCAACAGAAATTGTACACAATACATAATGACGTAAACATAATATAAAATAAAATATACATTTCTTAAACAAGGGTTGATCAATTGAAAAATAAAGATAGAGATAAGAATTTAAATAAGATAAAATAAATAAGAAAAAAAAGATTTTAAATTTAAATAAAAATACAAAAAAAAAGAACATACATTTCAGACAGCGTCCCGAAACTTTTGCCATTTTATTGAATATCAAATATCAATTTGGAATAGGTAAATAAATAAATCACACATTTAATAATTAGGGAGAGGGCGATGTTGTTTCATCACTAGTAACGCGTCAAAATTTGTAAAAAAACAATAAAATGGTGTCAAAAATTATGATAAAATTGAACGAATGTCATTTAATGTCAGTCGCGAATAGTATAGCGTTAATGACGCCCGTAGGGCCTAGCTGTAAGACATCAGGTTCTGGTTAATTTAATCTTCAGGTTCTCAGGTTCTGGTTAAAAATAATTTACTACTACTAACAATATATAGAAGTAGTTGATATTAAATGAATATTACAGGTGTCATACCCATTCTTGTTTTAATAAGCTAGCTGTCTTTGATTAAGAATTGTGTTTTTTTTAGCCTTACACGAGTGAACATTAAATTTCATTAATTCAAAAGAAATCTCGTATACGGTACGGTGAAAGATTGTTTTATGTATCCCATACCTGAAGCAGCCATGTAAGTTGCTCCGGTACTCTTGATTTTCTCAATGTAACTGAACTGGCTTTCACCGAGCAGTTCATCGAAATCAGCGATGATCTCGTTAAGAAGCCGCAGACATTCCACGCCCTCGTTGTTTCCCTCCAGCTCCACGTAGAACTCGGAAAAATTTGGAATAGAGGCGAACATCACGCAGACGCTGTCGCATTGTTCATGATAGAGTTCCTAAATATTAAGAGCCAGTATATCGTGAGGTGACCTTGAAATTCGGCCTTTGCAAATGGTGTCGGCCACTTCGAGCGGCCGTCGACAACATCAAAGAATAAACATTTAACAGTTTTTTATTTATATTTAAAATATAAGGCAGTTTAAAAAAATCTAAGTTTAAGGTTTTCTGTGGAATTTTATTGCGGACATTTCTATGTATAAATTAGTCACATATGTAGTTTGGTTTATGAGAATTATAAAACTTACCAATTTTAATATTTTTTTATGTAAACATAGAATTATTTATTTAAAAAACCAGCTTAAGGGTTTTCTAGAAATACGTTTAGTTAATCTAATTATATTTTTTATATATGCCTGGTAGGAAAAACTATCTTGGCAGTAGACGTCAAAAACATGCATAAAATGCAATTCGAGTGCGTTATGGCTCTTAACATAATGAAGACACAGAGATAAAACATGATTGTCTATTTATATCGCATTTCGATATCTTAATGCCATTTAAGTGTTTTCTAAGCGCTATCAGATAGCAGTAGTTAATTCGAGCAGAAAATGAAGCAGACGTCTCCGTAAATTAAATAATACAATATTCGAATACTTTTTTTGGATGATAAACCTCCGAAACCAATTAACTGTCTCAGAGAATAATGTAAATAGGTTAATTCATAATTAAGTCCAGCACTGCTAACAAAATCATAAATATACGGCAAATGAGATGAAAGACGGGGAAGGAGGCAATATTCTCGTAGGAGGCAAAAAAATGAACTATTCACATGCAATTGAATTGCTGATTATTAAAAAGGAGCTATGTTACATTTTCAACTTTGCGAGATATTAAAAAAAAACTGATTCATTTCTAATATAATCACATATATTACAAATTTATGCATTTATGAAAAACTTAGTGTGTTTGCTGATTTGTTTTTGTTTTATATTTTTTTTATTTCTAATAACTTTTTTAATAAAAATAAAACAAATTCCGTAACATTGCTCCCTTTTAATATAATGTAACATATACCCCTTTTAATAATCAGCAATTCAATTTTTAAAAATATTGTATGTAATGAGCTCCATGTACATGTTTGCCCTGTTAACATCGAAACTACTGAGCATTGTTAGCAGAACCATACACCGTTGAATATAAGAAGAAGAAAGAAAGAAAGAAGAAAAGAAGAAAGAAAGAAAGTCGCTATACGGCAAAAACCGAACCGCGAAATGTAGACAAGTAAAAGGTAAATTATTGTAACTTTTAATTTGTGCATTTCTTAGCATGGCAGCGCGTACAAGAATTTATACGACGGGGATTGACCTGCATTTTTTTTTTAAATTTTGTAACTATTATATTTGTAGCTGAGAGAAATCACCAATGGATAGTAATTCAGGTTAGTATACAAAACTCAAAAGATGGTTATCGATCTATAAATCTATTAAAATATATTATTAAATGCATTTATTTATTCACAATGGGCACTTAAATAAATTAATAATTGCTTACATCAATATTCTTATCATTTGACAAGAAGTGTTGGGCCACATGCACTGGCAGAATATTGGCAAGAAGCTTCTTATTATAAGCTTCCAAATGCTCCATATCTTCCTTGTCATCTAAAAAAAAAAGTTAGATTTGCCAATATTATAAGATAATGAGATTTGAGATGACATTTATCTATTAAATTTCGACCAAATTTGATGCTATAAATAACAATTTATTACTGAAGGTATTTAATTTAGCTCTTTTGGTTTAGACGAAGCAAAACGGTAACTATATACTTAGATCAACTATGTTTTTTCTCTCTCTATGAATATATCTACAATACAAGTAAATTTTATATTAATATCTCATGCGTGAGTTTTGTGTCGATTAACAAAAAGGTTCCTTCTATTATATTATGTCGAAAATTGTTATATTATTATATTGTCCAACCATGTTTTAATCCCATTAATCTGAATTGAATCAAAGAAATCGATATAGATGAAATTAAAGAGTGAAAAAATAAACACAAACATTGAAATATCTATCTTATAAAATATAAACAAGATTATTGGTAGGTCGTAGGTTTAAATAAGTTAAAAATGGTAAGTATCTCCTAATACGTCAAACTTTGTCCTTAGGTAAGTTTTGTTAAATATGTTCTAAATGGCGTTTTCTATCAGATCCTAAAAGGTTTGCATCGACCTACTAAATACCCGTAGATACTTTGTAATTGCAAATTATGGTAAGATTTTTTTAAAATTGCAATTAGAACTTATTTTTTTATTGAATGGCAAGAAAAAAAATTTGCATAATAGTTTCTATTTTTATCATATGATAGGTGTATATTATTTATTGTCTGTTTTACAAACAGGTAATGAACAACAAAATACTTGGATTACCTAATGCTATTGTAAGGTACCCAATATATTGTAGAAATATTTTTAGCTAAATACAAAAATAAAGAGTACACCTATACGGAGTGTTAGGGTGATAGAATATCTCAATACCTATCATAATAACCCCCCATGTGTGTTCAGCGATTTTTGCATGATTTGGAGATATTCGGTTTTATCTGTAATTTTAAGCTAACTCCCGATTTACAAAATCTTTGTGGTATTGTGACTAAAGTAACAGTGGTATAGACCTGGTTTTCTTCGTCAACCTACCCGAATAAAAATTGATCTTGGCCATGACGTAAAAAAGAATAATATTAAAAATATTAATAATGTTAAATAAGATACAATAAATTAAAAAAACGATGTTAAATAAAAATAAAAATTACAAAAAACAATATGAATTACGCTAATCTTAACTTTGATTATGTATGTAAATATATAGAAACAAGAACATAAAACTATTTAATAAGGAACTACACTAGGAATATTGTTCGTGGTTTTGTCCATTCGTATAGAATTTGCATTGGTTTTGGTAATAATAATATAGTATTAATAATAATTAACCAGTGTTGCAAAACTTTTGCAGAGTTAATGAAAAAGGTTCAATTTGCGAGTAGTTAGTATTATGGTTTCTTTTTCAAAAGGTAATGGTACCATTAAAAATATCTCTGTTTTGAATTCATCATTGGACTTTTTAGCGTTATCATTACTTTTTACAAATGGTGATACTGAGTGATAATGGTGATGGGGTGATATCAATATTTCTCACAATGTACCAACTACATCTAATTCAAGAGCTTCAGAATGTAGCCTAGCGTCTTGGAGTTAGTAAAGGTTTTAGTATGTTTTACCAATCACAAAAAATATTTCTGCATGAATAGTTGATATCTAGGTGATATTAGAGGTTACATTTCATTCGACAATATCAAACAAGTCTTAGGTCTGAAGTTTACAACAATTTAAAAGTTTATTTAGAATTGAATCCTAATGCTGATTATGTTGGCCGTAGAGTAATTTTACCATTTCATTCAATAGATCAGAATCAAAATTATTTAGATGCAATGTCAATTGTAGAACATTTCGGAAAGCCTCTGTTTGTTACAATGACTTGCAATCGAAGTTGACCTGAAATAGTTAGCAATATTGGTATAGGTTTATCGATATTGTTAAGCGTGTGAATGACGTGATAGAAACAATTCAAAAATATATATTTGCAATGACTCTAGATGTATACCCACCTCGGTAAAGAACCTTAATAAAGTTCAATCTAAAAAAAATAAAGAAGTATAATCGAGTTTCTAGCACTGGACGACCACTGGCTTTTATAAATCATTAGAGTTTTGGCACCATTTTATAAAATTAGTTGCAGGGTTTTTTTATATTGGTTTGTTACACTATGTTTTAAATAATTAACGTCATTATTAAAATATTGTATTGTCATACCCGTAGCTTGTAGTTTCCAAATAAAGTCGAGTCTGTAAGTACTTTCCGTGGCTTGTGAGTGCAAGATCAGCGCAACCGCAAAACTTAGACAGGTGATAACGTCCAGGATCCAGTTTGTTAGGAAAATTTCATAATTTTCTTCGCATCTGAAAATAAAGTTTAATAAAAAAAAAAATCTACGAAAAAACCTTTTTTATGGATTAATCATTTTATAGATATTACGTAAGCAAAAGTGTATTTTCTTCGAGCTTAAATTACACTTTTCTTTATATGTATATTAAATCTGTATATAAGTTAAAATGTAATGTTTTCTGTTTCCTCTTTTTACTAGTGTCGGTATTTTTTTTAATTATTCATTACTTTACAAATCTCTTACCTCTCTGCGATTTGGGAGTTGGCAACTCTCTTAAATTGACATATTTATTTGACAAAAATTCCCTAAGGAATAAAATAAAAATTGAGAAAAATCCTTACACAGTTACATGACTTAATAATGCTAATGACATGATAAAGCTTTTTTCTTAAATCTTTTAACGTAATATATATTTTTTTTAAAAATGTTTTAACGTAAATAAAACTCAGTTAGGCAAGGATAACCGGTTTATAAGATAATATATTACTGCCATGTTACTTTAATCATAAGTTTTGCTTTATAATCGATTTAAAACAAGGTGGTACTCAATACGAAGTGTGTTTTTTAAGTTTTATTGAAATTAACTCCGGATTAGCTGGAGCGTTTTCGAATATTCTCTTTGATGATGAAATTTATCAGTAGTGGTGGGTCCTATTTTTAACCCCTAACGCAAACAGTGGGGTGTTGTAAGTTAAATGTATCTGTGTGTTTGTCTGTGGCATGGTAAAAAATATAAATAAAAACTAAATTTTCCATTCAAATTGTTTTTTTATCGATTTGAACCATATTTTATATGGTTCAATTCGATGAATGTATTTTATGTTTTTAATTTGTTTTAAAAAAAAAAATCGAGCACAGAAATCAGAACAATATAAAAGTTTGTATAAAAAAAGTACGAGGGTCGAATCGTTTTTTCAACATTTTGCTTTATTTTTTTTTACATTTAATGAATGAAATTTTGACATAAACTAAGAATACGTGCAGATCTACTATAATTGCCACCAATGTGCTTTTTATTCAATATTATTTATCCATTAGTAACTGTCCTGTTCCCGGCTTCATATGGTTTTTTTTTGTATCGTAAATTAATTCCTCCTTATTTGCTAAATAGGTGTTATTTTGATGTTAGACGGGACAGTGACATAAATAGCTGTCCACAAGAAAAACATTCTGACTTGTCCATCGCTATGAAAAACAAAATTTGCACACTACAGACATTGTGCCAAGTGCTACCGTAAGATTGTAGTTTGCGAGTACACAGTGCTAGTTGAGGGAGCATGATCATTCAATACCAATCACTATTTAATATTAGAATATATTTTTTTAACAAATAGCCATCAGATATCGGCCGTAAAAATCGAGGGTTAGGATTTCCCGCTTCTGACACCTTGTGAAGATCTATGTTATCAAACCACTAAAATCCCATTCGAATCCATTAAAGTGGTTTAGAAAAGAATAACAACTCAAAAAGCAACTCTCATTTATAAGTAGTAATGTTATTTTTTAAGATTCTGTTCCGATTATCTTCACAGGGAAATACAGGAAATAAAGGTAGGAAATACAGGTCTGTGTTCATATTTCATGGAAATTTTAATATAAAATTAATAATTACAATATTAATTGTTACATGAACACCGTCTTAAATTACTTTTCTTCATTTTCGTCTCAATAATAAGTACGAACGAAGCCTATTCACCGTTCCCAGGGTTTTCCAATAATGATGTGCGTGTTCCGGAATTAATAGAAAATTAAAGCAGTAGCAAATTTACATGACGAGTATCGTATCGATTGTCTCTTATTTTAATATTTCCGATGTGGAAAACATCGGGAAAAGGTTAAATAGGCAGGTCTTGATTTTCATGGCTTTTTAATAATAACCATTTTTATTATTCATTTTTAACGTTAAGGGTACGTTTGTTTGAAACTCCAACCTATATAATAAATTATCCCGTATTGTTTATATTGAATAAGCATTGTTTAAATTTCGCAATAAATATTGGTTATTATAATATATTTCATCAAAATCTGTTTGCCTGTATCATTTTATTTTTAAAACGCTTTGATATCAATGGCACATCAACACATGATTCCAAAGGTCTTATATACTGAGTCAAACAAACAGAAGTATTAGCATTTAGATATCTATTTATGATAAACTGTGGCCCTAATGAAAACAACTTTCATGGACTAAGTATATTGTATATCATTTACATAAATACTTGATTTAAAAATATATGTTGTCTTAAGTTACTATACTATTTCGAATTAAAACATAGGCAATAAATGTTTGTTATACATTTTTAAGACTATAACTATATATAAAACAATGAAATATTAGCATACCCTTCGATCTGAGCGCCACTTGGTAGTAGGTAGTAAGTGAGAGACACGTAGAGCCCGAAAAGCAAGGAAAGCAGGGTGGTCTTCAGTATTGTTATAAGAATTTGGTGAACGGCACACATGCACATTACCAAAAGCGTGAGCAGAAGGTATGGCTGAAATCAAAAGTAAGAAGGAATTTTCTTATCGTAACGAAATGTTTAGAAAACTACTCTCAGACATACTAACAATTTAATTATTTTTAAATCAATATCCCAAAAAAACATCAACCTATAATTATGATGTTTTTATGTTTATTGCAAAATTTGTATATAGATTTCCAGAGATTTTTTTTTAAATACGATACAATATTTATCGAATGTATTATTATTGACCAAGTGTTAAATATGAATAAAATGTTATTTTATTATCAATCAATTTTATAAATGCATTGAAAAAAATATTTTCGTATTCAGTGATTATTTAATAAAATATTTATGAAATATAACTGCCAACATGTCAATATAACTCCAACACGGTTAAGTTACCTAAATAAAAGTAGTTAAAGGGAATGCTAGCCATTTCTCAACATAAAAATTGTAGTGTTGTTACTCTATTATTTATAAATTATATATCTTTTTACTAGTCAACTAGTAAACAGACGATTTGTTAGTAAGCGCAAGGTAGAGAAGAGCGCTTTCGGGAAGAAGCCTTTTAATGTGACATTCTCCAGTATATTATAGACTAATTATAGCAAATCGCCTTATATACATAATTTTTATTTATATCAGCCTCATATATTTTAAGTCGATCATATCATTTTACCATAGTCGATCATCCTAATGACAAAACCACTTACTGTATTTTAAAATATCATCCTTTTTTATTTCATTTAATTAAATACATTGTATTTTATAATAAAGAGGACAGATAAAATTTAAAAATACATTTTTATAAAACTCAGCGCTGGGTTAAAATCGACATCCTGCAATCTGAAGTATAGAACCTTTTTATTAAATTTATAATAAATGTTGCTTTATGGATTTATATCTAACGTATTATGAAAAAATAAAGAAAAAAAATCTAAACATTACAATATTCACAAATAAAATTACGACAAATACTTTTATACTCAATTAAATAATAATTATCTATACGTAAGGCTTTCGTCGTGAGAAATATGATTATTATGACCTAAAATTATTGACACTTAGAAATTTCAAAAAATATTTTTATTATTTTAAGTGATGAAAATTATAACCTTAAACATAAATTTAAAGAGCCAGGAGAACTAAGAGAATATAAAAAATGAATAACGAAACGTGCCAAATAGCTTAATAAATCTTCGAACGGAAAACTTTCGACTACCAGTTTACCGTGTATCTGGTTATACGTTACCACGGTGGTGGTTAGGTTAGGTTAGGTCTTACACTCGATCTCAACTGGAAAAGAAAACCAAATGGCTGAAATCGATAAGAAATATTGGTCCGGCATGGGTAGCATTCGGCCAGAAGCGACTTGTATTTCAAAGCAAACTATCCAATAATGTGAAGTCTAAAGTTTTTAACCGACCGACGTGTCCACCCAGTTCTAATATAGAAACATCACTGAAATGAGAAAAGTACTAATTATCACGCTCAGCAACCAGAAAAGAAATAAATGTAAAATACATCAAATCAAGTTGCAGGATGTCGTCGAAACAATGATGATGATCGCTGAAATGGAACTGGACAGGGCATAATACAAGAACAGCGTAAGAGAGGTCCAATCGGCGAGGGCGACCGACCAACCAATGCGTTGGGTCGATGACATCAAACGCTGGATGGAAAGCAAAAAGTGCAAAACCGCGAAGGTAGAAAAGTACTAAGGAAAGGCTGTGCAGACCTGCAGTGGGCAGATACAGGCTGATGATGATGATGAATATTTTCATCAGTTAAAAGAATAAAATGTACATAACTTATACAATAAAAAAAATTTGCTGATTATTGTTTGATTGCTGATATAGATCAACCCACTAAAAAGAAATCAGTGAATATAAATACATCCTGTATGTGGTAGTCTGGTGGTTAGGCGTTTGACTTTTGACTTAGCAATGCCGGGTTCAATTCCGCACATTGTCATACCATTTTGAACTTTGAACCATCCCCCCATCGATCTAGAGATCATGCGTGAATAAAGCTTTATCAATTTTAATTTTATTGGTTTTAATTTATACATACTTATTGTTAACAAAAAAGTTTTTTACCTCGTGAGCGTAGAAAAAGCAAGAAGAATCCGGTATGTCTTCACTTGGTGTGCTGCTGTTTAGCATATTGTGAAAGGCTATGATATCTCTTTCAGGATTAGGAAGACTAATCATAGTAGGAACGATATTACCTGAGTTATACGTCATATCTTTTACTTCAATATTAGTGTATGTAAATAAAGAGGATATCTGAAAGATAGAACAAAGACAAGTTTAAAATTATACAAGTTATTATTATTTTGAGATCTTTTTTCAGTATCTTTATTTTATTAAAATGAAAGAATTAGCATGTAACTCACCTCATACATCTGTATGAGTAAAATCATCATAAAAATGACAATAAATGACAAAATTTGAGCATGGACACGGTTGTTATGAACTTCCTTAGACAAATTTTTAATTCGTTCATTACACTGAAAAAAAAAAAAACTAGTGATTCTCGAAATATTACGCAACACCAACCAAATATACATATACTTATTTCAAACAGTTTACCTTCAGCTTTTCAGCAAACACAATAAATGTAGCCAAAGTCAAACCAAGACCGGCAAAAAGTGATGATATGATTCTGAACGGGGTCCTAAAACAACAAAATCACATGACAATGCTTACACACTTTATACATGTCCCAAGACTTTACCCGAAGACTTAATTATTGGGAGTTTCTGTTTCCTACCCGAGAATGAGTACCTAAGAAATTATACCAAAAAATGGGATATTAGTTTATCCCATTTTTAAAGAGATAATGTTGTAAATTATGTTTTTTTGATCATCGAGTAAATTGCGACGCAGCGCAACGCGGGACGTTGCCAAACCCGTTGTCCCTACCGCCCCCTTAAAGTCATGACGCGTACCAAAGACCTCTTTTTAATTACAATACTTTTAATGCACCGTCTTCACAAATAATTCTTGTAATCGGGAATAGTCTTGAGACATTATTGATGCAATGCAAATATTGTGCATTACGTACATTACAAATGCAATTGATGCAATCCAAATAGTGAAAATGTACACTATAACCGAAGAGATGTAGTAGATCTCCAACATGCGGTCACGTTCTTTTTGATACTGTAAAGAAATCATAAATCTCTGTTTAAAATAACATATCACAAAACAAAACAAAGTATATTGTGATTTATTTGAATCTTTCCTACCTTCATTTCTATTTCCTTTTTGCGAAAAGTCAATGCAAACGCCCTGCAGTGTTCAGTCCTGAGCCGATCAATAGATCTGGCGTCGATAGCTTTCATCAAGTACTCGTTGACCTCGTCTTCCGGATCTTTATTTTCATTGGGCTCGCCCATGCCCATTCTGAAGAGTAAATTATTTTCTTATTAAGCAATGCTGTACCGATCTGAGAGATCTTTTTATAAATTTAAAAACCGCAGGATAAATAATTTTCTTCTTTATTCGTAGACGTTCCTGTACTTGATTAAACAATACCATCACAAAAACATGTATCCTCCATCTTATAGGAATAAAACCATAATAAAAAAGAAATTATTCAGTGCATATAAGTG
This sequence comes from Neomicropteryx cornuta, assembly GCA_020383195.1. Classification (NCBI taxonomy): domain Eukaryota; kingdom Metazoa; phylum Arthropoda; class Insecta; order Lepidoptera; family Micropterigidae; genus Neomicropteryx; species Neomicropteryx cornuta. Next base: position 45,516,886 of record JAHKQU010000018.1, read on the forward strand.
TGCATATATTCAGATAGGTAATTAAATTGGTCAAAATTTGTGTGAAGTTCGTAAGAAGTAAAATGATTACGTACTTCGAGGAGTGTTTTCCGTGTTGGGAGCCATGGCCCATCACCCTCATTTCTTTCGAGACGCTTCCGTTGATAGTATACGAATGCTGCGGACGCTTGTCCTTTGAACAAACAAGAAAAGTGCAAATAAAAACGCCATGCAGTACAAAATATTAACAGAAGTAAACTTAATTGAAATCGCTGAGCACAGTTTCATGAATAATTCAAATATTTCGCTTTGCAGTAAACTTAATTGAACTTCTTTTGGAGTAACATTCTTAAAAATAATACAGAAAATCGCTAAATAATTAAAATTAAACAGAAACAAAAAAAAAATGAAATCAAAAAGTCATGTGTTTCAAACTGTATTGTATATTTTTAACTAACCGCTCGACACTCATTGCTATCAGGTACAATGAGAAATGTTTCAATGTTGTGATCCTTCAGGTAAGGGTTTCTTTCTCCGCCGTTACCAGGTTCCACCTGATAATCTTCGCCTAGGCATTGCAAAGTTTCTTTCGTGATGTGCACGCGCCTAAAATAAGACCAATTCATTATCCTTTCTAATTATGCTATTTTAATTCACCACTAAGTTTAATATGTGTACCAACTAAATCAGTCTGACGAAAATTTTTCAGAGTAAAAATTTCAAAAGAAGAAATTTTACTCTTAAATGATTTATTTATTTATTACTTTTGTCAGAAACAATACGTTACATTTTACACCACTTTTTTAGCGTGTACTGCTATTCTAAGATGATGTAATTAATCTGTTACAAACATAGATCTTCAGCTAACAATTTATAAACTAAACAGAACATTTTTTTATAATAAATAATAAAATGCGCAACTGAAGATTTTACAAAAGGCACACTGTGGAACATTCAGATGAATACACGAGGGTTTAAGTGCGTGTATATGCGTGTTTTTTATTCTGGTTTGAAATAATATAATATGTCTAATATGCTTATAAAATAATATAACAATTACAAATTTTGAAATATATGTTTACTGCCTAATTTTGCATATATTATAGCACGTAAAGACAAGTGTATATAGTATTAAAGAGACAGATTATAGTAAAATAAATCGTAAAAAAACTGTTGTAAATCGTATTCATCACATTAATTTTTCGAATCAGGTGCTGCGCGGTCGCCGCCCGACCTCATGTACTCGTATTGCGTTCATACGCATTCTCAATTGTTAAAACAATTTCTATTTAACTTTAAGTTTACAGTAAATTTGATAATCAGGGTACATAGTTTAAGGTATATCGTATGCGTGGCAAGGAGTACGCCGCAATTTTGGTTTTATTTCGCTCAAAATGAAAATTTCTGCGCAATATAGCGTTTTATTTTGGAGAAGCTACAACACTCGTTTTAACTGTAGTCAACACAATTTAATACGTCCGAGGCGTGGATGAGTTCTGTCATCGGCCAAAGGTGGGTTGGAAGTTAGCAGCCCGAGTTCTCAATAATTCCACCTCTGGGCCTTTCGAGACAAAGAGCCTGGGCGACAGCATGCTGAATCGCCGCGCGCATCGCACCCGGATACCGTACTGAGAGTTACGTAGCCCGGTTGGCAAAAAAATGCACTAAAGATTTTTTGTCGTTTATTTTTAAATAAAGTGATTTTGCTGTTATTTTAAATATTTCAATGTTTTTTTTTACGAGCTTTAAGTCCGAAATATGGTACGTGCGCATGTGCGAATGTTTGTTTAAGTGATGTTTCGAAGATTAATTTTTAACCAACATCCTAGTGCGATAAATTTAGAGCAGAGTTTTGAATAGTGAGATATTTCATTAAATTAATATGCATTGTTTCGCTCCTACTTCCTGGCATTCCGGTACCTTCGAACGTCTGGTCAACAGGTTCAAGAGTTTAATTGTGTGGTCATAATGGCACTTGTCCGGTTGACACGAAGAATTTATACTTTTGCCAACAGTTTGAATACGGGAAAAGACAGAGTAATTTGTCATCCCACAACAGAACCGATACAAATATGACTAATTTACTTCAGTACGAGTACAGTTTAATGAGCTTTAAAAGTGTGCAATAACAATAAATAGTCAAAGGGAAATAAATAATATTATGTCGATGTTCACCATTCTCAGAAAATATATCTTAACTTATCATCACTCATGTAAGTGAATGATGAATATGAAGGTATGACCCTCAAATCATAAAATGTATATATCATCTCTGAATTCAATCCTACCCTATTAAGAATAACGCAAAGGATGATAATTATATTTTTTTTAGTGGCCTTGTGCATTTTAATGTTTAATAATGTTCCTATAATATGCATTTTACTATGGTTAGTGGTCACTTAAGTTTTTGGTTAAGTTTGAATTCGGGGAATAAACGAATTACTGAGTGCTATTAGGTATAGGGCGAATTTTGCCTAGAAGCGCAATTTATGTAGACGTTGGCGGCGAGACGCTCGTTGGACCGATATTATTAATTTCTTGCACGTAGTTTATAAATATGCGCTAGCTCCAAAAGAATTTATTTAAATTACATGGTGAGAAAAAAAACTTCACCCAATAATTCAATTAGGCTAATAACAAATTGACTTCGATAAAATATATTTATGTTGATGTTTTTTCAGTATTTTCAATCAAAATTTAAAAAACAAAAATGGTTACTTTAGGTAACGTTATAAGATAAACACATATTGTTAATGATTTTTTTATGGACCTATTTAAGACCTACAATTATTCTTTGGTACATTTATTTACCCTTTGGTTTAGTCAGCTAAAAACCATTCATTGGGGGAGGTGTACTGGAAGATTTCAAATATTTTGGTTATCTCTAAGTATATATTTTTATAACCAATTTACCAAAAATTTAAATGAATATATTTTTCAAATACCTAAAAGTAGACATTGGAAAAGATACAATATATATACAAATATATATATTTGATTTTGCACTCATAGAAAATATTTTATAATCTTCGCCATCGAAATATGTTCGCGTCACGAAGACCTTACATTATGCGAATTTCAAATTCACGACGTTTTCAACTAAAAAGTATCTTATAAGGGTTCCATTTTTTCATTTTGAGATAAGGAACCCTAAAAATACTGGGGATTTCAGCGATCCACTCGTTTTCAAAATAAAATATAATGTATCACTGTAGAAATAGTATGAAAGTTACGTTTTTTTTAAATTATTATTTTTATATTCGTCAAAATGAAAGCCTGTAACAACATGACTTACCCGGGAATACCACCGCTCTCCATATAGTTGGCGAGGGTTACATCTTTGGACCAAACATCGAATTGCCATTTGCGGAGGCCTAGGACACCGCAGTGCACGCGCCCGGTGTGAATGCCAACTCGCATGTTCACGTTGACCGCCATCACCTCGCGGACAAGGCTAAAAACAAATATTTCTCTAACGTTAATATTGACAGCACGAATGGAATACCCTTCGTACGACCACTCTACCGAGCACATTTTCAACCCGAAACAATATACAGTATGTCCCAAAGGGTGTGTATGTTCTCTATTACGAGTAAGAATCTACAGGATGTTTGGTAGGTCGATGCAAACATTTTAAGAACCAAAAGAAGATATCATTTAAAACATATTTAGCCAAACTTATTTTAGTCCAAAGTTTTACGATTTAGAAGATATTTACCATTTTGAACTTATTTAAAATATTGCCGAAAACAAGAAGTTATCCGCCAATTACACAATAATGAAAGGTAGTAGATTTAAACATGATTTTTTTGTCAATTACTCAAATATGTATTTATTCTGCACAATATGTTCAATTATATTTTTATATTTTTAATAAGTTCAAAATGGTACATATATCCTAAATCGTAAAACTTTTTACTTAGGTAAGTATGGCCTAATATGTTCTAAATGACGTCTTCTATCTGCTCTTAAAAGGTTTGCATCGACCTACCAAACATCTGTATATAAAAAAATGCGAAATAATTTTATAACCAGATTTATTATTTTTATCAAATCGTTCGTGTAAAATTCCTTTTTGTTTTTCGCTCTTTCTTTTGCTCGTTCGCGCTCGGCCAAGGGCGGTCAAGGAAACAGTTACTAGTCACTTGTTGTTACTAGTCACTATCTTCTATGACATTTACAGGCGCCGATATAGTTCAGAAATCATATGTTTCACTGCTTATGTACTGAAAAATAGTAATCATGAAGATCAAGCCGTAGTTCAAGTTTTAAATCATACAGACGACGAGGAAAGAGTTGAAATATTAGAATCATAAATAATAAAAGGCCAAGAAAATAAAATAATAATAAATATGTAATAAAATCTACTTTCTTTACCGAAGTGTTTGAACTATTATTTTCTGTAGGAACTAAATATGTTTATAAAATATTTTTCTTCCGTAAGCCTGTAATTTAATAATCTGATTAGGAAAGCATGTGTAGGGGCTGCTGAATGAGGCAGGTGCGAGTATCAACATAGGCTTATATACCCACTTTCCCCTTGCCCAAAGGTGGTGAGAGTCGGGGAGAGGAAGCGCGAATCGCATAAATAATTATACAACTCTAATTGCAATTATACCCCAAATGCTCTGAAAGGCCTCGGCTTAATGCTTTTACAGATATCTATGTGTGAGTGAGTACCCGCCAATGTATCTATTTATTATCTACCACACAAAAGCGACACACTCAAACAGAAGTTTCGCTCGAATAACATAATCTCATCTCATCTCATTATGTAAATTGAAAATCACTCTAAACAGATCATGTTTCATCATGCTCATTAATTAGTCTTTCAGCGCGACAGATTTTAACGAAACTTGAACTTACATTATTGTCAGATTAACTGCTGAATACAATTAAAGACTTTCATATCTTGTTTTTTGTGACTTTTGTTTTTGTTAACATTACCAGACTTCATTACTTTAGTTTTTTTATAGAGTTCATAAAGAGAATGAAATTAGAAGTGAGCTTTGTTTAAAAAATTAAGAAACAAATCAATACAAAATTATAAAATAATACGGTTCGTAGACATTACGTGTGTCACAATGTTTTTCAACTTTATAACAAGTAAATTATTTAGGTTCTGCAACAAAATTATTTTTCACTTACACTGCATTACTCAGCATTACTGTCGTAACTGATATAGTCAATAATCCAAAAATGTATGTATTTTAATGGCATTCAGAATCAAAACAAGAACAAAAATTTGAAAAATTTATGTATGTTGTTAAACACCCTGAAACTTTTACTACTATGTTAGAAGTTTGCGACGCTTTCGAAACCGATTACATTCAAAAGCTCTTATCTATATGACAAATTAACACGATCAATGAAAGTTTTAGGCGCTCCTATAAGTGCTCACAATCAAAGATATTGAACGATCGCACCTACTTTAAAACTCGTATTGTATATGTATGTTTAGTAGATCTAGATCAAAGCAAGACTTCGGGCCATTACAGTCTCTATTCTATGCAGGCGGCTCTGATTATTGTTTCGCCGATGTAGAGGATACACTCACTTCACTTTCAGTTATTCCCGATTTTTTACCATGCCACTTTTCTATTTTTCTTTATCTAAAAACTATTCTCAAACTATTAACAAAAATTAAAAAAAAAAGTAAGAAAATCGGCCCAGTAGTTTCTGAGTTTTCTCTGGATTACTGGTCTGGATTACTTTCTTAAGATACAAAGTTTAATCCGACAACTTTATTATATTTATATCATTACAAATTTAATTAGAAAAATGTTACAACGAGGAATAAGAGTTGACGCCGATACATGTAAATATATTAAAAATACTTACGCAATGGCATCGATCATGTCCAGGCCCATCTCCACGCAGCACCTTGCGTGGTCCTCGCGTGCTTCGGGCAACCCTGAGACACAGTAGTAGCAGTCTCCCAATAGCTTAATGCGAAGACAGTGGTGCTCGGCAGCCAACCTATCAAACCTAAACGTACAGCACGAGATTATTATATTAATTATGGAACTCTTATAATTATGCTCACCAAAATGCCACAAAATTAAATGTTTAAAAAACAAAACATTCCCGAAGTGAATACATATAGGTTAGCTTAGGGAAAAGGTTGCTTCACCTCTTTATATTCATTAGCTGAACATTTGCTAAACCTTTAATAATTTAAATGTTTAAAAATTTGAAGACAGTGATGACATCAATATATATTTATTTATATATCATTTATTGAGGATGTCCATAAAATATTTATTGTATTCTTACAAATTGACCCTCCCTTACGTTTAATCTTAAGCGACCTGCGCATCTGTACTTATTCAAGGATGGTTTTTTTTTCTAGTTTCTACTCTAGGACATATAGAGAGGAGTTGAGGACAATTATTTAAAGAACAATCTATGAACACCTAATTTAATTTGATGTCGCTTAGTTTACATGCAAATAATTCTCAACACTCTCACTAATTCGCACTGAAGGAATTTGGCAGCTTCAAAACTTTATTTTGCATTCGATTTTCATCGATCTTCATTGATTCCTGTTAAATTTAAACAGGTTTGGTTGAAATTAATATTATTAAATACCTAATATTACTAATAATTATACTTACCGTGCGAACAGTTCATTTAACAACCGAACCAGTTCTTCCGCGGTGCATTGGTCCGATAAGCTGGTAAAACCACAGATGTCAGCGAATAGGATGCTGTAACATTTAAAATGTTTATTTATTTATACTTCCTTAAAGGAAAATACCCAGTTACACAAATTTAAAAAAACAGTTTTTTTTAACCTCTGTTGAAGAAAAACTTAATAACCTACTGGTGGAATTTAAAAGGGGTCAATGAACAGAGTTTGGTTCACCCGTTCCCAGCAAAAATGGTAGTTCCCCGGTCAGCAGACGTCGGTATATTTATCCTCAGAAAACGCTGTTTGTTCCCATCCAGCATTCACTGACATTTCCCTAAGTGAATACATAGCAATAGTGAATAGTTAGTTTAAGGAAAGGGTTACATCACCACTTTAAATTCATTTGCCGAACAAAAACTTTAAATAAGTGTTTAGAATGTATTATTTAAAAAAAAATGAAGACAGTGATATTATGATGGACATCCATAATATATATATATATATATATAATATATATATATATATATATATATAGTAAAATAGTAAAATGTATTGCTTAAATACCGTTAATTAGATGATTTTTATGTTAAAATAGGTAAACACCTTTAGTTTAACATATATATAAAAGTTTGACAGTACTGACATTTGGTTTCTTTTTAATATTTTAAGGATTGAAATTTTTTGCAAATAAAATATATAGCCAGAATGTTCAAAGAAAAATTAATACCGAAAGCACAGATAGTTGCATCGCTTGAGGTAATGCACGCTGGTTTAAATACAGGCCTGTATTTTATTAAAGCTTTTCACTCTCACCTATCTATCTGTGCGATTATGCAATACGGTCAAACTTTCATTAAAGTATTAAAAAAATGATTTAAAAATCAAACCGTGAAAATGTAACGAATATGACGTGTAATGAAAGAGAAGTGAATGGTTTAATGAATATTTACAAGAAAAACTTACGTTCAACGTTAACTTAACAGCATTTAACGCGTGATGCTTGATATATTCTTTTGAGAAATTAGTTTCATTTCATAATACTGATTGATTTATCTAGCAAAACTGCAATTATATAATAAAAATTGTAGTGGCTGGATATATTTATCTTTTAGTTGAAAATGCGATTTTCGAATTTATGAAGGTTGCATTTTAAACGTTTTCTGACGACGCCGAATATATATATATATATAGTATATATATACAGTAGATATATCAACTATAGGTTTCTAATAAAGTACCGTTAATAGGATAAATGAAACTGTAATACTAATTAACTTTCAATACTAGTAAAGAGCTTTAGAATGACGGACGGAAGGGTGATGGACATTCTAAAGTTTAGTCTAACAATGCCAATTATGAGCAGAGGTTTCAATGGTATGAAAATACAAGAAAATGACACGTATGTTTCTCAAAGAAACCCCACGCGCTCCGATGCGATGGCTAGAACGAACGCCATTCAAACGATACAATAATAATATATTGTCGCCCAGCTGCCGGGGCCGGGGAGCTGGCCTTTATGCGTTGTCCGCCTGGCTTTGTTACACTAGACAAAGAAAAGTGAAATATACGTCAGGTACGAGTACCACGCTTTGCCACCCCACAACACGAACGCTGGAAATTTAAGAAACATTTTTCATATCTATTTGTCTGGTAATGGCACAGAGATGGATTCCCAGCGTATAACAAAGAATCCATTACAAATAAGTTTCAGGTTACGAATATTTTCAGTCATCGTATTATATATAATATTTGCCATAATACCTTCGATCATATTTATAAGAATAATAACATTATTTTTAAAATACAAATACATTTTTGCTGTAAAATAATATTTATTTGGAAAACATTAAACTATAATAATGCGTAATAAATAATTAAGTACATTGTGTAAAAAAATAAATTTAACTATGTGATGTTTTTAACTCCCCTTTGGTCTATTCATAACAGTTAAGTTATTGAAATGAGTACCTACTCGGCCATCAGTATAATACAATAGTAACGTGGATAGTTTCCGGGCATGCAGTTTGTATATTTGATTGCAGTCCTGCAGACGGTAAATTACGAAACCAATTATTACTATCAAAAAATTAAAGTCTGCTATCGCCTATTTAAATGATCATGTAACATTATATTGGTAACACTGTCTTTCAAACAATTCTACGAGTGCAATCTTTCTGACGCGCAGTAATCGTCACGAAATCCAAAACATGACATGACAAACGATGGCGAACGCATCCAGCGTGCTTTAGCAACAGCCACACGAACCTCCCAAGGTAACGGCTCTCACAGTAGACAGCGAATTCCAGCATTCTGGCGCAGAAGTCCAAGAATGTGGCTCATTCATTTCGAAGAAGTAATAACGCCACAAAAACAATCCGATGCGCAGCATATCAACTTATATCGAAACTGGGCCTGAAGATCCAGAACAGGTTTAGGGACATTGCGACTGACCTTCCCTAAACAAATAAATAACGGGCCCTAAAACACTGACTAATTGTGGTATACGCAGATTATTAGGAACGCAAACTACATTTGTTTTGAGTGAAATACGCCTCAGAAACGGCTCCTCTCCGCAACTATTGAAAAAAAATCAAGATTTGGCATCAAACCACCTCATTGACGACAAATCTTGATCAACTGGTAACGCTAGCAGACATGGTGTACGAAACGGCACCTAGCGCAACCGTTTCAATGTCGCATAACCAGACATATGCTGACGCGGTAAGAGCTCACAAAAACATAGTCGCCCAATCACTAATGCCATCCCGCCCACCGCTACCGCCCCACTAGCCGACAGCATTACCACGTTACGCACAACTCGACGCATACAGACGTTAGCTCTCAGTAATGTAATCGCAACGTGAACGCTCAAATTATCGAAATCAACGTCACTGGTGCATCAAGAAATCAGAGCAGTTCAGGCAGCGAGGCTCGCTACCAATCACAATCACGTGGTCGCTACTCCATTCGCAGTAAACACAAGAAATCACAAAACTGTCTGTGATTCTTCCATGATATATACTCCAGTAGGGCACGCCAGTGCCTGAAACCATGTTCCTATGTAGAATCTAGGAAGAAAAATAGTTACGATCGATAATATCGTACGAATAACAGCAAAATCAAACAAAGCCACACTTAGCAATTAATTCCTCAACGTGAACTCAACAAGTTTCTAGTAAATGCAAAAAAGAACGACAAAACGCGACACAAATTAAGTCGACGCCTTTGAACAGTCCAAGCAAGCATTAAAAATGCAGTTACATAAGCGCATCCTGAACAATCAAAAATGTTTTTGTTAATAGATGCATTCGATAAAACTATTGGAACAGCATTAAACCATATGTGCGATAACAGAATCGAGCTAGTAAAATTCTATTCCAAGAATCTCTCCATCACACAGTTGAAATACAGCGCATTCGACCATGAACTACTAGGCATTTATCTAGACGTAAAATACTTTCACGGACAGATATAGGAGGAGACACACAATCTATATGATCACACACCCCTCACATTCACATTTTCATAAAGTAGGTACTACGAAAAATGAAACGCCTCGTCGAGTACGTCAACTCGATTAAACCGGTCAATTCACTACGAATATCGAAATCCTACCTTAGTATGGTCGAGTTTTGAAAATATGTGTACTTTAAAAACCAATAAATATATTATTATTATAAATTTAAGGAGACATAAATCCAATAGCAGATTTTTTTGTCATGCATTGAATCCATACACGCACCTTAGTTGAATTATGAAAAACACGCAAAATCACAATATTACGATAAAAGTTGAAACTTTATTCCTCCCAAAAATACGAAATGCAAACATGCATCTCACCGAATACTAACACACCAATTCAGTGTGAAACCACAAAAATGGTCTTGTGCGACCGTTTCTCACAAAGGAATTCCGAAGACAGGTCTTCATCAATCTTCATGGAACTACACATTCAGGGATCAGAGGTAGCAGAAACCTTATCCGACAGCGATTTTTCTGACCTAACATACTGCGCAACATTAAGACATGGGCGCAGTCATGCATCAGCTGTCAGAAATCCAAAGTGTATCAGCAGACTCACACATCCTAGGAAAATTCAAAGACGGACCGATTTGAACATATCAACTGCGACATCGTAGGACCTATTTCACCATCAGCTAATAATCGTTAAATAGTCAGCATTATTGACAGAGTAACTAGCTGGTGGCCATCCCGACACGTGACCAGACAGCATACACAATTGCTAAAGTTCTCTACGAAAACTGGATCACCAGGTTCGGCGTACCTTAACGTATCACAACTGACTAACAAATAGCTACAGACCATGGCAAGGCAAGGTTGAACGCCTGCACAGAGTCATTAAGCAGCTCTGATGGCAAAAGGCAGAACAGAAGAGTGGCCAAACGGACTACCAACAGATTACGGATTACGAGCAGCACTACGTGACAACAACAACACAAGTCCAGCACAGCTAACTAACAGCAAACAACTTCGTCTGCCCGGAGATCTCTTAAAAAAAAAAACAAGAAGGGTCAACAACCAGATGACTTCACAGACCAGTTACCCGAACGGACAATGTAAGATTACCAAGCTCTTATTATCAACAAACACTGCAGGATGTTGCAGCTCACCTGACATTCTCGTGGCGTTGAATGTAGATTTTATGGAACTGTTCTTCGCGTGGTTGCCCCGCAATGTCGGCCTTCATCTCCATGGCAACGTGGCGCGGCAATACAGACAGCAGAAGTCGCTCCTGATATAAAAATAAACATTACATGCTTATTGATTTGTTAGCATAAATTGGATGTTTATCGTAACTCCTGCGAGTGGCTTTACAGACGCCTTATACAACCAGAATTTCTGGATGAGTCTTTCGGTTCTTCGGGTCGAGCTCGCATTATTATTGCATTTTCTAGTCATTCGACAAAGTAAAGTTCTTTCGAACGTCTCTCAATAATTTACAGCTTAATAAATAAATAAAATATTGGCATCGCGTTATCAAAATGACTTTGATATTTAAAATGAGACTTTAATATTTAAAATGAAAAAAAATATATTTTTAACTCATTGGTTATAAATGATATCGGGTGTATTTATAAATTATTAAAAAAGCAATGTGAATTCGATACTAGTATAAAAGCATTATTTTTGTTTATTTTACTTAGAAATCTCATACTACGAAACCGCAAAAATAAGGTACCTATATTTTTTATAATAATCATGCTTTTTTTAGACTTGGCTAAACGAATTTTCAAAAAACTATAAAGAAACAAGGAAGGCTATGATACCTGAAGCTATCATTTAATATCAACTGCTGCTACACATAGTTTTGTAGTAGTAATTTATTTAAACCAGACGTTAATTAGTAAATTATGTAACGAACCTGACGCCTTATAGCTATGTCCTACAGGCTCGTCCTACAGGACTACTCGTGCCTGTCTGTGGTTTCAAGTTTTGATGGGTTGAGTAGATTAAAATAATAAAAAAAACATAGGTACAATGGTATCATGACATTCTTTCAATTCATCATAAATATTAACACAATTTCAGTTTTTTTTTGTAAATTTTGAGGCACGGCTAGTAATGAAACAACCCCCTCCCCCTCTTTATTTACTAAATTTGTCATTTATTTAATACTAACCTCTCCCAAATGGACCTTTTTCTATAATTCGGTAAACGTTTCGCAACGCTGTTTATTATACCAATACTATACCAACACCAATGCAAATACTATACTAATGCACAAAACTACAGACAAAATTCCTAGTTTAGTTCTGTATTAAATTATTTTTTTTTAATATATAATAAATAATCAAAGTTTAAATTAGTGTATTTTATGTTCTTTTTGTTGATTTTTTTTATTTTAATCGTTTGTTTTCTATTCATTTTTCTTTTTATTTAAATTCGTTTAATATATTTTAGTATTATTTTTTTTACGGCATTGTCTTCTTTACTTGCATTGCATTGCAATTTCTGTTGTGTAAATACAATAAATAAATAAATAGACACGGATATTATATTTCAATTGATAATAATTATAAAGTAGCACTGACCATTCTTTTACATATATATTTCTATTTGCTCTCATAGAAGAGTTTATATGAATTTATGCTGGCCAGCAATAAATAAAACGTTCCGTAGCCGCGCTGTCAAATATTTAAATTCGAATATGATCGCAGCTAAAGAGCTCCTACGATTATTTTACTGTCCTATCTTTCTTTATCTTTTAAATTTTTGTTTTTTTATTTAAATACTGATTATTTTACTGTTAAACGCGTGAAATCGTTATTTGAATTAAATTTATAATCAAATGGCACATTTTTGCGGCTTCATACGTATTCGCGTTAGTTAGGTGCTAAAGTGACCCATGCATTTTCTTATATTGGTCATTTTTAAGGCTGCAGTTCCTCATTTCATTAATGCTGGTACTATTTTAGCTAGTTTTATTGATTGTGTTTTCATAAATAACTTACGCACACGGATATTTATTTACCGGATAGTGCGTGACCGATACCTTGATTTATTTGTACTAGGTTCCTAAGGGCTTATTTATGTATTATGGTTATTGAACCAATAAATATTATTATTTTATTTCCTACAGATCGTTTTGGTAAGCGATCATTATATCCGATCCAGGTAAGCGATCATTTATATCCGGTATATGTTTACCCCGAGACTCCACTGGCATTAAAAGATAGATAGGGTAAACAATACCTCCCAATCCTCCCTCCTCCAATCCCCCAATCTCGATGCATCCTCCCAATGTACTCTCAATATGCTGTACTCTCGTATTTAAGGGAAGATATTCTTAATCCAATTGATTTTCATGTTTTCCAATACTTTAAAGTGTAAGTTGGTTTGTGTTATTTATGTTGGCATTTTGGCTTGTACGCCAAACAACGCAATTTTAAACCATTCCTCTGTGTGCCAGCAAGGCGATCAGAGGAGGTGAGGTGATTGGAGAGTAAAAACAGTAAGAATCTACTTGTGATTACTTTGATGTTTTCTATGCGTTGGTGTGTTTTTGTTATTATCGTATTGTTTATTGAAAACGGATTATTGCTTATTGTTTTATTGTATATTTCCAAAGGAGTTTTTATTTATTCAGTTATTCAGGTTAGTTCTAATGACAGCATTTATTTTTGTATAGCGTGTTGCTTTAGTGACAACCATTGTAATTTTTAGCATCACAGACAAAATGAATTGTAATAATGTGTAAATAAATTTTATATCATCAGTGCTTGATTACATATTGGTGAGTGTCATTTTGTCTTAAATTCAATTCTTGGCACTGCCAATCTTTATATATTAGACCTATGCCAATTACTACTACTAAGGTTAAGGATAAGGTACTGCTAATCACTGTGAATTAGAGCTGTGCTAATAATTATATGTACTGCTACTTATTTTAATATTTAATATTTCTGTTTTATATTTTATGATTAAAAATTTGATTCTGGTTTACAAATGATTTTTTCAATAAATACATACCATTTTGTATGAATAAGCGAAGAAAAAAACAACTCTTTTAAATTCTTAATCTATTGAAAAGCACTTCTCTAATAACCTACTGTTCAACAGAAAAACAGTAAAATCAATATCCTAATAACAAATGTATTTTTTCAAAGGCCTTTTAATCAAAGTGAGATCGTCAATTTTAATAATCAATTTTAAAGGAACATAGTTTTTTTAGTAGCTTTTCCTTAGTAATACGTAAAAGTTAAAAGTAATTAACTGTCTTTACAAACTAACTGAAATATATAAATAAAGAAATATAGAAATACTGATACAGAATACTAATTAGAAATATATAAATATATGTATATAGATTATTGAAGTGTACTGAGTTTTTATTATTTTAAAAAACACATTTTATTTTATTAACAGAATCGTAATGGTATATATTGAAACTTGCTACACAATTTATTAAATGAATAAATAAAAAAACAGAAGTTTTATAGTTAAAATTTTAAGCCCAGATTTTAACTGATTATATAGGTAATAAACTTGTTTGTATGACTCTCAATAAAAACATAAAAACTTTAATTCAGGTACACTTACCCTCTAATTTAGGTATCTAGTCTAATAGTAAATAATATATTTAATAGTATACTATTTAATAATAATAATAATAATAATAGTTTAATAGTATATGTAGAAATTTTATATTATTTAAACTTTTTAAGTATATTATCACAATTTTGTATTAAAGTATTAAAAAAGTGTAATATTTTACTTAGTTTAATATCGTGTATATTAAGTGGCTGGAATGGCCTTACATTTTGATATGGCAATTACTATACCTACAGGTGTCAATTATTAGAAAAAAATGTCAATAATTATATATATCTTTGGGATAAAATTTGAAATATTCGTGTTTTAATACTGTTAAAATGTAATTTTAAACATAACATAATATGTGCGTTAATCTTATAAATTGATTCCTATTTTAAGAAAAAAAAATATAAATTCCAAAATCGAAATTCATATAAAAGTGCCCTGTTTTCACTAGATAGTGAGAGTCTCAGTTAACAAAAACATTATATTATGGTAATGAAAAAATAAAAGTTGGAAGTCACTTTTCGAGAGCTTACGCTGACTAAACTTTAACGGATTATTTATTGCAAAGTTATTGTATTACAGAATTGTAGATCACAAAAACGCCTATAAAAAGTCTCATACTTTTAGGGGATGACTCACAAAAACCATTTTTGTCTTTTAAAGTTTGTTTAAAAGTTAATTCACTTATGAAGAAGTTTTGAACAACGCTGTATTCAAATTTGTCTTTTACACCATTTAGAGCTAGAGCACATTTTTTATTAACTACGTGCAACAAATTAAAAACATCGGTTATCATAGGTAAATTTGGATAAGATTTTGGTACTTTGATTCTGTTTGTTGATAATGTTTTCATATCTGAAGATAATGTTTTCATTATTCAGAAAATACTTTATTTGAGCGTGCCAGCGAAGCGGGTGTATTAGAAGTGTGGGAAGAGTAGGAGTGGCAGCACGGTGGCTACGGTGCGGTATGAATCTCGTCGGCTCCTTTGTTAGCGATAGGCAGAGGAGGACAGCATAAAGCGAGGTAGCTCTGCAAGTGAAGTTCGAAAAAAGTCTTTTCAGAACATATTGTTAGAAGTCAAGACATATTGTTAGAGATGGCTTGAATCGATTCTGAATTCTGTAGACGCACATTATAAAATCCTTATTACAAGCAGCGGATTGATTCCAACAATGTGTACTAAAAAGCATTCTTAGACTTTATTACTTTTTACACGATATATTGATAGCAACTCCTTCATTATTTTTACTATTTGTTATCTACCTGATGACAATTAATTTATAACCATATTTTTATTACAACATATCTGTCTTTTTTAGAACTTAACCATTTATTTTGAATTAGGGTATAATTTCAAAAATAATTAAAATCAATATAATTAAATCCCGAGTTCATTTATTGAGGGCATTCTATTTAAATGTTATTTTTTATTTTCAATAGGGTGTCGCAATAAATAAGCTATGCTCAGTTTCTAATCAGTTTCTAATAATGTTAAATAAGCAAAGCGCTGATTTTCGGAACAACGCGCACAAAAATAAATATATTTTAGAAGAGGTAATTGTATGCGATAATAGATAATAAATATTTTGAAATGAATCAAAATAAATAAACAGTTTCATGTATGCTAAAAAAAAATAAATTAAAAAAATATTTAACAAATATTATAATCTCGTTCCCCATTTGCATTCCTTGAAATCTTTAATAATAATACTACTTACTTGCTACTATTCTTTAGTAATAAATATACTAGGTATTGAAATATTTAATTTCATACATGGTTCTCTCTAATGACGAATCGAAATTAAAACGGTCAGTCTAGATAAAAAAATATGTCACTATTGCTAACAAAAACAGTACCGATTTGTTTTTGCACTTTAAAAACACAATTATAATAAGAAAATATTATCTATTTAAACTATTAGCAATTGTATTTTGAAAATTGTAGAGGTAGCGACCATCTAAAATAAGGAATTATTTCAGCTAGCCACTGAGTTCTCTAAAATATAAACACACGGTCAGGTGTAAGAAAAAAAATAATTAAATTGTCCTTTTCTAACCTCATTTCAAATTATTTCATCTTTTGAAATGTGAGAAGGAATGGGAAGGTGGGCGCAGGAAGCCAGATGCATGCGACTTTTTAAGAGAATTAGAATTTCTAAGGAACTGGAATCAATCTTTTGACCCAACTTTAATTATTTTTTAACGATCGCTGATGAGTTTCTCTTTTTTATCATAAAGTCTAAAGTTCAAATCCAGCTCCCGTTTCAAATTAAAGTTAGGAAAATGCTCGGTCCACTCAACTGATTTTGATGAAACTTTTTAATTTGATTGAGAAGCTAAGCACCGCCCGGGATCTAAGCAGTAAGCGAAAATATGAGTGAAATCGACCATTTAAATATAGTATGAATAGAGTTTTGAGAATTGCTCAATGTGTATTATAAAAAAGTGTAAATCGAGTTTACACGCTGAGGGTCCAGTAGCGATTTTTTTTCTTATAAACAAATCATTTTTTTCACTCAACTTTTCTTATTCCTTATTTAATAAAGAGAGAGCAAAACATTAGATTCAAATATTTTACATTTACTACGAATAATCGAGTCTATTAGTTATGCTTTTGTGGGGTTTTGTAAAAATGTGTTTTTTTTAACATTTATGGATAATTTAAACGATATTTTTATAAAAGGTCACTTATCTTCCAATAAATAAATTTATAATTTTTTAACAAGAAATAAACTACACTATGTTGATTTATCCAATGAATTAAAAATATATTCATTGATGATTAATTTTAGCTGCGGGGTTATATCCCACCTTAACACGGTCATGGGTAATGGACTATGTCAATTCCAAAATTATTTTTATTTACATTTTTAAGCTTAAAGTGTGGGCTGAATCTACCCATCGCAGAAAATCTTTTAGTAGCCCATAGATCCTGTTTATATAGTTAGTGATCTTTATTTCTTGCGTAGTTTTTTTTTTGTGCATTTTTCGAAGTTTTCCGACAGGAGTTTTACGTCAAGGTCTCTGTGCAACCTAAGCATTTTTTCAGAGTTCATGGTGTATATCAAGGATGATTTCAGCTTAGCTCCAACGTTTTACGACTAAATAATTCCAAATAAAACTCAAACGCAGTATTGAAATTTTTCTGTGGTTATATATATAAAACAATATTAATTTAAAGATTTACAAAAATATTTCATAATTGTAATCTGATGTATAATTACGAGATTTATTAAGTACGAGTTACGTGTACATTTTGTAATCTTACTAATATAAGTAGTAAAAAGAACCGTACAAAGTAATTAGCTTTAAACTCTTGGCGGTCGGTTTTTCTGTAAATATATTTGTACTGGTTGATACTGGTTGTACTCTAGGTATGAATTTTAATACCTGAGCATACCTGTCTTTTAAAATATTATGTAATCTTACAATTTTTATAAACAGGCGGGTAAATATCCATAGCAAGTGGTGGGACATACTTATCCGATAAAAAAATAACGAAATTAGGAACTTTATATGATTTGAAAATATCTATATGTTTTATCAGGTACCTAGATGATAGTTAAATAATTATCACATAAAACAACTGTTGAATAGATTTATAGATATTATATTACATACATAAATATAATTCTATAAACGGAAATAGAAAAAAACTGAAATTACATCAAAATGAATGGAAAAGATGAACGGCTTTCAAAAAAAAAAAAAAAATATACAAGAAACCAAATACTATAAACTATTCTATATATAATAAAGAGGATAATGCCGTAGCGACTATTTACATTAAAATTAAAAGTCAACGTTTTTATTATACAAAATAAAATATCGTAACATTATTGGTCAGATTTACTTAAAGTACATTAATAATAATATTAAATACAAATTAAATACCTATTTATTATCTATAAAGAGGTAATTTTTATAAAGTTATTCGCTGTTTCATCGAGAATCCAGTAATACCGACGTACCGAAGTATACAAGTATAGTCCGATTGGGAGAGCAGTCGAACTATTAAATTCCATTTCCGCGGAGACAATATCTTTGTCTGTTCGCCTAATAGGATTAAAAATCTACTTTCTATTACACTGTTGTAAGATCAACGTGAATTATTTATTTGTTAATGTTTGCTTGGAGACATTATTTTAATTTTTTAGCATAGTATTTTTCATGATTAGTTCGAGTTATATTTTGTTTTTATGTTATTGTTTTTTGTTTTTGATGTTTTTTGTTTTTCTTTTAGTAGTTTGATTTTTTACATTAATTGTAATGTGTACATGGGGAAACCTAGTAAATAAATAAATAAGTAAAGTTTGTAAATTTAGATGTTGGAGGTAATCCCCGAAACTAATCCGATTTCAAAAATTCTTTTACTCTTTCTGAATTCTTTTTTGAAGTGACTCATCTCGAGAGCCGCAGGCATGGCGAGTTTACGAAAAACAAAATTAAATTGTGCGGAAGGCCCGAATGGCCTAAAGATGAGTCGCAGTCATGAGTTGTCGTGCACCAAAGGCGCCGTCAAAGCCGCCTGCAGGCCTAGCTGCGAACCAGGGGCAGCTACTAAATTTTAAAAACTTTAGTAAATCGGGTAGGTACCAGTCATGTTAGCCGATTTGATAATGCCTGTTGCCTTTCTAACTAGGTAAGAGTTACCTAAGAAAGGTTATATACTTTTTAAGAATATTCAACATTAAATTGTGTTATATATAAATCCATTGGCCACAAACATATTAAAGAAGGAATTATCTGCATAGAAATGTTAGTTTTTCAATAGTAAAACATTGTATCAATTACATTTCTAGCATTTTATTAATTTGAATAAGGAAAATACATAAGAATGCTTTTCTAAACATGAAAATGTTTAATTAAATTTTAAAATGCTGCTTTAAAATTGGGTCATCAAAAACTGGTTGTTGGCTTAGAATAACAACTGCTTTGGAGACTTTTTTTTTAAGCATGTTAAATTTGAAATACATTTCGTAACTCGCCGAGTAAAATGATTTTGCCAATGACTTGCTCAACATCTTGTTTCTTGTTTGATGGAAGATCGAATTACGTTATCAGCCCCGGGCTTGGGAGTAATCTTTGTTTATTTATTTTGCCGGAGTTATTTACTCCTAATCCTGTTAAAAATTATCCTTGGGTTATAGTCGAGAAACAGGTTTAAACAAATATGAAATTACAAGATGCTATGAAATGTATTTCGGTTGACTTTTCAGTTATCAGTGTAATTATTATTAACAAGATTTTCAAACGATAACGCCGTATTTCCGACTGGAACATATATATGGTCAATAGTGTATGTGTGTATATATATATGTACATTATGTGCCTTCAACTTATACTCTCTTTCAATATTAAATTGCTAGGTCGATTTAAGTAAATGAATTAAATCCTTCATAATAAATATGTGGTACATAAGAACTATAAAAAGCGAAATGGCAAACAGTGGTTACCATGTTGTACAATTAAAAAAATCTCAGTGTCCCAAATAAATTCTAGTTGTTTTGGTGAGATTACGAAATAATTGAAGTGATAAAGATTTTTATGCTTGATTAAAACGTATATGGAATTTTTCAATAAATCTAACCTTTTTTAAATTTATATTAAATTTATATTTATAATAAATTTAACAGGGGAGATGGTGGTAATGAAGCGATGATGAATGATGGTGGTTGTATATCGTATATTGATAAAACGTTGCGAGACTTTTGCCGAGTGATTGAAAAAAGATCAATTTAGGAAAAGTTAGTATTAAATAAATCACAAATTCAAAGAGCAGGTAGGTAGTGTCATTGCCAGTCGCGCCTCAAAATTTACAAAAAAAAACTGAGTTGGTGTTTAAATTTATGATGAATTGAAAGAATGTCATACCATTTACCATAACCCATCACAAATTGAAACCACAGGCAGGTACGAGTAGTCTGAGTCTCGAAATGCTTGTTGATGTTATATGTTGGCGTGGTTGGGCGTGGTGGTAAAATAACGTAAAAATGCGACCATAACTGAAGCAAAACAAAGCCAAAGAATGTTTGTAGATAATTCAGAATAAACAGTGATATTGTAAGTAGGTAAGTTTTAAAGTGCAATTCTCACAGGTTGTGACAAATGTTTGTATTGGAATACCTGCTGCTGATTCTCCCTCTGTGTAGTGAGTCGCGCTTCGATGCATTGGCGAGTTTCGATGAAAGCGCGCCTCTGGGCAGATTCTCGCGAATAGTGGGTCAGAATTCCAGTCAAGTTGCAACAGATGAATACCAAGATATTCACATAGGTCTGAGGAAAAAAAAATATTATCATTAATTATTTAAAAAAATATATGAAAGGTTAAGGATAGCATTGCATCCTCAACGAAGAAACTTTTTTGTCAGTCATTTTTTTTTAACATATTTATTTATTAAAAATGGCGTACATAGTTTCCAAATTTTAAATATCAAAATGATACAGCTGATTTTTGTTTAATATAATAATTAATATAGCTAAGTAATGTAATATATAATGATTATATTTAAATAGCTTATTGAGTACTTTGTAAAAGGGTTATTTAATTGCTGACAAAATAGGGTGCTTGCAAGAAATGTAATTTATTGTTAATTTAGGATACTAAATACCTCTCTATGCGGGTGGTTATTTAGATACTAGGTGGATTAGAGCTTAGCAATATATTGTATTCTCAAGGGAAGGGAGGGAGGAAGTTTTATAGGAAGCTCAGGCTAGTGCTCGACATTAACATAAAATATTGCCATCCTTTAACGGGTAATAAAGCTAAGCTTATAACTTATAGGTTACAGTCAACTTATTTTTAAATAAACTGAATTGAAAATAATTCCTATAATTATGTAGATAACAGCCAGTATGTCCGCCAGTGATAAATTCGATATGTGGTATTGATAGTCAATCGACAGGCGGCATTCATAGTGTTGATGTGTGTACAGGTTTAAAAATTTATAGGAATTTTGGGTCAATGTTTTTTCACGGCTTCATTTTTTCGTCATTCTGCATTTTTTTTTAAATATATTATCGACAAACACCAATATAAATGTTAATAAAAGCGTAAAGTACCGTGTATTAGTTTTTCATTTAATCGCTTTGAATTTAAACTAATAAAAACTTATTTATTGTTCACATCTTAATAGGTACTAGAGAAATAACTAAAACTAAAGAGGTTAACATACTTATAAATTAACAATACCTACGTATGTAAATCTATAAATATAAATATTCTCCGTGTTACCCTTTTCATTTACACGGTAAATATTTAATTTTGTTGATTGATATTTGTCAATAATACCAATTAAAACAAGACACTCGACTAAACAAATTTTGTAAGTAAAATGTATTGTTAAAAAACTAAGAAAACTAATTTCAAAATAAACCTACAACCGAAAAACTAAGGCACACAACCATGCCTTTGCGTCGACTTTGACGTTTTGGTGGGTCAGTTTTTATTATTATTAATTTAAATCAAGTTTATTGTACCTATTATTTCATAGTTTTTTGGTTGTAGGTTTATGTTAAAGTAAGTTTTATTTTTTTATTTTGAACATTTTTAGTTGCTTACACTAAACAAACTTTAATAAAATCATTTTCAAACAATCGAAATAGCTCGAGCCATTTCAAAGTAATGAGTGATATAATAATAAAAAAATACAGATCGAATTAAAACCTCCTCCTTTTTTTAAAATTGGTTAAATATAGTTGTGGTCCAAATATATATTTAAATTCACTAGGTATTATTTTATAAAATTCCGCTAGAAATAAGAAGGAAGAAATAAAATCCGTTAAAAAATCCATTCATCACTATACTTATATATATTGTACACTTATGTCCGTTGAGATTGTGGTAGTCTAGTGGTTAAGGCGTTGGCCTATTGGTCCAAAGGTCACGGTTTCGAATCCGCACATGGTCATAACATTCTTAACGCTTCATTACCACCATCTCATCTGACACTAGCACAGGCACATTTGGCCTAGTTGATTAGCGCTCAAAATAATTGTATATGACCTAAGTCATAGCAATTATTTAAAAAAATAAAATATAACAGTTAATGAAATACTACGTTCCTGTTGTTTGAGGCGCGAACTGCTCGCGTACTCAGACTATTTGATATGGCTTGCAGTAATTTAAAAAAAATAGCGGTTTTGCCTTCAAAGATAAGAACATTTTTTGTTTAATGTATCTATGGTCAAAGATTTAACTATTGTGTTAACATATATATATATATTTACTGTTAATATACATGGTAGAAAAATAGAGAAAAAGCTGAATGTAATTTTAAAGAATAACTCATCAGGCTACCGTTAACAGATTTTAGAAAAAATACTTATATTGGACGAATTGGACGAGTTTAAAGAACTAAAGAAAAAGACGTTTATTGAAAATTATTGATAAATGGTTGACGTCGTGACGCAGTTTATCGAACTTGCTTATTAATAATATACATAGTACAGATAACGGAATAGGGGCTGAGTATTGTTTTTGATGAAAAAATATTTCTCAAATGGGGTTACACTATACAAGGAGACTTATATTAATACAAATACCAAATTAATAGTTAAATTACTTTAGAACCCCGTCAATATCTCTAGACCAACTTCTTTCATAGCCAGTTAAGGTTATAAGTGTTTATTATTGAAGTTAAATAGTAGGTACTTATTAATGTGTCTACTTGCTAATATTTGATAAGTAGCAGGTCCAGTTAACCTATCTGGCCTACGGTGCTTGTGTCTTAAGGGGTGGTACATTTAAAGGTTATAAGGATATATTATTATTTCCTTCGGGATTACTGCGCTTCATAAAAACGTTCCTTAACCCGTTGACGTTGACAATCTCATGTTTGGGATTATTTATCGCCTTCCGCCTTCAGCGCTGTTAACTTCTCAGATTTCTGACATGCATGACAGACGTTGCTCGGGGAACACCAAAACAAAGGTGAACTTACTTCATCTCTTTCGTCACCTCTTAACTTTCTTCTACTTACAAACTATAAATAGGACTCACTATTCGATAAACTTTCTAGCGGTTTAGAATACGGTATAAAATACTATATTCGTGTATGTTTGTTTAGATGTTTTATTGTATACGATCTCAGCGTAACGGAATTATAATAATTATTTAATTATATTGATAAATCCAACAGTATTCATTTTCATAAATACAAACAGAAAATATTACTGGTATATAAATGTGGTGTATTAAGGGTACATGTTGTAAAATCTCACAGCTATCAGACTTTATCACTAGGTATGGCCTGTATTAGAAAGAGAAAGAGGAGGGAGAAAGCAATAAAATACAGTTTTAATAGTATCGAACTGATTTTTTTTCGATTACATCTTGCACAATTTGATTATTAGAGTAATTTGAAACTGGTCATTTTACTTTTATACAATGAAGTAATTTATATTTCTACCATTTTGTTTAGGCAAAATAATGTGTATATACCATCTTTGATTGATCGATCGATCGATATTATTCTATCTATCTACATAAATTTTATTCAATCACGTCAGCTGTGAGCGTGTACAAATACGTCATTAGCGCGTGTTGGCCATAATTCCCTGCAATACCTATGAAATTTAAAATTTCATGAAAATACAGTCGAAAAAAAATAATACACAATTACAGAATGCAGAATTGTATTTACGAAAGTTGTAACTTTATAAAAACGCAGTTTCATAAATTTTATCAGTTTTTAAAACTGCATAAATGCGTTATGATGACGAAAAGGTTATTTCTTCATATATTGGCATAATCGCCATGAATTTCTACGTCGCATACATATTCCGTGAACACTACAAATGTTGTGTAAATTGTTTGAGAAATAATTTTGTTGCTGAAGACGTAATTTTTGGCGCGTAATTATCGGTTTGACGAGTGTACACTAGCCGCCATTGCTCCGCGCGTACAGGAAGCGAAAGGAGGTCAGTAGAAACGGCGTGACGTAGCCGCCATCGACACCGCAGAATTGGCGGGAAAAAATAATATTGCCAACCCATCACGGCTGTCAAAATTCACGGCTGCAGTTAGGTTTATTTAGGTTCGGTACATTCGCTTATCGGAGATGCTATCCGCATCGTTAATTAATTGTAATAATAAATTTGGCGATGAAAATTTTTAGCATTTTGTTACATAATTTCTTACTCTTAATAGGGAACTTAAACATCCCCTAAAGTTTGTGGGATTGGTCTTAGGACATCCTGTATACATTTCGCCCATCGCAGCAATTTCATTTGTGAAGTAATATCGATATGAAATTTGATACTCAAATCAAGTATCATAATGCAAGGGAACTTCAAATAAAGTTTAAAAGGGTTCTAATAATCTTCATGCAACCAAAATAGATTAAATATTTAAAACGACGGACGCGACATTACTTAGTGACTTGGTAAATTTACAACCAATACATTCGTGATTGTGATTGTCTTGGAAAATCTAAGCCATGAAAAAGGCGGCGATGGTAGGGTTACAAGACTGTAAATTATTGAAGCCAGAAAAGTAGTCGCCTCGCACTATGAGCGATTAATTAGCAAAAGACCGCCACAATGCTGGACGTGTATACTGTTCAAAGTAGGTACATGGCCATGTGAATGTGTCATCAGTCTCGTGATAGGCTTCGTTGGTTAGGTTGGCGCATTTCCGACGGAAAAGGTTGACAATGAGGTTGTCGCCGGGGAGCCAATCCGGAAGCTTTGAGAAGGCCGTTCATTCATTCATTCAGCGTCTCAGATGGGAATTTCTTCTTCACGGGTTGCCTACAGACTGCCTGCCTCACCTGCCTGCCTGCGTTACAATAATCTCGGTATATTTAGGCATATTGTAACAGTTTTTGTAAACATTAGACTGATTCACAATAATTAATACAGTATTATAAAGAGGTAAACATAATTTTTTAAAGTAACATAAGCTACTGTATTAATAAATATAATCGTATAAATACATTTATTCTATACATATAATCGAATAAATACATTTATTTTATACATGTAATACGAATATTGAAAAATATAAATACAATATATTTAATTTCTATATTTCCATTATTTTTCAAGTCACACATAAATCACTCCTCCATCCTCATGAGATAATATTTATTTCTTATATATTTTGTTAAATTTTTTATTTTGTCTTATATATCTTAATAGATAATATTTGACAAAATTTTATATTAAAGAGGATAGGTGAGAAGTTTGAGACAGGTGAGAGTGTTTTTTTTTATTTTTGTTTTATTATTCAAAATTAAATTATTATTATTATTAAATGGGTTCTGGCAAAAATGGGTTCTTAGCTTACGATTCAAGGAAATCTGATCGGCCCTTTGTGTCGGGGCTTTGTGTTTTTTTTACTATATTATGGCGTTTTAACCAACGCTTTAACAAATTTATAAAATAAAACTTTCTAAATTTTTCATTGTTGTCAAAAATCATGACATTTATCTCATGGCGATTTGCGCAGTTAAAAAAAATCATTATAAGCTTCAACAAACC
Source organism: Neomicropteryx cornuta (assembly GCA_020383195.1). Taxonomy (NCBI): domain Eukaryota; kingdom Metazoa; phylum Arthropoda; class Insecta; order Lepidoptera; family Micropterigidae; genus Neomicropteryx; species Neomicropteryx cornuta. Next base: position 45,543,047 of record JAHKQU010000018.1, read on the forward strand.
AAGCAAATACTTTATCACTCAATTTAATAATAATCGTATTACTTATAATTATTAATTTATGGTTTTGCATAAAAAAATATTTCCTAGATACAGTATTTTAGATGAATATACGCTGAAAAAATATTTTTTTGATGCTACTCAATAGTGGCATCAAACAATTATCATAAAAAAAAAATCAAAAAAACCATCAAAATCAAAAAAAACATTGAAAATTTATTATCATCAATATGATAATAAATTTTGAAAAAACATTTTAATATTTTACAGGGATCCAATCTGTAAAATAAATTATAAAACGAGAAAACTTCTACATATAAAATTAAAAATGAATGCCGAAATGCATAAAAAAGCAGCATTGTTTAATATTCACTTATTACGGGTTACATAAAGTTTAAATGCTGTAGTTATTATATTTCTCAATTAAAAAAATAAAATTCTCTTGTATCTAATCCTATTTCCGAAAGTATATTTATGTTTTCACGCAAATAAAAGAAACAGATATGAATTGTGTAATTGTGTTTTTTTTACCGTTACTAACATTAAATTTTACATTTCATAATTATTACAGGAAATTATGACAAATAACACACCCTAATTACGTATTTGTATACGCTCGCAGCTGATGTAATAGAATAAAATTAAAAACATATAAATTTATATAATATATTAAATATATGATTTATAAATTTATATCGCTCAAACTTAAAAAAATACTGAATTACGGTCGAATTCGATCACTGGGCGACTTCGACCAAACTTATTAGCTGAGTTAAATTCAGTTTTTTATTAAGTTTACTTAAAATGAATCAAGTTCAATAAATGCAAAAATAAAATAAATAAATTACATAATTATGCAATCGATGCGCGCAAAATGATAAATGTGATAACCTCACAAAGTGAACATCTTCGAGGCAATTTACCCTTTGAAAATAGAATTCCACAGAATGCAAAGCCGTTCCATACGAAATGTACGAGAAAATGTATTTTCTTTATATTTATTTTCCATGAATTTTTCCGATGTTTTGATAGTTATTCTGCTATTCGGGGCGGAGACAAATTCAACAAATCAAAGATCATAAAAATCGTTTCAGCCGTTCTTGAGTTTTAAATGATGTAACTAACGCGAGAAGATGTCTAACAGTCATTACTTCCGTGTAAGATAAAAGAATAAATTTCTCTAAATCGGCTCGTCTCTAAACTCAGTTTAGAGACGAGCCGATTATATTATTTATTAAATAATCGCTCTTTTAGTATTAATATGTACATTCAAGTTTGTTTTATTTTCAAAATACTTTTCGAAAACTTTCGTTATAAAATTATAATGTGTGTGTTTGATATGCAAATGGTTGTCACGATTTTGAAATTCAACTTTGTGCTGGGACAATGGTCGCGATGAAAATCAACATTAAACCTACGTCATAATACTGCCTAATGTTTTTGGGAATTTAGTGGGGCCTGCAGCACTAGCTGTTATCATTATTGCGACCCTCCGAATGAATAGCAAGCTGCCATAAATAATTGCGCGCCATTCGAATGCACTATAAATAGAATGCAAATAAAAGTCATATATGCTTACTCCGTGTCCCAAGACCATTCTCGAAAAAATACCCAGCTAGTTGGCCCTGCGATTACGAATATTATTACTAAATACGATGAACTAAAATTCATTGTAGATTCCGAGACAAAAAAAAAGTAAGCTTTACGTGATATTTTTATACGGTTCTTATAATAGGTATGATAGCTGATCGACGCAGAAGCGGCGAGGTCATTAACTGCGCGTCGGGGCAATGGTTACTGTGGCACTTATAAGGAAGGAAATTTACACTAGACCCTTAATAAAAACTAGTGGTCGCCCAGTGGTCCTAATTTATTAAACTTCTAAGTTTGAGTATTATTAGGCTTCTTATACGAATATATTTTTACTAAATTTTGTTCCATTATGTCAGCGAGTGTGTACAAAACAAATACTTCATTAGCGTCTGTTTGCCTTAATTCCCTACAATAATACCGATGACATTTAAAATTTAATGTTAGTAACAGTTGAGAAAAAAAGCACGTTTAAAACTTGTATTTGTATTTATTTTTGATACAATTTTTGACAATTTTAATTATTTTTTGTAAAAATGAGACGACATTAATCCAAGTAGTATAAGATGGCATTAGTAATTATTTTTACTTGATGTTCTATATTCAAATTGACAGACAAATTCTATATTGAAAAAGGAACATTTAAATGATACAAAATTCAGGTAATCTATCAATTAATATGACCGTTTTATTTTATTAAATTTAATGTATTTATAACACAAATTACAGATAATTTTAACATTTCGCACTCCTTCTCTATATAAACTTTAACCATGCCAAATCTCAAACTCCTCCGTGAGCGCAATATGCTTAAAAGGGAATCCGAAGTTTTCCCTTCACGTATTTTTTTATATAGATGATAAATTTGGAAATGAATTATTACTCATAATAGGGAAAATAAATACCTTATTAGGTTTTCGAAAAAAGTTTCTGGATAACCTGTATAGAGAGAGTTCCAAAACCATTCCCAAAGGCTATTTACATGTAAGAACTTGTATAAAAAAATTTGAAAATAATTCTTGCCCAAAATTATTAAACCTGGTGACCGAACGTATGACAAGAACGTCTTCATATTATCACATAAAGTTTACAATTTTTTTACTCAGAAACCATGGTGAATTTTGATCAAAACAAATCATGTTTAATATCCAATAAGGCCTATTAGTTGGATTTTTTATTAGGAACGGTTTTGGAAGACGGTGTATGTAAGCAATAGTCGATAAAGATAGTCCATTGCAAGTCGAAGTAAATGCTTGCTTTAAGGATAATTAACGTAGCAGAACGGTTTCTTCTCTAGTTCTTTAATAAATAACTATTTAAAAGTATTTACCGATTTACAACTATATAGATGATTGTATTTTTATAACGGCAAATAGTATAAACATTATATATGCTTTAATAATTTATAAAATTGAAATATAAGAAAAATATTAAACCACATTAATGGATTAAAATAAAGGATTGTGCGATATCTTAAGCGTTACTGTTTGCATTTTAGCGTACAATATTGTGTTTGTTACTAAATTTGTTAAACAAATATATTGCAGCAAAACTGCCACAATAGTAAAAAACGTTATAAAATAAAAAGATAAAATATTTTAAAAATATATACGTAAATAATGAATTCGTTGAACCTCGTCCTTATCTAACTACAAATAGTTTACTTAATAACAGGCTACTAAACAAAATAAAGACTTCTAAAACCAGGTTATTTTTGAAAGAGAAAAAATCTTTACCATTATTAAAAAAAATATTATTTTAAAATGTTTGCATGTCGTATAAAATTGCTCACGATTATTAAAATTACAAATAATGTACTGTAAAATGGTAAAATAATAGATACATACAAATTATATGTAAAAAAGCGATAATAAATCATTCCAAATCCATAATAAATCATATAAATGTAGTACTAGCAAATTATCTCCTTCTATCGCTTGTTGTATAAAGTTATAAATATTATCACCTCATATTTACATTTTTATTTTTCGGAAGCTATAATGATCAATTTTGATAAAATGCGCACATAAAACCACACTCGTGCAAACAACAAATATGGTGTGGTGGGTAGTCTTAAATATGGCCTCCTTTACAAACCATATTTGTAATCGCAGGACCATTTAAATATATTTTTATCAGGAATGGTCTTGAACAAATACGAGTATACATTTTTTCCCCTAAAACTATAGGTGATCGTTGTGAAGAAGTATCTAAAATGGTATGACTATAATGAATGGATTCAAACCCACGACCTCTACGTCCATTGTGAAAAGTTTCCATAATACTAATAATATTAGACCTCTACGATCCTAATAAAATTATTAATAAGAATATTTTTTTTAAATAATAGCAATTTGATATTGACTAATATAAATTCTTACTTTACTAAATAGTCAAAGGAATAACGAAAATGAAATAATTTTTTTTTAATAAAATCCTTTACATTGCGCGCCGTATGCAACTTGTTAAAAAACATGTCTCATTAATATTTTAACTAGCTGTTAAACTTTGCCCAAGTTGGCAGCGTGCCCTCTAGCGGCTTTAACGGTACCTTCGGTACATGAAAACGCCTACATTTTCGAACCATTATTAGCGTTCGTCTCTGATTTACCAGTTTTTTTAAAATTAATAAAGTATTTTTTTTTGCTTTTTAATAAAATTAATATAAAATGTTAGAAAACTAAGTAATGATACAAACCTCCCCCCAATTAAAATTTAGCTGAGAACTCTCTATTTAGATAATACATGTCAGGTGCTCTGTAATTAAATATCAGTCTTCATTATTATGAAGACTGATATTTAATGCTAAATCTTATTAGATGCATCGGAGCACACCTTGGAAGCTCATAAAGTCACGACGAGCTTCGATCGAAACACCACATAGAGGGTTCGTGTATAAATGTTTACACATCCGAAATGACAGACGGGCTTTGTACACGATGTTATCGACTTTCTTTGACGTCAGAGCATCACTGACAAATCTGAATTCAATTCTACGTAGGGTCTGCGTATATTTGCAATCTTTGACTGTCTAAATATGCGAGCATCACAAAGACCTAACACTATGCTAAATTTCAAATTCAAATATCACGTCACTTTCGAGAAAAACGTCTGAACTTTTAAAGTTCACAAGAGTGATCTTTTAAAGTTTCATTTATCATCAACCTCCGTATGGAAAGCTAAAAACAAAATTTAAGGTAGTTAAGCTTGTAAAATGGATTCCATTAAATTGCACTTCAAGAAACGTTTTCAGTATACGAACTATCTGTTGAAAATGAACAAAGGATAATACGCTGTTATGAAACAGCGATAAAATAATATTTCCATCTTTGTCTTTATTAGGCGGCTGCGAATGAAATGGCGCTTTATGAAATTGTCTACGGTTAAAATAGAAATTTCCCTTTTGAGAAATGTATTTTTCTTCTTCTCTGCGGAGAGCCATAAGACAAAGGCTAAAAGATCAAGGAACGGAAGCTGGGTGTAATGGCACTCTTGAAAGGTCGTCTTTATGGGAAAACATTTCAAACGATTCCTCATAAATGAGAGATCGCAAAGACAAACGTCAATATTACGCGCTCACTAAGGGGAATATCACTCACCTTTGTGCGACATTTCTTTATCCAATATTGGGTTTCTTTTTAATCCTAGGTTTATGGATCAAACGGAACAACTAAGAAACATTTGCTAGGAATATAAAATACCTTAGTTTGGGAAATATAGGACGTTTTGAAATTAAAACTGAGCGTCACCCTCCAACAAAACAATTAGTGAGTCCCAATATAAAATACTTTAAAACCATGCAGTTTTAGTGAATATACATACGGTAAATGGGAAAAGCTTATTAAAGTAGCTTACTAACTACCCTTCAGTTTCCCTTTGAACGTTATCCGTCAAATTGGACTTCCTTAACGTACACCATTGGTTAATCCATCGTGCGCTTCAATATTTTTATACAGCAAAATATAATAAACTATGTAATCAATTAAAAACATAGATAATATAATAAAGAACTTAAATAACTTTCTAGGATGAAATAGTTAAAAACAATAAAAAAAAACGCTTGGCTTACGCTGACTAAACCATAAAAGTTACACCAAAATATTGTATTACAGGATTGTGGATAACCGCATATGTTTATCTAATAAGGATGAATGGTCGTAACTATTTTTGTCTTTTAAATTTAGACTAAAAATAATAGTTCACTTACGAAGTTTTTTTGAACATAGTATTAGTCATAATCAAAGCAATGTAATATCAAGTAATTGTAGTAAAATTATTTTTACCTAAATATTTAGTTATTTGTTAATACTACTAATGAAAAAAACATTAGCACATTTACTCCACTTTTGTCGAAATATCTAGGTAGAAAATCATCTAGGTAGAAAAAAATGAAAAATAGATGTAAAGGTGAAATTCTTAAACACCGCTAAGAATTTCACTATTATGTACTTAACGTATTTTTGTAGCCTATGACCTCTTTAATCTCTTGTTTTAGTTTGAACGTCGACTTTTAGGACACCCGTATATATATAGCATTCAACGATTCGTTTAATTAAATATACGTTCTTAAATTTGGTCGATCGACTGTTTGGTAATAATTTTTTTGTGCGGAACCCTGATTGTCCGAGCCCGACAACTTTCTGACTGGTTTTTTTAAATATACTTTATATACAAAAATAATGCAAACATTAAAAATTGTGAAATTTGCAGAAAAACGTGAGACTTAATTGACGTGCATTAATAATTAAAAGTTTACAAAAATAATACATGAATGTTTAATATAAAAAAAAGCATATTTCTAAAAAAGCACATTCAAATTAGGGCGAAGATATGCCTAAGAAGTACTGGAGCATAACTTGCTAATAGTCATAATTAAATTGTGCTATTACTCAAATCTTCTCTGGGTAATTCGAATTAGGCTCGATGATGGCATTCACAGCCTAGTATACAAATAGGTCAATCTATCTGGATATGCTTCAGGAAATGTTTGGTTAATATTTAGACGAACTTTACACAGTAATTAAATTAATTTAATTACCATTTAAAGTTCACTACTTGAGTACATAAACGATATTATGAGTTTGATATAATTAAAACAAGTTGGATAGTTAAAATGTTACTGATAAGACGCTTAAAGACCTAACGGCGAAGGTGCAGGGCAGGTCAAAGTTGAACATCTAATCAATATTATAAAATTTAAGTGACTTTATTTGATTAGTTGGTTTAAATGCCATTAATATAAAGGTGTACAAATGTACCAAGATTTGAATTTTGCGCCATTTGTGTGGTATTGCCACCAAAGCAAAAAGACGAAACACGAAAGAATAACGCGCTTTCATTTCCTAAAATAATAGCAATATTTTAAAAATAATGAAGGTTTGGTTTCGTACAAAATATGTGGTTAGTCAGGTGATAACAGCGGAGCTTCTATCGCGACTTGATAATCCAGTTGTTTGTGCCTAAATTGCAAGATATGGTTATGGAGGACATGTGGTTTCAGCAAGACGGTACCACATGCCATATATTCCAATAAAAAAAAACAATTACTGCATGAGTTATTTCCTGTAAGGGTAGTTTCCCGGTTTGGTGATCAGAATTGGCCGCCCAGATTTTAAGTGTAAGGTTTATGCCAACATCACACGACCGCCTATGTCTTGAAGGAGAAAATTGAGCGCTGTTTCAATGAAATTCAGCCACATTTATGCAAAACGGTAAGAAAAATGTCGGAAAAAGATTGCGTGTATACCAGCAAAGCTATGGAGGCCTTTTACCCGATATGCTATATCATACATAAACCTAAACTGTACACTTTATGAATCAATAACAAAATTACACCTTTTAATTAAAAAACCTGTTTTTTTTATCAAAATGGGCACATTCTTTATTATGTTAAATTAACTGATAATTGCCGCGAAAAGAATTTAAACATATCGAAAAATTACTTCACACTTTTTGGAATTTAGGTAAATAGCTCAGTTTAAAAATACTATTTTTTTACAAGGAAGAAAACTAATTATATTTAATGAGATATATTTTATTACATAGTCATCATTGGTAGAAAGATACGTATAGGGACGGACATATGTGTATCTGATTTCTCGAATGAACCTTAGAGGTTTAATAATATGCCTGTTATGTTTTCATCTTTCCACTATTTTATAAAATATTTTTTTTTTACAGAAACATATTTTGTAACCTCTAGCCGGTACATTGTAATGATTGTACTGACAAAAATATATCAATCCCTTTGATGACTCTGAAATAATAGAATACAATAAAAAAATAATTCGAAATATCATTTCTATATCTATGGCGGAAAAGCATAACAATTGTTTGAATTAAAAAACCTATTCAAAATTTTAGCATTAAGCATAGTTACTTTAGGAAGGCGCAGCTTAGTTTGTTGCTACTCGTAAGAGTTACTTTATGCATAAATGGCCGTTTGTATTAAGGAACTCGAGATTATAAATATATTCGGTAGAATGTTTATATTTTAAATATAAAAATTCTACCGAGTTTACTAAAAAGATGCAATAAACTATCGCCGCCAACGATTTTATGGTGGTACATATTTATTGTTAGATACAAGAAAAGGTGCGCCTAATTAAACATAAATATATAAATAAAAAAAAATACTTTTCTAATGTTATTAACCTCTGAAAACTGTTTATAGACCTGGTTTTACTTCCTAAGCGGATTCTATAATATTGGACCAAATATAAAGATTATGAAGCTGCAGACAGAAAGTTTTCTAACAACTTTAACTACCAAAGTGTATTTTGAATTACATAATTTAGCCATATATTAGAATAAAAGCCTTATTATGTATTCATTAAAACTTTTAGGTTCAACTCCATTTGGTGACATATTTACTATTGAACCGTCTTTACATGTCAGCCGGTGAAGCTCGGAACGAATCCCATAGGATTTACCCTAACCAGGATTTACCAGGACAGATCGCTTACGGCTGAACATAGTAGCAACACCTAACACGAAGTTTACAATCACTCAACATTAAATTATAGTGAAAAAAAGCTAAAAATAAATAACCAACAATAATAATAATAATTTATCAATAACAATAAAAACCAAGATTAACTATAATTTTACAAAATATACATTGCAACTAACTTTTAGAAAATATAACGCTTTTATACGAAAAGTAAAAACAAATATTTAAACGATTTTTTTTAAATATATTAATATACGCATATATTAATCTTACATTTGATTAATATATTAATCAAATGTGATTTATTAATTCGACTGCCCTCCCTAAAGGACTATATTTAATAATCTTTTTATGTCTCTCTTAAACGATACCATAACTCATATGTAAATAAATATAACACATTAAAATGTAATTAATATATTTGAATGTGTTTATATGTAGTTAAATGTATATATAGGATAAACTCAAAATCAAACAACATAGATAAAACTTTCACAATTTTTTGTTTTAGTTTGGTCATAGGTTATCCTTTTTGGTTTGGTCATAGTCCGTGAGCGAGAGATATAATTCTACTCCAGAAACTATCTTTTAGGGCTATTTAAGTAACTGGTATCACGTAGACCACCTAAGGAGACCTGAAACTCTCACAATCTATTTTTTGTATATTTTGTATTCAGGAGAATCTGTGTGCGTTCTGAATTGATAATGACAAATCCATGATTCATGATTACGATACTTAAAAAAATACCAGAGAAATTAAAACACATTTCTACTGTTAATATTTTTATAAAAGATATTATGCAAATTTCTCTTCGAAAAGAAATAGTTTTAATAATATTTTTTATTCCGTTTTTACCTTTAATGATACTTTACTTTTTACGAAGATATCTTCATTATGTTTCATTCATCTTTATCGGAGCAAATCGAAGCGTAGCTTCCATGGATCGACTCCAACGGCAAAATGTTTGCGAAGTTCATACATACTCAATTTCACTCAATTTCACCATCAATTTCAGAAGTTTTAATCGAATCTACTTAAAAAATCGGCTGTGGCTGAAGAGGAATTTAAAAAAATTAAATAATTAAAAAATTATGTTCATTTTTATTTATAAATTATTCGCGCGTGTTTTCTTCGAATTTTAGAAAAATAATTATTTATTTTATGTTTGCATTTCTCCGATCCAATATGATGCTAGCATATGTTTTACTTTCGCGACTGCGGCTACCTAGTTCTAAAACGATTAATAAAATTTGTTTTATTTTTTAAAAAGAAATACTTCCAATTTATTTACTTTATTTTTATTTTCCTCATTTTATATTTTTACCGCATAGATTGTTCTTTGTTATAATATGTCTTTCTACTATATATTTTTGCATGCTTCGAAAAAAAATAGTTTATCATCGATATGATGGTGGTTTTTATAAGGTGATATGGTAATTATGGCGACCTTAAAATATTTCAAGGTCGCCATATTACCATATCACCATATAAAAACCACCATTATATCAATGATACAATAACTTTTTACCGCCACCCAGCCACCGCGACTCATATGAGTCGCGGTGCCGTAAGCGGTCTGTCCTGGTAAGTTAGGGTAAATCCTACGGGATTTGTTCCGAGCTCCACCGGCTGGCATTATTAAAATCATATTTTACTAATATACTACCAACCAACCAAACCTACCAACCTAAGAGGTGTCTTAAAAACTGAAATAAAACAAGAATGGCTATGACACCCCATATCATAATGTAACATCGGCTGCTTCTATACATCTAGTAGTAGTAAATTATTTAGGAAAAGGAAAAGTATTGTTTCGAACGAAAAAAACCTCGACTTTCTTTGCCCATGTTTACATTTTGAGGCCACTTGAATCTATTTTGAGCATATTTATAATGATTTCTGTCTTTATGTGTGTATTAGTATATACGAGTATATATATATAACATGTATATGGATGTATGTATGTATAAATAGCAATAAGAAATTCTTTAATTTTATTATAAATTCACGGCGCTAAAAAAGTGAAATGTCTGAGCAAATCTTGTCATTGTTTTTGGTTTTGGTTGGTAGTTACCTCGTAACTATTTTATGTCAAACTACCTTATAACCGTCAAGTTGTTTAAAATAAATCAAAAAGCAGCTTTTGGCAAAGGTCTGTCTTATTTTCTAAACCTTGAAACTTTGAAAGAGTTTTTCTGTTGGATAGCGGAAGGGTCTTTTGGGAATAAAATTTACCCAATCCTGCTCCTAAAATATAAGAACGGTGTCAACTGCAAAAAAATATAGCTGGGCCATTTATTAAAAAAATATTTGCCTATTTATATATATATATATATATATAAAATTATATTTATATAAATATAATTATTATATATATATATAAAATTATATTTATATAAATATAATTTTTTATATATATATATATATATATATATATAAAATTATATTTATATAAATCTATTTATATAATATACTGTTTCTATTCTATTCTATTTATATAAATCAGGTCTATTTATATAAATCAGCAACAAACTTGGGCACAATACATTACCTTGAGGGACTCCAAAGTCGGTTAACATGTCGTCGTTAAGAGCATTGCCTAATTTAACTACTTGAGTAATAAAGTCTCTAAACTAAGCCAGGCTCACTCCTCCAATTCCAAGTTGTTCGATTTTATTAAGTAATATGAGATAAGAAACGGTATCAAATGCTTTAGCAAGGTCTAAAAAGGTCGCCATGCATTTTTTCTTATTGTCTAATGCTTTGACAATTGTTTGTGAAATAAAACCTAAGCCATCATTTGTGCCGCGTCCATATTATTGTAAATATACTTTGACGAGTATCACTTTCAATATGAAAAATATAATTTCATAACCTGTTTCTTTACAATATAATACCCATTGTAAAGCCGCAGCTGTTGATATTTGTCTCACTTTATACCTACAATCCAATTTTCATAAAATTGTGGTATTCTGAAATGTCAAATTATGCCCAAAATGTTTGAGATCCATTATTGGAGAGGAAATTCAAACGCACAATCTCTTTATTTATTATGATTGATGGTCCGCACTCAAGTGACGTAAGAAAGGAAAGAAAGACGAGGCGAATGCTCAGCGAATATTTTACCTTCAAATGCTGGCAAATATAAATCGTTTGTCTCATTAAGCATATTATAGACTTTTGCAGATTTAGTTTTTTTTTACAAACCTAAAATGTCAATCCCATTGACATTTCTGTTCTAGATGTTATCTTTATCAAAACTACAGTAGAAATTTATGTATTTTGAACCTGAAATAAGTATAGACAAGAAATACTGAAAGTACTAAGAAAAAAAAATAAGTTTAATTGGTATAACGGCATATATAAATGCGATCTCATATGACCCCGACAACCCAGAGGCATAGACATAGATTTTTATTTAATATGTAAAGGTATTAAAATCATTATCGTTGAAAGGTCGTTTATTTCCTAGTTAAACGTTAATAAAATAAAGTATTTACTTAGTAATTACGAATTTTAGAAAATACAAAGCAAATTTAATATAATTAGCCCAACTTCAGCTACAATTAGCAAAAAGATCATGCTATGGCTAACGTTTAACGTTACTCGTGTAGGAAGTTTCGTTCCCGGTTGCGCATTTTTACCATTCATAAGTTTAATCATAAGTTACCATTATAAATAAATAATTATCGAATTCTATTTATTTAATGGAATATTTATTCTTAATATCTGTTTTATTTTATAACTTATATTTATTTAATTAGTTATTATATATATACATTTTGTTTTCAGACGCAATAAGAATAAACAGTTTCTTATAAAAGAGAAATGGTTCATAAATATTCAAATACCATATTATCGGTTAATAATCTAGGAAACAAACGACCATCCATCGACGATGATTTTAAACCTTAATACCTTGCCATATTAAATAAAAATCTCATGTTATTTTACAAACTTTATGTAACTTCACATCTGTGTATGGGTCAAATCTTGCCTTGGCATTAATCCACTTTGTGTTATACTATTGAGTTGAAATTTTATCTCGAGTTGATTTGAGTATCCGATGTCCATACGTTTTTGGTACCACTGAGGCAGTAGAGAAATTTACGATTGATTTGTATCGATGAGTACTTTAGTCAAGGATTGTGTGACCAAGGTCTAATGATGGAAACGTTAGATCTTGTCGAACGCTCCAGCCTTTCATAACAATATGAGGTAGGTACTATGTAGTGTTAGCGTTTGGCTAAACTTCAGTCGATAATAATAAACAAATCATGTCACAAGGTAGTTGTGTTAAGCGCACAGCTGTGGCTCTCAACGTGAGTGGATTACTCGGCCAAGGTTAGGTCATTGACAACTACAGACCAAATTTACACAACCTGTTAAAAAGTATAATGAATTTGAGAATGATTTTTTGTAACACGTTTTTATTTAATCTCTTACTCATAATAGTTAACACAAATCTCCCTTAAGTCTTCGAGGATGGTCTTGGGACATGCTATATACACCGTGTCCCAAGACCATCCCGATAAAAAAACAGCTAATTGGTCCTACGATTTCTAGTGTTACTTGTTAAAAAACTATGTCAAAATTTATCATAGTTACCGATAAAAAAAATGTAAACTTTAAGTGAAAATAGTAAAAATATCACGTAATAATGTCTTTGTTGTGAGCGCTCAGCTGTCACCATAGACCGTAACGGTTCAAAGCCATTATCGATTGGTGCGATATCGAAATTCACGCTCTGATCGAATTTACACCATCTACTAAAAATATTATAAATTTAAAAATGTTTTTTTCGCATCTCCTTATTAATTCTCCCTCATAATAGGTTGCACAACACCGCCTTAAATCGTCGGGAATGGTACATCCTGTATAGCTGCAGTATGTATAATACAGCCATATGATTAAATAATGTTTGCGATTGTCATCCGAACGGGCATAGCCATTTGTGCAGCTTTATAGCCATTCCACCACAACCAATAGTTCCGTAGGTAATCGTAGATTGTGCTAACGCACAGTAAATTTTACGTAAAGTATCTATAGAAACCATATTCGTTATTCTTTTAAATATATATAAATAAACGTGAATCATTTAGTGCAGTAAAACCTCAATCATCTCTTTGTGTAGTCAAACGTGACCTTTTATGCTCCTTGTAATTATGGTCTTTGTCATTCAGAATGTATGCGGAGCGGTGGATTTGTTGAACCGTCCGGTTTCCTTGCTTTGCTACAAATGAAATGAGACTTGTCAGCTGCAGATAGAAGATTACCAAATGCATTTAAATCTCCCTACAAAACCTTCAAGCTTGTAAGTGGATTTTACCACAACAGCCTCGAGTGCATAAACTGCTTTGATATTTTAAATATATATTTTCTTTAGTTTTTACTTGTCATCTTATTACTGGCTATGTTTACAATATGGAATCATATTGTCGACACACATATTAAACAATATCGCAACTCGTTTTTGCTAGTTTTGTACAGTGAAAATTATGGTAGGTTGAGTTATAAATATTTATACAACTAGTCACATTAAATGTTCGTGGAACTAATTGCATCTTTATTACGATTTTTTTATTGATCCAAATTTAAGGACGCACGTTGAATCGCAAGATCCGCTGTTAAAGATACTTTATGTGTTAATTTAATAATATTTTAATTATGTAGTGAAAAATATCGTATTTCGAGGAACGATATTTTCCTCAGTTGAGTTAAGTTTTACCTTGATCATACTTTAAATAAGTTTAAAGAACCTGTTATTAATGATACGAAAAATTGTGTGCTATTTATTATAATTAGGTACATTGTTATTATCATGCTAAATGATATTTCGTACAATTTTAAACATGTTTAAGCGATTTCATTAACGTTACCAGCTCCTTTTAGCTAATATCCTAAATGAGATTGTAATAATACGATTGTATTTTTATACAGAACGAAACAAATATTTCAATTAAACATCAATTAATTGAGCGCATGTTCAATACGTGAACAAAATATCAATGGTGGCTGACAAGCCACTGAAAATTTAAATTCAATATTCCCGACACGAAAGGCGGTGATGGCAACATAATGGAAAATTAATAGCTTGCGGCAAATGCACGAGTATGCCGCTGACACGGCCTCAGGGCGAGTTATTTTTAGAAATGTCAACCCGCCTAATTATTCGCTCGCCATTCAATGAACATTCAAAACAAAATAATATGATGCACGTCTTTCTAGAATACGTCGTGATGTGAGAATTTGAAATTTGTCAAAATGTTGGGTTTTTTTGGCGAGCACATATATCGACAGATAAGATTATAAAATATTAAAAAAAAAAAAATACGAATATATTTTATTTCGTATGGGATTTGCTGTCTAATTTTAGGGATTTTAAAAATATATTCCTAAAAGTTTTTGGCAAAATAATCATGAATATATTTTATAGCTTAATATGTTTATATACTGTACCCCTCCCCTCATAAAACAGGGTTAGTAGGTAGTTTTCTGATAATCAGGTCTCAAAGTTACTGAAAAACAAAACAATTTTTTTTTGGTTTACGTTGAGTAAACCATAATATATTGTCCAAATTAATGTATTACAGAATTGTAGATCTTGAAAGATCACCAACAGCATATTTTATCTTAATATTGCGAGGGCATCCCTCTCACCTTCATGCGCGAACACGCGTCGATTAATGCTGACTAGAGGTCGCCCAATGGTCGAAATTCGACCGCAATTCATTAAACTTTTATTGAGCATTATTGAGGTTCTCATACCTCTATAATACGGTGAGTGAGAAAACCTCTATAATCATTACATATATATTTTTTTTAATTTTGTTCTATTAAATCAGCTGCGAGCAATGACAAAGCCATTAGCGTGTGTCGATTGCCTTAATTCCCTGAAATACTTATGAAATTTTAGATTTAATGTTATGTAATAACAATTGAAAAAAAAATCTCAATCACAGAATTACCTTATTTTTACCTATTATATTGTAATGAAACAGTCTGGGTTCTATTATTTTAGAGTAAGGCTACTTCCGTATGTAATGTGTGTGTGTATGTTAAAAATAATTTTAGCCTTTTTTTTCACCTAGTAAACTCTCTAAATGTAATTTTTAGGCCCCCTTATTGAGGTAATACAAATACAACTAGAATAAATAAATTTTGTAGTATCTAAGTTTAGTAAGACAAACTGTTACTCATTTAATAAAATTTAATAAATACCATAAAAATGCATGTAAAATAATAAAGTAATCTCCGATAGTTCTTGGTAGATATTGCTTTATTGAATATCGTTGCCAGCGTTGCAAAAAAATAATTTTAATAATAAATTTCCTACTTACCAGTATTACATCATCACCGGTGAACTCATCGTAGAGTACGTTCTGCGTAGCGATGTGTACTAAAGCCAACACCAGGCCGCCCAGAGTAGCCTCGCGAAGGCGCACCGGCAGGGCGGCGTACGTCACGTAGGTGAATAAAGTGCAAGATCCTGTTGCGGCGGAAGCAGTGCTGCAAAAAACATTTCCTCTTTTAATGATTATCGCACCCTCTTCCTTCCTCGGTCAGATTCGAATTGAATTTTTATTGCTAGATAGATTGGATCTTCAGCAAGGTTATAAGTATTAACCTACTTATCCGGATCAAAATATCCTTATCCTCGATTTTTGTATAAAACGAAAAAATCGCAATTAAAATGACCTGACAGCTGGCGGAATTATGGTGTCACAATTATGGTAAGTGCAGTTTTAGCTAAAAATGATTTAAATATGCAGTCAAACTACTTTTGACCAGATCTCTATAGTGTATAATTGTGGTAGGTAGATTCTGATTCATCCCGAAGAAACTGCTTATTATACTTAAATGCAAGAAAAACCAATTCATCAAGGTGCGCATATTTTATAAGCCCATATAGCGAATGGATTTCTAGAACAAAACAGAAAAAAACACTTAGCCCAATTGTATTCTAGGCCATTAATATAGTAGCTAATAAGTACAATAGAAAATATTCACTTTGATGAATTGGACCCAAAAAATGTACTTATCGGTATGACAATGAGAGAACGTCTTCGCGTTTGTCTATCTAAAAATGTCTCCAAGCGTGAACAGTTTGCTTGTTTCTGCAAATAAGTATAAGAGAAAGTCTTATGTAAGCGTATGTTGGCGATAATCTTGGGAAATAATTTATAAAGTTTTACTATTTTAATAGAGTATTTAAGGCAGGTTTAGGCGTGATTAATTATGATTAATCAAATCAGATTTTTCGTTAACTTTAAAACTTGTAAGAACTTGATAATATATTTTTACTTAAGAGTCGCTCGTGGGAAAAAAAACTTCTTTCGCGAGCGCGTTCCTTTGTTTGTGTGATTTTTGCACGAGCGAACGGATTAGATTCGTCGCGAGCAGGGTTGTCACAAAATCGATCATTATCGGCAGCTGCGCACAGGCAAGTCGATCTCGTCTCGGCGATCGACCGGTGCGCGGTGACGTAGCGAGTACAGCTATTTTTTTCGCTTTTTAAGTTCTTTTAGATATTTATGTTGTACAATGGACAGTCGGAAGAGTGCTTCGCAAAAAAACGTGCAAATCACTTAAAGCTTTTCAAGATTTCAAAATGATCTGAAAGTTTTTTTTAATTTATATAAAAATCCCCTTATCATTCTTTACCTGTATGTATTTGAGGGTTTGTCTAATATAGTCGGAAATTGTACTAATACACTTTTACTAGGTAAGTACTTTAAACATTTTATTTTACTTTTAAATTATAGCTAAACAAACATATATTATTGAAAGTACCTATTGTTTGATAACGTGTGTGTATTATTGATATGTATGAAATTTCCTGAGATAATAACAATGGTAATGATATTTTGCTAAGTAGTAACTGTGATAATTTTAAATAATATAATTTTATATATAATATTAATTATTTTACAGCGCCTGTTCTAAGGTAGACTTTTATGTAGTAGATCTTTAATTTTACGATATTTTTTAATATCTATATATATAAATATAATTATTTATTGTTTATATTAATTTCACCCTTTTACTATTTAGGTATTATAATTTTTATGCACGATTTATTATAATATTTATATAACTTCAGAGTTCCCTTCAAAGACATACAGAACCTGAAAAATATACCTAATAAAGTAAGTATTTCGCTATATTATTGCGTCTTTCTTGTTTTTTTTTATTATTAAGGATCGAAATATGTTTTAGGCACAACGAATCAGGATACACCAGCGGATTTAGTAATCGAAGTCGCTCAAAAGGACGATGCGATGCGTTCAGAATGTCTTTATGTTTTATCTGTACTTTTTGTTCTTATATATACGAATTACTTATATCTATAAAGTTAATCCCGGGACGATTGAGCATCCTTTAAAAGGGGTGAAATGGTGGCCTCAAACATGCATAGTCCTTTTATCAGTTTTACTTTTAAATCTATGGTTGTATTATTTTTTATTTTCATGGCTAATTTTATTAATAAACTTATTCGTAATCAAGTATAAGTAAAAAACAGCGATGTTTTTAACCGTACTGCCATGCGCCTGTATTTTATGATATATGTGTCCTTCATTTTGTCAAATATAATATCATAATATAATATAATATCAATAATAATATAATATAATATCATAATATATATATTATATATATATATATATATAATATCAAATATAATATAATATCATATGTCATATACTTTTACACTCGATTAAATATTTTGTTTGCCGCTTTTAAAAACAGTCATCAAATATAATAGTGTTAAATACTTTTTAATTCAATCAATTTATTTTTGGCATTGAAAATAGCAGATTTTACAAACATATTATGTTCTATTACTTAATTCTTATTCTCATTACTTTTTATAAAATAAACGAACTAAATAATAGATTTGATTTTAAAAAACATCAATCAACATTATATAAAATGAATGAAGATACAAAAAAAGTTGTTATTGTGAAAATAATTATATTTAAGAATTAATAAATAAATAGAAAACTGAGACAATTTTTAAGATAATTGGATTAAGTTAGTTAATAAATTATTACCCAAATTGTTTTTTTATTTGTTATCAAAATATTATATTATAGATCATCATGATTATTTTACAACTATGTAAAATTGACTTGATGATATTTCAGAAAATAAACGTAATACAAAAAAACCGTTTAATTGCGACCGAGTTCAAAATATAAGAAACACGATTATCTAAAAAAAGTTTTAAAAAATGTTGGATTTTCTAGTAAAAACGGTGCATCAAAAATAGGTTGCACGAAATTCAAATGTATACGTTTTTTTTTCTAATATATAGCTACGCATTTTAAAAATTCGGGGGTTCATTCAGACCTAGTTTAAGAGTTACTCTTTTATATGTTATTTTTTATTTTGTGGTGGTCTTTGCGGAAATGCTTTAAATTTCAATTTGAAATATCCTTATTTTGCCCAAAAACGGACGACCGACCCTTAACGTCAATATAACCAAAATTAGTTACCAGTTACGCACGGTGTAAGAAAAAGTTTCAATAATGTTGTACCTATAAATCTCTACAAAAGATTTTTTTCTGGATCTCTGAAAGGCTTAGTCTTTTGATAAGGATAGGTCGTTTTATCATGCCTAAGGCCCATTCTAGTGCTCGACAGACGGCCAGTACTAATCGTCAGTACCGATCAGTGAGTGGCAAGATTTGCATAGTCGTCAACATAATAAATGGATTTTTTTATTTATTTAAGTTCAAAACGAAATTATTATTATAAACCACGAAATCTAGCCTATCCGAATTAGGCGAACTGCCTGTTTCAAGCTAGACTTACATATTTGTCGTTTTTAAATACTGCGTAAAGCTACCTAGCAATGTATATTATAATAATATTCTATAATATAATAATCTATAATAATCTAAATATTGAGTCAAAAATAAATCACATATTTTTAAAAATATACTATCATAATATTATTTTATTATCTACACTAAAAATAAATATTATAAACATATTGAAATACAAATTACAAATATACAAGCCAACAAAACCAAATAAATTACTATTATTATCTGCTGTACTGTATCAGCATAATTAATGCCTCCACCTTAGTAGTTTATTGTTCTTTTTCCATGTTAAAATGCTAACCCTGATATCATAGTTTTAGGAAGGTTATTTTATATTTTTGGTCCATAATTTGGTCAAAGTATATATTTTTTATTAACTGCTACTCTAAGAAGTCTTCGAAATAAAAACGGAGAAAATAAAATATATCAAAATATCGCACGCGTAGACCCTCGGTCGAGCACTGAAATGTGCCTAACACGTAACCTAGCCGTGCGATGTCGTATAGCCTTTTTTAATCAAAGGGTTCATATGTAGAAAGTTAGAATATATATCATTAATATGTAGAAATATCAATACACAGATGTGGAAATTTGGAAATTAGCAACGATGCCTAACTGCGAAATTTAGTTTGATCGATTTTAATAGCAGAACCATCATAGTTCGTATTTAACCAAAGTTAGTAAGGAAAACCGAATAAAGGGCTTTGAATTATTATTGTATAGCCTGTATTATAGCAGAATCATCTTTAAATATAAAAATGACTGTTTCTTTCTTTCTTTGTTTCTTAGTCCTTTATGCATTCCTAAACCGTCGGTCCGATACGATGACGAGTATGGGAAGTTGTCGTGATTAGGTTTGTGAATTTAAAAAAACATGAAATTCCACCATCAAAGGGGGTAATGAGGTTTTTAAGTTTGTATGGAACTTATAAATCGTCGGGTCGAGAAACACTCGAAAAATGATATGAAGCTTCTTTACACAAAATAGACATCGAATGAGAAAGATTTTTTTAAATATTCAACCAACAAGGGGGTTATGGGGGGGGGGGGGGTGAAATTTTTTAAGAAAAAATATATATTTTTCATTCTGAAAAATTAATATTAAAAATTTATATTCATTTTGAATCAATTTATACTATAACCTCAAATAAAAATGTTCACTCACATGCTATAGAGAACAATTTTCCTTTATATGTCAGCAATATTGACTTGGTTATATTGAGAAGGTTGCTCGTCTCCTTAGAATATTAGATATTAACAAAGGGCCTGGCCCTGATTGTATCCCTCCGTATTTTAGTCAGAAATGTTCCGATGAGTTCGCTTCTCCATTTCACTTACTCGTCATAGTCTCTCAACAGTATCATTCCCAAAATTTGGAAAATCTCAAATATTATCTTCTTCTTAATATATATAAATCTCGTGTCACAATGTTTGTCCTCAATGGACTAATAATAAAATAATGGACTAATAATAAAATTTGAACACCATGTGCAGTTCGATGTGCACTTGAGAGATAGGATAGTTTAAATCTCAAATTATAGTCGCAATTTTAATTTATCGCTAATTTTTTGTCCGTTATTATTTGGCAGTCATAAAACTGACAGATGTCGATACCTTTTTATTTTATGGGCGATTGTGAAGAGCGCGTGACGACTCGGTGCCAGTATAATTTTATTGAACAAGCAGAGGAAAGAGCAATTGTGATATTATTGGAAAATTTTTTAGAAGATCACAATCAACTAATTCAATTGATCAAAAGAGTTTCGCCACGACTGCAAAATGACAATTATCAAATCGTCATAAAAGCCGACAAAGTACCATTAGGTGAACATGCTGGTAGATTCAGTCATAAAACTGACAGATGTCGATACGGAACGGCACGGAACATGCATGCATACAAGATGCGATGACTTACGTACGTCATTACGGCCGACCGGATTTATTTATTACATTCACATGTAATCCGAATTGGGAAGAGATACAAACTTTACTATTGCCAGGACAACAAGCCATTCATCGTCATGATTTAACTGCACGTGTGTTTAAACAAAAATTGAAATCCTTAATTGATTTTATTGTTAAATATACAATTTTTGGTATCACACGTTGTTGGCTGTATACGATAGAGTGGCAAAAGCGAGGTTTGCCTCATGCCCACATTTTGGTTTGGCTTAAAGATAGAATCCGTCCTGAAGAAATCGATCAAATAATTTCAGCCGAAATTCCAGACCCATTAATTGATCAAGAATTATTTGATATTGTCACCAAACACATGATCCATGGGCCATGCGGTGTTTTCAACATGACGTCACCGTGCATGGAAAATGGAAAATGTAAAAAAAACTTCCCAAAGCCGCATACGAATGACACGATCACGGATATTGATGGTTATCCAATGTATCGCCGCAGAAGTACTGAGAATGGTGGCCACACATTTACAATGCGACTGCCGAACTTTCCAAATCAAGTTGAGTTTGATAATCAGTGGGTGGTACCATACTCACCACTACTTTCAAAAACTTACAAAGCTCATATCAATGTTGAGCTTTGCAGTTCTGTTAAATCAATTAAGTATATTTGTAAATATGTAAACAAAGGCAGTGATTTGGCCATATTTGAAGTAAAAAACATAAATAAAAATGACGAAATAGCACGATACCAAATGGGCAGATACATTAGCAGCAATGAAGCTATTTGGCATATTCTCAGCTTTCCCATCCACGAAAGAGATCCTGCTGTCCAACATCTGGCAATACATCTTGAAAACGGTCAACGTGTATACTTCACTGAAGAAAATGTTCTCCAAAGAGCGTTCGAAGCTCCGAAAACGACTCTAACTGAATTTTTTACATTGTGTCAAAAACCTGATGTTTTTGGCCAATTCGCGAAGACATTGGTGTATGGTGATGTTCCACGTTATTTCACATGGAACAAATCCAGTAAAAAATGGGAGCCACGGAAACAAGGAAAACCACATCCTTCCATTACAGGCATATTCAAAGCTAAGACATTGGGGAGACTTTACACGGTACATCCAAAGCAACGTGAGTGCTTCTATTTACGTTTGTTATTGGTGAATGTTCCCGGACCAACGTCTTTTGAATTTTTACGAACAGCTAATGGTCGAGTATTCAATACATACCAGGATGCATGTCGTGAACTGCAATTGCTAGAAGACGATAACCATTGGGACTTAACGCTTGCTGATGCTGCGTTGACATCAACACCGAATAACATTCGTCAGTTGTTTGCAATTATTTTGGCGACATGTTATCCCTCGCAAGCACAAACTTTGTGGGAAAAATATAAAAATTGTATGACAGAAGACATCTTGCACCGAATTAGACAAACAAATCAATGCCAAAACATAGATTATACACCAGAGATGTACAATGAAGCATTGGTCTTGATCGAGGATTTATGTGTTCTTAGTTCAAATTTACCATTTAATCATTATGGTATGCCATCACCTAATCGTCCAGCCACCGACTTAGTCAATACCGATTTACAACGAGAAAATCAATATGACCATGGAAGTTTAGCAACAATTATCATGAACAGTGAACCATTACTGACAGCAGAACAAAAAATTATTTATGATCGGATTATGCTGGCTGTTGCTGCTGAACAAGGCGGTTTTTTTTTCTTGGATGCACCCGGTGGAACCGGTAAGACATTTTTAATATCGTTGATTCTTGCCAAAATACGGTCGCAACAAAAAATCGCATTAGCATTAGCATCGTCAGGCATTGCGGCTACTTTACTGGATGGTGGGCGAACAGCACATTCAACATTCAAGCTGCCATTGGACGTTCATAATAAACCAGATGCAATGTGTAACATCAAAAAGAATAGTGGAATAGCTGCAGTGTTGCGGAAGAGTTCTATAATAATTTGGGATGAGTGCACAATGGCACACAAATATTCACTTGAAGCATTAAACAGAACTATGCAAGATTTAAACAGCAATAATAAACTTTTCGGTGGTGCTATCTTACTTTTGTCTGGTGACTTCCGGCAGACCTTACCGGTTATACCTCGCTCTACTTTCGCGGATGAGATTAATGCATGTTTGAAACAATCATTCTTATGGCGAAGTGTTGAAACACTTCGATTGACCATAAATATGCGAGTACAATTGCAAAATGATCCATCAGCACTAATATTTTCCGAACAACTACTAGATATTGGGAACGGTAAAATAAAACTGCAAACAAATACGCAATGCATTAAACTACCAGACAATTTTTGCACTGTTGTTCAGGATAAAACTGAATTGATTCAGAGTATTTTCCCGGATATACAGAATAATTATTTGAATCATGAATGGCTTAGTCAACGGGCGATTTTGGCAGCCAAAAACGTTGATGTTGACGAAATTAACTTCCAGATACAACAGTTGTTACCAGGCGATCTGATGTCTTTTAAATCAAACGATACTGTTGTTGATGAAAATGAAAGTGTAAATTTTCCGATTGAATTTTTAAATTCATTAGATATCCCTGGAATGCCACCACATAATCTTCGATTAAAGATTGGTTCCCCTATTATTCTCCTCCGTAATTTGAATCCACCTCAATTATGTAACGGTACGCGTTTGGTCATCAAAAAGATCACCGGAAACATTCTTGAAGCAACCATTTTGGCTGGGAAGTTTAAAGGAAAAGTGGTCCTGCTGCCACGTATTCCGATGATACCATCAGATTCTACCATACCCTTCAAAAGGCTACAGTTTCCAATTCGTTTAGCTTTCGCCATGTCTATAAATAAATCTCAAGGTCAAACAATGTCCATTTGTGGTTTAGATTTGGAAAATCCATGTTTTTCTCATGGGCAACTATATGTTGCGTGTTCACGTGTTGGGAAACCGTCGAATCTATTTGTGTTAGCTAAAGACAGGTTAACCAAAAACATTGTGCACCGATTGGTGTTAAATTAAATTGAAATTGAAAGTATTTATAATTCAAAAAAAAGATATTAATGTTTAAAAGTTTAAGACTGTCTGCCTTGCCTACCTCATTCATGAGTTTAAGCGTCACATGTTATTTACTGTATTATACTGTAATATACTTATATTTGTTATAAAATTAAATGGAAATAATAAATCTGATAAATTTTTATTTTTTACCTATTGATTTCTGCTTAGTATCAAGTGTAAGAACATTTTAATTAATTGTGTTCAACGTACTTCCCCTTCAAATCTCAATCCAGTGAATTTGTATACCAACATCAACATTTTCGTCTTTGTTCGTAAATAATTTCATTGTACTAAAGGGTTATAGTAGTAGAAAGTCAAATAAGGAGATCAGCATATTTTTTTACAAATACCATCTGTGTGAAAAAGCATAGTGGACTCCGTGACTGATGTTCTCTTATTGTTCCTCTTAGATTGTTTACTATAATGTAATATAACAAAAACTTTAGCCACAGCAACGCGTGGCCGGGTCAGCTAGTTTTATTATATAAAACAGGTGATAAGACATGTAAGATTAGTAATTCTTTATTCTTTATTATGAGAAATCAACAGTCTTACAAACAATTGGTATTAATGATAAGTTTACATTCTTAAAAAGTATAAATAATAGTAGTAATTATAGGCCAATAAGTTTTTTATATATATTTTAAAAGTTTTTTGTCGTCATATTTTGAAGTCAATTATGTATAAATCAAGTTTCTCATATATAAAATATCTGCTCTGTCCACAATAAAATGCGTTTGTCGCTCTGGCTGAAAAAAACAGTCAACACAAATCTTTTTGAGTATGTAAACTTCATTAGTAGGTACGCCCTTTAATTCTCATACTCAAGTGGACTGTGTATATACTGATTTTCAAAAGGCGTTCGATAAAGTCGATCACAAAATTCTTATTCGAGAACTTGGTAAATATGGCATACAAGATGATTTTTTGATATTACTTAAATCCTATATTATAAATCGTAGTTGTTCGAGGGTTCGAATCATCAGTGATTAAAGTAACTTCAGTCTACCACATAACTCAATTTTGGATCTATTACTATTTTTTATATTCATCAATGATCTGACTAAAAGGCTGAAGTGTAAATTTTTGTTCTATGCATTTGTTCTATGTTTTTATGATTTAAAGATCTTCTTTGGAATAAATAGTATTTCTAACCACTCAAAAATTCAAGATAATCTCAATACACTCTATATATGGAGTTGTGAGAATAATGTCTCTTAACATAAGTAAGTGCTGCTCCATTAGCTTTACAAGAAACACAAGTATGATTAAATATGAAACAAATTCATATTTAATACTAATATAAAAAACTAATCACACAAACAAACAAAGCGCTTGAATTCATTTCCAGAAAAACAATAGCCTCTAAGAACTCTAAAAGTTTAATTCTTCTATATATGCATTTAGAATATGGTAGTGTAAGTTGGAATCCTTATTATGCTAAAGTATTTAGACAGAATTGAAAGTGTTCAAAAAAGATTCCTAAGAATATTGTCTGCCAAATGTGGTCTTGGTAGTCAATTAAGGTCTTAAATTATGATGATAGGGAGATTATCAAGGGTTTAATAAACTTTTATAATTTTTTCCATATTGTCAAAGATTGTGTCTTTTATCTTTTCAGACTATTTGCCGCTATTAGAAAAACAACCATCAAATATAAGTTGCTAAAAGTAAACCAATGAACAATGTCATAATAATAAAAGTAAATTTTAAAAGAAATGTACTGGGCTTAATCAGCGGGTAGTGAAGGGAGGGAGGGAGGGAACCCTCCCTTCACAAAAGGGGGTCTACAAAAGCGTCTTAACGAGTGTCAACGATCTTTAAGATTAACTAGATCACCCTTCACTTCCTTTTACTAATTAAATTTCAAGTGGATTTCGCCTTCCGTTTGATTTTTCTTCATTAAATGGCAATTCGCATCGTTACTGAAATATACAATATGGTTAAAAGCTTTATTTAAAAAATATTATATCTGATGATTAAATATTTAGTTTGGTCGTAATAAAAACTCTAATTCTTAAAAAGGTCCATATTTTTTAACATCAGAGCGCTTTAGTTTTAATAATAAGATGTTTATTGTATTACTTTTTAATTATTTGGTGTGATATATTTTTAAAAATTACTTTTATTTTTTCTTTAAAAGTTTTTAGAAAATTTGATTCCTATTGCATTTTATGCATACATTTAATATGTAAGCATACTTATATCTACATGGAATATGATTTACCTACATTGAATTAAACATTATTCTGTGCGTAATCTCTAAGCATCCATTTTAGTTTTCTTAAAATATGGGTATTAGGATCTATACAATTTCTGGAAATCTAATTTGTACTTTATCTCAGTAAAGAATACTATAACCGAGTTAGATTCGTTTAGGATAATTTAAAATATCTTTAAAAAAAAAAATAACTCGCTTGTTATTACATTTCACCTGAAAATTTATCACACTCAACTCAATTTCATAAGACAAATCGTAAGTGTAGATTTAAAACGTTTTTTAGACTTCGTAAAAGCCTTTGACGTCGTCCCTCACTTAG
Source organism: Neomicropteryx cornuta (assembly GCA_020383195.1). Classification (NCBI taxonomy): domain Eukaryota; kingdom Metazoa; phylum Arthropoda; class Insecta; order Lepidoptera; family Micropterigidae; genus Neomicropteryx; species Neomicropteryx cornuta. The sequence continues at coordinate 45,569,937 of JAHKQU010000018.1, forward strand.
AAATCTACCTCTAGATCTAAAGTGGTTTCTTGGATTGAGTCATTTTTGTCTAAAAGGAGTCTACCCGTTTCTTTTGGAAAGGCTTAAGCCATTTAGTTTTCATGCCATCATGGAGCACCTAAAGGTAGTTTTCTTGGCCCTATCTTATTTTTTATATTCATAAATGAAACCAGCTTAACCTGCCTGCCTACCGCTTGATGACCCGCTTGTGTTATTTCACTCATGCAACTTTTTGCAGATAATAGTCTCATATTTAGGTAAGAAACAAAACAGATTGTGAAATACTACAAGGCGATCTAGATGCATTTAATCAAAATGGCATGCGATTGAATTTGGACAAGTTAATTTTAATACAGTTTGGAAACTACAATCTAGTGTGCCATGATTTTAAATATGAATTAGGTGGCAAATCACTATCGAAATCCTCTAGCACGAAGTATCTAGGAATTACCTTGTCATCTAATCTGCTTTGGGGAAATCATGTTAATGATGTAAATAGTAAAAATGTCCAACTGACAATTACGGTTTGGTTTGGTGATTTGGAAAGGTGCTGATTTTATAGCACAAGCATTGGCATACAAAATGTTGGTATAGCCTAACCTTTAAAACTGCTCATCGGTATGGGATCCTTACACCCAATGTCTTAAAGATGAACTAGAAGCAGTGCAGAGAAAAACCAGCAGACATGTCTGGATTTGATTGGAGTCATACCATCCCTTTTCTAAGGGCTGAGAATTTGGCTATTTATAGGGGTTAATCCTTTGTACGGGGTGTCTGATGGAGCAGCCATTGGGGCTGTTCTGCTAGTGGTGCCGGCGTTTTATGCAGGCCAAGAGAGTCGGTTGCATGTTGGGGATATCTTCTGCTCTTCTTGGGTACGAAGTCGGGACATTTAGACATGCCTTTTGCCGTTTTAGTTGATATGATAGTTCCATTTGAATTAATTTCAATTCTTAATTGTGAGCCACTAACTAGAAAGCGTTTTGAATTCAGATTAACTAGTTTATATAAGTCTGTGACAAATAAGTCTGCCTGGTTTGCTTTAAGATCCCAACTCTCTAAGCTTCCTTATATTATTCGCAATTACCATTCTTCCAAGATAAAACCTATATTGAGAAAACGGATGATTGGGTTCAATTCTTTTCTTTCCAGAACAATTCGCCCGTAGATTGCTCTTCATAGGTCAGTCAGTATTGGTCAGTATTGGGCCCTATTTCTAGTTTAAGCGTAATGTTTCCCTCACCTGCTAAACTCAACAGTATCACCGGAGCTAGCTCCTAAATATTTTAATTAGTTATTAATAATACATAATAATAAGAGGAGAGGATAATTTAAAAAATACAAAAAAAACATAACTAGATTTTTATTATTCATCACCTAAAACTGTCAAAATTCACCTCAATTTTATAGGATAAAAGTGTATTGACAAAGATGTAAATAGATAGATACTTAAGAATAAGATGAGGAGGAACCAACAAAATTTCTTTGTTTTTGAGCACCATCTTCTTTAAAACAAATTTATATTTTGTCAGGAGAACAAGCACTGCCTCTACGTGACTATCAGCACGGATGAGCGATGGCTTACCGTTTGCCGAAATAATATTTTATTCTCCCGCATTTTGACCTATAGAAAACAATGTATGTGTGTGGTTACACCGCGCAGCGTTGGAAGTAAAACGTCTGCAAGTTGATTAAATTTTTAAATATAATCATTTATATTGTTTATTTGTAGGTACTATATGTTATATAAGTAGTTTATAGTGTAATATATTAAGAAATTAATAGGTATATCTTGCTTGTAACAAAAAATCAAGAAACTAACTAATTATGGTTTTAAAAAGCATGAGAAGCTTAAAAAGCTTGGCACTTTATTTTCTATGGCCTTATCACATAATTTTGTTAAATTTGGACATCATGGAAATATAACTTATCCTAATAATTCGAATATCATTGACTTAATGCAACTTTGAAATGTGTTAAATCAATATTATCCGTTGATACGGTTATTGTTACGTTAAGTGAGAGGGGAGTAGGGAGTCCCAGGATTTAGGTAAAAAAGTATGGAGACAACTCTAGCAACGTAGCTAGCTGCATACAATGATGATATCGACCTTACCTCACTTTCTTTAAAAAAATGGTGGATTGCGGATCTGTTTTATTGTAATCGAAATGGGATCAATTCACAATTCTCACGCAGTCAGGAAAATGACGGTCAATAGAAGATAATATATTTTTTTTTGCAATTTTCAAGCAGATAAAACTACTAATTTAATTTTGTCGATTTTATTTTTTATCATTGTTAACATATTTTAAGCAGCCGGCCACCTCTAAAATGTATAGCTAAAAATAAATAAAAGCTAGCGATGGTTTTATCTCACACCCCCCCTTGTGCCACGCCCCTTGTGTATAAAGAGCGTGGACATAGGTATTTTGTGCCCACAGTGTTTTATTTTAAGATTGAGAGAATTATATTGTAGTACGTCGCATCAGACATTACACGTCGGTTAAATCACACACACACACGACTATATAAGCATTCACACCTGTATTCGTGTATAGTATGTGTGTTCACCAGACGCGGTTATGAAGTAAGCCATTTATAATAATTGATTACATACTACCTCGCTGCCATTCATTTGAGTTTGCGCGGAGTTTCACTTGTCCTTTTCAGAGAGTCTTAAGGCGCGGTCATCCTACGAATGTTTATTTTAGCAGCGTTTTCAATAATATTTTTATGTAACCTACTTTGTTGTTCGTTATTGGAAAGAAATACTTTTGAGCGCAGTAAAGAACAGATTTTTCAATTCTTCTATATATTTATTTTCAGTGTCTATGTCATATATTCCCCAAAACGATTATAACTTCTCGGTCACGGCACGGTCTCTTATTCTTATCGTCGTACCTATATATTATATTTTTTAATATCGATTAAAAAAGGTTTTGCTCGCGGAAATCAATGCCTACAACTGTGTAATCATTTGATATATAATGTTTTGCATTGTGTAAAATGTTTACTTAATTTGAGAGGTATTTTTAGTATTTATCCTACCATTAAATTTAATGACACCCGAAGGTATCACTGCGCCTTAATTCCAGAACTTGCGGACCCATCTCTACATTTATTTATACTTTAAACTTGTTTCCAACTCAATTACAGAAAACTTGAAACTTACTTTACGAAGACCAACTTAATTGTTGATAAAATGAAGAATAGATAAATTTTCAAAACTGGGGTGAATACAGTTAAATTTTCCTATAGATAGGCTGAATATCGTTAACAATACAGTTTATCCAGTGGTTAAAGCGCTTGAGCTTTCGAATAAAAAGATCATTTTTAATATTTTTGTTGGGATATCCTAAGGATTTAGTTAGTATCTTTTGAAATAAAATAAATAAAACAAATACTTTAAAAATCATTATATTTGATGGTAATAAATGAAAAATCATCAAACAGTAAAATTAAAAAAAACCCTTAAAAATATTTTTGATGCAACGACTAATGAACATATTCACAGCATAATAATAATTTCAGACTAATAAATACGCAACTATATGGCAATCGTGTATGCAGCTCATTTAGTTCGATCGTAATAAAGGACATCACGGTTTAAAGGACATCTTCATATACTTACTTTTGTTCTTTTTAATTCTATTTTAAATACCTTGTTTTTATTTTTCTCATTCGAATTCGTTTTTATAAGTAAATAACTTGATTATGGATAATTAATTTTGTCTATCGTATCACCAAATCAACAGAAATAACAAACATTACGTCAATGAAACGACATTATATTGTCATCAGAATACTTTTGTGTGACCCATTCTTTCAAAAGTTTTTTTAATGATGGGCTGTACCTACGGCCACTACACATTCGGGAAAAATATAAATTAATGTAACTTAATATTTCTTTCAGCTGATGCTGAAGGTAGCGATATTGCTAATGTTATCAATTGCTCCGACAGAACAAAGCCCCCTTGTTCATGATAATGACGCTAATTGGCGTGTTAGCTTTGAGCGGCGGCGGACGACGCGATGTTTGCGTTCACCGAATTTGCCTTTCTACGTTGGTTATTTATGTACAGTTTTACTCAATGGCAATTGCAAATAAAAAAAAAATGGAAGCTCTGTATAAAATACGGGATGAACGCCAATCCCACTTGAAATCATACTTGTCAGAAAACTTCTAAATTAATAAAAAAAATATTTTATAGATACTCGAAGCTTAAAACTGGTTTTTGTTTCAGTTACAACTGTGGCAACCGCCTGATTACAACAAGATCGGCCCTGCAGCAGCAACTAACGTCATAGGCGACTTTAACTAATAACACACCACCATCGGAAAACGCCAGGCCACGCAGAACTTGGTTACTCATATCAATAATTGTTTGAACAAAAGTTACAGGGAAATTAAAGGCCTACAATTAACATTTTAACCGGATTTTATCCTGTGCCTGATAAATTCAACTCTTTAGCATTTGTACTTTTCGATTGAAAGATGCCACGGACGGACGGATGGACAGACAGGCGGCCAAAGGACGGGGATAGTAGCTTCTCATACATGAATGTATGTATAAAAGCCAAAACTAACTATAAATATTCCATCGTACCTAACTGCATAAATACCAGCATAACTGCACCCAATAAACTATTTATCTGCACATATATATTCAGATAGATTCCATATATATTCATATGTATTTGAGATATAGATACGTTTTAAATTTCTGTACTCCTCCGTCGTATAAACTTTAACTATGCCAGTTCCGAAGATCTTTTAAAACTTACAACACTTATACGGTAACTGAGGGTGAAAAACGCACCACGCCAAGTACGCCACTTTGCTTCGAGTACACCCCTCGCGTATCATACGTCTCACCATGCGAGCAAGCGAGACATGCATGGCGTAGCGATGCGGTGCGCGGAACGGCGGGGGGAATCGTCAGTGTCGGGTTTTTACAACGACGATTCATATGACATGCCGTATCTATAAGGTTTTAAAGCGTAGAGAGAAAATAAACTTACCGCGGAATGGCGGCGAGGATAACGCACATTTCGATGAAGAGAAACGTCCCGAAGACCATGTAGGAGATGGTGAGCAGGTAGACCTCGTTCATCGCCGGCCGGGCCAGGAAGCATAGCAGAGCTACAATCAACAAAACTGGGTATTAAATTAGAGTCGTCTTTACTTCAGACTACACGCAAGCTATTCGGAGCGATTAATCTAAACTAAGTTCATATTGTTTCATAAGTACTTAAACAAAATATTTACATACCTACATTTATTTATTGACCGCTTTATTAAAAACTAAATAAAATTATCGTCATCTTTCCAATATTGTCAAAAAATATGTTTTATTTGACAATATATTATTATAATACACCTTTTATAAATGATATTTTTAATTATAAAAAACTACAGACATAGTTTTTGTAGCTATTAGGGTATTTAAAAAAAATAGTTGTGGATAAATTTAAAACGAGAAATATTTACAAAAGTGCTAAAGTTAGTGCGGAACTTAAGATAGCAGAATGTCTGTTTAGACCCAGCGCTGAGGTTTATAAAAATCATTTTATACTCTCGCCTTTCTTCTCTCGTTGTTATTGAAGAATATCTTCAAAGACAGGAAAAGATTTAGGATTTAATAACTTATAAATGATAAAATTTGATGTCCTATACTTACTTTATCTTAAGTAGTGTTAAAAGTCGCTGCCTATCGATATTTGGTCAGAAAAACATTTTTTACGTTTCTTTATTGTGTAGGGATCCACTCGCTTAATTTGACAGAAGTTTGTGGTAGTGCTATAAATTTATGGCCATAATTATTATGCTATTACAAAATCATTATTTGATGGTAAAAAGAGAAGTTTTTCGTTCAAATGGCTTTATATTGTATATTCACTCGTACTAGCAAATCTAAAAATAATATATTAGTGGTATACACATTAGGGTTTTGTTAGCCTGTGCCTAGTGTAAAATAGAAAAAAATTGATAAGTAAGTTTTCGTTGAATTTGTTTTTTAAATAGTATCTATTTCAGTGGTAGTATGTTTCAAATTGGCTTGGTGATTAAGATTTTACCTTTGTTCATTAAACGGAATACTTCGATGATTTAGACCTAAATTTTTATATTAAACTGTACCTCGGAGTTAAAGGATACCATGTTCATTTTTTGGTGAAAATAGCATTTTAACGTGATGCTGATCCATATTTTTTTGCTCTATTTAGTGGTTCCATTGCAAATGATAAGGAAAGTGACTGCTTTTTATGTTTGAAGTATAGGAAACCATGTCGACTTGTGTTTATACAATCTCTGAGCATTTTTATTACATTACAATTTATTATTACATTACATTCAAATAATGTTATGTATTACATTAAATAATATCATTTGAATTTGGTGCTCTTTACCTCGCAGTCTTATTAAAACACTCGACACAGCCCCTTCATTCTGACAGGTATTGTCAAATGCTAAGTTGGGTGCAATAAAAGATGATGTAAACATAATAAACAAATAAATAAATAATATAAAATAATATTGGTAGCATTTATTAATAAACATCATTCCAACAAAATACTTTCAAAGAGGTAAATTTTCGCAGATCCATAGCAAAAAAACTATATATAATTTCCAAGTGACTTCGATATAATAGGTTCAGAACAAATACATATTGGATCAGATAAATATAGAGACATTAAAATATTTACCTCTTTTTTGTTAGAATTTGTTTTTTATTTGTTAAAATGTAGGTATAAATTATGAGAAAATTTCTGATAAATCGAGATGGTGCTCTTTACCACAACATTTTATTTCTATATTCTTTTAAAACCCTGGTATGAAACCACCATGTTTACTTATTTACCCTTATTTTATTAATAAACCTTACAACAAATGCCATAATACTTTAGAGAGTTTCTTTAGGTTTTGACTTTTGCAGATTATTTAAAAAATAAATCGTTTTTAATCCCCCTGTAAAATTTGTAAAAGTGTACACGGTGTCCTTTACCTCCTATGTACAGTTAAGGAAATAAACATTTTTCGAGAGCCATACATGTTTTTGAGATAATCGAAATAGATTAAACACACAGACAGGTGGACTAATTCAGGTGGCGCACTGTCCGCTTCAGCAAACTGACAGGGTCGTGGAGAGGGGCAGGGGGAGGGAGGAGGCTTTTCGGTATAGCGAAATTACATTGTCCTACATATATATACTGTGGTTCAATTCCTAATAACAAATGACAAATGGCAATAATATGTTATAGAATGACTGCAGAAAGTTAATCGGCAGTTTGTTCTGACACTCTTACCTTTAATATCACCATGATCTTAATATAAAACGAAGAAAGAATACGAGGCAAACGAAAGAAAATCATGTCGGGCGGAGGGAGGTCATCAGTTCGCGAGAGGGCGATTATCTTACAAAAGATTCCTCGATGAATCGTGGCCTCATTCTGCGTCGACCTTTCTGGTAATTGGAATCAGCCAAGATACTTTTTTTTTCAATAGTCCGCTAATACATTCGATGATTGCAATTATTTATTAAACATCTCATATTAAAAATTAACCAGCTCCACTTTCTGTGATGTGTTTTTATCTTTTTTTTTTAACATTAAACTCTTCCTTGTTTCAAGTACTTTTTATTTATTATTTTAATCGTTACATATGCCTTCGTAATAGTTACTTTCCACTTTTTTTATAATACAACCTTACTTATTTGTCCTATCTTTCACATTTTGTCCTTTTCAAATTTTGTTCACGTATCTATCGTAACTGATTGCCCGCTTCATTACATTTTTAAAAATGAAACTTTTCGCGTTTGTAACAATTTCAGAGGCAGTAAGGAAAGTCTAAAAATGTATGTAAAGACTGGAGGCAGTTTAGATCTACACTTTTTAGTGATCTGGCTTTTGTTCTATCAATATAGTTCAAATGAAGTTCAATTAGTAGATGACAAAAATGTAAATAAATAAGTGGAATCGAATTTGCGAGGCTTTGAGATATACTAACCGTTTTTTTTTATATTTTACGGTATGTAGCACTAATTATAATATTTTTGTGGATAGTTTTAATGCTGCATTACTGCTCCCTGATTCTAGCACAACCACATTTGGCTTAGTTGAGTAGGGCACAAAAAAAATTTATATAAAAAGAAAATAACATCAGTTATTGCTATTAATTATGATCTTTTTCAGGATCCTGTTTTTAAGTTTAAAGACTAAAATGGTCGAAAACAGGATTCAGAAAGTAAGACTTCATCTTCTGTATGATATGTATATCTGTCTGTCCAGGCCTGTAACTTATCTACGGCTAATAGTAAAAGTTCTCATTTAGCATTCAGATCGCAGGATTGCAAAAACGGATTCTAAATTATTTTTATTAAGTCATTATTTTAAAATCCGCCTAAGTCTAAAATAGATTATCAACAAAGACTAATGCTGCGTTTAAGATGAATGCACCTGTGTTCATAAAAACTAATAAATGTTGTATTTCAAAATAATTTGTAATAATTTTGTAATATACTTTGTATATTAAAGGTATGCATGTAAGTAAAATAAATCTTTTAGATACATACTTGTATATATGCTGGCAGCAAATGACATAACGCCTACTAGGAAGCACCTGGCAACGAATTCGTCTTTAAAGTAGGAAATAAAGATGATGGCTCTGCGTGTTTTCCGCGGTTTCACTTTCTCTCCGTCTCCTTCTTTTTCATTTGCTTTGTCTGCAACAGAAATCAAGCGATTCATATAGAAGAAAAAAATAAAACATATATTAAATAACTTGTACAATAGTTAATTTCATGTTTTCAAAATAAATTCATAAATAATTATCATACAAGAAATCTTAATGTATTTGCTTGTATAATAAATATTCTTACCGACTCTCTCATATTGCCATTAATACATTGCATTTGGAATCGCAATATAGGTGCATTTGTTATGATTAGATTTTCACTTAATGTTTCAAGACACATTCATTTAGAGAATTTAGACTATTTTTAGTATGTTATGACGAAAATAATACAAAATGAAAGGGAATAAAATAAATAATATATAACCATAAAAACCAAAATAGAAATAAACATTATGAAGCCTATATCAAAAGATCTTTGATCTTAAGGATTGTTCCAAAGCTTTCGCGTATCTTCAGAGCTTGTGCCCTATATAGTCACGTAGGCTATATATTTAGTATCTTTTAGTAAAATTTCATGGCACCAAGGCCTGATCTTTTAAACTTGTAGACTGCGACTGTTCAGCGCGATGGTTATAGAAGGTACAAAGCGCATACAAAGTGCAATAGGCTTATAAATGCTAATATGTGCGCTGATAATATTATTAGTGATTTTACACATAAGTACGAGCTTTATATTATACATACATATGTAATAAATGCTTCTTAATGAATGACCAATTCACCAGGAAAGGCCAAAACCAGCACAAAACAAACGGTGATTAAGCCGTGGAAGTAAAAATATAACAAAAATACACCTAAATATGGCGTATATAAGAAGATTTTACTATTTTAATGAGACTTTGCTGATATTAATCAGAAGAAGGCGACTTTACCACAATTTGTATACCACTGAGATTGATATAAGGTAAGTCTGTCAAATATGGCCACTGTAAGGAATTTGTTTTTTTTTAATTTATAAATATCGTAAAAACTATTTAACCAAAATATGTAATTAATACCGTTATTGGTCTTTAATTACAAGAAAAATATAGGAACAAATATTTTAAAATATTTAAGAAATGTTATACTCGTCTGTGGCCGTATTTTGCTGACAATATGCCCAAACAATGTGGCTATATTAAAAACACAAAAAATGCGGTAATTTATTTGTAATATTTTTAATAGCATTTATTGAAATGTGGGACAGAAAAATATTTCGTTAAAAAGATTTTTTAAGGGGTAAGTAGAAAATAGTTGTGTAATGGAACACTTCATACCAAAGTTTTATTTATCTTAAATATCGTCGATTGTAATAGAGTTTCGGCTATTATGACCATCATAAAAAGCTTTATCAATTCCTTATTGTGAATTTCTACTTGGTTGTAATAGGGTCGACAATAGTCGTAATCCACATTAGTTATATTTTTGTCATTTATAGCTCTGTTTTCCGCCTGTATTTCTCTAGAGGTGCTAGGTGCAGATGTATTAGGTGCATTTGCAGTACATATTTTCTGACTATTTTCTAGGTACAGATATTTTATTTTTATTATAATTAATATTGTCATTCTAAATTGTTTCCTATGTACAATATGGCCACTTATTGGCCATATGCCCCTAAATCGGTGAAAACAGTTAAAACTATTGGTATCAGAGTAAACAGAACGTATACCAAAAATATAAAAACAGAATAAGATTGAATGTAAATTATTTTATTTTATACACCTAAATCAAACCGATCGTTTATTTTCTTTCTGGTACAACGCGGTTGATTCTGACGCGATCGCGTCATTAATGGAGGTGTCAAAATGTTCTCCCTCCATTGTCGATGTTAAAGCTGGCACCTATACAATTTATCGTCGCGGGGATTCGACCGTTGTGACATTTACCGAATTATCGTTATACATTTTTGACAATATCAAAGTGGCCATATTAACTATATATACGATACTTGAAACCATAATTACATATAAATAGGTAATCTTGAAAAGGGCCCCAGACCACTTTTTGAAGTGTAAACTTCTATAGGCACGGGTCAGGGCGAATTAATGTTTGAAAAAGTTTTTGTATGGGGAAAACGTAATGGATTCGAGTCACCGTCGCCGATATGCTAGTTTAGGTAAGGTTATCGCTGAAACTACTTATTTGATTTCAAAAATTCTTTTACCAATATTTAGAATGGAGCTTCAGGATAGACATAAGCTATTTATTATCTTGTTAAAATAAAAGGAATTTTCGTTGAAATCAATTTTTCAACATAAGTCGTCGAAAAAACAGTTGAGCGAATGTATTTTTTACGAACTCTGCCTTAACGGTTAGAGATTTACGTAGGCACGTAAGGCACGGGTCGTCGCACGCCGAAGGCGCCTACAGAGCCGGCTGCAAGGCTTAGCTGAGACCCGCGGCGAAGCCAGGTGTTGACCAACTAGTTACATATATTTAGGTCACGAGTTAAACACGACTATCATATATAACAGTATATCCACGTCTTTTATTATTATATGAGTTTTTAAAATATAACAAACATGACGTACAGCTGCAACTTAGTAGCTTTAAGTGACACTGCTTAGTTATAGATTATATTACGTTGAAAAAAAAATCTGTTACAGTAATTTTGAATGAAATTTAAGTGCCGAAAGTGTCCTTTTTTAAAATAATGAACATTTTAACACTGACAGATGAACGCGCCTAGTTATATCAATCATATTATAAGTTATATGACATATTAAATAATAATTTCGTGGTTGTTTAATTTTCAATTGAAAAAGACCAAATACAGTAGCATAGTGAATGTCTAAATAAATAATTTAAATTTTTAAAAATTTAAATGAAAACGTATAAAAAAACTTGATGGTGATTGAAAATAAAGTTTTAGTGACATGCTTGATTATTAAACATTTTATTTCAAAATCCTCATTCTATTTCATTTCATTTTATTTATAATTACGACGAATAAATAAGTAAATAATAAATTAAGTAAATACCTTCGTCAAATTCGCCGCTTTCAGTGACGCTAGAAGTCTTCTGCGGAATGCTAGGATGTCTCTTAGATATTGGTGACTTTGGTTCGGCGCCGTCATTTGGATTCAATATGTCGACCTGGTTCTCTTCTATAGCAGTCAAATCGTTGTTAAGGGAAGGGTCTCCCTCCACAGCAGCCTCTACAGTAGCTTCAGTTGAAGATATAGGAATATTCTCGAGGTCAGTAGGATTCGCAGTTGCTTCTGCCATTTGCGCATAGGATCTCTGCATCAGTAGGAATATGGCACGGGACTGAACTACTCCTGACGAGAGGGTGACCACCAAAAGAAGGCCTAGCAAGTGAGCCATGTTGCTCTGGTTCATGCGTAAAAAGTAGCGCTGGTACAGCATTTCCACCTGTCAAAAATATAAAAAATATAAATGATGCCTTACAAGAAAAAATGTATAATTATCATGCTATTGAAAATTATTTTAATTATTAGCAGTAAACTATCGATTTATTTATTTTATATATAAAAAGCAACGCAACGTGTATAATATTTACTAAAAACGATGCACACCGCACACTAGACAATTCCAATTCTGTGAGGAGCTTATACATTTATTATTTGACTGGCATTAATTGCTGTATGAATGAATTAGAATTACCTGTAACAAAATAACCGACATCATAATAATCGTATATCTAAAACACAAGAAATAATACAATAAACATTTTTTTCCTATTTGTATTGAATAGAAAAAAGGGAAGAGGATACTTCCTCTTCCTTTTTTCTATTTTGAATAATTCTTTTTTCTATGTGTATTAAATATTGAATTATCAGAAAATTGTAAATTGTAATTAAATTTATGAAATAGATATGATATAGATGAAAGGGCGTGAAAACTTTCAAACGGGTCGTAGCTGTGAGATTTCGTATAATTTGATTTTCTTATAGGATCAAAGTTAGTATGAAACTAAAGAAAGCGTGTACAGATAAATTTCTGTTTAAGTTGACATAAATATGTCAACATAAACATGACAAAAATGAGATATGTATGTTGATTTTATGTTGACATAAACATGACAAACATGAGATATGTATTTCGATTTTAGCACAAATATATAAGTGCACAATGTTTAATAACACTGGGAATTATTTCTTCGTTTATCAGACCGTTTTTGGGACGCCGTCGTCGGGTCCCCAATAAACGTTGACTTGGGGGATATTTTCTGTGTAATCATTTTAATAGACCCTCCGTGTACCCTCATCCTGTTCTGTTCCAATCTGTACCAAAAGACGATCAAGTATGGAAAATTGCAGGGCGGTGCTCTTGAAGAGTAGCGCGGTGTTGTGTCACTTTTTGCTGTTTAGTCACCGCCTCCACGTAGATTACAGCTTAAAGACATTAATATGATAAAAGCACCGACAACCTGCGTAGAAAAAGTGTAGGTTGTCACAATATCTTTAATAAGCTACAATTTACACCATTGATGCATTGGCAATTATTCTGTCATGACAAATAGTAAATGTTACTGTTTTTGGATAAACACATTTTTTTCAGGACCTTAATCACCTTTTGAATAACAAGCACTTTTGAGGGCAAAGGTGCTTGCTATTCCTCTTGAGAATTTTGCGAGGCTTTACCTATTGCGAATAATATTTAAGTACGCATATTTTTCTGAGGAACCGATATATCAACAAATTATTGCTCCAATTATTATTATTATTATTATTTATTGGGAAAGTGTGCCCATGAAATTGTACGAGTATTTACACTGACAAAACTTTTTACTGTAGTTACACTTTATATTGTAATATTCAATACATATTAATCCTTGCTAAGTTTATAAGCATAAACTAATCAGTGAAGCTCTTGGTGTGAAATTTATATACCCTAACTATTTAGTTATGCCTAATTTTATAATCGACTTCAATTTAGGATTTTAATTTATTTCGATAGTTTAATTTCTTAAAAACTATTTCTGCCTGAAATATTCTAATGTAATTATTGTTTGAGTTAGAGGTCAGTTTATAGAAATCATAATTTCTATGGTATTTATATTAATCATGTAATAACATTGTTATAAATTATTAATATTGAAAAACAAAGATTTTTGCAGTATATTCATTGTCTTCATTCCTAGTTACTTGGTCGTAGCAACCATGTATGTCGGCTGCTCCAATAAAGAGAGTCGATTGAGACAGCCGAGTAAGATGGCTGGTGTAACCGAGTGGATCGCAATCAAGTCTTTTACTCGTACGAGTGAGATGGCACCATTTAACCGAGTAATTTGGTTGTTGTTGCAGCAGCTAAGTATATACTCGTGTATTGGTTATACAGCCAAGCTGAATGTTACCGAGTAAAATGGTTATTTTTGACCATACTAAGTTCAAAGGGTTATTTTTAGCAGCGGATATTACAGGTGCTATATTAGAAAATTATTTTTACCAAAAACAAGATTATTTTTAACTAACACGTTTTCTCCGTGTTGATGTTTTAAAAATTATACGAAAATAAAAATTTCGTGGTTTTTGTGAAACTTAAGGCCAAGAGAAACCAAAAACCCCTATACGTACTTGATAAATGTGAGCCACTCATTTACGGTAACCATCTTCACAACTCTGAAGAGATTAAAACCATTACACCCACAAAGATACTTAACTTCTTTTATATTACAGGGCTAGAGGGCGAATTCTTAAGTGGATTTCAAACTACAATAGTAAAGGACACAGTACAAGGAAGGCGTAAACACCCCATATCCACTAACGAATATAACAAAATATAGGGCCACTGGCAGACTTACTTTTATACTTGTATATATGTGTAAATGGAATATATATCCACCTCAATATTTTGTTTTATATACGGAACCCTACTTTATTTTGGATTGAGAATACGATAAACTTTATCTATTTTTGTATACGTGTAGTGCTTACAGTATTGCTTTATGTAAAATAAGTACCTAATATTACATCGAGAAATAACCTTACTGTACGTCCGCTATGCGGCAGATATTCCAAAGATAGTCCCATGGGACGTTAGCGAAATCCCCCTTGAAAACGGAACAGCGAAAATAAAATATAGAAACGGCAAATCGACGAAGGGACGGATCGTTCACAACAGCGCATATCAATCAAACTGCGTAAATGCCCTCAGGACTTTTACATTTACACGACTTGGGATTACGGATAAGGTAAGTACCTCAATGCACTACGTATTACATAGGTAGTGAACCCTAAACCGCCCAGCTAGCTTATCATAAACACGAAAACGCACTTTAAAAAGGCGGCAGTCCTCGTAATCTTCGTCACAGCAATTTTAAAGTAGACAAGCTGCTGTAAGTATACCAGCTATGCTAGGATCAATATGCCGGAAGCTGGTCATCATTCGGGCGACTCGCGCATGTAATATTTAAGTTGGCCTCATTTCTACCAGTTCATAGATTTTTCGGGCCAGAGAGTTGCATTGTTGATTGATATAACAAGGTTAAATTATTAACTACGCAAACCTAGGCTACGCTGTATGGCCATTTCGGCTATAAGTGCTCGAGCTAAGGAATTACATTTCTAATTTTGTAATAACATATAGCAGCAAACCTATATCGTATGGATATTGTAAAGAACAACTTTATATTTTCACATTTCATTTTAGTTCAGAAGATTAGTCTAAAAATATAAAAAAAAAAATAAAGTCAATGCTGAAAATTACAGAATTCACCCACTGTGGTTCTGTTTTTTATTGTTTACTAAATATAAGAAATATATTGTAATTTTTCTTAGTTTCTATTGGTTTACATAATTTTAACTTTTTTATTTAATTTTTTTTAGCTATCTTAAACTAAAAGTAACTTAAATAAACTTAGATGAAATTAACTTAAAATCGTGTAACAAGTTTACTTTTTAGAACTTTTTGGACTTTGGAGGCATGAACGAAATTTTCGTCGCATCATTACGTTATTACTTTTTAATTTACGACCATGTTAATATGCTGTATTTTTACCTAATTCTATTTATAAATTAATAATAAGTTACGTATATTATTTATTTTATTTTGTGCCTATTTAGAGGTGACCAAACCAGTAAGCTACATTCTCCCTTGACATATTTAGAGAATAGATTTTTTTCATGTTTTTAATAAAAATATCTACTATTTTTAACCTTCTTCTAAAAAGTAGGAAATTCTCAATTCGATCTGTCTTGTTTACTAAAGTATTCTTTAAAACTGTCATTTTGTATAGCTGCTGTAAGCATATCTATGAATTAAATAAATGAAAACTGAAATAATTTCTCGTGTGATTTGTAATCAAAAAAAAAAATCTGAGAAAGAGCACGTGTGTCCTTGGTAATAAAATTTGAAACACCAAAATATTACTAAACATGATTTCCTAGGTTGTTTGTTAATTTACAAAAAATGAATCGTTTACGATAAAGCAATATTCTCGTATGCCCTCAAACGATATTATTTCAACTGCCGTCGATACATCTTTCATGCGAAAGGAAAAGGAGGTTTTCAACGTGGGAGTTGAGGAAAGCCGAAATCAACTCTATTCCTCAGAGGCATGACCCGATAGTTTCAGTTTCACGCTTGGCTTGTCACATCTGGGCGGCGGCGATTGGGCGGGAGAGCAGGAGCGGCACTATAACTTTCACCGCATGTTTTCTATTTTAACTTAAAGTGGATAACTTCGTAGTCAGTTTGAAGCTAATGATCACATTTATATGGTAATCTGGCATTGCTCCACCCCACCTCCTCTCTTCTATGGTAAACCTTTCGTCATAGGAAGGAACTATTTTGAATAAGATCTATCGCCCTATAATATATAATAATCTACCCTATTGAGCATGGGTAAACTAGTGTAAAGCATTTTTAAACGTTTACGCATTTTCCTGATCGAGGGTTATTCATTCATAAAAACGATAACATTTTTTTTGATAATGGACAAACCACTTAAATAGGAAATACTTTTTATATATTATAAAGAGTATTTATATAGTAGTAGCGTGTGATGTTTTGGATACAGTTAAAATAAAAGCTCTAAGATCTGTTTAGGGAGTTAGTCTTCATATATTGTTAACTAAGCCGGATGAAAAGAAATATTTAATTTTGAATTCCGAAACAAAAAAAAAAATATAGAACGTTAAATAAATTCAGGAAATAGTTTAAAAACTCGAAGTGCATGGCGGTGCCACAACCCTCCATGCCCTACCTTCGCTCCTTCGCGCCCCACCGCCCGCGCTCCCGACGGCACCCCGTCGCGACGGTATATCTCACTTAAAATATATCTTAAAATGCATTACTCAACTGCAAAATCTTGCTATTTTTGTTTCAGATTTTGCGTTTCGAAAAAAGACCAAGAGGTAAATTGATAAACTGATCAACAAGTCATGGTTTAGTACATAAACAGATCGATCGAATATTTCGCACTCGCTTTGCGATGTAAACTCAATTAAATTCAATTTAATATTAATTAAAAACCTTATCTCGTAATTGGGAAACATTATTCCATTTTTTTTTTTGGCAATAGTGAATAAAAAAACACTCTGTAGTCATTGTATTTAGTCATTATATCAATGTATTTTACTGTAACTTGAAAATCTGTCTCCCAAACAGACATGTTTAAATAGTATTCACTATACTAGTTCAACCTTTACGACCCAAAAAAATATATTTTTAAATAGTGTTTTTTTAATTGATGGTTAAAGAAGAAAAGAAATATGTTACATTAGCGGACATTATGTACATTTAAAGACGTTTTTCACGTTTGAAAAAAAACGTAATTAACATAATTAATGATTAAGTAATTTATCAGCTATTTGAATTTGCTTCCAAACAAAACAGAGAGATGCACTTTATTACTTAACTAGCTGTTCAACGCTGGGCTGTGCCCCGGGTTGGCAGCTAGGCCCTGTAGGCGGCTTTGACGGCGCCTTCGGCGGCGAAATAAATGGAAATAGTGAACTTGAAGAATCCGCGTTATTTTCAGATTACAGGGGATCACCGATAAGTTTATTAAAGAAGCACAATTTCAGAGGATGAAATGGAAATTTTCGCTTTGAAAATGAGCTCTTTTATGTCAAGTAAATGAAAAACAAGTGGTAGATGGTTTTAAGTAGCTGGTTCACATCATGCAAGTCTTACAACTTGGCTTGACAAACTGCAGTTTGACATGCAAAATTTGACGTGTGACAGCTTAAGTTGTACGACTTGTTGGTGCCATACGTCAAATTTAGCATGTCGAAATGAAGTTGTAAGACTTACATGATATGAGTCAGCCACTTTACCGAATGATAGACAGATAACACAAATGATATGCAGTTTTAAGCATTTAAGTCTTCGTGGTGTTAGTGACTTTTTGGCGGATTTTGATGGGACTGACAAAGGTGCATTTTGAAATTTCAGCCAATATTTCGATCTACTTTTAGTTTCTATACATTCATGTGTGAAAGCTACTATCTCCGTCCTTTGGTTGTGTCTGTTGCAATTTTCAAATCGAAAAATACAAATGCGAAAGAGTTGAACTTTTGTTTGTAGATTGATACCCAAGTAAAATATCCATAGCCGAAAAATGGTCGGAAAATATATAAATTTGATATTAAAGTCAACATTTTTTTCGTCGACATAACGCAATTATATTATTATTATTAGAGTGCAATTATGTTGGCATTTCAAACATATAACAACGTAGCTATTGGAACGTTTTATTTATGAGCAGAAATAGAAATATATAAAAGAATATTCAGTGCCATGTTATAATTACTATAAAGTGTAATATTTTAATATGGTGTTTATTTATTTATTGTGGGTACTGTAACGATATTTATCAGCCTAGGTTGAATATATGTTTTCGTTCGGTTTGCATTGTGGAACAGACAAATTTAGAGGTTGATTAATTTTATAAACCGCTGTTTTATAAAAACGCTGCGACCGGTGCGATAAAAATGAGAGATTTAACGCTTACATATTTAAGGTTGTTCTTGTAAGAGGTTAGCCAGTGCTAATACGCCCCAATGTTTGAAAAGGTTATCATTTGTAATTTTTTTAACTTATGTTCAGTATCTAAAATATGATCGGAAAGCATTTTGGACCCTTTAAGTATAACGTTTTAGAAAAAAAAAAACTTAGCAAGTGCAGGGGGTTTGGCGCGAGTTGATTTGAATTATATATGGAAAATAAGTGATGTTTTCCCATAGACGGAAGAGAAACCAAAAAAAAAAATAGCACGAAGCATGGCGAGGGGCCGCTGTGTGGTGCATTGAATTTGATATATTTTTTTTTTATCTGCTGATAAATTATGTTTGAAGAGTATGGAGGGGAACATTGAGCGTGTTTTATTTTTATCTGCTAGATGGAAACGCGCGGCTGATGCTTAGGCCAGCGCGGATCAGACGCTAAGCGTCAAAGCGCGAAGGACGCAATTGAGATGATCGTCTTCCGCCTGGTTTGAGATATGCTGGGGAACGAAGCAGTGGTGACGAGTAGGAGGACGAGCAACTCGAGACCCTTGCAAGTGGGTTTAAAGCAGTTGGAACTGACGCTGACCAAAGCAGTTGGAGGAAGCCGTCGTAATACGAAGTGGGAAATATATTTATCCGAATCTCCTTCTGAGATACCTGAAATCACCTGAATATGCTGTAATGGAACAGTTTTAAGAATCGTTTGATATTGATTCAATGCCGAAATGGGGCATATCTTTGTTGTATATCATTTATTAGTCATGTTTTGCAACGACCAATAATTTGTAAATAATAATTTGACCAATAATTACCAATATCACTGACATACGCATTAAATAGTAAAGGCCCTAAGTGAGTTCCTTGAGGAACACCAGATGGAATTATTACAAAATTTGAACGGTGACCGCTAACGACGACTGCCTGGCTCCGATTGCTTATATAGGATTTGAACCATCTAAGAAGATCACAGTGTATACCTAATGCTTCCAGCTTGGCAATTAGAATATGGTGATTGACTCTGTCAAACGCCTTAGAGAAATCTGTGTATATGACATCTACTTGAGCTCGCTTGTCCATTTTCGTTAGAACGTGTTCAGTAAACTCGCTCAAGTTGGTCAGGACAGAGCGCTTTTGCAAGAAACCGTGTTGCTGTGCAGGAAGAGAATGGGATATTATAGGATAAATTTGATCGTAAACTATTTTTCCAAATAATTTATTATTATTATATAATTGTAAGTATAATTGAGTTGTAAAGTTATTTGACTTATATTTGATGATTCTTTTTTGATAGCGGTAAATCGCCTGAAAAGATAAATGACACAATCTTTGACAATATTGAAAAATATTGAACAATTTTTTAATTTTTTGATAAAGCGTAGGATAGCAAAACATTAATAAAAGTACTAAACTAAACTACGAATTTTGTCCGTGGATTTGTGCATTCGTATAGAATTTGTTTTGATGCTGGTATAGTTTTTGGACATAGACAGCGTTGCAAAACTTTTATCGAGTTAATGAAAAAAGGTCTGGAGAAAAAACTTGGGAGAAGTTAGTGTTTAATAAATCACAAATTCAGTAAATAGAAAGAGGAGTGGGGTTTGTTTCATTACTAGCCGCGCTTCAAACAAAAAACTGAAATAGTGTTAAAATTTTTGATGAATGAAAGAATGTCATTTGATTCTACCTTTTTTTTTAAATTTTTATGTATTTAACCCATCACAAGTTGAAGCCACAGACAGGTATGAGTCGTCGGATGGAAATACCTTTTATGACGCCTATAAGACCTAACTGTAATACGTCAGGTTCTGGTTAAATAATGTCGAGATTGTTTTTAATCGCGCCAGATTGCATTAGTATGTCTATTTAATAATTATAAAAAAAATATACTGAATATCACACTTTTAAATAGGTAGAAGCCACCTATTGGCAATCCTAGTTAATAGCAGCGTCCTCGTCGAGAACGTAGAGGGGGCATTACGCGTTAATTTTGGTTAAAATTGCGTAGTAAAATAGTCTTGGTTGTGACTTAATTCAATAAAGAAAGTTCGCAAATATAATTGTTATGAAATAAAACAGTAATAAAAAGATATTAAAAAAAATGACACAGCCACGTAATAAACCTTAAATTAAAACAAGTAATTTTGTGCTAAAAAGCCGATCATCCGGTCGGTGTTCACGAATGACGGTGGTATCTTTTTCTTACATTTTTGGCTCGTTTGGAATGGATGTGGTTTTTTTCTTTTTTGGTGTAATCACGTGGCATTCTTTTATAATTGAAGTTTCTAGAAGGTTTAGGCTATTTCAAGGTTTTGTTTTCTATATTACTAAATTTAACTTTTCTTTAAATACTTTCTTTCTGTGACACGGGGTCATAATGCTTCATGGGACATGACCCAGACGACCCAGAAATTCTTTTATTTTGAGCCCGTTCCATGATAGCGTCCTCTCATCTTGACGAGTGACCAGTTATTTTCTTTAAGTCACGCTCTGGACCAGCCAGACCTGCCATGCAACGGGAGTGAGTCAAGGCAGCCTGAATCCGTGGTAGACCAGCCGGTCGGCGGAGCCATGAGAGAGGGACGAGGGGCAACCCGTGACATTGCTTGGCGCCCAGACACTCTTATTCTATTATCCTGACAGGTAATAGGAGAAGTTCATTTTGTTGACTCAATTTTGCTACTATTTCGATCTGTAATTGACGCGGTTCCCGACCAGTCACGGTTCGTTCCACGCGGTCCGATAACTCCGGAGTCAGCTGGCCAAGGAGAGCCTGCGAGAGGGAGACAACGCAAGCGAACGTGCGGACGGAAGCCGAGACGAACTCCACCTCGGTCGGAAATGACCGTGGTGAGGCGGCGCTCCGTCGAGGGCCCTGTCCGACCTAAGGTATTGGTCCTATAGGTGTAAAATAAGAAAAAAAAAAAATAAAATGCCAAATTGTTTACCTGCAGGTTTTTGAAGCGGTTACTGCCGAAGAACTTGCTCAAGAAACGAGGACATATGCGACGGAAGCGCTGCTTCAGTTTGGCTCGGAAGGTCAGCGGATGAGGCTCGCCGTTCAGAAGCGTCGACGCCTCAGTCGTGTCGTACCGCTTACCGCGCTCTGAATGAACAAAAGAACAAACACATTTTTTTTTATACATTATTTTGGATTACGAAAATACGCATTTATTTCGTATGTCTGCTTTGCTTTTAGTTAAAATAGCAAACCCATTACCTATCGTTAATTACTAAATATTACTCTAAAAACCTGACAATACATTCATAAAAAATAATGTAATTGTAATTATTAATAAAAGTTATATTACATTTAAATTTTCAATTTCTTTCTTGTTATATTTATTCTTGCCTATTTTTATTACAAGTAAGGAAATCGTGAAACTTCATCATTATGTAAATTTAACTGGCAGTCACAGTTATGGATTGCGTTTTCGCCAGCTCAAATCTTTGGGTGCAGTTTGCCAAATATCTTTTCAGCCACCTGCACGCCAGTGCACGCCCTGTAAATAGATTTAGTGATGATCTTGTGGTTATTCCATAGAACAGTTTAATTGTATAGAATACCTCAATTCTACAGATTGAACCGTGTATCTAAAATCTGACGCAAAGATGTTGGTGAGAATATGTGTGAAGTTTAGTGAATGCTCGTAGGCGTGGCCGGCACGGGAATAACACTATAAAAACATCTAACTTGCATAGCTTAATACCGCTTGTCAATGCTGGCTGGACAAAATGGCGGGCATGTTATCTATTATTAATTGCATGTTAACAACGACCATCGACTAACAGCAAACAAACACTTCGGTCATAGTTGTCATAGCTCGTTTACAACGCTTCTATGCAATTAAACTATTCGTTTTTTTTTAAATAACAATATTTCATAAACCATATTTCATATTTCTGTACAGTTTTGGCCGGGGTAATTGTACTTAAACGTAACAAAAGTGTCAAATTGAGAGTAAAATGATAAAATCTAAATAAATATTAATTAAATAAAAAAAACGTTTTACGTGATACTATTCATGACCAAGTTGTTGAATACATGACAGGGGATAATCTGAATCCGTTTTTTATTTCTGTAGTGTGCTGCATTAAATTATTTGTAAGTATAGAAACATACACAAGTTGTTACAAGATATATATATATATATATATATATATATATATATATATAATATGTAAATATTTACATTTTTTGCTTTATATTAAAAAACAATGATCAAATATAAAGTAATATTCATTTTAAACCTCCAAACCGTAATCCCCTTTGTAATGGGATTCCATGACTGGCCATACAACTTTCGTACCAGCTTAAGTATTCCATTAGGCTATTCCCTGATATACTACTGCCTAATATTCTATTTCCCTAAAAAAATGATAGTTGAGTTATGTCTAAAAACACATTTAAATGACAGAGAGAAATAAATAAAACATATATAGTAATATGTAACCCACCCCTCTGCCACCTTAAAGATCTGGAGCTGACGAGAAAATAAATTTACCTATTTAGAACATATTAATATGTTACTATGACAGCATCGTTCAACCTAGAAAACAAAATAACTAAGGCTGGTCGCCGGAGTGTGTGGTAATCTGTCCTAGTTTTAAAGGTGGCATGAAATATGATGTAAGGTGCTATAGACCGATCAGTCTACTTCTAGCTTTTCTCTTGTTCACACGGGTCTATTTTAAGGTTAACTTATTACCGGTATGACCCTTTAATGCTTGACCTGACGTAAATAAGTAATTTTATACTGTATTATTATTACTTGTTTATTATTATTATATTTAATTTTATTGTGTTTTAAGCTATATGTTATATAAGCTATTGTGTTATAAGATAGGATAACACAGCCACATTTGTCTAATATTTGCCCTCCATTTCTATATCTGAAGTAAGTACAACAAATGATTGAAAAAATTCTTAGTCGGCTTCGGAGGAAAAAATGAAAGACAGTCCTTTAAGCTATGTACTTTCGCATGTTTGCACCTCCCACGCGATTTGAGACGATAAACTTTGCCACAGCGATACTTATTATTGCGATGTTCGCGCCCAAGTATATGTCTCTCGCGCCTCTTTATGCTTTCTACCCTCTTTTCTGTCTACAAAGAAGATTAATGTGCTGTCAGGGCGGTCTTTTTCTTGCCGGAATCGTGCTGCTAAAAATATTTCTCGACTTAATTAATTTCAGTTCTATATAGCTTCTACAGGCGCGTGAAAGGGATTATACTTATTAGCAGGGATTGAGATTATTTTCATTATTATCCCCGTGGGAAATTTATTTTTTATAACATCCGCACTATTTGTCATCGAATAATACGACGGGTAGTTTTATTAAAAATGTGGCTTGCATTCATAAATTCATTTATTTAAATCCTTATCTCAAAAATAATACAAGTGATTAAAATAAATTACAAGTTGATTTTTTTCTTTCAAGTTTTAGGTAGATTTGCAATGGGTGATTTGCATGGTTTTGGCTGCCAGAAACTCAATTTGATGACTTAAAAACTATACGTACTAAATATACATACATTTTTTAATTGTAGGCTTATAATTTCCCTACAACTTTTGATATGAGCAACCCTTACGGCACATTATAAAGGGGGGATTCAGTATACCCATTCTCGCTGCGCAACGGTTAGTACTGCGTGACGGTGCGGGTTGATGTGACCTAGCTGCCACGCAGGGAGTTCAACGTTGAACTCCTTGCGTTGAGTTGAACGCGTTGAGCTCAAAGGCGATGACACGTGCCTACAGCACACAGGATGAGTCGCGGAACGACTCACGTTTAGACCTTTATTAAAGGTATGTTTGGCAGCCGACAACTAGTGCATCACTTAAATAAAAGCTCGTTTTTTAAATTTGTATTTTTACAGATTATTAAAATAGCTAATTAATTAATGCCTATTTGTTTTACGCGTGATAAATATAAATTTCAGGTTAAAGTCAAACCGCCGTTTTATTACAGAAGAGAAATTTTGAGGCAGCCTTTAAATTTATGGTCTTTGGCAGTTGTTTATTTGTTGCGGAACGGACTCGTTCAGTTTTGGCACTTTGAAGAGTGGCGCCGTTCTTCATCTGTATTAGGCATTTGTGATCGGTTCCTTCATTTTCCATATATCAAGTACAAACATCATATTAAGGTCGCTAAAGGCATAAAAAAAATGAAATTAGCCGTAAAGACGATTTTACTAACGGAACCATAGTTATTAGGAAATCAAAGTTAAATACATGCGGGGCAAATTTGTGTCGTAGTCGACAAACGGGGATTAGCCGTAACATCTCGTGTAGCCTATAATTTATTCTCAGGATCACTATTATTAAGAAATCACAGTTATATGAGGGTCCACGAGGGTCAAAGACAAGGAACTAACAAACATTGCCCTCAGAATAAGTTGCTGTTTATCACTCACTCTTTCTTGCGGTGGGCCACAGCTTCGGCGCCAGAAGACATGTAGGAAATGTCTCTTAATCGACATTTTATTATCAGCCTACTTTAAAATAGAAAAAATAGTGGAGCAAGTCAAATGTTGGCCGACCGCTGGTCTATGTACTTATGAATACTAAGTTTCGATGAGAGATTAGTTTGTTGTTTTGAAAATAGTACAGCATCCTAAAATTATGAAATTTCTAAAACTTGTAATGTTGTTTTGAAATAGGAACTATAACTACCTCAATCAATCGTTTTCTTATGTAGATATGCGGTCACTTTTGGCGATAGGATTTTTTTTTTTGACTTTTAGTTCGAACCCTCAAGTTCGTTCGTTTTCTTATTCCGATACCACTAATTAAAATTTTTGCGTCCAATTCATCAAAGCAAAAATATCAATTTTTTAGGCAAATATTCGCTTTAATGAAAGCATATATCATAAATACTTTATTGAATTATACCGTATCCTGTAATTATTAGAATATAAAACGCTCGTACATATATACATATAAACCCATGTAAGAAGCTGTAAAAAAATGTTTTTTTAAAACTGCCTATTGCCATTATAAATTTAAATCAATAGAAAAGTTACATCAGTTAACCCATGCTTCGTAGTTTACTCCTATTTATTCTCCCATCGTGTATATCTGTACGCAGTCGTACAGATATACTATATATAATACTACTATATACGAGTACTATATATATATATATATATATACTTAATAATAATTATACCCAATATTCCGTTTTCTCAATATAGGTTTTATCTTCGAAGAATGGTCATACGACCGATATGGCTTAGAAAGTTGGGAGCTTAAGCGGGCCAGGCAAGTTCATTCATTACAGATAATCTGAATTCAAAACGCCTTCTGGTTAGTGACTTCCAATTATTAATTGAAATTTATTCAGATAGAATATTCAGTATCGTATAGATATATATCTGCTTGCTTTCCTTTGAAGTGCTTCTAGTTCGTATTTAAGACATTGAGTGTAAGGATCCCATATAGATAAGTAGTATTCAAGACTTGGACGAACCAACCAAATGCCCCTGATTCATGCCCCTAAAATCAGCCCTTTAGGGTTCGACTCCCAAACTGTAATAATTGTATATAATGTTTAGTTGAATTAGGATGTTTATAGTAATATTTCCTAGTTTTTAGGTTGTTAGTTTTTTTTTGTGAAAGCGGTTTTATTTTTTCTTTTAAAAATATTTGTTTTACTTTTGATTATATTAAAGTGACTTAACTGTTCACGTGTAATATGTAGTAGTAGCTATCAGTCAATTCCACTACAAAGTATAAGTTTCTGTTTGTGAATCTGAGAGCGCAAAATATCCCATGTTTATCGCTTTGATATCGCGACAGGAAACCAGCCATTGTTCAATGTCTAAAGAATTAAAAGGATAAAAAAAAATCTGTCCGCAGTTCACAGTAATATTACTTATCACTCGCTACCCGAGGCACGCTTAAACGTGTTCTCGAGTTATGACTTATCGAAAACCAATTTTAGATGTTTTAATTTAATTAACTTACCCGCGCCTATGCAACGTTTAATAATATTGTTATTACACAATGCAATATACAAAATGCCCCACAGTTATTCATTTAATGTTTAAAAGCCGCATGGTAACATGGTTATTAAAATGTACAACCGTCTAAATAAAATGGTTTGAAATCAGTCATAAGTTTCAGCGTTATGCATTCAATTAATTACTTCAGTTATCCCTGACATTTACACTTGTAGGTTTTAATTTGTCTAAAAATATTTGCATTCTACCTCAAAAATAACCTAATATCCGGTTACCCCTATTTATTATTTTTTTTATATGACACTTATTAAAGTGGGATACAAATAATAAGATTATAAATACAAATACAAATACTTAAAACCAAATTTATATAACCTTAAATTCAGCTACATACAATAACTCATATCGATGTAAAAATAAAGTAATAATAAAATAAAAGCTAAAATAGATACAAAAAATACATTTTAATCGATGTATTGTTTTGAAGAATTCATATTTCTAAATTATGCGGTTTTGTGATTTTTGAATAAAAAACTTCGACTTTACCCTAATGGTGTAAAAAGAGTGTGTGAACATTTTGTTTCGCCATTTTTCGAAAATTTAGTTCAGGAAAGTGAAAACGAGGGGGTTTTTTTTTTTCAAAGGGATGTGGATAATTCATATTTAGATACTTCTTAAAAATAAACAACTCCGCGTTCCTCCATTTGCGAAAAAGGACGGGGTTAAGAGGGCGAAATTATTATTTTTAGAGGATAAATACATCTCTTAAAAAAATATGTTAAAGGTGTGAAAATTAGTATAGCATGGTTTAGCTGCTTACCCGGAACATTCATAAATAGCACGGTAATCATGTAAGTGGCCTAGAGATGGGGAGTGAAGCGACTAATCCCAAATGCTGCAGGCACGAGAATTCGTTAGCTTCCAACCCGAGGGGTATCCCGGGGTTAAACAGCTAGTCTTATTATAAAAGGCAAATAAAAACTAATCAAATATTTTATGATGACACTTCCGTCCTCTTAATTTAGCGACCGTTAAGATTATTAATTAATTGAAAATTTGGCCCCTTTTCTGACAGCTTTCGTAATATTGCAGGAATTCCAAATTTTGTTAAATTAAATAACTCGTGCTCAGACGTTTCTGGCTAGGATAAGGGTCCTTTTAAATCGGGTCGCTTTAGGCGTCGTCAGGCTTACTGAAATCTGTCAGTGGAAAATGATATCCGTGGCTGTGTTGTGTATCGCTCACAATAAGGTCGACTTTGTTGTTTATTGCTTTTATTTATTTATATATATATATACATAGTAAAAATGTTTAATATATTTCTCTAATACCGTGAAATTCGAATTCCTTTTAAATTCTTATATAGATTCTTTTTAAATAAATTATATAGCCAAAATGTTTAAATAAAAATTAATAACGAAACACTCAAGTAGTGTCATCGCTTGACTTATTGCATGCTGGTTTAAATACAGAATAAGTATATATATATTTTTTTTAACTACCCACTGGCTTAGCACTGTTATGTTCGGGCGACAACCGAAAGGATCAGTGCCAAGAAGGTAGCATCTCGCGCCGAAACGTCTGGCATTCACTTAGTAAGCCCTGTCTACTTTTCTACCATCTATATATCATTCATGTATCGAACTATGTATAATAAAATGTAAATTATGACTTTATAATTATTCCACTGAAGCTCAATATTGCATCAATCGAGGTCGACGCACTTTAATTATTTATATATTATAATTATTTATTATTTTGAATTAATTTTATTAAAACCACATCGACTTCGATTGATGTAATATGTATTGAATTTGCTTGAATTACCGAGTGTATCGACTTGCATATGATAATGAAGATGATAATAATTGGTGGCCATTTTAAATAAAATGTTAGATATTATTTTACTTACTTACTAAAATTAAAATTGCTTTTTAAAATTTCTCAGACGAAAGTGTCTTGGTTTTTTTGTCCATTAAAGTAATATATTCGGATTAGTTTTTAAATAAATTATAATGCCGGCTTTCTGTTCAAATTCTTCTAATCAATTTGTAAAATTTTAGAAGGGGTTTTGTTAAAATAATTTTAACTCCAATATCATATCATAAAGTATTTTTAAAGTAAAACTTCTTTAGTGCAACGCACACAACTATTCGTATGCAGTGAATGCATCTAATGCGAGACGCTCATTCGGCTCAACTCGGGAGGATGCTCGGAGGCGATGTGCTCATTCGGCCGATTTTTCAGTCCGCTCAGTTGTCAAGTTGATTTTCTTTTTATAAATAGGTGTGCGAAAACATTGTTAAATGTAGATGCTAGGTTGGGGTGATTATATTGATATAGAGATTAATAATACTTCCTGTATATACACTACACCTTCTTAAGCATTAAATCATTTTTATGCTTAAGAAGTTTCACTTCTAACGCGCGTCGTGTAACCACACCCAAATACTGTTTTTTTATATATATATAAAATATACTCATCATAAAGTAATCGTAAAGTAGTACATACCTAACTAGGCAGAACATAGTTTTATTACTGGGCATCCTAGAAAAAAATCCCCCCTAATTGTACTTTCTGACATCTCTGAAGTACATACTTTAAGTACTTTGTAAAAACTGAAATATAAAAGTAGGAGTGCTGTTAAAATAAACGTTGGTTTAACTTTGCCCCGCGTTCTTTCCAACGCTGTTTTTTATGAGCGCTCATCTACCTCTCTTGACCACTTATTCATTCTCCGTCTCCTTCCAGCGTGTTGCTGTCTCCTGCAGGACGTACGCAACTACGCCTCTACAACCCATCAAAAACACGTAATAAAATTGGTTTTCTTTAAAAGCTTTATGAATTAATTGTATCAGAATATTTGTATAATTCAATAAATAGAAATACCAACTGTAATTGTGTTTTTTTTTTTCTCAACTGTTACTAATATTAAATTTTAAATTAGATAGGTATTACAGGAAATTAAAGCAAACAGCACACGCTAATGACGTATGTGTTCACGGTCGCACCTGATGTAATAAATAGAACAAAACATAAAAATATATATATGGAATGATTATAGAGGTAAACTCACCGTATTATAGAGGTATAAGAATCTCAATAATGCTCAAATAAAATGATCAACTTAAAGAATTACAGTCGAATTTCGACCACTGGGCGACCTCAAGTATATATAAATTCGGAATAATATTTGACAGATAATAAAATTACAAATAGTAAAAATAGAGAAAATAGAGGTTGCATCACCAGAATTCAGGAAATAGCTGAGTCCAAAAGTAGACTTTCCTTAAATACTGACTTTCAGCTAGGCTAATCAAAAGATTGGCAAATGCCAGGATTTTTTAAAGGGTTCTATATTTATATTTAAATAAACGATCTGTTACTTTATATTTCATCTAACAATAAAAGAAGAAAAATAACCGTGTTAATAATAAAACTTCTGTAAGGAAGTAGATTATATTTGTCATCAAGTGCATAGTAATTCATTAATCTATATTATAAAACAAAATAAAAATAAAAATAATATGAACGTGTTAGATAATCAAAATTCAACGTGACAACTGGGCGCACCGACTTTAGCGGTATTAGCACATCACCTCCGAGTGTCCTCCAGAGTTTAGTCGAATGAGCGAATCGTGTTAGATTCATTCACTTCCTAGCAAAAATTGTACGAGGAGTGCCCACTCGAATACTTCCTTCTTAAACAGCAATCGATTGAATGACGAATATCATGTTGTCAGTTAAACGTTATTCGTTACGCATCACCCTTATATACCCTTTGCGTATAGTCACATGATATGTTCTAGTTTTGATCTATTTTTTAATAAAACGATACAGATTTTTTTAGCAAGTAGACACACATGCATACTCAAAAAAACTCATATAAGCACAGTTGATTTGATATATTTTCCCATTCTGCAAACCATGGCGTTTTCTGCAATACTTTCTGTTAAACCACTAACAATAACATCACTAAGAATCAAATGCTACCAGGAATCTATGCACCTGCCAATTCGATATGTCTGGTTCTGCGTCGAGACAGAACTCAAATATAATATTACTAATAGCCCGCCTGATACAGACTATTTATAGAGTTTATGTTATTATAAAGAGAAATATATATTTTATTTCCATTATTGACTTATCTGCCCGTCTTTAGTCCGCGTGTTTTAGATGAAATATTAAAAATATCAAAGTTTTATTTTAAGAGACTTACTTATTTTTAATTATTTATTCATTAGGACTTATTTATTTTGACTAATAACTGCTATGAAAATTTCTATTGCAAAAAAAATAATAATTAATAATGCAAATAATACAAAAATTTCTTGGTTTAAGTCATTCCTTTCTCTATCTACAATTCAGATTTAATTTAACAATAACAGTATTAACAGTCTCTTAAAAAAATAAAATATTATGATCCTGTCCTTTCTTTGACAACATAAAATAATAATAATATCTTTACCTTTCTAATCTACATCTCGAAAATGTGTAAAAGCTTCAATATATTTATTTAAGGTGGCATTGGGCAGTTCATCTGTGCCGAAGGTCTGAAAACCGCTGGACCAGAAAAATACTCGAATGGAGACCTTGAACTGGAAGACGAAGCCTAGGTCGACCACCAACCCTTTGGATGGACGACATCAAACGAAGAGCCGGAAGCAGCTGGATGCGGATAGCAGAAGATAGGGAGAAATTGTGCACATTAGGAGAGGCAAAATACGAAATATACAAATTAAACCTTACAATTTTATTTTTTTAAAGCGTATGTTAAAAAAAAAAATAAAAAAATAAATACTTTCTTCAATGCCTGACTTTTATAAATACGTATGTTTAAGAAATTAAGTAATTAAAGCGTAAAGCTTAAATATTATAGTTTTGTCATACTCTGTATAGAACAAGCTTTTGAAAATAAGGATCAAGGAGTGTGATGATAACTTATTTTTAACAACAATATTATTGTAGTCTCTGGGCCGAAGCTGGACAGACGTGTAGTCATAATAATATTATCCGCATATTGGGTTGATTATTGTTTGTGTCCTAAAATAGTTTTTAAAAGTTATAAAGCCTATATTTGGTTTAATTTACGAGTGATTATTAAAAAATGCCTTCAGTTCTACCGATTTTGAAGACAAAAAAGTTTTCGGCTGAAATATCAGTTCAATTTACCCCTGGAGTGATGTTAAAGAAACCTGTCAGACCTATCTTCAACAGCAAATGGTGGTCTGAAACTAATCTCGATGCATTGTCGAAACAACTTACTAGAAAATATGATAATTATCATACCGGATCACTGGAGTCATTGTCACAATTATCATTCGAGATCAAGTTTCTGAATAAAAAAAAGAAAGGAGCATTGTCGAAATGCAAGACCTGGTTGCAAAGGAATCTGATGTGTGGAACAGATAAGCATTACTCTTCGAATGAATATATCAGCGATGGAATGTCCTCTGATATTATTATTTAATTATTTTCGATTTATTTCATTACTTACATTTATTAATTTGGGGAGTTTGTATTTGACATATTTTAAATAAAAATACTTTAAACTCCCTCTGAGTTTTATTTATAAACACCTTAATGTTAAAGATGTTAAAATTTAGACAAAAGAATAAACATTAATTTCTTGTAAGACTCAAAGTAGAGCGATGTTTTAAAAGCTATTAGGTACCTATTTATTACCTGAATCTCTAATGAATGCGCATTTTAGTCGGTCATATCTGCAACAGTTCGCCAATGCGGCGATATTCTAAAAAATATTCGCTCGTTGCGCACAATGCGTAGAGCAGAAGTTGTTTGGGTCGAAAACATTAACTGTAACCTGATTGATGAAATGAACTGATGAAATGTTGATATTTCATCCAGTGGTTTCAGCGCTCCGAATCATTAAACCCTGTGTATATACAGAAATAAAGCAAAGGAAGCTAGTAAATGTAAAGTCCAATTAATGCCTCAACCTTCACCCTTCACCTGTCTCCCGTAGGATGGATTTAAACTTTTCAAACTTTTTTTACTGCAGACATGTTGTTAATCCTAAAACATCAAATAAGTTTAATTGTTATGGGCAATGCAATCCCAATTTAGACCCGTGAATTCTTAATACAAAGTTTTCCTGCTTGTATGTAAGTCAAATTTAATAATTTGTCATAAAAGATTAATAAGAACAATAGATAGGTAGTTATTTATAATTGAACATATTTATATTTAAGTACCTCAAGCGATGCAACTATCTGTACGTTCGATATTAATTTTTCTTTGAACATTCTGGCTATATAATTTATTAGAAAAAAAAATCAATCCTTAAAATATTAAAAAGCATTCGAATTTTCCAAATGTCAGTACTGTCAAACTTTTATACAGGGTAACCTAACGGTGAATATATATATATATATATATATATATATATATATAAAGCTTCTGCCCTGTACTATAAGTTGTTCATTAAGTTTTCATTTTTTAAAATCCATTCACACTTCACTACTCAACTATCCTACGACTAGATCTTAATGGCTGTAAGAAATATTCATAACATATTACTACTACTTAGGATGTATTTTTTTCGATCATAGTATATGCACACGGATATACAGATTGATAGACGAACAGCTGGCTAAAAGACGGAATAGTAGCTTCATATACAGGAATGTTATAGAAGCTAAAATGAGATAGAAACCCAAGCTGTTGCTTATTCAAATAAAAGGTGTTTCGGTAGCCAAAGAATATAATAATGTAATGTTCCTTACATAATTTACTTAAAAGAAGTTGATTTCCTAGTATCTCTTTAGGAAAGATATCAATGCATAAAAATTAATATTAGTTGACAGGTATGAAATGTTAATATCATCGTCATGGTTATTTACTTCAGAACCACATATAATATATTTATTTTGTTATTACTTTTGTTTTGTTTTATTTGATTGTTAAAATTCTTTTATATAAAAATATTTTTTTACTATTATAAAAGTTACTTTCAACGTATTCTGTTAGGAGCTCTAAACTCCTAATTATAACAATATAATTTTTAAGATCATTATGCATTTTATTTTACCATGATCAAAAGGGCTACTATGGTCTCCACCATAGGAATTATACGAGATATCTTTTAGTATAAAAAAGAAAAGATTCGTGATAAGACTGAAGTAATTATCGTGTGTTGTATAAGATTGCCGCGTAATAGAAATCTACATTATCCATTGAATCCATATAGCTCAAGTTGCAGAGCTACTAATAAATATATTCTTACAATGTTCTGTCAAAATTTCGACAAGTTAAATTTTCTACATTTCCATTTCTTTTGTGTCGAATATTACCCTGAAAAATGAATTGCATTTTATTTCATTTTATACATCTATAAATCAATTATTAGTTAAGGTACGTGGGGAAACCTGTTCAATAAATGAATAAATAAAGGTTAAGAAACCGGCAGAAAAAACAATGACTTACCTGGATCTATTTAAAATGTATTTGAATATATATGGTTTAATAAAAGTTTCTTCTGGTAAAGTCGAAATTGAAAAATAAAATCTATAAAGTTTTGTATACCTGTAGTTGTCGTTTTTAGTTGCTTTCACAACCAATTTTAAGTCTCGTTTTAACTGACTTAAAAAAAAGGAAAAGGGTTTTATTTCCTTTTATTGTATGATTATGTTCACTCATTACTCTGAACTACCTTGAGCTACTTAATTTTTTGTTTTTTTGCAAATAATAAGGATTTTTTCAATCGTAGTCCCATTTAAGTTTAATTATTTATTTATTGTTTATTTGGGAAACCAAGAGTATATACGAATAATAAGAAATGATTCATACAAAGTTGTCCGATACAGGTTTTCGCTATGAAAAGATTAACATTAATTTACACTCGCCCTATAGCCTATTATAACATTTTTTGAAGATACATT
Source organism: Neomicropteryx cornuta (assembly GCA_020383195.1). Taxonomy (NCBI): domain Eukaryota; kingdom Metazoa; phylum Arthropoda; class Insecta; order Lepidoptera; family Micropterigidae; genus Neomicropteryx; species Neomicropteryx cornuta. Next base: position 45,604,390 of record JAHKQU010000018.1, read on the forward strand.
ATTTTGAAACAATAATACGTTTACACCGTCAGAGGCCAAAGGAAAGATAATGATCTCTAAAGGTTTTATCTTAGTTTTTTTATTTTTATTATTATTTTGTTTTTCTAATTTATTTTGTTTTTTATATTTCGTTTTTTTGCAACTCAAGTTGAAATGGGTATTTATGTAAAAAAAATATATCAACCGATGCGAATAAACCATCACATTGACGACATATAATCATGCGAACACCGCCGTGCCTAGTTATGTTACTAGTGTAAATTAGTAAAAATAATTAAAAAATAGGTTTCCCGTAAAAATATTTTCAAATCGCATTGATTACTCCATACAATTACGATTTAGAAAATATACAAGTACTCTAAAATTTTGTTCTAAATTTTTAAAAATTATGTACGTAAAGGCGATTATGAGTATTTTTATATATATTTATAGTAATAAAGTATTAGTTCTCTCTGCAGTATATATACTGAACAGATACGGATATATCCTAAACAGTAAATGCATTGAATAGCTACGGTGGCCAGAGGTAACCGTACAAAAGCTTTAGCGTGCCACGTAAACGCGATGAAACGTAGCCACCCAAGTGAAACTCAGTTACAAACTTTAAACTCACGTCAAAGCTTCAAAGCGCCACTCGTCAACAAAGAGGTTACTTTAGCGGGTTACAGCACGTATCACACCTCTATCTAAGCGACATATCACACACTATATCGGTACCTAGATTGTAAACACAACACATATTTCAAAGCGTTTATTTTCCTAAATGTCTAAAGGCAAACTTCCTGGTAGTCTAACCGAATTTCAAAAGAAAATTTACAATTGAGGCCTCTAGGATTATTCTGTAAACAAGTTTTATTTTTGTGTTTATTTATAGAAGAAAATTGACATTATGGCCAGGTGTATAAAACCAAAAAATAATTTGTAGCTCTACAGAAAAAGAAATAAATTATGCAATTTAGATTTGTATCAAATTGTACGGAATATATTGTTTATTTGGAAATCCAACAGTACAATATATAAGATATGGTACATACAATTGCGTGTAAAATTTTATTAATACACTATTCTATCCTGATCATTATTTATTCGAATCAACAGACCTAAAAAGTGTTTATATGCTTTGGAAATATGCAGTTAGGACACATATTTATAGTTTGAATAGTATTTTTTATAACACACAATTTTCTTTTTCTAAAATATTTTTTTTTATATTGTAATGTAATTCATATCTACACTTTGTTAGTTTTAAAAAAATATGTTACCCATGAATAAATATATAAAATTACAGATGGTAATTTATTTGGTATATATTTAGATGCGTAAAAGCAATTTAAGCCGCTGATGATTAAATAAATACCTAGAGCTGACTTTATAATATTTTAAATTTTACTTAGTACCGAACGAAATCATGGAAATGCAATCACGGAAGAAGAAGATAAGTGATACGTTCGTGTTAAAGTTTTATTCTTCTATAGCGAAAAATAACTTCTATGGTAATAAGAAGAAAAACCTTACCAACGTAATTTTCAAGACTGCTAATAAAAATCTTGTCTATAAAGACGAGCTCATACTAATTACTTTAAAAACCTATGGAAAATTAAATCATTTGCTACAAACTCCTGTAAGTATATATGGTTTAAAAATAATAAACTACTTAGCGGCCGTTATCATATCCCTGGAAAGCAACTGTCCAACTTTGGGTAGAGATCTCTTTGGTAGATGCTGCTGAGAAAATAATTTCAGAAATATTTGTTTAGATAAAATTTAATAATACTGTAATTTAAGCGACTTATAGCTACTAAGTAAAAAATATCTGTGCATTATTTTAGTTACCTAGATATTTAAAAAAAAAAAAAAATTGTACTTAGATATATCATACCAATATGTTTATACCCAATGTATATATATATATATATATATATATATATATAACTTATATTTGATGTTTGGTTTTTAATAGCGGCAAATCGCCTGAAAAGATAAATGACATAATCTTTGACAATATTGAAAAATTTTGAATATTTTTTTAATTATTTGATAGTGCTGGATAGCATAATATTTATAAAGGTTCTAAAGAGGTCCTGTACTTGAGAGCGTAGGATGTCGGTTTAAACCCAGCGCTGAGTTTTATAAAAATGCATTTTTAACTCTCACTGTCCTCTTTAGTGTAAAATATTGTCAAATATTATGTAACCATCTAATTAGATGAAATAAGGAAAGGATATATTTTAACAAAAAATATAAAAATAATGGATTTGTGATTAGCAAAAAAATAGTTATTTTTCTAAATTGCTCCTTGACTCGTAAGGGGATATGAAAACAACGTAGAAAATATTAAATTAAATATTGGGAAAACGTCAATTGAACGGTGACTCAAACATTGTCAATCATATGATGATCGGCGAGCTTGATGTGGCAATTAACTTCGCATTAAAATTTCAGGAAAATGTAACCGCAACACGCATTATATGCAACACTCTATTATTAAACAAAAGCCAATATATATATATCGAATTCTGATTTATCAATGCGTTTGCCTTTAGCGACAAATAACGAAGTCAAAAAAATAATTCTAGACTGCAGTAATTTTAATTTATCATCTATGTGAATTTGCCTCCAGAGTTTACTAGGTGAAATTTGATTATAATATTAAGCCTTGTATATGTGTTTGTAGGCAATTTGTCAGTGGCTAGCTAGAGAGAGGGATTAGATTTTTTTTTTGGACAACGGTGGGTGTTAAGATAGTAAAAATAACTATTAAAAAGAACAGTGGAATAACCAAACGTATTTTATTCAGTTCATCCACAGTAATTTCGGGTGGGGGATTCACTTTAGTTGCTTGCTGTGGTGTGCTTACAAAATCAGTGAAAGTGTGATTAGCCAGTTTTATTTATTTATTTATTATTAACATGTAAGCATACAGCGTACTAATACTATATACATTTTTCAAGAGGTTAATAATAAGGCCAATTAAAGCTTACGCCTTTGTACAAAATATTTTGAGCTTAACGCTATTTTAGAAGGTGTATGTGTGTACGGTACACAACTGAGAGTACAATGAGAGTACAATTACTGAGAGTATAATGTAATAATATTGATTATTCATCAAATGCAACTGCTAGTGACATTTTCGATATTAACGAAATTATTGATTATCAGTACTCCAATCGACTAAGAGATATTTACAATTCATGTTACGAAAAGAATAATATTGAGATTCAACCGGAAACTGGTGAAATGATGTCGATTAGTTTAAGGCATGATCAACCAATATGTTATCGAGCACGGCGTCTTGCATTTAGTGATAGAGAGAAGTTGAAATGTTTGTTGGATACTTTGGAAAAGGATGTATTATCCGACCGAGCAAGTCATCATATGCTAGTCCGATTGTATTAGTGCGTAAGAAAAATGGTGAGATTAGACTGTGTGTAGATTATCGAGAGTTGAATAAGATTACTGTTAAAGATAATTATCCTGCTCCATTAATTGACGATGATTTAGAACAATCGAAAAATAAAAAATATTTTAGTGTACTTGATTTAAAGAATGGTTTCTATCATGTGAAAATAGCTGAATCATCCATTAATTATACAGCGTTTGTAACACAGCTAGGTCAATGGGAATATTTGAAAATGCCTATGTGCCTGACAAACTCGCCAAAGTATTTGCTAGATTTCTTAATAATTTAATTGAATCATTAATTAAAGAAAATAAAATATTGCTGTATATGAATGACATATTAATAGCGACGACAGAGTCACATTTAGAAGTATTGCGGGAGATGTTTGTTATAGCAAGGAAAAATAATTTACAATTTAGGTTAGATAAATGTAAATTTTTGTATTCTGAAATAACATATCTTGGCTATCAGGTAAATGAAGATGGCATCAGACCTAGTAAAGCAAATATAGAGTCTGTTCTAGAATATCCAATCCCGAAAAGTGTAAAGCAATTACATCGTTTTGTATGTTTAGCAAGTTATTACCGTCGATTTATACCGAACTTTTCAGTTATCGCAAAACCGTTATATGACATAATAAAGAAAAACGTTCTAAATTTTGCTATTGAGGAAAATAATGTCTTTCAAGTTTTGAGAGAGCGATTGTCAAGTCATCCAATATTAGCCGTCTATTCGCCAACGTTAGAAACCGAACTTCATTGCGATGCCAGCTCTAGTGGCTTTGGAGCAATTACTGCAAAAACAAAGTAATGGAGCCTTACAGCCTGTTTTCTATTTCAGTTAAAGAACGACTCCAGTCGAGGCGAAGTATCATAGTTGAGACTATATAGAATGTTTAGCGATAGTGTACGCGGTAAAAAGATTTCATATTTATTTGTTAGGGATACCATTTAAAAAAATCACTGATTGTGATAGTTTTAGAATAACTTTAAACAGCAAAATATTAATCCGCGCATATTGCGATGGGCGATATTCTTACAGAGTTATAGTTTTGAAATATTGCACCGCCCAGGGAATAAAATGTCACATGTTGATGCGTTAGCAGAGTAATAGCGTATTAGTATTACAGGCGTATACTTTTGAGCAGGCTTTGTCCGTAAGACAGGACAAGGATCCAGAAATTTGTCAGATCCGGGATAGTTTAGAGGGGTCTGAGGATAATTTTTATGAATTGCGCGATGGCTTAGTATTCCAGAAATGTAAACTAAGTTATTATTTTATGTGCCGGAGTCAATGGAAAACAATTTCATACGCACCTGTCATGATGACATCGGTCATTTAGGCATTGATAAAGTGATGGACAACATGAAAGAAACCCCACGAATGAAAGATAAGGTTAAAGAATATATTTCCAATTATTTAAAATGTATTGAATGTTCACCTTTAAGTGGTAAAAGCAAAGGCTATTTACATAGTATTCATAAAGACAAACTACCATTTTGTACTATTCATGCAGATCACTTTGGCTCTTTAGAGAAAACTGGTAAAGGCTATAAACATTTATTAGTATTGTTGATGATTTCACTAAGTATATCCGATTGTATCCGTGTAAATCCACAAAGAGCGAGGAAGTTATTAGACATTCACAAGATTATTTCCGACCGTATAGTAAACCTTGCCGAATAGTAACAGACCGTGGTACAGCTTTTACGTCAGATTTATTCGAACAGTTTGTTCAAGATGTGTCTATTAAACATGTTTTGATCGCTGTAGGAACTCCACGAGCGAACGGTCAAGTTGAGCGATTCAATCGGATTTGACCCCAATGTTGTCAAAGCTATGCGACAGTCCTGAGAGATGGGATAGAGAATTAAGTATTGTAGAATTTGGTATAAACAATTCAATATCTCGATCCACAAATTACTCACCTAGCAGATTATTGTTTGGGATAAATCAGATGACAAAATGACGATATCAGAATGATTCTTAGTAATAGTCTATCACCGGATAGGGACTAGCATGCCATCCGTGAATCCGCTTCGAAAAATATAATCAAAAGCCAAGGGAATAATGAAGCGAAGGACTATACATATATAATGTGGGTGATTATGCAATGATTAAAAACGTTGATACCAGTGTCGGCGCTAACAAGAAATTGATACCTAAATTCAAGAAGGTTCAGAAGGTTCTTGATTCCGATAGATATCTGGTAACGGATATTGAAGGATTTCAGGTTACGAAAAAAGCATATGATGGAGTGGTGGCTCCTGATCATATGAAGTATTGGACGCGATTATAGCTCCATTTATTTATGCTAATGTACTTTTATACTTTATGCAACTATATGTATAACTAATCTATGCACATAAGCTACAAATTAGTAAATGTTTTGTTACATTCATTTATTATCTCTATGTCTACGCTCATTTTGGATATCAAATGTACCTACTTGTTTTATTATTTCTAAAAAAAAAAATACTATATCTGCTGAGGACAGCTAGAAGATCAGTATTGACCGAGCTGTAGTAATTTTAATTTATCGTCTATTATAATTGGCCTATAAAGTGTATTATAGATGACATTTGATTATAACATTAAAACTTGTATATGTGTGTGTAGGCAATGTGTCGGTGGCTAGCTAGAGAGAGGGTAGATTGGCAGATTCTTTCTTGAATAACTGTAGGTATTAAGATAATTAAAAATAACTAATAAAAAGAACAGTGGAATAACCAAAAGTATTTTATTCAGTTCATCCTGATGCCCGCAACACAAACGTCCAGGCATGGACGGAATTAGAGTTCGCGACATGAAAGTAATACTTGATAAAATTAGTCCGGTATTAGTTTCAATCATAAAAGTAAAAATACACCTATTGTAGATAAAACCAAAACATATAGGAAAAAAAAAACAAAAAAAGGGCTAATAGGTTAAAGTAATAAATATTAATAATATTGGTTGATATTAGGATGTTTAACTAATGACCCTGCGGCTGTGGGTTACAATCCCCACGGTTTAGCCACACTATTTTTACGCTTCGTTACCTTTATAATTAATAATAATAATATATAACTTATAATAAAATGTTAAGAAGAGATAAGTTTCAAAAAGGGCTTTTTGCTGCATCTTTATGTGTTTTGCAATACAATCTTTATATTATTTTTTTTCATCAGTGAAAACTAAACCAAAATACAAATTAATAAGACAATAAATAATTAAAACTTGATTGTTCAACCTTACTTTATATAACCAGTTATTATGCTTAGCAAGGATAGGATTAGAACGAGGATAAAGACAGAATTATTAGGAAGCAAGATAGTCTTTGACCTGACTACGTTTGTGGCAATATTGTAAGATTCTCTAATCAACTGTAATTCTAAAAGGAAGTTCATTCCACAGTCTATCCACATGAGCTGTGAAGGAATTTGGTAAGAACGCTGATTTATTTATCTTTTATGTATATTAAGGTTAATTAAATATAATAATTGTAATATTAATACAAAAATAATTGTTTATAGCCTAAAAAGAAGAAAATACGTACAAAATATACCAACTTAAAGTTTAGCCATAGTTCTAAGAAAAACAAAAATCAAACTACACTATCATATCTGTATGCGAAAAAATGTTTGACCTAAAAATCAAAACGTTAAACTTTAACAGAAAATATTTAATTATTTGATACTCAAAGTAAAAAAGTTTAGAAAAACATACCAGTAGAATCTTGAGGAACAAGTGTCGCACGCCTTCCTCCGGGGCAAAGGGGAAGATGGGTTTGACCTCCTTCGATATCTACTCCTCCCTAAAAACATAACAGTTTTGCTGATTACAAATTTCGACAGGAGTATATAGTTATATAGGGATAATATAAATTTGAGTACTATATCATAAGAATTACCTAATTAAAGACTACAAAACCACTTATAACTTGATGGTAATGTTCAATTGTTCACCTTGGGTCTTCAGGCCAAATCAGGTTTAAAATTTAGTAAAATCTTTCTTTCTGAGAGGAAGATATATAGAATTACCAGAAAATTGTAAATTGTGGTTGAAATAGAATTAATAATGAACATAATGAATAAATAAATATTTGTTTAAAATAAATCACGTATTAATATATAGATTTATCATATAAATAAGAATAAGAAACGAACCGCTTTGGGGCTGCCGCGTCCGCGGGTACTCGAATTGGAGAAATGTTCTATGACCTCCCAGTTGGACTTGCGAGGGGGTGTATTGGCAGCCGGAGTGCCCGGGCACGGCGGCGACGCTTCGCTGTCAGCCGGCACGGCGACCGTGCCCGCGGCACCTGCGGCTCCCCCGGCTGGTGCCGGCGGCGCCGAGCTCTGGCGCAGCGACGCGCAGCGGCGGCCGAAGCGCGGCATTCGACCCGGTGATGTACTCAACGAAGTCTCCTGCTGCTGAAACACATCATTATTGAAAATGTATAATTCTTATTTCTTGCTTGAAAATATATTGCATATTATAGAAAATTTAGACGAAGATGTTTTCCTATCATTTAAGGGTTCATAAGTTATAAGCTCCCAACTCTCTAAGCATTCTTATATTGATCGAACTTGTTCACATAAAAACCCGCAAGGGATTAGTGAATAAACAAATAAACCATATATAATTTGTTTATAAATAAAGAAAAAAAAGAGATAAGAAAAGAAAAGAATGACCATCCTTCCAAAATAAAACCCATATTGAGAACACGGAACATTGGGTTCATTTCTTTTTTTCGAAAAGAAATGGTCTTCATAGGTCAGTATTCGACCCTTTTCCTTGCTCCAAGGCTGTTGTTAAGCATTATTTTTCTCTCATTTACTAAAATCAGCAGTATCACCGGAGCATGCTTTTAGATATTGGAATTACTTAATAATAAAAATTAATATACATTAAAATATACGTTTAAAATATTTTTTTATGACGGTTAGAAGTCGAATGGGTTAAAAGTGCCGCAGACACTAATGATGATAGAAAATGAAGCGACCTATCACAAGTTGGTGCTAGAGACCCGAGTAGTCTGGGTGGGAGATGCCTTTAATGATTGCTGTAAGACGTCAGATTCTGGTTAAATAATTTACTATCACTAAACGATCCATAAAAGCAATGAATGTAGGCAATGTAGCAATGTATGATAGCTACAGGATGTCATAACCATTATTTTGTTTTATTGCAAATAAATGTACCAGATTTAATGGGACAAAAGCATAATTTGTTTTTTATTTGACGACTGCCCTATGTATTGAAGCCCTTTGAAAATCCAATCCAGTGCTGATGGCGTATGGCGAATATATGGCGTACATTTTTTTGTGCATTGGTGCACATGGGCTACCGCGCTGCGTTATTAATACGGACAGTTTTATAAAGGACCATTTTATATGAAAATCATGCAAGCAGAGACGTTATTTTTTTTTAGAAAATATGATATTTTAAAACTATGAATGAAAAATAAGATAATTAAACCTACCACTAGAACAAAAAATAAACATCTATTTATACTAGAATCCTGAGGATTTTTCGAGATTGTCGTGAATTTCAATTTATTGACACTCCTTCAATCATAAGAGAGAAAAGGGGTTGGTTTTCAATTACTACGTAATTAACATTTCTATGTTACTGTCATTATGTATAGCTGTAAGCATTTATTATTTATTTATTTATCGTTTATTCGGAAAACCAACACTACAATATATAACAAAAGAATGGTACATACAATTGTGTGTAAAATTGACAGATGACAGATTTACGCTAAGTATAGAGATACATGTAAAGATTAAAATTAAATTAAATTAAATTTTGATATAATAGTAGGTTTTAAAAATAGGAAGAGACCAAAGGAAAGAAAATTAAAATGAAAATAATGTCCAAAGATTACTATTTTTTTTGTTTTGCTAATTTAATCTGTTTTTTGATTTAAGGTTTTTCGCAACTCAAGATGAATAGGGTATTTGTTTAATAAAAATATATCTAAAGACGGTATTGTCGCATTCTATGTGAAAGGACGTTGAATTAAACATTTTGAAGAAAAACGATGTTATCGATATTATTATTAATTGTATCGTATAAAAATATAGTATCTCTTATAATTCATCGATCATTTAGTGGCTTAATAGTATATTCTAAAGTCGCAGCCTTATAATCGTATTTTCCTGTTTTATAGTTTAGGTATTTTATAGATTATTATTGTTTATTTTCAATAATATTTTTGTATATTTTTGTATTAAGGGCACCCGATAACAGACGCATATTCCAGTTGACTACGGACTAATGAGTAATAAAGTAACTTCAACGTGTTTATTTACACATAAATACAAAGAAATAAGTAAATAAACATCAGAATAAATTCCTTAATATTATTGTATTATTTTAAATTCCTCGTGTTACATTCATAGACGAACTCTGATTTCTACTGTACACATTTTTTTACGTTTTTACTCGGCGAGGGTTTCGTGTCGAAAATTTTCTTTTTTTTAATACTGACTGAACTTTAACAGGACCGGCTGAGTGACTCTCACTTCAGCAGAGATATCCGCATACTGAAAGAGGGTGATGAAGCGCTCTACAAAATATATAGAGTAAACTTTTGCTAAAAAGCAAAAAACAAAAAAAAAAACGACATACAATATCGACTTTATTTGTGTAATTATAATTATATTTATGATAATTCCAATACAAGAGACAGTCGGCGGAGTAGAGTTACAATTAGACCCCATTTCTCTAGAAAGAGCTTCGAAAGTGTTTCAGAAAATGCTCAGGTGAGGGGGGGGGAGTAAATAAAACAAAGTAATATTACTGGTAAAGCCGTTTTATATAATAATTTAAGGTTAAATCAAATTACGGTGATTAATAATGACGGTGAAATTATGAAATTGAATTTCTTATTCATTTTACCATGTATATCTCAATACCCATCCCATACAAAAATACCTACCTGCCTCACTATGGAACGGCGTAATACCTATAAAATATAGACGAAGCAGGCAGTCACTCTCAACCGCGCGCGGATAAAAAGCTCTACTGCGAGTCTATCGATAATACTGATTGATGTAGCCGCCCGAATGCGCTAGTGAACGAGCAAAAGTAGTTGCCGTCAAGGGCAAAAGGCGAGTCCTTGGTCTAATATTATCCTTCTTTTGCCCTCAGCAACATTTTATCACTGCTAAAATAAATTAAACTAGAATATAGGAAAAAAAATTATACAGCCAAAGAAAGTATTAAAATCTTTTACAGCAACCGGCGACCGTCATTCTCGTCACCAATTACTCAATTTGAAGGAGGTAATATTTAAGTAATGTTTAAATTATCGATTGAAAAGTTATTTTTGCACTTGAATTGTGGCATCTTTGCAAGCCCTGGGCAACGAATAGTTATGAAGGTAAAACTAATTCCGTGGGAGCCTTTGCCTGCCTTGCTTTGCTTTGCCTAAACAGATAAAAGTAATATTTTGTCAAAAATTTCATTTTCAAGTGGAATTTTGGAAACTACTGAACCCATTTTTACGATTTTGCCTTTATTCTTTGTAGTAGTCGAATTTTCACGGAACCACGGATCGTGAACAGCGGTCCAGACACAGCGATTTCTTGTGAATAAATAAATATCGACTACTTCCTTTTAAAGTGATCCCAATTATTTACCCGCATTTTTAAATAATTATTTTGTACAAAAACATCTAGTTATTATTTAATCACTTAGATCTGTCTTTAGATTTAATAGATTTATATAATAATTGATATTAAGTTACAAATTTTCTCAATTAACTTATTTGCCTAGAATAACTATGCCTATCATAGGCCCTGCCCTTCAAAACTTTCGGCTGTTGGTTAATGGTGAGCGTTTGGGTTGTCCCTAAAACCATTTTCTTGTACTTTTCCCATCCCATTTCTGTAATGTTTTATTACAAATATGTTTGTTGAACTATTTTTAAAACCCAATTTATAAACTCACTAAATTACTCAATATTAGATTTCACTGAATCAAAAAAGTCTTTACGTATTAACTCTCTTTCCCAATCGATTGTTGAATCTGAAGTGGTGTTTTCTTAAAAAACCTACATTTATCTCTAGGATTGATAAAAATTTCAAGAGACGATAAATATATAATTAAAAAATATTAATTGAACCTTGGGAGTAAAATAAAAAACCTACATTTTAATTATGTTTTTCAATAACGTCCATTGGAGGGATTTTCTTCTGAAATAGATTTAAATAAACCTTCGAGCCACAAACTTTTCTACGGTCATTTTCTGAAGTTTTCGTTCACTCTTATAAAAAAAGCTCTACGCTGTGCGTTCGGTATTAATAAATTGCCGCAGAAATTTAAACGGCTCATCAGACAGCCGCCAAATCGCGTTGAAAGGGAAATGAGAAAAGTTTACACAGAATCGCTTTTTACATTCGTTTATCCCCGTCGTCTTCACTCTTTCAGGAACTTCTTTTCACATACGCTTTACTGATAAATGCGTCGATCTAAAAAGAATTATCTATTCAGATGAATGTGTATGCGAAAAAAGTGTAAAACTGTATTTATAAGTACCATTAATATTTACTGATGGATTCTTAGGCCTACTTCATTAATTACTTCATTAATTTGTTTTTTTTAATTTAAAAAAAAACACATTTCAACGGTTATGTTATATTGAGGTAGGTATGATATATTTAAATTGTAATAAAATCAATAGTCAACGTGTTCCATCTTAAATAAAGTAATCAAAATTTTGCAATAAAAAAGTTGCCAACCCGATTCTTCTAATTAAAAACATTTTAAATGTTATGTGTAAAAAAAAATAGGAATAAAAGTTTATTTTTATATTTTCCATGCTAACTATTACAATATTACTTTATATTTGTCTCTGCCGATAAGTGGTTGCACATAAAAGTCTTGACTAAAATGAACAAAGTATCTTTTTTTTAAATTAACTAATTGCAGAATTGAAATTTTTGTAACAGAAGGCATTCAGGAAATATATTACTTATATTCGTAGTTTATTATGTAAATAAAATATAACGTTTTTTTACATGATATTGTTTATTTTATTGACTTATATACCTCTAGTTGCTTATATTACATGCAGGTCCTATCCAACTTTCTTTTCAGTACTTACGACAACGATTCAGTTGAATAGTTAATAATTACCCACACACCAAGAAATGTTTGCAATTTCTAAAGATACTTGTCAACTTTCCCGGGTCCATATCGAGGCCCCGATCTGCCCGAGGGATATCGATGCGATCTCACGGGAATGCTTCGCAAGATTCCAATTGACGGTCGCCGATAACTACAGTACGAGTAGGTACGCGCAGAATTTGGTTGGAACACAAATTCTACGAATTGTTAGCATAGCTAAGATTAGATTAACATATAATTGCTTTAAACCATAATCATAAATTTATAATAGATTATATAAAATATGAGCCTATTTAATGTAACAATTTGGGCATTGGCCATTTTTAATAAAGTTATTTTTTAGGGTTCCGGAACAAAATGGTCTACAGCTAAAACCGTTATGGTGCGGGACTTCAATGTCTGTTCGTCTGTGCCAAGCATGTATTTTCTTTTCGGTTAGGTTAACAAAACAAAGTTATGATTCTATATATATATAAATAGACGTCGAGTAGAGAATTTATACTTGTCATTCACGCATAAAAAATATCTACTGGTCCTATTGCAGCGATCATCTAAAAAATATTTAATATATTTTAATAACCTATGTTATATCAATCAAAAGGGCTTTCTTAAAAAAGATCAATATATTTTTTTAGTGACAAAATAATAGCTAATTTTATCAATATGTACCCAAAAAACTATGTCTCACACCCCCTTATCTCCGATAATACGTGACATCAATAATGATTAGAAGAAAACTATAAAGGTCAGATTATTATGTCAGTAAAAAACATATACAAAAAATTAATACCACTTGGGTTATTGTTTGAAGGGGGGTTTATACTTAGGCTTACATTGGTTTAATCAACTTCTAAAGAAGTTCAAACAAATTGAAAATATACCTCAATTCAAGAAAGCCATCAAAACGTGTTTACTTAGGAAAAACTTTTATAAATACAGCGAATTGAATGACACTCAATTCTGAAAAGAATATATATAATTTAAGGTTCTCTTACATTATAATATGAAAAAAATGTGCTTGTCTAAAATTAGTTTATTATAATGCTTTTGATAAATTAGTTTATTATTGTGTAGGCAATTTACATGTGTAGAATAAAATGTACTGCAGTATAAGTGTAAATATATTATTTTTAAAAATGTAAGGCTATTCCTATGTATTATATTATTCACGAAAATAAATAAATAGGTTTTTATTAAAAATGTACAAACACAATATGTTTTCCTCTTATGTCCGAAAGTATAGGATATACTTATATTATGTTTTAAAATCGGGTTATTATGGACAGTAGTAAAGATAGCCAAATGACAGTCTTTCCGTCCTCATATTCTAACTCAAAAAGATAAAATGTCAGAAAATTGATTTGAAGATTGGAAGATGTCAGAAAAATTAAACTCTCGATAAAAACTCAAAATCATAAAGAAATTTTCAAAAGGTATCCATGGTCTCAGATATGTGACCTTAAATTTAGAAAAATTCAAGGGCTCTCACAAACATACCTACGTTTTAGAGATTGATATCTTTGTTTGTTCGCCCAATGGGATTAAAATCTGCTTTCTATTACACCTTTAAAAAATCAGCCTGAATTATTTATTTGTTATTGTTTTCCTGGGTGCATTATTTTAATTTTTAACGTTGTATTTTTCCTGATTATTTCTAGTTATTTTTTGTTTATTATTGTTATTTTTTTTGTTTTTAATGTTTTATTTTGTAGTATATTTTTTTACTTGAATTGTAATGTGTATATGGGGAAACCTGTTTAATAAATAAATAAAGTGTTAAAGTATAAATAATAAAAAAAATCAGGACGATTATTTCCCAGTTTTCACATTCCTTATGGATTCCTATTTTTTTTTTATTTTTATTTTTATTAAAAAAAAAAAATATAATATATACATTAAATGGGTTCTGGGAAAACCGTGGTTTTGGCTGCCAGAAACTCAATTTGATGACAAGTCTTAGAAACTATACTTACTAAATTTACATACATTTTTTAATTAGATAAAACAGAACCAAAAAAAAAATTAAGCAACATTTAACACAGAAAAAAAGAGTACATGAAAAATAAATAACTAACTTTACAACATAACGTTAACACAAGTAGAACACAATCACTATACAATAATCCTATTGATATTTAATCAATCAGTCACAGCGTGTATTTTTCGGTCATTTTTGAGAGAGATTTTATAATGTTTATTGATTTTGGTTACTCCTTTCAAATGCTTTGGCATTTTGTTAAATAGGCGTGCAATAATAATTTTTAATGATCTTTCGCCGTATGAATTATTGTACTTCTGAATTGCCAAAGTTTTATTTTGTTTTTGACGAGTTATATACCGGTTCTGAAATAACTGTTGATTCAATTTACCGTTTTTTATGTGATCGATAATAATTTGATAATTTAGGACCTTACAATACTGGAATAAACCATTGTCATTATTTTTAAATCTAGCTTTTATATATTTTGGCACAATTATTCTATGTTGTAGATTTTTTTGTCTTCTCAAGATAGGACTTAAATGACCTACCATACGTGCTGAGCCACAATCGGATCAACAAGTGATTTATATATCAAAATTAGAGTGTCATATTTAAAATGATTTTTTAAGTGATAAAATTTTTCTAATAATATTTTTATTTTTATTTTATTATTATTATTATTTTTATGTATTTTTTGTTTTATTTTAAAATGTTTTATTTTTAATAGTATGGGCGTTCTAAGTGAGGTCAAGTGCAAATTGCAATGCGCGTTACCATATAATCAATCCTCGGTTTTCAAGGAAGCTTCCTCTCAGAAATAGGTTCTATTTGTATCTATGTGTCTATGTAAATTTCTGTTCAAATAAAGTTTTAGCAAGAAACAATGGGATATTGTTCTAATAGACTGTTCCAATATTATCTAAACAAAATATATTTTAACTGCGTACCTACTTTTAGTACAGTACTTTTAGTAAGGGGAGTATACTGTATGCATATATGTTATATTGTGCCCTTATAACCAAATAATTAACTATCCGTCTGAAACATGCAAACGTTTGGTAGCACATACGCCGACGTGCTTAGCTTTTAGCTAGCTCTCACGGTCACGTTTTCGAAGTAATATTTAACAAAATATAAAAAAATATATACATAAAAATTTAACATCTTTCTGGTCTTGACCAAAGTGCGCATAAGAAAAAAGCGCGTAGTTCGAAGTAAAAGTTGAATAAAGTCATCAACTGGTATATTGCAAAATTATGACCCATACTGGAATCTAAATTCATAATATTTTCGCAAACCTTTTTATTTAAAAATAAAATCAATGTGATAGAGAACCAAAAATCAATGTGACAGCTGGGCCACCTCCGAGCGTCCTCCCGAGTTTGGTCGAATGTGAGTGTAGCATTCCGAGCGCCCTACCGAGTCGCTTTTAAAATAATTAAAATAAATAATCGCGTTTAATATGACGTATACCTATAAAATTTCAAAAATAAAATTCAAACTAGCATCTACAGAACCGACTGTACATAAACGGAATAATGCAATTACCCGAATTTAGTTTCCACCGCAACACGGATATTATCTAGTGCGGTAGGAAACGAATCACCTGGCTAATTAGCATGCGATGGACAATTAATGGTAATATTAGAATGGCTGATATACAATATATACGAAAATAGAAAAATACAATAACTACCATAATTTTAAACTAATCAATTTCAAATTGATACATAAGATTTAAATCACAAAATCTCTGCCAAGTTCGTTAATGGGCAAAATCAGATCAGGGGCGCGAATGAGGGGGAGGGTTTCGAAAAAGTGAAATTTTGCTTTGTATAAAAGATATCGAATTAATTTAAGTTTTATTTTATTCCTTAGATAAGTGCCTAAAACTTGTCTTAGTAAACTTTTTTGATAGAACCAACCGTAGGTCCTAGATGTGAGAAAAAGTGGTTCTTCACAATTCAAATTCAATTCAAATTCTCCTATTATTGGCACCGGTCGCCAAAGGAAGACGATAGATTAGTCGGAAGGCCGCCGAACTCAGGAGGAGTAGGATGCAAATATGTACATGAATCTGGTTGATTAATGGGTGCATCACATGGCCATTTTTTTAAGCTACCGTGGAAGCTCGGAAGTTCGGTAGTGCTCTTAAAGCACGGGGTATGTAAGGCACGGTGTGGGAATAACAGCCCTACACCCAGCTCTTCCGGCGCGCACGCTAGTCGCTTCCCCACCGTGCGTCTACCATCTGTAGAGCAACCCCAGGAGCCTGTAGGGTAACCAGCGGTCGTGACCCTGCCAGGACTACGGGGCGTGATCGGGTCGCGTTTCGGAAGATCAGCACCCCCGCAGGTCGCGCCGTCGAGGAAGCGCCGTGGCTGGACTGGTAAAGGGGCGAGACCGTCGTCGCGGTTGCCTCGGCTGCGCTCCAGGCGCCCAATGTAGACGATAAGATTGCATAACCATCGGGGAAGGCAATCGCACAGGAGAAAACGGGGCACATCCGACTTGATCGCCATGCGCGGGTCTCACACCCGAGTGAGTCCAGCAGAGGGGAGCGGCGTGATGCGTTTCAAAAGGACGGGCGCGCGACAGGCGGGCAGGGGCGGGCGACAAACCGATCAGGCGGCCGCCCATCGGCGTCGACACAAGTGCCAGCCGGTCGTCGGCAGCCGGGACGGGACGTAAGGCCCCAACGCGAGGGGGTGGTAGTCTAACACAAAGGTGTCCAAACTACGGCCCGCGGGCCAAACCCGGCCCGGCAGGCGATTTTATCCGGCCCGCCAAGGATTTTGAAAAATTTCGTAAAATATAAATGTAGCGTGGCGCGTCGGTATTAGATCTCGCACAGATGAAGAGCGCATTCGGTTAGCCGTTAGGTTAGAATGAGCTCGAAAACGTACGACTCGGCCGCTCGACTGCAGAATGATTTTGTACTCTGACTGTACAGCGCTCTGCAGGCGGCGCGGAGCGGCAGACTGCACTCAAAGCTACGAGATTGTCCACGTCGCGTCGCGTCAGTCCACGACAAACCAAACATTCGTCGGCCGCGGAGCTTATTTACATTCTTTACAGTTGATATATTGTAAATTGGTATATTTAGATCTATATTTAATATATTATAACTTAATTATTATTGAACATGGAAACAAAAAGAAGAAAGTAGATGACGAGTGCCGCGTTTTTAAAGAAGAATGGGGATTCAAATATTTCTTTGTGCAATCGCAGTCAAAGAATGGCAAAGCTATATGTGTAATTTGCAATGACACTGTTGCTGTAATGAAGGAATACAATTTACATCGACATTATGAAACAAAACATGCTTCAGCTTACTCACAATTTAAGGACAAGCAGCGTACTGAAAAATTTGAAAAAATGAGTCGTAGTTTGTCTTCTCAGCGAAATTTATTTAGGAAGGCTAACTCGGAAAATGAATCATTGACTTTAGTTAGCATGAAAGTTGCTTATTTGTTGGCGAAAAAAGGGAAACCCTTTATGGATGGAAACATCGTTAAAGAGTGTATGATGGAAGCTGTTGGGGTATTATGTCCGGAAAAGGTGAAACTTTTCAAAACGATAAGTCTTTCCCGGAATACTGTTGCTCGTCGAATTGACGATATTGGCAATAATATACACCACCAGATTTCTGGGAAAGCACAGCGTTTCACTCTCACTATTCTATCGCGATGGATGAATCGACCGACGTTAGTGACACCTCACAACTTTTAGTATTTGTTCGTGGAGTTGACGACGATCTTAATGTCACCCAAGAATTAGCATCGGTTAACAGCATGCATGGCACTACAACTGGAGCAGATATTTTTAAGGAACTACAACAGACGTTGACCAAATATAACTTGGACTGGAATCGACTCCAAGGTGTGACAATTGACGGAGGAAGATACATGTCTGGTGCAAATATTGGGCTGGTTGGGCTAATAAGAAAAGCTTGTGAAAGCGCAGGAGCAACAGTCTCAATTTTTCTGCACTGTATCATCCACCAACAAGCCCTTTGTGTAAAACATGTCGACATGAGCTGCGTTTTGAAACCAGTTGTTTCTGTCGTAAACTTTATTCGATCACGTGCACTCAATCATCGCCAATTTCGATCTTTCCTCGAAGAAATTGAATCTGAGTCTGTTGACTTGTTGTATTATACAGCAGTTCGATGGCTTAGCTGTGGAAAATTGTTATTGCAGTTCTTCAAGCTCAAAAAGGAAATTAAAATTTTTCTTGCGGAAAAGAATCACCCTGAATTGCTTTTATCGGATGCAGAGTGGCTTTGGAAGTTGGCAATTTTTGCAGATGTCGTGACACACGTGAATAACTTGAATTTAAAGCTCCAAGGTAAAATAAACTTAATTTGTGATTTATTCGAGCAAATCAAAGCATTCAGAGCCAAGCTGATATTGCTCGAAAGTCATATGAATGAATATTATTTTTCCCATTTCACGTGCTGTGAAAAATTTAGTACAGAAACTGACGAAAGATTTCCCACCATATTTGCAGTAAAAGTAATCGCGGATTTAAAACTAGAATTTCAAAAGCGTTTTTCTGATCTTGACATAATTCAAGGGAAATTCGGCTGTTTCAAAATCCATATGACTGCAACGCTGGCGACGTTTCAAGTCAGTTTCAAATGGAAATAATTGATCTTCAAGCTAGCGATCAAATCAAGAACAAATACAAGGAAGGAAACTTGATCGATTTTTACAAATTTTTGGACGCAAAAGAGTTTCCAAATTTAAAGCAATTGGCTGGTAAATTTATTTCTATGTATGGCACTACCTATATAATATGTGCGAACAAACTTTTTCCAGGATGAAGTATCTGAAATCTAAATATAGGGCAAATTTATCGGATGATGATTTGCAATCATTGCTAACAATTGGTGTTTCCGATTTGAATCCCAACTTTGAAGAAACTCTCCAGGAAAAAACCCAGTTCCACCATTCCCATTAAAAATTGCATGAAATAGTTTTATAATAATATAATTTAGACATGTTTGTTTAGTATTGTTATATCTGTAATTTACTATAAAAAAAAATGTATGGTATATATATGTAGCAACAATAAAAAAATTCAATGCTGCTTTACTTGTAATAAGGTTTTTTAATTCACATATTTACAACGCTTGGCCCCCGCTAATGAATTTAAATACCAAACTGGCCCTCGCAGCAAAAAGTTTGGACGCCTCTGGTCTAACATGGCGCCCACGATCGGTTTCTACGAGTACATCCGGCTAAAACGGAGATTTCAGTTGCCTTCGAAGATGTTCACTTTGTGAGGTTGTTTATCACATTTGTCATTGTACGCGCATCGATAATTGCTTCATTATGTAATTTATTTAGATTTTTGTAAATTTATTGAACCGAATTCATTTTGAGTATTCTTAATAAAAACAACTGTATTTAATTCAGTTACACAACATTTATTGATTCTGAAACGGTACGAAGTTCGTCGGATCAGCTTGTTACATATAAATAAAAGTTTTCCAAAATTTTCAATATTCTATAACAATTCAAACGTATGTTGTTCAATCGTGTGTCGTTTTCATCATTTTTGGTTAGATACACATCGTTCGCGATTATTACCAAGCAGTCGATTTTTTGTATTTTACTTATACCTATCCGTAGAAAAAATTTTTTTTTAAATATTATATTATGATGACATCATTTTCAGATAACAACGATCCGTTACACCCACCCACCCACAACCCACTCATTCGTAGGAACGTAAATTGACCTCCACCTCCAGCCAATAGATACGTAGGCAAAAGCTTGTGGAAAATTTTCCTGCGTGTATTTTGAAGACGTATTAAATGTGCCCTTTCGCCTGGAAACAATAGGGCCGAAAAACTTTTCGCAACCCGTGGAAAACATATCATGTAACACCCCTCACCCTTAACCCCTCACCCCTCAGCCGTTAGCTCTATTGTGCTTTACGTACGTTTATTTATATCGAGCAGAATGGCAACGTTTTTAGTATTTATTTAAGGAGGTATCCAACGTGACTCATTCAAATCTTTTAGTCAACTCATAAAACCATCTCTAAGAATAGAAAGTTTTAAATAAATTGGTAACTTGTTCTTTTTGTTTAATAGTATGCTATTTTTTTATTTTAAAATATTTACTAGTAAGTTCCTTAAATTGTAATATTTTGTAAATAATAATAAAAAAAACAGTAATTTAATAACAATAATATATATATTTGTACCCAAATAAAGTAAATATGTACTTTGTATCCGTTTGTAAGAAGTTCAATAGACAAACAAAATTGTCATTAATTTATATCGAATCTACATTGGTTGCTACTCTAGACTACACATCCCTCATAAGTTGCCAAAGGTATATTTAAAAGGGTAAACCTGTAGTAGATTATTGTAGTTCCAAATTGATATTATTAATTTAAAGTAGTTTATATTTACAAGATAAAAAAAGTATTTGTACGTTTTGAGTAGTTTCTTATTTTAAATCTTAATAATCGAATGGTCAGCATTTTAAAGACATGAATGACAAGATGTTTTTATGGTCATGATTTTTTACTATGAAAATCTTCTGCGTGGCCGTCAAGGTGTCAAAATATTTAATACATTTTGCATTAAATACAGAACAACACAGAAAAAATTAAATTTAAATAAACAGGACATCATTACGCCATATTCTGCAATGAGTTCATTATTGTAGTGGTAAATTGATACGTTAAAACCTTTTGTATTTCGTGTCAAACTTTTATGGGTTTAAAACGTTGATGAAACAATTAATTACTTAAAATAAATATTATAAAAGTCTTCCTGTTACTGTAAAATCAGCTGTGTAGGAATGAAACTTTACATTACCATAAGTTTTGAGTAATCTGATTAGCTATGAAAGTACCTATCGTATGAAACGTCTTTCACTATTACACTTTTTGGCAAAAAAAAACAACATAGCGCTTGCAAGCTAGTCAGTCAAAATGACCAGCAGTACTGACTGCCAGTACTAGCGGTCATCCGTCAGCTTACATGCTATATATTTACTGAGTCGACAGCGATCAGCTGGAAGTTTGGGCGAGTAGGTACTTCATATTAATAATGGTTCTCTATTTATCACTTTTATGGTGTTCAGGTTGTGTTATTACCAAAAGACAGATATCACTTTACAGCAACAAAAACACGTGTATTATTTGCAAGGTGCATAGTTTGTTTATTATAGATATTTTTTAATTAATAATAATAATTAAAAAATATCTATATTTATATAATATTTAAATGAAAGAAATATACATACGTCAACTCATATACGTATCACTAGGTTTTTGTGTATGTTTATTGCCTAGTGTCCATAAATACATTTTTTTTTATCTGTGAACATTAAACATTTACATATATTTAGACGTGAGCTGAAGATATGGGAATTACATTTAAATAAAAATTTAAAAACAAAAATGAAACAATATTTAAATACATAAAGTGGTACTTAAGTACTTTGTGTACTAAAGGTAGCCAACTGCCCAGCCGCCACGCGTTACAAAATCATGTTAAGCTTACATATACTTTCTCTGAAACCACGATGACGTTTGAGGCTTCACAAATAATACTTGAAATCTCTGGATTTTTCAACTCGACGACAATCTCGACAAAATATCAGTTTTGCTTACTGGACCAACAGAAAAGGCAGCATTTAAAATTTATGGCACACAGCTTTCTAGCTTCATATTAATTTTAGTGAAGATCATGAATTATCATCCGATGTCGCAAACCCAATGGCTGCTGCACTATCATCGCTCAAATTCGTAATGATTGATAAGATAAGCATGGCTGCGAATTGTGGATAAGGACCTGCGTGATATTTTTAAAATGCATGATTTTAAAAGTTTGCAGGAACCTCGATTATTGCAGCTGGAGATGTCTAACAGCAGCCCAGTTATTCCAATTATTGCACCCGTAGGAAAAAGTTCAAACAATTCTACAAGTGTATTTCTTTATCCTTCCATTTGGAATAATTTCTCCGTTCACAGATAAACAATCATGAGTCAAAAAGATGACGCAGCATTTGTCCACGGTCTTAATAACATGACCGTGGGTATAATGGCTGAAGAGGACATAGTTCTTTTCGAGTCAAAGACTTTCATTTCACTTCCACCACATGCAGTAAATAAACATACAATTAATCTTTCTTACCGCAACCATGACATTGACAAGTACTACAAGCTAGTTCTTCAAGCTATGACTGGACCGCAAGCACAAAGCATGGCATAGAATATCGTCAATGGTTAAGGCACTGTAGGCTTAGTAGCTTCAGTAAACGTCCCAAAGGTCCAACTTACGCACATGATGGGATTAGACCGAGATTCATTCTTTAATCATATACAATTAAGTATATGCTTTTTCTCACATTATATCTCTCTCTCTCTCTCTCTCCCGTATACAGGTTTTTTTTTCGTTAGTTTTATTCAGGTAGGTTCAATCTCAACGTAAAATATTTTCGTAACCTCTTAGGCTGGTTTCATAATATATCTATATACAATCTTCAGTTTAGTGATGTGGGTATAGCATATAAAAACAAGAATGGCTATGATAGCCTGTGCTATCTTATAATATCAACTTACTGCTTCTATAAGCTTAGATTGTTTAGCAGTAGTAAATTATTTAACCAGGACCTGACATCTTACAGCTAGGCCTCACAGGCGTCATCAAAGGCATCTCCCACCCATGTGACAGATCGCTTCATTTCCTATCTCGATGTGCATTTTGGGTGGCCATATGCTTATATGGCTTAGATGGTAGGTTATTTTTTAGGCTTGAGTAGATTTAAATAAAAAAAAAACAATGGTATCATGTAATTTTTTCAAATCTTAATAAAATATTTTAACACCATTTTTTTTTTGTAAATTCTAACACGTTTCTGGTAAAGTACGCATTCCTTTGATCATTGCTCGGTTCACAACTCGCCGGAAAAAGAGGAGTTAATGGCCGCCTTGAGGATCCTGCGACAGACGCGCCAAATAACCGCGAAGGATGTCGGAATTGCAGCACTACCACAAAGAACTATTGCTCAGATCACCTCACGGTAAAAAACCGAATTCTTTATAAAAAGGCGAATAATTGACGTAGGTACCTATATAAATAACGTAACGCAATGCAAAAACGCAATGATCAAAGGAATGCGTGCTTTACCAGCTGGCTCTTACTTCCTAGGTCTGATACGATCTGCGTAGTAAACATCGCGTTCGTCTATAGCTATTCCAAAAGATGATCCCAGTCGCTTCACAATCATAAGTTAACTCTCCTGCTCCGTCTGCGGAAATCCACTCAGTTCATTAAGTCATTAAGGAGCATAGTTTGTTGTCTATAGTCTTCAGCCTTCTGATGTATCCGCACTTTCGAGTTAATGTCAATACGCGTCAGCACCATTTCCACCTCTGTAATAGTTTTGGATAAGTCATCCACTTTACATGAGCAGATTGAAAATCTGACATTTGGTTTCTCATTTCGGTAAAGTCCTTCCGTAGTAATTTAATTTTTGAAACAAGTGACAGCAGCTCCGGGTTCAATTCAAAGACTGACTGAGCAACTGACTCTTGCCGGTGATCGTTACAGTTCTGGCAGCTCCAGGAAGTTTTTTGCTCAACTGACATTTTCTTATAATTTAAGAAGTGAAAATTCTGGCCACAGCTACAGCACATTGTTTTGTCTTTACCAATCAGATCACCTCCACAACCTAGGTATTGACACTTTTATTTTTTTTTTATTTATTTATCTATATATTTTTTTTATTTAATATATCTTTTAAAACGGTAATAAAAATAATATAAAGTACTCATATTCGGACTAGCTGACAACTAATAACAATATTTACACTGATATGTTTTTACACTTAGCGCCACCTATTATGGAGTAGCGGATTTAGTTTTTCTATTACCCAATCACGGCAGATGCCGCTCGATGCAGATGTCAAATGAAATAACAATACCGATGTTTTGCTGGTACAAGTTCACTGTGCTATTAGAATTGATTAAATTTTTGTGTTAAAATCGATAGAATAAAATAGCAACATTCACAACTGACTATTGGTTATCTTTAACAAATTTAGTGTCGTGTGTTGTATTAATAACAAACAAAGTTCAAATTGAAACTGATGGGAGTACCTTCATCCTTTTATTATGATTTTCAAACTACGTGTTTTTCAGTAATCACATGTATTTGCACGTAGATAACACTTCACCGAACTCCAATCACATGTATGTGAGTACTACTTCTATTTAGATAAAAAAATAAACGATATCTTTTTATAAGTAGTTTTATTCCCATAAATAAATAACCCTTTCTGGATATAGTTATTATTATATAAAAAACAAATATACCCATTTTATTATAATTTAGTGCAATTTTTAGAGAGACGACAAAAATATATAGCAATTCTGATAGTGGTAACGTTGGACCCCAGTACCAGTTATTAGAGACCCTTTTATTGCAATAGAAAGTTTTAGGTTTAACATTTAATGTATATATTATTATACATAAATTAATTAACACATAAATATTAAGTTTATCATTATGACCTTTACACATTATAAATAATACAAATAAATAGCAAAATATTTTAAATATAAATATGTGTATATAGATTTCAATAATTTGCCTAGAAATAGTTGATTGAGAGATCCTTGAAGTTAAATTCTGGCATTTATCAAAAAATAATATGTGAATAGATTTAAATATATTAATAAAATAAAATATGTTTTATATATTTAAGTTAGTCGAGCCAGATCCTTCTCGCATCCGATGTGAATGACGGGAGATGAATCTTTTTCGCGCATGTAAATTTTGCAGTTTTTTAACCAAATATACCTGAACCTCTTTTCCTTAGCAGCATCTCTGGCTTTTTTGTAAAGAATTCTGTTGCTTAGCGTAAGATGGTCTGAACAATAGACTCTTTGTGCATTCATTCCAATGTCGTTTGTGGAGATCGGTCGGGATTGATGAAGACGGAGAGCCCTCAGCGCAGCCATGAGTTCGTCCTTCTTCCTTCTGGTTGTCAGATGCGCAATGTTGGATCAAGGGCGGGCGTTTCACAGATGATTCGTCGTTCTTGGAGATGATTCTGTAGGCATAATCCACATCAGTATTCTCTATTATAACGCCGGCAGTAGTTCCCAGTGATTTTATGTATGCATATATATTTTCCCTTGGTTGTAATGGGATTCCACTTAGCTCAATATTATTAAGAAGCATGGCTTGTTCCCTTATATTTTCCTTATTTTCCATCAAATCCACTTTTATTTGCATGTCTTTGATCACATTTTCACACGAGTCGATTGGCTTTAAACCTGATTCCAGGTCTGTATTTTTTTTTTTTGAAAAATCATCCACCTTGCACGAGCAGTAATCTATTGCCACTTTGAAATCATTCATTTAGCCTCGCATAGCTGTGAACTCCTGCCTCAGAAATTTTATTTCACTTATTTAAAAAATTCTGTGTTTTGTGCATTCGCATTTTTCGTTGATTTTTCCGCATCGATTTTTTTATCAATCGGAATTTGCTTCCTATTTGATTTTGTATCTTTTTCCGATTCGGATTTGTATCACTCGGAATTTGCTTTTGATTAGATTTGATTTCCTTACATTTTTCTGAAGTTAGGTTCAGTCATTCCAACGCAGAAAAAGTGAAATTTAGACGAGCAGGATGAACACGTCATTACATCTTCTGCAATGAGGTCATCATTGCAATTGCTATATTGACACTTCATGATTAATCAAAATACAATAAAATAAAATAAAATTTTATAAGTAAAATATTCTGTTACAGATACTATAATAGCATCTATCGAGGAACAAGGTAACTTTCTTATGATTACTAGAACTCAATGTTAATGTAACTACGTGGTAAGGCTGTCAGCCGACAGGTGTCTCTGTATATCAGTCCAGTTCGATAATAAATTCAACAAAATAAAAATATCACTATGCTATTTAATATAATAGTTGTTGTAAAGGATAATATTTACTTAACACTCCGATGATTTTATTTTTTATCACTTTTATTGTGTTCAGTTTATGATATTGCTATACTTACGACAAACAATGACAGTTCGACTGTTTTTTTACGTTTTGTTATGGCGATTCACTGTAGCCGATTTTTGCGAAAATACTTGCCACTATTAGTGGATATCACTTCACTGCATAGAACACACAATAATGTACGGTTTAAGTTATTATTTGATAGATATAATACAGGATATGTTTATTTAAATCAATTTATTACACTAGCGCTGCATTACTAGATACTAGATACACGAGCTACCCCCCGTATTCCCCCTATTGTATGGTATAATATTATATGCAACTTCTTATTCTATAAGATAATGTTTTATTTTTATAATATTTGCTTTACATATGTAATTACTTGTTTAGATGTACTAGATAATAGTAGGACTAAATCCAAATGTGTTGCAACTATAATACTCATGGTCATTGGTCACTATATTTTATAGTTTAATTATGTTCATGTGGTCTTTTTTATGTTGTTTTATGTTTTATTAACTCTTAACTTTGCATAGCTTGTATCGTGAATTTCACAATAAGTATTATCTTTCACACTTTCTATGCTCTTCTGTATGTTTTAATATAAGCCTCTTTAAGCGTTTGACTGCATATATAGCATCGCGGTATTTTTGGTGCATGAAAATTATCTTTAAAATATCATTTTCAATGCAGGTGAAATATGGATAAAATATATTTTTGACTTTTTCTTAAATAACCTTCACTTTGAAAATAAAAGTGAAACCATAAAATGATTGAAGCAGTTTTGAAAGAACTGTCACAAACGCACTCAATCGATACCTTAAATTTAAAAAGTGGGAAGTGTAAGAAATATTTTACTAAATAATTTTTGATTACGGTATTAAGTTTGAGCATTTCAAATATACGTAAAAATTTCTATGATCTAATAATTCTTCTTTAACAATTAAATGTTAAAGTAGATGTTATTATTCTTGCCGAATGTTGGATTAGGAATAACCCTAAGGTCCCACAAATAAAAGAATACGATGCATTTAGTATCAATCTTAACTCGATTAAGGACGACGGTCTTGTGGCCTATATTAAAAATAACTTCAATGCTACCGGTAACGAGTTACGTTTACAAGATTCCACAGGACTCTTTATTAAGTGTATTTCGGTAGGTATATTTGCTATTTATAGATCGCTTTCTAATCAAAACATATCACAATTACTTAGATCATTTGACTCAACATTACACACAACATGTAACGAATACAACTTTAAATAATAGCTGGTGATATAAAAATTACGGCAATAACATCCGCAGAGAGACTATGAGTGTTTAAAGGCTTTGTTTGTTTCAGCAATAAATATGTCAATTAGACACGAAACTAAAACATGTATATATCATTTCTATATAAAGAGTAAACATAGCTTATTACAGCAGTAATTAATAGCACTATGAACGATCACTATAGCACAATGATTGCTCTAGAGGGAAGTCAATTAAAAAAAAAGAAGTAGTTAGACACATAAAAAATATTAATTATAAAACACTTAAAGAGGATCTATTAGGTGAAAGATCGGTCAGTTTTATATAATGCTGAAACCACTGATGTGGCAATGGTCTCTAAGAATATTCTAGTGAAGCTCACGAAACTAAATCCACGGATAAACAATGGCTAATAAAATGTATAAACAGTAGGGATAAACTACACCAGCAGACAAGAACTTTTTCGAATAATTTAACTTTGAAGCGATATTATAAATTCGATAGAAATATCTGTAGAGATATATTTAAAAAACAAAACAAAGAAAAGAAAGTTAGAAAACAACATTTGAATATGAAAATTACAAGCCTAAAACAATATGGAGCGTGATTGAGGAG
This sequence comes from Neomicropteryx cornuta, assembly GCA_020383195.1. Taxonomy (NCBI): domain Eukaryota; kingdom Metazoa; phylum Arthropoda; class Insecta; order Lepidoptera; family Micropterigidae; genus Neomicropteryx; species Neomicropteryx cornuta. Next base: position 45,632,765 of record JAHKQU010000018.1, read on the forward strand.
TTTAACCATAAATGACACATATTAAAGGATAGTAAAGATATCGCCAATACTATTAATATTTATTTTGTTAGTGTTGGGTCGAAACTTGCAAAACGAAGACATGTCAGGCTAATATCAAATGCCACGACAAAAGTGGCGCCCCTAACGAGACACAACATAACTCTTAAATTAAACTGAATAACCAGCGATGATTATCAAAGCAATAATCGGATTAAAAACAGATGTTGCTCGTGGTTCAGATAATATCAGTGCTAGAACTCTAAAGGAAATTGTAAATGAAATATCGCAACCTATAGCATATATATTTAAGCTTAGTTTCGACAATGGTATATTTCCGGAACATTTAAAACTTGCATATGTCACACCGATTCATAAAACTGGTACAAAAAGAGATATGACGAAAATTAGGCCTATTTCCAATTAGGTATTTTGGCAATTGGCAGTTCATACATAGAAGTGGGTAGGATGAGATTTATAAGAGGGGGTCACGGCACTCAAATAAAATATAAATCTAACAAGATTTGGTAAGATATTCAAAATATAAGAAAAACGACGGCCAAAAGACGGGGATAGTAGCTTTTTATAGATGAATGTATAGAAGCTAAAAATGATGAAGAATATAAAATGTAACAAAAATGTTGTGTTTTCATTGAAGCTGTTCTGATGGCACAAGCCTCCTTTCCGGTAAATGCGAATTAATGTCAAATTATATTTTAGGAGAGGCCGTCCACGTCGAGCACGTTTTAAGGAACGTTCCCTCCGTCCTCTAATCAGAAGCAGGCGGAGCGACGCGATGCGGCGACGTGCGCTAATTTGCTCAAGGTAGGCCTCCCGACTCGTATCATCAGCGACATGTTTTTTAAGTGGGGAATTTTCATTTTTTTCCTGAGAGCGAAGTTTCGTCGAACAAAGACTTTTTTACTGCGCCATTGAAGTTTAACAGACAAAGTTTTTACGACAGCTGCCCCATTGCCAAGATATACAAATCGCCCTAAGGGAAATAAGAAGTATTTTCGACACTCACTTGTGGAGCTTGTCACTCTTACTCGTATATTCTAATAAAACTCAATAATATAATTATTTATTCTTTGCTTGATAAATTATACCTACCATAGGTATAATAAATTTCTGGAATTGATTTCATAATTATATTTTATATATTTTTGCAATGTTTCTTTCATATAAAGTAAATATTATGGAAACCTTTTGTATACATGTTAAGGTTTTTTTATCTTATATATTTAAAAATAATCTTATATACATATACTATAAAAATAACTGATGGTGGCTTTGAAGGCACATTTGGCATGCGACGACATGCGGCACTCGGGAAGACTCGCTTAGCTCCTTAGCTCCAAGCCCTTTGAGCCACTTACGTGTCTACCGTGCTATTTTTAAGGGCCCAGGGTTGGTACCTAGCTAGGGTGGCTCATTTTGAGAATTCAACCCTTAAGAAGGTAAAAGGTATTTAATATTAATTAGATAATATGCTACCTTTCTTTGTTTTGTTTAAACGAATTTACTTTGTTTACTAAATTTATTTTCAAGTAATGATAACATACGCTATACAATATATAAGTATTAGTACCTAGTATTAGTTTAGAAGTTTTTTGATACAATAATTTGGTAATTTTACAAGAGGAGAGAAAAAGTATCATATTTATGGAAGTTTATCAGTCATTAAAAGATATGTGGCAAATTCACTTGAATCCACTACTGTCAGTAACAACACTATGAGTATTTTTATTCACAATCAACACTATCTGTTGATTGTGAATAAAAATAAATATTTTTGTAGACGTAAAATAAATATTTGTGTGAATGTACCTAATACATTCACATACACATACAAATGTATGTTACATTCACATACAAATGTATGTTATTAGGACTGAAAAAAATCAGAATGTTACCGTTTTGAAATATTAAAAAACAAAAAGTGTCGAAAGTGTTAGTATACTAAACGAATGTTTACGCGGTGCCATGTATGAGTTTCTAACGTGTTTTTTTGTGTTTGTTAGCGTTTATAAGTGTGTACAAGCTATTATTTTTTTTTATAATATTACGTAAACAGAAAGAGAAAGTATTTATTTTGACGGTGTTACACAGAATTGAAAAAATAAATTTAATAAATATGTTTATTTCGCACGTCTAAATCGGTGGGTGGAAAATCTATCTTTTTTCGGATGGGTATCCACTTAATTATTTATTATGTCGTATTGATTGAATGTTGTCCTTTCTATGACTTGTTTTAAAATCTAGAGTTTGCAGAGTACATGATATTTAAACATTTATATAAAGATATTTTATATCAACTTGAGGAAGCTGACTATCTAGAAGACGCTTGTCCATTTAAATCCATTCACAGGATGAGAATATTGTCAGATTCTTTAAACTAATAAGACTAGTTCTCGGATTCTTCAGAGAATGGCGAGACGAATCGAATGAACTCGATTCGACCCGAATGAATTAATCCGCATCATCGCAGAGGGGATTCATTCAAAAGGATTCTCTCTGCGTCTATCAATGGGACATCTAGGACCACGGGTGACCCGACCCGACCTCACGTGCCCTCACGAGCACATTCCTGCTAACTTTTACTTTCCCGAAAGACTTTCCACTTAATAAATAAAAGTCTACCCCATTATTTCACTCAAAACTAATGCATGTACATAGATCGCATTGTTTTTAGTTATTTTATTTACATAAATCCAATTTCGGTGTGTGCTTGCACAATCAAAACAATAAAAAAAAATACAGCTGTATGATAAATAAAAAAATTCTAATGTTTCAAGGTTAAGTTCAACGGGGTTACGGGATATTAATTATAATCCATAAGCTTCGTTTTAGGATTATTAGCGACACTAAAATCTAAACAAGAATGGCTATGACACCTGTAGCTGTCATTTAATATTAACTGCTTCTATACATTGTTACCACTGTAAATTATTTAACCAGACGTTAATTATTAAATTATGTAACAGACCTAACCTTATAGTTATGTCCCCCAGACTATCTGTGGTTTCAAATTTTGTACTTTTCTGTTCATCAATCAAAATAAAAAAAACCTTCTACAATGGCATGATCACATTCTTTCAATTCATAATAAATTTTAACGCTATTACTTTTTTTTGTAAATTTTGAGTCACGGATAGTAATAAACTCTCTCCCCCCTTTTCTATTTATTGAATTTGTGATTTATTTAATACATACTAACTTCTCTTAAAGTGACCTTTTTTCAATAGCCTGGCAAAAGTTTCGCAACCCTTTCTATTACACCAATACTATACCAACGATACAAATACTTATACGAATGCACAAAACCACGGACAAAATTCCTAGTTTAGTTCCGTATTAAATCCCAATTTCAATATATATAAATAATTAAAGTTTAAATTGGTGCATTTCAAGTCATTGTTGTATTTTATTTATTTAAAAATCTTTTTTTTTAAATTTATTTTATTGCATTTTTTTATTTATTTGAATTCATTTAATATATTTAATTTTATACTTTTTTACGTCATTCCCTGTATTGTGTACAATTTCTGTTGTGTAACCACAACAAACAACTAAATATATAAATAAATAAATAGACGCTGACATTATATTTAAATTTATAATAATAATAACGTGGCACTGAACATTCTTTTAAATATTTTTATTTGCGCTCATAGTTTATAAGTCATGAGTTTATATTCATTTATACTGGCAAGCAATAAATAAACTTTTTAACAGCCACGCTGTCAAATGTTTGAAATTCGAATTGATCGAACCCTAATGTTGAGCGCTGAATGTTGTCGTATGTCAGTTTCATACTAAAAAAAAATGTTGACCTTAACGTTAAATATCTATAATATCCGACTAGCTTTCGATGTGATCTAAACAGCTATGGTCGTTTTTCTTGGGTATCAATCTACACATAAAAAATCAACTCTTTCGCATTTGAACTTTTCGAATTGAAAGATGGACAGACAGACGGACGGACACACCGACGGACGGACGGACAGATAGACGGCCAACGGACGGGATAGTAGCTTCTCATACATGAATGTATGTATAGAAGCTAAAACCAGTAATAGATTAGATTGTAGTCGTGCAAAAATGTGCAGTACTGGGATAAATGTGTGTGCGGGTATGAAACTAATTTTAAATTATTTTGTAATAATAATATTTATTGTTGTAAAATTAATTTTAGGCCTTCGTTTTGTTTTGAAATTATCTAGCTGGGTCTTATTTGTCAAGATACATTATATTAGAAACCAGGCCATGTTTCCTGTTTATATTTATTTATTTTATTATTAACTAATTACAAATTTATAAGATAGCTCCGGTGATATTACTGTTAAGTAAAAATTAATTTTTATTAACACGCATCTTACGCTTAAAGGCAGCCTTGGATGAATTATTCTTTTTTTGTTATTGAAAGAAATCAACAGTCTTACAAGCAAATGGGAAGTTTACACATAAACAGTATTTGTAATACTAATAACAGACTATTAACTATTGTTAATATAAAAACTAAAATTTTATAATTTAATTTTACTTTAAACTATTAAACATATAACAAAATATTGGCATGGCTTGAATTAACATAGTATAAGGTATGATAAATCAATAAATAATATATAATACTTATTCATATAATTAACTAGTGATAGCCTTAATGGAGGCTGACTGGAAGGATTGCTCGAGAACAATGGATTGTTTGTAGAGCAAGGAGAATAAAAAACATTAAATTTAAAGAAGTTAATAGTTCGTGAAAATCTACATTATTATAAAAAATCTTGTTTAAAAAACCTAAATATGAAATCGTTCTCCTATCCTTTAAGCTGGTGCAATTATATTTAGTATCTGGAAAGAAAAGAATAAACCACATGTTCCGTTTTCTGAATATAGGTTGGAAGAATGGTCATTACTACCAATATAAGGTGGCTTACAGAGTTAAGAGCTTAAGGCAGACCAGGCAGAATATAAATTGTTGTTACTAAAAAGAATACGAGTTTGGGTTTGAGCTGATGCGTTACGCGTTATGGCCTCTGAAACTATTGACACATATTGATGGTACGTAATTTTTCAACATAGGAACAATATTTTTTTTTTTACTTTTAAACTTAGTTACGCCAGTCAATAATTTTCACACAATTAATAAAAAAAAATCTTACAGTACTATTAAAATAGACTTAAATTAAGGATCAACATAATATTATAAACTCTATTGAATTTGTATATAATATTAACATTTAGGGGACTAACATTTGTAGTTTGGTATCAATTTTCGGAGTTAGGCTGAATTCTGATATAAGTATTATAATTTATAATGACGAAATATATTAATTTGACTTACCTCGTTGCGATGACTTCCCCTTAGGCTGAGACGCATTTTCCAATCGCGGTGCCTGGCAGCGCTGTCGGAGCTGAAAGACCTTATTATAGGTGGCTGCTGCGACATTCCTAACAGCTTCAAAGCCGGCAGCTTGACGATGATCTCTTAAAGCAGTGCGCAATGGGTAGAGCGCTTTAGTCCTAAGCGACACGATCAAATGCGCAAAATAGGGTAAGAGTCATAACTGATCAAATCTACCGGCACTGTACCACTTCAACTAGGTAGGTATGTCTTCTCTAATGATGATTACGTGGGCGAGAAGTTTCTTCCCGTTCGTTCGGAAACCTGAAAAGAAAAAACATCACATGAACTTTTTGATAACATTGTGTTTTTTATGAAATTATTTTTCGGAAAATTTATTTTACAAATAAAAATAAACTACTGGTAAAAAGGATTTTATATGTAAAAAAAGCGGGTGTGTCTGTATCCGAGGGTACGGACAGATGACGTGAATACATATATGTTTTTCGTCAAGAAATCATTTTATTGTTATAGTTTCAGGAAGCAAAGAGGGTTGGAAAGAAACCGTAAAACTGGGTGTTACGGGCAGATGTGCTGTTAAAGTTGGCACCTAGGTTTGCTTGGGTTCCTACGCGGCATTACTTTCTCATATCGAGTTTTATCGGTACTAATTGATTGCTAGAAGGACGGTCTTTCTAACCGCATATTACTTTTATACCTTATCCGATTTACCCATAATTCTACTAAAATCGAATACACATATAGTCTGAATCAGAAAGAATTATTGAATTTAGAAGAAATAAGGGACTTAGGACTCAAATTACCTGCGAATTATTTAAGCAAATAAACACGTTGAAGTTACTTTATTACTCATTAGTCCGTAGTCAACTGGAATATGCGTCGAACTCATGGCAGGGATTTCGATGCTTGCTTTAATGTAAAAGTTTTGAAGTCTTTGCCCGTGAAATTGATTTAAAGACATGGGAACTCTCTCATATTTGGGTCTTGGGCGCTTGAAGATCTGTAGGTCTAAATAGACAAAATTAAACTAACTTAACAGCATTTAACGCATGACGCTTGATATATTCTTTTAAGAAATTAGTTTCATTTCATAATACTGATTGATTTATCTGGCAAAACTGCAATTATATAATAATAATTCATCTAATTAGATGGTTACATAATATTTGACAATATTTTACACTAAAGAGGACAGGCGAGAGTTAAAAATGCATTTTTATAAAACTCAGCGCTGGGTTTAAACCGACATCCTGCGCTCTCAAGTACAGGACCTCTTTAGAACCTTTATAAATATGCTATCCAGCACTTTATCAAAAAATTTAAAAAAATATTCAAAATTTTTCAATATTGTCAAAGATTATGTCATTTATCTTTTCAGGCGATTTGCCGATATTAAATAACATTCATCAAATATAAGTCAAATATATATTCATATATATTTCTGTATTTAGAGTGCTAATGCGCGTGTAAATTAATTTAATTTTAATCTTTACATGTATCTCTGTACTTTTGCGAAAAACTGTCATCAGTTAATTTTACAAACAACTGTATGTACCATTCTTTTTTCACATATTGTACTGTTGGTTTTCCGAATAAACGATAAATAAATAGATAAATATTTTAAATAAGTTTTTTGACCAGTATAGACTTTTTTAATTTTAACTAAGTTATACTTTCTACAAAATATCGTTAGATTTCGTCAAAAGCTGCCAGATAGTTCCAGATATCCCTCCTACGCCGACTCGCCTCTGTTATAAATTAGGGGAATAAAAAAATATTTCCTTATCTATCGCATGGTACCTATATTTCTTTTCCGATATAAACAATAGTGTTTAGGCTGCGAGCGCTAAAAACTTCCCTACTTTCATTATCATCGGTTTTCTGTAATACCCCTCCGCAGCGATTTCTTTAAATTATTCATGTCTATATAATATACTAGCTGACCCGGCCACGCGTTGCTGTGGCTAAAGTTTTTGTTATATTACATTATAGTAAACAATCTAAGAGGAACAATAAGAGAACATCAGTCACGGAGTCCACTATGCTTTTTCACACAGATGGTATTTGTAAAAAAATATGGTGATCTCCTTATTTGACTTTCTACTACTATAACCCTTTAGTACAATGAAATTATTTACGAACAAAGACGAAAATGTTGATGTTGGTATACAAATTCACTGGATTGAGATTTGAAGGGGAAGTACGTTGAACACAATTAATTAAAATGTTCTTACACTTGATACTAAGCAGAAATCAATAGGTAAAAAATAAAAATTTATCAGATTTATTATTTCCATTTAATTTTATAACAAATATAAGTATATTACAGTATAATTAATACAGTAAATAACATGTGACGCTTAAACTCATGAATGAGGTAGGCAAGGCAGACAGTCTTAAACTTTTAAACATTAATATCTTTTTTTTTGAATTATAAATACTTTCAATTTCAATTTAATTTAACACCAATCGGTGCACAATGTTTTTGGTTAACCTGTCTTTAGCTAACACAAATAGATTCGACGGTTTCCCAACACGTGAACACGCAACATATAGTTACCCATGAGAAAAACATGGATTTTCCAAATCTAAACCACAAATGGACATTGTTTGACCTTGAGATTTATTTATAGACATGGTGAAAGCTAAACGAATTGGAAACTGTAGCCTTTTGAAGGGTATGGTAGAATCTGATGGTATCATCGGAATACGTGGCAGCAGGACCACTTTTCCTTTAAACTTCCCAGCCAAAATGGTTGCTTCAAGAATGTTTCCGGTGATCTTTTTGATGACCAAACGCGTACCGTTACATAATAGAGGTGGATTCAAATTACGGAGGAGAATAATAGGGGAACCAATCTTTAATCGAAGATTATGTGGTGGCATTCCAGGGATAACTAATGAATTTAAAAATTCAATCGGAAAATTTACACTTTCATTTTCATCAACAACAGTATCGATTGATTTAAAAGACATCAGATCGCCTGGTAACAACTGTTGTATCTGGAAGTTAATTTCGTCAACATCAACGTTTTTGGCTGCCAAAATCGCCCGTTGACTAAGCCATTCATGATTCAAATAATTATTCTGTATATCCGGGAAAATACTCTGAATCAATTCAGTTTTATCCTGAACAACAGTGCAAAAATTGTCTGGTAGTTTAATGCATTGCGTATTTGGTTGCAGTTTTATTTTACCGTTCCCAATATCTAGTAGTTGTTCGGAAAATATTAGTGCTGATGGATCATTTTGCAATTGTACTCGCATATTTATGGTCAATCGAAGTGTTTCAACACTTCGCCATAAGAATGATTGTTTCAAACATGCATTAATCTCATCCGCGAAAGTAGAGCGAGGTATAACCGGTAAGGTCTGCCGGAAGTCACCAGACAAAAGTAAGATAGCACCACCGAAAAGTTTATTATTGCTGTTTAAATCTTGCATAGTTCTGTTTAATGCTTCAAGTGAATATTTGTGTGCCATTGTGCACTCATCCCAAATTATTATAGAACTCTTCCGCAACACTGCAGCTATTCCACTATTCTTTTTGATGTTACACATTGCATCTGGTTTATTATGAACGTCCAATGGCAGCTTGAATGTTGAATGTGCTGTTCGCCCACCATCCAGTAAAGTAGCCGCAATGCCTGACGATGCTAATGCTAATGCGATTTTTTGTTGCGACCGTATTTTGGCAAGAATCAACGATATTAAAAATGTCTTACCGGTTCCACCGGGTGCATCCAAGAAAAAAAAACCGCCTTGTTCAGCAGCAACAGCCAGCATAATCCGATCATAAATAATTTTTTGTTCTGCTGTCAGTAATGGTTCACTGTTCATGATAATTGTTGCTAAACTTCCATGGTCATATTGATTTTCTCGTTGTAAATCGGTATTGACTAAGTCGGTGGCTGGACGATTAGGTGATGGCATACCATAATGATTAAGTGGTAAATTTGAAATAAGAACACATAAATCCTCGATCAAGACCAATGCTTCATTGTACATCTCTGGTGTATAATCTATGTTTTGGCATTGATTTGTTTGTCTAATTCGGTGCAAGATGTCTTCTGTCATACAATTTTTATATTTTTCCCACAAAGTTTGTGCTTGCGAGGGATAACATGTCGCCAAAATAATTGCAAACAACTGACGAATGTTATTCGGTGTTGATGTCAACGCAGCATCAGCAAGCGTTAAGTCCCAATGGTTATCGTCTTCTAGCAATTGCAGTTCACGACATGCATCCTGGTATGTATTGAATACTCGACCATTAGCTGTTCGTAAAAATTCAAAAGACGTTGGTCCGGGAACATTCACCAATAACAAACGTAAATAGAAGCACTCACGTTGCTTTGGATGTACCGTGTAAAGTCTCCCCAATGTCTTAGCTTTGAATATGCCTGTAATGGAAGGATGTGGTTTTCCTTGTTTCCGTGGCTCCCATTTTTTACTGGATTTGTTCCATGTGAAATAACGTGGAACATCACCATACACCAATGTCTTCGCGAATTGGCCAAAAACATCAGGTTTTTGACACAATGTAAAAAATTCAGTTAGAGTCGTTTTCGGAGCTTCGAACGCTCTTTGGAGAACATTTTCTTCAGTGAAGTATACACGTTGACCGTTTTCAAGATGTATTGCCAGATGTTGGACAGCAGTATCTCTTTCGTGGATGGGAAATCTGAGAATATGCCAAATAGCTTCATTGCTGCTAATGTATCTGCCCATTTGGTATCGTGCTATTTCGTCATTTTTATTTATGTTTTTTACTTCAAATATGGCCAAATCACTGCCTTTGTTTACATATTTACAAATATACTTAATTGATTTAACAGAACTGCAAAGCTCAACATTGATATGAGCTTTGTAAGTTTTTGAAAGTAGTGGTGAGTATGGTACCACCCACTGATTATCAAACTCAACTTGATTTGGAAAGTTCGGCAGTCGCATTGTAAATGTGTGGCCACCATTCTCAGTACTTCTGCGACGATACATTGGATAACCATCAATATCCGTGATCGTGTCATTCGTATGCGGCTTTGGGAAGTTTTTTTTACATTTCCATTTTCCATGCACGGTGACGTCATGTTGAAAACACCGCATGGCCCATGGATCATGTGTTTGGTGACAATATCAAATAATTCTTGATCAATTAATGGGTCTGGAATTTCGGCTGAAATTATTTGATCGATTTCTTCAGGACGGATTCTATCTTTAAGCCAAACCAAAATGTGGGCATGAGGCAAACCTCGCTTTTGCCACTCTATCGTATACAGCCAACAACGTGTGATACCAAAAATTGTATATTTAACAATAAAATCAATTAAGGATTTCAATTTTTGTTTAAACACACGTGCAGTTAAATCATGACGATGAATGGCTTGTTGTCCTGGCAATAGTAAAGTTTGTATCTCTTCCCAATTCGGATTACATGTGAATGTAATAAATAAATCCGGTCGGCCGTAATGACGTACGTAAGTCATCGCATCTTGTATGTATTCCTGCATGTTCCGTGGACTGCCGATGTAGCTTGAAGGTAAAATGAAAGCATTACCGATGTCATTGGGATTTAAATTTCCATCGATGTTTCCAGCAACAGCATCTCGTAAGTGAATATATTCTTCCGATCGTAGTTTTGCCTGGTTGAATCGAAGGAATCGCAAGCGTTCGCTTTCGACCTTAGCATACATATCAACAATGTATTGATGGAACAGCTGACGATATCGAAGGATATAATTGTCTTGATGTTGTCTAACCATTATTCGGTGTGCGTAGTAGTTCATTGAGCTAACTTTATTATTTCTGTAATCACCTAAAAAAATAAATAATAAAATGCAATACGAAATTAAAATCTATACATACAGTAAGAAAGTAAATAGATAATTGTCAAATTTACCGGTATTTGGATCATACTGATTGATATTAAGGTGATATTCATCTTGTCCTTGCCAAAATATCAATGGATATTGTAGTGCGTCATATGAACGGTGTAGATCCGAAATCGTACTGACAGTGTTGTCTCGCCGTGTAATGTTTATAGATCTTTTGTCAACTGGATCACCAACCATGATAACAGCAACCTCATCAACAGTTGGAGCGTTGAATCTACCAGCATGTTCACCTAATGGTACTTTGTCGGCTTTTATGACGATTTGATAATTGTCATTTTGCAGTCGTGGCGAAACTCTTTTGATCAATTGAATTAGTTGATTGTGATCTTCTAAAAAATTTCCAATAATATCACAATTGCTCTTTCCTCTGCTTGTTCAATAAAATTATACAGGCACCGAGTCGTCACGCGCTCTTCACAATCGCCCATAAAATAAAAAGGTATCGACATCTGTCAGTTTTATGACTGCCAAATAATATCAGACAAATAATTAGCAATAAATTAAAATATGACGATTTGATAATTGTCATTTTGCAGTCGTGGCGAAACTCTTTTGATCAATTGAATTAGTTGATTGTGATCTTCTAAAAAATTTTCCAATAATATCACAATTGCTCTTTCCTCTGCTTGTTCAATAAAATTATACAGGCACCGAGTCGTCACGCGCTCTTCCCAATCGCCCATAAAATAAAAAGGTATCGACATCTGTCAGTTTTATGACTGCCAAATAATAACGGACAAAAAATTAGCGATAAATTAAAATTGCGACTATAATTTGAGATTTAAACTATCCTATCTCTCAAGTGCACATCGAACTGCACATGGTGTGCAAATTTTATTATAATCGGTTAAGTGGTTTAGGAGTCCATTGAGGACAAACATTGTGACACGAGATTTATATATATTAAGACTAGCTGACCCGGCCACGCGTTGCTGTGGCTAAAGTTTTTGTTATATTACATTATAGTAAACAATCTAAGAGGAACAATAAGAGAACATCAGTCACGGAGTCCACTATGCTTTTTCACACAGATGGTATTTGTAAAAAAATATGCTGATCTCCTTATTTGACTTTCTACTACTATAACCCTTTAGTACAATGAAATTATTTACGAACAAAGACGAAAATGTTGATGTTGGTATACAAATTCACTGGATTGAGATTTGAAGGGGAAGTACGTTGAACACAATTAATTAAAATGTTCTTACACTTGATACTAAGCAGAAATCAATAGGTAAAAAATAAAAATTTATCAGATTTATTATTTCCATTTAATTTTATAACAAATATAAGTATATTACAGTATAATACAGTAAATAACATGTGACGCTTAAACTCATGAATGAGGTAGGCAAGGCAGACAGTCTTAAACTTTTAAACATTAATATCTTTTTTTTTGAATTATAAATACTTTCAATTTCAATTTAATTTAACACCAATCGGTGCACAATGTTTTTGGTTAACCTGTCTTTAGCTAACACAAATAGATTCGACGGTTTCCCAACACGTGAACACGCAACATATAGTTGCCCATGAGAAAAACATGGATTTTCCAAATCTAAACCACAAATGGACATTGTTTGACCTTGAGATTTATTTATAGACATGGCGAAAGCTAAACGAATTGGAAACTGTAGCCTTTTGAAGGGTATGGTAGAATCTGATGGTATCATCGGAATACGTGGCAGCAGGACCACTTTTCCTTTAAACTTCCCAGCCAAAATGGTTGCTTCAAGAATGTTTCCGGTGATCTTTTTGATGACCAAACGCGTACCGTTACATAATTGAGGTGGATTCAAATTACGGAGGAGAATAATAGGGGAACCAATCTTTAATCGAAGATTATGTGGTGGCATTCCAGGGATATCTAATGAATTTAAAAATTCAATCGGAAAATTTACACTTTCATTTTCATCAACAACAGTATCGATTGATTTAAAAGACATCAGATCGCCTGTTAACAACTGTTGTATCTGGAAGTTAATTTCGTCAACATCAACGTTTTTGGCTGCCAAAATCGCCCGTTGACTAAGCCATTCATGATTCAAATAATTATTCTGTATATCCGGGAAAATACTCTGAATCAATTCAGTTTTATCCTGAACAACAGTGCAAAAATTGTCTGGTAGTTTAATGCATTGCGTATTTGGTTGCAGTTTTATTTTACCGTTCCCAATATCTAGTAGTTGTTCGGAAAATATTAGTGCTGATGGATCATTTTGCAATTGTACTCGCATATTTATGGTCAATCGAAGTGTTTCAACACTTCGCCATAAGAATGATTGTTTCAAACATGCATTAATCTCATCCGCGAAAGTAGAGCGAGGTATAACCGGTAAGGTCTGCCGGAAGTCACCAGACAAAAGTAAGATAGCACCACCGAAAAGTTTATTATTGCTGTTTAAATCTTGCATAGTTCTGTTTAATGCTTCAAGTGAATATTTGTGTGCCATTGTGCACTCATCCCAAATTATTATAGAACTCTTCCGCAACACTGCAGCTATTCCACTATTCTTTTTGATGTTACACATTGCATCTGGTTTATTATGAACGTCCAATGGCAGCTTGAATGTTGAATGTGCTGTTCGCCCACCATCCAGTAAAGTAGCCGCAATGCCTGACGATGCTAATGCTAATGCGATTTTTTGTTGCGACCGTATTTTGGCAAGAATCAACGATATTAAAAATGTCTTACCTGTTCCACCGGGTGCATCCAAGAAAAAAAAACCGCCTTGTTCAGCAGCAACAGCCAGCATAATCCGATCATAAATAATTTTTTGTTCTGCTGTCAGTAATGGTTCACTGTTCATGATAATTGTTGCTAAACTTCCATGGTCATATTGATTTTCTCGTTGTAAATCGGTATTGACTAAGTCGGTGGCTGGACGATTAGGTGATGGCATACCATAATGATTAAGTGGTAAATTTGAAATAAGAACACATAAATCCTCGATCAAGACCAATGCTTCATTGTACATCTCTGGTGTATAATCTATGTTTTGGCATTGATTTGTTTGTCTAATTCGGTGCAAGATGTCTTCTGTCATACAATTTTTATATTTTTCCCACAAAGTTTGCGCTTGCGAGGGATAACATGTCGCCAAAATAATTGCAAACAACTGACGAATGTTATTCGGTGTTGATGTCAACGCAGCATCAGCAAGCGTTAAGTCCCAATGGTTATCGTCTTCTAGCAATTGCAGTTCACGACATGCATCCTGGTATGTATTGAATACTCGACCATTAGCTGTTCGTAAAAATTCAAAAGACGTTGGTCCGGGAACATTCACCAATAACAAACGTAAATAGAAGCACTCACGTTGCTTTGGATGTACCGTGTAAAGTCTCCCCAATGTCTTAGCTTTGAATATGCCTGTAATGGAAGGATGTGGTTTTCCTTGTTTCCGTGGCTCCCATTTTTTACTGGATTTGTTCCATGTGAAATAACGTGGAACATCACCATACACCAATGTCTTCGCGAATTGGCCAAAAACATCAGGTTTTTGACACAATGTAAAAAATTCAGTTAGAGTCGTTTTCGGAGCTTCGAACGCTCTTTGGAGAACATTTTCTTCAGTGAAGTATACACGTTGACCGTTTTCAAGATGTATTGCCAGATGTTGGACAGCAGGATCTCTTTCGTGGATGGGAAAGCTGAGAATATGCCAAATAGCTTCATTGCTGCTAATGTATCTGCCCATTTGGTATCGTGCTATTTCGTCATTTTTATTTATGTTTTTTACTTCAAATATGGCCAAATCACTGTCTTTGTTTACATATTTACAAATATACTTAATTGATTTAACAGAACTGCAAAGCTCAACATTGATATGAGCTTTGTAAGTTTTTGAAAGTAGTGGTGAGTATGGTACCACCCACTGATTATCAAACTCAACTTGATTTGGAAAGTTCGGCAGTCGCATTGTAAATGTGTGGCCACCATTCTCAGTACTTCTGCGGCGATACATTGGATAACCATCAATATCCGTGATCGTGTCATTCGTATGCGGCTTTGGGAAGTTTTTTTACATTTTCCATTTTCCATGCACGGTGACGTCATGTTGAAAACACCGCATGGCCCATGGATCATGTGTTTGGTGACAATATCAAATAATTCTTGATCAATTAATGGGTCTGGAATTTCGGCTGAAATTATTTGATCGATTTCTTCAGGACGGATTCTATCTTTAAGCCAAACCAAAATGTGGGCATGAGGCAAACCTCGCTTTTGCCACTCTATCGTATACAGCCAACAACGTGTGATACCAAAAATTGTATATTTAACAATAAAATCAATTAAGGATTTCAATTTTTGTTTAAACACACGTGCAGTTAAATCATGACGATGAATGGCTTGTTGTCCTGGCAATAGTAAAGTTTGTATCTCTTCCCAATTCGGATTACATGTGAATGTAATAAATAAATCCGGTCGGCCGTAATGACGTACGTAAGTCATCGCATCTTGTATGTATTCCTGCATGTTCCGTGGACTGCCGATGTAGCTTGAAGGTAAAATGAAAGCATTACCGATGTCATTGGGATTTAAATTTCCATCGATGTTTCCAGCAACAGCATCTCGTAAGTGAATATATTCTTCCGATCGTAGTTTTGCCTGGTTGAATCGAAGGAATCGCAAGCGTTCGCTTTCGACCTTAGCATACATATCAACAATGTATTGATGGAACAGCTGACGATATCGAAGGATATAATTGTCTTGATGTTGTCTAACCATTATTCGGTGTGCGTAGTAGTTCATTGAGCTAACTTTATTATTTCTGTAATCACCTAAAAAAATAAATAATAAAATGCAATACGAAATTAAAATCTATACATACAGTAAGAAAGTAAATAGATAATTGTCAAATTTACCGGTATTTGGATCATACTGATTGATATTAAGGTGATATTCATCTTGTCCTTGCCAAAATATCAATGGATATTGTAGTGCGTCATATGAACGGTGTAGATCCGAAATCGTACTGACAGTGTTGTCTCGCCGTGTAATGTTTATAGATCTTTTGTCAACTGGATCACCAACCATGATAACAGCAACCTCATCAACAGTTGGAGCGTTGAATCTACCAGCATGTTCACCTAATGGTACTTTGTCGGCTTTTATGACGATTTGATAATTGTCATTTTGCAGTCGTGGCGAAACTCTTTTGATCAATTGAATTAGTTGATTGTGATCTTCTAAAAAATTTCCAATAATATCACAATTGCTCTTTCCTCTGCTTGTTCAATAAAATTATACAGGCACCGAGTCGTCACGCGCTCTTCACAATCGCCCATAAAATAAAAAGGTATCGACATCTGTCAGTTTTATGACTGCCAAATAATATCAGACAAATAATTAGCAATAAATTAAAATATGACGATTTGATAATTGTCATTTTGCAGTCGTGGCGAAACTCTTTTGATCAATTGAATTAGTTGATTGTGATCTTCTAAAAAATTTTCCAATAATATCACAATTGCTCTTTCCTCTGCTTGTTCAATAAAATTATACAGGCACCGAGTCGTCACGCGCTCTTCACAATCGCCCATAAAATAAAAAGGTATCGACATCTGTCAGTTTTATGACTGCCAAATAATAACGGACAAATAATTAGCGATAAATTAAAATTGCGACTATAATTTGAGATTTAAACTATCCTATCTCTCAAGTGCACATCGAACTGCACATGGTGTTCAAATTTTATTATAATCGGTTAAGTGGTTCAGCCGTCCATTGAGGACAAACATTGTGACACGAGATTTATATATATTAAGATATAGAACATATATTTTTAAAAAACTACGATTTATTTGCGGGTTATAAAAGGCAAATAAAATAATAATATATTTGTAGTAAAAAAAAAAAAACGAGTAAAAAAAAATATATTATTCAAATTGATTAGTTATTCCTATGTTTGGGAAGTTTAATTTCCCATCCCCAACTACTTTGACTGGATGAACTCGATCGTGAATTTTCATTGCACAGTGGATTGCCAGGAAATATAAAAAAAAGGTATTCAGTGATTTCTAAGGTTGGAGTATTTCTACTTACGACCCTTTGTTTACGAACAATCTACGAAACCCATCGCAGTTTCATCATGCTCCCTCTCCCCCACCCGCCCAAGCCCACGAAGCGTTAAAAGTACAAAGAGAATGTTATTTCATTTGTTGCATCTAATTCGACTGGGCTTGAGGAGTTCATTATTAGAACAGTATCTTTTTAAACAAAGAAATAAAGGTTTTTTAGCCTTGTGATATTTTTAGCGACTTTATATATAACATGTAATTAGCTCATACACTCATTACAAAAAATGTTGCTGTATTCCATACCTCAAAAAGTAAAAATGGATCTATCATAACATCCGTTATGCGTCCGTACGCTGTCGTTTTCTCGAAAACATTTTAGGTCTTCGTGCCATGCACATAGTTCGACAATCAAAGATTATTAAATATTTTTTTAGAGGCAAATTGGGTTTCCTTAAAAAATATATTTTGTATAGATATTCTAAGGATTTTCAGGTTCTATTTTTAATCCCAAGCACTTTGTCTTTTAAATTTCAATTTTTGTAGAAGTACACCTAAGAAGACTTTTTGAACTATAGGCACAGTATTTAATCCTCATCAAAGAAAATATATTAGTGAATTTAGGCATTTAGTTTAAATTATTTTTATGCTTTCGCTATGTCATTTAAATTGATATATTTGTTGCTATCACATATTACTAACTATAGAAAAAATATTGCAGGTATCGTTTATAGAGGTTTTATTATTTTTTCTATGTTTATTTCTAGTCCAATTTCTTAGTTTTTTTTTTGTTTTTTGGGTGTTATTTTGAAGTCGGTTTATGTTTCTTTTAAATTCAGTGCTAGAAATACAATTAATAATTGAAATTATTTAAATCAATTTGAGATGAAAACATTTTAAATGCCGCCTGCAGGGTCTAGCGGCTAACCCGGGTCGTTGACTCGAAGGGCCTGGAGATGGGGAGCGAAGCGACTGTCTCCCCCGATTGTCGCAGGCATTTCATTTTATGCAGTTATGTGGGTACTTTTGCTATATTCGTCTATTTGAATGAATATTTGCTCGTTAGCCTATTTTTTTTTTCAAATTAAACATAATTTGACGTGAATAATATCAAAAATATTTGTTTCTTATATATTATATAGACAGCATGCAATAGTCAAACTCGAATGT
Organism: Neomicropteryx cornuta; assembly: GCA_020383195.1. NCBI lineage: Eukaryota > Metazoa > Arthropoda > Insecta > Lepidoptera > Micropterigidae > Neomicropteryx > Neomicropteryx cornuta. The sequence goes on from JAHKQU010000018.1 coordinate 45,651,215, forward strand.
CTAACATTATTACAATGCTTAATTAGCGCCTGTACTACAATTACATTTGACAAAATATTTTTTTGTTCATCTGTAATGTTCTTCGTCGAATTCATCTAGTCAAAGTTTATCTGCCAATATAGATTACATTAGCCCCACAGACCGCTCCGACTGTGGGCTGATATCCGATACCCTGCTCTTCTCTCTTCTTCCCTCCCCATCATTTTCCCAAAACTCACTACTAAAAGCGAGACGACTCATTCAAACTTTAAATGGAAATCAAATGAAATTCAATCAAATATAACTTAACAACTTTGGAGTCCCAGCGCAATCTTTGGAGGGCAATTTGTAAAGAGCCATCCAGGTAATTAGGCACCAAGTGATACGTAGATAAATAATATATGGAAAACATTGAATTAAATTGAACGAACTAAATTGAATACCCTGGAAGCGGTGCGAGGCTATAAAGGTTAAAAAGGCTATAAAGGCTATAAAGGGTATAAAGGCTTAGTTTTTATCTTCTACTCATTCCATATCATTCCATGTCTCCTACAAGCCTTGTCCGCCCATATAAAACATGTAAAGCAATTTGATTAGGTACAGTACCTAATGCAGTATTGGTAATTATTCTTTTGAAAGTGGCTGCTCTTAATGAATTTTCACCGCGATCATGATCATGTCAACCTCAAAGATTGATATTTTACCTATGAAGCTAGAACTAACATGAAGCACTACAAATACCTTTAAAATAAAAAAATACCTATAAAAACACTGTGCTCAAATTGAATTCTCTAATTTTTATACATAGTACATGAATGTCTAAAAAAAAATGTTTTTGATCAACCTAGATTTTTTTTTAAATAAAATAATCTCATTATATATAGAAACCAAACCAGAAAGAAAGAACGCTGCTTGAAAGTGAAAATTTTCTACGCTTTCAGAATAAAACGTTAATTTATCTCTTTAACATTGATCAAAGTAGAAAAGACGTCATCTCTGTCTTTAAGTATTTTCTATTGTCTAACAGTTTTTTAATTACTGGCTGGATCAATAAATTAAAAACTATGGGACCCGGCCTCGTCTTTTGTGACCCAGGCCAGTAGTTTTTGAGTTTATTCCTTACAATAAAATCGTTCCTCTTTATAATATTAGTGTAGATATTATAAATCAACTACAATGAATAAAATACTAATAGTTTTGGGTTATATATATGACTTGTTATTCAGTAGAATAGATTCCCCCAAAACAGTAGCAGTGTTACCTCTTGACAGACATTTAGTATCAGAATCAGGTACGAGTCGTCCCCCATTGGGACTTGTGCTGGAGACGAGAGTGATACCCTCTATTGATAGGCGTTTACAACGCACGGGGGCCGCATTCGATTTCATTCATAGGTATGAGGAGATGAAATCATTGAGGATGCCCAGATAATTAATTCATTTCATTGGAATTAGGTCGTAGAGCGCATTACAGCTTACAGCTCCAACTGCCACTAGAAAGTTTTTTTATTAGATATACTGGGAGATTGGGGAGATATACTGTTTTATGAAATAAAATATTTAATAATGGAATTATAGGAAAAATATTCGAAGGAATGATTTCATTGATGATTGAAAGAGAAGAAAAGGACGGAACCCTCGGCGTCTCTAATCAGCTTACACTTTTTTTACACTTTACAGGTTTTTTTTATCATTTCTATAGCTTTTTTCACATAGTTTTTGACTTTTTACTTTCGTTTAATGTTCACTATAATGTATCGAGTGTCGATCCCTGGTCGTGAATATTTGACAGTTCGGTGACCAGGTTTTGTTGGCTTTGTGAACAGCTTTCCCATTGAAATACTTCAAGCCGGATGTCTCATATTTGAGATGATCCAGATCCTCTATCCACCATTTTGTATCCAAAACTTGATATGCGACTTGACTTGATTGCATGCACCTATCTATACATCTGTCTTTAGTATCTTCTTACTGTGTCAGTAAAGCGCTAACACTGCTATTTTAAAGCCACCCTATGTTTTTTTGCTACATAGTGTTTCAAGACCATTACCGCTAAAAAAACAGCTATTAGATCCTGCGATTTCTAGTGTTATATGTTAAGATACTGTATAGAAATAGAATATACCGAGAAAAAAAAAGAAAAATTACTTGAAAATAGAAAAGGATCATTAATAACATTTTCGTGTGAATGCTTAGCTATCGCCATACGCCGTAGCGCCATTATCAAGGCCATTATCCATCGGCGCTGTATCGGAATTCGCGCACTGACCGAATTGACACCATCCGTTAAAAAATGTGATAAATTTCGGGATGTTTTTTTTTAGTTTTTTTTTATCATTTACTCACAATAGGTTGTACAAAAATCCTCCTAAGTCTTCGGGAAGGATCTTGGGACACTGTATAACACTAACAAAACTATTGAGTCTAACTTTTAACTATTGATCGTTTGACCGCACGTATTATTATTTTCCCAAACCCTAAAAAAAATAAAACATTTACAAATTTTCTATTATAAAGTGACTATAACACGCTTATTAGTATTTTTGAACACATAACGTATTTACGACTGATATTCCGTGAATAATTCGCATCTCATATGAGTTGTACCTTAAGTTATGGCCTTATAAAAGCTGATAACGAAATCAACCATAAAAAATACCATGAAGGAAAATCACGGTACACGAGTTTTGGCCGCGGTGATAAGGGGGTGGGGGGCGGGGGGGGGATCGCGCCGGGTAGTGGCGATGAATGTACTTGTACCTAACGTTTGCCGGTACGAAATTGTGTTTATATTTCGGCATGGTTAACCTAATAAGATACTAAAATTGTTTCATAAAACCACACTCAAAGGATATTAAACGGTGCGAAGTAATAATATTTTCCACTAAAATATTTATACTTGAAAAATCGAATGTGTCGTTGAACATATTATTTATATGATAAACTAGTAGAATATATACGCGTACAGATGGTCTTTATGCAATCGTTGGTCATACGATATGTTAAAAGTAAAATATGTCATTAATCAAAATATCTTCATTTACGGAAGAATTCCACGACAGTATATGTAATTTTTGGTATTTTAATAAAAAAAAAAAATATTCAGGATGATTCATAAGTATCGATCGAATTTGCTTGCAGCCATGAGTTTCCTCATTAGTTGGGTAAAAAAATAAAAACTTTTTTTTTGTAATTATTACTTATATGCTATGTTTTTAAAAATAATAAAAATGATATTCATTAAGAAATTAAAACAAGTTATATCGAGTTATACAAAAATGTTTCCCAAAGGGATTCCTTCCCCCTTTCCGATGCATAAAACCGCGAATATCTCAATAAAAAAATCAAATTCGAATATAATAAAAAAGATATGTGTTATGAGAAATCTCATGGTGCTAAGCCAATTTGGGTTGTTTGAATCACGTGAGTTTTTTTTATCGTAAAGCTATAAAATAATGGAATTGTATCTGTTATCATACTTGGCTATCCATTCCAGTACCTATTTGCTATTCATAGGATATGGAAACAGAGAAAATTAATTACAGTACGTAGCACTCTACGAAGCAGGTATGTGTATGCGGGCCTATCTGGACGTGGACATCAACCGTCTACCAATAAGATCGGACATGTTGTGAATTTGTTACCAAATACGTAGAAAAAACATTTTTTATTTTTCGTAAACGGAAATAATATCGATTTACACTAGTATATAATATCAAGTTTTGATGAATTTAAAAAATATGTAAATAAATGTAATTTTACGCAATTAAAAGTCTGAAAGAAAGAAAGAAAATGTTTCTTGATTGAAAAATGTAAAACAAAAATAAACGGTAGGTACATAAGTTTAATCACATTTTCCAATATAAGGAGTGTGCTCAGCTGCCCTCATTTCTGAGAGAGGAGGGTGCTAATTTTCAGCATGTACCGTTTTATTATATTATAATATATAATTTATACTTAACGTAAAACATATTATTTTTATTTACAGTGAATTGTAATCCTCACGTGCTCTTATGTAACATATACAAAACAAAATACAAAATACAAAATGTATGACCAACATAGACACCTACATAAAACGTAACTAAGTGGTAGTTTGCAGCTCCAGAAGCCATTGTCGACACCTAGTCCTGAAGGAGGCCGGGCTTGTTTTGCTCCTCAGCGGTGGAGGCAAGTCGTTCCAGATCTTCGATGCCGAAAATTTAAAGGAACCCTCATAAACTGTCAGCTTATGGTGAGGGACGATTAAAAGGTGATCTCTCGCACGTGTTAGGTAATTGTGATTTTCTCATATAGATTGGGTGATCTCTCGCTGTAATATATTTTAAATACGAAGTAAGCAAAGTGGAGATATCTTCGATTGACCATATCTAGAATACTGTTTTTGGTCTAAATAATATAATCTATTTATATTTTATTAGTTAATAAACAGCGTTATCCAATAAAATCTTGTTAAAAATGAAATAACGGATAAAACAGGATTTCGAAATAAAAAAAAATCGAGTCATTGAATATTGCCGACTGAAGTAAAAACTTTAAACTGTGAAATAACAGTATTTTTTTATATACAATATAATTGTAGTATCAAAAACTAAAATTTCATAATTTATGCATTAAGATCATTAACATAAGTCCGGTATTGACATCTATCGGCACTCCGAGCAACGCGCCAGTTACCTACAAGTATAATCTATAATATAATAGAATATATGTATTCAATAAACATAAATCAAATCATAAAAAAAAAATTTTTTTTTTTAATGAAAATGCCCATTTCGATTAGTAGCAACAATGCGTATTTCGGGTTGAGTTCAATTTGTCTTAATAATAAAAGAACCTTACGTATATAATATATTCCCTCCCCCATAATCATTATGTTCAAGTATAATTATGATGAAGTATAATTCAGCTGTAGAGTATTATATTAAACAAGCATTATTAAATGCATCTTATAAACATAATCGTAACCAAGTAGGTACATATCAATGCTTTTAATTGACACATCAATGCTGTTCTGGTCGTTAACTTTACGTACTTGGATATGCATAATACCATTGATAAAACTCTAACGGCGAACAAAGGCTTGGATTAGTCAAACAAGGATCATTTATAATTAAAAGCGCTGCTACTTATTGCTGTATATAAATCAAAATTAATCTTCATTTACATACAATGATACTCATCAATATGCCTGCGTTATCGTTTAAGAAAAAAACATGCTATAGAATTAGTTTACCTATGACTTATATAATAAATGTATGTTCAAATTGAAAACGTAACTGCCCTAACAGAGAAAGTTTTAAATGAAATGTTATATAAAATTTAATTAAAATATCAATAAAACTCTTTATTGTTATTAATTTATCTGTACACGTTTAAATAATTTGTTCTAACCTAATTAAGCAAAGCATGTAATAAGGAAAATTGGAATTAAGAATTTGGTTTTAGCTTCCTTATATTCTTTATTTTATTTATTTATTTAACAGGTTTCCCCATGTACACATTATAATTAAAGTAAAAACAAATTAAACTACCAAAAGAAAAACAAACAACATTAAAAACAAAAAATAATAACATGAAACATACTATGCTAAAAAATTAAAATAATGCCTCCAGGCAAACATTAACAAATAAATAATTCACGCTGATCTCACAAAGGTGTAATAGAAAGCAGATTTTTAATCCTATTAGGCGAACAGACAAAGATATCAATCTCCGCGGAAATAGAATTTAATTATTCGACTGCTCTCCCAATCGAACTATACTTTTATACGTCGGTACGACACGCTAACCGCCTAAATAACGTGTGCGAAAGCACTAGTAAAACGGTCCGAAACATAGAAACCAATAATATCTCTGATTATTACGGGATTCTCTATGAAACCGCGAATAACCTTATAAAACTAAAACAATATATGGTTTTGTCGCCTAAACTCGAGTGTGCTAAAGCCTAACTTCCCTAATACAAATGCTGAGGGATACGTATTAGGAAACATTTCTGTATAATATCCATACCTACGGAGATAAAGGTACCTAAGGAACCTCATCTGAGTAACCTCCAGGATATTACAGTAAGTATGTATAAGAAGCTACTATCCCCGCCCTTTGGCTTTATATCGGTCCATCTGTCCGTCTGCCCGTCTATTCGTTTCATCTTTCAACTCGAAATGTAAAAATGGGAAAGAGTTGAATTTTTGTATATAGATTGATACTATTGAAAAACAATTATACCCGTTTAGATTAATTACATTGAAGGCTGACGGAATAATATAGATACGAAACATTAAAGTCGACAAATTTTTAGTACTGATTGACAGTTCATCAGATCATTGACAGTTCGACAGAGCGCTCAGAAACATGCCGAGTACAGACAAAAAGATCAATTTTGGAGACGTTCGTATTAAATACAATTCGTACAAATTTAGTAAATAGGGAAGGGGGTTTGTTTTAATACTAGCCGCGCGTGAAAATCTACAAAAATATAATATGGTTTTAAAATTTATCATGAATTGCAGGAATGTCTAGTAATATACTACTAAACAATGCATTTAATCGGTTATTATATGATAGCTATAGAGTTTCATAGCAATTCTTGTTTAATTTAATTACATTTATTTTCTTTTAAATGTATAATTACTATATCAGTTGCAATGCCGTCAACAAAAGCATTACTAAATAATATTGTATATTAAATATGATAAGAAATACATGATAGAATCCCTACTTTCATTTATAAATAATATATACAATTAAAAAAATATTATTATTATGAAATCATAAATAAAAACTTTACTTTTAAATTATTATTAACACTGCGATTTTGACTTTTATAATTTACATGTTATGCTTATTATATTTATATTTAAATTATATATTATAACTATTATAAATATTTTTATAAAATTATAAATTGCGTACGTATTACAATATGTATGTATATTTTACTTTTACAATTAAACAACGGTATAATTATCTCCTTTTTATCTCGCTTTAAAAGAATATGTATTTCGAATTAAACGACTCAAAATAATCTGCGGTACTCAAAAAAATTACGATTAACTATGTAAAATTGATGCTACAGCCTTACAAAGCCCTACTAAGTAGTCTTTTTTTACAATTTTGGCATGGGGTTGATTTAGTATTAGGAATAATCGTGTTAAAAGGTCCCAAGCTTGCTGATAATATTAGTAAATAAGTTCTAATCGATAGTTTGGTTAAAAGAATATATAGTGATATATTTGCAAAAAGTGTTATTTTGGCAGTCAATTTGAAGTAGGGATCATAATTCACTTTTTTTATCATAATTTATTATTAAACGTACATCTCTATGATTTTACTTGGCTTATAATTTATTTTAGGCTTTAAAGTATAACAAAAATTATACCTAAACGGATCTTATTCACAGAATAAGAAATATCTACGCACCTCAGTATTTTTGCATTCGGTAAATACCTAGTCCGTAAATTTCATTTAAATTACTGTTTACTTCAGAGATGTTTATTTAATATCATAAAAGAGTTCTCAATTAAATAGAGTGCTTTTCATCGAGTATTAAGTGCACTTTGATGCGCTTTAATGAAATATAATTTAGTAGCGATGGAAAGCAGCTCCTGTTTATTAAACCATATGCGACCATTTAAGTAATAATTATTTACACACACTTTTATAATGGCTAAGAGGCTAGTTTAATAATATGTGGGTGCAATTTATTTATGTTTGCTTATTTATGTGTATGCTTCATTTGGAATAATCATAAGCGTTGCATTATATAACATTTATTTCTTATATTAGTTGTGTTAGTATATATATCTATCTTATAGTATGTATGTTTGCATTCAGATATATTCCGTATAATTCCATATCTATTTATGTTATAATCTACGTGAATTTTTCAAATGTTTACAGCAACAATACCGATTAAATAAAAGTTAAAATGTCTTCCTTAGAACAGCCTAGTTAGGCAAGATATTTTGTATTGTAGCATTGTTTTTATAACATTTGCTGGAATTAAATAAATTTAAAATCACTAGATGATGTCTTTTATTGGGATAGATCTATATCGACAAATAACCGATCTAATGGCAAGAAATATTTAATTTCGAAACAAAAAAAATTTTTAGATTTCAACATCAATTCCTAACATAGTATTTTGATAAAATTTTAATATTGTTTTTCTCGTAATGGGAATTATATTTCCATTTTTTTTTCAATTTCGCTTCGTTTTTCTCGTAATTAGGAAACGTTTTTCCGTTATTCTTTACTAATTCATGTTTGATTTTTAATATAGATCAACCCTTCTAAAGAGCATAAGTGAATATGAATACAACCTGTATATTCTTCAATCTGAAATTTTGATAGTAAATGCTAATAAACAATAAAAGCCAATTTGATTTTTTTATATTTTGTCAGTTTTATTTGTTTCTTGACGTATGGTAGTTAAGATATGATAATATTAATATATGTTACAGAGGAAAAGTGGCTCCTCGACTATACCCTAAATGGCAGTCGTAAAACGAGTATATACCAAAAGTGTTCACTAGCTCCCCGACTACATGTCGGTGAATGTGACGTGACGCGGTGAAGGAAACCCATTACATTTACCCCATTTCAAAAAATTTTCCTCTTACAAAATATCACCGACCCGTGCCAGTGCTGATAAAAATGCAACTAAATAAAGCAATATCCTATCCGGCCCACACACAACCCGAGGCCTCTGGGTCAGAGGCTGGCAATAACACCACTACGCTGCGCTACTAGGCCAAAGTAATTATATTTAGTCGACTCTGGAGGCACAGCCAGTCTTCCTACTGTTGTATAAGTATAAGTTATTTAAATCTGTACTCGAGAGAAGTAGTCGCAATTATCATAGGGAACTCCGGAGCAGACATTCAGATGTGAAATTTACCGTGAAATATCGCGCATCAAAGGTTTAATTGCGCGAAGCGCTCTCATAGCGTACCTGCTTTCATATCTTATGCTGGCTTAGAGTAATTTTATTCTTATACCGTTTGCTTTATATCTTATGCTCATTTGCCTTAACATACAATTAAAGTATCCTTTTTATTTATTAAATGTATTATTTTGATTACTTCAATTTATTAGTACAAAATGATTGATGATGGTGATGACTTTAAGCTCTATAACTAATAATAATTATTATATAATAATAGTATCATTAAATTATAATTTAATGATACGAGAGAATTAGACAAGTACCTACATGTTATTCCCTGCTTCCCTTCTTCTAAAATAGACAGTATAATTGAAAGCTCCCACTGTTTTTTCCCACATTTACGATATGATTCAGAGCCAAAGAAGATTGCCAATCCATTGAAGTTTTATTTCTTTAATTTTTTGATAAACATAAATATTGTTATTCAAGGTTTTTTTTCCAAAACCCGCCAAAATTTCATTTATAAAGTTACTCTGAGATTACTTTTAGACGTGTGGGACGATAACAATGAAACTTAAATATTCTGCAAAACAGTAGAAATGAAAAAGCGATAAAAATTTATTTATATGTTCTTATAAAATTTTAATAGGATAGATTATGTAATGTAGAAAGTATAAACGACCCTTAAAAATGATCCTTTTCATGAAGCTAGAACCGTTTTCGTTGAGGGGATCCGGGAGATTCTAGCTTCATGGTCCTTTCGATTAAAACATATAAGATTATTTTGACCAGCACACGAGTTTTGTTAAATTTGTTATCTAGCGTCTAATTTACAACGAGTCCCACACTGGTACTAAAATGGAGGAGACTTGTGTTTGCTCTGAAACCTCTCTTCTCTTTATTGCCCGTGGTTTTCTGCGGTGGTAAAGGTTCTAAAAATAAATCACTCTGTGACGTTATAAAAATAGAATCAATGAATTTTTAAAAACATAGTTTAATTTTATTGGTTAATATATAACCCAGATATTAACGAGATAAAACAGCATCCAGTATTATTATTATCTATATCTACAAACATGATACAAACAAAATAAGAGAGTACTAACATGACAGCGTTTGTGTGGAGGAAGGACCAGATTGAGTCCTCGTGAAAAGAATCTGTACAAATTAAGACGATCTAATCACCTAAACGACTCATAACTGCTGAAATCGGGGGAGGGAGGGGGGCATACAGTCGTAACATACCGTTCTTTCGCATTTTCGATTAAGGATTTCTCAGTGTGATGATGATTACAACGATAAAAAAAATGAAATGAAATACACTGAATCTTCTATTGCATTCCTGGCTATTTTTTGTAAATTAATCCTGTGTGCTGAGTAAAAAAATAATCATCTTACGGTGTCATAATTTATATTTAATAGGATGTTCTTATTTAGATGGAAAGTTAACAAAGGTTATTTTTTTTTGTAATTCATGATACTTTTTTAAAAATATATTTCAATAGTTTACCACTTTAACTTAGCATGACCGTTGGCTGTAGTCTTACGTGAACTGTTGAGTCCCTCTAATCCAACTTAGCTACTTCGGATAATAGTAAAATTTAAAAATAAAATCTTTTAGGAAAAAATATCTCATTGAATATAATTTCATTGTTTATCGTCGGTTTATTTAGCCCGTACAAAAAAAAAAGTCATGCAAATATGGTAGATAATTTTCGATGAGACTTCATTTACTCGTATTAATATAGAAGAATACACCATTTTTATCTGTACGGCCCAGCTGCTTCGCTAATTAGATTGTTTATCTTCTCTTCTCGGTCGGTCCCTCGTGAATGAGGATTGTGACCTGTTTGAGCTACCATATATTTAGGCGTTACCATTTTCCGCAGGTTGCCGTCTTTCAGGTGGCGTTGTACTTATTTCCGAAAGCGCTCTTCTCTGTCTCGCGCGTGCTTTTAAACCTTTCTGTCTCATCTAACGGCTTGTAAAAACAGAAACACTCTGTGCTGTTATTCATGAGACCTAGTTGAATTGGCATCTCGATGAAAGGAATATCGTTTCTTGTATTAAGTCAATAAGATATTTAAGTTTATAACATTTATAAAAAAATACAGACTCTTTGATTTGAGGCTATTAACTTAGGGACCGATTAGAAAAGAACCTTTCGATTTCTGTATAAGCCTAGATAATAATGAGATAAAACGATATTCAATATTATTATTTTTTAAATCTAAAAAAAATATAAAAGAAATAATACAATACTAACCGGGTTGAGTCCTCTTAAAGCAAGCGCTCAATTTTCATTATTTTACTATTGATGCGTTTTTTTTTTACCTAATAATAATTATGTACATAAATTAAAGTAACATTTTCAGAAAATATTTAACATAACAAAATAATTAAGGATATTTTTATTACGTTGTCGATTACTATAGCAATATAGGTGATAATAGCTAAGTAATTAATCGTTATAAATATTTATTTTGATATCCGTGAAGATTTACAAAATTTCTTTTCCTCCTTTCTCAGGTAGTCTCCATTTTATTTCTGATGTATGCTTTTTCTAATTTTAGCTTCAATACATATGACAGTTGCAACGGACGAACGGACAGACGGTAAAAGGATGGGTATAGTAACTTCTTATATACGAATGTATAGAAACTTAAATGAGTTGTTGGCAGTGTTTGGTTGACTTTCTCCACCTAATATTTGGAGTTTCTCCTAACCGATCTTCTACTTAAGGGTAGAGCTTGAAATATGGAATGATATTAAACCTGACCAAACCCCGTACAATTCCAATCGAACGATTGTTGGATAACATGGGTGTGTTTATTACACACATAGAACATTGTTGATGAATAGGTTTTAATATGGAAAGTGAGCGAAAATTCCTACCCCCACTTCTCATTGTCCGAACGGCCAGCTACTCGTAAATTCGAACTCCAACAACACAAACCGTTATTCCCAATCCTTTTAAGCAAAAACAATCCAGCCGAAAGTGATTCCAGAGATATACGCAAAATCAAGCTAACAACCTCTTTGGTGGAATGCTTATAAGCCCATAACACTTACACAGAAAATCAGCATATCATTCAAGAGAATATTTACCACATTTCGTTTTTTTTTTAATATTTAACTATTTCATATACTCAAAATGACATTGTCAATAATAGTACCCATATTTTTACTATTTTCACTACCATTGAGCTTTCAAACTATAGAGAGTGTCTAAACAAACAAGAATGGCTATGAGACCCAGTAGCTAACTGTTTCTCTGCTTCTATACGTTGACCAAACCGGATGTCTTACATTTAGGCCCTACTACTCGCGCTGTGGTACCTTACATTCTTTCAATTCATCATAAACTTTTCAACTATTTAAGTTTTATTTTGTAAATTTTGAGGCGCAGCTAGTAACAACCCCTCACCCCCTCACCCCCACCCCTCACCCTCACCCCCTCACCCCCACCCCTCACCCCCACCCCCTCACCCCTCACCCACTCACCCCCTCTCTATTTATTGAATTTGTGATTTATTTAATACTCACTTTACCAAAATCGTTTTTTTTTTCAAAAGTTTTTTTTTTCAAAAGTTTCGCAACGCTGTGTTTAAATGCCAATACAAAAAACCATGGACAAAATTCTTAGTTTAGTTCTCTTTAAAATATCAGTTTTTCTTTTATTTATATAGGTATAAATAATCAAAGCTTAAATTGATATATTTCAAGTTCTTATTTTTGTATTTTGGTTTAATTTTAAAATAGTTTAAATTTTAAAAGATTTATTATTATTCTTTTTACTTGTAACTATCTTTATTAGTCAATTGGGCTACCTTAGTTTAGGGTATTTATACTTCAATTCATTATCTGAACCTATTAAGTAATAGATAAATAAGTAAATAAACACGGATAAATATATCAATTTTTAATAATGAGGCACTAAACATTTCAATTTACATGTTTCTAGTTGTGCGCATAGATGGTTTGATGTTTATAATTTTAAATGGGCTATCCAGTACCAATTTTTTATTCTTTAGTGCTAAAAAATTGTTGACTAATGTTAAATGTCTTTTCTTTTCTACTAGCTTTCTATGCGATCTTTTCAAGAGTACACAAAATAATATTAAATGACTATGTAAGTGACTATTTATTTAATTAGTTGTTTTATTAAATAAAAGCTTTGACGCTTTTAGGGTTCGGACTAAAATGGTCGGAAAGATGCTCTCACATATTTCGTTATCTCTCTGCCTGTTGGATGTCCAGGCTAGAATCTTCTAAGAGGTTATCATAAAAATTTAATTATGATAAAATAAAATAAATAATAAATATAGATTTTCGTGTATCGAAGACATAATATAGATTATTTTATCATTTTTTTCTTTTGTATCAATGAAACCACTAAAGTGAACAGTTCAAACAGTATATATTCCTAAATAAAATATAAATACCGTATTATTATCAGATAATTAAATAATCTAAATCTGGCAAAACAAAACACAAACCAGGAATTGAATCTTTCATATCTTGTCTATTGCCGATAGCGCTATCGCACTACGCTAGCTATAATATTCTAGAAAGTAAGCATATTTAATAAATTCTACAAGTTATATATTTAACATGTGCAGAGGCATTCTTAGAAGTTTATTATAATAATTGATTTATCATAAAGTACTTATAGTGAATTTATTATACAAATAACCATACCTAAGTAGGCAACCACCTGTTCTAAGGAAAACTGTGTTTGCTATTGCTAAAGGTTGCGTAAAGATAGTTTATATATAAATATCAATACATTATTTCATAAATATGTTATAAATAATAATGATAAATATATTGTAAAAAAAATATTAATATTAACTAAATATTAAAAAAAACCAATAGCTTAATGAAGAAATTCGTGAAGATTACAGAAAAATAATAGCAAAATTTAGATTGTTAATGCATGTTCTTCTTTACACCCTTTAACTAAGAAAGGGACCACAGCACTCACAAGTTTTAGTTTTGGTAAGAATGATAAGTACGTAAGTACTTGTACAGTTTACAGTGCATGTTCAGTGTACGGTACACGTACAGTATATGCCGTTGCAAAGCTAAGATCATCAATGGAGTGGCGTGGCATCTTCCTGAACCGGAGACGAAACAAAATAAGAAGCAGACGTTGCAATACTAATTTCTTGAAGAAGAATAGGTAATTTAATAATTATAATAGTAAAATTAGCAATTACGATAAGCTCAATAGGTCGCGAACTTGACCAAAGAGTTGAAATATATTGAGCGAAGCGACTTATCCTGAGTGCCGCCGCCTGGGTATTGAAGAATGGTTAAAATATTTATTTTACGGGAAACCTCATTTCAAACGTTGGCCAATTTCTATCAGACCATAGGATTGGTATAGGTATTGAATTGGTATTGGTATTGGTTATAGCCGTTATTACCTATAGCCGTAGAAATAATATGTAAGTTGTAATGCTCCAGTTACACGATTACAATTTATGGGACCTATGTAATAATTGGATATAACCAATGTTAATAAAATGTAACCCTTTCAATGTGTGTTTGTATGACGCTGTGATGCTATCTATGGGCCGTTGCCGTTGTACAAGCTCAAAGCATGTATGTAGCTTGCTCATCCCGGGATTAGGCACATACTTTCAAATTTAATATCGCTTTTTGATGTAACTTGTGCCTCGCTTTGACTAAAAACAACAAAGGTTGATTTAATATTTAAATTTCATATGAGAGTATTAATTCACGTGGATAAAAGACCTAATAAAATAGAAATTACCTTTATTTTGCTTGTATCATTTTTATTCTTTAGGCACCAGCTTTTCAACCGCAAGTTTACCCCTCTCTTCTCATCCCATTCTTTGCTAAGCTATTTCACACATTTTAGTGCTATGGTATTGTAAGTTAGAGGTTACGTATCTCGAGATCTAGGCTTTCCTTTCACATGATTTTTACGATTTCAAATAAATGGTTTTTTTAAAGAGTTTCTTTTTCACACCAAATGCTTTCTTGCATTTAATTTTCGACTAAACTAAGTCAAACAATGTCTTTAACCGGCCTTGCGGTTCGTAACTGATGCTAAAAAAATTAAATGTAAATTATTATTATTATTTCTTACGCTAATACATATACATAAACCGTAATTAATATAAGCAATGTACCTAAAGTATTAGTGTTTATTGCCTTTACGAACGTTAAATGACTTTAATGTGAATATTGAGCAAAATATGTGCAAATATTATTTTAATATACGAGAAAAAAATATTCCGCATCAAACCCAAACACGTAAAAAGTATAAACTCAGTTGAGGTTTGATTTCGCTGTTTTTTTTTATATGTTATTCTTACTAACTTTTTAAATTATTTATTTAAATAAATAGATTGATCTCAAAATAAAAATATAAGGTGTTATAGGTGCCATTATACTAAACCCCGAGTAACAAAATCACCGCAATAAATATTCTATTTATTTATTTATTCTTTATTGAAAAATCCAACAGTATTCATTTTTATCATTACAAAAAAACTTATTACTAGTATACAAAACCAATTATGAATTTCGGACATTTTACAATATTAACATTAGCATAAAAAAAAATGTGATAGTGTTCTTAAAATATACATAGATTATGAATATTATGTACGTCGTATACAGTAGAATTTTTTGATGTGTTATGTGTAATTTGTGAGTGATGTTTGTGGTAATTGTGAGTGTGTGTGATTTGTATGTATATGTTCAAATAATGTAATAAATTAAGTATGGTTTTAGTATATATAAAAATAATTTATGGTGAAGGTAATATAAATGTAATATGTATGTATATTCTATATTTAATTGCAATAACAAGTACTTATATGTTACTATTAATCATTAACAACATAACAATCTAACAATCTAACAATACAATACAATTAGGTTTTATTTATCTTTACTATTGATGATATTGGAAATCTCTTTTTTGAATGATAATAAGGAGGTATTCAATATATCGATTTTTGAAATATCGTTATTGTTATTGTTATATCGTTATTGTTTATATTAATTAATTATAAATTATTTCGCTTGAATGTGGTATACCCGTATGCATCAACACGCTCAACTGGTATTACTAGGAAACTTATTTAATATTTATTTTTTATAAGGTAATTTAATTATAATCAGGACCCGAACAGAAATTTCATTTTTCACATTTTCAGGTGTAGTCCTGGCCATACTATACTCGTATATAAGACGCTTCAGCAGCAAGCCAAGAAAGGTTAAATACCGACATGTCTCTAAAATGAAGTTTGCTCATAATATTTTAATTGTTGTGTAAACATTAATACGCCCATTTCCCACTCGGTGGAGTGAATTTGCTATATGTCAGAGGCTCTGACGTCAGAGTAAGTAACATCGTACAAAAATTTTTAAATTGTATTCGCCCCCGGCTGACATTTCTGATTTAAAATCGGTTTTGCTCTTTATGAACGGAATACGCAATGAACCAGCCAAATATAATAAAATCCAAACCTACACAGTTTTCGTCATACAATCGTTGGACATATGAAGTAATTTTATTTTTAATACATCACCGTTTTGTGTTTTATAAAATAAATAAACCACTTTACATACAAAAATGTGTAATCATAATAAACATTAAAATCTTTTTCTGCTAAGACAATATATACAATATATACCTACAAAAACACTTCAAAATACTTATTTTTTTTATGGTTGCGAAACTTTTTGAAAAAATGATCAGTTTTGGTAGAAAGTAGTATTAAATAAATCATAAATTCAGTAAATAGAAGGGAGGGGGGTATTGATTAATTATTAGCCGCGCGTCAAAATTTACAAAAAATAATTAAAATAGTGTTGAAATTTATAATGAAATGAAAGAATGTCATGTAATGTAGGTATTTTGGTGGTGAAGACGCCGTTAATGACGCTCGTAGGGCCTAGCTGTAAGACGTCAGGTTCTGGTTAAATAATTTACTACTACTAAAGAAAGTATAGAAACATAATAGCTACGGGGTATCATATCTATTTTTGTTTATATGTGACATTTAAAAAAATATCATATATTTATATCGGTGTGCAATTAAAATTAGGTACGATTCATTAAGTAAGTAAAAGTTTAGTAAATTAGTCATTTTAATAAGCATATACAATAAAAGGTTATTACTTAAAATCTTTTGTAACAGAAAATTTTCAATCAAACTATTTGTTGTTTTTTATATATTTTTTAGCTGAACTTTTTAAGGAAGTTTTAGGCTAACTCAAAAAAAGGAAAAAGAAAGAGTTTAGATAAAAATAATAAACATGTTAGCATGGCGGTAAAACGAATTTATAACTAGGTATGGCGTTGATATTAGGTTTTTTTATTGCCTATATTATTTAAGAAACCTCATACTGCTCGTATAACGTTGAATATTTATAGAGGGGGCACATGAGGGGCGAAAACTTATCTTAATTCCTTGGCCGCTGAGGGTATTAAAAGGGTTCAGCACGCTTAAGGCATGTGTTGCCAATTTATCAAGTTATATAACATATAAAAAGCTTAAAAAAAAAGTTTTATAAAAAAAATAAATGGTCTAAATAGTTTTTTTTATGAGGTTCTCAAATCGTTCTGTATGTTATTTATTATTTACAAAAAATAACAAATTTATTTTTCGCATTATTTTTTTGGTTATAGGTTTATTTTGAAATCGATTTTATTTTACTGTGTAACTAATTAGTAATTTTTCTTACTTCTTTACTACAAGTACTCATACATAGTTGGATCGTACCGTATATATATTACAGACTTTTGAATTAGTAAAGTGCACTCGTATGTGCAATAATAAAAATCTATTCTATACTGTACGTTTGCGTTAAGAATATATTCAAAGCCTTTTATATTTGTTTGAATGCACCGTGCAGTCCATGTGCATTTGAATGCACTTCGTGTCAAATTTCAATATATATTGAATATCTGAATTGAACTGCAAAATGATTGCCTTTATTCGATCGAGAGATATTTCAATAGTAATAGGTTTCTTTCTTGCTGGTAAAGAAAGACCTAGAAATCAAACTCAAAGACTATTTCGCTTATGAAACATAGTTCTTGGTAAAAAAATAAGTATGATTCAACTTGATAATTTAGCAACTCAGTTACTAAGGATCGTATTTGCACTGTAACCTTGCCCATAAGAGTCGAATTCTTAAGATTCACTCCCTACGGTTGATTAATAATATTTGTTTAACATTAGAAAATGAAATTTAGCACATTTTTTTTCTCTCTTTATTTAACATTTTTTTTATATTCCAGCTAAGCTCGGTGCTAAAAAATAACGGTATAAAAAATTGCAGTTGTCTTTTGAAGGTAGGAACTTAGGGCGGGTGTTAGGTCTTTGTGAAACGCACATAAATTTCAAAATATTTTATAATTTTTTTAAAAAACAATAAAATAAACAAAATAAATATTGTGAAACTTCAAAATAAAAAGATTTTTTATGAGGTATCGTTTGGATGGGCTATTTTTAAAGATTCCAAAAACATTTTTGTCGTTTTTTTTTGGAAACGGTTGGATTTGGTAAACGAGTGGGTTGGGGTGGGTTTTCAAAGTGGGTTCAAAATGTATGTAAAAAACACTATATTTAGGTTTCATGAGCAAAATGTTGTTTATATTGAACCAAAGATAACAGGAAAACCACTTTTTTTAAAATAAATCTATTACCGAATACTACTTACACCATAAGTTTAAAATTTGTTAAAAAAAAAGAGCTTTCATTTTTAAAAACACGGTAATAATAATTTTAGATCAAATTTGTCCCTTATACCATATCATTTAAATAAATAATTTAGGATTTAGCGTATAACAAATAATTGTTTAATAATAAGTTTTAAAACTGAAATAATTTTTATCTACGCGAGTAAGTAAAACCAAGATGAACCATATACTTTGAGTCTAATGTCTCTTTAATTTGATCGGTTAAGTGTTTGTTGATAAAGTTCTGGAGCAGACCCTTAATTACGCGAGCCCGAGTCTCCTGACCGGTTTTTATACCATTGTTGTATTTTTTAATTAGGCCGTACTTTCAACCTAATCGGATAATTTCAACCTAAGTGGGTATTTTTTTTTTTTACATTTTGTGAATTTCTTTTAGTTGGCTAATACCGCTTTGATTCGATTTGGGTACAAACAACAAACAAACAATTTCCGCAGGAAAGTAAGCTGAATATAATATCACGCCGTCTGCCTTGTGGGGAATGTTAACGGGGTATGAGGACGATACATTTTGAAATGCAACTATTACAATTTAAAATTTCATTGAAGTGGCTGGGTTATCCACTATTTTGAATGTGAAAAGATATATTTAGTTTTTAGTTCAAAAATTGTTAGTCAAAGTATTAAACTAAATGTTTTTGCGATTGTATTATGTTAGTCAAGATAAAGCTTTATTTATTAAGTAAATCGATATAAAACGGTTATAACAGGCACGCTTTAAGACACGTCTGCTTCAGTCATGAAAAAATTCCATTATTTGTAACGAAAATATTCGGAGAATGCGCCATATTTTGTAACTTCCGGGTAGGAGTTATTTTAGGAATAACGACACGATTCGTGCATAAGTTAAATTTAGCACAGAGATATTTTGTTTTTTTTGTGTAATTTTCTGAGAAAGATAATAAATCAACCGACGAAATATCAAACATTTTAAAATTCAAAATCCTTAAACACATGTTTTAATAACGCTAACAGTTAGATTTATAATTATTGTAAATGCGTAGCTATGATATTTAACTTTTCGTTTTTATTTGTATAGCTTGTATTGTCGGGGAGGCACTATTGGGCGCAGTTCCGACGGCCTTATGGTTGTTTTCATGATGCGAGACCGTTCATAACAGACAAACAACATCTCGTAAATCTGTAGCTGAATGTGGTTTTTTTTTGTGTATTCCTTTTTACTTTACTCAGTACACAGTGTTGAGAAAAGCGCCGTTGAATATTCTCAACGGCGGAAATTGACCTGGCCGAATGGCCACTGGGACTGGAACGCACTGGGGATTCGAACCCGGGATATCTAGATTTAGAGGCAGGCGTTAATACCACTGCGCCACAAAGCTTATACCACATAAAAAGATGCAACCCGGTCATTTCTCATACAAAACAATTTTCGGTCATTCAAAAGTTATAATGCGCGGCTCTTATTTGCAGATATAAAGGAAATATAATACTAATTATCATTCTATTTCTTAACTATCCTGGGTTAATAAAAAATAAAACTCTAAACTAAAATAATAAGTGTGAAGTTTTTTATAAATTTTATGAAAACATTAAACGTTAATATGTTATGGGCCCAGTACAAGAATAAAATTACAGTGCCATAGCTAATTTCATAAAGATTCAAATTCAGTTCTTCAAAATATATTGTTTCTGTTGTTCATGATTAACATAATGATAAACATTATCCTATAAAGTGAAATCAATAACGTGAAGTCAATAAAAAACCACATCAAAATTACACTCATGTCAAAATTATAAATTATAACTTTATTATTATTATTTTATTTTTTTTTGTTTTTTTGTTAATTATTACTTATGCTGTAACGCTGTTGTTTATGTTGTTGTCTTATTATGTATGTTTATTATATTGAGTGACTACTCAACGTCTCTAGTATACACTTACATTACATTATATTGTATAAAGGAAGGATTACTTGGGATTGGTGTCAGCGCGCAGTGTTTTAGTTTTAATTTTATTTTAAATTTAATTAAGGTGTTGTGTAATTATATTGTTGAATTGTAAGCTAAGATACCCACGGAAAAGGCACCAGCCTTCGTGGGGTTGTACATGGTGCATTACTGTAATAAAAAAAAAAAAAAAAAAAAAATCGATTTGTCATTTTGTGATGCACGGTTTTCGTGTAAAAAATATCATGTGTCTCATCAATCTTAGCCATTAGACGAACAAAAAAATATATTTTCAAAAACTTTTTTAACGAATTGTCTACACATCAAATACAAAAAAAAAGTTAAATTCTACCTTAATACAAGAGGAATCCAGTTATTTCGAACAATTTCATTTAATGCATTGTTCATGTTTAAAATATAATGATGAATGCAAAATATCATTCCTAATTACTAGAGTCTAGACTATCTGTTCTAAAACAGACATTTCGGTAAATAATTTTTAATATTCAGTAGTAATATTCAAAAAAAATGTAATAAAAAATAATATAAATATATGTAAATAGAATGTGTAATATTAAATAAATAGATATAATACTGATGTACTTAAATACTTGCTATTTACTACTACATATGTTAATTAGGATTCATAATATGTTTATTATAAATGTAACTACTTGATTTCTTTATTATAGTTTTAGTATTTTATGTGATAGTTACAGTATTTATTTATCTTACATATATATGCCAGCAATAGGTTTCTGTTTAAAGTAAAAATGTTTTTAAGAATAATGGATTTTTTTAATAATATTTTTAGGTTAGATATTACTTTTATCAAAATTTACCTATTATAAATGAAATAAAAGTAAAAACAATTTTAACAATAATAAAAAAACAACTAAAAATCACAAACCAACATGTTTTAAACTTCAGTTAAAATAATTAAAGAGATCTCAAAGAATTTATTTCTAATGAATTTCGTAGTAAGATTTGTTCGCTAATTACAACAGGTATGAAGTCTAAGGTCTAAGTAGATAGGTACTTAGTAGGTAGATAGATATATTGGTAATGAGTTTTAAAACTTTTAAACTAGCAATTAAAACTATATTTTAGATATGTTAACCAATATAATAGTTACAATACAATAGTTTAATTTAGTAATACTTAGTTGTATACAACTACAATTAACTTTTGGTATACAAATTACTACTTTTTAGTTGTGTAAAACTTGGCATCAAGTTATGTCATCCGTAATCATAGTAACACACTTTTAAAAGTAGTAGTGAACTTTTGTAATAACAAAGCAATCATGATATCTTCTTAGTTAAATATTGCAGCAAAAAAAAATAGTTTTGAACTGTGGGTAATTTAGATAATATGTTTTGGCATTAAAATGTTTATCAAATATAATCTATGCAACATCGTAAAAACTTAATCAAATGTTTACTTATTATATTTTAAAGAAAGTAAAAGTATAATAGTACAAAATTATAAAAGTACACACAATATCAAGCAAGTAATCATACACAAAAAAGAATTGCCGTTAAAAACATAGAAGAAGAAGAAAATGATTCTTTATTGAAAAATGTAAAACAAAAATAAATGGTAGGCACATAAGCATAATCGCAATTTACAATAAAGGGACACATGTATTGAATATGGTAATAATCATATTCAATTTATATGCCTTAGTGTTTGGCTATTTCAAACCAATATTTTAGTAACGCGGAGTTTCAAATAATATATACCTTGCTCTGCAGTAATAACCGTTGTTTATATTTAGTATTATTTACAAATAAATGAAAATGATTTAATATAAAACACAAAATCCTTTTGGAAGAATGTCTGGCTTCATATTTTGGTTGAAATTCCGGCTTTGATACCATTGTTTAGCGCTGCTTACAATTCACGGAACACACGTTCTCTTTCAGGGTAATTCATTCGAAAGGAGTTTTCTAATTATATAGATTTCACCCATCTGTTCGATTTCTCGTGGATTCGTTCAACATAGCAATTCGTTCGACAAAAGTAAAAACCAAAAGTATTTTATTGCGAAAATAAAGAAATCTAGTGAAAAACTTTTATTCCTTGTATGATAATTAAATTATTTATATATCTGGATTGATCCGGCATCGCTAGATTTCATAACTCTGAAGACGAATTATCACACGAAAAATGTATATATTTCGAAAAAGGGATAGGAACGGACAGATGATTTGTCATTATTGTACCAAATTAGGCACAGCACCAAAGAAAGTATTTCAGTAAAGGCTGTTTAACCACTAAAAAAAGTTACACACATACAGATACAAAGTTTACTTAATACAATTTTTATTCCAGAATAATTTTATAAATATTTTCTCTTAATACTACTCCCTACGAGTATATTTAAACCAAAACAATTGACTCCATTACTTTTAAATAAATTTGAATATATAAATTCACATTTGTTAATTTATTAACTCAATAAATTTTTTTTTCAAGTGTTCAAATATTCAAGTGTTCATTTTTTAGTAAAAAATCTTTAAAATATTGTTTGAGTCTATTTTTTGTAACCTTTGCGAGTGTTTATAGATGGTATCGAATACAGAACTCTAGCACAGCTAGTTTTAGTTAAAAGAGAAACGTAAAAAAAACGATTTTCAGTCGAAAATTAATCGGTTTGTAAATCAAATGTTGTGGTTTCCAAGTAGGTCAATGTAATTACTTTTTGTTTACTTTAAACCCACGAGGGATTACGCCATCCTATTTCTCTCCCTTTACCCCTCTATCTCTTTTTATATATTCATTTTCTTAATATAACAGGAATATTTATCTTTCAATACGTTGCAAAAGAACACAATAGGTATTAAATGGTAATTCAAGAATTCTTCTTTTTAAGATTCCGTACCTCAATAGGAAAAAAGGAACCTTATAAGGTCACTCTTGTGTCCATCCGTCTGTCTGACACAGACGAGTAGACATTTTACTCGAAAACGAGCATAAGGGTAATATTTAATTTTTATAACCCATTTTAAAAGTAAATTACGTCTTAGAGAGCCATTTATCTGCCAGTATCAGCAAATTCCTAAATATTGTTAATAATATATAATCCCTCTAAGTAAAGTAACAAACTCGTTTGTGTAGAGTTATTTTTGCCATTACGTGTCACAAACACTGAAATATATGTTCAAATTAAATTCGTATCAAAAAGAACCAAATCCAATGAATTAAAATAATTTAAAATGTTCTAGTACCAAGTTTTATGACAAACACAAACAAACACGGACATAACCATGCACTTTCCAGGATGTTATTTTTTAACATAATATTGTCAAAACCTTATATATATAATAAAAATGATGATTTTTATTACATTTAAATTTATGCATATAATAGATTTAAAAAATCAATGATTATACCTTTTGGCAATACAAAATAAAAGTTTTAAATGATGAAAATTAAATTTAGACGAATTACCAAAAACTGACAATTTAAATATTTTTTCTTTCATGCCTCAAACATAAAAGGTTATCAAGATATTACTACTACTAAACAAATACTACTATAATGTTACTATGTAATATACATATTTTTTTGGTTTTCCTAAAACAACCTTTTCTAGACTTTAATCCCACCAACATAGACATAGAGAGGTCTAGTTCTAGCCACAAAATTATACCAGCCACTAACCACCAGTCAGCTACCACCACAAGTTTTAAGTGAAATATTATAATTAACGCCTTACAGATGAAGTTTTTGTAACAAATTTCAGCTCTGAAGCTGGTTTGGAAATTGCATTATAGTAAGCACGCGCTACACAATTCTTTACTCTAAGAAAATTGTTTAAAAACTTACTCAAAAATGTTTACGCAACACCTCTCTGAGTCAGAAATTTAAAAACCTTTAACTGGGTTGGATAAACGGATTTTAATTATTCTCTCGATCACAATAATTTTTACTTGTAATATTGTATGGTTTATTGTACCTATTAAATTTATTCAAAACTTTATTATCTTACAAAAATAAAATAATCTTACTATCTGTTAAGAGTTGTAAGAATAATTTATTGTGTTGCTACATCAAAAGGTGTGGCTAAATAAAGTTCTTACAGCAACCCAAAGGCGGAAAGCATCAAGGTACTTACCATATACATACTTTTAAGGATCATTTAAAATTCTCCTGGTTATAAAGTAAAAGCATGTAAATCTCGAGGACTTTTCTTTAATAGTTTTTAAATTTCGGAAAAGATCATTTGTCAACATTTAATGCAAGGAAAAATTATTGAGATCGAAAAAATAATTAAAATCCGTGTATCCAATCCAGGAAATGGTTTTTAAATTTCTGACTCAGAGGGGTGTAGCGTAAACATTTGTGAGTAAGTTTTTAAGCAAAAACCTTGCGTAGTGACATGTTAGCCGCACGATTCTAGTTTCTAGTACCCTGCGAATGACGTGCGTATCCAAGAAAGTAGTCGGCCAGGAAAAATATTTCCTGGAATCGCAGTCGTAGGTGCACTTGCACGTCACGGCAGTTCCGAGGAAATGTTTTGTGCGCATTTGATTTGCTCATCAGAAATGAAATGCTGACTTTTCTAGTGCACCGAAAAAAATTCAAATGTGCGCACGGACCCTTCCAAGTAATGGCATGGAAGGCCAATCACTGAAACGTGTTACCTGTGTTTTTATTATAAATGAGCATTATATACTAACTAATCTTTATAATCTTTAGATATTTTAAAGTTGACCCTTTCTCTTAGCGGCGTATGCCAGGGATACTTATGTTAGATTGTACAATATAATTAAGCAATCATGGTATTGCCCAATTTTAATTGAAACTTCTGCGCCTACACGTCCACTCGTAATTGAGTCAATAACTATTCGAGTGAGCAACATGTCTGATGAAGATTTGGCTGTAGCAGTAGTGTTGTTGATTGTGAAAGCGCTTACAAAAGGGTCGACGTATATATACTCTTAAACAACTGGAACCTTCGCTGAGGAAGTTGTTTTTTTTTTTTATAAGGATAACAGTTTGAACATTTATTACAGTTGAGACCAGTTATTACCAAAAAACTAAAAAATAAAACTTGAAGTATATTATTCTTATTGATAGTAAACAATAAAAAAACGTATAAAAAACGTATTGAATTTATTTGTGAGTGACATTTGCAAAATGTTGGATCTAGCTTTTGTACAAAATACCATTTTTTTAACATGACCTGCATGATTAAAAAAGTACTATCAATAGAAAAAAAACAGTAATTATATCTCTATGGAAGGGTTTATGTAACTAAAGGTATATATTTTTTTAATAATTTCAATCATTCTTCTTTCCATTACAATCATAAAATATTATGCAAAGGCATTCCTGACAAACTTTATGAGGTCCTTTCACTTTGTCCAAGAAAATAAAGGTTCTGAAGTAACTGGATGAGAAAATGATACTTATAGTGTGTTTGAAGGCTGCAATCAAGTTGTTTTCCATGTCATTTCAATGTCCAACCAACCGCCTACCAATCAATCATTTTAATGTTGGATGGATATCCAACAGATATCACTTTAATACCAGACTCATCGCATTTTATAAGACATCGATTAACCAGATTTGGTTCTCTGTCCCCCCATGATGCTATCTACCAAAAAGTATCGCGCAAGAAATTTTCTTGAAGCACAACAAAAAAAAACACAATTTCTTCAACTTCAGATTAAGATAATTACCAAGTATTCCAGTGCCAAAATCTACGTATCCGTGATATTTGCGGCCTTACATTCTATAATTTATATTTCCTTGTGGTCATCTGCACTATGTCATTGTGTATAATGTATGTATAACCACATTAATACGCAGAACTTCCTCTCCAAGGTAAAGATATAACTATTACTAAAAATCCCTTTCGGCAAGCCGTAAGGCGAAGGTAGATTTCGCCGGATCAAAGTAGAGATAGGCAAACTCCAATTGTACGAACCTGTATCAAACATTGCACGAGCTGCCGCGCGATGTTTGATACAAGTAAGACCCCTCTTTAAACTATACCATAGGGGTTGCTCATATCAAAAATTGTTTCAAAGTAAAGTTGCAAGGAAATTATAAGCCTACAATTAACATTTCGAATGGAAGTTATGTTGTTTTGAATTTTGTAAAACCAGTTTTCCCACCCACAGGACCAATAGTTGGTGTTATCAAAAAAGTTTACTGAGATAAGGTTAGGCCTTAATAATATAAAATTTAAATTAATTCGATATCTTACACACTAAGAAAGTTATAGCAAAATTTCACTTTTTCGAAGCCCCCCCCCCCCGAACCCTCCCGCTCATCTGGTCTGATTTTACCTAGTATTTTTATATGATTATATGATTAATACGATTTATGTATAAATTCAGAGAAATTGTTAAATTGCTTTTAAAACTATTCCTTCGACCAATGTCTACTTTGTTTGTCAGGTTTCACAAACTTTAAATTACTATTTTTTGGTGATATATTTCAATGTATTTTAAAACTATCCCCGTCCTTTGGCCGTCAGCACGGATATTGGAATTATTTATTACTGCCCAATGAAAATTAATACAAACTCATCTATCTATGTGCGCAAATAAAAACATATAAACGAATGTTCAGCACCGCTTATTATTATTAAATTGAAATATTATGTCCGTGTTTTTTCATTACTAGCTTCGCGTCAAAATTTACTAAAATGGTGTTTAAATTTATGATCAATTGAAAGAATGTCATGATTGTATGTTTTTTTATTTTAATCTACTCAGAGCTAAAAGATAACCCACTGTCCCCTATATATCATATAAAACGCAAATCGGATGGGCTAAACCGCAGGCACAAATAGATATAGGAAACGAAGCAACCCATTACAAGTACCACAAGCGCAAGTTATTTGGGTGGGAGAAGTATAAAATCATACAATAAACCGTCAAAACTAACCTTAATTAACTATAATTAAGTAAAATAAAAAATAATGGTAATATCCCTGCGTCTTTAAACCATTATAGCTACACAAATATTTTCAATTAATCTTTTTTCAAAAGTTTTGTAAAGCTTGGTTGGTTTAGAATGATATATTTTTTGTGTGATTTTAATCTGTGTTGTGTTTACTGATAAATATTTTTGTAACTTACATTAGTTTATTCAAATAATACCTAGGTGAATATACATCCTAGTGAATATAATTGGGGGTTATTTATTAAAAATCCAGCCTAAATTTAAACAATGCAATATGATAATTACTAATATAAATATTTTTTTAAGGTAACAATATAATAAAATAGATATATATTTGTAAATAATATTCTACACGGGTTCATTTAATTTACATAATTACGACCCGTCTTAAAAGAGACTGTATTTTTAAGTGTATCTTTATCTTGAATAAATTGATGCGCTTCGTTTTTGAGATTTAAATTTTCGAGGGGTTCTTAGCGGTACGATATACTTTGGAAACGCAATAATGTTAAGTCTTCTTAACAAGTTATAATGTACTTTAATTTTTCTCAGAACTTTCGAAAGCACGGAGAATTTTAAATATCGTAAGAAATTTATAAAAGAATAATGATTAAAAACATCAATGAATTTGGTTATTATACAAAATGATAGAATAAAATATTTGTCAAAACTTTAAATTTCTCAGTATTAAACATATTTTTATTAAATGTTGATACAATGGCATTGATGGTTTTTATGTTTTTAAATAAATAAAAATAAAATATTTGGTAAATGGATTTATAAGAACCGCATGGACTTTAAAATACTAAATGGCACAAATTTAAAATTATTCTTATTATTAATTAATTGATTACCTACACAGAATAATTTTAAACCGATTACCAAACTGATACATAAAACACATTTTTTTATTTTTGAATGAATACAAACACCCAATGTAAAGTAGCCTAATCTTTTACTTAACTACTTTAAAACTTTCGAAGTAATAAATGGTTATGCGTATGTCCCGTAGAATTATTTGTTTTTGATGGACGGTACATTAACTGATTTTGATGCAGTTTTAAGAAGAAACTAGTTTTTCCAGAAGTATTAAATACAATAAATTTGGTAAGTTGGTCATCGTCTTTATTGTTTTTTTTTTGTAAATTGGCAATTTAAAAAAAATAGCTATTCTACAATAAAAACTGCTTCTATATATTGTTTAGAAGTAATTAATTATTTAACCATACAGGTGCCATTAAAGGTTTCTCCCACCCAGACTACTCGCGCCGGTGGTACTAACTTATAATGGGTTGCTTCATTTCCTTTATCTAATTGTGAAAAAACACTACATAAAATTCCAATTTAATAACAATAAGCGGTGCTGAACATTCGTTTATATGTTTTTATTTGCGCACATAGATAGATGAGTTTGTATTAATTTTCATTGGGCAGTAATAAATAATTCCAATATCCGTGCTGACGGCCAAAGGACGGGGATAGTTTTAAAATACATTGAAATATATCACCAAAAAATAGTAATTTAAAGTTTGTGAAACCTGACAAACAAAGTCGACATTGGTCGAAGGAATAGTTTTAAAAGCAATTAAACAATTTCTCTGAATTTATACATAAATCGTATTAATCATATAATCATATAAAAATACTAGGTAAAATCAGACCAGATGAGCGGGAGGGTTCGGGGGGGGCTTCGAAAAAGTGAAATTTTGCTATAACTTATGTTATGTTATGTATATTAGTGGATGTGGGGAGTCCGCCCCCGCGTACCGCGTCCTTTCCAGAACTATTGTACATTTAAATCCACTTAAAGTTCGCCCTCTAGTCCCGTACTGTGATAAAGTTGAGTATCTTTTTAGATACTAGAGTTTTTTTTCTATTGACAGTACTTTTTTAATCATGCAGGTCATGTTAAAAAAATGGTATTTTGTACAAAAGCTAGATCCAACATTTTGCAAATGTCGCTCACAAATAAATTCAATACGTTTTTTATACGTTTTTTTTATTGTTTACTAACAATAAGAATAATATACTTTACGTTTTATTTTTTAGTTTTTTGGTAATAACTGGACTCAACTGTAATAAAACTTCAAACTGTTATCCTTATAAAAAAAAAAACAACTTCCTCAGCGAAGGTTCCAGTTGTTTAAGAGTATATGTCGACCCTTTTGTAAGCGCTTTCACAATCAACAACACTACTGCTACAGCCAAATCTTCATCAGACATGTTGCTCACTCGAATAGTTATTGACTCAATTACGAGTGGACGTGTAGGCGCAGAAGTTTCAATTAAAATTGGGCAATACCATGATTGCTTAATTATATTGTACAATCTAACATAAGTATCCCTGGCATACGCCGCTAAGAGAAAGGGTCAACTTTAAAATATCTAAAGATTAGTTAGTATTGTCGCTTCTTTTGGCGACGTCTCTATGACCTTGTCCTAAATATACTCGTACAAGAAACGTATTGGATTGAATAAACCGAGCTTGTCAAAATCACAGTCATGGTCTCTGAACATTGCAGTCAAATAGCCTTTCGGTGAAATTACAGCAGTGTTTGTATTTAGAGTTAAAATCATTTAATGTTGTAAGGTTATATTATTATTATAAGGTGGATATTGTCCGTCGAGATAACAATAATACTTTATAATAATGCTTTATCACTCGCAACCACTTGGCCTGTCACCCGAAAAAAACCGTTACATAGTTGGTGAAACGCCGAGCGACGTTTGAACACGCACCTTCGCACCTGACGTTGGAACAGTTACATGATTGGTAATCCCGACGTGAGTAAGAGGACGCACCTTCAACTTATAAATTACGACATTTGAACACACAACCTTCGGCAACTTAAACGGTACACCCGCCTGAAAATAAGTGCAACCATTAATAGGTCGGAGTTCATTACGTAATTGAAACCAAATCCATTCAATTATTTGGGAATTACATCCAACACACTACGGAAGTCATCGTTCCTGACAATGGGTTGCAATGGGCAAATGAGCTGCAATGGGTAAATTGTATTTAATTAATATTAAGAAATCGGCAAAAAAGTCAATGTCTTCGCTGAATCTATTTACATTGTATTTGTATATATTGAATAATAGAAATTGCTTCTGGCAATATTAAAATTAAAATTGAAATTTATGCACGCGCATTGACCTACTCAATAATGCTCATTTATCAAAAAAACACAGCGAAATCGTTTCAGTGATTGGCCTTCCATGCCATTACTTGGAAGGGTCCGTGCGCACCTTTGGATTTTTTTCGGTGCACTAGAAAAGTCAGCATTTCATTTCTGATGAGCAAATCAAATGCGCACAAAACATTTCCTCGGAACTGTCGTGACGCGCAAGCGCACCTGCGAGTGCGATTCCAGGAAATATTTTTCCTGGCCGACCACTTTCTTGGAAACGTACGTCATTCGCTGGGCATTGACTGCGTAAGGTTTTCTCATCACGGCTTGTCCAAAGGAAAGTGTTCAAGCTCAGCTCCGTCCTGAGACGTCGGGCCCTGTGCTGAACATAACCTGAACATAACCTTGCTGATAGTCCTTACGTTTAGTTGACCGTAGTAATTATTTATCGAACAAGTTTCTAACCCAATATTTTATCATGCTAATTTAGTGTTAAAGTACCGATTGAAAGGCAATCAGATCAGAGTTAAAATATATGTAATAGGTTGCTTGTATATCTGTAATAATCTGTGTTTCAACATCACTCCCAACCGTTTCGGTTAGCATCGCCCTAGAAGGTCGTTACAATTCTTAGTAAAAAAATACTTTATCAATTAATACATGTATAGTACAAATAAAACTTTTAAATGTCGGTAGAAATGGTCTAAGCTTAAGGGAAAACATTATAATAGCTTATCAAACAAATATCATTTGAAAATATCTTGCTTTAATCCTGCGTGTGAAATATTCCGGTTGGCTACATATTCTGATCAGCAAGTTTGCAAACTTCATTATAAAGGTTGATATGTTTGACGTAGAATAGCGACAAATTTTGAAATATACCGTGCTGCGATATAATCTATTATTTATATTATTATTAGCAGGTGAGGAGATGCTGTAAACCTTTATCCCGACTACATCGCTTTAATGTCATGCGCTTTAATGTGCTTTAAGGACCTGTCGACAGTCTCTGACTAATGGGTCCTTGCTCATTTTGATTGTAATAAAAAAACTATGTTGAAATAAACGCCGTTGTTGACGGCATTGAACTGAACTGAACTGAATGTGAGTTTTTTAATTTGTAATGTGAGACCGTAAAATACAGCAAACATCTCTCATTTGTTTTTTGTGAAAAAATAATTAATTTAGGTTTTAGGTTTTATATACCCACCTTCCTTGTTATAAAATAAAATACATTTAAGATGAGGAAGGCATACATATTTATTTAATAAAATATTTACTTACTATAGATATATAGTAGACGTTTGTCTAGACGTATATGGTATAGGTGCTTACTACATAGATATCGTTTATTTTTAGAGAGGTATATATTGTGCTAAATATTAACATCGTTTTATTGTAAATTATATAATAGTCCAATATAAAACTTTATTTTTTTTATTGATAAATCGGCATAAAATTTAGTTCATAAACAAAAAAAAATTGAAATATAAAAGCGATACCTTATCGTATTTCAACATATTAACGTAACCAATAGATTTTAAATTTCAACACTTCACTTATGAATTTATATATGAGTGAGTACATACGAGATTCCCTTTTTCTCCAACATTCGTATTTCTCATTTAGATTCGCCTACTCTAAATTAAGATAACACCAGCTGATTTAAGTTCAAAAATGAGAAGACATGAGTTTACGGAAGCCCGGTTCAGTTTATTTATTATTTTTTATTCGGTAATCTAGTGGTTAAGGTGTTGGACTATTGACTTAAAAGTCCCGGGTTTGGTTCCGCACATAGTCATACCATTGTTAACGCTTCATTGCCACCATCTCCCCTCATTCTAGCACAAGCACATTTGGCCTGGTTGAGTAGGGCCCAAAATAATTGTTTATGACCTTGGTCATAGCAATTATTTAAAAAAATAATAATAATAAAAAAAAAGATATCAGTGATGGCTGATTAATATATTTGATGCTATTTGATGATCCTTACCACAATAAAAGAAAATACATGTAAAAAAAGGTGGTTGCTTTTCGTACAAACTGTACAAATTTTAAAATATAGTTACCACCCAAGAAAGTTATCGCAAACGAGTTTACTGATATTCGATGATACGATCCACGATCCGAGCCAGATCTCAGACCTCTTAAATAAACGAAATCGAATATTCCCGAATCCCGACAAAATTTGTTTAGAGAGTTTTAATTATACGCAACATGACGTGTTTTTGCCAAAAAGTAATGCTCGTGAAACAAAGTAATTATTAATGGTAAATTATACTGCAAGGTTGTGGGCTTTCACCTTTTCTATTAATTAAAACTCATCCCACGTAGTATATTTCTCAGCGGTGATCAAAAATGAATTTTAGTTACAGTTGCTTGACATACAAAATAAAATTACAACCAACTCGAAGGTTTGAGTTTAATTTTGTTTAAATTAATTTGTGCCGATTTCACTATTTTACTTTCAGATATTCCACGGTTATTCAAATATGTACATATATTATAACTTATATTTAATCTTATTTGCATGATTTTATTTAATTTAATATATTTTTAGGGAAACATAAAGGGTAACTTAATTTATAAAACAGTAAATACATAGTTATTTATATGCCAATTACGTGAATCTACTGTTTAACAATTTAATTGAAATGTAGGTTCACCTAGAACTGATTACATAAAAAAGAAAATAAATGAGAAACTTAAATAAAATAGTTTACATTTTGAATATTTACACTAATAAAATTATGTTATTAGGTTCTTAAAGTTATGATAAACATAAATATTATGGATTTTTACCTTCTAATTACCTGTATGAGACGAGTATATTTTACTTACCTTGTTTTTGAATGATTTCAAAGTACAATTAAAAATATCTAATTCCGAAATATTACTGTTTATATTCATGGCATATTCTGTGAATTGTTGCATTTTGAGCATAGTTTGCGTAGCAGTGTTGCGTGTGTGAGTGCGTGCGTTTTGTAGAAGTGTTAGATGATAAAATTTTTAGGTTAAGAACTTTTTAGAACTTTTGACTTTTGTAAAAAATAAGATTTTTCTGACAAAAACCTCATTTAGGATGAAATCGTATAGATGAAAAGAATTATGCTATTTTTATTTCTTTCATGTTTGAAATTTACAAACACGAATAACAAAATAAAAGTTACACATACATTTTCACAAGTACCATATTAATTACATTTTTAAGAAATTAGTGATGAGTTCAAAAATAATTATGGCAAGGCTGGATTGGTTTACACCTGTCACTATCCATTCATTTCAGATAAGGCTTTATAATTTCTAATTTGCGCCCGATTTCCTAATTATCTGTTTTTTCAAAACTATTAGAAAAAATGTGTGCGACCAGTTCACATAACACAACCTAAACATTTTCAAAGTGATGATTATACAGGCATTATACACTAGAGTTGCCGAAGGTATAGAGTCATGCATTGACTACATATTCATTAAAACTAAGAGTTGTTATAATGGTATTGTATTTTCATCTACAGTGAATGACCATTATTCGACTTTATTATTTATATACGTAATTAATCCAGAACCAAAAATTAAAATTAAAATAAAAATGATATCTATAATTGCTCATGTCGCTTTAATGAATGATGTTAAAAAAGAGTCGTGGTCTTCGGTGTTAGCTATCCGTGATGTTGATAAATCTTTAGACCTACTTAATAATATATTAACTAACTTTATTAAAAATAATACCACTGTTAGGCATTTATCTCATAATAGACTAAAACTAACGCCTTGGATTACTCTTGGACTCATTAAAAGCATTCACACTAAAGACCAAATATCGAAACACTTGCAATGCTCTTATTCAAAAAACTAAAAACAGGAGAAAATAAAAAAATCTGATACTAGTAAACAGCTTTGGACAACTATTAAAGAGATCGCCATCTTAACTCAAAAAAAGCATCCGGCATTGACCAAATGCATGTAAAAGAATCCTTAAAGAATATGGAATCAGATGGCAAATTAATTGTAGACTTTGCAAATACATTTTATTCCACTGTAGGATCGGACCTGGCGAGTAAAATCCTGAAACGTCTCAATAAAACTGAAATGCAATTAGCTTTAGAGTCTGGATCTCTTATCTCACCATATAAACTAATATTTAGTTCAACAAATCATTTAGAAGTCTCTAAAGTTATTGATAGTCTTAAACTTGGGAAAGGATCCGACTTAATTAATGCTGATATAATAAAAAGATTAAAATCCGATATTTTAGTACCCCTGTGCCATATTATAAATCTTAGCATGTCAAATGGTGTTTTTCCTAATAGCTTAAAGAAGGCTGTCATTATACCAATACATAAAAATGGTGATATGGCGGAAATAAAAAACTTTAGACCCATCTCATTGCTGCCTACATTCTCAAAGATTTTTGAAAACAATATCAAACATCGCTTGACACTGTTCCTAGAGCAAAATAATTTATTATCTACAAACCAATATGGATTTAGGCAGAATCGAGGTACACAAGATGCGGCAATTGATTTAACAGAATATATAACTAGAAACATTGACAAAGAGAAAAAATGCTTTGATGTGTTTCACGACCTGGCTAAGGCATTTGATACTGTCTCGTTTAGCATTCTTCTTAAAAAATTAGAATGCATAGGGATCAAGGGTAGTGAATATGATTGGTCCAAATCATATCTAACTGATAGAAGTCATGTAGTCCGGATAATGAGCAGGAGAGCGATACTGAAATACCAACATTTGGTGTGCCACAGGGTAGTGTTTTAGGGCCTGTTTTGTTTTTAATTTACATTAATGCATTATGTAACTTGCAACTTAAAGGAAAAATTATAAGTTTTGCAGATGATACTGTGACTGTATATTCTAGTGACACGTGGACTGAGTTACAATGTAAGATGCAACGTAATTTGGAAACTATTACCAATTGGCTGGTCAATAATCTTTGAACTCTAAACATTAGCAAAACTAAATATGTTACTTTCAGTATTACTTCCACTGGTTTAGCTGATACGGACTTTCAGCTTCGCATCCATGACCGTCAGAACCGAATAAAATGCGATTGTCTTCCTCTGAAGAATGTCGACCATATTAGATACTTAGGACTTGAAATAGACAGGCACCTTCGCTGGAATCATCACATTGATTCAATTGCTAAAAGAGTTCGATCGCAAATTGTAGTTTATAAAAATCTTAGAAACTGTTTATCTTCCCAAACTTTAAAAATGGTTTACAATTCCTTAACTAATCCTTTAATCACATATGCGTTAATTGTGTGGGGCGGTGCAATTCGAAAAGCCCTTGAACTATTAATCAAGGTTCAAAAATTGGTTCTTCGTGTGATCAATAAAAAGCCTTTTAGGTTAGTTCGGAAATCCTTTTCTCAAGT
This sequence comes from Neomicropteryx cornuta, assembly GCA_020383195.1. Taxonomy (NCBI): domain Eukaryota; kingdom Metazoa; phylum Arthropoda; class Insecta; order Lepidoptera; family Micropterigidae; genus Neomicropteryx; species Neomicropteryx cornuta. Next base: position 45,687,201 of record JAHKQU010000018.1, read on the forward strand.
TACAGGGTGCTAGATAATAGACAATCTTTTATTAAAAAAGTAGTCATACATGTTTGGCAAAATAAAATTAGTAGTATACAGTTCACTAAAGCTATAAAGACAAGATCGAACGATAGAGGTCACTTAGTGGCACCAATAATGAAAACATCTTTTGGACAGAGACGTGTCATTTTTCTGAGCCGAAAAATATATGTATAATCAGATAAGCGATGAAATTAGGGATTCTAAAACTAAAGCTAATCTCGCTACATCTATATTAAAATGGTTAATCTCTGAGAAAATAATTTCAGAAATATTTGTTAAGATAAAATTTATTAATACTGTAAGTTAAGCGACTTATAGCTACTAAGTAAAAAATATCTGTGCATTATTTAAGTTACCTAGAATGTATAAAAAAAAAAAATGCTTACTTAGATATCTCATACCTCATACTATAATATGTTTATGCCCAATGTATACATATTATATATATATATATATATATATATATATATATATATATATATATATATATATATATATCTATATCACTACTTCACTATTTTATATAAGATATATTACTATACTATAGTAGTATAATACTATTTTTATCTTTAATATTTATTTATTTATATCGAATATATATTTACCTATATATTTAATAATTGTTTATTCATTTAATTTATTTGTTATTTTTTTAATTGTTTTAATTATTCATTTTATTTTTTCATATATTGTGTTATTGAGTAGACACTTAAATTATATTCATGTGTGTGTGTGTGTGTGTGTGGGTGTGTATTTCAGTGAGTTTATTGGTGCCTTAGTTAATTTTTATATTTTCACAGGGTTTTGCTCTGGTCTATTGTTTGCACTGTAAGACTTCATATATAGAAAAGGTAACTCTAAAAGGTAAGGTAGAAAAGGTAACTCTAACTTAGTTAGGAAGGTTATAGACTTGTCCTCATCGGTAAAGTATTATTAAAAAAAAAATGCTTCCTCTTGTCAAAAATATAATTCCACCGGAATAGCATGGATTTTACCCAAACAGATCCACTGTAACAAATTTGATATCATATAATGACTACATCAAAAATCTCTAGATCAGCGCATTCAAATAGATTCCATATATACCGATGTTTCAAATGTTTTAATAAAATTAACCATGACATTCTTTTTAAATAATTAATGGTCTCTGGGTATTCGAGGAGATGTATATCGTTGATTTACAACTTATATAAAAAAACGTTCTCAAACAGTTGTCATTAAGGGATACAAATCGAACCAAATTATTATTCCGTCTGGAGTGCAGCAGGGAAGCCACTTAGGCCCTTTGTTATTCTCTTTCTTGTTACATGACATTATAAAATGTTTCCTCTATGCTAAATGTTTGCAGTACGCCAATGACATAAAAATTTTCATGCAAATCAAATCTTGGGCAGATTGTTTGAATTTGCAAAAAGACCTTAACCGGTTTTCTTCATACTGCGACAACATGAAGCTTCCCAACATTAAAACATGCCACCTTGTCGGATTTACTCGTAATTCTACTAAAACCGAATACACATATATACACATTCTGTCTTAAGCAGACAGAATTATTGAATTTAGAAGAAATAAGGGACTTAAGAGTCACACTCGACTCAAAACTTTCCTTTAAAACACCAGATAAAGCGTGTAAAATTTTAGGTTTCTTAATAAGAACCTGCAAATCAATTAAGCAAATAAATACGTTGAAATTACTCTATTACTCATTAGACTGCAGTCAACTGGAATATGCGTCTGTTATCTGGTGCCCTCAATATAATTTAAACAAAAATATGATTGAAAATATACAAAAAAAAAATAAAAAATACCTAAACTATAAAACAGGAAAATATGCACACAATTATAAGGCTGCGATTTTAGAATATGCTATTGAACCACTAAATGATCGACGAATTATAAAAGATACGACACAATTAATAATAATATCGATAACATAGATTTTCTCCAAAATGTGTCATTCAACGTCCCTTCACGTAGATCGCGAGAATACCGTCTCTTTTCGCTCCCGCGATACAAAACAAACGCTAACGCGGCGGTCACACGATTATGTCGTCAATATGACGATTTATTCTCCTCGATTGATATATTTTTATTAAATAAAAACCCTTTTTATCTTGATTTGCTAAAAACCTTAAATTTAAGAAACTGATTAAATTAGCAAAACAAAAAAAAAAAATAGTAATCTTTGGACATCATTTTCATTCCTTTGGCCTTTTGACAGTTTGAAACTATTATTGTTTCAAGAAAAATAAATATATATTCAAATATATATTTGTATTTATAATAAGCTAGTGCGAGTATAATTTAATTTTAATCGTTTCTCGTATTTCTATACTTTACCTAAAACCTGTCATCAGTCAATTTTACACGCAATTGTATGTACCATTTTTTATATATTTGTACTGTTGGTTTTCCAAATAAACAATTAATAAATTAAATAATCAATAATGTTCCAAAAATTTACCTTATACACACGGTAAATATCGGCAACATTAAACTTCGAAACGATGTTTGTGTGTAATAAATATTACTTAGATAATATTATTTATATGAAAAAAGATGTATAGATGTTTATTTAGATAAACATATATAAAAGTTTTTTGCATAATTTTATATGTGTATTCTTTTATAAATCAGTCTTTCCGTCAGTCGTCCGTCCGAAAAGCGTCATTGAATATGGAATATTCGAAGCTGGAATATCATTAAATTACTTTTTTATTATTTAATAATTATTATAAAATAGGGGTTTATAGATATGTATTTATAATATATCATAAATGTCAAATATTTTTGTTACTAAATTTTTTTGGACAACATTTCCGCCTGTCTTTCTGGGCTAAAAAGAAACAAAAATATATTCTAAAAGCATTTTTTTTCTGAAGAGCTTTGTATCGCACTCGATTTTACGGGGCAGGAAGTGATGCATAGGGCGAGCGGCAGTGAGTGGTTGTGGAGCAGAGGCAAGTATGAGACCCAAAGGGATTATAAACGTAGGGCAAAGTGGAACATTCCGTGTGCCACGGTGCCACATGCCTTTTGGGAGCACCCGGTGCCGTCAATGCAGTCTCCACAACCAAACTGTTCACTCTGGGCGATGACCGGGTTCTACTAATAAAATATAATATACTAGATACGCTATCGTACAAGTAGCAGACTATACGATTTTATAGTAAACACGTCGTCATAGTTTACCGGTATTCGATTTTTAACTTCTACTTATCAATGTGATGAAACCTTAAATATATCGGAAGAAAAGCTATACTAAGCAATATTTGTTAGTTTGACAGTTATAATTTAACTATTCGTCGTTTTTAGTCTTTCAGTCTTTCAACAACTACAAGCATAACCCGACTTCTAGCATTCTTTAAGGTTAACTAATGTTGGTAGCACACCCTTTATTATTGTTAGACATATCTGAACAAATTTACAAGTTTAATTTATTAATTAATACTTTTTAAAAGATAACTTGTCTAAAAAAAAACGGTTTAGTGCGCTTTGGGTTCGCGCAATTAGGGTTCCATACCATAATTTATTTACATTCGATCGATTTAATCCAAATAATTAATTTGGTGAAGTACATGACGCATATTTTTTCTATGTGACTGACGAAAAGTGGTAGTTAGCATTCATTCATTCATATCCTTTTATCCTGATAATGGTCAAATTTTCAAAAATATTTTTAGAATATCTAAAAGTAGCCCTTCTAATCTATTCCTCATAAGATACAAAAAAAAAACAACTTTTTGTTGAAGAGGCTGAACTTACCATAAATAAAATATTTAATTATGTTTGGCCGTCGAAAAATGTAGGCATTAAAAGGCTTAAAACATTATGCCAAAATTTAAAATTAATACCCAAAAGATTCTTTTCAATTCATCTTACGATAAAATACAATGTTTTGTAAAGTAATATAATCATTCCTTGTACATTTGAAATGACCTTAATGTATACATACGATATTAAGTTCAGTAATTTACATATAGGGCTAATAAAATAAAATGTGTTATTTAAGTTATTTAAATTATGTTTCAATAACTTAAATAACAGAATATATTGTTTATTTATTTAAATGTTATATTAATTTTAGTTGTGCTATAGTTATTGCAAGTGATTGAAATTCAAATAGTGGCTTCCTGGTATGCTTTGCTGAATCCACTGCATATTTCACTATACCGCGAGTGGAGCTTACTATAACTACCTACTAGTAGAGCATTCCAACGCATAGCTTGCTCATACTCAATAATATTCCGTGCATTTATGTTCGAACCTAATATATAGTATTTGCGTTCGCGGCAGTAGCAACTTCTTATATTAATATAGTAGTATACTAGTGGTTTTAGGCAATATTAAATATAGTAGCATTTATATTTTTCTTTAATTACACCAGAGACATCTCAAGGCTTGAAGCAAATTTAATGTCTTATAAACCTTTTTTTTTATTGGATGGAAAGCAACTGCTGACTAATAAAACATAGCGAACGTTCTTAGGTTTCATTTAGGAGAATTAACGATTGCGATGGCCTAGATATGGGGAACGAAGTGATCTATCCCGATTGCCGAAGGCATGAGTAATTTCGCGTCGAATGCGCGCGCATACACGGTCTAGTTGCGAACCTGGGGCGAAGCATTTTGAGTATAGATATATCTGGTCATATTTTTATCTATGCATATAGAATATCGGAGTATCTGCAATCTGCAATCTGCAAAATATATATCTTATTAAAATGACGGTTGTATTATATCTTTCTAATACTGACTTGGTTAAGTATTTGTTGTTTCGCGTAAGCACAGAAGTGTAATTAATACTCGTAGCAACAATATCGCCTTCGCACATATACGAGTACGTATGTATTGCTTTGCATAGATTGTTTAGTTTGTCGCTCCCTTTTTTTTACGATGTTTTGGTGTAATTCGTCTACTACTTGAGCAACAACCCGGTAGACAGGATTTTGTTTGCTAAGCTTGCGAATATGTATTCATATGTAGGTATCCTTATGACTCCCTTAAGTAGTAATATGTTTGTCTGATCACTTTTCTGAAAATTTACCACTTTGCATACAGCCTACTTCGTTTTCCTTCGAGCAGTCTATTTAATTGTGAGCACGTTTCCTGCATTTATAAAGGAAAATTAAATCTTTCTAATTATTTGTAATATATGGAAATACAAACCCATTATTAAGATAATAAAAATTTTCGGAGAATGCCGCTTACTCTGGAAGAATAATAAAAAATTCATTGCTTTGCGGGAAGATGGCCTTACACTAAATAAAGTTCATAGACAAACTGGAGTATCTATGAGTGTAATAATATATATTTTCATCGGTATTAAAATACACATTTATTCATAGCTATGTACGCAGGATGAGTTTTTAAAAGGGCCACTATGGGTAAAATCATAAAAGAATAAAAGTCTAACATATAGAAATTTTTCTATTACCATTAACCGATATTGAAATTATGAAAAACTGCTTTAAACCCACATTTTTGTTTAAATATTAAACTCGTTACCGTAAATATAGGTTAAATTATGTTGATGAATATTTATAATAAGAATAATAAGTCTAAAGTTAATAAAGAAATCAATGATAATTAACAATTGTCTGCTATTAATAAAAAGTATCATAATATCATAAATAAAATAAAAATGTCTATGACACCTATACCTATCATGTAATATCAACTGCTTCTATAACTACATTGTTTAGTAGTAGTACATTATTTAACCAGGACCTGACATCTTTCAGCTAAGCCTCGCCTAATTTAAATTTAAAATATATCATATTTGTCGTAAAAAAACATTTATTATACGTCGTATATCATATAAAAATAATTGTTCACAAGCAACTTCCAAAGGGAGACGGTATATTATTATTTAATACAAAAAATAATGTATTATATATATTAAAAGATTGCAAATTTTTAAAACAATATATTATGTCGTTCGTTTTATTTTATTTTTAGAGGTTTCATTTTACCTAGATAATATTTATAATAAACATTTTATTTAACACATAAATACGTTACAAAAGGGGCGATCTTATTACCGTAAGACAATCTCTACCGGCTAACCCAGATATCGCGTGATAAATATTGATTAGGTATCTGCGATCTTGAATAACAACGAAAAAATGATAACTGGATGATCTTTACGACCAAGGTTTTTTGGCATGCTTAGTTGGGAGCGGTAATTTCATAGCAGGCAGGTTCATTAGTAAGAGCTTTAATAGGAAACTGAAAGCATCAAAAACGCCGCCTGCAGGGGGTAGCGCCACTCATATACTATGTATTTGCCATATTTTGGTAGTCAATTTAGATTATTTTTACCTTTTTACCTTATAAACTAATGTAAAAGCTATTGGACAGAATTAAATATTCCTTGGTAGAAATATTACGTGGTATTCTGACAAAAAAGATTCCATACCAGCTTGTCTATGTTTGGGATTCGTTTGAAGAAATCTCATCCTACTTAAAAAAAAAAAAAACACGAGGAATAAAAAATTTTAGTTTTGCGGCTTGTAAACAAGACAAGACCAACAAAAGAAATGACTGCGATTTCAATACTATGATTTTTGCGCGAAACAATAAACAGCGACGGCATGCGCGCCTCTCAAAGGAGCGTCCGTCCCGAGTTCGACCGGACCGCGCTTTCTTAAAAATAAAATATACTCGTACTTATATTTGAAGCATGGCCAGATATACAAAGCCGAGGGGCGAGCGTCGAGCTCAATAAACATCAAAAAGTCTTAAGCGACCGAGAAATGTTCAGTCGAGTTGAGCCGTATCGGGGAGTGAAACATATGCCCGCGACTGTACCTATACCTTTGAACGCCTATAACTTCTAAACGCTTCTGAATATTTAGTCAGTTTTTATACCATTCGAATATGTACACTTCAGTATAATTCAGTCATTTTTGGTAACCATAACGGACCCTTGAATGCCCCTAAACGCTTCCGAACATTTAGTCAGTTTTTAATTTACTATAATCAGCATCCATAACTACCTTCTGCGTAATGCAGGCAGACATACACTGACGTTATCAGTTAAGTACTCTGTAGTGTAGCGTATAAATAGTAAATCAGCGAGCGACGGCTCCTCCCCGTTCGCACCGCCTCACCTCCGCCGACCGCGGCCGCGAGAAGTCACCATAAGTCCACGAATTTCATTGTTGCCTACCTGCACGTTAGTTTAACACGTTTGCTAATGATCATTCTATTGGATTTTTTAAGAAATGTTTAATGATGACTAATTAATAATAGTAAAAGAATAAAAGCTGGCGGAGGAATTTGGCGAGGCGAGTTATTATATGAACTGAAAAACCGTATGCAAATGGATTGTGTTTGGGATTTTCATTCTGAACAAACAAAATAGCAATACAGGAACGTACTAGATTAGAAATTATAAGGAGCCATTAAATGGTAGAACTAAAAGCTCAATTAAAACGATTTCTTAAGAATTTGTTATTTCCAAATGAAAATAGTATTGAATTTTTAAATGTGTAATAGACACTGGTAATACCTATTAATTTAACGAAGGAATTCTTGACAGAGAAATTCTGCGGCTGTATTCTAATACAACCGTTTTTAACTTTTAGGTAATAAGAACTGACTTCCAATATTTTGTTCGATTGGATATTTTGTCATTTGTATTAGGTTAGGTAGCCTTAATAATACTGTAGAGTTTTCATAGTAAGAGGAATTACATAGGTGGTCCTAATGCATCAAATCTCCCTATTGACTACACTTTTTTCCAAAGGAACGGAAACGACCAAAGCGTCCAATGGCCTACTTTTTAAAGCCCTGTTCCGTGTTACCCGCAGAAACAGTTTGTTAAGCGCTTAGAGGAAAAACTCGAAAAATTGTAAATAGGGAGATTTTTCAAGTTATAACACAAATTACAAAGTTTTCCACAATGTACAATGAACTTCAGTACAAAACCTCGGGCTAAAAAATCATTACCTTTCTGATTTATATTGTTTTTAAAAATATAATGTTCTCTAACAAATTAGTAGTTAATTCTAATAACTTTTCGTATATAATTATATTAAATAAAATACTATGACATCTAACTACTAATATAGCTTGCATACTGAAAATTTAAGAGATTAAGATCTCCTTAAAATCCCCATAAATATTACACCATACCAATACCAAGTCTCCATTTCTTCCTAGGATACAAATACAGGTGTGAGCTTTATGTTTGTACCTGGGCGAAGCCGGGGAAGGTTGCCAGTTTAAAAATAAACTTAAATTTACATCAATTGTTAAACTAAAGTAGCAGCTGAACAAAGTGGGAATAGCTCATTAAGCTCATTTATTCATAATAACGACAAAAAAAGGTTTTATTAAATTCAAAAGGAAAGTGCTTATATAAGCTTTAATAATCCATTAATCCCTTAGGTATAATGAATATGTATGTCGGCGGTGAATGTTGTGCGACGATCAAGCTACACGAATATGCCCAATCATGAATAATTAATATTTCCATGGCCGATTTTGAATGTTAATAATGTTGGAGCACACGAAACAGAAATAGCACGAAATTAATGCCGGAGATTAACGTAATCATCACTAATCTCAAGCTACGTAAAATGACTATTTTTAGCAAAAAAGTCTGATATAAATTAATCTGCTTGACCTAGTGAACTCAAAAATTCTCATTAAAAGCCACCGACTTCTGCCTACAGCCCTCGGAAGAGGTCGTTTTATTTCTTACTTAAGCACATACCCTTAGAATAATGGTTACAAATAATATTACTACTGGATAACCATGAATGTGCACCCATGATTTATGTGATAAACTAAGTGGCTGCTACCTCAGACTGGCATTTATTAAAAGAAATAGCCGAAGTTAGTTTTATAAGTGAACCCGGATGTGCAAGCAGCCTTAGGCGGAAGATATTAGTATGGATGTGAAGTGCATAATATGACCTCTTGATAAGCACACATCGCTGTAGAAAGCACACATATAACCTGACAGATGTTCTCTGTCATGTCATGATGGGGATAATGAAAATTAATGACAGACGATGGCATTACTACAAAACTACTTTAATGCTAGTTAAAGTAGTTTTGTAGTAATTCCATAATCTATTTCTGCAGTCATCCAGATTTTATTAGAACGATAATTGCTAAAACGGTTCCAATAGTTACAGTAAGCAAATCAGGTTGTACTAGCCCTTCCCCGTAAAGGATTTCTTTGAATACAAAGACAATTGTGTTGGTAATAACTATTAATAAGGACTGTTCTTGTAAATTTTTACTTTTTAAATGTAATAACATTTCGAAATCGAAGACCTACGAATTTTAAAATTTTTATAAAATAATATTTTAATATTATTAATTCATTAATCCTACTTAAGAGCTGTAATCTGGGTAACATGCAAATTTTGCGTTATAACCTAATAACACATTTACACTGTTAGTTTTTGGTAAAATCTCCTTCAAAAGAAAAATTACTATTTAGAGTTGTTATTTAAGTACTCTAAAAATAATCTATATAGATTATTTTACATCATACCTATGTTTTCTGATGCAAGGTTATATTGGATATCTCAAGACCATGACCGAAGACTTGACCTAGCAATTTTTTTATGAAAAAAATAATATATAAGCTAATACCCGATTGAACGCTAATTTGGATTCATGTATTATGCATAAATTAAGTAAATCAGTAATATTATGACCTCAAACCACTCTTATTTAACTCTTACTCGATTTTTAGGAGAACATATTAGCTAATTTAAATTTACTATTTTTTTATTTTTTAATTTTTGTTGATGCCGCTTTTATTTTTTTTATCGTAGGTTAGGTTGGTAATTTTTTAAAAAACGTTTCAGATCCTCTCACTCACTCAGCCAGGCTTAAAAATTATGTCTAACTATACTAAAACCTAAAAAAAAATATTTGTACGCAACTTCACTATCCATGTCTTCAATGTTCAGGTAGATCCTTTTTTTTTATTGTTTGCAGGAGTAATATAGAAAGTTTAGTAGTAGTATTATCATTTCTTATATTTTTTATTTTAGCTACCGTAAGTTGGAAGTAAACTAACGATACTTAGAAATCACCTTAAAGCATCCAGTATATTTTGCAAAGTAATAAGCCAATTCGACATATAAATATATTGAATGAAAAACATTTTTTTTCTACCTTACAAAACTTGTGCAAGAAAATCCGGAGTAAATGAGTGAACATGCTTTTCAAATAAAAAAACCTACACGTCGAATTGAGATCCTCCTCTTTTTTTGAAGTCGGTTAAAAATGCACGCGCTGTCAATGGAGCTAGATGTTAGGTCGATTATGCATACGGCTCTCAGTTTTGATAGTGACCTTTCAGCTACTGAAATGGGGTCAATTGGATAAAAAAAAAACACGTAAGATCGCAAACAAAGGTTTTTGTCTGTGTTTGTTTCGGGGCGGCGCGGCCGGGCGGTGGTATCCGAGAACAGGGTCGGAATAGGCTCTCGACCCGCAGCATCGTCTTGCTATTGATTTTGAGCATCAGCCAAAATGCAAAATAGCCACAGTCGACAGAAGGCGATGCGGAGGGACGCGTTTGGACGAACTAATGAAAAACTTGACCTAAGTTAGACAGCCTGGTGGCGGAGTGGTATAAGCGCCTGCTTCTAGTATAGAGCCCAGGTTATTTTTCTGGGTTGAAATATTCAACACTGTCGACTAAGTCTTAACTTACTTAATAAGTGTCTTGTTACTTATAACAAGACACTTATTTACAAATGACACTTATTTACTTACAGACTTACGATTATATTGTTTGCCTGTAGCTTCGCATCATGAAAACAACAATAAGGCAGAGTGCCTTCCCGACAACACACGCCATACTTATTATTATATAAAGAAAAATAAGCTAAGGTAACAATAATAAGCTAAGGTAGCGATTTTCATGAATTTAAAAAAAGAGTCAATATCTCAAAAGCTATGAGATTTATACTGTGGGGAAATTTAGTTATTCTGGTCAGCCATGAACTGGCTGGCTCATCACCCCTCGTAAGGTTGGCGTGGGCTTACGGACAACCTGTAAGCAAATATACATACTTATCTAGAATCAAGTTAATAAGGAATTTAATTTGACCGATAAAAACATCAGCGTGTACGAAATTAGAAGACGGAAAGGTTATTAAATATAATATGGTGGGATAAATTATGACAACAATCAGTATCAGAACTAATTCAAAGGTTATCGCGTAGGCCCTACGGTAATATAGCTTTTCACTCGTTTTAGCTTATGTATTAAGCCCAAAACATAAAAGTAATCTTTAAAAAGCAATTTTCCATTTGAAAATAAAAATTTGGATTGCTTAAACCAAAATAATATTATTTTTCATTTGAATAGGCTGAATAAAAGCCTAGCGCTTGAAAATAATGACGGCTAAGTCTTTACATTTAAATTATTAATATAATACGAACGCGAAAATTGTGACGTAAGACGTTTCTACGTTTCATTAATTTTTCAATGTTATATGCGTGCCCCATTTTCCTACCTAATTCCACCAATATTTTTATTTTTGGAGCTAGACTGTCAATATTAAATTCGACTCAATATTGAGTCGAATTTGTAAAGCACGATAGTAGTAGTCCTAATTTTTACACGTGATGATAATTAAAGGCGTATTGCTGCAGTTTTTAAAATTTTCGTCTGTTATTAGGTTAATACTTCTCCTTTCCTTTTCTAACCTAAAGAATTGTAATGGCATCGCCTACTACAATTACTTGTAATGCCACAGAAAGAGCGAAGTGGCATTCATACCCAGCGGAAATTACTGGGGTTAGGTGCACTCGCTTAGAGATTATAACACACTTACAGGTCAATGATTACATACCAATTGCGCATAATTTTTTAGATAGTGCAAAAATATTTAGAATTAAAATAATATATTTTCTCTTAAAAATGCAAAAAATATATTATGGAAAGAAAAAATATATATTTATTAAAGGTAGTCATTATAAGTGATACAGTGTAAAATAAGATAAATGATAAGATAAGATGATGATAAGTGTGATAAATAAGATGTCGCGGTTTAGGGACAAAACCTGCAAATCTAAAATATTCGAATTGACGATTATTGTAAAAAAGTTTAATTCAATTTTGACACTCAATACGTTTCAATAAATACCCACAGGAAAAGTTGAGACTTGCGTTTGACAGGAGAATAATGAATACAAAGGAAATAACAGACGTAACGTAAGACGGCAACTTCTTTAATATTACTGAGGATTTTACGCCGTATTCGGTATTAGGTAGCCGCATTAGGCTCAGCTAACTTTTAATCCAGAATTGCGCAACTCTGTTCAAAGACTGCCAACGCCTAAGCTACCCGTTGAATATAAAAAGCACGAGAGATCTGCTGATAATAAAATTAAACCAGCTCGCTCGGAGTTGAACTTTTCTTAGGTTTCATTTTAAAATATTTAATTACATCATTAAAAGCAAAACGTTTAATTACTGTATATTTTTTTTATATTTTTTTGTAGGAAAGAGTTAAAGGTACTTTGATAGGCTGACTTGGGCAAACAGATCGTTGAAAATAAACATTTCTACAGGAAAATTGAAACGCTGAAAGAAAGGCTTTGGCACTATCATTGATGGGTACTACGAAAAGAGTTAACGGGATAGATAAGTTATTATTATTATTAGTTTATTCATTAAATTTACAATTATTTTATTTTATGCACCAGCTAAGCCCAAGACTTATCTGCTGGAAACCAGGTGTGTAAAATACAGATAAATTATTAATTGTGAAATATTTCCAAATTATTTTTTTCTGTATTTTACACGTCCTTTACAATATACATATTCACATACATTGAGGTACATTTTTAAATCTTAGTAGTATATTACAAACTAAAAGTAAGTATACTAATAATACATTTTAAAATAATAATTAACACAAATTTACTACAAACAATTAAAGAGAGTGTTTTTGTGCGATTTCATAGCAAATATTTTGAACTTCATATTTATTTTTTTCGTATTTAATATTACTTTTAATTAAACATCTTGGCAAATTATTAAAAAAGAGTGGTACAATGAATTGCAAAGGTCATTTACGGTAAACATTTTTAAATGCAGTAATATAATGCAGATTTTATTAAAAACATCAAAAATGTGTGAATCTTTTTATGTACTGAGATATGTTACTACTCTGAACTAATCAATAGTTATATTAGAATGACAGTAGAAGTGAAAGAAACAAAATATAGCAAATTAACAACAAATTATCTGCCAATTTACCTTCGCCTATTATAAAAATATATTGGATAAATGTTTAAATGTTTAGGTAAAAGTCTGATAAGTGGATAAATGTTTAGGTAAAAGTCTAATAAAATATTATTTTCATGGAATATAAGAGTAGGTTAACTGTTTAAGACCACTTTTTGGAATGATGTCCGGATATTTATGTGTGAAACTCGCACGCCGATTGACTTGAAGTTTAATATACTCGTTTGAAGCAGATGAAACTTGATTTTATTATATCAATAATTTTTTACTGCGTATTTTTATTTATTTATTTATTTCTTATCTTTTTTTGTTTATTTGTTTATTTCATCTTATATCATTGCATAAAGTTGCTCATCTATATACACGTGTTAATAAATAAAATCACCACTGTACAATAGGTGATTTGTACAATAATAATATTTTACTACAATAATACAATTTTTACACTGTACAATCTACAGGTTTGACAAACAAAAAAAGGGCTTTTTTATAATATCTACATATTTTTTATTGAAAAGTACCTATATCCTGCATAGCTTTGACCTCAAAAAGGATTATTTTATAAGTTAGCCAAAATGTATAAATGTCAGCTGACTGAGATTATCACTGAGATTATGTAAAATTTATGGGTGATCTACCGTTTGAATTATATGAAGTTTGAACAATTAAAGCAACAAGTTTAAATTCTACATAATTTAACAGTACCTACTTATGTATACTAGGGACTATTCTTAGTGTCTGTTTACAACGATATGTATGAAAATCTATTTAGGTATCGCTTAGAGAAATATTTAGTTACCTAGTCTAAAGTTTGGCCTATTTTATAAATAATTATTAGGGCTTACTATTTATTATTTATTATAACTCATGTTCTGACGTAATTAATCAAATTGACGGGGAAAACATGTGGATTCTCTAACATTGATAGAAATTTGAAAGGTACAGATTACATTCACTGTTTATCGGATTAACCTGATTACCATAATTACAAAAGCCGGGCGTTTATAAAATATACGGTTTTAGTTGTAAATCTAACAAAAATTAAAATAACACCAAATTAAAATTAAAGGCGCAAATTAAAATTAAAATGGTATGGGAAATTTGGAAATTACTTTTAAACTTTAAAAATATTGGAAGGTTCGGCCTCAATTAAAAATCCGTAGATTACACGTTGTCTGTTATTATTTTTTTTTGCCACCGTTGTTTATATAAGATAGAGGATAAATATTTTGATTCTAAATGAATTTAGGAGACGGCCGCGGTGTTTTGAGGCTTTACTAATCCTGATAAAATTAACTAGAAAGTTCAAGATAGAAGGTCAGAAAATAATTATATACAAATAATTGCTAGTATAAACATAAAGGGTGAATTAGATTTATTTTTATTTTTATGGCCTAATACGCATTTTTTGTTTAATAAAATAGAGGATATGTTAGTAAATTAACTGAGATCCAGTTATAATTATTAAACGAGTAACGAAAGCAGCTTCCCTTAAAATAAAATAAATAGTAATAGTAAAAGTGCGAACAAAGGAAATTTTGGTGATAGCGTAAAATAATCAATTAATTATAATCCAAATAATTAATAATGTAATTAAAATAGTTTTATTTAGATTCGCTTCCAAAAAAAATATAAATCATTTACCTAAAATGTATAGTTTTTAGCTTGTTATGAGTAATTCGATTCGCCTCTATATAAACCATGCCATAAGGTCTAAGTTAAATTAAATGAATAAATTGTGATCATACTGTGTTAAAAATGCCTAATGTTTATTCTGCCGTCGCTGAAGTTTAAGGTGAATGCAAAAAGTGTAGTGTGGTACCTAAGCGTGGTTTTGGTTTTGTTTGGAATCCTCCGTAGCCTCTGTAGCCTCCGTGCAATCGCACGGAGGCTAGTTAATTTTTATATACTCCTGATTATGCGAACTTTAAGTTGTTTATCTCGAATAAATTTGCCTATTCATATATATATATAGCCATTAGCAGAATGAATATAAAAAAAAAATGGTAATATTGATAGAATGAAATAGTATGTTGGAATTAGCAATAAATGTATTTAAATCAGTATGATAAATTACATCACATAAATAGAAATTGCATAAGACTGTCACATACCTTTGTAATCTGGTTAAAATAAATTATAGCGTAAGAATAGACTTTTATGTTATCTCCGGGTTATAACATACTGCCTTGTGGCAATGAACTTAGTTGTAAAGATGTTATGAAAATAATTATTAAGATTGCTTTATCACGATTACAGAAAGAAATAAGGGGTTGAGATTTAAAGGCAGGGTCGGCTCTTTAACGCTTCCTGGGTCTTGGGACGCCTGCAGCAGACACAGGTACCTCGTTGAATCCAATGGGATTATATTCCTCATACGTCACATCCGTCCAGGACGAGATAGGGGATTTAAATACCAACGTAAATAACAAGTATGAGGAGTAAAATATGTATCAGATTACATATAATTACGGTATATAATGTAACGGACATCCGTTTTAGAATGTACGGAATATCTGTCGTGGGTTAAAAACTGTTGGTTAAAAATTTTTTGGTTAAAATATACGAGACGGAACATCCGGGAATCATAAGCGTTAAAAAAAAATGTTGCATTTTTTCCTGTTAAATAGTAAAAAAAACCTCTAAAATATAACCTAAGCTTAAAGGCCAGGACATTAGTTCCGAATATATTTACTTTCTCTTACAATAAAATCATTAAACAAATATTATACCTAGGTATATAAATATACCTTTATGAATAAGAAAAAAGAATTAAATATAAAAGATTTACATGTATATAAAAAACTGATAATATTATAATATATAATTTCAAATATAAAATAACTAAAGCCTACAAAATTGCATTTGAAACAATGAGATAATCTGATGACCATCCACAATACCTTCCGAGCTTAATCAACAAGGTACCTCCCATATTTATTCATTTAAAGCATGCATAAAAACTTAATCAAATGAAATGATTATTGTATGTACTGTATGCTAAGTTTTTTCAATATTCATCGCTATGTATTGAAAGAAAAAAAAAATAAAAAAGTTGAAACTGAAATACGCTTTTTTGGGTTATTCATAATATTTGTTAATTTAGTAGTGTTGTTATCTTTAACAGCTCATCAACATTCGGCCAACGAAACTTCATGTACCATATGCCCAAAGTATATAACCAGGTACCAGCTGAAATCAGACAAGCCACAGGAAATAGATTTAAAATAGTGGTTACGGACTGGCTTTTAGATACACTAAAGATTAACTTTAGTGTAGCTACACTAAATTAAGTTAGATTAGTTAAATTTATCGTGGTAATATGTATGTACATATATTATATAAAATTGTAAATTACTTAAATTGTAAACTGATTTATTGGGTATAATGAATTGTAAAATATTGTAAGGCATATACTCAGAAAAGAATAAATAAATATTATTATTATCATTAATTTAACAAAGCTACAATTGTGAACAATAAATGCGGCACGTTTGTTAAACTCCTTTCCAAATTGCACTGCGGTCACCTGCTGTGCACTGTTTGGCACAGATCATAAAAGTCCTTTATTTTCATCTAGTCTCTTGCCAAGGCATATTCAAATCTAAATTCTAAAAACGGCAAAATGGATTCTGGTAACCTCAAAATCCAAAAATCTGTCAAAAAAGTGTGGTACATTTTTGTCCGATAATAATACCGACTTTGCCAACCAAGGGTTCGGAAAGTAAAAATAACACATCTTTCTGTAACCATTGTGAGTGTCACTATATGTACTCGTATGTTTTAATTTGTTATTAAAAACAAATTATTGTATAAAAAGCAATAAGTTTTTTTTTTAATAGCGGACTGATGATCCTGCAGTGATGACTCATGTTATTCTTGCTAGCTTTACCGATCTCTTCATTTATCTGACTATTTCGAAATTTTATGCCTCGTAAAGTAGAAAATCTTTTTGTGGAACTTTTGAATATGGAAATTTATTTTTTTAACAAACCTTTTAAGATGTAAAACAAAGTGTTTTCAATATTTTAGAAGAGCACTTTCCAATAATATAGCATGATACATAATTAAAATACTATAATATTTAAAATAAAAATTTATAAAACTTTTCAATGGTTACGTTCAATGGTTAAGCTTTACCAAAAAAAATCTTATGAGATATTTGCGATACTCAGGATTCTATATTCATGCTAAATTTATTTGGTGACAGACCGACTTAAAGTAAAAGGCCTGGTGCAGACAGAATGACAGTCTAGAAGTAATAAAATTTGTTTCGGCTGGACTGGACATATTTTTACTAGGGTCGACCATAATCGACATAGCCTAAATTTATCTAAGTTCCCTATCATAACCTAAATATTCTTGTCACTTATGATAAACAGTTTGTTATTTTATTTAATTAGATTTTTTGCTGCCATGCTATGCTTAAAAATAATATTTGTTAATAAAATTAAATATAAATTGGGTGGCGCGATCGCGATACCGAAATTGCTTTTGCACTTGCATACATATAAAATAATAAATTTATACATACATTTTTACCGATTTTTTTTAGAAATTTATTATTTTTTTTATTATAATATCGTTTTATAACCTCAGAATAAACTCAAAATAGGTTTTTTTTTCGAATAGAATATCTACTACTAATTTACATACATATCCAAAATATTTTGTTAGCTCACTCTAGAAGCCTAATGGCGAAGGAAGAGAATTAAATTTAATTACTTTATTTATTTTAATACAAATTCATAGACGTTATTTAGCTAAAGTAAATGGTCTTTTTTGGCTTTAATCTCTACCGAGTACAGGCCAAGATTAAAAGAGATAAAATGATAATTATTCAAAGAAAAGGGTAATAACATCCAATTTTATTAATAAGAGAGTGTTTTCAGTAACTCTTTTTCTAAACTGCAGAGTGATTCAATGCTTAAAAATCCTTTTCGGCACGCCAGAAGGTGGAGGTAGATTTCACCGGATCAAAGTAGGGAATAGGCGAACTTGAATTGTATGGACTTGTATCAAGCATTGCTCGAGCTGCCGCGCGGGGAATGGATCGCGCCTCAACCCGCCGCCGTGCGCTGTACCCTTGCGCAGCGAGAGTGCGTATACTGAATCCCTTTTTGTACTGTCCCCTAAGGGTTGCTCATATCAAAAATTGTTTCCAACAAAAGTTGTAAGGAAATTATAGGCTTACAATTTACATTTTGAATGGATTTGATCCAGTGCCTTTAAGAAAGGTATGATTTTTTTTAATTTTGTAAAACCACTTTAACGAATTAAAATGAATTAGATATCTCATATACCAAAAAAGTTATAGCAAAATTTCACTTTTTCAAAATAACCTCCCGATTCCGCCCAGGGTCTGATTTTACCCATTAACCCTTTGTGCCGTAACTAGTCAAATATTTACTTTGGTAAGGATTAATTGTGTGTTTTTTAAAAAGTGAATACCTATTTTTAACCATATTTTAAAAGACAAAAATGGTCACTGTAGGTTCATCCTATAAAAACAAACGTGCTGTAGCAAAATTTTATGTATACTTTTCTAAAATATAGAATACTTTAGCGCCAGATATATTTCCTTTATCACCCAATCTTTTTCCCCTTCAAAAACCACACCTACCAACTTGTCCGATTTCGTCTACCCGTATCGTATTTAGCTGCGGTGGACAGCGACGGCGCGCTGGGCGCGTCGGCATTACTTTTGTGTCGAGCCCTCGAGGGACTCACAGCCGCCAAACGTCTCGCTTTTCGCCTCTAACTCGAGGATGAACGTGTGGTGAAGTGCGGATACTCTATTCTGTAAGAGATTACAATCGTCAAGAGTAGGTGCCATCTTCAGGGAGAGCAAAAGCAGACGAATTTGCAGCTGTTCAAAGAAGCAAATTGTAGCTAAAAGTACGTTTCTGTTCTTTTCCGTTCTGTCTTCCGATTTTCCTAAGAATTATTTTTAATAATTACACAATTAAATGAGAGTCCACTTAACTCGAACATTTTGCGCTTTCGAGCCGGATAAATACCAAGTATTCAACAAAACTTGAACTAATATACTGCATTTTGTTAATCTTTCAAAATTAGTATATTTTCGAAACGAATCTACCTTAAAGATACTTTCATTTGCAATTATTTATCATAGCTTTGATAAAATCATGCCATAATTTCTACAGTTAATATGATTCACAGTTGAGTTTTGCAGATCATATAGATTTCAAATGTACCCTTTTTTAATAGCCTGTCAATGTCAATGTGAATAACGTCAAAGCAAAAAAACATTAATATTATGTTTTAAAAAGTTACACCACTTTAACATTAACATTAAAAAGTTAACATTTTTGTGTTTAAATTAAACTGTGTCTAAAATTTTAGTTTTGGTAATTTCATTTAACTGGTCACATTTTTTAATTTCAATAATTTAATTTTTTTACATTCAGATATTCGCACCTATCTC
Source organism: Neomicropteryx cornuta (assembly GCA_020383195.1). Classification (NCBI taxonomy): domain Eukaryota; kingdom Metazoa; phylum Arthropoda; class Insecta; order Lepidoptera; family Micropterigidae; genus Neomicropteryx; species Neomicropteryx cornuta. The sequence goes on from JAHKQU010000018.1 coordinate 45,706,913, forward strand.
CATTATGCTTCGACATAGAACATTGATGGTCGGATCAGGAGTCATAGGAGAAAGAATAAGTATATTTTTATATTCGCGTTAGAGTCGAAATGATAATAGCACAAAGTCAAATGCAAATGTAAATAGTATCACAAAATGATGAAATTAATTTGAGTGTCAATTTAAGAAATTTTAATACTTTTGATTGTGGATGAATATATTTACAATACAGGCTTTTCTATCCAAAACATTTCGTATCTGAAGTCACTTTAGGTAAAAGGACTGCATTCAATTCATATTGTCACCCAATGCACATGTTTTTTTGATTAATTTAATAAACATTTGCTAATTTTATCTGACGATGCGTAAGAACCTTCAATCCATTTACCGGGTAATATGGGTGAATCAGAAGGAATATTTAAAAACGCAAAGCCTTTAAATACAAATAGTTTTAGTTTTAAATACTAAATCAAGTTTGGAAGATTGGAAAATATTGTCAAAATTGTAAGACCACGTTTCAATTTCCAATTTTCAACAAATTTTCAGTAAATTTTCGGTGAAATAATGCCGTAAACACATTGCGTGCGTGTGTGTGTGTATGTTCATATATCGTTCTACCATTGTGTATTATGTGTATGTGTATATATCTGAAAATGAAATAGACATTTGATTCCTGTAAATGCCGATTTACGATATCACTGACGTCGTCCGAATAAATGCGATAGTTTTCGTGGTTTTACTAAAGTATTGTTGACTTCCTAGAGCATTTGCAGTGCCGCCTCAGATGCATTCCTGAATGAGTGTTGGTTTTGGAAGTGAACGATCCTGGTTTCCCTCTCGCAGCACTACGCCTTCCCTAGAGTTGCTTGCAAGGAAGAAGTAGACGCCCGGAGGCCGCCTGGAATATATATAAGGACAAAACCGATGGAAGAATGAATTTCCCATAGCGGCCCTAAATATTTATATAATGCACCAAATGAGTACGACGAGAAATGTTCGTTCGTTACAATATTATCGTAAGGGTAAAGCAATATTAAGGGCATTAGGTCAAAATTATTACTTTAAATCATTGTATCGACGACTTACTTCACATGAACCTTCAATAAAAAGAATGTGAACTTTCGTAAACATAATCCAGCGTTTGCTGTGGTTTGCTCAGAAGCCAAAATTTCGGTTACAGTTACCAATTGGAGTGTATCATTTTAAAATACATGATGCTTTTGATTACACTTCAAATTTGTGATTAAAAGCATCATGTATTTTAAAACACTCCAATGAGTAACTGTATCCGAAATTTCACCATGTTTTGCGCAGACACAACAAAAAAAAAGAATACATTTGATTGATCGATAAAAAACTATGTGAATCTAAAAATAGGTTTCTACTAACAAAAAGTATTAAAGTTAATAACAAAAATAACAAAACCATTTTATATCTATATATACATATCTACTTACACGAATTTAGAACAGCTAATTTTTACACAATAATGCTGAACACTTTAAATTGCGATTTATTCAGAGTCAATTTATCGAAGCAGTTAATAGTTTCATTAAAATAACTTGAAAACGGCGTTTACGAACCGCAGATCGATCAACGCTCGTCTGCCGTATAGGGAGGTACATTCGTAAAACTTTATCGGGGTAGGGATGTATTTTAGTTCAACTCCACGAAAATATCGATAGGTTAATGCGCGCAAGAATAGGCGCTCGATTCTATCGGAATCGTTACTTCGAATTAATGAATTAAAAAGGACGATAGCCGCCTTAAAGTTTGACAAGGGTTTTTCCACCCGTAATATAAAACCTAATAGCTTTAGAGATTTTTCAATTATATAGTCTAGATGTAGATTGAAACTAAGCTTTGGGTCGAAAACTACTCCTAGGTCCTTAAACTGGTCTACCGTATAAACCTGAGAACCGTTTAGGGTATTAAGAAAATGACATGGTTGTTTTTTCCTTGTAAAGGTCATCTTTTACACTTATTGGTATTTAGAAATAACTTGTTTAATTTACAATATTCGGTGAAGGTGTTTAAATTACTCTGGAGGGCTGTCTGGTATTAATGGGAAGTAATTTTTAAGTATATTTTTAAATTTCTTTCTTAAGTCTTCCTATTAATAATAGGAAGACTTAAAACAATTGTTGATGTCGTTTAAAAATAGAATGAACAGAATCGGGCCTAAATGGCTTCCTTACGGAACACCAGAGGTAACATTAATAAACCTGGAGGTGAAACCATTTACTTGTACGGCCTGAGATCTATTACATAAGTACGAATGAATCCATCTAAGAAGGCAGCCGTGTATACCTAAGGAATGTAATTTTTTAATAAGGGTATTAATATTAAACTTGTCAAAGGCCTTAGAGAAGTCAGTGAAAACTACGTCGACTTGTGCACCAGAATCAAGCGCTGGGGCGATATAATCTATATAAGGTATAAGATTAGTATTTGTAGATTTACCAGACATAAAGCCATATTGTTTGGGAATAATGATGTTTTTGAAGACTGAGTTAATTTTTTTGTTATTATACATTTTAAAAGCTTACCAAAAATACTCAATTTTGAAATTCCTCGATAATTTGTGGCGTCATTTTTATATAGGAGTTATATTTACGGATTTCCAAGCGACCGGGAATATTCCGTTAGCTAAAGAAAGCCTGTATATATAATTGTTTTTAATAAAAAAAAGGTTTTAATAAAAATTGGTGGAATCCCATCAGGGCCAGATGATTTATGGTGATCAAGATTATTAATAATGAGTTTGATTTCTGAGAAAGAAATAATAATTGTCGATAACGAAACTGTCGCATTCACCTCACTACCTTCATCGAAGGCGTTATCAGCAGGTGAAAGAGACGGCATGTCATCTTTCTCATAAACAACTTCAAAATATTCAGCGAACATATTCGTTATGTTTTGACCATCTGAACTCGATGTACCGTTGAATGTCATGGTGCGGAAAACCGTGAGATTTATCTTTAGTTTTTACATATTTCCAAAAGGATTTTATATTTAAAGGTATTAATATTTATAAGTACGTGTATATTTTTTATAATTTTTAATTACGTGTATTTTTTTCAAAATGGAGATGTAATTTGTCAAATTCGCCTGATAAAACATCGCGTGATGATTCATAAGCGCGCCGCGAAAATGACGGTCAAATAATTAATATTGTATTTCGAATCGAGTCCAACACTTTCTTAAAATATATTGTTATCAGTTTTGATCGCGAATTGCCCCGTCAAGGCACCACATCTCAAGGAATGGATAAACCATATGTGATATTATTACTATCTCTATCTATTGAGTGTTTAATATTTGAAAAAGGGAAAAAAAACGAATAGATCGTTGAGGGCTCTTTTTATATTTTCAACTACAACCAAGTTTTAAGTTTTTATTTCTGAACACATCTTAATGTACAGGAATGACATAATATTCATAGTTAGAACTGTAGTTGGAATAGTGGAACAATTCTAGATTAAAACTAGGTACAAAAAGTAGAAGTTAGATTTAAATACATTCAAATAATAACATAAATAGCTTTAACCTGCTGTTTTGTTGAGTAAATGACTTTTTATCAACATCGCACCACGCTTAAAACCTTCCTCTATTCGATCGTGAAAGTTTTTCAAACAGGAACTTAGGAGATTACCTTCCACAAATAAACACCATTTCTCTTTATAATATTAGTATAGATAAACATCAGCGTTTGTCTGTGAATGTTATGGGAGGTTGAAAATTCAAACAAAATGAAAATATGATTTAAAATACTTATGCATTAATAAATTATCTATTTTTATTCCAAACAATAAATATCAGTTACTAAGTAGGTATATAACAACCTCCCTTTCCCTAATATATTATTTGGGTTCCAATAATTAATAAACGTGAAGTGAATAAATACCTACCTCCCTTTCCAGTCCAGTACTGTCTCTTTCCCTTACGCCCCGAAACCATATCGCAATCAAATGCAACAGCTTTTACAAAATTTATTATTCACTGTTTCACATTATAACGAAATAAAATAATTGATAATTATGTAACATAAACTAGTGTTGAAGTCTAGTGAAACTGTATCCCTCGCATATGCGGAAGCATACTCTTATTAAAATTTAACTTTTACCGCCTAGCTGATGTGCACTTTGAGTAGTCTATTAAATTATAACGAAGTTGTAAAAGCAGAGGGAAATATAGTGAACGCCAGCCACGCGGCGGCGGCGCGGCGCTCGCGTCGACACTGTAACTAACAGCTTGCCGCAAGCTCGCTACCTTTTATTTGACAACGCATCAACACGACGCACACGAAGTGAATACAAATTAACATACTAATTACCTCTTGTTTACTGACATATTTTAACTTCTCTCGCTAATAATAGGCCATACCGTCGCAGTGTAAAAATCGAATTAAATAATATGATGTTACCAAATAGTTATAAACCCAGCGGGCACTTAACTGCATTTATATAAAAGAATGTTAACAATACAATATAACCGAAGTTAAAATTGATAACGCAAACTGTTTAAAACTAATATTAAATAACGATAATACATGTACATTAGCTACTAGCTGTTCAGCCCCGGGTTGGAAGCTAGGCCCTACGGTCTTATGATTTAGTCGGAGTAAACCCAAAAAGCAGTTTCTTCCGACTCGTTTAAAAAACGTGGTCATTTCTCTAATACAACTTTAATATATAGTTAACTTTAATTCCAAAAACACAAATACCTACCCAATTACCTCCTTGAGCTTAAAATAGATAGATTTGACGCCTTATTGTATGAATATAAATAGTAGTACTCTCATATATAAGAATAAAATAAAAATCTAGTTTTGTCGATTTAAATAATTTGTTGGGGGTAATAAACAAATAGGCGCTAAATTCTAAAGTATTTATTTAAATGGCATGATGTATAGCACAAATCTGGTCTATACTAAATTACATACAGGGAAAATAGACAGGGTGACAAATCTTTTCGATTCAGAAGTGCTAATCCAACCGTATTTTGTATATTAAATACTTTTTAACTTTTATTTTACATTTATTTACATTTAGTAGGAATAATATTTATAACGCTTTATCATTTCATTATCTATGTTTGTTTGTATTTTCTTCTATGACGACTTGACACCAGGTTAGTGAGCATACTTTATCAAATAATAGGTTAAATATTTGCCTTAACACAGTAAAAAAACCTAGTTGAGTACACAGTAAAAATACCTAAGTAAGCAAGCACCTACATAATACAATTGGACAACGTTTTGATTTATGGAAATGATCATATTGACACACCCCATTCTTCTAATAGCTCTATGTAATATATACATATTAAATGTTTACCTATATATTTATTCTATTGTTTTAATTTTTATAAAGTTTGGACTACTTATGATGTTCAGTTTTATACAATAATAACAAAACGATTTGATTTCTCATTTCTTTATTATAGTAAGCAATTTTTTATAACTATAGTTACATAGTGATTTTATCTTAAAAATTACCAGGTACAGTATTTTTACATTCTGACTAATGCAATAAATGAATCAATGATCTTTTAAAACATACGGCAGCTGAGGGTGAAAAACGCACCACGCTCAAGTACGCCACTTTGCACCGAGTACACTCCTCGCTTGTCACACATCTCGCTCGCTCAGTCTCTATCCAGCATGGCGGAGTGTTGCGGCGCGCGTAACGCCGGGGGGAGTCTACCGGTGTCGGGTTTTCACCAGGACGATTTGTAGGAGATGCCGTATCTATATATTTGAAAGGATCGTTGGAATGAATATGAATTAATTTACACCTGACGTTTATTATTATGCAATATATCCATTTTTTTGTAGTAAGTAAGAATAATGTTATGCTGCAAGATTATCTTGCGTACAACATGGCGTTTCATTTGTCGAAGAGGACATTATCCCACAAGTTAATAATAATAAACTTGGGAGTCGAGTTTCCATCGCAGCGAATGGCTGCCGTTCCGTGCTCGCTTGTTGCGATAAACGGACACCTATTCGTACTGCAAGAAACTTGCCACATCAAAGTTAGTGACAGCTGTGACTGCCGAGGGATCATTATTTTACATTGACCTATTTTTGCAACGCAGTTTATGCAAAATTCACGCTAATTTAATTAGACCATTTATCGCAGAGTTGAATAAATTGTGCAAACTTAAGCATAAAAATTAACTTATAAGCATGTTCCTATTAATTGACAACGAGTACAATGCGTGCTACATTGTACGCGTTGTCGAGTAATAGATTGGTAATTTATGGCGTCACCACAATTGAAAGAATCAACGATATGCATACTAAAACAATATTTTGTACAAACAGTTAGACGACTTTACTTTGGCATTAGCGTCTACACGTTGTGATTATTCAAGTACAAATGCATTTTTGAAATGCAGTTTAGTCTCATAGTTGTCGAAAACAATAATGAAGTTACTGAAAAATAAAAACGGAAGCATTTTTAATTCATTTACGAAGACTTTTTAAACAAAGCAGTATTAATCCATAAATAATAATATAATATAATAATAATAATTTAATAAAATATTAATTTATTAAATGTTATGCTAGTTATCAATCAAGTTATCAAGTTTAACACGCTCTTGACCGGTTTTAATGTATTAAACTCAAACTCCGCTTTTTCGCATAGGACGGGGATAATAGCTTCTATGCATAAATTTATATATAAGAAGCTACTATCCCCATTCTGAACGTAAACAAGAATCGCTATGCTGCTTCTATACATTGTTTAGTAGTAGTGAATTATTGTCATCCTTGTTGTGGTTTTTCTCCTTTTTCCCGCTCCGCTCGAATTATAGCTCAGTGAGTTCCATTAGCTTATTCTTTATAGATAGATCTATAACGTATTGCCAACATTAGTCAGTGGTTAGCCGTTCTCTAGATCAAGCAATTGTGTTGTAGATCGTCAGTTCGCATATATGCAAACGGGTTCTCTTATTTCGAAATTTCATGCACACCCATGTAATCAGTGAAAGAATTATAACTCACATATTAGTATGTTTAAAACACATTGCGTCATATCCAGATTGTAAAAATAAGACAGAAATAATAAAACACGTCTCTGAATAGGATTAAGATAATTATTATATAATAACAACGTAATTATACTTTATAGTTTAAATAACATCAAATATAATAACAACTTTAATTGAAAATCTACTAATAAAACCGTATATTTTAAAATGTATCGTTATTTAGTATTTTTATTCTATACTGGATTTAGTATTTTTGAATCTATACTTTAATCTATACTGGATTTAGGGTTCTCCTTTTAAGAGGTTGATCTATGTCGATAACTAAACCGGTATCACGAAAAAACAATTTAATTTCGAAAAAAAAAGTTACGTACAAAAGTTATTATGTGATTAAAAAACATAGTACTTCTTTGAAGTGCTAACCGGTCTCGCTCACGCGTTCAACCGCGCTCTCAAACTTAAAACGATTTCTGTTTATTTTGAAGTCGTTTTTCTCGTAATTGAGAAACATTTTTCCAATACTTTTTACTGATTAATGTAAAACGAAAAAAAAACCTGTATATTCGTCTTAAATCGACAAACACCTTTCCACCCCGCGAGTAGCATAGGGTTAAATAATATTTTTTTACCATGTAAAAAAAATAAAAAAATAAAATAACCTTTACTGGGTTCATCATGTACAGTAACTTCAACCGGAGATCTTATAATGGAGATTCTCCATTCACTATTATATACTAGATATAGCGGACAAATCACCATTGTTTGCAGCTAGCTACATTTGCCATGGGTATTCCCATATTTTACCATTAAACCACTGGCATTCGAAGCATCACCGCTCCAATATCTCAAGTTCTTGCAGCTCCCTTTTACTTCAAAATGTACATATCATCGGTTAGGAAATAAGCAATCCTTGCAACTCCATTTTGGTACTTTTTACAAGAGAGAGATTAAGATTGATTCAGAAATTAAAAAAAGCAAATAAAAATAAATAAAAAACGTAGTTATTTTATTTATTTTTATTTTTAAAAAAGACAATAATTAATCCAGTAATAACTAATAAATTTTATCATATACCAATATTAAAGGAGTTACAATGTTTTCGTAGTATTTCATTAAAAACAAATGCTGGCCCAGATTGCATAATCACCACTATAATAAAATTATACAAATCCTACATACTAAAACCTCTTCTACGTATAAGTAAGCTTGCAAAGTGGCATTTTCCCAGATTGTTTTAAGAATGCTATTATAATACCCATTTTTAAAAATGGAGTAAGCACGGAAATAAAAAACTATCTGCCCATATCTCTGCTACCTGTTATTTCTAAAATCCTTGAAAAGATAGTCAAATGTCGTCTTTGCCAGTTTCTCGAAGCAAACAACTTACTGTCTTCCAAACAATTCGGCTTCAGGGATGGTTAAGGAGGACAGGACGCCCTTTTAAAGCTCAATCAATTTATAAGTCGTAGTATCGATAATGGCAAAAAGTGTGCGGCTATATTCCTCGATTTAGCCAAGGCATTTGATACTGTCTCCATCTGTAAGCTTCTTCAAAAACTAGATAGGATAGGCATCAGGGGCGAGGCATTAGAATGGTTTAGAAGTTATCTAACTAAAAGAACGCATAAAGTTAAAATTGGCGACAATATTAGCGATAGTGCAGAGGTCAACTTTGGTGTACTTCAAGGTAGTGTACTTGGACCTATATTGTTTCTTATTTACATTAATGGCTTATGTAAGCTTGATATCTTTGGTGACATAATAAGTTTTGCTGATGACACTGTCATAATAAGCTCCCATAATACCTGATCAGGATTACAAGAGAGTCTGCAAAGCGACTTAGGATAAATTAAATTATGGTTAGATAATCACCTATTGACGTTAAATAGCAGCAAGACAAACTATGTTCCCTTCGGTATCACGAATAGGGGAAGAGCTATTATGAATTTTAGACTCCGCATTCATGACTGCACTAATGTAGCGACTTGCTCATGTATTCCACTGGAAGGTGTTAAGACTGTAAAATATCTTGGCGTACATGTTGATCAACATCTTCGGTGGAGTGATCACGTTGACCTATTGAGTAAACGACTACGCTCACAAATGTCTGTTTATAAAAACATAAGGAACTGCCTAGATAAAGTAACACTTAAAATGGTTTATAACGCCCTGACAAATTCCATTTTATCATACGCCGTTTCGGTTTGGGGAGGCGCTTCTCGTACAGTACTAAACCCCCTAATAAAGTGCCAAAAAGCAGTTCTCAGAGTTATAAATCGGAAACCTTTTCGTTATAGTTCCGACGTCTTATTTTCTGACTACAAAGTCCTTGATATCCGACAAATCTTTATTAAATAAGCAACAACCCCTAGATAATTTAAATCCCTCAATTATTGTAACTCGATCAAGGTTACGAGGAAATATGGTACTGCCAAAAATGAATACCACTTTTGGGCAAAGGCATCTCAATTTCCTTGGACCTAAACTTCTCAACAGCGCAGATGAGCAATTTAAAAAAGCACAATCTAAATACAGTCTTGCAAAAAGCATCACCAAATGGCTCCTAGGCAGAGACGCATCTGAAAAGATGGTGAGCAGTGTGTAGAAAAGTAAACACATATAGATTATAAGTAATTTTATATATTTTCTTTATGTTTAGTTTTTTTTTTGTATATTTAGCCTATAAATCATAGGTAACACAATTATTAGAATTATATATTTAATAAATGTATATTGTATGTAATATATGACATATAAATAAAAAACATATGTAAATAATATTATGCACTATTTATTATATGTATTATATTTATCCTATGATCCCCTTTGTTATTAGTAACGTCTCGCGTACGTAATAAGTATTGTATTTTTTCTGCATCTTCTCCTGACCGCTCTTAGAACAGGTTTTTTAACCTAGTTAGAGTAGCCATGTTACTTCAGTGCAACAATAAATGACTGGTGTATAATTTGTGTATATTATATTAATTTAATTCCTTGTTCAGTGTTATTATATCATTTATTGTTGTAACTTCTTATTGTACAATATAAAAAAAAAAAAAAATGTAAATCCCCCAACCCCTCCTACTGCCTAATTCCAACCTCGCTCCCGAATGTATATTCTATTTTCAAGTTTGGGGGAAACTCTAATTGGCTTTATGTTCTAATTGGTTTTTTTAATTGTAATTTTACTTCTATGTCAGCTGTTGTTTCCTGAAATAAATAAATAAATATACAGAAGCACTTAAGGATAATGACATACTTTCATTGTAATAGGGAGCGATGAGTCGTATGAGCGGTATGACCTCCCTGACCTCCTAACTAGACTAAAGTCTGTACTAAGGCAGTCAGTTTTCTAAGTGGCCAAAAAGAAATGTTTATAGTCAACCGTCAAGACTGGATCATTATTGTACACACAAGATATTTTAAATACTATATAAATATTTCATACATTTATATACAGCTCGTATACAAATAACATACGGGGTAATATTAGAATATTAATCTTGTATGCGTACATTAAAAGGAAAAAAAACTCCATTATTTATTCTGATAGTTATTTATTATTTGAGTTTTCTCCTCAGAGGGCTTGGACGAGACGAACTAAAACTTAGCTTCGAGAATGAGCTAAAAGATGATACAAAAAAAGAAATAAAGATTGTTTTTTGTTTAGTGTATGTTGGATTCCTGGATTCCTTTTTATGGTAAAACTCGAGTCTCGACAAGCGGTGGTTAAAACACATATATTTACTGTAATATCAATATTTTATATATAGTAACTTTCATATTATATGTATGTATTAAATTATCGAAGACCGCCGTTAGTGGAGTTCTTTTTGGAGTTGTAGTCTTTCAAAAATGATCCAACATAATATGACGTCGTGCTTTCGTTTTTAAATGTCAATCCATGGTTGAGTCATCAATAGATAAGAAACTGTTAAATAACCCGTTGAATTTCCAATATACCCAATCTTGCTTGTCCATTATGGAAGTACTGAAACTAAAATTTAAAACCAATATTATTCAGTGAAACCTTCATAAGTCTTCTAAAAAATTGTGTAACAGCATCCGTTTTTAAGATTTTTCTTACAAAAGCGATTATTTTGAATAAATGGTTTGGTCTATGGTTGAACAGCTAGTAATTTAGATGTTTCGTTGATTATCTTTAGGTACTTAAAGGTGCATTATGGTAATAAAATGACATTATAACTAATTTACATATAAATTGGATAAGTTCATACGATTTTTACTAAATAAAATCCATAATAAGTAGGTATAACAATGTACTTGATAAATCTAAAAATAAAAAAACGAATGTAACTAAAAAAAGCACAAAGGTTTATACTTCATTAAAGTAGTTTAAACGTTTTACATATGTTTAATTATAAACTGTTAAAAATAAAAGATACCTAAAACTACTTTGCTAAAATGTTTTATTTTAGAAAAACCTTATTTATTTTAACGCAAAGGTCGAAGAGACGATTCTAAGAAAATGTTTATCTTGGGCGTTTCCGCAAATGGCCAATGAATGTAAAAAGGGAGAGAGGTTAGAAAAATAGCTATTTCACTAGAATATTTCTTTGCAGACGTCCTTTTATCAAAAAAGTGTTATCTTTATACGATCTACGATTCTGGTTACGATTTTAATAGGTTTCTAGAACGTTGTTGATTTCTTAAATAGATGTTTATCAGACAACATAAATTTAGTATGAGCTAAAGATGGCCGCTGGCCACTAACATACAAAGAAAAATTCTGGTACATGACAACCTAAGCATATTACTACCTTTCCACCTTTCGGTAATAAAACAAATAAAATAATATTTAAAATATTTTCCTGATTTTAAACAATAATCACTGAAACCAAATCCAAGGGTATTCTTTGTAAAGATGTTCACTAATAAAAGTTTTCCAATTGTTTGCAACTAGCTACAACAGCTACAGCTGCAGTGTTAACATACGCTTTTGATACTCTGTCGTGGAAGTCGTGAGATTTCTTGTCATTCGAAGACAAGCTTTCTAAATATCCCCCGAAGGACGTGACACAAATATAATTAAATACAGCCAGGAGTAGCTCCGTCAACCAAAAGCAACCCATCAAAATTCTTTACTCTTATCTCCAATTTTTCATAAGCATTTTTATTCTGTAACCAATTTTGTTTTTCTTGCATTTCTAATAAAAATTCCACTTAATTTATTTTTAGTAGCTTAGAATAGAACTCGTGACTTGTGGCAAGGTGACCATATCGTTCGCGCGCCTTCACTTGGGCGAACTTTGAAGGAGGCGGCTTTATGTATCGAACGATAGGTCGGATATCGATTTTTCCAATTGAAGATATGAGAATACAGTTCATTAATTTGTCAAAGGGCCGTTGGCGTGTTTTGAGGTCCGCTTTTTTGTGCTTTGTGCCGTTTGCGTTCGACATCATAAGTAAATGTGCAGTCCGATCGTGCAAAAACTGTTCCAGAAGACATACAAAGCATAATTGCGAAATTTCACATCATTCCAGTAACTATCCTTCTTTTACTTTTCTAAAAATCTACCCAATAGGTGTATTTAGATCGTAGAGGCACAATATTTGAACGGGTGTAACCGGTTCCCTTCTTGTTTCAGTGGCGTCATGAAATTTAATAAACAATAAACGTAGACGATATTTTATTATTATTATTATACGTAATATTTAACTAACGGCCAAAATACGAGTGTTATAGTATGATTAATAAAGTAGGTTGATTTTCAGTAATTAAAAACCTTATTTTACTAAAAAAAATTTGCTTATATTTTAATTTTTACTGTTTCCATATTAGTACTAACAATATTTTTACAATAAAAATTCTAAATAAAAAAACGTACCAAATGTTAACAAAATACCACCAAATGAGCTTGTTTGTTGTAAAGAAAACGAAAAAATATTTAAGAAATAAGTTATTACGCTTTGCGAAATTAGTATTATATTATTTTTTACGCAATACATAGGTTATTTTTAGTTAATATACCACTTTTAACCTTGAATTTTTTAAAAATCTCTTTTATTCTGAGAGAAATATTTCGTAATGTTTTGATCAAGACACGATAGACTTAAATTCCGTACTAAAATTGTTTGTGTTTGCTAATTATTTTAATTATATTAGTTTATTGATAGGTTATAATTTTGATTTAATTGTAATAAAAACATATTTGTTCGATATTTCTAATAATATGGTTTTAATAATATGGCCATTTTAATTTTACGTCAAATATATTTAAAAAAAAACTTTTCGTTTCAGAAGTGCTAATCCAACCGTATTTTGTATATTAAATACTTTTTAACTTTTATTTTACATTTATTTGCAGTTAGTGGGAATAATATTTATAACGCATTATCATTTTAAATAACGTATTATCTATGTATGTTTGTATTTTCTTCTATGACGACTTGACACCAGGTTAGTAAGCATACTTTATCAAATAATAGGTTAAATATTTGCCTTAACACAGTAAAAATACCTAAGTAAGCAAGCACCTACATAATACAATTGGACAACGTTTTGATTTATGGAAATGATCATATTGACACACCCCATTCTTCTAATAGCTCTATGTAATATATACATATTAAATATATACCTACATATTTATTCTATTGTTTATATAGGAGATGCCGTATCTATATATTTTAAAAGACCGTTGGAATGAAAATGAATTCGTGTATCTATCTATTTTTTTGTAGTAAATAAGAATAATGTTATACTGCAAGATTATCTTGTGTACAACATGGCGTTTCATTTGTCGAAGAGGACATTATCCCACAAGTTAATAATAATAAACTTGGGAGTCGAGTTTCCATCGCAGCGAATGGCTGCCGTTCCGTGCTCGCTTGTTGCGATAAACGGACACCTATTCGTACTGCAAGAAACTTGCCACATCAAAGTTAGTGACAGCTGTGACTGCCGAGGGATCATTATTTTACATTGACCTATTTTTGCAACGCAGTTTATGCAAAATTCACGCTAATTTAATTAGACCATTTATCGCAGAGTTGAATAAATTGTGCAAACTTAAGCATAAAAATTAACTTATAAGCATGTTCCTATTAATTGACAACGAGTACAATGCGTGCTACATTGTACGCGTTGTCGAGTAATAGATTGGTAATTTATGGCGTCACCACAATTGAAAGAATCAACGATATGCATACTAAAACAATATTTTGTACAAACAGTTAGACGACTTTACTTTGGCATTAGCGTCTACACGTTGTGACTGTTCAAGTACAAATGCATTTTTGAAATGCAGTTTAGTTGTCGTTATGGATCTCAAAAAGGACATTAGTAAATATGAATACGCCCTGTATAAAGATGTTTAAGTTGTTTTTCTGATGCATTATGAACCGAGAAAAACACCCCTGGTAACTTATTAGCGCAACTGTAGAATTTCGAATAAATAAATATGTATATAATTGGTCCTAATTGGTCAGATGATTTCATTAACTGATCAGCGATAAACGGCTATAGTCGTTTTTTGCGGGTACACATAAATATAAATATTACATATAAATATTCAATTTTTTCGCATTTGTACTTTTCGAGTTGAAAGATACAACAGACAACGGGGATAGTAAACGGGGGTAGCTTCTCATACATGAATGTATGTATAGAAGTTAAAACGGAATTAATAGTATATATTTCAAACACTGATAATTGGTCAGCTATAATTATTATGTCACAATTATTTTGATATAAATTCGAATAAAAGAAATCTTGTCGTGCCCTGCACATAACGCGTGTATATATCAAAATAACTAAGTTCGTAATTTATTAACCGAGGAATTCAAAGAAAGGAATTATCTGTACGCAATTACGGTTGATCTATGCTCTATATTTAAGACCTTCCATTGCAAACACTAAAACATAATAAAATCCTGTTAGTTACTGGCAAGTTTAACTGTTGCACCTCGAAAGCGCACCCTAGCGCCAAGAAAAGCCATAACGAATTCAATGGCTTCGCCTGCCACCCCATGCTTTCCCCCTACCTACCCTACCCCCTACCTCGCACATCCCGTGACGCCGCGCCGCGCCACTGAAAAATAGTGAGAAACAAACTGCTAACGTGTTTTATAGCTGCTTAATCCGTGAAACTCGATCGTGCACCAGTAGTGACGCTGAGCATACAATGTACGTGTGGGTATGTAAACGCAAATATAAAGTATTGCGACAGTAAAAAATTAATAGGTAATATAATAGGTAAATTATAAATAGGTAATATAATATATATTAGGCTTGCCTGAGTTGAGTCTGATTTTACCGAAAAGTTCAGTAGAATCATGTTTTGGTATGTGTAGAATTTTAGTAGGACCCACCGAAATATGTTATTCTGTTAGTTCAGTCAGGTCAATCCTGTTTTTCATTTTTTCAAGACAAACGTTCTTAATACAAATTAAAATAATAATTATTATTTTAACTAACGTTTAAAATAATGTCTTGGTGTGTGTTTGTTTATGCACAAAAGTCGGCATGCGTTAGCAAGTTTAAAGTTTACTATTTTTCTGAAATATACGTAGATTATGAAAAAACATGCTCCTCAGGGTTCCAAGCCAAAATGGTCAAAAAAAGAACCCTTATGGTGAAATTTTGCTGTGTGTCTATGTGTTCGTGTGTCTCGCAGGCCTTTAAGTTCTAAATGTTTAGATGAAAGTTATAAGTTAGATTGCAGATGAGTACTGCATTTTTTTCTGCGGGTGGTTTAAACAAAAAAAAAGTTTTTTATTAATATTTCCTCCTTTCTAGGTTAATTTATTAAAATATACCTAACAGTTAAAAGTATAAAAATTCTTTTTATTGACTAGCAAAAAAACTTACAGTATGACGACAAACTCGTACAAATTAACAATTAATATATGTAATTGAGGCAAAGTTTTAGTATCACTTATGTCATTAGTGTTCTTTAATAATGTTTTTCTTAAAAATATTCATTTATTCACATCTATTTTTTCCTAGCATATTTTCTTTAATTAAATACCGTAATGAATAAAGAACAATTATTGTACAATTATTGAACAGATTAAATAAAAACAACTGAATGGTTAAAATTATTTGATATAAAATAATTATTTATACAGATTTCCCATATTCAAAGACACAGACAGTGAGTCACAGACAATGGTTCCTTTGAGGATTTAAGCAATTTAATACGTACTTTCGCCTGTTCTAAGAAAAGAAAATTGCAACGGAGTAGTAGGAATATAACCTTAGTTTAAATATTTGAGTTATTAGTTTCTATTCATATTTCATAATTATAAAGCAAAGTAGAACCGTCTCCATGTCAAAGATAAGTTAATATATGAAAAAAATACCCTTTATTGTACATATAAATAATAAATAAGAGGTATACCTACTATTTATTATAGTAAAATATTCAAATCAGCGTAAAATATTACCCTATGTAAATATTGTATGCTGATGTCACAAGTAGGGAAATATTACAGCTGTAACGGTAGCTACGCTACGTATTGAAATTTGTCGTCTGCTCTTCTAGAGAAATCTAAAGTCATGAAATAAAAGTCTCAACATGTCTTCATGCGAATGCGAATTCATATTATCTTGCTTTCAAGACGTCAGGAACAGCAGAGATATTAAATATTTATTATTATGGAGATCTTCCATGTTTCAGACACATGATACAATAGTTTGTCGCATCATAGAAGTTCAAAATAAATCGATAAAAGGAAATAGCGGCAGTTCGAAGTATTCAGGCTAAATAACTATTTAAAAAATATTATTGCTAATTATTACTATTTAAAATTGCAGCATAATTTTATAAATTAAATGAATAGGAACATATTATAAAAGTTTCTCTAGCTGTTAATCAACCGCCAAAAAGTAACGCTTAAACGTGTTGGGGAGTAAATTTTACTAAGTGCGTAATGAAAAGTGCACAGTTTTTATTAGCGATAAGGAATATAACTCTATAGCAACGCCTCGTTAAATAATGTAAAAATGTGTAACAAATGCTTCACCGGCGAACCTAGAAAACATTGTTAAATGGTTAAGCTTCAATGATGTATTTAAAGTTAAGTATATAGTTAAATTACAGAAAAAAATAGTATTTGTACCGATTATTTTATTAGTCAATAATATAACGTGTTTCGTTAGTATAATATAACGTTATAATCACCGTTACTTTTCGTTTATATTTAATTTTCACCTTCTTGTATTTACACTTTTATCTCGATCTTAAATTTTAATTAAGCGTTTGTTTATTTTAATTTACAAAGTAGACAATAAGAAAGAAAGAAAATTAACGTATTTGTTTTCCAAGACGTGGTTGTAAAATTATGTTTTAAATTTTAATTTCCGTGAACTACTTAACAAAAAATAGTCTATGGAAAACCTAAGCATAAAGTTGGATAATGAATCATATAGGAGGGTTTTGTATATTTTTTATTAAGTACTATTTTTATATTTCAATTTTAATTGTATCTACAAAAGTATGGCATCCTGCCAAAAAAAAACGTTTTAACTATTGCTTATGATAAAAGTGGCATTTCTACGATAAAATGCGGTTTTTCTGAGCGTTGTCAGTGACCCCTTATTTATTCAATTATAAAAACACGAACCCCAGCGAAAATGAAAATTAGCTTGCAATATTTGTATGTCGGTTTCGGTTGAATCTTACAAGCTGAATTTTTAATTCAGCTTGTAAGATTCAACCTAAACCGATTTTATCACTTCTTCTTATCCTACGGAGTTGAAATTTGACATGTTCATTCAGTTCCGATGACAATGCATTTTTATGGTAAGCATGACCTAAGATTCTACCTCCAGAAATAGTTCCAGACGAAGGAACTCCTCAACGGTCAACAGCCGAGACACGAAATTTGTATACGCATTCAAGCACTTAAATATTGTATTGTATTGTACTTAAATACTTATTGTAGACCATCATGTAGACCATTGTTTAAACGACTTGAAATTCTGACAATCTATGACTTGTATATCCAGGAGTGTTTGTGTGAGTTTTACGCTAACAAGGGCAAAGCAGTAACACAGCCAGATTCATGATCATGACACTCGCTACAAGAGCAATTATATACAAACCGTCATTCCCAAGTCAGCTAGATTAAAAAAAACCAATAATTATCTAACCGCTGATTTCTTTGACAAATTACCAGAGAAAATAAAACTTATTTCTATATTTAGCATTTTTAAAAAAGAGATTAGAAGGTATTTCTAGAATTTTGAAAATTTTTAATTAATCTCTTTTCAGTTTCTCTTTTTAGTTTAAATTATATTTATGTAAATTTTGTTTTTTTGTATTTCCTGTGTATACTTTATTAGATTTCTTTAAATATTTATTTCTCTGGTTTGTTAAATTAAATTTGTTTTATTTTGTTTCTTGGAAATCTTTTTGTGTAATTTTATTTTATTGTATTCATTGTCTATTTTTTTTTCTATCTACATTGTTGTATGTTAATAGTTATTATGTCATTCCCATGTACATTTTTGTATATATTGGAAAATAAATTTTATCTTATATCTTATAAAAGCTTATTTTTAAAAATGTATTTTTACTATTAATTTTTATTCTTTAAATTACGGAGTTTCGAAATATATTTCAATTTATATTGTCTATACGTCTATTTCTGTTGGCTAACCACAATAAATAAATAAACATTTATATAATATTTCAAGTTATAGTAATTAAAACATGACACTGAATTTCTTTAACATGTGTCTATTTGTGCTCATATACATGTTTTATTCATTTTAACTGACCAGTATTAAATAAAACGTTCCAACAATCGTGCTGTCATATTTTAAAATTCGAATATGATATTTAAGCGTCGTGTCAAACTGTCAAAGTGACATCTAATTGTGATAGACATTTGGTAACTTTATTATTATGTACATATCGCACATTTATTCGCACAGCCTCCGAGTTGAAAGTTGCAACAGATGGATGGGGATAAAAACTTCATATGCATAAATGTATAGAAGCTAAAACTGATTCCGTGGAAACCTGCCATGTAGAATTCTGAATATATAAAAGTAATATTATGTCGCTAACATTTCGAACTATTTGAACCCTTTCTTCCGAAATACTTCGGATATTTTGCTCTGACTCATTGTAGCTATCGAATTTGGCTATAATTATGGGGTCCATTCCAGGGGTCCAAACCAACGATCTTTTAAAACATAAAGATGCGGCGTGCCATACACATCCCGGCGGAGTGTGGCGGCGCGCGGATTCACTCAGCCATTCGGCTCGCCGTATGATACGCAAAGTGGCGTACTTGACGTTTTTCACCCTCAGTGGCCGTATCTTTAAGTTTTAAAAGATCGTTTGTCCAAACGCAGAGATTTTCTAAATACATAAATTATTCCCCCTATAAGCAGGATTGGTAAGTATCCGTGTTAACTCTTCTCCATCTATAGATTAAGAAAAGTTTAAGGTATTTCATCCGCTCTCTACTTATAGGGACTTTCGGGTTCAAAGTAGTTTTTCGTTTAAAGTCGTGGCCTTTTTAAACACATAAAATAATAAGAAAAATATTATTTCAGCACAATAAAACTATTTCATTGAGTTATGAATACCTAATAACCGAAGCGACAGAATTGTGGTTGTTCTAAGAAATGAAAGCATGAATGCAATAAAATATATTATTTTAGTTTTCTGGCAACTTTTGAAACTTCCCTTGAAGCGTGAATATAAACACAATTGGGCTTATAATGTTACCCCTGATGATGATGGCTTATGTCCTAGTGGACTATGTGGACGATCCCGACAATAAATATCCACTAGTGGACATTTACTGTCGGGACCGTCTTAAAACTTGCCCGAAGCATCAGATAATGGTATCTTTTATGTGGGGATCCCCCAGCTTGAGTCCTTCAAGATTGAAGGGAGATTTCCCATGTACATTTGTTTTTATTTATTTATTTATTTATTGTATGTTTCCTCATTTGTTTCCCTGAATTGCAACGGCTGGGTTTCCATCCATAAGGGCGGCATGTGGGTAAGCCCTTCTTAAATCCGGTGGTGGCTATATTGCGAAGGTGTGAATGGCTAGAACGGTCGGCTTTCAAAAACATTTTCCTCGTGAGCTTTTTCACCAAGTCCGTAACGGATTCCTCCTTGAAGTCCTGCTTCCTGCTTGAAGTGGCATTCCGGAAGAACTACGGAGCTTACGAGATTATTCTCAAGCCGACATTCTGTACCGCTTCCATCTTCTTCCAGTTGGTTTACGATATTAGATGAGACCAAGCCGGAGCAGCGTAGGTAAGCCTGGATCTGCCTGCTGGTATTACTGGGGAACACAGCACTGGACGAAGCATCTGCCTTGTTGCCTTGGCTAGGTTAATGGTAGCTGAGAGACTGGTAGCTGGTACCCCTCAAAATGTTGGTCACGTACAAGAAATTAGCCATGACATTGTTCGGCGCACGGTCGAGCAATGCCCGCCGCTGGTCACGTGACACGCCGTCTATCACGTGACCGGTTAGTTATCTGCGATATCCGATGAGAAATTTTGTTGCTCAAACTGTTGCTTAAATGTTGCTCAAACTGATGAAAATACTCTTTGCAAATTTATTGCGTTTCAGTTATTAAAACCCGGTCTCACCGATCAATTTAGATTCTTAGATCATCCTAGGAGATATTGAATATTCGTTCCTTTTCTTACCTATTTTAGCTTTGGTGTCGCTACTGCTTTGCAAAGACATGTCGCCAAGCACTGTAGGTATAAAGTCTGCCGTCGTTAGCTAAAAGACCTTTTTGTTTGAATGATTTTACCTGCTACTGGAGGTATTTTTTTTTAAATAAAACAATAGGTAGTAGGTTCAAGTATAAGAAGCTACTATCCCTTTTCTTTGACTGTCTATCTGTTCACCAGCATATCCGTCAGTCGAAAGGTACAACTACAGTTGGATCTTTAAAAGATTTTTAGAAATTTCCTCCCTAAGTGGGTAAAAAAGGGGGTTAAAACTAATATCTCATAAGAATTGAAAATTAGTAATTAGATACTTAAAAAATAAACAAGCCCGTTTTTCACCATTGTCCGAAAATCCACTTAAGTGAACTAAAATAGGGGGGAAAATTTTTTTGTAAAAGAATACTTACATCTAACAAACAAAAGGTGTTATAGAGTTTAAAATTAATATTTATCTACTTCTTAAAAAAATCACATGTTTTACCATTTTCCGACAATTCAGTTAAGAAAAGTGAAAAGAGTGGGGTATTTTTTTTCAAATAAATGCTCACAAAAAGAAGTTTCAAACAAGAGTTGAAAATTATATTAAGTACCTTTTTAAAATATTGACAAACATATGTATATACGGTACGTATAGTACGGTAAACATCTAAGTAGCCCGAAAGCCCTAGAGATAGGGAGCGAAGCGACCTATCCCGTGTACCGCACTGCCGCCTGCCGGGCC
Organism: Neomicropteryx cornuta; assembly: GCA_020383195.1. NCBI lineage: Eukaryota > Metazoa > Arthropoda > Insecta > Lepidoptera > Micropterigidae > Neomicropteryx > Neomicropteryx cornuta. The sequence continues at coordinate 45,728,299 of JAHKQU010000018.1, forward strand.
TAGCTTCCAACCCGGGGCATACCCCGGGGTTTAAGAGCTAGTATACCTATATAACATTAATGTCAACAAATTTTTAATCCTAATCCTAACAAAACATTGATAGTTCGATGAAAGCCCAAATATCATATTCAAATTCAAAATTATATAATTAAAATTAATATTTACTGATCTGATCTGTACTCAAATTAGAAACATGTAAAGAATGTTCAATTTCACATTATAATGACTATAAATTAAAGTATTATGCCAATGTTGTTTCATTATTAGACGTCCGTCAATATTTACAAAAAAAAAAACTAAAATGGTGTTAAAATTTATGATTAATTGAAGGAATTGAATGATACTATTGTAAATTTTTTATTAGAATCTCAGCACAAAATACAATATAAAACTAGTAATTATAAATAATAGAAAACCCTAAACTGTAAAAATAGTTGGGTCTTGTCATAGCTTTGTTGCGATAACAATCAAATTAAATTGTTTACTGATATAATACATTACACATAGACTTTACCCACTATATACATATGGAGTAGTTGTAACGACATGTCTAATACATAAATCTACCGTCGCAGACGCGCTAGAGGTGTTCTCTTAGAGGCCCTCGCGCTTCTGCCCATCTCTCTCTCGAAATGTAGAGGTCCAATTAAATTACTAACTTATACGGCAAAAGAGAGATGGGACGTCGCCAAATAAAAACGAAGAAACGTGAGTTGTGTATGAAAGCTACATATTAGCAATAAAGCACCTTATTCGCAATAAAGTAATCTAAATTCAGTCGTCCTTATCATAAAAGGAAATATCTTTTACCGTTTTAAAATAAAGGGAAAATATAGGTAGTTCAAACTAATTAACCGTTAAAAGTTACTAAAAAATATCGTTAGAAAAAAGTACACATTAAAATCTATAATAATCAATTAACATACTTTTAAAGAGCACGTTAAAAGGAAAACTCAATGGTGCTTTGCAAGTCTAAAAACGCTTTATAAGGTAATATTTATCTACTCCCGTAAGTCGAACTGTAACAGACTCACTAATTCTTTCAATCCTGAACCATGGTGATGTAGTTATGGCTCACAAAAGTATAAAAAAAAAGTGTCCAAAATGCCTGCAAACGCTTTTGTTTTCGAATCCCTAGGCGAACCCATATCTCAGGCACATTAAACAAAAACAGTATTCTAAATATGGTCAATCGCAGAAATCTCCACAATTTCCACGAGAAAATCTCAATCACCTAACGGGTGCGAGAGATCACCCTTTGATCATCCCTCACCATAGGCTGACAGTTTACGAAGGTTCCTTTAAATTTTCGACGTCGAAGATCTGAAACGACTTGCCTCCATCTTTAAGGAGCAAAACAAGCCCGGCCTCCTTCAGGACTAGGTGTCGACAATGGCTGCTAGAGCTGCATACTACTAACACTTGTTACGTTCTATATGGCTTTCTATGCTGGTTATACATTTTGTTCGCAACATACATAAGATCATGTGAGGATTAAAATTTAATGTAATTAAAATAATATGTTTATATCTATCATTAATATTTGTTTTACATTTTTCAATAAAGAAACGTAGTATAGCTTTAAAAGACGTAATAATAATATTATCCCCCATCATACATTACATATAACACGGTCTAAGATTACCTACCTATTACTAGAATGAAAAGCGAGAGATACAAAGGCGTATTTGGTGCATTAATATTCAGCTTGTGACTGGCACATAATGGTGTATGGGTTGAACCACATTGATACACATATGAACTGTGTTACTTGCCTGAGATGAACGCTGAATAACCAGTCTATATTTGAATGAAAGAATTGTGTCTTATCACGGCTCTAATAATCAGATATATATGACGAAAGTTTGTAATATTTTAATACCACTATAACCGCAATGCAATCCGAATATGTTATTGTTTCATACCAATAAAGACAGCGATAGGTTTTAATCCCTTTTTATACAATTCAGAACCCTGCGATCTTCATATTCATATTTGATACATGTTTGTCTTCATATTTGAATGAAAATTTTCCTATAGGTACTTATTTAGGTAGAATTTGACATGAGTAAATTATTTAAGTAGTTTTAGAAAAATTTATATATGATTTTATTAACATGTTATAAATTAAATTTATATTTTTTGCTGTAATTTTAAATGAAAGCGTTATGTAACTCATTCAACATCAGCTATTCTAGTGGGAACACTTAGCACAAATCTGAACTGCATATTTATGTATTTTTATTGTTTTATAATAATTTAATGAAATGGTAATTTAATAATATTAAATTTATGATATATATATATATATATATAGATTATATATATATATATATATAGATTAGATGATACGATATTTAAGCTTTCGCCATTCGGCGTCGTCAGAAAATATATGAAAGATGACGTTTAAAATGCAACCTTCATAAATCGAAAATCTCATTTTCAACTAAAAGATAAATATATCCAGCCACTACAATTATTATTATATAATTGCAGTTTTGCTAGATAAATCAATCAGTTTTTTGAAATGAAACTAATTTCTTAAAAGAATATATCATGCATCACGCGTTAAATGCTGTTAAGTTGATTTTGTCTATTTAGACCTACAGATCTGCAAGCGCCCAAGACCCAAATATGAGAGAGTTCCCATGTCTTTAAATCAATTTCGCGGGCATCTTCTGGCAAAGACTTCAAAACTTTTACATTAAAGCAAGCATCGAAATCCCTGCCGTGAGTTCTCGCGTGAATTGCAACGGGTAAAGCGAAAAGTAATTTGGTACAGGATAATCTATGATTAATATTTCTAATGTTTAGTGGCGTCGTAGTTTCACCAACATAAAACGCATCACAAACGTTTCTGGTGGTGCACCTTATGTTAGTGGTAATTTTATATGTATTTTTATTGTTAGCGCTTGAAAATTTATCGTCTCTTACAATAATTTTGCATGTTTTACAACGAGGTCTTTTACATGGTTCGACCCTGTTTTTTGGAAATATGTTATTTGGTTGGTTACCAAACGTTTTATTTTTATTTAAAATATTACGTAAATTTGGAGGACGTCGGTACGTAAATTTGGAAGACAATATAGGGGGACAATCGAGTATATTTTTCCAATTTGGATTATTAGAGATTATTGAATATATTCTCTAATATTAAAAATATAGTCGAAAAAGAATCTAAAATTTGTTTTTTTAGGAGATCGAGTGGATGAACGTTCTAAAAGGGATTTTTTTAGGTTAGTGAGATATTTTTCTAAATTATTTTTATTATTAGAGATTCTATGACCGCGAATAGAAAGGGAATATGGTATTGATTTTTTTGTGTAAAACGGATGGCAACTATCAAAATGTAAATATTGTTGTTTATTGGTTGGTTTTATGTGTACTGAAGTTTTGAATTGACCACCAGAAACAGTTATATCAACATCCAAGAACGTAATGCAACTATCTGAGACATTATGTGTGAACTCTAATGGCCCAAAAGAATTTAAATCAGATATGAAATCCGTTAGAGAATCTCTGCCATGTGGCCAAATAATAAAGATATCGATAAAACGAAGCCAAACTAAAGGCTGCAAAGATTGACTATCAAGAAAATTTTGTTCTAATTGACCCATAAACAGATTTGCATAAGAAGGAGCCATTCTAGTGCCCATTGCTGTCCCTTTTGTTTGAAGGTAAAAATTTCCTTCAAAAGAAAAAGCATTGCAAGTGACAACAAAATTTGCTAACTCAGCTGATGGTGTTTGTGGAGATGGTCTTTTATTGAGAAAATCTCGTAATACTTTTAATCTAGCATCGTGTGGAATATTAGTGTACAAAGAGACCGCATCAATTGTTACAAGCAGGATATCTCTGTTATTACATACTTAAAAAATATTAATTAACTTAAAAAATAAATATTAAAAAAAAATAAATAAAATAAATTTCGAGACAGCGCCACTTGACAGATGCGCGATGGTAGTTAATTCGGACATTAAGATTATTTGTCGTTTTGCCGATATAGAATGCGTCGCAGTAATTGCACTGCAAATAATAAATGCAATTAACAGTTGAGCAATCTGCATGTGCAATTAACAACCATCGCGCATCTGTCAGTGGCGCTGTCTCGAATTTACCGATACCGACTCACGCGAGGACGCATGGGAGAAGTTTTGATGAGTGTTACAGCGTAAGGGTGGTTAGGTCGTTCCCTGAAAATACGCCCGTACTTAAGTTAAAAACTTGGGAGTTGGCCCATATTTGGGTTTTAGGCGCTTGCCAGGGAAGTGGTTTAAATGTTCGTCGTAACGAACCGCAAAACCGTGTGCTCCGTAGAGCAATAAGAAGAAAAAGAGAGGGGCGGTTGACGTTTCGGAGAAGCAAAAGAGTCCCGCGTATTAAATATTATTGTGGTGGATATATCCTTGAATGTATGAAATAAATATAGTGTGTACATACACGAGTATCATTTCTAACAAATGTTATATTGCTTTAAAGTAATATATCTATATTATTCGACCAATCTCCGGCGTAGTCTAAAAGGCTATGGCTGTCTTGCAAAAGCATCAATCTACCCACAAAATTATAAATCTGTCGTATTTGTACTTCTCGAGTTGAAAGTTGCAACAGACAGGCGGACGGACAGATGTTTATGTATAAGAAGATAGTAGCTTCTTATACATAAACGTAAGTATAGAAGCTAAAATAAGTACCAAAATAGTACACAAAATTTTAACCAAAACAAACTAAGATTATTTTTCTCTCTTTTTTATTATCCGTTTCTTGTATTTGTTCATCACTCTTTAAAGTCATCAATCAATATTTCAAAAAAATATTTCCTATATATAGTAAATGCTAACCTATATAATTTTTGATTATTTGAGAAAAACATAATGTTTTTTATTTTAATCAACTAAAATATAAAACACTGTCACCTCTATGGCCATCCAAAATCGAATAGTTTAAAAGTGCCGCAGGAACATGTGGAGATAGGAAACGAAACAACCCATAACAAGTTGGTACCATAGGCACCAGTAGTCTGGGGGGAGTCCCTTAATGATGCCTATAGGGCCTAGCTGTAAGACGTCAGGTTGTGGTTAGATAATTTATTACTAATAACCAATTTGATATTATATAATTTAAATATATAGTTGAAATAGTTTCTTTTGTATTTAAATAATACAACATGTGTATATATGTAGTATTTATTTATATTTATATTTATATTTACTTTTATATATTTACCTATAGTTTATTTACTTTATTTATATTATAATATTAATATTATAATACTTCATTAGGTTTATAGGTTTATTAGGAAGCTTGAGTCAAAATCCTAAATTACTTGTACAAATTGGCGTCTCCTTGGAATAGCACATTATGCTATTAAGGTGGTGCACAAAACTAATCTATTGCACGTGATTACAAATTACAATAATGCACGTACAAGCAATGTATTTATTATGTAAACACTATTTTACTGTTATATATTATAAGAGTGCATCCAAATAACGTTAAAATAAATAAAAAATAAATTTATGATAGCTTCAGGGCGCCATAGCAATACTTGCCAAATATCAAACACAACATACACGAGTATGTCAATTATTTATATACATTATTTTAGAGATATCAATAATATTTTCTACTTTATGTTAAGTTAAGGGTAATTATTGTCATAACGTTGTCGTTTGTAATACTGAGTAGTAATTTTAAGCTTCGTCCTTCGAGATCCTGAAGTTTTATATGCAACTGTTTAGTAGTAAAACTAAGAGTATCTAAACCTATTGACATGGACGCCTAACGGCTAGAGATTTTTTTTTCAGTATTTTTATCTCAGGTAATGTTATTGAGCTGCAAGTCCAATATTTAGACGACGCCAGCTCGGCTAGGTCCAGTAGTTAGACGACGCAAGCTTGACTAGGTCCAGTAGTTAGAAGACGCAAGCTTGGCTAGGTCTAATAGGTATACGACGTAAGCTTGGCTAGGTCCAGTAGTTAGACGACGCAAGCTTGGTTAGGTCCAGTAGTTAGACGACGTAAGCTTGGCTAGGTCCAGTAGTTAGAAGACGCAAGCTTGGCTAGGTCTAATAGGTAGACAACTTAAGCTTGGCTAGGCCCAGTAGTTAGACGACGCAAGCTTGGCTAGAGTGGATGCCAGTAGGGAAAAAAGGAAGAAAAAAAATAGTATCTTAAAATGGCTTTAAGAACGTGTTTTCGTGGAGGTCAGGAATTTTATATTATGTCAAAATGAAAAGCAATGGACTGTACAGAAAAATTACTAGGTATCAAGCGGTCTACAACGATGATGCAGTGATGAAATTACAAGCGATACTAATAATATGTTACATAACTATAATATTATAATATGTTGATATTTTTAAGCGGTAACTCAGAGGCTTGCATTTGCATTTCGAATAGAGGGATTCGATCTACTTGCACGGTTCCAGAAAACCTTCAGCCAATCAGAGAAGAGGGAGGGGGAAATCCGTGTTCATTGCCTTTGCGTCCATGGCTAGGTTCGACAGTGAAAATGTGGTTGACATTTGCATTTCCTCTTTAGACATGCTCAAATGGTTAGAGGTAAATGAAATTTATATTGAGAGTACGCTAGGTGAGCGAGTAGTGCTATACTAGTTCTAGAATTACCTATTATACACGAAGCTAGTAACTGCGATGGTTATTTTGAATCTTTCTCGTATTTAGCAGACGATTTTAAATTTAACATTTGTGTTGTCATTGTTATATATATATTATATGACAACAAAGAAAGGTCAATATTGAATTAATCGTCGTGGTATTTGATAATAGTTTTTAGCTGAAATAATCAATTACACCACTTTATTATATAATTATACATGTGTATATAATATATTCATAAGAAAAAATAATTATTATAATAATAATAATAATTCTAGTCGTAAGAAAAAAATATATACCAATAGAAAGTAAAATAATTATTCTACCTGCAAGCTATTTTCGTTTTTGTTTTTATCGTTACCTTTCTGAATTTCCGTCTTGTCACTTGACTGATCGATGACACCGAAGTCAAGGCTACGAAAGGCAAAGTAATTTGCTCATGACGTTCGAAACATTAAAATACGTTCGTCTTTCATGCTTACTTAGCTGAATAGTTATAATATTACTTAGCAGAAAATGATTTTATTGATTTATGGATCGAAATTGATTGCGTTGCCTTTTATTACTAATTATCAGATGTTGTCATCTTTCTAGATATTATGTGCTTCAAGAGAAGCTCATAAAGATAAAGATAAAGATATCTCTTTTATGTTTTACATTTCTAACTTCAACCTAACTAGTAATAGAATTTTAGACAGCTTCCTAATAAATCTTATAACTAATTTCTGAGCTACAAATAAGGAAAACATATATTTTGTTTAACAGGAGAAAAATAATATTACGCATAATATTATTTTAACTCTCTGTGACTCTCCCCCAAGCATTTGATTGTCCTTGAGACAACTCACAGTTCCGCAATTATGGACGGCCCGTTGTAGATAAAGTTTCAGAATCGTCTTCACGAAATTTGGGAAGCATTGTTTGATTGCTTAAAAGCCGTTGCAAAGTACGTGCTCAATGATCAATTTAGCTTGAGCTTAAAAGGGAGGACTAAATATTTACGCTCTCTGCTCTTTATTACTCTTTAATGTTTCTGTGGCCCCTTAGACAGACTAAAAATGGACACAGTTTAAAAATAATACTTTGACGTCTGAGAGGTTCACCAAAATAAAGAGTGCTCAAAATACAATCAGCTCTATTTAACACCAAGTGAAATTTGAATAAAATCGCAATTTTGCATAATTATAGCAAAAATGCTACTACATACACATATCCTTAAGCATAAATAAACGGTATGAGGCAATTCGCTACGAATAGTAGAAACTGTGTGTCTATAAAAGATGGTCGTCGTAGACGATAGAAGTGCAAGTTGCTGACCAAACGGTCTGGAACAAACCTTGAGAAAATGGTTTAAATGCGTGCTTTCAGTAAATATGTATAATAAATATTTTGTTTTTATTTTTGGACACTGGACAGAAAGTGGAGAAAAAGACTGGGCTGATGTATTTTTAAAACAACTAAAATAGAATCTCTATCTTTGATAGAGATAGCAGCAGGTTTGTTTGTCGATCAGGCGAAGACTATAAAGAGCACAGGAGTGTCAAGTTTTTTCAAGCATGTTTGATTAACTAAAAGTGTGTTATGTTTTTAGGGTTCCGAACCTCAAAATGCAAACCTTAAATGTAAAATCGAGAAAAACATCTTTGTTTTTCTCCTAATTTCAAATTTGGAATAATGAGGTCATCGCACATAATCCTAGTCAAAGATTATGAAATATATATATATATATGTATGTATACAGTAAAATTGTAAAATGTATTGCTTAAATACCGTTATTTAGATGATTTTTAGGTTAAAATAGGTAAATACCGTTAGCTTACCTTATATAAAAGTTTGACAGTACTGACATTTGGAAAATTCGAATGCTTTTTAATATTTTTGGAATTTAAATTTTTTTCAAATAAAATATATAGCCGGAATGTTCAAAGAAAAATTAATACCGTAAGTTTTGTATAAGGATGTCTTCCGGGACGAAGATTTGAAGGTTGTAGAGCCATGTAACGTGTTAAAATATCATCCTTATTTCATCTAATCAGATGGCTACACCATATTTGATAATATTTTACGCTAAAAAAGACAAGTTAAAGTTAAAAATATATTTTTATAAAAGTCAGCGCTGGGTTTAAACCTACATCCTGCACCCTCAAGTACAGGACCTCTTTAGTACCTTTATAAATATTTTGCTATCCAACGCGTTATCATAAAATTGATAAACTTTTCTAAATGTTTCAATATTGTCATTTATCTTTTCAGGCGATTTGCCGCTATTAGGAAACAATCATCAAGTATAAGTCAAATACCTTCACAAAAAAATAAAATAAATTGAACTGCCTTCTTTAGGACAGGCATTTAGTCTAGTTAACAAAGCGCGAACAGAGGTTGCAGTGGTGCCAAACGATAACTGATACTAAACTATTTTTTATACAAACACGAACCAGTAGCCTAGGGTATGTAATTGTAGCCATAATAAATAAATATAGATAAAATAAATGTATTTTATTTTAATTTTCTGGCCTAAAAAATAAGCCATTGTCGCCTCTTTGGCTATTTAAAATGCACATCGAATGGGCTAAAAGTGCCACAATCACAAGCGAAAATAGGAAATGAAGTAACTCATAGCAAGTTGGAAAATGGTGTTAATGGCCTATCTGTAAGACGTCAGATTCTAGTTAATTATTTCACAATATAGAGGAGCAAAATAAGACAAAAGCTGCCCTTTGTTTTATTGTAAACAACTAGACGATCATAAAATAGTTTGACATAGAATAGTTACGAGGTCAACTTATAGCCATCGCCATAAACCGAAACAAAGACAAGATTTTCTCAGAGACACTTTTTTAGCGCCGCGAATTTATAACAAAATTAAAGATATTCTGGGAATGTCTCCGTCTTTGTTTTATATATAAAAAACGAATTTCTTGTTGGCTCCTTGAGCTGAGCAGAAAGCAAACAGAGACTTTGATTAATTACAGACCGCAATAAACTTCTGTTCTGTGTAGGAACCTTTATAGAGAATTTAACAAAAATACTAAATTTTCATATGAAATGTTTTATTTCAGATTATTTAATATTAGTTTATTATTAGGGGTATACGTTTACAACATAGATCATATCTATTCTATAGCAATATGTATATCTATTTATGACATTGCTTGTATATATGTGTATTAATGTATTATTACTATATTATATTTATTTATTTATTCATTATGGTACAATAGAAAGTCACACAATAAATATTATTATATAAAAAAATATTATTATCATTATTTATTATTTATTAACAGTACATTTATGTAGGTATTATAATATTATTATTTATATATGATATTACAGTATTGCGTACAATAAAATGTTAACTATTGTAATTATAATCGTATATTGCTCAGAACGATTGCTATGCTTAAAAAAGCAATGTCTAGATGGTAAGGTCTACATTAGTCCGGGCATTAAACTTAGAACTTTGCATAAATTAATGTTTAGTGAAAGGGTGTCAACGCCACTCTTCTTTATATTCAGGAGGCATTTTCAATTCCACTTTTTCGTATACCGCCCAATTACGCAACCTAACCCGCCCGAACTACTTACTATGTAAGATTTTTTTCCCAGCGCAGGCTGCGATATTGTGTGTAAATATTTTTTCCCTTTCGATAGCATAGGGATCTAGGCGTCTTATAATAAATTGCAAGTTTTTTGAGAATTAAAATGAAAGTTTAATAATTTATATATTTTTGATGTCTGTTCTGTCATGGCTTTTGTCATAAAGCATACACCATAAACATAAACCCATTTTTTAAGCAATAATGTTTCAAACATATATTTTTTAATGTAATTAAGAAAAGTGTTTTTTTTTTACCATTTCTTGTTATAATTGTTCAATTTTTTATTAGGCTGGCCGATTCACGCGACACCTATAAACGCTACAATACTCTCGTATATTATGTAGTAATAACCGTAATCCGTCATCTTAAACACATAATCAATATTTTTATATTTTTTGTTAAAATATTATCATTTTCCTATTCCATGTAATTGGTTAGTTCCATAGTATTTGACAACCTTTAATACTAAGAGGACAGGAGAGAGGTAGTAATGCACTTTTTTTAAACTCGATCAATAATCAAATATAATAAATAGGTTAAATAAATATACGATATATGGAACGTTTAAAATGAAGACAAATTATTACCACATAGATTATGTACAGGTTACTATAGAAATGTTTTCTGTTAGTATATGTTTTTTGTTTTATTTTAAATTTATCATTTAAAATTGGGCTGATATTTAATGTTTTTTTTAGAGGCGTGGTTTTCAATCTGGCACTACTTTTTTCGTAGTTGGTGTTTTTGACAGCTGTCACTTGATGTATGCTCAGTTTGGTTTGCCATTTTATAATGAATAGACTTACTCCTGAACAACGTTTGCAAATAGTGCAAATTTAGAAAAAATCACTCTAAATTTTTTTTAAATCACTCTAAATTAAAGTAAAAATCGCGTCGTGGGCCTGTGGCGTGGCCTCCAAGATCGGGCGATTTAACACCGCTGGACTATTTTTTGTGGGGTTATGTGAAGTCGCTTGTCTACGCAGATAAGCCGGACACGATTAACGCCTTGGAAGAGAATATTCGGCGCGTTATTGCTGACATACGGCCCAACTTGCTGCAAAAAGTGGTTGTAATTGGGCCTCTCGGCTGGAATTTGTTCGAGTCAGCCGCGGCGGCCACTTACCCGAAATCATTTTTAAAACATAATGGCAAACCCTTATCTTTATAATAAAGCTAAATTCTTAGCCATAACATCAAATTATATGCGTTTTATCTCTTCTTGAAAACCACGCCTCTAAAATCATCACCCTATATTTATAATTATAATGCTTTAAGTTTACCAAGGAATACATAAAATTAAAAAAAAAAAATCGTGGTTTAATTCACGTAGAACTCCTTCAGTAATTTAATTACCAAATAATTATATTAAAACGATTTACCTTCTAAAAAAACTCTTCTACTAAACTTGCTGCTTGTTGAAAATAACCCAACCTGCTGTTATTTTTGGAATATTGTTTTTTATTTAATAAATATTATAATATTAAACGTCACAATCCAATGTATTGCTACTAGTAAAACTACTCGTAGCAATGTGACATTATAATCAGTATATTTTTATAATCATAATATTTTTAAAACGAAAACCCAAACAATTAAAATTAAATTTAATAGTGTGAGGACCAAGCAATAGAAGAAAACTGAATCATTAGAATTATTGTATGTACCAATTGGTATTGGGGGTTTTTTTTTTGTTAACCTATAAATATCTGATTCTTTCTTAAGAGACCATGACCTTTTCTTTACTTACCGAAAAATTAAATTTTATAATTTCCGAGTTTATAATACAACTGGTTATTCTCTTATTTTTTTTTATTTTTAATAGAATTTATTTCATAAATCGCACATCTCAGTCATATTACTACCAAATACCATCAATATTAAGGTTAGTCATAAGTCATGGTTTATTAAAATGCTTAAGACCGACGATTCTTTTGAAGTTATTTTTATAAATATTTGAATAGAAGACGCTCTCACCCGAACAGCGTCTTGTGAAAACTTGCTATTTAAAATAGTGATATCTCTTTGAACGTAGACTAATGGGATCGCTGAAAATATTTGCGAAGAGAAACATATAAAATATGTAAGAACTGAATTTTTCCAATATAATTAATTTTTAAATTTTCATAAATGCTAATAAGTGCTAATGCGAGTGTAATTTAATTTAATTTTAATATTTACATGTATCTCTGTACTTTTGCGAAAACCTTTGAGTATCGGCATACTCTTTCATACACAGAAACCTTAAAATTGTATTCTCTGGATGGGTGTGTGTAGTGGGAAATCACAGCCCCAATCTCAAACCTTTCGCAAAAGCGAGAAATTTGAAAGTTTTACAACTGCGTTTCCATAAGTGAAATCTACTGCTCGCAAGATAAAACCTAGCTTTCTTAAAGAAGACACTTTGTTCACGGGGCCTTGTTTATTTGTTTTTAATTATTTATTTATTAAAGAAATCAACGGTTTTATAAAGTAACATAAATCTCAACAAGTACATGAAAATAATCATTATCAATTTATATACTAAAATGGATTTCTACTTTCAAATTACATTCTTAACGATTTTGCTTTAAAAATAATGCTATAGTTTTTAAATACATTTTAAAACCAAAAATAAGAGTCAGTTTAAAAAATAAGTACCAAAATTGTTATTTTACTGATGATGTAAAGGTTAAACAAGAGGGTCTGGTGGTACAGGGGTACAGTGGTTTAAGCGCCTGCTTCTAATCCAAAGGTCCCGGGTTTGAATCCCCCTGTGGATCAAACCCGGCCAGGTCATTTTTCACCGCTGAGAATATTCAACGGCGCTTTTCTCACCACTGTCGACTGAGTTAAGTAACAAGATGATGGATAAAATGATAGTTAAAAAAAATATCTGCTTTTTCCTGTAGAGACCGAATGGACGGAGGTTTGTAAGAAGTGCCCACTTTCATAATCACTCAATAAATGTGTCTCACTTCAAGCGTGTGGTTTAAAATTGTGTAAGCAATTTCAACCAAAACGGTCCATTGTCACAGAAAACAGATTGCCATTTGAACTGTGCCGCTGACAATAACGTGACCATGTCATTCGGATCCAGTTTCCCCCCTTTCATCGACCCACCCACCCCACCCTTCCGCTAGCCACCTCTGCCGTTAACCAGCAGAGATAAACTTCAAAATTTTGACATTGGCCGGTAACATTTTGGGGCGCGGCGTGCCGTGAAGCGAAAATTCTATATTTTTGTACCGAAAAACTTAAAAAAAAACATTGTTGACGCAGTGAGCGCCCATGCGCATGTTTATTTTTAAACGATTGTGCTGTTTCTTATTTGCATATATTTTTTTTTAAATACATTAAAGGTGTTCATTTGTATTTATTCAAAATGTGTTATGTGTATTTATGGAAGTGTGTATTTTATTTTCATATTTACATTAATTTTGGCCGTTACCTTATTTTTACATAATAAAAAAAAATGACCTTACAACTAGGAAGGTAGGAAGTTGATTATTTAAGTAAAGTTTAGTCAAAAAAAAAAATAAAAACAATAGTAAACAATTAAAAAGATGTGTGAATGCCACTTAAGATGTGAAAACGTCAGCGATCACCTGTTAGGTAATGTAATGGGAGGATTAAAAATTTAAATGAAATGAAATATATCGACGTTTTTGGGTTATAAGTAATATTTGAGTGTTTTACAATATTTATTATAAATGGTTTAACTCACATAATGTATGATTACCCCCATAATCTACGATTATCTCTCTACTCTAAGATTTAAACGATTACTTAAGATAAAACTACCTACTTGGTACTTGATATTTAACTAACTTAACTTAACTTTGGTAACTTGATATTGATTGTTACCAATATTTAAAATGGCTTATTAATATTTCACATATTTTGAAATTAATTTTATTTTTTTTTTATGTTTTAAACATTAAATACTGTAAAAATAAAATATTTTTGAATTTAGTATCCATTCAATTTCCCACTTTTAAAAAAGTTTGACAGAATGATTGACCTGCAATACCGTCCTGTTGAAATGACTTAGGTCTGGACTCAGGAAATGATATTGTTTATTGTTATATGATAAATGCTTAAAATGCACCGCCAAAACAACTGCGACTAAAGCATTATTTTTTTGTATGAGAAATTTTAGTAAAATCATCTAAGAAAACGTTAAAAACTTAAAAATCTAGATTACTTAAAGACCATATTAAGGGACAATAAGCTAAGTGTGAAAAATACACTTCCTATTGTATTAATGTGGTCATTTTGGCCATATTGAGTTATATGTAACTCAATATGGCCAAATTGGTGATAACGTTCCTATTCCTTTCTAGCATTGATATTATATTGATTGTTGATTATATCGATCAAATTAAAAAAATATATTTATATTAAATTAATTAAATATTTTTTTATTTATAGCGGGACCGTAGAATTTTTAGGGGTGAGTGAATTGCGATTTTGTAACGCTCTTGACTGTGATTCTCGTGATTTTACGAGAGTTCACGATGCATAGAGCGTTGTCAGTTGAGTTTTAATTGGGGAAGGGGAGGTTGGTATTTATTACTTAGTATCTAACATTTATTATTTGGAATCAAAATAAATCAATAAATTCTCAACAATCACTGTCGTTACAAAATCGCAACACACACACCCCTAAAAATTCTAGGGTCCCGCTATAAATGTTTACACATCAAAAAAACTTTCGGTCGCTTTGGCTTAAGCGATTTAAATTATTCTTAGAGAAGACCTAATTCTATTTTAGTTACATTGAGTATAAGAGAGCATGATTAAAATTAAATATTTGCAAAACTACTAATACTCGTAATTACTATTTTATGCATAGGATACGAGTAGATATTTTTTATTCTAGTGAATGTACAAATGCTTACTTTGAAGATTATTATAGTATTTTGGGGTACGCACGTGCGTGTGTGAATATGGTTTGTAATCTTAGCATTTCCACAAGGGAGCTTTCGTTTAGTCACACTCATGGATTAGAGTTAGGTTAATCCCGAGCGAGAGTTACATAGGTGGGGCCAGATCTTAGCAACGATGCTCGTTTTTAGCTCGTTTTTAGCTCATTTTTAGCTGTCGCGATATTCGGACTTCTTCTCTATTATTAGTTGGTAGAATAATAGAGAGGAATTACTAAGTGAATGCTAGACGTTTCGAAAAAAAATTGGATACCAATCAATCTAAACATAAGATTTATATATATGTTACGGGAAAAGCCCGCAGGGTGTGCGGAGTCAGCATTCAATGTTGGCACTGCCCGCTCGGTAATAAGCCAAGCCAGTAACTATTACTTCTTTGGAGGCTTGGCCCGAATTTAATTAAGCCAACATTGTTGACAATGCCAAATCGTTGTAGGCAGAGCTAAGCAGAGTTATTTTCTTTTCATTCATTTTTCAAGATTAATATTTACTTGTGGTCGCCCGGTGGTCGAATTTCGACCGTAATTCATTAAACTTTTAAGTTTAAGCATTATTGAGGTTCTTATACATGCATATACATAAGGTACATAAGACTTATACATAAGGTGAGTTACCAAAAAATAACACAATAGTCATTGCATACATATTTTTTTAATTTAGTTCTATTATATAAGCTGCGAGCGTGTACAAATACGTCATTAGCATTTGTGTTCCTGCAATATCTATGTAATTTAAAAATTAATGTTGAAAAAAACACAATTACTGCTTGTATTTGTATTTATTTAAACTTACAATTTATTGTCAGTTTAATGTTTTCATGTAAAAATAAGACTTGACCTTTATAGAAGTGTAAGATGGCAATAATTATTATTTTTGCTTGACGATATTACTCACTATTGAAAAAGGAACATTTGAAATCACACAAAATTCAAAACTCGAAACTCATTCTTTCAATCAGCTGTCAATAATATGAACGTTTCTTTTTATCAAATTAAATTTATTTACAACACGTATTATAGATAATTTAAGCTTTCTGCACTTCTTCTCCATATAAACTTTATCCGTGCCAAATCTCACCCTCCTCCGTGCACGCAATATGCCTATAAAGCGATAAAAAGTTTTCCCTTTAGTAGTAATTAAATAGATTAATAAATAAAATTAGGTCTCATAAATTATAAAATGTTTGTTTAGATTACAAAAGATAAAAAATAGGAAATTACAATTTGTCATTATATTGACAAAACAAACTTGAAAAATATATGCTCGCATTTTGCTTCGCTGCAGCACATATTAGAGCGAAGCGATTTACTAAAATTTTCTAAATAAAATTTAGTCTGTGACAATAACTTTTTAACGACGGGATAGATTTTGATAATTTTCTATAATGAGGTATTTGAAATCTCTTTGATACAAATGCACAAAAAAAATTCATCCGGAAATCAACAGCATAACTTTTTAACGACGGGATAGATTTTGATAATTTTCTAAAATGATGTACTTAAAATATCTTCAATACTAATGTACAAGAGAATTTCATCGGGAAATTGAAAACATAACTTTTCAACGAATGGATAATTTTCTAAAATGAGGTTCTTGAAATCTTTTATATACAAAAAGAGAAATTCATTTAACAATTATTTAAATATAAGACAAATGAATTTATTTTAAAGAAATGTTTAAAGTTAAGACAATGAAATCAAGCGTTGCAGTTCTCGACGTTTGGAAGGTAATCCTTTCTTATCATTGATTTTGAGTAGTCTTTCAAGGGGGAACGATGGAGAAATAAATAATCCTTCAAGACTCCTAACCCTTGAGAAGGCAACATAAGATAACCCTAGTGCAAATTCTATGTTTCCAATATCGACAACTGCTTCGTCCAAAGTCAAACCTTGGGAACGATGGATGCTGATTGCATATGCAAGTTGAAGGGGGAATTGCTTTCGCGTGAAAGAATTTGTTCCTCTGCGGAATGAAACTGTTGATGGTGGAATAGGTATTGCTACCTAATTATTTTTTGTATTTTTATTTATTGTTAAAAACGATTTATTATTGTTAAATTGTATTAAATTAATATCAAATTAAATAATTTAAAATAAAATTCGATTAATTATTTTCGAATAAAAAATTTTCAAAAAAGCGCGTGACTTTTTTATAATGGATATTCCCATAGACAATTTTCTTTTGACCCCAAAAATTTTATTTTTGACAATATTTAAAATCAAGCTCCGTCACGACCTTCACTTTTTCATGTAGATTCTCTCAAAATCAAAAATTTTTCAAATCGGTCAAGGAATGACCAAGTTAGCCCGTGACAAAGTTCTAATTGGAGTCATCTTATGAGAGCTTCGCTCTAATATAGCATATATGCTATATGTTATAAAGATGGTGAGCAGTGCATTACAATAGAAAAGCTTACATAATATGGACTATAATAAGTAATTTTATATATTTCCTTTGTGTTCATATAATTTATACGTAACACAATTATCAGAATTATATATTTAATAAATGTATATATTGTATGTAATATGTAGACAATAATATGCACTATTTATTGTATGTATGATGTTTTGTATTTATGTTTCTATTACTCAATTTCAAGTTCAAGTTCCTTATTTTCAGTAACGTCTCGCGTACGTAATACGTATTTTATTTTTTCTGCAACCTTATTCTGGCCGCTCTTAGAGCAGGTTTTTTTTTAACCTAGTTAGAGTAGCCATTTTCGTTCAAAACAATAATTTAAGACGCGTTTAATTTGTCTATATTATAATAATTTAAATTTTGTTCAGTGTTACTATATCATTTATTGTTCTGACTTCCTATAGTACCATAATGAATAAATAAATGAATTACAGCTAGGACCGACCGCATAGGATCGACCTATCTATAAATTTTAAAATTGTATTTTATGTTTTATCACTCAAACCTATTTAGGACCATTAATTTCCTATAATTTCAATACGTTAATGTTAATTTACAAAAAAAAATGTTATCATGCAAAGTGTGCTGTTATTTTTTTCAATTAAAATACGATCACAGAAAAATCATCATGACATTGAGACAAATAATGCTTAAGTATTGCTAACTCGGATTTTTTTTTTTTTTGGGGGCCCCCAAGAAAGTTGGGGCCCCAAGCTTTAGCTTGTGTAGCTTATACGTAAATCCTGAGTTGCCTACGTTGCATATGTAGATATTATACTGCCGACAAATCGTATTTGTTTGGACAGAGAACAAACATAGTGCGTAACCGAGTGCGCATGATGCAATAGGTACTAAGTTGGCCGCCAAACGTCAGCCGTGGACAATTCGCGCTTGAAGTCGAGTCAAGCCCGTACCGCGAAAAAATAATAGTTGCCGACTGCTGACTTGGCCAATTAGCGAGTGGGCAGTGTCATCATTGTCAATAACCGGGCCACGTTCGCTAATCAATCATTAGTTCTGCGGGTTTGCCCAGCATGGGTGTGCAACGGCTGGCCTTGTCTAGGCAAGGCTCTGCACATCCTGCGAACTTTGCCCGTAATACAAATAAGTACGACTAGATTGATTGTTGCCAAATTGCACCGACCTCATAATCGAAATCTAAATTCTTTAATTTGCAAAAACGATATCCATTTAACTTAATGGCATTGTAATTGTTATATGCATAATTGTTATATCTACGACACAAAAGTCGTTTACTCTTTTTGGGAGAAAAACAGCGAAATACCAAAGAAAACAAACTAAATTTAATGCTTTGGTATATATCTAGTAGTGACATGTTTAGTAAAGTGTAGGCACTTTTTCATTTGAAAGCCGGGAATAAGGAATCGTATGTGAAGGAAACGATTCGTTCGTTCTCAATATTGGATTCAATTCAAAGTCATCAATTATTCCTCGGGGTCCTCAGTGACTGGAAAATTTGATAGGAGTGCGGAAAAGGAAGGGTTAAAGCACCTTTAGCTATAAACATATATTGATCCTTATATTTACGGTAACATTGTTTACTATTTATGAATGTTATATTTTTTACACGTCAAGCATTGTGATACTACATATTCAACTATCAATAACGCAAAAAAAAATACCTACAAAAACAGGAAGTTATAGTTGATTAAACTTTTATGTGGGATGTTTAGTGAGGTTTAGTACAAATAAAACAAAAAAAAACGAAATTCACGCTTTAAATCGTTGAATCGATGAAATCTAGTGGTTGAGCTGTCACGGGTCGAATCCCTATAATGCTGGTTATCGTTTAATCTTCTATATATCTGGGCTTCTAATGAATTAAAAAGTTATTTCTACTTTGTCTAAAAGTTAACTTTGACTGAATACGAGAATCGAGAAAGTATTGCAAATAAAACTTTATTTTTAAACATTCATTTATTTTTGATTTTCGTAATTAACCAACAACGGTACAATGTATTTACCGTATACACCGTAACGTACCGTGTGTTGTACCGTATGATAGAGATATTTTAAAAGCATGCTTAAAACAGAGAAGAGTTCCCCATATCACCTGTCTCTAGCACAAGCACATTTAATTTAGTAGAATAAGTCCCGAAAAAATGTATATGCAATAGGTATTATAGGTAGGTACAGGTATAAAAATATAAATTTATACCTAGTACTAAAGTAAAAGCAACCAGTTCTTGAAGATATTTGCCTTTGCTTTCTTTCCGCAACCACAAATGAAATAAGATAAAATATGTATTGATAATTTATTTATGTTCATTTTAATTTAGAAATATTTTTTTAATGTGTAAGAGGGTTAATCTATTAGACTTCGCAGTGTGTATTTATACATATAATCATCAGTGCAGTAGGTGTCGGTCGCTTGTTTGTTACATGACATAGGTATTGAACTGTTATATATCTCTGTACATATATGTATTTTGGTTTATACGAACACGAATAAATTAAATATAGTATTTGTTATATTTTAGTGGTTTTTGCAAAGCTCAACGTCATTCATGTGAGTAGGCGTCATACTGCGTTGTTTTTTTGACGTCACATTCGCGGCGCACAGAGCTAGCTAAAATTTATCCAAAGAGTAATGGCTTTATATTATTATAATCTGTAACTTTTTTTATAGTGTGAACGGTTTAGTTGGAGAAATAGGTCAACCCCAAGAAAGAAAAAAATGAATAATTCTGAGTATTAGTGATTAATAAAATATTTTTTACCTGCTTTTGAACAAGGAAATAATAAATATTGACGAGTTTAAAGTTACATGTTTGCAAGCCAGAGATAAACGACAAGCTAAATTTTATTCGCGTAAGTACATCTTTTTACCTTTTACCTAATGTAGCGTATCAAATAAAAATTATGGTTTTATTTTTACTTATTGAGGTTACTATCAGCTACATGTAACCTTTGTGGGAATGAGTGTTTCAAGCGTCCAAAAGAGCCAAAAATAAACCGCTGCGAATGACGTAGAAACAGATTGGGTTGAATATTACAAGTTATGTCTTTTTAGCCTCGATCGAAAGCAGGTTCAACACGATTGTTAATAAAAGGCGTTTCTTTACACACACAACATTACACATATCTTTTAATATTAAAAATTATAAAATTGTATGCTTTTCCTAATAAATTACGGTAATCTTACGATTTGTTGCGGCATCCGCATTGTGTTTTAAACTTTGTTACTGAAAAAAAGGGCTTAAGTAAGACGTAAATAGGGTGTTATTTCACAAAACCGTATTCGACGGATTCGATAGCTAATTTCCATGCACTCGGCATAATAAAATTTAAATAATTTAGTTGTTAGTCATTTCGAAAAGGGCGCTACGTCAGAACGAGTGCCTTTTTCGGAACGTTTGCAGTTAACCGAATAAAAAAAAGAGGTGGTTAAAAATATTTTTTATATAGGGTCTATATTTTAGAGGCGTGCTTTTCAAGAAGAGATAAAACGCATATAATTTGATGTTATGGCTAAGAATTTAGTTTTATTATAAAGATAAGGATTTGCCATTATGTTTTAAAAATGATTTCGGGTAAGTGGCCGCCGCGGCTGACTCGAACAAATTCCAGCCGAGAGGCCCAATTTTCTACCACTTTTTGCAACAAGTAAAGTATGTCAGCAATAACGCGCCGAATATTCTCTTCCAAGGCGTTAATCGTGTCCGGCTTATCTGCGTAGACAAGCGACTTCACATAACCCCACAAAAAATAGTCCAGCGGTGTTAAATCGCACGATCTTGGAGGCCACGCCACAGGCCCACGACGCGATTTTTACTTTATCTTAGAGTGATTTTAAAAAAATTTAGAGTGATTTTTTCTAAATTTGCACTATTTGCAAACGTTGTTCAGGAGTAAGTCTATTCATTATGAAATGGCAAACCAAACTGAGCATAAATCAAGTGACAGCTGTCAAAAACACCAACTACAAAAAAAGTAGTGCCAGATTGAAAACCACGCCTCTAAAAAAACACCCTACACACACTAACACCCTAACACTTTACA
The DNA here is from genome assembly GCA_020383195.1 of Neomicropteryx cornuta. Lineage (NCBI taxonomy): Eukaryota > Metazoa > Arthropoda > Insecta > Lepidoptera > Micropterigidae > Neomicropteryx > Neomicropteryx cornuta. Next base: position 45,749,893 of record JAHKQU010000018.1, read on the forward strand.
TAAGCTGTTTCAAAATGACCAAATTAAGTTACTATTAAAAGTTCTTAATCATTTTTTAACACTTTTTTTTTTAATTAAAAGGGTTTTAAGGTGGACTTCGGACAGTAAGCGGTACATTGTGTTTGCATGGAATACAAAGTGTGACAGAATTGAACCACTGTGATGTAATCAATGCTACCAGCTTGGCTGAATTAGGTACCTTTGATCGGTAAAGCCGGCGCGCCGCCGAGCGCGACCACGGGGCGGTCGACGGGCGGTCGACGGGCGGTCGACGCAGCGCCGACGCGCAGCCCGAGGAAATTAATTTAGCTGATGTGTAAAGGAAAGGGATCGCGGCCTGGTCTTGGGGCGCGGGGCAGCGGGGGCGCGGGGGCGCGGGGCGCAAAGGTAGCGCCGAGGGGTCGCCGAAGGCAGGTAAGAGGCAGCGGGATCGCGGCCGACCCTCGCCTCGTTCCGGGACGAAAATAGCACCCGCCAATTTAGCAGCGAAAAAGCGCCACGCTACCCTCCACAATGTAAGCATACAATTCCAATTCAGAATTTTTTATTCATCGCTATGGCATATGTGATTTTGTTATGCTTAAACTTAATCATTTACCGTGAAAAAAAATGTTAACATATCGCTTATAACATATTATATTATTTGAACCAAAGCTCGGCGTCTACCTACGCACCTCTTGACATTTTAAGACGGCATGTTGAATATTGTTTTTAAAGTTACCATCATGAAACAGCAGCCATTTCCTAATAATGACATCCATGACTGTGGTATCAACAGGTAACATAGGTTGGTGATTATAGAAATGCCCATTATTCAATAAGTTTATTTGCGTATTATTCCGGGAATTTCAGTCAAATGCACATAAGTGGTCAGTACCCGTATCTAATAAATAACAAGAACGGCTATTACTATTGTAGCTATAGCTATAGCTTCTATACATTATTCAGTAGAAGTAAATTTTATTACTAATTCCTAACGTGTTATAGCTAGGTCCTACAGGCGTCATTAAAGGCATCTCCCACCCAGACTACTCGCGTCTGTGCTACCATCATGGGATGGGCACTGCATTCGATGCAGTGGCGGATCTAAGCGGAGGGAGGGGGTTGGCGATGGGGATGTCCCCCCCCCTATTAATCCTAGATAATCCAATAATTGCATGTCGCACCCTCTCCTAGGAAGAGCTTTCTCAAGTTTCGACGAGTTTTACAGAGAGGTGATTTATTTTCAATAGTATTTTTACCAAAAAAAAAATATGGGTACTTTTTACACACTGATTATACTTTCCGTTCTCGAGAGACACATCCCACTGCAATTAACCATGCTTATAGCTTCGAATTTAATGGCCGTGTAAAATCTTTGAAAAATTCACTCCAACTAAGAATTGAGTCTGGATCCGCCTCTGAGACGATGTACAGGTCAAAGGCACTCGAAGTTTTACCACGAGCATTTTCAGTTGAACCGAAACGCGTAAAAAAGAGATAGTACTTGTGTGTGTGTAGTATCTATGAGAAGCCTTCGCATCTCCGTATGAGGGTAGATGAGGTTGATAAAAATTAAAATAAAAATTAATATACTTTAATTTTATATTATTATTTATTAAATAAATAATTTAATTTTATATACATATATCTAAATTATCCGACCTGCTTCGAATGTCATCTAAAAGGCTATGGTTGTTTTTCAATAGGATCAATCTACTCTTTCGCATTTGTTGAAAGATGCAACAAAAGTACAAATGCCAAGAATCTAAAAGTCTTTTTCGTATAACAAAAACATTTTTTGCAGTTAGCATGCTTATAGACAAAATTATTATTTTAAAGTTTAACAGTTTGGTTTATTTTCAATATAAATTTATTTAAGGATAACATTTACACGTTTTTTAAGGTGTTTTTTAGCATATAAGATTTCGATGTTTTCTTTTCGCATTTGTAATTAAATTACCTATAGTTGGTTCGACTTCACTTTCATTTTATGTTACATCAAGTATAAGGTAGTGAAAAATCAATATATATGTTTACAGTTCAAAATGTGTTTGTGTCAAATTGGTTTAATCGATTTCGATTATTATTATTGCAAATTGTACCGGAAATGAAGTTACAAGCGACGTATAACGAAGTTACTTCTAGTTACTTTAAGTTACTTTTAGGTTTTTTGAGTACTAATTTACTAATTTTTAGTCTTTTTATTGTAGTTACAAAACAAAGTATTATACCCCATCAGTTTTCAAATATTATTATTGTTACTTTTACGTTGAAATTCGACGTTTGTTTCTGTGTGAACGATATTTCTAATGCGATAAGATCATATACGAGTGGGAAGAGCAATGATTCAAATGTCCATGGTACCGGTGAAGGTAGTTTTGCTGAGCTTGCTAACTGAGAACATTCCACCCTCCGTGGTCATCAACCACCGCGACCGTATCCATAAAACATTATACCTAGCAGAGCAGCCGCGGTCGGCGTTGACATACTCGAAATTGAACAGAAAATAAGTCATCAAAGCATAAAGCCCTGGGCAAATACTTCTATAACATTTGGCACATGGCCAGAGCCAGTACTTTTGACCACAAAAAATCTACCTATAGTTTTACTTTTCATGATCGGCCAAATTTAACTCAAAACTTAAAATGGAGCATTTTTATAAAAATAAATGACTTTTTTATTTTTTTATTGATATAAGCACCACAGACATAATAATTTTAATTGTATTGCATAATAAATATTTTTTTTTTTTTATTAGAAGGAACGATTTTTTTCATTAAATTTTATAAAAATAATCTTAAAGTACGCAAATGATGCATTTTTTTAAGATTTACTTTTTAAAAAGAGAACTCTATGCACCTACATAGCTCCTTACCTAAATCCACTTAATTGAAACCTATTTTTTTTTCTTGTAAACTTAATAATATTTAGGCGCTTAAATAGTGGTTTACACTTGACCGGTTATTATTATTAATTACAATATTTAAAAGCTAGCTCCGATAATGTTGCTGGTATTGGGATGGTGTATAAACATTCATAGCTCAATTGGTTTTTTGTTGTTGGTAATTTCTTGCTTTTTGTATGGTTTGGTTTCATTAAGGGTGGCTAAAAACCGTAGTTTTTACAAAATATTATATAGAGTTTAATTAATAAAAAGACAATATGGCTAAATAATTTTTTGAATTATTTAATATTTCGCAAAAATACAGGATATGAACAAAAAAAATGATTGACAATCCTTCGAAATAAACTCAATAAATAAAGAAATATAAATAAGAGGTAAAACTTCTTTTCAGGAGCAATATATCCTAATGGACGATTTTTATATGAAACGAAATATTCGAAATACAAAATGGTCTGTCAGCTGACGGCTATTTAATAAACAATTATTATTATATTCTAATAGTGTTAGAGTGTTCAAAACCCATATCGCAAGGTAATGAAACCTTTAAAAAAACGGTTTCCAAATATGTAATGTAATTCGTTTAAAACTGTTGAATTGATATTGCCAATATAATATGTACCACATAAATACAGTTATCCCTGGAGCTAATGAAATAAGCCTAGGAGTTTATAGAATATAGTCTATGGTAAACTAATCAATTTACCATTTTATTTACGAGATGTAAGCAACCTAAAAGTTTAAGACAGTTGATGCTGTTTCTATGCAGGCCATTAAAGCGTTTGAAAAAAATATAACTCATTAAAAAATAAATCCTTTATAATTAATCAATCTGATTTTAGACAGCACAGCAGGTGCAGGTGAGCTGGCTTCCAATCAAGCTAAAAACGGGAGCGATTTTCATTGGGCTGTTATAAAATGTCGTAAATGGTTTATATGAGAGGTCATGTAGGTTCAGCTTTCAAACAAGCACTGATTTAAAGTACCTATATTAAAGGGGCCTTAATAGCACCACTCTCATCAAAGGGTTACCCCAGGAATCGGTACTAGCCTCAATGATGCTAACATTATTATTTAAGTAGTCCAAGATGAGCGAAATATATAGTCCACCATGCAAATTTACCATCTACTGGAATAAATATTTAAAAGTTTTATAAAATGTAGAAATTCTTATTTAAATATTGCGAAACTATTGGAAGGAATATGTTTTTAATTAAAACTTATTTGACGCGCTCTTCAAGACGTGCGGAGGATATTTTCAGTAAAGACCTTTTGAAACACCACGATTTTAGTTTGTAATTAAAAGTTTTCTTGTGGAAATGAAGAAAATTAACCACATATTTTATTATAAGTACAACTCACGAACAAAATTTAACGAACATACTCGTTTGACTCGTTTGGAAGTGATTTTTAACATTCAACTGATGAAGCAGATTAATAAATGTAGTTATATTTGAGAACTCATATTAGTGAAGTTGGGAAAACGTTTCACAGAGTACTGTTATTGTTAGTTAGTGTTTTTATGAAAAGCCTTGGAAATGCTGACTTTAAAGAACACGAATTGGCATTCAAAAATTTGCAGATCCAACCCTCGAATATGTATTTTTCGTTGATATATTTTATTGATATGGTAGTACAGTAGAAAAAATTTCAATTATTATTGGGAGCCACTAACTAAAAGATATTCTGAATTCAGACTAGAAAATGAACCTGCCTATTCTGAACTTGATGAGACTTTTCAATTTGATAGGAAGAATACCCATTAATATCCAAAGCTTTATATTTTAATAAAATAGACATGCAAGTGAGAACTAATATTCTGAATTTGAAAACACAAATAAATATTTCTAATTGTGATTTAAAAAAAATGGTTTAAGAATAAAAAGTAATCTATATATATAAAAATGACTGTTTCTTTGTTTGTTTGTCCTTTATGCATTCCTAAACCGTCGGACCAATTGCGATGACGAGTTTGGGAAGTTGTCGTGAGCACACCTGATTATGTTTGTGAATGAAAAAAAAATATGAAATTCAACCATCAAGGGGATGTAATGGGGGTTAGAAGTTTGTATGGAACTTATAAACCGTCGGGTCTAGACACTCCAAAAATGACATGTAGCTTCTTTACATAACATAGACATCAAATGAGAAACGAAAAATCAAATTTAGGCACGTGGATGGGCCTAAGGATGGGGAGCGAAGCGACCCATTCCGAATGCCGCAGGCACGAGTTGTCGCGCGCCGAAGACGATGTCATAGCCGCCTGCAGGGCCTATTTGTCAAGCCGGGCGTAGCCCGGGGTTGAACAGCTAGTCCTAAATAAAAATTAAACGATTTATTATACGAACATACACCTAAAAAAAACTAAGAAATAATTCAAAATACTTGTTAGTAAACATTTAAAAAAGATCCAACAACTACAACCCAAAGATTAATAAACAAACATAACTAAAAAAAACAACATACAGAACGCAATTTAAACCTCTTCCTTTTGTTGATATCGGTTAAAAAATAAATAATGATGTAACTCAGATTTTAGGAAAGAGAATATATTTTTTAATAAACATATAAAAACTATTCATTACTATACCTAATATTTTTATTGTTTTCGAAAAATATGCAAGAAAACAATTGACTAGAATTATGGCACTTATTCATAGGAATGATTTTTCGTTAATTTAAAAAAATTGGATAAGTATGTAAATAAATTAAAATTAAAGGATTAAAATCCTGTTCATTTTAATAAACATAATCATATTTTTACAACATATGCATTTTATTTAGCAGGTAGGGTACTATGTATTATTAAAAATAAAACAACAAACAAAACAAAACACTTTGCATGTGACACAATGATAAATCACAACTCATAAATCGACAGATTGGAGCGTTTGTTCAGTTGGCTGCCACAAATAACGTTTACCGTCTTTCCTTCGCGGAAACAGAGACATTACTTTTTTTATGATTTTCACGGATATGAAGCGCTGTCGTGTCATCCGAGCTTTGCATCCAAACCTCTTCTGCTTAGAACATCAATTTGGCCATATGGCCAAATACGCGATATTTTAAGTACATCCCTTTCTTCTTAGTCATGGTCTCATTACTGAGAATTGTAGGATTGATACAAGGCAACTTGATGCCTTCACAAATTTCCTCCATCTTTCACGGAATCTGCATGGTACTCCGGAATCCAACCACCACAAAGGATCCCTGTACCAATTTGACCTGATCGGTCCACCGTATCGGACTCTCTAGGTTGTCGTTGCTTCTACTGGCAACGTGGTTGAATAATTAAAGGATACGTTGCGAGCAGGTTGTTAAGAGTCTGTCTAGATTCCCAGCTGGTACAAAATGAAAACATTAATTATATAATCTATGTGCAGTTTGATAATGTAACAATAGAGTAATTGTATTTAAAGCCTCCGAGGTCATTAAATTATAATAACGGGAATATGTTATAACAATGCTTCACAGTCGTATTCTCGTTTAGAATGCTGGGATGCAAACTGGATATGTTGTTAAAGTCAACAATGTTTACTGGTACACATAATTTACGAAGGTGGCAAAATGCCGCGTTGGCCCAAATATAATTATAAAACAATGTGATAAGTCGTTGAAGGTGTTGACGTTGGCTCTCAACTAAGCAAAGAGGGAAGGAGTTAGTTGGTTTTTGGACTCCAGAACAGAATGGCCAGTGAGACGGGATTTTTTTTTTGTCATCTTATCCGAAATCTTGTAAACATTTAGTTCTATTAACTTAATTTTTTTATGAAAGGAATATAAAGTACCTCAGATTTGTCTCTCTTATGAGGCAAATATTATTTTATTAAAATTTACTTATTTACTTTTATTATATAGATTTATGATTTTATTTATTCCTAATTAATTTTGTTTTCAATGTTTCATTTTATGGTTATTTTTTTTTATGTAGACTATTGTTTATTTTAAATGACGTGTAACTCTTAATCTGCATTTTAATTGTTAATATTACCCGGCCTCGCGTAAATTCCTAGAGCTCACTACCTCTGTAAGGTTGCTTATTACGATATATTAATTAAAATTAAAAAAAATCTCGGCATAAAATCTCGGTCAAGTTCGTTAATGGGCAAAAACAGAAGAGGGGGCGGGAATTGCGGGGTTTTTTCGAAAAAGTAAAATTTTGCTATAGCTTTCTTAGTATATTATAACATATCGAATTTATTTTAATTTGATGTTATTTCTTAGATAAGGGCCTAAAATTTATCTTACTAAACTTTTTTAATAACACCAACCATTGGTCCTAGGGGTGGGAAAAATTGGTTTTTCAATATTTTTCAAATAAGTTGGAAATGTTATCTGTAGTCCGATACTCTCCCTATATTTTTTGTTTGTTAATTTTGTTTGTTTGTCGATGTGCCGAAAGGGATTTTTTTACCAATATTCGCTTATTACTCCGAAAAACCCTTAAGCAATTTCGTTTTTTTGTTTTTTTTAATTATAGGAAATGTCTCAGGGATGGTATCATTTAATTTATTAAATTATTTGGTATAAGGTAGCATGAAATCAAATAATACCTTTTTTGTTCATAATATTATCAAGTTTGATTGGTTAAAGTGATCTCGATTTTTTTTTGTTTGTTGTAGGCAATTGCTTAAGAATGATTCTACTAAAGTTTCTTATATTGTAAGGCTAACAAAACAACATTTTAAAATAATAGTTTTTTGTAACAATTATTTCTTAGTTTTGTTTGTAGCTTTATTTTGAAGTCGGCTTTATTTATTTTTAAACGTTTTTTTTTTATTTTGATGTATGTTTACTCATCACTTCAGATTAGCTTGAACGATTTCAAATATAATTTTTTGTATATGACATTTAAGACGGTCTTATTATAGTTATTTATTTAACGCAGACGTAGATAGTTCTATTTAATTTGTCCAGTTACAGAAAACATACAATTTAAATATCATTACGAGATAAACGAGAAAAATAATTATCGGATGGAACCTTCGGCGTGTATTATTTTGTAATTATTAGGAGTTTTTTATTGAAAACAACAATATTATGTTTTATACCGTAAAAAAAATCTTACATCGAACCAACATTTATTTATACCTACCTAAAATACCAATTTACCCATATAATATTGTACCAGTATTATATTTCTATATTGTATCTATATAGTTAAGTTTAATAATACATTCCTGCTTTATTAGGCGATTTAATTGATCAAGCAGTAGAGTAGAACCGCAAATTGGAATCTATTTCCCCCTCAAGTTTTAATCTCCGTTCGTCGCCCCGTGCTCAGTCAGAAATTTAACAACCCTCACCCTGAACTCTTCGTTCTATCTTCATTTCACCCTACGAGAAGCGATGAATTCATTAAGTACCTCATCTCTCAATCACATTATTTTGTCTACTGTGCAGGGCAAATCGCTTCATCTACGATGGTTTTAGAGAGAGATCCGTTTTTTTTAGCAAAATTCCTCATTGTGGGTATAATAAATAATAAAACCAATGCACCGGAATTGAACCACAGACCTCATATCGCGTATGGTAAGAGAAAAACTGTTTATTAAGCATTAAAGTTTTATTTTTATTTGTAAAAAACGTATGCCTACATATAACTTAAGGTATATTAAATAGGTTTACTTTTGCTCAATATCTAAGTAATTCTTAAGTATGTTTTTTTTCTGCAAAAGTTATACATAAATAAAAACTATTTACTAGTCTCATGTAAAATTTAAAATTCAAAAATTTTTCGCTAAAACTTTCATAATATTTATTGTTTTTATGTAACACATTTTAACATTTGCTATTTATCAACTTTTACTACTTTTGCTATTACTTTTACCACTAATATTTTTTTTAAAGGGCGTATGAAATATTAAAACAATGAATGCGTGCACTTATCCATATCTAAAAGTAGATCCATTAAGCTATAAAAAAGTATTTGTCACGCACCCACTTTCTCTTTAAAAATATAACTACCAAAAAAACTAGACTCAAGGCAAATGTTGTACATATTCGGGCACCATCCTTACAATCACCATCAAAAACTCAAAGCCTTATGCATACTCGCATTAGGACGCTGCTAAGCTGCATTAGGATGATTTCTGATATAAGAAAAAGACGACTTAGAAATAAAACTTCCGTAATTAAATTGATTAAATTTGTAATCAACTTAATAATGTAAAGGAAATCTGTATTTCAAAATTAGTATCCCATGCTGGCATCCGCATTAAAAAATATTTCATTTATAGAAGAAGAAAATTAACCTGACAGATAACCAAAACCCAGCATACAAGCTGGTAGCAGCGAGTTTAGCCATATAAACACATTACTTCTGAACGTCCTCTCGAGTTTAGCCCTATCATATATCCATTCGCCTTATAGGAAAAATTTAGGCGGCTCCTAAAGAATATTTAATTTAAAAAATGATAACATAACGAAGTAAGCATGATACTAGTAATTTAAAACAACTACATAAAACCAAAATAGTTTCTAACTCTTTGATGGTTTCGTTCACTGACATTAACAGTTGTAGCTAATAAGTATTCATTTCAATCTGAGCCTCGCAGCACTGTCTAATAACAGTTACGATTCGACCCATCTTGACATACCGGGAGGCAAACGCCCGAAGACCTGGATCATTTGGAGTAGTTAACTAATTTAGACACTAGTCCGATTTTAGGTTTTGTAAAACAATAATTCTATTTTGATTATGAGGTTGCATACTTGTGCGAAAGAAATAAAGCTGTAGGCAATTACTATTATTGGGATAACGAAAATAAAACTTATCAATTCATTTATTAATTTTTACTTTCTGAACGCCATAGGAAACGGAACTTGTTTCGCATACTTTTTCGACAAATGTTCGCATTTTGAGGTCACTAGTATCAATTTGACTGTTTTTGGAATTCCAAATACAGTCAAATGGATACTAGGTATCAATTGACTGATAGGTAGGATTGATTGAGATAATTACCTCTGTATGCAATTATTCGTTTAATACTTACGAGTATTTCTGCGTTGTGGTCTTTATAGCATCTAAACGCAGCAACTGAATTACTCCAAATATATTTAGGTCAAAAGAAGACCAAGGTATTTGACCGCTTTAGGGAACGCCACCGAAGTATTGTCAAAACGCAGGGTCGGGTTCCTAGCGAGTCTGCCTTTCGGCATTATCGCCTGGTTTATACCCGAAGAGAAAGATAGCTTATTCCTTCGACCCCATTCGAGAATAAGATCGAAGCAAGTAGCCGCCTTTCTTTTCACCTCTGCTCGATTGTTGCCACCGATCAGTTGCAGCCCATCATCAGCGTATCCGGTTATGGTGCATCCGTCTGGGAGTGAAAGTCTCAGGAGATCATTGAACAAAATGTTCCAGAAGGTTGGCCCCAGGATTGAACCCTGGGGGAAACCCATGCTTGCCAGATTGACGACAAAAGAAAACCCGTAAGTTATAGCGATTGTGCGCTCTAGGCGCAGAAAGTTTGCCAGACAATTCCGAGATTTGTCAGAAGGCTAATAGGGCTAAGATCAGGAAGTTGAGCAGTACATTAACATGTTAGGAAGTAGGGTGGAGAAGGGGTACCTTACGCCACCTTATGTTTCGAATGCTTTTTAAACTGTTTAAATTTAGATGTTAAGTAAAGTTTTTTTTTACACTTAAAAAAGTTTTATATTTAACTCTACATACATACATACTATACATAATACATAATATATTTTAACTAAGTTTATGTATAAAAAATAAGCTAAATAGAATTTGCCTGGCCCAACATTTATCTCAAAAACATCTTAAACGAGGTCAGACCTTGTATTTTATGAGGGTACAGTCTGTTACAGACATATCTACTCATACTAGATCTTTTTTGAACGTAAAGTTTATCTCTGTGGGGAGTTTTTACGACCGGAAATGTATGTAGCTACTCTTACCTCACAATAAACTTATGAAAAATAAGATTAATGTTGATAATTTCAACCTTCTTATATATGTTTTGTTATCATAGTTTTCTTTACCGGTTTGTAAAGCAAGGAGATGTTTGCGTAAAGAAAAGTTCGCCGGTGCCCTCCGTAGCAAACCACCCTAGCTTGTAGGAAATTGGTTTTCTACTACGGAAATCATTTTACGAACTTTGCGTTAGCCATTTTGCTATAAAAAAGCAACTACGATATTTATTAGATTTTTTTTAAACGACTAAAAATCGAACATTGAACTCAACGTTTTTGTGCATTTATAACCTAACAATAAATTAAAATACAGAGATTTTTAAATATTTCGATTCAAGATATTTATTGCCGTTAAAAACTTAATCTATTTTTATTACGATCAAGATACACTTTTATTACATTATGAGATTTTTTAAAAACGCTCCATAAAGAATATTAATTAAATAAATAATTATAATGGGTCGCTTTCCTCCAAAATTTCATCAGCCATTTAGACAGTTGCTTCAAACCAATTTTAATTGTAAAGTCAATCGATGCATCCGATTGTCCCCAATCGTGGAGCAAAATATTCAAACATGACTGAAACCTAACAATGTACTTACCACACCTACATTTAGACATTATTCGAAATAATATCTTAGGAAATTGACCAGTAAAATCTGTGTAATGTAAAAAAATCAAACTCATTTATTATTTAAACAACACGAGTCATTCTTACATATGTCTTTACTGCATAATCTTTAAGACAGTAAATGTGTTTACGAGTTACTAAACTATAAATTTGACTTAGAAAAAGAAAAATAATAAACAATTACTATATACTCTGTAATTTTCCTCACACAAACAAAGAACAAGTTGATTAAAAATAACACATATTTTGGACCTTGAATGGTGTACACTGTACAGCATATGTCTGCTAAACGCGCTAATGTATTAGCAAACACACACTATTACAAAGTTCAACCTCCTATGTTTTATTTTGCTCTTTAAATCATATAATTAGCATGTCAACCCCGCGGGTATCACGCGACAGATGCCCTCAATCTGTGCTTAGGCACTGTGGCATATATAACATGCATTTAGGTATATTATAATGTCACTAGAGGCATAGCATCGATACTTACGTGATACTAGGTTTAGTGAGTGTCGTAGGTCACGTCACACTGCCACGGCCGGGTGGCAGTGTGACGAAAATCTGTGACGCAGTTTGTATTACTTCTAAAATACTAAACGTAACTACGCGAATCATACGAAGTTAAAAATTAAAAATTAATGTAGCCAGACGACATAATATACCGGATTTAAAAATGTTCAAAAATGACAAATTAGGCTGGCACTTTCACGCTTATCTCAACGCCGCGTATATGTTATTCGACAAAATTACGATTCAGGCGGAGGTTGTAACTAACCTTTATTATTGTAGGCATATTGATTTAAACCTGATTGATTGATTGACCTGCTATTGATTTAAAGGTTCCAAGTTTGAACTCCAGCAAGCCAAATCTGGCCAGGACATATTTTGCAGATGAGAATGTTTAACGGCATCAATTTTTAACACTCTGGGTAACAAACACGTAATGCTTTACAGATCTATTAGATGTTGTACGCATGCTAAGGATGTTTGCGCATCAAGCTATCAATAAAGACATACCTATATAACTTGTAAAGTATTATTTTTATTAAATCCAGCCAATTTCGCGCGCAGTTTTAATAATTTCCATCGATACAAAACAAGGGTCATTGCTTATTTATACACATAATCTCATAATCAAATATCAAAACAATAAATAATCATTTATAAGTAATACATACACACATATATATATTTACAGAGACAGGCGGATAATACTACAGACTACATCCAATCCTATATTTTGTTACCAAAACGAGGCTAATTTGAGAATGAAAGTAAATAGCGTGCCATGAAAAGGTATTAAAACACCCCCAGTTGAGGAAGACAAGCACAAAAATCCTAAGCTATGAGGTGTGCATTATTCACAACTCATTACACAACCCATAAACAGCCCAGGCACCCTAAAGGGACACCCATTCCTCTGAGTATTCAATATTTCTCAACCCATGACATCACGAGGTTTTTGATATTAATTTATGAGAAAAGGAAGATAATATTCAATGATAAGAGTATTTTTTTGAGATACTTATTTTAATACGTGATAGGCATTTACGAATATATATTTCTTACTTTATATGAATAGATATATTTTCGGCTGTATTCTTTGCGAAGGGGGGAGGGTTGATTTAAACCTCTGACAGCGCCCGAAATTTTTCTGTTCAACGGATTTTTCTTTTTCTAGTTTGCTAACGCAGAAGAAGTAACAATTCTAACCACACTTACAGCACATTTTATTGTCTTTACCAACCAAATCTTTTCCGCTTTTTCTATTTTCATTTTTATAACGGTAATAACGGTTTTTGTAACGGTTGTTCGTATTTACTTTAGAAAGAGTACCAATAATAAGTGCTCTGCTTTATTTTTACTCTGAATGAATTCCTTCAGAATAATATCAGTGAACATCATTAATTGATCACACTAATCACGGATGCCACCCGATGCAACTGTCTGGTGAATACAGACGTTTTATTAGAATACTTTCATTTTATTTTTGGAATTGATTTCTAAACTAAGAAATTAAGAAATAGGATAAATCTCTTACACATAAACACACACACATGTACACAAGTTCATTTTAAACCATGTATTTACGCCGACTTCAACGTTTTGGTGGATCTGTTTTTTTATTGTTTAATAAAATACAAGAAATTTATCTTATTATTTCATAGTTTTTGGTTGTATATTAATTTTGAAACCGGTTTTATTTTTTCTTAGTGGGTTTTTGTTAGATGTGTTAAGCTACCTTACAACTACCTTAGTTAATATAAGTAACTGTGAAACTTCGATGGAATTAACCCTTAGCCTTTCAATACACTTCAAAAACCTTTGATAGTCACAAAGGACTGCCGACAGATGTGAAAACTTAAAACTATGAAATAACAGTGTTTTATTTTCATTATTCAAATTAATTGTAGTATCAAAGATTAAGATTTCATAATTTGTAAATAAAAATCATTAAAATTAGTCTGCTTTTCACATCTATCGGTACTCCGAGCAGCTATTATATACATTTTTATATGGCTTACTTATAAATCAAAACATATGATGGCCTGCGCAAGCCCATTTCAATATATAAATACAAATTAATTGACATAATGATTAATATACTTATATTATTTATAAATAGTGTTTGTATATATATGGATTTCAACATTTGTCCTTTATTGCAACAATACTTATGGTATTCCTTTTATCAATCAAAGAAAGATTCAATAGGCTTATGGTAATTGAAGTAAAAAACCAAAATGTTAGATTGGAATTTTTATATAAATATATTGTAAAGAATGCATCGATCGTCATTTTATATTTTGTAGTGGGTGTTTTTTTTTGTTTATTACCTTATACCTACTAAGTATTTCTTTATATATGTGATTATGTGTACACAAGGATTTGACTCTTTAGTACCTTTATAAATATTTTGCTATTCTCCGCTTTATCAAAAAATTAATAATTATCCTATTTTTTTTACAATTGTCGAAGATTGTATCATTTATCTTTTCAGGCGATTTGCCGCTGTAAATAAAAACCAATATCTAGAATTTACTGTCAGAGTTTTATACAATATAAACTTACGGAGAACGCATATTATAACGTAAAAAAATCATCTAAATACGGTATTTAAGAAATACATTATACAATTTTAATTTGCATATATTTTAAACTTTCCTTTTTATTTTTAGCCATGACGATTCATTTGCCTACATTGAACGTAAGTTATTCTTGTAAATATTTATTACATTATTCACTTCTCATTAATTATACGGCATATTCGTTACATTTTCACCAATTTTTATCATTATTGTTTTCTTTTTAAATCGTTTTTTTACTACTTTAATAAAAGTCAACAGTAAAACTCTTTCAAAGTTTCAAGGTTATAGATATAAGACAAACCTTTGCCAAAAGCTGCATTTTGTTTTATTTAAAACAACTTGACGATCACAATGTAGTTTGTCGTAAGCCACCAACATATTATACCGAAAGCAAAGACAAGATTTATTTTTTAGAGCCGCGAATTTATAACACAATTAAAGATCTTCCGGGAATATCTCTGTCTTTGTTTTATATATAAAAATCTAATTTTATGTTGGATTCATGAGCTCAGTAGAAATCAAACAGAAACTTTAATTAATTACATACAGCAATAAACTTATTTTTTTTATAGGTATATACAAAATATACCACGTGTACTTATGTATAAATATAAAAAAAACTTTGATTTTATCATTAGGTATTTTATTTCATATTTAATAATATTTATTAATAGATTTATACCTTAACAACATATGTCCTATCTAATCTATAACAATAAAATCTATTTATGAGTGTATATATGTATATGGAAGGCAGGGAACATCAGTGCAGTAGGTGATTAACTGATATTGAACTATTACTACTGCTCTGTACATGTACGTATTTAGTTTAAACTAATAAATAAATAAATAATATTATAGTCATTTACCAAATGTCGCAGCATCGAGAGTATTGACAAACTCATTAGGAGACTGAAAGTGGACACTGGTATTTGTGAGCTACATCAAACGACGCGCGTGTGCAAAAAAGCCTAAGGAAAATAGTTACCATTGCGATAGCACAGTGCAAAAACAGAGCGCCCTTTGACGCATTAGGGTTCGATTGCATTGGAGTAGATACGTTGAAATTCAGTATTGTTTTAATACCGAGGGGTTCAGACATTGTGAAAAAGCAATACATGTAGACCACCGTGGTCCAGTCAGTTATTATTTATCTCACACGCAATAAAAATAAAATAAAAAAATATCGAGTGACACAAAAAACCTGTATACCGTCGGCTTGGAGCATAAAGTCATTAACTAACAAAAGGAAAATGTTACAGATATCACACAATTTTTGTGGGGCCTTAAAGTACAAATCCTGTATTAATTAAACCAGCGTGCATTACCTCAAGCGATGCAACTATCCATGCGTTTCAATATTATTTTTTCTTTTAAACATTCTGGCAATATAATTTGTTTGAAAAATTTCAATCTGTAAAAATATTCAAAAGAATTCGAATTTTCCAAATGTCAATATACTGTCAGACTTTTGTAAGCTTGCGGCGTTTAGTCAAAAAGAATTGCTATTCGCAACTGTCGATTTAACATTTTTATAGAAAGGCGTTTCACGGAAACACAGCGACCATTAATGAGTAATCCATTTGCCATTCAAGAAAAAAACGTTGTTTTATAATTATCTGATTAGGTCCTTTGTAAAAAGGTTAACTTATATGATTAGGTATGCCTTTATTGGATATTCTTGCAAAATTTAGTACGTACATGGTTATACGAATAATATGAAATGGCATGGCATGATTTGGCTATTATATCAAGGTGGGGTAATTGCGTACCTAAAATTCAGCATTTTTTAAATGCTTCAGTCATGCTACAGCGACGTGAAACAAGTTTAAAGCACAGCTTACAGCTCGAGCAAAACCTATCGAATATCGATTAATTCGTAACGATGAGTCAAGCAAGTGAGACAAAATTCCCCCGGGTTCCACACTTCAAGCGCTATGGGGATTACCCAACATTTATGCACCGCCAGAATCTGTTGAATAATTTTAACTATATGTCCCTGGAAACGGGAAGAAACGCAAGTTTAGTTGTCACTGCATATAAATATAAATATAAATCATTAATGCTCCTCTGGATTTTCCACATTTATTGGAAATATTTGGACTATACGCGCCACCAGATTATATCAGAGCGAGAGCCCATCGCAGCTTTCATGTGCAGAAATGCAGGTCCGAAGTGCTAAGACAGCAACAAGCTGCCGACCGATATTGACGTGTTCCATACCTCACTCTCTTATTAGGTTACACCTGCAGGAATTGGAGGAAACAGAACACTAAATCAAGTAGTTAAGCAAGAGTAGTTGTAAATAGATGATTGGCAACGCTGGCCAGACGATACGCACCGATTTCGTGGCACTCTTGCTAATTATTTGTTTCTACAGTGCATCAAACCAGTGTTTATTTAATGCGTCAAAAGTTGATCTCGTGATCTGTGAAAAGTTGTTGCTCTACTTGGGCTGTAAAGTGAGTAAAACGATCAATAAGTTTCCAAAAATATTTCAAGTGTGCTGTCTGCGGTAGTTTTCATAAAACGAAGTGACGTCACGTCGCAGCGTCACGACCAGTGAGAGCTCTGCGACTGACGACGCACTGACCGTTGCTAGGGACGTTCAAACTTGTCCAATCAGCAAGCCGAAAGTATTAATAAGGCAGTTGACGCTTAGAGCTGCCAATCCTTACTCTAAAGTGAAGCATAATAATCATTGGTATAAAATATTTATTACGCTGGTACTTTCTTACTACGAATGTCCATCTTTGGCTTATTCTGAACATCAACCCACTCCGTATGTTTTACTTAGTTTTCCTTCATTAAAAATGAGTTGCGATAAATGTTCCATGGATATGAGTCCAACAAAAAAACTAAAATGCAGGAGATGCTACCAACAGTTTCATATTTGCCAAGGTTTTTCGAAAGAAAAAATTATTAAAATGTTCACTCGACAGCGTGGCATGTGGCTCACCGTGCAAAAAAAAAATGATCCACGGTCAGCCACATCCAAAACTTTCAATCAGGTCCAGATCATTAACGCCCACTTACACCAAGAAACGCGATGCTCATGATGATCCTTCGAGAATCACAGCTAAGATCTAAGGACGACCAACGAACCGCAACTACCTGCGCTCAAGAGCTTAAACGACTAAAAGCTGAACTCTCGTCGAAATTGGAAACTTCACATTTCGAGATCATGACCAAACTGAATCAACTAATGTGTATCACAAATGCCGAACAGAAGAAGAACGATGATGTAATGGAGAGTGTAAACTTTTTAAACGGAGGAGTCTTAAACAAATTTGTGGAATTGGAGGTCCTTAAGCCGAAGGTTGATAAACTGGAAATCATCAACATTCGGAATACCTACCTCAACGCGGTCAAAAAACAACAAAAATAAGCAAATAAATACGAATATATTCAAGTTAACGCTTACAGATTACACTGAAGTTATGACTATGATAAATAATTTAAAAGATAGCTCTTCCGTAGGGTTTGATAGGATTTCATACAGATTTTTTAAATTAAACAAGTAATCATTAGTTGATCCTTTAAAGTACTTGATTAGTCTTAGCCTTTCATCGAGAGTACTTCCTAATCACCTCAAGAAGGTCTTAAACGAGAAAACAAAGATGATATAAGTTGCTATCGACCAATCAGCATTCTTAAGTCTCTAAGATTTTTGAGTCAGTTATGAAGGAAAGATTAGTATCACTTCTAGAAAATGACAATCTTCTGACAAACAAGCAATATGAGTTTCGGAATGGATGCAGTACAAATGATGCACTTGGTTCTTTTTTGCAAACAATCGTCAAAGCTTTAGACAATAAGGAAAAACGTATGGCTATCTTTTTTAGACCTCGCTACCGTTTGATACCATTTCTCACCCCATATCGCTTAAGAAAATCTAACAACTTGGAATTCGAGGAGTGAGCCTGGCTTGGTTTAGAGACTATATTACTGATAGAACTCAAGTCATTAAAGTAGGCAATGCTCTTAGCGACGATAGGTTTATTGACTTTGGTGTCCCTCGAGGTAATGTATTGTGTCCAATCTTGTTCCTGATTTATATAAATGAACTTGCGAATATTCTTTTAATAAATGGCCAAGCTATATTTTTTGCAGATGCCACTGTCCTTATATTTCAGGAGCAGGATTGTTTATCTTTTTATAAAAATGCTGAGGTGGGTCTTAATTTGCTCGACATTGCTAAAAATTGCTAAAATATTGGCTCGATAGTAATTTATTATCTCTTAATATTAATAAAACTAAGTATATTACGTTTATAACTTATACAATAACAAAAGCATGGAAACATATTTAAGCAATTTTGCCATAAACTCTGCTTGGAAGATCATACTCGTATAACAGGTAAAAAAGTAAAAAATCTTATTTTTATGTTTAAATTACTGGGAAATATTCTATCTAAAGACCTAATAAGGACCGTTTATTTTGCGCTGGTAAATAGTATTATTTTCTATGGAATTATTTGCTGGGATGGAGCTACCTTGAGTTGTCTAGATCCTGTCATAAAAGCTTAAAAGTCTAATTTCAGATTTATCCCTTCCGCTATCCATCAGATAAACTCTTTCAAAGTTTCGAGGTTTTGGACATAAGACAAACCTTCGCCAAAAGACGCCTTTCGTTTTATTTAAAACAACTAGACGATCACAAGGTAGTTTGTCATAGAATAGTTAAGAGGCAACTTAGTAGCCACCAACATATACCGAAAGCGAAGACAAGGTTTACTTAAGGACTTTTTTTAAACACTTTTTTAGCGCCGCGAATTTATAAGAAAATTAAAGATAATCTAGGAAAGTCTCTGTCTTTGTTAACATATAAAAAACGAATTTCTTGTTGGCTACTTGAGCTCGGCAGAATGCAAACAGAGACTTTAATCAATTGCATACCAAGATAAACTCTTTTCTGTGTAGATACTATACTTGTATAGAGAATTTTACTGTATATAATTATATGTATAAATATCAGGAATACTCAGCTTTCATATGATGTATTTTAGTTCATATTTAATATTAGTTTTTTATTTGGGTTATACGTTTACAACATAGGTCATGTATATTCAATAACAATAATATCTATAATAATATATCTATTTATTAGTTTGAATGCATTATTAGTATAAAATATTTTTATAATAAATAATTATTAAAATTATTTATTAGTTATTAACGGTACATTTATGTATTATTATTATTAATATTTATATATTACAAGTTATCTATCTATCTATATATATACAAATGACTTTTTCTTTCTTTCTTTGTTTATTTCTTTATCCGATTATGAGTTTGGGAAGTTGTCGTGAGCACACCCGATTAGGTTAAAAATTTAAAAAAAAATAAATTCAAAAATTAAGGGGGATAATAGGGGTTTGAAGTTTGTATGGAACTTTTATAACCGTCGGATCTAGAATCTTGAAAAATGGCATGTAGCTTCTTTACATATCATAGACATCGAACCGAAAAAAGGTGTCATATTATTTAACATCTACCTACCCAGCAATAAGTCTTCATCTCTTCCTTTAGGTATGTACCCACCCGTGCGAAGCCGGGGTTGGTCGTTAGTGCGTTTAATGATAATATCTTACCAAATTGTGGTCGCTGTATCGATAAGCTAAATATACAAATAATGAAAATAGGTGGCGTCAACTAACATTTAGATATAGAGTTCACCAAATCACAACACCAGCGTTCGTCTGTGAATGTAAAATGAATAAAAGGATTGAAAATAAAATGAGGAAGAGTAGATGGGATGAAATAAAATATAAGACAAAATTTACTTTGTTTTATTTTGATTTCAATTAATAATTAATGTCATTTACTAAGTAATTAGATACCGCCCTCTGCATCAAGTGCAGTACTCCCTTTATCAATGAGATAGATAGCGATCGCAAGTCGCATTCTCTAGCCCCAAAACATCTTCCGGTCTCGGTATAAATGTATAAAATAAAAAAAACTAATATCTTAAATATGTAGGTATGTTACTTATTTAACAGTTATATTATAAAAAAGAATATAATTCATAATTTGGGGGAATAATTATAGTATGCTAATATTATTCAGACTTGAATTCATTTACGTTTTTTTTTTGTCTAAATGTTATTACCAAAAAAATAGTCTCTTGCGCACTCGCGTCTCGTCCGCTGGCTGTTTGACGTAATAAATGTAAGGTTTCCGTAACTTGATTTAGCAAGATTGAGTCTGACTCATTCTTCATAGAAGAATCAAGTGACGAGAATGTAACTAACTCTCATACTATTACGCCGAACAGCCAGCGACCGAGCAAAGAGTGCATCTATAGAGCTGCTGCCCAGGGTACAGAGTATATTTATATTCACTGCTGTCTTTTTAGGGGGTTGATGTATATCGACAATTAAACTAATATCACAAAAAAAAAACATTAAATCGGTTTCTATTACGTTTCGAATACATTTTCCCCGCAATTGGGAAACATTTTTCCGATATTTTTTTGGTGATTAATGTTTGATATAGATCAACCCCTATAAAGAACGTTAATGAACATAAATATTCCCTGGACCTATAAGCTATGTCCATACTAAGTTGATACCACAAACTTTATTTTTTGACAGGTTCAGGTTTTTTATTAGCCTTAATGTTTATTGGGACGGCAGATGGGATATATATATATAAGCGGTAAATTATCGTGATAGAGATTGTAAAATATTTGCTATGTAAAGTAGTCGGATATCTCTGAAGTCGACCGTTTTGTAATATCCGATAGCGCTATGGTTGTTCGCTTAAGCACACTTTGAACTTTGCTTCTACAGAATATCGGTGTGGAGTTGACTGTAGTCAAGGGTTACAAGGATTCGAGAAGATTAAGCAATAAGCTATTACTGTTTACTATTTATAAGAGCCGTAATTGCCAAACCTGTTATTAATTGTCAAACCTTTTTTGCAATCATTTAATGTATTATTTTATACTAAACTAGCGATCCGCCACAGAAAAGATCACCAATGTGTTCATAGGTAGAGGCTTCGACGATTTACCTGTTAGTGGTCGTAGTGGGGAGGTGGGATTGTGGGTGGGATACAATATAATATTTAATTAATTAAAAACTATATGTAATTATCACCGATGTTTAACTAAAAAAATACTTTTACCATATCTAAAACCAAAAAACAAAGTTAAAATTATATGCAAATGTATCAAAATTAAAATTTATTGTTAACAAACATAAATAATGGGTATAATAATTAAACAGACAAAATTTAAAAACATAAAAATGAATATAAAATCAAGAAAATAGGACGGTATTATATGTTTTTATCTTTTTATGATGGATAAAACTAAATCAAAATAATAAAAATAAACAAATATTACACAAAACCCACCCACCCCAAACCTCCCCCCACCCCAAATATCATATAAAATATCACACAAATGATCTCAAATATCACAAAAGGATAATTAATTTAAAAAAATTAAAACTATCACATCGGCGAACATGAGAAACAAACTCGAACCAATGCCTCTCTATAATATTCACGTGAGATGGTCAGGAAAAACAATATTTTGAAAAAAATTGCCTTTACATTTAATTAAGAATTTTCAAACCATTTATCCGGCAAGCGCCTAAAGCCCAAATATGCGTAAAAACCAACCTAAATATTATTGTTCGTATAATTGCATTTATTAAACCTTTATACAAAATCGAAGAAAATAATCTGTTTATTAATACTTTCAGAATTTATACACAACTTTCAAACTTTATAATTTTATGTTGTCGCCGCAACTGTAAATCAGAGCAGACACGCTATATTTACTCCGCGAAAACGCGTATTCACTAGAAGACACTCTACTCTACAGCATCGTGGTGGAGTTATACTGATCTAAATAATAATAAACTGATGTAAATAAGAGATCAAGAGGGATGACATCTCACAAGATGATCACAGCTCCAATTCAGCTACAGTGACTGGTGTTAAATTAATTTAAATATTTTAAAAGATTTAACAAAAGATAAAGCCGAATTGAGCCTTCTATTATACTAAATCTCTAAACATGGTCGTTTTTAAAATTTATCCTACACGTTAATGCAATAGATATGCTAAATTCATACAAAAAATAATGTTGTCATTTTATATCGGAACATGAAAAGTTGTCGTTTATTAAGCAGGCAATTAAAAGTTTTATTTTTGCGTAACCTACCTTATTCTCTCATATTTTTGGTCTCTTTTCTATCTTGATGTGCTGCGAGGTTTCTGCTTTAATTATGTGTCGTGCAGTGGTATTTTAATTTAAATTTAAATAACCCTTCAGGTTGCCATACATCTCGGTCTGAGGCGCAGGAATGCCTTCAAAGCTACTCGCAATTTCAAAGTGCTCTAAGAGCTTTTACATAGCGCGCTAATTATTAGAGCTTTAAGTAACTCGCTGAGCATCGTTCGTACGCATACTCGCGAGACTCCTTCGACGTCTACATAGAAGGAAATCTTAATCAAGTTTATACTTTGATTTGTCCATTCAGTTTCTCGTGAACGAAAGATAAGTACTAAAATTAGATTGCCTTAATACTCGACTTATGAGTAGAATTAATAAGATTAAATGAATTTAAAATCTTTCTATGGTTATTATATTTAATGCTTTCCCGTTTCGACCGACCAACTATTCAATACAAAGGGCCTTTGAAAAATACGGACAAACGTTCTATCCCCGTTCTAAAACATGTTCACAGTATGCTAAGATACATACAAGATAACCGTTAACGGTATATCTGACAACCTTACGAGATGTTCACGGTACTGGACTATTGAAAACGACGTTCGACGTCAAATTTTTTTTTTCAAAAAAGGATTTGCTACTAGGCCAAATGATGATGGTGGTAATGAGGCGTTAAAAACAGTATGACCATCTGCGGATTCGAAATCGCAACCTTTGGGTCCAACGCCACTATACTATCACGATCGATTTCTAATGATATGATTTTTTTGATAATATTTGTTTGAGACGTATAACAATACCCTTGCAGGAAGAGGAGGGGTAGGTACAATAGATACATAATATAGGGGGGGGGGGGGGGGGGCTAATGAATATGTACACGTGCTGAAGCGATCTAGATGATTTTGGTTACGTGGTAAACTCAAGTTTATAACAAAATGATGGATAGTTTCAGGAAACAATAGTTTCAAAAACTATTTAAATAATAAAAGAAAATATAGTTACTCAGCGGAGAAAAGAAACATATGCTCATACACTACATTCCTAAATTTTCCAATAAGGAAATGTTCCTTTTAATGTGGAATAAAATGTATGGTGCGAAAAATATTTAGTGTTTTAGGACTACTAAAATAATAATATATTATTTATTTTTTAATAATATTTCTTAAAACATAAATTGTTACAAATTTAGCATTTATCTTTTATATATTTATTTGTATATAATAATTACAAATCTTTATAAATTAGATTATTAGATAAATTAGATATATTATTAGATATAGTAAAATTGTATAATGTATTGCTTAAATACCGTATTTAGATGATTTTTTCGTGATAATAGGCATACACCGTTAGTTTACCTTATATAAAACTTTGACAGTACTGACATTTGGAAAATTCGAATGCTTTTTAATATTTTAAGGATTGAAATTTTTTGCAAATAAAATATATAGCCAGAATGTTCAAAGAAAAATGAATATAGAACGCACAGATAGTTGCATCGCTTGAGGTAATGCACGCTGGTTTAAATACAGGCCTGTATTTTATGAAAGCTTTTCACTCTCACCTATCTATCTGTGCGCTTATGCAATACGGTCAAACTTTACGAATATGACGTATAATGAATGAGAAGTGAATGGTTTAATGAATATTTACAAGAATAACTTACGTTCAACGTAGGATATATGCAAATGAATCGTCATGGTTAAAAATAAAAAGAAAAGTGTAAAATATATGCACATTATGTGCATATATTTTACACTTTTACCATAGCCGTTTAAATTATTAATTATGTAAATAGAAAAGACCAATTTTAAATTAAAAGAAGATACAATAAAAATAACATGAAATATATCAATTTAAAACTTTGATTATATATTTAAAAAATAAAAAAGCTGATTCACCGCGCAACTAAATTAGGAATTATGTCCTTTTTGTTTTGCATTCGTATAGAATTTATATTGTTTTGGTATAGTATTGGTATAATAGACAGCGTTGCGAAACTGTTGCCGACTTTTTGAAAAAACGTCAATTTGGGAGAAATTAGTATCTAATAAATCACAAATTCAGTAATAAGAAAGGGAGGGGTTTGTTTCATTACTAGCCTCATCTCAAAATTTACAAAAGAAACTGAAATAGTTTTAAAACTTATGATACATTTAAGCAATGTCATTATACCATTGACCTGATTTTTTTTATTTTAATCAATTCAACCTATCACAAGTTGAAGCCACAGACAGGCACGAGTAGTCTGGAGGTAAATGTTTTTTATGACGCCTGTAGGACCTAACTGTAAGACGTCAGGTTTTGGTTAAATAATTTACTACTACTAAGCAGTGTGTAGAAGCAGTTGATATAAATGATAGCTACAGGTATCATAGCTATTCTTGTGTAAATATAGCCTATCCAAGCCTTATTTTTCATATTTTTTTAAATAACTCGAATGCATAGAAAAAAAAATAATATAAGCTTTGTAGCAGATAATCTCCAATCTGTTTTCAAATTTGGTACCTTACAAAAAAATTAAATGTAACCAATTGGAATTGAAAACAATGTGTCTTATACTTCTATGAATGAAGTTTCATTTTTATTAGCATTTTTTTTTTTTGATTCAATAACAAAAGTATAATATCCAAAAAGTTTTATCAAGAAATAACCACAAATACAAACTGTGAGTTTTTTTTTAACTGTTCGAACGTTAAATTTTAAATTTCATAGGTATTGCAGGGAACTGAGGCAAACAACACGCGCTAATGCTAATAGCGTATTTGTACACGCTCGCAACAAAAGAACAAAGAAAAAAACAAAATTAAAAAGAACAAAAAAACAAAAAGAACCAAATTAAAAAATATAGGTATATGCAATTATTTTAGAGCAATTATTATGCAATTATTTTTATTTATTTTTTTCATCTAATTAGGTATAAGAACCTTAACGCTCAAACTTAAAAAAATCATTCATAACGGTTGAATTTCGACCACTGGGCGACTACTAGTTTTAATTACTTACCAAAGTTTAAAGAAAATCCGTTTTTCATTGATCTTATTATAACTACACCTTATAATGGATTAATCTATACAAATCTTCATTCGCCAAGTTATAGATCATTTTTCAAGATCAATACTGTCCTATCCACCCGTCAATGCTGCATCTAATATAGAATACTTATACAAATATAGACACTAGTAGGTAGGCTAAAAAATAATTTTAATTGTTATTTTAGAAAGGTATGGTAATAGAAATTTAATACACGTAAAAACTAAAAACATATTATATATATGCTAATTGTATAGTCACATCAACCCTTTTATAGTGTAGATAAAGCATATTTGTTGCTTGAAATAAGTTCTAAGTTGACTGTTATTAGTATTAGTAAATATTACCTAAAAATATTTGTAACTTACTGTTTCTTCCATAGCCTTCCATATATGAATTTAAACATACCGGAAACAAAAGAAATTTACTATAATATTCATACTTTTAACGTTTATACATAATATTATAATGAAATCATTATATTTCTCGTCTCAAATAGGCTTATTATAATTAATGAGCTAAATAAGCTTAAAAATATTTGACAGTTAAATATTATTATATTCAGGAACTCTCTGGTGCTTTAATAATAAATCTACAAAAAAAAAATTATAATTTCATAACTTCAATTCATAACTATAAAATTCATAACTTCTGCGCTTTTAAAAGTTTTGATAAAACTTCAATTTTGCCAAAAAGTTTATATTTCTGTTTAATATATTTTTTTATAGGTTTAAAAGGAGATTATTCGTTTAATGCTAAATAAAGCATTACTGTGTACTAAATATACCGTCATAAATTAATTTAACTATGTTACAAATGTACCCCCATGACGTTTTTTTTTAATTATATATTACTACAGCCTTATGAAATAATTATAAATATAATGATTACCGGCTGTTGTGACTATTTGATAGGTATTACAAAAGACATTACTTATATAATATTTTTGACAGTAAAAGTGTCAATTTGTGCATATTAGGCTTTATACGTTGCGATGGGCTTCATCTTTAAATCCTGCGGCAGCTTTGTAAATGGCGTAACCCCATTCGTCGCGGAAAAGTGGGAAATTCTAATTTGTTTGCCAGCGTTATCCGCCATTTTCGCAATGCGAAAACGCTGTTCGGGCGGGCAGGCTCGATAGCGGGGGCACCTCTTTTGCGAAGCAACGACTCGGTCGCACTGATATGCGATATGCGATGCGATCGATCGATAATGGTCCACGGTGATCAGACTCCTAAGATAGATCTTCTAATCTTTCATTAGGGCATATCTTTTATTGTTTTTTTTAATTCCATTTGTATTTTTGAAGTGGCGCTGAAAGTGAAACTTTTATAGGCGCGGGTGGGTCAATTTTTGTATGGAGAAAATGTAATTAGTTCGCTTCGCCGCGTCCCTCACCAGCAAGCAGTCAGAGAGCCAGCGACTTTGGTCTTACCCTCGTTTTACGACTGCCATCTAGAATATACTCGGGGAGCCAGCTTGGCTCATTAATACTATTAATACCCTGCTATGTATTATTATTATATCATAATTACCATACTTCAAAAACAGCTAAAACTGACAGAATATAAAAAAGATACAAATTGACTTTTCTTCAAATTTAGGGTTTATTAACATTTTCTTTAACAGGTTGAAACATTTGTATATTAACATGTCAAAATAATTGTTTATTACCTACCTTACCTATTGTTTATTGAAATTTTATTTTTGATAGAAAAACATGTGGGTTTGCGCAGCCCACCATATGTTAAAACTAGACCAGATGATTTAAATTTACAAATTATAAAATTTTAAATTTTGTTTCTATAATTAATTTGAATATAATAAAAAAAATGTTATTTCATAGTATTAAGTTTTCACTTCTGTAGGCAGTCTTGAATGACTGCCAAGTGTTTTTTTTTTTTAATATTCGAGTATGTAGAACTAAACTTAAGGCCTTAAATTTAAGGTTGTCATAGTACTTTTAAACCAAATATTATAATCTAAACTTTTTTATTTCTGTCTGTTATAGTTACTATGATATTTTAACTTGCTTTTTTAAACTTACAACAAATAAAAAATATAACTCATATCCACGTGACGCTAACGCCAAAGAGAAAAACAAGTTATGGTTAAAGAAATGTTTATTTTTGATTGTGTATATTATTTTAATACGTTAATATAAATTGCTTGTTTATTTTCTTTTACACATCAGCCGTAAAATGATCTTATTGGAGCGAAGCTCCCATGTGATTACTCAAATGTCACTCTGTTCACGGACTAAGGCTCTAGAACTACAAGACCGATCTTGGTAATTATTTTTTAAAATGACCATGACAATATCTACTGTGTTTAGATACCAAAAAACATATACATTTGATTGCGCAAAGAACTATAAAAAATTAAATGGTAATCCCTATGGAGAAATACATTTATATACTAAACTCCGCTGCAATGTATGCCGCAGCGAAGCAAAGCGGCACCCTAGTAATTTGTATTACTCATTTTTTTACGAGTACAAAAATTTACTTTAAATTCACATTGGTGCTAATAGCGTGAACGTGGCCTCAAATAGCGGTGAGCGTAAAGAACGGCGTGTAACTTTTTAACATAAGGTGACGTACATACTTTGAGGTACATGCCTTCTCTTTCTCTCGCTGGTATTATACTTTTTTCGCTGACATGTGCTTTATATTTATTTGTACCTCTCATGGTTCTCTCTCGCACTAGCTGCCCGCATTATACTTCAATATACTTACTTTCTACTTACATAAAAACCTGATATGTATAAAGACAATAAAAAATATACTAAGAGGTATATTATTAACGAAACACTCGTGTGAAATAGTTACCCTATTTTGAACCAAAGTAAAACCAATAAGAGAAACCTTACAAATGTTTTACAGACGTTTCGAAGTTTTCGCCCAACTGTTTTCACTTCGGTTCTCTGTGGTTCAGTCGATATCTATATGTATTCACAAAAACAGATTTTCTTTAATTTGGTTTTTTTTTATATATAAGTGTTTGTTCATATGAAGTTCATAGCAATTATACCACAATTTAAATAAAAAAAATACATCAAAAGTTTGTTAATCGTTACTTAAATATCTATAAAAGAAAATATTACAAGCAAACATGTACATATATATATGATAAGGTCTTTTATAATAAACGAAAATGTATACGTATTTTATACGAAATTGTAACAACAAAGTTTCAAATTGGGATAAGCGTTGTGTGAAAATTTTGAGCAGACGCGCTGAGTTTTATAAAAATGCATTTTTAACTATCGCCTCTTGCTTTAGTATAAAATATTGTCAAATATTATGTAACTCTTTAATTAGATGATAAAAGAAAGGGGAAATTTATGTAAACAAAAAATATAAAAATAATGGATATGTAATTAAAATGAAGAATTATGGTAAATATCTTCTAAACAGTAAGACTTTGTAATGCAAAAGTTGTTAAATTCGTGTTTTATAATCATATGTTTCGAATGAGGCACGTCACGTCATTGAAGCTCGTTTTATTAATCTGCTTGTAATTCCAAGAATTTGCTAGGTACCTGCCTGTGGTTTCTACTGTTCGAAAGAGTACAAATTACAGAAGTTTTTTAAAGTATTTAACCACCCAAGAATGCAGTATTTTTTATCTAAATTTACCCGAAAACCCAAACTTTCCAAGATTGAACAATTTTCCGGCCCGAAGTCGGCCAGAGATTGTACCTGGGGATTTCCAGAGAACAGGCGTTGTGAGCGCTCGCTTTCACTTTCCTCTGGAAGCAATCTTGTTTCGGACGCCACGAAGTGCCAAGTTATTCTCCGATAGCTGGCGCCCTAGTTTCTTTTTCGCCTGTGGTTTAGATTGGTTTACCTGAGTGGACCACAGGTCGCCTTTTTGGCTATTACAACACTGCATATCGTACTTGGAAAATAAAAGAAAATCGTCAACAGTTTAGGGACAGACAGAGTTTATTTTGCAACAAATTATTTTCATTAGCACAATTTACTTAATTCGAAAGCAGTTTGAGAGTTTGTTACAATTCTTACAATTAATGTTATCTTCTACAAATAATTTCACCTGCTGTGATTTACTTATTTGCAATAAAATTAATTACAGTTAATATTCGCAATAAAAAAATCACTTGCGATATTTTTATTCAGAGTTTACGATATCGCACACCCTATTTGCATAGCAACGCTATTTGAGATTTTCTAAGGTTGAAATTCTAAATTATTTCAACGAGTTACGGACTCTAACTGAAAACGATTCGTTAGAACTTCGGAGTTTCTTATTCGCGCCGATATCTCGTTAACACTAACTATTTTCTGCGCGTATGACGGTTTTAAAGGCCATTTCATACCAATCCAGTTTTCTTCCATAGGTCAACAAATTGCGTTTTCTGTGATTGGCAGATGCCTTTTAAAAGATATGGTTGGCTGAACTAGATAGTTATGTATGCTTCATTGGTCGATTTTCATTTTAAAAATTTTGACCAACCCTTAATGAGTCAGGCTATCCCTTTTGGAAATGCAGTGTATCTTTGTCGTCTTACGCAATAATTTATGACCTTATTTAAGCTCCGCCTCTAGCCATTTACACAAAAAAAATCTCTTACATTTTGGCGGGCTTACCCCTTAAAAATATTTCATAATTTTACCTTTTAATATTAAGTTTTTTCATGCTTACAATATGATACCTTTTGTCAGCCTTATGCTAAATACTTAAATTGATTGGTAATACGTTATCAATTTTTACCTTATTTCTTAATATGAGTCTCAAATATATCCACTCAGTATTAACCTTTCGACCTGTCGTTATATAAAATGTATAATGAAAAATAACATTATTCAATTAACCTGATTTTACCTGAATATACTGTAGGTATACACAAAATGAATATTTCACTAGCATAGGTAAGTACCTAACATAAGCGTACTTACTGAAAACAAATTATAATTTTCAGATACAAGTGCAGATCTCGATGCTTAATATGCTAATGAACTCATATTACCTAATTATCATATGTACCGTTTCATTTCACGGCTGATTACTTATACCAACGCCTTATAATTATAATTGTAAATATAATTAATACATAAGATTTTTATACATAAGTTATTACATCTTACCTTTAGGTACTTAGTAAAAATAATATTGACATATTAGTTTTAATTCTCACATTCAAATTAAAGTTGAATGTACGGCATCCTTACATCGAGGCGATTCTGTGACATGATTATAATGTTATGAAATTATAGCATTCTGTTTACAGGACAATTAATATTTTACTTAAATTTTATTTCTTTTTTTTACATTTTAACATTTCTCGTTCTGTCGTTTAAAGCGATGCGTTACTGCAATAAAGCAATCAATGTTTTTATACGGATCGTTTGGGCTGGCTGCAATAGTTGAACATGTGTTAAGTGCATTTTTTTAATGGAAACTATTCGTCTCCAGTCGTCGATTTATTTATTTGAAAGCTATAGTATTGTTTTTCAAAGCGAGCTTTCTCCTTTCGGACAATACTTCCTTATTTTCAGAGTTTGAGGGTTTAGTGCATTTCCAATGCATTGAATTGATTTCCCGGTCAGAGACAATATTACGTTCAAGGAAAGTTTGCTTAATGTTTGAAACTGCATGCGCGCTCTGTGAGCGCCTAGGCGAGTATTTTATAGAGCTATTTTTTTCTTATTTTCGATACAATGAAACTAAAACTTTTTCCAAGATTCAAGTGATATTATTATTGTTTACTTAATATTTGTATATTTGTATTCATGTGCATAATAACAGCATATTAGAGTAATAAAAAAAATATACTTTTAAAATATACTACCTTTCATTGTTATGTAATTGGCGTATAAATGCTTGTTTTCGTTATTATTTTAAATAAGTCCAAAATGGTCATTTATACTAAGTAATTTATTCTTATTTGCCATAATTATTATTAAATTATTCTTATTTATTATTATTTAGTTTATTATTCTTTTTTTCTTTATTTTTATTAGTCAATTAGGCTACCCTAGTTAAAGGATTGTATGTATGAGACCCACCTTAGCGTCTTTCTTCAATAGAGACAAACAGTGAGATACTCAATAAATTCCTTCCTTATGACAAGTTTTCTTGACCTAATTAGGGATCTGGCAACTTCAGTCGTCTTTGATCCACCACGCAGTCTGCGACGATTCTCTACCGAGAAAGTCCTGCCCTCGCTGGGCAGGAACTACGCTTCCGTGTCGTGATTTAACTCAATTAATTACATTTATATTAAGATATTTTATGTAACAATGTAACTGTGATTCTATAATAATTGTGAATCGATAAATAATAAATCCACATCAATCTGCTCTTCTTCATCTAGCATCACCTACCAATTCAGCCCGTTACATGTATAAACAATATATCATTTTGCATTCTAGCATACTATCATCGGTTCATCCGTCATCGGTCAATCTTCATATCCTCATAATAACTCAATGATTGGACTACGGAAATCAATAACTTGCGATTATTATTACGAAGAGGTTTATCCAAATCCGGATTAAAAAAACAATGAACAAAAGACCATTAGAAAAAAAAATCACAGGGTGGTTTAAGTGAGGGTGGACTTTTTTAGGAGGATTAGGATATTTCAAAAATCTAATTGTGCTGAACACGAAACAAAGGAGGTGTTTTTTATTAAAGTTTTAGCTTTTTAGCTCCACTGATAAATATAAACTATTCCGAGATGACCTTCGTTATAACTTTCCTGTAATATTTATTACTTTCTTCATATGCTTGAATATTTTTAAAAATATTTTCCTCATATTTTCAGAGTTAAAAGATGGAGATATACTTCTTTCTACATACTTCATACTTCTTCATATCTTTCATACTTTCTTTGGTAAACTTTCAATAAATAAGCTACGAAACGGCTATCAAAGAAAATATTTTTAGAATCTCCAATGAAAGCATATAAAATGTATACGCCATGTACTAATTAAATAACATTTTTGTTTTAATGTCTTTATTTGTGAACGATAAGTTAACTTTCACCAATTATTAACTTTATTTTATTAACTCTCTCTTGGGAAAAGAAAAACAATCGATTGACTCTGTGATTATGAAATACCTTGGTAGAAATACACCATTACCGGATGTGGCAAATAATATGGCCATAAATTTTAATAATGGTGATGACAAAATTACTTTAGATCTCAATAATGATCAAAAAAATAAAGATCGATCTCTTTTTATTCCATATTGTACTCCAAGTGATATTGAACTCATTATATCATCTTTAAATGAAAATAAATATCCGGGTATGGACCGGATAAGAAAGAGTCTGTGATCTAAAATGGATAAAAAAACAAATAAGTCCGACCCTATGCAAAATCTTGAACTTAAAAATGGTACTTATCCACAACAGCTGAAAACAGCCTTTGTGTGACCAATTTATAAAAGTGGTTTACATGTGGATTATAAAAACTATAGACCAATTTCAATACTGTTTACTATTAATAAAATTTTCGAAAAATACCTATCAGGAAAAATTAATATTTACTTAGAAAGAAATAATATTCTCAGTGAACAGTAATATGATACCCAGAAGAAAAAAAATACGATTGAGCTACTTTCGAAATTTTCAAACAATATTAATGAGGCTTTAAATAATAGAAAACTAGTGGACATTATAAAACTAGTGGACTTCAGTAAAGCATTTGATTCGCTAGCTCACCAGGGCGCTGGAGGATTCGGGAATCCGAGGGAGATACAAAGCACTGCTTTCAAGTTACATAACCAATAGGTACATGAAAGTTAAAATTGGAAATTTTTGCAGTGAAAATTTCCCACTGGATACTGGAACATCCCAAGGTTCTGTGCTTGGTCCAATTTTTTATCTCTTATACACAAATAAATGAAATGAAAGCTCTGTTTGAAAACACTGAAGTTCTCCAGTTTGCGGATGATACTGCCATTATCGCGATTCAAAAGAATTTAAATACCGCAGTCCAAAAACGCCAACGAAGATTTTATACAGCTTCAGCGTTGGGCCCATGACAATCGTTTAGTAATAAATGCATCTAAGACTAAAATTTTACACATCACTTCCCCTCAAAATAAACATGGGAAGGTCAATATTAAGGTGCATTCAAACAGCTGCTTGCATTCACCAGGGAGTAGATGCGACTGTAGTTGCCTTCAAGTAGTCGATAGCCATAAGTATCTAGGTCTAACTGTAGACAAAAGCCTAAACTGGGGAGTTCATACATCTTTGATCTGTGATAAAATGAGATTCTTCTTGAAAACTATGTACCATATTCGAAATATTTTGAAATTATAATACAAAAAGAATAATTCACGTATCACTAATCGAATCTATTATGTCATACGGAGTCCGAGTCCCGGTACTACCTTCGACAGCTATACGGACAGAGTACACGATTTACGAATTTTGAAACTAGTGGTACCCGCTAATATTATGGCTAAAAGTAGAAGAAATCCGTCGTTGCTATTTGCACACTGTAAGGTGTTACCTGCTAAATGAAAAAATATTACTCGATCACTTACATAGCGAATCTTTCAAGGTACCCATAGGGCACCAGTTGACCACCCGACAAAAAAGTAGAGGCTTGTTAGTGGTAACTAGGTATAAAAATTATTACGGCAAACGTACTCTTGGTTTTCTTATACCTACTCTTTTTAACGAATATATTAATAAGAATCTTTCCAATGTACCTAAATATAAGGTTAAAGACATGATAAAGAAAAATATAATAGAAAAAAAATCTGAAAAAGGTATATAAAAAAGTGTATACCTGCTCCCTCTCTATCTGCTTGAGATGGAAAGAAAGTAGGTTAGTTAAGTAAGTATAGGCTATAGATCTACGAAAAACACATATATATATAAATATAAAAATTAGTGTTTGTCTATCTTTTCTTTAAATTTGCTTTTGATAGGTTTTTACTTTTTTTGGTTGTTATCTATTTATTGCTCTTGCATTTTATTATATTGTTTTTCTTTTCTTCTTATTGATGTAAACCTTTTGAAAATTTTGTATTGTAATATAGAACGTTTTTTTTTCACCCACAGAAAAGGCACCGTCTTTGTAGGGAAATGTAAAGGTGTTTTGTAAAAAAATAATAATAAAGATTAAAAAAAAATTAAGAATTTTAAGTTTAGTTTAACACGTTTAGAATAATTAGTTACGTCACGTTTAGTTACGTGTAGTCGCGTTTAGAATTTTTAAGTCATCAGCTTATAAATGATACGATATTGAAGAGATAATTAAACATTAGTTTGAATTACATTTTATTCGCCCCGAAAAGTATCGAAAAACCACTTGGATGGGTCGACTTCACCATGTCGCGTGTCAAAAAAAAATTGATACTTTAATATTCTAGAAGTGATTCTAATAGCTTTAGTGTTTTTTTTTTATCAACAATTGGCTTCTATTGATAAATATCAACTTTTTCATCATCAATATTAGGAAATAGAATAATATCAAGTTACATTTATCGATAATTCATCTTAAATATGTTCTATGTAGACAGAAGTGTCAATTTGCTAAACGTTAAAAAGCACTTCAGAAAATTCGCACTCCGAATGACAAATCTGA
Source organism: Neomicropteryx cornuta (assembly GCA_020383195.1). NCBI lineage: Eukaryota > Metazoa > Arthropoda > Insecta > Lepidoptera > Micropterigidae > Neomicropteryx > Neomicropteryx cornuta. The sequence continues at coordinate 45,785,236 of JAHKQU010000018.1, forward strand.
AACGAAGTGACACTCTTAAGTGACGCTTACAACCTTAGGACGGAAGAGCGCCGCCCGTAAAAGCAGAATTCGCCCATTAGAGCGTCGGGCGTCGAGCGTCGGTCGTTGGGCGGCGGTCGTCGGGCGGCGGTCGGAGCGCGGCGAAAACACGACCGCCTGTGGCTCGGTCTTATTGGCGGCCGCGCGACCGTGTCTTCAAGAAAGGCGAGGGAGCGCCAAATTAGTATTGTCCCGGAGAAATTGTTTTCCCGCCTGTGCCTATTTATTCCCGCATCTATCTAGAGGGATACACAAAACATCCTTATTCTATACGCGTATATTCCTATATGCTTCATTCACACGAATGTATCGCAAGCTATTCTAAATTAATTAATAGTAATATTCTGTTATCGTGTAAATTATGTTTTGAATACCCGTTGTACGCTGTATGTGTTATTTGCAAATGACTCAGTTAATATTTTTTGGTTTTAGCTGCGTTTTAAAGCCTGTTTAATTTTAATTTAGTACATACTTGTACATTTTATAAATATAAATATTGATTAAAGCGATATGAAAAAAAATTAAAGTTATAACTTAGTTTTAGCTTTTACACAAACATTCATGAAGCTACTATCTTCATCCTTTGGCCCATGTGTCCGTCCGTCTGCCTGTTGCAACTTTCAACTCTAGAAGTTCAAATGTGAAAGATTTCAATTTTTTGTGTAGATTGGTGCTCTTGCAAAACAACCATAGTGGCTTAGATCACGCCAACGGCTGGTTGGATAATTGTGATTTATAACATTAACAAATTTAAAGTCAAACAAATTTTTAGTGTTAATTAATGAAACATTGGCAGGTCGATAGAAGCCCAAATATAATAATTGATTTTACAAATATGACAGCACGTATTTAAAAATTTAAGAAAATTAATTTTCTCATACATTTTGTATGTAACGGTTTTGTATTTTGTGAAATACTGATTTTAAACGGTAAGTTGCCGTCGTAGATGTTCACTTTGTGAGATAATCATATTTGGCATTGTGCGCGCATCGATAATTAAAATACATATTTTATTTTTGTACATTTATTGAACTTAATTAATTTCGAATATTCTTAATAAAAAACTGAATTTAATTCCGCTAATAACTTAACACAACATTTATTGACTCCGAGGCGGTACGAAGTTCGTCGGGTCAGCTTGTATGTTAATATATTTGAAACGTATTACGGCCTTCGTATTAAATAATATTTTATTTAGACACGTTATTTCAACCTTAAAATTAACTATTTTATAAAGAAATATTAAATCCAAAGATGTGCGACGAAGAGCTAGCGTATCAAACTCAAATCTATTAAATATATCTTCATAAGACCTCAATTGACCAACAACACCACGCTTAGCAAAAAATATTCGTAGGAATCTTTTTTGAACATTTTTAATTATGTCCGAGTACTTAAGCATAGTGAGAATTCCAAATTACACTACCATATTCTGAATTCGATATCACTAGGGCATTATATGGGAAAATTAAATATTTTAAAGGGTTTAATAATTCTGAAAATTAATCCAAGTGCTTTGTCTGCTTTCGTGATTACTTTTTCTATGTGAGTATCAAACATATGTGTTGTGTCTGACCTGTATTTAAACCAGCTTTTAATAAACTTAAGCATGTCATCATTCGGGACGTTTGGGTATTAATTTTCTATTTGCTATTAGGTAACTTCGTTTCAAGTAAAATATTAAAAACTTTATTCGAAATTTTTAAATGTCAATAATGTCAAATTATCCATTATATTACGGCGAAAGATTTAAAATTAATAATTCATATTGCCGCTATTTGATCTAAGAAATACTTTTGACCATTTGACACTTGACTATATACCTTATTAAAAACAAAATCGTTCTAAATAACATTAAAAACAAAAAGCTATTAAAACAATCATAAAATATAATAAATAAGTCCAATACTTTTTAAGAGCTCAAACAGATATATTTATCTAAAAATTACGCACACTAATCATGTGCTTTAATTTTTACAATTCAAGTATGTTTATTTTCAACAACTTCGTCATAAGTCACTCATTATTTCATCTAATTTAAGCATAATCCTTCATTTTAATCACATATCCATTAGGTACTATTATATTTTTTGTTAAGATATCATCTTTTTATTATTTCATTTAATTAGATTTGTATTTGTCAATATTTTACACTAAAGAAGCGAGAGTTAAAAATGCATTTTTATAACTCAGCGCTGGGTTTCAACCGACATTCTGCGCTATCTAGTACAGGATCTCTTTAGCATATTTATAGTTATTTTGCTATATGGTTCTATATCCTACGCTTTATCAAAAAAAAAATACGTTTCTAAATTGGTCTCACGAGAAACAAATTATTTTTCGGTACCTAGTTTTGTTTTTGTATCTCGTATAAATAAGGTAAAAAAGTTCTAAATAATGTAATATGACGGTAAAAGAGAATGTAAAATAAACATTAGCAATCCCTATCCGCTTCTGAGTCTAATGTAGCCCGTGGCCTGTTAGCTGTCCTGTGCAAACATATCTCAAAAGGCGCTTAGCCTGAAACGCCACATTACTCGACCGCAGATCTTGTAAACACTCGTAAATACTATTATACAAAGGCACATTATACGCCAAAGAGATTTTCAGATTTTATTATAAAAGAAATAATAAAATATAGAAAGATCATCCTTCCATTTTGAAGCCAGCTTCTTTTATACGAGTAGATAAGTAGAACATAAGAATAAAATACATATACCCTACACTACACTCTTCTACATAAAAGTCCATTTGTCCTCTACAAATCAATTTATGTAGGTCAACCAAACTAAACGCAAAAATGTCGAAATTAAAATATTTTTTAACCACCTCCAAAAAAAAGAGGAGTTCTCAATTCGAAGTGTTTTTTTTTTTTGTTTGCTTACTTATTTTGTTTTTTTTTCTACATAATATGATAGATTTCGGCTTATAAATTACGACTTGAATCCTTCTACCTTTAGATCAAATAAATAACTTAGTTTTCCGTTTTGTTTTTATTTATTTATTTTGTAGTTTTATTATTATCTTGCGAAAAGGTTTCAGAACTAAATTTATTATTGAACAGAACGGGCGGTCGACCTTACACATTATACGAGTAACATTTATTATTAATAGCTTAATCGATCACACAAAAAGACAAATACACACCTTTAGCCCTTAGTGCACTTATACGTACATTTTATGTATTACATATTTAAAACAAATGTAATCGTTTCAAGCTTTTTTTTTTTTTTAATATGAGTAATGCACCTTAAACAACCCCACGAAGGCTGGTGCCATTTCCGTAGGTATCTTAGCATACAATTCAACATTTAAACGTCTCAATATAATGACACATTGTTCTTATGACTATGGTGACACTTTTCACGACACCTTAATTAAATTAAAATTAAAACACTGCGCGCTGACAGCAATCCCAAGTAATCCTTCCTTTATACAATATAATGCGTATACAAATGTATATGTATACTAAAGTCGTTGAGTAATCACTCAATATAATAAACGTAACAGCATACGTAAAAATTTATAAATTATAAATTATAACTTTGACATAATTTATTCTGTTTCATGCAATGCCTATTTATTCACTCACATATTTGTTTTATTTTAACTGTACTCTCATATTATTATTATTTATATTTTTGAAGTGAAAACACGAGTACGGGCCAACGTATGTGCGGGTTAGGGCGAATTTTTGTATAGGAAAAAGTTTTTGTGTCGGGAAATTGTAATGGAATTGCGTCAGCGATTACAATTAGTAAAATTAATTTAAATGTTCAAAAAAAAAACACTGCTTTTTCATAGTCTTATGTTTTCACTTCTGCCGGTAGTACCAAACGACTGCCTAGTTTTTTTTTATTGTAATTATAATGAGTATTTAAAATTCTAAACAAATTACTAAATATTTATAACTCGGGCAGACAGTGACTGATGGACAAATTACGATTTACCTACTTTATGCCCACAATAGAGAAAAAAAATATACTTTATACGATATATTTACAAAGCTTATATTTACAACGGCTTATAAAGTATATTTACAAATATAAATATACTTTATAAGCCGTTAAAAAAAATACATGCCAATCATAGACAGACAGACCAGACATCTATTACTATAAGGGTGCCAGTGTTTACTGGCATTAGTATAGGATAATAATAAAACTTTAAAAGATATAACGAATTAAACCTACGGGACGTATTAAACCACAAAACCAACAGATTAAATTTCATTATATCAGTTTCTAAAATGAGGATATGTCACTCATACAGGGTGCATTTAAAATCACTACTGTTCTTTTAGGCAATTGATCTAAATCTTCGACTTAATTTAAATTGTAAAATTTAAAAAAAAATAATTTTACATAAAAAAATGATCGTACATTTTAAATTCAATTCCGAAATTATTTTGAATATCGTGCTGAAGCGACTGAAGTATAATTCTCAACTGAACTGAACGTAACATAGGTCAGGTTTGTAACATTTCGGAAAGATCAATAATAATTTGAAATAAACTTTTCTTACAGCTGACTAATGTGTGATTGTTGATATAGATCAGCCTCCCGAAAAGAATGTAGTTATTTTTAAATTCACTATATTTATTTAAAAAAATGTAAAATATTATATTTTAGGAGGGATCTATTAAAAGTAAATATCTACATAACTAATTCATTATACAATAGTAATCGACATAAAAAGATAACTACGTTAAAGTTAAATAAATTGTTTAACTTGTTCTTGCGCAGATGTCAGTTTCCTCACGCTATGGGGTCTTCAATGTCAAAATGCTAAACCGCACCAGAAACCGAACACCTTGGAGACATTTGATTGGGATTAGTGGTTTTGAATACTGTTGCATTGTCGCACTGTTGTGAATAGGCAGGTACGGATTTAGGTGACATTTAGTTATTTATACCTAATTTTAGAAATTTTATATGTAAAAGAAAGGGTAGTTTGTGTAGTTTAGTAAAACTTTACCAACTAATAATAAAATATTATAAGAAATGTATTTTTTTTTTATAACTAAGTTTGTTTTTATTTTAGGTGTAACTTTCGACGGAGAGTCTACAATTTGTTTTTGATCTGGTGGGTTTTAAGGGATTTTTTTTAGTTTACTGATAAATATATCAAAAACGTTTTATTCGAGATTTAATGGCCGTGAAGATAGTTGTTCTGAAAGATACTATTGTTCTTATGTGAAATAGATGGCAACTATTACATTTAAATATTGTTATTTATTTGTAGTTTTATATGTACATAATGCATAACCAACAACCAGTAACTGTTACATCATCAACATTCAGGAAAGTAATGCAACTTTCGAGATGTTTTGTGGACTTTATTTGATTTGATTGAAATTTGATTGACCCATAAACAATACGGAGTTATCTTAGTACCAATCACTATTACATTTGTTTAAGGTAAAATAAAAAAATTAAAGGTTTTTAAATAACAAAAAATAAATTATATAATAAAAAAAACTAATATTATATTAGTAAGCTGTTTGTGCTTTTACCTTTTTTTGGTTAAAAATTAAGCTAAATATTAAAAAAAAATGTTTAAAATTAAAATAAATGAGATATGCGAGAAGTTGAGAGAAGAAGAATAAATTTTATGCGTATTTTTTTACTAGCCCGCGTATTAAATCGAGTTTAAATTTTAATCACTACTTCACCTACATAAAATCCTAGTCCTGTATACTTATTTATTAATAAGTAACTTGATTGATTCCAATATGGTTTCAGATTTTTATTTTACCATAAACTCTAAAATGGGTAAAAATAAAGTTCCTTTCAAAACGTGGATATTAATTCTATATTTTTTTTGTGCTACTATCCAATAAATTTTATTTATTTTCGATCTGAACCACGATAAACTGTATATATGAGATGTTCCTACATAACACTATGATAACTCCCCTTAATACTAATGACTCAGGTTAGGTGAGAAAAAGGCGAAATGTGACATCTAACTAGATGGTAAATTCTACTAGTTTCATATCGCTTTTACTACTATTGGTATCGAGCGTGCCAACTCCACGGCATCGTGGCTCGGTCGTGTTTCTGCAGCTAATTTCAGAACAACCAACAATATCTAACCCACGCGACATAGTTAACTCGCGCTCGATGTAAAGGTTACATGCATTATTTATTCACTTTGAAAAATGCTTTTACGCTGTCTTAGAGGGCCCGGTTTCCTAAGTTGGGTCAAACAGGCCAGGTCTTTCGCGAGTGACAGTTGACTGTGACTGACTGATTGTGTGTGAGTGAGTGAGTGAGTGCTTTCCCACAACGACTCATATAGTAATTATGTCCAATAGATTTGCCAATCAAAGTAATTATGATTAAACAAGAACAAATGTAGATGAATCGTGCTAAATTCTGTCAATACAGAACAGTTTGGTACATTCTTGCATAAGAGAACAAAAAAATAAATGAAAGTAGAGAGATGCCATTCTCATTAACCTATCCGAAATGTTAGACCGAAAATCGATAATAAATAAATTAATAGTAAAAAACCATTCTTAAACACAAAAGTTTTATTTAAGTGCCATGAATGCGTATACAAAATTTCGTGTCTGTGCTATTGAACTTTGGGGAGTTCCTTCGTCTGATGCCAATTCTGGGTAAAGAATCAGGTCATGCTTACCCATAAAAATGCATTGTCATCGAAACTGAACTAACATATCAAATTTCAACTCTGTAGGATAAGAGAAAGTGGTCCTAATTCAGCTCGCAAGATTTGACCTAAGTAAACTAGCAACATGCAGAGATAAATAAAAGCTTGTAAAAAGTTATCGGACTGTTCGTTTCAATTCTCGTGAATGCAAATGCTGAGAATGCGCAGTGCGAACCCATAAACAATCCTGCAATGTCAGTGTCCTCAATCGCAACGTAAAAAAGTAACTTCGAATAGCAACACTTAATATAGTTTGCTATATGATTATATGATACATGATTATACGACATTTTTAATTACAATCGATATCTTGGACCAATTTCCTGCTACGATTTTATTTAAAAAATCCTTTCGACGCGGTTTCGAAGCAAATACACACAATTCTTTAACACTTTCATTTCAGCCATTTTTACCATATTAATATGTGGTTATGTAGTAGTCAGAATATGTTATCATCATATGTTAATTATTGGTTGACTATATGTTGACTCTTGGCTGGGTCATTCTGATGTTAATGCATAACAAAATAAACAACCGCTGCTAACTCCCGTTCCATCTGATGGGCCTAAAAATGTTTGACACATTATTTTTGACGTCTGATTGATAGATAATCGCAGTCTGACTCAACCTAACCATAACATACATTGTTATAAAAATAAAACAAAGTATGGATTTGTCGCCTAAACTACCCCCTTCCCTACCATCCCTAATACAAATGCTGATGGATACGTATTAAAAAAAAAATCAGGATAATATCCAACTGATACCTACGGGGATGAAGGTTCCTAAGGAACCTCCTCTGAGTAACGTCCAGGATATTACAGTAAGTAATCTCATGAGGACTCCAGATAATGAAACTATACTCTAATATACTCCTCACGAACGTGCAGTATAAAAGCGAGATGAACTTCGTTACTACTAACCGTTTAGCAGTTACATGCATGACGTAACAGACGAGCAAAATAGACATACAAAAAGGTTACTCTTTTTTAACATTTTAGTATAAAATCCTATTACCAGAAATGATAGTTAATTCGGGAACCTGAAATTTGTAAGGAACATTCTTTTTATGACCTAGGCAGCCACTAAGGAAGGATGTTTAGAAATTCCCTCCCTAAAAAGAGGGTGTAAACCAATATCTTAAAAACCTAAGATGAAAAAGAAGCAATAAATAAATCAATAATATTTTCATCAATCATTTAAATATTAATAACATTAGGTATAAATAAACCTTTAGTTTTATTTAAAACTAAAGGTTTATTTATACATGTCTATTTAGACATTGATTTTAATTCTTAGAATAATAATTGTTAATAATATTAATAATATTTTCAATTCATAGAAAAAAATGGCATTTAATTGGCATAAAATGGCGAGCGCCTAAAACCTAAATATGGGTGAAAATTTTGGCGTCATTGTTTGATTGCATAAAAACAGAGCCCTTCTTTATATATATATATCTTCTTAATATCCCCGTCTGTTTCCGAAGACTTAAGGGGGGGGGGATGCTTATGTTCCCTATTACGAGTGAGAAATTATATAAAAAAAAAATAACGTATGGTGTAAATTTGTCATTTTTTTTCTCGAAAAGCGTGATAAATGTTGATATAAATTTTTCACATATTAGACTCGAAATTGCAGAATCGCTAAAATAACTGTATTTTTCGGAATGGTCTTGGGACATGATATAACTTCTTTGACTACCAATATGAATGTGAAATGAATTCTGTTGAGATGTGAACTTTTGTTAGTGACGCTCGTCTGGTTTTTAGAAGATTTCATGATGTGAGGCGATGCATCCGTACGGTGAGATTGGTTAAGGAGCGTTGTAAGCTGCGTTTTAATTGGACAGAGAAACTTGATATTTATTACTTAACAAGCTGACCCGACGAACTTTGTACCGCCTCAGATTCAATAAATGTTGTGTTAACTTATGAGCTAAATTAAATTCATTTTTTATTAAGAATACTCAAAATGAATTAACTTCAATAAATGCACAAAAATAAAAATTATATGTATTTTGACACATTTCATTTGATACAATTTGATACATTTTTATCATACAATTATATAGCAAATATTTTTGAAAGCAGAATAAGTACGCGTAGGGGTGCAGTCGAAGAGCTAGTGGACACTTTTGGCTTAGTATTTATGAAACAGTAATATTTGTCATATAATACAAGTCTTTTAAGATAATGTTAGCTCGTCGAGGGGTGATAGGCTATTTCATGACGGACCTGAATAACAAAAAAAAACTTAATAAAAAGCTCAAAGTTTTCGAGATATTAGCACTTTTTTGAAAATACTAATAAAATCGCAATGTTGCTGATGACACAGCTACAAATATAAGTATTTTGCTTTTTGATTTTTTGTATCAATTTTACCATATTATGCAAAAGTTTCGTCCATCATCTTGATTTTAAGGGTTGTTTTTGTCAAACAACTCGCCGAACAAAATACGATATTTTTAGCAAACGCTTACTTTCTGCCATTGAACAGTAATTTAATTGCGTAGAAGCGTTGTAATAACGTTGAGGTCGTTGTGTGATAGTATTACAACAAAAGTGTCAATTGCCGACCTAGTCGAAAACTAACCTATAAACTAGCCCGGAGACAAGCGGTGACCATGAAATGGTTTTTTACGCTGTAAGAGGCCGTAAAAACAACAGCAACACAATATCAAGAAATAAGAACTTTTCACTATTAATTTCACTTGTAGGAAAATTTACAATACAATACATATAAAAATGCGTAGGTTTCAATGCACAATGTAATCATAAATGCCATTTTGTGCCGCTGGTATTGACAGGCGATATTAAGCATGCTTGCAGTCGGCGCGACATTATTATAGGTTTTATTTTTGTGCCGGCCTCGGGTGCTTTTACGCACGCTAAACGTCACATATTTCCCCCACAAACATCGTTGCGATGTCAGATTTGGAAACACGGCTCAATAATGGATGTAAGGGCGATTCTATACAATTAAAAATTTGTAGGGTTAGTATTTTTAGTGATGATTTACGTAAGTGATGTAAGGGTCGTATTATTATAATTATGTAAGCGAACGATACTCACATTTATTATTCCTTAAAACATTATTTAAAAGATGATTATTTTATTGACAATAGGAAAATAAATGCTTACCAAGGATTCATTGATACTGTATGCAATTACAGTCTCAAACTTAAACCAAAGAAATACGAAGTAATCTTTAACAGTACAATTCAATATAAATACTTAAATACAAAAACAACCATTTAAATTCTAAAACTCTGACCAAACGTTGCCTGTTCAATTTGTAGAAGTATCATAGTAGTATACCGTGATTACTTTAAAAATACAAAATAATCCATTCTGACACAACTGACACAATTTGTAACTCCCTAACGACGAGATTTAATTTTTTAAACCTCCCTAACAATTCCCAAACGATTGGCATTAAAAAAAAAATATAATTTACGGACAGGAAGTAGATTTTTTTGTTGACGCCAAAAGTGATTTTCTAACTTGTTTTTAGTATGTTCCTTCAACTTCCAAACGACGATTTTTTTTGTTTTGGTGGACGCCAAAAGTGAGCGTGATTTTTACTCCTCAAATTGTCCAGCTGTATCTGTTTTATTTGTAACTCCTTAACGAGATTTGATTTTTTAATCCTCCTTAACGATTCCCAAACAATTGGCACTAAAGAAAATGTAATTTGCGGACAGGAAGTGGATTTTTTTGTTTTGGTGGACGCCAAAAGTTGTTTTCAAACTTTTTTTTTTTGTATGTTCCTTCAACTCCCTAACGACGATGTTTCACTACCTAACCTTTTTAAACCATGCTCTATCATTTATATATTTGAATAACCTAAAATTCCGATATGGGGCGGGCTGAACTATAGGGGTTTACTCCTAAAATTAAACACTCTGTATCTTTTTTATTTGTAACTCACATACGACGGGATTTAATTTTAAAATCCTACCAAATGATTTCCAAATGATTGGCACTAATAGAAATGTAATAAAGAAAGTGCAATGTTCCGACATGGAGGGGCTAACTTCACACCGGTGTTATCTTCAGCGATGATCAAAGATACTAACTTGTCTATAATAACATTTTAATAGATTATTATACGTTTAGTTTTGATTTAGAAGTAAATGTTAATGCGTAAATGAAAAATAAATAAAATTGTTACGTACTGACAGGGTAGTTTGTCAATTATAATTTAATATTATGTAAAGAAGTATCGCGCACCACACATTTCTAATTACCGCAATACACGCATGCGTTGCCTTGAATATGTTACAGCTGAATTGATGGATAATTGAAATCCACCGGTGCGAACTAGACAACACGTGTCACGTAGTTGGTGGCAGACATGTGGTGTGGCTATTGTTATAGCATGTCTGTCACTATTGTTAATTCGTATAGCTGCACACATGTCCGCCGTCCCATAGAGTTAACTTGATTCAACAATAGTAATCTATGTAGTACAATATTATATTAAATCAACTATAATTATAACTATGTTATAATTTATCGTAATATACAGCTTTATCATGATGTAATTTGGGTTTAGTATCTTGACGGAGATATTAATTAATCAAAGAAACAAGCATTGTTTAAGCCATTCTTTGTTAAAAATAACAAATAGCATATAAACTTGCTCCAAGAGCTTTCCCATACAAAAAACAGCTAATTGGCACTGCAATTTCAAAAATGATTTGTAAAGGTGCATATCAACATTTATTATGGTTGTCGAGAAAAAAAATGTAAACTTTACATGATAATCGTATCGTACGTTTATTATGGAACATAAATATCACATTAAGTCTTCGCACCTTGTATTTTATCTTCAACGCCTAGTTAAACTATAATAAATATGTATTAGTTCCTTGATGTGATGAAGTAAAAATCTTATAAATCCACTAATGTATAGTTGAGAACACCCATTTAAAGTTAAATTTAAACGCCTAAAAAAAAAGAATATATTTCCACTATTTCGCTTCGTAATAAAATCGGACTCATCGCACCAATCAACAAAGGTAGAGAGGTCATAGTGAAAACAACCATGTATTGTAAAAAAAGTGGTGAAGAGGAGTGAATTTGACACTCATTTTAAGTGATTTAAATAAAAATAGAGGAATTCTACAAATCACACCATAGAGGGGTGCTCAAACGGTCGATCGCGAAAATCTTTAAATGCTACGGTACGCCCTACCTAGGTAGGTAGGGTGTTTCGTGTATGTACGACAACCCTGCATCACACACACTTGCAGTCTCTCAGAGTCGATCGTAAGTAGTCTAAAAATATTGAGGTAGATCGCCAGCAGCTCAAGTTTGAGCACCCCTGCAGTGATATGGTTCTAATATTATTAGAACCATATGGTCATAAGTGGTCAATAAGTGTAAAATCACCGTCACAACAGTACATAGGCGTTTGCCACTTTCGGCACTTAGAACAAACTAAATCTAATAAAAATAAGAAAGTTGGTTAGATATTGCAATATTAAACCTATCCAAGCGAATATTCCTTATCTAAAATTGTCAGTTAAGTTCGTGTTTCATTCATCAGGAAAGTTACCTATTCCAATGGGTACCATGTCATGATATCCGAAAAATTTCGACATATCTTCGCGTTTTACATACCCTAGAGCCCAAAACCACCCTCAGTTTAAAAGTTAATATATCTATTTATCTATATCACTTTCTTGTGATAACTGCCGTAATTTTACATCAATCACTTTCTATCTAATCCAATCAGAACTTTTTTGATAGCATCCTAAGGTCCTAAGCGTCCTAAGGGTAAGAAAAGGTGGTTTTTCAACGTTCAAAAAAATCATACCTCCCTTAATTAACAGGATCAAATTAGTTCAAAATGTTAATTGTAGGCCTATAATTTCCCTCAACTTTTGTTTGAAACAATTTTTGATATGAGCAACCCTTAGGGGACAGTACAAAAAGGGATTCAGTATACGCACTCTCGCTGCGCAAGGGTACGGTGCGGTTGACGGGTTGAGATGTGCGGGGAGTGGATCGCGCGGTAGCTCGCTCAATGTTTGATACAAGTTCGTACAATTGGAATTTGCCTATCCCCTAATTTGATCCGGTGGAATATATCTCCTCCTTCCAGCGTGCCGAAAGGAATTTTTTGATTCAGTAAAAATGTATGGATATAAAGGATGCTAAAAATATGAGTCTGTCAACAGAATCGAAAATATTTTGTTAAACAACCAAATATTATCAATTTTGAACGGATATACATATTTTTTTTATTTTTTTAATTTATTAAAAAATATAGATAATTTAGTTTTAATTTATATTTTTCTTAGCCATTAGTTTTAGGTTTTTAATTAAAATGGGTCTATTTTGCTCTATAGTAAGTCTATACCGTTAGTAAAACCTACTAGGAACTAAAGGTTAAAGAAAGGATACAGTGGTGTTTCGAAAAAACTAATGGCATCATAAAGCTAGGTAATATTGACTGCTATTATTAGCACTCACTAGGTCCACGAATGGCAGATATTGGAAATCGTCCATTATGTTTCTGTCCACCAGTAACACGAAATGACACGAAAAACGGTGTAAGGACGATTCTTATCAAACATGACTGCGGCATACAAGTAGCATCAACCTGGCTATTAGACACAATCGCACGTTTGTGGTTGAATCTATCTAATGATGACTAGACACTCACTATCACTATTAATATTACAATCAGTATTAATTAATTATAGATTAAATTTCATTGTGATCAAGAAGTGATACATTAAAGCCAGCCACACTCTGAGGATAACCAGAGTCTAGTAGAACCCCTTCAATCCTAAAAGCGATTTCTTTTAGGTGCTACTAAAACAGCTGGTCTGAGCGATAATTAAAATCAAAATCTGTTGATTTCCAGTGGCAAAACGATTGGACATGTAGGTAAATTCTGTTTTCCTCCGGCTCTTCACAACTACACACACACACAGCATTCTAGCACAGGCTCTTTGATTCAAACGACCTTGTTCGTTAAAAAAAACAATGCGACAGCTTTTGTTATTTTTGTAACTTTCATTCTTACCTCTAAAATGATCTTGTCTGGTCAAGGTGGATATTTGTATCGCTGTGGAAATCTCTGGCTATCAATTCACAAAACTATCAATCTATTAATAGCCAAAACTTAAATTAAATAGCCTTTCTACCACAAAAATCCTTCCTGTACCTTGCTTTTGTAGGTACCTACTGTCTACTTAAAAACCTAAAATCAACAAAACCTTGTAATATTTATGTATTCTTAAAAAAACAGACGATTGAATAGTCAAAATTGCCATTCTTCGCCCACTACATTATGTCCTAATTTAGTAACGACCTCACCTCAATATTATTATTACACAAGATTGAGATAGATACCCTAACTTATCTCTCTACCACCTTCAAGACCAGACCAGACCACCACCAGACCAGACCAGATAACCTATTACCACCTTCCTTGAATGTACTTCAAAACCTGCCCTGGCATCATAACTCACCTAGGACACGGAAAAGCGGGACTAGTGAGTAGGTCGAACGTTGGTACTGTAAAGAATTATTTAACCTATTTGTGGTAAATTATCCACTTCTTCTCCGGATTTGTTTGTATTCTTAGTAAACTCAAATAATTTGATATTAGTAACCTAAGGACTAAATGTGTATATAACGACTAAGTATTCTGAACATACTCCTATACTACTTATCCCTATTCTTTGACGATGAGTACGATGGGTAAGATGTACTAGAAGGATTCCTACGTAAGAATAAATTTGTCTTTTATTAATCACCATTATCATCCCTACAACTTATGACACCCGCTATCGTGCTGTTCTCAACCAAAAACTACTGAATGGATTCGAATGGGGTTTTTACTATTTTATTTATTTATTTTATTTTTATTTATTTATTGTGACATAATTAATTTGACAAAGAAATGGAATTGTAGTAGTACAAATCACAGTTACAAATGAATATTATAAATGCACCGCGAGCGATTAGCACTGCTACATTTTGTGCCCTGCCTTCTTTACTAGACTATGGAAGGTATATTAAGGATCTTTTGCAAGGTTATTCTTATTCTATAAGGGATGCAGTAAAATCGTAAACTACTTACATGCCATCCTGGCGACCAGTACCGTCGTATAATCAGTGCTATATGATCCATTTATCATCAATTCGGATTCAATTGTTATTTCAAAGAAAAACGTTGTCTTATAACATTAAAATTGTAAAAATAAAAATATAATGTTAGAATAATACTAAATATATGTACTAAAATACGTCATCGTATACTACTAAAATTTGGCTGGTTGGTTGAATAATAAGGTAAAATGGCATGTCATGATTTGTGTAATTGCGTCGAGTCAAAAAGTTTTTCTCGTGGATAAATGTTTATGGCATTGTCCGCAAAACATCAAAATAAAACCTCTTTGTATTAAGAACTGAGGGAAAAATTCATTTGTTTAGAAATATTTCTTTTTAAGGATAAAAAACTTCAATGCATAGCCAGGACAGGACAGTTAGTAACATTATAATCCAAAGATAAACGAAACTAAGAACGCTTTGTAGAGATTACTTCTGTATATCTTAGTATGTTCCGTCTAGATAGCAATTACATCTTAGAACCTCATATTGAAATGCTCTTCAGTTCTTTATATCTGTACCTTTTCTACTTTTAATGCCATTTGCGTCCTTTGTAATATTTGTACCATTCAAATCCGGTTTATTCCATTATAATATATTTTCTAGGACTTCTCTTCCTGCTATCCTTTCATGCTTGCTTCTGACTAATAATATTTATTCAGATCGCACACAATCAATGAGGCTAAAGAATTCAGAAAATATTTCTGATTCAATTTACATACTGAAATGACATTACTGAAAGGGCCAGTATCAATAAAACTGGCTGGAGGCGAGTATTTCATATGAAAGGCTTTCAAAGGCGGAGATAAAAATAAATATTTTTCTTAACGAAAATGTTTTTATTCCTCCATAGTAATTAAAACATACGGCTTAGATGTAGCGTTAATATTTGTAATCATACGTATTGATATTGCAGTAATTTACTAACGGCCCTTTAAACTTGATTTTTGCGTCGCATTTTGTTAATATTTACCTATATTAGTAACTTTGGGGGCTGAATAAAAAAATATAACAATTTTCACATATTTTGCTCGTATTAGCAAAATTATTTTTACTGACATTGTAGTAAAAAAAAATATGTGAGACATGATAGGTATCAAAGTATTTTTATTCTTGTAATCAAATATATTCATCAAACAATAAAATTATAAGACAATGCCATTTCTTTAATTTGACAGCTGCACTGGTCGAAAATGGCAAATGGATTAACTTATGCGTTTCCGTGAAACGCCTTTCTGTAAAAATGTTAAATCATCAGTTGCGAATAGCGTTTCTTTCCGTCTTAATATTACAGGTCGTCTATAAAGACACTCACGTTATTGTATCGTATCCTGTTACATAATATAACTTATGGCCAAGCCCATCTATTATTTCGAGTGCACATAGTTGTCTGAGCGGAGGGGAGGGTGTTATTATTTATCAGCGATCGCCGCGCCATTTAAAATTATTATAATATAATTGTTTACAAAATAATCGTCATGCCGTTTTATATTTCGAATACTTTTATAGTTGTGTTTTGTACTTCAGTTAAAAATTGAGGGTCAAAATATCTCGCTGCTGACATGTAATATTACGACTTTATTGAATAACTTATAAACTAAAACCTTGCCGAAGATCACAAATCCATTCAGCGGTTTAAGTAGAGAAAAGTGACAAGGCGAAAAACAATTCTCATTGAAGTAGTGCTGTAGTGAGTGAAGTGCTTATAATAAACATGAACCCTGTAGCTATCATATAACATTAACTGCTTCTATACATTGTTTTTTAGTAGTAAATTAATTAACCAGAACCTGACGTCTTACAGCTATACCCACAATATAGGCATTATTAAAAGCATCTTCCCCCAGACTACTAGTGCCTATATGTGGTTTCCAACTTATGATAGGTTACTTCATTTCCTATCTCCAATTGTGGCTGTGGCACTTTGAGTCCATTCAATGTGCGTTTTGGATAGCCATAGAGGTGAAAGTAAGTTATGTTTTAGGTCTGAGCAGATAAAAATAAAAAAATCAAAGGTAATGACATTCTTTCAATTAATTTTATCATAATTTCAGTATTTTTTGTATTGTAAATTTTGTCTCGCGCTAGTAATGAACCCCCTCCCCCTCCCTTCCTATTTTTCATTTTTCTCTTGCTGAGCCATTTCTGGACATCGCTCTTGACCCATCCTGCAGACGTGTCCAAACCGTCGAAACTGAGGGTCCTCCCTCAGTCGTCCATCCATCCAGATGAGGCATTGAGATTCGAAGTGAAACTTTGACTTCTGATTCGATCTCGCCTTGTCTTATTCTATACCCTTCTGAGGAATCTGATCTCCAAGGCCAGCGAACAGCTATGGTCTTTCATTTAGCGTCTAAGCGCTTAGCAAAAAAACCTCTATTAAGCTAGTAATCGTCAAACAGTTTTCCAATCCTGCTTCTCCTTTTATTTAAAACCTGCTCCGAGTATTTATCTTATGATTTCCCTACTTTGAGTTTGATTTAGACTTTAAGGTGATGCTTTTTTTACTACTTCATCATTTCTAATATTCATTATTTGCAATAATTGCTATATCATCTGCAAAAGAAACATATATAATTGTGAAAAAAACTAAGCTACAATTGAAGTGTTAATTCTATATGTTAAATTTTCAATAAAATGGTCAGGATTGGCTTATGCGGTTTCAAATATTTTTTTGCATTGAATGGGAATTTCTCATTGGTGGTCCTATTTTAGTTATATTTTTTTAATTTATACGTATGTACCTTTATTAGTTTCTTATCAAATCTAAATAATTAAATAAACTAAAAAAATGTGTCAACGTATTTGATTTTTATTTATTTAGGTTAGAAACGACAAAAAAATATATAAATCAATTTTTGACATTTGACATTTTTTACGAGAAGAAGTAAAAGGAATTAAAAAAAACCCTAGGGATTTTATAAGCTATTTGATATTTAACAGGTATAAATGCAAAGTATTCCCAGAGTCATGATTTTATGGAAAGTCCGTAACTTTTTACGGACAAAAAACAGATTTTGACACTTTTGTCGAAATCTGTTTTTTTTAATGTCGTTATTTCAGTCGGCCTTACGGCAGATTGTTTCGAAAAAAATATGTTTCCGTTCAAAATGTTTTTGTGTCAAATTAATTTAATCGATTTCGATTATTATCATTGCAAATTTTACCACAATTCATTCCATCGAAGTTTCATTAAGTTGCCTTAAAATTAAATAAAACTGACACTTCAAAATAATTCATCAGCTAAAAATGTAAATATATTTAATAGAAAAAAACCGATCCACACAAACGAATGTATGTTATACATGTTTCAATATTTTCTTTTTATGAAATGTATATTCTTTTATTAAAAAAAAATGCACTGAAACTTTTTCCTTTTGAAATTAATGTTACATTTTGAGGAAATAAACAGGTTTAAAAACTGTTCTCAATTAGGTATTAACTTTTTATTTTGTTTTCATTTTTAATAGAAACTGAAAATGTTTTTACAGATCTATTCCCGACTTTCTACTAGCTAGCGGTAGGTTTTCTTACCGCTTACGACGATCTACCAAATCAAAGATGTCGGTTTCTGACACATTCCCGTGAACATAATTAAATTAAAACGGTATTTCATTTTGCTGTTGACATAGATAACAGTAAAAAAACATTTAAAATCTTTGTAACAGCTGTAAATTGACCAAATAATAAGACGTTATCAGGTTTCGACACAAAAAATGAAACAGGTGACACAGCGGCAGTTATACATACGCCAAGTGCTTACCAAATATCGCAATTATACGGGTCATTATTATCCCAGGTGTTTATTGCATTATTGGAAAAAAAAATATTTCACTCGTTATTGGTTATTTTTAGCTTTCCGACGGCTGTCAAGGAGAAACTTTACAACCTCTAGTGCTCGTTGTGGCTTCCGCTTCTAACAAACAGCTGACAGCCTGATAGATAAACAAAATTATTTAAGAAATTAACTTTTTAACATACATAATTTTCATATGAATCTCTTTGAAATGAAATACATTTTTCATTACGTTAATTGTATTGTGTATAATTTCACACCACAATAAATAAATAAATATATAAATTAATTAATATTTCGGACATAATATTTCAGTTTATAATAATTATAACGTGACACAGAACATTTTGTTACATATTTCTAGTTTTTACATTTTCTATAAATAAGTTTATATTAATTTTAACTGGCCACTAATAAATAATTCGTCCCAACATCCGTGCCATATTTTTTAAATTCGAATATGATATAAATATCGCTTTGCTGTATCGAAGTGCCAATGTTTCATTCTGTACTATTAAAAAATTGTTAACTTAAATGTTTAATATCTATTTTAATTTTATATATATTTAATTTAATTATCCGACTATCGATATGAATGATTGTTTTTCAAGAGAATCAGTTTACACGCAAAAATTCAACATCTTCGCATTTGAACTTTTCGAGTTGAAAGTTGCAACAGACGGGGATAGTAGCTAGAAATTAAAAGTATAGTTGACGGTAGAAGTCAATTGAGTGGCATTTTAAATTAACCACCAAAATATTGTTTCAAACGTTCGGAGGATCAAGAAATTTGCGAACCTACATATAAATTTTTACCTACATTTTACAGTATAGATAAAATTGACGATCATATAAGAGTAATCATACATATATCATACAAGAGTAAAATATTAATTGCTTTCGGAGATATGTAAAGTAAAGACGCGTAATATCCACTCTGGTAGATATTCACTGTTATTAGGGCCGACAGTTGAGTTGGGTACCCCTGGAATCACTGCAGCAATTTATTTATTGAAACGAAATTATAATTAATAGTTAGTTCCGCTCCCGTAGCGAGCCAATAAAAAGCGTTCATTTTTTTCGCAGTTCAAACTGCACATTCGCTGTTACTGAAGAGCACTGGCAACGTATTTTCACAAAAAATCGCCACATTCGTACATCCGTCATTAAAATAAACCTGCCAATACCATAAGTAGGGGTGTTTTCGTATTCTCTAGAAACATAATGGATACATTTATTGCTTTATTATACAACTCATTCAAACCAGGCTTTCGCGATAAACAAGAATAGCTACAAAACTATTCTTTAGCACTGTAACATATCTATATATTAATACGCGAAGGCAAAACATATGGGAAAGCATCGGACTCCTTTTTAAGCAAATCGCGCGCACGGAGGAGTGTGAGATTTGAAATAGTTAAAGTTCATATGGAGAAGAAGTGCGAAAAGTTAAAATTATCTATAATATGTGTTATAAATTTAATAAAATAAAACGTTCATACTAACTGATAGATTGAATGAATGAGTTTCGAGCTGTGAAAATTCTCATTTTTATTAGCGTTTATAACATGAACACGAAACACGTAAAAATAATAAAAACACGAAATAATTAAAAATGACAATGAATTAATTGTATCAAAATATTTGTATCATTCAATAAATAGAAATACAAACTGTAATTGTGTTTTTTTTTCTCAACTGCTACTAATATCCAATTTTAAATTAGATAGGTATTGCAGGAAATTAAGGCAAACAACACACGCTAATGACGTATGTGCTCACGGTCGCACCTGTCGTAATAGAACAAAACATAAAGAAACATAATATATGGAATGATTATAGAGGTAAACTCACCGTATCATAGAGGTATAAGAATCTCAATAATGCTCAAATAAAATGCTCGATTTAAAGAATTACGGTCGAATTTCGACTCCTGGGCGACCTCTAGTAATTATAAAATAAAGACCTGCAATAGAACACAATGCTTAATAATTTAAATATTTTAAAATTGTTGGAAAGTAGACCAATGTAAGACAATATTATAAAATAATTAAAAAATATTAATTTCGAATGGTTGAAACATCCGAGTGCCGACGGCGCTATTAGTGTAGACGTTAGATCTCGCAATATATAAAATACTAATAATAATAATACTATTATATATATAATTTCTCGCAGAAGGAAATTTATAGCTTAGAATGACGCGTAGCGTATGGTGCTATGGTGCTATTGTAATCCAGTCCGGAGATATAATTAACGAGCTAATTTAAACGCTGTAAGAAATAATTGAACGGGAGGGGAGTAATGATCATTTTCGCGGAAGTTAAACGTTAATATAGAATAAACTGTGTTAAGGTTTCTTCTCGTTTCCGAGATATCGGCCAAAGTAGGTATTTTGCATGTGTCATTTAGCTGGGGTTTATGGAAACTGAGGCGTCCATCTTGGGGAAAGACAATTAAAGCATAATATATAGTAATCGTCTGCTATAGTAGCTCAATTTTAAGCACCGGTGCCGCACCTCGGCCAAAAATTTAGAAATTATGTTCTCTGGAACCCTGATGAATGTTGATATACTTTCATCACAAATATAGTGGAAACGCAAGATCGATAATCGTGTATTTATATTTATAGGATTTTTGAGCCATTTTTGGACGTTTTTTATTAAAAAAAAAACTCATGCCGAGATAAAGGTAACAAAGTTTAAATCCTGATTCCTTTTTTTTTAATGTGTTTCGATAGTACAAAATAAATTATTTTGTGATTATCCGCATTAAAACCAGTGACAGACCGAGAAGAAGCGCGCACAGCGTTCTCTTCACATCAGTTAAAAAAAAAAAAAAATCAGTATCAAAAGGCTTATCTATACAACTTTTTTAAATTATTTTTTTTATGAATCCTCAATGACTTTTTTTAAATAAAGTTAAATGTATCAATATCAGCAAACCATTAGTATAATAGACTGCTATCTTATTTACTTACTAGCTTAATGAGTGTTATATAGTAAATTGTGTTATGTCGTTTTGAGACAGCTAAACCATTTACTTATAAAAAATTAGCAAAAATAAAAATACATATATATATCGGAGTCCTCGATTTAACTCTTAAAAACGAACCTGATATATCATTAGAATAAAAACGATATCCCTTTTAAGATATAAATTTAAATTTTGAATAATTCAACAGACAAATTGGATAAGTTATGACCAAAAGAATAAATAATTGTGACAATAGATAGAAATGTTAATGTTCCTTTGTTTCATTGCTGATTATTCTTTGTTTAAATAAATTATAGGACTTTACAAAATACACTTTTACCATAAAGTACAATAAATCAAACAAAGAACACATATTCATTGATTTTCTATAAAAATGTATTTTAAGAAGATCGTTAACATGAAATTCCTAACATACTAAATTGAAAAAAAATAGTGGTCACTTAACGTGCTGTTAACCTTTGGTTTATATTGTGTAAATATGTTAAGATATGTTTTAGCAGTTTAATCAAACACACACACTAATTTTGCTGTTATTTCTATCTTCGAATCCTAATATTTTGAAAAGTTTTTTATATTTCTTTTATGAAACTAAGCCGATTGGCGTTATTTTTTTAATTTAGATTATTTTCTAAAACTATTAACCTATTCTAAAATCCATATTTGTTACACATTAAATTAGAAAATACAATAGGGTGTCAAAAAAGTTGAAGTTCGTATCTATAACCCTAAAGGTTATCACACTCAATTAATCATTGTTACCTACTTAAGATAAACTCCAAACCTATCAGCTTTTTCACTATCACGGGATGAATTCACATACAATTTTAAATAAACAATACTTAATAAAAAATGTGTAGGAAGGAATATCAAAACTTTTTAGCTTTTTATAACAAATTTGTCTGAGCTACGCAGATCACATCAATCGCAGTTATCGGCAGCATGTCGGCGTTCATATTATTTTCATTGCCAACGGGATATTTTTTGTTACCTACTATTTTTTTTACATCGCAAGTCATGTCAAGTAATCTTGAATGCATTATGTGAAAATCTCTCATTGATTTATTTATTGCGAAACACTTTTTATTGCGTGACTGCGACAGCACGTTGAAAAATTACACACCTGTCGCAGCATGTATTATTCGCATTGAGTTTACGATGATCTACAAACTTCTAAGCTTTTCGTAATAATTACTCCAGATTATTCGCGATCGGACACGTAAGCTACATACTTTAGTACTACCACCATTGCCGTTCGTCCGTAAGCTTCTGTAACTGAAAAACTAAGTTTAAATACGATTTATTGTAAAAATTAGGTTTTACATAATATTTTCGTAATTATTTTTCTCAAATATAATAATTTTAATGCTACTTAGTAAAATATTTTTTAAGGATTTTCTTTTGAAATGATTGACCTGTTAGAGTAGTAACCAAGTTTAAGCAGATAGCCATTTTTAATTGTTTAAAAACTAAGTTATTAACTAAGCTAAGTTATTTTGACTTCATGTTATTAATGCAACTGTTTTTTGTTTAACCTGAATTCTGTTTTTGATAGGCCGAATTAAATTAATTTGAATTTCTAGAAGAGTATCTTGCTGACATCCATAGTAGCACGTGTAAAGACTAAGACTAAATACAGCTTGCTATAGTCACAAAGGTAGAGAATTTCTACTGCATACAGACCGTATTGATTTGTTCATAAAAGCATTATATCTACTGTATTTTTTATGGTAATGTATAAATTTTGATCATTATTCCTAATCGCAATTGATCGTACCTACCGCATTATGCCATTAAACGTAATATTGATGTAATCCTGGTAAATCTTCTACATACTAGGACATAAATATTATGTTTTTTTCCCCCTAAAATGCCCAGAAGTTTTTCTATTTGTTATAACTCTAAATAAACAAAAGTAGAGAATATTCAACTATCTTGCTTTTATCTTCATGAATGTTAAAGGTATGCTTACACTAGCTTAAAAGAAATGGTAGGGTCTGAGTAGCCGTACTATTTTACACGCATTTCCTCTTACGGTCGAAAAGAAAATAACAAATATAAACTTGTGATTTTATTAGTAATATCTTCAGAATAACAATTCTTACAGCGTACTCGTTGTGTCTAGTATGTAATAAATATTTTTTTCAAATATTAATTTAGCCTAAATATTTTGGTAACAATATTTTTTTTTTATTTATTTTTCATTTATTAAACATTGTATATTATGTAAAATTCAACCAAGCCCAAGGCTTATCAGTTGGAAATCATTGAGCGAAGCATGTTTTGTAGGTTCCATGATTGAGTAGGTCTGTACAGAGCATACTTTACCTTCATAATTTAATATTTAAATTGTTTTACTTATATCTAATACATTATTTGAGACTAAAAAATTAGTATAATATAATAATAAATAATATAATAATATATTACCATAGAGATATTTTTACAATAAGTTTTTAAAGATTTTATACATTTCAAATTATATTTTAATAATAGTAAGTAGAGATAAATATCTTATGTAACTACATTTTTGCGCTTATTTATCAAGTGTCCAATCTTAGTATTATTCGTTATCAAATTCATAGCATTTCGATTTGAGGTCATTTTTGACTAACGTTTTTTTTTTCTATGTTTCCATGAAATTGGCAACTTGTTAAATAGAGTTGGAATTAAATAAGGAAGTTTTCTTTTACCGTAGAAGTTATTGTAGGAAAGTATGAATAATCTTTCGTTTTCTATCTGTCTTGTACAGTAAGCGTGTTCTACAATTATTTTATAAGTGTCCAATTCGAAGAAATGAAGAACTATTATATATGTAAATAACGCATGAACTGGTAGGATATTGCAGTATTTAAAAAGGCCGATTTCCTTGGTATTTTTTTTTATTATTATTTTAGGTACTATTATTTTTAATATTCGGTATTGATTTTTTTTAATTTCCTCTAAATATGATCTGAAGGTGTTTCCGTACGTCATAATTCCGTAGCCTATAATAGATTCAATTAGTGCAAAGTAAAGTATTCTGAATTCGTTATATTTTAAAATGCCCTTAGGTTGGTAAAATTTTACCATAATTAAACGCAGTTTATCGCATAATGAGTCTATATGAGGTCCCCAATTGAACCGTTCATCAATCGTCACACCAAGATATTTTTCTGCTTTTACCCTAGTTATTAGCTTTCATTGACAATTTATCTGTGGTTTATGTAGGCACTCTTCTCGGTGAAATTTTACCGACACGTCGTGATTATGAACAGTCGATTGAGATGACCTGATGTGCAGTTTCTCGTATGTGTTTTTGACGTATTAATTATAAAGACCCATTGTTGTGCCATTCTTGTATTTTATTGAAGTCCCGTTGTAACATAGCCAATGCTTCATCTATATTCATTTTCAGAAAAGGTAACGGACGATACTGTATAGAGTTAAACAGAAATTTTAAACAATTGCTATATCCCACTAGTAATAAGTCGGTTTTTCTTTTTTGTATTGTTTTTTTTTAATTTTTAGTTGCATTGCACAAAAAGTAATTTAATAAAACTTTGATGAATTAAACTCCGAACATTTCAGTACAATTTGCAATAATAATAATCAAAACCTCTTAAGCCAGTTCCACATCAAAACATTATTAATGAAAAACTTGTTTTTGGGGTTTTGCTACTTGGGGTAACTTAATGAAACTAAAATGGACCGCCACTGAGATATTTTCTATCATATGCAAGAAAATCATTAAATTCGTTGAAGCCAATCCAAGGTATTAAGTGAACATACATAAAAAAAAATTACATAAAAAAAGTCTTAATTTTTCGGTCGGTTAATAAGCAATAAAACCTTTGTTTTTTAGTAACTACCCTACTAACACGATCTCTATACGACAATTTTTTTACCCTCTTCTAAATAAAAGACCGAATATTAAAAACTGTACAATTCCTTTTAACCAATACGTACTTCTATTTATACTATGCCCGTCCTTTGGCTGTATGTCTGTTCTATCTTTCAAGTCGAAAAGTACAAATGCAAAAAAGTTAAATCTTTATGTGTAGATTTATATTCAAGAAAATCAACCATAGTCGTTTAGATCACATCGGAGGCTGGTCGAATAATATAAATATTATAACATTAAAGTCAACAAATCTTTAGTACTGATAAATGAAACATTGACAGTTCAATCGAGAACTTAAATATCATATACGGATTTTAAAAACATGACAGTCTGTTGTAACACATTATTTATTACTGGCCAGTTAAAGTTAACACATCAAGTGCGCAAACAGAAGCATGTTAAAGAATATTCAGTGCCGAATTATAATTATTATAAATAATAATGATTGTTATTATTAAATTATTATTATTATTATTAAAATAAAATAGTATGTCCGTGTTTTTTCATTAATAGCCGTTCGTTAAAATTTACAAAAGAACACTAACACGGTGTTAAAATTTATGATAAATTGAAAGAATGTCATGATTCAATTGCATGTTTTTTTTATTCTTATCTACTCAGACCTAAAAAGAAAATGGTTAAAAGCGTCTACTGTTTGATAAAAGAGCCTTGAAAATACGGCAGTCTCTGAATCAGGGTCAATAGAATAATATTTCCACCCAGGCATTTCAGCCGAACTACAATTTTGTAAATGATCAAAAGTGATTAAAAGAAACAGTAAAACTGAATATAAAAAAAGGTTTGGAAAATATACCCACATTGAATTCCTATATTAAATATGTGATTGGCGGTTTTTCATGTTAAAATTCAAAAATACTCGTATATATTTTTCTTATTATAGAAGCAGTTGTAAAATTTAAACATAAGAAAAATTTAAAGAAATATTACGGAATTAATTTTATCATAACCAATTTACTCTATCACAGTCCTAATAAAACTAACATTTAAAATGCGATATAATGATTCTGGCTGATAGCGGGTGATAAAGTGTAGTTTCATATCTTAACAAGAATAACCTTATCTTATTGCATAATGAATGCCTATTCACTTACGAAATACGTATATATATATATACATTTATTCGTTGTCACCAAAAGATAAAAAATACAAGAAGATATTTTTTGTTTGCATTTTAGCTGATCGCGAGAAGCTCAAGAATTATCGCGCAACTGACTGCTAAACATGAAACGTAGATAATGGCAAAGTACAAAATACAAAATAATCAATTAGGCAAGCGAGAATTATTCCGAGAGACACAAAGGAAAATATAAGATTTCTAAAGTGATACAACGTTGATTTTGTAAATCGATGAATGGTTCATTAGCATCAGAATGAAAATGTTTGTTTCATTAGCGACTGGGCGCTACTTCTGACTACGTCCAACATTTACAAAAACTGGTTGGTAACCAAATAACTCCTTCAGAAATAAACATTCCGATAAGTATAAAAAAACCGTAATCCAGAATATGGACAAATTTATTGCCTAAAAACAAATAATAACATTCCTACCTTCAAAAGTAGTCCCCTCGCAGTTTAAATGACCATTGTTTCACTCGGTTCAGTTCAAAACACATTTAAATCAAACGGCTACAAAATGGAGGACGATTAAAGAAATATTAAAGGTAATTTGCTTGGATGGGAAGGATATTAGCGACAATGACCGTCAACCTTGGTCGAAGTGACCATCGCGCGTGGCGACAGTTACTATAGGAAGTGAAAATGCACTGATTCAAAAGAGGGGGAAGTTACAACGGCGCGCGATTGTTTTTCCGCGGCACTACGCAAGCGGGAAAAGTTGAAAAAACTAATAATAAAAGAAAACAAAGTTCATTTTTATTATGAATGTATTCGGCGAGGCTTCGACTGGCTGCTATGGGAGGCACAAACGACGCACGAAGCGCTGTCGCGAACGCGAGGAACCTCGGCGAGCGGTGGCGAGCGATGACGAGCGATGACGAGCGATGGCGAGCGGCGTCGAGCAGCTAGGCGGGCGACGCGTAGTCGCGGCACGGCGCCATGTCGAAGACTGACTAACTGAGGGCAGCGTCGCGACCGGCTGATCGCGGTGCTCGCTCGGCGCTCCGGCGCTGCGCTGGCGCGGAGCCTCCTCACCTGAGCATCTTCTCAGGACACCTCTAGCTTCTAATATCTTTATTCATTGATGTAAAAGTTCTTTAGGCGCACCCTACACAATTTTTCCTAACCAATGAATGAATCTAATTGCGACACGCACATTCGAGTAAACTTGGTTAGAAGTTCAGAACGCGACACGCTACCGATACGACACGCTGCTCAGGAATGCATGGTGCGATGACGGGTCACATTCTGTTCCAAATAAATATCATTATACAGAGAGAGAAAGGGGTTTTATAAAGCTGTATCAATATTGTGGTTGATATACATATTATTATACAAAAACCTGTCATTGTGTCTTGGGTTGGGCCCGCGCAATCAGGGCTCCTTATCAGAAGTTTATGAAGAAATCGTCGATCAACCGAATTTAACTATATTTAAACGAATAACTGAAGGCTTCGCGGTGCAATTTATATAATTGTCACAGTTTCAAGTGGCCAGTCGTTGTCATATGAACGTTTATGTATTTAAAAAAAAACATTTTTCATTTTTTAATCAATTTTTTCACCCTATTCTAAAATATTATACCTATTTTTGTGTTATCTTTTGTTTGCCTGAATTTTTACATTTAAACAAAACCTTTGTTTTATTTTCAGTACATTGTTTTAAATATTAAAATTAAAAGGACCAAACTAAGAAGAAAATATTTGAAAAATTAAAGAACAAAAATGAATGTGTAAAAAATTGTGAAAAATGTAGAAAAAATTAAAGAGCAAAACAGATTAAATAAAATAAAATAAAACATTCATACTACTGACAAAACTGTGAATTTTGTGTGATTTCAAATGTTCCTTTTTCAATAATCGGTCAATTTCAATATAGTAAGGATAGGCAAAGTTTGTTAAGGCATAAAAGCATAATTATTAAGATTCAATAAAGTGAGTACATTTCATTATTTAAATTAAACCCTATTTAATCTTAGGTTTAGTAATTTCATTTCACATTCATGTTTCATGTTACATTTTTAATTTAGTAAACTTTTTTTTTTTACATTCAGATATTCGCACCTACTTCCATTATTTATTTATTTATAAGCGTACAAAACAGCGATACAAGTAGATATTACTCTAATATAACTACATTTATATGGCCATAAAAATCTACCAAATATAAATATGTTGAAACAAATATGCTTAAATGATTAAACAATGTCTAATATGCGTGTTGGGTGTGGTGTGTTATGTGAAGTATGTCTACAGTGTAAGGTGCCTCTATTTGTGGCACGGAGATGATTGTGTGTGTGTTTGTGCGTTTGTGTGCGCGTATGCGTTTGTGTGTGTGTATTAATTTATTTATTTATCCATATAATAATACAGTACGTACAAAGAACATACATAATTCCCTTTTTTTTTAAATATAAATGCCAAGGCGTAAATATTATTAGCTATAGAAAAGAGGTTCGGGTATATTGGATTATAATCAATTCACTAGGCGTAATGCACAGGCATTACGCCTAGTGAATGTATATATAATATATATATACATATATACTAACGGTGAACACATATTATGTATTTATTTATTTATGAAAGTGCAAAACAGCGATACAGGAAGATAATTCTCTAATACTACATTTACATGGCCACAAAAAATGTACTACATATGAAATGGTTGAAAACATCAAAATTAAATCAAATCTTAAATAACGTGGAGTGTGGTGCCATTTGTGGCATGGACATGTTTGCACGCGCGCGCGTGTGTTTGTGTGTGCGCGTGTTTGTGATGTATCTGTGTGTGTGTTTAGTGATATAATAAATTATTTAAAAATAACAAAATAAACCTACGAATGAATATTTATAATGAATATAATATTTATTTATACATTTTACACTAAATATTATCATAACCTAGGTTACGAATTTCACTCATAAATAACCTCTTATTCTCTTGGAATATATGAACTGCACTGTATTTTTCATTATATGCGCTGAAGATTATAACGTAAGAAATCATCTAAATACTGTATTTATACAATTTTACTATATCTAAACGATTTACACGTAATGTGCATATATTTTACACTTTTCTTTTTATTTTTAGCCATGACAATTCATTTTAATATATCCTATGTAGAACGTAAGTTTTCTTGTAAATATTCATTAAACCATTTATTTCTCATTCATTATACGTCATATTCGTTACATTTTGATTTTTTTCATAATTATTGTTTCTTTTTTAAATCATTTTTTTACTACTTTAATGAAACTTTGACCGTATTGCACAATCACATAGATAGATAGGTGAGAGTGAAAAGCTTTCATAAAATACAGGCCTGTATTTAAACCAGCGTGCATTACCTCAAGCGATGCAACTATCTGTGCGTTCAATATTATTTTTTCTTTGAAAATACTGGCTTTATAATTTTCAGCCTATAAAAATATTTAAAAGCATTCGAATTTTCAAAATGTCAATACTGTCTGACTTTTATATAATTAATGTAAACTAACGCCGAATGCCTAATATAACGTAAGAAATCATCAAAATACGGTATTTAAGCAATACATTATACAATTTTACTATATATATATAATACTTTAAATCATTGTATGATGGACTTACTTCACATGAACCTTTAATAAGAAGAAAGTCAAAAAATTATTTTGAAAACATTCGTAAATAAATTCAGCATTTGCTATGATTAGCTCAGAAGCTACAATTTTAGATACAGGTACGCTTGAAGTCCTTTCTTATTAGTTAATCCTTCGTTCGGCCATTATTGCAAAGTCAGAGGTTGAAAATCAAAGTAAAGAAACTAGTATGCTCATTAAAGTAAATCGTGATTTAGATCCAAGCCGTTATAATGATGCAGTTCAAAATGACGTAGCAGTAATATATAGTATGGTTTATGGTGAGCCCCGTTTTGAAAGGAATATGGTTTCTTTTTCAAAAGTTGATGCTATACCATTAAAATATCAGTTTTGAATTCATCATTACTTTAACATATCTATTACTTTTTCAAAATGGTGATACTGGGTGGCAAATCATTTTTTTTTAATATGTACCAACTACATCCTAATTTAAGAATGTCCAGAAATAAATCGAATAGATCGTGGTAGTCTAGTAGTTAAAGCGTTGGAAAGCGTAGGGCACCTAAAATCCGTCTTTCGAAAATTTGTCATAGGTAGCTTATCAAACCTAGCATCAATTTACTTTACCCCATAATGAAAAAAACTGAATGGTTCTAAGGAAAGGCTGGCGAGAGTGGAATCTCAAGGTTAAGATATTCCGAAATAAAAATCTTGATATTGTTCTGATGATGGACGACCCCGACGTCCTAGATTTTTTCCTTCCTTATTTATCTTCTTTTCTAGAAGGATTTCGTTGCATTATGGTTTATACCATAATGGCCCAAGTTTTTCATATAAAACATGGAAAAAAATAAAAAAACATATATATAGGTTGATGATTTTAGAGGCGTGGTTTTCAAGAAGAGATAAAACGCATATAATTTGATGTTATGGCTAAGAATTTAGTTTTATTATAAAGATAAGGGTTTGCCATTATGTTCTAAAAATGATTTCGGGTAAGTGGCCGCCGCGGCTGACTCGAACAAATTCCAGCCGAGAGGCCCAATTTTCAACCACTTTTTGCAGCAAGTTGGACCGTATGTCAGCAATAACGCGCCGAATATTCTCTTCCAAGGCGTTAATCGTGTCCGGCTTATCTGCGTAGACAAGCGACTTCACATAACCCCACAAAAAATAGTCCAGCGGTGTTAAATCGCACGATCTTGGAGGCCACGCCACAGGCCCATGACGCGATTTTTACTTTATTTTAGATTGATTTTAAAAAAATTTAGAGTGATTTTTTTCTAAATTTGCACTATTTGGAAACGTTGTTCAGGAGTAAGTCTATTCATTCTGAAATGGCAAACCAAACTGAGCATAAATCAAGTGACAGCTGTCAAAAACACCAACTACGAAAAAAGTAGTGCCAGATTGAAAACCACACCTCTAAAAAAAACAACCTATATATTAATAATAATCCAAATCAAATTATCCAATAGTGTTTACATGCCTTATACCTATAGATTATTTTACGTTTTTTTTTTTTTGTTTCACTTTCAATGATTTATTATCTAGCAAATTATAGAATGACAAATATCACATGCCTTCCATAACTCGAATCAACCGATTCTTATATTAAGAAAAACCATAGAGAAAAATTATTCATTTCTACTACTATTCATAATTGCTTATAATCAACAATAATCATTTACAAACTAATCCTACAAAGTATACTCAAATCCGACATAGTTTTCACCCAGGCTTCCACGTTACTAATCTTATCTGCACTTCAACCCTTAATCCCATATTCGTAATATAATAATTATCTACATTCTTCGAAACAACAATGGATGCATATGTTATCCCTGCCTTACGCTTGAGCTGCTTTATACTTCTCAATCTTTCGCGTCAACGTTCCGATTATAATTAAGATTATTATTATACACAGGAGAGGGCGGGAGGAGGGGGATATTCTACATATCTTATAATAGGCGTCACGGTCCGTGTTGGATATTCAAATCTACAAGCTTCCTGTAAGTCGGATAGAACACATATACGAAGGAAGAATATAAAAATATTAACCTGGAAAGAATAAAGTATTAAGATCTTATTTAAGACTAAGGAAAAAACATGGTTTTTCGATAGTGGATTAAAATTAAAAACATGGCCATATATTTTATCAAGATAAAATTCGTATCTATTTTCTCAAAATATATTTGAATTCACTTTTAAAAAAAATAATTCATCTCAGACGTCGCATATCATTTGAAAATTATTCAGAATAGAATATAACCTTACTCCATTAATCAACGAAGTTCACAATGAAAAAATAAAAACTGGAAGATACTAGACGAGATTAACAATCTTAAGTAATTCTTTAGAAAGTATACAATACTTTATATGAAAGAAGTTAATTGTCAAAACAAAATCAGTATAGATTGGTTAGTTTCAAATATTGATTTGATTGCAATCAAAGGAAAGTTACAGATCGACTGTACGATAATTCCATTAGCATGTACTACTTATATAATGCATGCAATATATAACCATGTTATTAGCAAGAAATTTTTAATCTAAATTAATAAAAAATATTTCGAAAGGTTTCTCGTTTGTCTTTTAAATTTTACGATGCTCTTCTGACGTTTCCTGTGCATACTTCATATACACGCGGCGGTGAAGACAGCGGTTTGAAGTAGGGTTGACTTAGAATCAATCCAGGTTCGAATCGACCCAAATTCTTCATCAAATCCAGCAGTACCTCTGCGGAATTTTACTTTTTTATTCAAATGCGAATATGTGAACAAAAATATATATTTTTTTTAATGCCAAATATAAAACGTTAAATTGGTCTCACAAGGTATATCGTCACATTATGTATGTGAGAATAGAGGGCACAAGAGGTTTCATTCGACAAAATCAAAAACAAGTCGTAGGCCTGAATTTTACAACAATTTAACAGGTTATTTAGAATTAAGTCCCAATGCCTATAATGTTGTCCGTTGAGTAATTTTCCCATCCTCATTCAATGGATGTTCAAGAAATATGTATCAGAATTATTTAGATGCAATACGAATTGTATAACATTTAAGAAAGCCTTCATTGTTTATTATAATGACTTGAAATCCAAGTTGGCAAGAAATATTTAGTAATATTGGTATAGGTGAGTCATTAATTTTGGACCTGATATTGACAAATATATTTACAATAAATATGGGTTGTTATACCACATTATAGAGGTATAAGAACCTGAATATCGCTCAAACTTGAAAATTTAATAATTTATGGTCGAATTTCAACTACTGGCGATCACTAGTTATATTAAATAAAAGATATTTTAAAAAATACATAGAAAATTACAATAATTGCTTTACAATTTGTTACATAGAAGATCTAGTCCTACAACTTTGAGTGATTATCGATAAGATTCAGCTTCTTGACATAGAGTAGTCTCCCATTGGATAGTGACGGAAGAACCAGATTCCTTAAAAGTACAATTTACACACCAATCTTCAGCTCCAAAATGCGCGAGTGTGCGTCAAAACTCTGGTGTGTAGTAGATAGCGCTTCTTTGTATATTTGAAAAGTACTTACTATGGAAATTGTGTAAAAGTTGCTTATTGACGACGTCGACAGCTTCGTTTCTTGGGGCAGAATTGCACTATGATCGGTATCTGACATCTGTGATCAGTAAAATGCTGCGACATATCTGGTAACACCGCCTCCTTCTGTTCTAGTTGTGTTTTGATAATCATTCCGATGGTATTAATGGTAGATTTGTATCCATCGTCATTATCTAAAGTCACAACACGCTGAGATACACTTGCATGTTTGTCGATTGAATAAAACTTTGAATGCCGATCAAACGAACAGCCACTGTTGTAATTTCCTATTTATTCGTTTAGTTATGTTTCTTGTAAATTTGAAGCATTTATTAATATTGAAATGTTATTACGATCTTGAATTAATAACAGTGACGGTTATGCCGCTGTCACCTCTTCTTTTCTTTATGACATAAAACGCCGCTGGTAGTGAAAATAATCAATTATTTATTAAAGCAATGCAAATATGCGAAATAAATAAAAAATTACACGATAACACGATAATTGCATATAGACGCAAAAAGAAAACAATTTTAAAACAAAAAGTTGTAGCTCAGCGCCATCTAGCAGCGACGGTCACGTATGCTAGAGTGGTAACTGCCGCAAATGGAACGTAGCTGCTAATATAAAAGGTTAAAAAATAAATAGTAAAAATACATATTTAAACAAAAATGGCTATGACACCCCGTAGCTGCCATATAATATCAAATGCATTGTAATACATTGTTTAGTAGCAGTAAATTAATTAACCAGAACCTGAAGTCTTACAGCTAGGCCCTACAGGCGTCATTGAAGGAATCTTCTGCCCAGACTACACGCCTGTGGGTGCTTCATTTCCTATTTTCACTTGAGCCTGTGGCTCGTTTTGGCAATTCGATAGAAAATTAGATCAACTGGTGTTTCACTGACTTAACCTCTGCAGCTGTGATTTAATCCTGTAAAGCTCTGCCCTATAAAAGATCCTGAAGTACCCTGAAATTTGAGAAGCCACTAAACAGCGAGTTTCTTTACAATATTCTTTCAATTCATGAAAATTGTAACATTCTTTTAGTTTTTTTTTTGTAAATTTTGACTGGTCGTTGGTAATATACCTACACCCCTTCATTCTGAATTTGTGATTTATTTAATACTAACTTCTTCCAAATTGGTCTTTTTTTCAATAAAAGTTTTGCAACGCTGTCTTAAAATAAAATTCTGTCAAAACTCCTAGTTAAGTTTCGTATTAAAATATTTTTTGATGTTTCTAGATATATAAATAATCAAAGCTTAAATTAGTGTATTTCATATTCTTTTTTTTTTCATTTGGATAGCAAAGGTTACCATGACTTCCGGAAAATTTCGACACATCTTCGCGTTTCACATCCCCTAGAACCCAAAATCACCATCAGTTTTAATCTATTTAAATCTATTATATAGTTTTATATCTATTTATCTATATCAATTTCTTGTAGACGCAACTACCGTAATTTTAGACCAATTACTTTGAATTTGATACATAAAATTTACGGTCCACAAAATCTGATTTAGCCGATCAAGTTCGTTGATCGGCTAAATCAGACCAGAGGTATGGAAATGAGAGGGTTTTTTCAAAAAGTTAAATTTTACTATAACTTTCTTAGTATATAAGATATCGATTTCAATTAAATTTATATTATTCTTTATATAAGGGTCAAAAACAAATCTCAGTAAACTTTTTTAATAGTACCAACGTTTTTCAGCCTCAGTTGCCGTATCTTTAAGTTTTAAAAATCATTGGTACACAGACCATTGTCAATTCTTATCAGCTAGGAAGGGCCCAGAGATGGGGAGCGAAGCGACTCATCCCGAGTGCCGAAGGTGCACTCAAAGCCATCCGCAGGGCCTAGCTGCCAACCCAGGGTGAAGCCGGTGATGAACAGATGGTACAAGATATTTTAAAGAAAATAATTCAAACGATGACTTAATTGTTAAAAAAATATATTAGACACGTAAGCTCAATTTAGTGAATTTTAGTATTTTATTAAATAAAAAATATTTTTAACATCCTCGAAATATGATATTGACATTACAGATTGCCGGTTATTTGTTGCCCGACGGATCTTTCCATTCATTTCACAAATTAGGTTGACAGGAAGCGTCAAGGCTGTGTCGCCGGTTTCTTACTGGAAGAATAAATGACAGAATCTGACGTCGCCTAATGAAGTCACATTTACATAATGGCGCATTATATTAACTGTGAAGAGGCATAACCGTTTTTAAACGACAGAACTCCACCTCCCCCCCTCCCTCACATCACCCCTCCTTCGCCCAGGCAATATTAATAATTCTTACGTATCCTTGGACGGCTATGGATGTTCGTACACCGAAAACCAATCACTGCCAAACATCTTTCCTCCATACAAATAGATGTAGATCAAGATTTACTTATGAATACCATATCCCTAATAACCTAAGGATTTTAATCTTGCATACCTTTATATATACCTACTAGTGATAGCCATTCGAGCATAATTCTAAGTTTGAGCGTTATTAAAGCTCTTATACCTCAATAATGAAGTGACTCTCTATAATCATTGCATTTATATAAACGCATAAATTTTCCTAAAGATCTCTACTAAATGATCGGTTCCCTTATTATTATTATCAAATCATCGGCGTATGGGAGAATAAATGGAATTGTTATCTTTATTTCCTGGCTTAGCCTGGCAATAATACAGTCCTCTTCTAATGTCCTAAGTAAGCAATGTCATTTAGTGGAAATATGAATAACCTCGCAGGTTATAGACAGCCTTATTTTACTTCTTTATTCTTATACATTTCTTCCATCACCATAATGTAATAATTATGTTTTATTGTGGTCGGAAGTTTGTGTAAGATTTTATTTTTTAACGTAGTTATTGTGGATTACAGCGAAAGAGCATAACTTTTCTATTGTCCATTCTTCATCCAGAATTTTTCTAGCTGCAAAAATAATGATCCTTCGTTGATCGGTTTTCCAGAAAGGTTTCTGAGTGTGGAAAGAGGGCTGTGCTACATTATCCCTTCTCTCGTGAAGTATTTTTGCATAAACCTAGTGGCCTACGTTGCACGTTGTGATTCCTCTATATTCCATTGTATTTTTGGGATTCGCGTTCTTTCGTATGGGAACGTGTATTGTGGGTCTCCACTCTTCTGGTATGTTGTTTGATTTCCAAGCTTCTTTTGTTATTAGTTGTAACTCATGTTGGAGTTTCATTGACGCAGTTTTACGACAACTTGATCCTTTCCTAGTGGCGTTCTTCGCTTCATGCACTTCTGTTTTGTTATTATTATTGCATATTTCATTATTTTTTTCAGTTATTATACCCATTTGGATGTCTGTGTAAGGTATGTGTTTCTGGTTAATGTTATTGTTTCTTTTCTTTCTAATTGTTTTAGGAATTTAAATGTTTTTGTTATCCTTTCCGCCGGATGGTACTGTTTTAGTTCCTTAAAGAATTGTTCACGTTCATTTTTCGTTTCCTGGACCACTATTTTCCTGTATGTTATCCTTGTTTTTCTCAATTTCCGGATGTTACATACCTTCATCGGCCAGATGAAATTTGGTCCAGAATTGTACCCTTTTCAGTGCTACATGGTTAATGATTTTGGTCTTGATATTTTTCGTTGATTCATAATGATTATAACGGCTGCTTGTTTCATAACCTCTGTTAATTACCTACCTCTTTTTTTTTGTATTTCCACCCTCTTGTGGGATGACTTTACCATAAGATTTACGATTCAGACTATGAAATGTCTGAGCTATGCAAGTCGATGGATCTAAGGATAATTTTGAAATAGTTAAGATTATTAGAATATAACAAACGACTCATATGCCTAGGGAAAATATAAATGCAAATTCTAAATTTTTAAGAAATCATGAATTTTTAAGAAGATAAGAATTAAGAATCAACTGATATCATCTGATTTACATAAGTGCATTTTCCTAATTTATGTTTTTAAAATATATTTAAAAAAACAAATGTTTATTGAAATTTAATATAGATTTCTACTTGACAAAGGTACCGTTATTTTGTTATATGAACATTACTTATGTAGAAGTATGTATTCATATTTAGACCAAAAATTGATGGTCGTGTTTTGGAGTTGGTTTGAGGCACACTAACAGAAATGATGTTAGAAAAGCTACGACTGAACAACGCAAGATGGCAGTAAGTTATAATTAGTCCAAAATGCCCTGCATTAAATTAGGGTTTTTTATTTGCATAAGAAGGAGCCATTCTAGTGCCCATTGCTGTCCCTTTTGTTTGAAGGTAAAAAAAAATAAAACGTTTGGTAACCAACCAAATAACATATTTCCAAAAAACGGGGTCGAACCATGTAAAAGACACCGTTGTAAAACATGCAAAATTATTGTAAGAGACGATAAATTTTCAAGCGCGAACAATAAAAATACATATAAAATTACCACTAACATAAGGTGCACCACCAGAAACGTTTGTGATGCGTTCTATGTTGGTGGGACTACGACACCACTAAACATTAGAAATAATAATCATAGATTATCCTGTAACAAAATACTTTCGCTTTACCCGTTCCAATTCACGCGAGAACTCACGGCAGGGATTTCGATGCTTGCTTTAATGTAAAAGTTTTGAAGTCTTTGCCCGTGAAATTGATTTAAAGACATGGGAAATCTCTCACATTTGGGTCTTGGGCGCTCGCAGATCTGTAGCTCTAAATAGACAAAATTAAACTAACTTAACAGCATTTAACGCATGATGCTTAATATATTCTTTTAAGAAATTATTTTCATTTCATAATACTGATCGATTTATCTAGCAAAACTGCAATTATATAATAATAATTGTAGTGGCTAGATATATTTATCTTTTAGTTGAAAATGCGATTTTCGAATTTATGAAGGTTGCATTTTAAACGTCATCTTGCATATATTTTCTGAAGACGCCGAATGGCGAAAGCTTAAATATCGTATCATCCAATCTATATATATAAATAATACGCGCACTAATCATGTGCTTTAATTTTACACTTTTACATATCCATTATTTTTATTTTCATCAACTTCATACATAAATCACTCATAAAATCATCTCATTTCACCATCATCCTTCATCCTTTATCAAATAATTAAAAACTTTTTCAAAATTTTTCAATATTGTCAAAGATTGTGTCATTTATCTTTTCAATCTTTGTCAATATTGAAAAATTTTGACAAAGATTGAAATCTCAGATTCTCAGCTGCCATAGCAGGTATAACTCTCAGGTTGACATATCAAAATATAGGCTGCAAATTCACAGTGCCTTCGGCAAATTATTACTATAGTTTTCTAATACCATCTCCTGTCGGTTAAACCATTTTCAAATAGCGAACTTAGCTTTAAGATAGATACGGCCTTTGTCCGGTCTCAAGAAATTTATTCTCCACCAGATAAACAGTTCAAGTGTTCCAAGAAATGTATCGATCATGCATAAAAAAAACGGTAAAGTAATGTCATCCATTAATTAACCAAACTCATTAAAAATATTTCTATCCCAATTTCTCCGTAAGATCGACGTGGCCTGTCGACGAATCCATCGTCACCAAGAAACTCCGCGCCGCCGGCATATGCCTTCCAAGTAGCCTAAGAATTTTTACGCTTACCAGATTCCATTTCGGAAGCGTCCTGGTAAGTTCTTTCTTTTTTTTCTATCCTCGATCCGAACACCCAATATTTTACTTCCTCCAAAAAAATCCCATGACCCATCTCACTTTCCATTCTCCTCGCTTACCCCTTCCTTTCTTTCCTACCGCCACCGTTTATCGTCCAACGGCCGGTGGTTTCTATTGGCTCAATTTTGCCCCCATAATGTTTCGTTTTAATTGTGATACTTTTACTAATTTTATTTTGATAGTTTTGATAGACCTAATTTTATTTTGATTGCGTATTTTTATTTATCTACAACTACCATTTGTTTTCTTTAGTTTGAATCTTTATAACAGCGGTTACCGATGAGGTTTTTATTTCAATTCTAAATGTCTTATATTTACTTTCCCGAGTTACAATCGTTAATATCAGTATAAACTTTGAAGATGGCGAACGGATAATTTCCTACGGCCAATATACAAATACAGATACAGAAAAATGGTGTTTGTGTTTGAGGTCACGACTGTAACTGTATTTAAGAAAATATGATAAGAGTGTAAGCAACAAGAAATTAATGATTAATTTTATAAGATTATTTTATTATTTTATTTAGTTCTTGTTTTAAATGACATTTATAAAAATACAATCATGGATAATGTGTCGAACATTTTATTGATACAATTAGCAATAAGTATGTACGATGAAAGAGGTTCCCCAACATAACGCAACGCATCAAAACATATTTAATTAAAAAAAAACTGTATTAATTCAAAGACCTATAATTGAAAGGAAGAAATGTTATGTGGGAGTTATTCTTCATACTAATTCTAAAACAGTATATTTAAGCATAATTATAAAACTTCTATTTACAATTTATATATATATATATTTTGTGATGCATTTTTAGCTATGTAATACGAGTACGAGTAGTATAAATCGACTGTTTAATTCAAAAACGAGTTAAATGCAGATTTGACACTTTTGAGAAAAATCAATTTAGAAGTTTGAGACTTGAAAACTCATATTGAGGTAACAAATTAAAAACATTAAGAATGTAGTTTATCAAGAAAATTTATTAATCATTTAAAAAATTTATTTTTTTGACTTGAGGCTAAGTTTTCCAATAAAAAAATAAAAATAAACTAGTGAGAAACTTTTAACTTCTTTTACCTGTCCACAATTTATACGATTTGTACTTGTTTTAATGTTATTTTTATAATAAATATATTTACCTGTTTTTACCTGTAAATATATGAGCCCCGTTGATACAAACAAACTTCCATTACTTCCTTGATAAATATCGGTGAAATATTAGTTTTACTATTAAATTAGGATTTATCTTATTATATCAGCTATAGTTATTTAAAAAAAAAATAGAAATGAAGCAAGTAATAAAACACGCTTTTTTATTTAAAAAAAAACACAAAAATCAACTAATCTAATAACTAATTAACTCTTTTCCACCTTTACAGCTACAAACATTTTATCTTACAAAAAAGATTATACAATAATAAAACTGAGTTTCTATACTCTTTTTATTTCTTGTCTACAGCAGCAATAAACGTTAACAATGAAATAAAGTTACAAAAACCATCTAAATGAAATCTTACTTTTTTCTTTACAGCTACAAACACATAGTAAAGTAAAGTAAAGTTATCAATAATAAAATTATATCAAACATAAATATAATCAAGGCAATAATATAACATTTAATTATAATAATCTTCGTCTGACGATTCATCCAAAGCTGGTCGTGGTACTCGATCTTTTTCAGTGGCAGAGGCATTAAAATCTCTGAACCACCCATCTAATTCTTCAGGAATAACACCTTTCTGGCATAACTTTAGTAAATCTTGTTTTTTTGTCTAACTTATCGGCGGTTTTTTGTACAATTTCCTTAATTGTCCGGGAAGTATATTTATTAGATTAGTCATTGTTTGTGGAGCAGGTGAATTTTGGGAATCGTATTTGTTTCTAGTAGAGTAGGCTCGAGGAGTATTCGAAATGGCTGCAATATTGATGTAGTTAAATTTTTTTGACATGTCGTAATTAAAATACATATTCTCAGATTCTCCTTTTAAATATCTTAATTTCTTTATTTTGAGCCACTTAACAATACTACTTTGGTGATCTTTTGTTCGCTTTGTTAATACCAATTCAGCAAGGTGTTTTAGGTCGAAAAATTCGTCATACTTGAACTCTTTCACTTTGTACGGTTCGACTTTTTTCTTGTTTATTTTGCGTGTTTTTGGGATCTAGCTCTCTCAAAAACAGATATCCATTCGTGCATTGCATAAATGGAAGAATTTTCCTTCGCAGATTCTATAGTACTATGGATCGAATCTACCTCCATTTGGTATGTCCAGACTCCAGGTATCAATGTTTCGGAGAACAGGCTTACTTCTGTAATGTTGTTTGCTGAGGTAATAGTACAGAATAGATCCTATTTCCGAGTTACCACGCTTTCCATTAATTTCGGACCATGGAAAACAGTAGGCTGTGTTAGGTAAAAGACTTTCGTACAGAGTGAGTTTATAAACACATAGTTTTCGAACGTAATACAGAAGGCCAACTTTACCACTTGGTATCTGTAAAACTGCCTGTAGGTCAAAAGTTACAGACATAAAATTATTTTCTTGGTTCTCTCTTTCTTTGTCTTTTTCCTTCTCTTTGGTGGATATTAATTTTCTTTTTATTTGCTCAGTATGTTTAGGTGTTCTAAATCTTTCATGGCACTAGAACTAGCTTTCTCATAATTAGTACAGATTAGGCACTGATCCTTCTTAGGAACGAAGAAGCTTAAATTATAGTTATTAGAAAATATTCTTCTGTACATTATTTCTGAAACCGACTTTTCTATATTCATATTATCTTTACAGATTTCCAGATATAAGGCATACATTTTTTTAATACTGAGTGAGCTGTCTAGATATTTACGTTTCGAAGATTTTCTGACGTAGTGCCTTTCCATACACGGAAAGCTCTCAATGTGTGATTTTACATGTGCGATAATATGTGACTTTGTTTTATTTGGAGGCTCTTTATGACCTCTGTTGTCATTTTCAACATATAATCCAAGTTCAGTTTTCTTCTGTATTGCTCTTCTTATTACATCTGCAGATATGCAAAGAGTTTTACATATGAAGTCTTCTCAAACTGGTATCAATAAATCTCCTTTAGGAAAAAAACATTTTTTGGCATACGATCTTGGTTTTCTTTGAGATCTAACAAGTACATTAGATAATAAGAAATTTTTCTTACTTTTAAAATCAAGCCTCCAGTAATATCTACATCATTGGTTACGTTCATCAAGGGAATAAATCTCAGTGCATTTAAATTGGTATTTATCACACTTTTACTGTTTTAGGCACCTTTGCAGGCATTATTTTTTTATTGTATGTCATATAAGATAAGCCGTCACAGCGTCTACTTTTTGCTACATTACCTGCCCAGCTTTGAGGGTCTATATTGCGCCATCTCTTTTTTTGGTAAGATTTTGAAAACGTTTAAAACTGTCTCAACTATATTATGTGCTTCTGAAAAAATAGAAATGCTTTGGATACTTGTCATTAAATTTGGCTGTGTCAAGGTATTAAAAAAAACATTTTCTGTTGCATTGCTGTGCCGCGGATAATTGTTTATCAGAATAAGGGGTAGTCCATATATTCGCCTTCATCTACTCGTGTATCCCTGATGGCTGTAGTGGTGGTAGATGTATGCTACGATAGTTCTTGAAGAAATTGATCTTGATGGAGGCATATAAGGCCTGTATGTGGGATCATCATCCGATACATCATCTCCAAAAAGTGATTCACATTCATCTACCACGCGTTGTTGCGATTCATTGAGGTCTGAAGAGTCACCCTCATGCGCAAAACAGTCTGAAAAAAATGCAATATATTTATAAAAGTAAAATGAAATATTTTCAGTGCAGCACGGCTGGCCGAAATATTAGGTTAGTACTTACAAGTAACTAAGCGTGGCTGCCGAAAAAACTCACTCTCTACTAATTATTTATTTTAATTTATCAGACCATTTTTAGCTGGGTTGTGTCGATGTTTTTCATCAATATTGCAATCAGAAGAGATTTCAATGGATCTTTCATTCATTTGAACCGGTTGATAGAATCCTGAAAGTATCATAGTACATAATAATATTATAATTATTATGAGAACGTCTGCCTGACCGAATTACATAACACTTTTGTTTCTGTGACAAAAAACATGCAACCATAATACATACTGCAGAACCTTCATTATCGGTAAGAAGTCCTTTATTTCCATAGGTGGCTTGCAAATCATGTTCGTAACTAAAATAATTAATTGTAATTTAATGTTTTTTGTTTGTAAAAGTATTTATTTGAAAACGGAGGTGATGTAATAAAAAAATAATATTATTTAACTGTTTTTACTTAAAATATGATATGTCATGTCACAGAAAATATACTTTCATGTAAAAGCATTCTAGGTATTTTGTGTTTTTTTCCTAGATTGAATCTAGAAAAAAACTCCTATAAATTCACTTAGAAGATTTAAATTGTACATATTTCTGCGAATCAATGTATTTAGTCGGTATTTAAAAAAGCTAACTTCTAAACCTGCCATCGTTTTATTTAGTGTGTTATACCAGTCGATAGAGCTCGAAAAACTGATCAAAACTGTATTTTTAACTCATTTTACCCAATTTTGTCATTTAACTTGTTTTTGAAGTAAACAGACGAGTCATACACTCATAAAGCATCTATCCAAATATCTGTTGACTGAGATGGGTCAGGACAATATATTTGATTTCGTAAAGCTGAGAATATTTATTTACTTCAAGTAAGTACGGTAAAAAAACATAATTTTATATTGTTTGAGTTTCCAAAATTCATCTGCATTTTATTAAACAAAATACCTACTAATTAATTTAGTGATTTTAAACCAAAATTTGTTTTATTTCATACCAATTTATGTCTCACTTATCACTTTAAGGCACTAATCATTATTTGTAAATAATAATGTCATTTCCAATAGTAAATAGTACGTTTCATTTGAAAAAAATGTTACTTGGACAATAGTTAGAGTTACAAAACGTATCTTTGACTTGTCAC
This sequence comes from Neomicropteryx cornuta, assembly GCA_020383195.1. Classification (NCBI taxonomy): domain Eukaryota; kingdom Metazoa; phylum Arthropoda; class Insecta; order Lepidoptera; family Micropterigidae; genus Neomicropteryx; species Neomicropteryx cornuta. The sequence continues at coordinate 45,829,758 of JAHKQU010000018.1, forward strand.
AGCGAAACTGAAAAATAAATCATGTTATGAACAATCAAAGATATTTTTTATTTTAAACCCTAAGATAACTAAATTTCCTATCAAATAAAAAGTACTACAAATGAATTTCGTTATAAATAACAGTGACAGCGAGAATTATGTTTTTCAAAATTCGAATTGTGGCCTTAAAAGTGACTCAAATCTGTATCTTTGACATCAATAGTAATATTTAACCTAAATAACAACACAATGACAGCGGTGCCAAACAATACGCAACCATTAGGTAAATTTATTACAAAGAAAGCTTTATTAGTTTTAAAATGCAACATTCCAATTGGGAATTATTTAGTTCTGTTAATCTGAAAAATGAAGAAAATTCTAGAAATGAAAACCAAGAAATTAACATAAATCAACAGCGGGAAATTGAAATAGAAGATGTTCGATTTATCAAGAAAGAGCCTGATATTTACAATTTGGCGAATGTCATAAAATACGAAGAAATAACAAAGAAAATTCTAAAAATAAATTTAAGCGCTTTAGATTTTTCGTGTACGAAGTGCGGGAGTCCTCTAGATAGCACCGCGTCCATTAATGTTCAATGCAATAGATCCGTATGCAAAGATTTTTATATTTTTTTATGTAGGTTATGTTTGAACGTAGAAACATCAAAACAAAATAAAATATTTGGACAGTTAAAATGTAACGAATGCTGTAAGTCGTTTGCATTTAAATATCTATTAATCAATCACATCAAAGACGTTCATAGCAGTGTAAGAGGAAACAAATGCAGCGAGTGTGATAATATGTTTTTGAGAAAAATAATCCTGAAAAGACACATCGATAGTGTACATCGCAATATAAAAAGATATAAATGCAGCGAATGTGATTATATGTGTACTGAAAAAGGAACCTTAAAAAAACACATTGATGCTGTTCATCGCAAAATAAAAAAATATAAATGCTTCGAGTGTGATTATATGTGTATTCAAAAAGGAAACTTAAAAACACACATTGATGGTGTCCACAGCAAAATAAAAAAATATAAATGCTTCGAGTGTGATTATATGTGTACTCAAAAAGGAAACTTAAAAACACACATTGATGGTCTCCATCGCAAAATAAAAAAATATAAATGCTTAGAGTGTGATTATATGTGTATTCAAAAAGGAAACTTAAAAACACACATTGATGGTGTCCACAGCAAAATAAAAAAAAAAAAATGCTTCGAGTGTGATTATATGTGTACTCGAAAAGAAACCTTAATAACACACATTGATGGTGTTCATCGCAAAATAAAAAAATATAAATGCTTCGAGTGTGATTATATGTGTACTCAAAAAGGAAACTTAAAAACACACATTGATGGTCTCCATCGCAAAATAAAAAAATATAAATGCTTCGAGTGTGATTATATGTGTATTCAAAAAGGAAACTTAAAAACACACATTGATGGTGTCCACAGCAAAATAAAAAAATATAAATGCTTCGAGTGTGATTATATGTGTACTCGAAAAGAAACCTTAATAACACACATTGATGGTGTTCATCGCAAAATAAAAAAATATAAATGCTTCGAGTGTGATTATATGTGTACTCAAAAAGGAAACTTAGAAACACACATTGATGGTCTCCATCGCAAAATAAAAAAATATAAATGCTTAGAGTGTGATTATATGTGTACTGAAAAAGGAACCTTAAAAAAACACATTGATGGTGTTCATCGCAAAATAAAAAAATATAAATGCTTCGAGTGTGATTATATGTGTACTGAAAAAGGAACCTTAAAAAAACACATTGATGGTGTCCATCGCAAAATAAAAAAATATAAATGCAGCGAGTGTGATTATATGTGTACTGAAAAAGGAACCTTAAAAAGACACATTGATGGTGTCCATCGCAAAATAAAAAAATATGAATGCGGCGAGTGTAATTATATGTGTAACCGAAAAGGAACCTTAAAAACACACATTGATGGTGTTCATCGCAAAATAAAAAAATATAAATGCAGCGAGTGTGATTATATGTGTACTGGCAAAGGAACCTTAAAAAGGCACATTGATGGTGTCCATCGCAAAATAAAAAAATATGAATGCGGCGAGTGTAATTATATGTGTAACCGAAAAGGAACCTTAAAAATACACATTGATAGTGTCCACAGCAAAATAAAACTATATAAATGCAGCGTGTGTGATTATATGTTTACCCAAAAAGGAAACTTAAAAACACATGTTGATGGTGTTCATCGCAAAATTAATATATATAAATGCAGTTAGTGTGATTATATGTGTTTTGTTTAAACAGATTTAAATACACATATTGATGGTGTTAATCGCCAAATATAGGTAATGTTTTTATAATGCGGCAATGTGCGATCCGCGCGTTTTACGAATGCTGTGTCGCGCCTCTGTAATTAATCCTTCCAATCCATCAGCATTTTTTTTTATCAGCCCAATATGCTTTATGACTTGGTAGTTTTGATGTTCCGTAACTTTAGCCATAAAAAAGAAAAAAAAATTACCTTAGTTCCATTACTTAAATCCGTTAGTTTATCATTAATTTAAAGTATTAATTTTAATTATCATTATTTTTTTATTTTAAATTAGTCTTTTTATTTTCTTAATTGATTTTAAGATTTTCGTATTTGATTTTAAGAGGTTTTAAACGAAGACGGATAGCTGTCCTCAATGCTTTACAATGTTATAATGTTTTTCGTCTATTTTCACTTTTTTTTAGTTCCATCGTTCATCATTCCTTTTAGTGTAAAGTAGGTTCTTTTTTTTTTAATTTTGATGATAAGCTTTTTTGAGGGTTTATTTTAACTTCTCATAGCGGGATAATTTACCCAATTTATACTTTGTAACTACTGTTTTAAATTATATTATTTTATTCATTACTTATAATATGTTTTACTATAGGTACTTATAAGTAAAAACCGGTGTTAATCATTTGAAATGAAAGTTTAGATATACCGGGGTTATGTATGGGGTCTTGAAGCCCATACATAAATGTTAAAATATTTCACCGTGTGATCCGAAATTAGCCATAGTATTGCTATATGTTACCTAATCGTATCGATGTATCTAAAATTAAAATATTACTAAAATATAACTTTAAAACTTCTTATAGGAGGATCCGTTCACTACAGTGATTTTAAATGTATGTTTTATTTATTTTTGTTTATATATATTTCTTAGATGATGAACAATAACATAACCATACCTAACTGGACATTGCCCGTACTAAACATATATGTTAAATTAGAGATGCCTGTAGTCGGCTTAGGTTGTTGATTAATGTGTTAATTAATCAATCAATTATTTGGCATAATTAAATTTTGTTTTTTTTCATTGGTTTTATTTTTAAATAAATATTGCTTAGGTATACTATTTTGTAATGGAAAAATGTGTACCAATAAAAAAAAACATAAATATTATTATAAATAACTGCGACTTCGGCGTGCAACGACTCGTGCCTGTGGCATATTTTCAAAAATTTTGCTATTCCTCCTTTGCAACGCCTTCTGTTGACTTGGCGATTTTATGCCCGTTGATTGCAGCATCAGATTTTAGTGGTTTAGTTGTATCTTCAGCTTGTAGAATTGTGTGGACTGTCAGTCAAGCTATTGCTAATTTAAGAAGACATTATATTAGATTTAAACCTCTCGACACAGTAATCAGAGAATTCTATGAAATTGCTTCATTTCCAAAAGTTATTGGCACAATAGATTGTTACGCATGTTAGAATAGGCCTCTGGAATATTATGATTTTAATATTTAATTTTAAGAAACTTGAGTAGTAGTACTGGTTGTTACACAGCGGCAATTATTGTGTATATATTATAATGGAATATAATAAGGTTCATAAGGTTAATAATATAATAACTATCCTGAGATTAATAATTGATTGTTTAGTATAACTTCCTGTTGTATAGATTGTGTTGTCAGAATATGTTGTTATAGTAGCATTAAAAATTAACTAATACCACCTTTTGTATTGAAAATAAAACAAATTTTAAAAAAATATATCTATTTATTCAAACTATGTAAAAGTCAACATTAACGTTTCGAATCTAAAAAGTCTTTTAATTTCATGCGATACGAGTTTTTCCATCTTCAAATCCATTTTCCTAGTTTCACACTTCACTTCTAAAAATTGTTTTTTTTTGTTTGATTATTGTGTTCAAGTCTGAAACAAAACAAAGGCAACCAATTAAAAAATACATCAATCATTATGAAAAAGTGTATGACAACCTAAAATTGAAACCGGCAAATGGTTTTCTTCATGATATAAGGCCGTTCAAAGTAACCACAGTAAAAATGTAGAGTAGGCCCAGAGAGCGGCGAAAGCACAGGGCAGATGCACGAGGGTAACGAGGTATGTATGCCTACTCACTGCGTCACCGGTTTAGTTTCACTGTTTAAATTTCATAATATAAATAGACTACAATTATTTATTTGATACCTGCAACGGCGTTTTGAATTGAAAGTTTAGTATCAAAAGTATAAATGAACTCTCAGTTGAATGAATAGTCTCGTTATAGACGTCATCAAAATTTTGAATGTACGAGATAATATTACACGATTCTTCTAATAAGTACGACAGCTAATCGACGCGGTCGCTGTCACCTATTTCAAGATACTACATTTACTATTATTGCATAAATATACGGGATTATCAAGTCATAAAATTATGACATTTAAGTATGAGACGAACAAATTAAATATTAGTAAATATAGGGATAAACAGGGTGTTTTAAAACTATTCCGGGAGGCTTAAGGGGGTGGTTATGTTCCCCATTACGCTTAAGAAATTGTATGAAAAATCCGAAGCTCGTGTAAATTCCCTTTTTGTATTTTGCTCTTTCAGTGCTCGCTTGCGCACGGCCAAGGCCGATCAATGACCCGGAGCGGCGTGGCCTCGCAAGCGCACGAAATTATGACAGGAACAATTTAATATTATCACGTAAAGTTTATTTTTTTTTCACTAAATCCGATATGAAGTCAAAATGAATCATGTTTGAAAATGCAGGGCCAATTAGCTGTTTTTTTTATCAGGTCTTGGGACAAAGTGTACACCCTATATATATATATATATATATATATATATCTTAATATATATAAATCTCGTGTCACAATGTTTGTCCTCAATGGACTCCTAAACCACTTAACCGATTATAATAAAATTTGCACACCATGTGCAGTTCGATGTGCACTTGAGAGATAGGATAGTTTAAATCTCAAATTATAGTCGCAATTTTAATTTATCGCTAATTTTTTGTCCGTTATTATTTGGCAGTCATAAAACTGACAGATGTCGATACCTTTTTATTTTATGGGCGATTGGGAAGAGCGCGTGACGACTCGGTGCCTGTATAATTTTATTGAACAAGCAGAGGAAAGAGCAATTGTGATATTATTGGAAATTTTTTAGAAGATCACAATCAACTAATTCAATTGATCAAAAGAGTTTCGCCACGACTGCAAAATGACAATTATCAAATCGTCATAAAAGCCGACAAAGTACCATTAGGTGAACATGCTGGTAGATTCAACGCTCCAACTGTTGATGAGGTTGCTGTTATCATGGTTGGTGATCCAGTTGACAAAAGATCTATAAACATTACACGGCGAGACAACACTGTCAGTACGATTTCGGATCTACACCGTTCATATGACGCACTACAATATCCATTGATATTTTGGCAAGGACAAGATGAATATCACCTTAATATCAATCAGTATGATCCAAATACCGGTAAATTTGACAATTATCTATTTACTTTCTTACTGTATGTATAGATTTTAATTTCGTATTGCATTTTATTTTTTATTTTTTTAGGTGATTACAGAAATAATAAAGTTAGCTCAATGAACTACTACGCACACCGAATAATGGTTAGACAACATCAAGACAATTATATCCTTCGATATCGTCAGCTGTTCCATCAATACATTGTTGATATGTATGCTAAGGTCGAAAGCGAACGCTTGCGATTCCTTCGATTCAACCAGGCAAAACTACGATCGGAATAATATATTCACTTACGAGATGCTGTTGCTGGAAACATCGATGGAAATTTAAATCCCAATGACATCGGTAATGCTTTCATTTTACCTTCAAGCTACATCGGCAGTCCACGGAACATGCAGGAATACATACAAGATGCGATGACTTACGTACGTCATTACGGCCGACCGGATTTATTTATTACATTCACATGTAATCCGAATTGGGAAGAGATACAAACTTTACTATTGCCAGGACAACAAGCCATTCATCGTCATGATTTAACTGCACGTGTGTTTAAACAAAAATTGAAATCCTTAATTGATTTTATTGTTAAATATACAATTTTTGGTATCACACGTTGTTGGCTGTATACGATAGAGTGGCAAAAGCGAGGTTTGCCTCATGCCCACATTTTGGTTTGGCTTAAAGATAGAATCCGTCCTGAAGAAATCGATCAAATAATTTCAGCCGAAATTCCAGACCCATTAATTGATCAAGAATTATTTGATATTGTCACCAAACACATGATCCATGGGCCATGCGGTGTTTTCAACATGACGTCACCGTGCATGGAAAATGGAAATGTAAAAAAAACTTCCCAAAGCCGCATACGAATGACACGATCACGGATATTGATGGTTATCCAATGTATCGTCGCAGAAGTACTGAGAATGGTGGCCACACATTTACAATGCGACTGCCGAACTTTCCAAATCAAGTTGAGTTTGATAATCAGTGGGTGGTACCATACTCACCACTACTTTCAAAAACTTACAAAGCTCATATCAATGTTGAGCTTTGCAGTTCTGTTAAATCAATTAAGTATATTTGTAAATATGTAAACAAAGGCAGTGATTTGGCCATATTTGAAGTAAAAAACATAAATAAAAATGACGAAATAGCACGATACATATATATATATATATATATATATACCTTTATATAACCTTACCCGCACAGGCGTTGTCTCACTTTAGTTCCAAGAGAATTTACTGTACCATTACAAGAGAATAAGAATGATTAACTCGATCGAAGCATCTGAAAAGTATCTATAAACCTATACAATATATATGAGATTAAATATTTATTTCTAATATAATACTATTATTAATTTAAAGATATAAAAAGTAAATAAATCATATAATTATTTTTCAAAATAACTAGGAATGTGAATAATATATCTACATTGATGTCTATATGAAAAATAGATAATACAAACATACTGCCGTCTCTGCGACTAAGGGATTCATATATTACCCAATTTTTCTTCTACTACCCAATTTCTATTTATTTATTTTCTATTTATTTACTTATTTTATTTTCTTTATAAAAAGCTCAAGAAATGGGAATACATAAAATTCTACCAAACTAGGCTAATACTTCGCTGTTCTAAAATACTTATAGCGTTCTCTTATTATTATACCTTCAATAATAAAAAAAATGAACATCTAATATTCACAAGCCAATTTTGGCTTCTATTTTTTTAAGGGATGTTTTCATGATCCTCAATGATTTTTCATTTAAAACAAAAATATTTACTTCAACCATTTGGCCTTGTAAATACAACATTAAAATTATCGGTGTTTCAATTCCCCTCGATCATCCTGTTGCATTATGGAGTCAAATAAAGAGATATGTATTGGTATCGCCGATTATTTAATTTTACTCCAATAATCTGTATCGTACTAGCAAAACTATGTATCGTTGCATTCATAGTTAAGACATACACAATGATATGATGAAAGCAGGTACCAAAATGTAAAATATGTTATATATTCATGGAAATACATTATGAATCAGTTTAATTATTAAGTTTAATGCTAGCGCTATCTGAATTAAATTTGATAAATTTAAAGAGAAAACCAATACTTTCATTTGATAATAACAGATGGCGGGAAATAATATAAAAATATAATGACAATAAGCAATTGATGAAAATATATAGACCTCTTTAGTGTAAAATATTGTCAAATATTATGTAATCATCTAATTACATGAAGTAAGGAAAGGATTGATTTTATGGGTGATTTATGTATGAAGTTGATGAAAAAAATAAAAATAATGGAAATGTAAAAGTGTAAAATTAATGCACACGATTTGTGTGCGTATTATTTAATATATTATATATATATACAGAGTTAATAAATCGTGTTGAATAAATACCATGATGGTATTCAATTCTATCCATTTTTTTCATTTCTTAACTTCTAAATACTTATAGTATAAAAATCTACGTTTTATTACTTAACAATGTTTCTGTTAAGTTTTTATTTAGATAATTTCATGTTTTAATTTTTTTTTTTCAGTCCCAGCGTTTGACTATTGAACGTAACGGGTTCGAAACCGCAAATTATATTAATACCATTTTTAGCGATTCATAACCCCACCATCTTAACCGTCTTTTGCATAAACTTGCTAAAATAATTGAAATTAAATAATTGTATTTGGCCTACATAGGTCGGCAGTTCTTTAAAAAAAAATACATTAATCTTTTTGGTGTAAAGATGTAATCAAAGCGTATAAACGGCAGATAGAAACCACTTCATTTGGATATTTAGAAGATCCGTAAAGTTCCTTAGAATACAATGTTTTGGTAGTCTGTAATTGTCTATAAGACAAAGAAGATTGAATCTGCGCGTGCAAAGATGCCTTGCGAGAGAGCGATGGCACGAAACGGTCTGATTTTTTTTTTTTTTCTGCCCAGACAAAGTTAAAGACAACGCGATCGATGCAATAAATAGCTACACCAATCGTCAAAGTATGCTCTAAATTTAGAGCATCTGCTTTCTAGTAAGTAGCGCGGACCGACCGTTCGTGCCAAACAGTATGGAGGATTCTGTCACAACGGCTTGATATTTATCCCATCGAGCCATCGAGAAATTGTGCAACATTTGATCGATAAAAGGAAACAAAACTAAGGTAAGTCTCTTTTGATAATGTATTTATAATATACTAATTTAATCTTAACGTCTACAAAGTAGATAATTTTGACTGAGGATTTTAAATTATCCCACGTGGCAATCAAGATCAATCTTAGCTAAGATAAATACAAGTAATGGAAAAATTTTTTTCTAACGAAGTAATATGTATTTAATTAATTATTACTTAGTATTATATAACCCAATAATTCCGGAGACTCGACTTAATATATTATTGATTTGTTTTGTTTCTATACATACATACATGATTTAATACTACATAGCCTGTAAATAAACCTTATCTATATTTAAATTTACTGTTTGTTAATAATTGAATTAATGTTATTATTCCCGGTTACGTATCCTAGCCTAACCTACTCTAGCCAAGCATTACATAGCAAAATCCTCTACTATTGCTATCCATAGTAAAATTACACTTCTACTAAATTTACAATAAGAATAAAATCTATAAGAAATTGATCTATATCGATAACACATGAAAAAAAAATATTAAAATATAATTATATTATTAAAATCATTGTCTTTCTCGAAGTACTTTAGAGGGATTCCGTTCCAAATCACCACGGATGAAGGCAGCATCTCGAGCCGAAACTTTTGGCATTCATTAGTTAAACTCCTTTATTCATTTTTAACGCCTCTGTCATGGTCATTTTGAACATGCTATATATTAGAATAATTAATGTAAGCGTTAGGCAATGAATTAATTAATAATAGGTACTCAGTGTGAAGTCAAATTTATAACAAAAAACCGACCACAGCATAGCACAGTTTCTTATATGGTGACCATCACAATAAAAAAGACATACTCGTATTTTACTGGCAAATAATTGTGTTTTAAATTATTATTTTGTTAAAATATATTCAATTAAAATTAAAACTAATGAACACAAATATGAGTAATTACAATAATAATTTATTCGGACAATTAAAACCAGCAAATAAAAATTAAAAAAAAAATACTAAAACAATAAAAAAAATAATAATAGTAGTAAGTTTACCTTACTACTTTTCTTTTTGTATCCTTTCATAAGGATATAAAAATCCTAATGGGCCTGGAATGAAGTAGGGTTGAACTATTGGAGGACGTTTTGGAGAGAATATTTCTAAGGTTAGGTGGTCTCCTATAGGACAACGGAGGAGGTCTTGTAAAGAGAGCTTTAGTTGACAGATTAGAGGAAATAATAGGGAATAGACGATGTGCTTAAAGGTTTTCAACTCTAGGGAAATAAGTATTGCATCCCGAGTGGCAAAGCCAATCGTCATATTTGTGTGAAAAATCAAAAAATTCCCACAATCAGGTGTCCCTTTTGACAATTATAGCCAACGATCTGTTAAAACATATACGGCAACTGAGGGTAAAAAACGCACCACGCCCAAGTACGCCACTTTGCGTCGAGTACACTCCTCGCGTATCATACGTCTCGCTTGCTCGCATATGTCATCGCGATAAGTCTCTATCCAGCACGGCGGAGTGTTGCGGCGCGCGAAAGGGCGGTGAGAATCTACCGGCGTCGGGTTTTTACAAGAACGATTTGTATGACATGCCGTATTATATGTTTTAAAAGATCTTTGACTATAGCAAAATAATCATAAAGATACTAAAGAGGTCCTTCATGTACTCGAGAGCGCAGGATATCGATTTAAACCCACCTTTATAACTTTTTTATTGTATTGGATATTTATTTGTGTGTACCACGTTAAAACTTGTATCTTTAATATTTTGTGGACAGTAAAATTAAGTAAAACCATTGATTAAATATGTGAGTTACATAGTACGCTTAACATACACAATACAATAATATTATTTCTACATTGCATGAAACTGTTCTAGCTAGAAATCTGGTTAAGAAATCGTATGTTCGCGCTTACCCAATACCGTCTAGGACAGGGGTACTCAACGGTCGATTGCGATCGACCGGATGAGCGCAAATGATTTTTGAGTCGATCTCGAGAAAAAATTGTCAATATAAATCTATCCACAGTTTTTTTTTAGTTGATCCTCAATTAGGCCAGAATAACTCCCTCGTCACTTTCTTTTTAATAAACCCCTCCTAGCGGCGAAAAGCGCTTTATCACAAGAACGCGCTATACTTGTCAAAGAAAAGCCGCAACACGCGACGTTTTTGATTCCCGCCAATTTTTCTATAAACTTCGTACGGCGTAAGCTATCATGCTTGCGATCAGCACTCGCTAATTATATAGGTACCATCTTATAAAAGTATGCTGAGGGCATGCAGCACCACGCTTCAACATTCAAAGTCATTCTTTAGTTAAGTTTAGATTAGAAACTAGAACTCATTTGTTTTGTAAGAACCAATAAACTCGCAATTTTGATAAGGCTTTTCATTGACTTTTTATAGCAGACCTGCACCTACCTTTAATAAAAAAAAATACAAATTGCGGAAAACTAATTACGTCGTTCCTACTAATTCTAAGTGGATTCATGGCCATGAAATTCTGCAACACCCTAATACCTACGTCACGATACACCCCATCCACCTAGACGACAAGCCTGCATCACATACACTTGCAGCCTCTCAGAGTCGATCGATGTGAGTTTAACAACATTGAAGTAAATCGCCATCAGTTCAAGTTTGAGTATCCCTGGTCTAGGGCATATCCCATGAACCATTTGATGCATTTCATGACGTTGAATCAGCAGGGCTAGCAGGAACCGCACTCGCCATCTGCGAGCGATAGGGTCACGTATCCATATTGTATATTTATGTACCTACCTATTACTTTCTGCGCATTGTAGCATTGAAACCATATAAATTCGGAAATATAGATAAAGAATTAATGTTTATAGATTTTTAATATATTATTTTTGGTTACCAAATTTAATTGTTGCTGAAATGATTTTATTATTTAATTCCGTCATCAATAATATTTAACTAACAAGCACTTCACGCATACTATTTTGTAAAACTGATATAATCATATATTACAAACTTTTATGAAAATGTAAAAGCAAAATCAATTTAATTTCTTAATTTTTAAGATATCTATCGTTAATTTTTTTTGTTTTCGAATTAAATAAATATTAGAACTTAGGTAAATTAATTTTGTACATACAAATATAGTCAAAATAATACTATTCGTTTTATAATATTTTGATATTACTATAAAGCACAATAAAAATCAAACTAACTATAAAGCATAATATTAAACAAAGGCAGAGAAAGTTTTTTTTTATTTGAATCGAACTAAACATTTACACTATTGTACATGCAACTGTCAAAACATGACAATGGAAAAACATTTGAATTAAAACATATCACCCATTAAAATAAATCTCATTTTATAGGTTTAAATAAACGTAAGCGAACCAAAAAAATTATTTATTCTAGCGTTATCTGTAAGTTGCAAGTATAACTTTTTCGGCCTATTTTAAGGGACTTTACAACCTCATCACTAGGTGGCGATATCGGAGTATGTATATTTCCTAGTAAAAATAACACACATAATTTAACTTTTGCAATGGAAAAATTTTAGACTGGCAAAATATTGCCAATGTAGTAGAAATCTATTAAAATTAACGACTAGCAGCGAGTGGAAAAGCTTTTGTTACTACGGCATAACAGCCAGCGAGCGATTCCCCAGTGGTTTGTGACTAGAGCCGCTGTTAGCTGTACCGTCGCTATTCTAGGGGCCGTATTATGCGCTTACAGGGGCTAGCCCTTTGTACAGGGATGTGCTCTACTGGTGGGATCGCGTTTTATGCGGGCGAAGGGAGTCTGTTGTAATAAGGGTCCCACTATTTATAGAGCATCGTTCGAATTATATCTGATTCGGTCAGATTTGCCGCTTAAATTCAAACGAGTACAATTTTCAATTAGAATCTATGTTATGACGATACATAAAGCACAAGGTTTAATACACCCTTAATTATTGAACTAAATGACAAATGCATACGTAGCACTAACCCCTGAATATAAAAACAACTCTGCTATCTACCTAATTCACATATTAAAAAGGGTAAAACGACGGATGATGTTTAAAAAAAAAAATAATATTAAAAAAATATCCCGCAGAAGCGGGTATGGGCAGCTAGTTTTTTTTTTTTTTTTTAACTGGTGTACCAAGTAATAAAATTGTCCATATAATAAATAAATAAATTTGTTTAAAAAAATATTATTTAGGCTATTTTTTTTCATCTAAATTAGTCTGGGTCGTACCTAGTATGTACCTATTATGCTGAAATTCCAGTTATTATTTTTCATTAAACAATTCGGTTTGCATTCTGCATTGTCAAATTTTTGAAATTATCTAAAATATGTGGGTTTTAATGAAATAATATAATATATATTTAATTTGTTTTGATAATCAATTTACAAATTTAATTTTTTACGATAATTATAAAACAACGTAAAGTAAAAGAAGAGATACATAGATATTACGCAAATGCTATCAGGAGCACATATTGGCAAGAAGGATGCCAGTTGTGACGTATCTTCCTCATATCGCAGTATCTACATACCTACATAAACTGTATGCTATAGTTAGAATTGAAAAAAATTTTAACCAATCAATGCTTGCACAGGAAATCACGAAACTGAGTGAAATCGAAATACGATAATATAGGAGTGCAAAGAGATAAGCAGTTCTTATTTGTCAGTGAAATCAGTGTTTACAGCGTAAAAAAATATACCGCCGATTTAAAGGTTATGCCATAGTAAACCAAACTATACTTAATTTTATATGAAATTAAAGTTACATTCATATCTAAAAAAAGATATATGAAACACAATTTACTAAATTACATATTCGCATCCGTTACTGAATGATGAATAAAAACGACATGTTCATATGTAAATATCATTTAATTTCAAACGGTATTTTATTTTTTTTTTTTACTAAGATGCAGCACTTGTAAAACTACCGGCGACAAGTCTACCGTCCTATAGAGTAGGAATAACTTTCATTTTCTATTTTTAATTATATTTTCTTAACAATTGTCAATGTAACAAATTAAAAAAGAATTTTGTTGGATACCTACGAATCTATATTACGTACCTATAAGAAATAAAAATAAGTAATAAATTACCCTATCACGTCACACTTACCGCGTAGGTGGCATTCATACATTTTTTATTTATTTATTAAAAAAATATTATAAACACTATAACTCTACATGACACTCCGCGGTGGGGTTGTTCGATCCACAAAGTTATACCTATTTATACCTATTCCTAATATTTTTAGCCAGTTACCATCAATCTATATATTATTATTATTATTATTATTGTAATGTATGTATGATGGTAACTTATAATGTCCTTACATTATAAGTTAACCTTCTAAAATTTTGTAGATATTAAAAAATATAAATATTCAAATTTTAACTATACTAACTATATTACTTTAAAAATTCCTGCCCTGTAAACGGCTTTAACATGCCTCGTACCCGCGGCACTGGGGAGAACTAAAAATAGTAAAACGCGTTAATCTAGAAATTCCGAGAGCTTTCCAAAATACCCAAAAACAGCTTCCCAGCTTTAATAATTCCCATACAATCTACCACCCCATAAATTATTTCCCCTCATAGTGGTTGTTTTCTAATAAAGTGCCAATGTCCTTTCCCAGGGGTCAAGAGCTATCTTGATACTTTCATCTTCATAGATACATTCTTTATTTTATTTGGAAATATACGCCCATCTGCGGTAAGCAAATAAAAAATATAACAGATATTTGAGTTTGAAGTTTTCAAAATGCATAAACATACTCGAAATTAATTCAAAATAAAATAAGAAAGAATCTGCAGCGATAGTTTTGTTTTATTCAAATTTATATATTACGTCAGTAATGGGAACAAAATTTACTAACCGATTTACCATCAAACATTATTTATTAGGAGCACATCATATGATAGGAGGTGGCAGCAGTCGACAAAATGGCAGGCATGACATTAACACTCGGCGGAAATCATAAAACCGAAAGAAATAGCAATAGTTCACAAGATATGTTCTCGTGTATTACCAGTATAAAAACCAAAATTACCAATAAATGACCCTAAACATAGTAGTGTTATTTTTTTTACGAAATAAAAATGTTTTAAAAGTTTAAACAATAAAACAAACGATCCAACAAAGCCAAATTTCATTAAAAACCATGTCTCTACGTATGCACTTCAGTTTAACCCTTGTCCTGCTCAGATTTCATTTTGTTAGATTGGTTTTCTTCTTGATTTTTGCTTGTTATTCATTTATTTTTTGATAGCTTACACTTAACGTAACTTAATGAAACTTAAATAAGATCGCCCCTGAAAAAAATCCTATCTATCATAATTTCAATGCGAAAAAAAAGTATTCCAAATCGCTCAAGTCAAACCGGAGTAATAAGTGAACGTACTTACATAAAAAAAACATTACGAACCTCCTCTTATTTTTAAAGTCAGTCAAAACAGAACAAAATACCACTTTAAGTGAGATGTGGTAGTCAAATTATTATTAAGACCTTAGTATATACTAACGTCACGCGTCCGCTGGTCAATATTGATCAGCGGTTCCGGGTTCGAATCCACACATTATAATCGTAGCTGTTTCATCATTTTTAAGAAGTCATTACATTATTGAGTAGGGTTCAATTTAACCTGAAACTCATAATCTTCTGTGTTGTTATAACATATTTTAGTTTAAGGATAATGGTGACCTTCTTAAATTCGGAGTAAAAATATATAGAATATTCCTGCATACTTATTTTTTTTTTTAATAATTGCAGTTTAATTATATTTCGTATTACAAACTTTTTCATACTGTAAGTACGATTAGATAGTGTAAAATAAATCTTGTATACTTAAATTACTAATGTAATTTAAAATTTCGAAAAACGAAATCTTTTCAAATGACTGTTTGAAAAGTAGCTCTAGATCTATTTTAACTAGATCAGCAATTTAACACCTTCGAACATCTGTCGCATTAGGTTTTCGATGGAAATTTGTTTTGATTAAGGAACTTTTAGGCCAATTTTACTAAAAATTTACTAAGCCGTGAAATCAGATATTTTCTGAATAATTTATTGATCTTAAAGGAGCAGTTAAATAAACATATTTTTTATAAAACCAATTAAAAACATTCAGTAATTACCACTCAAAACGGTTCATAATTCACGGTTCATAAAGAAAAACAACAACATAATCATTACTTTAATCAGGAAAACGAATGATTTAACATAATAAACAATGGTTGTATAATTTATTATATTATAACGTAATAACACAAATAAATTGTTGGGAAAAACATATCTGGCAGTCATTTTCTTTATAAATAAATATAATTATATTTGCTCATATCCATTACGTGTTAGTTTAGTAACAAATTATTTAACAGCTATAACTCGATGCGAGTGAAACCCGTTAAAAATACCTATTTACTTATATATAAAGATACATACACATGTACCAGAAAGATAAATATGTAGAAATTTTATCGAAATCAGATTAAGACGCTTTCGAAGCAACCTTCGTCAAATATTTAAACCTAAAAGAATTTATGTTTTTGCTTTTTTATTATTAAAAAAATGTATTCATATTATGCCTTACTCTGCAATTGAAGCCTTTCTGTAAAGTATCTGCATTTAATTGTAATATATAAAACAAAAAAAAGAGTGTGCGGACAAGGACTTCAAATTTGGCGATGCATCTGCTAGATGTAATCATCTGCATGGTAGTATATTGTTTATACTTTACGCCTGTTATCGTACTTTGAATACTAAATATAGTATTGGAGCTTTGATAACAATTTATCGGAATGGTTCCGAAAACTGTCATGCAATGACGCTGTAACGCCAACCATACGTCATTTTCATTACAATGAGTAGATTTCAGAACTCAGTTTTCGCTTATAAATCTGGTTTAAAGTAACTCTATGGGAAAAGCAACGGCATGTGAAACTAATTATAGTAAATCGAAGCCATCATTTCAATCATCCATTTTCTATTTAAAAATCATGAAACTACAAAATATAGGGTCTTGATACATGATACACCTACAATGACTATATTTTTTTAAACAAAAATGCTCTTACATGGATACTCCGTAAATGCAAGGTATTTGTTTTAAATTTCGTTAAAATTGGGAAAAATGTCTAGAGCTTGACTACCCTGATGTTCATCCCCTCCCGATGTCACGATGGCCGATAAGAATGGAGCCAAAAAGAATAGCCGATATTATCAGGAGCGTATGTTGGTAAAAGAGTGCGTTGCAAGTCAGATGAGGACACGAGCCATAAAATATGACTGATTATGAAGTAAAATTTATTAAACAATCCGGAATGACAATGTATTGATACGACACATTATTTATTTTTTTGCATTGTTGCCTTGACAGAATATTGTAAAATTATGACTGATTATGAAGTAACGTTTATAAAACAATCCGGAATAGCAATGTATTGATATGCCATATTATTTTTTTGTTTTTTGAGTTGTTGCCTTGACAGAATGTTGTAATGTGTATTTCAATTTTCAGTGAGTTTTTAAGTATCCCATTGATTATAAAATATCAATGGTTTGACCATAGAATAATATTATTATGTTTTAACAAACTGGCAAGTTTCGCTATTAGTTTGATACACGCCGCTATGCGCCACTGTCGTATCATTTTTGACATATTATTAATATGTATGTTGCCAGATACACCACTTTTCCAAATAAATAAATTGCACAACGAGATTCGTACTAAGTAGATTTTCATTGCCACATTCAAATGCTTTGCGAACGCATTTTTAGTAGAGTGAACAATATAAATACAATAAAAAGACTAAATTGAGGAATCGTTCGATAACTCCTACAGTAAAAGGAGCAGTACTTACCAGTCCATGTGTTAATTTGAGTAATAAAGGCGGTAATTGTGTGAATTTTACAACTGCAAAAACTGATGAATTTGACTTATACCGTGATTTTTAATGTTAAGTGTATATTATGATGTGTGTATTGTGATTATAACAGAAAAAACATAGCATAACTCAATTATTTTAAAAAGGCCGGCAGCTCATATCAAAAAACGGCTATTTTAAACTTCATATACGGCAGTTTTCTTACAAGCTCGCGGCAACACTGCACTTGTGTCACATGTGTGCGTGAAGTGGACGCCGTGCCTGACGTTTGTCCAATAATTATGCCGTCAGCTGTGTATATGATGCAGGGTTTTATTGCGCGCGTTTATTTGGTTTGATTGTGTTTACTGTGGTTTTATGTCTCTCGATCTCGCTAACGTTTATTAACATCGATTTGTTTTACTCTAATGGCAATTTATTGACGTTTTACTAGGTGTACGAAAATCAGTCTAAAAAATTTGTAACAGAATGCAGAGGAAACCGAATTTATGAAAAACTCTAGTTTCTTGACCTAAGCAAATTATGGAACGGTGATTCCATACTGGTAATCAATCGTTAATTATATTGTAACTATTAAACATATTGTAAATTTTATTTTAAACCGTATTTTTTGTTGCAGGTGGCAATGGAAGTAGACTTATTTATATACAGTAATATCAGCAATAACTCAGATGATGAAGACGTTATATTTAGGATCAGAGGTAATCACTTTCACCAGTAGGGTGATGTTAAGTTCCGTAACCATTTTGTAAAAAGTGTAACGAATTTGAAATTAAATTTGATAGCTAATGAAATGAGAAACTTATCTAATTGGTGAGAACTGAAAAAAAACCATTACTAGAATATATTTACAATGTGTGGATGTATTTACAAAAATATTAAAATATCCCTTGAAAGAACCATGAAATCACTCATTTTACTCACTTTTATTCACACTAAGGCTCCTTGCATCTGGAAGAATGTTCATTAGTATTGGGGACTTCATTCAAGCACTGCGGGAAAATATATCTACAGTGTTTTGCATCGATTGGCATTCCTTAAAAATAGATATTTTTCTAAGCAATACTAAGATCCTTCCTAAAATGCAGCATGAGTTTATGCTCATTCTTTCCTAAAGTTATTGAATGTGTTGATAGTTAACAATTAAAGATACAATCACTAGGTTTTTGATACAATCATAAAATGTTTTATTTTTGCTAGCTGTTCAACCCTGGATTTCAGCTAGGCCCTGCAGATGGCTCTGTATGGCACTCGGGATGAGTTGCTTGGCGACTCATCTTTAGGCCATGCAGGCGACTTTAACGGCGTGCGATAATGTGCAGTGTCAGTGCACATTGACGTTGACGTTTATGAATTTAAATATGACACAAACTTATTTTTGAATCTCAATTGTTTTTGAGTCGCTGTCAAAAAGCGTTCCTGACTGACTGACGGACAATAAATACTTTGTACTTTATATATTGGACTAATTAAATATCTGCATTTTTACACTTTTCTGTTACCTATTTTCAACAAAAGAATTATGAATTTCACCAAGTAATAAACTTTGTTTTTGATGTATGGCAATCCATTATCCAGCTATCCTAATTACGTGACCCCCCAACAAGTCAACCATTTTATTGCGAGTTTCAAACAACGGTTTCAATGTGGATTTTCTTCTTAGGAAAGAAACATATTTAAAAATTGATTTCAACTTAACTTTGCAAATAGATCCAATTTATGGATACACTTCCTCACCAAATTAGAAATCGCTATAAAGAAATAATAGATCACAAATATTAAAGTTTCTTTGCTAATATTAAAGAATTAAATTTTTTATACAAAATTATTGCAATTATTTGCATTGAATTTAAATATTCGTGGCTTTTAAAATGGCATTATTTATTATCATTAATTATTAGATTCGCAGGTTAATTTTAAATATTTTAGAATTAAAAGATCTATTTAATTGGTCTGCTAGTTTTTTACCGAACATACGTCTAACCAGAAATGTTCAATCATCTTCAATACTTTAATATCAGTCAATTAATCAGATATGAAAATTCATTTTTATTTTTGACATTTATTATGAATAATAATGGATGTTTCAAATTAGGCACCAATGAAATACATTTTGGTATTCCTTAAACACTTGAAAGTAGCAAAATCTCTGACAAAATTATACCCTCATAAGAAATACTTTTTAATTAAAATAAAACTATCAACCAATTTTGTAATTAAGGTACAACATATGAAACCCCTATCATACTTTGCAAAGAATATTATGCTGGAAAAGATACAAAGATTAGTGTTAAAGTTACCATAAGCTTGAGGAAGGTGAAGTATGAAGTTCTATTAAAAGTGCTCCGACTAATCAACCTACAGCACTAAGAACAAAGGGCAACTATAAAATCAGATATTACTCATATTAAATAAGTATAGCATCCAGATATGCTCTATAGTGCATATTTCGATTCATACCTAAAGAAAATATGCTCGCTTTGCATTATATTCCACTCGGCCATCTCTGTCATAATATAAATGGTTACCAATTATCTCGGACTTCATTTATCTCAAAATCCATGTGAACCGCCATGTGAAGTGATGATTACAACTAATTTTAAACAGATTACAGATACAGCCTTTACCGAATGCGCCATAAATAATCTAAATTCTACGCTAGTCGGACGCCTATGTTTATAAATCAATGCGTTGATTGCAAATGGGTAGGTAAATTGGACAAAACATACTTAATAACTCAACAGAAGTTATTATAAACTTTCTGGCACTTTTATTAAATGGCGCTTTACTATTTGAAGTTCCTTCAGTTATAATTACCATAATGTAATTTTTACCAGATTTTTTAAATTTATATGCTTAGTTCAATTGATAAGCGTTTGGATGTTCGAAATATATTGTTGTCTACCTAGCTAGTTGCAGTCAAGCGGCCACAGTTGTAAGGCTTGGGTGAGATGTAACATAAATATCATTCTAATTCTATTTTGACAATAATTCATTTTAATACTTTTCTCCATTTATTCTGTAAGAACTGTCAAGATCCGAGCTAAAAGGATAAACAGAATGAGGGAAAAATGCTGAGGTAATAGAAAAGTGACTACTTCCTAGTTACAACCAGTTGTTTTACAATATAAAAATTCCACTATTTTGTCTAAAGCATTGTTTTTCTCAACCTTTTTGAATTTGCGACCCCTTTACGAGTAAAAAAACTGACAACCCCAGGCCTCTTTTTTTACTATACTGCTTGTATGTGATGAATAGAAAAGGAGAATATCCAGGGAAGTGTTGAAATTATTAGTGCCATTTGGCGCATTCTACATATGTGTCACTAACATTCTCTTTGATGGTAGAAATAAAAACTAAAAAGAGAAATAGACTCCAATTAGAAAATTATTTGGTTTTATGCATCTCAATAATAGAACCACGGTTTGAGAAATTGACAAAAATAAAACAGGCACACCCTCCTCACTAAAGTTACTGTATTTTTATCGTAGTGTAGGACCCTTATGGACTTATCTTTGCTTTTTACTTCTACCTTGTTTGCGACTTCGGCAAGGGGTCGCAACCCACAGGTTGAAAACACTAATCTAGAGTAATAAATGCTAACGATATTTAGTTTTATATTTCCCATCCTTCTTTTAAATTGTTTTTGGAAATTTGCTACATAATGATACATAATAAATATTTAATTTAGACCAAGTTACGTTAGATTGCTTCGTAACACTCCATTACTGCCACTAAAAAGTTGCATGTAGGTACTCCATTACTTAACTTGGTAAGATCCGTATCCGTGGATCTGGACACCAATGATCTGTATTTGTATCCGTATTCGCGATATATATTTTTAACAATCTTGCACAACACTAATATATATATATAGATTAATTTCAGATTAAAATCAACATGACATGTCACATTTTTAAACCATGTTTGGACTGAAAAAAGTCTGTTTTGACTATATATAATCATATTGTAACAGATTTTTCTTTACAAGATGCAGGTTCTTCTACTTGGAATACTAATAAAGTAGTTAATGGATACATGCACCATAATAGTGTCAAATCCATTATTTTTTTTACATGTAAGTAGTTATTATAAGATAACTTCTAAAAAACAAAAAGTTCTTTATATTTTATTCTGTGTTCTTTCAGAAAACCATAATATGAGCGGTGGAAGCTATACGGGCAGAGATTTGCTGACAGCTCAAGAAGGTTAAGAGAGATTGTTTACAAACAATCTAAAACCAAGATGAATTAATATATCCTCAATATGAAATTGATTAAAAACAGACTGTTGGAAAATTGTTATGAATTATTTCAAAATTTTAACTATGTGTGGATTATGTACAAAACTATTAATCTTTTTTTAATGTTAATATCTGCACTGATTTATCACCACACTCTTTGCAGACATGACACCACAAATGTTTGACAAACGCGTCATGCGATACTAACCAAAAAACTGACGGGTAATTTTGCTTTTAAGTATGCCTACCTTTTCATAATGTTATTTTTTATAAAAAATAATAATAAAACCCTTTGCATATGTACTGATTTTATTTTATTTACCTTCACTAAAATAGCAAAGTTTGAAGTCATTTTGTTTCTGATCTCCCAAGGCCCACTAAGAACCAACTGAGAAGATAACTAACACATAAAATTTGTTCGACAAAATATTTTGATGAGTGTTTACTAAAGCCCAAAAAAAATTTTAGTAACTGGCTTTATTTCTCTAATTTTATCAGCTTAGGAAGTAATTAGTCTGGATCATTACATTAATTATATTGTTAAAACTAAGAGTATACTTAAGTTTATATACCAAAGAGCTTATAATGTGATAAACTTAAAAATATTTTTTTATGTAATAACAATTATTTCTGATCTTTTGAAAGAATTTTCACATATTGCCGCACTGGTAAATGCCAAATAATCCATTGGAACGCTTAATTTCTTTGACAATTTTTGGTACGGATATTTCGCAGGCATATAAGGAAGTCAATCATCTGCATCTGGAAAAAATAATCTTATGAAATTTTACTTTTGCTCAGAAACTATTAGTGATGGTAGTTTTAATTCCTAAATGATTAGTAGGCTTTGATGCTTCTCAACAATACGCATGTTACAAAATATGATAGAAACGCTCAAGCTAAACCTAGTAAAGGAAATTTACACTAGCATCCACATTTACCCATTGAAATCATGAAATTTTTTTAGTGTTTGAGAACACTGCAGCCCGCCGTTCCTCAGTAAGGTCGGACCGAACCACCTTTTTTAGTCCCAACCGAGACTGAGACTAAAATGCAGTCTCAGCCGAAACCAAGACTTTACTACTACAGAGGAAAATAAACTATTTGCCTCTTCAATAGTAAAGTAGTATAAGTCTAAAAAAAAAACTGAATAGTTAGTTCGTCTACAATTTTTAATTGCGAGCTGCCCATAGACTAGTCTCTTCTGTAATTTGTCATGAAGATAAATGTAGGTGTTTGGTTTGACTGCAAGGTGGTAGCTATTATTTTCATAATTTATTTCTTGGGTAAAGCAATCTCATTTTCTGTTAAATATTTTGATTTAAACCTGGGTTCTATAAGTGTTACTATAACCAAAGGCACAAAATTCTTTAAGTAGGAAAATCTCCGATCAGGTTGCTCTTCATATTTTGTCATTATTCTCAGTCTTAATATGTGGAAGACTTCAGACATGACGATAAATTAACTTGAAAATTATTGATAGTATGTATGTATTGGTAGAACTCTCATTGGCTGCTCGTCCAGTAGTCTGCATTCTGCAGCGAATAGGATCCTAGCGGCTAGGCGTGTCGAAAACGCGACAAATGCAAATAACTTATTGCGTTTATCGGTCAGGGCCGAAAAACTCGGCTTGTTTGTGCCAAAACCGAACTTTCGGCCGGACCTCATTACTCAGATCAGTGGGGCTAGTATAGGGTTGCCATATGTCCCGGTACACCGGGACATGTCGCCGGTTTAGAGCCTCGGTCCCGGTTATCCCGTTTGACTTACGATATGTTCCGGTAAACGAATAATCATGGTTTTTTAAGATTGCTAAAATTATGCGAATAATTAGTGCAACGACAATAGTTAGATCACGTTGGCTAGCGGTGAAAGTGTGGGATCAAGGGATGTACTGACATTTTGCAAATATTTTTCTATATTTACAGTACGGAATTAAAGACTGAAATACCTTTGTGAGGGAGCTGATGTAATTCATGGTAATTTTCGATCTCACTCAAAAACTAGGCGGTTAACCGTCTTTGTTGCCGGCCATTGAACGTATTCTGAAAATGTGGTAACCATTGAAAGATTTCCTTTTTTCACAAACCAGATTGCGGCGCTATGGAGGGGCAATACCGCCCCCCCCATCCTCCTATAACTCCCCTATATTTCCTCATAAATTGATATCAGTCCCGGTCGGAGCCAAACCATTTATGGCAACCCTAGGCTAGTATGAAGTTGTGAAGCCGACTCGCCACTCGACGTCAGTTTGACGTTTGTTTTAATGCATTTGCACAAACGTCAAACTGACGTAGCGATCGGCGAGTCAGCTCAAACTAGACACTCAACCACGCACTGACAACGGCGCTGAGTGCGATAAAAATAAATTGTTTTTTTAATAGATTCATTTTATTATGATTTTTTTTGCGAGACCAGTTTAGTTGTGAAGTAAATAAAAATACATTTTGTATTATGCTCAAACATGAAAACTATACATACAATTATAATAAGACATTATTACTTATATGTTACTTGTTTTTTTTTTATTATGGAATAATATCAACTTTCTTTCCTTATTAATATTTTATAACACAGTATTTTATGATGGAGTTTTAATAATATACAATGTTATAATATGAGCAGCAACACATCAGAGTACACACTAAAGACAGCAACAGTTATAATAACAGGGTGTGGCAAACCAAACGTTGAACCCACTATTATGGGATATCATTTTTTTTGTACGGTAAAAATATGTACCTAATCATTTGGACAAGTTGTAGACCCAAACAGTTGTAGTTGTAGAACAAACGTTGTTTAGTTTAAAGTGTAGAATAACCCCGTAAAAGGATGTGCATGAGAAAAAGTTCACTTGTATAACTAGGCTGCGCTTGTACTAAACCTTCACGACCTTTGAACATTAATGGCGTGCTGATCATAATTTTTGGATACATTCAAACTTATAGCTGCCACAATGAATATTATTTGTGGCAGCTATAATTTTAGACTACATACAGGTGGTTAATTTTATGGGTTTTTCTTGAAAATAATAATCGCATTTTCGAAGCATAGATCCTTGTTCACTT
The DNA here is from genome assembly GCA_020383195.1 of Neomicropteryx cornuta. Taxonomy (NCBI): domain Eukaryota; kingdom Metazoa; phylum Arthropoda; class Insecta; order Lepidoptera; family Micropterigidae; genus Neomicropteryx; species Neomicropteryx cornuta. The sequence goes on from JAHKQU010000018.1 coordinate 45,854,830, forward strand.
AATAATAGACAATGTTTTATGACAATCAGATATATTATACTTTACTCTGTAATAAATTTTAAGATCATAGGTATAAAGGCCGTTATTAGAGTGATTGAAGCATTTTCTAATGACAAAATGAAAGTGGTGGCTGGCATCGGATATCCTTGACTTAAGTGTCTCATCATGGGGGGATAGAAAAGAAATCAGTATAGGCACAGATCGAGGATGTGTTTCTCAAATTAATTAAGAGATGTGAAATAGAGTAAGAGGATTTACGACATTCTGACCAAAATAGGTTTAATATATTTTGCCGTACCAAAGTTTACCCTTACTGACCAGTCCCACAATCCCGACGCCACAACTGTATGCAGGCCGTTGGTCTATCTTATCTATTTTTAATTTCAGGCACGTTATGGACGAGGGTCACGACGAAGACCCCGACGTGGCCTACACCACACTGTGCTCGAAGCTCACACTGCAGTCCAACCGACGTGGCTTCTTTGCAACGTTTGCCGACTTCGTTACGGAGGCGGCAGTCTCGAGCGGCTGGTTAGAGACCTCGTTCCGTACGAGAGAAACGGACGCCGGAAGAATCAATGCTATACTCGAGGATAAAGAGGTTATATTTTAATTCCACTAAAAATAAACTTCCAAAAGAAGAAATAAAACGGACTTCAAAACAAACTTGCAACATAAAAATCAACATTGTTGCATTATTAGTACTCGTACTCGTGACAGAAAGTCGCCCAAACACCCAATATGCAACTTCAGTGATTGGGCCGAAAACCACTTTTTGGTGGTTTGTTTTTTTCATTGTGCGTTTATTTTTATTTTATGAATGAGAAGTTTATTATATTTTTTGTTTTAGATCTATTTTGTTATCGGTTTTATGTTTCTTATGTTGTTTAATCCATTTTATTTTTTTGAAACTCTTTATATTACTTGTATATTTTCTAAATTAAACTTAATAAAACTTCAATGGAATCAACTCCAAGCATTCCGGTATGAAAAACAATTATCGAAATAGCTTTAATTCGGTATGAAAACACGGTTTTTTTTTTAATTTTGCTACTTTACACTACACGGTAACTCTACTAAACTATTATACCGTCCAAGCGTAATTCTCTATTATATGAAAAAAATAAAAATAAATCGCTCAATCAACTCCGAATTAACACTAAAACTCTAAGATACATACATAACAAAATAAAAAAAACAACCGAAATGAGAACCGCCTCCTTTCTGAGGTCGATTTAAACTGATTTCACTATTAAGGCATGGTTTTTCTAGTCATTATTTTAGTATTTCTGTACAACTTTATGATAACGTATGCATAGATTTCCCATTACCTCCCTATTTGACTACCTTTTATATAAATAAACTTGCGTAGCAGCCCATTTATAAATTTTATTTACCTTTTAAAGTTATTTGCCTTTTATATAAAAAGGCAGCAGTTAGGTACGTAGGTGAGGGTAAGAATGGTGTGCATAGCTTTTCCATTTACTGCCTTTTATATAAAAACTTTTCCTTCAACTGCATTTTATATACCTAGCATTCATATTTACTAACTTTGTTTATCCAACTGCCTTTTATATGACATGCATTCGTATGGAAAAAAAAACATTTCTGGAAGTACTTAGTCGCGGATTATGTAAAATATCTTACATGATTCTTACCTCCTTCAAGCTAAAGTTTAGAATTTATTTATCATGGCTGTGGTGGGGAAAATCTTTAGTACGATTAAATATTTTATTAACATTAAAAAAGTATTTTGCTAAAGGTGGTGGAAGGGGTGAAGGGGAGTATGGAGAATAAACGAAATTATTTTAATTTTATTGAACACCATCGGGCTTACGCTTAGTCTCGTTACTATGCTGCACGACTATGCATAATTCTTTTTCTATTCGTCCCTTGACCACAACGTCAATAAAAAAATAAGTGGAATCCAATAATACAATGATTCCTTCTATTTTATTAATAATAAGAGTAGATTATTGAATAATGAATAGTTGGTAAACAATCTGAGAAATGATTTTTCTGCATAGCATTTATTAAAAATCTTGTTCTTAGTTATTTTTAATTATTTCTTTTACTAGATTTATGGTATTGTATGTGAAACGCTATCCCACGTGAAAGAGTTGTACAGAAAAAAGTCAGCGGATAATTCAAGGGAGCGCCGACGTGAAGCACAGGGTGTTTTAAAAAGCGGCGATTTTACAAAGGCGCTTGTATTGTCAAGTCAAGCCGTGCTGAGAGCTCCGATGCCAGGTAATCGTAACTTTTATTCCTACGCCGATATTCAACCAAAAGCAACACTGAATTCTGTAACTGTATGTCAAAAAATTCAAACGCTTTTTATCCAATCTATTAATGAAGTATACCTACTCGTATATTTTTTCTAAAATTTCTGATTCTGGACAATGTAAGAAGGCTGAATTCACATTAATTTATTTATAAATAAATGCAATAGGTATTTTACTATCAAAATATCACACGACAATAGTATATTCATAGTATTATATCGTATGGTTCTGGGCTAATATGCCCATAATTGTCTTACGACTTTAGACTTCCAACAAAGTATAGCTTACGTTATATTTTTACTTACTACATTTCAAAAAAAAGCACATAGCTAAATAACTCTTTTTTTTGAGAATTTGACTCTTTTCGTAATAACGTATGACTGAAATTCTACCCCAACTTACAATAACTGCAGTAAGCACTAATTAGTCACCAAATAGTGTATTTTTTTTACATTATTGCAACCATTGGCCTAAATTAATATTGATTGTGAGAAACCAGGTAATTAATTTTATGTTGCTCCTTTAAAATAGTATTTTAGAGTTACCTCTGGTAATGCAACATTGCCATCGAATATTTATGATTTTTTATTATCTTCCACACTAAATAAATAAATAAGAAATATACTGATGAAATATTAAATGTAATCCAGTTATTTTTTGCAGATAATGATGACCTTGTAGAAGGTGGACTATCTCTAGCTCTAGCCCTTTGGCTGCGCTCGGAATGTCTATTAAATCTTAAGGAATATGACTTAGCTCTCAGGGACCTAAAACTGGCACTCAAAGAACGCCTACCCGCGAAACAAAGAGCTGAGTATTACTGGAGAGTTGGCAAGTGCTATAAAGGTAATTAAAAGTATTTTACGAGAGATAAATACATTTTTGAACTCTTTTTCTTGAAATCTTTTATAAAATAAAAGATATCAAATAAATATATATCGTTTATATTTTAGACCATTTTATAGACATAGCTACTCGTATGCAGGGCGGCTATGTAACACGAGAGCGTCAAAGAGCACCGACTGCCTCTGCCTGCAGTTTCAGTCTGAAGTGAAACGCAGTCCAAACGACAGCTCCAAGAGCTCCATAAACATATAAATATATTATCGTAAGCCCTACTATATGCCTAAAATATCTAGGTATATTATGGAATAGCAATACGAATAGAATATTTTGGTTAAAATTTTGTGTAGCGATGGTATCTCCGCTACCGCACATATGGTCTTAATTCCCTTAAAGTTGGTTATTCGAATTATTTTGGATTTTTCGTCGTACTCCATGAACCGGCCAGGGCTGCGACTTTTTTTACCTTTTTTCATACCAAATTCATGAAAACTTTTAATAAAAAAAATCTGTATGTACTGTTTCCATTGCCATTCCATCATCTTGATATTTTTTGGGCATGTCTTGCGAGGGATTTTCAAGCATAAAAGTCGCCATTTTGAAAAAAATTGTCTATGAAGCTCTGATTTCGGTCCACCGTGTGCCGGTCGTGTAAATTTCTTGTGTTGCTCTGATAGCCGACGTACAGTCGAGTGCATAACAACCTCTTATTAACCGTCATGTAATCCCTTAGCGGGTGATAGCTGCGTTATAAATCTTCAATGACGTGAACCGTGAAGCGTACGTGACACTCGCACCAAAGCCTTCGGAGTGAGTGATTCTTTTGCACTTGACTATGCATAGTTCACGTACTGAAAAATAATGGCGCTAGGTGTAAGGTGAGAGCTGTCATAATGGCGCTGATCGACGACGCCGTACGCGCGATATTAACTCATAAACATAGAACGTGGATATAAAATCTGCCGTATGACACTCGTTGAATAATGTTATAAACAGATATATTATTATAATTTATATTAGTTTCATCGGCGCTTTTGTACTTACTATTTTAATAAAAAGTTTGAATTTGAAACAAAAATGAATTGAATTGAAATCGATTTAAAAACGCGTGGCGGGCGATAATTGCGGTTCGCGACATGACCTTTGGGGGTAAGTGACTCTTTTGAAGTCTAGCCTGGTCTAGTGGTCTAGTCTAAGTCAGCGAGTGAGCCCGCGACCGGCCTATAGTACGAATGCACTGACTGCCGTGCTGAGTGTACGAAAACGTGTAAAGTTTCGACATATTTCGATAAGCTGATCTCGACCGCGTGTCAGCATACTGCTTCAATAACAAGTTAAGTCTAAATCGAGCGAAATGTAACAAAATGTCATTCACGCGGAATAATAAAAAAAAAATGCTTTTTTTATGAAATTAAGAATATTTTGATTGAGGACGCTTATAGCATACACGACTTTGGCCTGACCCTTGACAGTAAATTAAATTATACTAAACATGTCGAGCATATAGTTCAGACAGCATTTTAAAACACTTGGTCTCGTTATAAGAGCATGTAAAGCATTTCACAATACAGATTCTATTATAACACTTTATAACGCTTTTGTTAGAAGCATCTCACAAATATGGTCACCGCAATATTAGAATTCATATTAATCGCATCAAAAATGTTGGGGAATTAGTCGCATCACTGAGGGAATTACTCATTATAAGATGACTTGCAGATATGGCTTTTCTATATAATGAGATTAACCAGAAATTCGTAACTCTTATTTCATAGGCAGTATCCCCTTCAGGGTTTCCAACAGAAATATCAGAAACACCCAACAATTATCACCCGGTGTAACACTAACCATGCACAAAACGCAACGATGTATGTAGAGAATATATAAGCAATGGAGAACTCACCGCAATTGATATATTCCAAGAGGATAAGGGTTTATTTATCTATGAAATTCGTAAAGTATATAAAGTATAAATAACATTTAATGTAAAGGTAAAAAATGGTTAAATAAATATTATAGTATTATTATTACATTGTTGAATATAAATATAAAACATTCGTAATACATATATATATTATTATTTTTAAATAATTTATTATATCGCTACTAATATTTAGGTTTATATACACACACACGCAAACCTACACAAACATTTCCATGCTACGAATAGCGGTAGCACACACTGTATGTAGGACATACTTCACATAACAACCACACACTACACGTATATTGCACATTGTTTAATAATTTGATTTGTTAATTTGATGTTTTTAACCATATTTATATTTGGTACACTTTTCTGACTATATAAATGTAGTATTAGAGTGTTATTTTATTGTATCGCTATTTTGTGCGTTTATAAATAAATAATGAATAACCATGCAATTATTGCAAAACCATTACATGAAATTCGTCTTTAAGCAAAATTGATATTTTATACTAGCTCTGTAGATAGGCACTAACAAACTCGAGTTGCCGCGCAATCCACTCATCCACTCCCCCCTCGCGGCAGCCCACGCACCTCAACCCGCCCGCCCGCCCGCAAGAATTCGCATACTGAACCCCTTATAATCCGCAAGGGTCTTCTCCCCCCTCCCGTAAGGGGCTTTTTTCTACCGTAAGGGTTGCTCATATGATTTTTTTTTTAAACAAAAGTTGTAGGGAAATTATAGTCCTACAATTAACATTTTTAAACGAATTTGATCTCGTTCCTTTTAATGGAGGTATATTTATTTTTGAACTTTGAAAAACCAGTTTTTCCCACCCCTAGGACCCCCCCCCCAGGACCCTTAGGGTGCTATCAAAAAAGTTTACAGAAAAATTTCACTTTTTCAAAAAAACCCCATCATTCCCGCCCCCCGGTCCGATTTTGCCCAGCAACGAACTTGACCGAGATTTTGTGCTCATAAAATGTCATGTATGAATTTCAAAGCGATTAGTGTAAAATTAAGGCAGTTATAGTGTCCATAAGGAAGTGATATAGATAGATTGATATACAAACTTTTAAATTGAGGGTGGTTTTGGGATTTAAGGGATGTGGAACATATATTGACATTTTCCACAAGTCATCACATGGTATCCATTGCAATAGGTAGCTTTCCTAATGAAATCTACCCATACCGGTCAGATTATCGTTACTCGACTATACATACCACAATCGTTTATATGTAAATATTATGAATAAATGTTGGAAGTTAAAACGAGTTTAATGAATATTATTTGTTTAATATATATTAGGGAAACATACAGCGTGACTTAATTTAGAAAATAACTAATTTGGACCATTTGGAAAAGTAGGTTCACCTAGAACTGATTAAACAAAAAAAAAAGGGAATTATAAATGAAATAGTTTAGTTTTGCATATTTATACTGATAAAAGTATGTATGTAAATAAAATATGAGTGTGTTAAAATATAATATATATGGATTGCTTGATTGTTTAGGTATATAATATATGTCATAATAAGATCACAGTGACTTTACGGGTATTAATATAGTATTATAAATTGGTTTTGTAATGAAAGCATATTACAGGCTTGGGCGAATATAGCCGATCAAAAGTGTCCCTTGATCTCGCCGTCAGATTGCTCGGATCGAATGACCAATTGAAGCAACAAGTGGAAATCGATATCGATGCTCTAAAAAGAGGCGAATCTACTGCAAAATCCAAAGACAACAAAGTCAAAGATAAAGGTACTTTCTGTTTATATGGCATTATTGATGATACCATTAATAATGATACTAAAATAGTAAGCACATCCGAGTGCAGATTATTATGACTATAAAGCATATTCACAGTTATTTTAATCCTTTTTTTCAGAAATACTTCTATCTGGCGGTAGCAACGAAGAATTCACGTCAATGTCTAAATCTGTCAAAATAACTTTCGAACCGGGAAAGGTGTAATATTAAACATCATACTTTAATATAATATGGTATATCTACCTACCTTATTTATTCTACACTCACTGAATCACGTTGCAGGGTCGATTTGCAAAGGCTAGCACCAAGATCTCAGCCGGAGATGTACTGCTGACGGAGGAACCTTACGCTGCTTGCCTGATACCAGAAATGCTCGGCTCTCACTGTTGTAATTGCTTTCAGAAGTTAGTTTCATTATTATATATTTTTTTCAATGTCGCAGAACGACCTCTATCTCATTAATTAATTAATATATGCCAGCCCAAACCCAGCCTCAGGTTTATCGGGCTGAAAATCATATACAGAGTGTCCCAAGACCATTCAAGAAAACTTAAGGGTGTATTTATCACATGTAAAAAAAGAAATATAAAAAAATTCAAGCCTAAATTTATTAGTTTTATCAAAGCGCTCGTGTAGTACCGGTGCGGCCCGGCCTCGCATACGGACGAACTTATGACAAGAAAGATCTATTATTATCACCTAAAATTTACAATTTTTTTCTCGGAAACCGCGATGAATCTTGATATGACGTCAGAACAAATCATGTTTGAAATAGCAGGGCCAGTTAGGTAGATTGTTTATCGCAAATGGTCTTGGGACACAGTTCAAACAAATACATTGTTTTAATTATCCACAAAGTAATAATTACTTCCATCTAAATATTACCTTCCAATACCATTTTTTTTATCCTACTTTTTGTTTTTATCTAGAAGGCATCGAATTAAGTGTTGTTCTTCAGTATTTTTTTTTTTGTTCTGTGTTTTCAACAAACAAACAAACAACAAAAATCTTTTACTGTGCATCTGACATGCGAATCTATAGAAAAGATAACACACTTAACATAGAAATTTAGGTTACGATTTTTAGTCCTTTGATTTAAACAAGCAACAGAGTTGAAATTATAAAGTATGCACCTCTGGAAAAGGGGGAGACTGGAAAACATCTGAAAGATTTACGAACTCCTAGAAGGATTTAAGAATTCCAGGGTCACCTTGTTTATTCAGACATACCTCTGTTGCGGGCTGTTTTAACGATTAAATCTTTATGGCAGCCGGAACGTTCGTAGCCATAGTTTATTGTTTATTTGCATTAGAAGATGGTAATAAGTTGTCAGGTTATTCCTAGATCTTAAAGAAGGTTGTAACAGGATTACAATATAAAACAAAGTGAATCATATTTACGCCATAGAGTATTGACGTCTGAAAATGAATTTCAATATTCAGGGCTTTTAATACTCATAATAGCTTATACACGCATTGATATTATATTAAAAAGTGCACATTTTTTCTTGCTGTTGACCATTCAACATTTTTTTGCTATCCAAATATGCAATTTAAAATATTTTCACGATTTTGGGTTCATTTACATATTAACACTTACGGCCTATTACAAAAACTTGAATATTATTAGCCAGTATATCGTGAGGTGACCTTGAAGTTCCGCCTTTGCAAATGGTGTCGGTCACGTGCACGTCGACAACATCAAAGAATAAACATTTTTCAGTTGTTTATTTATATTAAAAATATAATGCAATTTAAAAAATCTAACTTTAAGGTTTTCTGTTGAATTTTATTGCGGACATTTCTATGTATAAATTAGGCTTACGTCACATATGTAGTTTATGAGATTTTTAAAAAATAAAACTTACCATTTTCACTATTTTTTTATGTAAACATAGGATTATTTATTTAAAAAACCAGCTTAAAGGTTTGCTAGAAAAATGTTCAGTTAATCTAATAATGTTTTTTTATATATGCCTGGTATGAAAAGCTATCTTGGCGTTATGGCTCTTACCATCCTCAGCCACCGACCTCACCAGCACCCAGTCCCCCAGTGCAACCGACCGCCCAGTGCGCTAGAAGTGTCGATCCAGTAATCGTTACAGGCGGTGCCGCTTGTGCTTATCAATACGTTTAAAGTGGTGAATAGTTATTATAATTTATTAATGAAATCGCACATCAGCTTAAACTATTAATGTAATAATGTCACGAAAATTATCGAAAAGGCCTGCCGGCAGTCGATAACTAACGGGTCTTAATTTTTTTATTGCAAACAATGCTAGTAAACATTTAAGCCGTTTTTGACGGTATTGAAAACGAAACGGCGCTTATCAAATATTCACGTTTCACGATTCCAAGATTCACGTTTGGCGGGATGTGTCGATTTTGCTTTTTATCGGGACTGCCGCTTCCGTATGTTATGCATAAATAATATTATTTATATTTACGGTCTCTTTCGAAAAAAAAAAACAAATAAAAACCGTCTTAGCGAGATAAAACACGCCACTAACATTGGACATAAGAACGTTTAAAACGTTTAAAGTTCAGGCTTAGGATTAAAGTTAGGTTAGGATTTGATATCAATATAACGCATAACTTTAATCGCAGTATTGTAGTGTTGTATTTCAATACTTTAACAACGTGTTCAGTCACAACCATAATTCACGTGTGAGTAGAAACAATAGTTAATACCTTCGCGATGTGAAAAGTGTACTCAGATGTCCTAAAGATAGAATCCTAAATGACGTTTTAGCGATAAGAATGACAAGAAGAGAACGATCCAATATAGCGCTGTCTTCGTGCTATTAAACTAGTGGATATGGTATAAATAGGAGTTAAATTGCATGTTGAGCACTAATAAGCGTGTTTCCTTAATTTATCTCTAACATAATATCCCTCCTTCTAACTATTATTTTATGATTTTTGAAATTCTGTCTAAAGTATTTTTAACATTGCAACTATGAAGAAAATTAAATTTATATGTCGATTTATAATAATCTAAAATATAATAACATTAATTTTCTTCAGATTAATAGCGCCTATTTGGTGTCCGACCTGTGTTGCTGTAGCTTTTTGCTCTACTGAATGTAGAGATTTGGCAGTGCAATCTTACCATGCTTTTGAGTGCAAGTTTCTTGATCTTCTTATTGGTGAGTATTATACTTGATGATTATTTATATTTATTGAGACTTTTGACACATTTTGGAAGAAATATAGGTGTCATGATTAGTTAGGTCATAGATGTTTTAGTATAGTAGATTTAAAGATATTTATACGAGTAAATTGCATTGGGATTCATTGTGTGATGATATAAATAAAATGCAAATATTGTGAAGACATTAAATTAAATTAAATCAAGTAAACCCATTATCGTTACATGACATTATTATAAGGTACATATTTTATTATTATTGCATACTGTCACGAGAATGATTTTATTTGTTTTAATTTAATTTAATTCTATATTATTTTATTTTTGTTTACATAAACCGCGGATTTTAATTACCGTTACGTAAAAAAAAATACAAATGTATATTTCGTTTGCCCTATTTTTTTTATATGGGAATAGGTAGGTAATTACTGATTAAGATGCGGTTACATAAATTTGGAATCTCTTTATGTCCGGACGGCTATGAGCGGACCGAGGTACATAATTCGTGATTAATAATAATAAATAATAATAATATTTACCGAAATCGTTCAAAATAAAGCATCTATATTCACTGAATATCGCGTAAGTTTTATGATTTCAATAAAAAAGTCAATAAAACGGTCGAATAAACAGTCAACCGATTATAATATATCGTAAAATAGTATAATTACATATTTAGTTTTATACATACGTAAATTTTAGTTTCATTGGATTTGATAGTTTTTGGAGACCTCAAATTAGTGTGCCTATTTTAGTGACGTGTAATTACGTTAAATCAGCTAGGTATCAGGATCAGAGACTGTAATATGTAGTCGGAAGGTTAACAACATGGCTAATGAATTTTCAATTACTGCTCTGAACACGATATCAGATCGTATCATTAGTTCGATTTTCGTTACATGAGGTTCTCCGCATCTCCCCTCGGGGGAATATCGCCGTCCTTGTGATGCCTTTTCCCTCAGGGGAGTGACTTGTTACCACATCGGCAGCTGTCCTCGACCACCGCTCATAAGCCCCATTTTAATGCAGGGACACTATAGATAATTATGAATCTAACGGACCGAATGTATTATAAAGTTAAATTTATACTAGGTATGTCCTGTCCCGATTTTCGTATCTGTCGATGTACTTTATTATTTTGGTTATTATTGAATTGCCACTATTTTATTCAGTTTTTGGTGATTCATGAGGTTTGAGAATGTTTTATCGAACATTATTATTAGTATTGCAGTTATATATTGTCTTCTCACATTACACTTCAATATTACAGCCTTGACCCAATGGTTTTGAAATCCTCCGTGTGCAATTTGAATTTTTTAACCTATTTTAGTGACAGTTAAAAAAACTGTATTTATCTTATCAGCCGATAGAATTGGTATAATCAATAACAGGGACAGCAACGTCGCTATGTAGGTTATACAAACATTTAACACTACGCTCGATTTGTGCTATATTTAAATATTTGATAATTCCTATTTACTTGCACCACTTGCATTGATATTTTTACGTAAATAAAAAAAAAATAGAATGCGAATTTGTTATAATAACCGATTGCCGATCCCTTCTTTGAGGTATTTATCTTTAAAACTACCTGCATTTTTATGCCAGTCTATTTCTAGTTTTAGTATAGGTACTAATTCTAATGTCATTCTATAAAACTGTTTTGTAAATTATGGTTCAAGATTGAATACCCGTTAATAGCCTTCATAATAAATTATAAAATACGTCTAGCATAAGGACAAAGGTCAAGGATATATAATAATAATATGTAAAGTAGACGAACGCAAGTAAGAATAAACAAGTTAATTTAATGTTAATATTAATCTTGTTAGTTATTTATTTTTAGTAATAGTTTAACCGTTTTAAAATTTCGTTCCTTTCCTTTAGGATTGGCGCATACAACATAATAATATTATAATAAAATAGTTGTTAGTTGCGAAACAAGTAGAAGTTAGAGACGATAACAATATTTTTAACCCCGTGCTCGTTACATGTTTGTACTGTAAATACAAAAAAATCAAATAAATCAATAAATGTTTCATCTCTACAATGTGTTAACCTGGGCTTTATATTATTATATTATATTCTATTTAACCGGGTGTCACAAAACAGTCGCGACAACTGCGTAATTAACCAAATGCACGTGTTTTTATTTTACAGGTTCAGGAATGTCAATTCTTTGCCATATCGCATTAAGAATGGTCACGCAAGCGGGCCTGCAAAGGTCACTCGAGATACATAAAAAATATATTGTCGAAATGGGCAGAAATGATGATAATGAGAAGAAATCAGAAAGATTATCGGATGTAAAAATACAAAGCCCAAAGCCGATAAGAAATAAAAGAATAAGACAAAACAAGAGACTTTTAAAAGAAAAACTCAACGGAGAAACAAATAATAAGAATAAAATAGATGATAACGTTAAAGAAAATAATGTATTAAACAATAAAATGAGAGACGAGGAAGAAAAGCGTGCTTTGCTCATTTATTCTCTTTGCACACATTCTGAAAGGAGACACCCAAAAGATTTCCTTCATAGGGCCCTGATGGCTTTATTTCTCTTAAAATGTTTACAGAAGTCACATTTTTTTATTGAAAAGGGGGACCCTAACACGCGTACGTATTTTGTTAGCTATCTTAAGCATACTACATTACATTATATTGTTTTTTTACGCATAACAGTAGTTTCTTCTTGTTACGAGTTTTCCGTTTTGTGCTCAAATTCTTTCTAGATTCTCTAATTTTACATATTTCTTTTTTTTGCTTATCGAAATATGTATATATAAAGTCGTAAGCAGGGATCTAAGTGATTTGTTCAGTCTACTTAGGGAGTTAACGTATCAAAAGTCCTGACGTCTAGGCGGAGAGCCAGAGTGGGTGGGGGGGGCACAAAGAAGGTCCCACTTTTGGGTTTTTATACTTATATTTTAAAAACGGTGCGTTCTAGGGGAAAAAAATAAAACACCAATTCATTTTATAACATTGTTTATAATTCTTCAAAAAACCGCAGTTATAAAATTTGTTTGACATACATACATAAATTATACTTAGAAATAAAAAGTAGTTTCACACATCTGTAATAATAATAATGTTAATTTGATGTAATATAGTAACATCCAGCGAGCTCGCTGTCGGAGAACTGCTCCTGAGAAATTTGCAGCTGCTGCAGTTCAACGCTCACGAAATTTACGAAACAGTGACGCCGCTGAACCACAAGTTCAACGGGTCGAAAGCTGCTTACCTGGCAGTGGGGATATATCCATCTGGTGCACTATTTAATCACGAATGTCATCCTGCTGTCGCAAGGTTTGATATCCAATTCACACCATCATTTCACCATTAATATATCAATTTGATATATTAATATCCATTATGTACCATTTCTCTAAAATCTATACAGCTGTGTTTTTAAGAGCCAGTATATCGTGAGGTGACCTTGAAGTTCGGCCTTTGCAAATGGTGTCGTCACGTGCACTTCGAGCATCCGTCGACAACATCAAAGAATAAACATTTGGCAGTTTTTTATTTATATTAAAAATATAAGGCAATTAAAAAAAAAACTAAGTTTAAGGTTTTCTGTAGAATTTTATTGCGGACATTTCTATGTATAAATTAGGCTTACGTCACATATGTAGTTTGGTTTATGAGAATTTTAAAAAATAAAACTTAATAATTTCAATATTTTTTTATGTAAACATAAGATTATTGATTTAAAAAATAGCTTAAAGGTTTTCTAGAAATATGTTTAGTTGATCTAATTATATTTTTTATATATGCCTGGTATGAAAAGCTATCTTGGCAGTAGACCTCAAAAACATGCATAAAATGCAATTCGATTGCTAAATGGCTCTTAAGATGATCACAGCTAAGATAAAGGATTCATAATTATTTTTACTTTAATACCTTTACATAAAAACATCTTTTAATGTATATTTTTGCTAATTATTAATTATATATATTTTAATTGTATGTCCGTTTATGGTACAAAGCTGCCCGTTACTTTTTCGATCTTCCCTTAATTTTTTTTTACTTTCACCTGTTCGTTTTTACCGTTTTTTATGACGGCTGTATACGAGTATGTGTTTTGTGTGTAGGCAATGCATGTCAACATGATAGCATCAACTTTTACCTAACAACAATACTTTTCTTACCTTTGCGATTCGGAATGTAAAATCTGATTCATCCATAATTCTTTCCGAACTTCGTTATTTTATTTTATTCGTTGAATTATAAACAAAAGACGACAAAACGTTAATTAAAATTTCATTTTTGATGCAGATTAAATATGGCTGACCATGATATGATATAAATATGAAATATGATAATTAAATATAATTATTTGTCATCATCATCATTTGTTCAAATATCATTATTTGTTTAATTTGTCATCAGTTAATTTTACAAACAACTGTGTGTACCATTCTTTCTTCTTAAATTATACTGTTGGTTTTCCGAATAAACAATAAATAAATAAATAAATTTAGTTTTTTGCTTTATTTTAAAACCTATAAAAAAATAACGTCATGACTTATGCGTAATGCGTAATGATTTTAATCCTAAACCCTAAAGGAAAACTGTAAATAAAACATTATACTCTTATTCAGAGCTTTAGGATTTTTTTCTCTTTTTTACTGTTTTTTTTATAGGTACCATTTCCATTGTAAGTATCATTTTCGGAATGTCCAAACATTATTTTCTTTGTTTTTAAATAATTGCTATGGCCTAGGTCATATACAATTATTTTGGCCCTGCTCAGCTAGGCCAAATATGCCTGTTCTAGAGTCAGGGGAGTTGGTGGTAATGAAGCGTTAAAAATGCTATGACCATGTGCGGATTCGAACCTGCGACCTTTCTTGCTTCCTCTTAGTTTTTTTTTCTTATTATTTAATATAATAAATATTGTCATTCCTAAACATGTAAAGTGGAATGGAAATAAATTAATAATGTTTAAAACGAACGTATAGCAGATTGGGATAATCATAATGTAACTAGAATGTAATGATTATTATTATTACAGATACTTCATTGGAAAGAAAATTGTTATGAGTGCAATTCGAGCAGTTGCACCGAACGACGTGGTGGCTGAAAATTATGGTCCAATATTTCTCATGAAGACCAAAGCTGAGAGGCAGAGAGCTCTCTACAGTAGATACTGGTTCAAATGTGATTGCTTAGCTTGCGAACAGGACTGGCCCACATTGAAACAAATGGGGAATGGTGACATTCCTATGTTACGGTATATCTCAATACATATTGCGTGCACTAGTTTATTGATAGAGATAGACTTTAAATATATTTGGTTACACAAATTACTTCTTATCACTAAACATTTAATCAAATTGTTTACAAAAACAAAATCACTATCGGGCGAAATAATAAAATGTGTCGTACGTTTTTTTTAGTAAACCAAAATCAAGATAAATTAAAATATTATAATCATATCGTAGTCTTTCAGTAATACATGACTTTCTACCAGGTAAGATTTATTTTTAAATTTTGTGCCGAAGAAGGTGAAAAAGCGGTGAATTTGTTTACAAATTTATTCAAAAGTTAAGATATTACAGGTGTGAAAATTGATATTTAGTTTCTTTTGTAAAAAAATCAGAAACACCATTTTTAAAAAATCTAGTCAAACGAGGTTAAAAAGAAGAGATATTTCAGAATGAGGATTAGTAAGTATTCCTGGTTAGGCCTGAAAGACCAGCACTCAAGGCCCGGCGAGCGCTATGCGGGCCGAACAATGTAAGACCGATTGAGGGTAGGAACTAACTGATATGAAGATGGTGAGGTGAGGCTTCATTAATTACGAGCGATGCTCGGTCTTAAAAACCTAATAAAATATACATTTTCAAACATTTCCCAATACCAGCAAAATCTAGTCTTTAATATTTGTGTCGCTGTAAGGTGATGACATGATAAATAGAAGGCGTGGCTTATTTTGGGAGCAAATCTAATGGCTGTGTGCGTCTAAAAGTAAATTAAAATATTGCTTATTAAAATAATATGTTCGGTAGGGTGTAAAAAAAGTTGTGTAGATTAGGGGTAAAGGATGGGTATTATTTTAATTTCGATAAATATTATTGTTAATAGAGCTAATAATAGCTTTTTAGACCCTATACAATCCTTTTACAGGGATGCATCATATGATGTCAAATCTAATTCTATACTCTTTGTTTATATTCTAGTTGCCCGAACAAAAACTGCGACAGAACAATACAATGCACTATAAACAAAGCTGGCGACAAAATTTGGTCAAAAACTTGCTTAGGTTGTAAAATGAAGATCGACAATTACGAAATGCTAAAAATATATGAAACATTGCAGTTAGATAGCCTAACTCAATACCAGGTACTTTTCTAAGTGTTGGCATATACTAACTTATAGGAAATTAGAGATAAACTTAGAACTAACAATTCAAATAGCATCGATGCATTGCACAATATTGAGTTTCTAAATATTCAGAAATTGTTATCCGCGACTCCCACAATTTAACACGATACTATATATGGGTCATCTAAACACTAATACCAATACGTATTAGTACCTAGTCGTACCTACTCGTTTTTAATGTATTGAGGGGTCAAAGTTCGTCAGTTCAGTCACTTTCTCTCCCTCTTATCGCTGGCACTCGTTCTCATTCCTTTATTGACCCCACGCCTTTCATACAGACAGGGGTGCCTCATTCCGTCGTCGAGCGGTGCCCTAAAATATATATTAATAAATTTGTTATAGAAGCGACACGCCGTTGATGTTGGTGCATTTGTCGTCTCTAACAAGTTTACAGCCTCTGAGGGCAATTTTATTGGCTATAAATCAGCTGACTCATTTTTAAATGTGCTAAATAAAGATGTAGTCCGTTTCTGTATCTGCATTTGGGAGCCTGGGTGAGACAGTAATGCAGTTTGTAAACAATGCGTTTGCTGCTTAAACTGTTTGCATATAATATAACAACATAACATATAATATTATATACATAGCAACATATTATTAACATATAACATCAACATACACAGCAACATAGCATATTATTAACATATAATATTCTTTAATCCATTAAAAGAGTAATATTGTATCGTATTGACTTAATGAAGTCAAAACTTATATGAATGGATAAGCTAACAATAAAATATACAGACACTACAAAATGTTTTCGCGAAATACTTGTCTTTTCTTTTTTTTATAAAATGTATTATTTAACTTCAGCATTTCAAAAAATATATTTTTAGGTGGGCGCCGAAAAGATGGAGGAACAAAATTCAATTGAGGCCCGTGATATTCTAGCCAAGGCAATTAATATTTTCTACGAGTACGCCACTCCACCATTTAAGGAAACTTTTATAGCCCAGGAATCATTAAGGTCGTGCTTATCTATTCAAGGAAATATAAGGATTGTTCCCTAAAATAAAAATGTTTTAATGTGCTAAATAAAAGTGTGAAATTATAATATACCGTGTTTTTCATTAAAATTTATCGTGTTTCCAAGCTCTAAAATTTGCAAAATTTAGGTACATAATCTTAAGATGTTAGCTTTTAAAAATGAGTATGTAACAGTATTATTAAATTATAAAAAAAAATATAAAATACCTAAAAAAACAATAAAATACATACACGATTATAAGACTGCGACTTTAAAATATGTTATTAAGCCACTAAATGACCGACGAATTACAAGAGATACTATATTTGTATACGACACAATCAGTAGTAATATCGAATAATCGTTTTTCTTCAAAATGTTTCATTCAACGTCCCTAACCGTCCAATACCGTCTTTTTTTCACTCCCGCGATACAAATCAAACGCTAAGACAGCGGTCGCTCGATTGTGTCGTCGATTTTTATTAAATAAAAACCCTTTTCATCTTGAGTTGCGAAAAACTAAGTAAATTTAAGAAACAGATTAAATAAGAAAAACTAAAAAATAGTAATCTTTGGACATCATCTTCTTTCCTTTGGCCTCTGACAGTTTGAACCTAGGTGAATTTAACCAAAAATGGCTTTTTAAACGCCCAATAACTTTGAAGCAGGTCATATTATTCTAAAATCTATTGAAAATGATTAACCGAGCTATTGACCGACAGTCACGTTTTTAATTAAATTAAGTTCAAGCTGAGGGTACTATCTAAAAATACCTACTTTTTTTGGGAAATTTAGAAAATTTGTATTTAATGAAGTGAAAAGTCTGCGAAAATGAGAACACAAAGCCAAGTCTTAGTGTTAAATCTGAAAGATGACAGCAAATAAGAAATCAAATAAGCGACTATGGTTCTAAGGCTATGGTTCTATGGTTCTTATCATTTTTGTAGGAAATAAGAACCTATAGCAAGTAAACATTCTTATAGATCTAAGATTCCAATTTTATGAAAATATTTACTTAGTGAAACATCTGTAAATATCTAGTGAAAGATAACTAGTTCTAGTCCATTAAAAAGGGTCTAGTCAGTTAAATAATACTGGGAAAATGGGATTAGGCATTTCTTATAATAAGATTTTTAATAAAAAATAATTTAAATCAGACATTACCATAAAAGTAATCATTGTTGTAAAATTCGAAAGTAAAAAAAACTGGACAATTATAGCATGTAAGAATGTTTCGCCCTATGTTTCAGAAACAACCATAATCACATTGCGTCTACAAAGCATAAACTAGACGCCATGTTTATGAAGATTTTTTTAAGGGAAAAAAATATGACCAATAATTTAATAATACAAATTACCACATTGTAATAAAAATGAGGAATTCTATTTTAAATGTGATTCATAAATAGAGAAATAAAAACTTACAAATACAGGATGGCCTAAATCATAAGGTCCAGTCAAATGAGGTGTTTACGGAGGTCATACCCATCATAATCATACTATGTGTAGTTATTTTATTCCCTATCGTTTAGAAGTTATAGTTCTTTTACGATCTTTGTTAATTTTTAATCCTAATTTTCAAATAAAAAAAATATAATTAAATTACATATTGTTTAGATTTATTTTGCTTTCTTTAATCTTTCTCACAAATGGCTTTCTTAAAAAATCTTTTAAAGAAATTTACTTTCAATACTACCCTCGTTATAAAAAGGCCTCAACGCCACTTTTTGTCAAAATGGTGTTAAGGGGTCCAGGTACATTCTCGTGGCCAAATTATACTTTAAATAATTGTTATTTTGTATAATTACTTTATAAATAATTGTTATTTTGTTTTCATAATTTTATTTAGAATTTAATTCCTTTATGTACTTCTTATACATGTTTTACATACGAAAGACCCTACGTCCATATTTATAGCTCAAAAAACATTGAACGCCGGCTATTTGATTTATGATTATGAACTTAGGATCTTTTATTTTATTAGATTTTCTTTCGCGTGAAATAAAGGTTCCTAAATAAAAATCAGTATATAAAAAAATAATAATATAAAAGTAAATGATTAGGTTAAAACGAAAGAATAAACAGTAATATATCACAACTAATTTAGATTGTAAATTTTGATATAAAAGTAGGTATGTCATTTTTACAGTACCTATTGCTTACAACATTTTTAAAATATCACTCTTTTTGTTAAATTTCAAATATAATCAAACTTATCTTATGGATTTTAACATTTATGTTTTAATTCCTTTGAGTCGATATTCTCCTAATATTTCTGAGTGGAGTTGAGGAATCACTTCGTTGTAAGAGTATTCCGGACGGAACCTTCGGTGTTTGGGTTGTTTTAAAAATATACGAAAACTTTCATACAGTTTATTTACTGTTTTTAGATTCATGTCCAAGAGGCTACTATCCCCGTCTTTTGGCTACTATCCCCGTCTTTGGCAACTATCCGCGTCTTTTGGTAACTATCCCCGTCTTTTGGCTACTATCCCCGTCTTTTGGCTACTATCCCCGTCTTTTGGTAACTATCCCCGCCTTTTGGCTACTATCCCCGTCTTTTGGCTACTATCCCCGTCCTGGTCTGTCTATCCGACTTTCCTTACATTCGTCCGTCCGTGCATCTTTCAACTAGAAAAAAATAAATGACAAAGACTTAATATTTTGATAGAGTTAGAATTTTGTGGTAGTTTGATACTCTCGAAAAACAACCATAACCGTTTAGATCACATTGGAAGCTGATCGGATAAAATAAGATTATAACATTAAATTAAACAAATTTTTAACAAACATTGACAGTTCGATAAATGCGCAAATTAATAAAAATGAATAACGAAAATATGAATTATAGCGATATGAATTTTTGAATTTCGAATATGAATTCGAAATTCAAAATTATGACAACCCGGCTCTTGGAAACTTAAGCAGGTGTTATTTATTATTGACCAGTTAAAATTAATTCAAAGTGCGTGCAAATAGAAATTTGTAAAAGGAATTTTCAGTGCTGCATTTCAGTGCAATATTACGGCCGTGTTGTTTCATTACGTGCGTCAAAATTTAAAAAAATAAAACCATAATGGTGCTGTTGGTTAAAATTATAATTTATGATGATTGGAAAGAATACCATGATACCATAGTATTTTTTTTTTTATTTTAAACTATTTAGACCTAAAAAATAACCCACTGTCACCTCTACGGCCATCCAAAAAGCAAATAAGTTGAAATAGGAAATGAAGCAACTCATCACTAGTGGTACCGAAAGCGCCTGAGAAGGCAGATGCTGAGGCCATAGCCATATATGATAGCTATAGGATGTCATAGCCATTCTTATTCAGTTTTTCTCCGCCTCATGTTATTTCTATGTAAAATATTTGGAATAAGATGGGATTTCCACCAAAATATGTTTTAATATTTTTTACATAGAACAGCAAATTTCGTTATTATTGTCAAAACAGCAAATTTCGTTATTCGAGATGTCAAAACTTTAATAACCATTTAATTAGATTTATGAAGACCGACGAAAATATCGCACTAAACGATAGGTGCATTAGTGCATATTATATTATATCACAATAAGCTTTTCTGAAGAAAATTGTTAGAAAAAGATAAAATCGGTTGTGTGGTCTCACAAATAAATCACAGTAAAATAATTTTACTCAAATTTATATTATTAATAGTATTTTAAATTAAATAGTATTTCGGTGGAAATACAAAATAATTTTGGTTTGAATATCGTCTACGTACAGTTTTTTCGGATGAAACAGCGATGATAAGCGGAGTTCTTAGCTCCATGCGCCACCAGTTCACAACAGTTCAATTGTTTGTTACTAATAAATGTTTTGTAATCTGACATTTCACAAAAAAAAATGTCATACAACATCATGTCATTTAAATCGATTTCCTTTTAGGCGGGGTGGATATTTTATCCGATTAGCGGTTATATGGCTTAGTAGATATTATAATATGTATAGAAGCAGACAAGACGTCGCCGGCTAGTACAACTACCGCCCACGCGCAGCGCTTGTTTGAAAAGCGTCTGACGCAACGTTGGCGGGATTTTCGTGAACGCTAAGTAAGCCTCGCGTTATAGAAGATACAGGGTCTGACTGAACCGCTGAATATATTATTTAATATAAATTACTTTATTTATTGAAATATAAATAAAGTTACTCGAAAGTGAGAAGACCGCTTGTGGTTTACACAATATACAGGTTCTATTTGATTGTTCAAACCCTTACGGGTTTTTATGTGAACTAGTTCGTTCCCACTTTTAAAATTGCTATAATACATTTTATCACATATTCAATATCATAATAACAACACTTTTCACACTGATGAGCCCACATGACGGTATCTATCCAGCCTGTCTTTAATATGTTTATTTATAACGGTCACTTTCACTCGCGTTCGGTCTTATTATAATAAAGTCAGTACATTCATCTACAAAAATACTATTTAGAATATATTTTTTTAATTCTTTTTTTTTAAACATAATATGATAACTTATTTGTTTCGTTTAGATCACTCGGCAGGCTATTAAATAAAATTGGAACAATTCGCTTAGGCCTTCTTTTGCCAAATTCATTGTTGAATATCTAAATAACTTACTTTCCTCACTTTTTAATTTATTATTAATTTTTTTTGGTACTATGATTTTTATTATTTGAAGCTGTAGATTTTAATTTTGTAAATGTATGTTTTAAATGTTAGACCATATGTACCATATGTTATTCGTGTTTCCGCAAGTGAGATATATAATAATCTTAGTATTTTATAAGGTACTTTATATCTTAAAACAGATATTTTTTACATATTTGTTCGATAGGTGGACCCCAATTAAACTTTTCATCGATGGTCAGTTTGTAGCGACCTTATTTAAGGGGGGACAAGAGTAAGGCTTTTGTGTGCTATGTTTTGTTTTTTTGTGGCTTTTGTTTCGTGATGTGATTTTATTTCTATACTATGGTTGCTTTTGTTGTGGGTGCTATGAATATGAATGTAATTAGTTTTACTCGAATTTATGACTAATTCACTATCGTGAGTGATAATGGCTGATAATATTGATATCAGTCTGTAGTTTCCATAATTTTTATGATCCCGTTTTTATATATAGGTCGAACAATTGATATCTTTAATTCGTTTGGAACGTTACCTTCGTATACGGACATGTTTATAAATTTAGCGATATCGGTGGATATTTCATTTTTAATAATTTTTAAATCGCACATTCTTATTTAGTTAAATCCCGCAGATTTCGTGAATAAAGACTATGATTTTAATAATACTTTCTTTATTTGCTTTTTGGTAAAACATTGACATGTTACAATCAAAGTCAATGTCATTATGTTTTTCAATCTAAACGTTACATATTTTTTTAATTTTTGTCGTTTCGCTTATGAAATTTTCGACAAACTTATTTCCTATCTCTATGTCCGTGTTATTACTACCCATGTATTGGATTATTACATCATCAATATTACTTTTCGATTTACCCATCATCTCATTAATTTCTGACCAAAGTTCTTTTCTATTTCCATTGCATTCATTGATCCTTTTTAAATAGTAACTATTTTTAGCCTCTATATTGCTTAATTTGTTTGATTTCTTATTTTGTTATATTACTATTGTTCAATTCGTCTTAAGCAGCTTTTCTCCCCTTGCACTCGCCTCCACTTTTTTAAAAGTTGAGGTAATTCAACCTTTGAATTAAGGCATAAAACATCATTAAAAAGTCTTTCTGTCTTTCTGTCACAATTTTCTGTCTTCTTTTTGAAAGTTAAGTGTTCCCTTTACCACAAATCACTTTATTCTTTTTTTTTCCTCTTTCTTGTGTAGTTGACCTTAATCGAGTGGCCCTTCAACGATCGGTCCGGATCAGAGTCTTAGCGAGTTATGCGCCATGACGCAGAGTTCGAGGCCTGTTTTGTCAATTGGTCCCGTAGGCCTTGAGGGAGGGCCCGACCGGTTATGTGTGGATGTTGACGATTAGGGGACTTTCTTGCCTACACCACAGAAGAGTGAAATAGCGATACTACTACAAGTAACAACGCTATATCGCACTTCTGTATCTATACGGCGATATACTTTTTATTTTAGGCGGTTATTTTCGTAAGCGTTTTTAATATAGAACCTCTTTTTAATATATACCTTCCGTCACCATGCATTTGGCGACCTATTGTGCCATTAGTAATGAGATAGTTAAAACGAGATAAATTATTGTATGTTGACAGAACATTTCATAGTAAATTCTGTGATGTCAAGGTAGAGGGCAAAAAAAAATATAAAAAATGGGTTAAATATCAAAAAGTATTCAATAATCATAAACTAACTAGAGAAAAGAGACACGAGTTGCTCTTAATTCATTATGTTGATTAAACTACTCTAAAAAACAAGTTACTTAATTTATTTCTAATTACGGATTTGGAAAATAGGTCCAATCGAGTTAAGTAAATAAATAATAGAAAAGATTAACAAATCGACACACCTCTGTTATCCCCGGGTTAGCTTCTCGTGCATTTTTCTTTACGGCTTTAATGAAATGGGCATACAAAATAAATAAATCCGTTCTCGACGCATGTAACATATTTAATATGACTCTTTTAGAATGAAAATGCCGAATCCCCAAAACAAGAACAGTTACAAAATAGGTTTTATTTTTTATTTTTGGTATATAATATTAAGTTTAATAATAATAAACAATGTAGTTTTTCTTTAATACCCAAAAACTATAGTTTTATCACAGGAGATAAGTTAAAACAGTAATAAATTAATTACAAGGGAATGGAGAACTAGTCACAAAATAAAAATTATTAAAAAAAAACTGTGAAAATGTTTTTTCAAATACCATGTTAATTAAAAAAAACTCAATGAACTACTTTGTCGTTTTACTTTAATACCAAAACATTGTAGTTGTATCTCAGGAAATAAGGGTATGCAGTATTAAATTAAATACAAGGAAAAAGGAAACAAGTCATCTAAATAGGAATTATTAAAAAATACTATTTTGTGTGAGGACAATTTTTAAAAAACATTGTTTTTAATAAACTAATGTAACCATTATTTACAAATGTATTTGTTAGCAATTTTGGTAATTTTATCTATCAGTCAATTCTTGTAAAGACTCTTGAAAAGTTACCCAAATTCACTCATCCCCTTCCTTCTTGATTTCATAAAATTTGAAAAAAAAGAAGTAAAAGATTTTTGATACAGAAAAATGTTACAAGTAAACGCGAATTATTCTAAGATTTTTTTTTAGTATGTTAGAAACTAATTAATATTATACTTGATATTCAAGAAAAAATGTGAAAACTACTAGTTTCATGGCAGTCCGATATAATTAATAGTACTTTATGTCTTGCTGACTGTGCATTGCCATTACGTTCTTTGGAATTCGCTATTTTAAAAACACATAGGTATAAAATTCGAAACTATTTGCTACAATATTATCACGGTCGTAAAATATTTTCCCTAATGAACTTAAAATCAGATGCCAGTTAAAATATTTTATGAAGTAGGAAGGAAGAAAAATATGAAGGTGAAAAAGCTAGGATGAATTTAAAAAAATGTAAATAAAGTACAAAAATAAATAATTACTATATTTAAAAAAAATGGACAAATGCGCCCCTGGAAAAAAAATCTACGGTTATACGTAGTGACTAGCTGCTATTGATGGAACGTCACATCACACCAAGACATTTTGTAGAGTGACCAATAACATAGTAAGGCGTGAGTAACAAACCATTACATTTACTACTACAGGAAATAAGTGATTAATAATGATCTCAAAGCTGCTGTTATAACTATATATAACCTGAGTTAGAACCGTATATTAGTTATTTTGTGGTCTCTAGTAACAATAATATTGATCATCGATAAAAAAAAGAATTACTTAAACCACCGCCATCTTTATGTCTACAAGTCGTAACCAGGTAGAAACGGCAACGTTGAGCCACACCATCGATTCGCTGTTTCGGCTCGTCAACTGTCAATTGTCATTTAATTTTTCCATTCCTCACTGTGTTTGGTTAGGAACGACGTCATGTCTTTTTCCATTTTCTCGGACAGTTTTGTTAGAGAATTTCGTGATCCCTATTTTATGTTAATGCAACAATATGTAATAAAACAATATATATTTTTAAGCGCTGATTAATGCCATCATTTGAAGTCTCCTATGTGCGTCGTCAGGTTATTCCAGCTACAATGATCGTCAATCTACGATGAGAGGCTATATTACCAGAAAAAGAAGAAATATGAGAATGCATGATTGTAAAATCCCACTTCATCAGACCAAATGCAAAAAATCAAATAAAACTGGTGTAAAAAAAAATAACCGCATGATTATTTTTTATTTGGGGCTTATATTGTAGATTATGGTATGAATAGATTATTAAGTAGATGTGAAAGATTAACTAACTAACCGGGTAAGAAATACTGCGGTTTAAATCTGAGAACTATGGCTCAGAAGAAGAAATATTAATCGAAATTCAATTCTAGACCGAACTTATGGACACCCCAGTGCCCGATAACATTATGGTTAAAAGCCTTCGGCCATGCGGCAGAAGGCTTTTGCGAGCAGAACTAGAATTTATACGGTAATTGCCGTTAAGTACGGCAATCGCTGTTTTACTATTCATGACATAATGTACGACAGGGATTCCCAAAGTGGTCGATATCGACTCCTTGGGGTCGAAATCGGTTTCCCAGGGGTCGACATAAACGAAAACTGATTTTGGGGGTCGACAAGGTCTAAAAATCGACCCCTATTAATAACACAAGTTCTTATTTGAAACTTTCAAGATACTGTAGGTATAAGTTGTGTTACGTATACCAACTTGTTATAAAAATGACTCCAAACATGCTCCTGATATTTTACTACATAATAAGCTTGCACTTGTTTGTACATTTGGGTTTTAAAATTCGTTGGAGGTGGAATGATAAGACTCATCTACTAATTTATTTCAAGAGATCACAAAAGTGATTACATAGCTAAATAAAGTGATGGAAAAAGAATTTACAAAATGCTTAGTTAACTATGCGCGTTAATAGCGCAACCATACATTTCTGCAGTTTATGAAAATTTGGCCAGAGGTATCAGTTCATATTGGAAAATGGGTGTCTTGCCCAACATAATAGTATATTAATATTATGAGGAATCACTATTAATTTCATTATGTTTAAAACAAATACGAAGGAATTATTTCTGATATTTAATTAATTCCAAACTGATTTTAATTAAAATATATACCGGTGAGAAAATATTTCAAGCAAAATTAAAGTGTAAAATAATTCGTATGGTCAAATATTATTAGGACTAAATTGAAGCGCTGAAAGCAATATTATCATTCAAAATTTGGTAAACAATTTTTTAGCACACTTTAAAGGTGTAAATTGTACACTATATCTGTAATAATAGTGTATAATTGAAATGCTGAAAATGCTGAAAACTCGATAGACATTTAACAAGATAGCCAGTAAATGAACTATAAAAACTGTTTAAATGGTTATTGAAATTTGAGTTATTCATGGCTTTTACGATACTTACTTTATATGTGTGAATGATTTTAAACAGCATATAACAGTAGTCTTATTTAAATTTCTTGTTTGTTTGTAAATAAAGGGGTTAGCATCACAAGACTTAATTATTAATATTAAGTAAGAGATAATGGATTATCTTTCCCCTGCCCTAAGCCTAAAAAAAGTGTTTTTTTTTTGTTTTTTTTAACTGTAATAGACTTACTGTGTATCGTTCCATACAAATTATGAACGATATCGCTGTAACAAATAAAGGGGATAAATAAAAAAATAAATAATTTTAAAAATTGACTTGAAAATAATTGTCTGTAATTTACCGAAATGCAGTATTCAATAATTATCCCGAAACTTATATTTTGACACTTGACCACTTCATAGATTAATCTCTTCAATTCAATTTTCTGTAAAATATGTTTTTATTAAGTACTTTTAGAAGTGCAGTAATTCTTGTACAACTTCGCAAAAGTACGGCATTTTTTTTTTGTTCATGTACGGCATTCCCTAGAGGAATTTCTGCCGTTCATGTCCGTCGCGTCGACCAGAGTGAAGTTGCGGAGTGCCGCATGCGCCAGTCGCCAGTCGCCCCACAAGCACGTTGCCGCCCAGACGTTCGCGGCGCCTCGCCGCAAGTTTGTGACCGCCGGGTCTTTCTTATGTTATAACAAAAATAACCTTCACCGCTCACCGCAGGACTTTTGCCTTAATATCCGAGGTATGTTATTTCTGTTAGTTTAAAATATAATAAGTTTTAAACCGAGTAATAATTCAATTTTTAATACGCTCTTGCCGGCGTTCTTATGAATACTTATCTTTTCTAAATTAAACTACCATATATGCTTATCAGTAGCCATTCGATAGTATTCAAGTATTGGTATTTGATAAAAATTACTGAAAATATTCAATCGAAAGAAGGTAAAAAAAATATTTCCTAAGCGCGCACAATACCCGCATGTCCGCGGAACGAAATCCAGAAATAATTCGATGTGTAAAATAATCTACTCATGCCGCTGTCGTGACATTCTAATTGCATCAACCCACCATAGTTGCTATTTTGAACTAAATACTTATTTAATGTAATTTCAACTTAGGAAATAGCAAGCAAATGTTGTATTCAATTTATAAAATAGTCAATCTCACGTGGCAGCACTTAGAATACGAAACTCGTTTTCAGTAATTCGCATGCCGCCGCATCGCATAGCGCAAATTTAAAAACGCCTCAAATTACACACAATAAAAGATCACTTTTATAATTATTACCACATCCTGTATTACTACATTGTTTATTAAAAATTGTTTATTCTAATAACCGAGGGCAGTACTCAATAATTTGATGCATTATATGATCTAAATAAATCTGTAGCTATCCACGTAAAAAAAAAAACAAGATTAAGTTAATATTAAATATCAGACTAAAATCAGCGTCCAGTCAACCCAAAACAAACTTACGGTAACTATGCACCTACGGCAAGCACAGTACGGACGTAAAAGCCTGCAAGGACTGGCGTTAAGTAGAAAGGGTTAGCACTAATAAACGTTAGGGCTGTCAACGAAATTATGGGTTCCTAGCACAAAAACATATGCTACAGATCTTGGCTGATTACGAACAGGTTTTAAACAGCATCCGGCGTGGTGGTAATATTATAATCTCCTTTACAATTCCGACTTATTATTACCCAGTTTAGTGCATTTTTTTGACTGGCTGTAAATTATATTATTATTTACTATTTTATCACTGGACGACCTACAAACAAATATTAAGTGTACAAGCTTGTCTGTTATTTTGGGAATCCGTATAACCGACAGCATTGCATCGCATCATTTCTGTGTCAATGCTACGCAATTGCGATATATCTTTTCCGTCTCATTTGTATTATCTGTTAACGTATCATGGCCACCTAACTAAGAAGCGCATTTACATCTATCTATATCTATTTGAATTTTATTTGATGATTGTTTTTCCATAGCGGCAAATCGCCTGAAAAAATAAATGACACATTCTTTGACAATATTGAAGAATGTAGAAAAGTTTTTAATTATTTGATAAAGTGCTGGATAGCATAATATTTATAAAGGTACTAAAGAGGTCCTGTACTTGAGAGCGCAGGATGTTGGTTTAAACCCAACGCAGAGTTTTATAAAAATGCATTTTTAACTCTCATCTATCCTCTTTAGTGTAAAATATTATCAAAAATGATGTAACCATCTAATTAGATGAAATAAGAAAAGGATGATATTTTAACAAAAAATATAAATATGATGGATATGTGATTCAGATGTTGGATTATGGTGATATGAGATGATTTTATGAGAGACTTATGTATGAAGTTGATGAAAATAAAAATAATGTATCTATTTGAATGTATATATATATATACATATTTCCGTTCAATATATATATATATATATATATATATATATATATATATATATATATATATATATATGTATTGAACGGAAAAGATCTACTGCCGTCGATTTTCGTGACGGCGAAACGTCTAAAGCTCTATTTTTCTGTTTGTAAGTTTTCTGTTGCTGTTTTTATTTGGGTACTTGGTATATAATATAATAGCAATACTTTTTACTAATAAATTATGTACAGATTTATAAGCTTAAATAAGAAGTTATACGTGTCATTGTGCGTATTAATGCCCGTAAATTTTATAAGTTATGCGTGTCAGCGCCAGTTTTCACATGTGAATCAGGCGGCGTTACTTATCGATATATTATTTTTTACTATTGCGAAACCCGCTTAAATTCGGATTTCACTTTAAAGAATTTTCTAGTTTATTATTTTATTTTTTTATAAATGATTTGTTTTTTACTTACTACTCTAACTAGGCAGGACAAAAGGATACTTGAAATACAGATTGTCCACGTATTTGTTTTTATTTGGATTATATTTCTTCAGCTATGAAAACTTATGTGTGTAATAAATCATATCCACTAAGTAAAAAAGTGTGCTATTTTTCAATGTCGCTTACAACAAAAAATAAAAATAGTATAATTACAATTTGCAGTCTAATTTCTTTGTTAAAAAACATCTTTAGAAAACAAATCACATTAAAAAGTCTAATTTCTTATGCAGACGGAGAAAATATTAACACAGTGACCATTAAAAAATCACAGAAGATCCCTCTATATTTTCTTTATATAAACCTTATAAGACGTGCGTACGTTAGAAGAATAATTAGAATTTGCAAGTATAATTTTGATTCCGCGGTGTAAAGTTCATACCGATCACCTTGGAAAAAATCTAAATAAACCATACAAACGAACGAGCCTATCTTGACTTTTCATCTTACGGAGTTCTAACCAAATTACCGAAATGCCCAGCTATAATCTTATTATCGGCTCTGACTCTTTATTTTGATAGCTGCAATTGTTTGTCCACATTACAGCATACTGTTTTTATTTTTAAAACTCACATAAAATCTAAAAAATAAATAAAAACTCTCCGGTGATAAACATAAGTTTTAGGTATATATTATGATTTTGTATTTATCGACAGGTATTTAGTTCTCAAATAATTTACAGCATACAGATTAAAACGTGGCTTTGAGTCTTTTAAATAGAGTTCTTTGCGGGTGATACGAGTATAATAAAAACGATGAGCGTCGAAGCAAAACGGTTTTACTGCATTTTTTGTGTTCTCATATTCCCCCAGGTAAGAAACAAGATACTTGTTTCTTACCTGTGTGTATTGTATTCTTCCCTTCCTGCTGAACCTTCTCTTCGACGGATTATTTCACTGCACCACTTCTGAATGGCAAGCATTTTTTTAAAATCACGGGTTTCCTCTATTCATTATAAGATTTCATCCCTAGATACAATTTTAACAGTTAGAAATAATTTTGTAAAAAAAAATTGAACAAAAAAATTAAATTGATTACAAAATAAATATACATTCTAAAACTAAAAAATCTTATAACTAACTTCTTATTAGTAAAAAAATAAAAACAACGTACCTCTGAGACTATTGAGGATTTATTTTAAAATAGAATTCATTTTTTTTTTAAAGATTTTTTTTTTTTCTGTATTTACCCATATATTTTTGTAATAATTTATAATAATATTGATTGAATCGAAAACATTTTGAAAAGAAAACTTTTGCCTACCTTAAGCACAGTAACTCGACTAAACAAAAAATGGGACCACCCCTAAGAAATTACCTATCATAAGTAAAAAAAATATTCGAAATCACTACTATAAAAATATAAATCAAATTGATGTTGGAAAAAATCACAATGACCATTGTTATGTATTCGTTACAGTTTTTAATTTATTTGGAATCCCACTTAAAAAAACTCAACCACGTGAACGAAATGGTTTTTTCAAAAGAATGTATTAAAAAGTACCACCACCGGTGGTAACCCCAAAAAAAGAAGTTATTGCTTCTATGTGTCAGTCTAAGTTCGAATGGTGGTTGGTAGAA
The DNA here is from genome assembly GCA_020383195.1 of Neomicropteryx cornuta. Lineage (NCBI taxonomy): Eukaryota > Metazoa > Arthropoda > Insecta > Lepidoptera > Micropterigidae > Neomicropteryx > Neomicropteryx cornuta. Next base: position 45,886,130 of record JAHKQU010000018.1, read on the forward strand.
GGAACGTAGTGGAATGTCATTTTACATTGACCCCCCCCCCCCCCTTCCCATATAATCTGTATCTGTCCTGTAACCGACTAATTCTTCGAGTTTTGTCTAGATAGTTAGTGGAAGCCGCTTTAGTTCTAACAATGAAAAAAGCGTGTGTATGGTTTACATTTAAGGATTAACTTTTGTAAGGAAATTTATTAAATTTGTCATCAACTGCATTATAATATATTAATCTATATTTTTAAATTATAATCTTACATTGGCGCCTATATTCAACAACGTTTCCGAACGTCTATTTAAATATAAGAAGATAATCGACGTGACAGCTGGTCGCGCCGACTTTAGCCGAATGAGAACATCACCTTCGGGCGTTCTTCCGAGTTTAACCGAATGAGCGTGTTGCAACACTGTAAATTGTGTAAGGTTTTACTTATAAAGAAGTTTTACTTCAAAAACAATATCCACCTAGGATTGAGTGGTAAAGTAATGTTTCAGGACATACTATTTACGGCGGTTCAAAATCATCTATACCTACCTTGTTGTAATACCTTTTTTACCTTTTATTTTATATACGCAAAGTAGCATATGGCGTAGGTGTGGTATGTGACCAAAATAAGAATGTATAATTCCAATATTTGAAAATATGAAAGTAAACGCGCTTAGATCGTGAGCTACTTAGTTACTTTTGACCTTGAATATAGAAAGGGAAACAAGTGGTTAATGGCCTCCTGCATCCGCCGATTCGTATTAACCAAATCTTCAGTGCCATCGTTGATCTGTAATTCGTTTTGGCAAATGTAAGCCGTTTAGTTTGCGTGAGAGCACGACCGAGTGACATTCAAATATAATACCTATAAGGATGTAATGCGATAGTGGGTTGCGAACATCTCTTGAACCCGAGAGAGATTTTAATGTTTCTTCTTCTAACCGACGCTATAAAAGGGATCTAAGCCAAATTTTAAATATTTCAATAGAGGTGTCCGGTGGTAAAATGAATATATAATGCACGAAGCAACAAAATTTCAAGCAATAAATTAACTGATTAAAAGTGTATATTTTTGTTTTTCTCTCTACCATAAAGTGTTGACGAAAGAAAAAACATTTCGTTTCTTTTATGGTAAATCTATGACTTAAGCAATTTAATTTATTATGTCTATAATTTGAAAAACCTGTAGGTTAATATACAATCTGTAATATTCTTCTTTCCTCTGAACGATTATTCCCTAGTATTTTCAAAATGAAAGCATTTGGATAAAACACGGTTAGTGTCCATCCATGTTTTCGACACGACTACACAAGATTATGTATTCCTTAGATCAGCGATAGTCTAATTATGCAAGATGTTTTTTATTAATTCTTTTAAAAACAGTGAGAAAATAAATACATGTCTTTAAAAGCTAAAGTATGTTACCGTTTCTTTTAAATACAAAGAGTAGGTATAAAGGGTAGAGATAATTTCGCTAATACACACAAGATAATAATGAAATCTAAGATTGAAAGAAGTGTTCACTATCACCATTTCTCTTATAATATTAACAATGATAAGTATAAACTGTCAAAGGCCAGCTGAAAGATAACAAATATATGATAGGATATTTAATTTAGGTTGACGCCATCTAATTTTATTAATAACATGTGTCTGGAGGTAGGTAATTTTATTATTTTCTGCAAAATATTCCAGTTCTCGGTAAAAGTCCAACGACCTCAATAGTTTAGATAATGGTGATTTTAAAAACGGAGTTGTATTTTAATATTTAGGAGAAATATAACTTCTGAATTTAAAGGATTTAATACAAATACATTTATCTATATATGTATATAAAAATGAATGTGTGTGTGTTTGAAGCATTATAACTCAGATTTTTTTTTTTATAAATGTTCTTAATAGTTTGGAATTAGTTTTTAGAGAAAGAAAAATTGGAAAAACCTGAAAAAAAGTGTATTCTATATCGGCAGAACAATCGTCAAAAACACCTGCGTAGAATAGAACGTTAGGCACGTAATAATCCGAATGGCCTAGAGACGGGGAACAAAGCGACCCATCCCAAGTGCCACAGATTCTGTATTCCTTAGATTAACAATAGTCTAGTTTTTTATTAATTCTTTTAAAAACAATGTGCAATTGAAATAAAAAAATACAAAGAACATAAAGGCAATTCTATTAACGATATTGAACGATTTAGTAATATTTATTTTTTTGTATTGTATCAACGATATTGTAGAACGATGAAAATTTTTTAGTTACCAATGATATTTCATAAAAAATACAAAAATTTAAATGTGAAAGTATTCTTGGCAACATTTTTATTTTTACATTTTATTTGAGCTATCTAATCTAATTATCCTATAGTTAGAGAAATGTACACATTTTCATGTAGATATTATTGTCAATTGCTTAGGTATGTAAATATTTTGGAACAAAATTATACTTGACCGTAATGATTACATGATATATATTGTATGTCCGTATTATGAAATTAAGGGTTCTTAAAATTTTACTTTAACACAACGCTTAGTTAGTTCGGATTTGTCGCCTGCTTAGGACGACACAGTTCAAAGGAGCAAGCGAGCTTGACTTGTTTGCATTTTAATCGACAATTTATTTAGTATTTCCTTAAGAATTTAGTAGAATGTACATTTATACATAGCAAATTAATCAGTTACCCTAAAGTTAAAGTGATAGGAAAAGACAGTAATTTGCAACTTCATGCTATCATATTCCAGACAATATTCCATAATAATATCAATGATGTCCGCAACTTTGATACATGCGTTAACGAGCACCTGTGCTGTGTAGAATTTAAATAAGTAAACTTCGTATTCAAACGGCGGTGCTTCCAGGTATCCATATCATTATAGCCAGGCTTTAAAAGTGAGTATTTAATTCCCAAAATCGCCATTCGCAGCCAAAATCGAGCATTGACCATTGGCCATTTTTCATTATATAAAATTAAATTAAAGAACCATTGTACAGAAAGGTTTTTTTCATTTTTTTCATTTTATTTATTTATTTATTTATTATTTAATATATTCTAGGGAAATATACAGCCTAACTTGTTTATAAAACAGTAAATATTATATAGGTAGATATAAATTTGGTCAATTACATGAATCCACCGTTTAACAATATAATTGAAATGTCGGTTCACCTAAAACTGAAAAAAAGAAAATTATGAGAATCTTACATAAAATAAAATTATATATATATATATATATATATATCATCAAATATATACATATATATTTGATGATAGATTTTTAATAGCGGCAAATCGCCTGAAAAGATAAATGACACAATCTTCGACAAAATTGAAAAATTTTGAACAACTTTTTAATTATTTGATAAAGTGCTGGATAGCATAATATTTATATATTTATATTTATAAAAAATTATCCTATCCAGCACTTTATCAAATAATTAAAAACTTTTTCAAAATTTTTCAATATTGTCAAAGATTGTGTAACTTATCTTTTCAGGCGATTTGCCGCTATTAAAAAACAATCATCAAATATAAGTCAAATAACTTTACAACTCAATTATACAATTATATATATATATATACTGACGACGCCGAATAGCGAAAGCTTAAAAATAAAAATTTTCCTATGTTATTGTTATATGTGTAAATGTGCGAAAATGAAACTACCATTATGACTTTGAGAAACGGCGCTACTTCGACAAATATAACATAAAGGTAAGTTTTAGTAAAGGTATTTGTCAAAGTAGCGCCGTTTCTCAAAGTCACAATGATATATACAGCTAAGATAAAATGTCAGAAGCATAGTTTGATTCATTATAAACAGTAGATAAACTTTTTTGGCTTCATTAAACTCTTGTTTTTTTTATTTTTGTTTTTGTAAAATGCATACGCTCAGCCCGCTCAGGGTAGACGGACAGACCAAAAATGTACTATTACAAGAATCATCGTATTCTTTTTAAGTTTGATAATTACGTTTTTTTATTAAAACTTTTATTATTTTGTTATTGCTATTTTATTCAAAATTCTTACTATTCTATAAAAATAAATAAGTGTCTATTTCTATTCCAAAATAAAATGTGTTTAGAAATTGGTCCTATGATAAAATAATGTTATTTCTAATGCTCTCTATTCCTTAATTTAGTATGAAAAATAAAGTGTTTATAACATTCTTATTGCGTTGTTTTTGTGCAAATGCGTTTTTTATGATTTTTTTGAGTCTGCGCCATTTTTAATTTATAAGCACAAAACAAATTTAATTATACTAAGTGACTAATTTTGTCGCAATATCATATTATTATCCTAAGCGTAAACTATGGTTATTAATACTTCTCAATATTTGCGATTATTTTTGGCAAGCGTAAAAAGCTAAGAGCTCCTTTGTTTCAGGCCATGCGAAAATTAATAAATGTTTATTTATGTATGTTAGCGTTTGGTCTCAATATTATTTAATCCACTTTACTTAATATTATTTTTAAAAATTTCCTTGTTGTATACGTTAGACCGATTTCAGTAGCAAACCGATGACGAGGCGTCAGTTGTCCTCGCACTACCGGACGCGTGTCCTCAACGAGCGAAGAATTATAATTTCTCTTATTCAGACGCGACGCATTATCGTTCAACGCCTCCTCATGGGTTTGTTATGGAAATTGGCCTTTAGCCTTAGACATACAATGCGATGAAATCTTTGAAGTGAAATCCTGCGAATCAATAAAACTATTTACTACAATCATGGATAACAGCTGCAAATCGTGAGTGGGTCTTGGGGCAGAGTGGAAGTTATAGGACATCCTACGAACGCCTATATCCCACGAACGAACGTTTATACTTTTAAACAATTATAAATACTTATATAAATGTAAAAAAACGACTAGGTAATATCGAAAGTGGTGCTATTAAATGTGCTAATATTAAATGAAATATATCCTTGAAAATATCGAAGGATATATTTCATTGCACTTTTTGCATATATTGCAAATTTTCAATCTAACTTGACATCCTATCCGCGAATCTTATATTTTTAAATCTGGATCCCCGGATGTTCAAATGTTGACATTCGTTACAACCTTGGTACTTACTCATATAATACGTAAAAGAACGGGATGCAATCTGCGATGCTTCTATTAATCGTTTAAGACATACCACGGTATATTATTTTATAAAGAATACCATGTGTTTATATGAATTTAGTTTAATGTTCATTACAATAAATATCACACGCAATAAATATCACAATGCTGTAATTTTTAATTGCCACTAAGATTTATACTCTGAGACGGTATTATTTGTAAATTTATGATCCTTGTCAATTAACCTGTTTTCGCCAAAACATATTTTGATTGTCCCTGTAAAATTTAAATAAAACCATTTAGTAATTTAGTAGGTTGTAATAGTCGACTGCAAAATATTCTTTAACGAACCTTCGTTATTTTGCATTGTTCAAATTTTGCATTGATCAATTTTGCATTGTTCAGCGTAATCTAAAATATCAAATACTTTCAAGAAAAACGTAACATTTAGAATTGCAATGATACAACGAAATAATATAACAGTAGAAGTTTTTTTATGATTCCACAAAAATTCACCTCAGTCACGGATATCCCTAAGTAGTTTAAAAAATCAAACTGCATTCGAGAATGCAGGTTGATTTTTTTACAACGAGGTACAACGAGTTGTCGTTACAGTAACTAAAAAAACAACTCAAGTCTGCAAATTTGCATATGATGAATTTCTCAAGATGCTCCCATATAAGTGCAAGGTAAGGTAAAGTCAAAAAGTAAGTTTCTTCTCTAAATGTTCTCATATCAATGTTATGTCAGTTGATTACTTTTATGGTTTTATTAATTTTTGGTATATTATTTTGTAAATGGTTTTTTTATATTTTTTTCTACTAAAGCTATTATTTAAACAAGTTATCATTAAGAAAGTTAGGCTGATTTCACATATGGAAAAACAATATTTTATTCCAACCTTAGATGTAAATCCATATAATTTGGTTAATACACATCGTCTTTTCATAAGTTGTCTACTTTCCTAAAGGAGATAAAATCTGGGAAAAGGACGTATTTTCCTCTATACTTCGTTCTTAAGTAAATATGTTTATACGCACATTCTAGGAGGTGCTAACAGATTTTATCTAAATAAGTATTCGAATTTGTAAATTCAAAACCGAAACATTGAAAATTATTGAAAAATACGAAAAATATGAGAAAAAGCTTTAATAATATTTACGTTCATGCGTATTTATAAAGATATTAACTAATTATTAATATATTTTTATACCTTTTTATATTAAATAATATTCAATATTATGATTCAATTTTTAAATATATTTGAAATCAATTACAAATAATGGTTTTCAAGCATATATTGCGTAATACTTTTGTGCAAAACGCTAAACATTAAAATAGAAGTTATTTAATTACCGCTTATTTCGTGACTACATTAATTAATGCATTCATATTAAAATTTTTTGCACTTGTTGGAATTATAAAAGTCATAATTTATGATTAGTAGGTACCTATAACATAAAAATGTAAATTTTATTGCATGTAATCCTCTTGCTCTTACCAATTAAATCTATTAAATACTACCCTAATGTTATACTCATTTAGCGATTAGACGGATTAAAAAATTTGTAATGTTGTTTTCTTTTACAGATTTTACTAATATTCAAATATATATTCTAATAATATTATAATTTATATTGTAAATATTCATTTACTAATATTCTAAATTAACTTAATTACGTACATAAGTTATGACACAAATATATAATTATACCTACTACTGACCGCAGTGAAATCATGTCAACATTATTTAGGAACGTTTTGCGTTGAAAGTGAAAAATATATAAATTTATTGATCGCGTCGTTGTAAGCGAAACATTTCTAACCACTGCCTTACGCCCTAATCTAACTAGGCTAGCCACTCACTTATTGCATTTGTATTTCAAAATTCCTTAATATAATTACTTTCTATTAAAAATTCCTTACACCGTCCTAGTAAGTTTGCGAATACATCTAAGTTTGTAAATCGTAAATCGCACTATAACGAAATGTTTATTATATTCACCTTTGAATATTACTAAAATTATTCAAATATCTTGTTTAACAAATGAAACACGAACGGAAAACAATCTAAAACAGAATGTACAAATAAAATTTTTTCAAGACTTTTACAATAAAAAAAATCTCGTGTCAATTGGAACGGCTAAACCAGAATGTGGTTTAATACAGGATAATCTATAATTATTGATTCTAATGCTTAATGGCGTCGTAGTTCCACTAACATAACTTACATAACATCTTTAACTTACTCAGAAGCTGGTAAAGAACGTTTTTGATGGTGTGAATTATGTTTGTGGTAATATTGTATGTATTGTTATTGTTTGCGCTTGAAAATTTATCATCGCTTAAAATAATGTTACATATTTTACACTAAGGTGATTTGACTTCGTTTTAGTTTTTATATATTTTTGTTTAAGAAGCTACTATCCCAGTACTATTGGCCAGTTAAAACGATTAAAGACATATCTATGTGCGTAAATAGCCACGTAAAAGAATGTTATAATTATTATAAATTGAAATATTATTATGTCATTGTTTATTTATTTATTGTGGTTACCCAACAGAAATTGTACGCATTTCAGGTAGTGACATAAAGACATTATAAAGTTAGGTAAGGTCTAATATAGGTAAACAATATTAATATTAAAATATATTAAACGAATTTAAATAAGATAAAATAAAAAAGAAAAAACGATTTCAAATTTAATAAAAATACAAAAAAAACACCAATTTAAAATTTGATAATCTATTTAATATACATATTAATAAAAAAACTGATTTAATACAGACCTACACCAGGAATTTTGTGTTCGGTTTTGTGGATTGGTATAGTATTAAAGACAGCATTAGGAAACTTTTGCCGAGTTATTGATAAAAGATCAATTTCGGAGAAGTTAGTACAACAAAGATTCGGTAAAATAAAATAAAAAAAAATAGAATTGTGGTAAAATTTATGATGCATATGATGAAAGAATGATATAGATTTTTTTTTTTTTATGATGTACTATACTCGAATTTAGTCTCTATCGCGATACGGATATTACACTACATATTATCTAAGTGAAGTAGAATGCAATTAACCTGACTATTAACTCTAGATATCATTTTTTTTTTATATACATTTACCCAGACCTAAAAAATAATCCACTATCGCCTCTATGGCTATCTAAAACGTACATCGAATAGGCTAAAAGTGCCGCAGTCACAAGTGTGGATAGGAAATGAAGCAACCCAAGCCACAGGCGCGTGTAGTCTTGGGACTAAGATGCCGTTAATAGCGCCTGTAGGTCCTAGCTGTAAGACGTCAGGTTCCAAGAAAATAATTTACTCATATACTACTATACAATGTAGAGAAGCAGTTGATAACTACGGAGGTCATAGCCATTCTTGTTTCATAAATATATTATTTGGTTTTTTGTCAAACGTTTTATTTTTATTTAAAATATTTCGCAAATAGGGAGGAGGTATATTTTTGCAATTTGGATCATTGGAGACTATATAAAAAATAAATATTGTAATATTGGATTGCTTTGAAAGCTGGGGTGACAGCCGGAGGAAAGATTCAGTCAGCGTTCCGTGCCGAAACGTTTACCGTTTTCAAACCCAATGTTCTAATAATTAATTGTTAATATATGTATTACATATAATTTGAACAACCCATTAATTGTTAATCAAAATAAATCTTACATTTTCATAACTTTTTATATACCTATTTATTTGGTTTGAATCATAATATTTTAATAAATAGATTAACCAATATTTACAACATATCCTAAAAGCTTCTAAATATTCAAAAGCAAAAATAATTATATTTTTATATCAGTCATATAATATTCAAATATTCATAGATGCCATAGACTATTTTTTTTGGATGTTAAGTTAAAAATAATATTAGTACATGCTATTGACAGTTTTTTTGTGAGGTAGAATTATATAATTGTAGTAAGCAATAGGCTTTAAAATTACTGTTGACTGTAAAATATGTAATTATTGGTTTTTGCAGCGTTCATGTTAACATTTTTGATGGAGTAAATATTACATTTTATAAGCGCTTGCTTATCGCATTTTTCATGTTTTCACATTTTTCATTGAGGATTGGCTTTTTGTTATATCATTTATCTAATAATTTTATTTAATTTTACTGTCACGGCTATACGTAAGATATAGGGTATTGGTTTTACTTCTAACTTAACGTATTATTTAAATAATTTCAAAGTAAATATATTACCTAACTATACGAAGCATTTCATAAGGTCGCATATTATCTTATCGCATTTTGCTTTCGTTACCTTGAAAACTCGTATTTATAGTTGATTTGTGCTGGAAATCAACCTAAAAGATATTTTTGCCACGGATATTTAATACCTGAAGCTACAAGTATTATTAAATTGCACTGAACACATCTCTTATTAATAAAAAGTGTCGTCATGGCTGATATTCTGGTGGTGGTTTGGTCATTTTCATGGTCCAAATGCTATGCGGATAGTAATGGGGTTATTTAAAGATAAGTTTCTTAAAATAACTTAAAAAGTTTTTTTTGTGTTTTTATAATGACCCGGAATATATGTACGACAGTTATTAAAGCAAGCAAAGCCAATAACGAAACACATACTTAAAATATATCAATAAAAAAACTATATACATATAATCTATAAATACATCATAATAACGTAAGGACAATGTTAGGTTTACTTTTTAATCTGATTTGGGGTTTAGCAAGCCGTGGATCGGATAAAAGCACAAGTTAAAAAAGTTAAAACTTTTATTTACTTTTGTACCTAAAAAAACTGTATTTCAATTAAAGGATTTCACTGAGAATGACGAGACGTATTAGGTCAGTTAAACTGTTAAAGTTAAAAATGCCAAAACAGTAAGTAAAATGTTTAAATACTTTATATTATTCATGTCTAAGTTATATTTTGAAATCAAAAACACAATGAAACAAATAATCATGGTTATTTTTTTCTATAAATTTAAATTTTAAAATTTTCATACAAAACACTATTTTAAAATTTACTTACATAGGCTTTTTTTTAAATAATATAACAATATCTCTGTACTCATAAAAAAAAACGTTTTAGCAAATAATTATTACACAGCATTTTTATGTGATGTTATCGAAACAAAACATCTTACAATAAAATTAAGTCTATTTTATTTGAAAAATAATTAAAGGTGATTGTTTATCAGTCATTGTCCATCGAGAGTTAATAGTCAGGTTATTTGCTTTCTACTTCACTTAGATAATATGTAATGTAATATCCGTATCGCGATAGAAACTAAATTCGAGTATTTATACATCATTTTGTTTATACATTACGTACGAGTAGTACAGTCGATTCTGTAGTTTTTTTATTTTTGTATTACTTTAGAAGTTAGATATTATTACGTGATATTAAGCGTTATTAATGATCTAAATGAATTTATATTATTTGTGTCGATAGATTAATAAGTGATACTTTCGTTCTATTAAAACTATAAACAGTTTAGGTTATCGATGCTTTCGAAATTCCAAAATAAATTTCCCCCTTTCAAGTACTTTATGCATGTTTACAAAGGTAATTTCATATCTACCTCTGAAGCGTGAGTGATTTACTGTCACTCTCAATTTAAAGGAAAAAACATCATTAACATAACACATTACATGATTCAAAGTATAGGCAGCATATTCATTTCTTATTAAGGAAGAAACAATCACCAATATTGAGAATTAATAACAGAATTGGTACTGTAAAAATAGTGGTACGAAACACTATTTCAATCTATTTTTTCTAGGGTCTGAAACACAAACCACTCAAAAGTAGCTAAAACTATAGCCAGAACTCATTTATTATCTGGTAGCTAGAACTCATTTATTTTTAAAATTTACGGGCCCTCCGCTTAAGATAGTGTGTCTGGGGAACTCCATAACCCCCCTCCCTTTCACATCCCCTCGCGTTTCACAATTATTAGACAATGTGGGAGGCTGGCCGCAGACCTCTTGAGATCTCACGACACTTGATGTCTCGTAGTAGCTGTCAGAAAGCACTGAGTTGCAAGGCCAAGGCATAAATACTTTCATTGTGAAAGCAAAGATAAAGTGAAAACCAGGTTAATACCAAAGGTTTTTTTAGGATTTTTCATTTTCAATACTAAGGGTATTTTTTATATTAATTAATCATTTAAAAATATGCATTCTTTTGTGATTTAGGCGCCTATAGGCATTAACGATGTCGAGGATATGAAGTGACGATGTCTAGATATATGTTTTATGTACCGTAATCGATTTTTAGGGTTCCGCACTAAAATGGTCAAAAACGGGAGCCCTTGTGGTGTGTATTCGTCGTCTCAGGCCGTATCTTCTTATCGGTTGCTCATAAAAAATGTGATTTAGTAGGTATACCATTAGTCATTTTATCAAAACTATTCTTTGTGTCCACTGAATCCAATTACGCAGATAATCCGATAAACGAAGTCTTTTATTTATTATTTCTCATACCTAATAACTGTTCAGTTTTAATTCATGTTATGTATTAAAACCTATTTTATTTTGTGTTTATCAACATTGAAATATTTTTAAAATATAAAATTCATTTATTTGAATGTAACCGCCCAACTGCTAAATTTATTTTTATAGGAAAATTATTAAAAAATAACGATTTTATCAAAAGTGAAAAAAATATTGGGTTCGGGTCCCTCGGCGTGTAAACTCAGTTTACACTTGACCAGTTCATTTTTTTTGTGAAAGTTCTTAGGTTAGGAGCAAATCCGTACAATAGTGGAACGCAAAAGTAATAGATACGAAAAACACTGCTATTGTCGTTCATGTCGCAACCTCGCCACGCCGTCATTTTCTTTATATTGGCTATCCACAATACACAAGTAAAACAAAATTTGAAGTAATTCAAAAAAAGTGGTTACAGTAGGTATTGTTAGGAGCGTTGGAGTTTCCGCAAGTGTAGCAAGCCATCAATCACGAATAGATGTTTTTCGTCAGCCTTTGTTAAGTAACGTTGTCACGTTGTAAGGTTCCTTTCGTTCACGATTTGGGACAATAATAGATAACTATTGATTTGAAATTTCACACACCAGTTTTAAGCTACTGCCTAAATATCTGATTAGTTTGTTTTTTAGGGTATTATAGCTCAAATCAAAATATCGTATTATCAAGTCCTCACTTGAAAAAAAGTCCTCATTCTAAATAGCTAGGAGGACATCGATTTTATTTCGTGGTTTCGTTAAAACCGAAGAAAACATTGCTTTTGCCTACTGGTACATAAATATTGTTTTCTAAAAATCTTAAAAATACGTCGCTATTACGTATGTGTGTATCACCGGCTTGTTCCTTGTTTTATTTATTTATTTATTGATAATATGCATCCTAAAGATTCCAATATGCTTTCTCTTTTCCTACAATTTTAACATAAAAATAAACATTTTATAAAATATCAACAAAAATAATTTATGTATAGTGTGTGATAAGCGTATTACTTAAACTCGGCACACTAACTAGGCTTCGTTGAGAAAGGGGCTACTGTGTTTATCTAACTAGGTGTATACACCTGTTTTAGGCTAAACTTTGTGAAAGTTACATACCTCTGTCAGTGCTTATGGTAGAGTCCGGGAAAGTTTCAAAAATGATTGGTGTCTTATTGTTGCGATAAATATAATTACATTCTATTCTGCACATACTATCAAAATACAATAGTATAGTAGGTTATAATTAAGCGTCCATTACTCTGCATTTGGTATATAATTAATTTTAAGAACAATTTTATTATTTATGTTAATAATAAAATTGTATAAAAAAACGTAAACATTAAAAATAATAAAATTGTATAAAATTAAAGTTAATAATAAAATTGTATAAAAAAACTTAAACATTATATTTTTATTGTTGTATTAGTTATACAGTTTTTTTTTCTTGAAAACCACGATGAATGATGAGCAATTGATATATCAAATGTTGTTGTTACAAATAATATTTGAAATCGCAGGGGGATTCGCTATTAAAATTCGCAATGTTTTTGATCATTGAAGGTGGTTTGGGACACTGTAAAGGCACAAAAACTACTTAGGGAGTTCAAATCAATATCTATCGTACGTACCTATGCTGACAAGAAAAGCATATCTGCGGTCAGGCTGAAGTTGAACCGCGGCCAAGGCCTCCCTATGATTGCAATATTCTTATCTTATTACTGCTCTTACCTTGACCTTGCCAGTTATTATTGGAATTATCCCAGATGATTCGACCGTCGTTGCATTTGAGGCCTGGAGCTGTTTGCTGGGGGTCAGGAAATGCATTCCTTCGATATCTCAATAAACCTCAAAGTCTAAACAGTAAAATCAAAAGTCGAAACCAATACAAGAAGGTTTCCCTGATTATTTACGTTTTCGTGTTTTATGTTGTTGATGTGGGTTAAACGCGAGATAAGATATACCCTTGTAGTTCTTGGACCCAGTGTAGCGTGATGTGTAACCATTTATGCGTAGGGTTGCAAGGTAGAACCGAATGTTCGTTTATACTTTAGTAACAAGTAAGTCATGTTTAGGTAGTATCTATATACATAAAAAAAACGTGTACAGTTATTGAAAAATAGTGAAATGAAAAACTAACCACAAATTTGATGTATTCACAATTTTTTTAATATACATAATCTTTGATCAATATGCCATTATTACCACTACCACATCACTTACAGCTAGCTACATCTAAAGAAGCGCCCCATCCATACGTGTACATATATAAAACCATTCCCTTTCCAAACCACCCCTCCCTTTCCATCCCTTTTCAAAACAGTAAATAATTAATAGATTACGTTCCTCATAGGCCGTCGCCAGTGTGCCAGCTAGGGTTGGCTATCTGTTCTAACATTAAATTACGGTCATTTTAATGGATGAACGAAAATTGAGTCAAACCCTGGGCGCTTAATACCCTAGTTAACACTACACAAAAGTTCTTCACTCCCTAAATATATTAATGATATTTTCAATCATGTGCTAGTAGACATTATCAGGCGTTCGTTGGTTTTTGAAGTAAAACTTCTTTAAGCGCAAATTTTCCTAGGGACTGAAAGCGTCACGCGACACACTTTTTCATCTAAACTTGGTAGGATGCTTGATGTAAGTCACGTTTATTTTTTCAACTATTTAAAATAGTATTGTAAATGTATTTTTAAACAGATCTTTATGTATTAGTATTGTAAGTTACATACAATATTTTTAATTGCTTATGATATAAAAAAAATAGTATTGTATATTTGGCTCCCGGTGCCCTGAAAGGTCACTGGCGGCGTAGAGGAGTGGGGTGCAGCATTTCGTTACCCGTTTCGATGCATAAATACAAGTGACGTTTAATATTATAATATAAGTGCAAGTTACACGATTTATGGTCTTGTAATTATTTTTTTTAAATACCACAAGACGTCCTGCGAATTTCCGATTCGAAGTGCCTTTTTTCGAAACTCATTTTAATTTAAAAATGAAAAACAATTAACTTTTTACTATTTTTTTTTTTTTGTTCATTTATAAAACATTCAGATATTTTTTGGATAAAAAAGGACAAAGGTCAGAGGGGAACATTAGACATTTAAATACTTACAAACGAGAATGTTTACATTTCTCACCTAAAAGTAAGGTATGGTCCTTTCCCTAAAACGAAAATTTTAATTATAACGTCTAATTCGCGGCGTTAAGCCAAACAAGAAATTAACATATTAATTCTGGCTTGGCCAACATTTTCACAACTCTTATTTGGATTTTTACCTTGAAGCGAATTTCTTCCTCTTTTTCGTCAAAATTAGCTGAGTTACTTAAAGTGACGCAACACTTGATTCGCATAGACATTTCGCATATAATTAAATATTCTAGATTAACTTATATAGACACAATCTCAACCTTGAATATATAATTCAACGTGATTGATTGGTTTAACAGATTGAGTGGGAGCAATGAAAATGATCGATACAATGACAGACCCAATAAGAGACCTTAAATTTATTACTGTCAGATCATTGACCTCGTGCATATAAGTTATGTTAAAAAAGTTTAAACCGCTATTGCGCGGGTCAGGCTTAGTAGGCGAAGCGCGTGCCCGCTTACAAGCGTGCCCTGTTACAAGCGTGCCCGCTTACAAGCGTGCCCTGTTACAAGTTGCCAAAATGATTTTCCAAAGAACTGCTCGAGTGGGAATCGAATGACAAATATTTTTGGTTTTTTTGACGTACATAATATTGTAACAGCCAAATATTATTTCTATGAAATTATAAACATATTATAAAAATTAAAAAGAACGGAAAAACATTGCAAAACATACACATTTTACCGAAATATAATTTATCTATCTTATTAGGGTTCCATTTTCCGTACCTAAAAAAGAAAAAGTTTTCAAATGTGACCGTTTCTCTGTGAATGAAACGGTTAGGTGTCATACCCAAATTTCCTTTTAAAATCCGTACCTTAACAACATAATTTAATTTAATGTTATTTTTTGTAAAATACGTTTCTCATTAAAACGCCTTAACTTACCACTTTTGGTCCTCGTCCAAAAGCTGCTGTGGTTTCGCGCGAATGACCCTAAGGTCCTACCTGTCATTTGTCTCTATGAGATTATTTTAAAAATTAGTTTATAAACGACTGGCTGACAATATCCGCGAGGCGAGAAAAAATTGCCCGCAAATCATTCTTATAAAACAACTTACAGATAAACCGCTGAAAATTTTCAGTTAGTCCGTAGCCAATAATCATTCATTTTAATAATTTCTTAAAAAAAATCTCACTACTATTATATAAGTAATATCCGAAATTAATACATAGTTTGAAAGGTGCTAGTTGAACTTGTTAAATTCAATATTCTGAACGCGAATAATTTAATTTACCGACATTTTGAGAAATTTAGTATTAATAAAAATTGCAGTTTCTACGACAACCAAATTTATAATATTTATCACTCTTTTACCAAGTATCTTGTAAACTACACGATTCTGAAAACAGCGGTTGATATGTAAAACCTAGTTCTATAAGTATGTAGTTAAGTCGCTACTTAAGCCAGGTAAAATAAAGTATTTATTGTGTTAGCTGGTATCCTTTCAATGAGTAAATGTCAGGCAAGCAGAATTAATCTAACCGACATAGATTGGCCCACACACAACTTCCCCTCGGAAATTGTTAGGCTCATGCAAAAATTGCAACAAGTCACAAATTAAGAAGCAGTAATTTTTTTTTTTAAAACATTTGGTATGACCTAGGTCATATACAATTATTGTGGGCCCTACTCAACTAGGCCGATTGTGCCTGTGCTAGAGTCAGGGGAGATGGTGATAATGAAGCATTAAAAATGGTTTGACCATGTGCGGATTCGAACCCGCGACCTGTGGGCTAAGTCCAACGCCTTAACCACTAGACTACCACGAGTTTGCAGTTGTGATCTTGAGTGCGCCTATAGTGGCACCTAGAAATATCGTCTCTCATGCGATAGCTTTCTCTATCCACCCATAAGTGCGCAGAATCGTGAAAGAAAATCATCAGAAATAATGGTGCCAACAATTCTTTATATTTATATAAAGTCGATTGCCAATATAAAACATATAATAATATGATTTAATATAAGTATTTTTAAATAGCTTAATTAGAGCGACAAGCGACTATTACATTGTACAGATGTTTCCTGCCTCCCTAACTAGACGAATCTGTACCAAGGGAAGCAGTTTAAGTTTGTTTACTTAATGTGGCACTTCCGTCATCTGATCAATGCTATAATAATATCTAAAAGCTATATAATAAATACAGCAAATCAATAAACAATAAATAAGTAAGTGCGGCATATTTTTTATGTCTATAATTTCATAGTTACAATAGTTAATTTATGTTTATTTTGTAATTTATATTTCTGTGTATTTGACACGTTTAAATAACAAAATAGTATAAGTGTTACTAATATGTAGATGTACGAGGTATCCAAGAAATATTCATCTAATTCTGTCCGACTGAATGTTAAAATCAAAAATTATGGAGATTACGATGCGACAAGACGCTAGGAACGAGAAGTGGAAGGTACGTTGCCTTCCAAGGCTTAGTTTTTGAGTAACTTAAAATATTTACCGCCTATTGATTGCGGAAAAAAAAACTCTCTTAATACTTCTACAAAAAGCAAGTTTTCTAGGTTTTTTTGCTTACTATACTGATAGAATCTACTGAGATACGATTTGTTTTGCTGATCAGTACCTACTATTGAAAAACGCATAGGCACCTATTATTATTAGCGTTCAATCTTCAGATCATTTCGTTCCGCGCAGACAACGGGTTGCTCCAAATCTATCACAAATAAGCAAATATTTCTTGTGTACTGTTATCGACTACATAATGTCTATATTAATTCACGTTACGGTATAACCTATCTATCTATAATAATAAATGGGAATATCTCCGTATCTTTTTTTCACAAAAGAGAATATTTGCAACGAGAGAATAGTCATATTCAGTTATTAAAAAATAAAGACATAAAATTACTAATACATAATTATAATTTAAAATTTTAAATTCGATTGTGCACGTCAATCTTGAAGGATGATGACATGAAGTGGTGCTCAAAAGTATCTCAAAAGCCACAGACACAAATCATCTTCAGCATGGCCTAGCTGCCAAATCGAGTCTCGGGGGTGCTAATATTTTTGCTTCGGGTTTGCATTGCATTGTGGTATCTGAAAGCAATTGTGGACAAGGAACGAGGAAAAATGAGTCCCCCCTTATATTGAAAACACTCTCAGAATAGTAACCACGTTACCAACCCGGGTTCCCATGCTTCCTACAACGTTTTTGAGAGTTTTAATAACGTCTTTTTTATGTGATTTACGACATAGATTTATGAGATTCTCGTACACTACTTTGCAGACGAATAACTAGTTGAACTTACAGTTCTAAAACTGCGTATCACTTATTTAAAGGCCAACAGATGTTTGGTGACACAGATTTGACATCTGACAAAAAAGTCGAATTTGGTTACTTAATTTTTTTGTTTTATTTGTCTTTACCAAAGCAAACGAAGAGGACACTACTATTTATGTAACTATTTTTTTTATTAAAGAAAATTTACAATATCGAAAGGATATGTATGAGTCTTGCACTTTGTAATGTCTACCTTTGGAAAAGAAACATATATTTCATTATTTCTATAAAAGTAAACTAATCATGTCAAAAAAAATATTTGAAAAATACCACTTGTGTAGTTTTACATAATTCATGATAGAGGTATACGTATAAATCACAGTTGTTAAAAATTAAGTAGTTAGGAAATAATACAGTTTATGCATATTGTATATATATTATGTTCTTAGAACGCAGGCAAAGTCATATATTATTTATAATGTAAATTCCACTTATTGGTTAATGAATATTCATTAATTGATAAGCTACGTAGGCATACTTACCTACATACTTCTACACTAATTATGCGACACTAAGACGATTATGCTTTCACAAAAAAATAAACAAACGTCAAAAATGTTCGTTTCAAAAAGTCATATTATGGTACTGAAATGATGCGTGTAGGTTATAAAACACCTGTGTCCATATGTTATGATTAAAATATGAACGAAGTCAACGTATTCCAATGCCAAATGGCGCAAACACAAACACATGGCTTGCCTGTTATTGAATCGAAATTCGTGTTTAAGATAACATTGTATTGCTTATTAGCGTTAGCAGATTGCAAGTACCCTACCGAATCGTCTAATGTATTCAACGAATGACAAAATTGCCCATTAAAGTCAGATGCTCTTATTAGAGTAAAGTAGCACATTAAAATAGGAAACACCTCATTAGTGGCACGCGTGGCCACACTATTCAGAAACAACAAAAAACAATATGAACACGCGCGTTAAAAGTAAATCTTCTCTAAGGAAGTTGACTAAATTATTATTGCTGATTCGGCACGCTTATTTATATGAGAAGAATATCAACGTGACAGAGAACCAAAAAACCAACGTGACGGCTCGGCGCAACGACTTCTCCCTACCCCCTACATGCGCCGAATGAGCGTGTTCCAAGCGTCCTGCCGAGTTTACCCGCACATACCCGAATAAGCGTATCGCTATCAAATTCATTCGCCGCCTAGGAAATATTACACAAGGTTAAAGAAGAAAAGAGAAGGAAGGTCTAAAAAAGTTTTACTTCAAAAACTAGTCAATACGTCAAATCATATTCTAGTAAATACTCTGTCTATGGCACCCAAATATGTCTATGGCATTCGTGATCTTACTTTATTTAAATTAAACGTAAATTTAAGTTTTTATTTTCGATAACATATGTATAAAAAAATTAAATGTTATTGTGTTGCCCATAACTTTGGAACCCCTGAATATTTTACCAATAATATTGTATAAGGTAAGGAAAACTTAGAAGGAGAAATTAATAATATGTTTGAAATATCGAAAAGGAATAGGGATGAGTTGCGGTAAATTGCAACGAATGACACGTTTCGAGTGCGGCCTAATCTGAAAGGCAACTGCGTAAGGCCACGCGCATACCAGGATGACTTTCAGCGTAACGAAGTGTAATCAAAGCCGTTGTCACGCCACACCTATTCTACGCGTTGAAAGAGAACGAAAGAAAGAGAACTAGAATTTCGACTTTAAAGGAATATTTTCGACGTTGACAAGTGTTCGAGTCTTTGCCATACAATGTGCATACCTATATAGATACCTTTCAGACCAAATTTATTATAGCATAGGGAAGCGAAACGATCGATCCCGGCGATGTCTCTCATTTACTCGTCGAGGCTTATGAAATACTCGTATTTATAGTTATTTTATGTAAAACATTATTCATAGAAATATATATATTGCAACGAGCCTGTTGGCTCGTTGGAATATATATATTTCTGCCAACATTATATATGCCTCATTAAATGTGTCACTAATATCTAAATTGTTTTATTTTAATTATCCAACAAAATAAAAACAAAAATTAACTAGATTATAATATATTCTTAATATCTAATATAAGAATATAACTTTTCGAATCTCACCTGTCTCTTTCGTGTACAAATATAATATTCAATATACAATAGGGATACTAATCCCTACCTATAATGTTATAGTATAGTATTGTATAGTATAGTGCTGTCTATAATCTTAACTAGGGTTACGAAGGTACAGGTTACTTATGACGTACTTATTACGTATGATACGAATGAAATGTTATTATTTGATGCACTATTGTTCGTATCATATCTTGAATTCTTAATATAATTTATTGAAATTTTTCTTACACTAAATCGTCTATTAGGCTCATGTAATATCATCTATCTGTTTTTATAGGCGTTGTCATATTATATAATGGATGTTTCGTGATTTTTATATCGTAAAACACATAGTAAAAAATGTAATCGTATATCAAACGACAAACAATTAACATATGCCATTGATGTTGTATAATGATAATACCAGTATATTAAATTGTTAAATTATACGGCTGACTGTATATACACCAATATTAGCTTTAGTTACTTAAAACCGAAACCTATATAAACATTAAAAATAAATTTACAAAATAGACGTTTGATTATATTCCTTCATGACTCCATATTCATCTCTCTGGTCCAACAATATCACTTACTGAGTTTTACTGGCTTATCATCCATTAAAAAAAAATTATAAAATTTATATCAGGCGTCGCTACTGAGGGTAAAGACTTCCCTGAATATTTATTTTGTACTTTTTAGGGTCCAAACTAAAATAATCAAAAAGATAAACACTTTTGGTGAGACTGCAATGTCTGTCCGTCCGTTTGCCCTAGATCTATTTGTGATTCGGTTTAAAGACTGAAAGATCCTGACATCAAAAATCGGGAAATTAAATAAAATATTGTTTAATTAAATAAAAAACAGTGCGAACGGGGTTACACGAAGAGATTTCCGTGGTTAACTTTTTTTATTTTAGGTATTATTATTATTATTTAAAATTGCATATACTTTGGAGGTACGATTCCTCCGGTGGTATAGCTGATTGGCAGGTGGTGCAACGAAGTTATTTTAAAGCCAAATTTTTTATCCTTTTTATTAGCTGGGAAATTTTTAGAAAGTCTTACTTCCTAAAAAGTATGTAGGATCATGGTATGAGATTATCTACTAGCTCTTATCAATTTAATATTGCTTTTTTTATTTAATTTTTTACTGCGTAAATGCTTAAATTGTAATGCTAAAATTGTTAAAATAAGATCGTCTTTTTTACATAGTAATATTAAAATTTATTGTTATTATTAATATATGTACCTATGTAATATCAAGTTCAAATATAACATATGGACAATACATAAAAAATACACAAACAAAATGGACGATATAAAATATTAAAAAAAAAGACAAATAATAATGAAATATGAACATACCACTTACCTAAAATACGAAGGTGTATGTAAGTTTTTAAATTAAAACATACGAATGGAAAGAAAGACTATCTTGTAGTAATAGTTTTGGATCTTCGCTATAGTTTTTCTGTAATCCTTACCAATTTCTTATTTGCCTGATTATTTCAAAATTTTACATTTGAAGTTTCAGAGATAAGGGCTACTTTTTTGTGATTATTTTTATTAAAAAAAACTATAAAACGGTTATAGAAAAATATTGATAGAATCTCGAAAATAAGCCCTTCGGGCCATGTGATAATCTAAAATGAAATGATTTTTTTTAAATGTTTTGTTTTATCGGCACATCGACAAAAATGGAGTTAGTTCAAATCTAACGTATGTTATAGTTTTCCATTAATATCTACTACTTTCTTTATATACCTCATTTTTTTTAAATTAGAGGAAGATACCTTTTTTGGTATATTTTGTTAAATTAACCAATATCCATAAAAACCATAAACCAATCCATTATAACCATAAACATATATTTTCATTTTTTTCCATTACCTTAATCCTTTCTTTTCCATTAATAGAGCAGGGTTTAAATAAATAAAACATTATTTGTCTAATGTCCACTTTATTTAAACCAGTTTACGCTAAAAAAATATCTATAATATACTAACTAAATCTCAAGTATGTGGGACAAAAAGATACAGCCCTGTGATAGACGGAGAGACAGGTAATGAAGTCTCACTCTAAGAGTTCCTGTTTTTGATAATTTTGGTCGTAACCCTAAATATAGCCTCTAGGCATAAATATTTTATTAAAATTCGTTTCGAGGGATTCAAATTCTAGTAAAATCGGTGGAATAAAATAATGTTTGATAAATGATAAAATATTTCTAAAACGCCAATATTTGTAACTTTATAAAATAAACTCTTATGCTTTCCTCGTAAAATAAATTGGGATTCGGGATTGGGATTTTTCAGTTTGAAATATCATACCATACATACATAACTAGCATTTTGATGACGCTTTCATGAATATTATTTTGTATTGGCTATGGTAAATTCAAAGGTACATTTAATAATAATTGTTTGTAGGTGCATAAAAAGAGTTAGAAGAGATGGTGTGACGAAGAATTGTAGAGAATGAATGGGAGAAAAACACAAGAAAAAGCCTTTACAAGTAGGACAATTTCTTGCATAGGTATTCTTTTAGAAAAATCATCTTATAAACTGCAGCATTCACCTCAACTTAAAACTTTAGGTTTATTAAATATGTTATGTGAATGTATTGTTGTATAAAATATTAAGAAAAAAAAATACCGATATAAATTTCGGATGACTTATGACTTATTTATTACTTATTTTATGTTAAATTATTTTGATTCCTGCTTCTAAAGTAATTTGACGTGTGCCTAAGCCAGTAGAGCAGGTGATAATAAAGTAGGAGGTGGTCAAACCCCTGTAACACCTATAACATAACACTTCTTGAAACCGATTCTATTGATTGTAAAGTATTACGTCCCTATTCCGATCAATGACGATTTCAGCTATGTGGCGACCGAGGCGGAGGTTTGCTGTCGGGTATTTCCGGTATGGCGCGGGGCGGGCGGGTGCTGACCTGTCGACACGTGACGGCGCAGCGCGGGCGGATTGACGCGGCGGCGCGCAGCCCAAGTTGTAAGCGGCTTTTTTGCCTCCCGCCAAGACAGCCGGCAGCATCATTCGGCGTGACGTGCTATATCTACTTTGCCCGCTAATAACCTCGTGTTCATGGTATAATAACCTATCGAACGAACGCCACTTTTTAACCGACTACAAAAAAGAGGAGGTTCTCAAATCGCCGTGTATTTTTTTTTCTATTTTTAATGAACGAGTAGATTCATTTAGTACTCCAGATTGGTTTGTGCGATTCATGACACGTCCATGACAGTTTGATGCGTGAAAACAACATAGCTTTACGTTATCGGTTTTTTATTATTTGCTAACAATAAGAAGTTTATTGTGTTATTTCTTAGTTTATTTGTTTTAGATTCATTTTGAATTAGGTTTTCTTTTTTTATTATCCTTTGGCCGTCTGTTTGTTGCATCTTTCAACTCGAAAAGTACCAATGCGAAAATTTTGTGTAGATTGATGCTCTTGAAAAACAACCAAAGTTCGGTGTGATCTTTTTTCACACCGAAAGCTGGTCAGATAATATAGATATATAACATTAAAGTCCACGAATTTTTAGTACTGAAGAATGAAACTTGAGATTTCGACAGGATGCTCATCAGCAGAACGCGATCATATTAGAATTTCAAAAATTAGACAGCGCGTTTATTGGGACGTATTATTTATTGGTGGTCAATTAAAATTAATAATACCAAATCATCTATGTGCTCAAATAGAAACATGTAAAAGAATATTCAGTGCCACATGATAATTATTATAAATATAAATATTATGTCAGTGTTTATTTATTTATTTTGTGGTTAACAATATAAATTGTACACAATACAGGTAACGACGTAAAGACAATATAAATTGAAGTACCTATTCATTCCTTAACTAGGGTAGCGCAACTGACTACCTAATTAAAATTGTTACACCTAAAAAAAGAATATATTAAACTAATTTAAATAACATAAAATAAATAAAATTGTTTTTAAATTTATACCGAATAACAAAAAAAGAATGGGAACTTTCTTTATTTAGGTTTTGGGCGCTTGCAGGTCTGTAGGTCTAAATAGACAAAATTAAATTAACGGGAAGCCGTTTAATGCGAGATTATTATTTTTAAAAAATAGTTTCATTTCATAATACTGATTAATTTATCTTCCAAAATTATAATTATAAAATAATAATTGTAGTAGCTGGATATATTGTTCTTTTAGTAGAAAATGCGATTTACGAATTTTAAAGTTGAATCTTGAACGATATTTTATCATCCAATCTGTTTATATATTATTATATATAATATATACAGTAAAATTGTATAACGTGTTGCTTAAATACCTTATTTAGATGATTCTTTACGTTATAGTAGGCTTTCGCCGTAAGTTTACATAACTTATATAAAAGACTGACAGTATATTAACGTTTGAAAAATTAGAATCCTTTTTAAAATTTTTACAGATTGATAATTTTCAAACAAACCATATAGCCAGAATGTTCAAAGAAAAATTAATATTGAACGCACAGATAGTTGCATCGCTTGAGGTAATGCACGCTGGTTTAAATACAGGCCTGTATTTTATGAAAGCTTTTCACTCTCACCTATCTATCTGTACGCTTACGCAATACGGTCAAACTTTTATTAAAGTAGTGAATAAATGATTTAAAAATTAAACAATAATTATGAAAAACGATGGAAATGTACCGAATATGACGCATAATGAATGAGAATTGAATGAAGTAATGAATATTTACAAGAATAACTTACGTTCAACGTAGGATATATGCATCGTATAATGAATCGTCATGGGTAAAAATAAAAAAAAAAGTGTAAAATATATGCACATATATTTATATATATAAATATATATGCACATATACCGAATTTAGATGATGTTTCACGTTATAATAGGCGTTGGCAGTACATTATATAAAAGTCTGACAGTTTATTAACAATTAGAAAATTCGAACTATTTTTAATATTTATAATTATATTATAAGTTATTGGTTGAAGGTTTCAGGATGCAGGTGTTGAGAAATGCATGCATAATGTAGATGTTGACTTTTTATAAAGCGCGTCGGAAAATCTGGAAAAAGCTCTCAGCTGACATGCCCCACATACTAAATTTAGCTCACTGATACTCCAGAGCAGGGGTGCTCAAACGGTCGATCGCGATCGACTGGTCGATCGCGAGTGCTTTTTGAGTAGATCTCGAGAAGAAATTTTTTTTTAATAAGTAGGTAGGTAACTAAACTACAAAAATGTATTACGTAATAAAATAACACTGCTTGCGACAAAAGGTGGCTTTATCAAAGGAACGCGCGGCACTTTTCAAAGAAAAGCCGTGTTGTTTCTAGAATAGACAGTACACAGTACAGCAGGGGTGCTCAAACGGTCGATCGCGATCGACCGTTTGAGCACCGTGCAGAAAGCTAATATCTATATATGCTACGGTACGCCCTACCTAGGTAGGTAGGGTGTATCGTGTATGTACGACAACCCTGCATCACACACACTTGCAGTCTCTCAGAGTCGATCGTAAGTAGTCTAAAAATATTGAGGTAGATCGCCAGCAGTTCAAGTTTGAGCACCCCTGCTCCAGAGCATCTCACGACATAGGTACATATTTATCATCAACGACTTTTATAATAGTTTATTTATTAGAAAAATACGAATAAATTTAAATTATATTGACTTGATATGAATTCAATTTATATTTTTTAATTTAATAGTGTTAATACCGTTTTTAATAGTTTGTGAAACTGAAAAAAACTTAGTTAAAAAGGTAGTTAAAAAACCTAAAAGAGACATGATTTATAGTTTCTTTAAGTGGATCGTTTGTTTTATTGTTTACTAAATATGTCAAGTTCATTGTATTACTATATTTTTGGTTATCCTACCTACAATAATTTTGAAGGTTTATGTTTTTTTTTTGATATATACCTTCTTAGTGTAAGTAATGTAATACTTTATAAATAAATTATTACGTTGGTCGTTAATCCTCAAATAATATATTTGTATAAAATACAAATCTGCGCGGTAGCTCGGAGAGTGGATCAAACAATAAAGTGATATAAATAGATAAACTTATATCTAAACTATTTAACTGAGAATGGTTTTAGGTTTTAGGGGATGTGAAACGCGAAGATATGTTGAAATTTTACGGAATTCATAACATGGTACCCATTGCACTAGGAGGATTTTCTAATGAAATCTACCTAAAAGTACTTAACCCCCAAATTAAATATGAAACTGAATGTTTTGTCCTACCTTATAATTAAATTTACTGTTTTTACATAATAAGTATATGGTTTTTTTTTAATGAACTTTATTATAAAAAGTACCAACTCCTCCTCTCTTACTCTTAGTATTCCTTACCATACCTTTTTGTTTTTTTTTTGTATGTACTTAGTATTCTCTGTTTAGTCTAATAATATTTTTGCAAGTTTTGTTTAGGTTATTTCCTGTGTACGTATTTTATTATTTCTTAATAATTATTATTCTGTATTAAATTAAATCCGACCGACGATAAATTATATCTAACAAAAATTTCCAATCTTGGGACCCACCTTTTAGCTGTCTTAGAGAAGCTGAGCTGCCAGTATAGCCATCCCAAAGCGTTTGGAGACAGGGCCAGCTCCACACTCCGAGCGCATATCTTACATACTGATTGGTATGTTTACCAAATTATTATTATTTTATCACAGTATATTCCGTAACTTAAGTTTATTTTAACTTTAAGGAATTATAAATAACTAAATGAAATCAAATTTATCATTTCCTATTTTTTAAAATGCATATATACTCGTATGGTGCCGAAGCCCACTCAATATTCACTAACTCACCATTGGTGGGTCGCATCCTGACCTAAGGGATGCTTTTGTTAAATATATAATTGTATAATTGAGGTGTAAAGTTATTTGACTTATATTTGATGATTGTTTTTTTAATAACGGCAAATCGCCTGAAAAGATAAATGACACAATCTTTGACAATATTGAAAAATGTTGAAAAAGTTTTTAATTATTTGATAAAGTGCTGGATAGCATAATATTTATAAAGGTTCTAAAGAGGTCCTGTACTTGAGAATGCAGGATGTCGGTTTAAACCCAGCGCTGAGTTTTATAAAAATGCATTTTTAACACTCACCTGTCCTCTTTAGTGCAAAATATTGTCAAATATTATGTAACCATCTAATTAGATGGTTACATAATATAGATATATATATATATATATATATATATCTATTTTACTATATATATATATATATATATATATATAGTAAAATAGTAAAATGTATTGTTTAAATACCGTTAATTAGATGATTTCTATGTTAAAATAGGTAAACACCTTTAGTTTAACATATATAAAAGTTTGACAGTACTGACATTTGGAAAATACGAATGCTTTTTAATATTTTAAGGATTGAAATTTTTTGCAAATAAAATATATAGCCAGAATGTTCAAAGAAAAATTAATACCGAAAGCACAGATAGTTGCATCGCTTGAGGTAATGCACGCTGGTTTAAATACAGGCCTGTATTTTATGAAAGTCTTTCACTCTCACCTACCTATCTGTGCGATATGCAATACGGTCAAACTTTCATTAAAGTAGTGAATAAATGATTTAAAAATTAAACAATAATTATGAAAAAAAGTGTGAAAATGTAACGAATATGACGTAAAATGAATGAGAAGTGAATGGTTTAATGGATATTTACAAGAATAACTTACGTTCAACGTAGTTTATATGAAAATGAATCGTCATGGCTAAAAAGAAAAGAAAAGTGTAAAATAAATGCACATTACGTGCAAATCGTTAAGATATAGTAAAATAGTAAAATGTATTGTTTAAATACCGTTAATTAGATGATTTCTATGTTAAAATAGGTAAACACCTTTAGTTTAACATATATAAAAGTTTGACAGTATATATATATATATATATACACAGGTTTGTATTTAAAATCACTAATGTTCTTTTAGGGGATTAATCTATATCAGTAACTTAACCGGTTTCACGAAAATAAAAATATTATTCAAGCTTAATTTAAAGGAATTACCATTCATAGATTTTGGGAAAGTACTGGTCTTTTTTCCAGACTAAAAACCGATTTAACCGTATTTATACACTATCTAACAACAACTAGATTATAGCAACAACTAGATTATACATATGTACTAACTTAATAAATACATTAATTGTGTGTCTAATAGCATAGGGCAGTTTATTTGTAAACTGTTTAATTATAGATTACTGTTAAGGTACGGTGCAGTGGTTTGTAGCTATTAGCGAAAACATTTGTTTTCTGGTCAATACGATTGATATTTAGAAAATTTGCAAGTACCTCAGATAGCAAGCGACCACACGAAACCGCAATGATTTTTGTGAATTGGTGTCCTATTCTAGGATCCCTTTAGTTGTGACGCGGTTTTAAAAAAAAAAATGAATATCTACAATGCGGTCGAATAACACTGATAAAAGACTGTCACTAATCGTCACTCTACTCCAAATGTTAACATAGATAAAGAGCTGTGGTGTGTTATGGAGCGCCGAGATAAATAAATATCGTTTAATAAAATAATAGACGAATATTATTTTATTACCTTCATTTCTTTTATAATTAATCTGGAAATTTTTGAATTTCTGGACCTGTGTAAATTAAATTATTAATCTTTGTCTAAAAACCCTGGAGATAACAAGTAACGTGTGCTTTAACGAATTATGGAACTTTGGATCCAACTAGCACATGACACATGCTTCGAAAAGGCTCAATTTGGAAATTCTAAATATATATATACTCGTATTTATAATTATTATATAGTACCAAAAAAAAATGTCCTCCCCCGCCCTTATCACCGAAAGTATATGGTGTCTAACTTACATAAACTGGCCTTAGGTTCCATTTCTAAAACTTTAAGTGCCAGGAAGTTTATTTTTTTACATGTTTATTGAAACTTTTGAGAAAAACTCAAACTTTGAAAATCAAGTCTCGAGATATCAGCACGCTTTTAGGGCAAAAAATATGTGTAATTAGAGTATAGTGTACCCATGCATATTACGGTCGCGGTGTGTTTAAATTTCATTATTTATCTATATTATCGTTTTTTTTTTAAATTTAAGTTAAAAATATTTTTTTAATTGCATATAAATGCAACATGTACCTATGTACGAGTAACACCAAATTTATCATTTGGATTAGATACATTGACGATTAAGGTTCAACCCCATGCACAACACTACACTCCACTCCACTAACAGGATACATATATAATTCAATATTCACATTACGAATATTTAATATTTAATTTTAAGATTACGATTAATCACGATTGCGTGTAATCATAATCGTATCTTGTGATTTAGGCTTAGGACAAGGAAATAGGTCAAATAGTCAAGGAAATAGGTCAATTGTTTTATTCCAAAACATTATGGAGATAAAGTACATCTCGATGCCATACTTTAAGCTCTTGTACATACTATAAGCTCTCCGTTTTTAATACTTATTTTTGATGTGAACATACTTTTATAATAGAAAGGTTGATTTTTGTTGGTTTAGCATTTCCTACATTTTGGGATGTAGGAGAAGGTGTTATACCTAGAGACAGTTCTTTGTTTTTAGACTGTTAAATGAAAAGTAATATTTAAAATAAGTTTTTTTGTAAAACAGGCACTTCTCCGCTGTCAATATTTGAATAAATAATTTAATTCGCTTAAACTGTTTCTAATATGGAAATGTTTGTAGTTTGGAAATATGTTTTTTATTATTTTGACCAGTGGAAAATTGTCAGTGTAAATGGGCATGTACCATGGGACAGATCTTGATGTACCTTGGGACAGAGTGATCTTCCTAGGTGTATATGAAAGGACCGATAGGTTTACATCTTTTTAAATAAGCTTGTATTGAATAAAATATTTAATATTACATTAAATTCATCCCACTGACGAACTCAACGATCTCTAAAATAATGCAAACAGTCTTCGCCAGCCATCTTCTTTTTTCAAGATTCATTAGGTTTTCTATTTTGTTCAAATTTTCATCAAGTTTATTCTAGTTATTTGAAGCAATATCAATTTTGAAAAATTTCCCTATAACTGAATTGGACATATCATATTTTCTGCTGCATTAGGTACGAATGGGAATTTTATGTTAAATATCTAAAAGGGTTGCCTCTACTAAATGTTTCGCCGAAAGCGGTCTTCTCATCCAATTTACTACGAGGCACATCTAAAGAAAACTAAAAAATGAAATAGTTTAAACAAAAATTAGGTAGATAAATACATACATACATATCTTATTATTACAAAATGTGTATGTATGTGTACCTAGGGATATCCCATGGTACAGTAGTTTTTGATGTCCCCAGTTACAACGAGCTTATTTTTTTAGAAAAATATACTAAAATTTACAGACAATGGCCATCGTCAAACCTACTACATATTTAGCAAGATGACTTTATGCTCTATCTAGTCAGAATGCTAAATAATTTAATATTTAAATCGAAAAAATGAACCTAAACCTTTGTTCTAAAAATACTTTTAATATCAAAATACCAACTACATTACGTATACCACACATGAAAGTGACTGAAGTTTGACTTGGGAGTGACTGAACTCGATTGGGAGTGATGTTACCAATATTTGGACATAGTAAGATGTGATATCATTTTCGAAAATACCTAATCTTTGCCTTTGTTCCGTGGTACACAGTACAACTACTTCCCGTACCTAGTAAACAGGTTCGGTATTTTTATATTTTTTAACCGAATAACTCAAATCTAAGTGTTCCTATAGTTAACCTTTTTTTAGACCAGCTACCGCTTCACGTAGTTACAATGATGTAAACTTTTTTGTTTAGCCGAACAATCCAGGAATATACCACTTTTTACAACGACAACATTTTTTAAGTAATTGTAATAATATAATACAACAGATTATTTTTTTTAACCAAATTGTGTATACACTATCTGTTTGATAATTAAAACCATTATACATAACTTTACAATGTACAGTTTAATAAGTTTGTAGTAAATTAGGAGCACAATCATATTTTAATTTGCCAACAGTCTGTATCAGAACTCAAAAAAATATTTTGACTTCTACCAAAATGCGTAGATGGCAAAATATGTCAATTTGTAAAATTCTGATATTAACAGTGTTCGTCTTTTTTTTCAGATAATTTGTTCGCCTGAAGACAACTCTACCAGATATTTTGAAGAGGAAGCAAGATGGTTAACGTAAGCGTTTGACTTTAATAAAGTGAACACACCTTTTTACTTTAAACTTAAAAAATATCCTTGTTGCCCAGTATAACTATACTGTATGATCTAAATATGTCAACAAAATTGCCTGAAAATTGGTCTATTGGTCGTATGTTTTTGCTTTGTATAAGTATACAAGCTGACCCGACGAACTTCGTACCGCCACAAAATCATTAAATGTTGTGGTAACTTATTTGCTGAATTAAATTCAGTTTTTTATTAGGAATACTCGAAATTAATTAAGTTCAATAAATGTACAAAAATCAAAGAGATATTTTAATTATTGATGCGCGCACAATAACAAATGTGATAACCTCACAAAGTAATGTTTAGTAAATGCAACTTACCGTTTGAAAATAGAATTCCACAGAATACAAACCGCTCCATACAAAATATATTAGAGAATGAATTTTCTTTATATTTTTTTTTTATGAATGGGCGGAGACAAATCCAACAAATCAAAGATCATAAAAATCGGTCCAGCCGTTCTTGAGTTATAAATGGTGTAACTAACCCGACTTTGTTTTATATATAAGAAGATTGTATTAAAAGAGACATTCAGGTATCGGTGTCTGGGAACTCTTTAGTATATTTATATTTATTTCTCTATCATACATCCAACATTTTATACAAGGATTAATTACCTAAACTTTTCAATGTCTTTAAAAATTAGGTAATTATATGTGAGGTGATTTAGTGATAATATGATGGTAAAAAATAAGTTATAAAAACAGAGGAACCAATAAGTTTATTTTTTATATTATGTGGATTTTATAAAACCTAATAAAGGGCCATCAAAGTGGTATTTTTTACCGACTGCAATAGGTTCTTTTTTCGCTGTGTTGTTTTTCCATGTAATTTTATTTAATTTAATTACAGTTTACTCATTACCTACTTTGAAATGACGAGCGATTTCAAATATTTTTGCCTACGTATGATAGAGAATTTCTCATGAGTGGGCGATTTAAGTTAGTCTTAGTGTAAGATAAGAAAAATAAATAAAAACTGTGTTTACTCTTGCATCTTGATGGCTACAACATAAACTTGACGGGTGCCCAGTCGCAACACATGCCATTTTATGATAATACCGCGGATTAGTTTTTTTATCGGACACGAATTTTAAGAAATCGTTTTTATTTTATCTCGGAACATGTAGAGGATGGAAAATAGAGATCGAAGCATCTAGTACCTACATTAATATTATAACTAGGTACTGTGATAGTGTGAATGTATCAACCTTGAAAAACTCTTCAGAAATTATTTGGTTTTTACGGACCTTTTTGACGATTTTAATCATTTAGCTTGTGTCAATGGTATCTCTATTGCAACGATTGTGGTTTACTATTTAGTTTCCATGAGACATTTTATAGTACGAACTGCACTCAAATTAGATTATACTATTTGTCGATATGCCAAGAATTAGTACAGGTCGTTGACGCCGAATAGCTCTTATCTGTTGACGTCTTTCTATAGAGAAGATACTCATATCAAATGAGACGCAGTAAAGTCACGAGCACACATACCCTCTCTGCTTTACTCTCTCACACACACGCACAGTTTCTACAGTAGTTAAGTTAACCGCACTGTTTTTTTTCATTCGTATGGCTTTTGTTGATGGGGGAGGCGCTATTGGACGCAATTCCGACTGCCTTATTGTTGTTTTCATAATGCGAGGCCATTCATTACAGGCAAACAACATTTCGCAAGTTTATTTAGTCTAGATTTGAAATAGATAATAAAACTTACTATTGTTCGTTTAAAAAACAAAATAAGCACTTTCTTCATTTAAGCTATTTTTCATTTTTATTTTTCGCAAAAACAATAGTGAAATTTTAGCTGACAACGTCAACTTAGTCAGTAAAAAATATTGCACAGTCGCTCCTCATTCTCGACATTGAATTAGGTAAAGTAGTTGTACCTATTAGGTTTTTGGTATAAATATGTAATATCATCATTGTAACCATTATTTACCACATATTTTTTTTTCAATATTTTTAGGAGACAAATGGAGGGCCGCCGGCAGCCCAAGAAATGCAAACATTTTTGCCTGTAGAAGGCGGAAAGGCAAAGAAGTTAGTACCTACATAACTATCTCGTTATAAGTACTTTATATGTGTTGTAATAACGACACGACCAATGGACTTACAATACACCTTGCGAAGATGTCATCGCTGCATGCAAAAGTCCAAAATAGCTGCTGCAGTTCACCAGGAATAGTGAACCATCCAAGGCGTGATCAAAGTTCACAAAACTTCATTTTAGATAATATTTTTAGTTTTAATTATTTTTTTGAACCTCATGTGCATTCATTCATTGCGGTGATTAACTACACCATGAGTTGGAATAGCTTTTTGTAAAACTCAATAGCTTTCCATTGTCAGCATATCAAAAATACATTTCTAAACTAAAATATTAAATTTGAGCGCCACCTTTCTGTGAATGAGAATGGAGTTCTGATAAACATGCAAAACCAAATAACAATAAAATAAACTAACAAACCAAAAATTCCATTTTAGTATGGAAAATTATTATTAATTCTCGAATACGAAATATAGTATTTAAACGCTTATCTGTTAAACTCTCGTAAGCTATATGTGATCTTAGTACCTACTATTTTGAAGGACTCCGAGACTCGGGTCTCGGCAAATTGTGACTCGTATCATGTGTGAAAATAAAATATAATTTCTTTAAAAATTTTGCAAAACGCGATCATCACTCTTTTGGAAGCGAGTTTACGTTTCTTTGCGCGGATTTTCAATATAAATTCAATTTGAAAAGTCAAACTACTTGACAGTATCTTTTTAAAATAAGGCCTTTCGAAGTACATAAATATACATAAATTATCTATATTTTAATTATACTAGGCTCTAAATTTTAAAACCGAAATACAAACGAAATTAACTAAACGAAAGGAAACACAACCTACTTATCGAAAATCATCATACACAACTAACTTGGGCGAGTTTCACATCAAAAACTATAACATAAAGATGCCCCTACACACTTCTGCCATTTAAATTAAATTATTACCACCAATTGTAAACTAGTGTAACAGGATATTTTAAATACTTACAAACCGAGTTTAAAATCGCGTACAATATTTAAGAATAGATTACAGTTTCCTATTGTCTTTAAAATTTGACATTGCACTAAACTTCTCAAACTCACACACTAAATGTATCTTACCATTTTTATTATAATATTATTAATATTTATTTTATTATGTAAAATTCAGTAATAATACTGAATGTTAAAAACAAAAGAGAGTATAAGTACGGCCTTTTTATTTTGCGTTCTTATGACGTAAACTAATTTTTAAAATATAAACTCGGTAGAATTACAAATTGTTACAATTAAAAAATACAAAAAAACAAAAGAAACCGCTCGCCACGGGCATCGTGTGTCGTGTTGTCGTGGGGACCCGGTGCGCCCTAAACTTGATCATGCCGGTACGCTGTGGCATGCGTGACTGAAAACTGATGATATCTAAGAATTATGCCAAAGTTTAGCTACGAAATCACCCATTTATTTATGTAAGGCACATATTTCAAGCTATCGATCAAGATTTTTTTGCGTAGCCATATTTCATTTCAGCCGCTCGTATCTCCGTCAGCGGTCAGCTTATGGAACCGCTGCCAGTTACTGTAGTTACTGTAGCCAGGACCAAATTGCGAAAATCGGACGGTAGATGCGTTGAAATCGATGATGGACGGCCGATGGATGATGAAATCGAATTTGACTTTCGGGCTCCACGTTTAATCTCAGACAATTAAACAGGACAGTTGTTTAACACCTAGTTACGCGGACACGGTGAATATTGTGAATTTAGAACAAGTCTTACATAAAAACACAGACTTTTCGTTTTATTTATAAATTTACATAAAACTGTACATGAGTTAAGTACAACCATACGTGTTTCTGAATTGTCCAAAACTGTATTTTTGATGAAACAATGTATAGAATACTGAATATATTGGATTGTATATTAATAAATAAATAAATGTCTTCTCACTGTTTTGTTTTAGTTGTAAATTATAGTAATACGGCTTTATGCATAGTGAAGTTATTTTGTTGTTGCTAGCGCATACATTTGTAATAGTTAGCGGTCAGCGCTCTAACGCAACCGTGCATGCATAAGGTTAAGTACCTATTATATTTATCGCGCGCCTTTTACATTCTCCTGGACGCGGCTAGTAACGAAACAGCACGGGCATAATATTTCAATTCAATAACATTTTTAATAATATTAATTTCAAATTATTATAATGTGGCACCGAACATTGTTTTACATGTTTCTATTTGCGCACATAGATGAATTTGTATCAATTCGAACAGGCCAGTAATTTAAATTCAAAGTTTTTATTAAATAAAATAAGACATTGCCAACATAGTGTTCACTAAATATTAAAGTAAAATACAATATTGAAATATATATACCCGAGTGCCTGAGACCAGTCATCTTGGCCGATTTTATAAGGTCTGTTACCTTTCTAAACAGGTGAGTGTTACCTGTTCCAAGAAAGGTTATTTATAAGGTGTTGCAGTGTGAGTATAAAAGACATGCGCAAAACCCTGTGAAAAATGAATAATATATTTCAACAATCATGCTGTCATAGTTTAGAAATCGAATATGTGCACTATGAGAGCTATATGGAACTTTCATTATTTTATTTCTTTTTTGATTAATCAGTAATGTTTCATTAAATAGTACTGAAGATTTATTGATTTAATATTAACTATCTATATAATTCGATCAGCCTCCGATGTGATCTAAACGTTTAAGGTTGTTTTTTAAGAGCATCAATCGACACACTCTTTCGCATTTGTACCTTTCGTTGAAAGACTAACAGCCGGACAGACGGACGGATGGACACAAAGACGGCCAAAGACGGAAATAGTAGCTTTTTTAATATAAATCTATAGAAGCTATTTTTTTTAATGGTCGTTTCATATGTTTTTTTTATTATAAACGCACCAAAAAAAGTATGTAATCCGAAAGTATGAGGTACTTAATATGCTGTTTTGCAAATGTTAAATTATCGATAAGAGACTTTGAAGTGTTTTAGGACTTTATTTACAACATTACATTGATAGATTTCAATGTGAAGATTTATCTCTTTTTTCCTATTTATGTAATTAAGTAAGTAAGCTTATAAATAAAAATTAAGTAAAGTAATTAAAATAATGATTTCATTATACAAGAAAAAAATCGGCACAGAACCCTCGAGGTGTAAAAAAAAATTAAGGATAAACTGTTATATTATCAAAAGCAAACAAACAAATAAATACAATTTTATGAATTATATCTTGGTTGCTTTCAGATATATCGTGACTACTAATGGAGACCCTGAATTTGGGAGTTTTGATCCTTTTGTGGCAAGGAAACTGGAGAATCCAACGACGTAAGTAGAATTACTAAATATTATAAAATCTACAATTTAAATTATTTATGAAATTTCTATGAAAATATTAATTCTCCAAACTATGTGATGTACTCAACTGGTGACGCACCGAATATTAAACGAATAGGTAGGTAATTAGATTAGTTGGCTTGATTTTTACTATCCGCTGGTTACCGATGATGAACAAATAACCAAATAGCTACGAAATTTATAAATGATATCGATTGCATAATAATATCTGTTTCAGAGATTGCGATACCCTCACTCATTTGCTGAAAGCTTCTCTGGGTACTGGAATTCTGGCCATGCCGTTCGCCTTCAAAAGTGCTGGTCTTGTAATGGGTATTTTTTTCACCATAATAGTGGCCTTTATCTGCACTCACTGCGCGTATATTTTGGTATGTTTAATGAAATACTTTTTTGTCCTAATGTTATCATACGTATAAGAACTTTAATAAACAAGAATCCCTCATTCCCCAGGCAGGAGAGAAACCGCTGCTTCACTTATTAATATCAAACACTCAATATCCAATCAGCTATATTTCCGTAGTAGGTAATTTTAATTTAAATTAATTTAATGGGATACAAAATGTAAAAGAAAACGTTTATTGGATATTGGATGCTACTCTTCATTAAAATTACAGCGCGTTAAAAAAATACTATAATATGTAAGTATAATATCATCAAGTCAATCAGAAGTTAAGCAATTTCAGATGTTATGACAAGATTTTATTTATGTAAAAAAGAAATACAACCAATATAGCTGATTGACATTTCAGTCATAAAAAAAACAAAGGCATTAAATGCAAATTTCACCGGATCCAAAGTAGGGGATAGGCGAACTCTAATTGTACGATTTTGTATCAAGCATTGCGCGAGCTGCCGCGCAATCTACTCCCGGCGCAGCAGTACGCGCCGTACACTTGCGTAGCAAGAGTGCGTATACTGAATCCAGCCATAAGGGTCTTCTCCCCCCTCCCATAAAGGGTTTTTTCTGCCGTAAAGGTTACTCATATCAAAAATTGTTTTAAACAAAAGTTGTAGGGAAATTAGAGGCCCATAATTATTTCGAACGGATTTGATACGGTTTCTATTAAAGCATGTATGATGTTTTTTAATTTTGAAAAACCAGTATTTCCTACCCCTAGGACCAATAGTTGGTGCTATCAAAAAAGTATACAGAGATAAGTTTTAGGCCTTCATCTAAGAAATAATATACAATTTATATTATTTTCAGATAAAATGTGCTCACGTTTTGTATAAAAGAACGAGAGTTACCGCCATGGGTTTTTCTGACGTTGCCAAGGTTGCCTTTGAAAATGGACCAAACTGGGGGAAAAAATATGCTAGTTTCTCTTCGTAAGTTTTTTTTTTAATTTAATTCATATTATAACCTAGGTCATACAACTAATAATGGCCCAAAGAAAACATACTTATGGCGACTACATATGTGACAACCCTTTGAACGATTCTGACCTACAAATCGTTAACTGCAAAAAGAAGCCTTGTATGATGATCCTTGTCGGAAAGATGTAAACTTTATGACAGGCATGAATACAGTGTTTATAACAGAAACCGCGACCCACCATTTTGGATGAAATTTACTGAAAATTTAAAAACAAATAGAATAAATTATCATTTTCATATTTAAAAACTAAAATAAAAATCGCAAATTTTAAAAAAAAATTGTTATTTCATTTCTAAGTTAAGTTTCTAAGTTAGTTGTTCCATGTATCTCAAACCGCCTAGGTAAATTTCTTTTCGGCTCATAAAAATTTTCATCATAAAAATATGTTTTTTTTATTTGGAATGTTTCTGGTTTTAGAAGCAAAAGGCTACTTAAAAAACATAGAGTATTGCATAATATTTAAAGAAATTTGCTTAGGTAATTCCCTAAAAAATGAATTACCTTTAATGTAAATAAACTAGATTAATTATATCTCTCCTAATGCCTTTGAAGACCAGCAAAATTTGCATTTTGTAGCATTCAGTTATGCCTTTCGAATGTGCTAACAGGTAGCTTACATAATCGCAAATATAGTTTTTTATAATGATTGGAATTTTCCCCAAATAGTTTGTAGGTAGCGTTAGAGTAGATTTTATAATTTTACTAGGCTGTTGTCTGCTTTGAAGAAATACCGGTTAAGTTGATACTGCCAATTATTTACTAAAACGTAAGATAAGTTGACTTTAACCATTATTTATTACAACGTGTTAGGCGAGTGAAGTTTGAATATTCGTAATGTTGCATGTGAGGGCTAAGGCGAGGTATTATAGTATTTGGTGAAAAGGAAAAGAAATATATAGATTCTTTTTGTTTTTTGACGTTTCAATTTTGCCAAGTGGTCGTAATTAATACATTAAAATTTGCATTCTCAATCTAACTTTATGATTCTGTTATTTTGATAGCTTCGTACATATTCTCAAAAAGCTTAAAAACATAGGGTTGGGGCACTAGTGATTCATACGATAACCGCAATATTCAGTACCACATTGGGAACAATCCTGAAACTTCCATTTTTTCAAAATTGTAGAATCAATTTAATTATTTTATTTATTACGATATTATCGCGAAACACGTTTACATATTCTGGCATCACTAGGTTAGGACTGGTAAAGTCTACATTTACTCACCTCAGACGAAAGAAAGGAGCGCTAACACCTGCATCTCTCACCTCTGTAACGCCACAGTAGGGACTGCTATTCGAACCTTTTTTTTACCTTCTTATGGACGGGTGGGTAGTGAACGCGACAGACGCTTATTTACTATCGATCGAAGTTAGCTCTGTGATAGAGTGATGAGAAAAATGAAAAGAATGTAATTTGGGTGAAAAGAATGATTCTAACGAAAGATAGGTTTGTAAAAAGAATTGAAATAATCGAGGGATGCCGAAGGTGACAAATAGAGGAGGGCAAAGTCGATGGAGTCCTTCTTGGAGGTCTGAAACAGAAGAAAGTCGAAAATATTATTAGTTGGTTGTTTGTCTGTGTGTTTGATTATATTCGAACTGCCAAGCAATACGTACTTATATAGATATCGATTTATTCTTGTCGTGATAATAAAACACCATTTGGTATGATTTCAGGTACTTTATTCTATGGTGCCTTTTTATCACATACTTTGGGACCTGTTCAGTATACACCGTCATTATCGCAAAAAATTTTGAACAGGTAAATATATTTTAATGAACAGAAGTTAATCAATATGAAAAGTTTAACTATACGAAACGAAATATAGTTGTGAAATGATAAAGAAGAAGTTTCGTTATTGAAAAAATAGATTAAGAAGAATAGACCACAATAAAAAATAATAACTTTTATATTTTTTATCGTGTAAGTAATTTTGAGGGCCTAACCTATTCTTTATTAACCTCAAAAGGTTAAAAAAGGAATAAACTAAAATAGTAATAGTATAAATTTGAATGGTCATTTAGAAAAGGGGTTAAGTTCGTATTTTTCGAAAAAGGGATAAGTGTATATACGTTATTATATTTAAAATAAAAAAAACAACTAAAAATTCAGAAAGTGTTACAAAATTATATATAAATCAAATATTTATTGATATAACTATCTGCTTTCATGATATTCAGCTTTCCTTTAAAAATTTTAACTTTTTAAAAACTGATTTAAATAAATAAAAAACGATAAGCGTGGTTTATATTGACAAAGGCCCCCCTAGTAAAATATAAAACAAACAATTTGTCGACAAAGAAAATAGATCTGAACAAAACCGAAACTGAAAAAAAAAATATAACTAAAACTAACTTACTAACAATTCCTATTCGAATTTTGATTTTGGTCTTTAAAAGCGTGCCTCGCTCCTAGTAGCAGAACCCAAACTGGATAGTATTTATTAGGTATTTAGATACCTAATACCTAATGCTTTCTGTGTTCAAACTTGTCCAGACTGTCTCAAACCAAAAACAATATTTGAGAAAACAAATAAATTATATATCTCACAATCTAATAAAATAAGATTATTTAAATAATATTTTGGAAATGGTTTTGAGAGTTTCCATTTTTTTTTAATGAATTTGCAGATCTACCTTAATATCAATAATGTTAATTGATTTCAGGTAATCGAACACCATACATCAACCGATTTTGATGAGAGGATTGCAATTGCCGCTCTTCTTGTTCCACTCATATTACTGGCGTGGCTTCCAAACCTTAAAGCCTTAGCTCCTGTTTCAATGATTGCAAACATATTTATGGCTGTAGGCTTGGGAATCACATTTTATTACCTAGTTATCGACATGCCTGCTGTAAGTGACCGTCCTTACATAGTCCACCCCCAAACTTGGCCAAGCTTTTTCTCTATAACCATATTTGCCATGGAAGCTATCGGTGTGGTTATGCCCTTGGAAAATGCAATGAAAACACCGAATCACATGATAGGTATATGTGGTGTACTTAACCAAGGAATGTCAGGTGTAACTTTGGTGTACATTCTGCTTGGCTTCCTCGGATTTGTAAAATATGGAGATGCTGTCCACGGGTCCATTACTCTCGATTTGCCAGTTGAGGAAATGTAAGTTTCTACTGATTTTTTTATTACAGTAATATTATACAACTAAACATTGTCGGCATTTTCAAGCTATTTATCTTCAGTGCCAAAATGATTAGACGACTCTCACTAAAATTTTTAAAACATTTCTCTACAAATTGTTATATGTAAATCTGCAAATGTACGTTTAACTTCCTCAATACAAACCTTATTCCATGAAAAATCTCTTAACTCAAAGGTAAAAATTTCTCATTTTAAATCACAAAGACGTCAGACATTATTATCGAAATTACTTTTCCAATAACTATGCAATTTAAGGTAATGTTAGATTCAAAATAATAATATTATGGTTTAGCTCTACTGAAAAACTATCTTCCTTTATCTCTGCTTAGCACATTAGTAAGCTATTGTGTCCACTGATAATTGACAAATTTTGTAAAATTTATTAAACAAATCATAAACTTTAAAATATAAGACAATAAAACATGATTTTTGGGTCAATAAATGTGAACAATTTTGTTGAAACAAAATGAAAAATATTTATATGTATATATTTTACATACCTAGGTAAATTGATTTCCATGATATTTTAATTATAAGAAATTGACCAAATATATCTGTTTTTTGACCATGAGATATGATCCTGAAACTGGCAACAGCTTAAATAGGACGACAATGGTCTCAAAAATTAACTTATATTTTACTTCAAAAATAAGTTTTACTAAATAAGACACAATATTTCACTAAGACAACAAGTTAATCTTAACTTTTCTTTTTGGAAAGGCTTGATCAAATTTGGTCCACCAAATATTTCGAAAGTTAAATACAATTCTAGCTATGATTGTTAATATTTTAACACCTTAAATCTTATTTTTACTTTGTTATTTTTATAGACCTGCCCAAGTAGTAAAAATCCTGATTGGCCTTGCTGTATTCTGCACGTTCGGACTACAATTCTACGTCTGCATTGATATTGGATGGAACGCTATTAAAGACAGGTTCCCGTCCAATCCTAAACTGGCTAACTATGCTATGAGGACAATCTTAGTAGTATTGGCAGTAGCATTAGCAGTAGCAGTTCCTACTATATCTCCATTTATTGGCCTTATTGGCGCCTTCTGCTTCTCCATCCTGGGTCTGCTAGTGCCGGCTCTGATTGAGGTGGTTACATATTGGGAACAGGGTTTTGGTCGCTTTAATTGGATAATTTGGAAAAATGTAATTATTGGAATATGTGGCCTTATAGCATTAGTCTCCGGAACTAATAGTGCTATTCAAGAAATTATTGAATTGTATTCACAGTAATTTTTGAGCATTTTTTACATAATTGTATGTATATTATGAACTCCTTTAAATCACATACGTTTATCTAATAATTAATTATTTCTAAGACAGTTCCTGTTTGGATAAGTTGGTGAACAAATTTAGAAGATATTTTGGTCATATTTAACATAACAAAATGTTTTTGTACATCATAAAAGTCATTAAGCTTAAAACGTTGACTTTTCTTACTATTTAAGTTTTGTCATAATTTTAATATTATTGATGAATATTGTAGAATATGACTATTTTTAGGAGAATTAACCCACTGTATATGTGGCTTTGGCTTTTAATGGTTTTTATTTACAATAATATTATTGTTGAATTTATGATTTTTGATATGCACCTATCGTAATTACTCTATGAAATCTCCTTTTCCCGAAGTACAATTTATTGAAAAAGAAAGAACTTGCTACTAATTTCTGTCATTTTTATACAAGACATTATAATTAAATAAATGTTCTAAAAGAGTACCTTTATAAAATTATTTTAAAATATAATAAAAAAAATGTTGTTTGGTAGCCTTGGCTTTAGCGTTATTTAATTAAAACAGGATACTTTTTATATTTTTATTTTTGTGGAACCGTTCAAATTTTTATAAAGTGCATTTAATATTAAGTAAGTTAATATTATTTTGAATGAAACATTAATCTAAACTAGGATCATATCATGTTTAGATATTTGAAAGAGTAAATCATTATTAAAAAGAACAATTTATTTGAAAAATGGTTCATAATATAAGTAGTTAATATTTCCAATTCCATTTTTTTTCCTGGAAGCATGTGTTGGACAAAATGATAATTTATAATTACATTTATTAATATTTTTTTTAAGTGTAGACTCACGGCTGTTATACAAAATATAATTATAATTTTTGTTGATAAATTTCCGGTGTATTATGTTTTATATTTTTTATAAAATTTCCTTATGTTTTTCAATTGGTTTCTAGTTAAGATGACAAGTATGGTTTCAGACCGACGATCTTTTAAAACATATAGATATGGCAACTGAGGGTGAAAAACGCATCACACCCAAAAAATTGTTGTTTCAGACAGGTTGGAAAGTAAACTTAGGCATAACTTAACATGCCTGAATCATCAGTACTTTTTAACACACTCAGCGCGGACAACGGGATATCCTGTAACCTTAAAGTGAATTGGAAGTGTTTTTGTCGGATTTGGCAGTAAATAATTCGAGGTTTATTTACAAAAGCTATGTTAACATAATATTAAATATAAAACATACATTTTCATAGTTTTTTGCATATTGTTTGGCAATTATAAGAAATTACAACATGGGTGTCAGTCCCACGTGGGATATTCCGTTTAGTGAACTTACTTCGCCGATCAGGCGGC
Source organism: Neomicropteryx cornuta (assembly GCA_020383195.1). NCBI lineage: Eukaryota > Metazoa > Arthropoda > Insecta > Lepidoptera > Micropterigidae > Neomicropteryx > Neomicropteryx cornuta. Next base: position 45,929,997 of record JAHKQU010000018.1, read on the forward strand.
AACGCCTGCACGTTCTGCGCGTTTGACGTACGAAACTGAATCCATATGGTGAGATATAGAAAATTTATTAATTATCATGTAGTTCTATTTTTTAGTAAGCTATTGTTTTGTAAGAAGAAAATATTTTTATCGTAGAAGTTATATTTAATTTCCGATGCAATGGATACTTTTAGACTGTTAACATGTACACGAATTTTAAAAATATAACACTTTAAAAAACATTTGATGTTAATCACACCATAAAATTTACTACGCACAATAAATATTTACCCAATAGTAAATATAATTCTTTAAAATAGTTTTTATATACTTTTTTTTTCAACCGCTGATTCACCAAGTCTTTTATATTATTGTATAGGTATACTAAAAACATCATAAAAACTTTTTAAAACACAGCTTTAGTCAAAGGTATATGTCAATGGTCTTAATGCATCCATAAAGTGTTTCATAGTTTTCAAGTTATAAAAATAAACTATTTTATATGAAATTATTTCTAAAATATAAAAATAGTCTAGTTGATAATAACCACTTGTGTTATGGCATATACCTATATAGTATGTAGTTTGAAAATTTCCTTATATTTTAACCCTATTTTAATTTTGTTTTATTATTTGTTTTGAATACCTAAACAAGTTGTCACGAAATATGAAAAATAAGAAAAACACAATTTAAAAGCAAATATGTCAGAATAGTTTAATTAAGCTTCATTCATCTCAATAGAGTATTTCAATGAAATTTCTATATGATATATTATTATTAAGATTCTTTTAAAAAAAATGATTGTTACAAGATTTGCCTAAAATGCAATTGGTGTACCTCGCCTTCAGCCGTAACTATAGCACTCAAAAAACGTTTCAAAAATTGCCATTGGGGAAAAATGTTATCATAATTAGCTGGCCACGTTTTCTAAATCAATGACAGCATAAAGTTATTGGAACAAATACAGTTACTGACTTAAAAATTTACATATTTCACAAAATAAAGCCAACATTTTCTAGTAGGTCTACGAAGCTTAAAAACTATACAGAGTGTTTGATTTCATACTTCTAATCACGTAAAGCAATGTAGCCAAACAGAAGATTATATTATGAAGAAATATATAATTTACATAATTAATTAGTAACTTTCGTGGATATTATTTTAGAAATCTAAGGAACTAAGATACCTAATGTTATATCATTTTTTGTTCAGTTTAAGATATTTTATTTGGATTTCTGAGATTGGAAGTATGATTGGTCAATAGGAAGAAGAATCGGTCTAACTTTACAATTGACACAACAACAATTGTTGCAGTTTAGGAAAGCTGAGAGGGGCACAGAAACCTTGGAAATAAACACTTGGCAAACACAAACAGTGATTCGGGATCACGCAATCAGGATTTTGAAGCAGAACTTATCAATAAACAGTCGATCCAATTTTATCTAAATTTGCCTGTGATAACCAATTCAATTAATTTGTTTCGTGTAGTTATTAAAAAAAGGTGCTAGCTTAGACAAATTTGATTTACACTAAATGCTTGGTAAGAAATCTATTTATTTACTATTATTAGGATAAATACTGTGTTCTTGAACATTTCGTAGGTGAAATCTTATTTTTCATATTCAACTTTTAAAAGATAAAAATGATTACTGTGAGTCATCCTTAAAAGATAAAAATATACATTTTGTAGATCTAATCGAATATTTTTTTAAGATCTACATACAGATTTTTTTAAGTCAGCGTAAGCTATGTAAACTCCAGAAAAGTGACTTTTTCCAATGATTATTTTTTCAGCAAGTATGAGACTGATGCAAAAAGTGGCAGTTTTATCTCTAGGACTCGAATACCTACTAACTCTGGTCATATCTAAATTTTATTTTTAAACACCTTTCATGGAGAGAAGGGGGATGCTGAAATTTTTCGAACATTTTGAATTTACCCCAATAAAAAAATACATAATTTCGACTGTTAATATGTCAAAAATATTTTAATTTAAGACAACATAAAATGTTATAAAAATGACTGGTGAAATATATATTAAAATTGTTTTACGATGGTGTCTGAGAACCACACAAAGGAGTAGGGGGTCCATAAATGAAATATTCGTCAATTTGCCAAAAATCCAAATACTGGGGAGTGTATCCATTTTATTTTCATATTCAAAGTTTTTAATAAATAAAATAAGGTATCGGCAACATATGTTCAGTTTTACACTAAATAATAAAATAAATATCCAAATATATAAATAATATGGATTAATATGCTATAATTTCAAACAAACCATGTCTATTTATTAGAAATACACAAATAATAAAGACATATTTGCAACTATTTAAAGTTGATTTTAATGATTGGACTCAAATATTCTATTTCACTTAACATACACAACCAATCTCATTTGTGTATATTTATAAATACACATATTGTAAGATAAAAGGATTCCGTGCTTCTTTTCTAATTTGGTTGTACAGTGCGGCTTGTGATAGCACTCCTATTAAGAAACTAAACTATCAATTTTATATTATACAGCATGTATTTTTATTTACTTTGCTTCTTTCAGGGGTTTACCTATATCGACAACTAAACCGGTCTCACAAAAAAATATATAAATATAATAATTATACAGTTTGCCCCGCTTCTATCGCGACCAGGTGCGTAACTAGTTCTCAAACATTAAATGATTTTGATACATGTTGAATTCGTTTCTCTCTTAATTTGGAGATAAATCCAATATTTTTGGTGATTTTTATTTGGCTGTTCATATAGATAAGCTATGTAAATGTCCGAGAGCTAAGTAAATAAAAATGCACTATATACTATTATATAAACAATTAAATGTTGATTACAATAATCTACTAAAGATGGTTACGAGAACTGAGAAAAAAATATTTTTTAAACATACATATAATATGACCATTATGTGACTTAGTACCATAAACATACTAATGAAGTAAAGTCCTAAGAGGTGAGTAAGTAAGTTTCAATCAAAAGATTTTACGTTTGAGAAATAAAAAAATCATAAGCAAGTTAAGTACAATTTGAGCATCTCGTATTATGATTAAGAAATTTTAAAAAATTGGGATTTTTTCATAAAGGATGTCATTAGAATGTATAAATTATATTCATTTTATAAGTATTATTTGTTTTTGACATAAGCCATACTGTATTTGATGAATTTTGAAATAAAATCAAATATTTTGAGTTACTTTTTTATTTTTTTGAGAGGAACAATATTTCTTTTTAAAAGTTTTTTTTAGTTTGTCCCAACACCACATCCCCCTTCTCAGTCCTCACAGTCCTCAGACGAATGCAAGCCATTGATAAAACCACGGCTAACAGCCAAAAAAGTACCGACATAAATTGTGCCATACAGATTTAAAATTTTGATATTTTTTAGTTGATTATAGTTTTGTTGTTGTTTAAGAGTGAGTATTACCTAGTATTATTGTCAAAGATTGTGTCATTTATCTTTTCAGGCGATTTGCCGCTATTAAAAAACAATCATCAAATATAAGTCAAATAACTTTACAACTCAATTATACAATTTTATATATATATACTAGCTGACCCGGCCACGCGTTGCTGTGGCTAAAGTTTTTGTTATATTACATTATAGTAAACAATCTAAGAGGAACAATAAGAGAACATCAGTCACGGAGTCCACTATGCTTTTTCACACAGATGGTATTTGTAAAAAAATATGCTGATCTCCTTATTTGACTTTCTACTACTATAACCCTTTAGTACAATGAAATTATTTACGAACTAAGACGACAATGATGATGTTGGTATACAAATTCACTGGATTGAGATTGATTTGAAGGGGAAGTACGTTGAACACAATTAATTAAAATGTTCTTACACTTGATACTAAGCAGAAATCAATAGGTAAAAAATAAAAATTTATCAGATTTATTATTTCCATTTAATTTTATAACAAATATAAGTATATTACAGTATAATACAGTAAATAACATGTGACGCTTAAACTCATGAATGAGGTAGGCAAGGCAGACAGTCTTAAACTTTTAAACATTAATATCTTTTTTTTTGAATTATAAATACTTTCAATTTCAATTTAATTTAACACCAATCGGTGCACAATGTTTTTGGTTAACCTGTCTTTAGCTAACACAAATAGATTCGACGGTTTCCCAACACGTGAACACGCAACATATAGTTGCCCATGAGAAAAACATGGATTTTCCAAATCTAAACCACAAATGGACATTGTTTGACCTTGAGATTTATTTATAGACATGGCGAAAGCTAAACGAATTGGAAACTGTAGCCTTTTGAAGGGTATGGTAGAATCTGATGGTATCATCGGAATACGTGGCAGCAGGACCACTTTTCCTTTAAACTTCCCAGCCAAAATGGTTGCTTCAAGAATGTTTCCGGTGATCTTTTTGATGACCAAACGCGTACCGTTACATAATTGAGGTGGATTCAAATTACGGAGGAGAATAATAGGGGAACCAATCTTTAATCGAAGATTATGTGGTGGCATTCCAGGGATATCTAATGAATTTAAAAATTCAATCGGAAAATTTACACTTTCATTTTCATCAACAACAGTATCGATTGATTTAAAAGACATCAGATCGCCTGGTAACAACTGTTGTATCTGGAAGTTAATTTCGTCAACATCAACGTTTTTGGCTGCCAAAATCGCCCGTTGACTAAGCCATTCATGATTCAAATAATTATTCTGTATATCCGGGAAAATACTCTGAATCAATTCAGTTTTATCCTGAACAACAGTGCAAAAATTGTCTGGTAGTTTAATGCATTGCGTATTTGGTTGCAGTTTTATTTTACCGTTCCCAATATCTAGTAGTTGTTCGGAAAATATTAGTGCTGATGGATCATTTTGCAATTGTACTCGCATATTTATGGTCAATCGAAGTGTTTCAACACTTCGCCATAAGAATGATTGTTTCAAACATGCATTAATCTCATCCGCGAAAGTAGAGCGAGGTATAACCGGTAAGGTCTGCCGGAAGTCACCAGACAAAAGTAAGATAGCACCACCGAAAAGTTTATTATTGCTGTTTAAATCTTGCATAGTTCTGTTTAATGCTTCAAGTGAATATTTGTGTGCCATTGTGCACTCATCCCAAATTATTATAGAACTCTTCCGCAACACTGCAGCTATTCCACTATTCTTTTTGATGTTACACATTGCATCTGGTTTATTATGAACGTCCAATGGCAGCTTGAATGTTGAATGTGCTGTTCGCCCACCATCCAGTAAAGTAGCCGCAATGCCTGACGATGCTAATGCTAATGCGATGTTTTTGTTGCGACCGTATTTTGGCAAGAATCAACGATATTAAAAATGTCTTACCGGTTCCACCGGGTGCATCCAAGAAAAAAAAACCGCCTTGTTCAGCAGCAACAGCCAGCATAATCCGATCATAAATAATTTTTTGTTCTGCTGTCAGTAATGGTTCACTGTTCATGATAATTGTTGCTAAACTTCCATGGTCATATTGATTTTCTCGTTGTAAATCGGTATTGACTAAGTCGGTGGCTGGACGATTAGGTGATGGCATACCATAATGATTAAGTGGTAAATTTGAAATAAGAACACATAAATCCTCGATCAAGACCAATGCTTCATTGTACATCTCTGGTGTATAATCTATGTTTTGGCATTGATTTGTTTGTCTAATTCGGTGCAAGATGTCTTCTGTCATACAATTTTTATATTTTTCCCACAAAGTTTGTGCTTGCGAGGGATAACATGTCGCCAAAATAATTGCAAACAACTGACGAATGTTATTCGGTGTTGATGTCAACGCAGCATCAGCAAGCGTTAAGTCCCAATGGTTATCGTCTTCTAGCAATTGCAGTTCACGACATGCATCCTGGTATGTATTGAATACTCGACCATTAGCTGTTCGTAAAAATTCAAAAGACGTTGGTCCGGGAACATTCACCAATAACAAACGTAAATAGAAGCACTCACGTTGCTTTGGATGTACCGTGTAAAGTCTCCCCAATGTCTTAGCTTTGAATATGCCTGTAATGGAAGGATGTGGTTTTCCTTGTTTCCGTGGCTCCCATTTTTTACTGGATTTGTTCCATGTGAAATAACGTGGAACATCACCATACACCAATGTCTTCGCGAATTGGCCAAAAACATCAGGTTTTTGACACAATGTAAAAAATTCAGTTAGAGTCGTTTTCGGAGCTTCGAACGCTCTTTGGAGAACATTTTCTTCAGTGAAGTATACACGTTGACCGTTTTCAAGATGTATTGCCAGATGTTGGACAGCAGGATCTCTTTCGTGGATGGGAAAGCTGAGAATATGCCAAATAGCTTCATTGCTGCTAATGTATCTGCCCATTTGGTATCGTGCTATTTCGTCATTTTTATTTATGTTTTTTACTTCAAATATGGCCAAATCACTGTCTTTGTTTACATATTTACAAATATACTTAATTGATTTAACAGAACTGCAAAGCTCAACATTGATATGAGCTTTGTAAGTTTTTGAAAGTAGTGGTGAGTATGGTACCACCCACTGATTATCAAACTCAACTTGATTTGGAAAGTTCGGCAGTCGCATTGTAAATGTGTGGCCACCATTCTCAGTACTTCTGCGGCGATACATTGGATAACCATCAATATCCGTGATCGTGTCATTCGTATGCGGCTTTGGGAAGTTTTTTTACATTTTCCATTTTCCATGCACGGTGACGTCATGTTGAAAACACCGCATGGCCCATGGATCATGTGTTTGGTGACAATATCAAATAATTCTTGATCAATTAATGGGTCTGGAATTTCGGCTGAAATTATTTGATCGATTTCTTCAGGACGGATTCTATCTTTAAGCCAAACCAAAATGTGGGCATGAGGCAAACCTCGCTTTTGCCACTCTATCGTATACAGCCAACAACGTGTGATACCAAAAATTGTATATTTAACAATAAAATCAATTAAGGATTTCAATTTTTGTTTAAACACACGTGCAGTTAAATCATGACGATGAATGGCTTGTTGTCCTGGCAATAGTAAAGTTTGTATCTCTTCCCAATTCGGATTACATGTGAATGTAATAAATAAATCCGGTCGGCCGTAATGACGTACGTAAGTCATCGCATCTTGTATGTATTCCTGCATGTTCCGTGGACTGCCGATGTAGCTTGAAGGTAAAATGAAAGCATTACCGATGTCATTGGGATTTAAATTTCCATCGATGTTTCCAGCAACAGCATCTCGTAAGTGAATATATTCTTCCGATCGTAGTTTTGCCTGGTTGAATCGAAGGAATCGCAAGCGTTCGCTTTCGACCTTAGCATACATATCAACAATGTATTGATGGAACAGCTGACGATATCGAAGGATATAATTGTCTTGATGTTGTCTAACCATTATTCGGTGTGCGTAGTAGTTCATTGAGCTAACTTTATTATTTCTGTAATCACCTAAAAAAATAAATAATAAAATGCAATACGAAATTAAAATCTATACATACAGTAAGAAAGTAAATAGATAATTGTCAAATTTACCGGTATTTGGATCATACTGATTGATATTAAGGTGATATTCATCTTGTCCTTGCCAAAATATCAATGGATATTGTAGTGCGTCATATGAACGGTGTAGATCCGAAATCGTACTGACAGTGTTGTCTCGCCGTGTAATGTTTATAGATCTTTTGTCAACTGGATCACCAACCATGATAACAGCAACCTCATCAACAGTTGGAGCGTTGAATCTACCAGCATGTTCACCTAATGGTACTTTGTCGGCTTTTATGACGATTTGATAATTGTCATTTTGCAGTCGTGGCGAAACTCTTTTGATCAATTGAATTAGTTGATTGTGATCTTCTAAAAAATTTCCAATAATATCACAATTGCTCTTTCCTCTGCTTGTTCAATAAAATTATACAGGCACCGAGTCGTCACGCGCTCTTCACAATCGCCCATAAAATAAAAAGGTATCGACATCTGTCAGTTTTATGACTGCCAAATAATATCAGACAAATAATTAGCAATAAATTAAAATATGACGATTTGATAATTGTCATTTTGCAGTCGTGGCGAAACTCTTTTGATCAATTGAATTAGTTGATTGTGATCTTCTAAAAAATTTTCCAATAATATCACAATTGCTCTTTCCTCTGCTTGTTCAATAAAATTATACAGGCACCGAGTCGTCACGCGCTCTTCACAATCGCCCATAAAATAAAAAGGTATCGACATCTGTCAGTTTTATGACTGCCAAATAATAACGGACAAAAAATTAGCAATAAATTAAAATATGACGATTTGATAATTGTCATTTTGCAGTCGTGGCGAAACTCTTTTGATCAATTGAATTAGTTGATTGTGATCTTCTAAAAAATTTTCCAATAATATCACAATTGCTCTTTCCTCTGCTTGTTCAATAAAATTATACAGGCACCGAGTCGTCACGCGCTCTTCACAATCGCCCATAAAATAAAAAGGTATCGACATCTGTCAGTTTTATGACTGCCAAATAATAACGGACAAAAAATTAGCGATAAATTAAAATTGCAACTATAATTTGAGATTTAAACTATCCTATCTCTCAAGTGCACATCGAACTGCACATGGTGTTCAAATTTTATTATAATCGGTTAAGTGGTTTAGGAGTCCATTGAGGACAAACATTGTGACACGAGATTTATATATATTAGATAATCATAGATTATCGTGTACCAAATTACTTTCCACTTTACCCGTTCCAATTCACGCGAGAACTCACGGCAGGGATTTCGATGCTTCCTTTAATTCTGAAAGTTTTGAAGTCTTTGCCCGCGGATGCCCGCGAAATTGATTTAAAGACATGGGAACTCTCTCATATTTGGGTTTTGGGCGCTTGCAGTGATTTAAAAATTAAACAATAATTATGAAAAAAAGTGTGAAAATGTAACGAATATGACGTATAATGAATGAGAAGTGAATGGTTTAATGAATATTTACAAGAATAACTTACGTTCAACGTAGTTTATATGAAAATGAATCGTCATGGCTTAAAAGAAAAAGAAAAGTGTAAAATAAATGCACATTACGTGCAAATCGTTAGGATATAGTAAAATAGTAAAATGTATTGCTTAAATACAGTTAATTAGATGATTTTTATGTTAAAATAGGTAAACACCTTTAGTTTAACATATATAAAAGTTTGACAGTACTGACATTTAATGCTTTTTAATATTTTAAGGATTGATTTTTTTTTCTAATAGATTATATAGCCAGAATGTTCAAAGAAAAATTAATATTGAACGCACAGATAGTTGCATCGCTTGAGGTAATGCACGCTGGTTTAAATACAGGCCTGTATTTTATGAAAGCTTTTCACTCTCACCTATATATATATATTTTATCATAAAAATCATCTAATTAGCTACCTATTAGTACCTATATATATATATATATATATATATATATATATATTATATATAAAATTATGTAATAACAGAGATATTCTGCTTGTAACAATTGATGCGGTCTCTTTATACACTAATATTCCACACGATGCTGGATTAAAAGCATTACGACATTTTCTCAATAAAAGACCATCTCCACAAACACCATCAACTGATTTTCTTACAGAGTTAGCAAATTTTGTGCTCACTTGCAATGCTTTTTCTTTTGAAGGCGATTTTTACCTTCAAACAAAAGGGACTGCAATGGGCACTAGAATGGCTCCTTCTTATGCAAATCTGTTTATGGGTCAATTAGAACAAAATTTTCTTAAAAGTCAATCTTTGCAGCCTTTAGTTTGGCTTCGTTTTATTGATGATATCTTTGTTATTTGGCCACATGGCAGAGATTCTTTAACGGATTTCATATCCGATTTAAATTCTTTTGGGCCATTAGAGTTCACACATAATGTCTCAGATAGTTGCATTACGTTCTTGGATGTTGATATAACTGTTTCTGGTGGTCAGTTCAAAACTTCAGTACACATAAAACCAACCAATAAACAACAATATTTACATTTTGATAGTTGCCATCCGTTTCACACAAAAAAATCAATACCATATTCCCTTTCTATTCGCGGTCATAGAATCTCTAATAATAAAAATGATTTAGAAAAATATCTCACTAACCTAAATAAATCCCTTTTAGAACGTAATTACCCACCCGATCTCCTAAAAAAACAAATTTTAGACTCTTCTTCGAAATTTACTCCTAAAATAAAAACAAACTCAATTAACAAAAAATTTTTTCTAAACACCACCTATTTTCCTGGTGTTGAAAAATTAAACCCAATTTTAAAAGACTTATATTCTATAATCTCTAATAATCCAAATTGGAAAAATATACTCGATTGTCCCCCTATATTGTCTTACCGACGTCCTCCAAATTTACGCAATATTTTAAATAAAAATAAAACGTTTGGTAACCAACCACTTAACACACTTCCAAAAAACGGGGCCGAACCATGTAAAAAACCTCGTTGTAAAACATGCAAAATTATTGTAAGAGACGATAAATTTTCAAGCGCGAACAATAAAAATATATATAAAATTACCACAAACATAACGTGCACCACCAGAAACGTTGTATATCAACTTCTATGTAAGTTTTGTGATGCGTTTTATGTTGGTGAAACTACGACGCCACTAAACATTAGAATTAATAATCATAGATTATCCTGTAACAAATTACTTTCCGCTTTACCCGTTGCAATTCACGCGAGAACTCACGGCAGGGATTTCGATGCTTCCTTTAATTCTAAAAGTTTTGAAGTCTTTGCCCGCGGATGCCCGCGAAATTGATTTAAAGACATGGGAACTCTCTCATATTTGGGTCTTGGGCGCTTGCAGGTCTGTAGGTCTAAATAGACAAAATTAAACTAACTTAACAGCATTTAACGCGTGATACTTGATATATTCATTTAAGAAACTAGTTTCATTTCATAATACTGATTGATTTATCTAGCAAAACTGCAATTATATAATAATAATTGTAGTGGCTGGATATATTTATCTTTTAGTTGAAAATGCGATTTTCGAATTTATGAAGGTTGCATTTTAAACGTCATCCTTCATATTTTTTCTGACGACGCCGAATGGCGAAAGCTTAAATAAATCATAATCATCAAATCTATATATATATATATAGGTACATAAATCACATCCCTCCACACCTAGTCCGTTAACCTGACAACAACAAATACATTAATTATTCGCACATTAAGATATTTAATTAGATAACAACAATTTATTGGCTAACATAATTAATATGACATACACGTCCCTTTTAACACAGATTTTATATTATACTGAGGGATTATCCCGTGGACGTAAATTGTATCGATGGGTAGCAGGTTGTGGCTCAGGCTGGCAGACTGCCTCCAGCGAGCCTTCTACAGGTGACACAACGCAAGGGGGCGTTACGTCAGTAGTCGGAAGGTTCTCGACGGCACTTGCCATTTCCGTTCACGACGGCGACCCTTCCTCGAGGGCCATGTAGCTATCGATATTACTGCCTATCTGGCCCCAATCACCTTTATATTTTGTCATCTGATCTACATGCCGTCTTAATACAATATCTCCTAACTCGGGAACTTTACCTTATACATATTACGACTTATCCTATCAGCAGGTTGAAGTTTTCAACTGACACAGATCGCTAGGCTGTGATAGTTTTCATCTGTTTATTAAGGGCTGTTATTAAGGGCTTGCTCGTGCAGAGAGGCAACGACATGTTTTACGGCATCAGGCTCGTATAAGTAAAATATTTCGATAGGGACGCATCTAAATTACAATAGATATAGAATCCGTAATAAAATATTACATGCTTGTTTAAATATGAGCAATTCATCTGCACGATAACGCACCTCGATACAAAACGATTTGTAAGAAATTACTAAACCCTTCAGTAACTTTCAACTAAATTGTTTAGCAGTGATTACCACTTTTGTAAGAAATTACTAAACTGTTCAGCTACGCTCAACTCAATTGTTTAGCAGTTAATAATACAACGTTTTATTTGGTTGGTCAACGTTTGGTTGTCATCTACACAATGTCTGTTTTTGCTGTCAACTAAATGGATCAGCTAATCCAGCTAAGCTGCTTAGCTGTAAAGAAAAAAATAATTTGTAAAAGGTGCCCCGAGCTGCAATGTAGCATATATGGCACTTACTGGATGGCTAGATTGCATTTAGGTACTACAGTCCACATCTTACAAAATGCTTTGATGCTTATAGCTTTCATCGTCGACTAAAATGAAAGAATGTAAATTCATTAAAGGTAATTTATTGAATAGACATTATTGAGACATTCTTGAAAGAAACAATTACAATACGAAATATTCGAAAGATTTACAATTATTAAACTATATAAGATTCCTTAAAGTTTCAGTGATTTGTGACCTTTGCGTGAGATGGCCCAGGTTCTGATGAAGGTGAATGTAGCACAATATGGTAAACACTGAAAGCCTTATTACATAGAAAAAGATAAATTGCATGATTAAATAAATTGCCATGGTCATAGTAAATCATAAACTACATATACGAGCGTATGTTATACATTTTAGAAATAAAATAAAACAAAATGTGTCTGGTTTTAAATATTTAAGGTAATATTTGAAGTGACGTTAACCCAGTAGAAGGTTAACCGCAAAGGTTCCCCGGGTTGAACAGAGGAACCTGTAGTCGATGGACGGTCCCCGGTGATGCAGTTTCTGGAGGACACGAGGGATAGAGCACGAGCAAGGGTTGTCAAATTGGACACGATCGTTCAGAGCTTTACGGATTTATCCGACCGACCACCCGGTCTGTCGGTCGGTCGCTCGGTCAGTCTGTCGGTCGAACGGTAGGTCGATCTGTCGTTCTGTCGAACGATAGGTCGCTCGGTCGGTCAGTCGGTCGTTCGGTCGGTCGGTAGGTCGATCTGTCGAACGGTAGGTCAGTCGGTCGGTCGGTCGGTCTGTCGAACGGTAGGTCAGTCGGTCGGTCTGTCGAACGGTAGGTCAGTCGGTCTGTCTGTCGAACGGTAGGTCAGTCGGTCGGTCTGTCGAACAGTAGGTCAGTCGGTCGGTCTGTCGAACGGTAGGTCAGTCGAACGGTCAGTCGGTCTGTCGAACGGTAGGTCAGTCGAACGGTCAGTCGGTCGGTCTGTCGAACGGGAGGTCAGTCGAACGGTAGGTCACTCGGTCGGTCAGTCGGTCGTTCGGTCGGTCGGTAGGTCGATCTGTCGAACGGTAGGTCAGTCGAACGGTCAGTCGGTCTGTCGAACGGTAGGTCAGTCGAACGGTCAGTCGGTCTGTCGAACGGTAGGTCAGTCGAACGGTCAGTCGGTTGGTCGGATAAATCCGTAAAGCTCTGAACGATCGTGTCCAATTTGACGTTCCTTGCTCGTGCTCTATCCCTCATGTCCTCCAGAACCCCGATCACCGAGGACGGTCCATTACAGGTTCCATATGTGTATACTCGGGTTGAACTTTTGCCACCTTCCACTGGGCTCGTCAACTTCTTGAAATATTACCTTAAATATTTAAAACCAGACACATTTTGTTTTATTTTATTTCTAAAATATACAGTCATATAGGTAGTTTGTGATTTACTATGACCATGGCAATTTATTTAATCATGCAATTTATATTTTTCTATGTAATAAGGCTTTCAGTGTATATCATATTGTATGTATGATCTTCTCCGACAAGTAGCGGATCTTCCTTAATTGTTTGGTTGTTTAGATTCGGCTGAAAAAAAGAGAGAAAACCGATTAAAACATGTTTATAAAACACAACACAATTGAAAACTGACACAATCTGAAATTCGTGCATACCGCAAGGAAACAAACAAACGTCCCTGTTCTTTCCTTTCTATCTTCCGATATTTGGCCCTGCATCTCGTCACCGAATTAATTATTCTTACTAATTAAACAAAAAGACAGTCCACTAACTAGGTATATCAAACATGCCTTCTTTATTAGACTATGTCTGTACTAAGGAATGCAGTGTTTTATTGTGTTTTTTCCGTGTAATAAGGAGTTAAGTAGTCATTAGTAGTCACAATCAAAAAGTACTTTATCATTTTTTCAAGCTGAAATGAATGTTATTTGTTATCGATTAAAAAAATGTTATTTTAAGGAAACTTTCGTACGCAGTTTTCATTTATTTTTCACATATATTTAACAAATGACCTATGGAATGGCAAGGTAAGCACCCCCTGCTTCGTACTTTATTTAATAAGTACATTATTAATAAATATTGTGTACTAAAATATACTATAAAACAAATTATATGGACAATATGTTTTTAAACATACAAAATACGCACGAATTGGGAATTTTCTGCCCTTACTAATCAATTAGTGATTTATATAATACCAATTTCAACCGAATTGATATTTCTCAAAAATTACTCAGCAAAAGTTTCTTAATACGGTCTTAGAATTTTATACCAATGCACGAAACTGCGGACAAAATGCCTAGATTATATAATTATATAAATTAGTACATTTCCCGAATTTATCCTAGGTTAGGTTAGGTTCCTTAAAGCTTCAGTGATTTGTGACCTTTGCGTGAGATGGCCCAGGTTCTGATCAAGGTGAATGTAGCACAATATGATAAACACTGAAAGCCTTATTACATAGAAAAATATAAATTGATGATTAAATAAATTGCCATGGTCATAGTAAATCATAAACTACATATACGAGCGTATGTTATACATTTTAGAAATAAAATAAAACCAAATGTGTCTGGTTTTAAATATTTAAGGTAATATTTGAAGTGACAGAACGATCGTGTCCAATTTGACGTTCCTTGCTCGTGCTCTATCCCTCAAGTCCTCCAAAAAACCCATCACCGAGGACGGTCCATTACAGGTTCCATCTGTGTATACTCGGGTTGAACTTTTGCAACCTTCCACTGGGCTAGTTAACTTCTTCAAATATTACCTTAAATATTTAAAACCAGACACATTTTGTTTTATTTTATTTCTAAAATGTATAACATATAGGTAGTTTGTGATTTACTATGACCATGGCAATTTATTTAATCATGCAATTTATATTTTTCTATGTAATAAGGCTTTCAGTGTATATCATATTGTATGTATGATCTTCTCCGACAAGTAGCGGATCTTCCTTAATTGTTTGGTTGTTTAGATTCGGCTGAAAAAAAGAGAGAAAACCGATTAAAACATGTTTATAAAACACAACACAATTGAAAACTGACACAATCTGAAATTCGTGCATACCGCAAGGAAACAAACAAACGTCCCTGTTCTTTCCTTTCTATCTTCCGATATTTGGCCCTGCATCTCGTCACCGAATTAATTATTCTTAATAATTAAACAAAAATACAGTCCACTAACTAGGTATATCAAACATGCCTTCTTTATTAGACTATGTCTGTACTAAGGAATGCAGTGTTTTATTGTGTTTTTTCCGTGTAATAGGAAGTTAAGTAGTAATTAGTGAGCCTATTCGTGGTGGTATTAGTGATGTCTAGTGTAAGGTAACACAATCAAAAAGTACTTTATCATTTTTTCAAGCTGAAATGAATGTTATTTGTTATCGATTAAAAAAATGTTATTTTAAGGAATCTTTCGTACGCAGTTTTCATTTATTTTTCACATATATTTAACAAATGACCTATGGAATGGCAAGGTAAGCACCCCCTGCTTCGTACTTTATTTAATAAGTACATTATTAATAAATATTGTGTACTAAAATATACTATAAAACAAATTATATGGACAATATGTTTTTATACATACAAAATACGCACGAATTGGGAATTTTCTGCCCTTACTAATCAATTAGTGATTTATGTAATACCAATTTCAACCGAATTGATATTTCTCAAAAATTACTCAGCAAAAGTTTCGTAATACGGTCTTAGAATTTTATACCAATGCACGAAACTGCGGACAAAATGCCTATAATATAATTATATAAATTAGTACATTTCCCGAATTTATCCTAGGTTAGGTTAGGTTCCTTAAAGCTTCAGTGATTTGTGACCTTTGCGTGAGATGGCCCAGGTTCTGATCAAGGTGAATGTAGCACAATATGATAAACACTGAAAGCCTTATTACATAGAAAAATATAAATTGATGATTAAATAAATTGCCATGGTCATAGTAAAACATAAACTACATATACGAGCGTATGTTATACATTTTAGAAATAAAATAAAACAAAATGTGTCTGGTTTTAAATATTTAAGGTAATATTAGAAGTGACGAGCCCAGTGGAAGGTTAACCGCAAAGGTTCAACCCGGGTTGAACAGAGGAACCTGTAGTCGATGGACGGTCCTCGGTGATAAAGTTTCTGGAGGACACGAGGGATAGAGCACGAGCAAGGGTTGTCAAATTGGACACGATCGTTCAGAGCTTTACGGATTTATCCGACTGACCACCCGGTCTGTCGGTCGGTCGCTCGGTCAGTCTGTCGGTCGATCTGTCGGTCGAACGGTAGGTCGATCTGTCGTTCTGTCGAACGATAGGTCGCTCGGTCGGTCAGTCGGTCGTTCGGTCGGTCGGTAGGTCGATCTGTCGAACGGTAGGTCAGTCGGTCGGTCGGTCGGTCTGTCGAACGGTAGGTCAGTCGGTCGGTCTGTCGAACGGTAGGTCAGTCGAACGGTCAGTCGGTCTGTCGAACGGTAGGTCAGTCGAACGGTCAGTCGGTCAGTCGGATAAATCCGTAAAGCTCTGAACGATCGTGTCCAATTTGACGTTCCTTGCTCGTGCTCTATCCCTCATGTCCTCCAAAAAACCCATCACCGAGGACGGTCCGTTACAGGTTCCATCTGTGTATACTCGGGTTGAACTTTTGCAACCTTCCACTGGGCTAGTCAACTTCTTCAAATATTACCTTAAATATTTAAAATCAGACACATTTTGTTTTATTTTATTTCTAAAATGTATAACATATAGGTAGTTTGTGATTTACTATGACCATGGCAATTTATTTAATCATGCAATTTATATTTTTCTATGTAATAAGGCTTTCAGTGTATATCATATTGTATGTATGATCTTCTCCGACAAGTAGCGGATCTTCCTTAATTGTTTGGTTGTTTAGATTCGGCTGAAAAAAAGAGAGAATACCGATTAAAACATGTTTATAAAACACAACACAATTGAAAACTGACACAATCTGAAATTCGTGCATGCCGCAAGGAAACAAACAAACGTCCCTGTTCTTTCCTTTCTATCTTCCGATATTTGGCCCTGCATCTCGTCACCGAATTAATTATTCTTAATAATTAAACAAAAAGAGAGTCCACTAACTAGGTATATCAAACATGCCTTCTTTATTAGACTATATCTGTACTAAGGATGCAGTGTTTTATTGTGTTTTTTCCGTGTAATAAGGAGTTAAGTAGTCATTAGTGAGCCTATTCGTGGTGGTATTAGTGATGTCTAGTGTAAGGTAACACAATCAAAAAGTACTTTATCATTTTTTCAAGCTGAAATGAATGTTATTTGTTATCGATTAAAAAAATGTTATTTTAAGGAAACTTTCGTACGCAGTTTTCATTTATTTTTCACATATATTTAACAAATGACCTATGGAATGGCAAGGTAAGCACCCTCTGCTTCGTACTTTATTTAATAAGTACATTATTAATAAATATTGTGTACTAAAATATACTATAAAACAAATTATATGGACAATATGTTTCTATACATACAAAATACGCACGAATTGGGAATTTTCTGCCCTTACTAATCAATTAATGATTTATGTAATACCAATTTCAACCGAATTGATATTTCTCAAAAATTACTCAGCAAAAGTTTCGTAATACGGTCTTAGAATTTTATACCAATGCACGAAACTGCGGACAAAATGCCTAGATTATATAATTATATAAATTAGTACATTTCCCGAATTTATCCTAGGTAGTGAATGATCTATTACAACACGCTCAATCAGCTAAACTCAGGAGATAGCTCGGGGATGTGCTCGTTCGACTAAAGTCTGTGAGCCAAGCCTTAATTTTTGGTTATTTGTCACATTGATTTTTTCTCAGATAAATAAGTGTGCAGAAATATTGTTGAATGGTAGATGCCAGTAGAAAGGATCATTTAAAAAAAAAAAATTATACATTATTATGCAGTTGATGACAAATTTAATCAACTTACAGAAGTTTTATTTCTAATGCACATGGTGTAACCACAGTGGTGTGGATAGTGTTTTACACACACACACACACACAGTGTTTTATTTTCAACCTTTGTAATCGCTTTTCTAATTTGAATTCATTTATTGAAATGTTTCAATACACTGATAATTATTTTACCTATATTATTCTTTGCATTAACCTTTAATTATCTCTTATAGTCAATGGCTACCTTACTTTAAGGATTGTATTCTTTACTTTTAATTTATTGTCTGTATTGTGTACAATTTTTGTTGGGAACTAAATAAATAATTAAATTATGCTACATATAAAGAAACCTATTGTTGACACTTTATTTGTAAAGCAATAGGTACCTCAATAGGTGTTTGTGGTAAATAACCACCTTCCATGAAGAGTAATCCTCCAACGGCGGTGATTCCGGAAATGGCGTTTGTGACAGACATCAAGGGAGAGTGAAGCGCTGGTACCACTCCCCACACCGTATGGTATCCGACCACACCTGTATTTTATAAGGACATCATTTTTATAGAAGACCGAATACAGCCCGATTATTTGAAGAACAATTACAGAACAAAGAAATACTTAGAACGGCAATGTTTGTCCGCTCTGAAGCACCGCCTTCCTCGGCCATAATTCATTAGTTCGTGAACAAACAACAAATAAATAAGCAGAAGTGGTGATGTTAATCTGCCCCTGAAAAGCCTGCTTTTTCTTTGTCACTCACATTTCCACGGCCCTTTCTCTTACCTTGTAACTTATAAGTTATAAGAAGTGAAGCATAAATACTAAACATCTGAAAGTATCAAAAATCCAATACCAAAGATATGAATTTAGAAGCGAAGCGGCATGTTCAGACAATAGGCATACTCGTATGTTGAAAGAGAGAGTCAGAGTGCCTAAGGCCTCCATCATGCCTTTGTACTGCTCGGTTCAAAATTGATTTTTAACAAAACCTTTCTCTCAATCTTATCTCTGACAAAGGAAATGTTATATACTGGCGAAATGTTGTTCATTTTTAATCGTCTCACGTTACAAACTTGATAACGAACATATAGCAACTGCGCCAAAAAAGTCTACGCAATAAATATTACCTAAAGTAGTAGAAACCCCGTAAATGACCCATATTTATTTTTATTTAACACCGGTTACGGTAACCAGTACTTCAATACTCACGGCCTTTGGAGTAAAAACTAAAACTCGCATATGCATATGTATGCCATCTCGCTCAAGTAATTTTAAAAGCAATCATTTGTTATTTGATTTTTTTAATTATTTAAAGTAAGTACTGTGGCTTTAGTTATCATATTTAGACTTTTTCATAATAATTCTTTTAGAGAATTTAGTAGCACAAAATTATTAGGATTGTATTAAGGCAGGTTTAAGTTGCAACCAGAGGATATGCAGTAATTCAAAGCTAACACCACGCCATTAGATCTAACCTGTCCAGAATAGCAATGGGGTGAGAAATGACAAGATAAGGCAAGATAATACAAGATAAGGCAAGATAATACAAGATAAGGCAAGATAGTAATCAAACTCTCATACGTGAATGTGATTCCACCGATGTAAGTTCCGAGGAATAATGCAGTTTTAATGGTGGCAGCAGAGGGATGGCGGGAAAATCATGCATGTGTGTTGCAAGACATGTCAGAAAAGCCGCCATACCAACTAAACTGTGGAAAAAACATTATTATTATAATGACTCCATAAAAGCGACTGTGGAAATAAATAACTAATATTATATGTGCTTATATTTGATCTATGAGAAATCAGAACAGATGAGGCACTACGAAATAGCTTGCTGGAATCAAGTTTTTTAAATAGTGGCCTGTGATAAAAAAACGCAAAACACATTCCAAACCCTGGCTGAACCCCTCAGAGTTACAATAGTATTTCCTTTAATATAGTTTCTGTTGACGCATGAGATTCTGGAACAAATGGGTGGCCAAGCAGAGACTAGTAATCAACGGGGCGAAACGATTGACAGCAGTGTTTTCTTGCCTCAGTAAAATAAGAGACACGCTATCATTTAATCCAGTGTTAGCAGGATAGGAAAAGAGATAACTTAGGATGTAATTTGGACGTTAAACTTCAAACCAAGTAGAAAACAATTGAACTGCAAATAGAATTAACATCATATACAATCATTTAAGGTTATAATTTTGCTGTAAAACAAATAATAATAAACGGATAATTTTTATTTTATTTTTTTATTGCCTCTATTGCCCTCACATAGCCGTTTGTCCGTTTGTGGCTTCTAGCTTGTGAAGCTCGTTAATTATCAAAACTAAAGGCTTCAATATTATGCAGAACATTGACCCAAAAACGAAGGGCGATCTAAGCTTATCCGCCAATGGCCAGCGAACATCAGTAGTTTTTATTTGTGAAAAAAAAAACAACAGAACTTTTGTTGAAAAGAGCTCCCTCTGCGAATTGTATTTTTTTTTTAGTTTTAAGTTTAGTTTCGGCGAAGTAGGGTAATATGTTTCTTTCTTGACCAGTTCATCATCAGTTTGCTTTATTTGTAGGTTATGTCAGCATACTCTGCTTATTACTATATTAATAATATATGAGATTTACACCTATGCGTGGCTAGGCTAAGTAAGTTAAAAACTTGCACTGCTGCCTAATTTGAGTTTTATTGATATCCGTAACTATGTAAGTTAATAAGATCGGCATGAATAATACTCAACCCTGAAGCTTTCATTTCGCTTAAATAATTTATTTTATGATGGAAAATATCAATAAAAATATACCTATGCTTACCTCTTCTTATAGATGGTTAAAATTTATATGTAAAACGTGTCCGCGAAATACTCCAGTCCGCATTAAAACGATTTTTTTTATGCTTTTCACTTTTTATAATTTTCAAGCGCCATTTTACTTCATCGGATGCGTATATTTAGTTATACATAGTTTGTTGCAGATGAACACTCTACTCAGCAATTTATAATAATAAAAAATAAATTCACATCATGTTAATAAATAATTGACCGATTTTAAGCAGAATTTTGGAAAAAATTTGGATTCAATAAATGTCATTTTCTAGTTGCTATATATAGCAACTATATATTATCCCTAGCAACTATATATTATCTCATAGCAACTGCAATGAATAAAATAATTTATTACCAAAGCAACTTCTTAGAAACCGACTTCGCCGGGTTTAAAGTCTCATTCGGATAATATTCTATCACATTTAGATTGAGTAGAATCGCGTCCGTTGTTAAAATTGAATTAATTTAAAAAGTAAAACGAATGAATTTATTATTATGTAATGTTTCTTCAAAAATCACATATTTAGTAAATAGAATCCACCTTCGGTGCTTCTATGGGGAACAGCTTCCCAGGTCCTTATGATTAAAAAAAGATCTATCCGATCAAGCATTGGCATTTGATAGCGAGAATTTTGTAGATCATATTTTAAATCACTCGCCATACTAACAATGTATGGAATCGATTCATTTCCATAACAAGATGTTAGCCCAACACAACAATGCACCACAAGCAGTTAGACCTCGTACTGCAAAATATCGAAATAAAAGTGCATACATTGTCATAATCGACTTCCTAAAAAGATAAAGGAAATTGAAAACATACCTCAATTCAAGAACATCGAAACGGGGGGGGGGGGGTTACTTAAAAAAGGCTTTTATAAATACAGTGAACTTAGTGATACTCAATTAATTCTGGAAAGAATAAGGTTAAAATAGGCTTCCTACATTAGGTATAATATGGAAAAAATCCTGACAACTTGCCGGAGGACGGAGGTAGATTTCACTGGATCAAAGTAGGAGATAGGGGAACTCCAATTGTACGAACTCGTATCAAACATCAAAGTTTTATTTGCTTTTATTTCAGTTGCCTATGTATTGATTAATTTAGCAACAGAGAATGTATTGCATCGAACGCTCTCCCAATTATTATTGGTCTGCAACTATGAGGTCATCGCAACATCACAGCGGTACTAATCAAATAAGGCTTAGATAACTCGCATTAGTCCGATCGATGAAGGAGGTGTGGAGTGCTCGAGGGACCTGAGCGATTCCTTCAGGACTTGTTCGACGTCTAGAGGGGAGGGGCACAAAGAAGGTCCCACTTTTGGGGTTTTCGCTTATATCTCATAAACTGTGCGTCCTGAGACCCATTTAATATTACATGTAAACATAAGGCCCTTACAATATTAAACATTTTTTAATAAAAGTAATATTTATTAATATTTATTTATCCTTAATTTAAATTTTTATTCTCTAAATGAATAAATCTGTCACACACAAGTTGACCAATTCACGAAATAATTGTAAAATCATAAACATAGGTACTTCTAGAATATACTTCATAATGCTCCTAATATCTTTATTTTTTTATTTTAAAGGATCACGACCACTTGGATAGTTGATAATACTATAGTTTGGTCAGGTCCCGACCTCAATATAAAAGTATGTTGATAAAACTACCAATGAAAGATGGAACAGGGACGATCCAGGTGTAAACTCCTTGAAGGCAGTTAGTTACATTGAAGTAGCTTTTTGGTCTCTTGGTAAGATTCTGTTCCTCTGGATACTCCTGCAAAATGTGTCTATAGGCAGACAGTTTCTTCTGTAATAGGGAGGCCACCACTTTTTCAACTTACATATGCCATATACGGCGGTCTAATCACTTCATTAATTTTCAACTGGATTTTTTAGGTCTCCTCAAGAGCATGTACTGAGAATTTTGCTACAGATATGTTAAACCTTAATACTTTACTGCTTATAAATTTTACAAATGGTCAACTATTTATTTTGTTTACACCATAAGCAGGTCCGCACAAAAGCATCAGTAAAATATCGCGCGGTAATTTGTCGCCCGTGTGCAGGCGCGCTTTAATAAAATTGATTATAGTTAAGAGTGAGTATTACCCTCGCGACCAAAATCGGGCAACTTTGACGGCTTAGTCTGGTTTTATTTTAAATAAATATATCACATTATATAAAATGGTTACTATAGAACAACTTACCAGGAGTTTTTTTTATTTTATATTATATTAAATCCTACAGCGTGTGTCGAAGTAGCGCCATTTCTCAAAATCAACACTTTTCCGAGCTCTATTTTGGCTAAAATTCCAGTGCTACTCTTACAGATAAATAACAAAATCATAGCTTTATTCACTATAAACAATTATTCAGCGCGGTTTTTCGTTTTATTGCTAAGTAAAGCCAAAAATAAATTATTAGATTGGCTACTAATTGCTACAAAATTCATCAACTTTAATATTTTTTTACGGGCAGAATGGCTATTTCTAATATGTAACCATTAATACCATCATAATGTCGCACTCTTAGTTAGTAGACTTAGATATATATTTTTTTTAAATGTATCAATATCAAGATTTAAAATCGATTTCAAACCCGGTTGTTTCCACGAAATAAATATTCACAAAACGAATGAATTACAGTCAGTCCGCGAGTATCGTTCGGCGAGGGACCACGTTTCTCAGCGCGTTATATTATTATTTATTACCTTTGCAATTTTGCGAACTCCGCAAATCGACGCGTCCTGAGCGATGATGTATGAATAACACCACTAATGGTAAGTTATTTCAAAATACTTATTGATTTATTTTATACTAATAGCTACATAAAAATATCTATATATGAAGATTATTCGAATATCTCAGTGGTTTCATATATATTATTATACCAATTTTAAATTTAATGTTATGAATTATTATTACAGCCATGGGAAGGATATCGAAACAGGCTCTCCAAATGAGGCAGAATTTGAATCATGTTTTTTGATGACAGCATTAGAAGATTTAGCCTCAAATCTATCGAGACATTCGCGTAGTTTAATTTATGATGTTTCTAATAATATAGCCGAGCATTACAACAGTGTTGTCGCCAAATTCATCGGGGGAAAGAGGATCAATTATTCTCATCGACGGTCATATATAGCAAGATGTGCTGGCGCTGTCATTAAATTTAATACGGGACATTTTTATTCAACTCTGCATCAGCATATTTTCCGCTCTTCTCCCAAAGCCGCAAATAAATAAACGTCTTGCATCTATTTCGCGACTATAAATATAAATATCAAAACTTATCTACAGACTGTAATTATGGACCTAATTGTTATCAACCAGATATTGACAGAGACTTATTCGAAATTGCGAAAATTGATTTCGTTAACTCTCTCAATAAGACCCCCGAACAACGCCAGCAAATTGAACGTGATACTCGTTTGCAAAGTGGTAGTTCAGCATGGATGATGATAAGAAAGAACCTGTTAACGGCATCAAACTTCGGCCAAGTATGTGAGAGACTAAAGAATATCAGCTGCTCCCCTTTGGTTAAAACAATTGACTTGTCATGCATCCCGTCAATACGCCACGGAAGAACAAAAGAGCATTTTGCTATTGATCAAATGAGCCGGGAGTAAGGCGTTTCCATAGAAAAATGCGGCCTCTACATTGATAGCGATATGCCGTTTTTGGGAGCCACTCCAGATGGTACATATGTCGACGGAATTGTGGAAATTAAGTGTCTATTGTCCGCATATGGTGTGGATATTAAAGATGCAATAGCTGCTAAAAAAATTACCTTCTGGAAGATGGTGAGCGGGATGTGCCAAATTAATAGAAGCCACAATTTGTTTTACCAAATACAGGGCCAGTTGCATGTTACAAAACAAGCACAATATATGTTTGAAGTGTGGACGGGTGAAGAAAAGTGTGTGAAAGTAGAAATAGTTCAACGGGATGACCAGTTCTGGCAGGATAAAATGGTTAAACAATTAGATATGTTTTACATGAACTGTTTACTTCCTGAACTGGTTGACCTGCGATATACCAGATCAATGCCAATAAGGGATCCGGAATATATTTCATTAGCGATAGAAGAGAATAAAGAGAGAGAAAGAAACAGAAAGAAAGTTAATTGACGAGTTTGAATTAGGATGTTTGAATGAAAATATTATTTGCCTAGTTTCTGTCATTGCATTTTTTGCCAACATATTCAAAAGCGTGATGTGTGTGAGTACACCAGCTTACTTACTTTTATAATACGTGTATAAATTGTACTGTATATGTTTGAATTCTATCCATAAATATTGTTTTCCATTTTAAAGTACACTCGGATGATCGAGTCATAACTTAATAAGCAATTAATAAGTAATGCTAACTAGTCATTAACAAGTTAGAGTGGCCATGTTACTTCAAAGCGATAATAAATGATTTATTTTATTTATATTTATATGTACTTTTTTGTGTTATATCATATATTGCTGTGACTTCTTAGTGTGTCATTAAGAATAAATAATAATAATAATAAAAAATCTTGCCGATATAGGCATGTTTTTTGTTGTATATGTTTTTTTGTTTGTGATTATAATATTATAAAGAAAATAAATTGTGGGACGAAACCCATTTTATTGTAACTAAATTAATATTTCTCGGCACGGGAATCACTCACGCCTCAAGTATCTACCCATTTGTTTTTTTTACAGAAATTGTTTTTTTTTTATTATGTAATAACTATATTATGCATTTTGAAAAGGTATACCATTTTATTTATTACAATAATTAATATTAAATAAAATAATAATTTGTCTATTCAGTACCTATGTACTTATGTAAAATTAAAAACTGCATCAGTAATTTTAATCTATCTTGGAACGGGTGTCAAGTGAGTATTGTGTGAGAAACATACAATTTGATGAAATATAAATCGTTTCATTATAATACAATCAGTAAAATATAATAAAAGAGTATGATGGTGTAATACAACACTAACGCAGGTGTTCAACATCGATGCTCGCCTAACCCACCAAGGCTGAAACCCACCAAGGCCGGTTGCAGCATCAGGACTCATCAGTGCGCCTGTCAACAAAAGGTTGGTGAATCTATTGTAGTTTGGTGTATTCCGTGTAACCTAATTCCTTCCTGGTTAGATATAATCAAAGCCTTTAAACCTAAACCTACAGTCCACTAGTTTAACAAAAAATATCTACCAGTTGTCTTTTAACTCTTATATTAAATTAGAAATTTAATACTGCAATAAAAATCTAGGTATACATCTACAATTTTATGTTTTAATACAAATATTTATTTATTAACATGTAAGCATACAGCGAAATAATAGCATATACATTTTCCCAAAGGGTTAATAATAAGGCCAATTAAAGCTTACGCCCAACGATCTTTTAAATTTAAAACATATAGATACGGCAACTGAGGGCGAAAAACCCGACACCCCAAGTCCACTATTTTGGGTCGAGTACACTCCTCGCGTATCATACGTCTCGCTTGCTCGCATATGTCATCGCTATAAGTCTCTATCCAGCATGGCCCGCGGGACGGGGCGGGGGGAATGGTGGGGGAATCATCCGGTGGCGTGTTTATATGAGATGGCGTATCTATTGTTTTAAAAGATCGTTGGGTTAGAGTGTATGACATTTATAGAGGTCCGCATCGTCTCTGGCTAGAATTGACTAAAGAATTAAAATCAAGTTTGTCAGTTTACAATTATTTTATTTATCACAAATATTTTAAAGTATATTTACGATTTATTATTAATGTATGGCCTATGGCTTTCTCGTACCAAGTTAAATTTCCAGATTAGTGTTTATAGATGATAATGCTTAGTTAGCTCTTAAGATAAGATATCAAAGTATCGACGTGTAGTAAGTAGATTTTCAAAATAATACTTATAGCCAACAATGCTTAATTAGTTCTTGCGACAAAATATGCGAAGTATGGAACGTTGCTGTATCTTTAAGTTTTAAAAGATCGTTGAGCTAGACAGACAAAGCCACTGTAAGGGCGAATTACACATTCGCTATTGTTGGTCGTTTATTTACGACCTAGGGGGCAAAGAGCCATTTTAATTTTCACACCATCACTATTCCTTTTTTCCATATCACACTTTTCAACCTTGGGCTTCGCTCGAGGCGGGTTGGTTGCCAGCCCGGAGCGAAGCCGCATTATATGATAAACAGCAATATAGCCGGTTATACTTTTTAACAAAATTTAAAGTTGAACAGAGACTAGGAAAGAAAATTATTTCTTTTCAGTTTCAATTATAAAGGTGTGAAAGAGTGTAGGTATTTGAATTAATAGTAGTTTTTTGGCGAAAATAAAACGTCAATACTTATTATTTCTTATTTTATTTAGATATTTGTTATCATATTTTATAAAATAAATACATATTAGAGTAATAAAAAAAACAATGATGCTAACTTTCATTGTTGTTTGTGTTCGAAATTATTTTATAAAAATTCAAAATGATGAATATCTCCTAAACTGTAAAACTATGTTCTAAGGAAAGTATGGCTAAATATGTTTTAAATGAAGTCTTCTATCAGCTTCTAAATCCTTTGCATCGACCTACCAAACACTCTGTACATATGTGTATATGATAATGTTGGGTATTTTTTCACTTATATTGAGTAATTTGTTTTTGCGTAATGGCATATTTATTTCTTATATGGCATTAAAAAGTTAGTCTAAAATGTGTGTTTTTCGTTTAATATATTTTCATTTCATCTTTCTTTCTTTTCGTGTTTTTTTCCTACCCTTTAAGGGTTTTACTTATTATTTTTATAATTGGCTAGGAAAAAATGTGTTTATTGGCACACAGCCTAAAAAGGCTAATTGCTATAATAGAATAAGAAGAAGACAAAATGAAATGACAGCTGAGAATGGCTTATCTAACTAGGTACTCACTCACTTATAGATGTGTTTCAACTAGCCACTAGCTAGACAGTAGCATATCTATGTGATTTGGTTTGCTAGTCATTTAATTTACATGCATTTTGTCCCGCTGAAAACAAAGTTGACTTTTTGCTATAATGCATTGGACGTATGAATGTTTTAGAAGTAAAAATTAGTAATGGTGTTTATTGTATGTTGTTTTTGCACGGTTTAAGCGCCTATGTAAGTTCCTTAATTATTATTAAAAATATTTTTTAAATGAAATATGTACCAGCTCACGTATAAACGTACCTACATCATCATTTGTACGTACAACAAAATATGTACAAAATTATCGAATGGCTATTATTATTATTATTATCGAATATTATATTATGGTTAGTTGGGTTATAATAATTAGTCTTGTTGATCTCCCACCCACCCACTCAGCTACCTAGAAGTTAGAAAACTTAATGCATGTAAATCTCCCTACAGCTGAGTTGATCATTTTGGTTCTTCATACTTTTTATTTGTTTATACATTAAACTCATAAGTCAACGCCAAGCCACCAAAGCTCGATGAGCCAGCTCATGACTGACAATAATAACTTAAATTGACTCCAGTAAAATTCTTATAGTTTTCGAGGTATTGACATATTTTTTAAATTCATTGAAATATCTGCCTAAGAGCCGAAACACATAAAGAGCAACCTCGCAGCTAAGCAACTTCAACTCTTACAATCATGCCGACTAATGCAGTTGGAGTGACTGCAAGCTTATACTAAACCGTATTGAAATCAGTTTCAACATGGATTTTGAAGAAGAAGCATTGTTGTATATTTCACTAATTAATGTATCTATATCAAATAGGCAATATTCATATTAACCACTTGTGTTTTGTTCTTTGACAATAAAGATTGACTAATAAAGATAGAGGTAAAAAAGAATTATATTAAAATAAATGAAATTGAAACAAAAATACAAAAAGAACAGAATGTGAAATATACCAATTTAAGCTTTTATTATTTATATAGGTATAAATAGAAATAAAAAAATTATATAGGTACCTTAAACAGAACTAAACTAGGAATTTTGTCTGTGGTTTTTTTTTGCATTGCTATAGTATTTTAAAACAGCGTTGTGGAACTCTTGCTGAGTTATTGAAACAAGATCAAT
This sequence comes from Neomicropteryx cornuta, assembly GCA_020383195.1. Classification (NCBI taxonomy): domain Eukaryota; kingdom Metazoa; phylum Arthropoda; class Insecta; order Lepidoptera; family Micropterigidae; genus Neomicropteryx; species Neomicropteryx cornuta. Next base: position 45,958,923 of record JAHKQU010000018.1, read on the forward strand.
TTGGGAGAAGTTAACATTAAATAAATCATAAATTTAGTAAATAGAGAGGGGGAGGAGGAGGGGGGCTAGTATTGAAACATCATTACTAGATGTGTGTCAAAATTTGCAGAAAAATAATTAATGGTGTTAAGATTTTTGATGAATTAAAATAATGTTACGATACCATTGCATGTTTTTTTATTTCAATCACTTAGGCGCTATTAGTGTGTCGTCAATCATAGAACGTCTTAAGACAATTTTTATAAATTACTTTCTCACAGTTTAGTTTTCATAATCAAAGACGGAACTTTTAATTGGCAGTCCTGATTCACCGCGCTCTCTGACTGGCCACCTCCTCAGGTAGATCATATAACATGCAAGTACAAGTACATTGTATTGTTTATTATCAAAGAGGTTTGACGTTAAGTTTCCACATTTAATATTGCTGCATGTCTGTCCATTCTTATGGGTTTCACCTTGCAGTAGTTAATTTGATCCATATATATAAAAATGACTGTTTGTTTGTGTGTTTCTTTATCCTTTATGCATTCCTAAACAGTTGGTCCGATTGCGATGATGAGTTTGGGAAGTTGTCGTGAGCACACCCCATTAGGTTTGTAAATTAAAAAAAAACATGAATTTCATCATTCAGGAATGTTCTTTCTGGCCGTTATTTAAGTTACATGAATAAATTAAATATTGAGCTTAAAACAATAAACAAACACATTTAATGAGAAAGTAGCTCACCATAATGAACCAGTTCTATGGTCAGAAATATATTTTCTATATAAAGAATATGATGTACCAGATCGTTAAAAATATATATCGGCGGATACAGATACAAATACGAATCATTGGTGTCTAGATCCACAAATATGGATACGAACTTTACTCAGTCGGTGTCGGTGCGTGTAACCCTGAAGCGACAGTTGACGTTTTGCTATTGATAGGACTGACAGGCAGGACATGTTTCAAATTGCACTGTAGGGGTTATTATTTTGTTTATAGCTTAGTGTGACGGCGGCGTAGATTACGTTTGTATTTTTAGTTATGGAGTAACTAAATTAAAGTAAAAAAATAACTACAAAGAAGTTTAGTAGTGTAATATGGAGATATTTTACAATAATAAATGATGAATGCGCCAAGTGTAAAATTTGTGACGGAACGTATTCCCGTAAGGTACTATTGGTAACTCACTACAATAAATGTTTAAATATTTGATTTTTGCAATATAAATGTAATTTTAAGAAATAAAAAATAATTTAAAAGTATTTCATTGCTACCTATTCACCTATATTTAGAATTTCATATTTTATGTCATGAAATTTAAAATAATGAAAGTATCCTTTAAAGATTCGCCAAAAAGTAAAGACTCAAGAACCAAACAATGCTCAACCCAGTAATGGAAATGATCACAGACAATCTGACAACCGAATACAACTTCGTCAGAGCATTTACCACGGAAATAACAGAAAGAACCAAATGGGACAATGAAGCAATGGAACTTCGAAAATGAAGCAATTGTATGGTATACTGATGGCTCCAAGAACGGAAACAATATAGGATCAGGCATTTGTGGGGCGATACCCAGACTCGAGAAATCTATCAACCTGGGATTGCACTCCACTATATTGGAGGCAGAGCTATATGCCATCATTGAAACTGCGCATGAAAGCATCGAACGATCCTACAAGAATAAAAATATTTACATACTTTCAGACAGCCAGGCAGCTCTGAAGGCTATCAATTCTAATGTTATCAATTCAAAGCTAGTGCTAAACTGTGTACAAATACTCAACACCCTTGCAACAAACAACAGGGTCACACTTATGTGGGTACTAGGCCACTCAGGCATTGATCGCAATGAGAAAGCAGACGAACTGACCAAGAAAGGTGCTAGCATGACTATGATAGGCCCGCAACCGGCCTGCGGCATAGCTAAAAGCACTACCAACAGACTGTTAAAAATCTGGGCTTGAAAACAAAACCAGAAATACTGGCAAGAACTGCCCGGACAAAAGCAAGCCAAAGAATTCATAGTAGGATTCTCGCAAAAAAGATCCTCGGAGCTATTGAAGTTAAGCCGAAACCAAATAAGGATCTTAACCAAAACCTTAACAGGCCACTGCAAGCTGAATAAACATCTGCACAAACTAAACCTATCAACCAACGACAGGTGCAGACTCAACCAAGAGAGCCCAGAAACCCCTTTACATCTACTGGGGGAATGTGTGCCCCTCATTTACAAAAGGTACCAGCTTCTAGGCAACCATCTCCTCAAGCCAGAAGAGGTTAGAACCATCGCACCCAAAAAGATACTGAACTTTATCTACAGTACGGGACTAGAGGGCGAGCTATAAGTGGATTTAAAAGTACAATAGCTCTGGAAAGGACGCGGTACACGGGGGAAAAACCCCCTCATCCACTAACATACATAACATAACAGTCAAGAGTGTAAAAATGAGCAGTTTTTTATGATTAATAATAATATCTTTATGTGAGCAACTCATAATGTGTGGATTCAAATTTTCATGTAAAATAAAGAATTACCTGTTAAACCCGAAATGTGGAGACGACACTTTTACGTAAGTCGCAGAGTGGAGCGGGAGGTTTTCAAAAAATGGCCTAATAACGGGCGCTTACTAAAATGATTATTTTAGAAAAACTATGTATGTTATTTTGATAAACTGAACTATTTTCAATAGTTTATGTAATTCTCTACAATATGGTTTTATTACTAACTATACAAAATGTATAAAAGAAAATATTTTTATTTATTAATATTTATTAATTAAATTATCAATAAAAGAAAATTTAAAGCGATGACATCCATTTTTTATTTTTTACTATGAACGGAAAGTAAAAATACTCATAGATCATCACTAGTGATGTAATATTTTTTTTTATAAAGTGTTCTTTTACTTATTAATTATTTTTTTTCACTAAAATGATGTATAATTTTTAAAATATCAAAAAAACTAAGGAGTGCAAGAAAGAAAATTACAAACATAAAAAAAATATTTTTTCATAAAGCAATAAAATACGTAATATCTCTTCTATTTATGTTGATCATTTTTGATATTTCAAAATAAAATCAATTTAAAATATTTTATAATATATATCTAAACTTTTATATTTTAAAAACGTATGTTTGTTAAAAACGTCACAAACAAAACAAAAAGCCAACCACATACTTTTTTTTTGTGAATTCTTTATTTATAAACAAAATACATATTCTATTTATTTGTTCACTAAACCCTTGCGGGTTTTTATGCCAATCTTATCATTTTAATCATTTTTATTTTTTGTAGCGAACTTGTTCTGTACTACGGTTTATTGTGTAAGAAAAATGGCTCTTTATAAAGCAAGGTATGTATGATTCAAAGCCATTATTTTTTAAAACAACTTTTCTTAAATAAGACTATTTAACCCTTAACACAAACATTACTTTTCAGATTGAATGAATTTGATAAAATCCTCCAGGATGAAGTTATTGACATGCAAAAATTGAGGACATTGGCATTCAACGGTGGGTCTTACCAAATACGTTTATTAAAATTAGATTGTTAAACAGCTTATTTAAATCAATAGTATAGTTATCTTTATAGTCTATCTGTATCTTTATTGAGATGACGATGTTCCAGTGCTTAATGCATTTGACTTCTTACTCATACTCTAAGGGTTCTAATCTGCACATTTACGTTTTTCAGCGCTTTATTGCACCCTCTCCCCTGAATTTATTACTTATGGCATATTTATTAACTTCACACAACAATTTAATAATATTGGTTAAACGGTTTTATGTTTTTTACCATGCTAATTAAAATAAAATATTTGGGTTATGTTTGGACAAAAAAGTTTAAGTAGGTGTGTATTTACATTTTTAGAACTAAAATATTTTTTACCCGCTCGAGTAGGTTCCTACAGTTAGATAATGCATGGTTTAGACAAATACATGTTTTGGGTTTAATTCTTTACTTATTGCCCCCCACACTGCACCGCGTCATAATGCATAACTTGTCATGGAGTAGTGGTAAAAACAATGTAAATATGCATAATATATGCTCGGACGCACATGCTTTGTTGCTGCCTTATGTCGCTTGTTTCAATTCACAGTTTGTTCTAGATGAGTCACTCTAAAACTTTTTATACTGTGGTAAAATGTTCCTCCACATACAAGCATGCAGAAATATAGCTTATAAATGTATATATATCATATCCCAAACCCATTTGCTTAGAATGCTCAAGAAAAGTTACAGGTTGCAGAAAATAATTTAATTGGGGGTTTCCTGAAAATTTTCACTTAATAATCTTCAAAACTATGCTAAGTGATATTTATTTTGCATATTACAGATGTACGTAATATGTAGTTCAACCTTAAGAGCTTAATTAATATTAAAGATAAACGTAATAAACAATTCTAACTTCTCCCAAATTGATCTATTTTCAACAACTCAGCAAAAGTTTTGCAACACTGTCTTAAAATACAAACACCGCACCAATGCACCAAACTACTACCACCAAACCACCCCAAACTACTATGGACCAAACTAGTATACATTATATTCTTTTTATTGTGTTTTTGTGTAAATTTAAAATTAATTAATATTGTTTAAAGTTAAATCTTACTTAAATTCGTTTGTTATATTTTAATATTATTTTTTTTTATCTTTATTAGTCAACTGGGCTACCCTAGTTTAAGGATTGTATAGTTCAATTTATATTGTCATTACGTTGTTACCTGTAGTGTGTACAATTTCTGTTGCGTAAACAGAATAAATAAATAAATTCTTTCACACAGAACTTTTCCAGTATGAAAAGATTAATATATAATATATATATTATGTATTTAGGTGTTCCAGATGAACAAGGTATTAGACCACTCTGTTGGAGAATATTACTTAATTATTTACCTTTGGATCGAAAGTTACAACAGAATACACTTCAAAGGAATCGACAATTGTACAAGCAATTTATCGGTGAGTTTTTTTTTGCATTATTTTTATACTGCCATAAGATCGATGCTCCATTGAAAGCAACAAGTTTATTTTGAAATAGTTAGTAAAGTAATCATATTTTTAATTTGCAAAGCATGGGCCTAAAATCAATCTCCGAAGTTCACAACCTTTTTACTATGAAGAAATTCACGCACATATGAAGGATGCAATATAATATATGTTGATATATTATTAGTTGTAGATCGTGGTAGTCCAGTGGTTAACTATTGACCCAACGATCACAGGTTCGAATGCGCACATGGTCATACTATTTTTAATGCTTCATTCCCACCACCTCCCCTGGCTCTAGCACAGGCACATTTGGCCTAGTTAAGTAGGGCCCAAAATAATTGTATATGACTTAGGTCATAGCGATTCTTTTTTAAAAAAAAGTATTTAACATGATATACTGTCAGCATGCTAGGCAATAAATTGATACAAAATTAAGTGAAAAGAGTATTTATTATTAGCACATTGGCCACCATTTTCAGCTCCCTATTGCGCTATTAGCATTATGGACTCAAGTCCTGCTGGCATAAATCGTCTAAGCGTCGTCATGGTTGATTGGAGAGCCTGGCTATGCACACGGATGAGTGGTCTTCCCTGCCCTATCCCTACAAGACTTACTGAATATTTGGCGTGCTTGGGTTACGCTTAGGGCCTAGAGATCGAGAGTCAAGAGGTCCATTATTAAAATATTAATATTTACCACTAGTAGCTTTGTACTAAATTTCATCTCCTTGAGAATTTAGGATGTTGGTTAAAAGGAGTTGATTTAACAGACCCACTCGGTGATGTTAAGATCCTGGATATGGGTAGCAAAGTGACTTTGTACCAAATTTTAGTTGTCAAGAATGCAAGGATATTGGTTATAATATACTCAAAAGTGGCCCACATAAATGGACATTCATGCATACATACATCTTTGAACATCGTTTAAATTATGAATGTAATTATGAATTACGAACACGTAATTATGTATTACACGTAATTATGAATTACGTGTAGAGAAGATATTTTAATTGAAAATGAAAATTCTTCAAATTGCATCGTCTCAAGTTTCAATAGTGCAATGCCTACTATAAAAGGCCTCTCCCTAGGCAAAAAGGCTAAAATAGCACAAATATCAGTCTTATCGCTATGCCCAGTTATACAAGCACCGGATAGTAAAGTAAGCATGAAAACAGATATATTTTTTTATTTTTCAGATGAAATTATTGTTCTACCAAGTGGAAAATCGGAATCTGACCATCCATTAAGCGTTAGCCCTGATAGTTCGTGGGATGCTTATTTCAAAGACAACGAAGTCCTACTTCAAGTCGACAAAGACGTCCGTCGGCTTTGTCCTGACATTTCTTTTTTCCAATTGGCTACTCCATTTCCTTGTGAACAGGTACTTATTTATGTTTTAATCACAATGTATCTTTTTTAAATTGCACTTTATCTCTACATAGTACATATTAGAGTCCTTGGTAAGTGTATGTTTGCGCTAATCTCGGTAACCAATGGAATCACCAGTCAATCAAACCGATCTTGTATTTTCATAATAATAGAGTACGTATCAGGAGCAAGATATCCGGGTACCCTCAAGATACCCTCATTCTTTGTATGAAGAGGTTTAAAAAAGACCATTAAAATAGTTTAGCAGAAATTGATTCAATTGTGTGTATTATATGTCAAGAGAAAAAATGGCTGAGATTGTTATGTAATATGTAAAGGGACGAAATTAGAGATCAAGTCACTTAAAAATCATATCATTTAATGCACATTATTGACTGGCTTTGGAACTAGGGAAAATTATCTACATTCCACAAATTCCTATCATTCCATCTGATTTACATTTTATTTTAAGCATACTCAATTCCCGGTCAAGTGACCATTTGCAATGATAAACAAAGCTAGGTGTAGCAGGAATCGACTTAATCGTGCAATATTTCTCGCATGGCCAATCCTCATGGCTCTGTCCTGTCTTAACAGTTAACCCCAGTACAACACCTCGGACTACAATATGTACCTTTTTGTATTATATTGTTAGTAAGAAAACTTTATCTAACAAATAAGTACGTAAAACAAATATTTTTTTGTATATTAATATATTAAATAAAATAACAACGGTATTTAACTACCATTGTTATTTTCATATTTTAACTAAAAATTATTAAGGTCTTGGATATCTTTAAAATCTATTAAAATGTTATACCATCTATGAGTACCTACCCAACACCAAGTCTCCACCTCTCCGTAGGGTACACTGTGAGCTTTATGTATGAATACACTTATGCGGAGCCAGGTTGGGTTGCTAGTAATTAATTAAAATATAGGTACCATGGTAGGCATGCTGTTATTATGTGTATTTAAAAAAAATCTATAGGCTCTTTTGAGCCAGAGAACGGGTGCGAAACTAGATGTAAAGTTACTTTTTGTATACAAAAACTTACAAACTCTTAAAAGCCTTTTTAAAGCTGATAGAAAACATACAGCTTGACAAAAAAAAAACAATAGTTTGAATCATATTTTTTTCTCTAGTATATTGAATTGAATATGTTTTATTAAAAATCTTTTTGTCATTACTATCAAACTCATAGTATAACAACTAATTGGAATTGGACAATTTCTTAGTATATGATAAAAGCGGTAATTTAATTTACAGGTTGTCAACAGCGGAGGTCGAAAACGGTTACATAAGAGAGTAGAGAACTCAGCATTGCATTATGCAGTTGTCGAAAGAAAGGGTATTGGTGCTACAAAGGTGGGTAATTCTTATTTTGATAGTGCCTAATTTCCTTGTGAAAATATCTTTACGGGTAAACAAATATGTTTCTAACTCAATAATAATTCAATCACTAACTCAAGAATATTAGTTAGATCAGTCATATTTAACGCTAACTTTCTGCTCTGGGACTCCTGCCTGCAGGACTCTCCATAGCCATTGGAGTATACGGGACTGTCTTAATGTCTTGTCTGGAAACTTATACTGAATTTTATTGATACTACTTATTACTACTGTTCCGACGTCACCCTATAATTAAGCTATTTAATACAATATTTAAATTCAATATTAATATTTATTCTATAAATGTTTATTATTTATGTTTATTATACATTGCAATATTACCATTCTCTAATTCCCCAAGTTTTTATTACTGGCAACCCTTTCCAATTATCACGGCTGTCGGTAGATGTCAGTTGGAAAAGAAATGCAAACGAGTACCGTCGCCTCTGCAAACCCGTGCAAATAACGTTCCTTTTCGCCGCGTACTGCAATCCGTGACATCTCGACACATCATCATCATCATCATTTCACCGAGCTCGTGAAACCCACAAACATCAAGGAAGCAGTGAGGAAATAGGCTAAGGCAGGCGAACCACAGACGGCCATCGGCACAGCAAAGGTTGGTCTTTTTTGGTTTCTTGTTAATTGGCATTTATTCTCAGCTGTGAACCTTCCCATCCATAAAACCATACAGTCCGCTACCCCTAATCCATGTACAACCGTACAACTACTTATACTTGATACTTGATACTACTTATTGAATTTTATTGGTTGAGCTGTTTTTTGAGTTAGATTTAGTATAAACAATCATATGAAATAAATACATAAAGTATAATTTTTTGTCTTTAGTTGTAATTATTGGTGCCAAAATATCTATTTGATGTATGTACGATCGCCGCCATTGTCTGCACGTTGAGTCGCATCGCGAACAGTGAGCTTTTAAAACAAAAGCACTGTATTAAAGCGGGGACGTTGGCCGCCGTTGATACCGCAGAACTTGTAAAATCATCAATTGAAATTCACGGCTGTAGATTGCTTTATCTAAATTCAGTACATTCATATTTCGGAGATGCCAACCGCATTGTTAATTAATAGTAGAACGTAAGCTGGCCGGCCGTTAACCGGCGTCTATAGACGTCGTGGCACTTGACTAACGAGCGCCTATTGACGCCATGGCACTTGATAGGGTAATAATGAGTGTACATAACTCACCGCATGTTTTATCAATAGGCAATTAAAGCTGGAACTATTTTTTTTATATAGATTTCCCTCCAAAATTGGGTGTTATCAAATGCGATTCAAAATTTATTTCGACTTCATTCAACTGTAACCGATTAAATACTTCGGCAACGGCCGGAATAAAGTTTAATATTGTTTTTATTACAATAAAAATAAGCAAAAACCCATAAGTTTCAGACTCGTTTTGGTCGTTTTGTTAAGTTTCTCAACTAATATTATTACATACATATTAAAAAGATATAAATACATGCATTTTTGGACAAGGTAGATTTTAGCACAAACAAAAATAGAACATGAAAAACATAAAACATAACAGTAGAAATAATATAAAATCTAATGACACATAGCACTGATTTTTTTTGTAAATATTAGTATTTAAGGGGTTAATTATTTTAGTATTTAAGTGGTAATAATTTTTTTACATATGTTTCTAAAAGGTGTTTTTTTAAATTGTGTAGCACTCACTTTAATATCGCAAGGCACTTGTGTATAAAGTGGGGACCCGCCACGCATGATTGCCGCATGCCTTATAAGTTTCCAAAGGTCGAATAGAAAGCATATTTTGTTTACTTGTCTTATTTTATGTTAGTGTTTTACCGGGATATTAAGGGCACTATCAGTGTGTTTATAAAGGACGATTTTATATTTCCACAATGAGAAAACAGAAGGTTTAGAGTGTTTAAAGATTTTTTTGTAATTTTTCCGGTTACGATTTTTTGTTTCCCAGTTCAACGATAATTTTATAATGCATATTTGAAGGTTTTCAATGTCGTGGATGTATGTAGAAAATTAATTTCCCCAAATACATAATTATAGTTACTGCCAAGGACCGATATAGGTCCTTTAAAATTGATGAGAGCAGACTGTTTTTTACCAAAAGTTTTTTTACATACTTCCAGGATTTGATATACTGAGATAATAGCTTCTTATCACTTATAAACGTTTAAAAACCATCATAAACACAGTACATCGCCTAAGCAAACAAAAGCAAGAAGTTGCAAACTAAATAGATTGAAGACATTTGACATTTTATTTTTTAATGTTTCAAAATGACAATATATTGTTTTTGTTTATAATCGGGTAAAAATTTTAATGGAGAATTTTTTGGCGATGGAAAAGAACACTCTCCGAAATTAGCAGTATTAAAAATTAATTAAATAAATAACTTTCATACCCCACGACATTTTTAGTTTGACGCCATCAGACGGATTATAAATATATAATTATTACTTTATTATGTAGGTAAATTAACCTTCGAACCTAAAATTGTTCAAAGCATACTGTAAATTTAAAAATGGGCTTATTTGTAAAAGTGAGCTTTTCCTCCCTAACCCTCATTTTAGATTGCACTTGGACGTATTGTACTAGACTAGATCAAGATCTAAAAAAGAACTGTTTGGTAATTGTGAGAATCCAAAGCAGAAACATTTAGTACTTAACAGAGATGTAACGAATATTAACATTTGCATCTACTGAAGATCCCCCTTTTTTAGGGGAATTTTGGAAAATGTATTTTAGGTTTTATTTTTAAATATTTCTTCTGCTTGATTTTTCCACTTTCAATTGTTAATCACAAATCCAAAGTAACATTAGCACTTAACACCCTCCAACACTAATGTACCGCATGACCTTTCAACAAAGAAATGGCTTACACGTTCAACAGCTGACCGTCGTCTCGAAAATTATTTTTTGTCTGCTGTAACTTCTAAATGGTTGGCCATACGAAGTTATGATGTCATACAGATAAAATGTCAAGTACTTACATATATACTTTATATCTGAGGTCATTTTACGAAAAATATTTTTCGTACATCCACTGTGATCAAACTGAATTAGTATCATATTTTAAAAGGGCTTTTTTTGGAGATGCTAATAATATTAATTTATGTATATTTTTTTATTGACTATTAAAAAATTAAAAAATTGGTATAGCTTACAGAAAAACTTAGAGGAGGTCAAATTAGCTGTCCTTATAGGCATAAGGACCTAAGGTCTGTTTTCGGGGTGATATAAATCACCACTAAAACATAAAAATAATAGGAAGTTACATTTTTGTATTATCAAATCCTCAATATGGTAATTATCATAAGAGAAAGAATTTTCAGCATGAAAAAAGTTATGATGGTATTATTAAGTATCTCTTGGCTTTCATTAAACTCTTATATATTTGCCATAAATGTGGTTTTCTCAAGTATCACTTTAACCTCTACCTCATTAATCTATAATTTACTACCAGAAAAATGTATGTGTGAAAAAATAAATGTTGTTTTACAGATAATTGGTGATAGAAAATTTCTGAAGGGAAAAGATACCGAAAGCTATTCTGCACTGCCAGAAGGTTGTGAGGCTCACTGGGAAGTCGTTGAAAGAATGCTGTTTCTGTACGCCAAGCTAAATCCTGGGCAAGGGTATGTTCAAGGAATGAATGAAATAATTGGCCCTATATATCATACATTTGCCGTTGATCCTGACATTAGTTATCGAGGTAATAAATATATGAGGTATATTCCTCCTATCTAATTTTAGCCAACACCATTGCCTCGCCATTATAGACATTATAGGTTATATATATTATTCAGTATAGGCACTATTTAGGACAGAAATCTGAAATCCGAATACAGTCAAGTTTTTATGTGAGTTTTAACCTGTAGATTGCTCATGACTCACGAGTTGGGTCTGTAGAGTGTTAACACCCCAGGATCTAAGTGTACTCTTGTCCAAATTCAGCAGGAAATATTTTATTTCTTCTAGTATGGTACTTTTATTCGGCCATGCTGATGGATAATTGGACTGAAATTCACTATTGGATACCTTATAGACTGTTGAACATTGGTAATATAACACTTAAACCAATTTAGGACCTCTTAAATCTAGAGCTCACTTAAAAAGCGTATAGCGCTTCTCGGAAAGTGCATTTTTTGCGCAACGAAAACTTTTGACGACAGTTTTCGCCAACCCATGTAAGCACTACTGCGGCTTTGAAATGATTCCCGAACAGAACGCCAGAGAGATAACCCCTAAAAAATGCGACAGATCGCCTAGTAATTATTATTATTGTTTGTTGAGCAAGCAGCTATTTAGCTGATATGCTCATATCTCATTCACAGTTACTAGTGATTTGCCTAGATTCAAGAAATTTATCCAGGCGGTTCTTGAACTGGTTTACACTTATAGCTTCCACCACTTCCTGTGGTAGCCGATTCCAATTATCCACAACTCTATTGGAGATAAAATTCTTCCTAGGATTAGTGGAACAATGAGATTTAGATAACTTCATTGAATGGCCGCGAAGTTGCGTGTTTTGGTTAAACATGAATACTTTTGGTTTAGGTAGGTATTTTTCAAAGAGTGAAACGATTTGAGTTCAGCACAAGAATGTTTATTTTTGCGCAGCACAATTTAAACACACAATTATAATTATAATTATATTATACCTAATTATATTTTTGATTTCAGCCTATGCCGAGGCGGACTGTTTTTTCTGCTTTACAAATTTGATGAGTGAGATTCGTGATTTCTTTATAAGTAGCCTCGATGAAGCTGATGGAGGGATCAACCAGACCATGAGCAAACTCACGGAATGTTTGAAATATAATGATCCTGACATATTTCACAGGCTTGAAATGCAAAATTTGAAACCTCAGTATTATGGATTCAGGTAAGCCTTAAGTTACAATAGTTTTATCCAAATCGCCCAAATTTACTTTGATATTGGTTCAATGTATACAAGTTTCAATACAAGTATGTATGTAGACGGGTAGATTTTTGGCATCCGTCATCTTTTTTTACAATGTGGTTTTATTTTAGTTCACGAATACTAGTTGAAGTCGCTATTGTAAACACTTTCTAACGTTTTGTTTGAAAAATATTTCAATTTTTGCAAAGTTTTACAAATAGCGCAATTAACCTACTTCCAGTCCAAGCCCCTATAAGAAAAACAACCACAGACTGTCCACGGAGATTTTCAAAAAAATGGCAAAATTACGGGCGCATAGTAAAATGCTTATTTTATAAAAACTATACATATATGTTATTAGGATAACCAACACTATTTTGAATAGCTTATGAAATTCTCTAGAATATGGTTTTATTACTAACTTAAAAATATATTTAAAAAAAAATATCAAAGTTGAAAAATATTTTTTTTGTCAACATTTTATTTCTGTTACTCAATAAAAGAAAATATAAAGCGATGACACCCATTTTTTATTTTTTACTTATGTTCTTACATATCATATAAAATTATTTATAATTAATATGTATTTTTTACCATAAATAGAATATTAAAAAAAAAAGTACCTATAGATACCTAAGGCCATAGCGTTACTGGTGCCGTAATATTTTTTTTATTGTTATTATCACTTGTTTTATTGTTGTTATTAGATAAAGAATGTTATTTCTAAATTAAATCAATTAGAAAGATGTTATAATATATATTTAAAAATTTATATAAAATGTTGATTTTTTGTACCCGTAAATACATAAACAAAACGACAACCGTGACATCAGAATCTTGGAGTATATACATTTTAGAATACATATGTTATTGGCAATAAAATTTCACAAGAAATACTTTATCTAAATGTATTTGCATACAAATCTATCGAAAGATAAGAAATATATAAGATTCTCGTGTATCCGCCATTATCAGCGGCCACTGTTAGACAATAACAAGACGCTTAACATTTATTTTTTCAATCTTGCGGCATGGGCTATGCAAAAAAACTATTGTAATATACGTCCTGACTGTGTTTTTGAAACATTATAATAAAAATAATAGGTTGTACTCACTTTTTATGGCCAAAAATCCTTCCAAAATAGAGCACAAACTCACGCTAACCTCACTGTAAACACTGAAAAAGTGAACTAGTACTATTGTAAGACGTTTGGTTTTTTTTTTCTTAACATTTTAATCTAGAAAACCTGTTTTTCTTTTTAAAAACGGGTGTAGAATTTAATGGAGATATTTATGGTGTTGGCAAAAGCTAAGAACGATGCTACCAACATGAAAGAAAAAATACTAAATTGGATGTACCCTTGCGCCGAACTTGTGCGGCACGGACTGACAACGGATACATTTTTTTTTCTGAACCGGTGCGCAACGGACTGAAGTGAGGTTAAATAAAAATAATATTGGGTGAATAATAAATTAAGTCTAATAAAATAATTTAGTAAGTTGTACTCAAGTTCCCGTGCGTGCGGAGTTATATAAGAAATATAAAGGTCAGTATAAAGTCGAAGCCGCTATTTCGTACGTTTGGCGTTTACAAATCCCTTTTCTTACGTTCCTATTCCTATGGTTTGGATTTTGCCAGACAAACTACGGTAGGCTCAAAAACAAGATAAGTTGCCTTTTAACTTAAATCGCATACAGTTCATTCTATCCCTTCAAACCAGTGCAACACTCGTACATGTTGTGGCGACTTTAATCAATTAACTAGATCTATAATTTGGTCCATTTGACTTTGGATCTATTTCGATTTATTCACCGCCATTTTCTTTCTCCATTATTTTTTGTCTAATTTTATTTATTTATTTATTTCTATTTTTTTAAGTGACAGAAAAACTTACAGCTAGACATACAATTATTACAATAAAAACATTTTTATGAAACATTGGCCAATTATAAGTGTTTCCCTATTACATAAAAATTAAACATTCTAAGAGCATTTTTTTTTTAAGGATATTGGTGTGTAGGTTCAATTTTCAAATTCAATTCAATATCAGAACATTAATATTCATCTCTTAAAAGTGTAGAGTCTAACGAGAGGGGGTATTCGCAAATTTATAGCCTTTATGGAGTTAACATATTTGTAATTCCATGAATAAATTGCTTTTTATAAGGATGAAATATATCAATCATGTTAAATTGTTGGTTGTACGTTCTATTAATGCGATTCAAAACTGAATTCATAGTATAATTCGTGGTAGTCTAGTGGTTAAGGCGTTGGACTATTGACCCAAAGGTTGCGGGTTCGAATCCGCACATAGTCATACCACTTTTAACACTTAATTTCCACCATATCCACTGACTCTAGGACAGGCACATTTATCCTAGTTGAGTAGTGCCCAAAATAATTGTATATGGCCTAAGTCATAAGTGACAATTATTTAAAAAAAATAGTGTTACACTTAGGAACTTCAAAGGTATCCTGATTACGAGTATGATGAGATGGAACTCTGAGGGATATGCCACCTACCAAATGTTAGGAATCTATTTGACTATGTAATATTTTATAGAGTAAAGTCATATCAGCAATAATCCTCCTGCCTTCCAGGCTCACCATAAAAATAGAACTTCCCTCTTTATCTTGCGAATGTGTAAAGCTATTACACAAACTCCACGACTTTTCGACAGCTCTGAAAAAGATATGTGTATTTGAGAACCGTTTTATCCGATAATAGCATTGAAGTAAATTTGTTACTTGCCAAATTGAAATTAACTTCCCTAAAAATCTCTCTCAAACTAGTATTAGCTCTCCTAGTAGCTCATATTGTTAACCATTGCACCTATGTAATAACTCAATCGCGGACATAGTTTATCAGCCGGCCGGCATCTCAATAGAAGCCGTTTTAGCACGGACGATTAAATTCTTCAAGATGTCACTTTGTGCCACTACATGTGGGGGGCTTGCCTTGTTGAGACGATTCCAAAAGTTATATCAGCAAATGGCATTCTAACTAAAGTCTGAATAAAAACCCAAAAAGGATACTGTGCCAAATTTTGTGAATTATGTTGAAAGATCTTGTTGTCTTTGTTAGTAAAATCCGGTCAAAGGACTAGAAAATTTAAAACTATAATAAAAAAACATTATTACTTCAAGATCTCACGAAACACTCCAGTATAAGTTTTATTATAATTGGTCTTGGTTTGGAGTTGATCAATCAATTTTGATCAATTTTATTCCAGATGTTTGTAAAATAGTGTTTGAGTTGATTTGATATTAAAATATTTCAGATGGCTGACATTACTTTTATCACAAGAATTTCCCCTTCCTGATGTGGAACGAATTTGGGATTCTTTATTTGCCGATCAAAACAGATTCAAGTTTCTCATCCATGTTTGCTGTGCCATGATTTTGTAAGAATTTTTTCAATTGGTTTTATTGTTTGACAGGAGCATCTGCATCAGTAGCACCATGTAAAAAAAACATCAGAGCACCATGTAAAAAAAACATCAGAATATGGTAGTGAGATTCTAATGTTTCTAAAATTCTCTTATGCTAGATATCTGTAGTACCTATACAGTAGAACCCCGATTATCTGAACTTCAGTTATCCGGATTTGAAAATTTGGTGTTAAAAAAAACTCTGAAATTTGGTCGTAAATATCAGTTGCTATGCAAGTGCTCTCATCAGTCAGTGTTTGACGCAACCTCATTACAACGTGCTATCCACTGGTCAAGATAACCTTACTCGCAGATGCTATGCTATAAACCCGCGCCGAAAAATAGCACGCGGGTCCAGGCCATAAAGCAACAGGGATTTACTGAGAAAGGCAGTGGCGCAGCGGGTTGGTAACTCGCTTTCGTTATTCGTGTGTGTGCACCGTATTGCAAGCTAGTTTTTTTCACATGATACACATATATTTTCGATTGATAATACTGAAATGGAAAAGAATTGTATTAACCTTAACACACAAAATAAACATTGACTTTAAAAATTCTTTAAAAAAATGGTGACTCTTGTCGCATGTTAGCAGATAAGTATGAAGTGTGAACTTCAACAATATCTGACATTAAAATGAATTCTGAATCCATAATTAAATTTACCTGCACTCTTGACAGCGAAGTTCGAAGTTCTTTTCGTAAAGTTATGAAAAAACCATAAAACAAACTACTAGAAGATGCATCAATAATACACTTGGTTTTTACAAAAATCACCTAGGCAGTTAATATTTGGGCCCTTATTGTGCGAAAAAGCTTTAGATTTTAATCTAAAACTGGGCGGCGATAGTTCTTTCAAGGCTAAGGTAGTGGATGGTTAACTAGGTTCAAATCACGTCATGGAAATCGAGAGCTTGACATTCAATTAATGGCGATTTAGTTGCATTAAGAAGAAACACTTTATGTCAAAAATTTATTTTTATTTTCTTCCAAAATGATATAAAGCGGTGGTGCAAAGCATGTGGACTTATTAGTGTGGTGTTTTTATAAGGTGGTTGAGTTCATTTTTTTTATTTTTTAAGAATTCACTATGTACTCTAAGTTTTTATATGTATATACATATTATGTAAGCATGTATGTATGTAGCCCAATCTAAAAACACTTCTTATTTACTATGACTTCTATTTCCGGATTTTCAATTTACAAACTAATTGTCCAGATAATCGGGGTTCTTCCATACTAAAATGGAATGATGATAAATCAGAGATAATGGTGAAAATACAAAAAAAAAGTCCCTATATCTGGTTAACAACTAGACTTACTGACTTGTCTTCCAGTTTGAGGTCTTTATTTAAGCAATATTATGTGCTGTTTTTCGGGATTGGTGATATTCCTATTCGCACTAAGCCTGCATGGTCTTTAAGCTATATCTTCTAATCCTGCGAAGACACTCCAAGCATAGCCTGCTCCATGGCTTGTTGTGTGACTTTGATGAGGCCACTTGTCAATGTCCAAGATTTCATCCCGTGAGTCATGATAAGAATGATACATTGATTGAAGTCCTTCATTATGAGGCACTGGTATCTTGGCTTTCATTATATTTTTCAGTTTGGCAAAAGCATGTTAGGTAGATTTAATTTTTTATTTAAAGTCTTTGCAGCCTTTAATTGATTGGCGTCAATAGACTAGCATCAGATCTAGGTTTAATTTTTGTTATTTTCCTCTTGTTTAAACCTAAATTTGTAACACATATTATAGATACATTTTAGCTTTCTGCACTTCTTTGACTTCGGTTGATCGGCTCATGTTGATAAAGTTCTAGTACAGAGCCCTCCTCGTTCTTGATCAGTTTTTAATGATCCATATGATAGTGGTATATGTATGTGTAGGCCCATCGGTTACCATGTAGGGTGCGGGTGTAAGTTTACAAGTAGGCTAAAGGCCAGCGGTTCAACTAACTCTTATCGGCCTGGCCTGCGCAGTTTTCTGATCTGAAATTATTTATTTTTCCACCTTCTTGGATGATATTCATTTTTCCAGTTTTACAAGGCAAGCAATGCTATTATGATTTTTATTGACAGCAAGATTTGAGTAAAGTTTGAATGTTATGGGTTTTTAAAAATTAAATAAATTGTGTATTGTGTGTTTATATATATTTTTAGGTGTCATTTTCTAACTATTCCCTTAATTTTACTTCCTAATCTGATAGTTACACAATAACCTAAGGAGCACCTTAGGTTATTGTCCATTATGATATCTAGATATTTTGATGAAACTGAAAAGTATAAACCAAATATACAATGAATTCTCTAAGGGTTCTCCAGTCCCGTGTTTCTTGCTTAATATTATATCTTAACAATTCTAAGGATGACAAACCCTTAATCCCTAATAATTTTTTTGACCATTTACCTCTACCCACAATGATTTTCAGTCAGTGATTTCCATGCCAGCTACTAACTCTCTTGCCATGACTCCTAATAAGTGAAAGTGTTTTGTGATTATTATATTTTTTTTTTCAGACTTTTAAAAGAACAATTAATGGAGGGGGATTTTGCTCACAACGTCAAGTTACTACAGAATTTCCCGCCAATGGACATATCTTTAATAATAATTAAGGCAGTAGAGATATCTTATAGATAACACATTGTCAATTTATACTCATATTATTTATATTCAAAGAATACTCTTTAAGGAGCGTTTATTTTTGGTACAAAATGGCATTTTTTTTTGTATTGCCTTATAATGCAGACATTAGTTATAAAAAAGTTTTTTAAAAATTTACGTAGAAATAAACATAATGGGTTTAATGGGTCCCAGTTGTCCAAACAGTGTCCAGATATTCACGAACCAGATATCTTGCAATTTTGTAAAACTTATATGTTTTTTACAAAAAATGAATATTCTAAAATTGTACATCTTACATAAAATATTTTTACTAAACCCGAAGTTTGTAAACGAACAAGTTTATAGAAACCAAATCATTTAACTAATAGGAATTATAATTTTCTAGGTTTTGTAAAAAATATATGTGCAAACATATTACATATTATGGATTAACAAATTAACAAAAAACTAGCAAGTCCACCACTTGAGGCTAAAAACATGCATATTGGCCAAAAATGAAAACGAGGCCGCCCCACACAACCTAAACTAGCTCGATTATCAACATTTTTTTTTGGCATACTCAACTTACTTCTAAGTTTTTTTTTAATATTTCAATTACCAATAAGTAGGTATTACATACCTTTTATTTTATTTTTTTAGTAGGTATTACATCCATAAGGTAAAAGTACACTTCACCCACCCCTTAAGACTTTGATACAAAGAATCCTTTAAAATAAGCTTTATAGCAATCACAACACATTAGTTTTTTTTATAAACTAACATAACTAACATTTTAAATTTATGAATAAGCTTGTGTACGTGTTGTAATATTATACTTATTAAATATTTTATGTCCTCTTATCGCAAAATGTCTGAATCAACGAGCACAGACTGTTAAATTGAACCTATTACCGACCAAACCTGACTCTATTTTCCGACCACAGAGAAAACATTGTATGGGCATCATACCTGCAGGGGTATGCTATTTCTTGAATGCTAGAAGTCATAATCATTTTTATTTTTATGCAATGTAAATATTATAGTGCACAGGTCATAATATTATTTCATAGTCGAAATGTAATAAAGTTAGTGACAAAGATTATTATTCATTTTTTCCATAATTTTCAAGGCATGTGTAAATAATTTTTAATATGGTAATTTTAAGGAAATTCCTAAAAAATTTTTTCCTCCTGCTTTTAGCTCTCTTGACGCATTAATATCTCAACTGTAGTTTCTCAATGGTAATAAATAGTAAAAATGAATTCTAAATGTTAAGCATATCTGGTCAATATCTGGTCAAAACATAATATATTACATCAGCTGTTGACTTTTTTATGGTCATCTGAAGTGAATCGGGAAATCGGGAGTCACCCGACCGTTTTACCAACCACCATAGTCGGTAAACCGGTTACCCAACCATTTTTCATAAAATAGGGTAAATAGTAAAACTTAAGTAAGTTCCTATTTGTAGGTTTAATATTTTACATATAATAACGTTCTACAAATTGTTTCGTATTGTTGTTTTTGTCAAAAATAATAATATAACGCTAAATTTATGATCATGAACTGGTCTGCTAACAGTTTTATTTTTATAGTAAAAAGTTGTTAATATACTAAGCTTTAAAAGCTTCCTTTAAAATACCTATCAACAAATTATTAACTGGTCGGCCATACCTCTTACCTGTAACGGATTAATTTCTAAGGAAATTTTAAAAAACTCACTCGTCTACTATAAAATCCATAGTGCATGAATGAGTCGTTCAATCATTACAAATCAGGTATGATCTGAGTCACCATGAAATTCTCTATTATAAAATATCACTTAGATTTTTTTATTTCTTAAAATTTAAAAAAAAAAACACTGCTCTTATCGATTTTTTCCTGTTGGCCACACAATTTTTCACTATTTTGACAAGTTTTGTCAAATATTATACTTTTTTATTTCCACTTTCAATTACACTACCTTTTATAACTTCAAAAAAATGTACAGTTGTAGAAAAAAAATTAAGTTAAATAAAAAAAAATACGACACAGCTGATGCTGGGACGGAAGTGTGTCAATGTGTTTCAATATAAATTTAAAAATAGTATTAGACACTGCATTGACTTGAAAGAATTCGTAGGTACTGATTGGCTCGTGATTCCAATGGTGCAAACTTCAAGTCAATTAATCATACTGTTATATTAGCAGAAATGATCAAACGAAGTGGAGAATGATTTCTTGCTCTGATGCATATATATGTCTATGCGTCGCCATGCACGCGCAACATTTGGGCCGCCGGCCGGTCGTGCATATATGCGTGCGTATGCCGACAAGGGTTAAGAAACACCATATAAACGTACTTATCTACCAAATAATTATGATTAACTGACGCGTGTAGCACTTGGGTTGCAATTTCAGTAGTTTAGGATTAGCAGTGAGGGTTTAGGTATCGAATGACAGTTGCGAAACATCGCAACGAGAATGAGCCTAACATGGATGAAGGTCGGTGATAGGGCAAGGTCGGTGAAGCGTACACTTAGGTTATTGTTAATAAAATACTCTTACATGTCTATAAGAAATCAAATTTTAATAATGTTTATCTTATCCTATTACAACAATTCAATCATCTCAAATCATAAGTTTTAGATAATCATTTTTAAGTGGTTTGGCGTTAACTATTTGCTATGCAGTCCATTTCTGAACATTATATTGTTTGATGATCGTCGTTTTTAAATATTTTGATAATGGCAATATCACACAGCCATATCAGCCGTAGCTCTCAACAACATTCGAATTATTTAATAACTAGTAATAGTGACTGACTTTACTAAATTCTTATGACAAACTTCATTATTGAGTCGACTGTGTTTCTTGTTGCATTGTATCTCCCATCTCATAAAGAAACAAACGGTAATAGGAAACCATAAACCCCGAAATTGCCAATATTCAAAAATAATAACACTGCGAGAGACCGCCCATGGACGGTGTTGCAACAGATATGTTAAACAACGGAAAGAGCACTCTGATTTTCAAAATAGTAACTGTTGAAACGTCATATCCATCTCGGTCTCTCTGCTCTCTTTCTCAGACTACCACAACATCAGGTAATCAAATAACATCACATTTCATATCAATATGATAAATCTTCCTTCGTAAGTGGGATTTGCTTGTGGAATACATTACCACAGACAGTTAGAGCATGCAAATCCACTACCCTTGTTCAAAGATGCCTGGTACAAAATTTATGACAGATTGTATGTATGTATAATATGTATTGTATTTTAATCGGAATTGTGTGAACATACCAGTTATTAAAAAAATAAGGTTATAAAATAAATAAGGTGAATAATATTAACATTAAAGGCAACATTTTTTTATGTACTAGTTTTAATTTTTAGTAAGTGAACTTTACAAAATATTTGATATTTATGTCCAATTTATGAACTTTTCAAATAAAATATATCAATGATATAAACTGTTTTTTTTAAGTCTGTAAATGCACTTTTTTTAACATTAAACTATGCCACTATTTTTAAAAATGTGATTCTAAACACATATTTTATAAAATTTTACATAACATTCTTTTTTAAGTCCTTAGCTTTTAAGGTAACCATATTTTGATGTACTCATACTATTAAGGCTGCTTTTTTATGTTATGATGGTCTTATGTTCTATAAATTAATTTGATTAAATACTAAATTACATATTTACTCAGGAAAATGTGACTTTTTTACTTTTTGATTTCTACTTTATAATGTTTGGTGATAATCTAGATTTTAACAAATATGTTTTAATTAAATAGGAAAAGAATGTTTTTCTCAGGAATCCATTACTTTCAGCCAAAAGAGTCTTAATTTTTGTTGCTAGAAGTTTTTTTTATATTTAGAGGAATCGCCAACCAAGTTAATTTGTTAATAGGTATTTTAAAGGACGTTTTTAAAGTTTAGCATATTCACAAGTTTTTGCTATGAAAATAATACTGTTAGCAGACTAATGTTCATGATCAAAAATTGTAATGTGTTACAATATTTGACTTGGTTTAACGATATAGATGATTAGGCTGATGACTATTATGTTTACATAGTATTCTCAAAAAAATAAAAAATGGTTTTTGTGTTGTCATAAATTTTCATTTATTGAATAAGATTATATTTAACAGTGCAGAAATAGAATTGGACAAATATTTTTTTTTGTTATTTAACATGTACACAAGGTATGAACCTAAATTATGAGGGTTGTTCGATAAGTACTTAGCCTCACCGCCCGATTGCGCCACTATCGCAAGAGAAATTTAATATTGTGTAGTACATTCTCATAGACGGCTACTGTCAAAATTTCAGCCGAATCAGACTCGTAGTTTTGTTTTGAAATGTTTTGACAAGCGGACGTGTCAGCAGATTTTAGAAAAATGGAAAAAGAGCAATATCGGTCGGTGATTCGATTCTTGTTTCTGGTAGGGAAATCGCGCAGCGAAATCAGAGTGCTTGGATGCTGTGTACGGTGACTTCCCTTTGATAAAATTGGTTTAACGAGTTTTAACGTGGTCGCACGTCGGTTTTTAATGAGCCACACCCAGGTGCCATAAACGGCTACCACGGAGGATAACATAACGCAAATCCATGATCTCGTGTTGGCAGACAGTCGATTGAAGGTGTGCAAGATGGCTAAGACAGTAGGCATCTCAAAAGACCGGGTGGGTCATATCCTGCATGAAATTTTGGGCATGAGAAAGCTGTCGGCCCGATGGGTGCCGCGTTTGCTCACTCCGGACTACTTCAGACCAGCGTTTGACGCTGTTTATGCGCAATCCGAAGTAGTTTCTGCATCATTTTGTGACCGTTAACGAAACATGGATCCACCGATACACACCAGAGACCAAGGAACAGTCGAAACAGTGGACTTTACCTGGCGAACGTGCTCCGAAGAAGGCGAAGACTGTCCTATCGGCCGGAAGGGTGATGGCCACCGTTTTCTGGGATTCACAAGGTGTGATCTAGATCGACTAAAGGTAAAGACAAAACGGTCACAGGGCTCTACTATAACGAATTATTGAGCAGATTCGACGCCGAATTGCAGAAAAAACGACCCTATTTGGCGAAGAAAAAAGTGCTCTTCCACCATGACAACGCACCGGCTCACACTTCCGCCGTCGCCATTGCCAAATTGGTTGAATTGGGCTACGAACTGTTGCCCCATCCACCGTATTCTCCAGATTTGGCCCCATGCGACTTCTTTTATACACAAATCTATGTAACTTTCGAATACACTAAATATATCTATATTTTTAACTACCAGCCTCTGATTTAGCTATAGCAGTCTAACCAGATCAATTTCGCACTGACTCCATTTTTTTTGGTTCCAGGAGATCCAAAAGTGCCTGTAACGATAATACCCTGGACTATCTTAAAATAGACAATTGCCGTGATTGAATCCACCAAGCCAAACTTCAATTCTACTAACACAACAAAAATACTACGGTATCAAATTATAGAAAAAATAAGCAATCGATAATCTTATACTTATTATTCAAAAATAGGTGTCTTATATTTTAGTACCTCTCTTACACATAATAAATGGTAGTAGATTCTTTTCATTATATTAATACCTTAATACCTTATGACTCAAAATTAAGTTTTTTTCTTCTCTTCAAATACTTAAATTAACCCTTACAAATATTTTATAAATTGAACATTAATTTATAGGCCTTTTCATATTTAATTACTAGACGTAAAATAGTAATATGTACGTTTCAATTCACTACCTAACTAAGCTGGTCGCGTCTATATAAACACGTCTAAACGATCTTGACGAGATAGGTACGCGTACGAAATTTCCAGTGGAACACGGATCTTCACTGATTGACGTGCTGATGCGATTCAGTATTTTCGAATGTAATTGAACTCTGGTAAGGCAAGATCCAAGATTCTCGCCAGGCTTCCAGGCTGTGCTGTCGGATGATCTCACATTGTCACCGTCCCTTTAGGATTGTAGGAGTGTATAGGTCCTCTGTTTATTTCACCAAGTTAAAATAAAAGGTTGAGGTTTCAGTGCTCCAAATGCTATTATGGATTTTTTTTACGCTATCCAATATTTATCTTGTTTAGAATGTAACAGTCCCGTGTACTTGTATATTATTGTATGTTTTTTTTTATGGAATAAAAATGTCTTTCGGGAGCGATAATTAATGTTAATGTAATTCACGATAATATTAAGTCCCTATATTATTGTAATTTTGATTGCACTTTCTTCTTGTTTGTTAATTATTCACTGTATTTCAATTCGAATTACTTAGGCACATACTATATTTGTCTGCCGAATGACAATATAAGGCCACCGATTATCGTTATAAAAAAAAATATTGTTTCTTTTAACTTCTTTTAACATTGAAATGTATGTATGTTATAAGTCGTGCATACTATAATCTTTATTGAAGCCGACCACCTCAAATGGAGTCCCGCGGTTAACCACTAATTATATTTTTAAACGTTGCTTATTTTGCTCGCAAAACGGAAGACCTTGGTTCTGAAATCTATTTATAGAACAGCGTTGCTATAAGCCCTTTAAACTGAATGTTTTGTTAAAACGAGTGAAAGGATACGATGATGTTGGATATCTATCTGTTTCTTTCACACAGTCCTTGAAGTAACCTTATTTTTCGTGTAATGTTAATTGCTAATGCTAATGCGTGTATGAGAGGAATTGAAATGCAAGATTGCGTGCGTTGCGGTGTTGCTTTGTAGGTATGTATTGCGCGACGCTGCCATGTTTAAATATTGTGCCCTTTACTGCTTTATTTTTATGTAATTATCGAGATTAAATATTCATAACAGTTAGAACGTTTTCTAACCTTTTATAAAATTTAGCGTACATTATGAAAAATGGTCGGGCAATAGGCATATCAAAATATACCTAACTGACTAGAGTACTGCCGACTACAGTGGTCGGTAAAACGGTTGAGTGACTAACATGACTTATTATTTAAAATATTTAAAACTCAGATTTATTACCATTAAGAAAATATAAAACAATATTAATCTGTCAGAGAGCAAAAAGCAGGGGGATTTTTTTTTTTAAATTTCCTTCAAATGACAATATAACAAAAAATATTCATATAATATAAAAAATAATAATAATAACTCCATATAATATTTACAACGTTGCATAGTAATAAAATTATTTGAATTCTAGCACACAAAAAGTTGCATACCCGTCCCATGTTGTCCATACAATGTATTCTCCGTGGTTGGAAAATAAGAGTCAGCCACTCTGGAGTCATTAACTGCTGATTGCTGCAGACCGAAAAAGATAGTCAGTGTGACTACGAGTGCAGAATAAAGATAACTGGTGAAGGTTGAAAATGGAGTGGGGATTTTTTCAGAGAAGAGGGAGGGGGAAAAGGAGAGGGTATAATTAGAGTTTTATTTTATATCTATGAAACTGTTAAAAGATAAATAAAATGTTTTGATGTAGTCATATTGATTTTATTTCCTCTGAGAAAAATATTGAAATAAATTTCAACATAACACAAATAAGTAGATGAAAGATTAAAATATAATATGTTGACACCAATATTTCATTAGCACATCGCTATGAATACGTAAACGAATGAATGTTTTGTAATAAAATTCCATACATTATAATCCATTTCTACATATTGTACTTATTGTTATAAATTTTGCTTAATTTGTCGATTTTGAAACAAGCCCAGCGCCATGATCTATATCTGTAACAGACTATTGGGTTTGTTTATTCGTGATTTATTCACTGGCAGCAGTAGAATTATTTTTGTCCCATTGGTGAGAAAAAATGATTTAAATTTTTATATTTTCTTAATTTCAGCATTCCACTTTTATTTATTTATATAAGAAAATCAATACATTATTGAGTGTAAAACATGTTATGTATTATAGGTGTTCCACTTTCGAAAGGGAATTAATATTATGTAAATATCATTATATCTTGTCTTAGTTTACACCATCCCAGATGCATAAACGTTATAGTCAAATAGGCCCCATCCGCTTTAAAATAAATATTGTATGCCTACCAAAATCAAATTAAAGGATGAAGGTGCTAAGGCTTGAATCAAAAACTGACCATAAAAACTGTTTTGCAGACATTTCGTACATACACTCATAGCCATTCACATAATTCAGTAAAAAAAACGAAATCACGTACATAATATTCTATTTGTCAAAATTAGATAAAATCTTCATCAAAATAAATATGTATATTTTATACAAATTTCAAGTGTCTATATATATTATAATATAGTATGTTTTTTCTTCATCCAAGTTGGAGATAAAACTGCTCATTTATGTTAGTTACAACAGACACAGGAACTAAGCGGTTGATATAATCTTTAGTTCTTAAGAAGGTAACCAATGTTTGCTAAACTTACTAAATTATATAATAATATAGAAATATATTTTAACATTTAGACATAAAATTAGTAATTTATTATTAGTATCTTATTTTACAGAATTTCTGCACATGCAATAAATTCCTTAATTGATGTACCTATATAGATAAATTTACAAGAAAAGTATATTCTGTATCGAAAATTGTTCATAACATAAAATAATATGAAACCAAACAATACAATAAATGTATAAAAAAAATATCGACAATACACAAAAGTGTAGACAAAATAAAAAATAACAGTAATAATTCATTTTCACTCAGATTCAAAGCAGAAAATATTAAGAATAAATAAAGGTAAAACACTGTGTGTCATTTCTAAAATTGTAAAAGTCATTAACAAAATCAATAAAAACAACACCCTTTTGATAAAGAATATTTCTTCTAAGGTTTTACACCCAGTGAACAATCGTTAAACAGTTTTTTAATTATACAATATAGTAAATAGCTGCCGTCATTAGTAGATAATATAAAAATAAATCAATGTCAGATAAATTTATGGAAAGGGAAAAATACTACTGATAGAATCAAAGCTTTTATATAATTTTGTAAATTTTGTAGTATTTTACAAATGAAATAAGAAATGGCTATGTTTTAAATTGACTTATTTGAAATTCGAGTTGTATTATTAAAGACATTTAATCACTTCTTTTATTAAGACAATTTTCATATTAACTTTTTTATAAAATTACATACATATGTGGATCCTTAATCCCTTCAAATTGTTTGCAAAGAATTATTCCACAGTTTAAAAGTATTTGTACAAAAAAAATATTTAAAAAAAATAAATTCCAAAGAGCTGTTTTATTCATTAAAAAAAATAATAAAAAGTGACCATACAATAAGACTAATTAAATGCTGACATTTTATTACAATGTCTGTATTTTAACCCACTCGGGGATGTGCCTTAACAAAATAAGTAATACAATTATTGGGAAAACTTTCTTTGAATTGTCATGTAGGTTGCACGTATTATCAAAAGGGTAACTTGAATAATAGAAAACTAATGTTGTACCATTTAAATTAATTGGCAAAGATATCTTGGTGCATAAACAAAAATATTCCATGCTTTTGATTAGGGTTTTGTGGCCTACTTGGAAAATATCCTATACTGTATAAAGGTATAATGATTGTAATGATGCCACTAGAAGTGGAATTTTATTTATATTTTTGCCAAATTTGTATCTTCAGTACGAGGCTCGAGATGGATGCAAATCACATCAGTGATCAGAATTGACAGGGTTATCAACTCTTACAGTATAATCTATACTCACAAGCCACACAAAACTATTGCTTGAAACACTGGTCCCTCCGACCGTCTATGATTTTGTTGGACCATCAAAACACTACGAAAAACTAATAAATATGCACAACTGTACCATATATGGTCCAGGCAAGTACTGATGGTTACATAACTGTGAGGTCATATGCAAACAACGAATCTGGGCTGCAAACTGAGGCCTTCGTATGGGTTTAGATGTATTTTTCAAAATCCAAAAAAGCACTTTTTTATTCAATATAGTGAAATCCTTGATCCAATTAGCTCTGATGGTACTATAAAAGTTCAAAATTCACGTTGAAAAGAAAATTTATATACCAAATTATATATTTTATTGAAATTGAGTTGTGCAGTGTAGTGACAATAAGCTCAGATTATGTACACAAAAATCAGAAGCTGTAAATAAAATATTTAATTTTTTGGGAAAAAAAAAGTTATAGCATAGAACTTTTTGTTTTGTAGATCATTTAATTTAATAACGCATTTTTCCGAACATGCTAAAAAAAAATGCATGATTAAAAAACTCATAATAATTTTGATGGTTTTGAATTAATTACATGTATTCTTAATTATTAAACCTATTAGGGCCGGATTTATAAAACGTTTATTTGTAAAATGTTAGTTTAAATAAAGAAATCTACAAAAACAAAATTTTAAAAGGAATCTAATTTGAACCTAGATAAGCGTTTATAATATTTTTTTTATTTATTTCTTTAGAAACAAATAAGCGTTAACATTTACACCTGAGTTTAGTATTGCTTTATTTGAAATTTAATTTACATTATATTATTAAAAGCTGAATTAGTATTGCTATAAAAAACTATGGGCATATTTGCACGAAATATAAAGCACATAATTTTGTGTATGTATAGGTTTAGAAAATGGTTTAACTTTAATTATTAAATTTAGTAAAAAAGCATTTTCAGTTTTTCTTTATTACAAGAAGTGGGTTAAGCATCTAAACTCTTTATAAACCGATCCAACTGCAGATGAAAAATGATTTTGTCTAGAACGTGATAATAATTACGTTTTACTTATAAATATATCTACAGTTATGTAGTAAATATGTCATACTCTGAAAAATTATGGTTGACCACAAATAAAGCCAATGTATGAAAACAAAAATAGCTATGTGGGCTGACATGTTTTAAATTTCATGAAAGTTTGACTTGATAATTCTTTGAGAATGAACAATGTTACTGTATGACGCAGCATTTACATTTGGGCTTCTTCTTGATGACGACATGTTCGGCTTGGAGGGGCTCCTGGGGAGCAGAGCGCTGAATGTCCACCTGTCCAGGACCACGATTATCTGTGGCATTGTTCCCATTTGTTGTGCCATTGGCGTTTGTCTTTGGATTAAAGTCAGAGTTGGAATTTAGCTGCAGCTTAGGCGGTGACTGTGACAATGAAGATTTATTCTGAAAAGTATTAAAAAAATTAATTATTGTATTTTGTACCCAGAGACACCTTGTGTGGGTCAAACTTTTTCGACATTCAAAGTATTTTTGAAAACTCAATAATTTTGATTATGCAGTTTTTCCAAACATGTAAAACTGAAAAATTAAGATATCAAACTGTCTCTGCATAGTATATATAAAAAGGTATACAGTAAGTCATCTTAGAACAAAAACATGATTCGAAGCAAGCGAGAGGCCACTTCATCAGGGCTGGTACAAAAAATACCAGCCCTGATGCACTTCATGAAGTGCATCAGGGCTGGTACAAAAAATGTTTGACGTTGATGCGTGTTTAAACTGTTTAGCATATATATGTACATAGCACCTGAGTATATTTATATAATTTATATAAAGGTACTAGGTACTAGAAAAACTAATCAAAACTAAATGTGATAGGGCTACATTAAAATATGCGCAACCAACTCACTCACTCACTTTATTTTCTAACACAATCTATTGCCAATTGAGTACTCGGTATAATATATAAAATAGGACAATAATATAATTATGTTTAATATAAATAATTAATATTAACAGTGACAACTTTAAACATTCCTTGCATGATATCAACTATTGATTATTGTAAATTTTTTTGTAAAAAGTACTCAACCCGGTCATTTCTCCATACAAACGCTTGTATAATGATAATGAAGACATCAATTTATTGATGTCTACATTATCAATTTCTTTTAGCAGCGTCTATCTCCGACATAATAAGCTGTATAATAATATTATTTAGTTCTGAAAGTATGAGCTCCACAATGAAGTCTGGACTTCAATATAAACCTGTACCATGTTTTTTTTTTATTGTAAATAATTGCTATGGCATGGGTCTTATCCAAATAATTTTGAGCCCTACTTAAGTAAACTAAATTTGACTATAAATTATATGACTGTATTAGAAAATTCAAACCCATGATCGCGATCAATATTCAAATACCCCTAACAACAAGACTACATCTCTATTTTTTTATACAATCATTTTAATTCAACATTCGTATTGTTGTTTTCTAAAATTACTAAAAACTAAAGGATCAAAGAAGCTTTAAAATCTACAACATAGATAATAGTGCATAGTTCATAATAGGGTTTAGAGCCGAACCTTATACAACTCTGCTCTCGTTAATAAACTTTTGTGTCAATGTTTTTTTTACCAATTATAATTTTTTAACCACGAAGGTCGTTCACCGAATGAAATAAGTGCTTACCGCCACCTGTTTTTTAGTTTCTTATTATTGATAAATAATAAGTACAAAACTATGAAAATGTTTGTTTTCTATATTTAATATTATATTACCATAGCTTTTGTAGATAAAACTCGAATTATTTTCCACCAAATCCATCAGAAACACTTTCAATTCACTCGCGCACTTTTCACGCAATCAAACCGTAAATGTCAAACAATCAAACGTCAAAAATGAAAAAAAAAAAAAAAATGAAAAATGAAAAAAAATCATCGATTAGTCTATACCTTTCATAAATTCAGGTACACGCGACATGCCAGGCTTTTAAATATTAATAGAAATGCTGTAAGACAATGACACTTTTAAGTGCACACGGCATCCAGTAATTTACACCAAGACGAGATATCTTATGATCGGCGCTAAGTATATTATCAATATTTAATAAAGATTGCATAGATTCATTTAATTGATATTTTTAGTTGTGCTTTTAAATCAGTTTTATTTGATTTTGTACAATTATATTGGTTTCATTTGAATGTTATTGTGGTACAATTTGAATACAAAATATTATCTGCTGATGATGCAAATAACTTTGAAAGTCTTTTAGGGTTCTGGACCAAATTGGTTAAAAACAGGAACCGATTTAGTGAGGCTTCGTTGACTGTCTCTCTGTCCCCGGCCTGTATCTACTTAAACAGAGATGCACAGACACCATAAGTAATTTTATTACATATATTTTAAGTGAAAATTGAAAAATATATGTTTTATAAACTAATTATGTGCAATATCGATGGAAAAGGCTCTCTTAAAAAAATTAAAATATATATTTATATGGTGACGGTTTAGTGTTTTTTTTTTTGTAAAAAGTATGTCACCTCTCTTATCCCCAAAGTATATTTAAAAGTAGTAAAGTAGTGATTTTTAAAAAAATCGGATATATGAAGTGAATATTACAGGGAAAATATAGCGATGATCAGATTATTGCTACATTTTAATCTGTTCAACAATAAAGAGAACATTTAAAAAAACATTTTTTAATAAAAAAGTGCTAAAAGGTTCGAAAGAGCTTGGGTATGGAGAGCATAAAATTATTTTTTTATCGCCGTTTCGGATTTTATTTTCAAATGTACCAAAAAAAAGTGTGTATGTGCGTACTATACAATTTTGAAAAAAAAAACACACAAAGTACAGATACAAAGTAAATATTACAGATAAACTTAACGCGAGATGACCATCTGTCCTAAAGTCTTTCCATCCTTACTTGAAAATTCCTACTTGAAAATTTAAAATGTCAGTTGAATTTTGGAATGATTATTAGAACTCCTAAAAAAACTCAAAAGTATAAAAAACAAGTTTAAAGATAATCAGGTTCGCAAGACCTTAAAGTCAGCACAATCCTGGAGTAATTGTGAATGTTGAATATGTAAATATTTTTAGACCGATTATATAAATAATAAATTAATATTTTCTATAACATTTGGATATGTCCGTTATTTATTATGTTCACCTATATTACCTATTTATAATCATTTTTGTTTGTGTTTTTCTATTCATTATCATTAAGTTATTTTTATATTTTACAAAAACAACATACTGGGTACATAAAACGAAATAATTTTGAATATGATTATTTTAAAATTAAAACTTTCAAAAACCTAACCTAACCTAACCTATATACGATAAAAAATAGATTAATCATTTTACATTTAAAATTCGTTGCACTCTCTCAATCAAAAATGTATGTTTAATCTACTTAATACAATATAAAAAATACCCAATGAATTAAGTATGTCAATATTTGGTTCAATTTTTTACCTGCTGTTTGCATTGAATTAAATGAAAACCTAGGTAATATTTTTTACATTTTATTTATGGATTTAGACATTTTATAATTCTGCATAATTTTTAAACGACGTTTCGTAATGCACCGAATGCTCCAAGGACACTAGCAACAATGCTGAAGGCACGAGTCGTCTGGTGCTGAAACTGTGTGCATAACTGGAGATGAAGAGCAAAGCTCCCTCCCCCCTCCCTTTTATATTTTGAAATATTTAATAGCGGAAATATATCCCTATCATACTAGTATGTTTTTAAATAATTCAAATTATACATCCAGTGGTGGTTGTCATCTCTCTCTCTCCTTTCTGCAGTGAAATTACAACTCTGCCACCGAGTTGAGACACATTATATTATTTAAGTTTGTGATGGTCAAATTACAAAATATGGTTGAAACCAATTTACAGCTTTATTTCTCAAATTAATTCGCTATTTGGGCTTGGTTCCGAATTCTCTTTAAACAGTTATTATTCTAGTAGTAAGAAAAGGTAAAATCTGTAATTTTTAACTCAATTTGGCAAAAACGCATATTGGTAAAGATATGAAATGGAAAGTCAATTTTATTTTATGAAATTTATAAATATTTTATTAAAAGATTTGTGCAACGAAGTCATCCTTACCGTGACTTTGATATCTTTGTCAATTTCATCAACCGAAGGCAGTTGTGGAGATGCACTGCTGGGCGGTGATGTGATGGGTTTACCACCCTTTATTAAGGACACAATCTCATCTGCCTCCCGACTCAGGTCACCGTCAGGCCTAAATGGATTGTCCCATCCACTCTCCGTGCTGTAAAAAAACAAAAGTTTGGCATAAGACATGGTAAATAAAAACGAACGACATGTTTTTATTAAACTTTTATTGGCCATTTGTAAACGTAGAAATGTAGACTTTGAACGTTTAAAAATGTAGACTTTGTGAATGACAAATACTTGCCATGAAATCAGGTATATTTTAAAGATATTTTTATTTATTATTATACTTGCTGGCTGAAAATAGGTATAGTAAATTGAAAATATTTTCATAAGCCAATTAGTCCCATATTTAAAAAAATTAATTAAAAATTTAGTTTTATAAATTCTGATAATAAATTTTATTATCTTTTGCATGACTCTTCCATAAAACAATATCGATTACTTGAAAATATACATAATGGAGTGCGCTAGTAGTGTGCACTATACAAATTTGTTCTATAGAACCAAAAAATAATGCTAGCATTAGTATTTACTGATTCTTCTTGTATTGTGCATAATTACAAGTATATTTTTATATTACTGGCACCCTTTGAAAGTATTAATTGCATGTACTTTAAGCAGAGTTAATCCAAACATAACTGATAAGGTTCAAAACACACGAAGCGGCATTAATTTATGGCATGTCACGAATAGTTAGAATGTACAAACAAGTATTTTTGTAGTTTTATTTCTTTAAAACAGGCAAACACAATACTTAATAAATTGTAGAAATTATCTTTGCATTTAATACCTATTTTTTTTTTAGGATTGTTTAATACGTGTTTAACTAATGAAGTTATAAGCAATAAAATAATCATTTGTGGTTATTTTAAATATATATCTGTTACTTCATATGCAATGGGCACCAGTATCTATGTGTGCGCTGTGTGTTGCCGCAATAGCGGTGATGAAAAGCGTTTATTATGGGTCTGGATTAGCATTATCACAAACATATATTCATATAAAATTAACCTTCCTTAGAACAGGTAACTATTACCTAGTTAGGAAGGTTATAGACTTATACTCATCGGCCAATTTATATTCCATAACAAAAAAAAAAAAAAAAAAAAGGGTTCCGCTCTATTAAAACTTACCTGGTATTTGTCATAAAAACATGAACTACAGCCATCTGCCATTGGCTATGGCGAATGTACTTCTTTGACAATATTTTGTTGTTTTTACACTGTTCGCTGTTAAGGTTGCAATCATTGGTATACTGAACATATTTAATATTTACCCTATCAAACGCAAACTCACCCAACACAACACTCTCATAAACTTAAGTAC
Organism: Neomicropteryx cornuta; assembly: GCA_020383195.1. Classification (NCBI taxonomy): domain Eukaryota; kingdom Metazoa; phylum Arthropoda; class Insecta; order Lepidoptera; family Micropterigidae; genus Neomicropteryx; species Neomicropteryx cornuta. Next base: position 45,993,800 of record JAHKQU010000018.1, read on the forward strand.
TTGTATCATGAAGAAAAAAATCTTAAATCTCACTTTTGGCACAATGATCTGTAAAATATAGTTTTAAGGGAGTTTTATTGTAATGCTTTAAATGTAATAAAAAGATATAAGTCCTTATTTAATTGGGTACTCTTCATCGGACAAATATACTTATTTGAAACATAGTATTAGGCACAGGGATAGTACAATTTAAATATGATCTTATTTCAGACTAATAAAATGATAGTTTTAGAAAATATTCTCTATCAAAAAAATAAATCCTAAATTGAGAGTGATATTCCATAATTAAGAAATATTTGAAAAAATTCAAGATGAGTTCGTTTTTATTAGTCTTAGGTATTAAAATTCTTTTCTATGTCTTATTATTAAAAATAGTGACTAGATATTTATTTATGGACAATATCTCTGCAATGAAAAAGAACAGACCAAATAATTATTTATGGAATAAATTTTTAATAATAAAAATAAGAGTTAAGATTGTATTTGTTAGCTTTGTCTATTATCCAACCAAAAATCTGAAAACAATACCAGTACAATACCAGAATACAGTTTTATTTATAACCTTATCTATAATAATTATTTATAAGTACATATTATATAGATAAATGACCTCATGTCTCCTACCTATTTTTTTCCGTCGGTCTTGGTCCTGTGATGACGTAATACAGAATCCCACCATGCGATATAGCCATATCTTAATTTATCTTTATATTATCACTTTAAATTATTTAAAATATTTTTAAAACCTCTTTAATCATATTTAAGCAGATTCAATTTTTTAAATATTAAATAACCAACTGCAAATGTAAATAATTGCACACATTAACTCAATTACAATAATATGTAGCTTGTAATTTTGACTAAATGAACTAAAAACTATTGTTAGTCAGAAAGTGGGAACCCACGCGCCCCACACGATTATAATAAATTTAAGCAGTGGTAGGCAAATTTAAATATTTGCTTCACACTTATTGGAGTTAGTTTCAATGGTAATTTTATGAGTACCTAATGTCTTTCAGCTGATACCTAAACATTTTTTTTATTTAGCATGACGATCTTTATTTCAAATACACGGATACTATTGGTATGGGTACTGCTACTGGGTATGGGTATGGACCCAGTTTAGCCGAAACCCAATATCACGATATCACAATATAAAAATATTATTACCTTACCAACTAAATATAGGTAGGTATTAGGTAATAATGGATGATGATCTGGTTGGTAGAGTAAGTAAAAAAGGAAAGCTATAGTATGCATTGTTGCTGATTTCATCCCCCCACCGAGCCGTCCTACGACCGACTGAACATCTGAAAAAAGTAAATGTCATAGCTTACGATAGTTCAACCAACGCTTCGTCCGTTCTGTATTAGCGTACCTATAAATTTTATATTTATTAATTTGAAATATTTTATTTTTTAATAATTGGATTGGATTTTGAAGCTAATATTCTTAAGATTTTTTTTTAATAATGGACGACATAGCATAATTAAATAATTATGGTTTCAAGTTGATTCGAACAAATCACATTTTCAGAATTAACTTTTTAGAATAGAAATAATTGTCAAAATGCAAATAGAATTTATTTCTGGAGTTTATATCTGGAGAGGGTATTTTTTTTTTTAATTTATCAGTTTAATATATTTTTAATATATATTGGTAGAAACAGTTGAGTACCATAAAATACTTGAAAGGACTCCCGTTATTTATTTAATTATTGACATAGTAACATAACACATAATTGACATATATGCAAAGTTCTACCTAACTAAGCAATGCCCTTTCTTGGTAAACTTTACAAAATTAAGATTTTTATTTTTATTCGTATACGCTGAGCAGCAAACACTGTTGTTATGTCAGGAATATATATTTTTCAGTTTATTTATAGGATAACAATAATTATATTATGAAATAAAGAGACTGTATATAAAATAATAAGGATTTTTTTCTAATAAATTGAATTGTATAATATTTACTTGGGTATATGAAGGTTCTGTTTTATTTCTTCCCAGTTGAAGGAGACATTCTGTAATTTTCTTCTTCGGATTTTTTGCATTCAAAGATACTATTATTCCTGCATCCCTTATTCTGTTATACAATTCTGTAGCTCAGAGGCTTACTATTACAAGTCACCATTATATCATTTTACATGGGTGCAAAAAAAACAATAAAAAAATCATTATGAAGAATTGTTATTGTATTTACTTTTTATTGTATTTACAGTGTTCAAAGGCAAACTGTTGTATTGGGACATACATCTTTTTGCTCTCCAAACAGAGATGGACTTACAATTCCTATATTTTGTATGGGTAAAAATCTTATGAAAAAAGTAAACTACTTTTAATCAAAATTAAAATATAAAAATGCTGTGGCTTAACCATTGATGTCGCTTTTTTTTGTATGCTTTTTAAATATCTACATTTTTTTTTTAGATTAAATCTTGCATATCTTTTGTGGTTTAGTGAGCTTAAGCCATGCAAGCGATGGACAAGTGGCTTTTCTGACTTTTTGGTTATTCTTTTTTTTTATTGCTTATTAAAAGTTTGGCAGTTTATTGTTAAACTTCTTAGTTTTTTGGCTGTAAATTTATTTGTAAGTCGGTTTCACTTTTTTTTTATTTAGTTTACTTTATTACGTACACATTTCCCCATCTCTGCACTGCGATCACTGATATTACCTATTTGACCCTGATCATCAGATCAGGTATATCGAACATTAGTTGGGCGGTCGGATTCGGTTGCAAAGTTGCAAAGCGGAGAAAATTGATTTCCCTATAATCATCAAAGGCAGCGGAAGTACGGGACTTACGGGTAGCTAGCTAACCAGCCGCCGTAGTTAGCTTTCGTGGTTTTTTCCCCCAGAGCGCGTGTGGCGCGGGCTTTAATCGGCCCCACAATGATCGAAAGATATAAAACGCGGAACATATTCAATGTACCTGCCACGACCAAATAATCGACGAAGCTCAAAGCGATATTGGAAGTTCGCCAAATTTCACTAGAGCGTAAAATTATATAAAGGGAGCATTTCTAACACAAGAGTGATCTGCGATAGTGTCGAAATTTCTACACGAAAACTGCGCAGCAGTCGATGATCTACCGCCCGTCAAAGTGTGTAGAGAATCTCCACGCCTGCACACCAGATGGTGTGCAGGCGTGGATGAATCTGCGTTTAACCGTTTCAACTACCGGCTGACCGAACATCAGGGTCCGCCTAAGTGAGTAAGTTTCATTCTACGAAAATACAACGAGTAGTCTGCAGCAGCGATCTTATACCTTTGTACATATTTGAAAGTTTCCTTTTAAAACGTGACATTTCCTTATGAAAGTGCCACTTATTCTAATTACAACCATTATGTTTGATTTGGTTGGCTAAATTTAAATAATATGAACTCGAAAGCAGTAGCAAAAGATTATACGGATCAACCAACTCCGAACATATATTTAGAATGATCTGTGTTAAGTTCTATAATGATGCTATCTCATTAATAAATGAATAAACATCGACGTTACAGGCTTTATTAATCTGTTTACTTTCACAGCGTGGGCTAATCTGATTCACTTTAAATACCGTGACCGCAATCGTGTACATTGCAAATGAGTTAAGTGACCGTGAAGTGTCCAAGGTCCCAATGTATAGGTCCCAATGTATATAATGCCAATGTATACAATACCAATGTATAGGTCCCAATGTATACAATACAATACAACACATACATATTAGCTACATCTTTTATGATTCTTGCCGTCTTAAACGAATGTCTATTCCTGTACACAATTTCCGCAAAAGCACAGAATATTAAAGTCTCTATCTATCCCAATTCTATCCCATACTTTTGCTAGACTTGATGTGATCTTAAACATGCATAATTAATATATACATAGTACACTTTATTTTGTTTCCTGATCATGACAAGAATGCTTGCTGTTAGGACCTGTGAATAAATATTCATATGAATAAATAGATATTGCGCAAACCAAGTTAATGACGTTATTTTAGATGATGACGGTCTGTAATACTACTACCTACCTATATGCGAAGAAAAATACAATAAAACGGACACTATTGAAAATAGACGAGTCGTGGGTTGACTCACGGCTAGGAAAGGTCGGCGCGTAGGAAATCATTGGCACATGACAATGTGCACACTATGCACTCATCGAAATTTATAATATATCTTTGTTTACCGTAGCTTATTTATAGTTATATACATACTGTCTTCTATTCATATTTTATGCGTGTATGCTACGCGAAATATTATTTGACACCACTATCTGTTCATATTAACATAATAATATGCAAAATATATATACATTCGATTAAACAAGCACCGAAGGTGCGATTAAATCGCGACTCCACTGACGACCATTGGTATATCGTATCATTGACGTGAGGTTAGATAATATTTGTTATTTACACGGACTAAACAATTCCTCACAATTCTGCATCGCAATATCCGAAATAAACTCTTGTATTTCATATAATTTTCATACATCTTTTTGTTTATATTATTGCCATAAAACTTTCGTATATTTTGTTCTTATGTTAGATTTATGGATATATTAATATTTGTGTCCTAATATTTTTTTATTATTGACCTTTTCCTAAGATCAATGAACATATTATGTAAAAGTCTAATCTAAGTTTGTTTTTATATATCGTAGATGTATCTATCCCATATAGTAATAGGGTGAAAGCAGACTACAGTATATGAATAATAACATTTTAAATGCCACCTTATCCAAAATATAAGACCCATAAAAACTACTTTCAGGGTTTTCGGTATTATTCGTGGTGATAGTAATCGGCGTTGTTAGAAATGTTAGCAGCCGTGAAACTCGCGTATTAAAAATATGTTGTGGGTCACGGCAAATCCAGATGTAAGTCGCGAAAAAAGCAATTTGAAATTACAAAAATAGTCTCCGCGTCTCAAGGTCATAAAAATCATTGCAATTTGGCTTGATGCCGAGTTAGTATAACCCAGATATGCCTACTATCAGACATGTCGACATTTACAAAAGGTCATCATTTATCGAAAGCTTTAAAGCAGATAAATGTTCACAAATTGAAATAATAGTGTAAACGAACGTATCGTTGACAAAAATCTATTGAAAATAGAACAATAAGTATCAGTGGATTTTTAGACGTAAAAGAATTTAAAAACAGAGACAATATTAGTGTTAAATTTGGGTTTTTTTTTGATACCCAGTTGTTTATTCAAAAGTTTTTAATATTTAGAAACTTTTTTTAGGTCTGATAAAATTAAAACGTAACTTTTTTTGTAAAAAATCATGTTTTTACTTATTTTTTAATAGGTAAACTAAACGACCTGCTTTAAAGAAACAATGATATTATAAGTGAAAATATATAAAATACTTTGACTTAGTCATAGTCAAGTAAAAAGTCAGCATTGGGTTATAAATGATATTTTGTAATATCGAAGTCCAAGAAAAAGTCCAAAAGTCTCTTTTCTTAAAGCTAAATGTTTATTGTTATATGCCTGTACTATAAGTGTCCGAATTTGTGTAACGAAATGTAATAGCAAAACATGGTAGTACGCTAATTGGCAACTTATCTTCTCTTTAGCATTGACTTTTAGCTTCTATACATACATTCATGTATGAAAAGCTACTATCCCCGTCCTTTGGCCGTTTGTCTGTTGTAACTTTCAACTCGAAAAATACAAACCCGAAAGAGTTAATTTTTGTTTGTAGATTGTAATACCCAAGAAAAACAATCATAGCCGTTTAGATCACATCGAAATCCGATCAAATAATATAGATATTTAATACTAAAGTGAACATTTTTTTAGTATGGAACTGACATATGACAATAAAATGACAATCAAATTCGAATTTCAAACATATGACAGCGCAGCTATTGGAATGTTTTATTTATTAGTGGCCAGATAGAATTAATGTATTATACTAATCTATGAGCGCAAATAGAAATATGTAAAAGAATGATCTGTGTCATGTTATAATTATTATAAATTGAAATATTATGTCAGTGTTTATTTATTTATTGTGATTGCACCCCAGAATGGACACAAATCTAAGCAACATTTACGATATATTTAGGTTACTAAGTCGCCATTCGGGATATATTTTTTTTTGTACTTGCACATTTATACCTCATAATCGAACAAAACTCCTGTTGGGAAACTCTATTCCAAATCATGAAATAAAAAAAATTAAATTAACAAGAAAGTGAACCCATCGATTTGCTAGATCACAAGAAGCAATTAACCAAACGGAAGGGACCTCCTTTACTTAAAATGAACTTATTTATCTAATTAAAATTCTTTATTTATCAAAATTTATTCAATTGTTACCCTGTTATTTATTGCTTACTAAAATTAATAATGTTCGGATTTGTACTAGTTATTTTTTTTTATTTGCTAAAATATTTGCATGAATGACCTAATAATATTTGTACACTTATGACATAAAATTAATTGCAATGACCTTAATTTTGTAAATTCGCAATGCACCGCGACCTACATTATTATCACAACCAATCTGCTAAAATTTTGCATATAGACCTATTTTCCATATGTAACCTTGACCTATTAAAATTCGCAACCTGCCCTACTTAATTTCGCATATGACCTTCATATTTTAAATTATATGATACACTATATTTTCATAATCTGAGAAATACAAACACCTTAAATTTACAAAACTAAATTCAAATTTAACACAACATAAACATAGTAAGTATTCATTAAAACCACAAATTACACAAAATATTTAAATATCACATATGACACAATTAAAATATATCAAATACACAATTCCTTAAAACACATAATGAACACAAGTAAATAATAGTCATTAGTACACAATTTCCACTTAACTTGTCTTCTGCTCCCGACTGGACTTACTAATTATCAAATTAGAGCCTTCCCAACAGCTTTTCACATTTTATAATGTACAGTGATCCCCATTATCTAGAATTACACTTATAAGAAATGTTCCTCTTTCATTCTATAACAATGTGTGTCATTCTTGTTCTTGTATTTTTATCTCTCCAAGAACTAAAACAAGCTGTACATTGTATGTATGCATGTGTATATATTATATATATATATATATATATATATATATATATATAATTGTATAATAGAGTTGTAAAGTTATATAACTTATATTTGATGATTGTTTTTTAATAGCGGCAAATCGCCTGAAAAGATAAATTACGCAATCTTTGACAATATTGAAAAATTTTTTAATTATTTGATAAAGTGCTGGATAGCATAATATTTATAAAGGTTCTAAAGAGGTCCTGTACTTGAGAGCGCAGGATGTCGGTTTAAACCCAGCGCTGAGTTTTATAAAAATGCATTTTTAACTCTCACCTGTCCTCTTTAGTGTAATATATTGTCAAATATTATGTAACCATCTAATTAGATGAAATAAGGAAAGAATGATGTTTTAACAAAAAATATAAAAATAATGGATTTGTGATTACGATGAAGGATGGTGGTGAAATGAGATGACAAGGACAGGTCCTTATAAATAATACGCACATAAATCATGTGCTTTCATTTTACACTTTTACATATCCATTATTTTTATTTTCATCAACTTCATACATAAATCACTCATAAAATCATCTCATTTCACTCATTTCATATATATATATAGGGGAAATTTACCTGGAAACCTCCCTGCGCCCCATATCTTTCCCGTTAGACCTCCAAGCCTACATCAGAGCTTTAATTTAAGCGATTGAGAATAAATATGTTATTTATATGTCGAACTAATTAATTTCTCCATTAGCGTTAAATAAGACAACTCTTTAAATTTTACATTTTTATGTACAAATATGGTCGTATTGACCCTCAGTTGGGAATATAAAAGCTATGATACTTCTTTCTCCATCATGCTTGTATATGACTACTGTGTATTAGTTTGAAGCCATTAACACTGACAGTTCAACAGGACATAGTTAAAACTGCTAATTGAGTTGAATCTCAAACAAAAATATCAAAGTCATGCCATGATGGGCCAATCGAATTTTTTAACAAGTTCTCCATTTCTTATATGAGTATAATTTTAATATAATGCTTGGTAACATTCCATTTACATGGTAGTGATGAAAAACAATTGTTTTTAATTTGAAAATATTATTTTAATTTTCAATGGTTTTGATAACTATCAATTAGGTAATCGAATAAGATTTAAGAATCTTTGTCTAACCATATTAGTATTTTATATAATTAAATATAAAATTTAATTTGAATTGTGTCAAATTGAGATTAAATGCAATAATCCACTTTTGGAAGTACATACACTTCAAATGTACTTCAAAATACAAATTATATTTGCGAATTTGGGAATTATGTTGCGAATTGAAATTATATTTTAAGCAATTCAATCAAATGTTCCTTTTTTGGGATAACAGTATTCAATAAGCATAATATATATATATATATATAATATACTAGCTGACCCGGCCACGCGTTGCTGTGGCTAAAGTTTTTGTTATATTACATTATAGTAAACAATCTAAGAGGAACAATAAGAGAACATCAGTCACGGAGTCCACTATGCTTTTTCACACAGATGGTATTTGTAAAAAAATATGGTGATCTCCTTATTTGACTTTCTACTACTATAACCCTTTAGTACAATGAAATTATTTACGAACAAAGACGAAAATGTTGATGTTGGTATACAAATTCACTGGATTGAGATTTGAAGGGGAAGTACGTTGAACACAATTAATTAAAATGTTCTTACACTTGATACTAAGCAGAAATCAATAGGTAAAAAATAAAAATTTATCAGATTTATTATTTCCATTTAATTTTATAACAAATATAAGTATATTACAGTATAATACAGTAAATAACATGTGACGCTTAAACTCATGAATGAGGTAGGCAAGGCAGACAGTCTTAAACTTTTAAACATTAATATCTTTTTTTTTGAATTATAAATACTTTCAATTTCAATTTAATTTAACACCAATCGGTGCACAATGTTTTTGGTTAACCTGTCTTTAGCTAACACAAATAGATTCGACGGTTTCCCAACACGTGAACACGCAACATATAGTTGCCCATGAGAAAAACATGGATTTTCCAAATCTAAACCACAAATGGACATTGTTTGACCTTGAGATTTATTTATAGACATGGCGAAAGCTAAACGAATTGGAAACTGTAGCCTTTTGAAGGGTATGGTAGAATCTGATGGTATCATCGGAATACGTGGCAGCAGGACCACTTTTCCTTTAAACTTCCCAGCCAAAATGGTTGCTTCAAGAATGTTTCCGGTGATCTTTTTGATGACCAAACGCGTACCATTACATAATTGAGGTGGATTCAAATTACGGAGGAGAATAATAGGGGAACCAATCTTTAATCGAAGATTATGTGGTGGCATTCCAGGGATATCTAATGAATTTAAAAATTCAATCGGAAAATTTACACTTTCATTTTCATCAACAACAGTATCGATTGATTTAAAAGACATCAGATCGCCTGGTAACAACTGTTGTATCTGGAAGTTAATTTCGTCAACATCAACGTTTTTGGCTGCCAAAATCGCCCGTTGACTAAGCCATTCATGATTCAAATAATGATTCGTATATCCGGGAAAATACTCTGAATCAATTCAGTTTTATCCTGAACAACAGTGCAAAAATTGTCTGGTAGTTTAATGCATTGCGTATTTGGTTGCAGTTTTATTTTACCGTTCCCAATATCTAGTAGTTGTTCGGAAAATATTAGTGCTGATGGATCATTTTGCAATTGTACTCGCATATTTATGGTCAATCGAAGTGTTTCAACACTTCGCCATAAGAATGATTGTTTCAAACATGCATTAATCTCATCCGCGAAAGTAGAGCGAGGTATAACCGGTAAGGTCTGCCGGAAGTCACCAGACAAAAGTAAGATAGCACCACCGAAAAGTTTATTATTGCTGTTTAAATCTTGCATAGTTCTGTTTAATGCTTCAAGTGAATATTTGTGTGCCATTGTGCACTCATCCCAAATTATTATAGAACTCTTCCGCAACACTGCAGCTATTCCACTATTCTTTTTGATGTTACACATTGCATCTGGTTTATTATGAACGTCCAATGGCAGCTTGAATGTTGAATGTGCTGTTCGCCCACCATCCAGTAAAGTAGCCGCAATGCCTGACGATGCTAATGCTAATGCGATTTTTTGTTGCGACCGTATTTTGGCAAGAATCAACGATATTAAAAATGTCTTACCGGTTCCACCGGGTGCATCCAAGAAAAAAAAAACCGCCTTGTTCAGCAGCAACAGCCAGCATAATCCGATCATAAATAATTTTTTGTTCTGCTGTCAGTAATGGTTCACTGTTCATGATAATTGTTGCTAAACTTCCATGGTCATATTGATTTTCTCGTTGTAAATCGGTATTGACTAAGTCGGTGGCTGGACGATTAGGTGATGGCATACCATAATGATTAAGTGGTAAATTTGAAATAAGAACACATAAATCCTCGATCAAGACCAATGCTTCATTGTACATCTCTGGTGTATAATCTATGTTTTGGCATTGATTTGTTTGTCTAATTCGGTGCAAGATGTCTTCTGTCATACAATTTTTATATTTTTCCCACAAAGTTTGTGCTTGCGAGGGATAACATGTCGCCACAATAATTGCAAACAACTGACGAATGTTATTCGGTGTTGATGTCAACGCAGCAGCAGGTGTTGATGTCAGCGTTAAGTCCCAATGGTTATCGTCTTCTAGCAATTGCAGTTCACGACATGCATCCTGGTATGTATTGAATACTCGACCATTAGCTGTTCGTAAAAATTCAAAAGACGTTGGTCCGGGAACATTCACCAATAACAAACGTAAATAGAAGCACTCACGTTGCTTTGGATGTACCGTGTAAAGTCTCCCCAATGTCTTAGCTTTGAATATGCCTGTAATGGAAGGATGTGGTTTTCCTTGTTTCCGTGGCTCCCATTTTTTACTGGATTTGTTCCATGTGAAATAACGTGGAACATCACCATACACCAATGTCTTCGCGAATTGGCCAAAAACATCAGGTTTTTGACACAATGTAAAAAATTCAGTTAGAGTCGTTTTCGGAGCTTCGAACGCTCTTTGGAGAACATTTTCTTCAGTGAAGTATACACGTTGACCGTTTTCAAGATGTATTGCCAGATGTTGGACAGCAGGATCTCTTTCGTGGATGGGAAAGCTGAGAATATGCCAAATAGCTTCATTGCTGCTAATGTATCTGCCCATTTGGTATCGTGCTATTTTGTCATTTTTATTTATGTTTTTTACTTCAAATATGGCCAAATCACTGCCTTTGTTTACATATTTACAAATATACTTAATTGATTTAACAGAACTGCAAAGCTCAACATTGATATGAGCTTTGTAAGTTTTTGAAAGTAGTGGTGAGTATGGTACCACCCACCGATTATCAAACTCAACTTGATTTGGAAAGTTCGGCAGTCGCATTGTAAATGTGTGGCCACCATTCTCAGTACTTCTGCGGCGATACATTGGATAACCATCAATATCCGTGATCGTGTCATTCGTATGCGGCTTTGGGAAGTTTTTTTTACATTTTCCATTTTCCATGCACGGTGACGTCATGTTGAAAACACCGCATGGCCCATGGATCATGTGTTTGGTGACAATATCAAATAATTCTTGATCAATTAATGGGTCTGGAATTTCGGCTGAAATTATTTGATCGATTTCTTCAGGACGGATTCTATCTTTAAGCCAAACCAAAATGTGGGCATGAGGCAAACCTCGCTTTTGCCACTCTATCGTATACAACCAACAACGTGTGATACCAAAAATTGTATATTTTACAATAAAATCAATTAAGGATTTCAATTTTTGTTTAAACACACGTGCAGTTAAATCATGACGATGAATGGCTTGTTGTCCTGGCAATAGTAAAGTTTGTATCTCTTCCCAATTCGGATTACATGTGAATGTAATAAATAAATCCGGTCGGCCGTAATGACGTACGTAAGTCATCGCATCTTGTATGTATTCCTGCATGTTCCGTGGACTGCCGATGTAGCTTGAAGGTAAAATGAAAGCATTACCGATGTCATTGGGATTTAAATTTCCATCGATGTTTCCAGCAACAGCATCTCGTAAGTGAATATATTCTTCCGATCGTAGTTTTGCCTGGTTGAATCGAAGGAATCGCAAGCGTTCGCTTTCGACCTTAGCATACATATCAACAATGTATTGATGGAACAGCTGACGATATCGAAGGATATAATTGTCTTGATGTTGTCTAACCATTATTCGGTGTGCGTAGTAGTTCATTGAGCTAACTTTATTATTTCTGTAATCACCTAAAAAAATAAAAAATAAAATGCAATACGAAATTAAAATCTATACATACAGTAAGAAAGTAAATAGATAATTGTCAAATTTACCGGTATTTGGATCATACTGATTGATATTAAGGTGATATTCATCTTGTCCTTGCCAAAATATCAATGGATATTGTAGTGCGTCATATGAACGGTGTAGATCCGAAATCGTACTGACAGTGTTGTCTCGCCGTGTAATGTTTATAGATCTTTTGTCAACTGGATCACCAACCATGATAACAGCAACCTCATCAACAGTTGGAGCGTTGAATCTACCAGCATGTTCACCTAATGGTACTTTGTCGGCTTTTATGACGATTTGATAATTGTCATTTTGCAGTCGTGGCGAAACTCTTTTGATCAATTGAATTAGTTGATTTAGTTGGATAACCATCAATATCCGTGATCGTGTCATTCGTATGTGGCTTTGGGAAGTTTTTTTTACATTTTCCATTTTCCATGCACGGTGAGGTCATGTTGAAAACACCGCATGGCCCATGGATCATGTGTTTGGTGACAATATCAAATAATTCTTGATCAATTAATGGGTCTGGAATTTCGGCTGAAATTATTTGATCGATTTCTTCAGGACGGATTCTATCTTTAAGCCAAACCAAAATGTGGGCATGAGGCAAACCTCGCTTTTGCCACTCTATCGTATTCAGCCAACAACGTGTGATACCAAAAATTGTATATTTAACAATAAAATCAATTAAGGATTTCAATTTTTGTTTAAACACACGTGCAGTTAAATCATGACGATGAATGGCTTGTTGTCCTGGCAATAGTAAAGTTTGTATCTCTTCCCAATTCGGATTACATGTGAATGTAATAAATAAATCCGGTCGGCCGTAATGACGTACGTAAGTCATCGCATCTTGTATGTATTCCTGCATGTTCCGTGGACTGCCGATGTAGCTTGAAGGTAAAATGAAAGCATTACCGATGTCATTGGGATTTAAATTTCCATCGATGTTTCCAGCAACAGCATCTCGTAAGTGAATATATTATTCCGATCGTAGTTTTGACGTTTGCGTTTTGACGTTTGCCGCTCGCGTTGTTGAGGTTAGATTTTTTCGGTGGCATTTGACTGAAAATAATAATTTTCTTGTTCTTATGATATTCTCTTGAAGACGTTCGTTACACTGTTCTTGAGATTCTTGTGCATGACCTGCTGTCCTGATTCTTTGAGCTGGATTTCTTGATTCAATTTGTTCTGCCAACTGATGGGCTCTTTTAATACGTTTGCGTCGAATAACTGTCACTGTCAAATAATAACAGACATTAGCGCCATCAACCCAGTCGAAAGGTATCGACATCTGTCAGTTTTATGACTGCCAAATAATAACAGACAAATAATTAGCGATAAATTAAAATTGCGACTATAATTTGAGATTTAAACTATCCTATCTCTCAAGTGCACATCGAACTGCACATGGTGTTCAAATTTTATTATAATCGGTTAAGTGGTTCAGCCGTCCATTGAGGACAAACATTGTGACACGAGATTTATATATATTAAGATATGTAGTCTAATTAATCTATTGTATTCCCCATATCATGAATGTAGATTATTTGAATGTGATTAAGTATCATGCTTCGAAAGTTGCTCAATTTACATCCAACTTTGAGTTTTTAGATGATTGTCTCGAGTTGGACTAACACCTAAGGGTTTATTTCCCAAATATCCCTTCGCGGCTATAACACCGAGGTTACATGCCTCTTTTAAAAACCTACAGATTAAGCATGCCTTTGAAATTACTAATTTATTACATCAAAAATACAAAACTTTGATTGAAGAACACATGTCTTTATTGAAGTCATTTGTGGAATGTGTAAAGCGGTCTTCAAGCCGACAATGTTGTACGGTTAATAGTATTTTAGGAGATGCTTTACGCAACCTTCACTCATTACGCCAAAAACACAATAAAAATTTTCAAAATCTTCGATACCCAAAAAATAAACCTAATTCTAAAGTAACAAAATATCATACTACAAATACTACACCATTAAACTATAATACGCAAAACACACATACACATACGCAAAATGTTAAAGTGGCGTCGAATTCTCAACAACATGTTACTAATATTGTACCGTCTCTTGTACCGCCTCCAATAAAAAAGAAGGTTTCAGTGTTAAATTTGTCATCAAAAACAATAAATGCTAATGAATATTTAGTACTTACTATATGGTGTATACCTATTATATTGATTACTAGTGTTCATTCATTCATCTATAATGAATGATGTTAAAAAAGAGTCTTCTGTATTAGCTATCCGTGACGTCGATAAACCTTTAGAGCTATTTAATAATATATTAACTAATTTTATTAAAATTAATACGACTATTAGGCATTTATCTCATAAAAGGCTAAAACTAACGCCTTTGATTACTCCTAGACTCATTAAAAGCATTCACACTAGAGACCATATGCACCGCGCCCTAAGGAGAGATCCTTAGAACATAGAATTGTGTTTAAAATTTAAGAAATATCGAAACACTCGCAATGCTCTTATTCAAAAAACTAAAAACTTATACTACAAGGAGAAAATAAAAAAATCTGATACTAGTAAAGAGCTTTGGACAACTATTAAAGAGATCGGCCATCTTAACTCAAAAAAGCACCCGGCATTGGACACAACGAGTGTAAAAGAATCCCCAGGAATCGGATGGCAAATTAATTGTAGATTTTGCAAATAAATTTTATTCCAGTCTAGGATCGGATCTGGCGAATAAAATCCTAAAACGGTTCAACAAAACTGAAATGCAATTAGCTTTAGAGTCTGACTCTCTTATCTCACCATATAGACTAATATTTAGTTCAACAAATCATTTAGAAGTCTCTAAAGTTATTGATAGTCTTAAACTTGGGAAAGGATCCGACTTAATTAATGCTGATATAATAAAAAGATTAAAATCCGATATTTTAGTACCCCTGTGCCATATTATAAAACTTGCATGTCAAATGGTGTTTTTCCTAATAGCTTAAAGAAGGCTGTCATTATACCAATACATAAAAATGGTGATATGGCGGAAATAAAAAACTTTAGACCCATCTCATTGCTGCCTACATTCTCAAAGATTTTTGAAAACAATATCAAACATCGCTTGACACTGTTCCTAGAGCAAAATAATTTATTATCTACAAACCAATATGGATTTAGGCAGAATCGAGGTACACAAGATGCGGCGATTGATTTAACAGAATATATAACTAGAAACATTGACAAAGAGAAAAAATGCTTTGATGTGTTTCACGACCTGGCTAAGGCATTTGATACTGTCTCGTTTAGCATTCTTCTTAAAAAATTAGAATGCATAGGGATCAAGGGTAGTGAATATGATTGGTCCAAATCATATCTAACTGATAGAAGTCATGTAGTCCGGATAATGAGCAGGAGAGCGATACTGAAATACCAACATTTGGTGTGCCACAGGGTAGTGTTTTAGGGCCTGTTTTGTTTTTAATTTACATTAATGCATTATGTAACTTGCAACTTAAAGGAAAAATTATAAGTTTTGCAGATGATACTGTGACTGTATATTCTAGTGACACGTGGACTGAGTTACAATGTAAGATGCAACATAATTTGGAAACTATTACCAATTGGCTGTACAATAATCTTTTAACTCTAAACATTAGCAAACTAAATATTTTACTTTCAGTATTACTTCCGCCGGTTTAATTAATACGGACTTTAGATTCGCATCCATGACTGTCAGAATCGAATAAAATGCGATGTTTTCCTCTGAAGAATGTCGACCATATTAGATAGTTAGGACTTGAAATAGACAGGCACCTTCGCTTGAATCATCACATTGATTCAATTGCTAAGAGTTCGTTCGAAAATTGTAGCGTATAAAAACTTAGAAACTGTTTAACTTTCCAAACTTTAAAAATGGTTTACAATTCCTTAACTAACTCTTTAATCACCTAAGCGTTAATTGTGTGGGGCGGTGCTACTCGGAAAGACCTTGAACCATTAATCAAAGTTCAAAAACTGGTTCTTCGTGTGATCAATAAAAAGCCTTTTAGATTTAGTTCGGAAATCCTTTTCTCAAGTTACAGGATGCTAGATATTAGACAATCTTTTATTAAAAAAGTAGTTATAGATGTTTGGCAAAATAAAATAAGTAGTATACAGTTCACTAAAGCTATGAAGACAAGATCGAACGATAGAGGTCACTTAGTAGCACCAATAATGAAAACATCTTTTGGACAGAGACATCTCATTTTTCTGGGCCCAAAAATATATAATCAGATAAGCGATGAAAGTAGGGATGCCAGTCTCGATAAATCTATATTAAACTGGTTAATCTCTTTGGGTAGAGATGCTGCTGAGAAAAAAATTCGGAAATATTTGTTTAGATAAAATTGAATAATACTAAAGTTTAAACAACTTATGCCTACGGAATAACTAAAGAATAAGGGCGGAAGCTATTATGGAACTAAAGATACTTATTCATATCTAGTTAACTGTGTAGATCACGATAATAGTAAAAAACGGTGTGGCAAATAATATTAGAAAAGATTAAAACAAAAATCAATGAATTATTCACAGAAAAAAAATATTTATTTATAATACTTCTGCGTTATCACACATTCCATTTAACGTAATTTAACGAGATTTTCTGAGATTTTAAATAACATGGAGATTTGTTTTTTTAATTTATTTAGTACTTAAATTACTCGAACATTTGCAAAGTGGCATAAAATTTAGCAAGCGGTATAGACGAGCGCGTCGCTTTCCTATTCTCAAGTTGGTTTCGCTGGTATTGTTCCTATATTAGGGATGAAACGTCAGATAAAGGATGAATGAGTGAGAGCATTATTTATATAAAACATCGACATTATAAATAAATATTATGCATTGTCAATATATAACGAAAAAATATTTTCGAATGCTTTTTAATATTTTTACAGATTGAAAATTTTCAAACCCGCAAGGGTTTAGTGAACAATCAAATAGAACATGTATATTTTGTTTCACTCTCACCTATCTATCTGTGCGATTTGCAATACAGTTAAACTTTCATTAAAGTAGTAAAAAAATGATTTAATAAAGAAACAATAATTATGAAAAATGATGAAAATGTAACGAATATGACGTATATATAACGAGAAGTGAATAGTTTAATGAATATTTATAAGAATGACAGGTTCAACGTAGGATATATGCACATTAAGTGCAAATCGTTTACATATAGTAAAATTGTGTAATGTATTGCTTAAATACCGTATTTATATGATTCCTTGCGTTATAATAGTAATATAAACTTTTATATAGGTAATGTAAACTAACGGCGAACGCATATTATTCGTTCCCCTTTTGTATTTAAAATCAAATTTAGTCGAATTATTTTGAAATATCTTTTGAAATGTCCAATATGCCTAATCTATTTTTCTCCGGAATTAGATATGATATCTATCCACCTTACCGATTACGATTTAACCGTCGTATTTCACTTTTAATTTAATTAACTATGAATTTTTTATCTTAATTTCTATTCTTGGTAATTTCGTTTTAATTGATTTCCATAAAATTTCCGTAATAATATAATTATTTTATGATAATTTTTGATTTAACTTTTTATAATTCCTCTTCAATTTAGGTCTTTATCTGACCTTTTTGTGATGTCGTTTTCAAATTTTCAAAGAAATTGTAGCTTCCGATATTTCTGTATTACTTTCTTTTAATCTTATCTATGCTTATAATATCTTCCTATATATTTATATTACGGTAGAATTGAGACCATCACATTACACAACAGAAATTATACACATTACACGTAATAACGTAAAGACAATGACGTAAAAGAGAATAATATAAAAATATATTTAAATAATATAAAATAAATAGAATAAACGATTTTAAATTTTAAAAAAATATAACAAAAATACCGTGAAATACACCAATTTTTCCTTTGATTATTTATATGCATATATTGGAAAAAATAAAAAAAACTGTTTTAATACGGAACTAAACTAGAAATTAGGTCCGTGGTTTTGTGCATTCGTATAGAATTTGTATTAGTGTTGGTATAGTATTAGTATAATAGACGGCGTTGGGAAACTTTTGCCTGTCTATTGAAAAAAAGGTCAATTTGGGGAAGTTAGTAACAATTCAAAAATTGAAATGGTATTAAAATTGTTAATGGATTGAAAGAATGTCATCTGTTCATTGTAACTGTTTTTTTTTTATTTTAATCTATTCAACCCACCACAAGTTGAAGTTACCGACAGGCACGAGTAGTCTGGGGGGAAATGCATGTTATGACGCCCGTAGACCTAGCTGTAAGGCGTCAGGTCATTTCAGTATTAAATAATTAATTAGGTACTACTAAACAATGTACAGAGGTAGTTCATATTAAATGATAGCTACAGGTATCATAGCCATTCTTGTTTCTTTTTATAAACTAATCTATATTGATATTATTATAGTATGATTAAATATTTTTAAAACTTTGGATATGTTTAGAACCACGGAACTGTTTTAAAAACAATAGTAAACGGGTTTCTTTTCTTTTACTTATAAATGGTTTTATTTGAATTTTATGAATCTGTATATATAAACTGTACACGATAAACTCGATAACCACATGATCTATTTTAACAAAACTTTAACTGCTAGATAGCTTACTCTTCTAGTTTATTCGTGGGCTTCATCAGAAGTTGGCTAACAAAACGAGGCCCGAGGAGTAAATAAAAATGCAGAAGTCATGTTTTTAAATTTAATAAAGCTGAACCACTAATTTGTTTTACTTAACGAAAACGATTCTAAAAATACTTTTGTGATGGTTTCATTAGGACCGGTATTGCAGTTTTAGATATAATTAGGTTAAACAAAATTTAAAAAAAAAAGTGAAAATTTAAAAAAATCGTTTAAACCTGTTGGTATATACAGTATTTGTACAAACATAACCACAAACTTTACGTTTGTTGCTCTTAAAGACGGTAAATAAACATTAAGATGTATTATAGAACGATTTAATTGTGAGTATGTATGTTTATTATAAACCTCCCGATTTTATATTTCAATTATTGAAATTTAAAAACTAAGTTTTATATTATTTCTAATACGTAGTAATAAGGCATTAACTTAATGTATAGTTGGCATAACATTGGACAAAATGAAATATATATTTTTCTTAATTTAAAAAATATATACTTTTATTCTAATTTTTAATTGCGTGGGTTATAATACCTACCTAATCGAAAAATAAACGAATAGCACTAAAACGTTTCTGAGTGGGTTACCGTCATTCACACTCATTAATTATGATCATAATGTATGTACATAGATAAAGTCTATGTATCTCTCTTTATCCATACTTTTATAGCGACATACCAAGAATTGGTGGCGGATTTGCATCGTGTTCAGCCTGCATCGCAGAATACCTGGCGATGAAGACATGACGCGGTCAGCGACAAACTACAATTACCATTATTATAAATGTCAAATAATTGTAATAAGTGCATATTTAAAATTGCGACACAAATTTCTCTGAAATTTTGGTATTGTTGTTTAATAAATGTCTCCGTGGCGCTGATGCCAGCCGACAGAAGAACGCTGGAGTTATACGTGAGTATAGAGAAAGAAAAAAAAATATAGAATGATGCTGTCATATCTCTATGAACTGTTCTCAAAAATATAGGTAAAAGAATCAAAACTAATACCAACCGAGAGAACAAACCAGGTTAGGGTTACTATATAATTTAAAATTACGCTGTATTTTGGGTGATACGTTTTATCCAGGGTGTCCCAAGGTCAATCCCAATAAAAAAACAGCTAATAGGTCCTACGATTCCTAGTGTTATTTGTTAAGAAACTATTTCAAAATTCATTATGGTATTCGAGAAAAAAAAATGTTTAAAGTTTCTATTCTAAATCATGTAAAACAGATATTTTTCAATGGCTCCTCCCTCGGATTACTACGTCACTGGGTCACTAGGCCGCGATCAGTCAAGATCGAGGTTAATGACCTGCCGCGTTGTTCGAAACGCCCTATTAGGGCGGAGCTAAATGATTGCTGACAGATGCCACTGGTCGAACAGAGGTCGGTCTAAGAAGAAGAGGTAACTCCTTACCCCTTCTCTGGGGTTGTAAGAGGGATGCTATTGGTCGACAGATAATATTGATTTATCGATTGATAAGATCGATTTACACCAATTTTATTAAAAAAATAATAAATTTGGTGATGAAAATTTTTCGCATTTAGTTACATAATTTTTTACTCTTAATAGGGAACTTAAACACCCCCTAAAGTTTGTGGAATTGGTCTTGGGACACCCTGTATATCTATTTCGATCTGGCCCGATATTTAGGGGTATCCAGTCGTGTACATTAAAAACGAATTCTTAAATTATACGCATCGCTGAGTGAAATATTTTCGAAAGTTTGTTTTATTTTAATAAGGTTGTCATAAAACTTTATAATACCTAGAAAATTATGTGCGCCTAGAAAATTAGACTATGAAACAAAATAGTATGTTTTTATTATCGTTACATTATAAAATAGAATGTTTTTTTTCACCCACAGAAAAGGCGCCGTCTTTATAGGGAAATGTAAAGCGGCTTTGTTAAGAAATATTAAAGTATATATAAAAAAAATATATGTTCTACGTATTTACCGATTAGTAAAACAACAGGAATGGTTTATTATGTTAAAACTATTTAAAAAAACAGTAGATATTATAGTCAAAATTTAAATTAAATCGTTATTATGCCTGAGAACTAGTTGCGTGCCTAGTCGCAGAGAAAAGTAGGGCAGGTGGACAAACCGCGGGCGGCGCGCAATCTTCGAAAAAAATAATTTATAAGTTTTTTGGAGACCGGTTTAGTTGACGGTATAGATGAGCGTAGGTTTTCACTTACCTCATAAGGTAAGTGAAGTGGTATTTTTTTACCACAGGCAGTCATCAGTCAGTCTAAAAAAAAAACAAACCGCTCGGTTGAAGGGGACGCGAGGGGATGCGAGGGGACGCGAGGGGACGTCAGTAATTCGATAACGGCTTCCCCAGAGCGAGCAAAGTCATAATCGCCGGCTGCAATATTCGCTTGCATAGAAAAAAGTCAGGCTTACGTTGACGTTGGCTTTAGCTGCTTGGCTTTCGTCGGCCCTCGCGATTGCTACCGCGATAGACCGCGACATAATTGGTCGGATTAGCAGCAAACTAACATCCCCCATCGCTCCATCGCACAGCTAAATCCGCTCTCTCTGTCTATGACCATCGCAATTTCTGAAACCATAATCATCCCCTTATATTTTATACACGATGCAACAGAACTATTTAACAATATTGAAGGGGGTTAAATGGCGGCTCAAAATAACAAAAAATTCATTATTGATTTTTTTATGTGCGATTTTTTAAAAAGTTTTCATTGGTCTTATAACCGTGTACAAAAAAGTTGCAGATCGCAACGCGTTATTCTGTAGGTGCATTATGTAGTTTTATTGATATTACAGTCCGTGAAGATCACTCATCTCCTTGGAAATCACCTATTATCTACAATCTATTTTAAAAGCCTAAATGATGACATCTTTATATATAGAGAGGTGCCTAAAAGTAACGCTTTTATAAAAGTAAGTTTAAGTACCAATATTTTTTTTAAAAACGAAATACATATAACAACTATATTTTTATTTAAAGTCACCATTACAACCCCATTCAATATTGGAGTCATTTTGCTACACCTGTATAATAGATGTGTCACGACAAAGCGTTTTAGGGACATGTATGATTCTATACCCGAGTTTATGACAAAAACTTATTTTTAAGATAGCATAATCACTAATTCAAAAAGTATATTTATTGTTTTAAATGTAAATAAAGACTTGAGCGAAATTTCTAAACACCCTGTCGATAGCCTTTAACTAGTTTTTATTATCATTAAAATAATATTTTACCGGTTACTGTCTACGTAAGTTTATTCAATCATTTTGACAAAGGTTTGAGAAGGAATATGGAAGAAACTTTATGTCGTAGCGATACACAAAAGAATCACAGAAATATATCCATTGAGATCGTGGTAGTCTAGTTGGACTGCTGACCCAAAGATCTCGGGTTCGAATCCGCTCGTGGTCTTACCATTTTTAACGCTTCATTACCACCATCTCCCCTGACTCCAGCAGAGGCATATTTGGACTAGTTGAGTAGGGCCCAAAATAATTGTATATGACCTAGGTCACAGCAATTATTAAAAACTTTTTATAAGTAATTTGAAAAAATGTATACGACTTCTCATACGACAATCTTTTTCCAATTTATCGGATTATAAAATACAATATGGATAATTGTAATGTTATATACTATGATTTTTTTTATATACTAGAGTATTTGATCGTGTTAACTGCTCAATGTTCATAAATAAATTACACTTAATAAGCATAGAAATGCTTACGTGTATGTGGTATGTGTATGTGGTATCTATGTGGGTAGCATTGTGGTTACGAAGATTATGCCAGAATGGTATCGTGCTATTGAGATAGGAGATCAGTTTTTATATCATTTTCATTTTCCCACTTTCCGCTTTATTCCGGATTTATTTTTGAGATCGTCAAACATTTAAAATAGGCACATAAATACCAATTTTGCGGTAACTGCATTTTTATTTTTTTTTAAATAGAATTGCTTTAACTTAGGTCATAAACAAATTATTTAATAGAAAAAATATATTTAGAAAGTAGTAATTTTATTTACAGCTAATATTATAGGAAAAAAAAAACAACGCAATCGACCTATTTCATCAATACACATACGATATAATAACTGAATTGATGAATATTACCTATGGTGTAGCACGTCAACTGATAATCTATAACCAAAACTAGAATAGCTATGACACCCTGTAGCTATCATATAATATCAACTGCTCCTATACATTGTTTAGTGGTAGTAAATTATTTGACTTGACGTCTTACAGCTAAGATCTACAGGGTCATTAAAGACGTCTCCCACCTATACTACTGGCACCCGTGGTACCAACTTGCGATGGGTTGCTTCATTTCCTCTCTCCTATCATTCTTTCAAATCATCATAAATTTAAACACCTCTTGCACGGATATAATATTTCAATTTATAATAATTATAATGTGGCACTGAACATTCTTTTACATGCCTATATTTGCGCACATAAATGAGATTTTATTAATTTGAACTGGCCAGTAATAAATATTACGTTCCAACAGCCATGCTGTCATATTCTTGAAATTCAAATTTGATATTTGAGGTGCTCTATCAAACTGTCAATGTTTCATTAATCAATATTAAAAAAATGTTGATTTTAATGTTTTGATTTTAATATCTATATTATTCGACCAGCCTCGGGTGTGATCTTAACGGCTATGGTTGTTCTTCAAGAGCATTAATCTAGACACAAAAAATAACTCATACACTTTGTACTTTTCGAGTTGATAGTTGCGTTGATGCTGTGACAGATAAGGGCAGACGGCCAAAAGACGGGGATAGTAGCTTCTTACACATGAATAAATGTATAGATCCTAAAAAGTTAACTGAACTCAAAACGATCTATTTACGATAACTAAAACGATAGTTTATCTACCAATTTTTGTATTACCTACATGTAGCGAAATAGACGTTTTCCTGTAGTGATAATATACATATATTGAAATAAAGTTTGGCAGTCTTGAAAGCGCCCCCAACGGTAACAAAGCATTAGCGGTAAGGGCTTCCAGTCGACAGTTGTTATTAATAAAGCGCTGAGAGCTGCAACAGTAACTTAAGGGTCGGTCGTCCGTTTTTGGGCAAAATAAGGACATTTCAAAGTGAAATTTAAAGCACTTACGCAAATACTTCTTTCCTGTAAAGTATAGATTTTACTCAAACGAGATTGCGTCAGAAGCGCGAATATATTACAGTAAAATAACTAGTCAATTATAGTAAAAGGTACAACTTTCATCTCGCAAACATCATGTTTCTTAATAGAATTTACTATATCTGCTATATATTGATTAATCTTTAAAGTACGAAATGACTAAATTAGGTTTTATGGTTTACATAAATGTTAAGACTTTAAACTTCTTTAGCATTTTTTTTTTCCAACAGAAAAATAATGTTCGAGAGAACGCGAAAATAATATCATTAAACGCAATTACGGAGTGCAACATTTGCATTCCGTAATGCGACCGAATTAAACCATTTACGGGGAAATTGCTAACAACTAAAGTGTAGCGGTGGCCTCAGTTGTAATCAAACTGTGATAGTAGGTATCTACGTATACTATATAATACCATATACTGCTACTGAACGCGCACTCGTCACCGTCCCACGCCCTCCTGCCTGATGCTCGTCGAGCTGATGGATGTTAATTGCCTTCATTGTCAGAATGGAATGATGTAAGCCACCAAACCAATGTGTCCCCCTTCTGACCGACATTTAGCCGACTCGACACAAATACGACTTGCGATGATCTAACAATATTTTACAGTTAAATTCACCCTTGAAACATTTATACCGCTTCACAACTTTGCACATGAATATTCATATTATTTTTAATAGGTTATTAATTATGGTTATTAATAGGTTATACATCATAGAACGCAAAAATACCGTCATTTTTCACTCCCGCGATACAAAACAAACGCTAACACGGCGGTCGCTCGATTGTGTCGGCAAAACGATAACTTAATCTCCTCGAAAGATATATTTCTATTAAACAAATATCCTTTTCATTGAGAGTTACAAAAAACCTTAAATTCAAAAAACAGACTAAATTAGCAAAACACAAAAAAAATAATAATAAAATAGTAATCTTTGGACATCATTTTCAGTTTATTTTCTTTGGCCTCTGACTATTTTAAAAAACATACCATTATTTCAAAATAATATATGTTAAAAAAAAACAAAATCTATATATATATATATATATATATATATATATATAAATATATAATAAGCCTTTTAGATTTAGTTCGGAAATCCTTTTCTCAAATTACAGGGTGCTAGATATTAGACAATCTTTTATTAAAAAAGTAGTCATACATGTTTGGCAAAATAAAATTAGTAATATACAGTGCACTAAAGCTATGAAGACAAGATCGAACGATAGAGGTCACTTAGTGGCACCAATAATGAAAACTTCTTTTGGACAGAGACATCTCATTTTTCTGGGCCCAAAAATATATAACCAGATAAGCGATGAAATTAGGGATGCTAAAACTAAAGCGTGCCTCGCTAAATCTATCTTAAAATGGTTAATCGCTTTGGGTAGAGATGCTGCTGAGAAATTAATTTCTGAAATAGTTGTTTAGATAACATTTATTAATACTGTAATTTAAGCGACTTTAGCTACTGAGTAAAAAATATTATTTTAGTTACCTAGAATGTTTAAAAAAATAAAAAAAAAATATGCTTACTTAGATATGTCATACCAATATGTTTATGCCCAATGTATATATATATCACTATAAGATATGTTTCTATACTATATGTAGTATAACACTATTTTTATATTGAATATTTATTTATTTATATCGAATATTTATTTACCTATATATTTAATAATTGTTTATTCATTTATTTGTTATTTTTTAATTTATTCATTTTATTTTTTCATATATTAAGTATTCTTGATTACACATTTAAATTGTACTCATGTGTGTATGTGTGTGTGGGTGTGTATATCAGTGTGTATATTTGTTTGTGCCTTATTATTTTTTTATATTTTCTCAGGGTTTTGCGCTGGTCTCTGCTATGCACTTTATCACTTCATATATAACCTTCCTTAGAACAGGTAACTATTACCTAGTTAGGAAGGTTATTGACTTACACTCATCGGCCAATTTATATTTCATAACAAAAAAAAAAAAAAAAAAAAAAAAAAAAAAAAAAAAAAAAAATATATCGACTGAAAAGATAAATGACACAATCATTGACGATGTTGAAAAATTTTGAATAATTTTTTAATTAGATGGTTACATAATATTTGACAATATTTTACACTAAAGAGGACAGGTGAGAGTTAAAAATGCATTTTTATAAAACTCAGCTCTGGGTTTAAACCGACATCCAGCGCTCTCAAGTACAGGACCTCTTTAGAACCTTTATAATTATTATGCTATCCAGCACTTTATCAAAAAATTAAAATTTTTCAATATTGTCAAAGATTGTGTCATTTATCTATTTGTCAGGCGATTTGCCGCTATTAAAAAACAACTTTACAACTCAATTATACAATTATATAGATATATTCATATATAATTCTGTATTTAGAGTGCTAATGCAAGTGTAATTTAATTTAATTTTAATCTTTACATGTATCTCTGTACTTTTGCGAAAACCTGTCATCAGTTAATTTTACAAACTTCTATTCTTTTTTCATATATTGTACTGTTGGTTTTCCGAATAAACGATAAATAAATAAATATGATAGGGGCCAATATTTGGTGAGCCCAAGTATATTGTTTTTTTTTTATAGAACAATAACTCAAGTTTGTAAAACTTTAATTATATCATTAAAACTTCACTAAATTTTGTATTAAATATTTTACCTTATACATGAGTTTAGCTCACTACAGGTGAATTACAAAGTGCTGGCGCGGACACAACTTTGTTTATTAAGATACACATGGCAACTAACCTAATTGAAATTGAAAAAAAAAAACCTTCTTTTGACTAACTTACTTCGATGGAGCAGTAACTACGTTATCTTTACACTTTAATAAAATTAAAAAAAAAAACACAATAAAAAAAAAATCAATTCACAAAAAAACAAAAGTTCAATGTTCAATTTCTAACTCATTTACGAATCTGGAAATCGCAAACTTTAAAAAAAAGTGATATAAACGTTTAACATATCACACTCATCTTCAAATTTGCAACCCGATTGAGACACAGGAAGAAAAGAAAATTAAGAAGAGAGTTATTTAAAAAATATAATGTTTAAAAATAACTTAAATTTTGGCTCATTCCGGTGACGTTTCCCGTTTGCCTGACTAAGCGTAGTTTCTTTCAGTCGCATTTACCGATTTTTGATACGGTTTCGTTTGTTAGCGAATGTTACAAATTTATGTGCATATTTGTAAAACTTTTATTTATTTATTGTGAAAAATAAACACTCACAACAATATTTTAGCGATTTCCAGGTTCGTAAATGAGTTGCAAACTTAGTACATATACAACGGCATTATGTCTACAAATAATGTCTACATACAAAGGTATGTAGACATTATTTGTAAACTTTCGCAATTAATATAAAATTACATATTTTTCACCCTCTATTTGACTGGCCTAAGGGTAAACGCGCTATCAAACTCTTTAACTTTAATTTTTTTTTTAAATATATAACTACCACAATATTTAGTTTATTTATCGAGCAATCGATATTTATAGTATCGAGACAATATTGGAAACAGTCTTATAGTTGCCATCCCATTTTTAAACTAATCTAGTTACGAATGAAGATGTAGATATTTAAAAATTATAGTTATAATATATATATATATATATATATATAAAATTATAATTAGAATGTAAAAAAGATTCATGGCTTCAAGGTCTTACTTTTCAGTGTTAGTGAGTCAAATTTAATATCCAAAGTTATTGAAATGTATATTTGGTGTCATGAAATTAAGATACAATATATTCTATACCAATGTGAATTCCTATGAATGAGTAGAACCAAATGGCTTTAAAGATATGGCAACTGATAAAGCAGACACCGAATGTACTGTAAAGCAAACTGTAAAATGTACTGTGAAGAAAGAATTAGAACGAACAGAAGTCAGCCACAAAAACATTAAAAAGTCTTGTGGCCAATCGCAGTCGCAAAAGGAATGTAGAGAAATCAATACGTTACACTCAAAATAATAGTAAAAGTAACGTTATTCCAACGAAGATCAACGACTCACGAAACAGTTTGGTCAGCGACAAAGGCAATGCCCATTCCAGAACCAGGTCACTCGTGCTAAGTAGGTACTCCGCCCGCTATGACGACTGGCGCCGCCGTGTGAACCACAAACGTCTGGGTTACGGTTACGTTTACGTTTTGCTATTACATTTTACCGATAAAATTATTGTTCAAATTTGAGATAATGGCAATCAATCCTCCGTTGAGGCGTTTTACTATTAACCCAACGGAGGCAGGTTCGAATTCGCACTAAACCATTTTAACAGTCGATCACCTCAATTCTGCCTGACTCTAGCGCAAGCAAACTTAGCTTAGCTAAGAAGGGCAAAATATAATTCGAGTAGTCTGAGTCATTTATGCGAGCAACTTTTATTTTAATAATAATAATTTTAACTACAATTATTTAAATTTACTTCATTTTCCAGATCTCCGGTCTAATAAAAGTTGTTACAAGACATAAAGTAAGAACTGACATCGTTTACTATTAAATAAATATTTTAAAGTGCATTATTGTTAACAATTTGTATGCGTTTTAGAATTAGAAAAAATTACAACCATGAGGGAAAACACTAAAAGACCTCATCTTTTATCTTCGAGGAATTTAAATACATATGCAATAAATAAAAACGCAAAATAACAAAAATTTGGAAATTACAAAAAACAAAAATTAAATTAAAATATTTAATTGGTATAAAAATTGATTCAATATTGGAAGCATTCGATTTTTGTTTGCCTTGTTTATAAGAACCCTATTATGTACAAAGTACGCGAGATTGGCTGTTTTATTTGTTTGTCCCTTTATAATATTATTAGAGCAAATAGGTAGCAATGCGGGGGAGGGGGGTAAACCAAGCTCATTTCGTGTTAAATATTTATAATAATATAATATTACTATTTGAGTATACGCGTAATAGTCGACCATAATAATAATTCTGTTTTAAGTATTAATAATATTGGATCCAATAATTACTAGGTAATTAACGTCATAAAAATGTTTAATAGGTATTTTGGGTATTTTAAAACCGATCGAGCCATTTCAATTCAAATTCAAATGCAGCGCGCCTTCGCTGCATGGTGTGTTGGTAGTAGTGTGGTGTTTTTGGTGCTTACTAAACACACTAAAATTATCCGTCGAACATTATCAAAGAGCAAGAAAACGTTTGAAACGAATATTAAATACAACGCAGACCAAATTACGAATTTCATATGTTTACCGTCTCAAGCAGAACCTTGCACTGGTGTAGTTAAATATATAAATGTGAGGTAGGTAAATTCGGATTTCAATGGTGAGCCGTTAGATGTTCGCCAATAAGGCAAGGGATTTAATTTTAATAATCTCCTTAACCAGTATATTAAAGTAGTATGAGAATCAGAGTAGGTAAATATAGGTTCATTTACATATCAAAATAATGTTTTAAAGTGAAGGTTCTGTACTCCGTTTGAATAAATTCCGTCTCATTAGTAGTTTAAATAAAGGTATTTTTAAAAGGTAAGCAACAGCTGAAACCTTATGCGCTACTTTGCGTGTTACTTACTATATGAATATACTCATAGTAAAATAAAATAAACATTACAGTAATTACTAACAGTGTAAATATCAAATATTTGCAGTACTTTTTCTTCTAGAGGTCAAGATCTTTCATTGGAAATCGACATACCCTATGAGCTTATATATAATATGAGCCACGAATATAACGGAAAAATTATACTTCCACTAACCAACAATCGTTATATGTTTATATAAAGCTGTTAGTGAGTGCATTGATAATATTAATTTGCAAACTTTGCCCAACGGTAAAACCGTGATTAACCTAAACTTATAAATTTATTAAATATTTAAATAAACTTCTTCAAAAGGATATTCGAAAATGTAACTGAAAAATACTATTTCACTGACCAACACAAGTTGTTATTAATAGACACTAATTATATTATACTAAGCTATTAGTGGGTTTATTGATACTATAAATTTACTCTAACTTTGCCTATGGCTGAATCTTATTGCGACAACAGATCATCGTTTATTTAAAAAACATTGCGTCATCGTATAACAGCATTATTTTTCTAAATTAGGTGACGCACATATCCTAATATGTAAGTATAATATATATATCGAAGCAACTAGGTGTAAATCATATAATTATTTTTGATTACGACTGCATTCCTTCACTTTCATTATTCGCATTTCCTAATGCGTTAATTGACATAAAAATGGTTTATTTCGATACAAATACCTATGGTAAAAATCAGGTCAACGATTCAGTGAAAAGTTAAACAGAATAAACACGAGTTGGATAGGAATACACGTCTTGGTTAAAATGATTGTGTGTAGTTTTGGAGGCACAGGTTTTTGGACGGTGCGCGCCGCGACGCCTCGTGTCCCCCGTGACACAGTTCCGCGTCGGTCGATCCGCGCGGGCCCACTGCCGGCGACTGCCGCCGACCGCCGCCGAGGGCGCCCGAACGTCTAAACCCAGTGCTGTCACCGTACCCTTTTATCGATAATAATCGTACTTTAGAGAAAAATCGTTTCAAAACACAAACAAGTTCATTCATCAATAATTTCGCTTTTGACAGTTACTGATTAATACTAAAATTGTTATGTTAATAACTTATTTACATAAATGTAACATCTTTGTTGATTGTCGTAGTCGTCTTATGTTTGTGGTTGTCTTCTTATTCAATAAATACGCGTGGGGAAACATTATTGAATGTAGATGCCAGTGATATTTTTGTGTAATACTGGGGTGATAATTTTGTTAAGATTTTTATGAAATTAATAAATATGTATATTTTTTCGTTTTAAACAGTTAGTTAGGTTGTTGAATTTTATGATATGCTTAAGTATTTTTAAAATCTCGTAACGTTTTTTTTGCCCTGTAATCTTATATTATCATTTATTTTATACCTCTCTTACCCAAGAACATTAAAATTTTACACATTATTGTAATCAAACATAGATAAATCCTGAGCCTAAGGAAATTGCCAATCGGCTATTAAGCAATTAAGCAGTTTTGAAAAACTATTAATAATTTTTAGTATCTAAATTAATAGAAAAATGAAATATTTATACGTCCTTTTATATATTATGTATTTAGCTATAACCTTGTAATGACGTATAATAAAATTATATGTCATTACAAGGTTATAGCTAAATGCTAATTTATAAGGACTTTGTAGGAAATTCTTTCTACTTTTACTATCCCTACTTTATGTAGACTTCTTACATGTATATTTTAAACTATCCTAAACACTATTCTATAATATTGTCGCAGTAGGTAAATAAATGTACGATCAATTGTGTACCTCGTGCCCTCACGCAGAGCACGTACGAGTACATGCTACATTATCTTCTGCGGGGAAAGGAGGGGCCGACCAAGATCCTTCGCGGCCCCTTCCGAGCCCCGCTAGGCGCTATTACCAGAGCGTCGCGGCGCTCGTAGTACGCCCGTCCTTGGCCGTCCATCCAAAAGTATTTACAAATGCGAAAGAAAATCATTTTTGTATGCTCATGAAAAACAACCATAACCGTTTGGGTCACATCGGAGCAACCGTGACCTAAACGGCTATATAATTTTAAAAAAATGTCAAAAATTATAAATTAAGATATATGTCCTTGTTGTTTCAATACTGCAATTTTTTTTTTTTATTACGCGTAATAATATTACAAAAATATCTAAAATGGTGGTAAAATTTGTCCATACAAACGCATGTCCTATTGACATTGTGATGTTGTGAATAATAGCAGCTAGACTTTTTTTTTTAAAAAAATGTTCATATAAATTCATATATTCAAAATGTTCATATATTAGATTTTTACCTTATTTTAACAGTTGTTATTTGTAAAAACGCTTGAAAAATTAATTGTAAAACGTCACATTTTTATTTTATTTTTTTTAAACTATTTATCATCCACACAACATCACAATATTAAAAATAAAATGAAGAAACATATACTACAATCACATTACTAATTTATAGCAGCAAAAGATATATTTTTTTATAAAAAGAATTGTAATGACCTAGGTCATTTACAATTATTTCGGGCCCTACTCAACCAGGTCAAATGTACCTGTCTTAGAGGGGTAGATTGGTAAAGAAGCGTTAAAAATGGTATGACCATGTGCGGATTCGAACCCGCGACCTTTGGGTCAATATTTCAACGCCTTAAACATTAGACTACCACGATATTTACGGATGCAGTTCGTCGCCCACTGGACTTTTCTTCTCCCTTTTGAAAACGATATTGTTGCCTGTACTTAAAGATGGCTTGGAGTCAGAACAGATAAAGAGAGTCAAGTTCACAAATGTAGAAATTAATTACAATTATAATTTTATAATGTAAGATATAGACTGCAAAGTAGATAAGTCCTATTATAGACATATAGTATAATAGTTCAAAGAATTGTAATAAATCCTATAAATAAATCCTTCTTTTCGGTCGATTTGTCTATTTCGAATAAATACAAACTGTATACTGCTTGCATTTAAAACGATACTTAATTGTAATATTATACCCAGTTATGTAGATTAATATAAACTTATGTATTCCTGTCAATATAGGCAGGACTATTGAGCTGGCGCTACCCCAAATGTATGATCAAAGAGGAAGCCGCACCTCGTCATTTCCTTTCAGTCCAATTTGCCGATGGCGTACTAGCATTGCGATGAGTAAGTAGGCGAGGGAAACCTGCATGGAAGTTTAACCTGCATTCCGAGCAAGTAATAAATAGGTTTGAATTTCGTATCAAAAACAACAACCATAGACCTTTAATTTATAACAAAACCAGATCCTGAGCCACCAGCAAACTTCCTTGTTGCTTAGTAAATTTATTTTTTTAATAAGTAGGTCGATAGAACATTAACATTTTGGAGTTAGAGTACTGGTATCGACAGGAGAGATGTTTTTCCTTGGTATCTCTATGTTTTCCTAATCTTTGTATAGACAAAGGAAAACGTTTAATTTACATTTTGCTTCACTTTTTTGGGGTATATAGTTACAATACTCATTTTTTTAAATACTCAGTTTCATTGATGTCTATCACGGACAACGTGTCATGAGATTCGAGGTCACGTTAGTGAATTATTCTATATGATTTCCATTTTTCAGTGTTTTATTTGATTATATCGACATTTACACTAAATAACAAGTTTACCGTAAAGCTATTTAATGCGTAAAAAAACTAATTTTAGTTTACAGATTCACTTTTTTCCAATATATTTTGAAAAAAGAGTGAGGGAGGATTAATTTGCGAGCAAATATGACTTCATTTTGAAGAAAATACGTAATATCCATCTTTTGTTACAACATGAGGTGTAAGAGGTCTGTCAATTGTCAAATCATCCAACAGTTAGCAGGTCAGAGGCAATTTCAAGTATTGTAAGCAAATCAATGTAACTAAACGAAGATTGACGCTAAACATTTTTTTAAAAAATACATGTAAAATTTATTTACGCAAAATCTACATACACAATAGTTACTAAATTTATTAAGTACATATTTCGGAGAAATTTTTATAGATTCATATGCCAGTAACGATACAATAATAATTGGCTTAATATTATAATAACTGCAATAGTATATGAAATAAATGTTTTTTATTGTAGATAATTTATCTCAGTTCCTATCTATACAAACAGCGTCAACAATTGTACCTAATTCCCGATTTAATGGTGGATGCATTACGATTATTATTCATTTAAAATTAAATTCACAAAAAAAAAACAAAAACCTTATACCGAATTACTGTTGTATATTATTTTCTACTATTTTCCATTTACAATACAAAGTTACGATAAGAGCAGCGAATGTTTTTAGCACGGTAGCACGCACGAGCTGCGTGTAACGATTCCTGCAGCGATGTCAGCGCCCGCAGTTTCGTTACAAGATCAGTCGCATGAATCCAAGTCGCTCTGTCACAATATTCTAATGTTTTTACTTCACAAATCATTAGAATATTGTGTTGTGTTTACCAGTAAAAACGAACACTTTTTTACAAGACATACCAGACTAGTTTCAATGACTGCAGTAGGTAATATTAATAATCGAAAATTAATCGCCATCATGCTGTCGTTGTTCGCGATGTATTAAAAAAAAATGTAATTTTTTGAAATATGCAGACAAGTATATTCTGCTTGCGGCATTTGGGATGAGTCCCTTCGCTCCCCATCTATCGATTCTTCATGCCCATAGGTTGCCAATCTACTGCAGCTTCGAGACGTGCTTTTACATAGTACTACACATTTTAATCTGGAGCTCGACCTACGACGAAT
Source organism: Neomicropteryx cornuta (assembly GCA_020383195.1). Classification (NCBI taxonomy): domain Eukaryota; kingdom Metazoa; phylum Arthropoda; class Insecta; order Lepidoptera; family Micropterigidae; genus Neomicropteryx; species Neomicropteryx cornuta. Next base: position 46,028,296 of record JAHKQU010000018.1, read on the forward strand.
TTAAACTGATATTGGGGATTTTTTTTTTAAGTTGATGTCGAAGGTTGGTTACCTGGCCTGCCTGTTCCATGGCCCTGGATGCTCCATGGCCAATCGCGCCACTTCCGGCGATAGCGTCTCAGCGGGCCGACTGACAGCTGGCGAGATGGTCGCGGACGGCGGCAGGGGCGGTGGCGACACGCACTGAGGCCGCACGCCCTGGTAAAACGACACGCGGACTTTTGACCTCTCGGACCTAAGCGATGGCAGAGGAAAAATGCACTGTTAAAAAATTGTTCACAGAAGCGACGGGATACAATCTAAAAAAATGTTACCAGTCGACAGTTGTAATTCGGTGATTTATTTATAGAGGGCGTCAGGTTTTACTCTTTGCTCGGTCAGTAATTAAATGTTGGTTTACATAAACAGATTCATAATATAGAAATAACAAAAACAAACTTTTTTATGTTTTAGACCTTTCATTTGCATTCTTTTCCTAAAGTTCGAGTAATAAGAGAGTAATTCAACTAAAAAGATCCCTTTCGGCATGACGGCAGGCGGAGGTAAATTTCACCGGATCAAAGTCCAATAGTCCAATAGTCCAAAAGTCCAAAAGTCCAAAGGATAGACAAACTCCATTTGTACGAACTTGTGTCAAACTTCCTATCAATTTTTCATGGACATTTTATGTTTTATTTCAAGCTACAATAGATACACACATACACATATATTATTTCGATTTTTCCTTAGTTACGTGACTCGATTCATGTCCATTTGAGAATTTGTGAGAGGTTTTAGGAGTTCGTATTTCTATATACAAATACGATGGTTTTTAATAGTTTTATTTAAAAATAATTATGTAGAATCTTCTAAAAGATTCTGAACTGTCCAGAAAGGAATATTCCGGAAGTTTATGTGTCTTTCTACCACATTCTTTATACTTCTCAAACATTCTCTCTATTCTGGAAGTTTTCACAACCTTCCACTAATCTGTAGAACCTTCCAGAACCTTTTGGAACTGCCCGAGATGAAATATCTATTTTATTTATTTAATTCCAGCAAATGTTATAAAAACAATGTTACAATGCAAAATATTCTGCCTAACTAGGCTTTCGCATGTTCTAAGGAAGACATTTTGTCTATTAATTAAAAAGTATTGTTGCCGCATCGAAAAATTTAAAAAAAAACACGTACATTATAACATAAACAGTAATAGATATATACAGAATATAACTGAATGCATACAAACAAACATTTATACAATAATATAATAGTAATGTTTCGGAATTAGACATTTTTAATTGTAATTTATTAAAAAATCAGGTAAGTAAAACATACACGTCTCATACAGGTAATTAGAGGTAAAAGTCTTAAATATTTATGTTTACCATAATAACTATACAACCCATATTCTAATTAATACATTTTTGTTATATATATCGATATAATTATATATATATATTTATTATAAGTGTAAATATGCAAATACGAAACTATTTTATTTTATTTTATGTACGATTCTCATAATTATCTTTTTTTATGTAATCAGTTTTAGGTGAATTGACATCTCAATTATATTGTTAAACGGTGGATTCATGTAATTGGCCAAATTTATAACTACGAGTATGTTTTTAAACTAGTTTTTAAAATTCAAAATATATCCAAAACTTTAGTTAGGAAGCATTTAAGTAATATTTGCATAATTTTAATAGTTCCTTATTTTATTTTAAAATTTCAGAATTACAGCCCAAATTAGGTGTTGTCAACTCACAAATCTAGGTAGGTAATTTTGTATAATAAACGAAACTGGCACGGCGCGGGCGCTTGACAGCCTTTAAATTACTTTAATTTGTGCGAATAGAAAAAGATAGTCTATGGAAATGAAACCGCGCAGATAAACTAGATCGTCGTAGGAATTTCAGGGGGAGTTTAGCGAGTACGTGCCAAACGAAGGATGGACCGCGTTAGGGCAACTTGATAGCGTCATGGATGACATGGATGACGCCATCGTTTATAGGTTAGGTATATGAACATAATATGGTGAAGGTAGTTCTTTTTTGTATACGAGTACAATGGCAGGAAAGCTTACCCATATCATATACCTTTGAAATTGCCTACATTCCATGCATATGAGTTTAGCTATTTCTTAATAAGTTCAATAATATTAAGTTTAATAATTGTTGCGTAGTAGGGATGAGTGTTGTAATAGGGAAAAACGTAAAAGTGGCTTCACCGAAACTGTATATTTTGAGGCCCTTGACCATTTTGTAACAACGATTACGATTTATATCAAACTATATATACATATAAATATCCTGTGGTAGTGAAAAGGCTAAATTTATGATTATTTGATCTGCATATTTAACCTTTTTGTGCTCTTTAGTTTTACCCTAGTTTTCATTAATTACTACTAGTACTGTGCCTATATAATATATATTTCCTATGGCCTGCCGTAGTAGTATGCTATTTTTGTGATGGAAAGCTTTAGCCGCTAAGCAAACTATTTTAATCTAGTTGTATATTTAATTAAAACTTAATTTCTGTAACACGATTAACACCAACATCTATCTGTATCGAATGAAAAACAATAGGAAAAAAAAATTAGCCAATAAGCGAACGGCCATTGGCCAGATAAAAAATATAACTGCATGCATTAATGATACACAATATTTTTGTATAATATTATAAATATGAGATTACAAATGGGCAGAGGTCAAAGACTTAAGTTTGTTCAAAAATCTTAATTAGGATTGCTGAAATGGCAACATTTTAAATATACATAAAAACAAATATTTAATAAGTGTATTATTTATTAGATCTATTTAAGTTTCTAGTCGCTCTCATCATCATCATAAACCCTTTTGCGCTCATTGAGGGAACTGGCTCTCAAAATTCTTCCATTCTTTACGATCTTTTGCCTCATGTATGCATCGTGGACTCATTTCATCGGTGGTCGTCCTGGTCTCCGTTGGCTGTTCCTCGGACGTCATATTTGACCACCTGTCGTTGGCATTATCGCAACGTGCCCTGCCCCGCCCAGTTTCATCTCAATGGCGCCGTCAACTTTTGTCTGTTGCTGGTTTTTTTGTCCTACACATTTAATTTCATTTAAATTTTACAATTATACACATTTTTACATGTGCCATATTATTGTGGTGATGACTATATTGTGGTGTAGGTACATGATAAAAGTTATATAATTTGGAGTTTCTGGGAGCTAAAACTATGTTTTTGTCAAGATAATTACAATGTTTTGTATCAATAAACGAAATAATAAAGAAATTAAAAAAAAAAAACTGAAAGGGCTTAGCTCTATTACAATATTTTTTTATGATATTTATGGGTAACGCTGTAATATTGTGAATCTAAAAAAAAATAAAACTGTATATCGTTTTATCTCATAATGATTATTTAGGCCTCAATAAAAGTTGTATAAAAGTTAAGAGACTGAAAAATCTGTATTTTTTATACATTTATCAAAAACGTAAATAGAGTATTAAATGAAAACAAGAATCGAGAAAATAAAAGCATAGTTAAATTCACAAAATTGCAAATTCTACTAAGTTGTTAGACATACGTTTTCTTAATTAACCAACGACGGTACTGAGTGGATTCTGATTCTGAGGCGTTAGATGAGACAGAACGATCTAAGAGCGTGCGCAAGACAGAGAAAAGCGCCACCGGGAAAAGGATATAACATCCGATTTCATAGTAAAATATGCAAGTCCGAATCGACCGGCAAGGAGGGCATTCGTAGCTAAAACGCACGACTCAAGAGACAGCGATTTAATTCATTCTTTCTGTTATAAATATGTTAACAGTTCAATTATTATTTTATTATAGACCGTGTGCTCAGCAATAAACTTATAAAAAGTTAACACTTTAGTTAATCAGGAAAAATACACGGCAACTAACTATAATTCAAAATAACGCTTTCGGATGACAAAAATCAAACAAATAATTCACACTGATCTTAAAAAGGTGTAATTGACACAAGATTTTTAATCCGATCGGGCGAAGAGACGAATCAGCAGAAATGGAATTTAATATCGAAGGCTCTCCCAATCGGACTGTATGCCGGAATAGTGTGCGCTTATGCCCTTAGTGATTATCATTGAATCCGCATATAATATAAAAAAAAATATGCAAAATTGGAACATAATATTTCTTTTTACTAAGTAATTTATGTGGTCTGTGAATTAATATGGATGATTAAATTATTATAAATAAAAACACTTGATCGTTTATTTATTTTAATAGGTAAACCAATAGTCATTATTAAATATATATAGACAAAAATAATGATAGTACACACTGACCAATTAAAGGTGTCCACAAAAAATATTTCACTTGTGGGTGTGTGTGTGTATATCAGTATGTATATTTGTGCCTTAGGTAATTTTTTATATTTTTTATATTTTCTCAGAGTTTTGCGCTGGTCTATTGTATGCACTGTAATACTTCATATATAACTTTCCTTAGAACAGGTAACTCTTACCTAGTTAGGAAGGTTATAGACTTGTACTCATCGGGCAACTTCATTTCTCAATAAAAAAAAATAATACCATCAATAATAAATAACAGAAGTTTAATATGAGCATGTAAATTATTATTAGTGATATGAGTGCGCGTGTGTGTGTGTGTTTGCGAAGGTGTCACGGTTGAGAGTGTGTGCGTGTGACCAAATGGTAAATAAATATTGTGAGAATGTATGCATAAGAGTTTGCTTACATAAGTGTTTAGTAATCAGTATTCATGATCCTTAGTTGCCTTTAAAGTTGGTCAATGATATATCGAAACCACAACGATAACGTATAACGACATATTATTTTTATAATAAATACATAACTAAACTAAACTTTAAAACTTCTTTTAATATGTTAATTTGACATCAAAAATAGCCCAACGTTAAAACTCTTATTGTTTGTCTATGAGCGTATATTAATTAAAATAATCATACAAATATAGCATTGGCTCTCGTCCTACAGCCAGTCAGTCTACCTACAGGATAAGAAGCAATAATGTCAATGCACCCGCGGGGTTAAATAGGCTGGCGTGCAGACGTTGTGCCGCTGCCCGTTACCACAATAGAGTCGGGCGAGCGAGTAGGGCAGAGGGCCGAGGGGCGGGGAGAACGGTTACCGCTGGCGCGCACCGATCAGTTGTCCACAAGCTACATTCAGCTACATAAATTAGTACACATTCCACAGGAAACCATTTTCTTAATTCCTTCTGAAGCACAGATTTTGTGTTTTTTTGTGGGAAGTTTTTCGGTAAAAAACTCGTATCTATCCGAGCCGAGCATAGTGTTTTCTTTAAACATCACATATCAGTAAAACTGCCACAAAAGACGCCTGTACTGTGTACCCCTACCACCTTACAGATAAACCTGACCCACAGATATCCTTGAAAGCTGCTTTAGGAAAATATTTATTCCATTCTAAATCAATATTGCTTAAGAAGTTTTAATGAAATTTGGTACAAAAGTTGATATCTCCTTGGCTCTCTCATTCAAATGTCACTCATATTTACAATTAAATGATTCGGTCTTTTCGACAGAATGGCCTATTGTTCGGAGTGAAGCGACACATCCTTAGTGCAGCATGCACGAATCGTTAAAGGCCTGAAAAATATTATTCGAAGCGAAACCGCCTTGATTTCAACTACCCTTAAGATTTTTTTAAAACGTAAGATCATAAATTATTTACATTAATTTAATCCAGCTTTAAATGTTTTTACAATTAAATATTATTGATAATCAACATAAGAAATCCGCATGTCCGCATTAGGTGAAGGTATCAAAATTAAAAAAAAACTAATCTTCAAATTGATTGACGTTCATTATACAAATTATTCTAGGCGTAGGTAAAAGGCTCATAAGCTACAATTACAACAATTATACAAATCAAATTTTAATCAGTTATTTGTAGATATAGCAAATATTTTTTTTCTTAAATGCATTGCTATTACTTAAATGAGTTATTTATTAGAACATTCCATACAGAATAGTAACAAAAATGAGTGCTCATTTTATTATAAGAAGCGCATGTCTTGCTTTGTTATCTTGGGTTGTTAAGTAAGGGAGATTTTGCTATAATGTGAAGGAGACCGACTTAGCACTCACTGAGGTGTTGATAAATATGTGAGCGCTCACGCTGCGTTGCTACCAATTCCCTTGATGAATGGTAAATGTCAGCACTATCCAACGTCGGGTCGGGTCGGGTAGTTATCGATACGTTAGGTTAGTAAGCGACGGCATGCGATGGCCTTTTGAGCGAGATGGGAAAATTATAGGAATAAAAAAGGTCAGGGGAATGACAAAATGAACTAAGTAATGTACCACCTAATAAACTATATCGGGAGAAATGCCAAGTGGAACTTTAATTTAACAAATAAATTGGTGGCATTGTAGGAAGTTTTTTGAAAAGCCTGTAAAATGTAAAATTGCTACTATGTAAGGTCTATTGCATAATTTATTTATATTTTGTGTGTTGGCGTTTATTGTGTGTGGTTATTGCATACGAATATGCTTACGGTATGATTGGCAAATGTTTGAAGGTGATTCTATTATTTTATTAAAAAACTTTGTGAAATAAAATGTAAGGAAACTAAAAATATCAAAATATATACTATACTATATAAAAAACCGATTTGAAAATAAACCTGCAACCAAAAAACTAAAAAATATTAGTTAACAATAAAAAAAGGTATCCACCATAACTTTGAAGTTAGCGCAGATACACACCATATTATACAACTTCAGTATATGAAAACTATATCTGTTTCCTAACCTTAACTGTGTTTAGTTAGAAAACGAAACGACTTCTGTGTTACGCATGGTATATTAGCCATGCGTGAGCAAAGGTTGTAATTGGTTTTACTTAGAATTTAGGTGTTTTATCTTAAAAGATAAAGATCACCAATACTACCAAGAAGTCACTTATTAGGTAATAGTCAAAGGTCAGAAGTGCTCACGTAGGATTTTTCACTTGCAGATAGACGAAAGTAATTCTACAGAAAAGTTTTTTTTGCATCTTATGTACCACATATTCAACTGGGTTTATTTTTGCCTCGAAAGCAATTATATTTAATAAATAATTTGTCTGTTTTATACGTAGGTAGAACATACATAGTTATATATGATACTCGTAATAGTAGTTAACTCGCCAATAATCTTTTACAGTTATTGGCAAGCAAACGTTATTTTTTTGTGATCTATTATAGTAGTAATTTCGTATACAGCGCTGATTCGAGATCATATCATCCTTTTTTTTGGGGCGTAAACACATACGTCGTTATGTTGTAAGCTCAGCAGTGAAGCATATTTAAAATGAGGGCAAACATATTCGCATGACGCAGTTTCTAGCCTGTTTATCATTAACTGATGTGTGGTTTTACTCGTTATTAGAGTCAAGGAATAATATGCATCCCGAAATAAGTTTCTGCTCCGAAAGAAACTGTTTGCGTTCCGAGCGCGAGCAACTCTGACTTATCTTGCCGTATTCCAGTTCAGAGTTGCGCCATCAGACATGCCTGTCGCTAATCCATGACTGACTAAAACTAACCTCATAAACCTTAGATACATGTCTAACAGAAAATTCATCTCCCAGATTATTTTAAAACGGAATAATCACTATTAATAATACAGTCTCATTCGCGCGCTTTCTTACAACATGTAAATCTCTCAAGTACGCTTGTAACAATCACGCAAATGCGATAAAAATCCTGATGCCTTAGTTTACGAATGGGGCAACGTTGTTGTAAACGATATTTTTAGTCATTGAGTCCCTCTCTACAAAGAAATCATAGTATGGTCTTCCTATTTTATGTGGTGACACATTTATGGCCGAGTTTACGCATAGTAATAATATGTGTAACGAACGTCGAAAATTTTCCTGCACAATTGCACCCTACCATGTCAAAGTACCTACTTGTGTAAGAATTATTGTGGCTTAAAAAAAAACTCATAACCATAATGCTTATGGTATGTATAATAACTTATGAAGAGAATCGGAATACCCGTTTTAATAGTGGTCGTCACAACATTGCTACTATAAATACAGATTTATACACACAATTTTTCAAAATTTTGATATTTTCCACGATCTGAATAGATTTATTACTGAAATCTTCGAATAAAAATAATATTAAAAGTAGATAGGTACTTACAGTTTGAGTTTTCCTAATAATGGAATAAGCACAGTGTAAAATAAAATATAACTGTTTCAGAGGTGTTGTCTTTTTGGTAGTATTATTTGCAATGGTGATTTTCGAATTTCGAACGGTCGAACAGCGTGGCTGTCATTAACGATCAATAACGGCAAATTGTCGACTCGAGATCGTCGCCCACGACTCGCAGACCAAGGGTCAATAGCTTAAGTTGCTTTATTATAGGGTCGCGGCTGGATCAGTAATGAGCTGACCGAAATTGGCCCGGCGAAAGGAATGCTCACCTATTTAAATGTGATTAACTGAGTGGCCAGGGGCTCTGAATCCATACAGAAGTACCAGTCCGATTCTTACTTTTGTTACTCGAATTGCCATAAAATTAAATATTGGCAACGAGAAAAATGCATGTAAAAATGCAAGTCAAAATAGAATATGCTAGGATTCATTCTAGAATATGTGCCTAAAATTTAGTAACAGTACATAAACATGGACAGATATAGTTTTAAATGATATTTCCTAATAATTTAAAGCTTTGTAAAGCTTTATACCTGTATATGTAAATAATTATAAAACTTCAGTGGTCATCTATATTTTTTAAGATCTCCCGCTATTAAAAAACAATCATGGAAAATAATACGCCCACGGCACTTTAACATTAACTTGTGTTTTAACTTTTATATTTCTATTATTTTTTTAATCAACTTGTTAAATACTTTACTCATAAAATCATCTCATTTAACCAGAACCTTTATCTTAAACACATATCTTTTCTTTTTATAATTTTTGTTAATCATTCTTTTCAATTTCTTGTTTTATCTAATTAGACGGTTACATAGTATTTGAAAATATTATCCATTAAAGAGAACAGGTGAGAGTAAATAATGGGCTGGGTTTAAACAGACAGCCTGCGCTCTCAAGTACAGGACCTCTTTTAAATTTTGTCGAATAATCGAAAAAAAAAACAAATTGGAAAAGATAATATTAAATAAATCGCAAATTTAATAAAAAGGGGGAAGACAGGGGTTGTTTCATTATTAACCACGCTCCAAAATTTACAAAAAAAACTAAAATGATCATAAAATTATTTGTTTATTGTTTTTTTCTTTATAATTATTTTGCTATATGGCTTTTTAACCTACGCTTTATCAAAAAATTAATATATTTTTTTTAAATTTTCAATATTGTCAAACATTGTGTCATCTTTCTATACAGGCGATTTAAAAAAAACAATCATCACATACATTTTTGCAACTACTATAACTAATACTAACTATCTATGAATAGTCTTCTTCGATATTTAGATAATAATAAAACAAGTATTTAACTTTAATGTCCGTTAATATATTAGAGCGAGTTTTCGCCTAGAACCTGCATATTAACGCTGTTCCCAATTTACAACGTTGCTGTTAAAATTTGCAAATAATTTCTAATTATGAAAGAGCTCATCAATATCTGTGTTTGCTGAAAATTATTTTTTTTTTAAATTTGAGTAATTAATTAACAAGCGTTTAAAGACATTTTTCTCCTTAAATTGTGGCAACTTTGATATTTATCCGCGAAACCTGCTTTGCTTCCTTTCGAATAGATAAATGTAATAACATTTTGTCAGAATTTCGTTTTGAAGTAAAAATATTGTTTCTTCTGAGATATTTCGCAAATTTTGCTCTGATTCGAAATTGTTTAGTGATTATGGGTCAATTGTTAGTTGACCAAAGGATCGTGAACAGTGGTCTGACGCAGCGCTTTTTGTGAATACTTAAGTATTGACTACTCCCCTCCTAATTAATTATTACCAACTGAGTTAGCTTGAAATAAACGGGTGTGACTGTGTAGGAAATGCAGTTGAGGAATTGGCGTGAATACGTTCCCAATCCAAAGTCGTTGTGGCAGAGGGTCTAAATCAAATGAGTGCCGACGTACCCAACATAACCTGACCTTCCCAGCTTTAGCGCATAATATACTATATCCCTAGAAAGCTGCTGAGGCTTTTTTTTGATGGTACGCGTCATCTATATCTCGCGAGTTTTGACCAACACAGTAAAATAATGAATTTAAATTTCCTGTTTAAATTATTTTTTTTTCTTTCTAAAAATAGTGGATTGTTGTACAAAAATCACTTATAATGCGTAGCAACTAATCAAAATCTATCATCATTTGAGACCAACACAATCAACATAGCTGCTAGGAGGCTCGAACTGCAATGATTGGTAATTTCCGAGAACGCCTAAAACGACTGCTGTGCGCCGCAAATCGCACTGCGCTTGCGCAAGCACCGACACGATATTTTGAGTGGAACCGGTTAGAATTTCAATGGCTTATAGCCCTGCAAGCCTTACATAAGGCTTTATGAAGGTTCACCCAGTACTGTACTGAAGAGTGATGCTTTCGAAGCCATCAAAGAAACCAGAGCGTGTCGTCACATGTATCGTAAAGTTCCGAGGATAAAACCATAAAGACGCCATAACGATATCGACTGTTCAAAGTCAACAACGACGTTAACCTAACAACGTAACGTCAGATCTAGGTTAACGATTTCAGGCGGGACTTCATTTACGAAGACGATAAAGCCAGTATATTGTTATGTAAAGCATCATTTATATTGTTATGAATTATAATGACTATTTTATAATAAATACTGCAGGGATCACATTTCATGCGCAAGTGAATTAAATATACTCTCACACGCACAGTTCTGACTTTTGACACGTTTTTGAAAGCATTGTTCTAAAGTGATGCTTGGTCTAAAGTAAACAACTCGCTTCACTAGTCTATGTAGAAATCATTATAGCTATTATACCTATGTCATATTACACTGCACTGCAGTGTCCGAGTGACTAAGCAATATGCATTCCTACCTAAACTGTTATAATATTTGGTTTCAATTGAAAGGTAGTTGCATATTAAGTAAATATAGTACTTCTGTATTTTTTTTACACTTCTAGGAATTTTAAGTTATCAAAGGACGCAATAAAGTACCGCAGCAGTACCGAAATACCGCACGAAGGGGACCCGTCGCGAGTACAACAGCCACAAGCCGTCATTTTTCCTTCAGATATTTGCGATGGATTTCACATAATATACAGGTACGTGTACCACCTATTATAAATAGATTGATTTAAAATCAAATAAAGATATAATTAAATTATTATCACCTACAAATTGGCCATTGTTTTAAATACAACTTTCTAGTTATAATGTCTGCTTTTATTTCATGGAACACATCAGTTTCTTTTCCCAACATTTGCTGAGTAGCGCTTAAATCTAGAGAATGTGGTAAATTAAAAAATAGTTTCCTAGCCTTGGAGCGCAGCTATTAATTAAGTATAATAGCTGGAAGCCTAGCAAGGCAAAGCGTTAAATATTTTTATTGCTTGTGACAAATGATGCGAGCTATTCAACTTTCCTGCGACATTCGCAATGAAAATACGACTACTAACCGAGGCAGCGATTTCCTAAAATAACTTCTTTAAACAGACCGATTTTATTTTAAGTAGAAACGATAGGTAGTCGTGTAGTCGTTTGTTTTACGCCAGCTTTCAAATTTATTCTGAAAGGCATAGCGGAGTGAGATAAGAGACATCGGTCAGTAGTTGCCCTCGAGAGAAGAGAAAGAGACGGACTATTTAACTAGCTATTGTTACGTGCGCCGTCGCACGGTGGACCGAATCAGTGCTTCATAGTCATATAATGTTTTTTTCTAAGTGGTGACTTTTATGATTGAAAATCCATTGCTAGACCTACCACATGCCTAAAAATATCGAGATTATGGAATAGCAATGCAAACGGTGCATACAGATTTTTTTCGTTAAAAATGTATACGGAGTTAGTATGAAAAATATTGATATCTCCGCCATAGTACATTTGGCCCTAATTCTTTTGCAGTTGGTTATTTCTTAATTTTTTTGTGGATTTATTGACATAATCTATGACCCGGCCACGGGTGCGAGTTTTTTTAAATCGTTAATGTTTAGTGTTTTTTAAATATTACTAACCTAACCTAACCTAATTGTTTTTAAAGTGTCGATTTTTATGCTTGAAAATCCTTTTCAACGTTCAAGGAATAACCAACTGCAAGGGAATTAGAGCCAAATATGCGATAGAAATATTCAACAAAGATTCGACAAATATTCGACAAACAAACAAACAAGGATCGATTTTGTGGTATTGATTTTTTTCGCCTTGATACAATGCGGGGACATTTGATTTTTTTTTTTTTCATTTACTTAGCTATTTGAACATTATTGAGAATATAGAGATCAAGGGTTGCGGAACGTAATATAATGTACTTCCATTTTTATATATAATATAACATAATATATAACATTTTATATATAATACAACATAATATAATGTACTTTGGCCAGTATTTCTAAAAACGAGAACAACGGTAATTAAACTCCTAAATCTAAATAAAAACTATTTATTATAATAACTTATTACATAATAGGTTAATTTTATCTTTGATGACATAAAATTACGAATTATAACTTAATGTGTAACGTTTTCAGAATTATAATCACACATACGTCCGATTAAAACCGCTGGAGAGAAAACAGAAAGCGATAGTATAGTACATATACATAAATAAAAAGACAATAGTATAAATTAAACGCGGGTTCGACTTTTATAGTTGTTTTTATTTTGTAAGTAAACTAGAACCCCACTTCTTTGAATGTACATATATATGTTCAGCCACAGAAAATACTGGTAAATGCACAAAATGCATAAGCAAGGAATGCCAACAAGGAATTCCCAGCTCTCATTTAAAAGGCAAATCGGATTATTTTAAACAAAATTAACACATAAAAGAATCAAAATACTTTTACCTGTCTTCCTCCGCAGTAGTAGAAGAAACAGCCATTATAGTCACAATTAAAAGTACTTAGCACAGTAAGTTTAGACACATGCATGCTACACGCATCACGACCAAGTAATATCGTGACTACCAACTCAGACTATACGACAAATGTATTCAACCGAACGCATTTTTTATAAAAAAAATATGATTCAACAATAAATATTTTTATTATAGTTTTATACTAGTTCAAAAAGTATGTATTTTTCACAAAAATATTTATATAATGAATAATTATAAAAACAATAAACAACCTTGTTCGTTCAATTTCGCCGATTATATTTGTTTTAATAAATAAATAAGGCAAAATAGAGTTAAGGAGGAGGAGTAAAGAGGAGGAGAAAAATATAACAATATTGAGATATTGTTATATTTTTAATAAAAGTAAGATGACAGCCACCAATGATTAGGTACCAAATATAAGATTAGGGATGTGATATTATAATTAGTTTGTTTTCTTTCGCTATAATAGAGTTTTTATGAGAGAATAATCACAGAATTTCGTCGAAATTGATCACACACATACATTCATGTGACTTTGAAGTAAGTAGGTATTTGATTAATAGCGATGTGCATATGTGTACTACGAGCACTCGCGCGCGGCAAATGGATTTACGGATTTTATTGCGCCAACGGAGGCGGAGGTCAGCGCGAGCGCCGACGCTCGCATTCACACTTGGCGACGCTTGCGCTAAAACTGGAAATCTTACGCAAGCTTTGACATTTTATTCGACTCTTGTTGTGGTAATCCGTTAATGTATGCAAAACTGGATAGTAAATTATTCGTTAGTATGAAAAACTGAGATATTTATTGTAAAAATCGTATGATTTCTTTTTGCGTGTTGATGTGCATTTTGTAAATGGGTTTTGTAGCACTAGCACTGACAGAATTTTGTAGAACTAGTTGTAGACCTATTGGCACGCCCGTGGCTATCACAGGTGTCCCTTCTTTTTAGACTAGCGATGACGTTTTCAACACATTATGCGCACCGCGACAGTTATCAGTTACCCGTTTTCGCATTTACCTACTTGATTATAAATTCTGCTAAAATACTTATCTTGGTTTATACACACACACATGTATGCACCTTTAAGTATGACTCTATTTTTCCTAGTTAAAATAAATAAATAAACAATGGCATGGTGTTCTGTTCACATTTGCAAAACGATTATCTAAAAGAAAAAAACAAACGACAGAATTAGCGCTCCGGAGGAAAATTTTATTTCTTTTTAATAAGCTTTTCTTAATATTATATACAAAATGCAATTATGTTAAAGTTAATAACATTTCTGATTTAAAAAATGTAATCCTCGTACTCATTTTATAAAATTAAAATTATGTTTGATTTATTAGGAATTATAAAATTAAAAATATTACGCTTGCTAGGTAAGAGACCGAGTTCGTTAAAATACACAGCGTTTTTATGCGACTTTCGATGCCCGATATCCATCACGTCCAAACCCTTCTAGCCAACAGCTTCAATCATCTCAAGTTAGAAAAGTGTCACTAATATATATGTTGGAACTGTTCCCGTCTCCCGTGGGCTACAGCCGCAGAATTACGGAACAACCTCAAAATAAACTCATTACACACATTTTTCCCATGCGAACCGTTAAAAATGTATTTTGCTAAGAGATGCAAATGTGCGTCCAAAAAAACGTCCACAAATCAATTCGTTTTATTTTTTAATGTAGCGCGGGCTTACGACTATTATTATTAGTAAATGATTGATCGTTGAAGATCTTGCCAATAATATAAAATAACCGGCAACGATTCCATATAAAATAAAATATGTTTATAAAGTCTTGAAATTATCATTTTTAATTATATTAAACTATAAAATGTTGGAATGTTATCATGTGTATAAAACCATACTTATAACTTCTTTACAACCATGAATACAAAATTAATATCCTTGTTTATTATATGTTTCCTCCGTCCATCTGATTGGCTGATCGTGTGAATGTTCAAGGATTTAAACTTAAAAATTACAAATGTCAGGAAGTTGAATATTTGTTTGTTGTTTGTTTGTTTGTATTTGTTTGCTCTCGAGGAAATCTCATAACATTTCATCTCATCTTTGACTCGTAATGTATCATGACCCTATAATAGTCAACCTTATTTAAAAAAAAGATGCTTTTGATAAAATATGGAATTCCCCAGTTTTCCCTCGAAAACATACCCTGTCTTATTTGCTAAATCCGCACCCGGAAAACCGTGCGACGTCAAATGTTTCTTTCCCCTTATCATTGAATGTTTCTCATTATGACCGCGCCCGTAAATGCTGTGAGTTCTGAACGAAGAATTATCTTCAGTTTTTAAATATATTTTACTATTACTAGCCAATATATTGTGTAAATCAAAATATATAATATGTTTTTACACGCCCGAGAACTTATGTCCGTTAGCGTCGATTTTATTGAAACATTTTAAAATGTTGTTATAACGAATAATACTTCCACCAGGACGTTTGATATATTTAAAAATATGGGTTTTACCCACACAGGATATCTTTGCTATTTTTAATTTACAGCCACAATACAAATAGGTAGACCTATTTACATCGAGTTAAAATATTCCTTGTTGAGAAGGCACAAACACTGATTGACTCTTCTTGTATAAACCAGAAAGTCTTAGAAGTATATTTAAATATCTACACAAAGCATTACAATCATTTCTAGTAACATTTTTAATTGTAGTAATTATAAAAAATATCTTTCGTTCTTGTGTTTAAGAATTATATGCGTATTTAGGTATTTTGTAAAATGAAATTCGATATGATGAGAAAGAGGATCAAAAAACTCAACAAACTTAATTAAATATTTACAAGGACCAGTTTATAAATCAAAGTATTAAAACAGTATCCACCACCACCAGAAAAAATATAAATAAAATGTTTAAATATTAAAAACATACTTATTCCTTAAAAAATATATAGGATTTTAAAATTGTTTGGTCCATGAAAAAATAGTATAAACGTTACAATTTATTACATATATGGAAAAAATACTTTAAAAGGATAAAGCTGCAGAAATAGTATCTTCGAAACCAATAACTGTGAAGAAAGAAAACAGAACCTTAATATATACCTAAATAATCATAAGTAAAAAAAAAACGATGTTTATGTAAGTATTATAACTTAGATATTATATTATAGTATTTTATACAATTCTTTAGGTAATATTTAATAAGTATTATATTATCTACGGTCTCTCTATTTGATTTATAATTTATTATAATACTATAAAAAATTAAAAGATATTTATTTATGACAAACTGAAATTGTATGTTGCTCAGTGCTTATGTTAATCCTTTAAAAAAAACTCGGTGCAATATAGAAAGTCTACCCCAGGACGGGCAGAACTTTGCAATATCTTTAAATTAATGTTTAAAATTACTACCAATATAATAGATAAATAAATATGCAAACAATCAAATAAATATTGTAAGAACCAATTCCTTTTAAACTTCATACTAATATTGCAAAACCATAATAAAACTAGCAATTAAATAAATAAAACTAAAAAAATATTACTGTTCCTTTAGTGGGTCTACGAAAATACATTTATATTTTACGACAATTCATTTACCTAATATAATTAAGTTATGAAATGTGGTAGCGTTATATTTAATATTAGGCGTAACTAAAATAACTGTTTAAGTAATATACGTGTTTAAGCTTTAAGATTATTTTTTTTTTCCGGATATGCTTTATTCCCACAAAAAAATAAATTTAAAATATTTCTCACATCAGTAATTGAAGTCTCAGATAAAAACAACACTTGAATGCTATTTATGGGTTATTCCCTTAAAATAGTTCTTTCGTAGTAGTCTAGTGGTTAAGGCGTTGGGCTATTGACCCAAATGTCGCGTGTTCATATCCGCGCACATGATCATACCATTTTTAATGCTTCATTACCACCATCTCTCCTGACTTTAGGATAGGCACATTCGGCTTAGTTGAGTAGGGCCCAAAATAATTGTATATGACCTAGGTAGGTCATAACAATTATTAAAAAAAAAAAAATGTGAATATTTATTTATCTATGAAGAAGCCTAAACACAATTACGCATTTGTAAAATGTATTTATATACATACAGTTACGTTCATATAAAAAACTTACCACGCCGTTAATATGCTCGAAATGTTATCCGGAACTTTTAGAAAACATCATTGGCGATTTTATATTCCCTCAATTGACCACACTCTAACAAAAACCATGACCGTCCTTCCATAACGTTCGATGGCATAGGTTTATGATTTTTTAAAATCAACTTCGAAAGTGAAACTTGCTCACCTGAATATTAAAATCGTAACATAACAGAATTCGAATGCTGTTATTATCATAATTACATGGTCACGCATCCGACTCCACGAGTAGCAAACACTGCATCCGATATTAATCATATCTTTTACACGTAGTCAACATTCCTAAACTAATGAACATAATATTATAATATAATTGTTTTAATCAGAAACATGTATAATTTAGTGTATTAGTCTAAAGGTGTTTATCCGGATTATCACTTAAATTTAATATTAGTAGTACTTATTCACTTAAAATGAATTAGTAGGAATAGTCGAAATTGTTGAAATGTATTTCGGACTCTTAATAAATATTTATGCATAGGTTTATAGAACTAAAATATTTTTACTCTCTCTGAGATAAAATATACATATTTAAAATGTAGTTTTTTTTTCAATTTATGAATTTAAAAAATGATATATATGTTGATATGTATGATATGTTTTACAAATATATTAAATTAAATAAAATAAAACGTTCATACTACTGACAGGTGTTTGACCGATTGAGTTTCGAGTTGTGAATTTTGTGTGATTTCAAATGTTTCTTTTTCAATAGTCTGTCAATGTTAATGTAGTAATGTGTTAATGTAGTAATGCAAAAATAATTAATAATGCCATTTTATACTTCTATGAAGGTCAAGTCTAATATTTACATGCAAAAATTAAGTGTCAATGAATTGTATCTAAAAATAAGTACAAATACAATCTGTAATTGTGTTTTTTTTTTCAACTGTTACTAACAATAAATTTAAATTGTATAAGTATTGCAGGGAATTAAGGTATAGAACACACGCTAATGATGTATTTGTACACGTTTGCAGTTGACATAAAAGAAAAAAAATAAAAAAAATATATGCAATGATTATAGAGGTCAACTAACCGTATTATAGAGGTTTTAGAACCTCAAAATGCTCAAGTATAATGAATTGCGGTTGAATTTCCACCAATGAGCGACCACTAATTCAATTTATTAACCCTAAAATTAATTTTCAATTCTCGTCATCGATCGATAAATCTTTGGTTAAAATGTATTGACAGCTCGCAAAGTTAACTGATCACAGACCGGGCGGGTATCGCGAAAATACATATTTAAAACTGGCCCACTAATAGAATTGATATCTTCTGCTTGTATCTGGCAACAAAATACAACAGTTGATTAAACAAGATACGCGTGTGGGAGGGGAAAGGGGAAGCTCTAGGGTTATAATATTTTGGACGGTAAAATCAAACACTTACAACCTTGAACTTACTAGTACGTCGGTATGTTGATTAGTCATTCTATTATCTAAGTACTGGCTGTTAAAATAATAATGTTTGATGATACCCAATAATTAACTAAAAATAATTAATCAGTTAGAGAAGTTTCTTCGATACAATTTATCTGTATCTACTTGTCCCCTTCCTGCAACAGACAGTTTTCAGCAGAAAATCTACCGACGATACTATTCTTTTCGTCTTGGATTGGACCAAATCTGTTGATCAACAGTATGTTGTTAGTATTTTTCTTGATATATTATCTGGATATCTATCTGGCCTACGATTTTATGCAAACTGCGTCTGCGACAATGTCCTGATAACTTACTCCGTCTGATTAGAAGAATCAGAGGGGTGTTTTGTTTGTCCTATTGGCCTACGAAAGTCAGGGAGGAAGTATCTGTAGGGATGTCCTCGGGGCCCAGGTTGTCTACGGTTCTCGTGTTTGGACTGACAAGGCTCGTTATTTTGCGGTCAAGTTCTCGTTACTCCGTGGTCAACGCTTACCTTTGATTGCAATATCTTGCGCTTATCGGATTACATCCACCTTAGCATCACCGGTTATAACTGGCTATGTGTTAGAGAGTTGATTTCATTGATATCTCTGTAGACCCCACTGTCCGCTCCTATCGAGAATGATACGAGAATCTACGCGAAGAAACACTTTTGGCTTGAGTGGTGGGATACTGGCACTACAGGCGGCCTCAAACACTGGTTCTTTCCCTCAGTCCGAATGGGCATGAGAATGCGTTATCGTCATCCGGATTTCCAGACTACACAGCTCCTGGGTTATCAGGGTAATCTCAAAGGAAAGCTAGATGAGTTTGGGATCACTGATGACCTCTGGTGTGTGTGCGGCGAGGGACGTCAGCATGCTGTGCACATTGTGTGGGCCTACACTGAGTTGACGAGAGAGAGAAACGATATGCTTGACGAAATTGGCGGTGGCGTGAGGCGTGTGTGGTTCTCAGATCTGGTGGGAAGTAGAGAGCTACGCGGCTTTTTAAAAAATCGTGATGTCATGGACCGGTAAATGGGAGTTACTTAGAGGAACGGGTGTCCCTCCAGGGACCTACAGAATTTAGTGGGTGAGTGAGGTGTGCGTGTTTTTTGTGCTTGTCCTCTGGAGTATTTTGATATTTCTCTAGGGTACGCTTTTTTGCTTCATTGTTAGATTAGCCACGTTCTGGTCTTCAAATATAGGATTTGTCTGTCAATCTGTCCTTTACATTTAAGATTTTTCGATCGTTAAGATAAATTATAATTTATCATGTATAGACTAGTAATGCTTAATTACTCTTAATAGCTATAAGTTTTGTGTTATTTTTTGTACAAATAATGAATTAATGATGGCCTACCTTTGTTTCGGGCAGACGTTAAAATTGCCCACAACGGGGGCTGGTTTAAATGTAAAAAATGTATTTACTTGTACTGAAACCTCTATCTTGTCCTTCCTCAAAAGATCCTCGACAATATTAAGCCTAACTTCGCTTAATTATATAACATAATGTTAATAAAATAATAACAATAATATTTTGGCAGAAGATATCCTTGGCGAGATATATTGTTATATGTGGTATTGCGTGCGTAAAACAGATTTTATTACCTAAATTATCATGCTTATTGTTTAAATATTTCTATTATTTTTATTAAATTATATACTATGTATTAGTATGTTATACAAATCTGCTAAGCATCTAATAGTAATATAACATTAACGCAATAAATAAATATGTATATACAAGTACTTACAGGACCTCTTTAGACCCTTTATAAATAAAAAGCAATCATCAAATATAAGTCAAATAACTTTACACCTCAATTATACAATTATATAAATAATACGCACACAAACAATTGTTCTTTAATTTTACACTTTTACATATCCATTATTTTTATTTTTTCATCAACTTCATACATAAATCACTCATATAATCATCTCATTTCACCACCATCCTTCATCGTAATCACATATTCATTATTTTTATATTTTTTGTTAAAATATCATCCTTTCCTTATTTTATCTAATTAGATGATTACTTAATATTTGACAATATTTCACACTAAAGAGTTAAAAATGATTTTTTTAAATTCGGCGCTGGGTTTTAACCGACATCCTGCGCTCTCAAGTACAGGACATCTTTAGAACCTTTATAAATATTATGCTATCAAGCACTATCAAAAAATTAAAAAAATGTTCAAAATTTTTCAATATTGTCAAAGATTGTGTCATTGATCTTTTCAGGCGATTTGCCGCTATTAAAAAAATCATCAAATATAAGTCAAATAACTTTACACCTCAATTATACAATTATATATATGTTTATATGTGTATGAATATGTGTACATATGTATATACTAGAGCACCTCCAAATAAAATATTGAGTGCCTTGAATATTAATCACTTCGATACAGGCATTACGCCTAGTGAAGTGATTATAATCCAATATACCTGAACCTCTTTTCTATAGCTAATTATATTTAAGACATTGAAATTTATATTTAAAAAAAAGGGAACCATGTATGTACTTTGTTCGTACTGTATTTATATGGATAAAAAAGCAAATAAATAAATAAATAATACAATCTTTCATAAGTACAGTATAATACATAAATAAATAAATAAATCGCAATATCTTAATCTCAAGTTCTGGAACTTTTACGTACCTTGATTCCAATTTTTAGATTTGGTTTCATATACAAAACTTTTAAAAACTAAATGAAAATGTCAATCAACAAATTATAGTGATTTGTTAGGTGAGGCGTTTAACCGGTACTAAAATAATACCTATCAAATATATTTATTATAAGTAAATACGCATAATTGAACATACTATTAAATGGCTGTTTCAATAAAAAAAAATAGAGGATTTTAAACACTTTTTAATAGTTACGAGTCAAAATAATAATTTTGCTTTTGCCGTTAGAAATCGATAGGTGTTCCAATGCCTTTACCACTCAGCTCTTTTGAAATTGTTTACTGAATGTTGTTAAAAACATTCATTTAATGCTATCCAGTACAAGGTGCTCTGATTTGTTGTCCAATTAGCGAGGGAGAACGCTAAAAATATTTTCTGGGGGATAAAGCAATCATGTCGCCGCCGACAACAAATAATGATGATAATAAAAAACCCTTGTGAACTTGTTATGCAAAGCGCAATTCTTTATCTAGCGGCGAAAGGTCACCTCTCACATTAGGAATGAAATATAGTGTTTTTTATCTTTTATTATTCGTGTATAATTTATATCGAAAGGTATGTAATGATTTCACATTAAAGTGGACACAGGTAATAGTTTAAAATTTATTTAAAAAAAAGTAAAAGTAATAGTCCCTTCTACCGGGAGAGATTTCCCCTGAAAGTGGTAATCCGGTGAACAGGGTGAAGAATTCTAGTCCTATGTAAGAGTTGTAATGACCGAATAGATTAGTATAATGTTTTTTTTGTAAATAAGTTCATATTAAAATATTGTATATTATTATGTAGGTAGTATTATTATCATAAAATATATGCAAAATACAAATCTGATTATACTAAATTGAATTATTTAATTTTAAAAAAACGTGTTTAGTTTAATATGCGGTACATTAGAAATGGTGAATAATTGATACAGACAAATAGAAATATACTTATATGCATATAATGTTATTTATATGTACTATTAGTTCTAAATATTAGTTCGCAGGCTGTGGGCAATTATTAAATTATTATTGTACTAATCGAAATTTGTCGCTAAGCGTTTTTGTGGTAACTCGAGTTTATTTGGATCGCTAAGGTCGCGCAACTACTTTTCAATTACCCGTATTTAATTATATTCTCAGTAACAAGCAACAACTTTTAAATTTTAAGTAAGATATGTATTTTGTGACAATATTACCTACAAGGCTGTACGCCAAACACAGTAAAGACAGTAACGAAAAACAACTCATCAATAATATATACAGCCATTATTTATTTTCCCTATTGAAAAAAGTAATTTAAAAACTAAAACTATACGAATTTAGACCAAGGTTGAAACGCCTGTGTTTTTCATAAGTCTATATGTATATCTTAAGAGATTTGCCATACCTTTTATAGATTTCGTTTTGAGATTTATCACAGTATAAGAAAATTTGGATATTAAACAAATACGAAAAGTGCCGTTTTTGAACTGCGTTCCAACTAAGAGCTTTCGTTAAAATTGTGTAGACTATAGCATCAGAGTAACCAGACACCATATTTCGAAACTAAGCGCAGTGAAAAATTATGTTCCTCATATTAATAAAAGCAGTTATTATGTGTGAGCGATACGAAGTTTTCGTAACGCCATTAACAAAGGCTATTTATAGAGGTGACGCTAGAATCGGTCGTCCGCGTATCTCGTCGTGCCGTCGCTTCTTCGATAGATGCCTCACAATCGTGTTATAAAGCAGAAAAAAACAAAACAAATAAAAAACATACAAAACGAGACGTACTCCAGATAGACACGAACTGACAACCATATCTAGGTATTTCTAAAAATCCCCGTCGCGTCACCAAACAGAAAGCGTTAACTTTGAACTATACACGTAATATAATGTAAAAGCGTGGGTCAAAACGAAAAATAATAAAAGGGTACTAGCGAGTTCCTGCACTTCAGATAGCAGGTTAACGGTCTAGGACTAAAATAGATGGAATTATTGAAAATGTAGCCCGCGTGTGTTCTCTTTGTTGTATGAGCGGTTGCTCATGCTATACCACCACCATGCTAGGCTTACTGGTGGTAGAGATATCTAAAATCGTACCAATCTACGTCTTCGTGTGGGTAGAGGGGTAATATAGATCTGCATATCAAGGATTTCTATTCGCAAATAAGTTCTACGAAGAGAGTAATCGAATCTGATTTTTTTCATATTGAAAAAAGGTTATTTTTAGCTGGATGATTCTCCGATCACGGTAATTTGGTTTTAAATTTCCTACAACCATTTAAGTATCCCTGAGTTCCGAATTATTGGATACAGTTCATATACAGAGTAACAGCAATAGTTAAAACGATTTAACCAACAAACGAAGGCACTACGGCAATGAAGGCATTGAAGGCACTACGGCAATGATGCTCCCTGCCATCTTAACTTACGCCGCGCACCGTCTGTACTTTTTTTTTTAGCTTCTATACACACATTCATGTATAAGAAGCTGCTATTGGTATGGTAATCATAATATTGATATATTATAATAACAAAAATGAAGACAAAATAAAACTTCAAAAACTTACACGAAATGTAAAATTATTCACACACTACTTGTTTAGGTACAACTATGGCGCAATCATATGAAAGAGACATTCTATGTCGGACCATCATGCGCCGTGCTATTCGCGGCTAGAAAAGAACACTAAATAGCTTTTATCTCTTTCACCCACGATTATAGAAATTCCATAAAGAGATATAAAGTTCAAAAAATGTACACGACTTTAAATAAAAATGGTAGTGCGTACATTCGCCGTTACTTAAATAAACGTTAGAAAATATTCGCAAGTGCTACAAGTAAATAAAAATAGACACCTAAAATGCAAAATAAAAGCAGTAATCAGTAAAAATAAACTTTTTAACCACATTTATAATAATCGCAAGTAGCATAAAATACCAGACAGTTCTAACCACAACGTGGTTGTGCTTCTGATAGCAATGACTAAATGAAACATTTATAATGCATCGTTGAATAAACCACTAAAAATAAGTATGCTATCAACTATGGAATAATGTAAAATACAGTTTGATCTTTTATTTAATTTCCAGTTTATTTGTTTTGTTTAGTTAATAAAAAGACATAACGAAGAGAGGAAGCCTATAGGCCTTGTAATATATTATTTGGATTCGCTATAAAGTTTACCTTCGTTCGTAAATAAACTTATAAGACAGATATAAGAATAACGACATTAATAATAAAATCACGGTAAAAACTTTATCGTTTGAACGAGATTTCACAAGTTTGCAGATTGCCTGTGTACAATTTTTATAAAACCCCGTAGTCAATGTTTGACAATAATAACATTGATAATGGAAAAATAAATAGGTAATAAAAATGTGTTATAAACCAATATTTACATAAACTATTTAGATTATTCTTTAACGCAATGGTAATACTGTAATTTGTCCTTGTGACCGAAAATAATAAATTCATGTTAGAATAAATGGAGCGGCCTAATGTACTATTTAGGACACTCATATCTTGTTTGTGAGATATTTTGCATCGACGGTATTCGAATAATGAGTGATTTCGATTCGATTAGTAATGTTTTGCATGTACGCAGGTACTAACTACTCCCGGACGCAAAATATCCAATTAACTTACAAAATTATACCTAATCAACATTCATTCAAGGCCATTACGATGACCCTATGAAAATAGACGCAATTTAATATTTACGTTCAATTTGAAAATATTTTAATTTGCCTAATTTACTAGTACAATAATACACCAACTCTATCTAATCGGAATCCGCAAGGGTACACAATTTGGACGTAAAAATAATGATGATTTTACGCTCTCTTTAACGTGCGCATAGGTACATATAATACAACTAATATTAAATTCATTTATTAACGGACTAAGTTACAAACGTGCGAAAAAACTATCTTACCTACCTACTATTTCATTCGCAAAAACATTTACTTGTGTTGCGGTTTAAATGGTAAGAAATGGCTAATTTGACGTTTTTTTTTGCATTTTTGATAAAGGAATTCTCACAAGTGATAATTACAATTTACAAATATAAAAAAAGTGCAATTAAATACATTAAACCTTTGTCTGTTCCATTCCCGGCTATTTTTTGTGAATTAATTTTGTGTGCTGAGTAAAAAAATAATTTTGTGGTGTCTATATTTTTATTTATACGGTTTTCTGCGCCATTTTTGTTCGTACATCATTAAAAAAACTTTAACTGGAGATAATGGTAACAAAGTTCCATATTCCTGATATTTTCCATAATGTGTTGAAGTACTTAGTTCAAAATAAATTATTTTGTGATTATTCGCATTAGGACCAGCGATGAGACAAAAAAGAAGCGAACGTAAGAATAGTAAGAAGTGTCACGACGCTCTCTTCGCACCAGTGTCGGAATCTGCCGTGACGTGAACGATAGAGTAGGACTGCTGTTTAACAATCAGCTTTAGTCAGGCGCAGCTGTCTAAAGAGCTGATGAAATTTTGGTTCAAACTATCTTTCCTATTTTACATTTATCTTTAAAATATTTCTGTCTGCAATTTCTAAGGTATTTAACAAGTATTATCAGGCGTTTGGGCCACATTTATCACTCTTTGGTTTTGGCCTCAATATCGTTATTGCGTCGATTTTAATTTTATGTATATATACATACATAAAATGCAAACAACTCTGGTTGGCTATGGACAAACAATTTCATCTAAAATCGCAAAGCAATCCTAAACACGCATAAAAAATAGGTGAATATCTTATAATAATTATAGGGCATAGAAATTATAATTTTGGCATGGAGATGAATATTGAATAAGGACTGCAGATATTTTACATTTTTATAGATTAAAACTTTTTTAGATGCACTACACAATTTTTCCTAGGTAGTGAAGAAATATAATGCGACTCGCCGAAAAAAATACAAAAGGAAGCTCGGAGGTTGTGTGCCCATTCGGGTACAGTCGGTGCGCGCCCAGCTTTGAATTTTGTTTATCTGTCACGTTGATTTTCTTCCTATCTAAATAAGTAGACGTGCGAAAATATTGTTGAGTGTAAATGCCTTTCTCACAGAAGTTTTACTTCTAACGCGCGCGGTATAACTATACACATAGTTTTTTGTTTCAGCATTCACCGGTTTCATTAAAATCGCATTTAAAAATATATCTGGCCCGTGACAATTAGTTGGAGAAAGTCATACTGCTTTCAATACTCAATATTTCTTGAGTGTATTAAAAAAATACATTTTATTCGTTTATCATTGAATGTACAGCATGTTTTAATATATTAATGTTTTTATCATTACTTATTTTGAGTATTATATGTCAAATTAAGAATCTATCAAGAATACTATCTCCTAACGAAGTAGAATAAAAAAAAATGTTTTTCTTGTTTTTTTTAGCATGTGGATGTTACAAATGATCCTGCGTGGTCTGAAATTAGCTCCCAACTAGCCAAACCAAATCACTATGATCGGAAAGATCAATTCTTTTCTCCTAGAACTATTCGCGAATGGAATACTCGAAGTAGATCAGCTATACTTATATAGGTTTATACGTAGATTACTAACTATGAAAACCAGCAGTAATTGGAGCTTTCACCGAAATCTTTTAATTAATAATAAAGTAAGTAATGTGATTTGGAAATGGCTCTACTTGAAAATTACAAAAATAATTGATGATGATTTATTAGAATATATTTTTTTTTTTGTTTAGAATTTATTATCAAAATTTACAAAAAAAACCCCCTCTACTCAGATTTTTTTTTTTTAATTATTATAAATTTAAAAAGTATATGTACTTATGTAAATGGACCGATTGATTAGAGAAAAACTTTAAGGTTGCTTTGTTTTTGCAGTCCTTCCGTCCTCATGTTTCAACTAGAAAAATCAAAATGTCAGAAAGCTTAATTTTCGTATGTACCTATGTAATATTTTCGTATGCATGATACCATATGTCCAACTATGTAGTTATGTCACTGTAACTACTTTATTACATTTTAAGAGACATTTTACATCGTATTCAAGACTATTTCAATACCTGCAGTTTACTTTTTGAATTATTCAAATCAGATATTTCATACAATATATATTACGAATTTAAAAATGACAATTTTAACAAAATACCTACTAATAGAAAAATAAATGCCGCCGCGCTGCTTTCAGAACTTCTATTGGCAAATATCAAGTGCCAAAGTGCCAAATATTTTAATACAAAAAGTAAAGAATTAATAAGATTTTTGTGGTTATTTTAATAAAAGAACAATATAATGATATTTATGAAATTTGTTACCGATTAGTATATTTGAATGTTTTTATAAAGTTACTACAATATAAATGATGTATCAAACATTATCAATCTATATATAAAGTAAAACTATATATATATTTATATAAAAATGTCTGTCTCTTTCTTTGTTTGTTTGTTTCTATGTCATTTATATATTCCTAAACCGTTGCGATGACGAGTTAGGGATGTTGTCGTGAGAACACTCAATTAGTTTTGTGAATTAAAAAAAAACGTAAAATTCAACCATTAAGGGGGGGTAATGGAGGTTAGAAGTTTGTATGGAACTTATAAACCGTCGGATCTAGAATCTTGAAAAATGCCATGTAGCTTCTTTACATATCATAGACATCGAATGAGAAACGATTTTGTGAAATTCAAACATTAGGGGTTGAAATGGGAGTTCAAAAAACAAATTTGTGTATACAATCAAAAGTGGTGGATTTCATTACCTAGATGCGTCCGGAAGCAATGCAAAACTTTTCTATTTCACTCATTTCAATTTGAAGCGAACCATCCCGAGTGCCGCAGGCACGAGTTATCGTGCGCCCTAGGTGCCATCAAAGCCGCCCGCAGGGCCTAACCGCCATACGGAGGCGCCGAAGGCGGCTTTACAAAAAATCATATTTAGGCACGTGGCTGCCTCTAAGGACCTAAAAATGAGGAGCAAAGCAACCCATCCCGAGTGCCGTCACAAAAAATCCAATTGAGTCTAGCGAATGGCCCGAAGGGCCTAGAGATAGGGAGCGAAACGACCCATCCCCGAGTTCCGCAGGCACGAGTTGTCGCGCACCCAAGGCGCCGTATAAACCTAGCCGCCGACCAGGGGCGAAACCCGGGGTTGAACAGATAGTTAGCGCGACCTCGCGATGTGAAGTGTAAAGTAAAACGGCCTGACGGATAGACGAACCCAGTTTCGGCGGTAGCCGAAGTTACCTAGATATTTTCAACTTTTAACTTTTAGCATGTATTTTGTATTTTGTGTTTTCTTAACATTCAACTTTTAACGTCTATTTTGTAACCGACATGTATTCTGTAATCCCATTATTTTTTTGTTTATAAAATTTCGAGGATGAAAGATTAAAACTATTAAAATAATATAAGTATTAATGATTATTTTCAAATTTAAACGTGCATACACAAGCACACAGTAATCTACAGACGTATTGTTTCAGATAATTAGCTGCTTAAGTTTTATTGATTTTTCTTCATTAACTGTTTTCTGTTTTGACTAAATTTTAACCAAATTATATTATTATTTAATTTAGCTTTGGTTAAAATGTTATTGTAAAGTTTGAAGTCTATATTCATAGTTTATGAACATGAAATGAATGACACAAAGTGTATTAAATTAAATTTTTTCTTTTTTTATAAAATCCAGTTTATTAATATTAAAATATTTTTTGTTTTTCAAGAATATTTTAATTCAGAGCTTTCACTTCTTCTTACTATTTATAAAACTACATTTATATTCATATGAATAATAGGTAAGGAAAAACATTTCGAATAATGATTTATTTAAAAGTAAAAGCAAAATGTTCGACACGGAACCCTCGGGATGTAAGCTCAGTTTTCCGGATTTACAATTATTTAATCCTATGTTTTATTTATCTTACTTATAATGAGTACTTTATTTATAGTTGTATTTATTTCTTTAATAAGCGTGTTAATTTCTATTACTAGCCCCTATAGCAAACTAAGCTAGTGAGTTAACTTTTTTAATGAGCTGAATATCTACTACAGTTAGAGAAGCCTCACTAAGTTTTGTAACTAGTATAACAATATGTTTGATGTTTACCGATTAGGTATAATCTGACTTTTAGCTATAATAACTTTACAGCTAATGGATTATTATGTAATTAGTTATGCAGTTTGTTTGCATAATTAAAATAATCCGTTTGACACTACAGTCTGATCGTTACGAAACTTGGTTTATGGTATTCAAAAATAGGTCCATATCGAATCATATTTAAATACTATTACATACCTATCTAGAAAAACTACAATTAATTTTCTACTAAAAACACAAATTAATAATTTATTGATTATTAAAATTAAAATATGAAGTATTCATTCTAATAAATTAAATAATTAGCTAACTATCTATATACATTCTGTTCGAACATTTTCTTTAGTCAAATATCTACATAGGAAGATTGTAAACGTATGGTAGGGTATTTTTACGCAATGCAATATAAAAATTTTAAAGCGCTAATTCCAAAGTGCATAATATATAATTAAAATGAAATGATTAGTCCACGAAGTAATCAAAATAAAAAACAAAACAATCATTAAAAAAAAATTTTATAAATAAAGCTTTAAAACTATTTGACTAAAAATGGTTATAAAAATAATCGCATAAAATAATAGGTAGGGGAGCATAAAATGATTAATTTAATTTCTTGTCTTCCTACGTGCTCTGCTAAATGCAAATTGTCGGTTTTTAAATTTTATAAAAAAAAAAAACAAATAAAACACTACCAAAATTATTGGGAATATTGTATAAAAATATAAAACAGTA
The DNA here is from genome assembly GCA_020383195.1 of Neomicropteryx cornuta. Taxonomy (NCBI): domain Eukaryota; kingdom Metazoa; phylum Arthropoda; class Insecta; order Lepidoptera; family Micropterigidae; genus Neomicropteryx; species Neomicropteryx cornuta. The sequence goes on from JAHKQU010000018.1 coordinate 46,058,337, forward strand.
AAAAATGCACATTGACAATAATAAAATTAACAAATATAATACTGACCTCTGATGGTTAGGCGACTTGTGAAGATGAGTTGAGTGCGCGGGTCAATTTTTTTTTTTTTTTTTGCTGTTTCTGTTCGAAATATTTGCCGCAACTCACAAAAACAAAGTTTGAAATAAAATTAAAATGTTCATACAACACAACTCAACGCACTAAAGCAATCTCAGAGTACCGAAATACCGTAAATTCACAGGATATATACAAAAAAAACCTATCGAGTCGTTCATCCGCAAACAACCTAACAACCAACTAGCTAGCAAGCGCTCGAGCGAGGCAACAACAAATACATCACTTCTCGGGCGACCGACCGCCACCAAGCAGCTCGCACAGTTACTGGGCTGGGCGCTAAACGCCGCGCTGTCACCGACGACGCACGGCCAAGCTGCTGGCGATACCATTGCTATCTATTCTATACGAACAACAACACAACAACTCGTTTGGTAACACAGTTTGGTTGCGTTCTTTGCTAAATACGTAGTTTGGTAATACCTAATTGACTTGTAGATGGCACCAATTTTCAAAAACGGCGTTTAATAAATCAGAAACCTATGAACAAACGATGTTCCCGATTTAAGACTTTATTGCTGAATTTAGCATAAAATTATTTCTTATATAGAAAGATCGCATTGTTAAATCGCGTTGTTGTTTACCAGGATTTTTTTTACCAGGACAATGAGTGCCTATAAGAAGTTCCACTTCAATTTCAATAGGTAATAAATACCGTAGTGATTCAAACTATCCAAAATTAAATTAAATATTACGTTAATTTAGCAACATTTAGTGTATAAATTACTAATTGAAAAAACTGCACTAAAATGAAGTGGTTTATGGTAAGGTCTGAAATGTGAAACAGACAAGATAAATAAACTTTTTTTTGCTTCCAGAAAGAAAATACTAAAAATAAAAAAAAGGTGCCATTTAGCAGTCTTTTATTATTATATTAATTTATTATATAGTCTTTAACAGTTTTTTATTGTTATATTATATTATAATATTTTTTATATTATATATTTTATTATTAAATTATTTTATTATTACAAAAAATATTATATTACTTTATTCATTTGAAATAAGGCGTTAAGAAATTAGTCATTAGTACATATAAATAATAATTTATAATCAAGAATGTAATATGATTTCTGTAACGATTTAAATCACAGTTTACCCATGTATTCACGAGAGACGGGTTGACAAACACACACACACAAGATATCACAGTTCAAGGCACTCCCAGTCAGATATCAAAATTCTACAAAAAAACTGGTTTCAGAGATTTTAAGAATGACAAAAGAATGTATATAAACATTAGTTTATATTCATTCTTTTGAATGAATACACTTATAGATTACTGTTAGGATTAGTCACAGGATGTAAGTTTTAACCAAGAAGTTATTTAATGGGAGATATTAGACCAAAATTTATTACGAGAAACTCCCACAGTGGGGCACGGAAGCTTTTAGTTTTTTTTTTATAAAAATGCATTTTTAAATCTCAGTCCTCTTTAGTGTAAAATATCGTTAAATATTTTGTAACTTAAGAAAAGGATGACATTTAAATAAAAAATATAAAAATAATGGATATGTGATTAAGCTGAAGGATTATAGCTAAATGAGATAATTTTATAAGTGACATGTATGTTGATGACTTAGGAGTGACTTATGTATGAATACAATCTAAAAAAAAGTGTATGGTGAGTGTGCATATCATTACCATAATTATATAATTAAGTAGTTAAGATATTTGACTTATATTTCATATATTTTTTTTTTAACAGTAATGATTTTTAAAAAATTTGAAAACTTTACTATTTTTTGATAAAGCTTTATTTTCAGCATCTTTAAGCATTTGAATAATATGTCGCGTTGTCAGTGTATAATTACAGTTTTAACCTTTTGAAAATTATTGTATAAATATCACATCGCTGATGATAATAAAGTATAAAATATATATTTTCAATTTTTTTGTATCTGAATTTGACCCTGCATTATTTTTTTTTTCCGAATAATATAATTGTATTTTTTTTTACGATATGTCAAAAATCAGAATAAACGAACCTGGTGTTCCTTAAATCTCACCGAGTAGAAATCAAATCTCACCTATAGTAATCTCACGGATGGAAAATAACATTTAAAGAACTTTAAGAGAGATAAACCTTAAAACCCTTTGGAAGGTCCAAAACTAATCATTGGCTGATAGGAGAACCCTGTAGGATTAAGGATATTGTAAAAACTTAACTTGTATCTATGTTCACATCACTTTTTTTTTCTTTTTTAACTTATCTTGAATTGTTAATAGTTGTTTTTAATGTTTATAATATATTATGATATTCCTGTATATTGTAAAATATTGTGGAAAATAAATAACTTGAAACTTGAAACTAATAAGAAGCATCGGTGAAGCAAAAAAACTCTCGTTTTTATTGCAATCGTTTACTCTCGGCTAAGTAATTCTAAAGTAGCATTAAATTTTAGTACAAATTTATTAAACTTCCTATTGACTTCTTCTGATTTATTATCTTTTTATTAAGAATATTTTTATCTTTGAACTGTACTTATCCGCGTAGAAAACCTGTGTAGTTTATCAAGTATTTTTTGTATACCAATCAGAAATTGACATTTGCGTGCATTAGGTTGCTCTTGGAAATAAACTTTTACTTTAACTTACTTTGAGCCATTTTACTGCGAATTGCTGAGACCGAATCTCGAAATACGATAGTTAATGCTAATGATTCCACATTCGTAACGGCACTTAATAAATTTTAGCACGATGTAATAACATGACCACATCTAAATGGATGCAGTCATCACGATGTAAAGGTGGTATGTGTTAGAATGCCGTTTAATGAACTTGGATCTTCTAAACGCTACTCTGATAAAAACGGATCGAGTTTGAGGAAAAAAATACTTTTCTTCCGCACTAATCGTCGCGTCGACCAACGAGGATCGGCCCGGGCGTTACTAATCGGACTTAACAAAGATCCTGTAATCATCTGCTATAAAGATGTGTTGTATAATTCTAAGAAGAATTCTTTTGCTATTTTTCTCTCAAAAAATTTAGCAAAAATAATAATAACAACAAAAAAAATGTTATTTTCTTATGCAAAAAGTATATGACATTACATGTTGATTGATTTTACTACAAAGTAAAAAATGGTCATATTTAAACTGAGTTTACAAGTCGAGGTTCCGTGTCAGTTTTTTTATATAGATACGATGATATCATTGCACTATTTTTTCCTAATATTTCATAGTACTTTCGCATATAAGAAAAGAGAATAAAAATTTAATAGTCAAATTTAAAAACTACTTAATTAAAAAAATGCACTAAAAAATAGAATAATAAATAAATATACATTCAATAAAAGGTTTTCCATAGTTTTTCATGGGTTTAAGTTTATGAAAAGGCATGTTAACAATAAATATAATAAAAAAAACGGTCAAGTTGGAGGTGGGGGGGCGCCATCATGGTTCCGTAAAAGAAATTTATAAGCAATCTTCATCAACCGAATTTAAGTATAATTAAACGAATCACTGAATGATATTGAAATTCGTCTCATGGCACAGTTTATGGAATTTTTCCAGTTTCAAGCGACCCACCGTTGTCAGGTGTAATTTTTATACAAAAAACATAAAAAGAATGGTCTATGAATATTAAATAAAAAAAAATATTTATTCATACGCAATGTTACACAATTTTTTTGATATCTTTTCATTTGATATTCATTTTGGTATTCAAAACTGACCTATTTTACTCATAGTTTAACATTCGTTTAACTATTTAGGTAATTAAATGTAAAAACGTTCAAAGCAAAGGAGGGAGGGAGCCAATTATCTATCAAAACTTTTAAAAAAAATATGGCGCAAAAGTCGGCTTTTCAGACATTAATTTTTCAGCAACTATGAGACAGGCGAAAAAAAACGGTAAATTTCTTGGTGTTTATGACTCAATACTCAATGTTTTTAACCAATAACCGAAGCGTTTTGAAAAAAATATATTTGAATAGTTATTAAGAAGTCGACCTTATACTCGAAACTATACCTCGATAAACCATGAAATTGTTTTTTTTAAGGAGTCCTAATTACTGCAATAAAAAATAAAATAAAAATATTTCATAATATTTAAAATGTGTGCATAAAACCTAACAATATGCCAAATATCATTTTTTTTTAAAAGCGTCTATGACAGACGGGCGGACGCAACGGTTATCTAATAAGGGTTTCGTTTTTTTCTTTTTGAGGTACAGAATTCTAAAATGACATTAGAAAAATAAAAATATTTTGTTATCCGCGAGTTTGTTTTTTTCTGGAATGAATAAAGGAATAAAGAAATTTGCGATAAATATATTATATGCTATCCGGTTTGCTTTCGTCGACCTGTAACTACTATTCTTGTTTTTTATTTATTTATTTTATTTATCCTCCTGTAAAGCGATTGCTATGCAGGAATCAAATACACACTAAATTAGGTAAAGATATATTAATCTAGCTAGATAAACTTTTTCTATACTGTTTTATTCGGTTAAATTCTGTTGTCTTTAAAAATTGAACTGTAACGGGATGAACAAATAATATGTTATAGTATTACTGTACAATAATCTTAGAATCGGCACTTCGAATCAGTGTCATGTGTACAATAGTGTACACACTATTATAATGTCTATATATTTGTTACATAGTGTAACGATATGTATATGTATATGTATCAATGTGTTTTAGTTTCACCGGTTTGCGTTGCGGAATAGACAAAAATTTTACTAACGGCTGTTTTATAAAAACGCTGCTACCAGTGCGACAGAAATACAAGAAAAAAGATTATGATCGGAAGACATTTTGGAGCCGTTAAGTATAACCTTTTAAGAAAAAGAAACGCGTATTCGAAATAAGTGACCAACATGACAAATTTAATCAAGCCCCACGTTTGGACGACAAATTGTCACATAATCAAAAGTCGCCAAATTGTCACGTTACCCCTCAGGGCACCAGTAAGACGTCCCAAGTTAGGAATTGATCTTGAGTTCAGGAAAGAATAATTGTTTGCACAAAGATTCTAACCCGATGACACGAACGAACAAACAGCAACAGTCGAGAGGATCTTACTTATTGACGGTCACTCGAGTCACTCCGATCCAGCAAGAAGCTGGATCTATCTCAGGGTCGTTTAGGGATTTTGGCTATTCGCGCATTCATGACTGAGCCTATCTTCGCGATATTAGTTCCTTATACCGCTAAAATGACATATTGGAACTATGCAAATGCTCTGATACGAAAGCAATTAACTTGACCGATTTTTGAGCGCCACTCGCTTTGAAATAAACGAGAAATTATAACCAATAACCAAAACTATTTCCAAATCTAGACCAAACTTAAGTTACGCACAGATCGACCACGCCAATGCATGCTTCAATTATATTTCTCCTTCATACAATTCGCTTATGAAGAACTATTAATTTACCTTTTCTAACATTGACAACAGCACTAACAAATAAAAGAAGATGTTTACTCAAATGCCCTGATATCCATTTAATATATTGCCACAAAAAAATAATTTAATTATTAATCATTATTAAAACGCAATTTCTAAATAGAATAACTCTGCATAAACAAATTAATATTCATACAAAATAAAACCAAACTACAAAAATACAAAGTTTACAAATAGGGCCAAAATATACTATAGAAACCGCCAGCCGTTGGTAAGCAGTGGCTCGTTCTCAGGCACAATGTTATTTCTAATTTTATGGGCAATTCTCATTCAACATGGGACATAATTTTCGTATTATCAAAACCAAAAACAACTCGAGGTACTCAAATTATAATTTGCGCCATGTCTTGTTACGACTTGAAGTCAAATCAACAACTAAAGACAACATGTTAATGTTACATGTTTAATTTAATTTAAAGTTCCAATAACCCATCTTTCAAACAATAATTAGATATTCTTCAAATCAAAACATTATAACACCGTTCTCCAAGCTAGGTGGTGTACTTGAAACTCTGGATACTACATTTTATCTCTCGTAATTATTAATTAGAATTACAATTTCTGAAGCTTATAACAATAAAAGAAATCATTTTGGAGCGATCAAACTGTTAAACAAATATCAAACGATTCTCAAAACTGTTCCATTACAGCGTATTCAAGTGACTTAGTGGGTACCTCAGAAGGAGATTCGGAAGTAAATAGATCTCCTACTTCGTATTCCGACAGCTTCCTCCAACTCCTTTGGTCAACGCCAGTTCCAACTGCCTTCAAAGGTCGTTGCAGCTGGCCGCTCGCGGGGTCTCGTCGTACCTCCTCGTCAATACTATTTAGTTCCTCAGCAGAAAACGGTTCTCTCAAATTCGTGCTGCGCGCTGCGCGTTTCCATAATGAAGCACGCTCAATTTTAGCTTTCGTCCATTACTTGCCAGCCGATAAAAAAAAATAAATTACCAAAACTTCAAAGCACCACACAGCGGCGCCTCGCCATGCTTTGTTTTACTTAACGGCTCCTAAATTTTTTCCGATTATAATATTTTTTCTTGTATTTTAATAAAGTTATTAATTTTAAGTTATAAATTTTAATAATTTTAAAAAGCCATTAATAAAAATTTTGTCTGTTCCGAAAAGCAAACCGGTGTAACTAAAACACATATTCAGCTTAGGCATATTTATATTTCTTATTATTTATTTATTTATTTTTTTATTTACGATTATTCGTTACAATAGACTAGAACCGAAAATAGCTGTCACCGCAGTTGGGCCTATAACTCCGCAACCACAAGGCATGTTATGAAGAATAAACTACTAGGTATTGAGGGTATTTGTATTTTGTCGAAAAAAGGCATAATTTAATTGACGTAGTTTTCACTGGATATAGTTATTGGTATCGCTTTTATATCTGATCCCGAGTGATAACTATAATGTTCACATTTAATTCAATAGTCAAATCTTACATATAAAGTTTCAAAATTATCGTCAACTGAAGCGATCACATAAAAAAATATTTAATTAAAAAAAAATGTTCATATTTTTTTTAATCAATTCCGAAATTAGTTTGAATATAGCGATAAAATGACTAATATGCTATCGCGACGTATAGCGCTCAACTGAACTTGTTAGGTCAAGTTTCTTATGTTTCGAAGAGATAGATGCACTCGCGCGACGGATTGCCAAACTTTGGTTAGCGATTAAATGTTAAATCAGTTTTTCTCATAATCGAGAAAAATCGAACATTTTTGGCTGGTGTTTAATTATTTATATATAAGATATTCAACAAAAAAGTTTCGGTTCATATTTTTCGGTTTTTAACAATGTTGAAGTTTTTTATATATTTTATATAGTTTTTTTTATATATGAGATTCTTCGTTAATTATGAAATTATCTGACCACCCCCTTTATATTTTGTGTTTATTTTTATTTTGACGGTATGATATAAATAATAATAATAGCTAAATTTAAATGAAAATTAAAATCATAAATATCTTAAACCTCAGCGCAAGTGACATCCTTCCAATATAGATCCGATTTTTAGGGAAAGTAATTTCAAAAAAATACTTTATGAAATGTCCCGAAAATTTAAAAAAGTGGCATGTTTAAAAATAATTTGTAAATGAGATTAGAATAAATAATATATTTTTTAGGAAAATTTTCGCGAATAGATTCATTGGATGAATAGATGGTTCATTAAAAATAATATCAAAGCGACTTCATAAAATTTATTGTTTTTTCTTGCAGCAAACGTCATTATTACCTATTTTAAATATCTTTATTTTATATATATCTTAAATATAAATATCTTTGTTTTTTCTGCACTTACATAACGTATTTAAGGTTAATTTTTAAAATATTGGGTTCACTTTTCGTAGAGTATTTTTTTTGTAAAGAGTTTTCCCCAAAAATCAGAACGAAATTGCAATCATAACACAAAAAAGGCAGTTATCCACAAAATATTCCGACATATTTACTAGAATAATCTGATAAGCTAAACATGGATTATAAAATTTAGTTACGGTCATATCAGGGCGTGTACTTTAAGTTATATTTAATAGTAATATCGCATTTTTAAATGGTATGCCTAGATTACTGCTAAAACTTTTTGGATGGACAAAAATTATATTTTAAAATAAAATATAAACCTTCATTTTTCATAACACGTATTGAAAAAATCCACTACAGGCGGGCACATAATATTAAAGTTTCATTGAGCCAAGTTTGTACTTTCGCAAACTAATCTTCATAATGTCACCACGGGAAGTAAACCTTTCAATTATACACATATAATAGTCGATGTAATGTTATAACATGACAAATATACAAACAAAAAAAAAACAGTGTAGATTATGTAACACGGCACTGGAACGAAATATAAAATATTTTATCGAACGCCGAATTACCGCTTGAGAATTAAAAAAAAAAAAGAAGTTTTATGGGTTGTAACGAAAATTGTATTAAGTATATCGAGATTAAATCAAAGCCAAACGATTAAATGTAGTTCAATAAGATAGAGATTATCGCTAGCCGTTCGCAAAATCGTACTGTAACGTGGTTATTAGTTTTGCATGAAAACCTTTTTAAATATTTTTGTGCTGAAATGACGAGAAATAACTACAAGGTAAAAAGATGATATGCACTCACTCTTCTTGATCGTCGGAGTTGTAGGGGAATGTGTTGTCTTGTTGGCCATTGTATGTCTGCGGACTGAGGGCTTCGGGCTCCTCTTGCAAGGGACTCTCATATATGAGAGTCTCAACCATGGAGCCCTTTGAACTGCCAAATGAGACCCTGGAATAATTTTTTTTTTAATTATCTAAACATATTAGATGTGAGAGTTATTTAAGACATTGGTTTATCGACTTAAATAATATTACTATGTAAGCAAGTTCGCAAAAAAAAACAATAAATCAAATGGAACATCACAATGACATAGAATTAATTGACCAAAGATTAGTCATTACCAACAACCTAGTAAAGCGATAAAACCCGTACCAGCCTTGCATAATTATGAATTTCAAAACGAAATGTGACTACTTTTAATATGTTATATTATTTTATTTTATTTATTAATAATATTAATTATTAATTAATTTATTAATTTTATTATTATTTTTTTGTATAATTGAGTTATAAAGTTATTTGATTTATATTTGATGATTGTTTTTTAATAGTGGCAAATCGCCTGAAAAGATAAATGACAGACAATCTTTGACAATATTGAAAAATTTTGAACAACTTTTGAATTTTTTGATAAAGTGCTGAAAAGCATAATATATAAATATTTACTAAATAGAATTTAATCGTAACTACTTTAATTTGATTATCGTTTTTTAATAGCTGCAATCACCTAAACAGATGAATTTTCAACAATATTATTTTTGTTTTTAAAGAGAGTGAAAATGTTATATAGTAGATACAATATAAATATAGATACTTAGATAATTGAGTTTTAAAGGTATTCGGCTTATATTTGATTATTGTTTTTAAATAGCGGTAAATCGCATAAAAATATAAGTAACAAAATCATTGATAATAATGAAAAATTTAGAAAAGTTTTATGATTTTTTGACAAAGCGTAGGATATAAATATATATCTATATACGTGTTAAATAGCAGATATACTAAAATAAATATTTCTAAAATCAATTTTAATCAGATTTTCTTCCACTATCGTCATATTGATGTTTACAGTCAGAAGTGTACATTTTCTATTTGATATTTGTCGGAAAAAAATTAAATCACCTGTAAAATATAAGAAGTTTTACATAAAACATACGTATTTATATCGTTTACATATAAATAGTAGAAAACCTAGGATAAAAAAGGAAATTTAGGAATATAGGAAATTTCCGATATAGAAAATGTTGGGGGTGATATACGACGATTAAAAACAACTGTTTAATGCCCAATTTGTATGTATTAGTGTGATATTAACCTCCTAAAAAGTTGCCTTTAATAACAATAAATTTGCGCTTTCTAATTGAGAAATGATTCTTGACTAATTGGATAACTATTTTAGTTATTATATATGTGTAGATAGAACCACAAATATAAACATCAATAAATCTAAACTGATAAAGAATTTCGGATTTTTTAAAATATTGCACAGTTTAAATTATTTTTAAACTGATTATTTTAAACTCTCTTGCAACAGACTTTTAACCTAGTTAGAGTAGCCATATTATTCCAAAAGTAACTACTGACTCCCTGATTTTAAATTTGTCTGCATAATATTTTGTTCGATTTAAGTATATAATTTATTGCTCATCTTTATGAGCCAATTTAACTCGAATGAAAGGTTAAACTACCATTAAAACGAATTCGACCACTACGATTGTGAGTCTCTTAAAAGCGGCATAAAGTAGCAGAAATAAACAGACTTGAAGCATTATTTTCATGGGTTTGAACTTTGAATGACTTCTTTAGGAAATCAAAGAAACCGCGCCGCATTGACAAGCAAATGTATCGCGTGTTGGCAAATAATTTCTATTTGAATACCGCCATACGCTCAGCTAAACTTTCTGAGAGATAAGCCAAAATAACCTCAAAGCTGCACCCGTTAAAATCCGCAATCTGATCGTTTTAGCAGTGGCGACTCGGGGCTGGAATATATCCGACCGGATGAAGCTTGGCCTGCGCCTGCGCTGAATGTAATGCTAATAAAATTAAAGATTATTTTAAGTCAGCGATCAATGACACCCATACCGCTACTGTGGGTTGGAATATTTTATATACCAGTATGGATATAAATTATGTTGGAATATAACAGTATTAAAATATAAAGGTGGACATTGTTACCTTTAATGTATGTTTTTCTATGTATATACTAACTGATTATTTGCCAGATAAAATAAATAATCGGAAATGCGCACAATACTATCATAATGCATATAATTTCTAAAATGATAATCGCTACGAAAGTAATAATGGGTAAGTATTCAATAAAATATGTTGTTATATTAAATACATATTATGTAAATAGGTATTTAATATAAAAAAAAGGTTAGGATGACAATATTGCTACAGAAAGAGTTCAGTAGTTAAAATTTTTAAAATATAAATCTTAAAAAAAAAATACTTGAACATAAATCTAAGAAGTAAACAATAAAAAAACCGATTCATAAAAACTTTGACGTCGGAGCAGAGACAAGGTTGTGTATGGTTGTAGATTTATTAAATCGATTTAATTTTTTTTTTTTTATTATAGTACATATTATATTCTAGTAGGTACAGTAAAGGATAATGATGCGAGCTGGTCTATAAGAAGTATGTAACTACTAATGATTACCAACATACTTTTCATTCCTCATTACCAAATTATTACAAGAAAAAAATGGTCATCAGTAAACTAGGTTTATACGTCGAGGGTTCTGTTCCGAATACCGAATACCGAACACAAATATTTATCCTAATAATCTTATAAAAATAAATATATTTCGTAAAAAAGAAGGAATTTGCGAGAAAGGGTAGCTTCGCGTCAGGGGAGATAGTGGCAATGAAACGTTTACAATTAGTATCACTATAATATGTGAATTCGTACCCAAGATTGAAAACTTTTTTTGCAAATAGGTAACTTTGAAAAATAATTGAACTACTAAGTTGAATATTAAATTTAATATTTTCGTACGATTATATTGTTATTTAGATTTATTCAGTAATATTTTAAATAATAAACCAGTCTCATGAAAAAAAATGTATAATTTCGAAAAAAATATTTTCATCAACCCTAAAAGTACACCAGTGGATTTAAACACACCTCACAAACAAACAAACGATACAAACGTCATTCAAAAAAATAGTTGAAATTTATTAAGGTATCTAATTTCATATGTCCTGCAATTGCAGAGTTGTAGTAGTATATGTATTTCCAACAATTTCAACGAAAATAAAAAGTAAAAGTAAAAGTATTAATGTAAAATTAATACATAATAGCATAAGCATAGTAATAGCATATATATATTTCGTCTTTACCGATTGTTTTATTTTAAAAGTATATATACTACTATTGTTCCAATCAAAGTTATTTTTATTACTTACTTGTTACTTCTTATTTTAAAAGTTATGCTAGATATTCATTAGGAGAAGTAAATCATTTAACCAGAATCTGACGTCTTACGGGTGTCACCCCCAGACTACACGCGCCTGTGCGTTTGCTTTATTTCCTATCTCCAATTATGCCTTCAGCACTTTTAGCCCATTCGATGTGCGTTTTGAATAGCTATAGAGGCGACAGTGGGTTATGTTTTAGGTCTGAGTAGATTAAAATAAAAAAACATTGAAACATCGAATTAAAAGAATGTCATGAATGTTAACATAATTTTAGTTATTTTTGTAAATTTTGACGCGCGGCTATCCCCCTCCCTATATTAAATGAAACTACCCCTTCCCCCTATATTTACTGAATTGGTGCTTTCTTTAATACTAATGTCTCCCAAATTGACCTTTTTCAATAACTCGTTTTAAAATATAGGTACTTCAATTAATAACGTCTTTTCAATTACCTGTATTATGTATAATTTCTATTCGGTAACCACAATAAATATATAAATAAACATAGGCTTAATATTTAAATTTATAGTAATTATAATGTGACATTGAACATTTTTTATTTTCAAGTTTCTATTGGCGCCCATAGGTGAGTTTATAATTATCTGTACTGGCCGGTAATAAATAAAATGCTCCAAAAGCCGTGCTGTCATATTTTTGAAATTCGAATTTGATATTTGAGCGAACTATCGAACTATAAATGTTTTATTTATTAGTACTTACAATTTGATAACTTTAATGTTATACTTTTATATTATCCGATCAGTTTTTTGATGTAAACGGCTATGATTGTTTTTCGAGAGCATCAATCTGCACACAAAAATTGAACTCATTTGCATTTGTACTTTTCTAGTTGAAAGATGCAACGAACGGGGATGTGTGGTATAGAAGCTAAAACTAGCTTTTCGGTCCCGACTGCGCACGGGGATGTTTTCATCTCTGTAAACCGAGTGGTTTTTCTCTCATTTGCCTTTAGGTTTTATTTCGATGATACGACAATTCCACAAATAGCTGTACGCGAGAAAAATATTCTGACGTTCCAACCGTAATGGAGAACAAAAAATACCCATCACAGAATGCTACCATGCGATCGTTCTATACCAAAAAGAGGGTGGTAATTTAAACCAGAACATTCTTTGTTGGTCCACAGATGGTTTTTCTTCGTCGTTTACCTTCGTCATACTATGGTTACATTACACAAATCATATCACGCATTTCACCCTATTATTCACATGACTATACGAAATAAATTTTAGTAGACCAACTAACTTATTTTAGAGTAGCATTGTATTTTCATCATACAATTTAATGAGACGGCGTCTTTTCTTCTCCTTGACGCATTTACAATTTACAACGCAATACTGACATATTATAACCTTCATTATACAATGGTACTATAGAGGTTGTTAATAAAATGTTTGCCAAATAACCGTCAGCTATAAGGCCGTTTTGAATTTGGGATATTTCGCATCATACAAAAAACGAGAATCAGGATATTTTGCTTTTGATAAATAGTTTACCTATTTGATTGCATTAATTGTAGCATATAAAATTGTTTAACAATTTATTCTTTTGCCTAGCACTGTTAACCGTGTTAACCTGTCCGTCCGATTTACCTTCACATATGACCCGAGCTATCCAAGTGTAAAATCGAAAAGCAACTCTCATTTGTAAGTAGTTAGTGGTGATGTAGCCACTGAAGATTTATTATTGGTCCACTAATGAATGTTGATTAGTTTCAATCGAATTCGGGCATAGAAATAAACACATGAATAAAATTCAATACAGTTTACAAGAATAATTGCGAATAAATGCGGTATTAATGGCAATTATTTCTCCTGTGAATGCAATAGGGACGAACGAAAAACGATAACAAAACGACACTATTGTTGAATCAATGTCTGTACTCGATTCAACGATACGTTTTTATGGGATCGCAATTTTATAAACGATTCAACGATCCCGTTGATAGAATCGCCATGATCTAATTGCAAAGACGCGATTTTATGATGCGACGCTTACATTATGGCGAACACAATAAAATCACATCAAACGGAATAAAGCCATAAATTCGTAGCGATCTGAATCGAGATTTAATATGCGTTGAGCGGGACGCAGTATCACTGGTGGCTCTGCAGAAAAGTGCACAAACAAAATTATATTAGTTTCGGTTGCGACTCTGGTCGTAATACAGAAAGGACGCAGGACAAAGGTGGAACGGAGATTAACAATACAGTCGGGCATGACGTTTGAACAAAACTTCTTTAGTCGTACCTTACATAAAAGGTGTAATTCCTAGAAAGTAAATAAATTAATCTAATACGACCTCATTCGCCTAAAGTCACGTAAGGCTGGTGTCACGATGATTTTTTATTATCTTTCATATTCATTTTCTTCTTGTATATATATACTTGCGGAAACATTGAACGTAGATGCCAGTATGGGTGTATAATTTGAAATATAGATTAATACATTACTATGTAGTTGATGATAAATTTAATGAACTTTCTTATAGAAATTTTATTTATAACGTTACTAATATTAAATTTTAAATTAGATAGGTATTGCAGGAAATTAAAGCAAACAGCACACGCTAATGACGTATGTGTTCACGGTCGCACCTGATGTAATAAATAGAACAAAACATAAAAAAATATATATGGAATGATTATAGAGGTAAACTCACCGTATTATAGAGGTATAAGAATCTCAATAATGCTCAATTTAAAGAATAACGGTCGAATTTCGACCACTGGGCGACCTCTAGTATATGTATATGTAATGTGCAGTCTTTCTACACTACTGCAGTACTTCTACAACTCACGAATTCGCGGTTTCCGCAGTTGACGGGAAAAACTGCTTTTGAATGACAATATGGTTCTATTTAAAATACTTGTTTGTTATTAATTAGTTGCAATCAAATGCAGCAGCCGCCACTGTTTTTTCATTCAAATAATCGAGGCACCGGCTGTTGGAGATTTGAAGCGATTTGGGGCGTAGCCATTGCTGAAATGCTGAGCCACTCAGCGCGTGATTGTTCGACGGATTATAATTGAAAGCTGATTGAGGGGCCGCTATAGAATGGACGCTATTCAAAAAACCTAATTAATCAGAAAATCTGGAACGGATGTTGTTCTGCCTACCATAATATCCGCGGTCGGTTAATAACAAAAATCTGTTCCTACTATAACAATTATGGAAACATAGGAAAGGTCAAGCGTACACTGAACACGCCAAAAGTTTCGATTTCCAAAATTGAAAAAAAGGTCATATTTTTACAATTAACTAGGTAAATTAACAGTAGTTACTCCATGCAAGGTAAGTACTCATAAGTGGAAAAATCCTATTTGCCTGGAAATTATTTCAATAATAAACAATAACAGGCAGTAACCAAACAAGCAACAAAATTTATTTCAACATTTTCAACTGTTATTCTTTTCTTCAGGGGAAAAGCGCTGGCAAAAATAAAAACGTAAAATGTTTACATATCCTCGAGTACCATCAAATCAGAAGGTAGGTACTAGCACTCATGTTAATAAAAAGGGACCGCGTATACTCGTACATCGTCTTCACGCCAGGGTACACGCCTTCAGCGCAAAATTTTCAGGCTCTTGATCGCACAGTTGATATTTTCGGCATGATAATCGCTAATCATTTCATATATAGGATGTTTTTTTTAGAGGCGTGGTTTTCAATCTCTCACTACTTTTTTCATAGTTGGTGTTTTTGACAGCTGTCACTTTATTTATGCTCAGTTTGGTTTGCCATTTCATAATGAATAGACTTACTCCTGAACAACGTTTGCAAATAGTGCAAATTTAGAAAAAATCGCTCTAAATTTTTTTAAAATCACTCTAAAATAAAGTAAAAATCGCATCGTGGGCAAAGCAAACATAAGTGAAGTAATATTGCACAAATGCGAGTTCGTTATTACATTATTCCAATTTAGTGTACTCGCACTTAAAATGTATCATTTATTCATACCTCATACCTGTAACTATCACTGCAGCGATGGCTTTACAGCACCACACTTCAGCGTTTCCAGGTGCAGCGTTTCGTTACACGTTAAGTCGCATGAATTCTAGTCAATATCGTACGCAAAGAAAAAGTTTAACTTTTAAAATTATATCGTAATTGTTTAAGCCGTTACATACTGAATACCAAATTCAAACAAATATCGACAGTATATTTTGTACTCGGTGTTCATCCCCTATTTCACGCATTTAAAAAAAGTTGCCTATTTTCCCCAGGACTCAAGCTATCTCTATACCATATTTTATCAAAATAAGTGGTTTGTTTAACCGTGAAAACGAAACATGCAGACAGATTTACACATTTATAATACAGTATGGATAATATGTTAGTTATTTAGGACATTTTGTAAGAGAAGGTGGATTTTCGTAATACGTTTAGTGGCTCTCTAAAAAATTTGATTGTTTAATTTTATTTAATTTTGTTTCAAAAATTCCGTTTCATAATTTGTCTTTGAAGTGACTTTGGTCAGACGTTGGAAACAAAGCAAATGAGTAAACACGTTACTTCTTATGTGTGCGGTATTACGAAGGTATTGTACTAAAAATAGATGTGCGGTGAGCTAAATAAAACGTATAAATCTCTTGGCCACAATGGTGCTAACCTAGAAGTGCGAAATTGAGCACGTCACAGTCACAGTCAGAGTACCGACAATAATATGCAAGTACGTCATTTCACCACAGTCAAGAGTCGACGCAATTAAACCAGTGTACAATGAAGAGATTCTGTTGGTATTTAATCAGGATATCATCAGGCTCATGGTTGTAAATCAGATATGCAAGTTTAGGCTTATCAGATACGTGGGAGTGAACCCAAGGATTTTAATTCTTAATCTCAGAAACTGCACGTCGAGAAAGTAAGTTCGATGAAGTTACTCTGGATCAAAAAGAGGGCGGCCATGATCGCCATTATAATAATAAGTCATTACTTATTATTATAATGGTGATCAGTTGGTCATCAATATGGCGAACTGATTTTACACAATTAGGCCTATACCTATGCCTAAATCAGTAATAATATAAATAATTGTATAACCTAGTGAAGTGTACCTAAAGTTAAAAATGCTGCGACATAAGATGCTATTGAAGAAACATTATGTGCCTGAGATAAATTCTACCTAACAGACCTAACCTACAATTTAAATGAATTAATCGTACAACCACTGTTTTCCAAAACAGTTAATTCGAGGTTTTTTATTCCTAGAAAGTGATAGTTTCATGATAATTTTGATCAGAATAATAATAATTTTCTATGAGGGTCACCATATGTTTATCTTTAGTACAAACAGAACCATAGTGTTAATTAAATTTGTTTTTTACACAATGCCATTTAAATAATTACTTCAGGAGCTAGCGCATTTATTAACAACCACTAACAAATTTATTTAACAACATCGGTCAAACGAGAATTTTTAATTTTAAACTATACTAACTACACCAAAAGTAGGTAAAGGCTATTGTAAAAGTAAGTAGGTCTACGTCATAAAAAGAATGTTATTTCGAAATCGATGATGAATCAGTCAGTCAGGACTTGTTATTATATATATATACATATAGTAAAATTGTATAATGTATGTGAAGACACCCCGCCCCAATGAAAAAGTTCACCCCGGAAGAAAAAGGGCTGAAGCCTCCGTCGAGGAAGGATGTCACTCATTTATTTTACCTACGCGGCTGAAGGCCTTTTAACTGAATTTATACTCTAATTAGTGCAATTGATATCTCGAATTAATCTGCTACTGAAATACATAAAACAAATCGTATTTTACCAATAACTTGCACCGGCGACTCGCTGCATGGCTTCCGTCTGAAAATGGTATATGTTTATGTAGAATCAGTCATATAGGTGATTTCGATTCCTTGATGATGTGGTGATGAATTCTTCTTCAGCTAATTGAATACATTAATACGGTTTCATCGAGAATCCCGTAATACTCGGAGATATTGGTCTCTTTGTTCCGGACCGTCGTACTAGAGCGCGGAAGCATATGTTATTTAGGCGGTTAGCAAGTCGTACCGACGTATACAAGTATAGTCCAATTGGGAGAGCAGTCGAATTATTAAATTACATTTCCGCGGAGATTGATATTTTTGTCTGTTCGCCCAATGGGATTAAAAATTTGTTTTCCGGTACGCCGTATTTATTTTATATGTAGCTTCCGAAGTAATGCTTTCGATAATTACCTCGTACTATTAAGTCCTGCACCCTTACCCCTAAGGCTGTGAGGCTGAAACCAACCCCCTGATCTGCATAGAACAGGATTTTTTTCCATCCCTATTCTTTCCTTTCTTTCATATTTCCATTTCCTCCCTTAGCGAGAAGCAGGAGGTCATCACATGTATTTCTTAAATACCGTATTTAAATGTTTTTTTTATGTAATAATAGGATTTTGCCGTAAGTTTAGATACATTATATGAAAGTCTGACAGCATATTTACATTTGGAAAATTCGAATTCATTTTAGTATTTTTACAGATTAAAATTTTTCAAACAAATCTTATAGCCAGAATGTTCAAAGAAAAATTAATACCGAAAGCATAGATAGTTGCATCGCTTGAGATAATGCACGCTGGTTTAAACCACCTGTATTTAAATACAGGCCTGTATTTTATGAAAGCTTTTCACTCTCACCTATCTATCTGTAAAAATATTAAAAAGCATTCGAATTTTCCAAATGTCAATACTGTCAGACTTTATATAAGTAATGTAAACTAACGGCGAACGTCTATTAAAACGTAAAAAAATCATCTAAATATATATATATCTAACTTATATTTGCTTATTGTTTTTTAATAACGGCAAATCGCCTGAAAAGATAAATGATACAATCTTTGACGATATTGAAAAAAAATTAATTTTTTGATAAAGTGCTGGATAGCATAATATTTATAAAGGTTCTAAAGAGGTTCTGTACTTGAGAGCGCAGGACGTCGGTTTAAACCCAGCGCTGAGTTTTATAAAATTGCATTTTTAACTCTCACCTGTCCTCTTTAGTGTAAAATATTGTCAAATATTATGTAACCTTAGATGGTTAGATGAAATAAGGAATGGGTGATATTTTAACAAAAAATATAAAAATAATGGATATGTGATTACGATGAAGAATAATGGTGAAATGAGATGATTTAATTAGTGATTTATATATGAAGTTGATGAAAATAAAAATAATGGATATGTAAAAGTATAAAATTAAAGCACATGATAAGTGTGCGTATTATTATTAAAAAACAATCATCAAATATAAGTCAAATATATATATATATTCAAGAAATATATGAAAGATGACGTTTAAAATGCAACCTTCATAAATTCGAAAATCGCATTTTCAATTAAAAGATAAATATATCTAGCCACTACAATTATTATTATATAATTGCAGTTTTGCTAGATAAATCAATCAGTATTATGAAATGAAACTAGTTTCTTAAATGAATATATCAAGTATCACGCGTTAAATGCTGTTAAGTTAGTTTAATTTTGTCTATTTAGACCTACAGACCTGCAAGCGCCCAAGACCCAAATATGAGAGAGTTCCCATGTCTTTAAATCAATTTCGCGGGCATCTTCTGGCAAAGACTTCAAAACTTTTACATTAAAGCAAGCATCGAAATCCCTGCCGTGAGTTCTCGCGTGAATTGCAACGGGTAAAGCGAAAAGTAATTTGGTACAGGATAATCTATGATTAATATTTCTAATGTTTAGTGGCGTCGTAGTTTCACCAACATAAAACGAATCACAAACGTTTCTGGTGGTGCACCTTATGTTAGTGGTAATTTTATATGTATTTTTATTGTTAGCGCTTGAAAATTTATCGTCTCTTACAATAATTTTGCATGTTTTACAACGAGGTCTTTTACATGGTTCGACCCCGTTTTTTGGAAATGTGTTAAGTGGTTGGTTACCAAACGTTTTATTTTTATTTAAAATATTACGTAAATTTGGAGGACGTCGGTAAGACAATATAGGGGGACAATCGAGTATATTTTGATTATTTGGATTATTAGAGATTATTGAATATAAGTCTTTAAGATTGGATTTAATTTTTCAACACCAGGAAAATAGGTGGTGTTCAGAAAAAATTTTTTGTTAATAGAGTTTGTTTTTATTTTAGGTGTAAATTTTGAAGAAGAGTCTAAAATTTGTTTTTTTAAGAGATCGGGTGGGTAATTACGTTCTAAAAGGGATTTTTTTAGGTTAGTGAGATATGTTTCTAAATCATTTTTATTATTAGAGATTCTATGACCGCGAATAGAAAGGGAATATGGTATTGTATATATATACGAGTATCTATATATATTGTGACGATTTGGCTTCTAAAATGCTTTAAATTTTTAAATAATTAGTGATTATATTATATATATTTTTTTATTACATATTCTCAAAATAACTGCTAATAAATAAATATTAGTACAAAATAAATACTATTTTTAGTTACATAGTAGCCAAACGAGCAGTTAGCTACTCATCGATAATCTGTCGAATAGTAATTAAATTAAGCGAAAGCTTCTAAACTCATAAGCATTTACGAGTATGTATTCGTCCTATCAGAGAGCTGACGAGGCAACTTTTGCTTGAATGGCGTTTTTATCCAATTAAAACTGAACAAGAGTCAAAAAGCCGACGGAATAAAACCTAGGTCGTCTTATTTTCGGAAACCTTTTAAGGTTTCGTAACTCCAAATGAAAAAACGGAACCTTGCTTCCTTGCTGTCGACAACGAAGTGGTACAGAATGTCGGCTTGAGAATGATCTCGCAAGCTCCGTGGTTCGTCCGGAATGCCACTTCTAGCAGGACTTTGTGAAAAAGCTCAGACGAAAATGTTTTTGAAAGCCGACCGTTCACGCCATTCACACCTTCGCAATATAGCCACCACCGGATATGAGAAGGGCTTACCCACGTGCCGCCCTTATGGATGGAAACTCACCTGTTGCAGTTCAGGGAAACAAATGACTAGACGTTCGTGACGTATTTCGATACTCAAAGATCATGAAAAATTTTTATGGGAGTAAATTGAACCTCCTCAAAAAAAAGGTAATTTTTTGTTTACAAGGTCTATTTTTGAGATTTCCAAAAAAAAAATATTCATAATTTTTGGTAAATTGGATACAAAGATACTGATAACACAAAATTTCAAAATATACAATAATCCCCTTCTCCCATTGAGTCCATAGATAATGAAACATGAATGGCTACATCACCCTGCAGCTGTTATAGATTATCAACATTATTTAGTACTAATAAATTATTTAACCAAAACCTACGTTTTATAACTAGGCCCTACAGGCGCATTAACGGCATCTTTCACATAGACTACTCGTGCCTGTCTGTGGTTCTAACTTGTGATAAGTTGCTTCATTTCCTATCACCACTTGTACCTGCGGCACTTAAGCTTATTTGATGTGCCTTTTAGATGATCATAAATGCAAAAGTACGTTACTTTTTAGGTCAGAGTAGATTAAAATTTAAAAAAAAGCATAGCATTCCTTCAATTCATTATAAATTTTAATTAGAGCGAAGCTCTCATAAGGCGACTCCAATTAGAACTTTGTCACGGGCTAACTTGGTCATTCCTTGACCGATTTGAAAAATTTTTGATTTTGAGAGAATCTACATGAAAAAGTGAAGGTCGTGACGGAGCTTGATTTTAAATATTGTCAAAAATAAAATTTTTGGGGTCAAAAGAAAATTGTCTATGGGAATATCCATTATAAAAAAGTCACGCGCTTTTTTGAAAATTTTTTATTCGAAAATAATTAATCGAATTTTATTTTAAATTATTTAATTTGATATTAATTTAATACAATTTAACAATAATAAATCGTTTTTAACAATAAATAAAAATACAAAAAATAATTAGGTAAGTTTCACGCATAAAAATAGTAAAAAAAAACAAAATTCGCTCGAAGGTCACGTCACTTTTTTTCTTAGCGATTTATTCTAATTTCGATTTAATTTTCTAAATTAAGCATTAATTTTGAATAATTTATCAAGATTTTTATTTTTAAAAACCATCTCTATGGTCGTAGTTATAAAGAGAAAATAGCATTCATCCAAATTATAAAGTAGTTAACTTGTGATGAGCGAACATGTCTTTTACTATGGCTTAATCTGCTTATGTTTTTTTAACATCTAGAATAAGAGCAATGCCTCCCCTCCCATAAGAAGGCGACAATTCGGTCGCAGGACAAATGACGCTTTACGGCAGCAGTTATCAAGGGCTAGACAACAGGAGGATTCACAAGCAGGAAATATAATGCATTCAGAAATGCTTTTGATCAATGAATTTTATGCTAAGATTCAATCTATTGGTTATATTCAATGTTCAAAATGCAAATCAATGTTACTATTGGAAGAGACTGATACCATTGAGTGTTCTTCCTGTCGGAAGAAGCCTTTAAAATACTCAAGCTCTAATAACATGGAAGTTGCTACTCAACCAATTGAGCTCAAACATCTAACTCAAATCGAACAAATGCTTATCAGTCGAGTCCAGCCAGTACTCAGAGTCTATCAGGTAAAAGCTTGTGGAGGTGCAGGACAGTATAGATATACTGGTAATGTTCTCAACATCCAACAAGATATTCAGCCCATCGCAAATACATTACCTCTTATACCAGAAGAACTTCAAGTAATTTTAGTAAGACGAATCGGCATGAATGGACATTCCGATTTCAGAGTTCGTAGAGAAAAAGTACTCACAGCTTTAAGATGGCTCATTCGCAATAATCCTTATTATGCAGATGTTACAATCAACCAGGATGTATTAAATTCATTGCCAAGCGACGGAAATATTGCTGAACAATTACGATATGTCAGTGAAGGAGAAATAATGACTGATGAACTTGAACAAGATTCATTGAATGAAAATTGTGTTCCTGTTATGAACCATATTCGTAATCAAAGAGATTTAATAACAACTGCTCTAACATGGCCAGTTGCTGACCAAGAAGCTGTAAATGAGTTCAGATATGCTGGTTACATTGTCAAGGCTTTCCCACATCTTTTTCCTGATGGGAAAACAGATTTTAACGACACTTCACGTTCTGTTAAAGTAACTTTCAGGGAATGGTGTCTCCATATGCTCAGGAGTAGTGATAAACGCTTTGCACAAGATCCTAGATTTCGCTATTTCTGTCTTAATACAATCCAGCGTCACGATGCGTTGAAACGAGGTACAATATATGCAAACATAAGTAATTTCATTGGCACAGTCGAGGATCTAGTGAGAGGTTGCAATGAAAACTCTGCGATGCTTAAACGTTTATTACATGTTGGTGCTCAAGTAACTGGAACGAGTTCATATTGGTATCAGCGTAGAATGGAGTTAGAAGCAATGGTAAAGCAACTGGGTGTTCCAACATTATTTCTCACATTGAGTTCAGCTGATTTGTGGTGGAAATGCATGACAAAGCATTTTGACTATGATGTTACTGGTAAATCTGAATCGATTATTGCTAGAGACATGCAAAGATTGCTTTCTGCAAATCCTCTCATCGCAGATGAATATTTTGCAAAGAGAGTCACTGTATTCTTAGAAACGTTGAAGAAAAAATATGACATTACTGATTTCTGGTTCCGATTTGAGTATCAACATAGGGGAAGTCCTCATATACATGGTGTTTTCTGGATAAGAGATGCACCTGATGTCAGAAATTTCCATTCAATGTCTGAAGAAGAATTAGGCGATTGTTTGAAATATTATGATAATTTAGTTAGCGCCACGAATCCGGTACCTTTAGCAGAAAAAGCAATGATACACCCATCGAGACTTTCAGAGTTAGATATAGAAGTTGGAAATGATTTGCAGCTATCTGAACTTCTTAATCGCATTCAACGACACACGAAATGCTCACAACAATATTGCCTGAGAGGTCCTGAAACAAATTTGCAATGTAGATTCGGATTCCCTAAAGAATTATCTAATGAATCTAAACTAGAGAAGGACAGCCAAGGAAACTTCGTATTCACACCCAAAAGAAATGACGCGTGGTTGAATCAATATAATAGATTTGTAACCACTCTATGGAGAGCTAATAGTGATTGTCAAATAATTGCTTCAGAGCACGCAATTGTGAATTATATTACAAAGTATGCTTCTAAAGGAGAACCATGTTCTCAAAATTTCAGAGAAACATTTAGTGGTCTGGTCGAAAATTTGAACAATAATGACCCGGCATCCAAAGCTGTAGTGAAGGTGCTGATGAAACTAATATCAGAAAGAGATGTGTCTGCATGTGAAGTAATGCATATTTTGAGTGGAGAACCCCTTTACCATTCATCGAGGCAGTATGTTAAATTATTCATATCGACAGAACAATATGTCCAAATAGGAAGACAGAACGGAGAAGAAAATGGTTTAACGAATAAATTAATTTCTGCTTATTCACGCCGTCCTCTCTCTATGGAATCATTAACTTTAATGGAATATGGTAAAAAATATTCAGCAACTGGAAGCTGTAACAGGATAGAAAGAGTAGTACAAATTATCCCAAGAGTAAAAGTTTCCAAACTGATGAGATCTTTTGCAAACAAAGACTTGTTGCTAATAAAGCTTGGCGTGAAATGGATCTTCTCAAAACTCATAACACATGGACTGATTCTTATTCTGCATTATCACTCGATATTTGGGATCTACCAGAAATCGAGGAAATAACATCTGATGATGATCCTGTTGTTGATATTGAAATTGAGCCACACGATTGGATGGTTCTAGCTGCTACACATCCAGGTCAAGTACCAGATAGAGTTGAGCTTGGTTACAGAGACATTGACAGAGAAATGGACTGGCATTCCAATATTGAAAATATTGAGAATATTCGCGACAATGTTAACTTCATAAAATCAGCTAAAGAAAGCTTCATGCGTATCAATACAAATACTGAAACTTCTATAGTTCTTAATGATGAGCAGAAAAAGGTTATTGATTTTGTGGAAAGAACATTGATAGATAACACAGTTGAAAGATTAGCTATGGTGATTGGAGCAGCGGGGACTGGAAAATCTTGCATTATCAATGAAATCGTCAGAAAAATTGGTAATGATAAAGTGCTCTTAATGGCACCCACAGGTGTTGCTGCAAATAATATAAATGGCAATACATTACATAGTGCTCTACGTATTTCGAATTATTCAGGCCGTGACATGTCCGACGAATTATTACGACAGTATCGGAAGAGATGTCCACAGTTAAAATCATAATTATAGATGAATTTTCAATGATTGGATTGAAACTTTTAGGAAAAGTTGACCAACAATTGCGTAAAGCAAGACCTCTAAATGAATTAATGGGAGGTTATATTGTTATCTTTTTCGGTGATTTTAATCAGCTTCAGCCAGTTGGGGACAAATCTCTCTATGATCAACCAAGAAACAACGATACTATTTCAATACAAGGACAATTAGTATATAGACACATCAAGACAGTTTTCAGACTTTCTCAGATAATGCGCCAAGTTGGTATTGAGCAAGCCAATTTTAAAGAAACTCTTTGTAGAATCGCAAATGGTGAGATAAATGAAAATGACTACAACTTGTTGAAGACCCGCTTCATAGTTAATCATCAAGCTCTAGGAGAAAAAGTCAATAGCATAATACACTTGATTTCTCGCAATGCGGAAATCAATGAGTTTAATCTTGAAAAGCTACGACGTACTGGTAAGCCAGTTGCAGAAATAAATGCAATACATAATGATCCACGTGGAGCGATGGCCAGCTCGGATGAAGCAAGAGGTTTGTCAAATAAATTGTACATCTGTAAGGTGCTCAAATTATTCTTAGACAAAATCTATTCACTGCTGCTGGATTATGTAATGGATCGATAGGTCATGTAATTGACATCATTTACCCTGAAAATACTGATGGACAATATATAAACGCATTCCCATTATGTGTGTTAGTGCATTTCAAAGGGTACACTGGTCCAAAATTTAACAATACGAATGCAATACCTATTCCACCATCAACAGTTTCATTCCGCAGAGGAACAAATTCTTTCACGCGAAAGCAATTCCCCCTTCAACTTGCATATGCAATCAGCATCCATCGTTCCCAAGGTTTGACTTTGGACGAAGCAGTTGTCGATATTGGAAACATAGAATTTGCACTAGGGTTATCTTATGTTGCCTTCTCAAGGGTTAGGAGTCTTGAAGGATTATTTATTTCTCCATCGTTCCCCCTTGAAAGACTACTCAAAATCAATGATAAGAAAGGATTACCTTCCAAACGTCGAGAACTGCAACGCTTGATTTCATTGTCTTAACTTTAAACATTTCTTTAAAATAAATTCATTTGTCTTATATTTAAATAATTGTTAAATGAATTTCTCTTTTTGTATATAAAAGATTTCAAGAACCTCATTTTGGAAAATTATCCATTCGTTGAAAAGTTATGTTTTCAATTTCCCGATGAAATTCTCTTGTACATTAGTATTGAAGATATTTTAAGTACCTCATTTTAGAAAATTATCAAAATCTATCCCGTCGTTAAAAAGTTATGCTGTTGATTTCCGGATGAATTTTTTTTGTGCATTTGTATCAAAGAGATTTCAAATACCTCATTATAGAAAATTATCAAAATCTATCCCGTCGTTAAAAAGTTATTGTCACAGACTAAATTTTATTTAGAAAATTTTAGTAAATCGCTTCGCTCTAATATGTGCTGCAGCGAAGCAAAATGCGAGCGACTGCGGCGACCTAGTACTTTTTCACTTGTGAATTTTGATGCACGGTTAGTAATTCGGGTTCTAGTACACCTGAAGGAGACGAAAAAATAAAAGAAATGACACTAATAACTCAAAATTGTAGATTTTTGAAGCTAAATGCTCGGGGTTCGATATTTAATATTATATTGAATCGTATTGAAGCTATAGGGACTCTATATATATTAGTTAGTGGGTTACTAGTATGAGATCCCAGCTCTACTGTATATACACTATCTATTAAAAAGCTCTTGAAACAGTTATAAAATATTACCGCGGATATCTATATTACAAAGATTTTTAAACAAAAAAAAATATAGCTGACTTGGTAGCGAAATTTATACCGATTGTGTAAAAATTGTTTATTTGTAAAACCAACAGACAAAATATAAAAAATGCGTAAAAATGTCAATTGCGTGAAAAATTGACTGATGACAGGTTTTTGCTGAAGTATAGAAATACATGAAGAGATTAAAATTAAATAAAATTAAAATGGATCTAAACCATTTTATCACAGACTGAGTCATGCACATTAACAATTTGGTTTGCTAATGGTAGAATTACATCATCAGTACTTTTATTTTGTACTTTTATTTTACAAATAATTTTATTACTATCATTAATTGCTTTTTAATTGTTAGGCCTTTAGTTTAAAATTTCCTCTTGGTCACAATTTTTAAAGATTGGCCGTATAAAAACCTCTATAACTTAAAACCTTATAACTTTTCATTAAACTAATTTAAAAATTTTCATTTATTTTTTTAATAACTGCTCTGTATTATTCAGTTATTTTGGGCTCTACCCAACTAGGCTAAATGTGCCTGTGCTAGAGTCAGGGGAGATGGTGGTAATGAAGCATGAAAAATGGTATGACCATTTGCGGATTGGAACCCGCGACCTTTGAGGCAATAGTCCAACTACTTAACCACTAGCCTACCACAATCTCTATTTTTGCATCGGCCATCCAGAAAAAAAAACAATGTTATTTTGTGTGTCACCATGACAGCTGATACGCCTTCTATTTTTGACGTTTTTCATTTGCAGGTTCAATTATTATAATGTTGCTTAATTATTAAAGGTTGCTCGCCGAGTTTTAAAGCAGTAAAATTATTAGTTGTGTAATATAATTTCATTAGTGTGTAATATTAATAATTCAGTATCACAATGTCGATGTTTACCGAAGTAGAGAAAATGAACGTCATTAGAACAACCGAGGAAAAATTTAATTTATCTCGTAAGAATTGGCCGAAAAAATATTCATGGTTACTGGACGAACAGGCGTTAGTAAATATGAGATTTATTATTAGGAAATACGAGATAATAATATTAAGATTATACCGATTGCGTTACGCTATTTTTTTACTAGTATAATGAAAGTTTGACCTTATGGCATAAGACGCACCAATTTTATAGATGAAAGTTAGAAAACTTTCATAAAATACAGCGCTGTTGTTAAACCAGCATGCATTAAACTTTGTAGAAGTTAGTCGTAAATTTGTGTCCATTATCTTTAATATTTCAAATGTATTTATTACAGTAAATTAAAGCATGCTACAGACTCTATAAGGGAACAAATCGCCCATTTTATACCAAAGATGTGTAGAACTGCTGAAATGAAGCTTGAAATATCTCGCTTAGATCCGAAGCCTTTGCCAGAAACATCAGCTGGTATGGTCGGATGGCTAGCTGCTAAGTAAGTTGCTATACGAATATTTACCCCGGACGGGAAATGTTTAATTTTGACTACCAGAAGGAAATGATGAGTATATGAGTATAAAGATCAATATTCCCGTTCTTAATTTAAAAAATAAATATAAATCTTTTCATAAACATAAAACATATATATCAAAACGCTATGTTACATTTTCAAAGTTTCGTGCAAGATATAAGTCTTTTTCAAAAGAACATAAATATCGATATATTAAGCAGTTAGAGTTCAATATTTTTACTAGTCTAAAGAATTTTTGATAAAAATTACAAAAACATAAAAACAACTTTGGTAAGTTACACAGTTAAACAAAACCAACAAAAAACTTTAAAACTTTGAAACTTTAAAATTCTAATACCGGTAATAAAATAACAAAAAGCGCGCGAAAAAATTAAAAATTAAATTAATTAATTTAGAATTTAAATTTACCATAGAGAATATATTTTTAAACACAATTATTTTATTATTTTGAATTTTAAATTCCGGCTCTGTCCTAGTATTTTTCATGTAGATTCGATTAAAACTTTAAAATTCTTAAATCGTTGGTAAAATTGAGATTTGACATCACAAATATTTCGCTATTGGAGTCGATCCATGGGAGCTAAACTTCGCTCCACTTTGATAAATCACAAATCCAATAAATAGCGAGGGGGAGGGGTTATTTAATTACTACGCGGTAAAATTTACAAAAATAAACATAGTGGTAAAAATTTATGGTGAATTGAAGGAATGTCATGATTTCATTGTATGTTTTTTGTATTTTTATTTACTCAGACACTTAAAAAATAACCCACTATCACCTTTATTATGACCACCCAAAACGCACACCGAATGGACCAAAAGTGCCGCAGGCACAAGTAGAGATAGGAAATGAAGCAACCTATAGCAAGTTGCTAGCGTACAGTCACGTGTAGTCTGGGGCGCAGATGCCGTTAATAACGCCTGTAGGGCCAAGCTGTAAGACGACAGGTTCAGGTTGAACAATAATTGATTTCTACTAAACAATGTATAGAAAGAAGGAGTTGATATTGTATGATAACTACAAGGTGTCATAGCTATTTTTTTGTTCTTTTTAAAATATGCCAGTCTAGCCTTTCTTCTGCCAGTTAATGTTTCATAAATGAATAATTGACCACAGAATAGATTTTTTTTTGTTACCATCACTTTTTCACTTTTCACTTTTTTTGTTACCATCACCTTACCACTTTTCACTTTTTTTTGTTACCATCACTATCCAATTTAGTTTTGATTTAGCCTCTAGTGGTTTTTTGACACCAAAGTGGTGTTATCATATTTAGTGGCAGATAGTACGGGTCAGGACTGGTGGGGTGCAATAAGAGAAGACGCAAAGTACATTTAAAGCATGCCTTACACCCGTTTGTATACAGCTAGCGTTCTCCAAGTTTCGAAGTTATCCCCTTTTCATAAAAGAACGTGCCTCTTTCTATTCCCAAACTGTAATAGAAACATTGTTCTATGGTAGTAGAATATTAATAAATTAAAAATCATTTTTCATTTATTTTTTAGGCCAGAATTCCGCCTAGAAAAGTATTCAAACCAAAGACCCAAAATACCGATTAAAGTTCCTTTTAATTATAATTAGGAGGTGAAAATGACACACTTTTTCTAAATTTGTATGGATCAACAAAGCCTGCATCTCGGATACATTGCTTGCACTATCTAATTTAGAAAGAAAAGATGGACTTTGTAAATTATGAATTTTATCTCTTTTACAATATATTCTTTATTTATTTTAAAATATTTTCGAACGCTTATTGTGATAATATTATATTATTTTACCTCTTTTACATTCTTTTTTGTGATTTTATTTTCTTTGACCTTTTTTATTATTAGTATTATAGAACAGGAAATCTTGCCTGTCTTTGAAGTTCAATCGATGACCATTTCTTGTGTGGAAATATAATACGATTGTTAAGCTATACTAAAGTTCGTTTAGTTGAGTCATATTTACCCCTTTGACTCTGAAGCTCTCTCTGGCTCTAGTCGAACCGCCATTCGATTGGATCTAAGCCGCTCTTATCGTCGCAAGAATAATTTAAGCCTCTTTTTCGAAGTAATGTCGCCTGAGCTACAACACCACGTCATACAAAAACTAACTTTTGGATGTATTTACTGAAACGAATAGCTTAATATAAATAAAACCACGCCTTCACAATCTATGTGATACAAAATGTCAAAACTTATTGCGTGGGTTATTCGTAAGGTTCGTAAGGGCACATAACTCCAATAGACACTGTTCTCTCACTCTTCTGTGGTAAGGGTTACTGTTTCATTATTAGTGTAGTATTTTTACCTAAGTATAATTAAGATCACCAAATAATAGCGATTATTTGTGTGTGGATTAAAATTATTACATATCTAGAGGAATACTTAAAAGCACGTGATATTCTCGTTTAAGAACATGAAAGGATTGATTCTATATTTAATATATATATAAGTAATAACTCTGTAATTAACAAAGTTTACATGGTCATAGAAACATGGAAAAAAACCTCCCCTCCCATTCAAAGTGACGCAAAGTCTTTATGTTACACTAATACGAGGCTAATAATATTTTAAGAAGGATTTTCAATTAGATATTTATGAAACCTTGAGAAACAAGATACCTCTCAAATTGGATGAATACAAATACAAATTGGAAATACATGAGAAGAAGCGGTAATGAAACTATCTTGGACTAGAAAAAAAAATGCTTTTGAAATATATTAACTTTTGGAGATATTCACATAATATGGAACTATCGAATTAATTTAATTATTATTTTATTGTCTAGGCATTATATTTAATAAATGTTGAAACATAAGTAAATAATAAAATTGATGACATTTTTTAATCGATAGTTTTAATTTTTGTTTTATTTCAAAAAAATACCTCGTACTCCTCCTCCTTGTACCTCGTAATCTTGTTGTGACGTTCGCGAGTTGTGTTACTTGTAAATATTTAAGTAAAATATTAAATTATTATGAGTACACATCAGTTTTATTATATACTAGCTTTTCAGCATCCCGGCTTCGTGACGGGATGTTTTTTTAATTTTAAAATGAATAATTGTAAATAAATTAGCTTTTCACAAATTTGGTAATACAAAGAGGTTTTAATCTGATGTTACACGGAGTAATGCTACAAATAGCTGTCCACGAGAAAAACATTCTGACGACGCATTTACCATCATCACTATAGTCGTATTATACACAAACCATGTCGTACTATTCCACCTTAATATTTACATAGTTGTACTTGCCAAAGTTTAGTAGTATCTAATGATATTTTACACATATTTTGAATGTATTTTATTATAGGACAGCGCTTATTCCTTGACTTGACAGTTGGTTGTAAATGGATCAAGCAGTACTGATATACCTTCATTATACTATGGTGTTAGTCACTGCCCTTAAAATATTTGCCAAATAGCCGTCAGCTAGCTATCAGGCCGTTTTGGACTTCCAATATTACACTTCATACAGGGTCTGGATATCTAGTTCCTTATAAGTAAGACTTTATTGCATTACTTAAAGCCTTTAATCTTGCCGAAGATCCAAGCTATCAAACTGTGAAACCCTATTTGAATCAATTTAGGAAGTGGTTTTGAAGAAGAGTGCCAACCTGAAAAGCAACTATTAGGTGATGTGTTGTCATAGTCAAATTCCATTACAGCTAGTAAAACTATACATTCTATGTTTTCGTAGACTGTCTAGCTCGATTTTCTCTACATCTGTTTATGAAACGAATACTTCCGTAATTGGATATTTGCAGATTTCTTAGGCAAAGAAACTTTAAATTACACTTTTTTTTTATTTATAAAAGAAAGTATAATAAATGGCTATAACCATACCTAATTAGACTACATTTAAACCAGCCACTGTTAGGAGCAGTTTTAACGATTAGTATCACTATGTATGCCCGAAACAAAGGTAGGCTATCATTTATTCATTATACGAGTAAAAAAAAACGAAACTACAGCCGGTAAAACAATTTTAGGAGTTGCAAACCTAATCTATAACAAAATTATTATTATATATTTTATCACCTAACTTACTAACCTATTCAAGAAGACTATTAAGTTGAATGAATCAAACTATATCAAAATGTGGTCAGATACCGAGATTTCTTAAAAAAAAACCCATCATATATACAAATATATTTGATTGTATTAGTTTCACTGGTATACATCACCTAAGATATTTTATGCAAGGTTTAATAGTTTCGCTAATATAAAAAAAGCATGTTAGAAATGTCTCATATGTAGGCATTACTGACAAGTTGTATACTTTTGTGTATTCTCTGAAATGCAGCCTGCTGACGAAGCTCAAAGCCATCTTATAGCCGCACAATATATGAATAGGCAGGAAAAAATAAAGAAAACATGGAAGAAGACATGGGCAAATGCGGTGGAGGAAATTAGGTAAGAATGACATAAATAACCTATTTGATTTTATCGGATTCAAATATGATTAAAATCGATACTATTTTTAAGAATGATTTTATTCTAGCGATAATAATTGTACATAGACTGAAAACATAATATATATACCGAAAAGAGTTGTGCTTTCTTTAAGTGCAACTTAATAAAATTAGACACCTTCATCAGTAACAGAAACAATCCCTCATCAGAGATACTACATAAGAGTAATAAACATTACTTTATTATTTTTATACTATGCATTAAACATTTCAAACACCAAAATTGCATAATAAAAAAAACAGTTCAATGATAGGGTACCTACAAAAAATAATAATAGGGGTGTAAATAAATAAATAACTAAGAGGTATAACTTTATAATTAAATAGTTCAGATGTATATAGATGTATATAGATGTATATAGAAAATAAATATGTATATAGATGATTCCTTATGTTATAATAGGCGTTCGCCGTAAGTTTACATTACTTATATAAAAGTCTGACAGTACGAGTATATTGACAATTCGAATTCTTTCTAATATTTTTACAGATGAAAAATTAAAAAAAAAAATAAACATATAAAGGAGCTAACATTAGATCAAACATACTAACTACTACGGACTAATTTTGGAAGAAGTGACCAATCGGCGTAGGCCAACTGTGTACCTGTCGTTAAGTGCAGAGACTACTTAGACGTCACAGATATTATAGATATTATCTTAATATATATAAATCTCGTGTCACAATGTTTGTCCTCAATGGACGGCTGAACCACTTAACCGATTATAATAAAATTTGAACACCATGTGCAGTTCGATGTGCACTTGAGAGATAGGATAGTTTAAATCTCAAATTATAGTCGCAATTTTAATTTATCGCTAATTATTTGTCTGTTATTATTTGGCAGTCATAAAACTGACAGATGTCGATACCTTTCGACTGGGTTGATGGCGCTAATGTCTGTTATTATTTGACAGTGACAGTTATTCGACGCAAACGTATTAAAAGAGCCCATCAGTTGGCAGAACAAATTGAATCAAGAAATCCAGCTCAAAGAATCAGGACAGCAGGTCATGCACAAGAATCTCAAGAACAGTGTAACGAACGTCTTCAAGAGAATATCATAAGAACAAGAAAATTATTATTTTCAGTCAAATGCCACCGAAAAAATCTAACCTCAACAACGCGAGCGGCAAACGTCAAAACGCAAACGTCAAAACTACGATCGGAATAATATATTCACTTACGAGATGCTGTTGCTGGAAACATCGATGGAAATTTAAATCCCAATGACATCGGTAATGCTTTCATTTTACCTTCAAGCTACATCGGCAGTCCACGGAACATGCAGGAATACATACAAGATGCGATGACTTACGTACGTCATTACGGCCGACCGGATTTATTTATTACATTCACATGTAATCCGAATTGGGAAGAGATACAAACTTTACTATTGCCAGGACAACAAGCCATTCATCGTCATGATTTAACTGCACGTGTGTTTAAACAAAAATTGAAATCCTTAATTGATTTTATTGTTAAATATACAATTTTTGGTATCACACGTTGTTGGCTGTATACGATAGAGTGGCAAAAGCGAGGTTTGCCTCATGCCCACATTTTGGTTTGGCTTAAAGATAGAATCCGTCCTGAAGAAATCGATCAAATAATTTCAGCCGAAATTCCAGACCCATTAATTGATCAAGAATTATTTGATATTGTCACCAAACACATGATCCATGGGCCATGCGGTGTTTTCAACATGACCTCACCGTGCATGGAAAATGGAAAATGTAAAAAAACTTCCCAAAGCCGCATACGAATGACACGATCACGGATATTGATGGTTATCCAATGTATCGCCGCAGAAGTACTGAGAATGGTGGCCACACATTTACAATGCGACTGCCGAACTTTCCAAATCAAGTTGAGTTTGATAATCAGTGGGTGGTACCATACCCACCACTACTTTCAAAAACTTACAAAGCTCATATCAATGTTGAGCTTTGCAGTTCTGTTAAATCAATTAAGTATATTTGTAAATATGTAAACAAAGGCAGTGATTTGGCCATATTTGAAGTAAAAAACATAAATAAAAATGACGAAATAGCACGATACCAAATGGGCAGATACATTAGCAGCAATGAAGCTATTTGGCATATTCTCAGCTTTCCCATCCACGAAAGAGATCCTGCTGTCCAACATCT
This sequence comes from Neomicropteryx cornuta, assembly GCA_020383195.1. NCBI lineage: Eukaryota > Metazoa > Arthropoda > Insecta > Lepidoptera > Micropterigidae > Neomicropteryx > Neomicropteryx cornuta. The sequence continues at coordinate 46,093,471 of JAHKQU010000018.1, forward strand.
GGCAATACATCTTGAAAACGGTCAACGTGTATACTTCACTGAAGAAAATGTTCTCCAAAGAGCGTTCGAAGCTCCGAAAACGACTCTAACTGAATTTTTTACATTGTGTCAAAAACCTGATGTTTTTGGCCAATTCGCGAAGACATTGGTGTATGGTGATGTTCCACGTTATTTCACATGGAACAAATCCAGTAAAAAATGGGAGCCACGGAAACAAGGAAAACCACATCCTTCCATTACAGGCATTTTTATTTTTTACCTATTGATTTCTGCTTAGTATCAAGTGTAAGAACATTTTAATTAATTGTGTTCAACGTACTTCCCCTTCAAATCTCAATCCAGTGAATTTGTATACCAACATCAACATTTTCGTCTTTGTTCGTAAATAATTTCATTGTACTAAAGGGTTATAGTAGTAGAAAGTCAAATAAGGAGATCAGCATATTTTTTTACAAATACCATCTGTGTGAAAAAGCATAGTGGACTCCGTGACTGATGTTCTCTTATTGTTCCTCTTAGATTGTTTACTATAATGTATTATAACAAAAACTTTAGCCACAGCAACGCGTGGCCGGGTCAGCTAGTATTATATGTATTATTAGATATTATATTTAGATTCTTCGTGACACAGGCATGAGTTTTAGAGTTGTTAACAGAACAGATAGGTATCGGAGCCACCTTTCACAAGAGTCGTAAGTACTGCAAGAAATCTCTTGCAGTACCTTTGGGCACAATCGTGCCCAAAGGTTTCGGGCATGAACGTTCCACAGAATGAAATTTCCGATTTGTAATAACGAAACGATGGGTGCTGGAGTGTAGCGCTCATATACAAGGTTTCTGCTGACGTAATGCGTTTACTAGGTGTCAAATGTTGAGTGGAGCTACTCACTCTAGGTAAATTATTTTAAATGAGTTTACCTATATAACTGAACTATGTGTAATTATTATTATCTTTGCAGGGAACAAAACAAAACTTTTCGTGAAACGTGCGTTTTGGCTGGAGTGCAGTACAAGCAACAATTTGTCGACCCAGTAAAACGCAACCTTCAGGCTGTACCCCGAAAGTCATCCGCTGTTATTGGCTGGCTCAGTACAAGGTTACAATAATTTAGTATAACTTTTTCATCTTCCATACAAAAAATGTAAAATGCCATTCTGTAACAGGAAAGTGATTCGTTTTTTTTCTTTTTCTTTAATAAAGATGCAAATTCATTTAAGTTTTTCGAAATACATTGATTTTATTTTGCAAGATTGTCTTCTAAAGAGAAAACGATTTATCATTTTTGGGAAGGAATATTTTTGTCTGAAAAAATCGCGTATCTCATAAAGCCCAGCTTAAACAGCCGTTAGATGGAATAACATGATTTATGACCACGCTCCACAAAGATAACAAGCTCTACTAAAAGATATCTCCTCAAACTTTATCTTCGTTGGTTTTCGAAGATTAAAAATAAAAACAGTTAAATAAAAAAGTTCACAAAGTCACAGAATAACTATAGCTTATTTTTTTCTCCAATACTATTGGATCGATATGGAATTGGAAAGCATCCTTCATTTTGAATTTATGCAGTGCGGAGACATTTGATAGAATCGTCACATGGAAAACCAACAGCCTTCTTTTGATAAATAACCCCCGTTACGTAAGTGTACCCATCATTACCTAGGCACCTAGGTGAGTGTAGCTATTATCATAAAGCTGACTGAATATTATCCGTGAACTGTCAATTCTAAAGTAGAGGCCTATCTGCCCACTATCTATTTAGTGGCGTTTTCGAAAAAAAAAATGAAAGCTTTATATTCTTTAAAAACAAAACCTCAAACGCCCTTATTCAAAAACGTGCTAATACGCTTCAAAGCTTAAAATAGACCACTAACCATAATAAAATGTGTAGGCTGTCACTTTTGCCTGAGAATTTATGTGACTAAGGCAGCAGAAGTTTAACAATAGGATTGTTTTCGGGTTGGCAGCTAGGCACTCCAGGCTAAGTCAGCTGTCTTTGGCGTCTCATGTGTCAGCTTTCAGAGCTTTTGAAGTAAAACTTCTTTATGCACAGTAGTGAGTCATATTTACGTGTTGAACGTATAACGAAACGGTGAATAAGTGTACAATAGGTATTCGGTACTTATTTTCACATATATGTATCTGTGTTTCAATATTACTTCGTGCACAATATTTTTGTATTTAATATGATCAGGGATGATTAATGATCACAATGTATCTGACGCAGGCGTTTAGAATAAATGTCTTTTAGCTTTAGCCAAGGTTGGGTCAATAAACACAGTCAAATTATTTAGACATATCAACGCAAAGTTTATTTTGATAAGTACCTAAAACGGACCAGCCATTTAGGTGTAGATATACGACTGAAATACCCCAGGAAAATAGAAAATAGGGTAGTAAATGTTTCTATTCGCCTGTAGGTCTGTATATTTTAGCTAAACGACTGATTTTGTCTAGGTAAATAGCAAAAAAATATTGTTTTTCTTATTGACTACGGCTAAGATTTTAGCTAAAAAACGAGTTATTCTAAACGCTTGCGACACATTCACAACTAAATCAAGAAATAGAATTGAAGCTGTTTTTGTTAGATACTCAGATAAATTACAATTATAAACATTAATTCTATAGTCTTATCAAGTTATCAAAAGTCAATTATCTCTTTTCTGAAATATTTGTAATAATAATTCGAAATACTCTAGAAATTATAACATTTAATATTAATTTTAAACGTTAAACCATAATTTTAAATTGCAGCAAATCATTCCAACTAGAAAAATATGGACCGTTGCGAAAAACGTTGCCGACAAAGTTAGCAGAGTTTTGGGATGCAAAAATCTCACAAGAGTAGATGTTTTAATATTATTTATTTTCTGTATAATAATTATTAATCTTATTTTAGTTAAACTTGATTAATTTATATAATTAATAAATTTATCTTGGTTTTTTTTATTTTTGTTACTATTTTTATTACCTCATTTTTTTATAATATATCTTTTAATTTACATATCCGATTTAATTATGACAGAGTTTAACATAGGTAACTGTCGATGTTTAACTATAGCAACTGTTAATAATACAATCTATTTGTTTGCATATTTACCACTATGCCATTTATTATTAATGATATTTCTTTATTCGTTTGTCGTTTATATCTATTTTTCGAAGTATTGAACTATTTTGTTACCATACTTACGCTGTAGTCATAAAATATATAATAATAATCCTCGGAGAGCAAGTTTTAAAGGCTGCGAATCAACTCGTTATATTTTAATTATTTAGAGATAGAGAAAAACAGTTTAGCTGTTTTAATGAGTGAAATAATAAGTCCGTAGATCGTGAAAACCTAAACGAAGTATCATCTGCATCCGACTGGATGGCATAATGAGACGGCGCAAATGAGTACAGATATTTGTTTTTGATTAGTATAACCGCTAAAAGATAACTGAATTGCTATTTATAAGCTGCACTTCTCTGGTGGGGTTGTTCCATGGCGGCTTATATTCCGGTTCGCCCTCCATTCCGATGCTGCGGTTAACCGTCACAGGCGATCTGATAGCTTATACTAGATCGTCTGTGTTTGAGTCGTTTATGGCTGCACAAAGTCATATGGTTACCAAAATCAAACTACTAGTTGCGTTTAGTAGCTTTAGGTCATCGAAGGGACAGTGGTCACAGAACTGTGGTCCGTCTGGTGTGGTCGGTGTGGTAAATTACTTAAATACTAAAGCTTAACCACAATTATACCTACTATAGCAGGAAGTATAGGGTCTTTTCTATATTCCTAGCCTAAACAGATGTGTAAGTAGATACCTAGACCGACAATCTTTCCAATAATTTTATTAGGAATTGTCATTATGAATGAGCTACTATGAATTGTAACTTATTTCTATAGTAATTTGAATTTGTACATACGAGAATAAACTGAATTACATAGGAAGGTTAAAAAATTCTCGTTATGAAAAAAATACGTTTTGTTAAGCAACATTCTTATATAAAAAGTAAAATATTTTTATATACTATATTCATATGCTATACTCATTTTTAAAATTATTATTTAGGCAGGCGTATAACGCGATTTTCTAACACAACAATTAAACAAACAAAAGAACAATTAAACAACAATTAATTAAAAGAATAATTTAAATCGATCTTAGCTATAATAACTCTTTTTAAAAATGGTGTTATGACAACGGAGATCAATCTATACACTTTTAAAGGTTTATGGTGATAGTACATTTTGGTGTACAACAGTTCTACGAAGGTTATCATGCTTGGAAAACAATCACATACTGATGATCTACACTATACACTACATTTTATTAGGCTACCAGTGAAAAAAATCGTATACTCGTTGCCTTGCAACGGCAAGATTATGTTCACCATGATCTAGATCTTCGTAACAGATATCTCATGGGATAAACGCTAATTACATTACGAAGCTATTATAAGCGAAGTCTATTATGAAGATGCCATCATAGCAGGCTTAGTTTGATGGTCTTGATTTTGCACTCGTCATCAAAAGTCGCTTGTCATGAAGGTGGTTTTACATAACTCTCTAGATTACTATTTTCCATTATCTCCACGATAATGCACCTGTCCACATTTTTTTAGCTAAGAATGCTTTTCATAAACATTACTTAACTTCTAGCTCTATAATTAAAAAAGTTAAAACGCAGCAATTACAAAATAAAGGATGGTTTACTTGAGGGTAAGAACAAGCACCATTTTTTTTACTAAAATTGACTTTATGCATGCGAAAATAGTCGATACAAACAAAAATGGCTATGATACCTGTCGCTATTATATAATAACAATATAATATGCATTGTTTAGTAATAGTAAATTATTTAACCAGAACCAGTCTCACAGCTAGGCCCTGCAGGTGTCATCAAAGGCATCTACCACCCAGACAACTCGCGTTTGTGCTACCAACTTGTGATAGGTTGCTTCATTTCCTATCTCATTTTAAATGATCTCATTTTTGGAAACTTAATTGTAAATTGACAATTATATTTAAATTTATAATAATTAAAGGGGTGAATAGAAGATGGAGTTATCTTACATTTTTTCAAAATGGACATTTCTTCATAAATAAAGATGTTATATTGAATCTACCATCAAAAAAAATATCGTATGCCTAGCGCAAATATTAAAAAAGTTAATATTATGAAAAAGGTGTTTACAGATACAGATTTGGTAGAGATAGCTGAAGGTGTCAATGTAACTATAACAGGTTAGCTACGTACTAACCGTTATGAAGATTTAATTTTTATAATTAACATGAAATTTTGCTTATGGCTTGTCTTTAATTGAAACGCATAGTTTATTGTGAGTAAGCAGTCGATACTTCATCTCGATTTCTCGTATATCAATTAATACAGGCCGACGGAGATGGGAGATTTTCAAGTTGGTGTGAAAGGAACAGATAGTATTTTAGCATCGCCGTTCTCTTTCGCTCTTTGGACTTTCGAATAAAGGAATAGAGCCGGAAACAAGTTGGTGCGAATGTCAAAAAAAAGTTGAGCATCGGGAGAGAAAAATATGGAGTTCTCTCAGCTCTGGACTCACTAGCAGTATTGGCAGCTACAACCAAGTTGAAGACGAAGTAGGCGGCTCAAGATTGAAACAATAGCGTACATTTAAGTAGTCTGAGGTTTATGGTAAGAAACAAACGTCCATAATTCATTAAACTCTGATCAGGTATTTACTGAACAATTACAAGCCGTATTTATGAATGAAATAAATAAAATTTGTATAATTTGATTTGTTAAATAATTTCATATTGCAAATAACATTTATAAACATGAAAGTTTTATTTAAATTTCAATTTAAAAATGATTTCTATATATATTACATAGTAAATTTAATCATATAAGATAAAACGTATTCTGGAAATTTAATATACTCGTATATAACTTAATCAATTTTATGATTTTGATTTTGGTATTGTAGCTTTGTTTAGTAATGTAGAAGTAGATAGATTCGCGTAGAAAATATTTGAATAGATATCAATTAATAATTAATAAATTGTTATTTATCGTTGATATATTTATATATATATATATAATTTTCATTTGTTTATAAAGACTTTGGTTTGAAATATAATTTTAATTAACAACATTCAGTATGATTATATCTAATAAATAGATTCTTTTTTTTTGACATAAATACTGTAACATTAGGTTATTGGTTCGTTTTATTAAATTTTCAATAACGTTATATTGAGTATATCATACTTGCATTACCTTAAAGTGCCTTATTCAAAATAAATAAATACGGAAAAAAATGACAACTTTTTTTTGACAATAAATTTTAAAGAATACACTTATATAATGATAATATCCTAAAAGCAATAAAAAATACATCTAATTACAATAACAAATAAACTTAAACGTTGCAAACAAACGAGTAATTCTTAATACGAGTATAATATCTGAAACTAAGATTTTTATTACGGAATATTAATTATACATGTTTCTTTTACATGTTTCTATTTGTGCACATTAATGAGTTTGTATTAATTTTAACTGGCCGATAATAAATAACACATCCTCAAGATTCCCAAAACTCGTGCTGTCACATTTTTGAATTTCAAATATATTTGCGCTTTCAATCTAACTGTAAATGTTTCGTCGATTAGTATAAAAAAAAATGACTTTTATGTTTTATATCTATATTATCCGAACAGCCTCCGATGTGATCTAAACGGCTGTTTATTTTTCAAGAACATAATTCTACCCACAAAAATTAAACTCCGCATTTGTACTTTTAGAGTTGAAAGATGCAAACGACGGACAGGCAGACCTACTATTCCTGTAATTTGGCCGGCCAAATTACAAGAATAGTAGTTTATTATACAGGTAAAAGTGAATCGAAGAGATTTTATTGTAGAGAATTGTTTCATTGTCATCCTGGATAGTTTTCGGCCTCCCAAAGCAGAAGATAAAATATTGAGGTACATGCAAATTTATTAGTTTTTTTACTAGAAAATTTCCAGGCGTTTTATTAATTTTTTTTTCTCCTTTAAAATATCAAGCAGTTAACGATCGCACCAAAAAGAATTATTTATACATTATGATGTTTAGAAGTTATGGCATAAAAACAGTAGATGGTTCATTTTATTACGTTTTAACGTCGTTAGTTTATTTATTATATAAAACTACAATCGTATCTCAATAGAACATTTTCTTCCAAATATAGGTACCTACATACTATTTTTATTTTTCCCGGAAATTGATATGCGAGTTCCAAGTATTCGTACAAACTCACCTCAAATCACTCTTAGGTTTAACTAAAAATTATAAATAACAAAAATAATGAGAAAAATGTATATGACTAGATTTACGTATAAGTATGTCAATAGTGCAGCAGCAAATATCTCTCCCCGTCGCGTTAAAAATAAGATTAGATAAATTTCCCGTTTATTTTAAGCAAGCGAAGGTTATTTTGATTTCATGATTTCCGTATATGCGAACGTAGAAGTGTGTGTGTGTGTGTGTGTGTGTGTCATGTACCTACGACAGTTTCAGAAAATCTCTCCTGTATTTATAGGAATGATTACAAGAGTTGGACAATCTCCAATGTATGCTATGATTGATGCTGGACTTACGCTCACGGTATGTACGATTTATGTGAAAATCGTAATACGTATAGGTATATTTTTAAAAACAAAAATACAAATGTCAAAAACGATATTATGTTTTGCTCATATTTATTGTTTTGTTTCAGGATATTGCAGCTTACATCAAAAAGGAGTTTGACAAAAAGTACAATCCTACTTGGCACTGCATAGTGGGCCGGACTTTTGGTTCATACGTGACTCATGAAACTCGCCATTTCATCTATTTCTACCTGGGACAAGTAGCGATACTGTTATTCAAGAGCGGGTAATCCTGTTCCCTCACCCAACCATTCCTCCCTCTCTCGTTCCCTACAATCCCAGCCCTCCTTTCCACACTCCATTGTTATCTTCGCACAAACCAATGTCATTTTAAATTGGAAAATGGCAAATAAGTGTAAATTCTCTCAATGTGCTGCCGTCCAGACCTACGGTACTATCAATGCAGAGATAAACGCTATTCGCTGCAAAAGACCAAGTGTTGGGGCGAATTACTGAGTGATAGTGAGGAAGACTAACTAACAGATCTACAGTGATGAAACCTAATTTTAAAATTTTGGCAAAAATTATTGTTACTCGTATGTTATAAATATTTTTTGACAACGTAAGACTTCATTTTTTTTTTAGTTCTTATAGAGTCCTAAAACAACTGCTTCAAATTAGTATTTTTTTAGCAATTATGTAGGAAAATTAGTTTTAAACGAAATAAAAACGAAGTGGGTTTCTAATTCAATGTATATTTTTTTCTTCCTTTTTTCTACCGTCAGGTAGACCTAATCGTGAACTAGACGCTCGAAACATACAAAATTAAAAAAGAATTAACTTCAACCACTTTTAACCAGAAATCAAACACCAGAACCAGAAATTTATTGTACCAGTAATTCAGGAAAAATATGGATTGAATAGAGGACCTCCGTTTTTTTAAATTCATTGTTTTAAATTCAAGATCCTTTTTTTCGAGCAGTTATTTGTCCAAAATGGATTAATCTACCTAATCTAATTGATCGTGTGATTCGTGAAGCTTTGCATCATGATACTGGATCTAATGTTTTTTGTTTAACCGCTTATGCAGGTTGTGGAAAAACATTCGCACTAACAGCAATCATTCACAAATTAAATTCGCTTAATCTTTACCTAACATGTGTTCGGTAAATTTTACCATACCACATGGATCACGTGCAACTTTAATTGAAAATTGTGTCAAAAAGTAACGTTTACTCAAAATATGAGAGCCTTACCAAGTGAAATAGAATTTATTGAATTCTTGAAAAAAAAATGGTAATGATGAAGCCCCACAATTCACACAGTTTGGTGAAAATATTATTGAAATACCTCAGCGATTAATAGGAGATGAAAATAATATTATTAATGAGGTATATGGAAATATTTCCGAAAACATACTCTCAGATAATATATTAAAATCAGTTATTTTAGCACCTAAAAATTATGATTGCACTTTTATTAATACTGATATACTTAATCATATACCAGGTGATCAGAAAACATACAACATACTACGATAAAATGATTTGAGATGACAACAATGAAATCAATAACTATCCAATAGAGTTTTTGAATTCTTTGACTATTAGTGGTTTATCACCACATAAGTTAGTATTGAAAGTTAATTGCATAGTTTTACTAATTAGAAACTTAAATACAAAGGAAGTATTAGTCAATGGAACAAGATTACCCATAAGTATATGAATCATAATGTTTTGATTGCGAAGTTTTAACTAGAACTGCACCCAATAAGAGAATTTTGATTCCACGCAAAAATTTTACATATTCCGGTACCGGAACTTGAATCCGGTTTAACTTTCAACGAACTCAATTTCCATTTATAACTGCATTTGCGATGACAATAAATAAGTCTCGAGGACAAACATTAGAAAAAATTGACAGCCAGTTTTTACACATGGTCAATTATACGCCGCAGCAAGTAGAGTTCGATCATTCGATGGGTTGAGATTTTATATTTCTGAATATAATGGTCAAGGGCACTTAGCAAATGATGAAAGAATTTTTAAAAAATACATCCTTTACACAGAAGTTTTGAATCATTAAATTCACTTTGAAACTATTTTAAGTTTAATGAACATTTATTATTACAAGGCACGTTTTTTCATATATTTTTTACTTTGTATCGATTTTTAATTATACCTGTCAGTAGGGCAATAAAAAATAACAAATAAATGTTAAAATAGGCGTGCTTTTTAAATATTTCTTAGCCAAGCTAAACCTCATTTTTCCTATCTTTCATATTTATAAAATTACTCGAAAATTAATAATTACAGTCATTTGTTATGTTATGTTTGAAAAAAAGAAAGAAAGAAAATGTTTCTTTATTGAAAAATGTAAAACAAAAATAAATGGTAGATATATAAGTTTAATCACATTTTCCAATAAAGGGAGTGTGCTCAGCTGCCCTCCTTTCTGAGAGGAGGGTGCTAATTTTCAGCACGTACCGTTTTATTATATTATAATATATAATTTATACTTAACAAAAAACATATTATTTGTATTTACAGTGAATTGTAATCCTCCTTATGTAACTTATACAAAACAAAAACAAAATGTATTACCAGCATAAAAAGACTATATAAAACGTAACTAAGTGTTTATAGTTTGCAGCTTCAGAAGCCATTGTCGACACCTAGTCCTGAAGGAGGCCGGGCTTGTTTTGCTCCTCAGCGGTGGAGGCAAGTCGTTCCAGATCTTCGATGCCGAAAATTTAAAGGAACCCTCATAAACTGACAGCTTTTGGTGAGGGACGATTAAAAGGTGATCTCTCGCACGTGTTAGGTAATTGTGATTTTCTCGTGGTTTTACTCTTTTTTATATGGATAGGGCGGTCTCTCGCTGTAATATATTTTAAATACGAAGCAAGCAAAGTGGAGATTTCTGCGATTGACTATATCTAGAATACTCTTTTTGTTTAATATGCCTGAGATATGGGTTCGCCTAGGGATCCGAAAACAAAAGCGTGTGCAGGCATTTTGGACACGTTGGATTTTTTTTTTTTTGATAAGCGTGGGCCATCACCATAGTCCAAGATAGAAAGAATTAGTGAGTCCGTTACAGTTTGCCTTACGGGAATAAATAGATATTCTCTAATTTTGTAAAGCGTTTTCAGACGTGCAAAGCACCATTGTGTTTTCCTTTTAACGTGCTCTTCAAAATTAAGTTGCGAGTCCAAGTAGATGCCTAGATTCCTAGATACTTCTACAATTGGTAAAGCTGTTCCAGAAATGGATATAGGACTTAAAAAGTTATTTTTACATTTCAGAACTTGTTGGTTTGTGCCGATAAGAGTTACTTCCCATTTCTTTGGGTTAAGTTTGAGACTATGTTTTGTAGACCATTTGTTAATTAATTCTAGGTCCACAGTTATTTTTCTACAGCTGTCAGAATAATCATCCGGTTTGAAAGAGTAGTAAACCTGAGTGTCCTGCGCATACATATGGCCCTCACAGCTATCTAAATATGACAGTATATGAAATGTGTAGATCGTATATAGCATAGGAGCAAGTAGTGTACCTTGTGGTATGCCTATTTTTAACACTGCAATGTCGGATGAGATTTCTTGTCCTGAATTTGCTTTACATACAGTTTTTTGAGAGCGATTAATTAAGTAGCTTTCAAACCATTTACAGACATTATGTGACATACCCATGTGTTTAAGCTTTGCCAGTAGTCATTTTTGGGACACCGAGTCAAAAGCTTTGCTATAATCTAAGGAAACTAGAGCAGTAACTTTTACATCATCTATTGCAGTGAATATATCGTCAGTAACACTACTAAGGGCAGAAACGGTTCTATGGTATTTTCTAAAACCAGATTGCATTGGAGGCAGTAAATTGTTGATATCTAAAAATGACATTATTTGATTGTTTACAATCTTTTCAAGAACTTTCGATAGACATGGATGTATCGTGATTGGCCTGAGGTCTGAGAGTTCTGATACACATGTTTTCTTCGGAAGTGGAATCACGATACCCGTTTTCCAAGAATCAGGAAAATTAGCATCCGTCAAGGATTTATTAATAATGCATGTGATTGCTGACAGAGAGTAGGGAAGTGTAAGTTTAATCATATATATTGATATATTATGAATGCCTTGTAAATTTGATTTTATAGAGCGTGAGACTTCATCGTGACTATATTGAAATCAAAGCATTCTTTTGTTTCGTCAGTCTGTGGTGATTATATTTTTTTCATGGCAGTATGAGGATATGGCTGAAATAAAGTAGTTATTAATTTTATCAGGGTCATTGAGGTCTGGCGGTAAATGAGTATCTTTATTAGCACCTTTTCTAAACCTGACCATAGTTTTTTTGAATTTTTGATATTTTTGTTGACATAAAAATCAAAATATGCTTTTTCTCCCGTTTAATCGAGGCATCTGTCCCGAAGCGACATCATTTTTTAAACAGTGGCTGTTTTCCAAGGCTTATGGGGTTTATTAAAAACTTTTGTGATCGATGGAGCATGTTTTTTGAAAATATCCAACGTGAGTTTATTCAGCTTATCAACCATTTCATTCAAATCATTAAATTCGACGAATTCGTTCCAAGGTGTCTGAGCTTGTGGTTTAGTGCATTTTGCATAACAGCTACCCACCCAAAGTAATAACTACAAAAATCTATGATGACATGTTCCATTGCGAATTATTATTAATATATCAAGTTTTGATGTGAATATGTCTACAAAACTGGTATGTGGGGGGGGGGGGGGTATGTGTGGTATGACAAAAATAACTCTAAGCGCGTTAGAAGTAAAACTTCTGTAAGGTAGTTGATTAAATATGTTATTAAGTAATATTTCCACATTATCACCCCCTACTGGCATCCAAAGTCAAAACCAAACATCAACGTGACAGGTGGACGTACCGATTTTATCCGAATGAGCATATCAAATCCGAGCGTGCTCCCGAGTTTAGCCGAATAAGCATGTCGCATGAGCGTGTCGTATTGGATTCATTCACTGCCTAGAAAAAGATGTGTTAGGAAGAAATAGTTTTACTTCGAAAAGCAATGATAACGAAATTAGGGAAACTTAAACCGCGTTGCGTTAATTTAGCACGCGGCGAAGTGGGGCACGCCCCCATTGCAGTAGGTATAAGTTTTACTCGAGGAAGCTACAAAGCTCGTTTTGAATTAATTGAATGCCTTTATCAATCTACCTTGTAGGTTGTATAGATTTGAAGTTACAAATTAACAAAAGTTCAATGTTTATTCCTACCTTTTTTTTCCTTTTTGATACAATGTCAATAAAACCACTAAAATTATAGATGCTTTTATTAAAATGGGAAATCATATTAAATAGATTATCAATAGGTTTTCGCCATCAAACTATATACGAGTACATTTCAAAAGGTGCTAATTATGTCAAGTCCATAATTCCCATAAGAAGGGTGCAATGGACTTTATTAGTATATTCTGTTTGTCTCTACTTCCTTCCAAATAGATCCGTAAGCAGGCTTATATGCACCTCGAAGAAAACTAATTCGAAGTGAATTCAGCTTAAGAAGAGTTGGTTGACGTGTTCTGTCAGCAACCACTAGATTTCATACAAACTTTGTGCGACGCACGAGATGGCTATACGAATATTCTTACCAGTCTGGAGAGAGGCTGTATTCATCTCGCGGTGTCGCTTTTGACATTGAAGGACGTAAATGGAGCGTCTTTCACAAAGGCATGAACATGAACAAGCGGTTGAATGAAATCGGATGCTTCAGTTCTCCCTGAAACTGACGTCATCTCGCCTCTTTGAATAATAGTAAATATGCTATACCCTGCTATGGCACAATAATTATTTCTAATTCATTTATTTCTACCCCGGGCTTCGGCCCAGGGTCGCTTCTAGGTCCTGCAGACCTGCAGCACTCGGGATGAGTCGCTTCACTCCCCATCTCTAGGCCTTTGCCCCGGGTTGGCTCTGCAGGAGGCTTTGACGGCGCCCTCGGCGCGCGACAACTCGTGCCTGCGGTACTAGGTATGGGTCGCTTCGCTCCCCATTTTTAGGCCCTTCGGGCCATCCGCTCGCCTTAATTTGTTTTTTGTGCGCGCGACAACTCGTGCCTGCGGTATTCGGGATGGGTCGTTTAGCTCCCTATCTCTAGGCCATCCACGTACCTAAATTTGATTTTTTGTTTCTCATTCGATGTCTATGTTATGTAAAGAAGCTACATGCCATTTTTCAAGTTTCTAGACCCGACGGTTTGTAAGTTACATACAAACTTCAAACCCCCATTACCCCCCCCCCCCCTCTTAATGGTTGAATTAAGTAAAATCCACTGTTAGTGTATGCCTATATTATGTAAAGAAGCTATTTATAAAATTTTAAGTCTCTAAATACATATTTTTTGCATAAATGTTCACCTCCCCATAACCCCCTCATAACCCAGCACGTCTTAAGCATCTTAATCCATGACGACCCAATACAATGACAGAAGACCCACAAACACATTTGTGTGTCTCGCATATGCCACGACTTAAATGATGAGTTTCTGCGATCCGCAAACAGGTATTCTCTAAAAAGGCCATGGCAGAAAAAGGGGATGGGATTACATAGAGCCAGTAACTGGATTTAAGTGTTGACACTGCAAGGATTCGGCCTGTTCTGTAGGAGATGAGGATATAAGTAAGTCCTCGTGTATCTGATTAACTCTTATTATATCCCAGGAATGTTGAATTGTTTTATTAGTCTGAAATTCTTTTGCTATGCATTGTATTTTCCAAGCATTTAAAGCTTCTTCCAAATGGAAAAATCACTGATCTATCACCAAATGAGGATAATATGAAAGTGATTAGACCTGTGACCCCAAATGCAGAGGCCAAAAACCTCGTAATCCCAACTTTGGATATCTGACGTACTACAAGCCCAGCAAATTTCATTTCATTCATTCACCACTGTGAATCATTAAAATTCACATTAAAAATTGTTTCCAGATACTTTTTGCTGCAATAGTCAAAACTAATTTCTTTCAGAAAAAGCCAAGCAGGAGTCGTTCTCGTAAGGTATATTAATTTAGTTGTTGCAAAACAAGATTTTAAAAGAACATACGAATTAAATAGTTGCATCGAAGGCAATATTTTAAAAATTCTTTCTAAATCATTTTTTTATGTTCAAGAATGCTCTAGTGTCGCAAAAGTAGTGGCGCACCAAATAATGTTAAGTTCCCATTACTAGTTACCCTTATACCGGGAAGAGCTTTTTCAAAGTCCTCCAAAACCTCATTGTTTCTTCCAGATTAAAAATATAATTCACTTTGAAGTGTTAAACTGTAAACCAATATATTTAAAAGCAATAATTAGTTTTTTTAAATCATTTAAAAATTTTTCAGGAATATCTTTCAAAGTTCCATCATTTAAATACCATAAATTTAATTCGAAACATAGATTTTGAATTGCAGAGTGAATTGACAAGCTAAAAATTAAAAGACCAAGTGGATTCCTTGTTGATTACCAACTTGTGACTTTATTTGATTACCGCCATAAAATAGATAAGATGAATTTGAATAGCATTGCCATAAAAATGGATGGAGATTTGGTGTTTTAACATGAAACCTCTATCAATCGAGTTGAATGCGTTTTGCAAATCTATTTTCGCGATAACCTTTCCGGATGCTTTATTTATTACCATGTACGATCTAGTCTTATGAATAGCAGCCTCATATCCTTTTGGTATAGCAAAAGCTAACTGTTTGGGCGTGAAGTGATCAACTATATACTCTCGAGCCGACCTGCAGCAAAGTTTGGCTACTAATCTTCGCATTACATTCCTTTCTGCTATTGAACGAATTCCTCTGACCTTTTTAATTAGAGTACAAAGGGAAGCTCCGTATAAAAACTCACATGCTTCTGCAAATACCGATCCACTAAGCATAAAATTACACAATTGAAGGAGTCTATGATTGAAGGAGTTTGCATCCAACATCTCCAGTACGAAGGGATAGCATGTCTTTTAAATGTTGAGGACGCAATCCATCCACTCCCGAAGCAGAACCATTCAGAAAACTAAAGACGGCTTCCATAACATTCTCAGCACTTACTGTCAAATTTTCATAAACTGGATCAGCTTCATTTTGAAAATTTATTGGTCTTGAAGGCGATGAATGCTTCGATTTTAAAACATCCAACACAGCGTCGCTATAAGGCGCTAAGCTGGTTTCAGAAGAAAGAAGACCCACTGCAAAAACCCGCCCCAAAACACTGCCTCAAATCACCATCTGCTACTTTTGCTTCAACTCGTGCGAACTTTATTGTAAGTTTTTATAATTTGAAAAAGATTGGATGTTTTATTTCATTATTGCTATTAGTGATTTATTGTTTTCCTTTTTGCTTGATATTTTTTGAGCAATGTATGAAAAAAGCTTTTAGTTTTCGCAGTTTTTAAAATCATTGAGATAATTGAGATGAAAAATGATAATTGAGTTGTAAAAGTATTTGGCTTATATTTGATGATTGTTTTTTAATAGCGGCAAATCACCTGAAAAGCGAAATGACACAATCATTGACAATATTATAAATTTAGAAAAGTTTAATTATGTGTTATTAAAAATGTAGTACCATTTAATGTTAGGTTTAATTCATTAATTTAGTCCTTAAGCACTACGCAAATACAAATATTCAGGTCACGAGATGTTTTAAAACTGCAATGAGTTAAAAAAAAAACCATATCACGCATGTTTGAGATACATGTAAAGTAAAAGTTTATTTCCAGGAACAACTTAATGCATCGGAATGTCAATTTTTAATTGGTTCACTAAAATTGACATTATGAGATATACAGATACATTCGTTGCTACCATACCTAGAGTTTTCGATATATATGCTACTCGTACTGGTAAAAAATATAACTAAAAAATATACATCACAAAAAAAATATAAAATGTAAATAAGAAGTTTTATAAATTATGCTTAAATATACTATTTTATAATTAGTATGAAAAAATTACTGCACATTTCTTCCTTTAAATTATAGGTTGTTATATTCATACAGATTTCTTTTAACTAAATATATTTTGTTGTTTAGCTTAACTAGCTTAAATTTTATCCTTGTACTATAATATTTTAACTTTCTTAATTAACACAGAAAATTCCACGGAAGACAGAAGAATTAAATTTATTTAAATATAGTTAAAGTCAACATTTTTTACAAGCTTTTATTTAGCTTGCAATGTTTGCAAGATCGGTTTAGGCCAAATCTTGCAAGCTGAATTTGGAAATTTAAAAAAATTAAAATGGTAATACCATTTTAGTTTTATTTTTGTAAATTTTAAAACAGACATAGTACTTCAATTTATAATAAGTATAATAAATAATATTTCCTCGTGTTTGCAACAGCTGTGCTGCCATATTTTCGAATATGATATTGTAATGGTTTTCTATCGAACGGTCATTTTTTTATTTATTAGTAGTATTTTTTTTTACTCTAATATTATATATCTATATATATCCAGCCTCCGATGTGATCTAAACGGCTGTGTTTTTTTCAAGAGCATCAATCTACACACAAAAATTCAACTCTCGCATTTGTACTTTTCGAGTAGAAAGGAGTAACGAACGGACAGACGACTAAAGGACGGGGATAGTAGTTCTTATACATTAATGTATGTTTAAAAACAAAAAATTAAGGTATTGGAGTTTGCGACACAGGTCGTTCCGGTAATAAAAAAAGATGGGTCGGTGAGAATAAGTGGTGACTCCGGGACTACTGTGGTGAGGTTCCCCACGTCATCTGTCAAACACCACAAATTATCATGTCATATTTATTTTGATTGCATTTATTTATTTTGCTCGTGGTAATAAAAAATGGCTATTTACAGAGCAATCATTACCTAGTTTCATAGTTAAAACCTTTAGATTTTGTAATGATGTCGGTATATTCTATAATGATAAATTTACGATTATAAGAATCTTTTTTGTGTAATCAAAGTACAATTCAATGTAACCTGTTGATGCAAAAAATCAAATAGATAGCTGTGAATTTATTAGAAAGCCATTCAAAGCGCCTTATGGACTTATAGTAACGGACAGTTCTGAAATCGGAACGGAATGTAAAACGCCGCTTCGCCGAATATAACAAAACAACAATCTGCTTAAATAATAAAAACCGACAGTACCCATGTAACGATATTTATAATTCAGAGAAACCTCATAATGTGTCTAACAGTTACTGTTAATATTCAACGAGGCAAGCGGGAAGAAAAACGGTTAAAATTATAAATTGTTCAATAAATAGTGGATAGTTACATATATTTTTTTATTTATTATAATTAACGGCGCCTTCAGCGCGCAACAACTCATGCCTGCGGCACTCAGGATGAGTTTTTTAGCTCCCTATCTCTGGCCTTCGCAGGGACAAATATATATATATATATATATATGCTGGATGCTGGATGCTGGATAAATATTTTTTTATTAAAAATGCATATCTTACTGGCAAGACAAAAAAAAGGAATAATTGCGTTATCAAAAGAAATCTTCAAGAAATATAAAAAAAAAATCTCCAAGGTATTGTGCTGTGAACAGTGAATATGTCGATGCAATGTTACAGAACGCATTTGCCATAGCGCGCGTCAATATACCTACTTAATATATTTTATTTTATTTCTGCTCACACATGATTTACCTTACGTGAATTTTACTCCCGATGATTTTATTTATGTTCAATTTAAAGCTACTAGTTTATATGAATGTTTGTAGATTAATATTATTTATTGACACATAATTCGGTAGTTAGCATATATGTATTTATTTATTTCTTATTCCGACCCTTTATTACGGCGAGTAATGTGTCATTTATGTATGTATTATAATCTCTACTCCGTCCGTCTGCTTTATTATCCTTTTTTATTCTGATTATAGTACCTTTTTTGTCACTAATATAACTACTGTACTATTTTATTGTAAATTCTTATTTATTCACGTTAAATTTTATTCTATGAGTATATGCTATTACTTTAGTGCAGGATTTTTGTGATTTGGGTATTTTTTATGGAAACGACTGGGGCACAGAAACCAACCCCCAGTCACTGAGCTTCACCTAAGTGAGTGCTAATCCATGGTTTTTTATGAATATGAGTAGGTCCAAAGAGGGTGAAAACCCTTGTCAAGTAATTTAAATACATCAATTTATGTTGTCATTTATTTTTATAGTTTTTATGACGCGATTTCGTTAATTTTTCTTGTTATTATACTTCTTCAGTGCTCCATAGTAAGGCTGTAGGACAAAACCAACCATCTGAAACTTATTAGGGTATGTTTTTTATCCCCATGAAATTTTTGTTTTTCCTTATCAGTTTCCTTCCTTCTTCAGTGAGAAACTGGTCACAAGTAATTGAGGATTGAATGAAACATTTTTGAGGTTTGACATTGACATAGTGAGATATTGTCTGAAACTTGCAAATGACCTACCCATCTACCACCTCCTTAAGATTTATTCACTATTTACTAAACATTCTGTATATTTATTTTTTAAAAAGATTTGGGGAGGAAGTAAGTAAAGAGTTTTTAAAAATACAGAAACCCCATCCTTAGCTTGAACCTACGATAAGATATGCATAGATATTCAATTTATGTATAAAAGTTAATTACGAACGATTATAACGTAGGAATAAATATTGTATAGCTTTAATTATATGAACAAAATTTTTAAGGACATTTGGCTAGAATATAAGATATGAATGTTTATTGTGTGACCATCAACAAGCTCTAAAAATGACTACCACATTTGGACAAAGATCTCTTAAGTGCATTGGCACCAACATTATAATATACTTCTTGAATCTCTTCAGATAAAAAAAGTACATAAGATATTGGACAGAAAGCAATAGCTAATCTCATAGCATCCCAACAATTTTAATTTCATTCTATTTATAATATTACCGAAATGGTTTCAATCATTAAAAGTGTCGATCACTGCCTCTTTCGGTATTTTGGTTCTTAATTAAATAAAAATTAAATATCCATACTAATATTTATTTAATTCTTAGAAATGCTTCCAGTTATACATAAATATTACTAATATTATACCTAAATGCGAAAATCTGTCTGGCTGTTACGTTTTCAGGCTACTCGTGTCTTTGAGTAGCCCGTCGCTAAACGAACCGTTACGTAAAAACCAAATTTAGGCGCGCGGATGGCCCAAACGGCCTAAAGGTGTCGCGTCGCTAAGCACCTTATCCCAGGTGCCTAAAGCGCTCGTATAGTATTATTATTTATTAAAAATAAGTAAAAGTAATTATGGTTCGATATTCCAAGGACCTGTTTTCGTTTGATTGAACGTCAACATTTAACTTGACATGATGACTTGGCCTTCCGAAGTGAACTCCGCCGCCACCAGTAAAGGTGTGCAGTGTCGGCAAAAGTGCGCGCCGCTGAGCCGAGTAATCCTACTGCAAATAACGACATTTCGTTGTGTGCTTCCAAAAAATTATTTCAATGCTGCAGCTGGATCGATTTATGCAGAAGGCACAGTACCTACTTTGGATACAAGCCCATATAACCCCCCATATAACCCGCCCATATAACCCGGTGGCTTATTTTGATGGTCAAATATTAAAATCTGTGTTTGATAAGATTAAATTCTGAACCGCTTTCCAGTTTCACGGCATAGTCTTTATTTCCTATATATCATTTCGCAATTAAAATAATACCTAATATAACTTAAAAAATGATTTATATTTATTTATTTAACAAATATATTACTAATTTATTTTTGTGGATTAATTTTGTGGGTGTGGTGGGTTCATTTTACTTTTCTTAATTATTTTCTTTATGTGTATTGCAAATAAATAAATTACTTAAATTGGAATGTTATAATTAATTTACTAGTAGTAGATAGTGCGATAAAATAATGATAAAATACTAATAGACTTTAATTTCTTTTCTTTTCATACCAAATCCTATTCAAATATTTAGCTAGTACAGTAGTTGCTCCAAGTCGGAAATTCCCTATTTAAATTAGCGCACATTCAGATACGTCATCACCAATTACCGAATAATCACTTAAATATACATTTAACCTTGGTAGTTAATAAGTAGGTATGGCGTCAGTTAAAGCGCGGATGAATTTGTGTTACATTGTATTAGGATGTTCAATCATGCCTGAAGTTATGTATGGCTGTACCGATTATTAACATTTTAAAAAGTACCTATATAAAAACAAAACAATTAAAATTAATATTACCTTTTACAGGCAGGTAAATAAGCATTAATGCATAATGTCTATTACTAGTATCATAGATATACAAACATAAAATTTATTTTTATTTATCCATTTAAGTGTATTCCGATTACTACACAAGTAATAGTTATAAATAAGTGAAGATTCTTATAATTTTACAGCGTTATTACCAGGTATCGAGGTGAAAACCAAATTATTTTAATTTATTCCTTAAAAAAACCTGTTGTTTTAATAAAAAAAACGTTTTTTAAGGAGATGGTTAAGGAGAAAGAAGTGTAATAATATTTTAGAAACCGAGAAATATTTGATAAAATAAGAAGTTTAATATAATATTTCAATCAATCAAATCCGCATATTAAATACTGTTCATTTATAGACGTAAATTAATTAAAATATCATAAATTGTACTTAAATTTATGAACTATTATTAATTCGTTAATTATCTTAAAATGTTAAAATAAAAATATAAAAAAACAAAATATTAGAAGATACAAACAAATGAAAAATAAATTAATATTATTATTGTTATATATTTTTTATTTCGATTATTATTGTTCTATATTATATGAATGCATTAATAAATAAACTGGGCACATTATTCTAATATATTTAATAGTAGAGATTTGATAGGTAAAGAACAATCTCTATTAATTCAGTGGGTGTTTCAATGCTGACTTCATAAGCTGGTAATTTACACACTTTTTAGAGTGCGGTAACTGAGTAACTGCTCATATGGCAGTAATATTCATATAGCTTAAAAACGACAGAAATATGTGATAATTTTGGTAATCATTTATGAATTATTAGGTCGTGGATGGTATTGTGGTATTAGTACCATTTGCAAGTGACAATTGTCGAGGATTTTAATCTTTTCCAGGCAAGATTGATTTGATTTTAAACGAACTTTTCTCAACCATACATATTAATTATATACACTGGAAGATTTATTTTCTGTAAGTATTTAATAAAGCGTTTATTAGATAATAAATTCTTATAATGTCCGTGTATACAGGTACCTACGTTTGCAAGTCACCGAAAAACCGCAAAATTACGCGTCACGTGTAACACTAGAACACTGTTGAAGGCAAGCGACAGGTAAGCCGAAGATTCAACCACTAAGCCACTATATTATGAAGCCACTACGAATGCGAATGCGAATATATTTTATCTTCATTTAAAATTGTTTACAGTTATATAATTATAATAATGAAGAACAGAAAAAGTTTATACCCAGAGAAAATAAACTATTTACAAATATTTACATGCTGTTTTACACTAAATAAAGAACTACAAATTTTACAAAGTAAAAACTTTTATTTAAAAAAAGGATAAATTTGTTTTGCAAGAGTAAAAACATAGAGATAGAATATGCAAAAAATGGAAAACCTATAATTATTACTAAATTAACACTTATTATAGTATTAGATAACATTATTATCAGCACAGTTGTAGGAAGACTACTAGTTAAGAATAATATTTCACACTTTCAAATCAATCGATGAATGAGCACAAAAAAAATGGTGGCGCATCCCCTCATTTGAAACAGCTTGCGTTTGTGTGTCGCCAGTACAAGTGGACCCTAGTTTAGTTCTTTTGGCTCCCCCTTGCTAAATGACAAAGGTCGTGGTTCGTATATAAAGGGGTGCCACAAATTACAATATTTTCGTTTCCTAAGTGCGTGCTTTATAATTAGTTCAAGTCAACTGGAGGAGAATAAGTGAAATAATTTTACTGCTTTTGGTTAATGCATATTACCTGCAGTTATTCTCATTTATTTATTTATATTTAAGCTTTAATAAACGGTGATCATTAATTACTATAATGCGATAGATAAGTAGCCTCATCCTAGGAAAATGCTTAATCGCTTTTATTACATAAAAATATGTAAGTATCTTATTCTTAATTATTATTTCATCTATTAGGGAATATATTTATTAGGTGTATGGTTTAAGAAATCATTATTCTACTATAGGTGTAATTCATTTTTAAATATTTTGTACTACAGAAATCCTAAAATATACAAAAATTTTAATATATTTTACAAGTAGGGCACGCGTAATAGTGGCTATAAATGTTTAATAAGGAGCCTAAATATAAAATCAACTAAAAAAAATAGAAAACTACCACTTCAGGTTTTTCTTCCTACCTCTGTGAGTCTGGTTGGGACAGTCGCTATGTATTAATTACCTAATTAATTTTCTTTGCTAGTTTTTGCGTTTATCACAAATTAATATTCATGATAGCCAACTGTTATCGTTTAAATACAGAAATACCTATCAACTCGACCAACAAGAAATTACGAACATGTTTTACCCATTCTATTAATAATTAGTTCAAAAATAGTAAATGCTCACTTCTTTTGTTTTGTAATGTCTTTGTAATATCTTGCAAATACGTAAAATGTAACTCACATTTCTAAAATTATTGTACAAATTACTGATATACTTCATCGTCAGCAAACATAATGTATCTAGTACCCGCCAAATTAGCAGGTTATTCTTTTTTAATAGCTATACAGTAAAATTCTGTATGTTTTGAAAAATTACCTAATCAATAAAATGACAAAAGAAGAAATTAAATTACAAAGGAAGAATCTTCTTCTGTTTTTCTTATCATTTTATATTTCAATCGTTATGCTAACAAGTCAAGTCAATCGCTGACAATGCTGTTGCCGCATTACCACGGCACTCTGTGTATGATAATACCCATATCATCGTATTCCAAAGCACCAAAAATATGAAGTATTTTAACGAGATGTTAAAACACTTTTTCTGTTTTAGCTCTAGGTATTGACTATTGAGTACCGATGCGTCCGCAGTTCGCACAACTCAAAAAACTGTGTGCATACTTCACCCTGAACGATTTTTGGCCGGCACAAATGCACTCTAAATCTTCCCCTTAGACGTTTAATATTTCATTATAATCGCGTAACAATTACAAATTAATTTCTCTGAAACTACGATAAATGTTGATATACCGTACAGTAAAATTAGTACTGGAAATTGTATTGTTATTGTTTTAGTTCATTATGAATAGCACAAAATTATTTTCGAAGTAATCATTGCTAATCGTTATTAGCACAATACAAAAAATATAAACTATGGTACGAATTATATTTGTAGCGACCCTGCGCAATTGTCAGTGGCCAGGTGGGTGAGTCACACTCGTGCCCTATATACGCCTCGTAGCCCTCAAGCGTGCCAGCCCTGCCCTTTCCAGATGCAAGGTCGCTTGGGCTTGGACCGAATGGAATCAACGCGCGAATCACGCACGCGATATTCTTCGAATCAAACCTACGAAATGAGCAGAAAAGTATCCGATACTATTTCGTCGCAATATAATGCAATTTTAAATGCGATGCTATAGCACAAAATGGGTATTCTTTACATCTCTTAGTTTATGAAATAAAATGAAAAAAAAGCCATAAATTCGTATTTTGAGGCATAATTATACCTACGGATACATTACATAATAATGACAGCCATCCATGTAATCTCAATGCGCAGGAGTTATTATTTATCTCAATCCGCAATCTGTCTACAGATATCGGGCTATCCGGAACAATACAATAAAAATTAAAATTGATTTCATAAATGTTTTTCTCAGTCCGTGATTTATCTACAGATTCCGGTACAATACAATAAAAATATTAAAAAAAGGTCCTTTTGTTTAACCCGATTTCAAAAAGTAGAAGGTTCCCAATTAGATCGAGAATTAGAGTTTAAATGTACTTTCAATCAATTCTCCTGTTTGTAACGCAAAAGAAACAGTCAATCACTCAAAATCACTCCTTCTAAACGTATGAATTCGAATTTGATTATCGTTTTATAAAGTCAAGGTATAATTTATTATAAAATCTCAAAATTAACGTCGCAAAAAAAAATTGTGCCTTGAACGAAAACGGGACCTGTGAAGTTTTGCGAGAAATTAAGATTTTTTTAATTTTAACTTTTTTAAACAAAAAATCTTTTTTTAACCCAGAAAAGTTCAGAAAATTTAAAAAATGTCAGCATGTGGTATTTTTTTTTAAAGAGTCGATATTAAATTACGTCTGAGAAGGTTATTATATAATCACCAACCCTCACCGTAACATTATGTTAGCGTGCTAGAAACCTCATTTCGAGAACTCAGTGAGACTATTAGCTTTGTGGTAAAAAAGAGTGCTAATCGATAACATTGTCAAAGCACTGACAGGAGATATCACGAAAGCATTTTAGTAAGTCAAACACGTAAAAAATTAATCACACAAAAATGCAATCCGGTATCTTTGTTTTTAAAGTTTATTTTGATTTAAGATGCTTCGAATCGTTGACAGTTGTTTCTAATATATAAGACACACTTAGCTCTTTTATAAATAACATCGTGCTATATCTTACATAAGTATTTCTTTTTTTTTTACTTTTGAGTAACCCGTAGTACCGAAAGCTGAAGAATGTCCAAAAACACTAATGACACGTCCATCTCAGGTTAATCGTTTTAGGGATCAGTTCTTTGCCGTCATCTATAGACACTAGCCAGTCTTTTGGTTTGTAATAATCAGCTCTAGTTAGTACCTACCAGTCAGCACGATTTAAAAAAAACAGCTACCTAATTTACTAATGGATTTATTTTAGTCGAAAACAACGCTGAATACTAAATTGATGATACTTAAAAATAAGCCACGCACACATTGCCAAAAACGCAACAGTGTAAATTCAGTGTGTTACCTTTATAACAGTATAACATTTATAACAGTAGGTTACCTACCTACTAAGGGTACCCCATAATTCTCATTCCTATCTCTTTGAAGAATAAAATTATTATTGATCACAATATTAATATTCCTTAGACTTTACTACGATAGAAATCATACGTTTAGCATGTAATTATAAATATATATAAGATTTTTTTATCCAACAATTATATGACAACCAGGTTTAAGCCATATTCCGTGAGTATTTAAAGAACTTATCTATTATTCTTATTTAGATTATTATATTCTGATGACCTGCTTCAGCGAAAGCTTAATATTTAAATAATCATTAAATCGGTAGTATTTATATTTATTTATTAATAAATAATTATGTGAAATATCCGAAACAATAAGTTATTTTAGAGGGTGATGGGGAAGCGGGTTTAAAGATTAGGCGCAAAAATAGATTTTATTTCCTATACCTCTATTATTATTTTGGGTTTTACTGTTTGCCTCGCCGGTATCAACCGAGTGGGACGAGCGAAATACGTAGTGAATTCTGCTGCCTAATTAACATAAGTATAACTAATAAAAATAGAGCTAAACAAGATTAATATTAAACGAATTTATATGTTTTTTTTAATATTAATAAAAAAAACAAAAAAAGATTATGAAATAAACCAATTTAAGCTTGGATTATTTATATGAATAGAAATATATATTATTACTAGCTGACCCGGCCACGCGTTGCTGTGGCTTACATTATAGTAAACAATCTAAGAGGAACAATAAGAGAACATCAGTCACGGAGTCCACTATGCTTTTTCACACAGATGGTATTTGTAAAAAAATATGGTGATCTCCTTATTTGACTTTCTACTACTATAACCCTTTAGTACAATGAAATTATTTACGAACAAAGACGAAAATGTTGATGTTGGTATACAAATTCACTGGATTGAGATTGATTTGAAGGGGAAGTACGTTGAACACAATTAATTAAAATGTTCTTACACTTGATACTAAGCAGAAATTAATAGGTAAAAAATAAAAATTTATCAGATTTATTATTTCCATTTAATTTTATAACAAATATAAGTATATTACAGTATAATACAGTAAATAACATGTGACGCTTAAACTCATGAATGAGGTA
Source organism: Neomicropteryx cornuta (assembly GCA_020383195.1). Lineage (NCBI taxonomy): Eukaryota > Metazoa > Arthropoda > Insecta > Lepidoptera > Micropterigidae > Neomicropteryx > Neomicropteryx cornuta. The sequence continues at coordinate 46,120,112 of JAHKQU010000018.1, forward strand.
GGCAAGGCAGACAGTCTTAAACTTTTAAACATTAATATCTTTTTTTTTGAATTATAAATACTTTCAATTTCAATTTAATTTAACACCAATCGGTGCACAATGTTTTTGGTTAACCTGTCTTTAGCTAACACAAATAGATTCGACGGTTTCCCAACACGTGAACACGCAACATATAGTTGCCCATGAGAAAAACATGGATTTTCCAAATCTAAACCACAAATGGACATTGTTTGACCTTGAGATTTATTTATAGACATGGCGAAAGCTAAACGAATTGGAAACTGTAGCCTTTTGAAGGGTATGGTAGAATCTGATGGTATCATCGGAATACGTGGCAGCAGGACCACTTTTATAATTATGTGATAATACTGACATGTACATATTTAAATTATAGAGTTTAAATAATAATTTCAATAAGAATTGAAATACTAATTCAATCGTTTAAATATAAGAAAAAAAAACTGAAAAACTTGTTATCATAGCACATTGAAATAATAAGTGCTAAATATTTTTTAATAGAGGTTAAATAAAAACAATAAAAAAAAATATTTGTACAACTTATTGTAGGAATGTATCAATATTTGATACATTCCTACCTCCTATTCAACAATTCTACACGTCGTGCATTTCAGCTCCCAAAAGAAGTTATTTTTAAAGGTGAAAAGTTCGCTAATCTTAACCTGTGAAGTGTTAAAAGTGTTAAGTGTGTATCTGCCTATCAACACAAATGATAGCGTATTGATAATTTAAGTGATTGCAGCTGTAAAGTGCATTTTATGCAACAGCCAAGTGCAGTGTCCATTTTGGATTACCTATTGACATTGAAGCAGACTCATCAAAACGTTGCTGTCTCACTTAAACAAGAGCTCTTTTCACAAGTCGGACTCAGTGCATCACTCTCACTCTTTAGGCCCGTAGCCGGTGACAGAAAATTATTATTCCGTCAACCGTATGTCACACCGGTAAATTGTAAATTATTAATTTATTAATTATTAATAATACATTTGCTGTTATTGTTAGGGAAACTCTACAAAACTAAGGTGCTTACTACTTTTGGAATTAATATAAGCTATAAAGCAATAACAATAACAAAAATACTGAAAATATAAATATAACCAAAATGAAATGCCAACATGAAAAATGTGAAGTAAACCTACTACCGGAGGAAGTACTCCAGTGCTGCGCATGCTCATTGCAGTTTCATTTTTTCTGTGCTGGAATGAACGAATCCATTTTTAGGAAAATGAGAAAGGATTTGAAAAAGAACTGGCAGTGTATTTCATGCAAATCCCGAGCACAAGCGAGCCGAGAAAAAACACATGCAGAAGATAAAATATCAATCTCAGCTGAAAAACCATCTCCAAATGTTCAAAAAATCAGTGTGGCCGATTCTGCAGTGCTAAATGAACTTTATTTATTACGCAAGGATTTTCAGGGCATCCAAAGCCAGATGGCCGACTTCAAAGCTTCCGTCGATATGTGCTCGTACAAGGTGGATGAATTTGCACAAAAAATGGCAGAGGTCGACCGCAGCATCAAGAAAATAAACGATTGCGAAGGAAAAGTAAAGTTTCTCGAAGAAAAAGTGTTTAATATGGAGTCCGCTGAAATGAACCGATTACAGGAAATGAGGCAAAATAATCTGGAGATAAGTTGTGTGCCCTTGGCCCAAGCGGACCTGCTTCAACTAATAAAGAAATGCGGCAACGCAGTCAAAGTGAATATTGACGAACGCGACGTTGACTACATCTACCGCGCGGGCGCAGCGCCTCGCGACGCAAGCGGTTCCGGCGAACGGCAGCAGATGGCGCGGCCGCGGCCGCCCGCCGTGATCGTCCGCTTCGTCAGCCGGCGCAAGAAGGAGGAAGTGCTGGCCGGACTGCGTTCGCTGCGTGCAGCCCGAACGGGACCCGTCACCACAGCCGACATTGGACTCGATACGCCGACACAGAACATTTATTTTAGCGACCATCTTACTATGCAAAATAAAATACTATATAAGAAAGTGCGAGACCTGGCAAAGCAAAATAGATACAGGTTTGTGTGGATAAAAAACTGCTCAATCTGGGTACGAGCACAAGAAAATACTCCTGCCCTAAAAATAAAATCCGAAACAGATCTTATCAATATAAAGTAAGCCTGAAAAAAAAAATAAGGTTAAGCGTTAAGCTTATATTAGTATTACTCTTTAAATATCTTACTTTATTTACTAGGAAATTATTCCGCCCTAATTTCGGTCGACTTAAGTCCGTATTAACAAAAATACAATACTTGCAAAAGAGTTCATTAGTTATTTATTATCTCTGTTGTTTACCTATACTTACAACAGCCAACCTATTATTATTATGTTCTTAGAAAACAACGGTTTATGTTAAATACCTTACAGGCAAATTTTATACCACTTAGGTCATCATTTATTTATGTAAACATACATGCATTTTCTAAAACTAAAACTAATGTTACCACATCATTGATTCGGCCATTTAAAATACTAAAGAATGGACCATGTATTAGGCATTATTTTAATTTTATTTTAATCTATACATACAGCTTAAAATTAAGAAATTATTAATATGTATGGATATAGTTCTATTGTGTAATTTGTTCTTTATTTTTCTATTATCTTCAATGTTTAATCTTTTGTATCATTTAAATATAAATAGAATACATAATAATTACCAACCAAAACACTTGAAATATTTTCAAGGAATACTTTTGAATAAATACAATTTCACCCCACCTGGAAATATTATATATGGGAATAAGCTACATACTATATCACAAATAATAAAACAAAAACACATAACCACAAACGTATAACACTACCAACAATAACACATTATATATCAAAATCTCCATGTATAAAAGGCATCCTGATAAAATGTGCATATAATCACTATTTAATTTTTTATACCATTTTAATTAACTCCTTCATAAAAAAACTTTTATGAACTAATTATCAAAATTGAATAAAAATAATTAAAAATACACAGTAAAGCAAACGTGTAAAATTGGAGCAGGTATCACCCCAGAACAGACCTTGTCTAGTGGGGTGATAAAATCCACACCACCTATCTATTTTGCTGTGTATGAGATAGCTTAAGATTACTTATAACTAGTTTTATTTAAATTATTTTGTGCTATTTCATATGTATTGTTTTTGGATAAAATAAATAAAAAAAAAAAAAAAAAAAAAAAAAAACTATTGAAAAAGTGTAGGAAATTGTGTATCATTTTTGCATTGACATTTTAATTAAATTTTATAATTATGTGATAATACTTACATACATATATTCAAATTAAATTATAAAGTTTTGATCAATGAAGCACAAATAAGTAAAAAACAGGATTAATTTCACTGTATTATCTTCATTATAATATGAATGCAATTTACACTTCAGTCTAAGTAACACGTGGCCGGCTATGCTAACACCAAAAATTTAAAAAGTGGAAATAATTGAATTATACGGTATTTCGTTCACTACAAAATAAATTTAATTAATTTTATAGCGTCAACAACACGTGGTAATTATGCTGTTAAAATGTAGCTTATATGACACGTTCGTAGATTTACCATAGCAGCGCTATTGATACCATAGCAGCATATTTACCATAGCAGCGCATAGCATAGCTATTGATTACTTACTCAACCCAGTCGAAAGGTATCGACATCTGTTAGAATCATTTGGAGTTAACAGATAATTGTGACTGTCAAATAATAACAGACAAATAATTAGCAATACATTAAAATTGCGACTATAATTTGAGATTTAAACTATACTATCTCTCAAGTGCACATCGAACTGCACATGGTGTTCAAATTTTATTATAATCGGTTAAGTGGTTTAGGAGTCCATTGAGGACAAACATTGTGACACGAGATTTATATATATTAAGATGTAGGATTATATACATATATGAATATAGAAACAAAAAAAAAGATTTAATAGTTATTGAAAAAAGATCACTAAAGTGTTAATATTTATGATGAATTGAAAGAATGACGTAAGACCTCAGATTCTGTTTAAATAATTTACTACTACTAAATAATGTACAGAAGTAGTTGATATTATAAGGTCGCTACAGGGACTCATAGCCAATCTTGTTTTAAATATATATTGGTTTAATTATTTTATCCTACATTATATGACGAAAATGTCCATTCCGTTAATTGGCATTTTTAATGCGTTATATTTGAAAAGTAGGTAGTATTTTTAATTCTTGACACGTAATTCCTTACTGATATGGTATGGAGGCCGAAATTATTGTTTTGACAGCCACAGTTCAGCGGAAGTCAGAGTTATTTGTTAAACGTGATTCTGATCGCAAGAAGCCGTGAAATTGCTTAGCAGCTCCTTGTAAGTTCGACAGGAAGCAGCCAGTCGGAATAAAGGAATGAGGACGGATCACAAAATGGCGGGCAAGCCATTGAAGTTTTGACGTATATAGTATGCACGGGAATTATGTGATTTCTAAACAGTGCTTCAAGTAAAATATTATCTAATAATAGTTTAAATAACATTTAAAGGTAAAGGTTAACCTTCAAAGTATATGTAATTTTAAATAATAACAATAATAATAAAGGTAGTTAGGCATTATACAAGAGCTATAAACGGGTATACTAGTAAGCTCTCATCTTAATCACATATTCATTCGAAGCCCGGTTTTAAACAGATGGTATGCGTATTTAATCATCACTTAAATTATCTCGATAAATTGAATTTTGTTTAACTTTTATTTATATGAAAATATTTATGATTTTCATATTCTTATATTTTGTAAGAAACAATACGGGATATCGTTTTATCTCAACTTTCTAGACTTCTATAGAATTAAACAAGAATGGTTATGACATCCTGTAGCTTTTCATAATTAACCAACAAGGGCATTGAAGGGTTTTATGCGTTAGATGAGATAGAACGATATAAAAGCACGCGCAAGACAGAGAAGAAACCCTTTAATGTTTTAGGTACATGTACATATAAGAAAATATTAAAACTAGTGGTCGCCCAGTGGTCGAAATTCAATCGCAGTTCATGAAACTTTAAGTTTGAGCATTATTGAGGTTCTTATAATTCTATATCATTGCATATAGGTACATAATTTTAATTGCATTCTGCTGCTGCAGAGCGATCGTGTACAAATACGCCATTAGCGTGTGTTGTTTGCCTTAATTCCATGTAATTTAAAATTTAATGTTAGCAAATAGTTGAAAAAAAATGTTAGTAACAGTAAATACAGCCTTTCACCTAAAGTGACTTCAGATTCGAAATGTTTTTCATTGCAAAAACCTGCATTGTAATCCACAATCAAAAGTATTAAAATTTCTTGGAATGACATTCAGTGTGCATTTAAATGTATCTCCCAAAATAATTGTATAATTTTGTAATACTATTTACAATATTTAAATTTGCATTTGTTCGATTATCATTTCGACTATAACGCGAATATACCTTTTTCTTTGTGTCTCACGTCAGTTCTATGTGGAGGCTTATGCCTCCACATAGAACTGACGACTTGTGGGGAAGTGGAAAAGGTGGTAATGAAGCCTTAAGGCGACTCACTTAGACCCATTTTTTCTACCATTTCTTCAACCATTTCTACCATTTTTTCAACCATTCAGATACCTTGTTCTTATGTCTTCGACATAGTAAAGGCAGTTTTTTTAAATTCTATATAATGAAGCTGTAATAAAATAAAAACCAACAATTGCTTACTGACCGCAGCAAGTTGGGCCGTATGTCAGCAATAACGCGCCGAATATTCTCTTCCAAGGCGTTAATCGTGTCCGGCTTATCTGCGTAGACAAGCGACTTCACATAACCCCACAAAAAATAGTCCAGCGGTGTTAAATCGCACGATCTTGGAGGCCACGCCACAGGCCCACGACGCGATTTTTACTTTATTTTAGAGGGATTTTAAAATAATTTAGAGTGATTTTTTCTAAATTTGCACTATTTGCAAACGTTGTTCAGGAGTAAGTCTATTCATTATGAAATGGCAAACCAAACTGAGCATAAATCAAGTGACAGCTGTCAAAAACACCAACTACGAAAAAAGTAGTGTCAGATTGAAAACCACGCCTGTAAAAAAAAACACCCGTTATTATATATAATTTTAGCCTTCTGCACTCCTCCATATAAACTTTAACTATGCCAAATCTCACACTCCTCCGTGCGCGCAATATGCTTAAAAAGGATTCCGAAGTTTTCCCTTCAGGTATTAATACATAGATCAAAAAAAAATGTAAGTATTTATAAATATCTATAAATATTTATAAAAACTAGGGTGCCGGTATAAAAACTTTGCTTCGCTGCGGCATACATTGGAGCGGAGTTTAGTATATAAATGTATTTCTCCATAAGGATTACCATTTATTTTTTTATAATTCTTTGCGCAATTAAATGTATATGTTTTTTTCGTATCTATATACAGAAGACATTGTCATTGTCATTTTAAAAAAATAATTATCAAAATCGGTCTTGTAACTAGTTCTAGGGCCTTAGTCCATGAACAGAGTGACATTTGAGTCATCACATTGGAGCTTCGCTCCAATCATAAATAATATAATATTAGTACAAGTGTACGCTGAACACTATAAATAATAAAATTTACGATGCATTCCTATGTTTAATGATTAAAGGAAAATGTCGTCGCCGAGGTAAAGCTATTTACATACAAACAAGCCTAGTCTACTATTTTGGCAATTGTCGTTATTGGCAAAAAGAGATGATCGCAAAATATTATGCTCAAGGTCTACATTCTACATTAGGTCATTTTGGCGAATGACTCATTCACATTCAGCGTACATTTTATTAGAGGAACTGACTCTATTTTTAAGCAAATCCCGTAAAATGGACTTGACATACTTAAAAACAAAAATGGCTATGACACCCTGTAACTATCATATAATATCAACCGCTTTTATACATTGTTTAGTAGCAGTAAATTATTTAATCTGAACCTGACGTCTTACAGCTAAGCACTACACTCGTTTTTTTTTTACTTTAATGCTATGCATCTATATTATTCACGCAGCCTCCGATTTGATATAAACGGCTATGATTGTTTTTCAATAGTATCAATCTACCCACAAAAATTCGTCTCTTGCATTTCTACCTTTCGAGTTGAAAGACGCAACGGACAGATGAACAAACGGATGGACGAATACATAAACGGGAATAGTAGCTTCTTTTATATAAGTAGTTAGAAGCGAAAAACAGAAGGCTCTCAAAATGCTTTTTTTTTATTATAAAAAAATATGTCTTCATTATGATCATAAAAACATGTTTAAATTGATCAACGGAAAAATCAAAATTATTTATCAACTACCAAAATTAAAAATAAATGCGATTCTAATATGAGAACGTGCTTCTGACGTAAATAGGATGGACTTCAGGACGTAAATCAGAGTTCGGTTCAAAGCCGAAACACGAATGTTGCATGTACCTACATACTTAACCCGTATTGCGTCATCATTATAAATACCCTTTGAAATTCCTGCGCGGCTCAAAAGCATCAACTCAGGTGGGTTCGACTCAGAAATATGTTGTTATTTTATATTTCTCTAAATTAATATTTTTCACGCTTACTACTGATTCTGTCGGAGAATTGCTCTGCATAATAAATATGTACCTAATGGGAGTGTTATATCACAGTTCAACATTCTAAATTACTATTAAGTACTTTATTATGTGCGTAAAACATATTAATATATTTAAACTAATGAATTCTTACGACTTGGCCTAATGCATAGTAGCGTTATATGACCACTAACCACAGGGAAATGCATGCACTGCAACTATATCAGCTAATGCATAAGGTCGTTGTTTTATGTGTAGGTACATATTTATAGCACGGCTAAGATATGAGACACCAAAGACGAATGCTGCCGCCTGCAGGTCTAGCTGTCTGGTCTAAACTGCTGTTACAATGGGTAAATTACCAGTTTTCAGGTTAATGTTAGGCTGTACAACCCAAAATTCGATCAACTTAGATTAGGTACGTATATAATATGTTGACAAGCTCCTCGAGGTTTCCGGCCTCGAATCATTCTACAGCCAAATGATGATTAAACATTATTTGATGTCATTAAGGTAACAGGGAAAAGGCTAGTTGTAATTTTGTTATTCAAGCTCTTAATATGTTCAGGTTAATTTGATTCTAAAGTCTAAAAAGAATAATACAGGAATGTCTGTATGAATCAAGTCAGATCAAATTACGATGAATAAACGACAGTTTCCCATAGGATTAGGTAGGTACACAGCAGACAAATTTTCAGTAAAGGGTAGAGGTTACTATATTGTGAGTATTGTGAGTCTAGAACGACGGCGGGTGTCAACGGCACGAGTTGAAGATGTGAAGTGAAACAACCTATCGTGAGTGCCACCCTGCAGGAACGAATCAAAACAGCGATGAGGAAGCACTTATAACTGGGGCGAAGCCTGCCATTCAACAGCTAGCTGGGATAGTAATAGTAATAGTAATAGTAACGTTGCAACCTTCTGATCGATATGAGCACGGTTTATTAATGCATAAATTCAAAATATTAATGAATATTCAGGTAAAGTATAATATAATATGCCTTACTAAAAACCGCTAAAAAGCACCTACAGTGTACAGAATAATGCAATTAGGTGATATCACGTCCGCCAGAGCATTCGGTTTAGTTATTAGATTAATGATAGGTGTAAATTAAACTCGTACACTTTGGATCCAGTCCGATTCGACCTCAAGCTCTGCTGCAAAGCATGACGTACTCAAATCGTAAATAGGCTGTCCGTATTTATTTATGGTTTGGCCAAAAATAGTAGCATTTTAATATGATCGATAAACCGCGACTTTGAATGGCGCGGATGGTGAAGGTCGGCGTTCGCTTGGATTGGAAATACTTTTAGATTTTAATTCCACATAGTTTTTAAGCGAGCCTTAAAATTTCAAAAAACTAAGGCATCATAAAGTCTTTTAAATTAACCAATCTTTACGCAAATACTCTTCTTTTTTGAATCCTACATTTGTTGGATACCACAAAAGATGACAAAATAAAAAACAATTTTTAAAAAACATACTTCCATTACACGCGTATATCTGATAATCCATTTATGTTTATCTGTCACTTTATAATCATTTTACCATTTTCCATTAAACAAGCTTAGCTTATAACAAATATTTCAGTGATAATTTTTAAAATAAAAAAAAAATGAAAATTTCTTCCTAAAATAACAAATATTTTTTTGTTTTTTGCTACGAAATTGTTTTAATTTTATCTAGACAAGTGAATATAAGTTGAAAACGTTACAATTTTACCATTTTATTTTATATATTTGACCCTTAATATTTGGACCATCATTGAAAACAGCACTGCGTTCGAATTTGCGAGTTTATTAGAATTAAAAATTTAAAATAAATAATGGTATAAACAGATATATGTGTTTATTTATAAAAAATCTTATAAAATCATCTATCTGATATAAAAGCTTTTAAAATAAATGTAAGTAGAAGTGACATTTCGGGAATTTAAGGGGCATAACTTCGGAGACCGCCCACCAGGACGCTGAATTAATTCATTGCTTATTAACAACAGAAGATGTGAGACCGAAATAAAGACCATTAGGTAACATATAACCGGGTATTTCGTTGCACGCATATATTTTTTGTCGGCAGTCATCTTAAAATAAAAATCATTCATACTTAGTCACAACGTAAAAAATATTTTCCTGTAAAGTGGCAAATACAGTATTATACTAATAACTCGGAGCATACAGGATGATACAGTAATAGTGGATGATAGACTTTGACTATTTTTTTTTGTTATCAATGACCTCTTATACCATCTCCTACTTATACGGACTTCTACTCGGCAAATGACAAAGCGATTTAAGCTGCTAACTATTTAGCAGATGCGAACACAGAAAGATTTGGAACTTTGGATTCAATAAAGGAAACATTAAAATAATAACGTTATTTATTCTTTTCTTGTTGTCAGAATTTTAACATTTCTTCGGACAATGTTATTTAAAATATACAGGATGTCCCAAGATCATTCCCGACTTAAAGGAGTGTTTATATTACTTATTATGAGTAAGAAATTATTTTTAAAAAATGCAAAAAAATTATTAAAGCATTAGTGTAAATTCCATTAGTTTTGCTACACAAAAATTCAACCCTTTCACATTTGTACTTTCCGAGTTGAAAGATGCAACGGACAGATGGACTGCCAAAGGACGGGAATAGTAGCTTCTTTCAATGAATGTATGTGTAGAAACCAATACTAATAGTTCCTCCTACTAAGGCCTAGAGGTTTTAAAATTAAGTTTTTAAATCCCACCTTTAGAAAAATAAGTATGGCCAAATAATTTATTGCCTTAAATAAAATATATTTTTTTAATGTATTTGGAAATAAGTATATTAGGGTAACTAGATGATTAATTTAATGAGACACTTCTATTTACAACAATACAATAACATACACCGTTGATAAAAAATTAAAATAGGCGGAAAAGTAAAAATTAACTCATATTAATAATTACGAAAGTTATAGAGCTTTAATTGAATGTTTAAAACGTCTAACAGAGGTATTCAAATATCGAATACAACATCTGAAACACTGCATACATTCGAATATCTTTTCACCATCTTTTTAATAATAATAAATAAGTGAAAAACGTTTTTGAAAAATATTAAAATATATCTATATCTTTTTTTAACATAATTCACTCTTGAATGTACACTGATTCCGCACCAAACTGGTTCGTGAGATGGTCGACCATTACCGTTAGAAGGTTTAATGTTTTAATAGAATGTTTTTTTACAAGGCCCCATTATGAGGCCTGAACCGTGATTTATCGATACAAGAAACAGAGTAAGTAGCCTAAATGGAATCGTTAGTGAGGCCTTACTTGGAATCGTCATCATAGTTTAGGTATTCGAACTTTCTAAGAAAGCCATTGAATGCAAAGATATTCCAAGCGACGAATAGTCCAGCTTACCTCATCTGTAAAACTACATTATTTATATTATCAGCAACAACAAATCAGATTTGTATTAACAAGTCAATTTTAGTAGGTAATTCATCGTTTTTTTTTTAACAAAACGTTTGGTTGTTTAAAAGTTTACAACCCCAGCACGAAACTTGCTAATCGAACGTAAGTGTATGCAAATCCTATAGTTGTACGTACAGACTGATTATTGTTAAATTATTTCTTGCTATGGCAGCAAGAGATTTAGTTAAAAAATATTTTAGCAAAAACATTCTGCTATGATTACAAAACAATATGGCGACGTGGGTGAACAGCTGATGAAATAAAATGACGTTACTTGAAAATGTGCCAGTCGCAACCATAATATATTATTTGTTACCATTTTAATTTGCTATGATTCAAACAGCAACCAAAAATTATTGTAGCGATAGCTATATATTATGTTAAAGTAACATTGTTAATATAACATTGAGAAATATGCTAGAAAATTATGGTACTAGCAACTGAATAAGTTTAATAATAATCGATGCGTTACTATATCAACCATACTTTATGGTTGCTAATACCATTTTTTTGACAGTTTTGCTCGGTTTATGTATCCTAAATTTGAATTAAATATTTTTGGTTATTGCAGCAGTATCTTCCCAAATACTTGGCTCTAAGCGGGGCGCTTCTTTGAAATTATTTAAAGATCCTAAAATCTATTTCATCGTATTTCTATTATTTCTTATACAACCGTTTCCGCTTGACAAATTACATAACTATTTGCATGTGTCAATTATAAGCGACGGTATTTTTTCTGATGGACAATGTCTTCAAAGGAGTCTCGAGTCTTTGAACTTGATGCGAAATGGAAGTTTACCAAAGACAGCGCCTGCATTGTCCTGCATCCAAACAATATTTCAAATACGCCATTAAAGAAAACTAAATAGTTGCGGTTCGCGAGACTGAGTTCGATGCACTCTTATTTATGTCCGCTTAGAAGCAAAGTACCTCTCTTGGGAAGATAATGCTGCTATAACCACAAAGATTTAATTAAATTTTAGCATACTTATTATACCAAGCAATTACCTACTAAAGTTGACTTTGGTTTTAAGCAATTATCAAAGTTAGGTACAATTATCAAATAACATGTTTTTATACTAAAAATACAGTGCGATCGTCAGACGGAGTCACATTTAGCAGGTTGCGCTTACTTGTTTTGTGCGGGAGGTATTTAAAAAATATATTTTATAAACTTATTTAATAAAAAAATAATACGAATATTATTAAGAGATAATAATTTATTTCTTTTAGTTTTTTTTTACATATTTCTTAGAATAATGAATTAAATTTCCATACCTAACTGGTCATTGCCCGTACTAAGGTAGGTTATTTTTAATAATTATTTAATTGATAAAAATTGCCATACATTCATGTAATGTATCCCAGAGACTGAGGCAGTGGTCAGCCCGTAGCCTTGTGATAGAGAACAACACTACCAAGTTCCTGATCACTATTTAGGGTAGTTTAAAAGTCTATATCTGATAGTATTGACCACTTAGTATTTTATACTTTTTTTTTTATTTTTAGCCATGACGATTCATTTGCATATATCCTACGTTCTCCGTTTCTATAAAGATTTGACAAGGGTTTACTCATATTTTTTCATAATAAAATTGGAATTATTGGAATACGTCGGAATTCATCTTCCTTTTTCTACTAGTACCTTCGAAAATAAGGGTATCGGATAATCCTTTAAAAAAGATATGTATATATTTCTTGGGTAAAAACCACGCTCAAAAGCGGTAGAAAATATTTATTGTGAGAATGTTCGAGTTACTATTCAGATGTTAAACAGCTGAGAATCCATCGAAAATGGCTCCGTTTTATAATATTCATACCTGGCGGAGTAGTTTTTATTTGTTTTCATAATATTACGGATTCTTCAATGTTCCAGCTATGAATTGTGGGTGTATCGTGCCTCGTGCATCGCGTAAAGCCAAGTTTGTATCACGCATGGCTGATAACCTACTGCGATTGCGTATTAAACGCGCAGACGCTGCACGCTGTAGGTAATCAACTATATGGCATAAATACAAACATAATGTTTGCCGGACGCGCTTTTATTTGGACCAAACTCTACGTGTTCTTGCGCTTGTGGGTTAATCTTTCTGTACAATATGACTTGCATACAATCGATTGTATGCAAGTCATACAATCGATGACGGCCATATTGGATATCGCATGGGACGCATATTGCTTATTTATTGTGAGGGATGCATGCAATAATACTTACTAGCACTGAATTGGATTAGACAACGTCCACGTGTTTAGAATTGATTTAAAGTAGTAGAGTAGAGAATAAAATACGTACGCATATAAATACTTACTTTATTTTCTCACACCTAAACATAGTGTAATTTTTTTCACTGTTCCTTTATTAAATTAAAATTTAATTCGTTTTTCTAGTCGGTAGAAAACCTTTTCCAATATTTTTTTTGCTGATAATATTTGATTGTCGATATAGAAAGGAGCAAAAAGTAAATAAAAATATCATATTAATAAAATTTTATAGAAATTTAGATGTGTATAATACTAATATAATTAAATTTTACAATATCTATCAACCTTATACTTTCAGATCTTAATTTAATTTAATGTATTCTAGGGAAACATACAGCGTAACTTAGTTTATAAATACAGAGATATAAATTTGGCCAATTACATGAATCCACTGTTTAACAATATAAATGAGATGTCGGTTCACCTAAAACTGATTACATAAAAAAAGAAAATTATAAGAATCATACAGAAAATGATTAAGTACATGTTATGTATCATCACATATAACATTGATGAAACTGCAAATATAATCTATGATCATGGGGAGGGGGTAGCCTAGCTGGGTATGGCTAATTGTAAATTATTTATGTAAAGTAGGTAGATCATTTTTAATAAATAAATTTAACTAACAGATACCTATTCTATTATAGGTTAAACACGTCAATAACCCCTAATAATTAGTTGCGTTCATGAAGCTATGAGCGCTCGCGTTGCCCGCCGTAGAAATAAAAATAGGGCATTCTAGAAAAATATTGCATCGAGATTTTTATCTAATGCCTACAGCCTACACTCGACCGCGGGACTGCCCTGCTGGAGGGACTTCAAGAACCGTATGGTAAAATGCTTCGTTTTACGATGTGTTTAATGAAGACATCCATTAGCGTTTCAATATGATTCGGCTTACAAGTGTGTAGCACTTGTGGTTCTACTTGTAGGCATTCCATTCAAAATAATCTTATGGTTGCGCAAATAATATCTTTATTCGCACTTTTCCATGTTGTAGTGAGACTTTAAAACGCATGTCTCGTTTTAATGCGATTATATTTTGTGAAACAGAAGTGATGTTTGGACGAAATACCAAATTGTTTGCATCTAAACCATTTCCCATGGACGCGTCCTCATGGTTTGACAGCGACCTCAACGCAACGTTTGTGACGTAGCTACGAGTATACTTTCTCTAATATGTCATAAGAGCGGTTACGAGTTATAGCAGATATATCACTTTTGCATACAGCTAGTTACATCCACCATAGTGTCCTCAAAACACCGAAACCGCTGGAAACAAAGATTTTTGCCGTTTTTTTTCAACAATTCATTTTTAAAATTCATCTCTGAAATTTTCCATATCACCCCAACATTTAAGCCCTAATTGTGATAACTTAAAAATACAAAATGCATAAGTCGCCTAGAATCTATATATTTGAAGAGTTTACATCAAGTTTTGATAGATTACGCCTTCTTTGTCATGAAATTACATACACATAATTTTATCACATTTTAGGATTCTTATAATATTTAGTCATAAAAATCATGTAAGATATTAAAATTAGGTATATTGTCTAGGTAATTAGGAAAACCTTTACATTTAAATAATAATACGACGTAATAAATCTTAAATAGCTCTAACGTTATCCACTGTGTCAAGAAATTCAATCAAAATAATTTTTGTTTATAAAATAATAAATATTTCGTGTTATTCAATAGCATTTTTAACTGGTTGACCTTGATAATCGAGACTAAATGATACATTTTTACGATAACCGTTGATAATAGGTCAATGTCATGGAGACTGGTCAGTATATACAGGGCCGCATTCATATTATGTTATAATGCGTAACCATTCTACTTTTACTTTCTTAAACATTATTGTTAATACAATATCCTCTATAAATGAAATCGTTATATCTTTAACTCATAATATACCATAAACAACAACATATTATAACATAACATACATATATGTCTTAACATATCATGCGAAAGGGTATAAAATGGAGATTTTTTTAAATATGTTTGAAAATCAAAGGCCTTTTTTACGTTACTCTTATAATACCAAGTAGTTATATATACTCTCATTATATAGGGTGATGATTTTAGAGGCGTGGTTTTCAAGAAGAGATAAAACGCATATAATTTGATGTTATGGCTAAGAATTTAGTTTTATTATAAAGATAAGGGTTTGCCATTATGTTTTAAAAATGATTTCGGGTAAGTGGCCGCCGCGGCTGACTCGAACAAATTCCAGCCGAGAGGCCCAATTTTCAACCACTTTTTGCAGCAAGTTGGGCCGTATGTCAGCAATAACGCGCCGAATATTCTCTTCCAAGGCGTTAATCGTGTCCGGCTTATCTGCGTAGACAAGCGACTTCACATAACCCCACAAAAAATAGTCCAGCGGTGTTAAATCGCACGATCTTGGAGGCCACGCCACAGGCCCACGACGCGATTTTTACTTTATTTTAGAGTGATTTTAAAAAAATTTTGAGTGATTTTTCCTAAATTTGCACTATTTGCAAACGTTGTTCAGGAGTAAGTCTATTCCTTATGAAATGGCAAACCAAACTGAGCATAAATCAAGTGACAGCTGTCAAAAACACCAACTACGAAAAAAGTAGTGCCAGATTGAAAACCACGCCTCTAAAAAAAACACACTGAACAAAGGTTTCTTTTACTCATTAGTACTAAAACTTTGTTAATGAAAAAATTAGAAAAAAATGTGTAATGTATTTTACTTTTTAGTCTGCTGTACTTACCTAACTGTTATTTACTCAAATGACATTATTATTTAGTTAATAGTTTTAGTGAAACGGCTTCACCTGCTTATGTCAGGGCAAGCTTTGGAGACCCTATCCGTTGTGCAGAAAATAAGAAACATTTCATCAGATCTTAATTTTACGAACGATCTTCGATTATTGAAGATTATGTACGTTTTATATAATTTTAAAAAAATCCAAAGATCTTAGGAAACAGTCATAAATAATCATACTCTTAAAGTGAATCTGAGGCGGGTACGTCGATGCGGCACTGTACTGTATACTATTACCATTTATGTTAATGTTTGCATTGGTGGTAGTTACCGGTTATAACGACTTGACGGCAAATATTTAAATAATATTAAATGCCAAATATATAATAAGATTAGTACCTATCATTAAACGAAAAACATATTTAATTAAATGTCTCACGTGAAAGGCTTTTGGCTTGGTTACTTGTCAAAATGATATTGTTGTATCAAAATAGCTCTCTAGATACTATTTTCTAAATGTGATTGTGTTTTTTATGTTTGAGTATTTATCCTTTCGTTTGTATGTATGTGTTTGTGTTTCATATGTATTTAAGTTTATCTAGCTTAAGTCACAAAATAAAATATGAATCAATGTGTAAATATTTTTGGTAAAAAAATAAAAAGAAACATTTACTCTCTACGAAGAGCAAACCTCAAACGCGTCTTTAGCGTTATTAAGCTACTATAAGGAAATGTTTAGATGCACTGTGCGTGTGACTGCTGGGCCATCAAAGTTTGGATTTTTTTTAGATATGTTCGCTATAGGAGTCATAATTTAGACCTTATACTTCACTTTTAGATTCTTTATTAAGTATATTACTTTGGACCTCTACCACGTCTTAAAGTTGTTTCAAGAAAATGCGTTTTTTTTTTACGATATATAAATCATAACTGGCATGACAGATAAAGAAATACATGTATCTAATGATAATAAAATATTTACGTAGAATATAAAATCATTCAGAAAAAAAACAAAATCACACTAGCGCTTTAGAGTTGGCACTTAAATTGACAAATTACGAATTCAATTTTGGTATTTTTTGTTTAATGTGATGCTACATTATTTTTTTTTTCAATAACGGCATAAATAAATTAATTGTGATAGTATGTATCATTACAAAAGCTGATAGTACGATTATATACTTAACATAAATTACACTAAGTTATTGTATTTACTTTCTCGTTATATCTTAGTAATTATAATATAAAGGGTATAGTTTCTTTACATAATAAGTACAACCATAACAAACCACATCCGAAAACACACCACAACCATATTTAAAAACATTAATAAGATGGTAATTATTTAATATGGTCACAGTTTTAACAGCAAACAAGTATTTTTGGAGTAAGTGAAAAAATACTCTAGAAGATAGTATTTATAAGTATAAACATACGCATCATATGTACTTTCAACCTACGTTAAACATAAAAAATAAATTGCAAATTGTAAAACCTGTTTCAACGTAAGAACGCTTTGCACATATTACAAAATGAAACGCTAATTATCTGAAATACATAAAAAAAATCGTCGATTTGAAAACTTAAGTAATTAGAAACGCTAGCTTAATATATTATATTGTTCGCCACAAGTATCTAGTAAATAATTCGCATTTCGCATATACAATATAAAATTGTATTTTTTTCAATAAGTATAGTTTATAGATATCAAACAATGTTCGCATGGTTTGCGCGAATGTCTCTGATACAGAAGACCCATTCGAACTACAGGCGCGGGCAATTTATGTCCGTCACTCTCTTTCGCATTGATATCGAGCACAGTGAGAGAGGGATGAAAATCAAGTTGAGCGTGCTAAAGGTTGAACGGATAGCCTGTAGAAATCGTTATCACATGTGTCGTGTTGCACATTTATTACATAGGTACCACGTAACAACAAAATAATCAGTTAGTGATAATTTATGCCGAACTTATGGCCACAAGAAAACAATATTTTCCATACCTAGATTCATTTTTACCGTTAATTTTAGTAAATGTGCGTGGACTAGGAGATTTTCTTTTATAGAAATCGCTACGTTTGCAGTAGGTACATTTAAGGTGGTCAGTAGAATAAAATTACTAAGTTATTATTTACTAATCGGTAAATAAATATGTTAATATGTAATAATCTTTGAATACGATCCATTATACAGTGTGTCGCTTGCATTCGATTTTTATATACGTAATACAATATTCTTTAATATTTTGTATGTATACATACAATACATATGTATGAATGAATATATTCTTTACTATTAGGGTATTACGTAAAAAATATGTATATTAAGTACCAGAATATTGTAAGAAATGATAATACAATTGGAACATCTCATTATTAAATACATTTTTGACAAAATATTTCAATTTTAGTGTGTATTACATACCTACATTAATCGTATAAATAATAAGTTATAAAAATAGGCCACAACATAAGGAGCCTTATTTATAAATTTAAATAAATAATAATTTCACTATTACGTAGACAAAATAATGGTCCTCATACTTATGTATAGGAAA
The DNA here is from genome assembly GCA_020383195.1 of Neomicropteryx cornuta. Taxonomy (NCBI): domain Eukaryota; kingdom Metazoa; phylum Arthropoda; class Insecta; order Lepidoptera; family Micropterigidae; genus Neomicropteryx; species Neomicropteryx cornuta. Next base: position 46,138,716 of record JAHKQU010000018.1, read on the forward strand.
ATTTAAAAGGGTAATGTAAAATTCAATTTAACCTAGCCAAACCAAACTACCTTGGTCAGAGATATATCACCCAGCTTAAATTAAACCTCGTTTTAGAAAAAAATGCCTGGTTCATTTTTTTTACCAACTATTCGCGCAAGAAATTCTTAATTATATCTATATTTATTTAGATAAATAAATATAGATATAATAAATATAGATATAATAATCCCTTTCCATAAACATAGACTATTTATGTTTAAATTTAGATTGGTAACTAAGAAAACACCATCACTCGCCAATACCAGTAATATCACCTATAATAATAATAATAATAAGTTAATCTCAGTAGTATATAAATAAATATCAAAGTGCTACAATTTGTGATTGTTAACTATTTCCAATTATTTCTATCTACATAATGACCTTGATCGTAAAATCACTCGAATGTTATGTATCATAAAACAGATAGTGATGACGCGGGCGGGTGAATTTATCTAACCATCTCAGATACCGTCAGACCATAACCCAACAGGCCAGCTGCAACCCGATTACTTAAAAAACGCTATGAGGGTTTTAGCCAAATGATCCATTTTAGCGATGGGTCGATTTGACCACCAAAATCGATTTAAGAAGACTCAACCCGGTCATCGTAGTAATGTGATTCTCTTATTTGTAGATGTAAAGGAAAAATAATACTCGGTATCGTTTTATCCTCTAAATATGTATTCTATGAAATTGTCTAAAAGTTAAGGGCTTAAAAAAAAATCTATACATTTTATCAAAAGTTAAGACGTAATTATCTTATTGCCTGAATACAAAAACCGAGTAAAATAAAAATGCCGGTGCATAGTTTATTTCATACAGATGCAAATTCAACTATGTTTTTTGAGATACATTAATAATGTTCTTCATAATTAAGCAACAACAACGTTAGATGAGACAGAACAATTTAAAAGCACGTGTAAGACAGAGAAGAGCGCAACCGGTAATAGGCCCCTTGAGATGGCGTTACCCGCATAAATAAGATGACGATTACTTATTAATACTAAACGGTAAAATGTGTCCTACATGTAAAGTTTTTTTTATTACGAGAAGGTAGACTGCTACAAAAAACCAATATGGTACAAAAATATTACTTTTTACGCCTAAGCCAAGTGTTACGGTATCCATAGCGAGCGATGATCTATTAAAACTGAAATTGGAAAATAATTCAATATATTGCGTGTTACTATATCTAGCATAGAACTTCAAACGTCATGTCACGGATTTCATACTGACAGTTTAATTAACTTAGAGGTGTCAGTTTTGATATCCCGTCGAAAAAACCCGGCCGGGTTATCTTCTTTCATTAAAAAATATTAAACGACGCTTTTCTCAGGACTGTATTATTCAGACAAAAAATTGAACAGTTACGACAGTTACAACAGATTTTAGAGAGGTTAACCATCTGCATTGAGCGTTAACAGCGCAGTCACTACTCCGCTTAACTGTGCCTTCCCTATACTATTTCCCTTGAAGCACCAACATTTATTTGTATTAGCACTGAAATTATTTAGCATGTTATTTTGATATGTTATCCCTAATTTAGAATGTTATCTCAATATTATCATCTAGTATATATAGACAGTTTGCCAAGACCATTCCTGATAAAAAAACCATTGGTAGTGCTTTTTCTTCTTTTATTTGTACAGGTACGGTATATAAAAATTACCATGGTTTCGGAAAAAAAATGTAAAGTTTTCGTGATATATTAAACAGTTCTTGTAATAGCGTCTTTGTTGTTAGCGCTCAGCTGTAACTGTCGCAGCATGCTGGTAATAGTGTCAAGGTTAGATTATCGATTCGCGTAGCATGGGAATTTTAAAAAATATAATAAATGGGGGATAATGTTTTTAGCATTTGTTAAATAATAATTTCTTACTCCTAATAGGTAACACAAACCCCTCCTTAAGTATTTAGGAATGGTCTTGGGACACCTTTATAATATGTTCATTATGTTATTATTTAAACTAACGACGATATTATATGTGTAAAAAACCATATTTATCATAATTGCAGGGAGTGATAAAAAACCATTAAATCATCATATTAATTACCTACCCCTAGTAAAAAAACACACTGCTTAATCGTGATTATTATGTATTAATTTATGTTCCACAAGCGGTAATATTTATTGTTTTTTATGCTTGTTAAAATGGGTTTTTTTGTCCTGCAAATATTTTCACAATATTAATTAATAAAAACTTCACAGCAGAGTAAAAGAGATACCATTGTGCAAACCATTTTCAGAACGATGCTGTGGCTGCATATAGCTACTTCTGTTTAGAGATAGAGTGTGACATATCCAATCAGATAAATAACGATAATTCGAGAGCTTCATACCAAAAGGGCGTATACAAAAAAAAGTGAACTTTACAGGAGAGACGAAAAACGTTTAGCACTTTCATATCTATATTTTTTTTCTTTATTTGAGTCTTTGTACAGACATTTTAATTATTCTAAAATAACATTAGGATTTCAATGGATGGCGGAGCTATTACCTTGTCGCCGTTTTGTAATTATTAAAATCGAATTGAAACTTTGTAATACTGCAATTGAAAAAAATAAAAATAAATAAATTAATTAAAAACATAAAAATATAAATACAAACTAGTAATGGAAATAAAGTCCTAATTCTGAAATATTATTTTATTTTATACTTACTTCAGTAAGAAAATTTTGTTTTATAATGCCTGTGTTAATGAACAAAGTAGACATGATGTTTTTTATGTAATTATTTATTTTTACAAAGAAACCTTGATAAGTTCTTACAAACAATTGAATTTAAATTTTGACAGCCTTTTTATACGCATATGGAATGTCACTCGATGTATGCAACGATAAAAAAAGACAGTAAATTTTCCAATGTTTTTTGGCCTCATTAGGCCCAATTATTATTGGGAAAATGTTAATTATTGAAGCGTCCGCAGTCCGCGTCGAAGCGCATAAAATTTCACTCGTCTATAATATTCAGATATTTTGAACCTATAAAGGTAAAGTAAAAAAATAAATTATATTGTTTTTACACAACTTTTCTTCATAAACACATAATTTACATATATACGCCCTTTTGCAACTAGGCAAATATTGGTCGAAACATTTTTTGTATGCAATACGCCTAAAGGGAACGTGACTGTATTTTTGTAATTACGCGTTCAATTGATATTCCATTTTGGCACAGTTTATAAAATACGTATTATCTCTACAAAAAAGTAAAATCGTACTGAAATACGGATTCGCCCTTTTGGCGTGATGCCCTCGAATGTACGAATAGAATTGTTTAATCTTTGCCATTTAATATTAATCGTTAAACTGGTTATTAAAAAAATAACAAATAAAGTATCTCTTAGAGGAACATAAAAGCGAAAAACACAAATATAATTAATTATGGGCCGAGTACGAATTAAGTACACCAAGCACTGTTTATTTTATTTGTACACATCAATAAGAAGGTACTAACAAAAATAACCTCTTACAATTTATTTTTTCATATATCATATAATCTGAATCATTACTTCTCTGAACGTTTTTTTACGTCATTTTAAAGTATATATATATGAATATAGTACCAAATCGCCACCGAAGAAGGCGCATCTCGCGCCGAAACGACTGGCATTCACTTAGTAAGCCCTGTCTATTTTTCTACCATCTGTACTAACAGTTAAAAAGTTTATATATATTTTAATGGGTCCCAGTGGTTAAGTATAGTATATTATTAGTTGAAGTAATAATTAGAACTGACCTTTTAAGCGTAGTATGCTTTGTTCCATTAGAGAGTAGTTTCAATTTAGGCTTATCGATTCCAGTTGGGGTCATGGAAGAGGACCCAGTTAGGTCACTAGAGGCGAAGGAACTGGTGCTGCTCTCCTTAGAGATGGCGGAGGTGGGAACCCGGGGAGGGCGGCGCCCTGACGCTGCGCCCTCCGGGCTCGTCGCTCTGCGTGAATCTTCCAACTCCAGCTGCAGTTTGCCCTTGCTGGGCACTGGAGGAGGCTTTTCCTCCACGGGTAACATATAAGACAGCATTATGTAGCAACACAACACCCGACTGCTCTGTCTTTCTGGGAGATCACTCGATAATCATTAGAGCGGGTGCAGCAAAGCCAAATTCGTCCTCGTACTCATTTACGCGTCACTTTTAAAGTATTCACAGTCGCGGTATAAATTATGTTTGAAAATGCACTACACAAAATCGCTGAAACGTTACACCGACGTATTGAGTCATAACTGCAAATCGATTTCGCCGTACGGGCAGGTGACGGCAGTTCAATGTTTAGTCAGACAGTCGCGTCCGTCGCTCTTCACACTTCGTTGCTCTGAGTCCAACTTCGTTTAGGCAGGTCTTCGTTTTTCATTCGAAGCTCTGGAAGGTCTTCGACCTGCGAATGGAGAAGGAAAGAAATCTAAGCTCAGGTTGACAGGTAAAGTGACTTGAAAAAATGAGAGAAAAAGATACATTTTGTTACAACAGAAATGCGAAGTACGTATTTATTTTATGATAGGTATTAATTTAATTTAAACTTCTTTAAAAATTTCGAAATCCCGCATTTTTCCCCCATCATAAAAATATGATAAATAAGACGTAATTTATTGTGAAACCGGTTCAACGTCCATTTTTTTTTTTTACATGACTTTTTACAAAATCTCGTTGAAACCGCAATAAAGTAGAATTTCTATGGCAGTAACCGAGAAACTTAGATGGTACAAATAGACAAATGTTGAATATAAGTAATTTATAAGTGAATGTCTAAAAGTTAACAAAAAAACAAATAGGCACCAATTTAACAATCGAATGCCTTCGAAACAGATTAGAAGCATTCATTCTAGAAGTATTTATTTTTATTAGCTTCTATTATTAATAAATTTTTAATAAATTATTAAATTATTAATAAATTTTATTAGCTTCTCGTCAAAATTATCTATTTAGTCGTTAGGTGTTAGATTTTATTTTCTTTCCACCTCCAATAGCTGGCTAACGTGTGTAGCGCCTGTAAGTTCAGCCAAAGATATGGCAATTTTGATAAAAACTTTTGAATAAGGCCCCAACCCAAGAAGAACATTTGCACTTAAACAGTTGTATAACTACCGATACTTATACCTAATACTATGAAATTGCTTCCGGGTCGTTTTGTTGGTATCTTCGTTAAAATGGTTCTTTTTTATTGCTAAAATGTACAGAAAATAGTCTAAATTTATTCGTAGAGTGCATAATAAATCATATGATATTTTCGCTCAAACGACAATTCGTTCTTCAGCCAGTCAGTTATAAACTCATAAAATAAGTTTATAAGCCATTTAAAATAAAAAGTACTGTTTTGCCTAATTGCGAAGAAAGAGGACGTGTTCCAGTTTGAAAACATACATATGAGGTAAGATTTGGATTTCGTGACAGGTTTAAAAAATTGACGACCCAGACTTGATAATACGTCTGTAATATTAAGATTAGGTCTAATCTTATCTTTATTGCACGCGCCTATCGAGCGAGTAACGAGAGAATTCGTCAAAACGTATTTTAAAAATAATTTGTGCTTCTTCTCGTAAAGTGAATTGTAATATTTAATCCCATTCAGGCTCAAGTGATCTTTTAAGCGTTAATATTAGCAGATTTTTCGGCTAATAGAAATTGCTAGAAATAAAATTTAATTGCTAGAAATAAAACTTCAAAAGAAAACAAATACCTGACTTCAAAATAAATCGACAACTAAAAAAGTTAGACATAATACTATAAACTTATTATTGTAAAAAAAGATAAAAAAAAACAAATACTGAAGTTGCATACGAAATGTTTCTGCGCCGACATCAACGTTTCGGTAGGAACATTTATTTAAGTTAAGATTTTTAGCTTAAGGTAGTTTATTAAGAAAAAGAGTCACTCAAGTGAGGACACTAAAAGTAACTTAATAAAACTTTGAGAAATCACCTTGAGTCATTCCGGTACAATTTGCAATAATAATCGAAATCGACTAAACCAATTCGATATGAAAACGATTCGATATTCATTTTGAACGTGAAATTTATTTTTGTTGTTTTTGCTACCTTACACTCAACAAAACTACTACTAAATTTGGACCACTTATAAAGATTGTATAATTTAATATTAAAAATTTTCATTATCCTCGTATTTATTTAAAACTTTTCAACAGTTTAATATAGAAGCCTGGCCTCTAATTTAATAAAATGTATTATTCATTTAACACCAAAATAAAATAAAATGGCTCCTTGTTGTTTTAAAATATGAACTTATTACCTCGGATCGAAATTTTAACATTATACGGGACGCCATATAAATACCATATGTTTTCTCAAACCTAACAATTTTATGGCAGCCGCAGAGCTAAGTTTGTTATTTTGAAAATAATAAATAGAAAATATCTTAGAACCTATTAATATTATAATTAATTGTGAGTCTTAAGCAAGTGGTTTAAAAAAAAAAAAACCGTTGTTTTTTTATATTTTTTTTTAAAGAATCGTTATGACCTAGGTGATATACTATTATTTTGTGCCCTACTCAACTAGGCCAAATGTACCTGTCCTAGAGTCAAGGGAGATGGTGGTAATGGTATAACCTTATGCGAATTTGAGCCAATAGTCCAACGCCTTAACCTCTAGACTACCATGATCTTTATATTTATCTATAGTTTTCGTTCTGTGGTACCTACCCACGTTTTCATTTATATATTTTTAAAAAGATTTGTAATAACAGGTTAAATACAATTATTTTGAACACCGCTCAATTACGCTAAATATGCTTGTGTTAGGGTCCGAGGAGATGACGCTAATTTATTTATTTATTTATTTAATATATTCTAGGGAAACATACAGCATAACCTAGTTTATAAAACAGTAAATACATAGTTATAAGTTTGGCCAATTCCATGAATCCACTGTTTAACAATATAATTAATATAGTATTACAATAATTTGCAGATTCAAAGTGGAGATAGCTGGACCAATATAGTCAAACGCCTTTACAATATTTATTCAATACTGCTTAAATTATTTTGGCAAATATTTTTACTAGTAACTGAAAAATTATTGACCCATTTAGTTAAATAATGGTTTTAATATTTTTTTTATATATTATTAGATAGTAAATGTTCAAAATTTAATACTAAGTAATATGAAAAAAATATGAAATACGCTATTGGATTATAAATGTCTTATTATTTCCAATTTGTTTTTTATAAAAAGTATCTTCGTAAATACTTTTTTAAAAATAAATATTTTTAAATACTCAAAATAGTGTTTTGTAATATTTGATGAAAATCCAAAAATAATAACAAATTACAAAAATAAGAATAAATAATAATATTTGTCAAAAAAAATAAATTTACAAAATAAGAAAAAACATAACTTTAAAACAATAAAATAATCAGTTCAAACATATTTATGGTATATTGTTTATATACTTGGTGTATTTATATTCACTGATGTCCATTTAGGATCAAGTCGTAATTACATCAACTAAAAGTCTGTTACCATACCTAATCATTTTTTTTTTATGGAATATAAATTGGCCGATGAGTATAAGTCTATAACCTTCCTAACTAGGTAAGAGTTACCTGTTCTAAGGAAGGTTATATATGAAGTGATACAGTGCATAGCAGAGACCAGCGCAAAACCCTGTGAAAAATATAAGATAAAAAATAAAAAAAAAGAACTAAAAAAATAATAAGGTACAAATATACACACTGATATACACACCCACACATACACACATGAATACAATTTAAATGTTTACTCAAGAACACTTAATATATGAAAAAATAAAATGAATAAATGAAACAATTAAAAAATAACAAATAAATGAATAAACAATTATTAAATATATAGGTAAATAAATATTCAATATAAAAATAGTGTTATACTACATATAGTATAGAAACATATCTTATAGTGATATATAGTATATACATTGGGCATAAACATATTGGTATGACATATCTAAGTAAGCATATTTTTTTTTTTTTTAAACATTTTAAGTAACTAAAATAATATTTTTTACTTGGTAGCTAAAGTCGCTTAAATTACAGTCTTTTTAAATTTTATCTAAACAACTATTTCAGAAATTAATTTCTCAGCAGCATCTCTACCCAAAGAGATTAACCATTTTAAGATAGATTTAGCGAGGCAAGCTTTAGTTTTAGCATCCCTAATTTCATCGCTTATCTGGTTATTGGGAACAGAAAAATGAGATTCCGGGTTGTAACGTACCTTAATTAAAATGTTGATACGATCAAGACTTCGCTAAATACTTCGCGTCTTAAACAACATAATAAATAGTCTTTATCAATTTATTACCGCCACTTCTGAACGAGTATTAATTAAGTTAAGTCTTAATTCGACATGTTTTGCTATTTGTCACGAGCAGACAGATTGAGTTTAGACTGACGCTAGATTCTCGCTCGACTCGGCCTATAAGAAAGACTGTGGGAATAGTGACTCAACCCGGAATGTCTTCCTAGCCAGATGGTAGTTACATCGTGAACTCGGTCGTGAGCTGGTTGTTTCCTGTGTTATCTAGCAATAGCAGGGCTGAGTTGCCATGCACACGAAGAAAATGTGAGTTTTTATCTAGTTAGTAGTTCACTATTTAAATTGAGCCCTTGCAGGTCCTTGTTTGATAAAATATTTATTTATGTATTAATTTTTACAAAAAAAATACATTTCATTTTACAGCACCTTTATAACGTGCACTGCTTTTAACTAGGGCGATGTAATCAGTTATTTAAAGATGGATCTTCAGCTGTCAATTTATTATCAAAAAGAACAAATTTTCATAACAGAAAATAAAATATTAAAATGTGCACTGAAGAAGCAAATAATGGAAGATTTAGTGTTTTACAATATAATTATATAAGATTCATAAAAAAATGAGTTCGCATTCCGCACGAGGAAACGTGAAATTTTTAATTTTAGGCTGTTTGTGCGAGAGAGCTAGATATAAAACAGATATATGCATCGACAAGAAATGTATAAATATTTATGAAATATGTTTTTTAAAAATTTACTTTAACATGTAACTATGATAATAACAATAAAATAAATCTGAATTGGCTATTTGACATTTATATTATTTATATTTGTTTTTATTTATATTATTAATATTTAATTAATATTTATATCATTATGCGAAACTGAAAGCTCTAGTTCCGGCGGCGAATAAAAACCCCACATAATATAAAAAAAAAAAATCCGTAAGACTTTTCGAATTTCGTTCTCTCGAAACTACAGTTAAACCCTCGTGTAATAAGTAGGTATGTTTATATTATTTTTATTTAATAAATTTAAAAAAATAAGTGTTATTGCATTTATTTACTTCATTTTTATTTAATAATATGTTTTACTAATATTTATATGTATCGCTATGTTTTGAAAGGTTCAACATTAACAAATTATATATAGTTTTAATATATCTCTAACCTAACCTACCAAGGCGTTGTTCCACTGTCTTTTCCAAAGTATTATCTGGCCAACGCATGCATATAAAAACCTAAATCCAAACATGGGAGGTGTTGGGATAGCGTCTAAACGCTATCGTCTTCACAGACACACACATATACAGCTTATCTCAAGTGCATTCCCGAAGACTTAAGGAGGGGGGGGGGGGCTTTTATGTTCCCTATTACGTGTAAGAAATTGTATAAAAAAATGCGCAAATAATTCATGCCCAAATTTATCAACTTCATCAAAGCGCTGATGTAAATTGCCTTTGCCTTTCGTTCGCTCGCTCGTGCTCAGCCAACGTCGGCCAATGACCCGGAGAGGCGCGGCGTTCCGAACGGACGAATTTATGACAAAAACGATTTAATATTTTCACGTAAAGTTTACGTTTTTTTTTCTCGGAAACCATGATGAATTTTGATTTGAGGTAAAAAAAAATTGTTTGAAATCGCAGGTCCAATTGGATTTTTATCGGGAATGGTCTTGGAACACGGTGTATATATACAGACGTCATTCCAAAAACAATCAGAATGGATTCGAGCCATCTCAAAACGAGAAATTCTCCTTGTGGTTCAGAAAGTGAAAAGTATACTTTTTATTTATTTTATTATTATTTCAAATTGTATAAATTATAGAAATATCAGAAACTATAAATATCATTCAGCAATAGTATTTTTTTTTTTTTTTTTGCACTGGGAGCGATTAGCACTGCTACATTTTGTGCCCTGCCTTCTTTACTAGACTTAATTAATCAGTATAATTAAACGAGTATAATTAATCAGTTTCCCTGGTGCGGTATTTGATGCTATGTTTATGGCAACGCTTTATTCTCTAGCGTGACTTTTGCATCGCGATTCAAACATCAAAGCCTAAACGTCTGTTCTATCGCAGCATCCATCGAACGCGGTATCTCGAGGACCGCGACGCGTGAATCGTGTCGATGATTTTTTCCTACAGTGCGGTGAGAATTATCTCAACTCGAGAGCCGCAACTCGGTGAGACAGTCCAGTAAAACTAAGTTTAGACTAACGATTTTTTTTTATTTAATTGGAAAAAAGCCTAATTACAATACTTTTCACTTGTTCATTTAATTATGTAATTATTTTTCATATATTCGCATAGGGTAAAAAGACAGTACACGCACTTCTTTTCTAAAACAAGATTTTTTTACCTAGTGTAAATATAAAAAAAATATATATAGGTAACTGAATTTTATTTCTAAGATACCGAGAAATGTTTTTAAGCTTACAACTGCAACTAGGAAGCGCAAACTATGATGTATGTAATTAAATGACTGTAAACCCTTAGAGTCTTCGACAGTTAGAGTGCTCGTCGAACCTCAAAAATAGGAGAAATTCAGATAATCGACTTTCATCTTCTTATCTTATGCTTCAGAAATTCTAAATTAAATTAGAATTAAAAAAATATATATAAATATAATAGTCGAAAGTTTTAAATCTCAGATACAAAATAACAAACAAGAATATTCAGAATTTTATGGTTAATTTTAATTAAAACATTAATTCAACCCAATATTAATGTCAAACTCGAAAAATACATATTTTGAGTTGGACATTCATCTACAATTAGTATAAAAGGTCCTGAAGATTTTGGTTACCATAAACGAAACGGCTTAGTTCTGCCTGCATTACGCTGCGGCATTCAGAAGTTATCATGGGTGTTTAAAAATGAAGAAATTGCGCGAAGCTGTACGTATCCGAATGGTATAAAAAAATGATTAAATCCTCCAAGGCTTTCAGGAGTTATTGGCGTTCAAAGTGTGTTAGTTAAACCTACCAATAATTATGTATGCGAAGGCTGATTACAGTACTACCGCAAGGATATACTATGCATATCCATATAACCTAGATGTTCTTATTCAGTAAATACAGAAACATTTTATTATTTTAAGATTTTCGAGACAATCCTTGAAAGAGTGCGCAAAAGTCAGCGCGAGTGATCGCGGGAATTTCAAAGTCCACAGATTACACAGATTGTTACAATGAGACCGTCAACACCCTCATAAGTATCTCATAAGAAAAACGCATGCTCTTTGCCCGGTGACCAGCTGCGACGAACAAGTTTTGTCGGTTGCGTTTAATCCGGAGAAATCAACCAAATTTGTTAGTTACAATCAATCAAATGAACCCATGAAAGTATTTTTTCTCGTAGCGGAAAGTGGAACAGGCAGCATGATTACAATTGCCAGTTGATTTCGGCCATTTGCGTGGCCAAATCGCTCCAGCTTTTGTAGTTGGCACCTGCATTTTAATCACCAGAGCAGTTCGCTTGATTCCCGTACTTGGGCCAAATCGCTGCGGCTTTTGTAGTTGGCACCTCTAGGCATCTGTCTCCGTCTTTTGTATATATTTCTACAGCCCGCTTTAATGGTGAGAACTATTTGCAATTTCTTAACCACCATTTGAAGGATATCATAGATGTGTTGCCATTAAACCGCTTACGAAACGTATGGTTTCAACAAAGCACACAAGTACAAATTCGTGACCACCTCGATCACCGGATTGACTAATTTGACGATTTCTATTTATGGGGCCGTATCGAGAATTTTATTTTTGAAAGGAGCGTGATGCTACCAACGAAATGAGAAACCGTATATTGGTAGCGTTTGATTTACGGCAGGTTTACGGGTAGACCATATTTGAGATCCCGGGCTCTTGGAAGGAGATTATCAGGCGAATAAATGTTGAAAGGACTGGCTGGAAAGGATGTTTTTGAATACGATTCAAAAACAACTTCTCCAGCAGTTTTTACGCTGGTTATAGAGGTGGTAATTTCTTTCTTTTGAATGTAAAAAATAATATGTCGATATAGATACAAGGAACGTCTATACTTTAAGTAAGGGAAGTTTTATGCTTTAGTCCTTGTATCTATATAATATCTGAATGGATCAAATGCCGACAAGGGGTCTATTATTAATAAATTAGGTTTAATCAGTTTTTAAAATTGTAGTATCTGAATCAAAAAATTGTTTGACAAAGCCCGCTAGCTAAGTAGCAGCAAGCTCAAAGCCATACAAAACGAGAGCACCTTGGCCCTGAGTAAGACTACGGTCATTCGTGACTGCGCCCGCGCCGTTGGTCGCAGTTCGTCTCCGGTTGAGCCGCGCCGCACCGTGCCAAGTTCAAGAACCAAATCGGAGCGCTAACAACGTAACATTCGGCGAGTGATGCCGGCCGGCACAGACACACTACAATATTGTTTCTCATATATGCGACACAAACCACAGACAACACTTTTAACCGAACTTGCTCCTTGAGTTACCCTTCCCGATTGCCTGCCGCATTTTTAGTATCGGAAATATAAGCATATAAGTAAACCAACAATAGTTAATTTTACGATTCATTCATTGTTTAATTTATCATATCATTATTATCATGAAAGATGACTTTTAAAGTTTTTCTGGAAAATGCACGATCCCAATTCAAAATCTTTTACCAAAAAAATAATATAAACACAACACAGTGAAAGAAGAAAAATAAATAAGTTGATTAGTGAATAATGTAAATTAAGGACTGACACAAATTTAAGAGACGTGCTGCACTCTAATGCAAACCATGCAGCAAATGATTGTTTTCCCATAATTTATTATTTTTAATGATGTTATGTTTATGTTTTATATTACTTATATTTTTAATGAGCCAAGACCAACTAATAAATAGGTGTCTAAGTCATAATGTGATTTTTTGCTTTTATGATCTAGCCATACGATCAAAATTAGCCTTAAAATAAAATAAAACCTTACCTACATTTCGAGAAAATGTGCAAAGGACTAGTGGAATGTCAAATCTGAACAGGTCATGACCCTAAAGTCTTTCTTAAATGTAATAAAGCCGTTATCACCGAGTCACAGTGTCATGTAGCGGCGAGAATCCAAAATAAACAGTAATCAAGAAACATGAAATCATCGCCAAAATCATTCGAGTCGTTATCGAATTACTTAACCTCGCCTGCCTACTTGATGGCAGTATTCTTTTGAAATTATTTACCTGTTAATTTGTTTTTAACAAATAATAGGTACTTAAATAATTACTTATTTATTGTTATACCATATTGAAAGCAAGGAGATTGCTATTAACAATTTGGTGGATATGCTTAAATAAGATTCCGCCTCCCCCCCCTTTGGATCTATTCGTTCTTATTTCGATGTCAAAGTATATAATCATTTGGATATTTTTGGTATACATACTTAATGAGGAAATACTAGGAAATAGGAGGAATAGGTATCTTTCTCTATCTCTGCAGTCGACTAATAAATTCTGAAAAATTATTTTCCTTTTAGTCGCCCCTGTCTTTAAGTCAGATAGTGAAGTGAAGAAGGTTTTGTCATGTTTATTGTGATCAACTCGTAAAGCTGGTAACTGTATTGTTGGACCATTTTCATATCACGGTTACTAATAAACTAAGAGCCGCGGGACATTTCCAACCAATATCAAGTACCAGGAAATAAAATAAGCCAACGATAGCAGCGAGGAATGCACATTTCAACGATATAAGCCCTACAGCATCTGAGCTGCAGATATTTGAAAAGAGATGACGGATTTTTGGTCGCTATGTTTGGAATTTAGGCAATTTTATAAGTCTTACACTGGTCACGTGCTGCATCGTGACGCAAATTCTAAATAAACATAGACAAATTCTAAATTGACACATTAATGACGAAAATTCTAAATGAACTTTTGGTCATTGGGTACCTACCAGACTGGAAGTGGCTCAAAAATATAGCCAACTGTAGAAGTCTCTAAATTGAATCTACTTATAGTCTTACGGCACCGATAAGACTACGTCGACCACTCAAAGTGGCTTTTGACATATCTTGTAAAACATGCCTGAAATAAATGTTAATAAGGTGCAAATATATACGACTGGAATACCTTAAGAATAAGCATACCATACCACCATACGAACCATAACGACCATAAGCATTGATCATTGAAACTTTTCGTTTTATTCATGCTTGCATAACTCTTGCAAATAATTTTTTAGTTGATGATTTTTCCGTCGAGTCGTGTAAAAGTTAATAAGTCGTGTAAAGTTAAGTATTATTTTATTACCGTACAGCGGGCAGGATCATTATTTTAATAACACATATTCGAAGCTTGTTAAAATTGCAGATACAAACACCATAGTGTTATGTATATAAATACATATAAGCTATTCAATATAAGTATAGTATATTCAATATAATCAAGTATAAAAGTCTGTTCCGAAAGAACAAAGCAATATATGAATTCAACACAGAACGTTAACCATTGTGCGTGGCTTTAAAATACCCATTACCTGCATTTATGGTTACTTCTCTAATTACACATTGCCGTAAAACTGACCGTGCTTTATTACCATTCTTTTCTCGTAAAAAACATACATTATTTAATGTTAAGAATATTATTTTTTAAGAAATAAATCAGTATGCATAAGGTAACTTCTTTAACTGGGTTTTTCTTCTTTTAATCCAGTACTTCTAGCGTAATATTGTAATTCTGTGTGGATAAAATAAAATTATTTTAATTGCATACAATTGCTATTCCCATTTCTTTATTTTATTGAAATATTAAAAAAAAACAACAGTAAAATGTTTCAGAGTTATGTAATATTAATAAATAGTTTAACGTTTATGTATATTATTGTTTATACCTATAGATATGTTTACCAACTACTAACAACCGTATTTTACGCACAATGACCTACATTTCACCTTCTGCGCGTCTTTTACTCACGCATACGATATTGTTGAACAAACCCTTAAAGCATTGAGTTATTATGTTTCACTATGTTGATATTATACTGAGGTAGTATATTTATTATGTTATTATTAAAATCAATTTTTGCAGATAAAACCTAAAAAAAGTTCTTAAATGAGCCTTTCTCATCGAATGAATAAAGACAGAATCGTCTTCAAGCTTAAAGCCTATTTCAGTAAAGCACGATAAAAAACAAAATAGCTACAGTTATTTTAAAAAAAGACAGTTTTTTATTAGATCTTCTATTCGCAATATCAATAAAAATGGTTTTTTATCATTTTAAATAACGGGTACCTCTGAAAGTGGAATAATTAAAAGACGGGTCTAAAATCAGATGTTTCTAGGGTAATATCATGCATTTTTATATGAACCTCTTTGAGATAGGCACATCGTGTTCGGTAAGATTTTATTAATAGCTTACTAAATAATTTAGAATATAAATTATTGTAAACAGACTAAGGTGCTGACAGATTTTTAACGGTCGGCTAAAAAGTTTGGAATTACATTTATTTGCAAACGAACTCTAAAAAAAACTCACCCGGCTGTTTTAATTTGAATAAGCCAATTCAAGTTGGACTCCTCGATATTAATGTGTATATTCATAGCTGTGTATATTATACTTTAAAAAACTAATTGCATTGGTTATTCTCCGTATTATGAATTCCTACTATTGATACAGAGTCCTCAAGTTCGAACCCCGACTCCAACTCCAACTGGCGCCATTGAGCGCTGCTTTCTCAACATTGTCGATTACAAGGTAGTTAGAACTGCGCTTTAGACAACCTACTCGATAACTAAAGATTCTTAAGAGCTGGATGTTGAGCGCCAACCTGCACTTTACGCCTTTATACTTTATACTTATTTATATTTTTCTGATTATTGTTTGATTGTTGGTGTAGATCAACCACCTGAAATGACAATAGTGATTTTAAATACACCTGTATAGACACTTTTGATTTTAGAGTTCCACCGGTGGCAATGGGACCTAATTTAAGAGGCAACCCTACTTTGATAGTGATTTGGATTCATGCGACTCCCCACTCTTTCACGCCTTTGGCTTTGGGCTGGACCTGGGAAGGCATCACCGCCGCAATCGTTATTGATAGTTTGAACGCGAATAGTTATTATTTATAAGGTAAGAACATACTCGCATTTGTCCCAATATTACTTCCAGCGTAATTTATTTATTTTAACGTCATTTACATACACTCTTATAAAACAGTAAAATAGTGTTTATATAATAGATACGCTACGCTATGCTTGTTCATACCTTATGTTAATTTGTAATCACGTGCAATGGATTGGTCGTGTGCATCACCTTAATAGCACAATGTGCTGTTCCTAGGAGACGCCAATCATTTATAGAAGTAGTTTAGCATTTTGACGCAAGCTACGGGACTTCTTAATAGACCTATAATATATAATATATAAATTTTACAAGATAAATAAAGTAAATAACCTATAGTTAAATATATAAAAATAAATATAAAAATACATATATACAAATGTTTTATTATAATAAAACATTGTATTTAAATATCTTTAAATACAATAGAAACACTAAACTATTCCATACATAGACGCCTCTAACATCATTTACGTCGGTTTAAATAACAATTCACAATTTTTAACTCCCTTTTCCAGTAACCATTTGGTAACACCAGATCACCAGACCTATTTTTTATATTTTTAGGATGATTTATTTCCTTGAATATTAAATTATAAATTTTTGATGCTAAAAAGCTAAAATATTTTTGACCAAAGGTATTCTTCATTTTAGGTACACTAGACATACCCTTATTGGAGGATCTAGTCATTCTTTAATCGCTACCTTCTTCAGTATTTGGTTTAAATCTGTCATAATATAAAATTTGATGCTTTTATATAGAGCTGGCAAAGTGAAAGAATATTCAATTCCTTAATTACTTTATTGACATTTTTTTTTGAGCAATCGCAATAGAATTTAAATTACTCATTGAGGTTCCACCCCAACTCAAAGTACCGTAAGTGATTGCACAAGTGCAAAATAAATATTTTTGAATAAATATTGTTTTATGATTTATGACTGTTAACAATTGAGCGAATGCGAGCCTGTCATGAGCGAAAACTTAACTTAGCTGTTAAAAGAATCCCCAAAAAGGGCTTCATTAGGTTGGAACCTAACTTCAATGGATTTAACCTGTTTATATGCAATAGTTTTGTACCACCGATAAAAAGTTTTGTACCCCAAGGAAAAAAGTTAAGAACAAAACAAAGCTAGGGTTAATTTCCAACTCGTGTATAATCGGAGGTATATATAGAGCAGGGAAAGCCATTGCTACTAATTACAGTGAAATATGAATTTCGCTGTACCATCCGGCAACCTATACATACATCCATTAGTCCTACGTGCAATTTCAAAACTTAAAATAACTCTATAGAAACTTAACCTATTTCCTACCTCCTGTGTATGTAGATTTTTGGTTAATAAGTTTTACTCTTTACCTTGTGCCTTGTATGAGTTTACGGTTACTTTTTTCATTTTTTACAAACATAATACATCGATTTCTTGTATTGTTTTTGAAGCGTAAAATGCTAATGTTAAATAGTGCTACTGTTACTCCATAGTACTTTTAGCTTATACACGTAGATTGATGATGATTGGAAAACAACCATAGTCGTTTAGATCACATCGAAAGTGTCGAATAAGATTTAACATTAAAATCAAAAAACTTTTAGTACTAAAAAAGAAACTTCGTTATTTGTATTATATTCGAATTTCAAAAATATGAGAGCACGGCTGTTGGGACGTATTATTTAATAGTGGTTACGAAACTTTTGCCGAAGGTCAATTTGGGAGATGTTAGTATTAAATAAATCATAAATTTAATAAATAGGAAAGGGGGGGACGGGTTTTTCATTACTAATCGTGAGTCAAAATTAAGGCTGGTCGTATATTAAAGATGTATAATATTAAGGTCATGGAATTTTAGGTACTGAAGAATAAAACTTAACATTTCGATAGGGCGTAAAGCGTGAAAAATATAAAAGTACAGCTGTTAGGACGTACTATTAGTGGCCAGTTAAAAATAATAATACAGTCATAAATATGCGCAAATAAAAACATGTAAAAGAATGTTCATTGCCACATTATAACTATTATAAATTGAAATAATAAGTCCGTGTTTATTTATATATTTATTGTGGTTACCCAAAATAATTTATATTATATTATTTATATAGGTGTTGTAAAGACAATATAAATTGAAGTATACTGAATTCCTTAAAGTAACCCAACTTTAATACCCTACTTTAGATAGTTAGAGGTAAAAAGAATAATACTAAAATATATTAAACGAATTTAAATAAGATAAAAACTCTTTTAAATTTATACAAAAATAAAAAAGAACAACATGAAATACGCTTTGTTTATTTATATATTATAAAGATACAAAAAAAACTGATATTATACAGAAGTCTTTTTATAGACCTAGTATTTTAAGACAGAGCGTTGCGAAACTTTTGCAGAGTTGTTGAAAAAAGATAGTTTTAGAAAAGATACTATTAAATAAATCACAGAAAATACGGAGAGAGGTTGTTTCATTACTAGCAGCGCGTCAAAATTAAAAACAAAACTAAAATTTGTGATGAATTGAAATTTATGTAATGTCAGGTTCCACGGGCGCGAGTAGTCTGGGAAAGATGCTGTTAATGACGTTTGTAGGACCTTAGGCTGTAAGACGTTAGGTGGTTCTAGTCAATATCTAAATGCAGTTGGTATTATATGATAGCTACAGTGTCGTGGCCATGCTTTTTTTTATTATTGTCAATTAAAATATACGGTGAAAATATGCCTGTAAGGTTTAAGAAACCGAAGCTCGTTCATCCCGCCAAACGCAGACGGAAGAATAGCCGACTACTTACCGTCGCGTCGCCGCGTCGACGCCGCTCTCAGCTGAGCGTGACTTAATCTTCGAAAGAATAGCGTCCGACTTGCCCTCAATCGCTTATTCAACTCTTTTAGAATCTCGGCTAATCTCGGCGAAGATCAGCGGAACACATTTTGGCAAGTGGAATAGCATATTATTATTTGCGATTCTTGTCGGAAACTTCGGAGCAAAACTAAAAACGCCTCCCAAGGCAGACAGCTAGTGGCGAAGCAGACAGCTAGTGGTAAAGCAGACAGCCGTGGCGAAGCAGACAGCCAGTGGCGAAGCAGACAGCCAGTGGCGAAGCAGACAGCCAGTGGCGAAGCAGACAGCTAGTGGCGAAGCAGACAGCTAGTGGCGTAGCCCGTAGTTACTTATTATGCCGTGGCTTGAATGCCGGTTAAATAATGAAATAAAGCGGTCGTTTGCTTTATTTGATTAAATAATCCAAAATTATGATACACAGATCCAATCCACGGTTTATTATCAACGTAATATCAAGTTCTGTAATCACTAAATAGATAAAAAAATATGAATATTCAATTTAGCTATCTCATT
Source organism: Neomicropteryx cornuta (assembly GCA_020383195.1). Lineage (NCBI taxonomy): Eukaryota > Metazoa > Arthropoda > Insecta > Lepidoptera > Micropterigidae > Neomicropteryx > Neomicropteryx cornuta. Next base: position 46,158,406 of record JAHKQU010000018.1, read on the forward strand.
AGTAACTCATAAATTATTAGATAGCAACAAATCGTCATAATCGTTTAATCTGTAAATAATATGACTAAATAAATGATTTTTATGGGAAATAGAAGCTCAACAAATATTTTTTAAACCGGAGATAGATTGAGTTAGTAAAGTTTAATATGTATCGCAATATCCCGAGAGACATGTTAGCACTGGATCAAACCATGCAAAGATCATTAATTTCCATTGTATCATTTTGGAATTTACATAACAAATTACGCGTTACTGATTAGAAGCAATAAATAATTACGCAGGTTATGGTAGTGTTTCATGGCACATAATTTATAAACTTGTAGAAATACTCGAATCGAAAGAGTTCAACTTTTGCCTGCCTTTGAGAACATTGTTTGAGCTACTTTTGGTGCCTAAAAACACATTTTTTTAAAGATACATTCCTTTATTATTTTGATTGAATAAAACCATAGACTACCACGCGGCTAGACTGTGACATTAAACTACCAGAAAAGGTTAGAGAATCTCCTAATGTTTCCATTTTCAAACGTCGTAATGGGGCACAACCTTCAGTTTCTCTGAGGGACTAGAATGGCTACAATCAGCTATTGCTGAATTTCCCGAATTTCCGAATTACTTTTTTTATGACTAACCGCTTGGGGACAATAGTTCTGGTACAGACAGTACAACTTTATTGTTATTCTGGTACAGACAAACAATAAAGTCACACAACGAGGATTTTTTTTTCGATTTGTAATCCTAAAAAATTACCCCATTACCGAAGATTACAATAAAATCATGACTAACTTATTTTTGCACACAAGTAAGGTGAATGTTAGAAATACTCTATTTAGTATTTGAATTTAATTTTCCGCAAAAATACGGTACCATGATGTATCGGGCAGTAATGCTATAATATTATCTATTATATGCTAAATTCAGAAGTTTTATCCGTTCTTCACTAATAAAATTGTGAGACAACCCTCACTCTAATAGCTTCGCAGGCTTCTTTAACCGGCTGTTTATCGCTTATGTTCTTGACCCCGTGGATGCCCGTAGCTCGGCAGCCTCCGTTCCAACTAATCGAGCGGCTCATCTTAACGACGTTTCCTAGGAACACCTTCGCTCGCGGTTCCAACTTCCAGCTGAGTGCGCGACGATCTCGAAGTGCTACGTTATAGACTTGAAGTGCTAACGATGCCGGCTGCTGCTGACGAAGAATTCGATTCTGTTGGCATTCGTACTTGGTAGTTTCGATTTCCGAGTTTTACACCTTAGTGTTCGAAGACATAAAGGAAAAGTACCTCTCTTAGTAGAAAAGTAATTCTAAACTTGGGTGCCTAAGCACCCAAGCTCAGAAATATTATTATTTTCTTTTATTAAAAGTGGCTGCTGACCAAGAGGCCGCTACCTGTTGATATTTTTTTAGAGAGATCAGCTCTCAAGAGCAGCAATGGTTTGTAAAGAGAATGGATCGTGAATAAATAATAAAAATATACATATTTTTTTTTTCAAAAAATATTAATATTTTGTTATGTTCTACCTAACTGAACAATAAAATGCTCATACCAAGATAGACTTTTTTACCATGTTACTGGTTTAAGCATAGATTTAAATCCTTAATGTAAATATTTAAATATATTGGTTAGAAAATAATAACCATAAATAATAGTAAAGATGCAGGAATAATAGTATCTTCGTAAGCAATAATTTCGAAAATAAATAGAAAACAGTTGTCGACTGTAAGAAAGGCAACGGAAACCTTAATTATGCCGGAGTTTTTTTTTTCATAGTATAAATTATGTAGGTATATAAAATATGTTATCAAGACTATGAAAAAAAACAATATTCATATATTATATATTTGTATTATATACAATTAATTTTTATTCTAAAAAATTCTTAAATATTGAATATTATATGACGTACCGTCTCTATTTGATGTTATAATAGGCCATATAGTGTACCTTCATTCCTTTCCCGCCTAAATTAATAAACCACGTAGTTTTTTTTAAGGATAGTTTTTGGAGCTAAAGGGTTCCACCCGACTTCCCCCCCCCCCCTGGCTCCCGCTTCCTGATCCTTCTCTTATTTGTAAATTCGAGGCGTCAAGAAACTAAATTGTCTCTGTGCAAACGTTGGTCATGTTTTTACATACTATTACAAATTACATGTTAATTATTCATATTAATTTATTGACACTTTTGAGTAGCTCTACTTAGGTACAGGTTGGTCCCAGGTATTAGGTAGTACTAGGTTAAAGAAACTTTTCTAAGCTGGTAGATTTTTTTAATTACTTTAGCGTACTTGAGACCAGTTTAGAGCCAGAATATATCCTTAAAAAAAAAGTTTAATCTACTTAATAAGAAGAATGATAAGATTATGAGAGAAATGTAAGTATCATACATTTATACAATAATTACATACAAAACAATCTTACATACAATATAATAAATACATAAATATAATTACGTAAAACCGGTTGCGTAATCGATTTAAAATTACATTTGAATTAAATATTAAGCAACTAACAACTAGATAAGACTGACTGTATTATTAAATAAAATTGTATTCAAAAAATGTTATTAAAGTTACAGTGAGGTTCTTTTCTCATTAATTAAACCTAATCAATAACATCCCTAGTGTGAATCGGTTAACAACCTGATAACGGCCTGTCGCGGCATTCGTGAGTCAGTCACGAACGACCTGGTCATTATTGGCCGATGATGAATTTAATGCCGGAACGACGCGGTCGGCCGGGCGGGTAGGAACCTACCTACTTCGAAACCAGAACAGATACAGAACGATTCTAATGCATAATAATAGATTCATCTATAGAATTACATTCGCTTTAATAATATTACCACAGCCGCATACAATATTTTGCCTTGTTGCGATTTGTTACATAAAAAAAATGAAGTATTCCTACCCGCATCACACACCTCGTCGCGTCATCAGTATTATGAGAATTCTTTGCCAGCTAAGGATCGACTATCACAATCGAAAAATTGTATTTTACAATTGAAATCTTTAAATAACCGTGAAAAATAGATTGAAGTCATTGAAGTCAATATAAAGGTAGAATAAAAAATAAATATCAGAGCGTTATATTGCTAATGCTAATTAATATATTTTTTGTATGATATTTGTATTTGTGTGATAGAACTATGTGTAAGCAGTGATTTTACGTCGCCGCCTGAGATACGTTGTCTATGGAGGAGATGCAAGGGTTGCATGGAGGAGGGGCAGGGGGGGCCATGGACGAGGGTTCAGGGGGGGCATGGAGGAGGGGCAGGGGGAGGGGGCTACTTGCCCCATGTTAAAATTTAAGATGAATTGAAATGTCATGATACCGTTGTATGTTTTATTGTAATCTACTCAGACCTGATAAATCGAATGGGCAAAAAAGCCGCAGCCACAAGTGGAGATAGGAAATGAAACAAACCATCATAATTTTGTGATATTTTTATGGGAGCGATATATGTTAACGCGAGCGAAGCAGTTGCTTAAGTAGATAGCTCATTCTATGAGTTGGAAAGTTGTCGCCTATTTAGCATTTTACACGTGTGCTGTACACGGCGACTCGTCATTATTACTCAATCAGTACTGTTTTCCAATTGCATCATTTGTACATACTCGTACAATTGCAACGTGGTGGTAATAATAAATAGTATTAACAGGTGTCGTTACAGTTACATTTTTAATCAGAACTTTACAAATTGACAATAATTTATGGATTACAAGTGTACTTTTTTAGCATTTTAAGTCTGAGCTCAACTAAAATGCATGTTCCGCACATTTTTTGGCCCACTTATTGAATATTTCTGAAATCAAATTCAAACTTAATCCTTTTACGTTAATGTTAATAAGTTAATCCTTTAACGTGCGTTGAGATTTTATATATATGATTCATTCTAAAACAAACACAAAAAAATATTTTAGATTGGCCTCTGTATTTTTAACCCATGCCTCAAATGTTCATGCAGATCCTAGGATTTTTAATATAATTATCAATCATTTGAGTTTCAGTTATAAAACTAGTTAAATTTTAATAGAAACTAGCTGTTCAACTTCAGGCTCCACCCCAGGTTGGTAGCTAGGCTCCGCACAGCGTCTTCGGCGCGCGACGACTGATGTCTGCGGCACTCGACCCTTTCGAACATCGGCGGGCCTAAATTTGGTTTTTGCAACGGCGCATTCGGTAGAACTGAAAATAGTTGCGTTGTGAAGAAATTCTGAAAGCTTTCGAAAATGCCCAAAACCACCTTCCTATCAAACATTATCAACTATGAGAACCATGATTTAAAATATTATAGTGTTGCGGAACAAATATTTTGTCCGTTTGTGCTGGAAGCAAATACTAAATCCTTATTTATCGCGCTTGGTTGGAGGGGGTTGGAGGGTGCCATAGTAATTGAGGCGACTCTAGCATATTAATACGCATTATTGTGGACTGGTAATAAAAGTATAGTAAGTATTAAACTATAGTGGAAGCTGTGTACCCTCGAGGATCAGCGCTCCCTCCCCAAGCGCTGTGCTCCTTGCGGTTCTACAGTAGAACGAAGGCTCTAAAGGTGAATAGATTTATCTTTCATTTATTTTAAAAAATGATCTAGCCATACTCATGATGATGATGATGAAATACCCATAGAAACTGTCTCCCAAATCTAGGAAATTAGTAATATGTAAAAGGGTGATTTGAAGATAGTTCGGGGCCTTACATATAAACAGCTAAATGAACCTTCATTAAATTTTAAAATTCCTCACTAATAAAAGCTGTGTATTAAATATTAGCTGCGATCTGAGAAAGTTAATCAAACGGGGAAATAAAAAAATCCACAACAAACTGACATTCGTATAGTCATGCGGTCTCGGTCTTCCAATACACCTTGTGGGAAAAAAATAAGTGTGATGCCTGGTCTTGTTATTTTTTCAAGTTGAAACATATAGTCAGATGAGCATAGAACATGGTTAGTTTAAGGATGTGCATACACGCCCAGTACCCAGTATTATATAACCCTATGACTGACGGAAATGCATTTGAGAAAATCATTTCCGAAAGCTAGCGTTTACCGTTTCAGGGCACGGGAAATTAATATCCTTCATTTTAATTGAACTTGGAAAGTGGAAATAGGGACAACAGTCTAAAGCATTTGAACTAGTACAAGTACCTTTATAGTACAAGTTTATCTATATTTTAATATATTATCATAATTATCAAAGCCTGGAAAATGCGCTGATATTACAATAGCATTTTAGACTTTTATTTTCCTTTTTAAGGGGATAAAGAGAATAACCTCCAGCAGATATACCAATCATTCCGCTACTAAGCGTTATCAAGAACAAATCTGATGAGATCATGGCAAGATGCGACATGGTATTAAATGACGTAATTTTACCAATAGCGTCCAATATAGATATGGCAGGAGTCAAGTGTTTGCACTGACTTATAATAACACTTTATATTAGTTTGTAAAGCTACAATAATATTAAATCTGCGACTAGTGGCTTTCAAAATGTGTTCGAGTGTCGCATTTTTATAAAACCTTAAGTTGTTAAATTAAAGGTAAAGACAATGTTTGATGATTCGAGATATATTATTTATTTTCCACGTAATACCGTGTATTCATTCTATAAATGTCTTATAGACAAATTACATTTTAGATGGTACATATTTTTAATAGTCGCAGAAGATTGTTGAAAAAAAAATAAAATTGTAACATTTTTTTTTATTATTTAATGTGACAGAGTTTTATGGCAACAGAGCAGGGAATAAAAATATTATAAAATGTGTAACTACTTTTAATGACAAAGTTATTTATTGTATTCTTTTTTTCAAATGTATTTATTTATTCATTGGTTTTCACTTAATTCGCTGTATCAATAACCACAAACTGCCTGACAGAATGTAAAACTATATTCTAATTAAAATAATAATGGCTAAAACCAACTTCTCTAACACGAAAATAAGATTTAATAGTTTAAAGATTTTAATGAAACAGAGCTTACTTGTACCCAAAATAGTGCCAACTAACAAAAGTAACTGCTCTTTATTTGCATCAAACAAGGAGGTCGAATTTACCTTAGTTTACGCTAAACAATTGGCTACTAATAATAGAATAATGGGCCTCGTTTATAGTAGTTATTTGTATTTCGACATTGTTTGCTATAGGAGTGGTGAAATTTGAACCTAGCCCTGACTTGTTAAAGACTATTAAAGTTAGTTGTGTTATTTAAAAAAAGCCGTTTAAACGTTATTAGAGTCGAAATTCGAACTTAGAATCATTGATTATTCAAAACCCACAATGAATACATGTGGCCTTCCACCACCATCGCCTGCAAGCAATGTTCACCAAGGCGACCCCACTCATCATCGACGTCTCGAGACATGCTGGCATTCGAATTTCTTCCGAATTGTCCCACTACTGTTTATTTTTCAAAATTATTCACCAAAATTCAGAAAAAAAATACACCTCTCTAAAATTTATTCTTTGTTGTTAAAAACAAAAATTTAAACCTTATAATGCCTCTGATCTCTAAATTCAATAGTATTCACTAAGTACAATAAGGTACTAAGTACAAAGTACGTAAGTAGTAAGTGCTAAGTACTAAGTAGGTTTCAATAGTACTTCAATAAGTACCTGTAACAGGGCAATAATTTAGGACAACTACTCTAATTGTTACGTTCGTTTCCTATTGTTACCTCTTTTTAAATTTTCTTCATCGGGCCACACTTTGACTTACTTACAAATACTTAACCTTGGCATTATTAATACGAAGTAGTAGCCTCTTTGTTTTGAGCATTTTTAATGAATACCTTGTTAAAATAATATTCCCCTTAGTGTGGCTAAGGAATCAACACAATCTAACTAGCCAACAGTGCCCAAAGAATCTTCTTGGTTTAAGTGTTTTCAATTAATGTAAGATATATAAACATCAATTACTCGGGTGTACCACCAGACAATCGTTAGTTTTTATATTGATATATGTTTCTTTATTTATATTAAATACACAATATTTTTATACACAACTATACTACATACAAAATTTCAATAATATTGCCCTGGTAATGATGGTTCTACTATATTTGATATTGTTATTTATTTATTTATTTGTTATTTTAGTTGTGGTATTTGAATTTTATTATAACATCTAATTATATTACAGAGAAATTCGTATGTAAAAATAACCAATGTTTAGAATTATGTCATTCATTGTACATAAATTTTTAATGATCCTAATGTATAAAATAGTAATTCTGCTAATAATATCAGAATTACTGTTTTATATCTAAATTTAGTTTAATATTTAAAGATTTCTATATCGGATAATTTGTATGATAAGCTCTGCATTGGATTAATATTAAAATAAATTTATTTTCTTTCCTTTTTAGAAAGTTGACTTGGGTAACTTTAATATCATTATTATGTATTCAAAACAAAGCTCAGCTTCATGATCATTATTATGTATTTTTGTTAGCTAATTGCTGTACGGTAAAAAATAATTTATCGTTTCTATGTATGTTATTGTATATCTCTGAAAATAAATTATCCTATCTAAAAATAGGACTCATTGGTCATGTTTGAGATGAAACAAAAGAATTATTGCAGAATAAATCTTCATTAATCTGTAATACACCCTGTTATATCCCATTGATTCAATTTAGAACTAGCATTTAGAGCTGCATGAGCTGCTAGTGAACTTGTATTTGACCTCATATGACGTATCCAAAGCAATAGTTCAATTTTGTTAGGGCGAGTAATTTTGGCCGGAGTTTAATGATATGTTTAATGTTCTATTTTAGAAGTGACTTATCTTTTTTTTCGACTTATGTGATCCTAAGTGGGCATTAGCGCATGTTTCAGATTAACCATAATAAACAACTTTGGCAATAAATACATAATAAACCAACTACGTAGAACTAAAATAAGATCATTCATTTATCACAATGAATTTAATATTAGTGCTCAGAGTGGAAAAATTATCAAAGCATTATTATTGCAGAAAAAGTAAAAAAGCCGTAAGTACATAAACTGTGAAAATCAATATGTCTTTAAAAGTATAATGCCCAAATGTAGTTTACCAGGTGGTAAAAGGAAAATAATAAAAACACATCGAGATTTAGAAACGAACTGGGAACTAAATGTAGTGTCGCGGTTAGACCTAACCCGCATTCTATCTACATCAATCATCACACCTTAATGAATTTAATTAACACAGTCTAGATGACTTCATCTGTCGTTGTAATCGATATTATTGAAATTTAGCTTCATTAAATTACATTATTTAGGAATATAATTTTAATTAATAAATACAAGCATAATCTCACTATATTTCGATTGGTAGGTCTATAATTTCCTACAATTTTTGTTTAAAACAATTTTTGATATGAGCGACCCTTACGACACAGTATAAAGAGGGATTCAGTATACGCACTCTCGCTGCGCAAGGGTACCGCGAGTTGAGGTGCGCGAGCTGCCGCGCGGGGAGTGAATCGCGCAATGTTTTTGATACAAGTTCGTACAATTGGAGTTTGCCTATCCTCTACTTCCGGCGTCCAAAGAGGGATTCTTTTAAATAAGGGATCTAACTAAACTAAATCAAACCTACTATTACGATTATAGCAGGTCTATTTTAGTTTACGAAGTATTTTAATAAAACAGACGTCTTATGTGAATTGCATAAAGGTCATTGCAAGTTCCATTCTATATTTATAAAATATATAATGGTCAATTTAAGTTTTTTTTTCTTCTAAGAATTTACATTTGAACATTATAGGTAGATATTCATATTTTAATCCTCTTCCTAAATTCCACCTCGGGTGGGAAAATAAATACGCCAGAAAGGTCTGGTTATGATGCCACGGAAGGGCCTCTCCCTCATGCACGATGATCATTTATGTGCATGTCTTTATGTCATGCAAAAGCTGCTGATATTATTCAGAAGCACGCGCAGACACAGCATATAGTGCGGTAGGCTTTGACAGATTGTCAGATTGGTCAGGTCACGTGACTAGTCACTAGTAGGAACTCAGCACGAAAACACATTACTTAATTCATTCAGTCTAAACACCATACAAATTACATTAATTTGACATTTTTTTTTATTAATTAGTTAAATGAATAAGCAATTAGGATGAATCAAATTAGAACAACCATATTGTAGAGATAGTTTTATTTTTTACTTTAGACTCGTTGCTCCAACAACTTACTTAGTTATTATCCCACTGCGTCAGTTGATATATACATCTAAAAAAATATATATTATATAATAATATATGTAAATATATAATTAACATTTAATAATTACGCGGCGTAGGATTTTGTAGTATTTAAGAGTACTCGCGTATTCCTCCTTCTTCTTTGTGTCTCGTGACAGTTCTAAGTGAAGGCATAATGGAAGATGGATGCGTATATTAACAACAAAAAAAATAATGAATGTAACATGTAAAATGAAATTACTGAAACTAAGATTAGATAGGGTTTAAATTATATAATAAAGTGTACTCATACTTTATTGACATTGACAGATTTTTGAAACAGGAACATTTGAAATCAAACAAAATTCACAGCTCGAAACTCAATTTGACAGTTAGTATGAACGTTTTATTTTAATAAATTGAATGTATTTATAAAACATATTACAGATAATTATAACTCTCTGCACTCCTCCATATAAACTTTAATCGTGCCAAATCTCACACTCCTCCGTGCGCGCAATATGCTTTAAAACACCGTTTTTTCCTTTCAAGTATTAATATATAGTTAAGAAATTCATTGTATTCTTTCTTAAGTTTTTTGGTTTGGTACACTAATTTTGAAGTCTATTTTATTCAATGTTTACTTTTTTATAGTTTTATATATCAATTTTTTAAATTATTTATATAATAATCGAATTTAAAAAAAACGTTAATAGGTTAACGGTTAGGTTAGGTTAATAGGTTCCTGGTTTAACTTTTTCATTTACTACATAGACTATACTACTTATGGTAAGTTACTTATGATTATCGAGCCTAGTTAATTAACGGCATAAATCATACTCACGCCTACATCCACACTCAAATTGGTGACATTTGTATGGAAGCTATAAGGGAAGACCCATTTAAAATGCGTGTTTCAATAACTTGTAACGTACCTATAAATGAGTCCCGACTTTTATCGGAACCTGTTGAACGGGCCTCGAGTTCTACCTGGAGCCAACATTTTTAAGAGCAGACCTTGAAACAGCCTCTTTGGCATTTAGAAATTATAAAACGAGATAAAATATATAGAAAATTTAAAAGAAATCAAAAGTACTTTAATCATTTTTCATACTTTAATTATTTATATGACGAATAAAATGATCGAAAATTATGCATGATTTTAGAAAAGTGGAGTGTAACGCGCCGTCGGATCGAAATCAGGAGACCTTTGTATCGTTTGTAACTTTAATATTTTAGTAAAAAAAATAACGCACACAGCAAATAAAGAAGATTTTTTTTTTTTTTTATATACCTAACAATACGAGAAGCATCCTTCCGGTCAGGGATAAACTGCTAAAAAGTTTGACACTGGAACGTCGACAGTATGCTGAAAAATCGAGCTTCGGTCTTTTTCAGAAGGAAAACATAAGAAACAATTTGACGATTTGGGATTGGTTAATAGCTAATTAATTGTTTTACCTGTGTAATAAATATTTAAGTTAAGGAAAGAGCTGGGTGTAACCAAAAAAAACCACTCACATCCGATAAAGCGTCCTCGCTGATAAGGCACACATAAAATTGAAGCGAAACGAGTCGAGCTCATTGTTTTACATTCGCTATTATCCTATTGGTTGGTTTATCGCTTATTCAGTGCAATTATAGTGGGGGCATGTTCCTGGCAGATATTGCATAATTGGCAATAGACCGAGCGACGGTAAGCTGTCAGCAAATTTGCATTTTAAAATACCCAGGTCACTGGCGGTTGGTTGGCACTTTTTACGGGAAGTTACCACGATGGCTATTTAAAACGATATCACTATCGCATATTCTACGCGTTTAGTTTGCTAACTTTTTGCTATCATGGATGCAGTTTAAAATAGGCATTTATAAGAGATTTATCTAAAGCTAAGATTCTCCAGAGGAAACAAAGTTCTCATAAGTGAAACAGTTCAACCACAGTTCAACTGATTATGAATTTACACAAAGCGGCTTCAGATTAATGTAACGTTACGATGATGATTTATTAGTAGTCATCAATGCATACTCTGTAATTACGCTTTGACATTGGATTCGCATTAAGTCCACTTAAAGCTTATCAATCTATCTTTTGTATTCTAACGCAACAAAGTATATACACATAGTTTAAAGCAATATGACATTGTACTATTGTACTATTTATGCAATTGTACTATTTATTCGATGCAGTTATTTACAGTAGTAGTAGATCTTTAGTACAGTAGATTTTTCTTTAATTATGCTAATATACAAATTTTAAAATAAAAAAAATCGCAGAGATCTAGAAAGGTATCGTTCGCTACAGCTTGAGCATATAAACCATAAAGTACAAATTAATACAAACGTAGCTGGCGGTCATTATTTCGGAAATCAAAGTAGATACACACCCGGTTCATTTCTTTCAGTCTAGGATACTTTATTTGACACTGCACATCAGAAGTGTGGAACTTAAGATCCTATGTGAGCAGTAATATAACCAGTCCAGGGATATTTAACTAAATAAATGCAAAATTACAAACTTAATTATTCAAATAAAATGTGCTTGAAAATTCACCATAAAAAAAGAATAAACCCAATATTTGCTCGCATTTTCACAATGCATGAACCCCTATTTTTGCTATAAGAGTGAAACATGGTAAATATTATTAAAACGAATAATGAGATATGTCTATTGAGGAAAAGGTTGAGATTCCTAAACAAAAAAGTCAACTTTTTATTTATATTTTTTTATATCGTGGTGTGTTAAGTGAATAATAAAGATTAAATTGGAGAGCAATTTTTTTTCAGAAACTAAAAAATAAAATAAATTTATTTTCTATATATATTTCTTTTTAACTTATTATAAGTACTTAGGTATATATTTTTTGTGTATTATTTTTTTTGCCCGCTTTTCTGTATGTATTTTCATTGCATTAGGCCATTTGAATGCAAAGCTCTCTAGTTAGCACGATCCTTTTTTTTACGAAATTCACTAATTTTCATTAGAATATTAAGACAAATATTTAGATCAACATTTTATTGTTAGAGTATTCGGGACGGAAAGCTCGACGTTTAAATTCAGTTTACTTGGCCGGACCATCAGCGTGAAATTAAGTGTTTATTAGCTGGTTGGATTAATAATCAACAATGCGAACCGGTTATAATAGAAAGAAAAGGAAAAAAACCATTTTTAAATGTGAAACGCATGAAAAATTTATTGATTGTATGTGACAGACGTAAACTTGCCCACGGTACATTTTTTTTTATTCATAATGATCACTTGAACGCGGCTGAGTGCCAACAATTCTTTTATGTCATATGATGTCAGAATTCGTATCGAACAACGCCTTAAATTTGGCCTCGCACTATGACCATTCTAGGGGCACGCATATTTACCGTAATACAATTTTTTTAACTACCACTTTTAAAAAAGTCTTCCTCGTTGGCTACTGAGGTACTGATACTATAATATGGCCCGCACCGGTTGTGTATGAGCTTTGACCTTCGCCTTGCTTCTCTTTTTCTTGGCACCTTGCGAAGTTAGTGTATTTATTTATAGACTAATTAATGTCCTATCTAACAATTCGACTTAACTTTCTGTGAATTTATAAAGAAAATTCAAAATTGGTGACTTTCTTGGAATAAGATGCAGGCAAAATTTTGCCGAATGCCAAACAGGCATTTACACTATATATATATAAAAATTTCTTAGATATTTAAATACCAAAAATAACATGTTTCAGATTTCTCATTTTTCTCAGATTTCGATGTTTCATGTTTAAAACTTTTTCTATTTTACAAAAGTCATTAAAACTATTTTGTCAAGCTATCTGCCATTATTATAATATTATCGTTAAATAAATGTAAACCCTAATGGTTTATTGAGTACCAGAATAAGTCCAACTTAGTGAAAGAAAATTGTAACAAGTCAGAGTGAGTGACCCGTTTTGTTTCTAGTATTTAGATACTTGCTTGTGCATTTGAAATTATGCTAATAGTAACAACTTTTTCGCTCTAACAGTCTAGTAGCAAATTTTAGTATAGTACGACGATGATAACAAACATTTATTTAAACATATTAACTTTGCTGCTCCGAATATGGTCCCAACTCAAGCAATTTTTACTAGTAAAAATTTTAAAAAGTTATATTGTTTATTCCTGTTATATTTTGTAATAACCGGATCATTTAATAAACTATGTTTTACTTTATTTTTAATTCACTACACTCCTATATTACTGGACCTCGTTTGAGACGTGTTAAATTTGATAAGGTATAGCTAAAAATGATCTAAAGTAAATAGGTTAGTTAAGTTAAATGTATTTGCGAAAGACTAATTTAAAATATTAAAAAAAAATAAAAATTGTACTAAACATACCATACGGATTCTTTAATGTTACTAATTCCTATAAAAATATTTACAGATTTTTGGTTTGCCTCTTTACCTAAATGTATTATGATTCATCATAATTTAAAAACAGGAAAAATTTCGTCAAAAGCAGAATTGGCTACATATTTTATTTTCTCTAACACAACTTATGGATGAAATATGATAGATTTCCGCTGGCATTTAATCCGTAAACTGCAGAAACTGACTGCAGAAGCGACCTATTTTTAGTGCTGCAGCTGGGGATGTGAGCTAGTAATAAATAAATAAATGGCACAATTTGCACCATTTAAGAAATGAGAAGACCGTAGGAGAGAGCTAAGATCCCCTGGGAAATTATCTCGGTGAATTGCAGTGTTAGATTGAAGTGCATAGCGAATGCCAGTGCATAACTCAAATGGGAAACTCACTATACTTATCTGAAACGCTTGTTTTTAAAATATCTCATTTATCATGGAACACAAATTCGGAATTGAAGAAAACGTTCCGTTTCGTTAATTTAAGTAATACAAATTGCAATGGTCACCGACGCGATATAAAATTAACACCAATTACATTCATTATTATTGAAATAAATCAATTTTTTTAAAAAGATATTTTTTGATATAAAAATAGCTATATTTTTCCTATTGTCCAACGCACAAGAAAACAGGTAGGCGGTTAAATAGAGAAGCGACCGATTTGGAATTATTTATATATACATTAAAGCACAGACGTTTCAAGCACATGCCTCGCATGTGCTTATTATAACAGCCGATGCATGATGGCGGTATATGAATGCGGTAAATCACCTGAGACACCGCTCAACTCCCGGGAAAGAATCCGTAGATGATCGTATCACGAATCCGAACTCGGCACGAGCGGCACACACGGCGAGCACTCCGCACGTCCAACGAACGATGCGTCTCGCGGTTGACTAACAGCGACACAGCGACTGCGACAGCGACAGCAGCATAGCGTAAGCGGTATATATCCTATACGATACCTACTGGCTCACTGCCTAGCTAGACTTATCGACTAGTACCGACCGCTACATGGCCAGGGCAAACAGCTGAAGCGCAAAATGCCAACCGCGACATAAAAAATGTTCACTACCCTAATATAATAATAAAAATACACAATTTGGTCATTTTTAATACGGATACACCCTTACGATATTTTTAATCCTAAATAAAAATATTATTTATATGAATCGTATTCATGTGGATGTATCATATTATTTAATTTTATTGTTGTGTTCAATTGCACACTATTTCAAATACTCACATTGACGAATTTTCTAGGACCCGACATTTTTTTAAAATAATTCACATCAAAAGTTATAATTCTATGCTAATGATTTTTCTAAAATAAATGTCAATTACCAGAGCCTGGCCGTGACCAACTAATGCATTACAGGACTTTAATGATAACGACGTACTTAATGAAAAGCGATGCAATCGTTACTTTAATTGATTTCCGCCAATGAAATGAGTAACGAATACACATTTTTTTATATAATAAGCACGCAGTTTTAGCTCAAATAAAAAGTCTACCTTATTTCGTACTAAAGCAGACTAAAGCAGAGTTTTTGCGAATTTTATGATATATAAACCCACGTCATTCACAAAAATTCTGAGAATTTTAAAAGAGAATAGAGGCTTAATCTTAACAATACATCTGTCAGAGCAGTATCTATCTAGTATCTCTAGCTCTATTTTTCTCTCTAATTTTGCTTATTTAGCAGAACCTAAAATAATTTTATATGAGTTAAGTCATTGCAAAATTAAAAAATAGTTACTACCAAATTAAAATATAAAAATGGTTAGATCTCTGTTTATGTGAATGTTTTATGTTTGATATCCGTTTCGAGTGCCTCAGGCACAAGGAGTGCCCATATAGTTAAGACTTACACACGTGTATGTAGTTCATAAAATACACAAATAATATTAAGCTGTATAGTAAATTTATCATTTTAATCTAGGAAAATTGTTTAAAAAGGTTAATTTGAAGTACGCACAATAAACCGTTGGTCCTAAAGATAGAAAACGCAGACGCTCTTAATATAAAATATGTTATAATATGTGTTTGATCGAAATTGAACTATTTAATTTTCATAGATTTCGCAAAAATTTATTATTATAAAAAGCTCATAGAAATGTATGTTTTCAGGTTTCAGATTTTCTGATCGCATTGAGTCTGGCACTTTTGTACAGCCATTTATTGCATAAACTTTCAATCTTCTAAACATCTTTTGGCAAACAAACAGCTATTAAAAAAAAAACAACAACAGGGAAAGCTGATTTACTTTTTATATAAATAAACTTTTTAAACTAATAACAATCAAAATATTTATCTAAGAAATCGTTTTACTTCGACTGCGTTCTGTCAACGGTTATACTATCAATAGTTTTATGCAAGGCTCTAAAATTTTCATATATCTCAGAACTCAAACATATAGGACTATGAGCTTTTCTCAGAGTTCTATATAAATACAAAGTAGATTTAACCTCATGTGAGATTTACAGTTTTCGAGTTACAAAAGGGCTTGATCGATAACGGAGTGGTATTTTGAAATCAAGTGTCAAATATTTAAAACACTAATGACGAGTTAAAAAGTTGCATTTTTGACATTATTTTTAAATGTAAAAGACATCGCAGCGATTAAACCTCCCAATTGTAATTCTCAGGGAAAAAGCCACAAACTTCTGAAGCGTAGGTTAAGTGTGTGACAAAAAAAAGTTATGAATTTTCGGTTATTTTTTTGTTCAACCAGAAATATATTCACACTACAGATACGAACAAATTAGTATAAGGACTGCATTCTAAGAAAGTTCAAATCCAGTATATCAGAAAGATATATAATATTTTAAATTGAAAATATTTATTAGGTTTTGTTGGTTACGAATTGTTATTTTTTATTACTATTGTTATATATTTTTAATAATTTATAGTTTCAAGCTTCTATCATTACCTTATATTATAAAATTCCAATTCTGATTTTCTATTTATTCAGTCATTCATTTTGAATTTTACAATAAATTTTAGATATTAATAATCTCTTGGATACTTTGGGGGTTTCTATGTAGGTATACTAGTTTTTTATATAGCACCTACTAAACAGTTGCACCTAGTAAAAAGAGTTCCAAAAAAGGTGGAGGTTGCGAATTAATTGTTTTTTTTTCACGATGTTCATTCATTACTCCAAAATAGCTGAAGTATTTTTTTGCATGTATGATAGAAGATTTCTCAGGGAGTCCAATTTTATGTTTATCGTTACGCCTTGTGTAACAACAAAATAAAAAGTAAGTTTTCCGTTTAAATATTTTTATGACAAATTAATTTAAGCTATTTCGATTATTATTTTTGCAAATTGTGCCTGAAAGCAATACTATTGACATTACCAAGACGTTGAAGTCGGACATATGCAATCTTTATACATAAGACGTTTCTTGCCGATTTCGACGTTTTGGTGGATCGATTTTCTTATAGTAAAAGAAATTTATTCGGTTATTTTTTAGTGATTATGTTGTAGGTTTATTTTGCAATTAGCCGCACCGACCCAAGTAGGTTTATGAATTATGTATCATGTTTTGCTAATATGGAAAAAGTGTGTGTGTAAAACACGACGGCGTACGTCTGGCAACGCCGCGCCTGGCACTTGAGCGCGGCGCGGCTGTCAGATCGGAGCCGGCCGGCGCGGCGTGAGCGAGCGGTGCGCGCGTCGCTGTGCGCAGCGCATCGCTATCGGAGCGGCGTCCATTATTACGTCAGGCGTTTTGACAGTAGAGCGGCAGCAGCGGTGTAGTGTTGGGCAGCTCTGTGACTATCAGTACTCGATTACTTCTATTTGTATTAATTACTTTTAAATCGCCTTTGGCGTGGCGACACGCGATCGACATCCGTAACCTTGCTCGATTGCTTACGATCAGGGGCCGTGGGTATTACTACAACCGTTTAATATATATCACGTAAAGTTTTTTTTTTCTCAGAAACCATGGATAATTTTGATACGTTTTTCTTTATGTCGTTTTTTTAACGGGAATGGTCTTTAAACACGGTAACTAGGAAATAATAGATATTGTTCCTATTGTTAGTAAACAAAAAAAAACGGATCCACCAAAACGTCGAAGTCGGCGCAGAAACACACAATATTTATTATATAATTAATAATAATACTTATATATCTCTACTTACACACTTTTTTAAGTACATTTGTATAAAAAAAACGGCCACTTAGCTTCAGGTCGAAAGATCTACTTTCCTTCGTTTTCCCACGAATTTACATTTACTTTCGTAAATATTCTTTGCATTCAAATGTACAAATATAGTTATTTTCATTGTAAAAAAAAAGAAAACACCTTCATAAGTGTAGTAAAAAAATAAAATTCCTCTCAGTGAACTTAGAGATAACAGAACACTTGCTCGGGTAAAATTATGAATTAAAAAAAACGGGTTTGTCTAATAGTTTTATTTTATGGTATCGGAAAAGAAACAATGTGGGAAATAAACAGTAAAACTGGGTGTAACTGTGTCAGGATGCACAGTCGAGACAGATGTACTGGTTAAGGGGCGACGCCGCTCATATATGTTTCACTGGTATCACTAAATCGATCACGAGACGGTCTTTATGATTTCTGTAAATTAACTTTTTGACCAGAATAGTCTGACTTTGTATTGTTTTTTGTTCATTTTTAACTTTAACTCTATACAAGTTCACCATAACTATTCTTTATGTTATAATTTTTTTGATTGAAATCAAAACGGTCGTCGTAGCTCCTTTCAAAAGTTATACTGCTTATAAATGTCTCTCTGGGCGAATCATGCTTTTTCTTGGGTTCACAGCACGGCTTTACTTGCTCATATAGAGTTTAATGTGTATCAATGGATTACTGACGACATGGTTTTTCTAAACACATGATTTTTGTATTTCGACTTAGCTTTTCAACCAGTATAGTCAGACATTGGATTTTATATCCAATTTAAATAATATCCATTTTGATGGATTTTATAATTTTAACTTCAACTCTACAACTTCACTATATCGACCAGTTGATGTATGTTGATATATGAAATAAGAAAATAAATTGACTTTTTTTATAATTCATAGTAGCAATGAATTGGATAATTCCGCACCGACTTTTAGCCGAATGTCCTCCCACCGAGCGTCCTCCCGAAATAAGTGGGATTCAATGAACGTGTCGCGAATGGATTCATTCGCTGCACAAACAAAAATGTTTAAGGTAAAAAAAAATTACTTCAATATCACGAGAAAAAGTATTTCCAACATATTCTGACAGCAGGTATTTGGTACTAAGTGAGCATTACGCGTGCCAACCAATACCGGCAGGCGGTGGCGGCGCGCGGCGCGTTTCGGCCACGATCAATAAAACCTACATCGCTCTATCTCAGTCGCTCGTCCGCTCGTCCGCTCGCTACTTTACGGACTTCCGCATTTGCACGATTCCCAATCCCATTTCCCATTCCTGTATCGATGGAGAGCAATTCGCATCACTACTGGACCCGCACCCAGCCTAGACCTGCACAATGTGGGTGTGTGTTGGCCTGCATGTAACGATATTTTTGGTGTTCCGACACCGCAATGCGCCTAAGGGCCTAAATTTATTATAGTAAAATTTTATTTATTCCTACAATCCATATGTTTTAAAATATTATGCGTTTGTTACGAGTTTGAATAAGAAGCCATTGGCAGACAATATTTTTTAGACGGTACACAAATTAATAATAGTTTATATAGGCCATTAGATTTTCAGCTGTGAAACCCACCCTTCTCAGAACTCTTAAACATATCCCTAATATTAAACTTCCGTGCGCAAATGATTAAGGATTATTGTAATATTTAGAGAAATATTTTTGTGGACACCTTTTTTTTAATAGGGTTTTTTACAGGTTCTAGCCCATTTACAACTAACCTTTTGCCTAACCACCTGATTCCAGCTCTGTTTCCTCCAATTCCTGCAGGTGTAACCTAATAAGAGAGTGGGAGAGTCAATATCGGTCGGAAGCTTGTTGCTGTCTTAGCACATCGGTCCTGCATTTCTGCACATGGAAGCTGCGATGTGCTCTCGCTCTGTTATAATCTGGTGGCGCGTATAGTCCAAATATTTCCAATAAATGTGGAAAATCCAGAGGAGCATTAATGATTTATATGCAGTGACAACTAAACTTGCGTTTCTTCCCGTTTCCAGGGACCTATAGTTACAAATTATTTAACAGATTTTGGTGGTACATAAATGTTGGATCCCCATAGCGCTTGAAAGCGTTTTGAGAAAACCCTATGCATATGACGCCTTCACAATCTCTTCACAATGGTCATTAAACCTACACGAATTAAATGTGACGCCCAAATCTTTTATAGTTGCAACCCTGGGCAACTTTTCCATAGTATACCAGCCATAGTATAATCGTATATGATAGGAGTTGAAGATCGGCTATAGAACACCACTTATAGCACTTCTTTAGATTGAAGCTCATCTTATTCCTGCAAGCCCAAACAAGCAAGCAAATTGGTCAAAATATATTATTATTTATTAAAATAAAACAAATGTATAAAAAATATTCCTGGATTACATCTTATTACCAGTAGGCAGAGATCGTAGTAGTCTTGTGGTTAAAGCGTTGGACTGTTGGCCTAAAGGTCTCGGGTTCGAATCCGCACATGTACCATTTTTAACGCTTCATTTCGGTGGTTTAATTTCTGTTTAAATTATTTTATTATTATTAATATCGCATCGAAAAGAAAAAAAATAAAAAAATATGTTAAAGACAAGAGAAAATAGTTTAGTTCAAAAAATTTTTATGCAAAAGAAAGTATATAAAAGATTAAAACGTAAGATGTAGGCAAAAAGCAAGCACATTAACATAGTCCCAAAATCAAATAACCATTTATTAAAATCTTTTTTGACTTCTTCATCTTTACATCTCTTTATTTAATATTATATACGTTTATGCTACAAGTACGCAAAAACCAATTAGCTTATTATTATTTTAGTTGTAATAAAATATCTCCGTGCTTTAAGTTTAGCTAAACAGCTTGTGAAAATAAAATTCAACCTACATAGGCCCATTTTAAAACAAGCCATCAGCTGATTAGGCTAGGTTGCATTTATATGTATAGGCATAATTTAATTGGGGAATAAACCAATTCAATTCATAACGCATAAATATAAGTTATTGACAATCTTTGTTAGTTATATCACATTAGACACTTTCCTACAGTATTGTGGGTGGTTTATTTAACTAAATTATTATGAAAATAATTTATTATCCTTTACCTTAAAATAAAAATGGTTAGGTACATATTACAAAAAAAACTATATTAATCCAAAAATATATTTTTTTATCAGCATAAATGCACTCTAATGCGAGAATTTATGTGAGAAATGTTTTCATGTGAGAATTTAAATAAAAAAGATAAACTGTATTTAAAAGTTACAAGTATTATTGTATTTTTATTTTTTTTAAAAAAGAAAGAAGTTTCGAAGTTTCTCGTTTTACGAAAAAATTCCAAGTCACAAATTACTGCAAACATTTACAAAGTAGATTGATTTGTTGTAAGATTTGTTTGTATGAACAACATCGCCATTTGAAAATTTTTGTTGATTTGCACCCCCCGCCCCTCCCCCCCATGATGAGAAATCAGTAAACCAAATAAAACAAATGAAATTTCGCTTTTTTGTTCAAAATCCGCGTTTTTCAAACACTTGTACCCCATTTTCTATTTTCCCATCTAGCAACACTGGGATGGACCCAATACTTTCGAAATGTCATTTTCCGTCTTTAAATGCCGAGTCTACAAAACAAATGTCACAAATGTCAAAACAGAGGATGCTGACTTTATTTAAACATTTTCATAAGTTGCTATTTATATGCTTATTGAAAATTGAAAATCATAATGGAAGAAGGCAATGAAAAAAATTGTCAAAGGAATGATCAAAGTGCAAATAAATATGAACATCAAAGCGATTACAAAACAAGCAACAGTGCACAAGCAAAAATAAATGGATTTGACGATGAATCGCTTAGTGTTGTAAAATATCTGGATACAAGCCAATCAATAACACAAGAAATCTTTGGTACCCATCAGGAAACTGTACCAAACCCACAATTTAATCTATTTGAAGAAGAAAATATTAAATTTATAAAATTAGAAATTTAGAAAATTAGAAAAAAATAACGCCATCTACATCTCATGAGCGCCAACTAATTGTATGAGGTTGAGCTATCTGAAAACCTCTATAATCAACCGAAACAAACCGAGTTCTATGATATCACTCTTATTCATCAGTACGAAAATTAAAAATTACATATTTTAAATGAACAAATCGTAGTCATAGAGCGAAAAGTGATTTACTAACAAAACAGTACTTCAGAGAAAATGCCACTTTTAGTTTTGGTTCAGACGTGTTGAAATAAAAATTAAAATATGCAAAAATATATTAGCAATTATTAGACTATAATATTATCATTTAAATAACACATAAAAACAAAAATACATTTGAAAATAATAAAAACTTACTCGTCACTTTCGCATTTTATTATTGAACTTGAAATGCACTTAATCATCAATACATCAGTAAATATCGCCATAACGGTTTGTTCTCAGACTTGGTCACTTTTCGCATAGATAGAGGACATCAAATTGCTCTACGACCACGAAATTGCCATTGCTGGTAAACAAATGCTGAAGTCCCTAATTTATCAACGAGAGAACCCGTGATTTGAGGGCTTCCAGAATTCGGAATCTATTCCAATACAGGTTAAGGCGCCCCGGGACGCATTTGTCCTTGAGATTAGAAAGAGTAGGCTTTATTCGAACATTGACGTGTAGAAAAGAGACGGATATACTCGCCAACCGCGAATTCGTTACATTTGGAATCGATGAAACATGTTTTTTGTATTTAAATAATTATTATCATTTGAAAAAAATGTTTTTTTTTAAGTAATGTCCTAGATTATTATATTGTCTATCTTTAGAAAGAAAAATTAGGTTCGCGTCACTTACACAACTTAAAAGAAAATCGTTGCAAGAAAAAAACAACGCTTTCTTATTTATTTATTTTCATTACTTTAATAAGGTGTATTTCGTTTTTTTTAAGCAAAATACTAAATTAATATATGTAGAATATTGTGGTATTTTTAGTTTTAGCCATTTGTTGGGAATAACTTCAACAAAATGCACCAAAATACGTTACAAAACACGTTTTAGGGACTGGTGGCGCCTTAAATGGCTTCTCATGCTCATCTATTATGGGTTTTATTATGGAAACGTAGAATAAATCGATAAAACCGATGTGCGTGTGAAAAATTTGACCTGTTTAAATTACAATTTGTTACCCACCTAACCTATAAAGTAAATGGGGCCAGTATAGATACAAACTGAATATACCCCAATGTCACATTCTACAGGATGTTCCAAGACCATTCCGGGGTGTGTATATGCTTCCTATTACGAGTATGAAATTATATAATATAATTCATCCCTAAATTTATTATTTTTATTAAAGCGCTTGTTTGTATTGCCGATCAATAACCCGGCGCAATAAGTGGTCAATCAGCTGAGGGAGTAAGACAAAGATGGTTTAATATAATCATGTCGAGTTTAAATTTTTTTTCCTCGGAAACCATGATGAATTTTAATGTTGTATTTAATAATCTAATTGGAAATCGCAGGGCCAATTGGTTGGAAATTTTAACGGCAATGGTCTCGAGAGACCTGTATTTTTAAGGACATACCTTTATAGCCTATAGTAAGCATATTGTTCTAAATAGTATTTTCTAAGTTGTAGATAATTCTCAAACGTTTGTCGTTTCGTTTCTGGCAACACCAGGACGGAACGAAAATGTGCGATGTATGTGTGATTTTGTCCACCTAATTCTACCAGTATTTTTAATTTTGTGTGCAGACTTTATGTATTTACCTTCGAAGATTTTATTCGGTAAATCAAATTAAAGCACGGTTTAATTCGTGTAATTTATAGTCCAAACGCTAAATGTCGTCTAAGAACGGTTAAGACAACAAGAAGTCAGTCGGAATTGCGCTTCCTAGCGCCCCCGCCTCAACAACACAGGTTAAACGACAAATAAAAACAATCCATCGTCGCACTATGCCAGCAGTACTGAAATGAAAAGTAGCCATGTTGTATGAGACGTGCAGCCCTAACCTTGCGTTGCATTGTTGCTTCTTTCCAGTTATATTATTATGACAGTTAGGTATCAAATGTATTATAATTGGGCGCACTGTAGTCCGCCTTAGCCCATTCATGGCACGAGTTTGATTACCTTCTTTTTAAACCTCCAGCACTCCAGGCATATCCTAGCTTTGTCAGAGGTCGGAAGCCCTTTTCATTTATTCTATACAAATATTTAAAAAATTAATTTTGTTTTTATGTTTGTACGCTCCAAATCCATTGGATTTGACAAAATCGAAGAACTGCTTTATATTGAGCTTTGCCGTAGGTGCTATACGACCTGAAGGTGCTATACGAGTAGATGTGAGCGAGTATTAGTTTCCTTGCAGCAGGCACGAGTAGTCTTCGAGAGGCTCCTAGCTTAGTTGGAGAACCTGCTTGGACATAATCAACAAATAACAAACCACAAATACTTAATAATCAGCAAATACTTACAATACTGAAATTCCCAATATTAAACACATTTTTTTTAATAATAACAAAAACATATTTTCTAAAAATTTTAATACTTTTGAATGATCATTTTCATATTTGAAAACATACAAAATGCGCCAATTTAAGGCAAACTTAGTTATTTTATTTTTAAGTTGTTATACCATACATCTCAAGGTGCTTAACGCTCCTTGACTCTATTCCAGGGGTGCTCAAACGGTCGATCGCGATCGACTGGTCGATCGCGAGTGCTTTTTGAGTAGATCTCAAGAAGAAAAAAATTTTTAATAAGTAGGTAGGTAGGGTGTATCGTGTATGTACGACACCCTGCATCACACACACTTGCAGTCTCTCAGAGTCGATCGTAAGTAGTCTAAAAATATTGAGGTAGATCGCCAGCAGTTCAAGTTTGAGCACCCCTGCTCTATTCTTATCATAAAAACATATTTATTTTATATGCGATATTTCTGGTTTCAGAAGCGATTGACTACATTTTGCGATTCACAAAAAATGGTGGGATTATTCTTATATTTTTTGCATAATATTTAAACAAAATTTCCTTAGTTAATCCCTAGAATAATAAATTATGCTTAATAAAAATAAACGATAATACTCTTCTGAAGCCTTTGAAAACTTGTAAAATTTGCATTTTTGTTAGCATTCATGTAGGCGACTTTAAATTCACAGATCGTTTGAAACTATAGCTACGTAATACTATGGCTTGGAAATGCATTTCATACTACTTATGCTTAATTTAGCCACAAATTACTATCACTAAGTATAACTTCAGGTAACCGTTTGAACCAAATTAGCTGTCAACATGTCAAAACAGGTTAATGTTATTTTCACCAAGATTATAGCGATCATTGTGACACTGGGCTAGGGTTGCCAGATGATAATTTGAAAAGGGAGGACTAGGATGGGTCTAAAAATGAAAGAATTTCTAAAAAAAGGAGGAGCGAAGCTCCCATGTGGTGGTGACTCAAATGTCACTCTGTTCATGGATTAAGGCTCTAGAACTACAAGACCAATTTTGATCATTATTTTTTTAAAATGACCATGACAATGTCTTCTGTATATAGATACCAAAAAACATATACATTTGATTGTGCAAAGAATTATAAAAAATTAAATGGTAATCCCTATGGAGAAATACATTTATATACTAAACTCCGCTCCAATGTATGCCGCAGCGAAGCAAAGCGGTACCCTAGTTGTAAAACATCTAAAGTTTGTGTCTTTCCACACTTGTTAAATAACGTAACCATAAAACAGGTCTGTCTTTAAATTGGTGTTGATACATGATTTGGTCCTAAGGGAAATGTGCAACGAGCAAGTCTTGCAGTTTCGAGAAACATTCAATGTTTTGAAAGTTTTAAAGTAAATAAATCGTCCACAGCTTGTGCAACTTATAATATTTTTCTTTATTTAATTTCGATTAAAGAAATTAAATCAGATTACAAAATTAAACATTTAGTTTAACGTCATCAATTTCTACACCTCTGTCGCTCAATATCTCAACACATGGAATTTAGTTATCATACAGCACGTGACGTGGTGACGCACCACGCCACCGTCGCGGTCAGCAAAAGGAGGAAAGGTACGTAAGAGGAAAAGTAGGACATGTCCTCCTTTAGGATATCATCTGGCAACCCTACACTGGGCTGACAGTAAGCTGTAGTGGGTGACCCGGTAATTTGGTAACAACTTGTTGCCAAACATGTTCAAGAACGCAAACCGCAGTATTGTGTAGAAACATCGTGCGTGGCATGTCAAATGAGCATGTCAAAAAGCGTCGAAAACTTTAGACGTTGGGCGACACCCAATGCAATTGTTAAATTAAGCGGGGGTTGCTAAGTACTTGCGATTACGTATCATTATTGAATGTCATATTTTGTGTTGCCAGCAGCGACATTCACTCCAAATAAGTAATACATATTTATTCTGTATTATCCAATGACCTTATATTGAGGCTAGTAGGTAAATACAACAATGGGGAGGATAGGGGGGACGGGAGAGTGGAGTTACCTTGAGTAAAAATAATATACAATAGCATAAACTATAAAGAGACCTAATTCAATTCAACTTATTTATATTTTTTTAAACACAGCTTACTAATATTCTATATTTCGTATTATTCTTTTTCTTAGGCATGCTCGACATGCTTAGGCATATATAACTAAAATACAAGAACTCTGTCACCCAACAACTAGATTTGAGACTACTAACCACCTGTCCTCTTTAGTATATATACTCGTATATTGTATTTAAACCAGCGTGCATTACCTCAAGCGATGCAACTATCTCTGCGTTTGATATTAATTTTTCTTTAAACATTCTGGCTATATAATTAGTTTTCAAATCTGTAAAATTTATATCTGTAAATCTGTAAAATAAATTTCAATCTGTTAAACTATTATTATTATTATTGTTGTAAGGAATCATCTAAATACGGCGTTTAAGCAATGCATTATATAATTTTACTATATATATATATATATATATATAGTAAAATAGTATATATATATATATATATATATATATATATATTTATTATATCGATGGAAATCATTAAAAATGATCAAATATCATATATTCTACGAGTTGTGGGTGTTTTTTATTTGTCGAAGTGTAACATTTTAATTTATTAGATTTTGTCATTAGGCATTTGAACATTATTATTTTGGTTTGTAAAATTTTACTCACGATTTAAATCGCTAAATATTTTTGATAATATCTGGAGCTTTTATTAGGTTTTGAAACTGCGGCTTTTGTCTGCATGTATTTAAACGAGTATGCTTATGTGCAGTCGGGACGTTCTCTTATAATTATATGTGTAAAATATAATAAGGTTCACTCAATGTTGACTTGAATGAAAGGGTGCATTATTTTCTTGTTATTGTCCGCCTAACCACAGCCTAGTAGGTATTCTTGTCAAGTAACAGATGCAAGCAGTCAGGTTTATTCTACTGATGATGGCAAAACGTCCATGTCACCGAGAAGTCTGGCGATGTAACTATTACCAATCTGCAGGTTTGTATAGAACACATGCATGTGCGATTATTAAAGAAAAACCTTACACGTTTTTGCCTAGGCAGTGAATAAACTCAAGATTAAACTCAAGAGGACGCTCAGAATGCTATAAACCATTTTCAAATACAATATGAGAAATTTAATCAACTTCCTCACAGAAGTTTTACTTCTAACGGGCGTGATGTAATCATACTGTTTTTTTTTCTTGTACCACAACCACATATAGGTGCGGCTTACTTGCATGGCATCACGTCTCGGGATACAGCATTCACATTCCTTCCATCCTGCCTGTCAAAGACAGGTTTTTCGGCACAAGTAGTGAATCGATAGGGTACAGCAACTTGAGCCCTTCGCCTCCTTGAGCTCCTGCTGGGTATACTCTAGGGTAATTTTTAAGGTAAGTTTTTCATTGTACGCCGTGGCAAAATAAGTACAATAATCGCTAATGAAAACAAACGCAACTTGGCAGTTGTTTTGAAGTATTTTTGGTGGTAGAATATTTTCAAGAATCTATTATAATTAAATATAAAATAATATTTTGTACGCTATGCCGGCTGGCTGCCCCGCGATGAAAGACGTGATTTAAGCGCAAGCTCTCTAAGGTCGATCACTAAAACCGCCCAAGATCTTCCTCTAAGCCTCGTCTTCTCATTATTCAAATCCCATCCCACAAATTTGAAAGATGGTGGGGGTGCCAGAATATAAACCTTCCTTGTTGCATCTTTGCAATCAAAGCTAAGCGAATCCTCAACAGCTTCAAGTTTAATAGGGATTGCTCGTTGCTGATTGCTCATCTCGTGGTTATTCTTCGGGATCAAGATCTGAAAACATGGCACTTGTAAGCATATTTGAATAATATATTTATTATGTTTTTGATGGATTGGATATTGAATTTTTCATTCATTTTTTTCTGCAGCGCAATTTCATTTATTTTAATTCTGAAGTCTCTCATACTCGCCTCTTTGTAGTCCTTTTTTAATGGTTTGATATATTTACAAAGTTTATATAACTTTACTCTTCAAAACTACAATCTACCTAGAAGATGCAATAAAATACGAAAAGAAACACATTAAAATTAAAGCAATTATTAGTAATAAAAAGTCGGCGCAGAGACGCACCGTATGCAACTTGGCGTATTTGTTTTTTTTATTGTTTGTTGTTATTTAATTGCTTATTGTATTTTTTTGTTTTTTATTTTAAATGTGTCTTACGCTAAAAGTAACTTCATGAAACTTGGTGAAATCAATTTTAAACTAGCCGGTACAAATTACAATAATAATAATCGAAATCGATTAAACTAATTTGACATACAAACATTTTGAACGGAAAATTTATTTATGCTATGTTCTTTAATATTATTTTAAATTAATGAAATTAAAATGGGATTACCCCTTAAAATTTCTTATCATATGCAAAAAAAAAACATCAAAATCGCATAAGCCATTTCGGAGTATCTAATATTGTTTTTTACATTTAAAAAAATTAAAAGAAGCATAAATACAGATCGAATTGAGAACCTCCTACTCAGTCAATTATATTTTCCACTTATGTCAAATATACAAAATACACAGAAAATACTACAACTCTAATAAAAAACAGTTTTCTGAATAAAATGAAAAAAAAAACTTTATTCGAAATGTATTGTACCATTTTTAAGCGTTAGAAAACCATATGGCTATAAAATACCGACTCTTGAAACCCTTTAACTTCATTTCCACACAAAAAAAAATGCCTTCCAAGGTTCTGAGACGATAGGTACTAATGGGGAAGGAAGTATTATATTCACATAATTATACTTAATTATACACTAAATTATAATTTACTATTTATTATAAACTCGCGACTAGCTCCGGCTTCGCAGACGCATTTGCCTCTAGGTAGAGGTGGAGACTTGATGTTTGATTAGTTAGGCAGGTACATAGTGTAATATTTCTATGTTTTTTTAAGAATTTCAGATTTCACAAATTTTTAGTAATTATAAGAAATTGTCGATTCTAATTGCTAGTTAGTTAGTCATAATTTTATTATTGTTCTTCTAACCAAAAGATTAAAAGCAAAACATTCTTTGTTGGTCCATAGATGGGTTGTTTCTTTTGGCCTTTGGTTCATTCGTGATGAATCAGAAGAAGAGAGAGGTAGATCTCTTCTCTTTTGACTCATTGTTGCGAGTCAATCGCTTATTTTTTACTCGAGCCGTATTGCACCCTGAACTTAATACTCATCGCCGTGGAATTGCTGAAGACTGATATCTAAAAAATATCCTGAAATTTAGTTACGCAATTATCATCGTCACATTGCACAAATCATGTCATGACATTTCACATAAATGTACTTATCAAATTTGAGTAGTATCCAACGACGAAGAACTTCTTTAAATTGTGTTCACTTCTATTTTAACAAAAATATGTATTAAAAAATTAAAAGAGCGCTTTTTTCGCCTTTTATGAAGGAGGCATTTCCCAACTCGACCGAAATGACAATAAAATTATACTCAATGAACTTGAAATTTGGTTCAGATCAGACCAGAAGTTGTGAATAGCATTTCTTTCCATCTAATTGAATAGCTCATCTATAAAGACTGCACCTAAGTTCTTTAAACGGCTGGTCTTTATGATCGGTAACTGCTTCGAGCTTCGAGATGTCTTCGAAGAGTTTTCGTTCATGTTGTGTAGCGTTGCCAGATGATATCCTAAAGACATGTCCTCCATTTCTATGACTTGTCCTCCCTTACCTACTCTATGTCCTCCTTTTGCTATACGTCCGATAATGCGCGGTCTGTGAATAATCCAGAGTTCTTAATCACGGTTTCAATGTCGAGATTTGAATTATATACGGATTTAGGATTAGGCGCACAACAAATTGTAAAACGTAAGCCGCTTAACGTGTCAATCTTAGCCTCATATCAGCATTTTTTCCTCATGTTATAAACTCGATTTAATCACATTCCGCTTCGCGTGTATTTAATAGCCTTTTTAGCGCCTTTTGGTACAAAAATTGAGATCCAGTTCCTTTTGCTCCTGAGATCCACTTTTAACTTTATTCCATTGCTTATAGTCTAAACCGTTGCGTCCGTCACCTGGTTATCGGACACAGGCAGTTATCTCGAAAAACTAAGTAACGTAGGAACATTTTATGCTGTTTTTTTTTTTTTTAAATAGTGAGATTTAAAATTATATTTCATGATTTTATTTTAATAGGAACAAATTGAAAAGACGAATACACAATCCATGACAATATTGAAAAATTTAGAAAAGTTTATTATTTTTTTGATAAAGCGTAGTATAGCAAAATATTTATAAAGGTACTAAAGAGGTCCTGTACTTGAAAATGCAGGATGTCGGTTTAAACCAAGCGCTGAGTTTTGTAAAAATGCATTTTTAACTCTCATCTGTCCTCTTAAGTGTGAAATATTGTCAAATATTATGTAACCATCTAATTAGATGAAATTTTAACAAAAAATATAAAAATAATGGATATTAAAAATCTGGAGTTGCAGATTTTTCAGTAGACCTTTAAAATATAAAAGGTTGTCAAAAAAAAATACAACTGTTTATGTTTAGCTTTAGAGGATAACTTATTAACCATTCTTGTTTATTAAATTTTGATTAAAAATAGGAGTTCAATTACGAAAACTTTTTAAAAAACAGAGTATCAATCTTTATCAAAGTAAATATTTTGTTAGGTATCCTTAAGTATTTGGTGTAGATCAAATTTGTCTTTAAATACTCTAGGGGCTGGTCTACATTTATTAACTATGCCCAATAAATTAAGATTTATTATTTTTTTTATCATACTAATTAAAACACAACATGTAGGGTCCCGCTGTTTTAAAGCATTTTAGTACAAACAAAAAGGTTATCAAATCTACCTATTTCAAGTATATATGTATAAGTAACTATTTATGTTTTTTTTAATGAAATATGTTTTTACCTATGCCACTAGGAAAAACTAAGCAAATAAAAACAAGGTAGGTAAATGGAGTTAAAATTCTCGGCGTAGCAGAGAAATGTCCATTTTTTTTTAATCGAGTCTGAAAAACCCCGCTTTTCAGGCGCTTAAATGGCTTACGATGACTAAACCATAAGAGATAAGTACTCTAAATCAATAATTTGGATTAGATTTAAATATATTTTAATTCGATCGATCTACTGTTTGTTGGTAAAGTTCTGGTACGGAACCCTTATTGCGCGAACCCGACTCGCCCTTGCCGGTATTTATTCGTTCGCGGTTACGTAGGCACTAACGCGTACCTACACCTTAAGGCGCCACCAGTCCCTAAAACGTGTTTTGTAACGTATTTTGGTGCATTTTGTTGAAGTTATTCCCAACAAATGGCTAAAACTAAAAATACCACAATAATCTACATATATTAATTTAGTCGTTTGCTTAAAAAAAAAACGAAACACACCTTATTATAGTAATGAAAATAAATAAATAAGAAAGTGTTGTTTTTTTCTTGCAACGATTTTCTTTTAAGTTGTGTAAGTGACGCGAACCTAATTTTTCTTTCTAAAGATAGACAATATAATAATCTAGGACATTACTTAAAAAAAAACATTTTTTTCAAATGATAATAATTATTTAAATACAAAAAACATGTTACATCGATTCCAAATGAGTCGGCGAGTATATCCGTCTCTCTTCTACGCGTCAATGTTCGAATAAAGCCTACTCTTTCTAATCTCAAGGACAAATGCGTCCCGGGGCGTCTTAACCCTGACATTTTCAGTACTAAAGAAGAGCTGATGCACAAAAACTAACAAAATTTCAGTCTGAAAGTTCATTTTGTAAAAAACATTTGTCTGTGATTGTCACGCTTTTATCCAAGGTATTTTTAGAATTGTTATGATCCCTATATAGGTCAAAAACAATTTCTCATCTAAATTAATTTCGCTTTTAGGTTAAATAAAAATGTTTAAATGGAATGATTTCCATCAACACTTAGACTATATGATCTCCATTTTTTGCTGTGATTTCAAGGTTTGCTATCCGTTTAATTGTGAACGAATATTAAATTCTAGTAGATAGATTCGTTGGAGATTTCTTTACTAGTAGATACCCGAATATATTTAACAAAAATATTCCGATTCTTTAAACCAATTAATTTAAACAAAGGTTTCATATTTTATTTTTAATGCTTTTGTTTGCATTTGAATTTTATATTATTCTCCACTGATACTTTGATTTATACCATGTTTAATTTATCATCAGAGGGAAATCTGTAAATCTGGCTTTTTAATTGGTTGTGATTAATTTGTCAGTACATAGGTACCTACTCTAAACATTCAATACATCTGATGCCATTTGTTCTATATCAAATATGGTCATAGAATAACTTAAGTTGCCACACTTCAGCTATAGCAAAACCACAGGAAAATATCATTATGTTTTATAAAACGTAAATATATAGGTAGACATTTGAATCTTGCAATCCTTTTGGTTTATGGAATTACAATGGGGGGGGGGGGGTCTTTCTGAATCACTCATGAGTTGATCTATATCAACAATCAAACATTAATATGTAGTTTTAGTAAAAAATATTGGAAAAATGTTTCTCAATTACAAGAAACTTAGCAGTATCGCTGGAGCTAGCTCCTAAATATTGTAATTACGCAATAATAATAATAATAGAAATACGAATTCAAAATTTAATAGAAATCGCTTAAATGTTTGAGAACGCGGTTGAACGCCTGGTGCGATCTCGAGCAGCGACCACCCAAGCTCGCAAAGTACTTTGAAGAAAAACAAAGGTTTTTAATAATATAAATATTGTTTTCATGAGACCGGTGTAGTTTTCGATATACGAGTAGATCAGGACGTCAGTGAATTTAAATACGTAAATACACTGTGTATGTAAAAATATATGTATATTTGTTTGTTCCTTATGGACTTCCGAATCCCATAAGTAGATAAGGAAAGTATTGTTATCAGACTGAAATATTGTCACCCCCTAGTAGTAGATTTTAGTTAGTTGTCTAAAAAAGTAAACCACCGTCTTATAAATAACTCAAAATGAGTATGTTTCAGTTTATATTTTTCTAAATTTCAGACTTTTTCAGTTCATAGAGATGAATTTTGGTAAAACAAAAAATTTGTATTGCATACAAAAGATAATTAAATAAGCATAAAGTACATACGATATTAATTTAATTTAAAAAACAGTTAATATATTTAATAAATAAATGTAACAAATATACCTTCTACCTAACCTAAGAAGCCTCTTACAGAAACACTCTGCGCCTTAAATCAAGAATAACCAAATAAATGTAATTAAAAAAAAACGTTTTTTTTTTTGTTTAAAAAAGAATTGGTATGACCTAAGCCAAATACATCTATTGTACGCCCTGCGCCAAATGTGCTTGTGCTAGAGTCAGGGGAGATGGTGGTAATGAAGCTTTAAAAATGGTATGACCATTTGCGAATCGAACCCGTGACCTTTGGATCAATAGTCAAACGCCTTAATCACTAGACTATCACCATCTCTATTTTCTTCTTTATGAAATCAATAATGCCTCTGTAGTTTTATTTCTCGATTCTTGTATTCAGTCAATAAGACATTTACATCTGTTTTTATAAAATATATAGAAAAATACAGGCTTTTTAAGGCTCATAACCTTTAGAAAAGGTAGAAATTTAACTTTTTATTTCTATATAAGTCTAAATAATTATGAGATAAAAGAAAATACAATATTATGTTTATTCTACGTATATCTACAACAGAGTCACAACACTACAGCGTTTATATGGCGATATGACTGGGTTGAGTCCTTTTAAGCGTGAAAAGACTCGTAGAAAGCAATAAGATTTTTTCCCATTTTTTTTTTTGACCTTGTAAGTTAGATAATATCTGAGTAGATGTAAAACGATCGCTTTTAGGTACCACGACTAAAAACGATAAAATGGAAAAATGAAATTTGAGATAAGGTGCGTGGAGAAGGATTACCTTAATTACCGACCAGATAAACACAAATCCTTTCCTGACTGACTACTAATAGTAATATTTGTTAACAGCTCAAGTTCTTGGTGGTATACGTCCTGCTGGTGCATCCATCTCTAACCTTCGGAAAATATACCGGTCTGCCTGGTGCAAGTCCTCAAAGGTACAACCAAAATGAAGATGCTGAATATGAGATACCAATTGTGCGTCAATCAAGTGTTAATAATGGCGATGGTTCTTATAGTTACAGGTAAGGAAATATTTGATAATACTAACAATATCATAATACGAATCTGAGTTATAAGCATAAAGGATTTCCAGTTGTGGTGATTTCCAGGATTTCCAGTTCCAGTTCCAGGATTTCCAGTTCCAGATTAATTTATTATTTATATATTTTATTTTATCACTTAAGTCTCCATTTAATTTCCAAAATAATCGAAAATAGCATAAAGAACAAAAAAATAAAACTTGTATTCTAAGAGAAAATTGTATCGAATGCATTCATTCCTACTCAGCGACTTAGCTTTTTTATCTTTCAGATATTTCGTCGACCAAATGTCTGAGTAACTTAATAACATTGTTTTTATTTCC
This sequence comes from Neomicropteryx cornuta, assembly GCA_020383195.1. Classification (NCBI taxonomy): domain Eukaryota; kingdom Metazoa; phylum Arthropoda; class Insecta; order Lepidoptera; family Micropterigidae; genus Neomicropteryx; species Neomicropteryx cornuta. The sequence continues at coordinate 46,193,128 of JAHKQU010000018.1, forward strand.
AGCTACGAAACATCAGACGGTAAAAGAGTTGAAGAAAGTAGCAGCGGTTCCGGTCCTAACCAGATTGTGCATGGTTCGTTTTCTTACATCGGCCCTGAAGGTCGCCATTACTCCTTAACCTACACTGCTGACGAGGATGGTTTCCACCCAATTGGAGACCATCTACCAACCCCGCCACCTATCCCAGAGGCCATTCTACGATCCCTGCAAAATGCGCCCTCTTCGAGCTATCCTTCTAATGCTGTGGTTGTCGAAGCTAGCCGGAGGAGTAACCTAGGAAATTACTATCAAAATAGACAATTAAATTTTACTTAATCTTGTTTAACATGAGATATTTTTAATAGTGGTTTCATTATAGTGATGTTTGTCTATGTACACAATATTAATATTGAAATAATGTGCTAACCTTCGAAACTATGATTATACTAAAATTATTCTATGATATGAGCAGGCAAACTTACTACAAGATTGATAAGTACTTGTATCTTACATATATTACTATTTTCACAAAGAAAGATTTCATCTACTGGAATAAATATAATTTAATGTAAAAAATCGTTTATATTTTTTCCCATTCATAAAAAAAAAAATGAAGTTGTTGAATGAGAATTTTACTTCAAAGAAAGGTTCAAGTCAAGACAAAACAAGGTTCGAGGATTCTGAAAATTTGAATGTCAGGACACAGTTTTCATTACAATTTGAAACCACATGAAGAAAAAAATATGCTGACCCGCTTCAGACCCGTTTTTTTGAAATTAGGCCAGTGATTCCGTCCGGTGTCGAGGATTCGTATAAAATATTATTTTTCTACATTTGCAACTCCGGGGCTTATGGTCGCCTATTGCCGTTTCAACCTTTATGATTTATGAGATGGGATATACAATTCAATAAAAAACATGACTCGACTGTTTAGTGAAGTTTGTTGTACGAATTTAGCAAAGTTAGTTCACACCATTACGCACGGTTTTCGGTTGTTGACGTGTGTTTGCTCCCATGTTTACAATGGTTTAGTGTAATTATAACCCATTATTTTGTGTATATATTATTTACAAATAGTGTTCTATGTAATGTGTGATATACGAGTTTTCGTGGATCAAAAGTGTCAGAGGATTGCAAAAATAAATTATTTTATCTTACGCAATCTCGACAGCGACGGCCATCGTTCGGACGTGTCAACATCGCAATAAACAAAGGTAATTTATATCTTATAAAAATAATCTCTAAAGTCTTTCCAAAATACAGCATCCTGAACTCGACTCTTCAACTTTAATTTTAATCCGACTCCACAGCCACTTTGCTCGACACTATTTTTAGTTTTATCTATATAAAATATTACTGCGTTAGCTATGCTTAGATTTGTAAACACTCAAACATGTCTCATCGTTAGAAAATTGATTTAATTTTTTATTAGCATTAGATATGAAATAAATCACTCTAAATGTGAAAAACTTGTAAGGATGAAAGACTAACCTAGATTGTATGTTTGTTTAGGATTTCTTTTCACCTCTTGTACCCGGTGTTTTTCCTTGACTATAAATAAATTACCTATTCAAAGCTTTAAAATTATATTTTTACTCAGCAAACTGGAAAGGGCGTCGAACCGATACCATCCGAAACCGTATCCAGAGACTTGCCATTTGGCGGTCACACGAGCAGACCGTTTGCTTTCGTATCTCAAGACCGTCTGCTCCGACAAGAACTGCTAAATGCTCCGGCAAGAACTAAAAATACTTACCACAGGTGGCACAAAGCTGAGGTTCAGGACCTGGAGTATTTTTAACCATTCTCAGTTTGCTTCCAAGACTGGCAGGTACACAACAGCCAGTTGCTTGAGAGCGGCTTGATGGGTTTTGCCCTCCAACCTTGCCAGTGTGTACAAGGAGAATAGCTGATAGATGGGGGCGTATATAAGTCTTTCAAATAAGAGCTGCTTTGCGAGAGCTGGTGTTGTCTCTTCCCTTGGGAATATTCTCTCAAGAAATCCATAGAAAAAGTGAGGAACTGTGCCGCAAAATAATAATTTGAAAATACAAATTATCTGTAAAATTCAGCTAATAGTCCTGGAAATAAAGCATTTGTATTTATAAGTATTTGGATAAAATATTCCGTGTAAAATTTTATTGCGAATCATATAGGTATTCTAAAATATAATAATGTAATATAATAAAATATATATATAAAAAGTAATATATAAAATATAATCAAGTAATCTTCAAGATGCTGATGTCGTAAATTTGCCAGTTCGGAAAATTGACAGTTTGTTGAGTGTTTTAGGCGACTATTGACAAACAAACAATGAACAATCAACATTTTATATAAATATTTAAATATATTTCTAACTGATTTCATTTAGATATGTCATTCTTTATCAAAATAAATGAAAAATATTCCATTTTTAATCATTATCAAAATTTCATTAAAAAAAAAAATATACCCTACTTTAGTTTATTTTTTAATTTTGAAAACTATTTATATTTTCGTTGGTAAAAAAATGACAAGTAGAAGAATAACTTATAAAGCGACAATAAATAAAAAAAAATATATTTTATGATACAAAAAATTAAAAAAAAATATTTCGGCAACAGTAGCGATCCGCTTTAGATATCTATGGGTATTTTTTTATTTTCTGTTTATGCTATTAAATATCTATTATTTATAGTTTTATATGATATATAGAAGCATAAGTAAATAATATAAAATGGATGATATCGCTTTAAATTTTTTTTGAGTATCAAAAATAAAATTTTGCAAAAAAATGTTAATCTTGATCTTGTTATTGTGATCTTTTTGTCATATTTTAATAATTTTTTTTACATTCTGTATAGTTACTAATAAAACCATATTCTAGAGAATTTCATAAGCTATTTAAATAGTGCAGGTTGTAAAGGAGACATGCGTAGTTTTTCTACTATAAGCATTTTGTAAGAGCCCAATAATTAGACCATTTTTAGAAAACATGTGCGACATTAGACAAGATTTCGTCGTGACGACTTCGACACCAGGAAGGTTAAGCATTTTATCTCAAATTGTGACTGATGGTCAAAAATAATAATAGGTCATATGCATTATCAATTTAGCAACCAACTAAACTGACAGGGTTTTGTAACCGTACCATGCATTCCTCGCTTTGATTTCCATCGGAACATTGAAGTTATATAGCCAAATATGACTAGTGCTTGAATTAAAAAAATATTGAAGTAAATCGCTTGAGTAGACCCGAAAAAATGCGACTTGTAACTTAAATATATAGATATTTTGTGACTATGTGACTATCTAAACTATTTTTACTTCTTTTAATCATTTTATATTTCCACATTTACAATTTCACTTACTATTATTACCATACCTATTTATCTTTTAATTTACCATATCAATAACATCATGCACCATGGTAAAATTAAACAAAAATGTTTGTGAAAAATAATTTAATAAATATTTTACATAAGAGCAAAACTTAAAATTTATTAATTTACTAATTGGACTAATAAGTATAGAAATACTTTATTATGACAACAATATCATATTAAAAATAACTTCTCTTTTTTTGTCTATAATTGTTGTGTAGTGGGAATGAAAATTAAATATTATTTATACAATGAAAAATTATTTCCCTTTTTCAATATGTAATTTTCAACGTCAACTAAGTACTTGTAGTTATTCATTTAAAGAATAGGAAACAATATTATTTAAATTAATTAAAACACTCTGTGCTTACTCTTGCGTTTTATTAAGTTAACTTGCCTCTGATAAGTATTACTAGCATGAATGTACCGTCCATTATACTTTTTAAAAATAATAGCATTTTTAGATCAATTCCTTGAAAAGTGTTATGAAGGTAGATTTTACTCTTTCTTCAAATAAGGGGGATTTGGGAACTGCCAGATATAATACAAAACTTTGTTTAAAAAAAAATATAAATTATATTAACATAGTTTTTATTATTAATTATATTTTTATGTCTCATATCTCTCCACAAATATTTAATATGTGTTTGTCCAAACATAATTCGCAAGTTTCAAACATAAAAAAAAATATTTTTTGTGATTATGGATTGCTTTTAAATTAAAATTATTACAATGATCATTTTTCCTTACCATTCCTATAGTGTATTTAGTTACTTGTCTAATTACAAAGCTAGTGCATTATGAGAAAATAAAAGTATGTAAAGTAAAAAGAATATAAAATAAACAATATTTAATAATGCACTAGAAGAACATTGTTTTATTAAAAATATGCAACGTTCTATGAATTATTTTATTAAAAAATGAAAATTTGGGACAAGTTCTAAAAAGTCGGTTGTATTTTAAAAGCGATAACATACAGTAATAGTATTTTTTGTCGATGTGGTAGGTCTGGGAAAAAGGATCTCGATTTTTCCATCTCCAAATATGTAATATTTCACTTCCGTTGCATTCGAACGTTTTGCCAAACGAGTAAAATGGGTTAATATTCATATTGCCTTCACTTAAAATGAAAACACAAGCAGTTAAAGAAAGAGAGCAAGATATAGAAACGAGATATTTGACCCCTTTTCACAAGTAATAAAAAAATCATACAACGGTCCAGAAAGATGGATTGTTAAAAGAGCTACTGTATTAAATGTGTTAAATAAAATAAAATTTAATAATATTACCCAGTTTTTCATTTAATTAAACACATTACATTAGTAGGTTTTAGCTTCTATACATTCATGTATAAGAAGCCGCTATCCGCGTCCTTTGGCCGTCTGTCTGTCTGTTTGTCTATCTGTCTTTCTGTCAAATGAAAATGCGAAAGAACTGAATTTTTGTATATAGACTGATGCTCTTGAAAAACAACCATAGCCGTTTAGATCACATCGGAGGCTGTTCAGATAATATATATTATATGTAACATTAAAGGCAACAAATTTTCAGTACTAACCGATGAACTTTGACAGTTCGGTAGAGCGCTCATCATTAGAGCACAATCATATTCGAATTTCAAAAATATGACAGCACGGCCGTTGAACGTATTATTTATTACTGGCCGGTTAAAATGAATATAAACTCATCTATGCAATACAAATACAAACATGAAAAATGAATATTCAGTGCCACATCATTAATTATTATAAATTGAAATATTATATTTCTTATTTAAAGAATCTATATCGCTATATCACCCCTTAAATGTTTCTAAATCATTCTCCTAAGCCTTCTTTGCATCGTGGTAAAAAATATTAAGTGAAATGTTACAATAAAACAACTTAGTAATTATTATTAACAATTTAATTAAATGTGTATTCATTCTGAATAGTTCCAAAGATTATTTACTTGCAGTCAAACTGTCAAAATCTCTGAACATTAATTATTAATCTTTCTTAATAGCTTGATAAATCAATGAAAAGTAATATTCACTTATCTTAATTAAGTTGTTTACCAGTCATACTGAGTAGTAGTAGACATTGCTGTCAGAGCATTTGTTTTGTTCAATTTGTTGAATACATCATCTAAATGCTTTCCATGTTACGCACTGCCTGACAATTTATGTTCAACAAATTTATTTAATTATATTGATTTAGTAACACAAAGTGAGACTCAGTTTAGAGTATTACATTATGATTACACTATAAATTACTACAAATCAAACTATATTATAAATTACATATATTGATATTTTTTTATTTCTCAGATTGAAAAATACTGGATGAATACTTCAATAAAATAATTAATTGTACTTGGATTCTGCTGACTGACTTCACATATCTCTGGGGCCCATTGACCTCAGACATGATTTTTGCAACCATGAGCTTGCTTTAAGAGTTAACATACACACAATTCCCTGGCATGTTAGGTTTTCAAAATGTCAGGCATTTCAAAATGTTCACACATTTTTTGATGCATTTTCATAAAATAATCTATAAAAATGTTATCAAAATAAAAAAAATATATATTTTTGCATTAAATATCTTAAAATTGAACTCTTAAGATATGCTTGAGATACAATTATTACTCTCCAAATGCCTGGTGCACAAAATCGACTGGGTTTGGACAGTCTTAATGAGGTAAACATAATAAAATTGATAATGAAACAAATCAATCTATTATAATCAACCAACAATTTTATCTCATAATTTAAATTTTCCAAGGTTAGTACTTTAAAAAAATAAAAAATGATCAAGTGTTAACATGGAAGATGGCTTTAGTTTATCCCCCAAGTGATCTCTGAAGTATGGAAGTTTTCCTTTAAGGAGATTCTTCAAGAAACAAAATGATTTTACTAATTACTCACAATACGACAATTTTTCTTGACGGCTGAAGTATAGTCATTATAATTATTTGACTAGAATAGGTCGACTATGGGGGTGTTGTCTTCGCGTGGGTAAGCAGAACCACTATTGAAGCTATTTTTGAGGACACAAACTCTCATACTTAATGTACCTAATTATTTTCTTCCAAGTCTTGTTTAAGTTTTTAGGGCAACCCACCTTTTTTATTCTCTTACTTTATCGAAGAATTCATATCATACTAAAGACACCGAATTTCCGAAGACAGTTTTTTTTATTTTTTTTTAAATACGAGGTGTGTTCAAAAAGTATCGCGACTTTTGTGTTTTTTCTAAAATTATTTACTTATTCATGAATATCTATTTTGTCCCCTTCAAAGTAATCCCCATGAGATATTATACACTTGTGCCAACGGTTTTTCCAATCTTCGAAGCACTTCAAAAAATCATTTTTTTTTATCTTGTTCAGCTCCTCCTTCGATGCCGTCTTTATCTCGTCAAGCGTAGCGTAACGTAAGCGTAGCAGCTTCCATTGAGATGATTGAGCTTTGGTTTCCACGTCATAACCATAAACCCACGATTCGTCACCAGCTATGACCCTCTGGAGCAAATTTGGGTCGTCGCGGACAGAGTTTAACATCTCATTAGCAATGTTCATGCGATGCTGTTTTTGGTACGAATTTCGCGGCGACCCGTCTCATGCCCAAATCATTGATAAAAATCGAATGGCACGAGCCAATCGATATGATTAGGTCCTCAGCAACTTCTCTAACGGTGATTCGACGATTGGCCAATACCATTTTCTCCACTTCATTAATTTTTTCGTCTGTTTTTGAAGTGCTCGGGCGTCCGGCACGCTCTTCGTCGTTCACATCTTCTCGGCCTTCTGAGAACATTTTGTACCACCGATAAACGTTGCTTCGGTCCAAGGTAGCTTCTCCGTTTGCCACAGTCAACATTCGGAATGCATCCGCGCACTTAATTTCGTTTTTCACACAAAATTTGATACAGGTTCTTTGATGCAATTTTTTTGAATAGGTAAAAATCGAAGACGATCCAAAACACGTGCCAGCAAAGCAGCTGTCAACAATTAAGTGAACATTCAAAATATCCGAGCTTGTCGGCATAAGTGAGAGACATGAGTACCAACATAACGCCACAAAAAAATCGAAATTCGAATATACGTAACCCGCGAAAATTCAAAAGTCGCGATACTTTTTGAACACACCTCGTATATACATCCTAAATTTAATTCACCTTGAATTGATAATATTATACATAGATTATAATAAATTTTAATATAATTAATTCTTTTAATTAGAAAATAATTAATTAATTAGAAAACTAACATTTTAATTTAATTAGAAAATATTATACAATATATTGTTATTTGATACCAGATATTGGAATATAAGGCTCGTATTATATTAAAAAGGTTTTTACACTGACACAGGTTTTTTTTAGTAGATAGTACGACTCATTTGGATTAATTTAGGCAAACATATACCACTATGCCATTACAGCTATTACCATTTTTTTTTTCTTGTAGCTTTGCGTATTTTGACTGATAAATAGAGTTTTTACATATGACTCAACCTATAACTATGAAGATTTGAAAAAAATATGCTTCATTGGTTGATAAAGGTCATTACTATTTTAGTGCATAATTCTATTTCTTCTTCCTATTCTATCTATTTTTTCCTATTTTCGATTCATTCTATTTTTTTTTTCGATAGGTGTATCAACAAAAAAATACGGGATGTTTCATTTATGAGTTACCCATAAGTTATAAATGTAAAAACTCAGGTTATTGGCGGGTTAAAAAAAATATATATTAGCGTAAATTGATTCTAACTGAGTTCAATTATTACTAAAAAAATATGTGGGTAGCTGTAACAGTACCGAACACCACTATCTATATGTATTATTCAACTAATGTTATAATATAACAAAAAAATGGACTATCAATTTAATAAACAAAAGTTTTTTGGATTCCTACTTTCATAATATCACAATACTATCAAATTTAAAAATTGTTGTATTATATTTTAATAAATACATTTTGTTTATTTTACAATATGTGTGAATGTTTTGGGGTGACACCATAAATATAGAAACTCCTTAAAGAAATCTAAAATTATATTATACATTAACAAAATTTGCAAAACTATTGATAGGTATGTTGTAAAAATATCAATATAATTATGCTATACAAACTGCTTTTTTCACATGTCCTACCATCAAAACCGGATTTAAGGATTAAAAATGTAAAATAAAAGCTACCGTTTATAGTTACTCATTGCTGCACGCTATAGTGATATATCTACACTGCGTCCACACTCGTCGCGGGAATTATAAGGGATGAGGACTTTGAATGCCAGCGGAGTTTTGGGACTTTGAAATCGAGTGGGGGATGCCGTTGACAGATGTAACTAGCTGCAAGCGTTGGTGTTATATCGGCCATTCGTCAATTGCACAACACAAAAATGGTGAATGATATGTCATTGCGTAGAAACGAGACTACCAGTTTCAAGTTACTATATAAATATCATATAAGTTTCGATAAGAAATTTCCTATAAATACCTTCTTATATACACCTTCTTATTTACATAAAATATTATACTTAAGTAGTTGACCTTCAAAAATAATGGAGGTCTTGTAAGGCCTATCATCCAAAATGTATCAAATACTGGCCGATGGAAGGCCTATTTATTTATATTTTAATTCATGCTATTTCAAAAACTGCTCGTAAGACTCACGCCTATTCGGTTTATATCTATTCGATCACTACATGATATTATGATTAATCAGTTCGAAATTTATTTATCAACTTCTTTTTACATCAGCCATATTACCATAGAGCAAAATATAACACACAAATGTAACTCTTCTGTATCATCCGTTAGGCGTTGATCTGATTCCACAGAATGCAAGGAAGCGTGTTAGTAGACCGACAGAACGTTTCCGTTTTGTGGTCTTTTTTACACAAAACCAACGTACAGTGAAAGTGATGACAGCTATTGTAAGACAAAATAAAAGAATTGACGCCGTAGTGAATTGATCAAACTGAGCGAAGGAATCGTAATATATTGTGCTACTTGACTTAGTGGTTTGTTTGTTTCTCCAAGCCCACAGAGACTCTTCATCAGAATCAGCAAATTCCACATTTCCGAGCATAGGTGGTACTGAAAAAAAAACTCAAAATTTACCAAGTATCTACACATTTTATATTATGTATTTTTTACCTAAATCACAAATTCAATCTTTATAGTTTTTAAAATATTCCCATTTCGTTTGCTATAAAATTAATTATGACAACAAATTAATAACTTACATCGATCATAAAACATTAAGTGGATTATATTACTACTACAATGTAAAAAAAATAGTCCATAATAATAAGTATTCATACATAGTTTTCCCAGAATCATAATTTTAGCAGACGTCGGTAATACTGTCGAGATCTGAAAATCATTCAGGCGCTATACGGTTATTTTATTTTTTCGGTCGAGCACATGGCAGATTAAAAAATAAGGAAAAAAGCTTTTTTTTAAATATAAAAAAACATCAACATGCGAAGCCGGGAATGTATTATTATGAAAAAAAATATAATTACAAAAATACATACCTTTTACTGCATAGTTAGATAGCGAGAGGAGATAGTGTGGCCTAAACAAGGATGATGTTATAGGCTGTGTAATGTTGAGCAAATTCTCAGGAAGCACTTTCAAAGAAGGACAACTGGGCAAGGGGCGAGTAACCCCAGCAATTCCATTATCCAAAACATTAGAATAGAAGTGTAATGAATTTCCTTCCATTCTCTGAGGCAGCTCTGCAAATAAAAATATTCTGTGATTTATGAATAGGTAACTTAATATCAATCTTCCGTTCTAACACTACAAGCTGTTTAACCCAAGAGCTGAGTTGGCAGCTAGGCCCTTCGGGTAACTTACGCGACTGCCATCAATGATGCTTTATAGCTGGGAAATTGATCAGTACTTCCTAAGAGATTGCCATGAGATACCAAAAAATATATTCCATCGTTTATAGTAAAAAAATATTTAAGACTCTCGAGACTTATCACACGTAGCCTCTAACTCACAAAAAATAACAGCCTCTAAACATAAGCTAAATACAAAATACAAATACAAATACTGAATACAAAATACAAATACAAATACTAAATACAAAATAGTAAATATAAAACCCAAAATATTTTACTGATTAAAAATGCCTTAAATGAATATGATGGTTACCTCTGCATATCATAGGTATTATGTTAATATTTCTAAAATTGCTCTTGTGCTTTTGACACATTTTTCATGTGTCCTGTAAAGTTATACTTTTGTTGGTTAACAATATATTTTTGCTGAAATGGCTTGATATAATGTACCTGTTATAATTTCGAGCAATGAAGAGGATTTGGTCCTCCTTTATTTATAAATAAAATCCTAAAAGTTAAAAACTGTCGAGCAGAGAAACTTCAATAAACTGCAAATACTCTTGTAGCTTGTTTTGAACTTTTCAATGATTTTATGGATATCTATGGAATTGTTCGGCGGCCATTTCACTCTATGTGAACGAGTAGTTAAGCGAATCCTAGCTGGGTGACTACGCCAACGTGTTACCCCTGGGTGTGGTGCACCTAGTAGTTTTACCTTTGATTAGCTCCATATGCAGAAGACCTAAGTCAATGAGTTAATTTGCCCAAGTCCCAAAAACCCCCACTTCCCGATGAATTAGCCAGTTAAAATTGGCCATTGTGGGAAGTTCATAAAAATATTGTCACAATTACCTATTTGCGCCATAGGATTCACCATAGAATAGTTATTTAGATTGTGTCTATACATTATTACTATAGTTTCTCCCGAGTTCAAAATCTCTAATTTAAGGTACGATAGGTACTCGTATGTGAAAGTAGTATTTGTATTTGTTTAACCTGTCAGATGGCGAGGCCACTTTTAAAAGTCGCTCTCTGGTGCGGCCGGATTTCAAAAAATGGACTAATTCCGGGTGCTTACTTGAAATGCTTATTTTAACCCTTCTAGTGTCCGTGCCACGCTGGTATGGCATTAAAAACATATATTAGCCGAGTGATCATGCCGCACCCATGAGACACAAGGGTACATCTAATTTATTATTTTTTCTTTATTGCTGGTAGCATTGGTCTTAGCTTTTACCAACACCATAAATATCTCCATTAAATTCTACTCTCGTTTAAAAAAGAAAAAACAGGTTTGCTGTATTGAAACATCAAGAAAATAAATACCAAATGTCTTACAATAGTACTAGTTCACTTTTTTAGTGTATACAGTGAGATTTGCAGTAGATTTGTGACATTAAGAATTATAAGGGAATTTTGTTTTTTAATTTCAAATCCAAGGAAAATGAGTACCCTATGTAAGAAAGAGATAGTTAGATTTTACTGCGCAAGAGTGAGATAGCAGTTTCCCCCAACTTCGCCCATGTTATTTCCGCAAAAACAAGTTTTATACGGAATATCGAATATCAACCAGATGTGTCCCGATATGCAAATTTAGTAAATTAGTAAAGTTATTAGCAGGTTTCTATGGCATAATGCATACCGTTGGAAAGGGGATAAACAGAAGAAGTTTTTTAAAGAATTCGAAGATCATGATCGCTTTAAGTTTTTTTTAATTGCAATGTAAAGCTGTCTTCAATTTATTTTTAACGCTGCCAACAACTTTATGATTTAATAAAAATAAAACTAGACAGTACTCGCAAGTAATACTGAATTTCATAGAACCATACAACAGTACACATAAAAATAAAAAATAAATCTGGGGGCTACACCAATAACTTTTTTTAAAATCTATATTTATATGGCGAATTCTGGGATTTTTAAAAAAATAAAATAAAATGTTAAAATAAAAAAAAAACATGGGTCTAAAAAAAAGTTATTGGGGCTGAAGACATAGCAAATGACCCCCCCCTTTCGGCCAATTCATTTTGGCAAACGATGCACCAAACACCCTGTATAATTGCAGTTTTGCTAGATATATCAATCAGTATATTATGAAATGAAACTAATTTCTTAAAAAAATATATCATTACAGATTGAAAATTTTCAAACATATTATATGGCCAGAATTTTCAACGAAAAATTAATACCGAATGCACAGATAGTTGCATCGCTTGAGCTAATGCACGCTGGTTTAAATACAGGCCTGTATTTTATGAAAGCTTTTCACTCTCACCTATCTATCTGTGCGATTATGCAATACGGTCAAACTTTCATTAAAGTAGTGAATAAATGATTTAAAAATTAAACAATAATTATGAAAAATGGTGAAAATGTAACGAATATGACGTATAATGAATGAGAAGTGAATGGTTTAATGGATATTTACAAGAATAACTTACGTTCAACGTAGTTTATATGCAAATGAATCGTCATGGCTAAAATTAAAAAGAAAAGTGTAAAATTTATGCACATTACGTGCAAATCGTTTAGATATAGTAAAATTGTATAATGTATTTCTCAAATACTGTATTTAGATGATTCCTTACGTTATAATAGGCATTCGCCGTTAAAACTTAAGGAATCATCTAAATACGGTATTTAAGAAATACATTATACAATTTTACTTTATATTATATATGTACATATATAGTAAAATGATTGATGACATGATGATTCCTTACGTTATAATAGGCATTCGCTGTTAGTTTACATAACTTATATAAAAGTCTGACAGTATTGACATTTGGAAAATTCGAATGCACAGATAGTTGGATCGCTTGAGGTTATATATATATATATATATATAATTGTATAATTGAGTTGTAAAGTTATTTAACTTATATTTGATGATTGTTTTTTAATAGCGGCAAATCGCCTGAAAAGATAAATGACACAATCTTTGACAATATTGAAAAATTTTGAATAATTTTTTAATTATTGGATAAAGTGCTGGATAGCATAATATTTATAAAGGTTCTAAAGAGGTCCTGTACTTGAGAGCGCAGGATGTCGGTTTAAACCCAGCGCTGAGTTTTATAAAATGCATTTTTAACTCTCACCTGTCAAAATATTGTCAAATATTATGTAACCATCTAATTAAATGAAATAAGGAAAGGATGATATTTTCAGGCGTGGAGCCTTAACTGCTGCCAATATAAATTAATTATTCTAATATAACTTAATTAACGATGGCCTATAATATTATATTGATGATATATTTTAATACCTGATGGAATAATTTTAACTTCTGCATGAGGTGCATTGTTGTCAAGAAAAATTTTTGAAAGATGTGCTGATGAAGTATATTCCAGTATGGCATCTAAGAGCCAATAGCAAGACTTATCCTGATGACTATTATCCAAGCAATTGGAATCTCCATACACAACCAATCTACCAGCTAAATCTTTCCTCCTTAGCTTGTCATGGACTGTAAGGTTTTCAGGTATGACCAAATTATCAGAGGGTGAATTTATTTGTAGTAGTCCTAAAATAGGAACCATTATTGGATCAGTCTCTTTAGCTGTGGTGTCTGAAGAAATCAACTGAAAAATAATAATAAAACAATTACATGTCTAATTAAACAATTTTCAGAATAATTAAAGCTTTTAATAGCAATAATTGTAATCAGCATACATTTCATCTCATTCTTTATGGTTCCTATTTGCCTACCTAAATAAACCTGTTTTAGAACCACGAGCTGCTGTGATATGAATGTTGAGAACAACTGCGCCCTCAGGTAACATATAATTAACTATAGTCTATAAGGCCTCACAACTGGACTCGGCTCTGCCCGTGATGTTATCGCTAGTAGGCAGCCGACTATTATCGTAATAAAAACAATATAAATTTGTTCTTTAAAATGTAAAACTCGTAGAGCACGAAAATAAACAGAGGCTGTTTAACATTCGTTTAGTTAGAAAGAGATGATGAGAACTCTATGAGCCGAAGCTCTATAGAGCGCTATGTACGCATCGACAGTTACAAACCATTGCATTTTTTTTGACAGTTTAGTTAGTTGAACGATGCGTTTTTTGTATGTTTTTGTGTTTAATGAATAAATAATGTTTTTAAGTGTTGTATTTCAAATTATTGTGGTAATTATAATGGCAGAGAAGTGCGCATGGTATTGTTTCGAGATAATGACGAAAATGGAAGAAATTAGGCATTCACCGTATTAAAAAGAATACAGTCTACGTTTTGCTCTCAAAATATAGTTATGTACTTGTTGTCCATAAAATTTTATTTAATAATCTAAATAGAGGTTACTTATTGCGGATATTGTCTATTTAATTGTAGGTACAGTCAGGAGCACTCCGAGCTTTATCAAGAGCATTTCGAAATTAACTGAGACTCGAGAAAAGAGAGATAGGAATATTTGCATTGATTTCGTCTCTCATTTTTAGGCGTCGTAAGACTGTATCATCATGGCCGTATATCTATGTGTTGGCTTGAATCGCACAATCATTTTCTGGCCGACGAACGCTGCTTGGCTTTGTATATCTATAGGTACAAACTATAAAATGGTAAGGTTTTGCCTACCATCAAAACTTATATTATACACTTGGCCCTATTCAAAACTTTTATGAGAGAAGCAACACTTTTTCCTTCCTTTAGGTCGCTTGTTCATATCAAATGTGCATATTTAATTTAAATTTCGTGATGTCACCTGCAGTAATTCGTTTTGCCGCTTGCGCAAGCGACGCTGTCAATCCATTTTTTACCCATCCAGCAATTATTGTCCTTGAGGCTGCTTTTACTATACCCGTAGTAGTAACAAATAAACTATTTTTTTAATTGCAATTTTGACGCCGCTCTTTCGAAAGTTATAACTCTCAACCCAACCCAACTTTCTCAACCCAAAAAATAGGATCAGCACTTTCTTTATTTGACATAGTAAAATGCTAACCCGAATGAACCTAAGAGCTACTGTTTGTTTTAGCACCAAATGCAGGCCACTTAGTTAAGTTTTGATTGTTCGAGTTATCGTTGATCGTTAAGATTGATACTATAGGAATCGCATCTTAGAAGGGTGAGGTCGTGAACTCTGCGCCCTGATGCTAGAAGCAGGATGGTTCCCACTCACCTGGATGCCTCAAATAAAGTAATGTTAAATGGTGGGTTACTTTCAAGCCATGTTAGTTCTGCTCTAGGATCCCAGATAGGAGGGATACCTGATCTTAGTCTAGCTAAGGATATAGCCTTAAGAATTTGATTAATAATAGGTTAGGTTAGGTTTATAGGTTTGAAGCATTGAACTGCACTATCCTGACTTTAGTAACTGATTCTGTTGTTCAGATCGGCTTGTGAGCTTACTTTCCCACCTGTCACCTTACCCTCCCCAGAGCACCTATGTAAGACGTCCCAAGTTAGGAATTGACCTTGTGTTCAGGAAAGAATAATTGTTTGCACAAAGATTCTAACCCGATGACACGAACAAACAAACAGCAACCGTCAAGAGGATCTTACTGATCCAAGCTTAATCTCGCTTATTGTGGGTCTCTCGAGTTACTCCGATTCAACATAGAAGCTGAAGAAAAATCCATTACAAATAGCCTTCTCAAACATTGAGGCGTATTAGCACTGGCCCCTACAAGAACAACCTTACATTTGTAGGAGTGAAATCTCATATTTTTGTCGCACCGGTTGCTGCGTTTTTATAAAACAGCGGCTTATAAAATAACATATATCGGGGTGTGTAACATATATCGTTACACACCCCTACAGAGCCACACTCTAGAATTAAATTGTCTATTTCCGGAGAAGTTTGGTTCATTTTGGTATCTATGAGGAGCAGCTTCTGGAGATTTCTCACACTGAACGGTGGGCTTATTGCTCAGTTTTTCAGGTTCGATCTCTAAAATACTCTCTCCCATCCAGGGTGTTTATAACTCAGACCTCTCAGCATCAAGCAAGACAGTGGAAACAGCTAGGCCAGGGTAAAATTCCATTCTCTGCTCCATGTGTTGTGGAAGGTGGCCTCGGATATGTCTTAAAAGACATAATTTTCCACTACTTTGGCTGTTTTTGAGGCAAATAGGTTAATCCCCATCGACGGCGATCCTCATTTCTGGAAAATCATTTGTATTGCTTCCGACAGGAGACCCCTTTCGGGTAATTACCGGTGATGAGACAGATGATCTGCCAAGTTGTTGTATCGGCCTGGTAGGTACTGTGGGGACAACGAGATGTGTAGGTCCAGCATGTTCAGTAGTCGTGGTCAAGAGAATCTTGGACTTCGTCCCACCCATGAATCTGAAAACCTAATTCTAGCAACAACTACATTGCATCAGCTAACTGAGAATTAGGTGTAGCTGGATTAACAATAAGAAAATCATTTAAATAAACTAAAATACGCATTCCTTTATCGCGCAGAAGTTGTGTTAAATAATTAGTAAGAGTAGCAAATGCCTCAGATGCACTGGACCAGCCACTGGACAAGTAAGTCATTTGCAACAATTCGTCTTTGTACACTAGCCGCAGAAAGCACCGATGGGTCTCATGAATGGGTACATGGAAGTAAACCTGTGATAAATCAAGCTTCACCATCCAAACCAAAGTTCATAAAAGACTAGGTACTCTCTGGTTATTGACTAGATGAAACTTGCTAGCGCCCACAAAAGAGATAAGTCTTTATAGGTTAAAAACAGGACTTACGTTACCACCTAACTACGGAACTAAAAATATGCGGGATAAAAATTATGCTGTTGGAGAAGCTACTTCTATTACTTTTCTGACATAAGTTTGGAAAATTTAGTAGTAAAACGAGAACAATCCAGGTGAGAGGCAAACGTGCCTTATGGACAAAGAGAATTCTGTATACATTAAGCATTTTTAAAATGACTGGTCGAGCACCAAGAGCAAGCCATTTATTATGGTAAAAAAAATAACTGTACTCCTCAAAATAGTGGAATAAAAAATAAAGGAAAATTAATATTTTTTACGAGAAGTTCCTCTTGTGCTGCAATTTTTGCCGCTAGATTGGTCATGGTTTTCATGCAGGTTCATGGAGTTACGTGTTTATGACATTCGGCATCTGAAGCAACTTTAGAAGTTGTGCTGCAATAAATGGGAGAGATATTGGCATTAACATGCTTCCACTTGAGTCGTGATCATTTCTTCATTTCACATACACAACCAAAATATATACGCGAGCACGAATGAACGTAAAACGTTAACAGTAAAACTGATAAAGGCTCACAAAATTAGGACTTTTGGCGTAAACATGAACGAAAGAACTCGATATTTCCATCAGGATTATAGGAGCTCAATTCAGCAATGTTATCCCAAAGGAAATCAAATACGCTAATGACGTTTGTGCACGCGGGTGTGAGCTGTCAGTGGACTGACAGCGTCACGCGCATAAGCGGCAAAACGAATTACTGCAGGTGACAGCGTAAAATTTAAATTAAATACACACATTTGATATAAACAAGCGACCCAAAGGAAGGAAAGAGTGAATAGGTCCCAAGCTAACTAATTTTCCAAATAAACTAGGAGACACCTACGACGACGCCTTGCACCTTTGCACAGCTAAAAGAAGATTATCAGAATTTCACACCAGAATATAAAGAAATGGGTCACATGGAAATTATAATTAAGTACCAGTATAATTAAGTGGAAGTATAATTGTACCCAGCCTATGTACTACAAATATATAGTTTTTGATGCAACGGCACAAACAATAAACCAAACAAGTCTACCCTGGTCCTAATTTGCAAAAAAATATTTTGGAGGTTCTTCTTAAGATCCCTCTACATCATGACTGCTTTTCCAGTAATATTTCTTAAATAATCCTGGTGAAGCTTAAACATCTTGGTTGAAAGAATGATAATAAAACTCACCTGTTGACCCTGATCATGCAATGGCACCGAAATAAGAATACCATTTAAGGGGAATGAATGTATATGTGTGCCACTCGCATAGTACATTAGGTGTTCACCAAGAGTAAATGCTCCTTCAAATACCCTGTTTCCAAATCCCACCTAAAATATATTAAAAATAAATGTGTAAAGCAGCTTCATGGAAATCACAAAAACAAGAGCAAGCCCATCTTACAAAAACAATTTGAGGGTTAGCGATTGTTTTAAGTGAAATAGGAGACAGTTTTAACAAAAGCTACTTTTATCATAAAAAATAAAACATTTTTTGATTACTCTCTGTTTACAAATTGAATACAATTTATTTTTGGACCACAAAAACCAAAAAAGCTAGCATTTAATAAGTACTTTGCAATAGATTTTTATATTTAAAAATATAATAGGTTTGAAGGCATGTTTGTTTGTTTATAAACATCTAAGCTCTGATTTACAAACCTGAAAAACGCTGAGCAGGTCATTCAGAGCTGGGATATTGGCCCCTCCAGTTGCCGGCATCCACCTGTAAAATATAAATAAAAAGTCAATGGAATATTTTTCA
Organism: Neomicropteryx cornuta; assembly: GCA_020383195.1. Taxonomy (NCBI): domain Eukaryota; kingdom Metazoa; phylum Arthropoda; class Insecta; order Lepidoptera; family Micropterigidae; genus Neomicropteryx; species Neomicropteryx cornuta. The sequence goes on from JAHKQU010000018.1 coordinate 46,211,775, forward strand.
ATACGTCTTGTCAGCAGTTTTTATAGTTAAAACTACTATACTGCACAACTGGTCTCCAGAAAAACTTAAATTTTGCTTAAATGATTTTAAAGGGCTTAATGATTTATTGTTTCCTTAATTTTCAGGTTTTTATAAGATCAGACACATGTATGTATCAGATTTGATAAAGTATAATAATATCTATACAATATAACATATCAAAGTAGTTATATATCTTTATATTATAATTTATTATTTAAGCCGTAAACTTTATTAAAAAAAAATAATTTGCTCTCCTCAAAAGTTAAGAAATAATACTTCATTTGTGAATTGGACAATGAATTAAACATTTTTAACAGTTCAAACTGAATAATCTGAAACTCCGCACTTAAAAACGAGCGCTCGAATGTTTAGAAAGAATTGAGTGTATGTGTGTATCAAATTTGTCTCTCTAGCGGCACCCCAGGGACAGCTACATGTTTACTCCAGGTAACCTAACAACGATGTTTTAAATTTTTTCCAATAGGGGTGCAGTATTCCAGACTTGTTACTAGATTTTCCACATCTATGTTTTTATTGTTTGTTGAGCAAGCAGCTATTTAGCTGATATGCTCACATCTCATTCACAGTTACTAGCGATTGACCTAGATTCAAGAAATTTATCAAGGCGGTTCTTGAACTGGTTTACACTTATAGCTTCCACCACTTCCTGTGGTAGCCGATTCCAATTATCCACAACTCTATTGGAGATAAAATTCTTCCTAGGATTAGTGGAACAAAGAGATTTAGATAACTTCATTGAATGGCCACAAAGTTGCGTGTTTTGGTTAAACATGAATATGTCCTTCAAGCTTGCACAATTGTAATGTCAAGTTAACACTTTGTAAGTCTCAATGAGATCACCACGATCGCGTCGCTCCTGTAATGTGGTCAATTTTAACACAGACAGCCTTTCTTCATATTCCAAGCGTTTTAGTTGTGCGGGTATTTTTGTGAATCTCCTTTGAACTCCTTCCAGCAACTGTATGTCTTTTACAAAGTATGGATTCCATATCTGATACCCATACTCAAGCAAAGGCCGCACATATGCCTTATAGATCTTCAGCATTACTTGAGGAGACATGTTTCTAAAAGATTTTTTTATTAAATATATAAAGGAATTAGCTTTCTCCACAATTGCTACAATGTGGGTCTCCCATTTCATATCGGCTGATATAATGACACCGAGATCTTTTTGATCCTCCTGGAGTTGACCGGAGCTGACTAATGGGTCACCAAAAAACTTTGTATCATCAGCAAAGCTACTCAGTGTTGAACTTAAACACAGATATAAGTCTATAAAATAAAGAATAAACATAACTGGTCCAACAACAGATCCCTGTGGTACTGAACTAATGAGTAGGCATTCCGAAGACAGTAAATAAAATAAAAATGAAATGCTGTCCGTTGGTAAGTGCATAACTTGAGAATGGCTGGACTGATATGTTTGTAATAGTCCGAATAATGTTTAAAAAAAAAATAATATAAAAGTTTACCCCGGAAAATTAGAAAATTTGAAAACAAACTGATAGTGTATTATATTCCTATTCCATAGTCATATTTAAATTGATAAACGTGTAATTAAACACAAAAAAAAAGTAAAGTAAAGTAAAAGTTTATTTCGAAGAACAACTTAATGCATAGGAATGGCAAAAGGCAACGGTAAAGTCGTCTGTTGAGTCTAAAGATGAGTCGCAAAGCGACTCATCCCGAATGCAGTAGGCACGAGTCGTCGCACGCCAAAGGCACCTATCGATCCACCTACAGGGCCTAGCTGAAACCTGGGGAAGTTTGTTTATATAAAGTACAAATTTGGTATCTTATCGGCTTGCTTACTAATAAATTGATGCAAGTAAGTAATGTTTAGTGAAGACTATCATATTTAAAAAATATATATAATCGAGCAGACATTAATATTACCATTGTCGAGTATTTTCATCATAGAATTTAACTTTCCGCATAACCGTCACATTATACCAGTCCGCAAAAACTACTATTGAGAGTCCATTGTCTACATCTCGTTTTAACTTTGATATCTCCTCCGGAAAAAATTCTTCTTCAGGATCAACTATTAATAAAGTGCCATAAAACGATGAGTCTAGGCAAGTAAGTGGTGAACCTGGAAAAAATAATCACTAGTTAAAATGTATATTGGGAATATTCATAAATTATAAATACAATATCATAATTATATTATTAATTACTCATCATTAAAAAACCAAATTCCTGCACATACATTCATTTTACGTAACCACAACATTATCGGCTATTGCTTAGAGAGTTAACATCATAAGAAAATAAGGTAATTTGTATCATTTTATAAATTTGTATATAAGAACATTTGGCGAAAGTATCTCTAATAAAATTTTATGGAGAACCACATAGGTATGGTGCAAAATGCATACACTCCAATCTTCGTAGTTCAAACTTTTGAGCCAAAGTTACCTATCATGTTATCTACATCAAATTTGAAGAGAATAATACTGATTAATTGAATTTTAGCCATTTGGATGCCGTCAACATATCGGAGCAAACACGGTAGCCATCGGTATATTGATTATACTGAAGCCGATTTAGAGGAGTATCTGAATGCTATCAGATTGAAACAACTGACTCAAAGGGCAGCATTGGAAAGGTATACAATTTCTTGGAGTACAATAAAAAAGTTTGGCAACAAACCAGAGAAAAAAATTGTTGGTTCTATAACTGCATTCTCAAAATATGGCTTTCCTCTAACCAATTTTGATTTAAAAATGATCATAGAGGATTATCTCTTGGTGCAAGGAGGAATGTACCTCAATTCGAAAATAATACTTCTGGTAAATATTGGCTGCGATGTTTTCTTAAGAATCCTATCTTGACGCCTAGCAAACAAGATCGAAAGAGTTAGAGCCCAACTTTCAGAAGACGAAATAACAGTATTAATTACAAAGTTAAAACATTAGTAGAGAATTGGAAAATATACCCTTAGAAAACATTTATAATTATAACAAAACTAACTTAGGTGATGAACGACCCTGGAAGGAAGAACAGTTTTATGTAGGCGAGGTACAAAGTATCCTGAAGTCATAATTAATGCAACCAGTCATGTTCATAGTAATGTCAGCTTCATGCTAATGCTGCTGGATAGGTGGTTCCACCTTATTTCATTTACAAATCTGAACATCTTCGGTCAACTTGGACCGCGAATGGTCCTAAGAATGCACGATAAAAGAGAACAAAGAGCGGATGGATAGATGCTGTTACTTTGAAAACTGTTTGAATCTTATTCCCATTCCAAGAGAAAAAAAAGGGAGAAAAAGTGGTCATTGGTGATAAGCTCTCATCCCATATCAGTCCAAGAGTCCTGTCGGAGTGTGAAAAATATAGCATTGGCTTCCTTTGTTTGCCTCCTAACGCTACGCACATCCTTTAACCTCTGGATATAGCTTACTTTCGACCACTAAAATGGCTTATAACTTCACTCGTAAGTGAAGAGGCAGTTCTTGTGAGTTCTATGAAGAGGCAAGTCATTCTGGTGAGAATATTTCCGATATTTAGCATGTATAAAAGCAAGCGAGACCGGCACGGGAATAACGCCTGTAATAGTATTCCGCCAACCGTGAGCATAGCATAATATCACTAAGACTTGTCAATACCGGCTGCACAAAATGGTGGGCATGTTACTTTTGTCATAGTACTGTCATAGTTATCATAGTTTGTTTACAACGCTTCTACTTCTAACTATTTTATGATAGAAACCCATAAACAAATAAAAATAATTTTAGTGCATAGATTTCTTCTATTTTATTTTTGTTATAATATTTTTTAATTATTTGTATATTTAACAGGTTTCCCTATGTACACTGAAATATCAAAGGTAACTCACCCAAAACTTCAATATAGTAACCAGAATTTCTTAGATTTTGATACATTTCTTTGAAATTTGTATGAATATGATCAGCATTCCAATCAAGCGGATCATTTTTTACTTTTAAGTTGTCACGAGGAAAGTAGCCGGGAGGATAGCGCAGACTATGGTACTGATCCCATATAATTCTCCTATCTCGTGGTGGTTGACCAATTATCTTAACTCTGTAAAAACATAAACAATTTTCAAAAAACGATGTAGGCTCAATCTCAGCCTGAAACTCAAATTTAATATACAAGTGAAAATGAAAGCTCTTAAGTGACATAATTCTGAAATCTCTTTCCATTTTAACATTTTTTTATTTTTAGAGTATAGTGACAATTTTCCGGTTTTTAAAATATATATAGGTAGTTTGTTTCTCTACTTATAGTAGTTAGAAAGTTATTGATGGAAACAAATGTCAGATTTTTTAACATACTACTTCACAACTGATAAACCCAACAGAAATGCTCTGAAAGATCTTATATGCCCAGAATATTTATTATTTATTAGTAGACACCATAATCAAAATAAAAATCATGCATAATAAAATATAAACACACCAAAATTGAAGCACCTAAAAAGTCATGTCACTGTCTGGGATACAATCCGAGATTTAATTACTGGTGTGTTAGTATTTTATTCAGCACAATTTTATTTTTTCGGATTTTCAGTTGACTGAATATTAATAGTAATAATTATTTAAAATAAAATAATGATGTAAAACTGTAACTTAAAAATACTTAATGATTCATGGTTGTACTTTGCATGTATTCGCCCCCTTTATCCGGTGCGGTTTAATGCATCTTTGAATAGTTTAGAGAGTAGTCCACTGTTTAAACTACTCAGATTTAAAATTAACAATCTTAAATCACCTTGCAATGTGGCTAATAATGATTATATTTTCAAATGAAATTAATAAATAAAAATGTATATTTCAATTAAATAATTCAATGAACGTAAATATCAACTAACATTGAATTGTATATTTAACATTTTTATTACACTTTCTATGATATTCTGTGACTATAGCAACTACAATACATTACAATAAATTGTTTAGTAATGTTAACGTTATTCTGCCATGGAAATCTCTTATCGAGGTTAGTTTGACCGAAAATAGGATATTTTTTTATGTTTCAAAGTTAACCAGTTTGGGAACTAGAGATCACACACACCGGCACACAGCCGGAAATGATTTTTTACAAATATCTATTCGTTATAATATATTATATGAATGAAAATAAATGCTCACAGCACTCTAATAATAGGTCAAGATAGCTACAAATTACATTTTACCTAATAGGCAGCGTGAGCGTTGTATTAATGGTATTATCAAAGCCATTATCCAATAGTGGATTTATACTCTCAATGGTTATATTCAAATGGCCCTGCGCAATGCCCTCAAACGCAGCAGCATGCGGGGGCACAGTTAAACTAACCGCAAACCAACCAGACCAAGGCCACAATATATAGTTGTACGACACTGATACCTCAAGGTTAGTACCATGCTGGCTAGAATAGGGATACCATTTGACTTCTCCCTGAAAACAAAAATGTATTATTTATATTTGAAAACAACCTACATACTTTTAAATAAGGACAGAAACAATTATGTGACTCTATCTAACCTTTAATTTCACTCCTTCTCACGTAACATTTATGAGACGTTAGAGGGTTGACAACAAAACCGGTCTAACGAAAAAAAAAATTGTTTTGAAAGACTTATTTTTCATACTGAAATAATTATATTATTAAAAAACTTTGTTTTTCTTCAAAGTACTTCGGGTGTGAGTACACTGCCCGATGCTACCGCATGCGTTCAACCACCTTCTCAAACATTAAAATAATTACTTTTAAATTTTGAATTCATTTTTCTCGTAATTGGGAAACATTTTTTCAATATTTTTTGCTGATTAATATTTGATTGTTATTATAGACCCCTTAAAAGTAAATCAGTGAATATAAATACAACCTGTATATATAGAAACAAAAAAACTGATATAATACACAACTAAACTAAGAATTTTGCTAGTAGTTTTTTTACATAGTATTTTAAGACAGTGTTGTGAAACTTGTGCCGAGTTATTGAAGAAAAACAATTTGCGAGAAGGTAGTATTAAATAAATCACAAATTCAGTAAATAGGGGGAGGAGGTTGTTTCATTACTAGCCGCAAGTCAAAAATAAAAATTATATGGTATTAAGATTTATGATAAATTGAAAGAATGTCTTGTAATGTCAGGTATCACAGGTATTCTGGGGGGAAATGCAGTTAATGACACCTGTAGGGCCTAGCTGTAAGATGTCAGGTTCTGGTTAAATAATTTACTACTACTAAACAATTTATAGAAGTTGTTGATATTAATTATATGATAGCTACAGGGTATAGCCATTCTTGGAATCAATTTAAAGGAATCAATTTAAGCAAATGTTTAAAATCTGCAGAAGCTTTTACCACATTCCGCTCCGAACGTAAAACACGATGCCACCCGTTCGGTGAAGGTTATTGACCAAACGTAATATCGCACGTTGGGCCACCATCTGTTTTTTAGTTTCTTATTATTGGCAAATAATAAGTTCAAAACTATAAAAATGTTTGTTTTTTATATTTAACATTATATTGACATAGCTTTTGTAAATAAAACTCGAATTATTTAGTGCCAAATCCATCGAAAACACTTTTAATTCACGAGCGCACTTTTCATATACACAACCAAACGTCAAAACCAAACTAATATGAAAAGAAACGATTTTTAGTATATGCCTTTCATGAATTCAGGTATATGCTACACGCTGCGCTTTTTAATATTAATAGAAATGCATTAAGCAGATGACGCTTTAAGCGCATGCGGTAACTGGCGTATACAGCAATCTCGCCATCCGCGCTGACTGTGTTTAGGGCTACGTATAATTCTAATATTACAAGCACAAAAAAAATATTTATTATTAGATACTATGCAGCTTTGAAGGATACAATTTGTAGACTGTTTTTTTTTAATATCTAGATATTGGTTATTCGTTTTGTTATTGATATTTAAGAGAATTTACTAGGTTATACAGAATAGTGTATATTATTATCATAAAATGTTTAAACACATAATTTTCCAGAAGCACAATTTAGCAAAATTATGTAGTTAAAATTATTGCAAATATGAAATTTGCAAATGAGTTGAGAAAAACAAAATTAGATAAGATTTACGGATAACATCAATGAAAGTGTTGACATAAAAGGGATGTTGAATATTTCCTTAGTGGTGAAAGATAACTTGACTCGATAGGGATCAAACTTGGGACCTCTGAATCAGAAGATGGCATTCACATAGCTATATCAGCAGCCCATTGCTACTAGCTGATTATAGGGATATTGAATGGTGGTTCCCTAAAAGTTAGTTGGTTCTAAGCACCGAAACCCCATATAAAAAAGTAATTGGAAATCAAACATACCACATTTCCTGAAACTCCAAGGCCATTAATAATAGTGACATTAACAATTGTAGGCATGGAGCTATGATACAGAGGCTGCGTACAATATGGCCACATATACGGACATTCAGTCAAATCAATGTAGGACGGGCTGAGACTTGCTTGAGGCTTGTAACCTTTTAAAATCTGAAAATATTAACAATCTACTAATTATGTTTATTTATAGAATAACTATAAAAAAGGGACACCCTCAATTTGACAAGTAGATATTCAATTCAAAACTTTATTTCGTTTCAATTCAAAAACTACACATGCCAGAAGTTGATTACCAGTTCGAATTTAAAGTTTTTAATAAACAAAATAAGGTATCGGCTACATAATGTTCAGTTTTACTTAAAGTAAATAATAAACTAAAAAACAAATATACATTATTAATTTATAAAAAAAAATAAAAATTGAATAACTAGGTACCAGTCATGTTGGCCAATTTGATAAGATCTGTTACATTTCTAACTAGATAAGAATTACCTGTTTTAAGAAAGGTTATTTATAAAGTGCTACAGTGTCAGTATAAAAGACCTTCGCAAAAAGTTGCATTGGTTAAGGTGTTACAATCGGTATTTCGGTAATCCTTGCTCGAATTTCGAGTTTGAGGTGTGTAATCTGGCCTAATAAGAGCTATCCAACGGTAATCTTGCAAATGGTCTTCAATCAGGGTTTTAAATATATTAATGGTATGACATTTTTTTCAAACTGTTTTTAATATTTTAAATTTGACTCTAAATTTCTCAGACTAAAAAAAATGTTTCCAAATTACGAGAAAACAAATTTCAAATTAAATAGAAATCATTTTGATGTTTGAGAAAGCGGTTGAACGCATGACGCGAGGTCGGGCGATGACAGCTAGAGTGCACGGCTCGCGAGGTACGAATTTTATTATTTTAGTATAGCTTTTTTGCGTCCAATTCATCAAAGCGAATATTTACATTTCAAGCAAGTATTGCACTTTAATCTAGCTATTATACTTTTAAGTATTATATATTATATTATAACGTATTCTGTTAAAGTATAGCCAAGCCTACTAATGCTGGCTGAGGGATTGATAATTTAAGGCGACTACATATATGAACGAAAACTACACTTTAACAATTATGACCTAGAAATTGTTGCCTGCAAAAAGAAGCCCTGTATAATGTAAAGGTGAAAACTCTATGACGAGCATGAATGGCGCTTGTAAATCAAACCATCGACCACAATTTTGTATGAAACATTGATAGCATTTCATTTAATTTTTTAAATAACGGATATATTTCTTTAACCTTTATTTTCCATAAACAAACACAAAAATATATATTTTCTGACAATGCCGGTTATCATTAGATTGAAACTCCGTTATAGCTGTCAGGCCACTTAAAATTCCAAATATTATAATATATTTTGATGTTTGTTGTCGCTTCATACAAAAATTATGTTTACAACTTTATTGCATAACTTATAGATAACCAACCTATTGCTGAAGATCCAAGCTTGCCAATAGAAAAAAACTATTAGAATCTGTTCAGTGGTTTTAAAGGGGAAGAGTATAATTTATAAGTAGTAGTGATTAAATTGGACTTCTTCACTAAAAAAATGTGCAATAAACCATAACAGTTTTAGAACAATTTCAATTGTATCAACTTTTGCATTCATTAGTTAGCTGTATTAGGGTGACGTTGCTCACATAGTAGGATTCACCACCCTTAATAGATTCACGCTACATGTACCTTCTGGGTGGTGCTAAACAAGCAACAATGCAGAGCGTTAGGTGGCAGGTAATTAACTTAACCCCCTACAAGTTACATTGTAGGATAATCAGAAGCAGAAAAAAACCTCTGAAGGCCTCTGTGATCACCTCTCGCGGAAATGGAGGTCTTGGCTTAACTGCCTGTGCTGCGAGGAAAGAAAATGCGCCGACAGGATAAATGACTGATGTGATACCAACCGCTAGCATCAAACCCAAACGGACCTGGCATATAAGAACGGGCATCATCCTGTAATAGACTTGATAAATTGACTACTCGTGGAAATTAAATGAGTAATCAAAATAATTAAAATCAACATCAAACTAATCAAAATGACAACCTCCACTTTAGTTTGAAGTCTGTTTAATTTTTTTATGTTTTTAATTCTAGTAAAGAAGCTGGCAGCCCTAAAACTAAATGCAACAACTCAACAAATGCTATGATATAAATATATTTCATGAGATGGGTAAAATGTGTAAATCTGGCTCCAACGCTACAGCAGAGCCCTACCGGCTGAAAAGGAAGTAATATATTTATCCTATGCTATAACCTGATAAGCTTTAATCAAATCCAATTTTCCGTGGCCTTGTTCAAACATGTTGATGGAGGGCAGGCGACGTGCGGATGCCATTAAAGCTTGCTTCATAGACGCAGGAGTCAAATTGCGCTCTTTGTCAACGACACCACTTGCCAGCAGTGCAACAGCCCCAGCGACAACAGGTGATGCAACACTTGTACCTGTCAATAAATATATCACTGTAATTAGGGCCATTATTAATATTGTTGATTAAATATTCATATTAATTATAATCAAACCATAATCAGTTTTCTGATCCATATATATAGTAAAGTTGGGCGACCACAAATCTGTACCACTGCCTATTAGCTATGACCTGTTTTAAAATTTCATTAAATGTTGTTTATTGCCTCTAGATCTAACCTCCTAATTTGTGCAGTTGTTCTGTTAAAAGATTCTTCAGGACTGACTCTACTGTTAATCTGTAAACTATTATAATTGGAGCGAAGCTCCCATGTGGTGACTCAAATGTCATTCTGTTCACAGACTAAGGCTCTAGAACTAAAAGACCGATTTTGATAATTATTTTTTTAAAATGACCATGACAATGTCTTCTGTGCATAGATACCAAAAAACATATACATTTGATTGCGCAGAGAATTATAAAAAATTAAATGGTAATCCCTATGGAGAAATACATTTATATACTAAACTTCGGTCCAATGTATGCCGCAGTGAAGCAAAGCAGCACCCTAGTAATACATATTATAGAAAAAAATTATGGCCAAAATATGTCACTACCTTTCTATAATACAACTGTAATGAGTCTTCTGGTTCCATTAGAAGGTATAAAAATCTGACTTCCATCCACAAGATGTTCCGAATGTAGTTCTTTCAAATCTATAAGGTACATTTTAATCTACTAGGTATATATTTATATTTATTAAACACATTATTTGGTTTTCAAATTAAATTATTATTTTTACGTAATATTGTAGGAATTCTTTTATTTTGTGTGAAACAAAAAACGGATAAAATTATTTATATGCTATTTTTGAAACTTGACGAGTGTTTAACACGTTGACTGCTAACTACGAGATAACTCGTAGATTGCATTCTTTTCTAGGACGCCAACTACGAGTTATCTCGTCTTGTGTTTACTTGCCAATTTTATGCAGCTACGATTAAACTCGAAATATATCAGTGCTAATATCGATAGATGGCTTCTGGGAAAAGACAAAAAATCAATGCTGGCTTGCATGTACAGAAAATAACTATTTTTGATGATAACTATGAACTAGAATTGGAGTTTTTAATAATATAATGTGATTAAATTGTCATTGTATTAACGGTTATTTTAAAAGAGACAAATTGTATTTATGAATAATTTAATTTAAGCATTATATTTATCAATATTCATAGAAATGTTTTTTTGGATGCATTTCATCAATAATGAATGTTTAAGAAAATCAAAACATTAAAGATTTAAATTTTTTCCATGCTTGAAAATAAACAATTTGTATATTTTTACTACAAAACAATATTAATCACCACAAAATCCAATGGTTCTTGTCCTCATTGTCCTCATGAAGAAGTTTGTGATAGCAATGCCCTGCTCTAAATTTGTACAGTTATTAATTTGACATTTGGCGAGGGCACTTTTATGAAAAAGTCGCAGAGTGGCTCAGGTTTTAAAAAAATGGCCTAATTAGGGCTGCTTACCTAAAATTCTTGTTTTAATACTCCTTGTGTCCTCTGTAAACACTATTCAATTTGCATTTATAACTTAAATCTTAGGGTTAGAAATCTCAGCCATTCTAATAATTTTTTTTTCGGAATTCAGGACATTAAAAATGGACATTGAACAAAACACATACCTGATAAAGATCTGCACCCCGCCTTAATACTTGAGCCTCGAACACTAGCTCCATAAGTGACAATATCAGGCTTAATACGACCATAACCCTATAACCAAAAATAAATGTAAATATTTAAAATTAAACAATTTAAATTATTATATTATTTGTATGTTTGTCCACTTACGAAAACTTTGTTAGTATTTTAACATTTGCATTATATACTTCTGCCACCTGGTTCTTTACATGTAAGCTAGTCTATCTTTGTCTACCCTTAAAAACAGCCTCAAGAATGAAGCTAACCACGACATGATAAAAGAAGTCAAAATATCAAGAATTAGTTTTAAATCGATGATTTTTAGAGAATATGGAGAACTAATAGAAATTCCAAAATTTAACTGAAACCTCGGATCACTATTCTTCGCGATTCTTAAAGTATGGACTTTATTAAGTAGTGTGCATCAATATATTTATCTTTAAACTGCCGGTGCCAATGGAATTATGTTGACATCATGGACAAATGAGCAGTCTGATGTCCATGACACAATGTTGGCATCATCGGCACCTGATGCCGTAATTTTTAAATTACCGTTCTGATTGTATGAGTGAGAGAGAAAGCTACCTAAGATAATATATTTTATAATAGATGTTAAAATGAAAAAGTCGATCCTTCACTGTGATTTACGCAAAAGTTTGCGCTGTGTCAAGTGTTGCAATGTGTGTGAATTAATTGAATAACCGATAATATTACAATGCTGTGTAAAGTTGTTATTACTAGTGTTTATTTTGTATTTTCGGCCCGCACATGGCAGGTTTAGTTAGCTTTAAGAGAATAAGTAATTACAGTACCTCTGGTAGCTCCCAAGTTGTCATGCCGCGGGATGAAAATGTTGCCATGCGATCCTCGAAATTAATACCTCCAACACCGATAACATCCATTTGATCTGCAGGGTTATTTAAGGTACCATAAAGAGGACCATCGTTTCCGATTGCAGAAACCATAATTACCTGTATTGGCATTAAATATACAACATATCATCACTGGGGAACATAGTTATTAGAAATTGAATAAAAGGAGGTTTTCCCTATTACTCTCACAGAGTCGAATGGAATAAAGTGGGATATATACAAGAAGGTTACTCCACCTCACTCAATGGAATGAATGGAATAGAGTGGACCTTATTATATCGGACGAAAAGTCCATTCCTACAAAATAAAGGAAATTTTCAAGAGGAACAATGTCAGATTGCATTCTTTTCTGCCGCATATCAGAGAATGATATTCCATTCTCTGATAGTATGCGACATTGAAACATTTCCCTAGGAACCCATCCCAGCAAAGCAGAAGAATTAAGCATTTTGAAAAAGATAACCTTACCTTATTATACCACTTGTCCACCAGCTATACCAGCGGAAAATACCTTTAAAGTATATGTATTAAACAAATAATAATAAATATAAGGAGGAGGTTCCCCTACCTCACTGAATGGGATTAGTGAAACAAAGTAGAGGCGCTCCTTGAACTTTTAGTCTTAACCACTAAAACCCCTCTTTTTTTGGTTTCCAATAACCACAGACCATCAGCACTATGATTCTGACACTAAAGTCCCTTTTTAAATTATATGTTATCGGAGCGGAGCGAAGCGTAGCTCCTATGGATCGACTCCAATAGCGAAATATTTCACCGCCGATTTTAGAATTTTAAAGTTTTAATCGAATCTACATGAAAAATACTAGGTTGTAACAGAGCCGGTACTTAAAAATTCAAAATAATAAAAAAGTTATGTTTAAAAAATTTTCAGAATTTTTTTTAGAGTAAATATTAATTTAACATGGGATTTCCCATTGGGAAAATCCAATGTTGAATTTTTTCACACACTTTTTGTTTGTTTTTAGAAAAATAATTATCTATTTGAAGTTTGTATTTCTCCGCTCCAATGTGCTGCTAGCATAGGTTTGACCTTTGTGACTGCGGTAACCTAGTATATATATAAATCTCACATTGCAGGTAAAGCCGGTTTGCCTAGTGTATCAGAGCAGACACAAACTTCAATTCAAAATTTGGAGTGATTTTGTTTCTCATTTAAATACTATAATTTTCAATGTAAGGTAATGTATAGACATCTTTCCAAAAATACCTAAAATTACTTTATGAGACCAAAAAAAAAACATGAATTAAAGAGTGGAATGCCTGATAACAATACTTTCTTTACCTACGGGATACTAAAAGAAGAAATACCTTGTTAGCTGTTAATTCCCAAACTTTATCCACAAAAGGTTGATCCATAAAATCGGGTCCGCCAATGCTCAAATTGAGTACATCGATCTTTTTTAAAATAGCATAATTGAAGGCATCCAAAAACCAAGATGTATATGAAACTTGGTTGTTGGTAAATACTCTAAAAATGTGTAAATCAGCATCGGGTGCAAAGCCCAGACAGTCCTTATGGGAAGCGATCACACCGGCTACGAAAGTCCCGTGCCCTAGACCATCATCTAAAGTTTTTTCATTTGTCCAATTTGTTCTTTCTTTGATTTTCTTGAAATGCGGATGACTTCTTGACAGCCCAGTATCAAATACAGCTACTTTCACACCTTTACCTACAACATATGAACAAGTACATATTATTTTAGATAAAATTTAACAAAATTGATAGCAATACGTCAGAAATTATTTTTCTACCTGTAATACCCATACTCCACAAAACATCGGCTTGCAATACAGAAGTAATTTGTCTTGGAACTGCCCGCAATAATTTTCTCCCATTATGTAAATTTTGTTGCTAAAATGAAATCACAAAATAAAAGTAATAAGTACCTACAGTGTCTAAATTATAAAAACTAACAATAAATCTAGTAAAATGTTATTAATCTTTTATTCATCAATAATTTACTGAGGAAATCAATTTAGTGGTTCTCAATGCTCTGAGGTTGAAGTAGCATCACAATTTAAGAACCGGAGATATTATACTATATTGCATTAAGTATAAGGTTAAATAAATCTGAATATGAGAGAAAATCAAAAGGAAACTATTTTGCCATGTGACAGAAAGACAGGTGAAAATTCGTTTTTTTATGTATGTATTCTTTATCCTTTTTTTGAGATATTATAACCAATATGTTAAGAGATAAGGAAGAGCCAACTCTTTTGGTATTTTTAGATGATTTTACCTACAAACAACCAAAAATATATTATAGCGGTGTAATTACAATATTATTTATTTAAAAATTTGTTAAAAGTAAGTCCATAGTATATAAGCTCTGGGATGGGGTGTAGTTCCGTCACTTAGATTATATGAGTGGTATGAGAAAACTTGCTATTTAAGCCGACAAGGAAATAAAAAAAATATAAAAAACTGAGAACCTTTGACTTTCGATCTCAGGGCTGGAAGCAACGGTAAAAGTACAAAAAAAATATGGAAGGACATTGTGCAATTTCAGATTATCCAAAATATTTATAAGTAGGATGTTTGTTTTATAGTTAGGTTACTTGCAAATGCTCACGGATCGGAAAGGATTGTTGCTTTAGAACGCTGCCAACCACAACAAAAAATACTCAAGCAGACGAATATAGCATTTGACCTATTATAAAAGTTATTTTTTCTAAATATGCCCGATAGGTCAAGTTTATGCGATATACTTAAGTTTTTGAAATGACAGGATAAAATAATATGTATTTAAACCGATATTTTATCATTGTATGGATAAAATAATTAGTTTCATATTTATAGAAGTAATTTATAAGCCTTGTGATATTTACTTTTAGTACATCAATTTCACAGATGCTAATTTGACTTTTGTCCGTATTTTATTATTAAATCTGTTTGGTCTAAATATTGCTATGTTGCTTTATTGTTTGAATTGCATAAATTTATTACTCTATAAAGAACTTATTTGGAAGAAGTAATGGGCATGTTTTATGTTGAGTAATTCACTGAATATCACAATTTTCAAAAATATTTAGAGATAAAGTTAAAATGCTTTATATATTTAGTTCAATGGAAATGTGATGAAAGTAAACAACTGTCAAACATAACTAAAATAATTTAATAGGTGCAAATTACTCAGGGATGCAATTTTATGTGACATTTTAATATGTAAACTTATTATATAAACTTATATTCATTATTATAAATATTGGTTTGATTTCTGTAATTTAGAACTTTGCGTTTAATTATTCATAATATGTCAAACACAACGGTCGCGAGTTTTGTTTATGATCAATGTATACAGACGATTTAATTTATTTGATTCTCAAAAAAAAGCAAATCTATTTCTAAAGTCATAGTTTTAATGTAGGAATATACTGATAACCTATTATATTCTTAAATTATAGATATTAAGATATTAGTTTTGACACGGGGTATAATGCGCTGTCAGCGAGTAGTTGAAAACATTACAGATAAGGCGGAAGGCTGCCCGAAAATTCGCCAAGAGGTTTAAAATAAATAAAAGGGCGGCCATTTTATTACCTTAAATCAAAACACTTCGAATATCTGGTCGATAAGGACGGAGAGTGTTGTATGTACTCCTGGCATTATTTATTTTTCTCATTTTATTAAGTTTCTTGCCAAAGTTCTTTATCTTGAGTGTTAAAAAATTGTCAGTGTAACAATCAAGTATTATTAATTTAAAAGTAATATTTTAGTCAATTATTTGGTTGTTTTATTATTTTTGTATCGGGCAATTGTAAAGTGTTTCCGCGCAGTAAAAATTAAAATCTAAAAACAATTATGTTCTAATTATTAAAGTTTAAGAATAGTAAAAGTTTGAAATAATTGCTTTGACAGACTGTAAATTTTATGTTTTACTATACCATACTATACCAAGCAAAGGTCTTATAAATCTTTGTTTGGAATCAAGCTTCAAATGAATAAATGTTCAATTTACCGATAGTGTTTATTTTTAGAGTGAAAATAAAGGAGAATTGAAGCGAGTGTGCATGTTCGAAGTTCCATCCAAGTGCGCCAATGAAGACGAGTGTGGTTTGACTCATTTGTCTAGATTGTTTCATTAACCCCGGCACTGGTGCTAGTTAAAAACATTCAAAGAGAACCGACTTAATATGTAAAATAAGTCTCCCAGTGCCAACTCGCTGTGAGTGGCAGTAACGACAGGGTGACTAATTCGTCCGGAAGGAAGTCGGTACTCGGACATATTTAATATATTTTTCAAAATGCATAAACTAACTAAATAAAATACATATTTTGTAGATTTTCTATTCTTTAACCACAGTGGATGTAAAATTTTATTAACATAAAAGAAACTTTGGAAAATCTAAGTTACTTTCACTATCTGCAAACTATCTACTTTCTACAACTAAGTATTTAGATACACAGGCCTATGACCATCGCCGTAAAGTTCCTGTTTTTAACATTTTGGTATGAAATAGGGACGCCGATTGAAGAAATATAACAAAATCTTAAAAGTAAGATACTATTTAAAACAACTAACTTGCTTATCATTGTAATCAAAAGAATGTATAATACGCCCGTGATATTGAGTTTTCCAACCATCAAAAAGGCATCCAGGCCCATCACAATCACTAGAACTATTATTTTCTTCATTTTCATTGAGTTCAATATCCATAAGAGAATTTACATATTTGATATTCCTTTGTATCATTCTTTGGGCTGTTACCCCTTTAATGCTAGGATGTTTATTTAGGCTAGCAATACCGGACTCATTCCCACAACTTTCAATAATAATGACATCAAAATCACTTGGATAATCTTTAGCTGGATTTTGTCTCTGTACTATTGTCCAATTTTTCACCTGTGAAACAAACAAATTAATCATTATTTACTGGGTAAATTATAAGGTGCGTAAGAAATCTAAGGCCGTACACGAATGGTGAATTTAATATTCAACAAAGGTTGATAATTATTAATCTCCCTCATAACAAACAAAATCATATTATACAATAAAAGATTTTTGACATATATGGTCTACCAAGGTTTTGTGACCTACCATTCCGATAAGTTAAGATTTACCAAAATTTTTGTTTGGCTGAAATGACAAAATTAAAAAATGTTTTGCGTCTTTAAGTGGGTGTACCGCCTCTTTTGGCTTACTTATCAGTCTGTCAATTATATGTAACATACAAGAGATTTACCAATGATAAAACCAGGTTGGACACTGACATTTTAAAAATGATTATTTGATAACTTTGGGGTTACAACCATACGTACGCGTTGAAAGGCGAGACCGTTTACATCATCCTATTATTCTATCGCAACGAATACCCGCGTCACTGAAGCTGGCTAATAGCGGTGAGGAAATCACGTTCATTCACAGTTATAGCTACAGAGTCACTTTCAACAAAGTCACTTCACCAATTATTTCCATTTATTGCCCATTACCTGGCTTGCACATTCCACAAGTTACACAGATGGACACCATATGATGCATTCGGGTACCTACATCTCGTGCTCTAACTATTTTGTCAGTCACCCTATTATGCTTTACTGTGTCCGGTCAGACTTCAGCTTCAGTGACATGGAAATCTCGTTATGATAATCGCGTTAACGTCCACTGCTAGATCCAACCCCCTATGCTTACCATAACACAACAAACTTCAACCACAAAATTCACATGAAAGTATGGCAGTGAAGGCAAGACAAAGTGGGGTTGATAGGTGGGATAGTATGAAACTTCGGAATCTCATAAATCAAACGAGACCGATTTTGTTTCACTCCGCCATTTAGTTGGCGTTCAAATATTGTTGGAAGTGGATGCTGCTTTGTTGCTTTACCAGAATCAGGCAGTTTCAAAATAAAGCATTACACTATTTTTCTTCATTAATCAAATGCATAACTGGTTCCACTCTCTATGACAAAAGTTAAAAGTAAAAAACTTTAGTTTTTATGTTATTATTATTATGTCAATTAACTAGGACTTACAAGACTGACTTTTGAACCAGTGTTGTTCTGTGAAAATAAAAAACTTATAATGTGAATAAATAAGTACTTTGGACATTTTGAACTGAATAGGCAGAAAAAAATAAATAAAATAAATGCTTACCTGCGATCCGAAGAGCGCGGAATTAATATATTTTGACCGTGTAGAACTATGATAGTATCCTTTAAATGCAACAATATACTCATTATTAACAATATTCGAAGAAAACTCCATATCCATCTGTGTTTCTGTGGTAGAGTTACAAAAGTTGGTCGCCTCTGTGCGACAATACAACAGTTTGTACGCAAGTAAGAAATGCAGTATGAACATCATTCTCATCATGCCGGATTGAATATTTATTGGATCCTTATTAAAAAGGCTATTTTGAAGTTTATTTGTCTGAAATAAGAAGAACATAAATTTAAAAAGATGTAGTAACATCGCAGCATTGGCAAAATGCGAGGACCACGAGGAACTGAATATTACAAAACTGTGCAAATTGGACAAAAAAAAATTTTTTTAACGCATTTAGTAAGAGTAATAAAACGCATAATGCACTGAAAATTCAGAAATATTGCGCAATTTATAAAATAAAATGTAGCTTAATTTTTTTTACATTAACAAATTCTCGTTTTTTATTATATGTTGCGTAAGTACCACAATGATGGACCTTTTGATTTAAAGGCCCCACAGGAAGTTTGGATGTGGGTGATAGAAGTGTATAAAGGCCGGCCCCACATGTGCAAACATTATTTTAACCGTGATATGAGACAGCAAAGTTTTCATTATTGTTTGAAATATTTCGTGAACTCGAAAATGACAAAGATATTTCAAACTCCAAAAAAAAATTGAGAACATGCGTATGTCCTTTGCGCGGGAGTTAAAGAACCTACTTTGATTATTTTATTTATTTGAATTATAAACAGCGTTACAATATATGGATACAAACACAAAAAATAATAAGGTATGCACGAAAGAAGGAAAATAAAAGAAAGGAAAACCTATTATACAATAATATTAAAACAAAATTGCAAATGTTAAGGAAGTACATTTAGTGAATAATGTCAATTTCACCTAAATTACAATTGTACGTACTTAGAATTCTGTTAAGTATAGCATTATCAGTATAATTTGTGTTACATTTAGAAAGATGGAAAATTTGAGCCTGACAAGTGCTATAAGATGGCATACGGAAGGAAATTTTAGATAAAATATTTGGTACGTCCAGACGATTGTGTAAGATGTCATATAGAAATACCATATCAAAAACAGTACATCTGTTAGGAAGAGACATTAAGTTATGACGCATAAAACTGTCTTTACCTATAAGTATCAAAATGCACTTGACCCCTAAAAATAAGTTGTTTCGTAAAAACACAATGAATTCTCTCAATACGAATAAAAAGCATATTTAGGAGACCATATCGGAGATGCAAATTCTACTTATATAGAAATTTGCGCCATTCTCTACGTGTGTCTTTAGCAGGACGTTCAAGCTCTCACTGAACGGCAGTCATGTGTGTGTAGTGACAACTCCGATATTGCCCCGATGCAAATTGCCCCTGGGGCAGGTGTGTGAGTAACCGGCTTAAGACGAATCAATGAATGGATCGTTTGAGAACATTATTTTCAAGCTTGATTATAACTAAGCAATTAATAAAAGTTATTATTTACCTGTCAAATGTAATTCCATCTTACTATGCAAAGTAGTGCAAATTATGCGTTTTCACAATCCAAGAAAGCAATTATATGATGTTCTTGGGTAAAAATCAACGACGCGCGTTGTGCGACTTAATGTAATGACACCTTTGAGTCGAGTAATACGCGAGGAGCTTAATAGAAGCTAAAGAGCGTAATTGGCGTGGTGGGTTTGTTTATCTTGCTCAGACAAAGTGTTATAAAAGTTCGTTGAATGGGATAACTTAACGTGAACAAAGCCCACTATATTATGATACGTATGCCAGTAAAATAATTGCATAACTTTGTGGGTACTGCCCGAATGTATTTATTTGAATCAGATCCCATTTACCTAATCACAAAATCGGTAAGCAATTAAAAAGTTGACGCGGTTCATAATAATGCAAAAAATACTGTTTATAAAAAGAGAAATGTGGTTACAAACCACATATTTTTTTTAACCACTTTCATATTATTTAATTATTAAATGCAATCAATTCATCCAATCGCCAATTGCCGCGAAGCGCCGATATGCCGATAAATAATAGGATTTTTGACAGATTGATATGATTGACTGATGTTTTGTTGACTGTATTTTTTGGAGGTTAGAACTTAGACCATAGCCAAACATGAAAATAAATATACCTTGATTAGCTAGGTATATTATTATATTCAAAATACTTAGGTATAAAAATATATAAATTATGTATAGATTTAAACATAATATTAGTAACATACTTATAGGCAAAAAATAGTTTCTTTTTTAATTTTATATGTAACAATTTAGAAATAAAAAATGTTGCAGGGCACGTTCTAAAAGGTGCGTCATACTAAAAACCATTAAAACTAATTTATCATTATAATATTCTATAAAAATTGTTTATTTAGGGAAAAAATGTGAAAATGTTTTTTCTCTCTTCTTTGCCGTATTGTTTGACTATTTAAGTTTATTTCTTTAAATGTATATTATCAGTAATATAATTAATAATAAAAAACAAAAAGAGCTATGAAACCAACGACGTTTTAAACTGAACGGTAACTGAGGGTGAATACGGTAACTGAAGGTGAATAACGCACCACGCCCATGTACGCCACTTTGGGTCAGTACACTTACTCGCATAATATGTCATCGCGATAAGTCTCTATCCAGCATGGAAGAGTGTTGTGGCGCACGGAAGGGCGGGATAATCTACCGGTGTCGGGTTTTCACAAAGACGATTTGTATGACATGCCGTTTAAAAGATCGTTGTATGACACCATCTACCACCTATCATATAATATCAACTACTTCTATACATTGTTTAGTAGTAGTAAATTATTTACCCAGAACCTAACCTCTCACAGCTAGGCCCTACAGTCGTCAATAACGGCATCTTTCCCCCAAACTACACGCATGTGATGCTAATTTGCTATGGGTTGCTTCATTTCTTACCTCCACATGTGCCTGCGGCACTTTTAGGCAATTTGTTATGCGTTTTGGATGGTCATAAAGGCGAGAGTGGGTTATTTTTTAGGTCTGAGTAGATACAAATAAAACAAGAGTGGCTACTTTATTTATTTAGGTAATTACAATATTTAGGAGCTAGTTCTGGTGATACTGTTTAGTAGGTTTTTAGATACTGTTTAGTAGTTAAGTAGGTAAGGAAAAAAAAGTTTTTTTTTATTATTCGGTACTCAACAAAATATTGAATATACAACTCCACATCCTGAAGAGATCAAATAATATCAACTGCTTCTATAAATTATTTTGTAATAGTAAATTATTTAACTAGAACCTGAGGTCTACAGCTCGCGCCTATGGTATTCAAATGTGATGGGTTGTTTCACTTCCTATCTCCGTTTGTACCTGTGGCACTTTTAGCTCATTCGATGTGTGTTTTGGAGACCCATAAATGGCCGACAGTGGGTTCTGTTTTATATCTGAGTAGATACAATAAACAATGGTATCATGGTATTCTTCCACCCCTAGGACCAATAGCTGTTGCTATCAAAAAAGTTTACTTAAGTAGATAAGTTTTAAGCTTTTATGTAAGGTATAAAATAAAATTTAAATGAATTCGATAACTTATATACTGAGGAAGTTAAAGCAAAATTTCATTTCCCCATTCCCGCTACCTTGCTTGCTTGCTTTTCTGCCCCTAAATTTTATGTAAAAATTTGAAAGTAATTTGTGTTACGGCAGTTATGTGTCCAAGAGAAAGTAATATAGATAGATAATTTTTTTAACCGAGGGTGATTTTGGGTTCAAGGGAATTGAAACGCGGAGATATATCGAAATTTTTCGGTAGTCATGACATTGCAATAGGTAGCTTCCGTATGAAACCTACCTAAAATGGATCGTAATTAATAAACAGCAAAATAACTACCGAAAATGCTATGTAATCAACGAAGGTTTCAAACGAAAATCGAGTCTAAAAATTTATAATTAAAAAAAAAAACGTATCCGCACATGGACATACCATTTTTAACGCTTCATTACCAACATCTCCCCTGACAGGCATATTTGGCCTAATTGAGTAGGGCCCAAAATAATTGTATATGACCTAGGGCATAGCAATCATTTAAAAAAAAAATAACGACGGTACATCTATAAAAAGTCATATGAAATCAGTGTGAAATATGTCACATTAGGTAATAGTAAAAATCAATACGAACACGTCCGGCGTGATGAATCAATCGCATAGACTCAGTCGAACGATGTCGAGCCGGGAGCGGGAGTATTCGAAACTTGTTCCTGGCCGGTTTGTTATGTTCGGGCGCGCTCGAGTACTCGACTCGAGTCTATGCGTTTCATAACCTGTATTTTGCAACTGTTGCTTTTGCCCGCGCAAGAGGCAGAGACGGTCGCCTGCGCCGCATAGTCGAGATTTTATTTATAATTTGATCGTGTAATTAGGCTACCCCAAAGCAATTTTAAAAATGATAATAGAATTTCATGTTCTATGAAATTATCAAAAGGACAATAAACAAAGTAGCAATCATTCCTATCACTGTGTTGAACTGGTTTGTGCAATTATTTCACGCCTGTCAGCTCAGCTCGGCTGGCTATAAGCTATAGATATCTAACAGCAGTCAGTCAGCCGTTAACACGGCGCTGGTTCGGACGGTTGGGTAGTCCGCTATTAAATTGCTTTGTTGTTTTTAAAACTGCCGAATATCGAAATAATTGACTGTATTTTTCTGAAATAATAAATACTTTAACGTCGGCGCTCGTCATTATTGGGGTAAGACCGTTTTCAAAAATTTATTTATTACATAATATTAGGAGAATATTAAATACTACCTTCATTCTCGCGAAAATTTAAGTAAACCGAAAATATATTTTAGTTATTATTTTCTATTTTGTCGAGAAAACGCCGCTACTGCATTTTTATTATTGTTGATATGAAGAAAATGGTTAAATGGTAAATAACCAAACGGTTTAATATTGTCATACATACCGAGTACATAAGTAAATTTATAAAGAGATATAGTTATTTTTATAACTATTTTTTTTTTGTTTGTTTTGTGTTCTCTTTATAAATATTATTATAGAATCATTTAGAATCAGTTATTAAATGTTTACATACATTTAGTCAGGCAGTGTTTAAGGGCTTGAAGACCATTTGTTATTATGGATAATATTTGTTTGTTTTTAATACACTAAGCACTTTTATTTTAATAACACCGTGCACAAGCTAAAATAGCACATTTTTGAAAGTTATGTTTTGCTATTTCTCATCTATAAAATCATTGCTCAAATTACCCGCAGGTACTCGTTGACCCTAAAACTCTGGTTCACACGATAAATATATAAACGACGGATATAATAAAGACACATTTATACGCGTGATGCTAATAACATTCTAAACTACAGTATTTTGTACTAAAATCTATAGTCTGATCAACATCATTACGAGTGTCAAATAAAAATCTTATTAGGTAAACGGTTTCGTATTTTTTCCACATTTTATTAGATTTAAGAAGGCACCTTAGCCGACTTTATATACCTTATCTTGTGATTTAAATTGTGGATTTTTTATATTACATCAATTATGTTTTCCAAATTTATTAAATAACTAGCTGACCCGGCCACGCGTTGCTGTGGCTAAAGTTTTTGTTATATTACATTATAGTAAACAATCTTAGAGGAACAATAAGAGAACATCAGTCACGGAGTCCACTATGCTTTTTCACACAGATGGTATTTGTAAAAAAATATGGTGATCTCCTTATTTGACTTTCTACTACTATAACCCTTTAGTACAATGAAATTATTTACGAACAAAGACGAAAATGTTGATGTTGGTATACAAATTCACTGGATTGAGATTTGAAGGGGAAGTACGTTGAACACAATTAATTAAAATGTTCTTACACTTGATACTAAGCAGAAATCAATAGGTAAAAAATAAAAATGCCTGTAATGGAAGGATGTGGTTTTCCTTGTTTCCGTAACTCCCATTTTTTACTGGATTTGTTCCATGTGAAATAACGTGGAACATCACCATACACCAATGTCTTCGCGAATTGGCCAAAAACATCAGGTTTTTGACACAATGTAAAAAATTCAGTTAGAGCCGTTTTCGGAGCTTCGAACGCTCTTTGGAGAACATTTTCTTCAGTGAAGTATACACGTTGACCGTTTTCAAGATGTATTGCCAGATGTTGGACAGCAGGATCTCTTTCGTGGATGGGAAAGCTGAGAATATGCCAAATAGCTTCATTGCTGCTAATGTATCTGCCCATTTGGTATCGTGCTATTTCGTCATTTTTATTTATGTTTTTTACTTCAAATATGGCCAAATCACTGCCTTTGTTTACATATTTACAAATATACTTAATTGATTTAACAGAACTGCAAAGCTCAACATTGATATGAGCTTTGTAAGTTTTTGAAAGTAGTGGTGGGTATGGTACCACCCACTGATTATCAAACTCAACTTGATTTGGAAAGTTCGGCAGTCGCATTGTAAATGTGTGGCCACCATTCTCAGTACTTCTGCGGCGATACATTGGATAACCATCAATATCCGTGATCGTGTCATTCGTATGCGGCTTTGGGAAGTTTTTTTACATTTTCCATTTTCCATGCACGGTGAGGTCATGTTGAAAACACCGCATGGCCCATGGATCATGTGTTTGGTGACAATATCAAATAATTCTTGATCAATTAATGGGTCTGGAATTTCGGCTGAAATTATTTGATCGATTTCTTCAGGACGGATTCTATCTTTAAGCCAAACCAAAATGTGGGCATGAGGCAAACCTCGCTTTTGCCACTCTATCGTATACAGCCAACAACGTGTGATACCAAAAATTGTATATTTAACAATAAAATCAATTAAGGATTTCAATTTTTGTTTAAACACACGTGCAGTTAAATCATGACGATGAATGGCTTGTTGTCCTGGCAATAGTAAAGTTTGTATCTCTTCCCAATTCGGATTACATGTGAATGTAATAAATAAATCCGGTCGGCCGTAATGACGTACGTAAGTCATCGCATCTTGTATGTATTCCTGCATGTTCCGTGGACTGCCGATGTAGCTTGAAGGTAAAATGAAAGCATTACCGATGTCATTGGGATTTAAATTTCCATCGATGTTTCCAGCAACAGCATCTCGTAAGTGAATATATTCTTCCGATCGTAGTTTTGCCTGGTTGAATCGAAGGAATCGCAAGCGTTCGCTTTCGACCTTAGCATACATATCAACAATGTATTGATGGAACAGCTGACGATATCGAAGGATATAATTGTCTTGATGTTGTCTAACCATTATTCGGTGTGCGTAGTAGTTCATTGAGCTAACTTTATTATTTCTGTAATCACCTAAAAAAATAAAAAATAAAATGCAATACGAAATTAAAATCTATACATACAGTAAGAAAGTAAATAGATAATTGTCAAATTTACCGGTATTTGGATCATACTGATTGATATTAAGGTGATATTCATCTTGTCCTTGCCAAAATATCAATGGATATTGTAGTGCGTCATATGAACGGTGTAGATCCGAAATCGTACTGACAGTGTTGTCTCGCCGTGTAATGTTTATAGATCTTTTGTCAACTGGATCACCAACCATGATAACAGCAACCTCATCAACAGTTGGAGCGTTGAATCTACCAGCATGTTCACCTAATGGTACTTTGTCGGCTTTTATGACGATTTGATAATTGTCATTTTGCAGTCGTGGCGAAACTCTTTTGATCAATTGAATTAGTTGATTGTGATCTTCTAAAAAATTTTCCAATAATATCACAATTGCTCTTTCCTCTGCTTGTTCAATAAAATTATACAGGCACCGAGTCGTCACGCGCTCTTCACAATCGCCCATAAAATAAAAAGGTATCGACATCTGTCAGTTTTATGACTGCCAAATAATATCAGACAAATAATTAGCAATAAATTAAAATATGACGATTTGATAATTGTCATTTTGCAGTCGTGGCGAAACTCTTTTGATCAATTGAATTAGTTGATTGTGATCTTCTAAAAAATTTTCCAATAATATCACAATTGCTCTTTCCTCTGCTTGTTCAATAAAATTATACAGGCACCGAGTCGTCACGCGCTCTTCACAATCGCCCATAAAATAAAAAGGTATCGACATCTGTCAGTTTTATGACTGCCAAATAATAACGGACAAAAAATTAGCGATAAATTAAAATTGCGACTATAATTTGAGATTTAAACTATCCTATCTCTCAAGTGCACATCGAACTGCACATGGTGTTCAAATTTTATTATAATCGGTTAAGTGGTTTAGGAGTCCATTGAGGACAAACATTGTGACACGAGATTTATATATATTAAGATTATATAATTGGCGTCCGCCGTTATACTTATGGATAAGTTATAACATAAGTTATTCTTGTAAATATTCATCAAATCATTCACTTCTCATTCATAATACGTCATATTCGTAACATTTTCATAATTATTGTTTAATTTTTAAATCATTTATTCACTACTTTAATGAAAGTTTGACCGTATTGCATAAGCGCACAGATAGATAGGCGAGAGTGAAAAACTTTCATAAAATACAGGCCTGTATTTAAACCAGCGTGCATTATCTCAAGCGATGCAACTATCTGTGCTTTCGGTATTAATTTTTCTTTGAACATTCTGGCTATATAATTTATTTGGAAACAAATTCAATGCTTAAAATATTAAAAAACATTCGAATTTTCCAAATGTCAATATACTGTCAAACTTTTATATAAGGTAAGCTAACGGCGTTTGCCTATTTTAACGTAAAAAGTATCTAAATACGGTATTTAAACAATACATTATATAATTTTACTATATATATATTTATACAAAGTCTATCGCAACCGAGCCATGCTCGTAGTAAGATATGCTGCTGCGTTGAAAATATTTTAAATTAAATTGTAATTGAAAGATATGTTATAATACATATATATTTTCTCAATAAAATATTTTTATAAATATAAGGCATACAATTTTAGTTATGATAAAAGTATAAATATTAACACCACGTTATAATAATTAATCATACTGATATATATATGAATATTTTCTCAGTATGATATCCAACTATATTTATAACTATACCCACTTACCAATACCCACTTACTTACCTACGACAATACTTACTATACAAAAAAAAAAAATACACCCGCATAGATGGCGAACCATAAATAACACTATTTTTAAAATATTACAAATAAGTAGGAATATCTTTTACTATATTTCGTCGAGAAATGATAATCGAAATGCAACTCGAAAGTGAACATTAAAATCATTTTTCCGTTCATGTTTCTTTTGTAGCAACAAACAAAGCGTTTGTTATGAAAACTTCACACTTCGCAGTGATGCGTGTAAAACACACAAAGAAATCGCTATAAAAATTAAATGGTGCATCCCATAGACGTGTTATTTTGTTTGCGTGCGTTTTAGCAGAGGTTCTTCCAGGTGGTCCCCAGGCTTAATTTGTGTAGATGTAGATAGTATAAAGTAATTTGACTATTGAGCCTAGGTTTCGGGTTCGAATCAGCTCATTATAGTCATACGACTTTTAACGCCCGATTAATAAACTGTTCTCTGATTAACCATCTTCGCTGACTCCAGCGCCAGTAATTTTAGCTTTGTTAAGAAGGGGCTAAATAAAATAACTATAATAAATAAGTCAGCAGTTCTTAAAAATAAAATGCTAAAAAGGTAACTGCTGTATTTGTTGAGAAATCTCAAAAATGATTTTCTAAAATAAAACCAGACAGCTAATTATCTAAATATGATATAATTACAAACACTGACCTAAAATAACAGAACGTAATGCCAAACGTTACTGTCATATAACCGAACATAGTTTAATAAATTAGGTACTTTTCACAAAAATCGCAAAACCAGTCAAAAAGTTAGTATTCAGGTTATATTTAGATTCACGCAGATCTGTCTGTTACAAATTCGTTGACAATTAAATATAGTAATTGAGAGATACCTACAATCTCAAATAAATGCGTTTAACTCAACACTTTTATCTCGTTTTGATAAATAAACATTAATACACTTATATAATTTTTTTCAAATGTACCATGGATATGTCAAGATATCAAGTGTCTGATTAGATATCTTGATAGATTAACAAAAAAATCTCTTCGCGACGTAAAGGCTTTAACGAGATGATTGAAGATTAAAATGACATCCATTTTTAGGGCAACAACAAAATTATATTAACATAGAACAGAATTGAAACAGAAAATCTGATCTCTAGATTTTAAAATGCTTCCAAATAAACTCCGCAAAATTTAATATCTTCCTCTTTCCTCCTCATGGCACCCAGCGACAGTACGCAGCGAAGATCTCATAAACAGTTATAGGTACTTCTCTTTTATCTAGTTCACATTTACAACATTTACATATGTACTATTATGAAACAAATAAATTCAATTATTGCAGAGCTATATTCAATTATATTCACTATAAGTTTCGACGAATTATAAAAAAAATATGTTTAGTGGTACAATAACGGATTTTATTGGTCAAATTTCCAGTAGTTTAAATGTCATTTAACATAATATCATTATATTACCATCGTGTACTTATGTTTCTCAATTTTTTCACAGAAAGTTGTTTGTAATCAGTAGTTTACCTATTGAGAGAAAGAAAATCTAATTAATGTAAATGTATTAGGACATAACCAATAATTATATCAATCTGTTAAGAGGCTGCCATCTGACCGTACCTCGAGCAAAATCACCTTTATGGTTGACGACAATCAAAACTGTTATTAGTGCTATGAATCAATTTAAATACTCAACATCATAAAAAAAAGATCAATTATTACGTGGTAATAATGCTAGTTGGCCCGGGCCGTTTTAAATAGAAATAAATAAATATGCCTAAATACATTAGGGCTGAATTGAGCATAATTGAAAATGTCAATCCAATAAAAAAAAACGTAAAAAGTAATTCTCATTACATATAACCGCTGAATAACTGATATAAGGTCGTAATTTACAAATTTTAGCTTTTTTAAATGTTCGTTATCGTGAGGACAAATGCTTTAATTATAGTATAGTTTGTCATTTTATACGACGAAATGTCTACGGCACTCGGGATAAGTCGCTTCCATCTTGATTCGTCATCGCTCTTATAAGAACATTCAAAAGCTTATATCCTATTCTTTAAGTGCTTATCGGTTGTGATTATCATTTATTTAATATTTCTTTCCGAAGCAATGTTATTATGAATATGATCCAACCGACAAATTTTAATTACTCAGAAATGGTTTTTACGCCTTTTAACTGACGTATTTTACTCACTGATTTTATAACCATGTCTCCAAAAAACGTATATTGCTAGGTCGTAGCTATTAAAGTTCTCAGAAACACGAATCATAAAAAAAACCATCAGACTAGATGCTCTTGCGGAGATATATCGATGGATGCAGATGGACATGCGCAGCCCATCATATGTTTTGATTAATAATTAAACCATATCAAAACGTATATAATTGTTGCTCGGAGATCTCCAAGGATCGGACTATAAGGATTTAAATTTACAATTATAACATTTTAATTTTTGATACAAAAACTAATTTGAATATCCAATAAAACCATTGTTATTTCATAGTTTTCAATTTTCACTTCTGTCGGCAGTCCTCAATGACCGCCTAGTGTTTTTTTAAACATGATTAGAGTTAGTTATTTTAGGTTTGGTAAGAGA
Organism: Neomicropteryx cornuta; assembly: GCA_020383195.1. Taxonomy (NCBI): domain Eukaryota; kingdom Metazoa; phylum Arthropoda; class Insecta; order Lepidoptera; family Micropterigidae; genus Neomicropteryx; species Neomicropteryx cornuta. The sequence goes on from JAHKQU010000018.1 coordinate 46,242,011, forward strand.
TATTATTATTATAGAAAATTTGATTTGAACGCAAATAGGTAAAATAAAAAGCAAATACAAATTAGAAGGAACAAATAAGCGAGTATAGATAGTTGTTAATGGATAAATGGTGTACAAATGAATATAGTGAATAAATAAATAACAATATACCTGCACGCAATTATTTTTATAGGTACAGAAATAGTAAAAAAATATATATCTAAAAGTAAGAAGTTGATCATTCTTACTACCTCTCCTCAAAAGCTATAACTTTAAGTTGAAATATTTTGATTTATTTTAATTATTTAAGTAGGTGTATTGAAGGGGCGCTGTCCAAATGTGGTGCTCATTTCGGGCACTACTAGTAGATCATTATAATTTGTCCCTGTGGTATGAAGATGCTCGACTTGGGACGTAGCTGCTGGTTTATTTTTGATAAATAATCGTTTTATAATTCCGAGAAATCCCGTTCTGATGGATGTGGACGTGGCGTTGGAATATAGTGTGCCTCAAGAGTGTTACCCTAATAAGGTTTTCTTTTCTTTTGTTTCAGATAGTAAGGCTCTCCGATTGAACGGGACCATAAATACTATGCGGGTTAAAGTGAGACCTGTATGATATCAGCTGACTAGGAACGCGTCATGATGGATTTCGACGGGGTCTTGGACGAAATCGGCGAGCTGGGACGATTCCAGCTGACTAATTATGCTTTGCTTTGTTTGCCAGTCTTCTTTGGTGCAGCGAACAGTCTGTCCTACGTTTTCACGGCCGGAATTCCAGACTACAGGTAGTTGACTACTCCTTCTTCGACGTCGAAAATCAAACATCTTTACCACCTGATGACTGCCGATACGGGAATATTAATAGTAAATTCGTCCAACGTTTTTAAAGCGCCAATTTTACCGATTAGCAAACTAGACATTTGCAATTTCTATTCGTAATAAATAATAATAATGTAAATCGAATTTCGCAGCGTATCGTAATCGTATTTCAACTATTATCGCATGTTATTGCTTCATTTTGTTTAAATACATGGTGACTTTATTTTCTGTTATTTCAACAAGAAAATGAGTTTCATTATTGAAGGTAATACACATTACTTGAGTTCAATGAATTGAAATCTATATGTCTTCATGTAAATCTTAACATTGTCTGCATGAAAATTGTCGCACACAGTAATAATAATAACTCACTTTCTTGTTAAAATGACGTTGCAATTAACTGTTCCGCTGTTTGCATACGTAGGCAATATTTTTTATTATTATATTTTTAATAAAAACAAATCTTACTAGTAGCTATAGTAGTTTCTTATACACGAATGACCTCTTATAAATATCGTTCTGAAACATACTTTTACATCAATTGTTCATCAAACGTGCCGTAGGGCTTGGAATCATGTTTATTTTTACTTTTACTTTTTCATGTTTACTTCTACTAAATCGATTTTGCTATTTTATATTGCAAAAGCGATGACATGCGAGCGATTTTTTCCGTAAATTGTAACTATTTCGCAAGCGACTGTACTTAATGCTAAATTGTGATAACGTGTTTCTCCTCGTAAAAACAGGTTCGACGCAAGAGGAAAAATAGAATTAAATACAAAATAAACGACAGTAGGTAATACATGATTTTCAATTTACATACTTAGTTCAAAGTATACAGGATGAATTTAAAATCACTACATGGTTGGTTGGTTAATCTATGTCAACACTAAATCGGCCTAACGAAAAAAAAAATATTTCCAAAAAAAATATACTATTATATTTATATCATTATTTTTTTTTTACGAAGTAAATACTTCGTTAATCGCAGTGGTTCCTGCCCAACTTCGCGCTTTGCATTCAAGCGCGTTCTCAAACATTAAAACGATTTCTATATCATTTTGAATTCGTTTTTCTCCTAACTGGGGAAACATTTTTCCATTATTTTTTTCTGATTATTGTTTGATTATAAATACAGACCAACCTCCTGAAAAAACAGTATCTAGTGATTTTATACACATGTATAAATAAATTTGATTTAACTACCCTGTCATCTACTCTCCATTGGAGTGATGTAGTGAAAAAGGCTCACAGGCTTGAAGTATTGAAGGTGCTGATTCTAAAGTACGAGCATTGGCATATAAAACGTTGGTTCGTCCTACCCTTGAATACTGCTCATCAGTATGGGATCCTCACACCCTATGTCTTAAAGGCGAATTAGAAGCAGTTCAGAGAAAAGCAAGCCGGCATGTCTTTAGGCGTTTTAGTCGGTATGATAGCCCACTGAATTAATTTCAACTCTTAATTGGGAGCCACTTAGTAGAAGGCGTTTTGAATTCAGATTAACTAGTAACATAAAACTTTGACGAATGAACCTGCCTACTTTGCTTTTAGCTCCCAACTTTCCAAGCAAACCTTTATTGAGAAAACGAAACATTGGGTTCAATTCTTTTCTTTCCAACAATTCGCCAGGCGAATTCTCTTCATAGGCCAGTATTTAACTCTCTTCCTGGTTCTAAGGCTGTTTTTAAGCGTAGGCTGCGAGTTGTTATCCATTATTTTTTTCGTCGCATACTAAATTCAACACTAGTACCGGAGCTAGCTCCTAAATATTATAATTACTTATTAATACATTTGCCACAAATAAGTAAACTAATAAGGTTAATAGAAATCAGAATATTTTTAACATATTCGACCATTATTAAGAATAATAATTTAGATACTTAAGACTCATTGCGAATATTTTTAATAAAATGATTCTGTAAGTAGAGGGGTGTCACATTTTGCCACAACTCGTACCCACAGTATAAATATAAATGATTTCTTGTCAGTGAAATGCCCCATTACGCCATAAATCTTGCCCTGGTCAGGTTTTACTTAATCTTTTTAGGAACCATTAATAATTAGATGTCTGTATATAGGAGTATATATTTTGCATATGCTAAAAGTCTGCATTCTGATTTATAACTAAACCGAAATGGGACTCGTTTATATATTTGATCGAATTGGCTCTGAAATATAATAATAACTATTCGCCCAACGCGCAAACTAATCACTCAAATTTGGCATTTGGTCGTTACTGGAAATTTTAATGATTTTCCTCCTTACATGATTCTTAATATTTTCATAGATCATTTATGGATCATTTACCGGCCGCTTTGGGTCTAACACGTGATTTAGTCATAAGTCTGTCAAAAAGTAGGTCTTGATCGGCTATCTAAATTGAATCGTGGGACACCGTTCAAAAAATAAAACCGATATTATATATTGTTAGAAAAAAACACAATCATTAGCATACCTATGTACGATAATTGGATTGGATAGCGACTCTTCAGTCAAAACAAAGCGATTGCCGTATAATGTAATGTGATGCCAGAACGAAACACTGAACATTGACCTGTGACGCCTATTCTTTATTCTACGGTGACGCTTTAATCCCAAGCACAGAATAAAGAAGTCCCGAGTAGGTACATTTTGAAATAAGTTATTTGAAAACTAATCATATGAGCTTAAAAGTATACTGATTGTGGCGTCATGCTAATGTGAAGTTTTAAGGTGATTTTATGAATAATCTGATATACTTGACATGTTGCTCCTATATTAAATCCTTGCATCATAGTATGCATATTATGTTTTCAAATAACATATATTTTGAAGTAAAACCTTACGCAATTTTTTCTAGGCTGTGAATGAATCTAGTGCGACCGCGGACTAATTAACATGGACAGAGCGCGTTAGACCAAAAATATGAATCCCCTACATATGAATAATTTGCGCGTATAAAAATTACTTTTTTAAAAAAATATATTTAAAGGCTACCTTTGAGATATAAAAGAGTCCGTGAATGCGACACTTTCATTCAGTTAAGCTCGAAAGTACGCTCGGGCCGATGTATGCATTCGGCTAAAGACTGGTGCGCCCAGCTGTCACGTTGATTTACTTTCTGTATAAACAGGCGTGTGAAAACATTTTTGAATGTATGTAGATGGCTAATGTATGTGATAATTTTGAAATACACATTAAAACTTTATTATCTAGTGATGATCAATATAATCAATTTCCTTACAGAAGTTTTACTTCTTACGTAGAAATAAACTTCTTATTGTTACGAAATAATAAAAAACTGATCCACCAAAATGCTGTATGCAACTGCGTATGCAACTTCAGTCTATATGGTTGAAGTTACAACTCCTCTCTATATGACTTCTTGAAAATGATATTCATGCCTATGAGTGCTATATTCTTGAGTTACTTGTGTCTAAGAAAAGCTACGCGTTGGAAAAGTTATTTGTTTTGGCCACATTTGTCTTATTTTTGCATATTTTTGTAGTTTTTCATAATTATTTTAATGGTAAGCAAAGTATAAGCGAAAATACTGAGGACCTACAAAAGGACCATTGTTAACTGAAGTTTCCATCACCCTTGCCTTAAATATAAGGTAGACGTTATTTTAACTTTTGAAAATTAATCACGAAAATCTCTCAAACCCAAAAAGTTAACGAATACATATTTTGCCATTTAAGATTCGAATCTCTTAAATTAGGTTTTGTATATTTTTTTCACTGCAGATGCCGAATTCCCGGCTGTGACAAGGATGGCTCCTCGGCCGCGTTTGCAGAGTCGTGGGTGTCCTCAGTGGTTCCTGGAGAACCTTCTCACTCTCCGGATATGCTCTACAAACCATCTCAATGCAGTATGTACCAGCGCCTTGATAATCTGACGGAATGCTCCAAGGACCACTTCAGCGAAGAGGTGGTCGAATGCCAGTCCTGGGTCTATACTAACAGCGAGTGGACTATCGTTAGTGAAGTGAGTGAATATGTACATGTTTTTATATATATAGTGGTAAATCGTCACAATAATCTTTGACAATATCGAGAAATTTAGAAAGTTTTATAGTTATTTTGCTATTCTACGCTTTCGCAAAAAATTAATATAGTATTAATGAGGTCCTGTACTTGAGAGCACAGGATTTCGGTTTAAACCCAGTGCAAATATGTTGTCAAACGAATTATTCTCTTCAAAAAAGAATTCATATTAAAACCATGAATAAAAATAATTTATGAAACGTAATTTATCTTGAAAACGTATTTTTGTGCATAATTTATCATTTTGAAAAAAATGTTTGGCCCAATTCCAAATACGTTTTTGTTCGTTCCATTGCTGCAGGCGTTAGAAATAATTTCATTCGAGGATCCGAAATCCGCCAGTAGTCAAGTAATTCAGTAATTCAGTAATGTAATTCAGATGCAATTATGTATTCAGCTAGTTATGCAGAATTTTTAATCAGCTTAACCAGAGAGATTAATCAAATCAAGCATTTTAATCCTTTTGCGGTTTAATCCTTCTTTGATCATTAAAAAATCATGAGATGTTTTTTAAAAAAAGAGAGTGTTTTTTACACCATCCACAAACGAATTGAAACTTTTTTGCATAAAAACTACATACACACGAGGAAACAAGTTAACGTTTTTTAGGTTTATACACAATTTATTGAATCTTTTGATTTATTATCACAAAGTTTTTTTAGTTTCATTTTCCAGAAAAGAGATATTGTTAAATAACTAAAGTATTATTGCTATAATAAAATTAATGCTTTTGATTGTAATTTTTAGGTAGATTTCATTAAGAAAGCTACCTATTACACTGGGTACCATGTCATGACTTCCGGTAAACTTCGACATATCTTCGCATTTCACATCCCCTAGAGAATGTTTGATACAAGTTCGTAAATCCGCCTAGATCCTAATTATACAATCGACCTACGATAAATATTCATTTCTAATTCATAGCTTCTATAGATACATTCATGCATAAGAAGCTACTATCGCTGTCCTTTGACCGTCCGTCCATCCATTGCATTTTCAACTAGAAAAGCACAAATGCGAAAGAGTTGATTTTGTTGTGTGTAAATTGATGCTCTCGAAATGCAGCCATAGCCATTTAGATCACATCGGAGGCTGGTCGAATAATATAGATATATGTATAACATTAAAACAAACATTTTTTTAGTACTAATAAATGAAACATTGTCAGTTCGATCCAAAACGCAAATATCATATTCCAACTTCAAAAATATGACAGCACAGCTGTTGGAAACTTGAGGATGCGTTAGTTATTATTCGCCAGTAAAAAATAAATTCGACCTCATCTACGCAAACAAAAATATGTAAAAGAATATTCAGTGCCAATAATCATTATTATTATTATTAAATTGAATTATTATTTTGTTTTGTTGTTCTGTGGCCATGTTGTTTCATCACTAGCCGCGTCTCAAAATTTACAAAAAATAACTAAATGGTTCTAAAATTTATGATAAATTAAAGGAATGTCATGATACTATTAGTTTGTTTTATTTAAATTAACAACTACAAAATATATCATTGTTATAATTACAATAAATATTTAAACTCAATCAAAGATTGTCTTTAATATCAAATGGGTCTCATACCAAAACAAAATATGCAATATACACGAAGTATGTCATTTTGAAACACTTTAAATAGTGTATACTATTCACCACTTAGAAATTTAACTATAATACAACGAAGGTTTTTAGATCAGTCGAATATTTATACGGCCAATCTGCATATAACGATTGTGGTAGCGTTGCCTTCCCAGTGCCCCACTCTAGCCCAACGGTGCCGAGGATTGACGTCACAGCGTTTCCTAACACGCTCAATCGCATGAACCCAAGTCACTCTACCTTGCGTAAAGTGACTACGTTACGTTTTACGTTTTCGCAAGGTAGAGTGATTCAAAGGAAGCGTGATTCCAAAGAAAAACGACATCTTCCACTCGGGTGCTAGTTGTCAAAGATGGACCATAACATAATTTACTACAATAAAATGAATATTAAATATTTTGAATATTGATATGAATTGCAATAATCACCCTAAATATATATAATGATTTTACAGGTGGATGGCGGTTGTAAATTGACGTTTGAATAAATTAAAATAAAAATGTCAATTGACGTTTGAATGACGTCTTAATGCGATGTTTTGCATGGTGTGTTTATTTAGTTTTCTTGTCTACTCATTCAGTAAATTTATAATAAAAAATGTGTGAGGGCCGGACACACGGTTAAAATGTCTGAATATCAGCCTTGATCTGTTAGTGGAAGATCAACAATTAATTAAAATGAAAATTAGACGTAATAAATATTAATAATATTAATGATTTTGTTTATACAATTTATTTATTAAGTTAATAAATACCAACCTCCACTCCTATGCGGCCTTTCTCTATGAGTCTTGATATAAAAGTTTACCCATAAAAAAAAAACAACGTTCGGGTGTAAATAATATAAGATTACTGAAATTATTATTATTATTTTTAATCATTTCATATAATAAGGTTTGGGCATTCGAGTGTATGTCGAGAATGCTGGAAAAATCTAGTGCTAGCACAGTACTAAGTCCGCGGTCGTATTTATTGCTTTACAAAAACTTTACGTAACCAAATCAAAAGCCATTGCTATAAAAAGCAAAACCGATGCACGCGATGTTTTTAACCAAATTAAAAAAAAATACAGGAGGTTCTCAAATCGACGTTTGTATATGTACTTATGACACCGGTTTACAAAATATAAGAAGTTAATTGTATTAGTTCATAGTTCTTTTGGTTGTGCAAAAATTTTGAAGCGGTTTTATTTATTTTTTATACCATTATTATTCGCACGGCGTATATAGCGTATTGAGTGGACTGCAACCCACTCATGGAGCGTGGCTAAAATACGATGTTGTCTGTCGATGAACTTTTCCCATATTTTCTATATGTTAGAAGTAAGCTTTATCGATGGATTCCACATGAACCTCCAACACGTCGCTGTAGACAAAACGGTTAAGATAACTATACCTCAAGGATGCATGCTTTATTTCAGCGGGTAGTTTATCTGAGCTCACGTCTTATTTTATTCATTGTAGCGACGGCGTACTTAATCTCGTCTTGGGTTTCGTAAACCTGGTTTAGGTTATCGCTTTTTTTGTGTTTACTTACAATTAGATTGTTGTTTTTTTATATATTACTGCCGCTATAAATCAAAGTGTCGTTTCTTTAATTTTATATTTACTACGCTTCATATTATAGTAATAGATAAAATTTATATTAACTGCCGCTTCTGAAAAAGATGTTGTCGCTAAGCCCTGTGGGTGGTAATACCATACTCTGGGCGTGTGAACTTTTCATGAAACTTGCCCCCATTCCAGACACGTGAGCTTTGAAGGCATAGTAAAAGGCTTAATTAAAAACATGAACTAAATGAACAAATAAAATCAATCGAAATCTGTTTAGCCAATTTCGAATTAGGTTGGTACACATGGCCAAATAAAAAGGTTATTTCAATATTTTATTTTAATAACACATTTAAAAATTCTGTTCTGTTTTAAATACATAAATGCATTTTTAGGCTTCAGTTTAGATTGATAACAATAGTAATTATACCTAGTTAAAAAGATAAAATAAAAGTCACTTTTTGATATGACCGTTTTGGACTTTTTAATCAGTTACCAACATTATAACAAAATTTAAAATTATAATTATTATAATTGTTATTAATTATTATTATTATTATAATTACTCAAAATTATAATTATGTTGGATATTCAAATTAATCGTAGCATCGAAAAATAAAATTTCATAATTTGTAAATTAAAATCACATTATTATATATAAAGTAAATTAACATTAGTCTGCTTTTTACATTTATCGGCACTCCGAGCAACAATTATACACTTTTATATGGTTTACTTATAAATCAAAAATTATGATGGTTTGCGTAAGCCCAGTTCAAAATAAAAATACGACTTAATTGAAATATGAATTAATATTCATTTATATTATTTATACATAGTATTTGTATTTACATGAATTTCAACGAACAACATTATTGTCATTGTTTTAGACAATTTAAACTAATAAACAATAATCTTGTAAAATTAAACGTGGCAATAAAAAAAATATTTTCTGAATTGAAAATTAGAGCGATTTTCTCAATTTTTCCAGTCAAGTATGTTAATAATATAAGGTAATAAACAATTATTTTGTCGTCAAAAATATACTTTATTTTTTATCCTGAAATTTCGGTGGTATATGCTACCCTAAATTTGAAATAAAAGTCAATTTGTATGTTTAGGTTTGGATTACAAATTTAAGGATTTTTTTGCAAATGTTTCAATCGAAAATTTCGATAATAATAAAGAATAAAGAATAAATAAGAATAGAACAGAGGTAATAAAATTGATTAGATAATAATAAAGAATAATTTGGGATTGGTAACCATATTTTCAAAATTCAATACATAAATCTAAAATTATTATAATTTTATTTTGAATTTTTAATTTTAAAATATGCGGCAAAAATATTATTGAACACCTAGAAAATTATTTTACCGCGCAAGATAACTCTTAATTAAATACTCTGTGAATGATGTATGACAGAAGTCAAATATCAACAAAATAAAAAAGAAATAATATAAATTTTTTAAACGGAAATATTGATACGAATATTGGAAATATTTAATGTTTCTCTCTTACAACAATAAAAATTAGAGTTAAGATAGGCAAAAAAACTTTACGTAGATACGATAAAGTACAGTGTTTTAAAATTTAGGGCACTCCTTTAGGAGGTTGATCTATATCGATAACAAACCGGTCGATAAAAAATCATATGAAATAATTATATTATTAAAAAACTCTGAGGGCATGGGGGTCACTGCGTTCAACCACGCTCCCAAACATTAAAACGATTTATATTTAATTTTGAAATCGTATTTCTCGTAATTGAGAAACATTTTTCCAATATTTTTTTGCTAATTAATGTTTGATTGTCGATATAGATCAACAGCCTAAAAGAAATGCCCTAAATTAAAAAAAAACAATCTGTATATCTTACAGTCTGGTAGAATGTATTTGTGTATATATGCGTATATATGAGCACAAGCCACTGCATGCGCGCTAGTGGGTATAAATATTACACACAAGTATAATATTTATCTATACTTTCACTGCTAACCAAGCGTAACAGGTCATACTTATAGCTATAGATATACTGTTACAGTATATCTGTACGGTGACGCGAATTCATAAGATTTTACTCATCCAAAATCACCCAACGTGTCTATATAAGTTCAATAATATACTTCAATAATAATAATATTTAAATATGTTCGTATTAAAGTAAACTGTGCGTTGCAAATTATTACATTACGACCCGCGTCTAGAATTATAAAATTATTCTCAATTAAAAGTATAGATAGATTAGTCTCGCTTCGGTGTCCACCTATCGTCTATCTGTTGTTCACACTAGGGTCTAAATGAATAATGCTGTTAACTCTGACAATTCAGAGTCGCCTCAATTAGTACCTCAATAGGTACTAATGTTAGCTGTGGACCAAGGCCGGAACATGTAATTTAAAAAATTACATTTGGCGCTAATTGATCGAAACAGTGGAACTTGGTGATTTACTGCATTTATTATAATTTTGTCGACAACTTTTCGAAGTAATTTTATTGATTTTTCTATGTAATTTTTTTCACAAAACAATTTAAAAATGTCAATTTACAATGTCGCAGAACGACCTTTATTTCATAAATGACAATACATTTTATTATATGCTAAGAGTCCGGCATACATACATTATTGTTTCCCTTTATTTATTGTTCTATTGAATTTTAGAATACAAATTAATTATGAATAATATAAATAATATAAAACTGTCTTACAATCAATGTAGCCAATCAGTCGCATAAAATTGTAAGTCTTTGAAAAGCCGTATAAGGATGTATGTATGTAAATATTATATTTTTTATTTTCAGATTATTTAATAAAAATACCAATATTAATCACGTTATCCTTAATACGTATTGGTTTGCCCGTTCACTCAAGTTAAACTAAAGCTAAACTAACTAACCTGACAGATAGATCTCTGAAGTTTGAGAAACGCTGCTAATTATAGGGTGTCGCAGATTTGCTGGCTACCACTCAATTGTTTTTATGAATTTCGTCATCCGCGGGACAAAATTCAAAACAACGGGATAAAACAACGGGATATCAAACACGGTTTTTACTAATGTCGTTAATGATATAATTATTTATTTTTATTTAATAGTTTAAGAGGCAAATTATACTACAATGTGGAAATTTGACATGTTATGTGAAATAAAAGGTTTTCAATACCACAAAGTTTATTATTTTACAGATATCTAGTCTGTTCACTACATCACTTTGAAAGTTAATATCTCCATAAACTTTTTAAGATAAAATATAATATTATTGTATATTTCTGGAAGTTCATCTTTCGAAGATTTTAGTTCAACTATAATTTTTTTAGTTTTATTTTTACGTTTACGTTTAAATAAATGCACATTAAAATAAGGGTTTTTTTTTTTAATTCATCGAGGCTTTTGACAGTCATCCACGTTTGCCCACGTTTTAGATTTAGTATTGATTTTTAGCGTAAGTATTCATTAGAAACATTTATAAAGATTAGCTCCAAATACTTGAAAATTTCGAAAGTTATTGAAAAAAATGTGACAAAAACACAAAAATATGTCAAAAATATGTCAAAAATGTTTGTCAGAAAGTTTAAAACCGCTATTTATCGCGGTTTCAAATTTAGCCTAGCTACTCATATCAAAAGGTCTAACAATTTATTGTTATTAGGGCTTTTACCTTTTTCGCACTCATCTTGCGTGTAAAAATGTAATCAACCTACCCTTATTTTTCAAATAGTATACAAAAATAAAATATTGAAATAAAAAGTTTTTTTTTTCGAAGTTATTGGGAAAAATGTAACAAAAGTCAGAAAACGGAAAACCGCTTTCTCTCTTTCAAGTGTTCTAAGCGTGAAATAATACTTTCCTATATCGAAAGAGGACAAACAAAAGTACAGAATTGGTTGGATTCAGAATATTCAGTAACTTTACCGAACTCGAACGTTCAGAAGATGTCCAAGAATCCCGTAATAGGGATTATAAAAAAAATCTCCTACATCATAATAGAAATTATTTCGATCAGCTAGAAATGAAGATGTATTTCATACTCTTCTTTATACTTCAGATCCGAACATTAGCAGCATTAGCAAAAAATACTCTCTATATTTTGAGAGTGGACCCACCAAGAAGGTTGCGAGCCCGCTAGCCGGCTTACTAGCTCCATGGAACGAACTCATTACAGATCGAGAAGTTCGCCAAGTATATAAAATATAATACAGTAAACATTAAGCTACTTGAATATATAATTTTTCAACAAAAAATATTACAGTATTATGTGATAAAAAAAAAAATACTTATTTGTTTAAGAATTTAAGTAGGTAAAGATTTTATATCGAAAGCATTTCTTTTATATTTATTTGTAATATAATCATAAATTTTTGTACGCATTATAAATAATATTGTCAGTTAAAAATAAAACGAAATTACTCTTATTAATTCTTTTCATTTTAATTTATAATATGTTGTAATAAATTAAATTATAAAAAAATATATCCCATTGGAATCACATACACTACAAAAAAAAACAAAACATTTTTAAGAAAACTTTTTGTTCAAAATTTTAACTAAAAATATATATTTAGAAACATAAGAATTACGAGCAGCTCGTAAGAAATGCTCAGCGTACAAATTTAAGACTATATTATTGCGTCATTTTTAGGTTGAGTTTTTTTTAGCTGTGGTGGTAATTATTAAAAGTTATGCACTTTTCAGGAACCTAGCAGATATTATCCTGGTTTTCGAAGTCAAAGATTATTTTATCTATATAGCGTGTGAAGACAGATGGTTTTAAGATGCAATAGATTTATCAAAAATCATTATTAATCTATGTTCTTTGTAATCTTATAGTAACATGGCAACACTAATCAGGTTAATAACTGATTCCATTTGAAGGTTATAGAATTAATTAACGCATTACTACTAAGTTTTTATTTAAAAAATATAACTAAAAAAAATAAATTGGGTTTTTTTAACGATAATAAAGTATTCTTTTTCCTTTTAAATAATGGAGCCACGAGTGGAGGAAAAACAATATGTTACTTGTATGAAGTAATTACCTACACACAAATACCCTTATCCACTTCTCTGTTTTTCTCACACACATACATAGATTTTTCACACATACAACTTTTATTTAATACATAAGAATTTATAATTATAAATGTATGTATTTAAGTACATATATACATAAAATATACAAAATATAGGATATATACTAAAATTACTTACATGTACTACTCACTTAAAAATATGTAAAATGACTGCAAATGTAAAATTATTTTCTTATTTCATACAAATTTTGTATTAGTCCTGAAGAGGTTGTCCCACACTTGCTTTGATTCGTGTTTTTGTTCTAAGATACTTACTGTTCCTTCTTTATTTCCAAACTACATGTTAATTATATAGAAATAAAATTAGTAGCGCTCTCTAGTGGTTTAATTCCAAACTATATGTGAAGTTTATCAATCGAATATTGAGAAATGGAATTACTAGCGCTCTCTAACGGTTTAAGTACGAATAAGTAGATCCACATAGGTGCGAGTGCATCTTCTCGCATAGCGTACGGTGTTATCGCGTCACGAGCGTCACTGACACCAAATAGCAAATCACTACACGGTATAAATTGGTATTTTGATCAGGATTTAGCTTCGAAGCAATCACTTAAGAATAATGACAGTCATAGTTCAAATCAGATGTTGAAGTATTTCTTGCTACTTTTTGCTCCTAATATCATTAACAGCTCTTATTAACTAAATGTTCGCAACCTTCAGTTTGTAAACGATTATCTTTGCAAATGCTTCTATAACATTTGCCATAATTGCTTCCCAATGAATAGTGGTCACTGTTTTATTCCTGGAACATGTTTGCATAGGTATAGGTTTAATCAGTTGCTGCAGACTAATAATACCAATAATGATGCCATCATTATCGTCATTAGCATTTATAATATTAGTATGGCGACAAGCTAATGACCTTAAATAACTTTCAATGCATCGTTATAAAATTTGCAGAGATTACATAACAATTAGTCTGATAACTATTTACCTACCTTTTTAACTAGCCATTAATCAATAAAAAAAACCTTTGTTAAAACTACCTATTTTTGTCTCATTTGAAAAATTAGACAAAGAATAGTGCAGTATTTACTACAAGTTAAGCCCATTAATAACAGGCCAGAGTGGAATAGATATAAGATGTATCACCCATTACTGATAATTACAGAGTGCAATTTCCATCGCAACCTAACCTCGCTTGTTCTGTTGGTTGATATTATGTGATTCTATTGTTTTAACTGTTACTCTGAGAACAATTCATAGAGATGATACCGTGTTGATATTAGCAGGGTTAGTATGTATTGATAATAAGAAAACTGCCACTTTTTTCGTCATAGTTGCTGAAAAAAATATGTAATGATGTTGAAAAAATAAAAGTGGGAAATTTTCGGGCGTTTACATAACTGAACTATAAAAGATACACAAACATAATATAAAATAAAATTCTCGATTATAAGATTGAGAATTTATAAAAATGTACTCGACAGTAATGTTATTTGAATATTGAATAAAGATTTAGTTAAAAATAAGAAAAAGTTTACTTTGAAAGACTTTTTGAACAACAGTGTTAATTCTTATGCAAGTAAATTTGTTAGTTACCTTAATAATTTATTGTAAATCAAATTTGTCCTTTACACCGTGTCATTGAAATCAACAATTTTGTAGATTTTGAATACCAAAATTTAAAGCAAATCAAAAGATATTTAAAAAATAAAACTAAAAAAACAATAACTCTCTCCTTTTAAATTTTTTGCATGAAAATATGAAGTGAAGACAGCCCTCTTATAAAATCAACTTGTTTTTTTTTTCTAACAAAAGTTTGACCTGTATATCATATCATGTTTTTTTGCAATGTGATTCATTTGTCTGCCCTGCTGTTAATCTGCACATGGGATCAGTATATAAGTAATATAACTTTTTCATTGTGACATTTTGATCGATTTGACACAATATTGATTTATATGCACTTGGGTTTAAATAAATCGAGCCACTCTTCTATTATGCATTTGAGGCCAATATTTATTTCTATTGATATTTGTTGGTTCTTAAAATTATTACTTAAAGGTAGTTTAATTATCTGTAGATTGAGAATAAACTATTGTGAACTTATCCTACTTTTTTTAAATTAATGGTTCTAAAGTAGAAGTTAAGCAGGGATTCTTTTATAGTTTGTACTGAATTAAAAACGTACTGAATTAAAAACATCATACAAAACGATACCAAAAGATTATCCGTTCGTGCACTGACACGGACCTCAGTCTGAGATTTCTGCCTTCCTCAAATTATTTATTCATTTGGAACCAATACAAATTTATGGTGGTATATCGTTATTCTGATTACAGCTAGTGACAGAGGCTGTTTCTAAACCATAAAACTTGTGCGTATAAAAATTAAAAACCACTCCAAATGAAACTAACTCTCATTTAAAAATAACTTCCTGGTATTATAAGTATTGAACTGAAAATCTGGTTGCCACTTTAGTGTTATCAATTGTTAATTATTTATTTTCGGATAATCATTAATGCATATGAAACTATATTAAATAAATATATGTGTGAAGTAAAAATATCTTTTGTGTCTTCACAGAGAACCCATTCTTATGATACAAGAATTTTTAAATGTTCACTTTTAGGATATTTTTAAAGACTAAATAGCTATCAATATTTTATTTATTTAATTGTCTACAATTTTACACTTATTATTTTATGTTCCCGCTAAGCCTAAGGCTTTGTTACTGGATATCGTGTATATAAGATCATTACTTATATAGGTGTTTTCCTTTTATATGAATAATTAGAATAAAATATAATGAGCTTTATATACCGTTTACCTTTTTGTAATTATTAATAATACTAAAAATCTTACATTTACAATGGAAACAGTAAAACGTTTAAGAAAAGTAAAATAAAAAAAACAAATTGACACAAAGACAGGAAAAAAATAATAGTATAAAATCATTTCAATTTTGCAATATTTATTTATAACAAATTAATTGGCTATAGGTATTTAGTATAACTCAATACACCACAATTTTTATACTATTGTCAAAATAGCACTTACAAGCAAAATGGCGATGGATTATTTTCTCGCTTTTGTGAATAAAGTACATTTTTTTTGTTTTAGTTTAGTTTTTACTTGTGGATTTTTCCAATCATTTCAGTGGGACATAACATGTTATAAGAATCAATGGATGTTATCTCTCGTGGGTACTCTTCACTTTGCGGGTATCGTATGTGGTTCAGGACTTTTCGGATTTTTAGCAGACAAGTAAGTCAATCAAACATTATGCGTTCATACGAATATGATTATATCGAGTAACAACTTGCATATGAATAATTTCAGAAATCATGAATGTCTAGGTTTCGACTAGTTCCTATCTAGTTGAAACTTCTTAGCCTGTCGCCATCCACTCCTGGATGTAGGCCTCTTCCATTTCCTTCCATGTATTTCGATTTGTTGCTGTTTGGAGCCAGCTGTTTCCCCCTGCAGTCCTACGTTGAAACAGTAGCTGAAACTCTGCCTATCCTAATTCTTCAGTTTTAATTTTCTATAATGTTAAAGTTAAAGTGATTTTTGACTATTAATCCAAGGGTCGCGGATTTTAACCCAATTACCATACCGTCATACCATCTTAAAACTTAGTTGAGTAGGGCTCGCAATAATCGTGCATAACCTAAATAAGTCATGGCAATTATTAATATATAAATATCCATTAAACCATTCACTTATCATTCATTATACGTCATATTCGTTACATTTTCACTTTTTTTCATAATTATTGTTTAATTTTTAAATCATTTATTCACTACTTTAATGAAAGTTTGACCGTATTGCATATCGCACAGATAGGTAGGTGAGAGTGAAAGACTTTCATAAAATACAGGCCTGTATTTAAACCAGCGTGCATTACCTCAAGCGATGCAACTATCTGTGCTTTCAGTGTTAATTTTTCTTTGAACATTCTGGCTATAAAATTTGTTTGATAATTTTCAATCAGTAAAAATATTAAAAACATTCGAATTTTCCAAATAAATATATATATATATTATATATATTAAGATATATATATATATATATATATATATATCTCGGATCGTTAAAAATATATATCCGCGGATACGGAAACGGATCTTACTCAGTCGGGTCGGTGGGTATAATCTTGACACGACAGTTGACTCATAATTTAATTAATATTTTATAACTTTCTATAATAAATGTTTAAATATTTCATTATGTTAATAAGAATATCACAAATATTTGGGATTGATCTCATTATAAAGATAGTTTAATTACTACCTTTGAGGTACTATTAGTAATTCACTACAATAAATGATTTAATATTTGATTTTTGCAATATAAATGTGCTAAATATGTGTTTTAAAAAATAAAAAATAATTATAATGGAATTTAAAAGTATTTTATTACTACCTAATCATATATATTTAGTGTTATATGATGTTATAGGCGTAAGGTTTATATATGTACCCACCCATTCAAAGCTGGATCAGGCCGATACAATAATAATATGGATATAAAAAAAACATTCACTAGTTAATATAATATATTTATAACCACATACAGAACTCAATAATTAACGTTTTTAGGGTTTAAATAAAAAAAAGTTTGTGTACTAAATAACTCGATCGATCCTAGACGGATCGTCGAAAAGTATCAATTTTATATAATTAATTTGTTATATACACGAAAATATGTTTTTTTTTAACTTCCAAAATTCAACATGGGTATTGAACCCTTCGCTAGATGGAGATGTGACCATTCTTCCCAACTGCTTCAACGTTGGTTGCGAAGGTTCGTTTTTTTATTGACTTTTTATGCACGCTAGATGGATTTTCGCTGACAGCAATACAGACTTAAGAATTTCGTGGTTTTATATTATTTATAATAAATAATTTATTAAAAAAAAAATTGTTTCGTTAATCGGAGTGAAGATGTGTTAAGCATTTCATTATGAGTAACTAACTATGTGTATTAAAAACCTTCTGATTTAATATATTCATTATTAAATAATTAAAAAACAAATTATCGTGTTATTACTAATACGTAACAAAAATCGACCGACAAATTGAAACATATTTTTTGAAATTTTAAAAGCCTCAATTTATTTCGTTTTTTATTGATGCCGAACCAAAAAATAAATAAAATAGCGCTAAAAAGTTTCTTAGCACGACATTCATGTAGTTTACCATTATTTTAGGCGTCACAGCGTTACCTTTATTCTATACACATTTATAATCTTATCACAAAGCTAACGCACATGTGTGTATATCTATAGGTGAATGTCCATACTTCTATGGTAGAGTTGCCATAAATGGTTTGGCTCCGACCGGGACTTATATATATCAATATAGGAGGAAATGAGGAAGTCAGGAGGAGGGGGGGGGGGTATTGCCCCTCCATAGCGCCGCAATCTGGTTTGTGAAAAATGGAAATCTTTCAATGGTTCCCACATTTTCAGAATACGTTTAATGGCTGGCAACAAAGACGGTTTTTCTACTAGTTTTTGAGCGAGATCGTAAATTAGCATGAATTACAACAGCTCCCTCACAAAGGTATTTCAGTCTTTCATACCGTACTGGAAATATATTTGCAAAATGTCAGTAGATCCCTTGACCCCACACTTTCACCGCCAGCCAACGTGATCTAACGTCGTCGCACGAATTATTCGCATAATTTTAGCAGTCATATAAAACCATGATTATTCGTTTACCGGGACACATTGTGGGTCAAACGGGACAACCGGGACCGAGGCTCTACACCGGTGACATGTCCCGGCGTACCGGGACGAATGGCAACCCTATTCTATGGAAACATTTGCATCGTGTTCAACCTGCATCATAGTATGCCGAGCGAGGGAGACAGATGATACCGTTAACGAGAAAACCACAGATAAACAATATTACCATTAAATACTATATCATTAATATCTTTTAAAAAATATTGGTGTTTTATTTAGACAAAATAACTCCTCTATAGGTAAGCTTCAAAAATATGTCAGTATGGCTATTGAAAACACAAGGACTGGCCAGTTAAAATAATACAAATTCATATCGGCATATGCGCAAATACAAACATTCAAACGAATGTTCAGTGCCACTTATTATTTATTATTATTATCTTTGTTGTTTCATTACTAGCCACGCGTATATATATATGGACAATGTAATATAATAAAAACCTAAATAGTGTTTATGATAAATTAAAAAAATGTCATGATACCATTGTATGTTATTTTATTTTACTCTACTCAGACTTAGCCTAAACACCACTAAGCAATGTATGATACAGCATTTGATATTAAATGATCGCTACGAGGTGTCATAGCCATTCTTGTCTATTATTATCTTACTTCTTTGTATTACGGAATTGTGTCCAATGTTATTGAATCAGCTGCATATATAGTTTCTCGGTAATATTTCAAGTTCTTTGTAAATATAATCATATATAATATCGTTTAAACTTATATTATTTTTAAGAATTGTAAAGATTTATATGTGAAATAGGTCATTTAAAGTTCAAATAAAGTTCAAAAGAACAAAGTTCAAATATAATAAAATTTGAATTGAAAAATTGTATTTTGGGTTCATATGGCCAAAGAAAGGTTCTGGTTAAATAATTTACTGCTACAATATATAGGAACAGTTGATATTATATGATAGCTACAGGTGTCATAGTTATTCTTGTATTAAATTATTTACATGTTACTTATGTATTTTATTTCAGTTACGGTAGGAAATTGGTGTTTATCTTCTGTATAGTTCTGATGGCAGCATCTGGCGTCTTACAAGCCGTATCACCAGACTATATCACGTTTTGTATATTTGTCTTCATCAATGCTCTTGGTACTTCTGGCGTATACCCTCTGGCATTTATCATTGGTAAGCGGAACACTTTCTTTATTTGCGGTTATAGGTTTATTTATGTGACTATTTGTCACTATAGTGACAAATAGTCACATAAATAAACCTACATGGTATACCATTGTATGTTATTTTTATTTTAATCTACTCAGACCTACAAAGTAATCACTGTCGCCTCAATGGCCATCGAATGGGCTAAAATAGCCTCAGGCACAAGTGGAGATAGAAAATAAAACAGACCATCACAAGTTGGTACTAAAGGCGCTAGTAGTTTGGTGGGAAGATGCTGTAAGTCAGGGGTGCTCAAACTTGAACTGCTGGCGATCTACCTCAATATTTTTAGACTACTTACGATCGACTCTGAGAGACTGCAAGTGTGTGTGATGCAGGGTTGTCGTACATACACGAAACACCCTACCTACCTAGGTAGGGCGTACCGTAGCATATATAGATATAGCTGACCCGGCCACGCGTTGCTGTGGCTAAAGTTTTTGTTATATTACATTATAGTAAACAATCTAAGAGGAACAATAAGAGAACATCAGTCACGGAGTCCACTATGCTTTTTCACACAGATGGTATTTGTAAAAAAATATGCTGATCTCCTTATTTGACTTTCTACTACTATAACCCTTTAGTACAATGAAATTATTTACGAACAAAGACGAAAATGTTGATGCTGGTATACAAATTCACTGGATTCATGTGACGCTTAAACTCATGAATGAGGTAGGCAAGGCAGACAGTCTTAAACTTTTAAACATTAATATTTTTTTTTTTGAATTATAAATACTTTCAATTTCAATTTAATTTAACACCAATCGGTGCACAATGTTTTTGGTTAACCTGTCTTTAGCTAACACAAATAGATTCGACGGTTTCCCAACACGTGAACACGCAACATATAGTTGCCCATGAGAAAAACATGGATTTTCCAAATCTAAACCACAAATGGACATTGTTTGACCTTGAGATTTATTTATAGACATGGCGAAAGCTAAACGAATTGGAAACTGTAGCCTTTTGAAGGGTATGGTAGAATCTGATGGTATCATCGGAATACGTGGCAGCAGGACCACTTTTCCTTTAAACTTCCCAGCCAAAATGGTTGCTTCAAGAATGTTTCCGGTGATCTTTTTGATGACCAAACGCGTACCGTTACATAATTGAGGTGGATTCAAATTACGGAGGAGAATAATAGGGGAACCAATCTTTAATCGAAGATTATGTGGTGGCATTCCAGGGATATCTAATGAATTTAAAAATTCAATCGGAAAATTTACACTTTCATTTTCATCAACAACAGTATCGATTGATTTAAAAGACATCAGATCGCCTGGTAACAACTGTTGTATCTGGAAGTTAATTTCGTCAACATCAACGTTTTTGGCTGCCAAAATCGCCCGTTGACTAAGCCATTCATGATTCAAATAATTATTCTGTATATCCGGGAAAATACTCTGAATCAATTCAGTTTTATCCTGAACAACAGTGCAAAAATTGTCTGGTAGTTTAATGCATTGCGTATTTGGTTGCAGTTTTATTTTACCGTTCCCAATATCTAGTAGTTGTTCGGAAAATATTAGTGCTGATGGATCATTTTGCAATTGTACTCGCATATTTATGGTCAATCGAAGTGTTTCAACACTTCGCCATAAGAATGATTGTTTCAAACATGCATTAATCTCATCCGCGAAAGTAGAGCGAGGTATAACCGGTAAGGTCTGCCGGAAGTCACCAGACAAAAGTAAGATAGCACCACCGAAAAGTTTATTATTGCTGTTTAAATCTTGCATAGTTCTGTTTAATGCTTCAAGTGAATATTTGTGTGCCATTGTGCACTCATCCCAAATTATTATAGAACTCTTCCGCAACACTGCAGCTATTCCACTATTCTTTTTGATGTTACACATTGCATCTGGTTTATTATGAACGTCCAATGGCAGCTTGAATGTTGAATGTGCTGTTCGCCCACCATCCAGTAAAGTAGCCGCAATGCCTGACGATGCTAATGCTAATGCGATTTTTTGTTGCGACCGTATTTTGGCAAGAATCAACGATATTAAAAATGTCTTACCGGTTCCACCGGGTGCATCCAAGAAAAAAAAACCGCCTTGTTCAGCAGCAACAGCCAGCATAATCCGATCATAAATAATTTTTTGTTCTGCTGTCAGTAATGGTTCACTGTTCATGATAATTGTTGCTAAACTTCCATGGTCATATTGATTTTCTCGTTGTAAATCGGTATTGACTAAGTCGGTGGCTGGACGATTAGGTGATGGCATACCATAATGATTAAGTGGTAAATTTGAAATAAGAACACATAAATCCTCGATCAAGACCAATGCTTCATTGTACATCTCTGGTGTATAATCTATGTTTTGGCATTGATTTGTTTGTCTAATTCGGTGCAAGATGTCTTCTGTCATACAATTTATATATTTTTCCCACAAAGTTTGTGCTTGCGAGGGATAACATGTCGCCAAAATAATTGCAAACAACTGACGAATGTTATTCGGTGTTGATGTCAACGCAGCATCAGCAAGCGTTAAGTCCCAATGGTTATCGTCTTCTAGCAATTGCAGTTCACGACATGCATCCTGGTATGTATTGAATACTCGACCATTAGCTGTTCGTAAAAATTCAAAAGACGTTGGTCCGGGAACATTCACCAATAACAAACGTAAATAGAAGCACTCACGTTGCTTTGGATGTACCGTGTAAAGTCTTCCCAATGTCTTAGCTTTGAATATGCCTGTAATGGAAGGATGTGGTTTTCCTTGTTTCCGTGGCTCCCATTTTTTACTGGATTTGTTCCATGTGAAATAACGTGGAACATCACCATACGCCAATGTCTTCGCGAATTGGCCAAAAACATCAGGTTTTTGACACAATGTAAAAAATTCAGTTAGAGTCGTTTTCGGAGCTTCGAACGCTCTTTGGAGAACATTTTCTTCAGTGAAGTATACACGTTGACCGTTTTCAAGATGTATTGCCAGATGTTGGACAGCAGGATCTCTTTCGTGGATGGGAAAGCTGAGAATATGCCAAATAGCTTCATTGCTGCTAATGTATCTGCCCATTTGGTATCGTGCTATTTCATCATTTTTATTTATGTTTTTTACTTCAAATATGGCCAAATCACTGCCTTTGTTTACATATTTACAAATATACTTAATTGATTTAACAGAACTGCAAAGCTCAACATTGATATGAGCTTTGTAAGTTTTTGAAAGTAGTGGTGGGTATGGTACCACCCACTGATTATCAAACTCAACTTGATTTGGAAAGTTCGGCAGTCGCATTGTAAATGTGTGGCCACCATTCTCAGTACTTCTGCGGCGATACATTGGATAACCATCAATATCCGTGATCGTGTCATTCGTATGCGGCTTTGGGAAGTTTTTTTACATTTTCCATTTTCCATGCACGGTGAGGTCATGTTGAAAACACCGCATGGCCCATGGATCATGTGTTTGGTGACAATATCAAATAATTCTTGATCAATTAATGGGTCTGGAATTTCGGCTGAAATTATTTGATCGATTTCTTCAGGACGGATTCTATCTTTAAGCCAAACCAAAATGTGGGCATGAGGCAAACCTCGCTTTTGCCACTCTATCGTATACAGCCAACAACGTGTGATACCAAAAATTGTATATTTAACAATAAAATCAATTAAGGATTTCAATTTTTGTTTAAACACACGTGCAGTTAAATCATGACGATGAATGGCTTGTTGTCCTGGCAATAGTAAAGTTTGTATCTCTTCCCAATTCGGATTACATGTGAATGTAATAAATAAATCCGGTCGGCCGTAATGACGTACGTAAGTCATCGCATCTTGTATGTATTCCTGCATGTTCCGTGGACTGCCGATGTAGCTTGAAGGTAAAATGAAAGCATTACCGATGTCATTGGGATTTAAATTTCCATCGATGTTTCCAGCAACAGCATCTCGTAAGTGAATATATTATTCCGATCGTAGTTTTGACGTTTGCGTTTTGACGTTTGCCGCTCGCGTTGTTGAGGTTAGATTTTTTCGGTGGCATTTGACTGAAAATAATAATTTTCTTGTTCTTATGATATTCTCTTGAAGACGTTCGTTACACTGTTCTTGAGATTCTTGTGCATGACCTGCTGTCCTGATTCTTTGAGCTGGATTTCTTGATTCAATTTGTTCTGCCAACTGATGGGCTCTTTTAATACGTTTGCGTCGAATAACTGTCACTGTCAAATAATAACAGACATTAGCGCCATCAACCCAGTCGAAAGGTATCGACATCTGTCAGTTTTATGACTGCCAAATAATAACAGACAAATAATTAGCGATAAATTAAAATTGCGACTATAATTTGAGATTTAAACTATCCTATCTCTCAAGTGCACATCGAACTGCACATGGTGTTCAAATTTTATTATAATCGGTTAAGTGGTTCAGCCGTCCATTGAGGACAAACATTGTGACACGAGATTTATATATATTAAGATTAGCTTTCTGCACAATATAGGTACATTATTTTAGTCAAGGTTTGGGTTAGGTTTAGTTAGGTTCTTCTCTACAATATCAATGAAAAAACTCATAGTTATTCAAAATTGCGAGTTTATTGGTTGTTACAAAACAAAAGAGTTACATATACCAGTTGATAAAGCCACCTTTTGTTATTTTATTACGAAATACATTTTTGTAGTTTAGTTACCTACCTACTTATTAAAAAATTTTTTCTTCTCGAGATCTACTCAAAAAGCACTCGCGATCGACCAGTCGATCGCGATCGACCGTTTGAGCACCCCTGCTGTAAGTAAATGTTAAATTTTGGTTAAATAATTTAGTACCACTAAACAATGCATAGAATCAGTTGATATTATATATAGCTACAGTATGGTCAGAGCTATTTTTGTTTTCATTCATCACTATTAAATATTCAATAATAGTTACACATCCTATTTATGTGGCAAATTATAGAGATAGAAATGGATCTTAAAAAACTTTTTTAAAAGAAGCACAAATAAAATATAATAGCGCCCTCCTCAAAAGATTTGTTTTATAAATTCACCAGCCTAATGGCCTTTGTCTGGGTTAAACTGAAAGCTATGCCCTACAGTCGGTTTTAACAGCCTGCTCGTGCCTGTGACACTCGGGATGGGTTGTTTTGCTCGTTATCTGTAGGCCCTTCGGGACACTTAAGTGCATACTGTTCTATTTTTGAAGGCTTCAGGTTAGCAATTAGGGCCTGCGGGCAGTTTAATTTCAAAATATAACCCTTAGAGGGGTTAAAATTTATTTTATTATAATTTAGATTGAAGATATTCTGTCACGTTGGTGAAGATTTTTTTCATTGACTTCTCCTTGAGAGTTATTATTAGTCATTATGAAACACACATTGAGACCCGATTTCAGGAATGAGCTTTTATGTGGCGGAAGACTGAAAATAATAAAATACGTATTTCGTTATTTTCGAAAAAGAATCTAAATACACGCCCGCACGTTCACACGTTAATTTAACACGTTTAACCTTTTTTGTTTATGGGGAAATAAGATCTTTTATTTGTGAGATTTACGCATCTTACAAATAAAAAATATAAACTTTTTTTAATTATTGAAATAAATATAATAGCTTGTTTAATGTTTATAGTAGCCATGCTTTGCTTGGCTGACCATATCTTAAGAGTGTCCAATCATTAAAACAGATATATTACCTTAGAAGGTAAGAGGTTCAGCTGGATGTGCGCTCTGTGTGTTCGTCAGTACTTTGTTCAATGATCATTTTTATTTCAATTCTAATATATTAGTTTATCAATAGATAATATTGAATTGATGAATATTGATGATATAATTGAATTGCATTGAATTGCAAGTACTAATTAACGTTAAAATACGAATTGCTCTAAAGTGGCAGTACCTATAACAACGCTTCAAAGAACTTCCTTAGTTCTTACCTTATACGAGCGTAGGGTAAAATACGAATTATATACAGATGATATCCCG
This sequence comes from Neomicropteryx cornuta, assembly GCA_020383195.1. Classification (NCBI taxonomy): domain Eukaryota; kingdom Metazoa; phylum Arthropoda; class Insecta; order Lepidoptera; family Micropterigidae; genus Neomicropteryx; species Neomicropteryx cornuta. The sequence goes on from JAHKQU010000018.1 coordinate 46,267,886, forward strand.
TTTGGTTTCGTTATTGACTTTATTTACAAAGTGCCCATCGAAGATAAGAGTAGCATTATCAAATTACTACTTCTTGATAACGATTTGCACGAGACTCACATGATATGTTTACAACATTGCCTAAAATCACATCACTTCACGTTAAAAGACCCACCTCACCTGAATGTGTATGGGGAGAGGGTGCATTTCGGTAGAACCTACCTTGTATGGATTCATCGGCGTTTTTAATTTAATTTTTACAAGCAGGATTTTATTTTGGCTACAGCGCGGCGTACTTATCGTTATTTGAGTTTGAAGTTATTGTGCGGGGGCTTTGTTAGAACTTACAGATAATAGAGATTTATACCCATGACAAGATTTATAAACCTAGTCTCGTCTCACTCACTCTCTCGTCGCATGCCATTGGTTGAACTAGCCTGGCCCTTGCGTTTCCTGCAGGGCTACTCTTAGGCTTTCTGAATCACAAACACTTCGTTCAGCTCCTAAACCTTGCATTTTTTGTACTAAGAAATTGCAAGATTTATAGTTAAGCGAAGCGGTTGCGATTTGGAATGGTCGAAGAGTAGCCCAGCAGGAGAACGGAACATTAACCTAAACCAGTGAGAGCTTCGTGGGAATAGTTAAGACAATCCCTTTCGACTCAGCTGTAACGAGACATTAACAAGACAAGAAAATCACGTGAAGTGTAAAAAATAATGTTTCTCTTCTATAGGACAATGCGCTTATCAGCCTCCGAATGACTGATTGATATTTGTCATACCACATCGAATTCTAGGTCAGTAATACGATTGGCGTTATCTTTTTCTTTTGGAGAACTCTCTTGGGAAAATATAATTTACCCGAATCTACGATACAATGAAATCATGATTTACTAAGACGTTTTATAGAATGTGAAACAATGATTAGTTGTTATTTTTAAGGGTATATTCTGAGTCATCCCTCGCCGTGATCAGGGTAGAGCAAAATTATTTTTCGACGCGTTTTGCTCGAGGCTTTCATATCACACATTATATGTTTAGTTTATGTTAAATAATTAATAATTATCAACTTTTCCAAAAACAAATATTTATTACAAAATGTAACACATTTGATGACATCAAAATTTTATTTTTCGCTCGGAGAGATTTATATAAGTAAGTAAAATGATTTGTTGTTTTATGCAGGCGTTGAAATGGTTGGGAGGAAGCGACGTGAGGCGAGCGGCATAGTCCTCAATTACTTCTACGCGCTTGGCGAGGCTGCGGTCGGAGTGGTCGCCTGGGGAGTCAGCGACTGGCGCTGGGTCCAGGGCATCGTCTCCGCGCCGGCTATCATCTTTGTCATTTACTACTGGTATGTAAAAACAAGGATTGAAATGATTAGAATTTCATAAAACCCAGTTTAAGGGACATACCAGTCGCAAGTTAGTGTGTTTTTGCATTTTCGATTAAGGATTTCTCAGAAGTGAGGATGATTACAAAGATAAAAAGAGTGAAATTAAATAAACTGAACCTTTATCGAGTCGTTCCATTCTTGGCTATTTTTTGTAAATTTATTCTATATGTTGGGTATAAAAAAATATCCTGCCGTGTCTTTAGGGGTTTTTGAGACATTTTTCGTCGAAGATTATTGAAAAAAAACCTCATGTGTGTAGATAAAGGTTAAAAGTTTCCATTCCTAATTATTTTTCTTTAACAATGTGTGTTTAAATAGTTCAAAATAAATAATTTTGTGGTTATTCGCATTAGGACCACCGACGAGACAGACAAGAAGCGATAGTAAGTAGTGTGCAGGGCGCTCTCTTCGCACTAGTGTCGGGATCTGCCGTGACGTGTACATTAGAGTAGGACGCCGCGATAAATATCTTTCTGGTGCCAATTACCAATTTATAAACACGACTGTATACCCTGAAATTATTATTCTTTGAAAAGATTTTGCTCTGATCGACCTATCAAGTGCCTAGGCAAAATCTAAGAGATATGATACTTCCACGGTACCTAAACGATACAAAAACAAAATTTTACAGATTTTGACTGTCGATAAGAACATATCGGATAATCGTAATCTCCATCAAATGTTCTGTAAACTGAACTTATTTGGGTTTTGCAACACGTTTTCCTCCTGGTCATCCAATTGATGCCTGCAAAATTTATCATCTAATCTAATTTTTCCCGATAACGCGAACCAACAAATTGTAACCTATTAACCAACTTATGGAACAAAACTTTTCCACGTTGATGACGATCACTAGAGCTGCTTCAGGTTTGGCGATTTGATCCAAAACGATCTTAAGGTCGTTTTCAGGGATTTTGACTACTCATGCATTCATATATGAGTTGATTTCCTAAACATTTATTCAATTGCAAGAGAGATTCTTTAGTACAACGGCATGTTGGACGTATGCGGGTGCATACAACATTATTTATACAACTAACAACAAAATTGAGCGCCACCCTCTCAATCCTGTTAAAAGGGGATATAATTTTTATAACTAATTTTCAATTCAATATTATTATTTTTCAAATCCAAATTAGTTACACATTACTTGTGAATTGACCATATCGTTTAATGTCAATGTTTATTCAAATCCTTTGAAGAAGAAATGTTCAACAAAACGTTTTAGACCATGACAACCTCACCAAGCAAATAACATATTAGATATCCATCCAAAAGAGAGTTATTGTCAACAAATAAAAAAAGGTTAGAAGTAATTCATGGATGCTGATACATATACAGAAATAGGTTTCCGATAGCGAAATTCAATTAAATTAAACCAATATTAGATAAATAATCTTCTTTTGGGATATTAGTGTAACAAAACATACTCAAAACTATTATTCGAAATGCTGTGATTTATGGTAATTATTACATAAAATCATTTTAAGCGTTGGTGTCTTATTATTAAAGAAAAACACACAAATTATTAGTATTTTGTTGGTAAGGCTTATTATCAAAATACTAGAAGTTCAAAAAGTTACTTGTAATAATCAGTATCAAAATAAAGTAAATTTCACTTTAAAAAATAATGCATACGCATATGCATATTGTAGGTTAAATTACAATCTCGTCTCATTATTTCAATTTATAAATTAACCACATGGGCTTTATTCTAATTTCCTAATTACCTAATTAACTTCAAAATATTATTGTACCTAAATTAAAATGTCATTTCTATATGCATTTATCTTGTGTTTATGTAATAAAATCATTTGAATTTGTTCCATTAATCACCTTATCAAATGAGTATAAGATTAACCCAAGTCATTTCTATTTAGGAACCAAAACAAGACATTTACTAGCATTACGTAGTCTTGCACGTTCCTCAGAACAATGATACTATTACACGCACATAATTGCAACCAAGTTGTTTTCACTATATGTTAGATCGCCCATACTCAACCTGCGGCCCGCCTACCTTTTTTGTGCGGCCCTAAACACATTTATTATCAGGGACATGATTTACAAAATCTGGCATCTTGAGATTAATTTTGACTTTGACGTACATATTTTTTCGTCATACCAGTATAGTGTTGCGGCCCGCGTAGTTTTACAAATGTATGTTGACAAAAAAGGTTGAGTATCGTTGGGTTAGGTTCTAATTCAAAATACAACTCATGTGCGCGAGTACTGACTCAGCCACTCGACATAAACTGAATAACAATTTAAATCATAAAATTAGTTTCAACTAGATAAGCCAATCACGCTTCAAACTCGAGAAGCGTGATTTTAAATTCCGATATTGAGGACACATTCAAGAAGATTCTGGAGTCAACTAATATTTAAATTCTATTGTTCTTAGGATTACTTATAATTCAACTTTGCCTTTTGCCTTTTGCCTTTTAGTACATTTATACAACACTTTTCTGAGGGAAATTTCGAGGGGAAAAATCGCAATTCGCAAGTTACAAATAAACAAAATTCGCTGTCTAGAATAACAATCACGTTTGTAAAATGAATTCCTTTTGCACCAATGATCCTACCCCACAGGCGTCTGTACGTAATGCTTTATATGTTTGTAAAACTATAATTTTACAACTCCAGAATACTCTAGTGACATTTTAATAATTCTTAAGTTTAAAATTTTAGTTTATAAATCTTTGCAACTACTAAAATATATATATACCTACTAATTTCTTAAAACAAATAATTCACAATTCAAAATATGATCATGTATCTCATTACGCCAGTCGCAAACTCACGCTAGTGTTTACTATGAAATTAACAAAGCCTGTAACTATATAGATATATCTTGCCAATAATGGGGTGGAGACCAGCGTAACGAAATTACAGATTAATTCCACATGCAATATTCATACAGTTTGTATAAATTACCTTGTTTAAATGAGACATAAATAAAACAAATTTGTTAATGCTGCTTTTTATTTATTTTATAAAAACGCAAAATTTCGGCATAAATTCAATATTTTTTTAATTAATTCTGTTTATTGTTTAAAATTGATAAATTAAAAAAAATAATAGGTATCTCAATAAAAATGTACCACAAAAACGTTTACAATCTTTGGAAATTTACAAAATAGAAATGCAAAACGTTAGTATAGTTAGTTTGCAAAAAAAAGGAAATATATATTTTTGATAAAAAAAAAGTGGTTATTTTTTGTTTGTGTGTATATTTATAGTATATTTGAGTGTATATATTAATAGTATATTTGACTTATATTTGATGATGGTGAAATGAGATAATTTTATGAGTGATTTATGTATGAAGTTGATGAAAAAAATAAAAATAATGGATATGTAAAAGTGAAAAATTAAAGCACATGATTTGTGTGCGTATTATTTATATAATTGTATAATTGAGTTGTAAAGTTATTTGACTTATATTTGATGATTGTTTTTTAATAACGGCAAATCGCCTGAAAAGATAAATGACACAATCTTTGACAATATTGAATAATTTTGAAAAAGTTTTTAATTATTTGATAATATTTATAAAGGTTCTAAAGAGGTCCTGTACTTGAGAGCGCAGGATGTCGGTTTAAACCCAGCGCTGAGTTTTATAAAATGCATTTTTAACTCTCACCTGTCCTCTTTAGTCTAAAATATTGTCAAATATTATGTAACCATCTAATTAGATGATATAAGGAAGGAAGATATTTTAACAAAAAATATAAAAATAATGGATATGTGATTACGATGAAGAATGATGGTGAAATGAGATGATTTTATGAGTGATTTATGTATGAAGGTGATAAAAATAAAAATAATGGATATATTGAAATTCATACGCAACCGGGCGGTTACTTGATGACGAAACACGTTGTTATATTGTTTGAGGCACAAAAAAGTGTTCAATTAGTTTTTTAGTGCATATCTGTTTAAGAGACTGCATTTTATCATTGAATTGCGTCTGCAGTGCCCATCGCGTGCTCAAATTGATTATTTTCAATTAAGATCTCTTTGTTATCAAACACGCTGGTGTTTGAAAACAACGCCATGACAACGTTGCAACATTGCTATTCCAGAGCGCAATCATCTCGCGTGCGATTGAATCAATTTCACTGGTTATTCTGAAACCAGGTCACAATGGGTAAAATTTTCAAAGATATTTTCCGGTCCGGTGCATTATATAGGTTGTTTTTTTTAGAGGCGTGGTTTTCAATCTGGCACTACTTTTTTCGTAGTTGGTGTTTTTGACAGCCGTCACTTGATTTATGCTCAGTTTGGTTTGAACAACGTGGCGTGGCCTCCAAGATCGTGCGATTTAACACCGCTGGACTATTTTTTGTGGGGTTATGTGAAGTCGCTTGTCTACGCAGATAAGCCGGACACGATTAACGCCTTGGAAGAGAATATTCGGCGCGTTATTGCTGACATACGGCCCAACTTGCTGCAAAAAGTGGTTGAAAATTGGGCCTCTCGGCTGGAATTTGTTCGAGTCAGCCGCGGCGGCCACTTACCCGAAATCATTTTTAAAACATAATGGCAAACCCTTATCTTTATAATAAAACTAAATTCTTAGCCATAACATCAAATTATATGCGTTTTATCTCTTCTTGAAAACCATACCTCTAAAATATAAACCCTATACAAACGTAACTCCTCTACAGTGAAAGCGTTTTATCGAGGACCCGTTTGTGGAGTTCATTATATACAAGAATCTTTTCAATCGGCAAGAAATATTCTGTAGCTCAGCCATGATACCAAACTAAAGTAACCAAACCTAATCTTCCTGTCCTAAAATTAGAAATGTATATGAGGCGAAAGAATCTTCTAACTTTTACTTATACCCACCAATTTACCTCGGTGGATGACCCTGCTAAAATTAGACGAATCTGATTTCTTTCTAGAACTAATCGTGAATAATAGCATTATCGAATTTCAAAAATTATACACCACGGCTGTTGGAACGGATTATTTATTACTGGCCAGTTAAAAATAATATAAACTCATCTATGTGCGCAAATAGAAACATGTAAAAGAATGTACATATTCATATTATAATTATAATTGAATTATTATACCCGTGTTTATTTGTACACAATACTGGTAAGCCCAATTGATTAATAAAGATAGAGGTAAAGCGAATAATATTAAAATACAGGGTTTCCAGACAATTTCCGATGTTCCCTATTACGTGCAAGAAATAATACAAAAAATGAGAAAATAATTTATGCCTAAATTTATTAATTTTATTAAACCACTCGTGTAAATTACCATTTTGCTCGCAGGCGCTCGGCAAATCCGGTCAATGACCCAGCACGGTGCGGGCTCACTAGCGATCGAACTTATGATAAGAGCGATTTTATATTATCACGTAAAGTTTACAATTTTTTTTATTCGGAAAGCATGATGAATTTTGATGAGGTCGAAACAGATAAATGTTTGAAATTATAGGGTCAATAACCTTTTTAATGGGAATGGTCCTGAGTGACGGCGTATATTACACAATTTAAATAAGATAATATAAATAAGAAAAAAACAATTTTATATATAAACTTAAATGCAAAAAACGAACGGCGAAGACAGTTGGACTATATGATGGGCAAGTTGCCCGTGTGTAATGTCGCTTGGTGACGTTACTAATAAATGAAATTTTATTTATTTTCTAGGATTTTATAAACAAAATATTGTTTTATTTTTCAGGATAATTCCCGAATCTGTACGGTGGTTGATGGCAAAACACAGAAACCAAAAAGCATACAAAATTATACAGAAAGCTGCAAAAGTTAACAATGTAATTTTATCAGAATCTCTCCTGACTTCATTTAACATGGAAAAGGTATTATTGTTATAGTTAAAGTAGATAAAAATATAACTGAGTTACTTTGATGTCCGTAATAAAGTCCGATTGGAAGAAAGGCCGTCTTAATAAATTTTGTTTCAGATTAGCTAGACATAGACTAAGCTTACACAACAAGAGCTTTTAAGCTCTTCTAGAAATTTTTATTAGCTGATCTTGTCCAAGTTTGTTCCACACCTCCTCGTACTTTCTTACCCTAATCTATACAGGGTGTCCCAAGGTCAAACCCAATAAAAAAAAACAGCTAATAGATCCTACGGTTCCCAGTGTTAAGTGTTAAGAAACTATATCAAAATTCATTATGGTATTCGAGAAAAAAAATGTTGAAGTTTCTATTCTAAATCATTTAAAACAGATATTTCTCAATGGCTCCTCCCTCAGATAAGTACGTCACTGGGTCACTAGGCCGCGGTCGTTCAAGATCGAGGTTCATGACCTGCCGCGTTGTTCGAACGCGATTAGGGCGGAGCTAAATGATTGCTGTCAGATGCCACTGGTCGAACAGAGGTCGGTCTAAGAAGAAGCGGTAACTCCTTTCCCCTTCTCTGGGGTTGTAAGAGGGATGCTATTGGTCGACAGATAATATTGATTTATCAATTGATAAAATCGATTTACACCAATTACAAAAATAATAAATTTAGTGATGAAAATTTTTCGCATTTTGTTACATAATTTTTTACTCTTTCTTAATAGGGAACTTAAACACCCCCTAAAGTTTATGGGATTGGTCTTGGGACATCCTGTATATATATTTAAACTGATTTATTATATCATATATCATGTGAACACATCCATCCTCTCACTTACAACTACACAAAGCACAAGTACAATAGTGAGGAAGTCCTTATCGGCTTATTTATATCATTTTCATTGTCATTTGAAATCAGTGAACGCTTGGCTGAGGTCCGGTTGGTTATTCCACTGATTTAAACAGATAACACACAGTACAGCATTTATAGCACAGAAAAGTAATTTTAATAAAGTTTAAATTTTCATTTTATTTTCGCTTTAAAAATAAAATGGAACCACAAATTGCCTTCAGGCACCTTATTTTCCTGAGATGAATTATAGTATAAATGTGTTTGATATCTGGTGTTATCCACCTGAGCCTCTTTTACTTTGCATATTCCTTAGGTACGGAAAGTATTGTATATATGTTATAAGTTTTTTCATTTATTTACAATGTATCTTTCTACCGCCATTAAAAACGTAAATTCAAACGTCAAACTGAAAAAAAAGTAATATTTTTTTTTCTGAATTTCTAGGGTAAACCATCGAAAGGCACGAACGGAGACTCAGACGACGAGTCAGCTGATTCCCCAAATATTATCAGGATTTATCCGACTGTAATGGCATCAATGAAGTCTCGTGTAATGGTCATAAGATACCTTCTTATTTTTTACATTTGGTGAGTATTATTTCAAATTATAATAATTACCTGACCCAAAGAAAGGAAAGATTGTGAATTTATAATAAACCATAATGTTAGTGTGTGACAAGAGAGCAGATTGGTTGGATAAAGCATCTAGTAATATTTAAAAAATCATCTAATGGGGCATAAAATTATTATATTGTGTAAAAAATAAATATACAGAGCATAGATCAATATTTAATAAAAACTAACAAGCATTTAAAAATATAGCGGTAAGCCAAAAATATAAAATAATTAAACTTCTTTTATATTTCTATAAACCAACCATATACCTACTTTCGTAATATTCTTTATTCATTATTATTTATTAAGAAAAATCAACAGTCTTACAAACAATTGGTATTAATGATAAGTTTAATTATTTTTTTTATTGGCCAGAACTCTGTGAGATATGCTGAAAAGGTTATATTACATAGTAGGTTAAAAAGTTGATCTATAATATAGTAAATTTTGTCTTATTTACACTTAAAATATATCTCAGTTATGGCTTCAGTTACATTACTTTAATTTAGTATATGCATGACTATATGTGATACCAATTTAAAGGTTTAATAAATTGCTAGGTATTTTTTGTGTTATTTTTACATTTTTTTTTATTTTTCAATCCTAACACAAATAACATGATCATAATGTAAAGTGACGTTTAAATTGCATTTTTCTAAAAAGTTTGGCAATAAATATATTTATTTATTCCATTTATCTTTGTGTCAGTCCTACATATGTCATCCATCCAATTTATGACATCCATAGGACTGCAGGGGTAACATTTGGCTTTAAACAGTATCAAATTGAACTAGATATGTGGAAGGAAATGGAGGACGCCTACATCCAGGAGTGGATGGCAACAGGCCGAGGAGAAGAAGAGAAGATTTTTGTGCTATGTTAAAAATTACATACATTTTAGCAGACAGCGAAGCCAAGAAGGGAGGATTTAGATGTGAAAAATATGCTTTTAAGTAACAAAGAAAGCAAAAAATAGTATCTATCTAAATCATACTCATATTACTCGTATTACTCATATTTTCCCTTTTTTAGTTGCAAATTACTAACTAGTATTTTATTTCAGGGCTGCGAATGCATTTATCTACTATGGACTTTCTTTAAATGCAACTAGTATGAGTGGGAATAAATACATCAATTTCTCTCTTGTTTGTTTGGTAATTTTTTATTTATTTCTTAATTATTTAATCTACTTATTTTCTGTTATTTAAAATTTAGACCTAGTCATTTTGAATAAGTTACTTTAACTGGAAAATAGCCCCCTCAAAAATGTCTCATTTTTAACCCCCTAAATATTTATTTAGTGGGCTAAAAATGAGACATTTGGTTAATAAACTGGAAAACTGATAATAACCATCTGGATTATTATTGAAAAGGATACATTTAGTTAATAAGTTACTTTACCTAATAATGAACAAGAATCTTATAATCCGTTTTCCGATTTATAACCAAATGTCTAATTTTTACGCAACGATGCAGATCCTGTATCCACCATTCTCTAACGGATGAGGCTTACGGCTGATATTCTATCATAGCATGCTATATTTGCGAGTAAGGTCTCCATACTTTGTCCTTGAAGTCCCAACACCGCCGGCGTTTAAAGTTTCCCAGCCCTCAATCCCTTTTTTTAAAATGCATGTAGCCGCATGCAGCTGGAACTGACATATATTAAATATTCTGCCAAGGAATTCCTGAGGTTCCGCTGGAATTTAAAATAATCCTAGCCAATTTTAAGCAAGAAGACTTTTCATAGAGATATAAACGAAAAATTAAAAGAACCATTAGTTGTTTTACGGTCGAAGAGAGTCATTGCTGAGATGTTTAGAGCACCACATCTCCAGAGATATTTAGGGGATTTAGAAATTGTCTTATTTGAAGAATTACAAAATGATCTAGATACAGTTATTCAAGGGTTTAAACAAACTGGCATGCTGTTAAATTTAGACAAGTCGTCATAGAGTTTGATTTTCATGCAAATAATTTTAAATATGAATCGGCGGCAAACCATTGTTTAAATCCTCGAACGCTAAGCATCTTCGAGTAACCCTGTCATCTACTCTATCATCTCTGTTGGGAATCTACATCCAATATCTGAGAGCATGAGGTAATTCAAAGAAAAAATAAGCTGTCGTTTATTTTAGGAGGTAAACAGATTTCGTGTGTGGTAAAACCGTAGTAGCCACGGAAATCACTGATTGGGAGGACATAGTATATTAATTGTAGTCATAGGGGCAGGATGGGAGGAGACTAGAGATCAACTGGAAGATAAACGGCTTCTTACATGGGTTTAAGAACTCTTTACAGTACCAATGTTCAGTCTACTGACCAGTCCCAGACTAGAGCAGTGACATTGCTATATTCCGTTAGAATGTTTCAACTGAAAAATTATGGCAATATTATAAAGCCTGAAAGGTTGATACCAAAACGCCATATGCGGCTGACATGCACTGACCAGGTTTCATATATTCATTTGTGAAAACAGTCTTTTCTTTTCTGCATTAAATACGTTAACTAGTGCTCAAGTATTGCAGGCCTTAAGAGTAATTACTACCAATAATTTATTTATCTTTATTAGGTCAAGATAACATGATATTTCACAATAGTAATTTTCATATAAGTACAATTATCATATAATAGACTCATACACACCCAGTGTTAGATTGGATGGCTACTACATTTAGGCCACACATTCTTGGTCACCCGTTGTGTATAACTCCGTAGTCTGTAACTGAATTACAGTGTTCTTTTAGTGTTTATCTTGTTACTTAACTCAGCCGATAGGTCTGAGAAAAGCACAGTTGAATATTCTAAGTGGCGAAAAATGACCTCACAAGATTTGACCCACTAGGGATTCGAACCTGGGACCTCTGGATTTTAGAGGCAGGCACTTATTTCACTGCACCATCAGGTCGTCACACACAGTGTTAAAGTTTACTTTCAATAAATTTATGTTTCTACTTTTTTTGTTGCTTTAATAATGTTTTGTTACATTTGTTAGTGATTCCTTAAAAGACCTTTTAAGTCAAATAAGGAGACATGCCAATTATTATAACATCACTTTTTAGGTGGAAATTCCAGGATACACAATGGCATGGGTTGCAATGAATAGAATAGGCCGCAGATGGTCTCTTGCAGGATCTTTCTTTATTTGCACCACCTGCTGTTTGGGAGCAGCATTTGTTCCAGCAGGTAATGTAAAAAAATCCTACAAATACTTATTATCAATTAAGATGATTGACGAGAGACCACATTTTCAATAAATTAAATGATTATCCAATAGTAATAATATTGTACTAAGTATTGTACAACTATGTTATTTATTAACATGTAATGTTAAAAACATTTGTTTTTATTATTTTTATATTGAAAACAAAATAAACCAAAAAACCTTTTGATTGGTCTGCCAAAACTATTTTGTGACTTTTATTAAGTTATTTAATAACATTAACAGTCAGCTAATAATTGGCGTTTAAAAAAAAATCCTTGACCTATGCTAAGATGTGCTTCTGAAGGGATTTCCTAGGTGGCACAGCAAAAAAATTGAAAGCTTGACTTTCCTGCATTAATTGTGTTGCTCACAAAGACTGATTGAATGGATCACATTACAAATTGTTTTTGAGTCTCTGCCTTTTGTACAACACTAAAGTACAACAATAATATTGTACAACACTAAAGATCTATGTAAAAGGCTTCGCTTACTAGCAGTGGATAAATTCAATCTAGAGATTATGTGATGAATTTCATTTAAGGATTAAATTAAGTATATGTAAATAAAATTAATTAATTGGACATATTTGTGAGTCTGTTTGACTAACCGTGGATATTGAAAATTAAAAGTGCTATGAAATTAGCTTAGGAAGGGAAAGCCTTGAAGATCTTGTCCAAAGATAGTCAGGTTCCAGAGGTGTTTGACCAGAAAGTCAGCCCAATTCCGGTATAATCACAAATGTTATGGTCGATATTGATAAATCCAATTTAATATGTTTTTCAAATGTGACAGTGTAGTACTAGGCCATTTTAACATGTGCCAATAGTGTTAAAAATACACGAGAAAATGTAAGATGCCCCTTGATATCTTTGCCAGATTGCGATTTTGCAGACAAGTGAAGATATTAAAAATTCAGGAAAGTGAATGGTGGTAGTGTGTTGATATTTTATCAAATGTAAGATTTTAACTTCAGGACATTGGTGGGCATCGACAACACTCTTCCTTCTGGGAAAAATAGGAGTAACATCAGCATTTGGCATCGTTTATGTTCACACAGCAGAACTATTGCCAACAGTAATAAGAAGTGGTGGAGTTGGAACAGCATCAACTCTGGCCAGAGTTGGTGCAATGGTCGCACCTTTTGTGCCTCTTTTGGTAAGAAATCATTCTTTTTTTTGTATCTAAACTGTAGCTAGATTGTTTTATAAAAAAGAGGCTGTGTCGTTACTGAATTTAATATTCATTAGTGTCACACATTGGTGAGGTTGTAAACTACTTAAAGATTGTTTGTACATCTATAACTATATTGTCATGTTCGGTGTTGCAATTGTTTGTGTGTGGCGATTCATTCCCTTTGAAAATCTACAAACCCATTCCTTGAAAGAGGATATATTGTTTTTAATCCTTGCATTTCAAAGATAACTTCTGATTGGAATAGCATACGTCAATATTTGTCTTCATCCTTTGTTGCAAGGCTGTTTTTAAGAGCAGATTACGAGTGACGATTATAAGTGTACTACCCACCAAACCTAATATCACCTTCAGTAGCACCTAAAATTGTGTTATAAATAAATAACTAGATACTGTCCACTTTTTTTGTAAGTGACTTATTCATTTAAATATTTTTCAGCCTATTTTTTAAATGTTCTCTTATTTTTTATTTAGTTTATAAAAATATTTACAGGTTTGAACTAACCTACTCTCTTTCCACCTCAAAAGCTGATAAAGAAAGAGAGTAGGTGTACAGCTTTTTTTACATACATTTTTCAAATAATTATATTTTTATAGTTTGTTTAATGGTGCATTTTATTTTATATTTTTGTAAATTACAATATTTTTTAATAATCTACGCACTAAATAATATTTTTCTGTAATATTCCCTACTAAACCTAGTTACCGCTAAAAACCATTTACTCTTATGTCTGGTAGTCAACGGGCGCAGCAGGTACCTTCCAAGATTTGCAAAGTACATTTTGCATTTTGCATTTTACAAAGTATTTGTAAATTTGTGAACCCATGTAATATTAAATATAAAAACTATTGTCTTTTTCAGAATATCTATTGGGAATCACTTCCACTAGTTCTATTTGGAATTACTGCTTTTATCGCATTAATATTTGCATTACTCCTACCCGAGACTCTTGGTTGCAAATTACCTGACAGTGTGGACGAAGCAGAAAATATAGGCAGGACCCTATAGTATACGCTGCTAGCAAGTGATGAAGACAGTACATCGGGGTTGTAAATCAAATTAATATTTTTTAAGCGCCCAATGAAAATAAATGCTCAAATGAATTTTAATACAAAAGTCTTATAATATTTTCTATATTATACATTTGAAATAGATTGTAAAGGTTGATTTTAAAAGCTAGAAAGATCTCTTTGAAATCATAGTTGTTACTTGTATAAAAAACTAACTCTAATGCTTATTTGTTAGATAATTTGAAAAAAAAAGAGAATGGGCATTGATTACAATAATATTAATAAACTCATTAGTCCATACCATTAGTTTAGAGGTAAAAAAAGCTTGATCTGATATGAAAGCTGAGATTAAATATTTGAGAAATTAAAAAAACTATTAGAATTTACGTGTAAAAAGAATTCGATTTTTATACAAGTGAAAATTTGTACTGTATTTGCATTTGCTAGACATCTCAGGGTTCTATTTGAATAATTTGCCCATAATTATATTTCCTACTTTTAATTTTTGTAAATAAAATGTACGATTAATCGATACAGGAATTTAAGAAGAATAAAAATATATAAATTTAAGCCTACTAACATAACTAATTTTTAAGCATACTAAATGTGGATCAAAAATATTATCGCAACTCTTCTTGCATTTCTTTATAACTATATAGCGTTAATATTTTATACAAGTTCCTGTTAAACTTCGTAATATATTCATTTTACATTAGACCGTAGTAAATAGATATATTTATATAATGATGGTTTTTACAAAATGTTTTCCAGAATTATATTTCTTATGAATTCCCGTTTGAATTTTGCTTGCATCATATTTCCTATCCATTCCTTTTTGAATCATATTTTTAATTCATTCAATGGAAATATCAACGCTCTATCATCATAACTAGAAATTAAACATGTTTGTAAATTATAAAAATTCATTATTTAGTTAAATTATGTGGATTGAAAAACGACTATGATTAAACTGCCAAAATTACCAATAAACCCCCTAAAAGGACATTATTGAATTTAAAAACATCCTGTTTAATAACTATTTATCGATTACCAATGTGTATGATAATAATTTTTATTATATAATTATACTCATATAGTACAAAATTTAAGAAAATAAATATTTCATTTTATAATATAATATTACAATTTTAACATTATTTAATTAATTAATGTGATGGTAAAAAAAAGATTCTTTTCATCGTATTGTTGCATTTAAATTGCAAGTTAATGAGTTAAAATATACTCACTCCATTAAATATCTATTCTTTAGAACAAGAATAACTTTGGATTTGAATTATAATACTCTTGTTACCTACTAAACAAAATAATATGTACATTAGTGTTAATTTGAGATTTGTATTTACAACCTATTAACTTTAACTTGTAATAACATCTGTTGAATTTATAATATACATTGTTCTCATAATAATAGTATTTTTTTTATGAACTGAAAACTAAAATAAATATAATTTGTAATAATTTCCTATCGCACAAAATGTACAATTTTTTTTAAATTTCAAATGTTATAGTATCACCAAGTCTTGCCCGTACCAGCGGTCTTGCTGCTTTATTATTATTATTATTATTTAAAATAACATATACTTTGGAGTTGTAACTTTGGAGTGAGCAACTTCAGAAACCGTGAAATAATGAAAGAAAGGACCATTCTCACAAAATAAAGGAAATTTTTAGGAGAACGAATTTCGGATTACATTCTTTTCTTCCGCGTACTATCAGAGAGTGGAATAGTCTCAAATAATAATTATTCTTGTAAATATCCATTAAACCATTCACTTCTCATTCATTATATGTCATATTCGTTACATTTTCATTTTTTTCATAATTATTGTTTAATTTTTAAATCATTTATGAAAGTTTGACCGTATTGAATATCGGACAGATAGATAGGTGAGAGTGAAAAGCTTTCATAAAATACAGGCCTGTATTTAAACCAGCGTGCATTACCTCAAGCGATGGAACTATCTGTGCGTTCAATATTAATTTTTCTTTGAACATTCATCATTTATCTTTTCAGGTGATTTGCCGTTATTAAAAAACAATCATCAAATATAAGTCAAATAACTTTACAACTCAATTATACAATTATATATATATATATAATTGTAGTGTAAAATATTGTCAAATATTATGTAACCATCTAATTAAATGAAATAAGCAAAGGATGATATTTTAACAAAAAAATATAAAAATAATGCATTTGTGATTACGATGAAGGATGATGGAGAAATGAGATGATCTTATGAGTGATTTATGTATGAAGTTGATGAAAAAATAAATATAATGGAAATGTAAAAGTGTAAAATTAAAGCACATGATTTGTGTGCGTATTATTTATATAAATAATTGTATAATTAAGTTGTAAAATTATTTGAATTATATTTGATGATTGTTTCATAAAAAGGCAATAAACATTTTAAACTTTAAACGTCATTTCTCGAAAGTTATGTTGATGATCTATTAAACAAACCAATAGGTTTCTAGTAGAAATTTCTTACTCTTTTAAAATATCAAACATAAAAATTAGTTTTAATGTATTTGGTGCAGAAATTTATGGCTAGATAAATACTGGTTCTTTAGAGCCGTTCCCTGAGTGATTTTACCATATCTAAGGTTATTATTTTAGTTTCAAGCTTATCCATACTAGTGTCGTTAGTAAACTGGTAAATTTCCGCACTCGATTTGTTTGAACTAAGGTCATTCACATTTATCAACTTGTACTCCTGTGCAGTTCCTTCTGGGAGCTCGCATCAGCGATAAAATTTTATTGAGTCATTGAAAGGCAGTTCTTAATTTGTCCATGATTGTTTATTTTATTGCACTATCACAATCTCGATGATATTTAGTACTAAAGAACGAAACATTGCCCCTTTGACACGGTGCAGCGATACTGCACAGCAATATTTGTATCATACTCGAATTTCAAAAATATGATAGCACAGCTGTTGGAAAATATTATTTATTATTGAGCAGTTAAAATTAATAATACAAAGTTAAATAGAAATATCTAAAAGAATGTTCAGTGCCACATTATAATTATTATATATTGAAATATTATGTCCGTGTTTATTTATTTAGGTATAATATATTTCTTAAATACCGTATTTAGATGTTTTTTTTTATGTTAAAATAGGCAAATGTCGTTAGTTTGGTATTTTAACATAAAAAATCTAAATACAGTTTTAAGAAATACATTATACAATTTTATATACATAAAAGAACTCATATAATACAGAACAAATCTAGAAGTTTTATCCGTGGTTTATTGAATTGGTATAGTATTTTAAGACAGTCTTACTAAACTTTTGCCGAGGTATTGAAAAAAAGATCAATTTGGGAGAAGTGTGGGGGTTGGAAATAAATCACAAATTCAGTAAATAGGGGGTGGGGGAAAGTTTTGTCGGGCAAAAAAAAAATAAAATTATGTTATATTTATGATGAATTGAAAAAATATCAGGTACCACAGGAATGAGTAGTCGGGGGGGGGGGGGGGGAAGAGATACCGCTAATGACGCCTGAGGACCTAGTTGTAAGACGCCAGGTTCTGGTTAAATAATTTTTAATTTATTTATATTTAACTAATCATTTCATTAACTTGTTTATAAAGTAACCATATTTTGAATAAAATAATTACTTTGAAAAGTAATTTGAGTGATAAGACGGGCACTAATGGTTTGATGTAACTCCATTAATTAAGATATTTTTCCTTAATGTTGTTGGTATGAGATAAAACCGGTTTAATATGGATGGTGAATCATCTTAAACTTGTTTACTGAACATTGATTAAATAGGTTCAAAATAAACTTAGTGAACA
The DNA here is from genome assembly GCA_020383195.1 of Neomicropteryx cornuta. Classification (NCBI taxonomy): domain Eukaryota; kingdom Metazoa; phylum Arthropoda; class Insecta; order Lepidoptera; family Micropterigidae; genus Neomicropteryx; species Neomicropteryx cornuta. The sequence continues at coordinate 46,285,800 of JAHKQU010000018.1, forward strand.
AATACCCTAATTAAAATGTATTTTAAATACTTTCTTGTGTGTTTATGCGTGAGTTTTGAATATGTTTTAACTCAAAATTGCTTTGTCTCAAGTAATTGGCCAATGACAGTGAGTTGTAACAACACCGAATCAATACAAACAATATCTAATAAAAATAAATCAAAATGGATTACTCTTAACCTGTCCAATAGTAAAATAAATTTGATTAAAAGTGACGATTTCAACGAAATAAGTGAAGTGATGAATTTAAAGTTCATTATGTGTAAAATTGATCGCATAGATCATAGCGCATTTAATGGTTTACAGCATCTTCGAAGGCTTGACATTGTTGACAGTGAAATCATGCAAATTGAATTAGATTGGTTTCCATTGAACAATACTTTAGAACACTTCTATATATTTAAGACAAGCATTGAAAACTTTTCTATTTATATAATCGACAGGCTTATTAATTTGTTAACATTAACTTTAGTGGATGTCTCCATACCAAAAATATCTAATATAACATTTCCGGACAATCTAGAAGAGATAGATTTGCACTCAAACGACATTACTTTTATCGAGTCTGATATTTTTAATAATCTTAAAAAACTTCAAACTCTAAATTTAAACAATAATCAAATATCTGAATTAAAAGTAGGCACATTCAAAGGTTTAAATGCATTAAAAATGTTGTACCTAAATGAAAACAACATTAGAAATATAGCAGAAAGATCATTTCAAAGTTTAAATGCAGTTGTTGATTTGGATTTATCGAGGAATAGTATTACAATAATCACAAAGGATATGTTTGTAGGTTTGAATAATTTGGCATTTCTTGATATATCTGAAAATGATATAAAGAATATTGAAAATCAAGCTTTTTTATCCCTAAATTGTCTTAAAAAATTAAATCTTGGGAGTAATAATTTAGAAAATTTAATGTTTGAACAATTTGTTGGGCTTTCTCAACTGGAAATACTGAAATTAAACAAAAACAACATAAAAAATATTCAAGCTCGAACGTTTGCAAATCTTCCGCTTCTCGTTGAATTAGATTTATCAGCCAATAGTTTAGATAATTTTCAGAATGATCCTTTTTCTGAGGTTAATTCAAAACTCAAAAACTTATCCCTATCAATGAACAATATTAAAACAATTCAACCTAGAAGCTTCTTGTATTTTATTAACCTGGTGGATTTAAATTTAGATAGTAATGATTTAACAAATTTACCCGATGATTCTTTTCAAGGCCTCACAAAGCTTTCCATTCTAGGGTTGGCTCATAACTATATTGAAAAAATGCACGTAAGCGCAATGAGTATGTTGAAAACGTTGACTGAACTGCGATTACATAATAATCGATTTTCGTTTTTGCCTATGAATTGGTTTTCTCTTTATAGAAAGCTCAGATCTACAACTCTAAAAGAAAATCCTTGGCAGTGCAAATGCTTAGATGATACCTTAAATGAATTGAAAGGGAGAAACATAAGTTTTTCAAAAAGCCATCTATTCACTGGTGATGCACCAGTTTGTTTTAATATACAAGAAAGTCAGAACTGCATAAGAGATATATCTATCGTTTATGACTCACCTAGGTATGATAGTTTTAATAGATATTTAGATACTCTATACAATTAAGTGTTAGTGTAGCCTTAAATGCATATGTTTTAATTGTTGTACCTATATGTTTGAATATTTAAATTCGCAGGTACTAAGAGGGTGGTTTTGGAGGTACTTTTATAGTGTGTAAGCACCACTACATAAGAATATTTGCAAATATTTATTTTTATTATAAAGTTTTTATTTATTTTGTTGAAAATTGTGTGCAAAAGTGCAAAATAGATTGGTATACACACTTATTTTTTTATTAAATTTAGATATATACGAGTATCGTCGAAGCTGCTATATTTAAAAACAATATTAACCTGTGAAATGATTATGGCATTGTATTTTATTCCTTCAAATAATTGTACATACTTTCAATCACACAATAAACATATATGAAAATATAGTATGCACGCTTAATCTAGGATTTATGTCCGCGTCAATCTGTGATTTTTATCTACCCTGATGCTTCTAGTTCCTTTAATTTTTAGTCTGCAATCTTATAAAGCTCCTTGCTGCCGATGGAATGCCTGGTAATGTCTTGCTAAACCAAATAGATAACTTTTATGAAATTGAGAATAATTGAGCATACGACTTCAAATTTATGAAACATATATAATTATAATATTACATTTTTATTTATTTTTTGATGCATTTCTATGTTTAAACCGCATTATATAAAAAAATTCAACCCACAAATGAGTCAAAATGAGACTTTTAGTTGGATGTATTCCAAAAAATCCAATTTACAATTTCTCTTAAAGACATCCAAGCTAATAATAATTCCTTTAAATAATTTCTTTTATATAAAATAATTTTCTAACCCACAATCAGAAAATGTTTATTATTTTAAACTAAAATATATCAAAGTGGGTTGAATTGTGGAGTATAAAAAATAATGGTCAATAATAATGTGTCAAAATAAATCCAAGTGGTTTGAATTTATAAAAAATAATAAAAATGTCATTGTTTTCTTTGCATTTAAACATCCATGTGGGTTGGATTGTTTTCCATAAAATAATATAATAGTTCATTATTAACAAACAATTTAAATTTAAAAAAAATAACCACGTGGGTTGAATGTCTCTTATTAAATCATTTTATTTTAGATATCAGGTTGTTATGTGGTTTGAATTTTTCTTTAAAGAATTATTATTTTGCTCGTTCAGCCATCGTTTATAGGTTATGGTCACATGTGAATGTAGTTTCTGCCTGTCCGACTTAAATGTGAACTAAAACTTAAAAGTAGGTATTGTAAAACATTTTAGTATGGAGGGCAGATACCGTATTAATGGTGAAAATGGTGGATTCATTGGTGTCAAGTTATTGAACAAATTAATAAAATACCTGTATGTATTTCACACTAAATGCGAAATTTAAGTAATCACATACACAAAAAAACATTTTTACATTCAGATCCCTCAGATAGACTAAAATTTCTATGTTCAGGCCATAATTTCTTGCCTAGTGACAAAGTTTTGGTGATATTGGATGTCTTTTACATGATATTTAAGGGACATGGTCGACGATTACATTTACAAAATGATGAATTAAAGAAAAATCCTATCTATCAAGTACAACAAACGAAAAACACAGAATATTTTGGAACTTAACTTCTCAAACGATATTTTATTAACAGAAAGGATGTCAACAAAGAAAAAAATCAATTGGCTGCAAATAAGAGAACTAAAAATTGAAACGAACCATTCTTATTTCCTATTTGTAAAAAGTGACTTTGATGACTTGCCTAAAACTATTCATCTTAAACGTAAGGAAATGTTTAAACAAGAACTTAAACATAAGGAAACGTTCTGAGAGATTTCCAGAAAGAATACTGCTACAAATTATTGTGAAAGGAGAAATGTGCAGGATATCCGACTCTAGTGAGTTTTGTTCATTGCTGACAAGTTTATATCCCAATGGTAAACCAATTGCAGATGCTAAATTGGAGGATATCAAAAATATTTTACACCTTGTACCTTCAGATGCCGTAATTTTTTATAAAAACTGTAATGCTAACGTTGTAGAGGACTTTGATAGATTTACCATTAACCGCAATGACCTGGATTTCGAGCTACTATTTGATGAGCATGAATAACTTTTCTAATTTATATTTTTTAACGTAATATGTCATTCTTTATATTCATTAAAAGTTTTAAAGTATTTTAAATTAAAAATGTTTTTCAGCATAGTAATTTGTTTTTTTATTAATTTCTAGAGAAATCTAATTTCAAAGAAAACATTCAAACATATTTTTTTATTATTTTAGGTCTATAAAGGAGGGATATTGAAATTTTAATTCTTGAAATCATGGTGCGTATTTTTAAAAAATACAAATTTTCTTAATTGTGTTATAGATTTTTAATTTTTTTAAAATTTTGAATGCGTTTTTCTCAGCTTGGTCAAAACTGGGTTGGATGTTTTCTATATAACACAGTCATTAATTTGTGCTTTATAGGGTAGGCCTACCTACATAAATGTAGTACTGCCATAGCCTTGTAAGGTATGACTTTTACCCTAATATTATACATAATTATTTATATATTGCACCCTTTATATCTGTTGTTACTTGGAATTAATTATTTTGGACCTGTAAGTTTGTATTGTGAATATATAAATAAATAAACTGAAATTTAAGTGAGCAATTCTTTTAGTTATCGATCGTCGTAATGTTACATTATTAATTAACCCATATAAGTTTGTGTTGTGTTTATTTGTTGAGCCAGCTGGCATATCATAGCGCGTAACATAAAATTCGTGGCAATTTGATGTCCCAGACCCACAAGATGATTTGAAGCTATGTTGCTGAATAAAATCAGCAACATAGCTTTTTTTCCAAATTCTAGGGCGGATGGTCACAAAAATTGTAAATATTTTTTTTGGATGTTTTTTTATTTGTGTGTTTTGGCAAAGTGAGCAATGTTTAGTGAGATTTAACACATTGGTGTCAAGTGTTTGCTTTGTCTTAACTATACTAAATTTTGAACAAAACTATATTCTGCAAAATATTACTTATTATTATTATTACTACTGTGCCTTGTGGGGGGGATCCACAAGGTACAGAGGTCAAGCGTGCTCACGATGCGCTCGCCGTATTTCCGCTGACAAATCATCAAACACCGGAGGTTTAAGGACCACCGACCGAGCGTAACGCCGTTCGAACTCGTTCGGGTTGAGGTGGAGGGTTTCCCCTCTGGCAGATTATAAACCGGAACCGACAGTCAGCACGCCGCCGTTTACCTGAATCCGCCCCGCGTCTGCAACAACTCACTACATCTGCAGTCATCACGCTGGCCAGTGCCCCTACATCATGGAGTTAGTAATCGTGTAATACATATCGAAGTTATTATGTAACTAGTGGATAGTGGAATAAATCGTCTACCAACTTGACACAGAATTTTTAACTATCCGCAGGCGCAACCCCATGGGCCATTACACTACTATTAAAATATTACAAAATAATATTAAAATAGCTTTCAGCATCATTAACTCATTTTTGCTCATTAACTGAAAATAAATGATCTTATCTTATGACTTAACATCATCATAAATTTAGCTAAGATTTAACCACAGTAACAGTAACTATAAACGCAGCCCCCTTCCCGACAAATTGTATAGGAGTCTAAATAAAAATGTAAAAAATATAAGACTAAAGATATAAGGTAATATAATATTAATATTTATATTTATTAAAATGTTTTTTTTTGAGTAAGTATTTTTTCGCATGTGAATTTAAAACAAACATTGTTTGTTTAATGTATATTGACAAATATTTCTAACTAAATGATAAAATATCATTTTAGATATTTTCAAATAAGTAAAAAAAAGTACTGGCTTATAGTTTATTGCAGGTGTAAATTGTGGAAACTTTTTCAAACATATGAAAAAAATAATAATTTCAAGCAATTAAAACAAAGCGACTGAATTAAAAAGCATGAGTAGTAAATAATATCTAAATGATACATTTATGTTATTTACAATATTACAGCGAAACAAAATATTTTTTATGGAAATCAGGCCTTTCTCTCCTCGTAATTTTTTACCTTTTCAGGTCTTTGGCCATAAAAATGCTTTGTATGAGGGAGTTAAACGTTTACCCCAAAGAAAATCATAATGTTAAACTATAGAAACACGTACATAAAGTTTTTTTAAATATGTATACAGGTAGTATTTATATTTACTGATGTCCTTTTAGGGAGTTGATCTATATCGATAACAAAGTCTCATGAAAGAAAAACATACTAAAATAATTATATTATTAAAAATATTTGTTTTTCTTCAAAGCTCACTTAAGCTGTCGTCGCCTGACCTCGCACCACATTCTCAAACATTAAAAGGATTTATATTAAATTTCAAATTTGTTTTTCTTGTAATTGTAAAACAAGTTTCCAATATTTTTTGCTGATTTATGTTTGTTTTTATCATATAGATCAACCTCCTAAAAGGACATCAGTGTAGCGGAATACACCTGTATTCATATAGTATCAATTTTGAAAATTAGTTTAATAGATTCATAGAAAAATGCTGTGTATAAATTAGCAATCATACATCACTCTAGATTAAAACAAGCGTCAGTCATAAGGAGCTGCCACAAATTTCATTACACACTTATATTATTGCAATAGTCATTACACATGAGAGAACAGTGTAGTATGAGCCGTTAGCAACTACTCAACACTACTTTCAAAGGACTCGTCACTATGTTATTCTTATCAGTAATGGAGATTTATATTTTCTCCTGGTGATGACTGAGCTTGGGCTCTAGAGCTTCCTTTTGCTGCTCCTTAAAATTAAACCCAGCACAATTCATGAATAATATTGTTTATGTTTGCATTTTAATTTATCAGTAAAAGATGTTGAAATTCAACTCATTATTCATATTTTTGTCACTTAGTGGGTTTTACAAGAATACCGACGAAATAGACAAATGCAACTGGTTTCCTAAAGTCTAGTCCCAACAGTCCCATCAATAAAAAAAAAAAAAAACTGAAAAAATAATCAATTATTGAACATTGAATTATTTATTATTTTTGAATTATTGAATCAGTTATCAGAACACTTATTAAAAAAATAATATAATATAGACTAAACGAGATTACAAAATTTAAAATCAAATTAAGAGAAAGTAGGTTTTGTAGTATCATATTCAAATATTATAAAGACGTTTATATAAACAAATACTTCATAAAATCATTTAATTTATATTATTATAAACATATTGATTAAGTAAGGCGGAAACAAAATATAAAGTTTAACATTATAAACAAAAATAAATCAACAAAACTCAATGCACTTACATTAATATAGTTTATATTCCTTAAAAGCAGTATTGGCACAATATAAGTATGCTTATTTGAAATATGGGTTCAATACAATAAAAAATTACGTACACATATTGAAATTACACAAAATATAAGGATGATATGTCCAATAATAGCGAATAAAGGTATAAAGGTAGTTTCAAATATAATGATATTTTCAGTCTCGATTTCTCGATCATATTTAAATTTAAATTAGTTTTGAATGACTAAATAACGCTTAGAACGTATGATATCATTATTTAGTAACAATTTAAAATAAGTAAAATAAAAACCAAACTGCATTTAAATGAAAATCGTGCATTCACGTTGCATTGCCGCAGTTAGAACCCATTTAGGCGCCTACATACCTAAATGCTACATAAATGCGAATTTTGCAGGTTTTCATATAATATTGTGTTATAAGCACCGTTCATGGCCGTTATAGAGTTTACACCTTTCTGTTCATCAACGATTTGTAGTCCAGAATCGTACAAAGATTATTCTTCGATCATATATGTAGTAGCCTTAAGTCCTGGGTTTTAACTCTGAGGGCACGATTGTATACACTAAAAGACAACAAAAATGAAACCTAACAGTCTTTGAAATATATGGTAATTTACCCAATGAATAGGCGAGCAAGCAGACTTTATTTTATGATACTTTTATCATATCATTTTATAACATAATTTAAACTCAAATAGTTTAATAAATATTTCAAATGTGGGGAAATTCACACTTTAAAAATCCTTACATAGAAGCACTATTTTCTTAGATTTTATTTACCTTTAAAATTATTAGCTCTATTAGGATCAAAGCTTTAAAATGATATCTCAAACAAAGTGAAAAATCATATAATTATTATACGTAAATTATTTTTAATAGTTGGCAAAGGCACAATCATTGTAAGGAAAATAAGCCTGAACCAAGAATTATAGCTCAAGAAATGTTGGTAATATACACATATATAAACATTTATTAATAGTTTTCTTTCCCTTTTCCTAAAACGAATAAAACTAATAAACAGCTGGTGGATTTATCTATTGGATGGACTGGACCAGTAAATTTGCATATTTACAATATAAATAGGTTTCATATTACAAATTTCTTGGAATAAGATCATATTAAACATTATGAACGTTCAATTAAAGATCATTAATATTTTGCTTTATTTATTACAGCAGGTGAAATTACTCAGAGCTTGATAGACAGGAATATTGTTTTTTATTATAAGGAATTGTCCACCGCATACGTTTAAATGCAAAAGATTTGTAATGTTAGATTCAATATTTTTGAGAAAGCAGCCTTCTTGCAACAAACAAATAAATAAGTTAAAAGCCATTATAAAAACTCTTCAATTACAATATCAAGCAATAGATTTGAAACGACGTTTAGATGCTTGAGATACAGTTTTGTGCTCTGCAATAATGGTAGATTAAGATACTGGAATTACAAATAAAATGAAACAAACAGGAGAAACTACCAGGATATATGTGCATTTCAGTTTAATATAGTATAAATTTCATTTTCTTGAAAAGATATTGAACCCAATATTTTATAAAAAAAACCCTGCAAGGATTCTTAGTATATATGAAAAACAATTTTTAAAATGGAAAATTATTAACCCATCTTCCCTAAAAGTCAAATATTCCGCACAAAAAAAAAACTACTTATGTACAAGTTAAGTAAAAAATAAAAGGCCTTTTAAAGTTTGACAGTTTTTTTTTGTAGCAATAAAACATTACAGGGAAAATTGTATATAAGACAAATTAAATTTAAATAAAAAAGGAGTATTTTTTTCGTTTGCTTGGAAGGCTTATGACTTTTAGATTACACAATAAAAATTAAACTGAAAATATATTAGTTATTTAATTTTATTGCTTCAAACTCAATAATTTAAGGATGATTCCATCGATAAACATAATATGTAGACGTCCGCCAGAGAAGGGCCCACTCTGTGGGTATGGTGTTAAGAGTGGATTCTCATTCTCTATAAGTTATAATTCAAAAAAAATTTTTTTCGGTAGCTTAAGAATTGAATTTTTAGAATTTTTGAAAGTCACAAGTTTACTCAACGTAGTTTTTTAGAAGAAAAGAAAAAACAATGTTTAAAGTTTTATCTAAAATCATAATTTTAAAAATATAGTTTCTAGTATAAAGTTATGGGGATTATAAGCTATATATAAACTTTAAAAGTCAATGTTGTTTACCTAAAATTGTTGATTCACACACATTCACATTCAGACACATTCAGCTCTGTACGTCAAACGCGCGGGCCATGCGTTACCGCCGTATCGGTGAAGTTAAGTTGACAAACGGAATATCCCACGCAGAACTGACACCTGTTTTTTAGATTGTTATAATTTCTTATAACAAACGATATCCACAAAACTATAAAACAAGTTTGTTTTTTATATTTAACATTATATTGACATATGTTTTGAAAATAAAACTCAAAATGATTTACCGCCAAATCCGTCAATTAGTCTATGCAAAAAAAAAAACGACAATTAGTCTATGCCTTTCACGAATTCAGATATATGTGACATGCCACACTTTTAAATATTAATAGAAATGCATTAGACAGTAATGGTCTTACCTGGAATCGGCGATTATGGGATATACCGTTAAATTGTGTTAAAAAGTTTTACAGAAAAAACTCTAAATATTATATTTGTAATCTACTAAGGACGAAGCGGGCCCTTTTTTACTAAGCATAAAAAGTAAATAAATGAAATTTTTTGATAATTTATGGTATTATGAAATCACTACTTTGTAATAGTAATATGGAAATGAGTGTATAATTTTTGAAAAGTGGCCCTTTTTCTAATGTTATAGAAGAAATGTCCATTATTACCCATATTGGAAATACTATTGAAAATGGTACTTGTCAAAACAGTAAATAACTAATGATTAATATTAATATAATAAAAGGCGCATTTCGTCAGTAAATATTAAAAACTGTATAAAACAATGTAAACCTACATTATTGTTTTTTTTACATTTTGCTATAAATGTAAGTAAGCTGTGTAATAAGTTGTTATTGTGTCTGTTGTTGAAATTATCAATTTAATATCGAAAATATTTTGTATCAAGAAGTGTACCATTTCACATTTGATTTGAATTCACTTTAACATACTTCTCGTGAACCTATAAAATTATTTCTTATACATAATAACTGCCAATTAATCAGAGATTTAATTGGTGTGCAATTTAAAAAATGCAAATTTTTATAAAATCTTTGCCACCTATTTTGCATTAAATCGTCCAAATCTTAGAAACTAAAATCGACAAAGTGGGCCCTTCCCTGGAGCGTATCCATATAGAATATTAATAAACAAATATTATATTAAAACCATTCTCATTGGCACAACAAAACAGAGCTTTTATAACTAATATGACATAATTAGCATCCAATGCTTCTAATTCTCAAATCTATATGTTTAATTTTATCATATAATATGTAATTATATTACTTGAAAAGCTCCTTTAAATTGTAAAAATGAGCAAAATATTGTTTGTTCTAATATATACAAAATACAAATAGATATTTTTTTATTTTTTAGGAATTGGCTAAACCCTTAACAACTTAACTGATATTAAAACACAAAACGATAAATTACGAAAATAGCCAAGCTATTTATCTAAAATACAAACATCAAAAAAATAACAAATTTAGCTCACATATCATCAAACTAGGTTAAGTAATTTGACACTCATTTACAATTCACATAGTTTCCATTAAACAAACAATTAAAAAAAATATAAGGTTGTTTTACCACATGTTTTGTAATTTCAATAATTAAATTATTTAATCTCTACTTAACATATTATAATTAAAATAGAACTTTTAAATACAAAATATGGGAAGGAATGACACTACAACAAATAAATTTATAAATAATAAAATTTAACTTGATAATAGTATTTATAATATACCTACATGAAATTTAACATAAGGAAAGCAAACAATTAGAAGCACCGTAAATTGTTAAAATTAAATACTAAAAATAACATAAAATATGATTGAGGGTAATCATGACCACTTTATTGCATTATACACCAATTATTGTATTATACACCAATATGCCAGTTGTTTGCAAACTGTGCGACACAGATATACTTACAGCTGCCATGTATAACAACTACGTGGTATAATTTACTATTATAGTTTACTAAAAATGTCTTCATATAAATATGGCGGTACTAAGAAATAGCTGGAAGGATCATGTACACATGCATAGCCTGCGCAAATAAACTGTGATACGTCTGTATCATCATTTTTAAGCTGTATGAGCATATTAGTATATCATCAGATTTTTAGGGTTAGGGCAGCAACCTATATGAAATAAAGCAAACCCAGTTTTAGTTATTTCTGAGCATTTATCAATTACATGAATTTTTATGATGTTCCGCAGGGGTAATCAAACATCGTAGCTGAAAAACCTATTTTTAAATAAATCTGTATTTTCAGAGAAAAAAGAAAAATCTAAAAAAATTACATATTATGAACAGAAAAGTACCTCTCGAAGTAATTTCAAAATCTAAAGTTCTACACATGAATTAGATTTAGCACAAACAATCAAATTATTATATGAACCTATCTGTCATTTGGGACAGCAAATTATTACTTATTTAAATACGTACAGGTTTTGCATTGTTTCAAAGGGGTCATCTTACAATGGTTTCATGCACGCTAATACATGATAAGTTAGGCTACTAAATCAATCTACTTTCTTGTAAGTGAAAATGATAATTTCACACCCCTATACTGGTTTAATACACAGCTACAACGAGTGAACATTGATTGCAGGCAAAACAGAGCTAAGTTTCCTAGTACCAACGCAGTGATAGTTTTGGGTTTCAGAAATGGGCAGTTTATATAAGTTTTTGGCTAGCATCGGCCGCAAAGTGGCAACAAAGAATTGTTATAACAAAATATACTTCAGGCAAAAAATAATTTGTATTTAAGTACAAGCACAGATATCAAAATGTCACATTTTTATATTTATCACATCACCTTATGTTATCACAACTCATCGCCAATATTATTATTTGTTATTTAAATCATTTCACATTTCTTTATTATGAAACTATATTCTATATTATGGATGCATGATAAAATTTAATGGATGGTTAAGGGAAGTTAAATAGCAGTAATATTGCTTCACTTTTAAATTTTATCAATATTTGTAGGACACTAAAAAACTTAAAAATTATGGAAGATTTTTCAAGGTGGGCCGATATCCACGGAGTCTATACACAGGACGAGAAACTCAGCCTCAAATGCATGACAGCCAATACGACGTAAAACGTCGTCAGGAGTGGGGGGGGCGGGTGGGGAAGACGACTCACGCATTACACACACTAACAGAACGCACAAACACACAAGCACTCTGTAACTTTCGTTCGATTCACGTCAAAAGTTGACGGTTGATGCAAAGCAATGCAAAGTGACGATGATGTTTATTTAGGCGCCGATGTGTTATTTAATAACAATGTTCACATTTCAATAAGAAGATGAGTGCATTGAACAAAACAGAGCCACAGCTGCGTTTCACGACTTGACAGCTCGGTTAAGCTGACTTAACACTCGCGAGATGCGCAGACCACCACGCGCAGCTCATACCCAAGCGGACGTTTTTCGGCTTACCCCCTCCTATCGAGTTTCTCCTCCTCCTGTATTGACTTTGTGCCGATATCACAATGAATGTGAGCAAAAAAAAAAATAGAAAGGTACCTTATTTAAATCATTTTAATATTACTAGATATTCATAATTTTGGATATTTTACTCAATATCAAAGTGATTTTTTACAGCATTTTTATGCTCAGTAATGCCAGCCGCCATAAAAGCCATTCATATTATTTAGAAGATATTTTAATAATTTATATTCTTAAATCATTGCAAAAACAATCACTTTTGATGGATGAATTAACAAATAATATACTACCATTATATTGTGATTAAAGGTACCTACCTAGATATTTTGGGCTTTACATGTTTAGGTCCACAAACACATATATTTGTGACCATACTAGCTCACATCCTTAAGTCTAATAATAATGAGTATATTCTAATTGCAATATAATATTCAAATACAAAAAAACAATGTTTTGCCATAAAGCTTTTTTTTAAAGTTTTTTTTACTAAACTTTGTATTTAGAGATAATCATTTTCCAGCATTTCCTTTGTGAGCATCAAATAGAAATTTTGTAAATTCCTGAAAATTCGAAGTTTTATGACCATAGAAGTCATTCATGAAATAGACAAAATTATTGGTTTTTTATTTAACAAAAAAAAGGCGTTGAATATTATCTTGATCATGTTTTACTGCTACCTAAAACATTTACCGCTAAGAGCATATTGAAAAGTAAACTGGTTTTATTGAAATTTTAATAGCAGTCGGTTAGGCATGCTCGTTTTATAACTATGTGCTAGATAAACTAAATTTAAATAAAGTATATTTTTTAGATTTATATATAATTTTAAAAAAACTTAATTGGGCAATAACATTCAAATAATGCAAATTATTTTTTTTTAAATTAGCTCACCATAACTTACCGAACATAATACATATATAATTAGTGTTATCTGTAAGTCTGTCTTACTGTTTTGGGGATAATACTCAGGTTCTTAACTACAGAAATAATTTAATTTTTTTTCACTGATTTCTTTCTAGTCAGATTTCATCAAAATATTGAGTTTTGAGTTTGCTCGCGTTGTTGAGTAATTTATACTACAATTCAGTCGTACTATAGTGCAGGCGCGGATAAAATAGGTCAACATGTTGAATATTCTGTTTAGATCTGTGTTTGTGCCATTAAATTAGTTACTGTTAATATTAATAAATATGTATTGTAATATTATTAAAAATAAATATTTACAATATGATAAGTACAATCGAGAGATAGAAACCAATTACACAAATAAATATCATGGTACTCATATACTTATAAAAAAAGGAAAAATTTTATTATAATTTAAAGTATAAATCTAAGATGGCAATGAAAGATGATTAAATTAAAAGTAGCCTTAAATCAATTATATATCTTAGGCAAAAATATCAAAGCAAACAGTTAACTTATTTGCCTTCATTGGTCACATTATTTTGTTTTAATACGAGTTTTTTATTTTAATCAATTAAACTGGTATATAAATGGCTTAGCTAACTATTATCTATTTATAGTGCGGCTGTAGGAACTCGAGCAAGAAAATATCCCTATGGTATTAAAAATATTTTTAGTGTAATTTAGATTTAAAAATATCAAGTATGTTACCATTAGAAATTACAATGATTCTTTTATAAATAATTAGCTAAACCATTGTATTAGTGCTACTCCTGCACTATGATTGCAAATAATACATTGAAATAAACTAGATTTAAAAATACATATAAAGTTGAACTAATAATTTTGTTAGATATAGAATCTTGCTCATGTTTCTAATCGACAAGGGATATTTGTGCGAAACCAATCAGTGCTTTGTCGTCAAACTGTTCATTGGAGCTTATTGAATTCTGAAAAAAGGAGTTAAATTTAGTGTTAATTCATAAATCCAGTCAATCTGTAAAGCACACTCAACACCTTACTGAAAAACTCACAAATGTTCAAGTTGCACAATTATGTGGATGCACCTGGGTTGTGGTGAGGGATATCTCTATCAGTTTTCGAGACATACAAATTATGTGTCATACTACTCCATTTCAATTTGTGATTTTCACCAATTGACTCTACTTGAAAATGCACCACCATAGATTTAGATATTGATAAGAAAAATAATGTGCTAATTGTATGTTTTATAACCTAGAGGAAGTCCAAGGCAAGTGGACACTGCTTGACCAATTAGACAGTGCCTTAGAATTAATATCCCAGTTTAAGTGGGAACCACTAAGTATAAGGTGTTCTGTAAGTCGACTTAGGCTGTAGCTATTGGATTTGCTTGGTTTGTGTTAGCTTAAAGTTTGTCAGGCCAACTTAAGTTGGATGGCATGATCATTCTGCTAAAATGAAACTACTGGAATGTTGGCTACAATACTTTTCTTCCTTGAACTATTTGCGAATGAAATGCCCAACAACGATCTATTTCCACTTCCTTCCACTAAACAAAGACTTTTTTTAAACGTGCCAATACCAGCAATACGAGAGTTAGTTTCCAAATATTATTATAACTAATAATATTAATTTGTAACCCTGTTGAGGCTGAAAATTTTATGAGAATTCTATAAAACTTTCAATAGACCTGATAAGATTGGGAACTTACAGAACATTTCACCTATACAATTATATTATTATAATATCATACATAAAAATAAAACTGCAGGAAAAGTGAAAAATATAATTTTGTTTTCATTATTTTCAAATTCATTCCACACCAAAGGTATAAGAATCTGTCCTGAAAAAATATTTATATTATGTATGTTGCCTCGAAAACCGCTCAACATATATTTCGTTAAAATTATTAAAGACAATTATACTCACTAGGTGAAAAGTGACTGTTTTAAACCCAGGAACATTTGCATTTGAAATAAGTTTTGCTAGATTTAAAGCGATGCTGGCTGAATCACGAGCATCAACAAGACCTGCTCCTACGAGCTCCTGGGCGATACCATCGGCCGAATCCTTTCCAGGAGCGAACTCGAAACGAATATCATTTAGTTCAGCTGTTTTGTTATTTCTGGAAAATATTAAACAACATTAATTGACTTACATTATTTTAAAGCAAAAATGCCCCAGGCGCCACAAGCGATTTATGCTTCTTTCATTGTTTAAAAAGTGTTGTGTAAGGGTTCCGGTTTCTAATTTGATTAGGGTCGACTGTGGATTTTTTTGGCAGATGTTTTATTTTACAATATTTCAGTTAGGAGATAAGCAAAAAATGCAACGCTCGCGAAAGACTGCAATGTAAGAAAGATAAAAAAAGAAATCAATAAAAAAAATATTTCCTTTTTATTTAGTTAATACGTCTGACGAAATGTTCTATTCGTTCGAAAAGAACATTTCATAGTTTATTTGTAAAAAAACTTTAGTTACCATTTCTGGAAAACTAAGACGAAGCACCCCCAGGGGATACTAGCTTTTTTTTTAAAAAATATGAGCTCTAGAATATACCGGCGAAGTTACCGCAGAGCAGTCCGGACACATTGTATAGTGGTTCCTGTACAAATTCGGTTCGTGGCATACTCGGTCTTTACACAAATTAAAAATGTCACACTCTCAGATCTACAGATCCGCAGTGTTCCACTGTTGACTGATCAGCGATAGTGAGATGCTGCTTGGCAACCACAAAACAAAACTCACAAAAGTTCCACTTAATAGGACAATAAATTGCTTCTCTATGCACAAAATAAGACAATTATCAATATTAACCGGTAGCGTGTCAAGGACAACTATAGTCAGCCTCGAAAACGTCGTATTTTGATTTTTGCCTATTAGCAATTCCGGGATTTATGGTTTCTTATTGCTGTTCGTTTCTTTGTAAGATACGAACAGCATACATTTCAATAAGAAACACAGTCAACTTGTATAGTGTTGTAGTATGAATTTAGTATGAATGAAGTTTGTTGTATGAATTTAGCAATTTAGAAAATGAATTTATGACGTGTTTGCTCCTGTGTTTACGATGGTTTTTTAGTGTTTTTAATGTGATTTAACCTATTACTTTATGTAAATATTATTAAAACAACAGTGTTCTAACATGTGATATGCGTGTTTTCGTGGATCAAAGTGTCCGAGGATTGCCAAAATGAATTATTTAAATTAATGCAATCCTGACAGAGGCGGTGATTTTCGGATATGTCAACATCACAATAAACAAAGGTAATTTGGGTCTTATTATTGATTTGTATTTATAAGCATTTCGTTAAAGTATTCCGTATGAAATTTTATTGCGAATCACATAGGTATTCTAAAATACATATACTTCAAAATAGTGATGTCATAAATTTGGCATTTCGGAATATTCTAGAAAATTTCGTAAGCTATTCAAAATAGTGCAGGTTATTAAGATGACATACGTAGTTTTTGTACTATAAGCATTTTAGTAAGAGCCCATAATTAGGCCATTTTTTTGAAAACTTCGTACGAAACACGGCGGCTTTTTTGTAAAGACGGCTGCGATACCCGGTAGGTTAACTTACACAGTTTTATTTGCTGTACATATTTTTAAATACAAACCTTAATCTGAGAACGAGGTTAATAGGTACTAACTCTGCTGAGCTAGCTCCCACTTGAGGTGAAATATGATCTTGTTCAATAGCATCCTGAAAAAGAGAGCCTGTGTTTAAATAAGATTTACCTAGATAGATATATCAACATGGTTAAATCTTGGGAAGAGAATTAGATTTTTCAACTATTCACCTTGAAATGATTAACTGATCGAATAAGTTAGAATTGCAGATCTGACTATAAACTATTATTTTTAAGGCTATTTTAAAGGCTATTTTTTGAAATGATCCAATATATACTTACATTTTGATCGATAAAATTTGAAGCTTCATTTTATATACTTTTATTAATTTAAATATTTTTTTGTTTTTTTTTTATAGATACAACATACTAATATATCACTACTAATAAATGGGAGTTGCTTTTCATATTATCATTCTTCTCCTCCAAAACCACTACGAGGTCGGTCCGAAAAGTACTTAGCTTCACCGCCCGATGGCGCCACTATCGCAAGAGAAATTTAATATCGTGTAGTACATTGATGACAGATGGCTACTGTCAAAATTCAGAAGAATCGGACTCGTAGTTTTGTTTTGACTGCGTGTGGAAGCAGACGTGTGTTAAGTAGTTATCGGACTACTCTTGCACTTATCGGACAACCCTCGTAATTCGCTGCAGGATAGTTTGATTCTTCAGCAAGGTTTTAGGCAATAAATCCATATAAGTACATCAGGAGGAGGATTTTATGTGAAATATTCAAAATTTAAAAGGCTTAACAGCTGACGGTTACTTGCTAAACAATTATATTCTAATAATTTTAAAATGGCAATCGGTAATAAACTTTCATATCCACAGCCACAGATGCTTTGAATAGTAAGTGGGCTTGGCTACACAATTTCGATTTTTAAGTTCATTGATTGAGTATATATATTATTGAACAATTTTGTATGATTACATTTTTTGTGCCTCAATAAATGAGTTGCGCTCAGCTTCTTTACTCGTTAAACAAGCAAAGGGCGTTTTAATTGCATAATTTATCTCACATAATAAGTTAAATTTAGTCATTGAGTTAAAAATTAATATATATTACTGAATTTATTTAAATTTAGGGTAAATGAATATGATATAAATTATTTGTTCAGTAACACGGAATAAAAAAACAGGTCTTCTGAAGATTTAATATATTTAAATACAGCAACATCATGAGAGCTATCTCCGAAATATTGTAATTATTTATATTAATAATAATTTAACAGTTTCAAATAATGTATTTGTCATTGTAATTTGTTTCGGAATTTAATAAAATAAAATGACCTAATTTTAATTTTTAACCCATCCAGGATCTATGTCATTGGTGTATATCGCCAGATGCCGTGCAAGAGATATTGTGGTTGTTTTACCGTATTTCTATTAATATTTAAAATGGTGGCATGTTTTGCATATACCTGAATTTATGAAAGTCATAGACTAGTATTTTTTTTTATCTCAGTTAGGCTTTGACGGCCACTGGGATTGTTTAAGCGAAAAGTGCGTAAGTGAATTGAAAATGTTTTCGGTAGATTTGGCGATAAATAATTCGAATTTTATTCACAAAAGGTATGAATATAATATTAAATATAAAAACAAACATTTTCATAGTTTTGTACCTATTATTTAAGAATAATAATAAAGTATTACTTTTGAAACCTAAAAAACGGGTAGTAGCCTCGCATGCGTTGTTTGCAATTTCATGAGATAATCAGTTCGTTAAATGACCTTCGTAAAATGTCAGAATTGCTACGTTCACGGGTTTTTCATTAGGAGTGGAATATGTTAGAACCCCTTTTAATTCATATAAAAAAAATATATAGGTCTAATAATTTCTGCTACGGTATACTTTACCAGTAAATAAATCGAAGGCAACCATGTATATGTTAATCCAGCGTATTATTTTATATATGACATACCTATGTTATGTTATGTTATGTGTGTTAGTGGATGTGGGGGTTTGCCCCCCGTGTACCGCGTCCATTGCAGAACTATTGTACTTCTAAATCCACTTAAAGTTCGCCCTCTAGTCCCGTACTGTAGATAAAGTTGAGTATCTTTTTAGGTGCGATGGTTCTTATCTCCTCAGGCTTGAGGAGATAGTTGCCTAGAAGCTGGTACCTTTTGTTCATGAGGGGCCCACATTCCCCCAGTAGGTGTAACGGAGTTTCTGGGCTCCCTTGGCAAAGCCTGCACCTGTCGTCAGACGATAGGCTTAATTTGTGCAGGTGTTTGTTCAGCTTGCAGTGGCCAGTTAAGGTTCTGGTTATGATCCTTATTTGGTCTCGGCTTAACTTCAGTAGCTCCGAGAGTCTTACATGACATACCTAGTTCAAATTTGAATTTTATAGAATTATGCTAGAATATTGAATCCAGCTGTTAGAATATTGTATCCATGAAAAAATAATATAATACATGAACTTACAGTTTCACTGCCGCTAGAATCTGCTCGTTGCAACTGGTTCATGGGTCGATCATCAGGTGTGTCCGAAGATACATCATCATCAGAATCCCCTGAGAGCCCCTCAGCGCCAGATGGCTCTTCAACTCTGCTTTCCTCATCAGTCCAGACCCATTCGCCAGTGACTGTGCGGTGTAGACGGCCAGATGTACCAGTTTGTCGCTTACTAGCCTACAATTTAGTATTAATATAGTGTTTATACACAAGAAAATTTAAGGTATTTTTTTTAAAGTATTGCCTATCACTTTTTCGGTTACTACAGGTTATTGATATGATACAGTCAATAAAGATGACAAATGTTTATATACAGTTTTATTCTCCATAAAATTCTACATCGATTTCTTATTTCTCGTTAGGTCATAATAATGCATTATTTTTCAAAATTGAGATTGTGGTAGTCTAGTTGATATCGTTGTAGTCTAGTGGTTAAGGTGTTGTACTATTGACTCTAAGGTAGCGGGTTCGAATCCGCACATGGTCATACCATTTTTAAACTGTTTAAGCAAGGATTTCGGGCTAAAAAATTTTGGCGTCAAAAGTGCTTGAGAAGGGATTCATTTCTAAGGAAAATTTTAAAAACTCACTCATCTACTATAAATTCCATAGTGCAGGCATGAGTCCATTTTTTACAAATCAGTTATCATCTGATTCACCATGAAATTCTCTATTATAAAATATCACTTTGATTTTTTTATCTTAATTTTAAAAAAAAAATGCTCTTATCGGTTTTTTCCTGTTGGCTACACAATTTTTCACTATTTTACACAATTTTACACTATAAGATACTTATAGATACACTATACACTAGATTACACTATACACTATACACTATACTTAGATACACTATAGATACTTATAGTGTATATATATATACACTATAAGAGGTCGGTCCGATAAGTACTTAGCATCACCACCCGATGGCGCCACTATCGTAAGAGAAATTTACTATCGTGTAGTACATTCTCGTAGACGGCTACTGTGTTTAAAAATTTTGTCGCCATGGCCAAATTGGTCATATTGGCCTACGAACAGCTGCCCTATCCACCGTATTCTCCAGATTTGGCCCCATGCGACTTCTTTTTGTTTCTAAACTTGAAAAAGTCACTCACCAAGCAGAAATTTGAGTGAAACAAGGAGTCATCGCCGCCACGGAGGCCTACTTTGCCGACCTCGAGAAAACATATTTTTCAGATAGGTTAAAGAAGTTGGAGCATCGATCGGTCAAGTGTATCGAGCTAAAAGGAGACTATGTTGAGAAATAAATTGCCACTTTTTCAAAATTTTCGTTTGTCATTAGTACTTATCTGACAACCCTCATACATTACCATTTATAACTCTTCCAAAAAACAGAGTAGACGAAAAAAAAATAAGTTAAAAAAACATTACGGCGCAGCTGATGGCTGGGACGGAAGTGGGTCAGTGTGTTTTCTATACAAATTTAATAATAGTATTAGAAAAGGTGTAAAATTAAGCACATTACGTGCAAATCGTTTAGATATAGTAAAATTGTAAAATGTATTGCTTAAATACCGTGTTTAGATGATTCCTTATGTTATAATAGGCGTTCGCCGTTAGTTTACATTACTTATATTATATATATACATATATATAAATTTTATTCCGTTTCATTCATACCTTCATTAAAATGGCAGGATTAAGACTCGCTGAAATAGTTACCAGAATGAAAACTAATACTATTTTTACCTTATGAACTCTAGTTTCCATACTTGGCCCAATAGCAACCAGAGTTTGAGTTAAGTATTTTCTATCTTTAGCCTTCTTAAAGAATGGGTGTTTAAGTAACTCAGTGGCTGTAGGTCTCTTGGATGGATCTTTCTGAAGGCAATCGATGATCATTTTCCGGAAAGTTTTGCCATAAGCTTTGTACTGTTCTTTTTCATCTGAACCTGTGAAAAAAGCATTAAGTATGTATGCGGACAAACTGTTAAATAGCTGATCTAACAAATATGTTCAAATTGGTTGTTAGAGAAATTACCTGTATCGAGAGTAGGTGGATCATTTTGCAGAGTTAACATCAAAACTTTCATTGGTGGGTATTTGTGGTAAGGAGCTGTTCCAGTTGCCATCTCAATTGCAGTTATTCCAAAAGACCAGATATCAGCTTTGAAATCGTAACCATGGTCCTTGAAAATATAATAAAAAAAATGTTTTTATTTATTACTGGACTATTTTTCGAATGCAGCGACTGTCAGACGAAAACAAGAGCTCAGAAAAATACTAGAATAGACAGGCGCGTTTTTATACTTAGCTGATTTTTATCTGAAAGTATTGTGAATTTATTTATATTTGAACACAAATCCATACGAGGGTTGATAGATTGATTATATTGTTTCATTTGAGTAACATCCGTACCTATAATTCTACAACGGCACTCTTATCAGGTACCATCAAAGCCTCTAGGAGAAGCAAAGTAAGAAATGTTTCGACGGAAGGAGAGTGTAAACATTTCAATGTATATACATATTCATACATACTCACATACATACATACATACATACATACATACAGTGTCATTCATACATACAGTGTCGTGGATTAATCGTATTTGCTTAACACATTGAGCAGTGATGACGAGATGTCTCGTCATTGCTGTATACGCAAGTTGCCGTGTTCACTTAAAAACGTCATTGGTTTACTGCATTTCTATTAATATTAAAAAGCGCTGCATGTAGAGTATACCTGAATTCATAAAAAGCAGAGACTAAACGTTAATTTTTTATAATTTTAGTTTTGTTTTGATGTCTGATTGTTTATGTGAAAAGTGCGATAGTGAATTTTGTACGGAATACTTTATCCAAATGTATTTAATTCAAATGTATTATAAGATAAGCAATATATTAGTTTCTTGTGTAATCCGCCATTGTCATAATAGCGGCCGCTCTCATACAAAAACAAAACGCTAAACATTTATTTTATCAATACTGTGGCACGGCCGATGCAAAAGAACTATTGTAAAAACTTCCTAACTACGAGTATGTTTCTGTAATATTATAATAAAAATAATAGGTTGTACTCACTTTTATGTCTAAAAATCCTTTCAAAATAGAGGACAATTCCATACTAACCTCACAATAAACACCGAAAAAGTATATTAGACGTATGCATTTTTTTATGACTTTTTATACGAAAAAACAGTTTCTTTTCATTAAAATCGGCGTAGAAATTAATGGTGATATTTATGGCATTGGAAAATAATAAAATATATTTTTCTAGGATTAAAAATTATTTAAATAAATATGCACCTTGTGTCACGGACGGGCCTCGGACACAGTATAAAGAGATTCCAGTATTTATTTAGTTACAAAATATTGTCACAACCCTGGCAGCCCAGCAAAACGGCCAGGACTGTTCTATACTTTCAAATGTTGAAAAGAGTACAGGTTTGGCCGCAGTTATTGGATTCGTATGGGCTATCAGATTGATAGAAAATCGGCGAAGAAATTTGAAAATTTATTAGATAGGTGCATTGTCCATCTACTTTATTTGTTATTGTAAATACTTGGAAATCAGAATAGAAAGGTTATCAAACTGATGTCTTGCCACTGATTACTAAACAAGCCTAAACACAAAACTAAGAGGTACTAACCTATGAGCAAAGTGGATATATTTGGAAGTTAATGTACAGATCTTAACTTAGTTATATTAAAAAACTTACACTTAAACATGAACTAAAACTTAAACTTATATAAAAAAAAAATGTAGAAGCTCATTTTTAAATAAAAACACAGCCCATGTTTATCTAAGAAAATTATGTATGTAAGCCGTAAACCTGTATATTTATTTATTTTGTGTGATAATAGGCTTGAATGAATTGCATCCATATTAAGTTTTTTATATATGCTATTGATTTTTTTTTGTTCTAAGAAAGGAAATCTAAAGAATGCTAATCTAATCGATAAAGAATCTAATTGATTGCGACTCATAGAGTTTGGAATAATTAAACCACTTTTCGAAAAATATTTATGTTTTCTTTTCGTTAATACGGTTCATGAGTATATGTGTTAAATACATATTTATTTATTTATTCATAATGGCACAATAGAAAGTCACAACAATAAATGATATAACACCGATAAAAATGACTAATAATTCATTTTAATTACTATTATTTTATTATTATTATTAATAATAATAATTATTATTATTATATTATACTTAATACCTATTTTGTAAATGTTGGTTGTGAGATTTGAGACATGAGTTTTAGTCATAATTTGTTAATTGTATTATATCCAGAATAATGTTTTGCGTTTTTCTTAAAAATGTTCCAGGGAAGTATTTGCTACTGTCATGAATCAGAACACAATTATAATATGGATTAAGAACCAAATACGCACCAATCGTATTACATTTTTTGTACCAACCCTGATGCCATTGCCCCTTGCTTGCTTCGATTCGTGTTTTTGTTTTAAGATGACTTACTGGTTCCTCTTTGTACTGTGCCTCAGAAATATGACTATAACACCTAGCGGCGTCATGGACGTCCGTCGGGTAACCTGTCGAGCGCTCAGGTCGCTCTTTAGCGGCCTGAGAAAAACATCCGTAAGCGGCCTAAGTTCCATTAATTTGCTTTTTTTGTTTATAAAATGTTTGTAGCATCGATCTTTTCGTTTGTAATTCTATAATAATCTTCGTTAAATTTCACACCTGACGTTTAGGAACAAAAACAGTTTGTCTCTGCTTTTAAATGTCAAAATAATACTCAAATATCTTCCTTAGACGAAAATGGCCGCAACGGGGTGTCGTGTTTTGTTTTGGTCTGTGTTTTTTAGCGTGTATAAGTGAGTAGAAGCTATTATTTCTTTATAATATTACATAAATATAAAGTTTTAGGTGTTTTAAAAGTGTTTTTGTGGTAAAAGTGTCACAGAAGTGAAAAATTAAATGTTTATGCCTAACCTCCACTGAGCCAGCGACCATGTTTTCACAAAGCTAAGAACAATTAGATAATTTGTATCTTTTATTACATTTATATTATAAATAATTGAATATAGTTTTCCCTACGAAATTTTATTGCGAATAACATGTGTATTCTGAAATGTATATACTCCAAGATGTTGATGTTGTAAATTTGGCATTTTGGAACGATGTCGCTTTGTTTATCTGTTTACGGGTACTATTGACACACAATCAACATTTTTTTTATATATTATAACATCTTTCTAATTGATTTCATTTAGAAATATCATCATTTGTCAACATGCATAGAAGAAATATTCCGTTTCTTATTAACAAAAAGAAAATTTGAACATAATGTAATTTTTTTTACTGACACTCTTTAGTTTGTCTTTTAGATTTTAAAAACTATACATAATTTTAATGAAAAAAAAAACAATCAGTAGGAGAATAACTTACAAAGCGACAATTAAAACCAATAAAATAAATATACAATTAAAATTATTAAAAAAAAAAAATAAAGCACCAGTGGCGATTCCCGTTAAGTATCTATAGATATACAAGGTGTGATCAAAAAGTAAGGTGATTTTTCAAATTTCGCGGGCTACGTCCGTTCGATCTTTTTTTTTTGTTATGTTGGTACACTTGTTTTTAACATCTGTGAAAAGTTTCAAGAGTATAGCATTTTTTGTTTGTTTGTGAGAGGCATTAAGGTTAGAAGTGTTTTGCGTGCTCGGCGATTTTCTACTGTCGAAAAACATGAATCAAAGACTTTGCATTCAATTTTGTGTAGAAAATGGAATCAAGTGCTCTAAAACTCTCGAAATATTGACAGTGGCATACGGTGAGTCTACTTTAAGTAAAAAAAATGTTTTAAGTAAAAAAAAAAACTTTAAGTAAAAAAACAAGTGGTATATACTCTTCGAAGAAAGCCGAGAAGACACCAATGATGAACTTGGCTCTGGACGCCCAAGCACGTCATCAACTGATGAGAACGTTGAAGAAGTGAAGAAAATAGTGTTGAGGAATCGTTGAATTACCATAAGGGAAGTTCTGATGATATCCGCATTTCATTTGGTTCGTTCCAAGCATTTTTAACAGATGTTTTGGGCATGAGGATGTTTAGGAACTTTGCGATGTATAAAATTACTGTAGGTAATTTTTACAATTGTAAAACGCATCACAGCTCTGACTTTCAACTAAGGAGTTTTAAGAGGTAAAATATCATATATAACCAAAGGTAATATTCATGATTCTGTCATGATTGAAATTTGCAATAGATTACGGAGTGCTGTTATCTAATACGATTGTGATAATGACTTATAACTTATAATATAATCATAGTAAATTGTATAGATAGAGGTAGATAAATATTAGGAAAATAATTCATTACCTTAGAGTGAAAATTTGCAGAAAACGGATTTATTAACAATGTCTCACCTGCTCCATGACTTCGGGTGCCATCCAGCAAGGAGTTCCTACAAATGTGTGTCGAACTTTTTGTCTTGATAGGTCTCTGCCCGTTGCAAGCCAGGCCGATACACCAAAGTCAGCAATTTGAACCGTTCCATCTTCACCCAGAAGAATATTACCTGCTTTTATGTCCCTGCAAATAAGTAAATTTTGTCTTAATTATTATTATCGAGATAATAACAATGGTAATGATATTGTGCTAATTAGTAACTGTGATAATTTTAAATAATATAATTTTATATATAATATTTATCATTTTACCTAACTGGCCAGCGCCTGTTCTAAGGTAGACTTTTATGTAGTAGGTCTTTAATTTTACGATAATTTTTAATATATATTAAGAATTTATATTTTTCTTTTAGATGAAAATGCGATTTTCGAATTTATGAAGGTTGCATTTTAAACGTCATCTTTCATATATTTTCTGAAGACGCCGAATGGCGAAAGCTTACAAATATCGTTTCATCTAACCTATAAAAAAACATTTACATAATTAACTTTAGTACGTAATACTAACGCATTTTTGCATATTTTTTATTATTTCATATCACCGTCAGCTTTGCACGGAGAAAACTAACAACCAACGTCACGTCTCATATCCTAGTAGAAGACCTATCTCGCGGACGATCTTCTTGCACATTTATCCTTTCCTCACGCAGAGTGAAATAAGTATAATTTTCCATCCTTTCATACTTTATTTGTGTTATTTTTCCTTTCTTGTAGTCTATTTAATCTATTGTATTTCCCATATCATGAATGTAGATTATTTGAATGTGATTAAGTATCATGCTTTGAAAGTTCCTCAATAAACTAACTTAACAGCATTTAACGCATGATGCTTGATATATTCTTTTAAGAAATTAGTTTCATTTCATAATACTGATTGATTTATCTAGCAAAACTGCAATTATATAATAATAATTGTAGTGGCTGGATATATTTATCTTTTAGTTGAAAATGCGATTTTCGAATTTATGAAGGTTGCATTTTAAACGTCATCTTTCATATATTTTCTGAAGACGCCGAATGGCGAAAGCTTAAAAATATCGTTTCATCTAACCTATATATATATATATATATATAACTTATATTTGATGATTGATATATATATATAAATATTTATTGTTTATATTAATTTCACCTTTTTACTATTTAGGTATATAATTTTTATGCACGCTTTATTATAATATCATGATTTATATACTTCAGAGTACCCTTCAAAGACATACAGAACCTGAAAAATACACCTAATAATGGTAAAGTAAGTACTTCGCTATATTAATGCGTCTTTATTGATTTTTTTTTATATATGTTTTAGGCACAACGAATCAGGAGACACCAGCGGATTTAGTAATCGAAGTCGCTCAAAAGGACGATGCGATGCGTTCAGAATGTCTTTATGTTTTATCTGTACTTTTTGTTCTTATATATACGAATTACTTATATCTATAAAGTTAATCCCGGGACGATTGAGCATCCTTGAAAAGGGGTGAAATGGTGGCCTCAAACATGCACAGTCCTTTTATCACTTTTACTTTTAAATGTATGGTTGTATTATTTTTTATTTTCATGGCTAATTTTATTAATAAACTTATTCTTTATCAAGTATAAGTTAGAAATGACATTTTTCATACTGCTGTTATTTTATATAATATGTGTCTTTCATTTTGTCAAATATAATATCATAATGTCAAATATACTTTTACACTCGATTATTTGCCGCTTTTAAAAAACAATCGTTAAATATAATAGTGTTAAATACTTTTCAATTCAATGAATTTATTTTTGGGATTGAAAATAGCAGATTTTTCAAACATATTATGTTATATTACTTAATTCTTTTATTTATAACTTAAATAAAATAAAAGAACTAAATAATAGATTTGATTTTGAAAAACATCAATATGCTAAAAATTAGTCTTGAACTTAAATCGAATCTCATTTTTTTATTTATTTGAGAAATCAATAGTTTAATTTAATAGAATATTAAAAAAAAAACTACTAAAAAATGAACTTCATAATAATATTGTATAAATCCTAACCTAACCTAACCTATAACTTAATTATAATACCTAATACGTTTTATTTATTAATTTTTAAAAAATAGCTAACGTTTACATAAAATGAATAAAGTTACAAAAAAGTTGTAATTGTGAAAATAATTATATTTGAAAATTAATAAATAAATAGAAAAATTCGCCAATTTTTAAGATAATTGGATTATGTTAGTTAATAAAATATTACACAAAATTGTTTTTTATTTGTTATCAAAATATTATATTATAGATCGAAGCGTTATCATGATCATTTTACAACGTACGAGTGACAGCCCTGTTGAAATTAGAAGGATTTGACAGTGCGCGCTGAAAAGTGCGTTTTTGAACAACCGAGCGCAAACCCACCTTTGAACACAGCCCCTTAGCTGGGACGCGACTGGATAACCGCTCCGGGAATACGCACAGTTCTGATTTTGTATGGCAAATGTATGAAGATTTTGCGCTGTGATATTTCAGTAAATAAATGTAATACAAAAAAAAACGTTTCATTACGACCGAGTTCAAGATATAAGAAACATGATTATCTAAAAAAAGTTTAAAAAATGTGGTCTTTTATAGTAAAAACGGTGCATTAAAAAGAGGACGAGGACTATTTGGACGAAATTCAAATATTTACCATTTTTTTTCTAATATATAGCTACGCATTTTAAAAATTCGGGGTTCATTCAAGCCTAGTTTAAGAGTTACTCTTTTATATGTTATGTTTTATTTTGTGGTGGTCTTTGCGGAAGTGCTTTAAATTTCTCTTTGAAATGTCCTTATTTTGCCCAAAAACGGACGACCGACCCTTAAGTCTTTGAATGCGTAAACAAAATTTCGTATCTGTTCTGTTGATCGTCGAGGTGTTCCTTCGTCTGAAGCCATTCCTGGGTATAGAATCAGGTCATGCTTACCATAAAAATGCATCGTCATCGGAACTGAATCAACATGTCAAATTCCATAGGATAAGAGGAAGTGGTTCTAATTCAGCTTGCAAGGTTTGACCTAAACCGACATACAAACATTGCAAGTTAAATAAAACCTTGTAAAAATGAAATGCTGCCCATTGGTAAGCGCATAAATCGAGAACGGCTGTACGGATTTTGCTATTTTTTTTTAATGTTTGTAATGGTTCAAATGAGGTTTTAAAAAATATATTGAAAAGTTACCCGGAAAATTCAGGAAAAACTGAAAATGTTATTTTAACTAAAAAAAATATTTCTATTCCAAATTTAAATTTTGTGTCATATTTAAATTCATAAACGTCAACGTCACTGCCAATTGAAATTGCGCATTATTATCAATTATTATCACATTATTGGGATGAATTGACTCATACCGAGTGCCGCAAGTACGAGTCGTCGCACGTCGAAGGGTTTGCAGAGCCTATCTGAAACCCAAGGCGAAACCCGGGCTCAACAGCTAGTACTAAATATTTTCTTAAATAAGTTAGCAGTAATAACTCCCATCGGAAGCCTAAATCTCTTTTTATTTTGAGCAAACACATATAGTTGAAGGAATTCTTCAATTAAAAAAATAAATAATATGAAATGACAAAAAACTAAAAATTGGCCTTATATTTTTTAAATAAAAATAACTTTTTTAAAAATTGTGTCATTAACCTATTACCCGCTAGCCCAGATATAAAGTACTGACCGACCTAGCGCCGCGGTTGACGAAGACAAAAAGTACCCCGATTCTTTTTTATTATGTCGCATTTACTTAATATTTAACATTTAAAATGACGAGCAATGGAAACCATAATTAATATATATGTATATTGTTTTAACCACTGCTTTGGACAATGGATGTAAATAATACGCAATGACAATTATTAACTGTTGTATTTTTTTTATTAACAAACTCTTTATGATAATTCGCTTTTTTTAATAATAATCGCACATATGGCATAAGTCAAATAATCAACTTACCTACATTTACTATATAACTTGGCTTAATAACCTACATAATATAGATAGTAATATTGTAAATATGGAGGGAATCCATAATCATTTTACTATCTAATTAATTCCTAATTTTTGATATAACTGTGTGTTCTTACTTCTGTAACTGTAACTTCTTATAAGTAAAATAAATAAAATAAATAAATAGAATAACAAATAGAATAACAAATACATCATTCTGAAAACCGTTTACCGCATTGGAATGTAGATAATCTACTATTCCATTAAGGATGGAATATCTCCGCTATATGTACACGGAACTGCCGTACTAATATTAATTACTTTTCGCGTTATCACTGAAATGAAAATAATTTATTTTGAAACCGTTTGTGTTTTTTCCTACCTACGATATTAATTAGACAGGAATGTGTCTGATGCACGATTTCTCTTTTATTATTGTCGCCAAGGGCTTGATTTTACATACCTATTGTTGTTGGCAGCAAGTACATATCGCTCCCATAGGTGTAATTTTGCAAAATCACAAGTCAAACAAAATAAAATATAAATGTTCACCACATAAAACGATAAAAATAAAAGTAATGTTAAAATTAATAAACGCTTATCACACAGCCTTATCTATATAAATGCATAATCGAAATATTACAAAAATAATATCAATGCTAGTTATCTGTATTTATTCTGAATATCACTGCATGGCTCCAGATCACAAAATGGCCGATGGTGGTATGTAAACATCGCTAAATTGTTGCTTAGCCGAGATGTAAACCGAAGTTCGCAAATTATGTGATTTTACATGTTAGTTTGTATGATAGCCTACAGATCAGTACAGTTCTGTAGAACTGTTATCTACGAGGGCTGTTCGATAAGTACTTAGCCTCACACCCGATGGCGCCACTATCGCAAGACAAATTTACTATCGTGTAGTACATTCTTGTAGACGGCAACTGTCAAAATTTCAGCCGAATCGGACTCGTAGTTTTGTTTTGACATTTTTGACAGGCAGACGTGTCAGCGGATTTTAGAAAAATGGAAAAAGAGCAATATCGGTCGGTGATAAGATTCTTGTTTCTTGTTCGCTGCGCGATTTAGGGAAATCAAAGAGCGCTTGGATGATGTGTACGGTGACTTCATAAAATGGTTTAACGAGTTTCAACGTGGTCGTACGTCGGTTTTTGATGAGCCACTCCCAGATGCCTAGAAAATGGCTACAACGGAGGATAACATAACACAAATCCACAATCTCGTGTTGGCAGACCGCCAATTGAAGGTGCGCGAGATGGCTAAGACAGTAGGCATCTCAAAAGACCGCGTGGGTTATATCCTGCATGAAATTTTGGGTATGAGAAAGCAGTCGCGTTTGCTCACATCGGACGACAAGCGCAACCGTGAGACCACTTCAGAACAGTGTTTGACGCTGTTTAAGCGCAATCCGAAGGAGTTTTTGCGTCGTTTTGTGACCGTTGACGTAACATGGATCTACTAGAACACACCAGAGGCCAAGGAACAGTCGAAATAGTGGACTTTACTCGGCGAATGTGCTCCAAAGAAGGCGAAGACTGTGCTATCGGCCGGAAAGGTGATGGCCACCGTTTTCTACAAGGTGTGATCTACATCGACTACCTGGAGAAGGGCAAAACGGTCACAGGGCTCTACTATACTGAATTATTGGGCCGATTCGACGCCGAATTGCAGAAAAAACGGTCTCATTTGACGAAGAAAAAAGTGCTCTTTCACCATGACAACGCACCGGCTCACATCTCCGCCATCTCCACGGCCAAATTGGGCTACGAACTGCTGCCCCATCCACCGTATTCTCCAAATTTGGCCCCATGCGACTTCTTTTTGTTTCCAAACTTGAAAAAGTCACTCACCAGGCAGAAATTTGAGTGAAATAAAGAGGTCATCGCCGCCACGGAGGCCTACTTTGCCGACCTCGAGAATACGTATTTTTCAGACGGGTTAAAGAAGTTGGAGCATCGATGGGTCAAGTGTATCGAGCTAAAAGGAGACTATGTTGAGAAATAAATCGGCACTTTTCCAAAATTTTTATTTTTCATTTGAAGGCTTTATCGGACAACCCTCGGATGAACAAATTTCTCCATTATTGAAGTACAACATCTATTGGTACATCGCCGAAATTTGAATTGCGGCTTGGCATGTTTACATGATGGCGATGGTCCTTACCATTATGATTTCGGAGCTTTAGTCGAACATTAACATGACGCTGGCGTTGTCGTATGTTATAAGTTTAAGCTAGTGCTGGCATGTTAAAATGCCCGTGGCGGCGAAAAGGTTAACAATATGTTATATTTTTATCACTTCTTTATTACCTCTACATATCTCAGAAACATTGCTCACCTATAGCTAAAACGATTATTAACCCGTCTGATGCATAAGTTGTGTTGACGAAACTGTCTGTCGATTTTTAAACTTTTTTTCACAAAAATGGCCCAACTATGGGCACTTACTAAAATGCACTATTTTGAATATTTACACACAAAATAATGGCTTATAGTTACATTTTAACATTTAAACCATCACACAACCATCATCCAAACATCATCAACACAGGAGCAAACAAAAAAGTGAACAAACGAAAAACGGTGCATAATGGAGTCAACTGACTTTACAAATTCTTATGACAAACTTTATTTACTAATAAAAATATTTACATGTTAGTCTTATAATACCTTCAGGAGCTATCTACTATCACTAGCTCTAGGCCTATAAAGATTTATGAAGCATGTAAAATAATAATGAAGAAGTTAGGAATTTGATTAGGATCTCTGCTTATTAATCTAATTTAAAAATAATATTAGAAACCTTAGTGTCAGAATGAGCATTGGCATAAACGCAAGCTGCACAGTAATCCATGTAAATTATAATCAATATTTGGGAAAATCAAGTCATGTGGGTTGCAAGTAATAGAAATAAAATAAATATTTTTTACAAAGAAACTGTCATTTTCAGAGTCGCAATGCAAGAAGTCACAAAATATAATATTATGGGTATTCACTCAACTGTGCCATCATGTCAAGTCATGCTATCAAACAACATGCTATGCAACAGCAGGGCATTATCATTAAATGCATTATTGTGTTAACTTGTTAGGGGAGGTTATTATTTATTTATTTTTAAGAGGAAACATTTGTGTGCTGTGTTGTTTAATCTTTTACTTAAATCGTTTATCTTTATATTTTATTTATATAACTTTTTACTCTTATACCTAATGTAATAGGGTACAGGAGTGGGTCTAATTTTTCTAAATAATGCCGAAAAGATAAAAAGAAAGAACTCTTGGACTTTTACCTCATTTTTTTTTAACACTTTAAAGAAGACGACTACAAAATCAAATACAAATACAAAATACAAATAAAAACATAACCTTAACTTTTGTTTTGACAGGTGGGGTAGCACATTAGCACATAGCACGAGCACGATAACAAACGCATAGCATACTCAATACTTTCAATACTTTTTTCTACATTTTTACACACATTTTTAAATACTTTTCATTTTGAATAAATAAAAACATGGTTGATTGAATACCGCTATTATTTTAATAAAATAATATTCTAAAAGCTATTTTTTCGCTTAGATTTTATTGCAATTTTTTCTGTCTTACATTAGTCACATTCCTGATTGTAATCAAATAACTTAAGATAAACAATACAAACCTATGGATTTGACCGTTGCTGTGAAAGTATTCAAGTCCTTTAAGAACTTCCTTCAAAACTGTAGCAATAGTGCCCTCATCAAAAACACCATGTTTACAGTTTGCCACTCGCATTTTATGTTTTATTATATCAAGTAAACTTCCACCTGAGGAAATAAAACAAGCATTTTAAATTAACATAACAATGCTTACTATCAAGTAAGTACATCTGCATATTTCATTGACACAAAGGTGTATAATGCTTACAGAAAACACAAGGGCGAGTCGGGCTCGCGCAATCAGGGTTCTGTAGCAGAACTTTATAAAAAAAACAGTTGAACCATCAAATTTAAGTATATATAGAACTAATTCATATGATTAATTTGGTGTACTTATCTCATATAGTTTAGTCAGTGTGAGCCATGTAAACGCCAAAAAAAGTGGCATTTTCAGACTCAATTAAAAAGCTTGAACATTTCTCTACTACACCACACCGTTCAAGTAAATAGTTTAAATTGTTATTCTTGCTTAACTATAAGTACCTACTACGTGGGTAAAAAATATTTCAATTCCTAAAACATAAATACCTATCTAATTACCACCTTGAATTTGAAATGGTAGATTTGAACTATTTTGTCTGAACATAAACGCTATAAAACAGTGGTATCTACATATTTTGTTTTATTGGGTATCTTAAAAAAATCTCATTTGACTGATGTTTTTAATTTGTTGGACGTAGTTAATAAATATGCACTAACTCCTAAAGTATTTATTTAAAGTGCATGGTGAAAGGGACAAATTCGTTTTACAAATGATTTACTATGATAAAGATAATTACTGTGAATTTTAAAAAGTCACTGTAAATGAACTCCTATTTTTAATCAATTTTTTTAAGAAAAAAATGTTTAACATCAATTTGGTGAATCTCTTATGATTAAGTCGGCAATAATTTTGTGTATTTCTCATGGTCTTGTAAGCCATATAAGTACCCGAAAAGCGGCTTTCCAACTTTTTTCCAGTTACTTTAACAACTATTAGACTGACAAAACTAGCAACAGTTTTCTTCTTAAATATGATTCAATAGCTACTTATCCTTATAATATCAAAATTTCAATGTAAGAAAACTTGATGATTAGGGTGTGGGATGGTTTTTTTCTGTATATTTTATAAAAAGTAAAACTCTTTTCTTGAGGAGGAAACGCTCGCCCCCATTAAAAAAAACCAGAATACTTGACTATTGAAAAATATGCATGTCACGAAGACATAATATTATGCCAAATTTCAAATTCCTACATTAGGTAGTTTTCAAGAAATATCTAACAGACGCAAGAGAGACGAAAAAAGGGTTCAGTTTTTTCCATTTGAGGTACAGAACCCTAACAAATTGTTGCCACTATGATACCAATGTATGAGTATTTTAGATCGAATGTTATTTTATTGCAATCAAAAAAAATAAAATAAATAGTTAATTTAAAGGAAAAAACTCTCGAAGAAAGCGAAAAGTTACTCCTCAGTAGGCGGACAGCTTTAGATTTCATTCTACGTCTCACAATAAGCATATCATGGTATGTAAATACTATTATTTTCTCTAGTACGTGGATTGTAATTTAGTGCCTGGATCTAGATTAGATGGAAGCAAGATTTTGTCTTGAATATTTTATTCATATACAGTGTAATGTTAATAATTGTAATCTTATCCAATGTTTTTACTTTTGTTAGTTATGTTATAACTGTGTTAGTTCTGTTAGGGATATTCCCGAAAAGTAATACCCAGCACATATTTTTAAAGTTTGCTAGGTTAACCTGTCGAGCGCCTAAGTCGGTAAATCGTGGCGTGAAAAAAACATCCGTAGATTGCCCAGGTCACTATACAGCAGCCTAAGTTCCATCAATTTGCATTCTTGTTATTTAAATGTTGGTAGCACCAATCCTTTCGTTTCCAATTCTATAATAATCTCCGTTAAATTTTACACCTGATGTTTAGGAACATAATCAGTTTATCTCTGCTTTTAAATGTCAAAATAATACTAAAATATCTTTCTTAGACGAAAATGGCCGCAACGGGGTGTCGTGTTTCGTTTTGGTCTGTGTTTACGAATGATTTTTAGCATTTTTAAGTGATTAGAAGCTATTATTTCTTTATATTACATAAATATAATGGTTTAAGTGTTTTAAAAGTGTTTTTGTGTATAAAACTGTGACAAAAGTGAAAAATTAAATGTTTGTGCCTAACCTTCCCTGAGCCAGCCGCCATGTTTTCACAAAGGTAAGAACATTTAGTTAATTTGTATCTTTTATTACATTTGTATTTAAAACAATTGAATATAGTATTCCATATGAAATTTTATTGCGAATAACATATATATTCCAAAACGTATATACTCCAAGATGATGATGTCGTAAATTTGGCATTTTGAACAATATCGCTTTGTTTATCTGTTTACTGGTACTATTGACACACAATCACATGTTTTTTTATATAAATTTTTAAATATATATTACACATCTTTTTAACTGTTTTCATTTAAAAATATCATCGTTTATCAACATAAATAGAAGAAATATTCCGTTTCTTAATTTTTATGGAAAATAAAAAAATTGAACATAATGTAATTTTTATTACTGACACTCTTTAGTTTTTCTTTTATATTTAAAAAAACTATACATAATTTTAGCGAAAAAAAAATCAGGAGAAAAATAACTTATAAAGCATCATTTAAAACAAATAAAATAAATATGTAATTAAAATTACTTAAAAACAAATAATACGGCACCAATGACGATCTACGTTAAGTATCTATAGATATATTTTTTAAATATTTTCATGGTAAAAAATATATTTTACTTATAAATAAGTAGTTTTATATGTTATCTAGGAACATAAGTAAAAAAGAAAAGGCGGATTTTTAGTTTAGTGAGTTTTGGTAGTTTCTGAATTGAAATTTTTATGGTGACTTAAGTAAGTGTGATAGAAGATTGATATTTTTTACAAATTAGCCAACTAATAAAATCCATTAATTAGGCAATCCATTAAAATAATTTTATTTTTATTATCAATTTCTGATTTTATCAGATACTTACTCTGTAAATTCCATCACCCTACTCTTAGGACCTTATCTTAAAAAATTGATTCTAACTGAAATTAGTGCAAAATTTTAATTTTAGATTTAAAAACTAATGGGTGTTTTTTTTAGAGGCGTGGTTTTCAATCTGGCACTACTTTTTTCGTAGTTGGTGTTTTTGACAGCTGTCACTTTATTTATGCTCAGTTTGGTTTGCCATTTCATAATGAATAGACTTACTCCTGAACAACGTTTGCAAATAGTGTAAATTTATTACCAAAATAATGGTTCGGTTCGCGCAACGTATCGCGCGCTGCGTCCAATATTCGGTCGACATAATCGCCCAGCAGAGTCGGTACTTCGAGATATCATGAATCGGTTTCGCATCACATTTACTCTTGTGGATAATGCGCATCCTCAGAGACGTCGTATAGTGCGCACCGAAGACGCTATTGCTGCTGTGGAGCAGAGTATCGAGGAAGACCCGAATGAGTCCATCCGCCATCGCGCGCAACAATTGGAGCTGTGCCCATCCACTTTATGGAAGATTTTGCGGAAGGATCTTGGTTTGCGGGCTTACAAAATCCAACTCGTGCAAGAATTGAAGCCGAACGACCATCAAGCGCGTCGCAGGTTAAGTGAATGGGCCCAAAACGAGATGGCCACCGATCCCGATTTTCACAAGAAAATTTTGTTCAGCGATGAAGCTCACTTTTGGTTGAATGGGTACGTTAATAAGCAAAATTGTCGTATTTGGAGTGATAACAATCCACAAGCCATTGTTGAGACGCCGTTACAACCTCAAAAAGTCACTGTTTGGTGTGCTCTATGGGCAGAGGGAATCATTGGTCCATATTTCTTCAAAAATGAAGCCGGCCATAATGTTACAGTCAATGGGGAATGCTATAGAGCAATGATTAATGACTTTTTCGTGCCTGAATTGGAGGATGTTGAAGTGGACGACCTTTGGTTCCAACAAGACGGCGCTCATGCCATACAGCCAACGAAACAATCAATTTATTGAAGGAAACTTTTGGTGAGCGCATTATCTCGCGTCGTGGGCCTGTGGCGTGGCCTCCAAGATCGTGCGATTTAACACCGCTGGACTATTTTTGTGGGGTTATGTCTCTTAAGTCGTTTGTCTACGCAGATAAGCCGGACACGATTAACGCCTTGGAAGAGAATATTCGGCGCGTTATTGCTGACATACGGCCCAACTTGCTGCAAAAAGTGGTTGAAAATTGGGCCTCTCGGCTGGAATTTGTTCGAGTCAGCCGCGGCGGCCACTTACCCTAAATCATTTTAAAAACATAATGGCAAACCCTTATCTTTATAATAAAACTAAATTCTTAGCCATAACATCAAATTATATGCGTTTTATCTCTTCTTGAAAACCACGCCTTTAAAAAAAACACCTTTATATTGAAATGAATTGTAACTGTTTGAAAATGAGTTTATTACAAGTTAAAATTTTTCAATAAGATGACTTCTTCAATACAAATATAGAATTTCCCGAAGAAAATTTATTTCAAGCGTCTGTGCGCCCATTGTTCCGTTGATGTATTCTCTCAATTAATTGTTATATGTCATATTCATATTTTCAATATTCAAAATGGCCTGACAGATGATGCCATGGCAATCAATTAATTAAAGTACGTTAGGATACGTTTTAATATAATATAGTAGCTATGAGTACAATAGATACGATTAAATTGTGTTTAATAACCTGGCGTGTAATATTTGCTAGAAATGTCAATATTCCCTTTGCTAAATTGGATGCAAAAAAATTACTCAGTGGCAACAGAATGAGAAAACCAATACTAGATTGCCTTTTCTGCAAATTAGTGTAAAAAGTGTCCTCAATAAGAGTATGTTTGCGTTAATCTTGGGTATCAATGGACGATTTTCAATGGGGTTTTCACTATTTTAATAGAGCATCGTTCTAGGCAGGTTTAGGTGCATCACTGATGTAATCAGATTTCCCCTTAATTGGACTCGTTTTAACAAGTCTCCTGACCTGACACAAACAATTTCCATGTGTCGGGATATTCCAAAGAGTTTAGTCGAGATAATGTCGCAGTTTGGAGATTACTATACCAAGTTAAAAGTCCTTTATATAATATTGGGAATTGATCTGATTTTATTTAATGCTGTTAAAATTATTGGTTTGTCCTAACCGCAAAAATAATTATGATATCAATCAACTAAACGTAAGACTTATTTATCTAATTTAAATGCGATTGTATGTTTTTCGTTCATATTTTAAAACACTTTAAACTGAATTAGATCAGGTTATAATACACGTTTGAACCTATCATAAAATTTGAACCATTTTGATGTGTCAATGTCAAAATGACTGGATAGAATAAAAACTGAGGGAAATGGAGAATAGAATAAAAACTGATATATATATATATATGTAAATGGTATTCAAATTATAAGAAACTAAAAAAAAACAAACAAAATAAAACAGCGTTAAAAAAGAAAAAGTAAATGTTTACATTTTTTTAACGCTGTCCTATACTCCTGTTAAAGCCTGACAAAATTTCAAACCACTCACATGGTTCTTCATGTAGGCATTTGTGGTCTTCAGCAGCCATCAAGCAACTGTCAATTATTGATAGTTCATATCGCCATCTTAATGTATAGTTGTGGGTTGGCGTTACTTCATTATTATTTTTGCTAGTAAAAACATAGAGGTGTGGAAATACAGGATTTTGACCTTGAGTATGAGGATTAATTTGAGTGTCAAAAATACATTTTTTTAAATTGTTATAAATGAGAATCTTAATAAAAAAATAAATAAAAGAAGTAAAATCGTTGGTCACTAGATGTTGCAAATGTTGTGATGTTAATATATATTTTTTTCATGATGGAAATAATGAAATTAGATCTATTATAATTTTTATTTTAGTTATTTCATTTTTTTAGGCATTCTGAGGTCGCTTCTTAAAAGACTTCTAATTTTATTGAGGCCTATACATCAAAAAATGAATATCAGAGAACTTGGAAAAATTATGAAAATTTTGCTTTTTCAGGCATCATAGCAGGCAGGCAAAATAGCACTTTATAATGTGTTAATACTTATAATAATAAAAAAATAAAAAAATGTCCTCTTTAACATTATCAGTTACTATTGTAAAAACCAAACAAAAAGATATGGAACAAATTTATCGCTACACAGAGATAGTTTAATTCCACTGATATCCTTTTAGGGGGTTGACAGTTGAACAGTCAATCAGATGAGTATACAGTTGACGAAGAATTGTTTTTAATACCATTTTTTGTGTTATTTCTTGCTTGTAATGCTGAGATATTTAAGGGATTTTACTTTTTCTAAAAGTACACATGAATATAAAATCTTTGCTGTGTATTTATCATGTTGCTAATATTACTTTGTATACATAAATATATAGATAATTATCTTAAATAAGAAAGAAAGACAACAGTTCTGCCACCATTATTAATAATTGGACTAACTATTGCTTTTTTGAGATAGGATGAAAATATACCAAAGCTTAGACTAATATTAAAGTTTTGGTTTGCATATTTGCACTTGGATTCTAACTGGAAGGCAGAATTTGAGTTTCTTAAATTGTTAATAATTCTTAAAAACTCCTTTTCAGTTATAGGTGTAAATAAAGAAAAGTTTGATTTTGTATTATTAGTTAATATGTTGTTAGCTATATCTCTCTAGTTTGTATTGATTTTTTAAATATTGTTTTTGATAAATCTTTCTAAAGTTCACGTAGTTAGCAGTTGGTTGCGGATTTCCCTCCATATTCATTTTGCTGCTATCTACTTTGAGATAAGTAAGGGTTTCGAGTGAAAGTTTTGTAGACTGTCAAGTGACTGTCAAACATTATAAATGTTTCAATACGTGAAAGCCTGTTGCTCCGCCCATTTCAATAATTACCAATTGTATGCCTTTCTTTTTTCTGATTCAATTAGGTAAATTCATAATCAAACTTTTTTTGTTTTGAAGTGAGAAACAAATGTAAATGTCTTATGGACGAGGATTAAAAGAAACCTCAGCAGTTAAATGTAACAGTTAAAGAGGAATACATTTATTATAGGAAATTATATCAGAATTGTAAATAATTGACAATCATCTGAATACTTTCATTAAATAAGACATTGAAAATCAAATTTGGGAATGAGATGTAACAAATCCTTAGTGTCAATCAAATCGAGTCAGTTGTAATTTTTTTTTATATTTTTTATGATTATATTTCTTATTAACATACAAGATAGACAAAGTACTCAATAATCTCTCAAAAGTTGACGGCTATGTTTTATGAGTGACCTATGTATTAAGGAACACTATTATTTAACTGATAACGTAATTAAAAAAGCCATTGTCAATCAAGTAGTGGATAGTAAGGGCCTTATATATAGTCGTGTTGATAAGCTGCTATGCTTAAAAGCAACCACGAAACATCTAAAAGACATGCACTGTCAGTGTAGTCAGTTGTTAGTTTGAATATGCCTACGGCTGTAGGAAGTTATATGTTTATATACAATTTTTGGTGATGAACGAAAACTTAAAATTGGTGATGTAAAATTGTATAGTATTAATATGTGATTTTTTTCAGGGTTAGGTTAGGTAATAACCAAGAACTCCAAGGATAAATAGTTTGTCGTAAAATGTTATAATTCGGCATTTGGAGTATTAACAAGGTATTAATGGGTCATTTTATACAAAAATATATTTTTTGAGCAACCAGGTGCAAAATGAGTTTATTGTATGTTAGAAAATTTACAAAAAAAAAAATGCCCGTTCCCATTTTTTGACAGTATTGAGGTAGGTCAATAAAGTTTACAGAAACACTGGAAGCATGTCTTTTGGCATTGAGTATTTTCAATTTAAACTAAAAACACAATTTTTTAAATTTTGAGAGGTTTAAAAATATTGTAAATAAATACACTATTATGGTAATGTGGAGGTTTGGGAGAAGTATGTCGAAATTGTATTTGCTTATTAAAGTTCTGTCTAATCAGATATTTTATTTTTCCTAAAAATGCGTAGAGTTTCACAGTGCTTGAGTATTTATTATTACTATCATACGGCTTA
This sequence comes from Neomicropteryx cornuta, assembly GCA_020383195.1. Lineage (NCBI taxonomy): Eukaryota > Metazoa > Arthropoda > Insecta > Lepidoptera > Micropterigidae > Neomicropteryx > Neomicropteryx cornuta. The sequence goes on from JAHKQU010000018.1 coordinate 46,327,479, forward strand.
TGTTGTGCGGGTGGCGCTCTAGAAGTGCAGTTTTGACTGCCATATATGCTGTCTTTATTCGTTAAGTAGTTTAGTGTGTTGATTACATTTGGAAGGTCGGGTTGAAGGGATTTCGGTCAATCAATCACTAGGAGATTGCGTTTTGAGCTGCAGCGGGTGCGACTTATGGGTATTTTGGGTCGCCACAGTTACATTGCGGCTTGCCCGCCTATAAGAAGTTGTCGTCTGTAGTAAGTTTGTAAGGACTGTCAATCAATTTGTGCACTAGCTTGATCAAAATTTGGGCTGTATGTTATGTGACTAGTGACTAATTCATGTGTAGCATACAATATGCATGGAACGTAAATTGCAATGTATCATTTTAATATCATCATCTGATATGACTCAACATTCAATCCGTCCATCTAATGATTTGCGGCCCAAACTCGAAAGTTTAGGTCGCGGTTGGGTCAGAATAGAATAGTAACCAGATGGGTCATTGGATCGGCTGCATGCGATCTCAAATAAAAAACTTCCAACAGATCACAATCGACATTTGGCTATAATTTAGCAATTTTTTTTTAATAGGCAGTAGGAAGTTTTCTTTTGTTCAGTATTATTTTTTCATTTTAATAAGATTAAGATTGATTGATAAATATTTAAATTGATAAAATAATACAAATTAGAGTAATTTAGTATGGCTTAGTTCATCAAAGATACACTCAAATAGTAATTTACCTGTAATCATCATTAATAAATCTGATTTAATGATATCTATTTTAAACTCTATCTATTTTAGAATACTACTAACCTTCAAGCAGCCTTAAAACTAGCCACAGTTCCTCTTTCACAACAAAGCTTGTATAGTAGGTGACCACATTTTCATGGTTACAGCTAGACATTGCCTGAAAAAAAAAGCAACATGTGCTTGAGCCAAGATTTATTACATGTGTAAACTAAACTGAAATAAAAAAGGATAGGTATACCAAATAGGCATAAATATAACTCTAATAGAATAGAATAATAATAAATAATAGAATAGAATGTTATGATGACTACCTACGAAAAAAAAATACTTCAACAATACCTATAGCCATATCCATTCTCTTTTCTTTAGTCTGTGGTTTGGATGTATTATCTATTATTTTGGATTTATATGAGATGTCGGGAGTAGAATGTCAAAACTTTACGGGAGTTTTCTTAGGGCCATTTGATGAAAAAGACTAAGTTTTACACCTTTATGTCTTGCCATAGTGACATCAAATCCATTCTTTTATAGTTAGTAGCCACTTTAAACAAAGTCACGTACTAATGTGACTATCCATAAGGCCACTAGAGGTTTAGAACTATTTTGATTAATGGTTTTTCATTATATTGTAAGAATATATGTGGACAATTAAAATGTTAAGTATTCATTTGCAAATCATCAAATTAATATGAATCTTCTTTCTACCAAGTGGAGTGCAAGGACTGAGTTAAAATGTAGCCCTGAAGTCCTTTGATGTTTTAATAAATTTGCATAATATTTTATATCTAATTTTAAGAAAGTAATATTTTGGAAACTTGAAAACGGTTTCGAAACTTAAATCAACATTCTCTTTTTTTATATCTATAACAAATATATTAATACGTGAAGGGAAAACTTTGGATTCCTTTTTAAGTTAAGGTTTATATGAAGAAGTAGTGCAGAAAGTTAAAATTATCTATAGTATGTGTTATAAATAAATAAATACATTAAATTTAATAAATTAAAATGTCCATATTAACAGATTGACTGAGTGAGTTTCGTGCTGTGAATTTTGTGTGATTTCAAATATTCCTTTTTCAATAATCTGTCAATGTTAATAAAGTAATCTAAAGGCGAAAAGCATAATTGATTAAAAAAAAGTGAGTAAATCTGATTATATAAACTATACCCTGTATAATCTTAGTTTCAGTAATTTAAATTCACATGTTACATTTTTAATTTCAGTAAGTAGTTTCATTTTTTTTTTACATCCAGATATTCGCCATCTCCATTATGCCTTCACATATGAAAAAGGAGGAATATATATTTGCGTGAAAGTAGAAATAATAAAAGGCCAAATGCAAAAATACTGTAAATAGTATTACAAAATGATGAAATTATTTTGAGGGATACATTTAAATGTGCACTCAATGTTATTCCAAGAAATTTGCATACTTTTGATTATGGATTAATGCATTTACAATGCAAAACATTTCGAATCTGAAGTAACTTTAGGTGAAAGGCTGCATGCACTTCATGTTATCATAAGAGTAAAGTATATTGGTAAGAATACTTCAAATTATTGTATGATCGACTTACATCACATAAACCTTCAAATAAAAAAGCAAAAAAATATTTTGTAATGATTCGTAAATAAGAATTCTGTAATTGTGTATTTTTTTTAAACTGTTTTTAAATTTTACAAGTATTGCAGGGAATTTAGAGTATTACTCTCGCGACCAAAAACGGGCAACTTTGACGGCTTAGTCTGGTTTTATTTTGTGTTATATTTCATATAAATATATCACATTATATAAAAGTAAACTATAGAACAACTTACCAAGAGGTTTTTTTATTTTATATTATATTAAATCCTACAGCGCGTGTCGAAGTAGCGCTATTTCTCAAAATCAACACTTTTACGAGCTCTATTTTGGCCAAAATACTCATAAATAAAATCATAGCTTTATTCACAATAAGCAATCGTTCAACGCAGTTTACCGTATTATTACTAAATACACACATGGTAATTTATAGTATGCCACGTGTGCAAATATGAAACGCAAAGTAGGTATTAATAGATATATTGGTAAAGACCACCGCCTATACGTTGAGGTTGATGGGAGGGGGGGGGGGGGAAGGATGAAGAGTCTTATATATACGGTGTGACATATGACGTCATAATGTTACAATAGACAAAAAGGCCATTCTTTAATCTAATATTATCATTGAACTTAAAAACCCTCAAAACGAATGTCTAAAGCATAGCTAGGTCTTTCTTTACCCAGCAGTGCGTGATAGATGCTGATACAAACCATCAGGGTGTAGCACCGTAAATTGAAGCCTAAAGTGTTAAAAAACTAAAATACTGTCAACACATGAGACTTTTTGCAATCAAATCTATTTACCTGTATTTCTTTCAGCAATTCATCCATTGATGTATTCCATTTTTCAAGATTAATCCTTTTTATGGCACATTTCTCTCCTCTTGGCTTGCAAAATGCTCCATGCACCACGGCCGTTGCACCGACTCCTGGCATTAGATAATTTGAAATAAGATATTACTTACAAACAAATGTTACCTTCTTAATAATTACATTGTGTAAAATAAAATATAACTATATTTTACCTCAATGCATTTATTGAAACATTGAAATAGATATCTTAAACACATTTAAAAACTAGGGCGCCGCTTTGCTTCGCTGCGGCATACATTGGAGCGGAGTTTAGTATATAAATGTATTTCTCCATAGGGATTACCATTTAATTTTTTATAATTCTTTGCGCAATCAAATGTATATATTTTTTGGTATCTATGCACAGAAGACATTGTCATGGTCATTTTAAAAAAATAATTATCAAAATCGGTCTTGTAGTTCTAGAGCCTTAGTCCGTGAACAGAGTGACATTTGAGACACCACATGGGAGCTTCGCTCCAATAAATCTCTTGCCCAATAGTTTTTGGTCAGAAGATTACTTGGCTTTTGCTGGTGACAGAGACAGGTGGAGGCGCCCAGTTTATATAGTTACCAGCAATAACTTGAATTTTATCTAATCCTTATATTGTACAAATTTGAACATGTTTAGGCAGAACAAAAATGGCTCTCGGATAGCTTCTTCAAACGATTATAAAAAAAAAAACTTTCCCCGTATGATATATTTATTAGCATTTCATTTAGTGTAAGAAAGCCTTCAAAGATTATTAAAGAATTCCTATGAATAGGCATCAAAAAGAAAAAAGCATGTACTATACAATATTAAGATGGCTTCTTGTGAGATGCACCAGTAGATACAAGGAATAAAAAGTGATACAGTGATGACTGAGTAAGGTATTGAGAATTCAGAAGCACTGAAAAATCCATAAAGTAAATAAAATTGAAAAAAAAAATATTTTTATACATAACCAGACCAAACTATGTATCCAAAATTGTGACCTGCTTTATTTAACGTGAGTACTTACTTTAATGAATAATTTTGATATGTGGGAAAGCATGTAGATAGTTGAAAGTAAATAGTACATAAAAGTAATAATCTTCATATAGCAAGAGAAAGAGTTACTGATGAAATTTTAGTTGTACCATGAATTATTGCGCATTTCAATTTACCACCATTAAGGTCGAACAATATGTTGATAACAGAATGGTAAAGTCAAAACAGCTGTCATTTCATTATAACATTATTTTAGATAGAACTAAACAATCATAATCAGGTAATGTACTAGAAATATAAATAAAAACATTTTGAAATGTTGTAGTTCAAACGCAACATAATATGCATATCTGCAAAAGGTGTTTCTTTCTAAATATTTTAAATATTTTGACAGATGCAAGGTGCACTTAAAGGGGTTAACCAACAAAACGTGAACAGTATCACAATTTATTAAATAAACATTCTACAAGCCCGCCTAAAAAAATAACGCATTTCCGGTTTATTCTATTTACTTTCTTTGCGAAAAAAAACAAATTATACGTAAAATTAAGAAGTAAATTAATCCAATGGGTTAGACTCAAAACAGACAAATTAAAGTAAAAGGCTCACAGAGAAAAATGTATTGTACATCAAAACACGTCACAATATAAAGGAAATAATTTAATACCAATAACTTCTCGTAGTTCATAGTCATTTTGACTATTTGGCCAGGCTATCGACGACGAACCCGGGTTGACGGCCATTTTGCGAGATAATAAATTTCCGATATTGCCAATTGATTGACGGGCTGCCCGTGCGTATGAGGAAAGTGCTCCAGCTGTTGGTCGCTCAGATATCCCCAGAGATTTCTATTACAATAATAATATTAAAAATTACACCAATTAAGGTTATCACAAATTAAAAATATATAATAATAGTATATTATATTTTTTAACGAAACAAAAATACATTCTTTGAGAACTCAAAAAATAACATCATATTACTTTTATATCGCGTGGCGCTAAATTATTATTTCATTTTTATTTATTTTTTAAATAATTGAAAAACCAACTTACGGCTAAGCATACGATTAAAAAAACAATAAATTTTATTTGTAGCATTACCCAATGAAAGTGGTAAGTATAATTAAAATCTATAAGAAGGATTTCTATGGTCGTTCATTAATTACTCAGGATTAGTGTCATTGTGGTTCAAAAAAGTATTACCTATCAGATTTTCCTAGAAGTGTTATGAGAGAATTGAGTCGGATTATTATTATTATTTCATTAAATTATATGTATTAAAATACACAATGTCTCTTTTAAGTAACTAACTACGGACCATGAGGCTCGAACTATGTGGGTAAGCTTTATTCTAAAATTAAATGATACCAGACATAAAAACAATATGTAATTCTTTTATTCTCCTGATAAAATGTAGTTTACTTTAAAGCTTATTTTAAAACTTTACATTATGTTGATATAAAGGAAAAAGAAAGGATACCAGAAAGGATGAAAAAAAAATTTTTGTAAGCAATTTCAAAAACACCTAACTTTTAAAAACTGTTTAATATTTTTCTTAATACAGAAGGCAAAGGTTTTATGAATTGATTTATTTCATTATAAATAAAATAAAAATGTGTTTTCAGTGTTTTATACGCAATTTTTAAAAACTGTATTTATTTATTGGAATGCTAGGTATTATAAGGGAACTAAATTAAGGCAAAATTGAATGTCACTGATGTAATATCCTTGGAGGTTTTAACCATTGCTTTTTCCATTAGGTTTTTTCCATTTTGTTTCAACAGAATCACCGTTTATCCAACTGATGGCGATAACCTGGTTAAGAGTTTTTGCTTAGTCTTCTTAATTTTACATAGAACCAAATATTAGTGTTTTTATTACAGCAGTTTATTCTTCAGACTCTTCAAAAATCCTTTAAGTTTAGCAATTCCTTATACTTAGTTATACAATTATTTTAATCTAATAAATCGCCATAGGCAGGATTTGCAAAACTATAAACGAAATAATGTGATATATTTTTGTTGAATTATACCTTAGATAGTAAACCGATATTGCAAATGACCGTTAGTAGGTAATGTGCGTATTAAAAAAAATAATAAGAATGTTAAATGACTTTAAAAATCAATATTTTATTTTTGTAACAATTGCTTAAAAATAAAAAAGAAAATCAAATTGTCCTATGCCGGTCGAATTTTGACATTTATATTTATTACCTGTCAAACTTAAATTAAGTGGGTAACTTTTTTTTTGAAAATATGAGATATTGTTGCGGCGATTACTGTCCCGTCCGTGATGTTAATAAATAGTTAAGGTAATTATACTTATTTAAATAAGAGAACGTTAGTTTTTTTTTGTTTCACTTAGTAAAACAAAAAAAGAATTTGCACGTATTTTTCTAACCTCAACCTCATTTTTTAGTAAAATGCGGGTTTCGGTGTAATAATTGCAGAAATGCTGGCCAAGCTGTTGTGCTTGATATAGCAGCGGAATCAAGCTATTAATATCCCTTTAACAATGTGGCAACCAATCACTGATGACAAAGCAGCACCTACAACCCTCTTGTTATTAAAATATAGCTTTAATGAAATTTGCACATTTTCAGTATTTATATCCAATAACCTACATTTTTAAAAAAGAACTATATATTTTATTTTACATCATTATATCAGAATCAATGATGTTAATGTAATGATGAAAATTGTGCAAATCTGGGTGACCATTCAGAGAAGATGAGTAGGTACTGTGATGCAACTATGTAACCTAACCTATCCTAGTCTCTTTAGTCCATATGAATTTACGCTATCTCCGAAATATGACATATTCTCTTTTAATTAATTTGCAGTTATAGGTACTTATATTATTTACACAAATCTAAAAAAAGTACTCATTGTAATAGTATTCACTCATAGCTTAACTATCAGAATTGTTAGAAATCGTTTGGAAACGTTGATCATTATCAATATTATAGTATCATTCATAAGTTAGTAATTTTATTAATAATATAATGGTAGTAATTGGTTTAAAGAGCCGTGACAGATTCATAATGTAATTACGTAACGGAAACATTTTCAGTTATTTATGGACATAAAGAAAAGGCCTCTAAGCTTCCTTATGTTGGCCATAATGACCATCCTTCCAAGATAAAACCTATCTTGAGAAAACGGAACATTGGGTTCAATTCGTTTCTTTCCAGAATATTTCGCCAGTGGAATACTCTTAATAGGTCAGTATTTCATCCTTTTCCTTGTTCCGGGGCTGTTTTAAGCGTAGGCTGCGAGTTGTTAAGCATTCATTTTTTTTCCTCACATACTAAACTCAACAGTATCACCGGAGCTAGCTCCTAAACATTGTAATCACTTAATAATAATAAAAAACAGGTAAAAAGTAAAATTTCAATATGCAATGAGGTAGTATACCAAAATCGAAAAGTGATAATTACCTAATTATGCTATAAAAATAAAGTAAAAAATCTGGAAAATAATGGTTTTATTTTGTTTTTATATGTCTTATATAACCCGAGTTATTGAATTTCAAAGTCGAGCATCACTTCAAAGTCAATCACGCGCGGTTTTAGAAAATCAATCGCTAACGTCATAGCTTCTTACTGCTCGTCACATACTGCATCTCACACCGCTCTCCAGTACGAGTTGTTAAAGGGATCAGTAGAATACTTCATTGCTTCATAGGGGCTGCGAGTTATGCAAAGTGGTGAGATCTATTTTTTATGACTGAATAAAACGTAGACCATCTGACCATATTGATGCATTTGAGCCAAGCACACATAATTTTCTCTATATCTTGATTAGCTCTTTCAGCCAAACCTTAAATTGCTGTGTATTGGCTTCCCATGAACTATTTTGAGCTCGTCCCACATGCTGCACACTTCCACTATGATTTTATTTGCAAATTCGTGCCCATTATAGCTTTGTAAAATGCTTGGGGCTTCCAATATTGTGAGCAAATCTAACAAATAAACCACTTTCTCTGAGTGTTTAGTTCCAATTTCAAGACAATTTCAGTAATGTTTTTATATTTTAATTTTATCTCTAATCGTCCTGTTTCGTCCTCCATGGCAATTGAAATATGCATAAATGTCATGAATTATTTGAAAAATTTCATCCAAGCGGTTTAACTGATTGTTTAAAATAAGTTAATTTATTTTGATATTAAAGCGGGTTCTCATAGCCTCTGTTTCCGCCATTATAATAAATACAATCAGAAAAAATAGATGATGTAACAATGATGCGAATTATACCCGTGGCGAAAAAGACACAGCTTGCTCGTACCTACCCACACTGTGCAATAACAGGCACTGAGTTGAGTCGCTTCACTCGCTTGCGATGCACAGACTGCGGGGTGCAACGTGGGGTGGGGTAGGAGGGAAAAAGAAACATTACTTTTCAATCCTTAATCCTCTCTATGTCGTCCATTTCCCCGACCCGAACCGACTTAAATTGGGTATTATATACATATAATGACTGGTCAAAGTGATCAATTATTTATTATTATTATTATTTAAAATAACATATACTTTGGAGGTACCATTCCTCCAACTAAGTAATTTGGTAATTACTTTAACTGAGTAATTTGGTAGTTATATATAATAACCGGAGATTATATATAATTTTCAATTACTTTGACCGTAATATATACACCTTCAGATATCATTATTCTTACAAACTATTTATGCAGTCACCTACAGAAACTGGCATAGTATCTATATATTGCATTACGCATCAGCGGTGTGCCGTATCGTATTATTACTGGATAAATCTTAATACCTCCACATTCCTCACAAATATTGAATATTCTACGTTCATGTATTTGATTACTACGAGAATGTGAGTATTTATATATTTATTTCTGCATTTAATAATATAAACTTAAATAAAGCAAAATATCTTTCCTAACTAGACCAAGAAACACATTTTTATTATATTTATTGTTCTGTAACCACGTCAAATACTTTTCTTAGAAAAAATAAAATGTAATAACATGTAAATATTTCAATAAATATATCTTTCATATACTTTATGTGTATATTTTATTGTACATATATGAAGTGTATATTTTATTTATTTTATTATGACATATGATTTGAAACTACAGTAGGTATAATGCAAAATATCTCAATTAACTAGGCTCTCGCCTGTTTTAAATAATATCACAAATAAATATGGATATACGTGGAATCTATCTGAAATATACATAAATAAATATATCCATATACATTGAAATTTATGTATTTATGCATTTATAGATATGATATTACTTTTAAATAGGAAATGTCTCTTCATTGCATTGAACCTTTCCTGTGATAGATGGAACTCTTGAAATGCAGATAAATCGTTTATTGGGTGTAGTTATGGTGGTATTTTAGGCCGTTAGGTACAATGCAATAGTTATGGTTAGTTTTGATTTCAGACAAAGAGTGTTAAAATGACTATAGCGATAGGTCTGATTTAGTGCTGATTCTCGCTATGACCTTGGAAGCCGTGATACCATTGAGACTGTAACTACGTTCAATTTAAAGATATCAAAAAAAATATTTCACTTATCATATTTTTTTTTGAGAATACAAAAAAATAAGTCCACTACCTCATTTCAATAGAAATAATGAAATAAGCTAATAGGTATATGAAAAATAGGCATAGTGTGATTAATTAATGGCATATATCCGAATCATAGACAAAGCACTCCGAACCCGTTTTAGCAGAATTATTCCTGGCCTTTAATGACCTTTATTAGCTTACAATTGTATAGCTTCTTAACATACTGATTATAAGGAGACATCCCTTTTCACAAATTTTACTTTAGGCTCAGTTTAATGTTACTAGCATAAAGGTAATGGTCAGTGAATCATAGTTAAAGAAACTTCTGAAGTTTTTATTAAACAAAAACATTATGCTTTTAGGATATTTAATTCGTTTCTGTAAAAAAGCGTAACCAAGGATTACTCTATTTTGCATAAAAGGGTAAATTTATCTATATATTTAGCTTTTTGAAAAGGGTAAATATATATATATATATATATATATATATATATATATATCAATATCACAAATAAATATATCAATAGATTTATGAAGGTATTCAAGCTTTTTGACTTAAAATGACTGTCATGAGCAGTAGGAAGGTTTTTATCTATGTTATACCAGCTGTTCAACATCGGTTTTCACCCCGGGTTGTCAGGCCTGCAGGCGGATTAAACGGTGCCTATGGCTCGCTACAACTCGTGCGTATGGCACTCGGGATCACCTTTTTGTAAAGGCCTCTTGGCACTTGACAACTCGTACCCATGGGCCCTCAGGAGAACTGAATATATTTGCATTGACCTAGAAATTCCGAGAGCTTTCTAAAATGCTTAAAATCACATTCGTAGCATGTTACCTAAAAAATTCCCATACTCCCATCTCCCAAATTCCCATCTCTTTTTTTGTGATCAAACTTTGAAAGCAGAAGTAGTTACTGTGGGTCATTTATTTATTTATTTATTTATTAAAGAAATCAACAGTTTTATAAATTTACATAAAGTTTAAAAAACATAAATGGATATAAGTAATGAATACTTACTAATTTATAAAACTAAAATAGAATTTCTACTTAAAAATTACATAGTTAAGTACAATTTTTGTTATAAAGGGGTACCTAAGTAATTCTTACAAAAAAATATGTTATAGGTATGATAATTGGTATTTAGATTCATCTTCAAAAATGGAGTACAATGTGTTAACCATATTTATGAAAATCCCTCTCCCTTTTCTAGAGAGAGGGATTTTTTCAAGGAGATACCTACATCTCAAAAACAAAAGATGTTATAGGTATGAAAATTGGTACTTATTGGTATTCGATTCTTCTTTAAAAATAAAAATGTACGATTTTACTATTTTTTGTCCACAATAGAATTTAGATTACGGAAGCTTTTTAGTTAACAGTCACATGCTTTAATTTTGAATAAATACAAACCTATTAGGAGATTATTTTCGGTTTTGATTAGAGTAAGAGTTCAATATGGGCTTGCCCATTTAATTTTAAATGAATTATACAATAAATAGAGGCCAATGTTTACGACAAACAGTGTAGTATTGCGTTGTGAAGTCTCACAAAAAAGTGAATTCACTAAAAAGATAAGTTACAAAACATTAAAAGATATAAGAGAAAACGATTGTTTGATGGGAAAGGGGCACTGTGTTAGCTGGAGATTTTCGGTCAACATTACCACCGTGCTTATAGTCTTCATATTTAAGGTTAAATTTCCGGAAAATTGCGCTTAAAAAATGAGAGTTTATTTGAGAGGCGATACCCACCGCTGAGCTTTTCACTGAGATGCTATTAAAAGTAGGCGATGAAATTACTCTTCACTGGAAGGTAAGGTCATAGTAATCCCTATAGAATTAAAATTAACGAAAGCCACGCGAGCGATGTTGCGGGCAACAGTATCTGCTTCACAAAAGAAAGTTAGTATATCTAAAATCTAATAAATACTTATTGAAATACATTTAACTTTTAATTTTGAAGGTTGGAGTTCGAAATTAAACTGCCTATAGCGCCTAACTGGCAACACGGGTCTTTTAAAATAGCACGGTAGGTAGTTTGAAAAGTGCCTAAAGCAGGGGAGCGAAGCGATTAATCCAACAGTCTTTTAAAACAAATAGATAGGGCAACTGAGGGTGACAAACGCACCACGCCCAAGTACGCCACTTTGCGTCTAGTACGCTCCTCGCAAGCAAGCGAGACATGTATGGCGGAGTGTTGCGTGTCAAGTCATACGAATCCGTGTTGCATGTCATACGAATCGTTTTGACAACGGCGATTCGTATGACATGCCGTGTCTATAGCTTTTAAAAGATCGTTGGATTTATCGAATGAGTCCGGGAGGGGAGGGGGGGATAGGCGAACTCTAATTATACTAACTTGTATATACCTTCCTTTCGATATTTTACGTTTTATTTCAAGCTACTATAATAGTAAGCATATAAAGATATTATTATATTTTTACTTGGTTACGTGACTTGATTAATGTCCATTTCAGGATTAGTGAGAGGTTTTAAGAGTTCAAATTTCTATGTATAAAAATACATTGGTTTTTAATAAATTTTATTTAAAACAAATGTGTAGAACCTTCTAGAAGCTTCTGAAACTGTTCAGAAACAAATATTCCTTAACTTTCTATATCTTTCTACCATAATCATACAAAAATAATTAGATTATTAAAAAAAAATAAGTTTTTCATCGAAGTGCTTCACGACCGCGTATTTTTTAATTTTTCGGCCAAAAACATTAGAAAAATATTTTTAATGAATTGATTAATGATTGATTATTGATATCAACCCCCTAAAAGGACATCAGTAAATATAAATACACCCAGTAGGTAGATAGGATAGATAGATTAGATATATAAACTTATATATAAACTTTTGATCTGAGGGTGGTTTTGGATTCTAAAGGATGTGAAACGTGAGATTTTTTGAAATTTCCCGGAAGTTATGACATTGCAATATGTAGCTTTCCTAAAAAATAAAAACACATGACGTAGGAATTATAGTTAAGGAATGTTTAGGTCTTCGTGACACGCACATATTTCGACAGTCAAACATTAAGAAATATTTTTATTCATTTTTTTATTTTAATTGGGGCATCAAGATTCATTTTTTTAACGTGTGGGGTATCGTTATTTTTTTTAAATTTTTATTTAGTAAAATTAGAGGTTTAAATACATAAGAGAATAAATAAAACATAAAATATAAATACAGATACCTTAATTTGTTAAATACATTACCCACTACATAATTGAAGCTGATAAGATCTTCAATTTATTTTTTTACGTCATTACATGTGCTCGTATGGTGTACAATTTTTATGGGATAACCACAGTAAATAAATATATAATTAAATAAATAAAAATGGATATATTATTTCAATTTATAATAAATATAATGTGGCACTGAACGTTCTATTACATGTTTTCATTTGCGCTCATAGATTAGTTTATATTAATTTTAACTGGCCAGTATTAAATAAAATGTTCTAAAATCCGTACTGTCGTATTTTTAAATTTCGAATATGGTATTTGAGCTCTGTGCCCAACTGTTAAAGTTACATCTATAAATACTATACATTTGTTGACTTGAATGTTATGTATCTATATCATTCGGACAGCCGCCGAAGTGATCTAAACGGTTATGGTTGCTTTTTAAGATAATTCAGCAGCAAAAATTCAACTCTTTCGCATTTGTACTTTTCTAGTTGAAAGATACAACATCCAGACTGGCAGAATTACGGGCGGACGGCCAAAGGTTGGCGATAGTAGTTTAAAGAAGGTAAAACGGATATAATAAAGAACTTAACCAGAGTTATTGAAAAGAAAAGATCAATTTGGGAAAGTTACTTAGTATTAAATAGATCTCAAATTCAGTGAATAAAGGTGGTAGGGGGGGGGGGCAGGGGAGGGTTGTTTGTTATGTACTAGCCACGCAATGTATAGAAGCAGTTGATATTTTGCCTTTGAGCTCGACCCGCATTTTCGTCTTAAATTTTGATTATAAATTAATTTTGAAATTTCAGGTACGGAACCCAGATTGCGCTAGTCTGACTCGGTCCTGACCGTTTTTTAACTATTAGACTCTATTTTTCAATTCTATTAACGCACATAAGATTATAAAAAAAAACAATAAAAGAAGTGTACATAAATGTACCTACTTGTTGAAATCTTCCAGATGTACCAGCGGGCAATTCTGCAGACATTTTCCTGAAAAAAAAAGAAGTATAGAGCAAATGACACACCATATGCGGCGTTTTTTTTAAATTAAAAGGGAAATATTTAGCATTTTATTAATTAATAGATATATGTGTAAATTATCAATAATGAAATGTCTGTAATAACAGGATAACAAATAGGTAATAACACATTCGCATGTAAAAGGGAACTCAAAATTGAAAGAAAAAGTAAATTATTATTTTAAATGGAAAGGAAATATTTATTTTAGCATATATTTTTTAAAAAATGTATACTTACATACTGAGCAACCAACCTAAGCGCTGGGCTTTATACTAGGCCAAAGATTGTGATTGTTGTAAAAACGATGTAATTCAAGATATTTAAAAAATATATAAATATATATTTTGGTTGCACATGTTGGAGTGTGCTCACGCAATGGTTCGCAATGGCCCATGTTCGCAATAATAAATGCCTGGTTCGCTGCGCTTTTAAAAAATAAACTTTATAAAGCATTCGCATCCTTTTCGTTTTAAGAGGAAATCTAGGAGCCCGTTGATTACTCTAAAGATTTCTCAGGGGAGGGCTTATGCAAGTGCATATGCTTTATTATTATTTATGCATATAGGTGCTTTATTTGCTGTCTGTATGTACTTAAAAGGGTAGATAGATCCCAGGAAATTGCTTAACTACTCTTACAATGGAATAGAAAGTTAAAGTTTAGTTAGTTTTTTGTCCTTTTTTAATAGATTTTTTTTCTCCAAAAAATTTGCACAATAAATTGGTCTCTTTTATCATTTACATTCATTTTACTTTTTAAAATATCTTAAGTCGCTACAACAGGCCCACCTAAGCTCCCCAGGTCAAATGGCTAGCTAAGAAGGCGGCGTGATGGTAGAATTGTTAAACATCAAAAAATAGATCATTACAGTTAAAAAAGAACGGCTAAGACATCCTGTAATATCACATAATATCAACTGCTTCTACACATTGTTCAGTAGTAGTAAAATATTTAAGCAGAACGTCTTACAGCTAGGCCCTACAGGAGTCATTAAAAGCATCTTAAATAAAGCCAATAAATTAATAAAATACTCAATTGCTACATATTAGACATAAAATAACACTTTTTTTATATTATTATATATTAACAGACAGACGGCATTGCTCATGGGTCTGTTTTCGTTTTGTTTTACGGAGATAGTTAAATATCAAGACAGTTGTTGAATTGATTGATGTTGTTTGCGCTAACGACCGAATATTGCAGTGACTCTACGAGCTATGTTTTCTAGGATTCGTTTGAAAGCTTGTTTTCCTGAGTGAGTGAGTGATGATGACCTTGTAGGTGTGTGTTCTCATCAGCTGTGAATATATTCTTAAGCTTTTGACAATCATAGTGCCCCGACAACACTTTATACGTCTCAATGCGATCACCACACTCTTGCCTTCCTTTGAGATTAGACAATAGTCGCTTAAGCCTTTCTTCATATTTCAAACCTTTCAAAGGTCCCGGAATTTTAGTCGCTTAACTTGAAGGACGGAACTTGATTTAATCATTTAGGCAATTAATAAATTATGCTCCAATTAAAATCAGCTCAATATTTTTGGAAGTGGATTTTTTGGAGCGGTGGAATGCATGTAATAGTAACGGGCGTCTGTTATCTTAGTGGGGGGGATGGGGGTGGGGGGTTGGCTTTAGCTCTGAACGTGTGACCAGGCGTGACGAAAAGGCGTTAACTTGATCTTTTTGGTTTTTAACGTGTAGGCGACATAACAATAATATTATCTCGGAAATCTAGATCGTAGGTATAATATATAAGCAATATTATTTAATTTCTTCCCCAAAACAGTTAAGAAATTTAACCAAATCACTTACTTTCTTTAGGGAAATCACCACGTAGAGTCGTCATTTTAATAACTTATGTGAATTGATTGATCATCTTGATCAAATCTCCGTTTTTATCATCTCCCTGTGACATATAAATTTGCTAGGATGCGACTGTGGGCGTAAAAATGAAGTTGCAAGGTTTAATGATTTAGGAGTCTAGGAGTGGAATGCAGGTAAATTTTGTTGGTAAGGTTTGTTTATTTTAATTTCTTTCGAAAAGTATTTTAATTTGTAACTGCCATAAAACGGTGTTTTTTAAATATATTCAACTTAGTTCTTATATATATTATTATCGACAGTTTTTTACTGGTGGGTTTATGATTGAGTTATACGAAACGTTTATTTCGGAAAAAGTAAAATTAATGACATTAAATAAAATTGAATTTCACAAGTCAATTTATTAATGATTCAAACTGACGCACCAGAGAATTTATAAATGCTCACTTCACATATCTTCGATTTTTTGACACGTTTTTGCAAGAATATTGTTTCAAAATCGCTACAAATTATATTATTCCAATGGTTATATTATTCCAATTTACTAAGGTTAGTTAGATAACTGGGAATAATGCCAGGAATTTTATGATGCAACATCTTTAATAAATGATAAAAATAGCATAATAAATATACGTCCACTTTAAGTAAAGTTATTTAAATTTTTAAACATTCTACTTAGGTAAATATACATAAATTTTATGTATTCTTTTTTAATGCGATTTATGAACATAGGGACAATGATTATTACAAATGCTTATATTTGTAACACGAATAAAAGCTAT
Source organism: Neomicropteryx cornuta (assembly GCA_020383195.1). Taxonomy (NCBI): domain Eukaryota; kingdom Metazoa; phylum Arthropoda; class Insecta; order Lepidoptera; family Micropterigidae; genus Neomicropteryx; species Neomicropteryx cornuta. The sequence goes on from JAHKQU010000018.1 coordinate 46,343,995, forward strand.
AATAAATATGTTTTATATTATGTTGTTACAAAACATTTTTATTTGGAGGTTTAAAATACGAAGGTAGCTCGTGTGACCGGCCACAGTTACGAACTCAGACCGAAAAACCAAACGAAAAAGTGCATCAGGTCCGTCATTAGTTCGTATTGGACGGACGTACCGAACTCTCCCCTGACACGTGATGTGGGATCGTCTCCGAAACGTCTGCTCAAAATTTTCAAAATTTGTACACGATATGTAAAAATCCGAAAAATAATGTTCTTTTTTAAAATAATTGCTTCCTAGGTCGTATACAATTATTTTTGGCCTTACTCAACTAGGTCAAATGTCCATGTGCCAGCGGTGGAGATGATTGAGGTGGTTTTATAATGAATGATGACCGTGAAAGATTGAAATAAGTTACTATTTGTTGTTTTTATTGATTTACGAATGATATTGTAAAATAGATTGTAGCTTTATAATTTATATTTAGTCTATTTAATTACTTAAAAATACATTTTACTTAGCCCTGGATCCAACTGACATTGGTCCAATATCAAGCCTCTGAAACTTCAGTACCTTTTAAATTTGGTTTAATAAACGAAGCTTAAAAAAAACTATAAAACAATTGAAAATTTAATAATATTGTTACATAAATGCGAATTGTTCCCTTATAAAAATATTATCATCATTTATTTTGTTATATATTTTGTTTTTATAATGTTTCTTGATTACTATATTTTTAAATAGGTTATGACTTGGGCGTTATACCGTCGAGTTTGGGGAAAGTGTAGTACATAATTATTTCTCGACATGCTTCACAAAAACATACCCAAAATTTACATAAAATATTATCGGATACAATATTTAATTATAGTTTGCACGAATGTACCAGCACAGCATTGACAGCAATGTCAATGCCGACATACAAACCAAGTTAATACTTGAACAATGAAAAGAATGTAATATTCATTGCACAAACTATTTGCAATCAAGGAACCCTCGTGCGTCGCATCTCCTCTGAGGGTAGCGTCAAAAAAAACCTAAAAGTCTGCAAACTAAATGTAAAAAAGAATATTAAATAAAAATGTTTATTTTATTATGTGCCGACCTATTTTTTTTAATACTAATAGAACAAAAAAAAACATGGTTTTTTCATTTTGCTTGGCAGATTCACGCATTGTTTAACGCAGTGGTTCATCCTTCAGTTGCGACCGAGGGATATTGACGAAAACATTGAGTAAACTTTTGCTTTTGACTGTACTTTGGGAAATACAGGATATTTTTAACTCCAAGAAGTGTTATGAATGTTATGTGTGTGTGAAGTTAAATGTCTCGGGACAGCTCACAAGTGTACTATTAAAGGCTGCGTTTTTCTCGAGGGCATCAAGAGGATGTTGAGTTTTTGTGTATAAATACAAAAACTCAACATCCTAGCCATAACGGAAGGACGGACAGATTGTCAATTATGTACATGACATAAAGCACAGATTAGTCTTAAATTGAAAATATGCAGATATTTTCATTTTCTCACATGCATCTGGCTTTTCGACATATGAGTTTGTTTTTGTATTTTATCTTTTCTAAAACTAATACCGCTATATCGCCAGTGCGTGGCGTCTGAGGTACCAGGAAAATTTTAGGTCTGCGGGGCCCTCAAACCAAAATGTTACTCTCTGTGACACTTGCGCAACTCATTGTAAAATATATTAAAACAAACCAAGTGTGCAAAAAAAGTGCAATAATATTATTGTACCTGATTACATAAAGTGAGCGAACTTACAGTGGAGCCTTTCATTTTTCTATCTAATTGCCTTTCTTTGGACTACGTAGTGTTTCTAATTCGGACACCACGTCCCATCCCAACTCAAGCGTAGGTTGAACTAATAATTATACAGTACTTTTGGGCTTTAATCAGACTCTAAAAATGTACTTTTACCGTTTCCCCCAGCCGATTAGGCCATCAGCTAATACCAACTGTGCCAGGGCGCAGTGTATTCCTTTAAGGGTCTGAGAGTTTTTCGCCTCAGCGACCTTTTCTATTTGCAAGTTACACCGAAAGTGCTCATCAATATACCTAGATGCCAAGGTATTTAATAAATCAGACTTGTAGATTCATTTGCATGTTCATGATGTAACTTGATTTCATTTCGAAGACTGGCGCTTTCTGCCTTGCATCAATGCAGAGCGAAAAAGAAATAAATGATTGCATTAAAGTGTTAATTAAAATCTTCTTGGTGCTTTTATAAAGGCAATTTGACATTGCACTGCGAATATCTCACAATGAATAGCTACAGGTTGTCATAGCCATTCTTGTTTAAATATTGGTATCTCTTGACTATTGTCAACTAATCTAATATAATCTTGCATTTTAGTAAAATAAAGAATTTGACATTAATTTGTGCCCCTTTAGTTGGTTAAACAAACGTTCTTTAATGCACTGTACACTGCATTCTAAAATGATAGCGCAAACATTTTCTTATACGTATGTAGTGATAAATTTTTTAGCTCTTTTTCTTAGCAACGTACTAACATGTTGATGCATAAGTGGTTGTTGTTTAAAAATGGGTACTTACTGACTATACAGCATTTCCTAAGACTTTTACCGAAATTATATAAATAAATGCGAAAAAACAACATCCCCGCATTTATTATATTTTTTAACAGATGTCAATTTGGTCAGCGCTCACAATCAAGACATTAATAACATGATCCTTTTAATATATTTACGTAAAGTTTACATTTTAAACATGATGATTTTTTATTAGAGCGAAGCGAGCGTAGCGAGCGAAGCTCTCATAAGGAGACTCCAATTAGAACTTTGTCACGGGCTAACTTGGTCATTCCTTGACCGATTTGAAAAATTTTTGATTTTGAGAGAATCTACATGAAAAAGTGAAGGTCGTGACGGAGCTTGATTTTAAATATTGTCAAAAATAAAATTTTTGGGGTCAAAAGAAAATTGTCTATGGGAATATCCATTATAAAAAAGTCACGCGCTTTTTTGAAAATTTTTTATTCGAAAATAATTAATCGAATTTTATTTTAAATTATTTAATTTGATATTAATTTAATACAATTTAACAATAATAAATCGTTTTTAACAATAAATAAAAATACAAAAAATAATTAGGTAAGTTTCACGCATAAAAATAGTAAAAAAAAACAAAATTCGCTCGAAGGTCACGTCACTTTTTTTCTTAGCGATTTATTCTAATTTCGATTTAATTTTCTAAATTAAGCATTAATTTTGAATAATTTATCAAGATTTTTATTTTTAAAAACCATCTCTATGGTCGTAGTTATAAAGAGAAAATAGCATTCATCCAAATTATAAAGTAGTTAACTTGTGATGAGCGAACATGTCTTTTACTATGGCTTACTTAATCTGCTTATGTTTTTTTAACATCTAGAATAAGAGCAATGCCTCCCCTCCCATAAGAAGGCGACAATTCGGTCGCAGGACAAATGACGCTTTACGGCAGCAGTTATCAAGGGCTAGACAACAGGAGGATTCACAAGCAGGAAATATAATGCATTCAGAAATGCTTTTGATCAATGAATTTTATGCTAAGATTCAATCTATTGGTTATATTCAATGTTCAAAATGCAAATCAATGTTACTATTGGAAGATTTTGAACAAGATTCATTGAATGAAAATTGTGTTCCTGAATTTTATATACAAAAATGAATTTCTCTTTTTGTATATAAAAGATTTCAAGAACCTCATTTTAGAAAATTATCCATTCGTTGAAAAGTTATGTTTTCAATTTCCCGATGAAATTCTCTTGTACATTAGTATTGAAGATATTTTAAGTACCTCATTTTAGAAAATTATCAAAATCTATCCCGTCGTTAAAAAGTTATGCTGTTGATTTCCGGATGAATTTTTTTTGTGCATTTGTATCAAAGAGATTTCAAATACCTCATTATAGAAAATTATCAAAATCTATCCCGTCGTTAAAAAGTTATTGTCACAGACTAAATTTTATTTAGAAAATTTTAGTAAATCGCTTCGCTCTAATATGTGCTGCAGCGAAGCAAAATGCGAGCGACTGCGGCGACCTAGTATAGCTTTTAAATAAAGAGTACCTACTAGAAAAAGCAGGACCAATTAGCTGGTTTTTTATCGGGAATGGTCTAGGGAGACGGTGGCTAGATAAATAATCATCTAACCACGCTAGATAAATGTCCTTAGTTGAAGTTCAGCGGACGTGATCCATGCGCAATACTCCGATGAGCAGTCTCACCTTCCCTGTGATTTCATTTATTTTTTTTGCCGCTAATGCGGTACTTACCCGCGCGGTTTCATTAGTAGGGATTACGAAGTGTTTCCATTGCAAATCCTTTCCCCCTTTCTGTTTAATTATTGTTCTCGGCGCAATGATAACTTGATCCGTTGCCATGATGATTAAATGCGACAGGGATTTGCGTTATCCGCCATTTTGCTCCGCAGCCGGTATAAATTGAAAGACTGAGCTGACCAATTACGATTTCGCATTCATTCCTCGCCATTTTAAGTTCATGCTTCAACTTTCATGTTAAAACTGTCTTTGGATATTCGCTCGAATTACATCAACTTCGCATCGCATCGCATTGCACATCATGAATGGAAAGACATTTTATGTGAGTATTAATTACTTTAGTTTAATTGCACGTCGCAATAAAATGTGATGGTAATGATGGTAATTTGCGACAATTTTTTTAAAAATTATAATTTAGCACGATGCGTAGGTATTAAAAATGTACTTTTAATTAGGCCACAACCAATGAATCCTAGTTACCAGTATAAGGTCTCCACGAATAAAGCATAATTTACACGATTATTATTAATTTACTTATTCTATTATACCTAATCGTAATATTAGTATAATTTTCAAATTATTTTCGCGGGTAATCAACATTCAAGACAAGCTTATCTGCAAGAAATTTTCGAAATTCTCGTTTCCTCGCGCTTCGCTCCTGTTATGACCGTCAGGAAACTGGTAATTAGATATAAGATTGAGTCTATCGTAATTGTATAAAAAAGCTAGCGATTGTTTATTTTTAGTATTGCTATCTGGTGCCAACAAAGTATGTGCACACGATGCTAAACTGTTAGTTGAATCGACGTTGCCTACTAGGTGCTTAGAAAATTGTAGATTTGGCGTGATGATATTTACGCTATATATTTATACATTTTATTTGATAAAGATACTGAATTTAGTTTATCCTACATTTCTAACCACTAACAATAAGAATACTCTACATACCACACCTATTATAATATACTAGGTATAGTACTTAGTCTAGAATTTTGTAGAAAGTTCAATATACGCGTTCATAATTTGATCAAAATGTTTATTTATGTTTATTTACAGTAAAATATAAACGTAATATAAATAAAAGCACGATTCAACTCTGGATAGTTTATGTATATAGGGGTTAACCAAAAGTGCATTAATGAATATTTTTCATCGAAAGCTTTACCAAAATTATATTTAAATTAATTCTTTGAAAAATTATTATTATAAAAATGTATGGTTTTATATATAAAACCATACATATAATATACATATACCATCATACTATGGTAAGATATAAATATAAATAAAATAAATATAATGATATAAATGATATAGACAGCGCATTTCAATACATCAACGTATCCGGGATATGATAAGTGTAAATATTACGATTATTTTTTTATAATTTTAAAATACTTGTAAAAATAAAAATAGTTGTTTATACAAACTTATTTGTGACATGCTTTGAGCCGAGAAGAGACGTGTGATGAAATATGTTGCGATTGGGTGGTGCAGCATTTTCATGATTTGTTGATTGAACTGGACGAAAGCGCTCGCTATTTTTCGTAAATCTGCAATAACAGAGATTGGGTACATTAAAATTAGAAATTTGCCCCTTTTAAATATAGTCAAAATAAAAATATTTAAAATAAAAGGAAATAGGTCTGTTGTAAAAAGTATAAAAACAAAAAAATGCCTATTTTGGGCTGCCATTTCACCTCCTCTAGTTTTGTTATTGATTCTTATACAACCTGTATTTACCCAGCTCTGCCCAGGTTTGTTTTTGCCTTTGAAAAAGTTCAACGTTGTCCGAGTTTATGTATTATTCTAGCCGTGATAGCGCTTTTATAGAGAGTTGATGGTATTAGGGTAGCATTTTCCGGGCCGCTGAAAGTATTCTCCTGCTACGAGTATTTGCATAAAGTGTCGTTAGTGTCGTATCTATCTATTTGTTATTATAGAATTGCAATCAACCACTTTTCAGATGAAACATGGAAAAATCTTGTTACTGATAAGTACTCTACTAGACAAATGCCGAATGAAAATTGTTTTATCGAAAGATGAATAAGTGCGTATAGATATCGGCAATTAAAATATTTAATACCGAGCTTATTTAATAAAATACCTCTTGAAGTTAGAAAATCTTCAAAAGAAAATCAAAAGATATCTTTAATAAAACTCAAATTAAAAGAATTTAAAGAAAAAAACCTATTACAAATTATTTAGGTATCTTAACTAAATGAACTCGTTAATTCTTGCTGTATTTCTTAAACCACACGAGTTATGTTAACTTAATTTGTATTTCATTTTATGCATATGTAAATAAATTGTATTTTAGGTAAAGTTAAGAAACCGATGGAAAAGGCAGTGTCATAGCTGGATCTATTTACAATGTATTTGATGAATAAAAGTTACTTCTGGCATCGTTGAAAAAAAAATTAAATTAGATATTGCTTGTACTAAGGTGGGCATCACAAAAATGTGTATCTATTTATTATATTAATTGTCCAATAAGCGTAACAACAACAAATCTATATAAATAAAAGTGTCTGTTTGAACAGTATCATATTTCTCGTAGCCTTGTTGGAGTTATAATTATTGTATATATTATATCTAAAGTTGATTGCTTAAGGATGATAATTTTATATAAAATTTGTCTTACATTAAGGACTTTGTGATCAGAAAATTTTTCAGCGTCGCAAGGTTTTAGATCTCAACTCGGAGAACAGCTTTTTGGTACTTAAGTGGTAATGGGTAGGTCAACCACTGGAGCAATTGAATTGAGTCCTAGAACTGAAAGACGAAGCGTAGGTCGACCACCAGCGCGCTGGATGGACGACATTAGACAAAGAGCTGGAAGCAGCTGTATGTGGATAGCAGAAGATAGCGAGAAATGCACATTAGGAGAGGCCTACGTCCATTAGTGGATATACACCGGCTGATAATTATGATGAGTAAAAAATGTCCCGCGTTAATACCTTAGGGTCGAAACGACTTAAAGAGGCTAATCTTACTATAAACCTAGAAAAATCTTATTTTTTTGGCAATGAGTTACATTATTTACGTCACGTAGCGGTTAGTTACGGTTTTGCAAATGGATTCCGAAAAAGTCAAGGCTTTCTTTTACTATCCGACTTCTAAAAACCGTAAAGAGGCTAGACTTTTCTTAGGTATGACTTCATGGTATCGTATAGTATATTTCAAACTTTGCAACCATAGCTACCAAATAACAATTACAAAACCGGGCACTCCTCAGTATCATTGGTCGGTTGAATCTGAAGAAGCTTTTGTAAACCTCAAGCTTCATCTAATTAGAGTGCCAGTTTTAGCTCGCCTTAACCGTGAGTTTCCTTTTAATATTTATTGTGACGTGTCAGCATATGGCACGGGTGCGGCTTTCAAGTTAGGGAGAAAAGCTAGTAGCTTATATGAGCCGAACGTTGTCAGAACAGAGTGTGAGGCGTTTCGTGTGATTCATGTGATTCATGATGTGAACAATAACGATGCTACCTGAAAAATGGTCATCACACAGATAATTCCTTATTAAAAAAGTTTTTGAATATGAGGAACTCTACCGGACAGTTATCGCGTTGAGGTGCACGTCTATCATCACCTTTTAATTTCAAAATAGTGCACCGAAAGGTACCGCACGACCGTTCGGTATCTTTGGGTACCGAACTAAAAATTGCTTTCATTACTAATTTTAAATTTCACGTTGGACTAACAAAATTGTGAAAGCCTTCAAGAGAATTTCGCAATTTTATCCTAATTACACTTTAAGCAATGGAATTTATACCGCTATCACTTTATGAAATGATTTCAGATTTCGAGTGGAAACTTGTAATTCTTAAAACTATTCCGAACCACAATTAAAAGTCCACCTACGCATAATTAAAAGTCTTTTGACCAAAAAAATAAAAATAAAAATAATGTACCTAATTGTTGTAAAGTTCGTTTCTTATTGTGAAATTTGTCTCGTTCAGAAACATGTCACACATCTTCGTTAGTTTTCAATAAATATTTATTTATTTATATGTATCAGAAATGCTTACAGCTATACATAATGACAGTTACATAGAAATCAGAACGAACTAGGATCTAATTTATAGTGATAAGATTGTATGAGTGTTATAATCTGTGAATACAATAGTGTGTGGAATGAAGAGTGTGTCAATATGTATGTATGTGTGTGTTTTATGGGTATATATTTATATATGTATGGATGTGTTGGTGTGTGTGCGTGTGGGGGGGGGGGGTATGAGGGTGTGTGCGTGTGTGTGGTGACGAGAATACTATTACTAATAAATATTATGTATGTTCAAAGAAAGTTTATGTTGCAAATGAAAAATGTCTATTTCGCTGAAATTGTGGTTATATGTTGTATCAATACGATTTATAACTGAATTCATTGCGTATTTCGTATTGCACTTAGGCACAAAAAATAATTCTCTATTTCGAGTTAGACCTGACGGAACCCTTAAGCGCAAATTGCTTAGCAATTAGGAGTTGTCTATCTGGTTATGTAGCACGTGGTGCAATAAGGTCATCTCATTGATTACCCTTCGGTTCTCCAGGCTCAGTAAGTTGTGATGGGATAATGAGTCCTCGTAGTTGTCGTACTGAACATGTTCGCGATAATTAAGCTGCTTAATAAAGCGGCGCTGTATACGTTCCAGCCTATCTTTGTATACGGCGTGTTGAGGCGACCAGACAGATGAGGCAAATTCTAAAACACTACATACGTATGCGACGTATAAGGTCTTGAGTGCTTCCGCACTCGTAAATACTTTACACAAACGATTTATAAAACCGCTAGTCCAGTTGGCTCTAAGAGTGATTGCTTCAATATGTGCGTCGAAGCTGAGTTTGCTATCTAAAATTAAGCCAAGATCCCGAATTGTGTTCGTTTCAACGATGATGTCACTTGCATAGTAATAAACGTGATTTATTCTACTTTTATTTCGAGTGAATGTTATCTTATTGCATTTAGATGAGTTAAGATACAACTTAATTTCCATACAATAATCCCTCCGTCGATTGAGGTCTTCTTGAAGAAAATTGCAATCTATCGTATTATTTATAGTGCGGTAGATTTTTAAGTATTCAGCGAATGAAATATGTTCCGAACTGCTGAAGCATTTGCCAATGTCATATATATAAATGTTAAATAGAATTGGTCCTAGATGCGATCCTTGTTGTATTCTAGAAGGGCTTACGAAGAAGTCTGACTTATGACCACCACTACAACAGCTTGGCGTCGATTGCTAATAAAAGAACAAAACTACCTGAAAAGGTTGCAGTGGATGCCAAGTTCTCACAACTTTTTTAATAATATGCTATGATCAATGCGGTCAAACGCTTTAGAAAAATCCGTGTAAATGGCGTCTACTTGAATGCGCTTTTCCATATGACTAAACAGGTAATCTGTGAATTTACACATATTCGTTAGGACTGATCGCTTAGGCATAAAACCATGCTGTTTTTCACTGAGGCTGTTAGAAATAATTGGAAATAGGTATTTGTTCGTAAATCAGTTTTTCAAATAATTTGCTAAAAACTGGGAGAATTGATATTGGCCTATAATTCTCGATTAAGTTATTACACACTTTCTTAAAAATAGGCACAACGGATGCATCCTTCCACAAAGATGAAAATATATTCCTTCATTTAATGATTTATTAAATATCAAATTTAGTGGATGGGTTAGTTGAGTCGCACAGTTTAATACAAAAAGAAGAGGAATCCCATCGCCTCCGGGGCCTTTGTTATAATTTAATGGTTTTAAGTATTGAAAAACAGTATATGTATTAAAAATAGTAGAAGAACCTCGATGAGTCTTTAATTTTTCTTACAAAAGTAACGAAGTCGTATTACGTTTACGCCTTACGCTGTCTGAACCATTAGAGATACATTAATTTTAGGCACTACAGAATTGTAGGTCTTAAAAATGCCTGCAGAAGACTTTTTTTCCTAAACTTAATATCGTTTTCTTTTAGTTTCTAATAACCAATTATGTAGGTAATAATGTTAATGCGTAGCCATGTCATCTTGTTTAGTTGGTTGTAAATTGAAGAAGGCTACTGCGAAATCGCTGCCATTCAAATGGTTGTATTTGTCAACTTGATTGTAATCGCACCAGATTTGTTCTATTTAAACCTGTGAATGTGACAAAAGATAATCGCCTCATTTGTGTCTATATATAAAGCAGGCGCGGTTACGTAGACGCGCAGTCGCATTACCCGTGCTATTTTTAAGACCACCCATTCTTTCGAACCCAAACTATACGTAAACTTTTGAATGTTAGAACTTTACGACTAGCTGACAACCCCGAGCTTCGCCCCGAGTTTCAGCTAGGCCCTGCAGTCGGCTCGGAAGGCGTCTTCGGGATGCGACGACTCGTAACTGCGGCATTCGAGATGAGTCGCTTTGCGACTCATCTTTGAGCCCATCAAACGACTTTAATGGCTCCTTTGGCGTGCGTTAATGTTCAACTGAAAAACTTCAATAACTAGAGGTTGGCTGTCACCCGCAGAGCCTGGCTGTCAACCCGGGAAAGTGTTTTTACAAACAGGTCTTTGACTAAATTTATTCGTCGTGCGCTCTGGTGACCCGTCGAACCTAAACATGAGGAGTGAAGCGACCTATAAACAATATAATAAAACCTCAGCTCTCTAGCATCCGTGTAAAATAGTTAATGTAGCTGGTAATCGCAATAATCTACGCACCTAGAGATAGAGCGGCGAAGCATCCATTCCCTCCCACCGAAATTCCCAAAAAATTAAGATCTCAAAAGATAAATTAATTTCAAAACACACAAATAGGTACAGTTAATGTAGCTGTTGTCCCCTTACGAGACATTTTTCTGAGGACATACGTCAGATAAACTATTCCTGCCTTTATCATTTATACCATTCATAATATATCGTTACCTCTACTACTTTCCACCTCCATTAGTCGTCTTATGCTTCTACCAGGAGGTTTAATTGCGATTGAATCTCCCAAAAAGAGCAATGTATTCACGTTCGACAAAGATCTTTTTGATGCGTTGCAAGATTTCAAAATTAGCAATATTTCTGATAATTATTAAAGCAGTCGTGGCCTAAACCACCTAATATTGGTGTGTTCAGAACATTTTTTTGGGTTATTTTAATGTTTTTATGGCATTTAAAGGGATAATAAGATATATTTTAATCACATTGGATCATTGCTGCAGTACATTTTTTTTTTCGTTTATGAACTAAAATCACACTTCCGAAAATGACCCCAATCTCTTTCTTCTAAAAATCTTTTTTATCAGATATTAGTTTTAATAGATTACCTTTCCTAAAAATAATGTATAACTAAATTATTAAAATGGCATTTACTTTTAACTAATAAATACTATGCATCACATTATATAATCAATAAACATTAACTTAAATTTTCAAATTGTGTTTTGTCGGTTGGATCATTTCTGCATAACTACGCTCAATTACATATACTAATCGTTTTTCAAGCTGTAAAATAAACGAAAATTTAATAAGCGAGATTTAGTAAGCCTATTATTAAAGTTCATAATAATAAAAGTATGAAAGATCGCCAATATGCTAATATTTTAGTTCATTTAATAAATCTTCTGTCGTAAGAAGAGTAATTTTCGCTGTCCATTTAAAATAAATAATTAGTCGTACTTCCAGTGCATAGATTTCTTCATTTTGACCGTTTGGTCATAGGGTTTATGAAAAATTCAAACTTTTCCTTCCAGTTTAACCAGTCGTCACAGGCGGTAAAACTACAGGTTTTTCGCGTCCCGTAGATATTTTTATTTTTGTTTTCGTGCAGTTATTTTTCCATTATCTAAACATTTTTGTTTAACAAAGGTAAAAAACGAAGTTTATAACGTTATAAAAAACTACTTTAACAAAAAAGAAAACCTTTAGCATATTTTATAACTAAAGCAACACATGCAATAGGAATCATTGTATGTATGTGATACAGAAGTAAGTATTTATATATTAATTTATTGGTAATGTAAATGGGAGAGGTATAATATTTTAAAATATACAATAATAGAGAAGAAAATTGCAACAAAAAGTTTTACCCAATAGACAGTAAAACTAAAGCCAAAATATATTTATAAAAAGAATTTAAAGAACATATATATAAAAAATATATTATTTTATACTGGCATGTAATAAAATATTATGAGCGCCTTTTCGCAGGACGGAAAAAATATTCGCCTTACTAATTAATCTAGTAAATAAGTTTATTAAATTATATGAATTTAAATAGTTAGTAAATATTATAATTTAGTAATAATTGCTTTATCCATTACCATTTTTTTCGTTTTAGTTTTAATCTTCGTAACATTTATAGATGGTGTTTTTATTTCTATTCTAAATGGTTTGTTTTTAGCTATATCGGTACCTGCAGTATCTGCTAGAGAGACAAGTATCCGTGTATCACGAAAATTTCCGCTAGATATGAAAAACATACAAATGCGAACGAGTTAATATTTTGTGCGTAGATTAAAATCATAAACAACAAAGTCGTTTAAATCACATCGGAGGCTGGTCGAATAATATAGATACTCGTATATAACATTGAAGTTATCATTTTTCCAGTACTAATAAATGAAACATTAAAACATCAAACAACTTGAAGACGGTATGTAATATATATTGGATAAGCATATCACTAAATAAAAACAATAAGAAAGATAACGCGACATGATATGTTATTATATTAGTAAGCATATCTAGGTTTTTTTTTTGAAAATTCAACAAAAAATATATTAAAAGAAATGTACTTACATAGCGGCTAACTTAAAGTTCAAGTTATCCATTATGCTTGTTCCTTTTATATGTAAATTGCCTAAAAATCCATCATACTGGAATCAAATAATAAAATATACACGATACTTGTCAACACTGCTCTATAGACGATAATGCCTTTAGTCTTGCTACTAAAATGCACTTCTTGAAAGGTTAAACTTCATTAAACACATAAAAATTGATTTTACTACGATTTTCAAAGTTACATACACCTCATTCTGGCAAAGATTATGTAAAAAATTGAAATATAGATTGTAGCTATCGCGTGTTCGTTTTATTATTTTTCGATTTTTGCATTTGGTATGCAAACTTGACCACGAGAATATCGTAAGTTGCAGGAAAGTAGGTTTATCAATCGCACCCGAGTACGGTATTTTGTACTGGCATCTCGCTTCCATAGCGACTGTTCGGTAGGTAGGTAATGTGAAATAACTCCTGCGCATTGGATAAAAACTGGTGGATCACGAGTAAAAAAAATAAATAACAACAACTTCAAAGCCAATAATAAACCAGCCAAACTTCAAACTTCAATAAACACTCTAGAATATATTTAGATTTACCTACTTACATTTCTGTAGTTATCAGAAAATTTAAAGATATAACATTCTTATAGTGGCGTCCTTAAATATTTATTTGTTCTTCGTTGTTGTTGTTTGTTGTTTTTCCATTAAACATCACACGAATTTTGCTTTTAAATTTTATATTTTATCATTATTAAACATATTAATTTTATACATTAAAAATATACACCGTGTCCCAAGAACATTTTCGATAAAAAAAGAGATGGTTGGCCCTGTGATTTCAAACATGATTTGTTTTGAGGTCATATCAAAATTTATCATGGCATTATAAAATCACTCTAGTCATAAGTTTGTTCACTAGCGATGCCTCGCATCACCGGGTCATTGTCGGCCTTGCCCTAGCGCGTACGAGCAAAAAAGGAATTTACACGAACTCTTTGATAAAATTAATAAATTTGGGCATGAATTCATTTCTCATTTTTTTATACAATATCTTACACGTAATGTGGAACATAAACACCCTTTCGAGTCTTCAGGAATGGTCTTGGGACACCCTGTGTATTATTAATATGAACTGAGCTAGTCGGATGTTAGCTTTAACTTCAGATCTTCGACGATTAACAAGCATTATTGGCAAGTTTTGTTTTATAGAAATGCTATGACCTACGGTTTATATATATTTATTTTGTGCCTTTCTCATATAAGCGAAATGTCGTTATGCTAGAGATAGTAAAGATGGTGGGTAATGAAGCGTTAAAAGTGCTGAATGCGCATTCGAACCTGCGATCGCTGGATAAATTGTCAAACACTCGCTACACTACTGTACATTGTACCAAGATTATAATATTATGAACTGAAAATTTATATTTAAATTTCTCTTGTCATTTCCTTTCTAGAACTAAAAATATAATAGGGTATTCTTTAATTGAAATGCCTATACTATAATGGCAAATGTTCGTTCTGTATATAATTTAATATAAAATAAATATATCGAGGTTTTTATAATGCAGGTATAAAATAAAGGCTTGGCGAAGTTTTACTCTAACGGTTTTATTTTTTTTACTAATGGAAAACTTGTTAGATAGTGCAAGCTTGCGCTTGATTTCTAAGTTATTATTGACTGGGTGTTTTTAAACTAAATACAAAGTTTAAACATGCAGAAACAAAACAAAATTTGCAAACTATTTTAAACGAAACCATGTGCAAAATATTGTGCAAAACTAATTTGCTTTATGCTATTATGCTAAAAACTACTACTATTGGATGAATATTTTTCATAATTTTGAGGATGAATCTTTTGGATGAATATTGAAAGAGATAAATTTAGTTTTTTTCAGAGCGTTTAGCAAACCGAATTCATCCTGCTTTAGCATTCTTCCTGCTTCGTCTATGTTTTTGCATTTCCAGATTGATTTACTTTTTAAAATGTACCCCACTTTGGTCTAAACGATTTTTTTTAAGAACAATAGATAACGATATAAAGAAATGCTTAAAAAAATATTAAATATAAATTTAGAAACCAACAATTGGACACAGTGTACCTTACCAGTGAATTATGGAGGAATTAGTGTTCGTAATACTTCTGATGTTGCTTTGCCAGCTTTCCTTGCTTCGACTCATGCAAGTTCTAGCCTCGTGGGTTTTATATTAAAACCGCCACTCAACAGTGGCTTCGAAGTTGACGGCATGATCGCGGCGAGGGACCACTGGAGATAGCTTCTACCAGCAGAAGAACTACCGCTACAGTCTGCTGTATAAAAAAATGGGATATTCCTTTAGTAAAAGTATCTGTTTCAAAATGATTAGAAGATGCAAGCGAAACTAATAAAGCAAGAATTTAGGTTTCAACGGCAAAATAATCAAGATCTTGGTTAAAAGTATTGCCAAGTCCGTATCTAGGGACCTTATTGGGCAGCACCACCCTTCGTATATCAATGGCACTTGGTGCTAAACTCTGTTTGCCCCACACGTATTAAGTATTCCCCTTTTAAATGTATTTATTTTGTTTTAATTAAAGCAACTGCCTCATTATTGGTTCCTGTAATGATAGCTAAGTAAATAACAGTAACTAGATACTAAATATATGCCTTTTTCAATTTCAAATAAAGTAAGTAACTGCCTCAAGTAACGGTAACTAAACGTATACGGATTTTTCGCCATTATATCAATGAATGATTCTTATGATGATACGTAAGATATCAATAATAAAATATTTCTTTTACATATTTAACATTTGTATTTCAAATCCGGATATTTAGTGATATGCTTTTAGTAAGAACGGGTTTTAACTGAAAAGTGCAATAAAAAGCCGATGTAATCAGTTTATTCGGCATTTGACTAACTGTCTTAGTAAGAGCGGGTTCTTATTAGTTACGCGTTGCTTCTGATGCTCTTAGAGCCGTTTTCACCAAACCTCGCATAGGGCTATGTTATGTTATCTTATGTATGTTAGTGGATGTGGGGGGTTTGCCCCCCGTGTACCGCGTCCTTTCCAGAACTATTGTACATTTAAATCCACTTATAGTTCGCCCTCTAGTCCCGTACTGTAGATGAAGTTAAGTATCTTTTTGGGTGCGATGATTCTAATCTCCTCTGGCAGCAGCTGGTACCTTTTGTGAATAAGGGGCCCGCATTTCCCCAGTAGGTGTAACGGAGTTTCTGGGCTCACCTGGCAAAGCCTGCACCTGTCGTCAGACGATAGGCTTAATTTGTGCAGGTGTTTATTCAGCTTGCAGTGGCCTGTTAAGGCTCTGGTTAAGATTCTTAGTTGGTTTCGGCTTAACTTCAATAGCTCCGAGAGTCTTTTTCGCGTAGGGCTAAGAGTCCCTTAATGTACTAAGGTGGGATTGGTACTTAGTGACTTAGGTGGGATTGGTGAAAATGGCCGTTAGACACTTAGCATATTTACTAATAAGGACGGGTTCTTACTGATTTCGGGTGTCCACGGTAACATATATAAATATATATAAATAGTAAAATTGTAAAATATATTTCTCAAATACCGTATTTAGATGTTTTGTTACATTAAAATAGGCAAACGCCACAACCTTATGCGAGTCTGACAGTATATTGACATTTGGAAAATTCGATTTCTTTTAAATATTTTTGAGCATTTAATTTTTCGGTACAAATTATATGTATAGCCAGAATGTTTAAAGAAAAAATAATACCAAAACGCACAAATAGTTGCATCGCTTCAGTGTAATGCAAGCAAGTACAGGGCTGTATTTTTGAAAATACAATTATTAAATATATATATATATAGACCCTCAAGAAGGTGTCTCAGTCAGTTGGTTGACGATGTCTGAAAACAGCAACAAATGATCCCACATCCCATCCTGTGACGGACAAGGAGGTAGGTACTTAATCACTGGACGTAATTCGAATCAAACTCTCGCGGGTGTCTCCGCAGTCCTGCGTGCGTACCAATCGCACCAATGGAACGGACTATGTATTGTTGGTTTGGTTATTGTCTCATGAGGTCATGCTCTTGCAGGGCCGCATTCAATCAATAGGTACCTACATTATTTTAAAATATTTGAAAGCGAGCCCTATAATATTAAAGCTATATTTCGTATTTAAAGATTTGGTATATTTCGTTTTTAACGGAACTTACTTACGCAGTTTTAGGGTAGAACAGCTACACAAGCATTATATCACGGAGGTGACATCTGTATGCCCAATAGATCATAATCAAATTATTCAATATAAATATAGGAATTTTTAGAGGTCTCTAAACTTTCTAACCGTAGTCCCGAGACTCAGCACTAGTTTCCGGAAAAAGTAAAAATATAGCAAAATTCTGATTTTCAGGTGAAACTCTACCAAAAAAATGCTATAGAAACGTTTTTCGAATATTCAAAGAAAGCCCTTTTATTGTTTTGCAAAAAAGTTAGTAATACAATTATATTTCTATTTAAATTAACTTTATTTACCCATTATATATATTAATGATTATTTATACTATTTTACGATTTATTAATATATGTATATACGTATAATTGTATAATTGAGTTGTAAAGTTATTTGACTTATATTTGATGATGGTTTTTTAATAACGGCAAATCGCCTGAAAAGATAAATGACACAATCTTTGACAATATTGAAAAATTTTGAAAAAATTTTGGATTACATATTTGATAAAGTGCTGGATAGGTTCTGGACCTCTTTAGAACCTTTATAAATATTATGCTATCCAGCACTTTATCAAATAAGCCAAAATTTTTCAATATTGTCAAAGATTGTGTCATTTATCTTTTCAGGCGATTTACCGCTATTAAAAAACAATCATCAAATATATGTTTAAACGAATATTTTATACGTATTTCATATATTAATGATTATATTTATCAGTAAGTAAAGAATCGATATTAACTATAATTTAAACTTTATTTATTTCTTTAAATAATTTAGCGCATGTTTCTTGGAAGCATGCTTTCCAAGTTTCGGACTATTGTGACAATTGCAATATTCATATTAATTTTCTCACGATCCTCACTATATATGTTCTTGAATAAGAAAAACCATTCTAAAAATTATCAAACTCATTGAAATTGTCAATGAAAATTTAAACAAATTAAAATGATTATTTCAATTTAAGTTATAATATTTAGTTTTAATTGTAAAAGCAAAAATTTTAAAATGTATTTTATATTGGTTTGTAAAAACGGAGAATTATAGATATCGACGAACTAGTTCAATTGGATCTGAGTATAACCCTGTTAAGGTCAAATTATCGCAGAAAACCAATGCGACCTTAGCTTCGACTTGGATTGCTTCATAAATGGTCGCCAACAGCCAAGCTGCGGCTTTGCGTCGAACTGTGACCCAACGGCTCACATTAGCGTCCTAAAAATTAACTAATCCTTCAGTATTTTATACAGCAGTCTAACAAAACTGACTAATCCGAATATGTTTTTTTAGTGTAAATAAAAATACAATAAGAAGAAAATCTGACCAAAGTTATAATGTCGGAGTTATTAGTACACATATTAGTGACTTGACCTTTTTTACGAATGGCGCAATGCAATATTTAGGATGAGAGCATTTATTTGTATGTTTGTTTGTTCTCATATGCCCCCTATCGTTTCTGTTTTCTTTATATGACAGTAAATTTGCCCTAGATGGGTATAAAATATATCATACTCTTACAGCTGGCACAGATAATCAGCCTGACTTATAAAGGTGATATTGGTAATTAAGTCTTGCAGTCGTTGTAGTTTTCGACAATTGCAAAAGATTGATAGCACGATTGGCGAGAGAAAAATGATAGAATGATAAATCATTGGATTTAAAAAAAAAAAGAAAAATATTTTAAAAAACATGAGAAATATTTAGTTGAGACAAAAATTGCAAGGCCTAAATATAATATACAAACACGGTAAAAACCTATAATTTTAGTTTTATTTACTATGTTTTAGTTTGAACAAAAAATATATCCGAGAGTTTCTTATTGCAAACTCTTGCAACTAATTATAAAACAAATGTTTTTTTGGATTATATATGCTGTGTGTACAACCCTATTTAATCCCGACGTTTCGGCAATGATCACATGTCGCGGCCTGAAGAGAGTTTGATACATCCGTCCGATACGTTATTAAAATAAAGATAAATGGTGAAGTTTGAAATAATTTACATGTGTAATGTTTGAGACCGCGGTAGTCTAGTGGTTGAGGTGTTTTATCCGCACGTAGTCATACAATTTTTAACGCTTCGTTAACACCATCTCCTCTGACTCTAGCACAAAGCAAATTTAGCTCAGTCGAGTATGCAAATAATTGTATATGACCGCATTTCTACAACAAATGTATGTGGTATATTTTATTTTCTTTATAATGTCTTCCTAAAACACATTGACTTTTGAAAATATGTATTTTTCAGTTTCTTTTGGTAATGATTTTGGGATCACATTACCGCCATGCCTCGAGTCAAGGAGCAAATCAATTTAGACCCAGAGACCGCAGATACGCCGATGCCAATTCACCACTTTCATCTCCGTTTGAAACATCCGATTTATCGGAAGAGGACAGACCTAGGTATGAAAGCAATTTATGTTATTTTAGCTTCTACGCATTCCTGTATAAAAAATAGTAAAAAAATATTTTTAATACAAGATTTTAAATGCGTATACATAATTTCGTGTCTGTGCTGTTAACTGTCAACAGTTAACAGCACAGACACGAAATCCAGATCGGATTGGATCCAGACGTAGGAACTCAAGTTCCTTCGTTGGATCCAATCCTGGAAGTAGATCAGGTTAGGCTTACCGTAAAAATTTCAACATGTCAAATTTCAACTCCGTAAAATAAGAAGACTAACAAATATGGCAAGCATAAATCTACGGTGATGGAATATTCAGAAAATATTGAGAAATAGTCGCAACTTCAAAATGAAAATGGCAATGTCTTATCAGTGGGAGCTAAATCTAGACGTTAAATGAAAACAATGTGCTCGGAAATGAAATCTGCTGTGATGAATTATCGCTTTAAAACATTAATTTTAACGAATTTTCAATACTTAAGATGACATTTGATATTACTTACGATAGGACGCGATCATATGCAAATTTTAAAATAAAATGACGGAACGGCCGTTCTGCAGAATATTTGATTTATTACTGGCTACTTAGATTTAATACATACTCATCAAATAGACATTGTTAAAGAATGTTCAAAGTGCTACGTTATAAATATTTGAGATTACCAAATAGAAATTGTACACACTACAGGTAAAGTACACAGGTGTACGATATAGGTAACAGGTATTTTGTACACAGTACTTAAACGTAAAAAGAATGATATTAAAATAAATTAAACGAATTTAAATAAGACGAAATAAATAGAAAAAACGATTTTAAATGAAAAAAAATATAACAAAATGACCATGAACTTTAATTATTTATATATATATTAAAAAATAACTTAGTGTTGGTACAGTATTGGTATAATAGCCAGCGTTGCGAAACTTATAGCAGAGTTATTGAAAAAAGTTCAGTTTTGGAGAAGTTAGTATTAAATAAATTACAAATTCTGTAAATAGAATGAGGTGGAGGGTGGGGGAGGTTAGGTTTCAACTTTTCTCAAACTTTTCTCAACCAACTGCGTCTCAAATTTTTTTTTTTTTTTTTTCCTGCGTGCCTATCTGTAATCAGTCCTTTGGATCATAATCAGATGTGTTGAGCGATAGATGGCGTGCAGGTTAACTCCTTCAACAAAGAGTCGACCTTCATATGGAGCCTGTCTGCTATTGTCTGCTGGCCAAGTCTGAAATGTCAAAACGCTTCAAACGCTTAACATTTTCAGTGACATTTGTGAGGTTAGATGCTAGTGCATATCCCCCAGACTACTTGTGCCTGTTTCATTGCCACGTTACAATTATTATACGAGTAAATTGAAATATAGGGTGTTTTTTTTAGATGCGTGGTTTTCAATCTGGCACTACTTTTTTCGTAGTTGGTGTTTTTGACAGCTGTCACTTGATTTATGCTCAGTTTGGTTTGCCATTTCATAATGAATAGACTTACTCCTGAACAACGTTTGCAAATAGTGCAAATTTAGAAAAAAACACTCAATTTTTTTTTAAAATCACTCTAAAATAATGTAAAAATCGCGTCGTGGGCCTGTGGTGTGGCCTCCAAGATCGTGCGATTTAACACCGCTGGACTATTTTTTGTGGGGTTATGTGAAGTCGCTTGTCTACGCAGATAAGCCGGACACGATTAACGCCTTGGAAGAGAATATTCGGCGCGTTATTGCTGACTTACTTGTATATTTGGCATTATATTTTAGGCATAGTTTTCTTGATTGCATATTGAAACAAAATTATTGTATAAACATGCTGATTAGGTAACTCAAAATAATATTTTTACAATAATCTGCAATTTCTAAAGACTTGTTAAAGACACCTATTTTAGATATTTAAAGTTCTATATTGAAATAGCGGGACCAATTTAAACATTTATTTTTAGGTGGTTGCAGACATTCAACAGAGCCAACATTCTTAATACGGTACTCAAACAGCTGCAATTGAATCCCCATGTCGGAAACTTCAGAATAAACGACGATCTACTAAAACAAGACGATATTTATCGAAAGTTTACACCAGATTCTTCGTCGATGGAAGTAAGTATAATATTTGAATTATAAAGTAGGGTCATTGAGCTATGATTAACTATAATATTGTGGCCAATTGGCGATGTGTTTTTGTAAATGTAATAATGTCCGCCAAACCGCAACAAAAAACGTCATCTAAAATCACGGACATGGTAGGCACTAAAAGGAGCACTGGGCCACAGCCATTTTTATTCTTTAGAGTGAAGGATTTGACAACGTTACACCTGTCAAACGCGGCGGCGCAATCGGCCCTACGGTAGGGTTGCCATACGTCCCGGTACACCGGGACATGTCACCGGTTTAGAGCCTCGGTCCCGGTTGTCCCGTTTGACCCACCATATGTCCCGGTAAACGAAAAGGTAATCATGGTTTTATATTATTGCTGAAAACATGCGAATAATTAGTGCAACGACGTTAGATCACGTTGGCTGACGGTGAAAGTGTGGGCTCAAGGGATGTACTGACATTTTACAAATATTTTCCAAATTTACAGTATGGAATGAAACACTAAAATACCTTTGTGAGGGAGCTGATTTAATTCATGGTAATTTACGATCTCACTCAAAAACTAGGTGGACCGTCTATGTTGCCGGCCATTGAACGTATTCTGAAAATGTGGGAACCATTGAAAGATTTCCTTTTTTCACAAACCAGATTGTGGCGCTATGGGGGGGGGGGGGGGCGATACCCCCCCTCATCCTTCTCCTATAACTCCCTTATATTTCCTCTTATTTGATATCAGTCCCAGTCGGAACTAAACCATTTTTGGCAACCCTAACCTACGGTGAACTCGCACCGACTGAGTTGTTTCTAATTTAAAATATCGCTAAAATCTTTTAGTTTGAGCCTTCAAACCTCATAAATATTGTATCTTCATAGCTTCAAAATAAATATAGGAGTAAGTTCAATTCACAAACATTGCTCAAGTCAGAGAAGGGTTTTATTTGATTTTGATGCGTGTAAAACGACAATGACAATGAAAACGTCAATAAAGGGTAATTCATATTATTAATTACGATACGTTCAATAAAATTACGCATAAATTTGAAAACTATTGCATACAGAACTTTGTTAAAGTTAACATTTCTACCTTAAAATATTAAATAATAAAACAAATGCAACTATACAATTTCTTAGTTATTATGGTAATTTTATTTAAAATCACGTTTTTCCTGAAATTATAAAGATTAAATAGAGGTTTTCAATAATTCAGGTATAATTCTTGAAAATTTATGATAATAATAATAAGTATTTTTAAAATAAAAAGTAGAAAAATCTAACAATATCAAACAACCTTCACAATATATGTATATAGTTTAATTATGAATGTAATATACACGGCGCGGCACCATTAATATATTTTGGTAAGCGAAGAGGCCAGGCCAATCGACTGCTTTATTGCGCTATTAAAAAAAATATTATTATTATTGTTTTAATAATAAAATACACATTAATTTGTTTTTGTCTTGACTGTATTTATTATACATTTTATAAAATAAAATGAATATTATAGATTAATATGATAATTCTGTATCATAATTTTAAAAATTAATTCTGCAAATCTTACAACACAAAACTTTATATTACCTTCTTTCTATTCTTACTTTCTTTCTTTCTTACGTTGTGTTTTTATTGTACAAATAAATTGTATAAAACCTATTTTATTTTAGTATCCTGAGTATACTGGACCAATAACTGAATATAATACGGAGAGAGAGGCCAGGCAACTTGGAGCAGAGGTATTTATAACATATCACTATTATCATATTTCATATGATATTAACTAGAATTTAATTAATTATAATATTAACTAGAAGTCGCTAACAAAATATTACACTTTAAATACGGTGTGAGAAACTGTCGTCGTCTTTTATGGTTTGGCACTAATTTTAGCACTAATTTTATTCTAAGTATTGATTAGCGTGCGACTTAAGCTTGTCAGTTCCAATGAGAAATATATAGAGTGAACTTTTTCTCATGCACAACCTTTTATCGGGTTACTTTACACTTCAAACTTTTCTACAAGTTTTCTTAATTTGGTATATTTTTTCCAAACAAAAGTAACCGTACAAGAGTAACTGTGCATATAAACGTGAATAGGACCTTTTCAAGTCCTTTCAAGACCTTTTTTTTATAAATAAACAATTAAAGACAGTCTGGAGAGATACCGTCATGAGTAGCTCGTCATTGATAAAAGTGTTTTAAGTGAATATTGAATATGTTTTGTAGATATAAATGTTATTAAATAAGTTAAATTAGGAACGAATGAGTTCACATAAAAACCCGCAAGGGTTTTGTGAACAAACAAATTAAATATGTATTCTGTTTATAAATAAAGAACTTATAAAAAAAAAAAAAAAGTACTCATTTTACCAATTTTTTGATACATTAAATACTTGCGAAACTAAAGTTGGTCAGTTTGACGTGTAGAATAGTCTCATAAAAGATACGCACCAGAAGTTCAGTCTGTATCATCAGCACCGCAGCTAACGCTCGCGGCATGACAGCACAATGTAGTGCCCGATTAGTGCATCCCTAGTAGTTCACTCAATACTGGATGAATTCTGAAGAGTCAAGTACGACGGAGTCATTTAAGTACACGGGTTAATATTGTGATACAGGAATTGTTTAGAATAAGTCTGTTTTAACCGCCATTGTGTCACCTTACTAACCCACAGACCTCATCAACTTAAGGCGCCTGTACAGTATTAACAATGAGGTCAATAGTTTACAGTACTTTGTTGCGATCTGAACTAAAATAACCTTTACTATGTATATTTCAATAACATAATATTAAAAATCTTTCAAAAGACTTGGTTTCGTTTTATAAGAGCCACATTGCAATGTGGACTCTCTAAAACCTGTTTAAAAACCGCATCTTTAGGGAGAATGCTCAGAGTATGGATCCTTAAAATACAAAATTCAATAGAATTGAAAGAGAATACACAGGTTTTCATCGGACAAATTAATTACCGAACACATTTAATCCGTAAAATAGTACATCAAAAGCCTTTTTGACCAATTTTATCACATTCAATCTCTGGAAAATAGAAGCATTGTGGCCGACATATCCTTTCTCCATAAAGTTGTCCATAATCAATTATATAGCGCATATTTGATTGCTGGTATACCTTTGACTAGGTAGCGGATGCGATACATTCAGCAACTCTTCCATGCTCCGAGATGTCATAAAAATCATGCTAAAAATGCAATGTTGGACAGAGCTACATACCATGCAATATTTAGTAACGCTTCAATTCACTTAATTTAATTTAATTTAATATACAGCGTAACTTAGTTTATAAAACAGTAAATACGTAGTTATAAATTTGGCCAATTACATGAATCTACTGTTTAACAATTGAATTGAGATGACTGTTAAAACTGATTACATAAAAAAAGAAAATTATGAGAATCGTACATAAAATAAAATAGTTTCATTTTTGCATAGTTATACTTATAATAAATAAATATATATATATTTACACATAAAAAAATATATATTAATTAGAATATGGTTTGTATAGAGTTATTATGATAAACATAAATATTTAGGACTTTTACCTAAAATTAGCCGGAATGAGACGTGTATATTTTAATTACCGTATTTTTTAATAAATTCAAAGTACAATTAAAAATGTCTAATTCCGAAAGATTACTATTATATAGTAATCATATAATAGTAATCATCGTCATCATCATCATTGTATAGTATTCATATTCTGTGAAGTGTTGCGTTAAGTAAAGCTTTGTTGAGCTTTGTTTGTTTGTTGCTCAGTTGAACCGAAGATTGTAATTTGACAATACGGTAGTTTACTTCATTGATTACTTTCTAAAACTTTTACCACCTATCATAAGCCAATGTTTGTCTTTTTCTTTTATTTTTAACTAAAATATTGTATGCAAGGTTACGGTGGTATAGTTGTTAAGACATTGGATTTTATGCTGACTCAGCGGTTAGGGATTTAATCCACACAGATTCACGCGTTTTCGAAGCTTCGTTGCCATCATTTGGCATGACTTCAGTGCAGTTGAGCAGACTTAAAAAAATTCAAATTATCATTTTTGAGGTCAAATGGCAAAAATCGGAACCCTTTACTAGAAAACGACTTAATGTAGGAATTGGAAAATTGGCATATTATGTCTTTGTAACGCAAAAATATTTCGTTATTAAAAAATAATTAAATATTTTTATTTATTTATCTATTTCTCTAAAAAAACATTTTTTTTTGTACTCTATAGGGTATCGTTTGGAACGTCTACTTATAAAGATTTCAAAAATATTTTTTCCAAAATTTTTGTTGTATGGTTGGTTAGTTTTGGTTGGTGTAATGGTTAATTAATAGTATTAAGTAAGAAACTTTTTAGTATAACGTCTACCATTAAAATATTTCATAAAAATAATCAAAATTACACTTTTTAATATTTTTCTTTTTTCATGATTCATACTTTTGTGCCAAAGAACATTTAAAAAAAGTTCTATACAAACGTTGATAGTTACATTTGCGCGCAATGCTTGCTGAATGCCATATTGTGGTTGAGGTTAGTATGGTAATGGGCCCTATATGTAGGTAATATTATATTTACCAGAGCAAATGCGCAGAGAGAGATTTTTAATAGAGACCACTTTATTTTTCCTTAGGCACCTTCCCCTAGACTTCACCTTCCGCTAGAGTGTTGTCTGGCAGGGAAGTAGTCAAATTCTTTTGTTTTTTATTGGAGGACATCCTTTTCAAATATGACGTGAAATATTTGGTGCTTTCAGAATCACATTTCTATTTGTCCGTTCGAAAGAAACGAAGTCTCACTGAATAATAACGAATATGAGTATAGGCCTGCCCATTATGATGAGATCCGATGCATAAACAGCGAATTTCGACACTATTCAAAAAATGAGGTAACGAATATTATTTACTCCTTAATAATAACATTAAAATTTACAAATTTAACTAAAGACTATATACGCTTTCCGTTGCGTTTCTTTTAAAATAGGAAAATTGTATTTATAACTTTACAATAGAAACAGATACACTTGATCCAGTAGCTTATACGATCGTGTAAAACTCGGCCGAGTGTGCGAGTAAGACAACGCGCTCGTACGAGTTCGGACCGATTTTATTTGTTACTGTTCATTTTACTTACACAGTATTTTTTTATTGTATCTTTTTTACTATTGTTATATATACAAAACATATATTTAATATTCTTCTTTCTGCGTTTTCTAAA
Source organism: Neomicropteryx cornuta (assembly GCA_020383195.1). NCBI lineage: Eukaryota > Metazoa > Arthropoda > Insecta > Lepidoptera > Micropterigidae > Neomicropteryx > Neomicropteryx cornuta. The sequence continues at coordinate 46,370,932 of JAHKQU010000018.1, forward strand.
ATCTAAAATCATTTGTAAGCATGGTTTGAGGCGATCTTTTCGTAATTCGGCACTAGCTGAATAGCTAGTACCGAATACTAGTATTTCATATTATGTGACATTCGTTGGTGCAGATTTTTCTTTTCTTAGCGGATATTTAAGCTACCTCAATCTCACTCCCAACCTTGAGGTCTACCATCTTAATCACAACTTTTTATACCACAAACTGATATTTGACATTTGCAAATTTATTGCAACTTTTTTAATTATTATATAAATATTTTTTATATTTTGGTAACCCCATATTTTATATTATGGGTTGTTTTTACATTTTCTGCATAGATCAGCTCTTTTGAAGACCTCAATACTCTAGTGGTAATGCCTTGATCCTAAGGAAGTATATATTTTGTTAACTCTAAATAGATGATGTTTTTTATTTAATGAATTTTTCTGCATTTCTACATGTCAACCCCAATTTAAAAAAAAAATGAAACGATTTCTCCAATTGATCGACGTTACCTTCATAATAGCCTGCTGACCACTTTAGTTAAGTAATTTAAATATTAATATTGCCTATTTTTTTTTAATGAAAATAACTATTATATCCACCTAATATTTTTTTATCGAATTTATGCCAAGTCGACTAGTATGAATGTTGCGTTTATATTGATAGCGATATTTAAGGTCTATGATCTATTAGCTTAAAGCGAATTAATAGAAAAGAATCACTGCTAGAAGTTATAAATTATGCTAAATAAATTTTTTATAACTTCAAGATAGACCAAAAAAATAATTAACTTATAAAAATTTAGATTTGTTCCAGTCTTGGTTTCTCTTGCGTGCAGTGGAATAAAACGATACATTTGACAAGGAGACGGTTTTCAAGGTAATAAATACACGATGTTACAACATTGAGGCGTGTTCAATCAAAAACGGCCATGTCCAAAAATGTCATTTTTTGGAAAAGAAAGAAAATCGTTTATCTTAATTAGACAGTCATACACATCCACTTTCTCTAATGTAACTTAAAAAACGGTATAAGCTGCAAATGTTTTTAACGTTTGTTTCAAGGAAAATGAAGTATTTATTGAGAAAAATACTAAATTAAATTGGAGATTGTCGCCTTTGTTTTGACGTATTGGAGATTGCCTATTTTGTTACAACCACTAGTGGAGATTGCCATGTGTGTTTCAAAGTCATTATCGTGCTAACGCTCTGAATGTTACAGTAAGTAATGACGATTTTATGACAAAATAGCGCTCCCTGAACGGATGTCGTGAGATTGCCATGTTTGCTATGTTTGATATTTCCGGATTTGATTTAAAACCAGTTTTTCTGAGGTTAAAACTTTAGAATCACTTTATTACGCAAAGAAAAATGGCATTTTTGTCTTATTTTCGACCTGTACTAGAGATTGCCGTGTTTGTATATGTTTGTGTTTGTGTTTGTATATGCCTCAATGATAATAAAATATTGTCAAACACGACTTTAATGTAATTATTATTATTTATTTGTTTATCGTTGAGCTAATTAAATTTTATACCACTTCAGAATTTTAGAATATTGGGAAATTTGATATATAAAATGACATATATACGATAATAATGATGTAACATAAGAAAATATTATATTAAAAGGTTACACGTCATCTATTACGATTTTCAAGGAAGATTATGTGACGCAGGTTTTACGTGGGAAGATTACAACACATATATTTATAAACAATTGAACGTCTTTCATAAATATATAGATCGGTTTGTTTATGTTAAGTGTCACACATTAATTAAACCATTATAAAGTCCTGACCATTTACGAAGTTTATTAAGTGACAAAATTCGTAGGATATATTTTTTTTGAAACGTATTTTGACTATTAAATTTTACATATTTTGAACTGATTTTTAAACTGCTCAGCGGAAAATCGATTAAAACATAATCGACCTTTAAATTGAACTTATTTCATAAAAAGATTGTCAAACAATTGAATTGCTGATTATTAAAAGGGGTATATGTTACATTATATTAAAAGGGAGCTATGTTACGGAATTTGTTTTATTTTTATTAAAAAAGTTATTAGAAATAAAAAAAAATATAAAACAAAAACAAATCAGCAAACACACTAAGTTTTTCATAAATGCATAAATTTGTAATATATGTGGTTATATTAGAAATGAATCAGTTTTTTTTTAATATCTCGCAAAGTTGAAAATGTAACATAGCTTCTTTTTAATAATCAGCAATTCAATTGAGTTTTTTAAACTATGATAGTAGAACGTTTTTAACAAAATAATTATATATTTTAATATAACATAATAATTACATATTTTTACTATAATAAGTATAATAATTATACTGCTTGGCATTCAAACTTTTCGCGTATTTAAAAGTGACATAAATCAAAACAGTAGACTTTTCTTGAATACCTATGGATCGCGAATATAAAATTTTGTTAACTGTATCTTTATTTAAAACGGTTATTTTTTAGCACTATAATTACAAAGCTTTCTTGAATTGTTATCAGAAGCGCTGGTAATGTAATGGTAATGTGGTCCTTCCGCATGTTACAATTAAAAAACTATGGTTGTACGAGCTCTGAAGGGCGGCGATACATATGCCCCGAAGGGCAAGGCGTTCATAATATTTAAATATGCTAAAAGTGTTTTATCATAAATGCACAATGCACAGTATTATTTTTAAAGTTATGTATAATAATTTATTTACGCGATGGTTAAATTATGTTTAAAATAAAAGTAATATTTCATGTAATAATTCGAATTTGCACCTTAGAACACTTTTGCTTTTTAAAATTCGGTCGTATGTATTGATGTTTTGTTTTCCCAGTAATATAAACGTTTTTTTTTTTAAATATACTAAATGAAAAAGGGGAGTAAACGCATTGATAGTTTTTTCTTTCATTTCCTTTCAGCGGCTGTTGGGAGACGGACACGAGAATTATTCCAGCTGCCTGTGAATGCATGTGGCCTGTGCACAAATTGGGGGATATAAATCTCCACACGTGAATATTTTTCACTTTGTATCGAGAAAAGAGCACTGAATAAAATGTCATATCATATACATTTATCATTTTTTTTTAGAATAGTTTAGAATACATTGTGTTAACATTGCCGTATTCAATAAAATCATTTAATCTAATATGTCGTATTATTTTTAAAAGACTTTCTTTATTTTTGAGTTAAAAACATAATCACAGGAATTTTTCTAGCAGAAGTATTATAGGCAGAGCATACAACAAAATGCTTGTCTATTTTCTATATGTCGAGATCATAGTGGGACATATTCTCTTTCAAGTTTTGCACCCTCTGGATTTGTTTTCATGTTTTGATACTGTGGACGCGTACAAATACTACACAAACCGTCGCACTATGAACAATTTTGGTATATATTTTCGGATCAAAAATCGATAACTCTTTTGTTTATTTTTATTAAGATTTATTGTTAAAATTTTGCACAAATGTGTGAGACTTCAAATAGAATATACATTTTTACGATTTATTTTTAACTGACAATATTATTTATAATGTTTAAAAAACTAATGATTATACACTTTACCAATATTACAATTCAATATAAAAGAAATGCATTCGATATAAAATGTTTACCTACTTAAATTATTACTTAAATCTTAAACAAATAGTTGTAAGTTTTTTTTTAATTAATTTCAATTTATACTGTAAGGTTTTTTGTTGAAAAATTATACATTTAAGTGTAGCTTAATGTTTACTGTATTATGCTTTTAATACTTGGCGTACTTCACGATCTGTAATGAGTTCGTTCACTCTTGAAAGATATAGAGTATCTTCATGAAATTCCTTCACGTTTATGCTATACGGTTTTCTAATAATGCTGGTAATGTACGGATCTGAAGTATAAAGAAAAGTAAGAAATACATCCTCATTTGCAGCTGATCGAAAGAATTTTCTGGCATCCTTATTATTGGATTCTTGGGCATCTCCTGAAAGTTCGAGTTCGGTAAAGTTACTGAATATTCTGAATCCAACCAATTATATACTTTTGTTTTTCCTCCTTCGATATAGGAAAGTATTATTTCACGCTTAGAACACATGAAAGCTGTAATAACAATAAATTGTTACAACTATTGATATGAGTAGTATACATTTGAAACCGCTATAGATAGCGGTTTTGAGTTTTCTGGCTTTTGTCATATTTTTTCCAATAACTTCGAAATTCGCAAAATTTCGCAGCTAATTTTAATAAATGTTTCTAATGAATATCTAGGCGTCAAATCAATAATAAATTTAAAACGTGGCCAAAAGCGTGTGACTGATGAATTAAAAAAAGCCTTGATGAATTCAAAAAAACTTATTTTATTGTGCAATTATTTAATAAAACTAAAGACATTATAGTTACTCTAAAATCTTCAAAAGATGTGCTTTCGACAGTGTTTTTCAAGAAATTGACTTACAAAGTTTTTCAAGAAATTGACTTTCAAAATGATAACGTAAACATACTTTACTGGACATCTATAAAATAATAAACTTTGTGACAATAAACAATCTTTTATTTTAAATTACCACATTATAGTATAGTTTGACTATTAAATAAAATTAATAAAAAATATCAGTAACGAGCGTCGTAGTCAAAAAATAATAGTATTAAAGCGATCTAGCTCATCAAAATAGAGCGCCTTGCAAAACTCAATTTTTTCCTCAAATATTATTCCTTTTTAGCCTGATTCCCGCTCCAGCTTGCAAGATTAGACCTAACCAGACAAACAAACATTACAAGCTAGTAAAAAACGAAAATGATTTCACCGAATTTCTTACTAGAATCTGTGGCGTTTAAATGTTTACAATAACCGAGTGGCCTAATGCGTCTCAAATGCCCATATGGGTTAGGTCAATTAAGCCTGAAATTTAGCTAACGCACTCAGAACTTAACGTTCAGTTAGGTAAGTAAATTAAAAGCGTTACGACCTAACTGCATGAAAATGGACAGCCAACGCACACCAGTACAATCGACAGCGAGCATTGGCTTCGAAACGTTCACACACTAACGAAAATCCCCGTCAAATCAAAATCCTTTGAAGTGTGTGATTGAGTTTCATCATTTAGCTGTTAGCAGACCGATCTGCTGCTCCTAAAATCGGCTCTGCCTGGTGAATCTTCCTTTGAATATATAACTGCTTACTCGACCGGACTTTCGACTTTTAGAAGCATTTTATTATGCAAATTTGAAAAGTTATTTACTTTATATATCATTACAAAAATTCGCTTAAATGAAAGTTAGTATTTTAATGAAATTGCATTATATTTATATGTACTACATAAAAAGAAAATCGATTATATTAAAAGGCATATATAACAGATGCAAATTTACCCATGTAAATTAGCCGTACAATTTAAAGATAATTTAGTATTTAAGAAATGGCAATAGGCAACATTTGGCAAAATTTAAAGGCAATAGATCCTAGGGTAAAATATTATAATTAGGTTGAACTTTTAGGATAAAATTTGTGTTTAGGCCATTTATGTAATACAAGAAAGTTACAAAATCTATCATTTCACGCTGAAATTAAGATAAGAAAAATGTTTTTAGATTCATTATAGTTATATAAATATCTGATTATTCTCTGTCCACTAAACAGATTTTAAACTAGCATTAATTTTACATGAAATAAGAATTAGTATCCTCCAAAAAGATACCAAATTTTAAGACATGTTGATGAAATTATTATTATTATTTTTTTAAGATAAAATAAGAATAATTTCGTACTTCCTTCCTCTGTTTAGTGTTCCGCACTTTAAGGAAAAAATGGAACCCTTAAAAATCACTATCGCGTTCGTCTGCTTTTCCGTCACAGACGTTTTTCTGGAAAGCTATGTTAGTTAGGAATTTTGTTAGGTCTTCGTGACGCACACATTTTTGACAGTAAAATGTTTTTGGGGGGTTGGGATTGGTTTTATCGGGTGAGGTTCATTTGTAAGGTGTGCTTAAATAGATCACAATAAATTTATTTATAGAGATATATATAATTATATAAATAGCTCGAAATTTATGAAAAAATACAGTAATTGATTATAGCTTTTTAGAGCTAAAATTTCCATATAATCAGAGTAAACAGATAGCTCCTTTTTAAAGTTTTTTGACGAAAAGATTACATACACTTCATCAATAGAATAGATTTTAGAGTACAATAGTATTTTTCCGAGAAAATTGTAATACTGTACACTACTTATCATAAAAAACGGGCATTTTAGTGTCTTGAAGCACGTAAATTTTATTTGTATTCGTTATGACTATAGTTAATTTGACGATAATAATTTAGTGTACTCGATAAATTATTTTATTGTTGACTCAATCAAGGTACTGAACCGATTGATTTCACTCTTTTTATTTTATTCATTATTGCAGTTGATTTTGTTTGCCCACTCAATACCAAAGTTTTACAATTTTGCTGGATAAGTAGAATCCAATTAGTTGCTTTTAATGAAGATGCTTTTTGTACAAATTTAGCATGTTAAAGAACTATAAAAACTACAATTTAACGTGATGTTTAATGTTAAAACATTTTTATATTTTAATAAAAAAGGATCATATTCATTTACCTTCATGCTTGTTTACCAGATGCGAAAAACCAGAAAAACCGCTATATGAAGATTATATCTTTTTAGGGAAATCTATATATAAGCCGATTTTTTCTACCCTGCAGTTTTTAAATACCTAATTGTTGAGTAAACATTGCTTCGATCAACGTTGACGGTAAAAGCCAAACATTACTTAAACACTTATAACTTATATCTACCCGTCTAAGTTAAGTGAAATTGCTGCCTAATAAAAGAAAGAAATTATTACCGTTTATTGGATCAGCCTGTAGCGCTGGCTACTACTAGAACCTTGCATACTTGGAAACCCGAATAGTATCCGTAGCTTACATACTTCAGATTATGAGCAATCGCGTGGTTATCGACAATTTATATTTCTCTTTTCAGATATTTTATTTAGATATTTTTTAAATTACAATAAAGTTAATGTTGGCGCCAAATATAATCCTTTATAACCCAACCTTTCCCCATTGCACACACGACGACGGCGTGTTGACTTGGCAAGTAACGTTCGCATAGCACCCTCGCCGCAGACTATCTTTTGTGCCTCTTCCTTGAGGAACCTAGTGAGGTGAAGTGAGGTGGTTCAGTGAATTGTACACTCATCGTCAGTTACATCTTCACATTGACGAGTCCACACAGTTGGTCAAGGAGGCAGATCGCAGCAAAGGTACGTCCCTGTTCTTTCCTTTCTGTCTTCCGATATTTGGCACTGCATCTCGTCACCGAATTAATTATTCTTAATAATTAAACAAAAAAATGACAGTCCACTACTAACTATATCGAACATTTAATAATATTTAACTTAATTACATTTGATATATTTTTTTTATTAGCATCAAATTCCTGACAAAATTTAGGGCTTATAAATCAAAATAAACTTTTTAAAATTTTTAACACGTTTTACTATTCTTTTTATTTAAAAAACATTGGTTAAAAAATCAAATTGAAGAAATTTTACACTCGTAAAAATACTAAAAAGTTCCTTGAATTTAGATTCGATTTAAATCCAGCGCTGAGTTTTACAAATACGCAGTTTTATATCTCATACTTTAATTATTCTTTAGTGTGAAGTATTGACAAATATTATGTAATCTACTGTATATTATGTAATCGCAACAAATAACTTGGTGACCCTGTTTGAACTCACCTTATTCTTACCAAACAGATAACAGGGCTTTCCAACTACCGTTACTGTGCAAATCCTTATTTTCCTGTTTTAACCGTTTTATTTTTTTTCTTTTCGTAAGCTTAAAAATATATCCTTTAATGAAGATCGAAAAGTTTTCGTGTGTGAACATATTGTGTGTGACAAATTTGACAACCTCACAAAGTGAGCATCTTCGAAGGCAACTTACTGTTTGAAAATAGAATTCCACAGAATACAAAGCGATACCCTACAAAATGTACGAGAAAATTAATTTTCTAAATAATATTTTTACGTTTTTTTTCGATGTTTTAATAGTTATTCTGCTATTCGGGGCGGAGGCAAATCTAACAAATTAACGAACATAAAAATCGGTCCAGCCGTTATTGAGTTATAAACGGTGTAACTCACCCGACTATTTTATATATTTAGATTATATTATTATATATTATTCTATTACATAATATCAGAGATTTATTATTGTCGTTACAAAATAAACAAATCTTCCTCTGCAATTTATAGCATTATTAATACAAGCCCTCTCAGTTGTTTGGTTGAAAAATTTCGATGGTTAAATTATGTATGTACAGTCATAGCTACTATGCGGCAAGTCTTTGTGATTCCAAAGCAGCAAACAAGTAATTTTCGTGAAAGTTTCAGCTTTGCGGCTTGTACAAATTGGTACAATCTTCCTATGATCTCTCCAAGACACTGGAAACAGTACATTTGAAGGAAGTTATAAAGCATATCTTTTAGATAAACAAATAAAAAATAATGTATAAGCGATAAATAATACGTTTGTGTGAAATTTGTAGAGTGCATTACAATTTGGTTTCGAGGCATAAGGAATATCTTTGAAAATTTTAAGAAAATTTGATTATTATTCACTTACTGATCGACATTTATTTATTCGAATAAAAATTAAATATAAGTACGTAGAGGAATTTTGTTGATTTTAGCAAACAGCGTTACTATGATATTTTTTCTAAATACCGTATTCACTTTGTATAGTACGAATGTGTCAAACTCTTCTCTGGGACAGGATGTGTGATCATCTCCGAAACGTCGCGAATAAAATATAGTCTTATATTATTATTTTAGATGACAAAAATGGAAATTATAAAATATAACTAAAAAAAACAACTATAGAGCTTTTCGCTAGTAATAATATTAATATTATGTTATTTCTCAATTTAAATATCTGCGTTAAGTTTTTAGGCCAGTTAGTTAATATTTATCAAATGGTGTGATTTGTTTGGTCGGTAATTACCCACTATTTATAGTAACAGAAGGCTTAGTTTTTAACTTTGAAACAGCCATCCGCACTGGGTCAACTGATTGAAATTCTGATCTGTCTCAATAACATCACGCAAGTAACATTTATTTTCATATATATTCCAACGCTATCGCAATTTTATTATTCTAAAGTCTTGTAAAGTCAGCGGGTGCGCTATGGACACTTTTAGGGTTCATTATGTAGATAGGTGATCAATTTATATTCTATAACGGGTGTAATATATAAGCAGGAAGTAATATTAAATATTACAATTTTACAAATTTAAATCAAGAAAAAAATATTTATGCTTATAATATATATATATACATATAATTGTATAATTGAATTGTAAAGTTATTTGACTTATATTTGATGTTTTTTTTTTAATAGCGGCAAATCGCCTGAAAAGATAAATGACACAATCTTTGACAATATTGAAAAATTTTGAAAAAGTTTTAAATTATTTGTTAAAGTGCTGGATAGCATAATATTTATAAAGGTTCTGGATAGCATAATATTTATAAAGGTTCTAAAGACCTCTTTATCCTCTGTTATGCTATCCAGCACGTTAACAAATAATTTAAAACTTTTTCATAATATTGTCAAAGATTGTGTCATTTATATATATATACATATATATATATATATACATATATATATAATATTATAATATAATACATTTATAATATTGTTTCACAAAAAATAAGCTTAAAATAGGAATGATAGCAATCCTCATAACATAACTCAAACAATTGTAAAGGTGCTTTTGTGGACCGTAGTAATTAGATTTTCAATTTGTGATATTTTCTAAGATATTCATTTAAATTATAGAGTATAATAAACAAATAATAAGTTACTGTAGATAATACTTTAAAAATAGATTTTTAATAGATTGATTCGCAGTTTTTCTGTAGGCCATTTTAAGGCCTTCAATTTTATAGTACAATAATTTGATGAGTATCAGCATAAGTATGTAAGCGCCCTAAAAGTGTCTTCTTACGACTTGATTACAAAACATCATGATTTTTCTTTTAAAATTAATATAAATTAATAATAAATATAAATTATAATGAATGAATGTTTTTTTTTAAATTTAATAAACACATAAATCTTTCAAACGGTGGGAAACTTTGATTGTAAATATTCGTAATCAAATTTTATAAACTGTTAAAACTGTTTTTTTTAAATTTCTCAGTAATTTACTGAGGCAGGCGCAAAGAACTTTGTCTAATAGCACTCATCCCCTGAGCGTTTATAGCAAATTATTTTTTACACTCCAGACCCCCAAACGTTCTTAATTCGTTTTTTTTAGCTTTAATTACATAAAAAATATCATTTATAATTTTTATGGTTAGCCATAGTCGATAAATTTCTAATGTTGATTGCTCTATTTGCTTTAAACCCTTCAAAACGTCTAAACTGAAATAATTGATTGTTGCCTCTTGGAATATTTCGATAGCGAACTCCGCGTGGAGGACCTACTCATAGTTTGTATTATCGAAGACGAGATGCTCGCAGGTAACAAGTTGAGAATGCTCAGTGGAACGAAATGCAATGCATTTGTGTTCCACAGTCTGCAATTAGGAGAGCATGTTTGCATGGAACTAATTAAGTCATTTGATACACGGCGCTTCGCGTCTCCGACAGACCATCAGACTTGCAAAGCTGGCTTTTCGTCGAGTCGTCTGAAAGCAGGTGAGCAATTGGCCCTTGCCTAACTTCATCCAATACATACAAACTGAAGTATGTCATGAACACATCCACAGTATTTCTTGTATTGAGCAGGCGGCCGCGTCGGGTAGTTTTCGCTGCGCTGTAACAACAAAGTTTCGAAGGCTTACCTCGTACTTATTTACACAACACCAAACCGAACACTGCCCCCCACATAATAAAGTGAAAATAAACGATTCAGTTGACTGGTACTATACCATACTCAGGTATTTTCTCGTTTGACAATAGTAAACGAATTACTAGATATTAATAAATAAATTAATTTAATTATTTTGTAGGACTAATAAATAATGAACATAATTAATAAATTATAGAATAAATTTTGAACATAAAACATTAGAAAAATATTAACCATTATTGTTATTTATTTCTATTATTTTCAAGTATATTATATCTACACGCTATATATGTAGGTAATAACAATGAATGCTTAAAATCAGGCTAACCGACTTATAACTGAATAATAGTAACGATGTCAATATTGTCGATATTAAACCGAGCCATGTTCGTCAGTCAACCATTTCTGCGAACTTTGCCCAGCAATGGTGAGCAATGCTAACATTGCCCGGGTGATGCCAACTCTGCACACCCAGCTGACTTAGCCCGTAACATAATATAAAAGCTAAAAGTACCACAGCAAATAAAAAAGATAAGCTTAGTGATCGCTTGCGTCCATGTAATTACGGCGGCCACAAGAGTAGGTACTTGCAAAAGGTTTTCCAACAGAACAAAAATATCACAAACTTAAAAAATATATGGGCGTTTATTAATATTAAAAACAAAAATGAAAACTACTCACTAATAAATAACATTACATTATAAAACTGCCTAATCTAGCTCTAAAAATTGTCTCTCACGCCCGTCACAGACGTTTTTATTGGCATTAATTTATCGTGACATCATCTTTCGTTAGTCAAAGGTTATGATTTTTTTTTATGAGGGAGGGGTTTGGGCATTCTTCAAAAAAAAGTATTTCTTTTGTTTTGTGTGGGGCGATACTCATTTTGAAAGAGCTTTTATGAATAACTAACATATTATTCGAAATCTTCAGCAATTGTTTTAAAATATAATGTTCAATACGTGCAAAAAAGTACATACCCCCCTTAATTTTCTAGGTTTCTAAAGCTAAAATTTCGGTGCTATAATGGTTAAAACAAGTTGACGAAAATAAATTACGCATTTCAAAATAGTATACTTGGCTATGCTGACAGCTATGTAGGTGACAGATTGGAAGAAGATTCCAATTTGTAGGTTTTCGCTGAAATATGTGAAGAAATTTAATGCAATCGTGATTGAACTAAAACTTCTTCTTGGCAACTTCTTGTAATCTGTCTTGCTTTAAAAAAGAAAAAATATGCATTCACACGTATATGCATTTTTTCCTTTTTAAAATATTTAAATTTTATCAGTGGATTATGATAGAATAATAAAAATACACTGAAATGAAACCGAAACGGAACTGCGCTGGGCACATTGCAAGATGAGCGGATGGACGGTGGACCAAAAAGTCATGCAATGGGACCCTAGAACACAAGACTACATGGGCGTTGGGTTGATGACATCAAACTCTTCGCGGGCCACGACTGAATGCAAAAGGTGCAAAACCGCGAAGAATGAAAGTAATTGGGGAGGCCTTTCATGCTGATGATCATGATGATGAAGTAACATATTTGGGAAATTGAAGCATACAGTTGATGTTGCATCGTTGAATTTGATAGCAACTTGTCCCATTTTCTGTTGCACTTTCAAAGACTTCAGGGAGCTGATTTCCTCTTACTGAAAACTTGCTTGCTTTATTAAAATCCATCAAGCTGTCATTTACATGATCGGAGAGCGAGAGACTTTATAAGTACATTTTTTAAAATTAGTTTGCTGAGCTTTGATTATTAAGTTATCTTGATTGATCCGCTCAAAGCAGAATCCATGTATATTTTAATATAAACGTAATTTTTTCTAATAAATTAAATATTTAAATAAAAATGCAATTTAAAATGTATCAATTAAACAGAAAATCATTAAAATAATACGTCGATATAAATATATCTAGCTATGCTTTATAACTGTCTGTGTCCTATGATCTATAGAACGGTAAAGCGATTATAAAAACGTTTTTAGTTTCATACCGTGCGACTGGGTGACTTGGATTTATGAGACTTTTTGGATTTATATTTGAAATGAATGCGATATCTTATATACTAAGAAAGTTATAGCAAAATTTCACTATTTCGAAATATCCTTCCATTCCCGCCCCCCCTAATCTGATTTTGCCCACAAACGAACATGACCAAAATTTTGTGCCTTTAAATTTTATGTATCAATTTGAAAGTGATTGGTATAAATTACAGTAGTTATATAATTATATGTAACAAACTAAATATATAAAAATGAAATTTGTTTGTTTCTTTGTGTTCTATGAATTCCTAAACCATTCATCTGATTACGATGAAACTTTGGTGAGTTGTTGTGTGAACGCCGGCGAAGGTTTATGACAAAAAAAAAAATGACAAAAATTGGCAAAAAACAAACTAGACAATAATTGGTCACCCGAAATTTAGTGAATTGTTATGCGCACGCCCGCGAAGACCTAAAGATGGGGAGCGAAGCGACCCATCCCGACTGCCGCAGGCACGAGTTGTCGCGCTCCGAAGTCACTGTCAAAGCCGCCCGCAGGGCCTCGCTTCGAAGCCTGGGGTTGAACAACTTGTTATTATTATGCAATATGTAAAATTAAAGATTTAATTATTTCGCGAAATGTAGCATAGTCTGATAGCAGAATTAAGGATTACCTGTTACATTGATTTCTACCGTATCAGTATAATTCATAAATAATAAAGAACCGATGAGAAAGATTAAACATAGAATTCAAATTTAAAACCACCAATATTCAATCACTCATTAGAAATATTCACTCATTAGATCCGATTTCGCTCGTTTACCCTTCCTAGCAACCGCAGCATCGCCGGCTATGAAACGCGGGCTTAATGAAAATTAACTATGCACAAGGTAATACAAAAAAAAAAAAAATGATGCGCAAGGGAAAAATATTACGGGTTGACTTCATGAATATTTATGTTAAAATTAAAACGTTACACGTCAGCGACATCAAGTGTAAACGCCTTGTTGTGCCATGCTTTAGAACGTATGCACGTATCCACAATTATTTACTAACGCTCTGAATTCCTGAATCCTGTTAATTTACAGATTTAGCTTCTTATAATCCTTAGTTTAATAATTAGATGACATTTAGATTAAATGAAGACAAAATAATGCCAAAATAATTCACTAAATTAGTTTATAGGTAAAGAAGACATTTTAAAATTTGGAAGTCTTTTTTTATTTTAATAGCTTTGAATTCAAAGTCGAAGTCGACCTGCTTAAAAAATATGGCTTAAGATCGAAGTATGGTTCTCCACTAAACACCATAGGCAAGTTTTTATATCGTATCCAGTTGTAGGTATTATATGTGTTTTAAGTTTCACGATAAAATGGAAAAAGAGCATTATTGATCATTAACCAACTCGTTTTTTTTTTATAATAGAAAAACATGCGAAAACATAAAAGCGAAATTGGATGCTGTTTACGTGGATCTTTTATCGTCCATGACAATAGCGAGATGTTGGTCCAAAGTATTTAAACGTGGTCGGGCGTTATCAGAGCTATTTATAAACTTTGGCCGCGTGAACCTTGTCGCCCACTTTTTAGGTCACTAAAAATTCTGACTATCTATTACATTTTTGTTCTGGAAGCCATGTGTGATTTTTTTAGAAATTAAAATCCTATTATAAATACGAAAATGTTCACTCACACAACAGCAGACAAAAAGGTTTGTTCAGCCCACTCACGCAAAGACTTCTAAATTTCAAAGCATTAGTTTTCTTGAGTTTTCTTTTTTCAATAATAATTTTTTTTTTTTTTTTTTTTTTTTTTTTTTTTTGTTATGGAATATAAATTGGCCGATGAGTGTAAGTCAATAACCTTCCTAACTAGGTAATAGTTACCTGTTCTAAGGAAGGTTATATATGAAGTGATAAAGTGCATAGCAGAGACCAGCGCAAAACCCTGAGAAAATATAAAAAAATAATAAGGCACAAACAAATATACACACTGATATACACACCCACACACACATACACACATGAGTACAATTTAAATGTGTAATCAAGAATACTTAATATATGAAAAAATAAAATGAATAAATTAAAAAATAACAAATACGTGAATAAACAATTATTAAATATATAGGTAAATAAATATTCGATATAAATAAATAAATAAATAATTAATAATTAATAATAATAAATAATTAAAATCTTATATTTATTAGTAGTTTCAAATAGGCAATTAAAATATATTTATTAGAACAAAATTTTTAAATTATTTTTACAGTGTTGTCGACGATATTCACTTCACTATTTCTCTTTTCTTCTTTGTTTTCGGTATACACATTAAGAATACAAAGTACATACTGTTTTATTAAGATAATAAAATATATATTTATATTTGGCCATTATTAAAATGCGTTCAAACTGAGTAATTTACTCTTCGTGGCAAGGATATACCTGTCTCATTCCTACCCACAAATATTCCCCCCGTCTCGCTCGTCCGCACCAAAACACCCGGGACGTTTCAGCAATTGAACGGTGCGGTTGTATGAACCTCTTTACGCGTGCATTACCTCAACGATGCAACTATCTGTGCATTCGGTATTCATTTTTCTTTTAACATTCTGGTTATATAATTTGTCTGAAAATTTTCAATTTGTAAAAATATTAAAAAGCATTTGAATTTTCCAAATGTCAGTACTGTCAGACTTTTATATAAGTAATGTAAACTAACGTTGAACGCCTATTTTAACGTAAGGAATCATCTAAACATGGTATTTAAGCAATATACAATTTTAATACCTTTTTTTACAATGTACGCTTAAATACCGTATTTAGATGTTTTTTACGTTAAAATAGGCAAACGCCGTTAGCTTACCTTATATTAAAGTCTGACAGTATATAAAAGTTTTTTTTTCAAACAAATTATATAGCCAGAATGTTCAAAGAAAAATTTATATTGAACGCACAGATAGTTGCATCGCTTGAGATAATGCACGCTGGTTCAAATACAGGCCTGTATTTTATGAAAGTTTTTCACTCTCGCCTACCAATCTATGCGCTTATACTGTCAGACTTTTAAATTTATTTTTTCTTTTTGAAGTAATCAAATACCTACACTTATCACTTCTAATATCTAAATTAAACAAAATAATAAAAAAATTAAGTTCCATATACGATTCCTTCTTTCTTCGATCCCATTGTTTTGATTAATGGATATGCACCCTAGTTTATTACTCACTGTCTTTACTTATTCTACGGTGATTTAAATGAAATTTACGGTAGTTATTGTTATTGTTTTTGTGGTGGTTATAACAAGTTTAACAGTTATAGCTGTTAAACTTGTTACTTAAACTTTGTACTATTACCTACTTATGTAAATTTTAATCTGCGTTATTTTAATGTAAATGAAGTACTAATTATATATATATTCCTTTATATTGTAATATATTTTGGAAATAAATAACTTGAATATTTTTTGTGAGTGTTAATATTTTAATTAAATCGACCATTACGGTAATCAATAAGTTGTTTGCCGGGCCAGCCGCGATTGTACTTATATAATTTTAAGTTTACCGGTTTTAGGAATTCTTGTCACAAAATTACACAAACCAACACAGTTTTTCTGGTTTCTTTCTGAAAATACAGCGATGCAGTTACCAAGAAAGGCGGTTCAAATGCGGGTCGCTTGCTGAATGTCACTTGTACTTAGCGCGGAGTGAGGTCATTCACACTATAAATGATTTCGGTCACTGAGAATATATAGGATTTGTGGTTGGTAGATTCGACTAAAGACATACTCGTATTATATGGAAATGTGAACAGACAATGGAAATGTATTACATCTTGATGCCTAATTTATGGTAGTGAATCCCCACATAGAAAAATAGCAACGAGTACAGTTGCAGCCCAACCATATTTTCCGCCCCCTCCCGCCCCTGTTAATATATTTAATTCTAAAATCTATAGTATATATGAAATATTAAAAAAATATGAAGAAGCGGTTTAGTCAATTTGAAACTTAAAAACTAGGAGTTAAATTACTTAATTTCAACTTAAGCTTTTGCTTTTAGTTTGCAATTATTGTGAATTTTATTAGGGTATCGTGTACTTAACACTTTTTTATCGAAACTCTCTTAAGCAGTTAGGTCATTAGATTTTTGGCCGTTCAAAGCAGTGATTGTGGCAAACAAAATTATTTGCTTTTGGAAAAAATCGAACAGCAAATAATTTTAAAGTAATCATGGCTTTTGAGCCTAGAATCTATCTAAATCCTAAGTTATTTTATATAATCTGTCTATTCCATCCCTGTCCTGCCTATCCATTCCATCCCAGCCTGTCCTGTTGCCTATCCCAGCCTCGAAGATTTTCTTATCTGCTAGCAAGATCGATCATGGCTTAAGTTATTACCACAGGGATGGACTGCCAATGGCTTCAGGCTATATAGGTGATATTTGTCGCTATTTCATTCCAAAATTGCATCCATTAACATGTAGATAATAATATTTAACCGTTTTTTTAGTAGCATATTTCTTTAAAAACCTTCAAGAGAGCCCAACCCTACAAATTTGGCTACTTAGGATCGTCTAGTCGAAATTCAATTATTAATGTGAGGAGACTTTTTGACAGCTATTGTTATGTCGTTAATTTTTACGTCAAAAATAAGTGACAGCGCCTTCAACGCGCGAAAATTGCCACTCCGGATAGGTCGCTTCGCTTCCCGTAAGCAGTGTTCGTAAGAAACGCATTCGCTCGACCGTTTCTTCGTCGACTTTACAACATTGGTCTCCACGAAAATCCCTTTTATTTTAAGGGGATAATAAACAGCCTATGAAAGCCTTCCACCCTGAAGATCCATTCTAAATATTAGTAATAGAATTATTGAAATTGGATAATTAGTTTCAGAGATAACCTAATCTAGCCCTACCTTGTGCCTTTACAACGCAGCACTTCAGACGATTTATCAAGTAGGTCATGATAAAAAATTGGGCCTGCGTCGGATCAGACGGTGGAAGTTATACTTCTTTTGCCATTCGCACACACAGACAGGATATATAAATGAAATATAAGACATTTTCATGAATTATAATTTTTATGTATTTTTACAAATTATACGAAAGTATACGAAAAAACGTATAAAAAAGCACTCTATAGATTTTACTCCTAACGCGTGAGGCGGTTTTTCGACCAACATCCCATCCCAATGAGTACAACGGGCGCAAAGAATTATAACTTCAAAAACGTATAGTTTAAACGTATATAAAAATATATCAAACGTATATCAAAAAACGTATATAACTTCAAAATATCGTAAAATGTATGATAACTGCCTTCGCTTGGACCTGTTCACATGCCCCCGAGAGAGTTATTCACTTTGGAGCACGTATCGTATCGCATCGCATCGAACCGTATTGTAGGTACCTACTCACATGAACATATACTATAACGATTACAGGCAGCGAGCGAGACCTAGCGGACGGACGTATTGAAAGGCCTAAATCACGGTCGACAGCTTGGAAGGATTCAGTCATGAAAGGCATCACGTAGCCACCCGCATTTTTATTGGTGGCGAAGAAATCGCAGGATATCATTAAGTTGTTTCTTGTTCAAGATTGGTACATTAATGAAGCTATGTATTTCTAACGAAAAACTTTCAGGTGGCATTTTTTTTTTTTTTTTAGCGAGAGCAGGAGGTCTTCAAATATTCGATAGTAAAAAATGCTATTATTGTTTTATTTTATTTTTTATTAGCTTCTATACATTATGGGTATATGAAGCTACTATCCCCGTCCTTTGGCCGTCTGTCCATCTGTTGCAACTTTCAACTCGAAAAGAATTTTTGTGTATTGATTGATACACAAAATTGATCAATGTGATCAATTTAATGTATCAATCAATCAATCAAGGAGGTAATCCGGATAATATAGATATGTTACAGTAATAAATTATTTTATATCTTAAAGTATCATAGCATTTTCCTAAAAATAACCCTACAATGAAATAAAGTAAATAATTTTATAACTTTTGTTATAGAAGCTATAAATATAAAGCTATAAAAGTAAAGAGAGATTGTGCTAATTGGTACTATGAAGTGCCAAAGTATGGTTGATGGTACGGTCTCTGCATTAGTAATGCGTTAAGCTCCACTTAACCAATGCTATTTTAGCATAAAGGGTTAAAATATAGTGGTTTTTTTTAAATTTTATTAGAACTTAAATTCTAAAATTAAAATTTGAAATTCCTTGATCGCGTCATTTTTGAGAACAATGTATGTGACGGTTACTAACATACATATAAAAATATGTGTAACGAGTTAGCAATACATTTTTGAGAAAAAATATGCTAGGTTATGGTATGTATTTATGTATTTTATTTTTTCGTATTTTTGTACAAATATCACGTCCTTTTTTATTTTGTATATTCGTTACGATTTTATTTTGTTTTGGATTTTCAAGACTTAACAAAATTATATTTGTTAAATATAAATATATAAACTAAACATAACTATACATAAATATATATCAATATATAAACTATGTTTATACAACCGATTATTGTTTATTTTCGAGTAAGTATAGTATAAAGAAATAATGAAACGTTTAAAATTCAATTAATTATTAAACTATTTAATATTGAACATCAACTACAATAATATATAATCATCTAGAAATAATAAATTTATTTTTCAACTTGTCAATGCGTTGTCAAAATTAGCTATCCGTTATTTGCGAAAATAGTGTTAGTGTTGGTGATACGTAGTGTGTAGTGTGATGCGGGCGTTTGATTATTGACCCAGCGATCTCGAGTTTGAATCCGTATAGTAAACTATTTATAAGACTTCTTAACACCATCCCTGACTTTGATATTATGGTGTGTTTATATGCCGACTTCGACATTTTGCTGCATCCGGAAGTTTATTGTATCTATTATTTCAAAGTTGATTTGAATTTTTTAACCTAGCCTGATTGAATTATCGTCAGTAAACATAGCCTTTTTTGTAAGTAATTATTACAAAGTAAATGATTATAATATCATTTCAATTATTTTTGCACTACAGGCCTCGCTTTAAAGCCATCCTATCAATTTTGACTTGTAATTTAAATTGAAAACTACATAATATCGATCGAAAATCTTAATTACGCTCAACGTCAGAGCCATGGTGTAAAATTAATTTTGCCCGCGTAACCATACCATCATCTGTCGCTCAATGCGTTTTCAATCAACGCAGAAATTAATGGACCATAATATTCCCTAAAGGATAAAATGTATATTTTTAATTTTGCAGCTATTTTGCAACAATATTAAATACATGATTTTGTTGTAATATTAATTGTTTTGCATTATGCCACATTTGCAATAAACACTTAACTGACTTGCACACAAAAGAACAAAATTATTTCTTAATGTTTTATTTATGTTTGTAAAGACAGTATACAAACAGCTATAAGAAAATAATATAAGATTAGTTTAAAATAATAAAACGAACAATAAAAAAATCAACGAAGATTAATTACTTGACCTTTATTAAAAATTAACCGTTCAGCCGCGGGCTTTGCCCCGGTTTTGACGGCACCTTCTGAGCGCGAAAACACGTGCCTGCGGCACTCGGGATGGGTCGCTTTGACGGTGCCTTTGGTGCGTCACAACTCGGGTCTGCTGCACTCGGGATGGGTCACTTCGCTGGGTCAACAATTCACTAACTTAAGGCTCTGCGGGTGACTAATTATTGCCAATTTTTGACATTTTTTTTTGTCAGAAACCTTCGCGAGCGTTCGAACAACTCATCAAAGTTTCATTATAAGCGGACCAACGGTTTGGGAATGCATAAAGGACAAACAAACAAAGAAACAAAAAACATTCATTTTTATATATATAGATGGATCATTTTTGTAAATTGTTTCTTTTTTAAACTTAATTATATTAAACTAGCTAATTGCAAACTTTAATTTTAAAGTTATTAAAAATTTGGGGTTGTAAGTCTTACAAATTAATGACGTCTTCGAGAAGCATTTTTCATTAAGGACATTAATGACGTTTTCAGAATTAAGTTTTAGGGTAACGTTAATTACGATTAAGCAGTAATTTAAACAGTTAAATTTGAGCAACTCAATATTTTTTTTACAATTAAGGCATTTAATGAAACGATATCAAACGTTAAACAATATGAAACGAGTAGGTACATGCGAACGGCGGTGGCGGTCGACGACTGATACCAGTATCAGTAGTCGCCGTTCGACGAAACGTTAATTTAATTGCGTCGTTCAAAATACGAACTTCAGTTAAATGGCTTACACCAATCAACACAGTTACTAATTTTAACTGTCGAATATCTGAACTAACTAGCTGAAAGAAAGGCTAATGCTGATGCTGTATATGCATACAAAATAATGTCAGATACAGTTAACTACAGCTCTCTGCTTGAGCTAATGCGTCTCAGGGTACCTTCAAACGTTTTTTTAGACATCCCACGTCGTAGAGCCAATTATGGGCAAAACGAACCCATTTATAGATTGTGTTCAACCCTAAATTTAAAATATCCAGATATTGAAATATTTAATGTTAATTTAGTGGCGTTCAAAAAACTTATTAAAAAAGAAACGTTAAAATGAAATTTCCCTTTCTTCTCCCTCCCCTTCTCTTCATATTTTCATCTTAGGTTTCTTAGGTTTAACACTAATTTTATACTCAGTCGGTGGAAATATTTCATTGGTTTTATTTTATACTTGTAAGTTGGTACCATTGGTTTCATAGGTTTCATTGTTTTTATTATTTTATATATATATATATATTATTTCTCTTTTTCTTTTTGTAACTTTTTTATTTCCCAAATAAAGATAAATTAAATTAAATTAAATATGGCGTTCAAAGAATCAGAGCAAAATATCTGAAAATATTTTGAAAGAAATGGTCTAGTAGTACCTATATCTCTTTTTGTTTTCTTAATAGAAGCTGACCCGTCGAACTCGTACCGCCTCAGAATCAATAAATGTTATGTTAACTTATTAGCTGAATTAAATTCAGTTTTTTTATTAAGAACTAGCTGTTCAACACCGGGTTTTGCCCTGGGTTGGCAGCTAGGCCCTGCAGGCGGTTTTGACGGCACCTTCTGAGGGCGAAAACGCGTGCCTGCGGCACTCGGGATGGGTCGCTTCGTTTGCCATTTCTAGGCACTTCGGGCCATCCACCCGCCTTCATTTGTTTTTTTGTGACGGTGGCTTTTTGTGCGCGACAACTCTTGCCTGCGCACTCGAGATGCCATCTCGAGGACCTTCGGGCTATCTACGTGACTAAATTTGATTTTTCGTTTCTCATTCGATGCCTATGTTATGTAAAGAGGGTACATGCCATTTTTCGAGTTTCTTAATCCGACAGTTTATAAGTTTCATACAAACTTCAAACCCCTTAATGGTTGAATTTCGCAAAATCCACTGTTTGTGCGAGCCTATATTATGTAAAAAAGCTATTTGTAAAATTTCAAGTCAAGACTTAACTATATATTTTCTAGTATCCATTTGTATGTATCCCAGTCATTAACGATTCACGTTTCGTACACATGGGCCAATATGGGAAAATATAACATGTGTGTCACTCAGGCGGGCGCCAGCTGCTACAACTATCCAAGCGTAATTTAAGGAAAGATGCCTGTTGCTAATATCCAGCCCTAAACCCTTTTAACTGCTTTCCCTTAATAGCGGGTAGCTGACTAGAACGACTTGTATAAACTTTTACGCCCACGAAGAGCAACATCAGATGCGTACTTTTTACGATGGCTGTCACGCTTTTCAAAAATTAACTTCATGAACATGAAAGCATTTAAACGTATCATCAATTGTAGATATGTAGTTAAGGTTAGGTTAGGTTTATATTAATTTAATGCTAGCAAAAAACAAACCAAGGATAGTTATATTTATTGTAAAACACAGGTTGTTGTAAAAAATATTAAAACACAAATATAAAAGACATTTTTGCTCGTAAAACGGGTATAGTATCGATATAGATCAAACCCCTAAAAGGATATTCGTAAATTAAAATACATTCTGTATAATATTTTTTACAAGAACCTGTGTTGTACAATAAATGAACCTATCCCTGGTTTGTTTTTTGCTAATCAATATAAACCTAACCTAACTTTAACTACATAAAGCACACCATTCTTAAAACCTACTAATAATAAAATGTTTGATGTATTTATTACCTAATAGTATTTGGTCGTAGTTAAAGATTTTGTTTCACATTTTGTCGATGTAAAAAAAAATGTAAAATATAAATATAGTTTGTGATATAAATTTATTAGTTTTGTCTACGTTATTTATAAAATAAAAAATATATTTTTTTTAAAAAATCAAACTTTAGATTTTTTATACAATTAAATAAATAAATAGCTAAATAGATACATACTAAATGTAAGATTAGTTTTAAAATAATAAAACGAACAATACAAAAATCAACGAAGATTAATTACTTAACCTTTAAAACTAGCTGTTCAACCCCGGGCTTTGCCCCAGGTTGACAGCTAGGCCCAGCAGGCGGCTTTGACGGCCCCTTCGGTGCGCGAAAACTCGTACCTACGGAACTCGGGATGGGTCGCTTCGCTCCCCATCTCTAGGCCTTTGCGGGCGTGCGCACAACAATTCACCAAATCTAGGCCCGGCGGGTGGCTTTGACAAAACTAATGTCTAAACTAATCACTAGGTAAATGTCTGTGTCGAGGTGTTACGTATTTGAAATATATAAGTAAGGAGATAATAAGAGGACATAATTATTGCTCTACATTCTATAGATTTACGTCGCCATAGCTTTTACGCTTCATAATGAGGAGCTCGTTGTCATTGCAAGGCCCACTGTCTGCGTCGTCACGTGGTCTTCCTGTAGTAATTATCTAACCAAAATCCTGCATTCTGAAAGCTGTAATGGAGTATTATATACTATATCATAACTGAGTAATTTTAATCGATTAAATTATCAAGTTCATATATTTCTGAATGAAATTGAGACAGAAGTTGCACAGTGAATGTATTGTATATAAAATGTTTTTGTGACCTGCATTGACGATTAATGGCCGGTGGGCTAAATATTAGCGTCAACCGTCAACTTACTATCTAACAATAATCTAGCTGTAGGACACTGATTTTAAAAAATTTTACTTTTATTTATTCATATTTATTTACGCAAGGCATAGTGGCTTAGATCAATGCCACTGAACGTGAAACGAAACGCTTCACCCCCACTCCTCTCTCTTTTATAATTCTGTAGGTTGAACTAATCCTAATGGATTTTTAAATATTCATATTAAAATAAATTAGGATTCACGATTCCCGATAATATCGAGGTTTGATAAGTATGAAGGTAAAATCACTATCAATAAAATTTTCCGGGTATAAGCATTTATCTGGACCAGCGGCAGATGGCAGTGTAAGGTGGAATAAGGTAATGCCCGAGGAAATTGCTTTCCAATTGGATGGCATGACATAATGAATTGACACTCCATGGTGGAAAATATCGCACGATGGAGGTATTGCAACGAGAGAATTCCCTCCAGAGGCATGGTAATTATGATGTCTGTAATTGAATTTTAAAATGATTCATTATGCAGTGCTTATACAACTTGAATACATACAACAATTGTTGTTGAACTGCTTGAAAATAATATTGTCTCTAACCTAAGAACTTATTAAAAAACGAAAAAAAAATTTGCTCTTTTAACTTATTTTTATCAGATGATAAGTGGGTTATATTTATTGTTGTATATGATTACTATTAAAAGTATTATTAAAAAAATAGTTAAATTAAAAAAATCTCGGTTGTTCATTTGAGGTTTTTGGCATTTTAAACACTAATATCAATTACAATTCACGCACATATTAGCCACAAAGTAATTAATCGAAAGACAGATGGGGTAACGTTATCCCATTATTACGAATAACTAGTGAATAATGAATGTTCACCACTTTCACGACATACACCACACCACTATTCCCTACTTAGAAATGTAACGATAAACGCAGCGGACGGTTTTAGCATGGTGAGTATACGCCTAAGATGTCTGTAACGATGCAGCGATGCCTTCTTAGATCCCCATTCCGGCGCAGAGGTGGGTGCAGCGTTTTGTTAAACGTTCAGCCGCATCACCAAGTCATTATACCGTGTAAGATGTTTCACTTCAATGTGTATAGTGCATACAATATTTTTCGCTATCAGTAATGTTATCTTATTTGCGTCAGTTTTCTAGAGCAGCTTCAAGACGTGAGCGACGTGCGTTCGACGCAGTACCTTAAATGTCTCAAATGCTGAATCTGTGCAGATATAGCTTTTTGCCTCGTTTTCAACCTAATAAACACAACGCACTGTCAATGTGTCTAGAAACATTGTATGCGGCTATATTTGCCAATAAAGATCCCACACTCTGTCACTACCTGGTCATACCTTGATTTAGCCTTTAAATATTATTATATAAATTCTAGAATAAAAATAATAATAAACTTTTTCTTTATATTCATAATATGATGTAAAGGTATTGGTATTTCAAAGGTCCTAATTATTACTGTACGTAGCAATAAACTAATGATTATATTACATTGAGATGAAATTAAACAGGTTGAAAATTGAAAACGGTTTTAGATACACCTTTGTCAATTCACAATTCATCATCGAAGGCAAGTGACAATTTAATTTAATGTGTTTACGATTTCGCGTTTTGTAAATATTGGCCAAAAACAATGAAATCGAACCCTCGATTTATTTTCCTCTGAATCTACTATCTATTTTGTATAGTATACTGTCTTTATAATATACAATATACATCAAAAAAAGAAAATTAGTTAAAAATTACATTAGTAACCATTTTGTAAACGCATTCCTATTTTCAATTTTTTTTGCCAATATTTCTAGTTATTTTACATCATTATTTGTAAAGTAACTAGATTAAGTTATAGATAGGATATTATATTTTTATTGGTACTTCCTGGCTGCAACGTTTTTAAGATAGTATTGGGATATTATCTGATATGTGTATCATAGAATTTAATGTTATGAAATTTGAACATAATTACCAAATTTTCCAGATGACTCAGCGATAAGTCCTGAAAGTTGCAATTTGCTCGTTGCTAATGAAATAATTTACCAGTGTTATGTCGATGGGTCCATAATTTACCATGGCGGCTGACTGAAAGGATTGCTTCTTAGCGAACAGAGTGTCAAAACAATTTATGTATTTATTAAATGCGTTCGATATGCGCGGTACCGGCTTTACAAAGGCTTTAGTTTCACCACACAACTCAATTAGGTACATGTTATGTATGAGTTATGCACTTACACATACAGTGATCGTCCCCTTTGAGCTATCGATGTTCAGAAGCGGGATTTGACAAATGACAAACGACTTCCCAGCTCTACTCGATCGCCTGCTCAGTGCTCAGCTCAGCTAATACAACACACGCGTGATTAATCTCATTTTCTACTCTTAGGCCAGTAAAAGTGAAACAAATAGGTGTTAAACTTGCATTAAAACATAATAATGTTTATAAATCGATATTGTGCCTAAAATACACATTTATTTTAAAGCATTAACTTTTTATTCTTTTTAATCTTGCTTTTCGCCCATAAATAATCATAGCAGACGGATATATATGCATTGCCATTAAGGTACCATGTTTTATGATGTGATGTTAATATGATGATAAAGGTAAGATACAGGTTTAATTGTTTAAAAAAAAAAATGCAAAAATTATAATAAATTAAATTCTTCTACAATTAGATTTTTTAATTTTAGTAATGTTTCGGTAGCTAGGTAATAATATTTTTTACAGAGCGAGTTTACCCCCTACACGTGTAATGTATGTCGTAATGCTTCGTTCTCTTTTTATAAGCTTGTTTGGTATAGCATCTTAACTAGGAAGGGACCTTGGATTTTTTAGTTTTAAAGAAACCTACATTAAAAAAAAACATGACCGTTAATTGGTTGATCGCTCTTGTTTTAGAATAGATTTTTTTTATTTTAAATCCTTACTTTATTGGAACAGTCCCTACTTTTGTTTTATCTCTTTAGATGTTCCAATTCTTGAATTTTCTAATTATAAAAAGGCTTTGAAAGCTCATGTCATGACACGGATATCCACCACGAGCACGGTAAATCCGAGACATTAAACCAACGTCTGTTTCTTCTGAAATCTCTGTGCGTCATACAGCTTTCATTGAACGCTTTTCATAAATAGCTGCTCACACGAGTTACACGTGCAACGGCACACGCATTGCGCGGCAATTGTTGTTTGCCAAGAGCATCAATCTTCACACAAAATTCAACTTTTTTGCATTTGTGCTTTTCAACTTTATGTATAGAAATTAAGAAGAGTTAAGTTTTACCTAAAAGGATTATATTATATGAACTTATTTGTGCAATAATATAATAAAATATGCTTGCAAAATTTGATTTAAATAATAATTACTGTGTTAATATATTGATCAATGATTTAGTTTGCGGTTCCACCTACGAGTAGCTCAAATAGTCAAAAGGACATACGTTTGTTATGTGAAAACAAATAATTGTATTTAATTAGTGAATTATTTTTCTTATTAATTTTTTTATGAGGCATTTTATGTATTAGATTTCTTCCTGTCGTTATGCTATCGTATGAATCAAAGCTTTGGATCAAAAAAGAATGCTTTTATAGGAGGTAGGATACAGAACGATGCATTTTGCAACCCTTAAGACATACCCGTATACGTATATTTTCGTTAATTCAAAGTTGGAAGTAAGCAATCGCCTTCTTTCAGATTTTTAATTCTCACTCGATAGACAAGGTGAGGAATCTGACTTAACAGATCAGGAACTTGACCCACTTTTAGAAGTGGGCTCTCTTTAGTTCACGATTTAGTTTAGCGCAAGAGAATAATAGAGCGCACTAATAAAGATAATTCTTTACGCGATGGGAAGTATTAATTTCTAAACAAGCTTATCGTCTTATTTTATGCGGCTTAACGCCGCGTCATCGCTTATTAACTTACACGTTATTCATTTTTCCACCTTCTTGTTTCCTCAGTTTTTTTAAAAGGTTTCCTTATAATAAATTCACACCAAAATATAGATAAGGTATCTTACTTACATCAAAATTATCCACGAGAAAATTAGCCATCAATTTTCACGGTAATTTATTATTTTAAAATATAACACCTGCATTTTTTCTGAAGTTTTTACTTTTTTACAATAACACAGTACTTCCTGGTACGTTAGTGTTTTATTCTGCATGATTTTAATTATTCAGTTTATCAATTTACTGATTGTCTATATGATATTTGCATTAAATTAAAAATATTAACTCAACGCTGTTAAGCGAAAATAAATCTTGTATTTCTAAAATCCTTAGTCTAAATAACTGTGTGGCTATTTTCTAGTGACGTGCTGCCATAAAAGGAGTATTTAGGTGCAACCATTCGGTTGTTTTAAAAAATAAATACTATTAAAATGAGGTCTTGATCAAATTTATTTAATATGCTTATTTTACAGAATATTACAGCTATAGCGTATGGTGCAGTCCCTATGGGCATTTCGAGAATCGGGGTCGAATTCCTGGTACGTTGGTATTCTATTCTGCGTTTTCAGTTTGAATAATATGCTAATAACCTCAGCTATAAAACTAAAAATATTTATTATCTTTGCTCTGAAAATAAACTTATTGGATGTGTGAGATAAATTTGGTACTGAAACACTTTTATGGAATCAACTAATATATATTATTAGCTGTACTACCACGGGCTTCGCCTCGGGTTAGCTGCTAGGCCCTGCAGACGGCTTTGACGGCGCCTTCGGCGTGCGACAACCCGTGACTGCGGCACTCAGGATGGTTCGCTTCGCTCTCCATCTCTAGGCCTTCGCGGGTGTGCGCATAACAATTCACTAAACCTCATTCGATGGCTACTTATGTAAAGAAGCCATCTAGACCCGACGGTTTATAAGTTCCATACAAACTACAATTCCCATTAACCGCCCCTTAATGGTTAAATTTCGATGAGTGTTAGTGTTTGACTATATTATGTAAAGAAGCTATTTGTAAAATTAAAAAAAATTGTAAAAAAAATTGTAAAAGTCTCTAGACCTAAATTTATATATTTTAATAAAAATATTCACATCCCATTACCCACCTCATTGGTTGCATATTAAAAAATATCTTTCTCATTCGATGTCTAAAGAAGCTACATGCCAATTTTCGAGTTTCTAGACCTGGAAGTTTATAAGTTCCATACAAACTTCAAACCCCATTAACCCCTTAATGGTTCTAATCGGGTGTGCTCACGACAACTTTCAAAACTCGTCATCGTAATCGGACTAACGGTTTAGGAATGCATAAAGGACAAACAAAGAAACAGTATTTTTTTATATAGTAGATTTAAACTATTTTTTATCGCTTTGTTTTTTAAAATAATTGGTATGATCGACGTCACATACAATGATTTTGGGCTCTACTCAATTAGGCCAAATGTGTCTGTCCTAGAGTCAGGGGAGATGGTGGTAATGAAGCATTAAAAATTGTATGACCATGTGCGGATTCGAACCCGCGACTCTTGGGTTAATAGTCCAACACCTTTACCCGTATTCCCCCATTCCCCCCCCGTATTACCTTATTTCTCTAAGGTATCTCTGTGTTCGACCTACTTCAAATCCACTGCCTTATCACAGTTGAAGAATGAGATATAATATAAATAACTACTAGCTGACCCGGCCACGCGTTGCTGTGGCTAAAGTTTTTGTTATATTACATTATAGTAAACAATCTAAGAGGAACAATAAGAGAACATCAGTCACGGAGTCCACTATGCTTTTTCACACAGATGGTATTTGTAAAAAAATATGGTGATCTCCTTATTTGACTTTCTACTACTATAACCCTTTAGTACAATGAAATTATTTACGAACTAAGACGACAATGATGATGTTGGTATACAAATTCACTGGATTGAGATTGATTTGAAGGGGAAGTACGTTGAACACAATTAATTAAAATGTTCTTACACTTGATACTAAGCAGAAATCAATAGGTAAAAAATAAAAATTTATCAGATTTATTATTTACATTTAATTTTATAACAAATATAAGTATATTACAGTATAATACAGTAAATAACATGTGACGCTTAAACTCATGAATGAGGTAGGCAAGGCAGACAGTCTTAAACTTTTAAACATTAATATCTTTTTTTTTGAATTATAAATACTTTCAATTTCAATTTAATTTAACACCAATCGGTGCACAATGTTTTTGGTTAACCTGTCTTTAGCTAACACAAATAGATTCGACGGTTTCCCAACACGTGAACACGCAACATATAGTTGCCCATGAGAAAAACATGGATTTTCCAAATCTAAACCACAAATGGACATTGTTTGACCTTGAGATTTATTTATAGACATGGCGAAAGCTAAACGAATTGGAAACTGTAGCCTTTTGAAGGGTATGGTAGAATCTGATGGTATCATCGGAATACGTGGCAGCAGGACCACTTTTCCTTTAAACTTCCCAGCCAAAATGGTTGCTTCAAGAATGTTTCCGGTGATCTTTTTGATGACCAAACGCGTACCGTTACATAATTGAGGTGGATTCAAATTACGGAGGAGAATAATAGGGGAACCAATCTTTAATCGAAGATTATGTGGTGGCATTCCAGGGATATCTAATGAATTTAAAAATTCAATCGGAAAATTTACACTTTCATTTTCATCAACAATAGTATCGATTGATTTAAAAGACATCAGATCGCCTGGTAACAACTGTTGTATCTGGAAGTTAATTTCGTCAACATCAACGTTTTTGGCTGCCAAAATCGCCCGTTGACTAAGCCATTCATGATTCAAATAATTATTCTGTATATCCGGGAAAATACTCTGAATCAATTCAGTTTTATCCTGAACAACAGTGCAAAAATTGTCTGGTAGTTTAATGCATTGCGTATTTGGTTGCAGTTTTATTTTACCGTTCCCAATATCTAGTAGTTGTTCGGAAAATATTAGTGCTGATGGATCATTTTGCAATTGTACTCGCATATTTATGGTCAATCGAAGTGTTTCAACACTTCGCCATAAGAATGATTGTTTCAAACATGCATTAATCTCATCCGCGAAAGTAGAGCGAGGTATAACCGGTAAGGTCTGCCGGAAGTCACCAGACAAAAGTAAGATAGCACCACCGAAAAGTTTATTATTGCTGTTTAAATCTTGCATAGTTCTGTTTAATGCTTCAAGTGAATATTTGTGTGCCATTGTGCACTCATCCCAAATTATTATAGAACTCTTCCGCAACACTGCAGCTATTCCACTATTCTTTTTGATGTTACACATTGCATCTGGTTTATTATGAACGTCCAATGGCAGCTTGAATGTTGAATGTGCTGTTCGCCCACCATCCAGTAAAGTAGCCGCAATGCCTGACGATGCTAATGCTAATGCGATTTTTTGTTGCGACCGTATTTTGGCAAGAATCAACGATATTAAAAATGTCTTACCGGTTCCACCGGGTGCATCCAAGAAAAAAAAACCGCCTTGTTCAGCAGCAACAGCCAGCATAATCCGATCATAAATAATTTTTTGTTCTGCTGTCAGTAATGGTTCACTGTTCATGATAATTGTTGCTAAACTTCCATGGTCATATTGATTTTCTCGTTGTAAATCGGTATTGACTAAGTCGGTGGCTGGACGATTAGGTGATGGCATACCATAATGATTAAGTGGTAAATTTGAAATAAGAACACATAAATCCTCGATCAAGACCAATGCTTCATTGTACATCTCTGGTGTATAATCTATGTTTTGGCATTGATTTGTTTGTCTAATTCGGTGCAAGATGTCTTCTGTCATACAATTTTTATATTTTTCCCACAAAGTTTGCGCTTGCGAGGGATAACATGTCGCCAAAATAATTGCAAACAACTGACGAATGTTATTCGGTGTTGATGTCAACGCAGCATCAGCAAGCGTTAAGTCCCAATGGTTATCGTCTTCTAGCAATTGCAGTTCACGACATGCATCCTGGTATGTATTGAATACTCGACCATTAGCTGTTCGTAAAAATTCAAAAGACGTTGGTCCGGGAACATTCACCAATAACAAACGTAAATAGAAGCACTCACGTTGCTTTGGATGTACCGTGTAAAGTCTCCCCAATGTCTTAGCTTTGAATATGCCTGTAATGGAAGGATGTGGTTTTCCTTGTTTCCGTGGCTCCCATTTTTTACTGGATTTGTTCCATGTGAAATAACGTGGAACATCACCATACACCAATGTCTTCGCGAATTGGCCAAAAACATCAGGTTTTTGACACAATGTAAAAAATTCAGTTAGAGTCGTTTTCGGAGCTTCGAACGCTCTTTGGAGAACATTTTCTTCAGTGAAGTATACACGTTGACCGTTTTCAAGATGTATTGCCAGATGTTGGACAGCAGGATCTCTTTCGTGGATGGGAAAGCTGAGAATATGCCAAATAGCTTCATTGCTGCTAATGTATCTGCCCATTTGGTATCGTGCTATTTCGTCATTTTTATTTATGTTTTTTACTTCAAATATGGCCAAATCACTGTCTTTGTTTACATATTTACAAATATACTTAATTGATTTAACAGAACTGCAAAGCTCAACATTGATATGAGCTTTGTAAGTTTTTGAAAGTAGTGGTGAGTATGGTACCACCCACTGATTATCAAACTCAACTTGATTTGGAAAGTTCGGCAGTCGCATTGTAAATGTGTGGCCACCATTCTCAGTACTTCTGCGGCGATACATTGGATAACCATCAATATCCGTGATCGTGTCATTCGTATGCGGCTTTGGGAAGTTTTTTTACATTTTCCATTTTCCATGCACGGTGACGTCATGTTGAAAACACCGCATGGCCCATGGATCATGTGTTTGGTGACAATATCAAATAATTCTTGATCAATTAATGGGTCTGGAATTTCGGCTGAAATTATTTGATCGATTTCTTCAGGACGGATTCTATCTTTAAGCCAAACCAAAATGTGGGCATGAGGCAAACCTCGCTTTTGCCACTCTATCGTATACAGCCAACAACGTGTGATACCAAAAATTGTATATTTTACAATAAAATCAATTAAGGATTTCAATTTTTGTTTAAACACACGTGCAGTTAAATCATGACGATGAATGGCTTGTTGTCCTGGCAATAGTAAAGTTTGTATCTCTTCCCAATTCGGATTACATGTGAATGTAATAAATAAATCCGGTCGGCCGTAATGACGTACGTAAGTCATCGCATCTTGTATGTATTCCTGCATGTTCCGTGGACTGCCGATGTAGCTTGAAGGTAAAATGAAAGCATTACCGATGTCATTGGGATTTAAATTTCCATCGATGTTTCCAGCAACAGCATCTCGTAAGTGAATATATTCTTCCGATCGTAGTTTTGCCTGGTTGAATCGAAGGAATCGCAAGCGTTCGCTTTCGACCTTAGCATACATATCAACAATGTATTGATGGAACAGCTGACGATATCGAAGGATATAATTGTCTTGATGTTGTCTAACCATTATTCGGTGTGCGTAGTAGTTCATTGAGCTAACTTTATTATTTCTGTAATCACCTAAAAAAATAAATAATAAAATGCAATACGAAATTAAAATCTATACATACAGTAAGAAAGTAAATAGATAATTGTCAAATTTACCGGTATTTGGATCATACTGATTGATATTAAGGTGATATTCATCTTGTCCTTGCCAAAATATCAATGGATATTGTAGTGCGTCATATGAACGGTGTAGATCCGAAATCGTACTGACAGTGTTGTCTCGCCGTGTAATGTTTATAGATCTTTTGTCAACTGGATCACCAACCATGATAACAGCAACCTCATCAACAGTTGGAGCGTTGAATCTACCAGCATGTTCACCTAATGGTACTTTGTCGGCTTTTATGACGATTTGATAATTGTCATTTTGCAGTCGTGGCGAAACTCTTTTGATCAATTGAATTAGTTGATTGTGATCTTCT
This sequence comes from Neomicropteryx cornuta, assembly GCA_020383195.1. Taxonomy (NCBI): domain Eukaryota; kingdom Metazoa; phylum Arthropoda; class Insecta; order Lepidoptera; family Micropterigidae; genus Neomicropteryx; species Neomicropteryx cornuta. The sequence continues at coordinate 46,404,739 of JAHKQU010000018.1, forward strand.
AAAAAATTTCCAATAATATCACAATTGCTCTTTCCTCTGCTTGTTCAATAAAATTATACAGGCACCGAGTCGTCACGCGCTCTTCACAATCGCCCATAAAATAAAAAGGTATCGACATCTGTCAGTTTTATGACTGCCAAATAATATCAGACAAATAATTAGCAATAAATTAAAATATGACGATTTGATAATTGTCATTTTGCAGTCGTGGCGAAACTCTTTTGATCAATTGAATTAGTTGATTGTGATCTTCTAAAAAATTTTCCAATAATATCACAATTGCTCTTTCCTCTGCTTGTTCAATAAAATTATACAGGCACCGAATCGTCACGCGCTCTTCCCAATCGCCCATAAAATAAAAAGGTATCGACATCTGTCAGTTTTATGACTGCCAAATAATAACGGACAAAAAATTAGCGATAAATTAAAATTGCGACTATAATTTGAGATTTAAACTATCCTATCTCTCAAGTGCACATCGAACTGCACATGGTGTGCAAATTTTATTATAATCGGTTAAGTGGTTTAGGAGTCCATTGAGGACAAACATTGTGACACGAGATTTATATATATTAAGATAAATATAACATAGATGACCGCTCGTAACATAGATCGACGAATTTCCCTGGGGACACGAAAGACGTTTACGATTTTAATATACTCAAAAAGGATTTACTCACTTGAGTTAAGTACTATATGAAAAATATTGGGAACTTAGTTCATAAAATTTTATCATTGAACCTAGCTTATTTGTAACCTATTACGGTAAAAAGAATATGTTCTAATTTTGATGTAAAAATACCTTCATCGTAGCATTCTCAGGTAGAGTAATTTGGAATCGGTTGTCATATTTTATGTGATGATGCTGAAGCTCTTTTCACCAGTTTATGTAATGAAAATGAATTACGACTGACATAACAAAATTGCTTATTATGGGCTTTCCTATTGAAGTCCCGAGACTCCACTCATATACAAGCACGCCAACGCAACCTAATGCATAAATCAAAACATTAATAATGGATACATAAAAATATACACCGTTAATATGCAACGTTGCATTATTTACTATATATACTCTCGATTATTACTATCAATATTTTTTTTTTTAGATTTGCAACGTATAGACGTTTCACCTACAATCGTATACAATTTTGACATTGAAGAAATCTATCTAACAACCTTTATGTTTTATTCGTTTTTAATAATAATTATCATTAGAAGGCAAATGTTCATGTCAGCGTGTGGAATATCCAGTAACTATTTGGTAATTACAAGTGTTAGGATGATTTATTTCCTTTAATATTAAATTATAAAATTTTGGTGGTAAAAAGCTAAAATATTTTAGCTAATAATTTAATTTTAATGCTATAGTCCTACTTTCTTCCTAGGCTTTACCCGCATATCCTGGAGTGTATGTATTCATTCTGGTTGGTCGTTTACAGGAAGAACTAGTTTGGTCTAGAAAATACTACCTCATCCTAAAATCGGGTTTGGCAATAGATACTTAGATACAATTTGAGTTAAAGTTTGTTATTGTTTTTTTTTGAAGTTATACTTCTTTGCGGCCGTTATACTAATTGGGATGGGATTTATATATACTGTGTATGTGAGTGGGTGTGTGCGAATGGCCAAAGAAGTGTAACTTCCGCCGTCTGGTCCGACGCAAAAGGTGGAAGTTTTACACTGGAATGACGGTTTACAATGCAATGCAATGAAGCACCTGTATATGTGAACTTTATTTATTTATTTATCCATAGTATAATACAAACACTAAAAAAATATTTTTCTTTTTAAATATAAATTTCAAGTTTTAGATATAACTAGCTATAGAAAAAAGGTACAGGTAGGTATATTGGATTACAATCACTTCACTAGGCGTAATGCCTGTATCGAAGTAATAAAAATTCGATTCACTCAATATTTCAGTTGGAGGTGCTCTAGTATACAAATAGGAAAAAATATACTCGATTACCCCCCTATATTGTCTTACCGACGTCCAAATTTACGTAATATTTTAAACATAAATAAAATGTTTGGCAACCAACCAAATAACATATTTCCAAAAAACGGGGTCGAACCATGTAAAAGACCTCGTTGTAAAACATGCAAAATTATTGTAAGAGACGATAAATTTTCAAGCGCGAACAATAAAAATACATATAAAATTAACACTAACATAACGTGCACCACCAGAAACGTTGTATATCAGCTTCTATGTAAGTTTTGTGATGCGTTCTATGTTGGTGAGATTACGACGCCATTAAACATTAGAATTAATAATCATAGATTATCCTGTAACAAATTACTTTCCGCTTTACCCGTTGCAATTCACGCGAGAACTCACGGCAAGGATTTTGATGCTTGCTTTAATGTAAAAGTTTTGAAGTCTTTGCCCGCGAAATTGATTTAAAGACATGGGAACTCTCTCATATTTGGGTCTTGGGCTCTTGCAGGTCTGTAGGTCTAAATAGACAAAATTAAACTAACTTAACACCATTTAACGCGTGATGTTTGATATATTCTTTTAAGAAATTAGTTTCATTTCAAAATACTGATTTATTTATTTAGAAAAACTGCTATTATATAATAATAATTGTAGTGGCTGGATATATTTATCTTTTAGTTGAAAATGCGGTTTTCGAATTTATGAAAGTTGCATTTTAAACGTCATCTTTCATATATTTTCTGACGACACCGAATGGCGAAAGCTTAAAAATAAAAATCAACAAATCTATATTAATCTTAATATATATAAATCTCGTGTCACAATGTTTGTCCTCAATGGACTAATAATAAAATAATGGACTAATAATAAAATTTGAACACCATGTGCAGTTCGATGTGCACTTGAGAGATAGGATAGTTTAAATCTCAAATTATAGTCGCAATTTTAATTTATCGCTAATTTTTTGTCCGTTATTATTTGGCAGTCATAAAACTGACAGATGTCGATACCTTTTTATTTTATGGGCGATTGTGAAGAGCGCGTGACGACTCGGTGCCAGTATAATTTTATTGAACAAGCAGAGGAAAGAGCAATTGTGATATTATTGGAAAATTTTTTAGAAGATCACAATCAACTAATTCAATTGATCAAAAGAGTTTCGCCACGACTGCAAAATGACAATTATCAAATCGTCATAAAAGCCGACAAAGTACCATTAGGTGAACATGCTGGTAGATTCAGTCATAAAACTGACAGATGTCGATACGGAACGGCACGGAACATGCATGCATACAAGATGCGATGACTTACGTACGTCATTACGGCCGACCGGATTTATTTATTACATTCACATGTAATCCGAATTGGGAAGAGATACAAACTTTACTATTGCCAGGACAACAAGCCATTCATCGTCATGATTTAACTGCACGTGTGTTTAAACAAAAATTGAAATCCTTAATTGATTTTATTGTTAAATATACAATTTTTGGTATCACACGTTGTTGGCTGTATACGATAGAGTGGCAAAAGCGAGGTTTGCCTCATGCCCACATTTTGGTTTGGCTTAAAGATAGAATCCGTCCTGAAGAAATCGATCAAATAATTTCAGCCGAAATTCCAGACCCATTAATTGATCAAGAATTATTTGATATTGTCACCAAACACATGATCCATGGGCCATGCGGTGTTTTCAACATGACGTCACCGTGCATGGAAAATGGAAAATGTAAAAAAAACTTCCCAAAGCCGCATACGAATGACACGATCACGGATATTGATGGTTATCCAATGTATCGCCGCAGAAGTACTGAGAATGGTGGCCACACATTTACAATGCGACTGCCGAACTTTCCAAATCAAGTTGAGTTTGATAATCAGTGGGTGGTACCATACTCACCACTACTTTCAAAAACTTACAAAGCTCATATCAATGTTGAGCTTTGCAGTTCTGTTAAATCAATTAAGTATATTTGTAAATATGTAAACAAAGGCAGTGATTTGGCCATATTTGAAGTAAAAAACATAAATAAAAATGACGAAATAGCACGATACCAAATGGGCAGATACATTAGCAGCAATGAAGCTATTTGGCATATTCTCAGCTTTCCCATCCACGAAAGAGATCCTGCTGTCCAACATCTGGCAATACATCTTGAAAACGGTCAACGTGTATACTTCACTGAAGAAAATGTTCTCCAAAGAGCGTTCGAAGCTCCGAAAACGACTCTAACTGAATTTTTTACATTGTGTCAAAAACCTGATGTTTTTGGCCAATTCGCGAAGACATTGGTGTATGGTGATGTTCCACGTTATTTCACATGGAACAAATCCAGTAAAAAATGGGAGCCACGGAAACAAGGAAAACCACATCCTTCCATTACAGGCATATTCAAAGCTAAGACATTGGGGAGACTTTACACGGTACATCCAAAGCAACGTGAGTGCTTCTATTTACGTTTGTTATTGGTGAATGTTCCCGGACCAACGTCTTTTGAATTTTTACGAACAGCTAATGGTCGAGTATTCAATACATACCAGGATGCATGTCGTGAACTGCAATTGCTAGAAGACGATAACCATTGGGACTTAACGCTTGCTGATGCTGCGTTGACATCAACACCGAATAACATTCGTCAGTTGTTTGCAATTATTTTGGCGACATGTTATCCCTCGCAAGCACAAACTTTGTGGGAAAAATATAAAAATTGTATGACAGAAGACATCTTGCACCGAATTAGACAAACAAATCAATGCCAAAACATAGATTATACACCAGAGATGTACAATGAAGCATTGGTCTTGATCGAGGATTTATCTGTTCTTATTTCAAATTTACCACTTAATCATTATGGTATGCCATCACCTAATCGTCCAGCCACCGACTTAGTCAATACCGATTTACAACGAGAAAATCAATATGACCATGGAAGTTTAGCAACAATTATCATGAACAGTGAACCATTACTGACAGCAGAACAAAAAATTATTTATGATCGGATTATGCTGGCTGTTGCTGCTGAACAAGGCGGTTTTTTTTTCTTGGATGCACCCGGTGGAACCGGTAAGACATTTTTAATATCGTTGATTCTTGCCAAAATACGGTCGCAACAAAAAATCGCATTAGCATTAGCATCGTCAGGCATTGCGGCTACTTTACTGGATGGTGGGCGAACAGCACATTCAACATTCAAGCTGCCATTGGACGTTCATAATAAACCAGATGCAATGTGTAACATCAAAAAGAATAGTGGAATAGCTGCAGTGTTGCGGAAGAGTTCTATAATAATTTGGGATGAGTGCACAATGGCACACAAATATTCACTTGAAGCATTAAACAGAACTATGCAAGATTTAAACAGCAATAATAAACTTTTCGGTGGTGCTATCTTACTTTTGTCTGGTGACTTCCGGCAGACCTTACCGGTTATACCTCGCTCTACTTTCGCGGATGAGATTAATGCATGTTTGAAACAATCATTCTTATGGCGAAGTGTTGAAACACTTCGATTGACCATAAATATGCGAGTACAATTGCAAAATGATCCATCAGCACTAATATTTTCCGAACAACTACTAGATATTGGGAACGGTAAAATAAAACTGCAACCAAATACGCAATGCATTAAACTACCAGACAATTTTTGCACTGTTGTTCAGGATAAAACTGAATTGATTCAGAGTATTTTCCCGGATATACAGAATAATTATTTGAATCATGAATGGCTTAGTCAACGGGCGATTTTGGCAGCCAAAAACGTTGATGTTGACGAAATTAACTTCCAGATACAACAGTTGTTACCAGGCGATCTGATGTCTTTTAAATCAATCGATACTGTTGTTGATGAAAATGAAAGTGTAAATTTTCCGATTGAATTTTTAAATTCATTAGATATCCCTGGAATGCCACCACATAATCTTCGATTAAAGATTGGTTCCCCTATTATTCTCCTCCGTAATTTGAATCCACCTCAATTATGTAACGGTACGCGTTTGGTCATCAAAAAGATCACCGGAAACATTCTTGAAGCAACCATTTTGGCTGGGAAGTTTAAAGGAAAAGTGGTCCTGCTGCCACGTATTCCGATGATACCATCAGATTCTACCATACCCTTCAAAAGGCTACAGTTTCCAATTCGTTTAGCTTTCGCCATGTCTATAAATAAATCTCAAGGTCAAACAATGTCCATTTGTGGTTTAGATTTGGAAAATCCATGTTTTTCTCATGGGCAACTATATGTTGCGTGTTCACGTGTTGGGAAACCGTCGAATCTATTTGTGTTAGCTAAAGACAGGTTAACCAAAAACATTGTGCACCGATTGGTGTTAAATTAAATTGAAATTATTTATAATTCAAAAAAAAAGATATTAATGTTTAAAAGTTTAAGACTGTCTGCCTTGCCTACCTCATTCATGAGTTTAAGCGTCACATGTTATTTACTGTATTATACTGTAATATACTTATATTTGTTATAAAATTAAATGGAAATAATAAATCTGATAAATTTTTATTTTTTACCTATTGATTTCTGCTTAGTATCAAGTGTAAGAACATTTTAATTAATTGTGTTCAACGTACTTTCCCTTCAAATCTCAATCCAGTGAATTTGTATACCAACATCAACATTTTCGTCTTTGTTCGTAAATAATTTCATTGTACTAAAGGGTTATAGTAGTAGAAAGTCAAATAAGGAGATCACCATATTTTTTTACAAATACCATCTGTGTGAAAAAGCATAGTGGACTCCGTGACTGATGTTCTCTTATTGTTCCTCTTAGATTGTTTACTATAATGTAATATAACAAAAACTTTAGCCACAGCAACGCGTGGCCGGGTCAGCTAGTACATATATATATATGTATTGCGTTAATTTTTTATTACTATCAAAAACGCGTAGAAATTTTAGCAGATTTGAATAACATACTATTACAAAAGATATATATTTCCATACGTAAAAAATATACATATACAAATAAATAAATATATATAATATACACACAATATAATAGACACAGAATATAATATGTCTAGATTTATGTGTTTAGGTCAAAATTGATGTATGTTGATTTTCTTGGTAATTGATTAAGTTGGTGAACTAGCGAGGGGAAGCAAAAAAGAGGGCATGCGATTAAGAATGTGGCAGTAAAATTGTAGAGATTTTTAAGAGAAAAACGCTAAGTCTATCTAATAAGTACACAACAACAGTTAAGTTATTGATAAAAAAATAATTATACCTGTGAGATACCTTTGCGAAACTAGTATATCAAATGCAAAAGCATTCGCAAGTAATAAACCAATGCAACACGAGTAACAGTAACGAGTTCGAACTATCTATGCTATGTTCGTCTATATCTATACAGCATCTGAATAACATTGCTCCAAGTCGCCCTAATTGATGAGCGTATCGTCACTCTACTTATATATGTCTGTCTCGTTCTGAAGAAGCGCTGATGACATATACGAGTATATGAAGTATCTTTTAATACAAAAGTTTTTATTATTATATGTATTAAGGAGGCGGCATGCTGCGTACTTGTGAGAAATTTGAATGATGCCGGATGCGAAATGTTTGATACAAACTGATTTTTTTATCTTGAGAGATAAATGCGAATAATAATTATGTTAATGTTACTAATTTTTGAAGAAATGTTATTATTATTTAAATAATAATGTACTTACGATGAATTATTTTATCAACAATAAAATAAGATCTAAGTAATTTGTACTGAAAAATATCTACATTCATCATTGTTTTCGGAAGCTTTATTTACATAAGAATATCAACGTGGCGCAACGACTTTAGCCATATGAGTAAATCACCTCCTAGCGTCCTCCCGAGTTTACCTGAGTGAGCAGTTAGTAAGTATCCTGGTGCGACTACTCCACTTGAGCCAGGATATATCAGGGCCTGGACTTGATAATGAAAATTCGATAAAACTGACCGAAGCGCGACGCGACGCGACCCAACATTTAGGAGTCGAGCGGCAGCCGGTGTCATTGGACATTTTTCATTGCAACCGTGTTGCATTAGAGCGTGCGAATGGCGCATGTGCGGGCTCTATTTATCCCGGGCCGTCCGACATCTTTCTTCTTCTGAGTAGGACCTGGAGGGTGGCTTTGGGGGCTCGTCGCTGCGCTGCACTGAGTTCAGTCGGATGCCGCTTGCACCCGGCGAGTGACGCGACCCGGCCTCCTGACCTGAAGTTTCGAGACTGCCGTTTGCGAATACACCGCGTCTCAGAAAAGTTTCAGGAGATTTTGCAACATTAATTTCTTGACAATTGAAACTTGATAAATCAAGTAATAGTGTATTTCAAAAGAATTTATTTCATTAATAAAAAGTTTGCAACCTTCTTAACTTTCATTAGGGTATTTTTTCTAAAATAATTACTAAAATATTTCGTTGAACCAGTGGAGAAAAAAAGATTGTGGACGTACAAAAACTAAGGTAAGTTTAAATATTTTTTTGTATTAATGTTATAAACTTTATTTATTTATTATATATTTTTTTTTCTGGAAATATAATACACATTTTATCCCATATTTTTTTAATATACCTATAATATGTATGTTTTTCCTTTTTAGACACAGATATTTTACTATACCTATATTGTAATTATTTGTTAGACAATTAATATTTTACCGTGCCTGTCAAATATTATTTTAATAATCGTATAATTAAAAAAAGTAAATAAATTTATATTCAATATTAAGTAGTAATACTCGTATACAAATGTTTGCATAAAGTGGCGGTAAATTTATTTATATTTAATATTAAGATAGGTAGGATGAAGCTTAGATAAAAAATAAAGAATAATATGTCTGAGTGCCGGTACACACAGTAATAATAATTATTATTATTTATTAAAACATCCATACAAATTAATATTATTAAGTGTGTATTTTATTGATATTCCAGAGAAGAAAAGTATAGTTTGTGTGGATAAGTAACACCTCACTAGACAAATGACTGTGTCGAGGTGTTATCTATTTGAAATATATAGAGATAATAAGAGCGCGAGGTCGTTATCTGGGATAAATATATATATATATATATATATAGATAAAAACATTTAATATATACACACACATACACACAAATATATATAAATTATTGCACACACACACACACACATATATATATAAAGTTACATAATATTAGATGGTTACATAATATTTGACAATATTTTACACTAAAGAGGACAGGTGAGAGTTAAAAATGCATTTTTATAAAACTCAGCGCTGGGTTTAAACCGACATCCAGCGCTCTCAAGTACAGGACCTCTTTAGAACCTTTATAAATATTATGCTATCCAGCACTTTATCAAATAATTAAAAACTTTTTCAAAAAAAAAATCAATATTGTCAAAGATTGTGTCATTTATCTTTTCAGGCGATTTGCCGCTATTAAAATACAATCATCAAATATAAGTCAAATTCCTTTACAATTCAATTATACAATTATATATATAAATATATAACAAAACTATACTTTTCAAAATTTTTCAATATTGTCAAAGATTGTGTCATTTATCTTTTCAGGCGATTTCCCGCTATTAAAAACTATCATCAAATACTAGTATATGTCAAATACCTTTACAACTCAATTATTCAATTATATATTATTTTTGATTAATATTATTTAATAACGTAAGCTTACGGTGTTAACCTATTTTAAAATTAAATTAGTGTAATAGTATAATTAGATAAATTAGTATAATAATATATATATATATATAGGTAATATTGTTTATTAAAAAATACTTTTCCCAAATATACGTTCGTGTTCGATGTTTGTCCTTTTAAAAGTTCCCATCATTAAAAATTATAAATTTGCAATATAAAAGTTTTCACTGACTACGATTGCCTGATGGTACGCGTGGTTTATTTTTAAACACCTGTAGCAATTCTCTGATACTGGTGAAAGGGTAGGGGGAGTGAGGGGGGAGAGTATGCGTATTTTTTCCTTAACTCCCCTCGTTTCCTGACCGCAAATGAGGGAGTTTAGAAAGGTATAATTTTTTGGAAAAATTCTATTTTGTTAATACTTGAGCCAGCTGATAAATTTAAAAGAGAAGGTATATATTGCGAAAAAGAAAGAAGATAGGGGTGGCAGCTTAGTTTGAGAATCAAGGGACAAACTTCGGAGAAAAATAACGCAAATTTGCAGAATCATCACAAGATAATTCCGTGTTTTCTCACACTAGCTGGTTTGTCGTATATTCCGTTCCTACTAGTAACGACCTCGATTTTTAATCTGAAGTGTCAGCCGGGCGCTATTTTGATTTTATTTTTATACGGTTTTCCAACAAAATATTGAATACATAATATGTTTTCATTAATTTTAGATACTTAAGTAAGAAAAACCTTATCAATATTCAAATAAAAAGAGAACACCACATGCATATTTGACACATTTTATGTAAAAACAATATTATTTGTTTTGAGTTCATTTGATGTAATGAAGTAGTGAATTGTATAAATGTTTTAGCCAGAATGTATCCTGTCGACAACCTAATGATATTGTGTAAGACACCATTTTAGGAACACTCAGGAAAAGTGCTTTCTTCGACCTGGTTGATCGTTAACCATTGAATGATTGTTATACCACTACCACGAACTAAATTGCAATAAACCAGATCGCAAAGCAATTAAAACGATCGAGCACGTTGTCCGCAGTTGAATCTTTGAATTTTCCTTTTCGCTTTTGTTTACGAAGTCGCCAATTGAGGGCGCTGGTCTCGCGACGCGCGTCGGTAAAACAGCTTTGCTTTAGAGCTGGTCGGTAAGCAAGAGCAACCATGGGTGATTAGGAAAGGCGCACCAACAATATTTATTCTAAATTTGATTATTTTCTAAATAATACGATATAATCTTCATATGTACACACATGCACACACATGCACATATTTATTTATTTATCGTTTATTCGGAAAACCAACAGTACAATATATGACCTACACGATAATAATCTGTTAATTGTTTAATTATACCTTAACAGGTATAATTAAACGCCATATGTTATGTAAACTTGTTCAATTTAGCTGTTTATAATTCTTTTAATAAATAAATATGTACAATTTAATATAACATAATCTATTGTATTTAACAGGATAAAGTAAACTGACGACAAGATGATTTTGAGCTGGAAGATTATTGCGCTTTGGATAGCTGGCATCATTGGATCTAATTACTGCAGTAATAGTGAGTAATCTTAATTTTACATAATATGACTTTAGCTGAATGAGCGTGTCGCGTTAGATTCATTCACTACTTAGGAAAACTAGTGTAAGGTGCTAAAGAAGATTTACTTAAAAAATGAAGTTTCGCTACGCAATTACAATATGGTGACTACATATATCTTGGAATGCCATTTCCCCTTAATTACCTTTTACATGTCTTTCCTTACTTACTTACCAAATCACCTTATTTGCTTTGTTTATTCAAATTAGAAAAAAAAATATGAATATAGATTCATATTTTATAAAAATATATAAAAGATATTATTAGATATAAATATATTTTATAGATATATATAAAATAAATTCGGGTTAGTTACACCTTTTATAACTCAAGAACGGCTGGACAGATTTTTATAATTTTTGATTTGGCTCCGCCTCGAATAGCAGAATAACTATTAAAACATCGGAAAAATTCACGTTAAAAAACGTATTTTCTCATACATTTTGTATGGAACGGCTTTGTATTCAGTGGAATTCTATTTTCAAACGGTATGTTGTCTTCGAAAATGTTCACTTTGTACACTGTACTTTGTACTTTGTACACTTTGTCACTTTGTATCACGTTTGTCGTTGTGCGCGTATCGATAATTACTTAATTATGTATTTTATTTTGATTTTTGTATATTTATTGAATTTAATCAACTAATAAGTTAATACAATATTTATTGATTCTGAGTAGATACGAAGTTCGGCGGGTCAGATTGTTATACGATAACAAAGGATAGCGCGTTTCCCTCTTTGTGAGTTGGTCGCAATCGCATTCGCCCAATAAGTACTGATCGCTGTGTTTTGGTGAAACGCCTGCCTATAAAAATGATATCAGCAAATAGCATTTCATTCCGTCTAATATTACAGCTTAACAGCTAGGTTATTGTATTAAAACGTGTTCTGCTATTTCATATAGCGTATAGCAACCTACTTGTCATAGCGAGCTCTGGCTGAGGGGGTGATAATATCATAGCGAACGTCTTTAATATTAAAATATGAACTGTTAGCTAACAAGTTGTCCGCGTCGGCTGTGAGGCCGCTTTGAATATCGAATATATTTTGCTTTATAGAAAAATCAAGAGTCAAGATATCTTGCTCCTGATAAAACTTTAGGACTTTACGACTTTATTGCAATACTGCGAGTCTATAATTTTACAGAAGAACGAAGCTATCCAACATATGTGAAACCCTACATGAATCCTTTTAATGGTATTGGAAGAGAAGAGTAGGTAAAAATGCGAAAAGCAACTCTCATATTTTATAAGTAGGTAGCAATAGTAGCACTGTACTTATATTTCAGGACCCATTTCGCAAGCAATTAGGTAAAAAAATAAATTATGACTAGATACCCTACTAATACTAATGATTAGTAATATTGCCTTTAATACGTACATTATTTAAGTAAAATAATTAATACCTACTTAACTATTACAGAATATCCATTCTTGCTCTTATCAACATCAACATTTTTTGATTTCGAATTTAAATATTTTTATTATGAGACCGATTTAGTTGTCGATTTAGATCTACCCATTAAAAGGAAAGTAGCGATTTGTATATAAATGTTTTCTCTCCGTAAATAAATTGCTTTCCATACATGTATTTTGTAAGAAATGAAAATACATTTAAAATTGAGACAAAAAAATACTTTCAGAAATATTTTATCAAAAAAATTATATAAAACCTATATTAACCTGTATTACCGACAATATGTCAATATGACAAATGACAATATCAAATGTCAATATGACAACATGTTTATAGTAATTTATCTAGAGCCTTTTATTAATTAAGCAGAAATCATTAATCAATAAAACCCTGTCTAAACATATTAAATTATGTGTTCGATAACTTTGTTCAAAATTGTATTAAAAATATATTGCAAGTTTTATGAAATATATAAATAAAGTTCTGCACATTACTTAGTTATTTCCTCTCATATATGCATAACATAGTCTATAAATAAAAAATATTTTTTTCTTTCTAAAGACTTTAAAAGATACTGCAATGTTATTTGCTTTGATTGTATTTGTTTGGCGTACTCTCATTCCAACCACTACCCACGACCTACGCCAATTCAATGTGGTGTTGTGTCGATAAAAGTGGAAGGATAGATAGCTCCCTTCTTTATAGAGATGTTCTTACACTCAAACTGATTAAATAAGCTAGCTGTAAGACTAGTGTATCCTTTGCGAAGACCAGCTTACGGAGAAAGATACAGTTGTTCAGTGATACAGAGTTTTAATAAGGACTAATGGTGTTTTTTATCATTACCATAAATTAATCAACTTGGATGAATATAAGAGGTTAAAATATAACTGAGATACCCACTAGTAGTGCAGTATTTTATTATAATGTTTTTGGGCAAAGAATTTAACTCTCATGGTTATGTCATAATAATATAAGTAATGTTGTATTAACTGCTTCTATACATTGTTTAGTTGTAGTAAATTATTTAACCAGAACTCTAGGCTAGAACAGAAAGCTAGTAATGAAACATTCCCCCCTCCTCTTTATTTACTGAATTTGTACTAACTTCTCCCAAATTGATCTTTATCCAATAACTTAGGAAAATTGTTATTTTTTTAATTTTAAACGTTTTTTCCTATTTTTTATAATTTATCTAAATTAGTTTAATATATTTTGGTAATATTATTTTTTACTTTTAAGTATCTTAATTAGTCAATTGTGCTATTCTTGTTTAAGAAATGTATACTTGAATTTAACATTATTGTCCTTAAATTAATTAGTTATTTATTTAATTATTATAAATTAAAATAATGTTATGATGCATAATATCTTGCAGGCGAAAGACCATTGCCTGTATTATGTATAATTTCGGTTGGGTACAATAATAAATGAAATAAATAAACATGGACATAATATTTTAATTTTTAATAATTATAATGTTGCGTTGAACATTCTTTTACGCGTTTCTATTTGGGAACATTAATGAATTTCTATTAATTTTAACTGGCATGTAATAAATAATACATCCTCAAGTTTCCAACAGCCGTGCTCTCATATTTTTGTAATTCGAATATGATATTTACGATTACAATCGAACTGTCATTTTTTTCATTAATTAACAGCAAATATTTGGTGATTTTAATGTTATATATCTATATCTATCTATAAATAAGCATCTAAACTTAGCATCAACTAAACATCAACCAACTCTTGTATTTGTACTTTTCTAGTTGAAAGTTGTACGGACGGATAGACAGATAAACGGCCAAAGGAAGGGAAAAGTAGCTTTCCATATATAAATGTATGTATAGAAGCTAAGAGCTTTGTATACGAATTACTGGAGCGGTCACCGCCCGACCTCGCACCATGCGTTCAATCGCATTCTCAAACATTAAAACGATTTCTATTACATTTTGAATTCGGTTAAAAAAAAATAAAGTAGTAATTTTAAATACAACTTGTATAATTAGATAGACACTTTAAAGTTTTAAGTTTTTCAATAAGACATTAACCACATACATATAAATAAAAACTTCTACTGTATAAAAACTTGTGGATTAGTAAAAAAGTTGAATTTAATGATGAGAAGTTTTTAGAATCAAAAAGTACAAACTCCAAGAGTGTGGATTTTTAGCTATAAACATAAAAAAATATTTTTGACGAACAATTTTCCAACACTAACATATACACACTCCCTACAATTGAAATTTGGTGCAACGTGTAGACCACTTCCCCACAGTGCACCCTGGGTAACGCTAAGAGTCTACTCACCTTAGGCGACCGAACTATTCATCAAGCGAATCTCTCGGTCACCTCATGTATTATAATGAATGAGTCACAATCAAACAAAAATTCAACAACCAGACAAGGAATATTGGACCCTCAGTCCACATTCTACAATTGAACATAGAAAGAATAAGCTCATCAAAATGCTACTATTTAGCAAAACTAGCAAAAGACAATAATATAGATATTATAGCACTGCAAGAAACACACACGCGCGACAATAGTGAGATCATTAAAAGAGGCCTTATTCCAGGATATATCCTAGCAGGAGATATTCATCACTGTAAATATGGTGTCGCCACTTATGTGAAAGATTCCATAGAGGACTGGGAAATAAAATCTTCTTACCGCGAAGAGAACATATTTATACTAACGATTAGAATCGATGGCTTGCAGATAATAAATATCTACAAACCTCCCAAGATCATATGGCCTGAATCTATTTTACCTTTAGTAAAACACTCATCAGTGATACTAGGCGACTTCAACAGCCATCATAGCGATTAGGGATATGCGAGCAATGATGAAAATATTGAAATAGTTACTGACTGGCTGAAAATATCAATGATTATCTTATGTTCAAAGCAAAAGAGAAAGGTACATTCTACTCTGCAAGCTGGAAACGTAACTATAATCCAGATCTTGTCTTTGTAACTAGGGATGCCAAAAACAATGCCCTTAATGTTACTCGGAAAGTCCAGGATTATTTTCCTCATAGTCAACACACACCAATAACGATATCAGTTGGTATAGAAATACCACTTGTGCACTCCATACTCAAGCCCAGATGTAATTTTAACCAAGCAGATTGGCGAAAGTTTTTAAAACTACTGGATAGCAACATTAGGTGGATAGAACCCACAACAAACAACTATAGTAAATTTGTTAATACTGTTATAAATACGGGTAAAAAATGCATAGCAAGAGGATACGTCGAAGAGTATATATATACCTTGCTGGAATACCGAAAGCTCTCGCCTTTATAATGAGTTTCAAAAAACTGGAAACATCGAAACTGCTGACGAATTACTAAGAAGTCTAGACGCCAACCGGAAGAATACATCGATTAAAAACTGTATCTGAGCTATATATTAAGCACACAACCAAAAAAGAGTGGTCTGTTATCAACCGTATAAGCTCTGATCCAAAACATAGCACTCTCAAATCACAGATTGATCCAGATCTTATAGCTAGGCAAACTGTGCAAAGATCTAAAGTGAAAGGTGATAAATCCTTTTCGACAAATTTAAAAAAGGATCTCACCCTAAGAAAATCTAAGACCGCCGAAACCTCGGAAGCCTTTTAAATTATGGAGCTAGAAACCGCTCTGAAAGCTATAAAACAAGGTAAGGCATCTGGTTTAGATGGTATATCCTGAATTTTTGAAACACTGTGGTCCAAATGCTAAGCGCTAGATAACTGAATTCTTTAACGACATTTTGTGCAAAGGATTTCAAACCTCTTAAAAAAAACTATGATAATAGCAATTTTGAACCAGGTAACAATCTGATTCACCAGATAGCTATCGCACAATTGCTTTACTAAGTGTTATTTTTAAACTTCTAGAGAGACACATATAACATATACATGTAGAGAGAGAGAGAGAGATATAACAGAATCATGCTAAAGATCGATCAACATATCTCTACGGAACAGGCAGGTTTCAGACCAAATAGAACCTATTGCAACCAAGTACTAACATTAGCCACTCATATAGAAGAGGGTTTTGAAAAGCGCTCTAAAGTAGGAGCAGTATTTATCGACCTGACAGCGGCCTACGACACAGTTTGAAGACACGGAATGATACATAAACTAATAAGTGTTATCCCTTGTCCTATGCCGCTTAATTAACAGTATGCTAACTAACCGGTAATTCACTGTTCACTTCAAATCCTAGTCACTTCAAGTCAGCAAATCCTAGGTATGTTTTGAACAACGGTTTACTGCAAGGGTCAGTCCTAGCCACACTTATGTTCAATCTATATACAAGTGACCTACCGGCAATCCTTTCATTGAAGCTTACATATGGTGAAGACACAGTTATATGTACAGAACAACCAACGTTTGAAGAATGTGATCGCATTCTCTGCGAGGATCTCACCATTTCCTCAAATGGAGATTGAAGCCAAATGCCTCCAAAACTGAATATGCATGTTTTCACCTTAACAATCAACGTGCAACACATAAATTAAATATCAAATTTTTGGGCTTAGATGTTAGACATAACTTTTCCTTGAGATATTTAAGAATTACCCGATCGAAAAATCACTTTCAGACAGCATTTGACAACCAAGCAGCGAAATTAAAAACTAGAAATAACATCCTACATAAACTAGGGTGCTGATGCTAGTACTCTACGGACCACTGCAATCAACCTCTGGTATATTCTGCCGTCGAGTATTGCGCTCCAATCTGGCTTAATAGTGCGCATACTGACAAAATAGATACACAGCTAAACACTGCAATGCGAATCATCCCAGGGACGGCAAGTCTACTTCAGCAGAATGGTTACCCACCCTGAGAAACCTCGCTCCACAAAAATATACGTCACGCAAACCATCCTGGAAGATTGGACAAAACCTCACATTAGACAATTTTAACGTACCTGACGCAAGGAAAACTGAATGGTTTAAAAGAAATCCGGACAAGTATGGGTACATTTAAACTCAATTAAATGCGTTCCAGGTTTTAACCTTCTCAGAAAATCTGGGTGCACTCCGAACTGCCTAAGAAGAGGCCACAGAAAAAGTTAAGGACATGCTTTTTAAATGGAAGATATCAGAAAGCCCCAAATGCAACTGTAAATACGATAATCAAACCGTTCAAAATATCATCAGTAATTGCCCACTTCGACGCTTAAAGAACCTGCACAAGATTTACCACAAAACCTTACACCACATGCTATCGATTGAATATATTCTCTGGACATAAGCCTATAGTGGCAATTTCTGTTTTTTTTCTTAGACTGTTCAGACTAGTAATATTTTAATTTCTGATATTTTAATATCGTTTCGACAATTTTATATACGTAAAAAAAAAGAACTTACAAATTACCTGTAATTAGCTAAAACACCATTTATATCTTTGCCATACGATTAATAAATAAATAATTAAAAAATTTATAGTGTAGATATTTATATAAAACGTTTAAAAAAGATTACAGATTATGATATTTATGAGGTATGTTGGAGATTATCAATTTGGAGATTGTCCGCATTTTTATACTTAATTGTAATATTTTTTTTTAATTTTGAAATTTTCTAAACTATCAAATGCAGTAACATGTAAATTTAAATTGGATTTTTAAGATTATCGGGTTTGATCCTAATAACATTTTTAGAAATCAATTTACCATGGGATATAACCACATTTGTTATTTTTTATACATTTTATATGTTAAAAAGTATATTTTTCCTAATGACGGAGTATGTTTTGATTCTATAGACTTTATTGTTAATAAACAGCCAGTTACCAAGTGTTTATTAACACAAAAGAGTTCCCGGACGAATGGATGTTGATTGAAATATTTAAATCCTGCGTTAGGTTTTATAAACATGCAATTTTACCTTTCCCTTGTCCTCTTTAGTATATTTTTTTAAGTACAAATATTTGTCGTAATTTTATTTGTGTATAATTTAATGTAAATATTTTTACAATATATTTAAAAAAAAAATAACTTCTAATTTTAGATAACGTTGGATGTAAATCCAAATTGTAAATTAGTCTAAATTTACTAAAGAGTTTCTGAAAATAAGAACGCAAGCAAATATTATAACATTAATAAATATTTATTAGGTGTAATGCATTTAACAATACACTACTAATAAATACAGCAAATGAAGGCTTCTTAAAAGTATTTTATTGGTTTTAACTTTTAGACATTTATTTATAAGATGCTACTAACCCTGTCCTTATTAGCCGTCTGTCCGTTTAACTTCTTTCATTACTAACCGCCCATCAAAATTTGCACAAAAAAAAAACAAAAACGGTGTTTGTAATTGAAATAATGTTTAGATTAAACAATGGAATAGAAATAATATCATGTAATCAGGTACCACAGGCGCGTTTAGTCTTGCGAGATACCTTTAATGGCGCTTGTATGGACGTCAGGTTCTAGCTAAATAGTTTTCTACAACGATACAATGTATAGAAGCATTTGATTATATATGATAACTACAGATCATAGCCATTCTTGATTTATTTAACAACAGCTTTTATGCAATACATTTTTTACTATAAATTCTAAATTGCAGTAATTTTGTTTCTTTAACGTTCGTAGAATACACTTAGTGAACGATTGATACGGTGTGTTACGATTGATTCGAAAAGAGAAAATATAAACAAATTTCTACACTACGCAAAGGAACTTTGTACTTTTCCTCAAGGATCTCATTTTATAAGGTAATTTCGAAGCTAACTGGAGTGAAAACTTTACAATGGACTACTGCAGACGAGTCAGTTTACTTCGTTGCGCACCTGCAATGATTTAATTTGACGTATGACATTCTAGGAAACGGATCTAATTCGTTTTTCTCAGAAGGATTTCAAAATCGATTACCACATCTTATTATATTCAAATATAATAATAGTAAATAAATTAGATTTTTTATTTCGATAATATCTATAGTCATTCATAGGATTAGAAATCAAATATAATAACAAACAAATAATTCCGATGTAAAAAATAAGAGAAACTTTTGGTGCTACCTACCTACCGCCTCTTGAAACCGCTTATTTAGGTAAACTATATGCTATATATAGTACATTTTTAATATTAGGGTTTATTTAAAAATTTCAAAAATAATACTGATTATGTTATTAGACACCTACTTTTATTTTCAAATTAGACTACTTCGTGTGAATTCTAAACTTGAGTGATCTAAAAAAAATATATTATTGTAGATGATCAGAGACTGGATTCATCTGGAAACAACGGAGGTGGAACCTTACATGGTGTTTCAGAACCAGACTTTGACATTCCTATACAAAACGTGACTGCGCCCATTGGAAAAGAAGCAGCTCTCGCATGTATAGTTAAAGACATCGGAAATTATAAGGTTTGTAACATTGGCCAATAATAATGATATTCAAGCAATGATATTGCGAAGCAATTCGAAGACAAAGTTTTTCCATAATACGAGTAATTATTATAGTATGAAAATTTTTGGTATCGATTTTTTTTTTTCGTGAGACCGATTAGGTTGTTTAGGTTACCTAATATAGATCAACCCCGTAAAAGGAGGTCAGTGAATATAAATACATCCTGTATAGTGAAGATATATAAATTGTGATTCTGCGTCAACTTTAATGTGATTGATCTGTTTTCGTAATGTTTATTAAAAACAAATAGTTATCGTTTGAGGCATTTATAAAATATATTGTACTCATTATTTATGATTCACTTGTGGTGGCAAGGATATACCTGTCTCTTTCCTACCCACAAATATACCCCCGTCTCGCACTTCCGCACCAAACCAACAAAGACGTTTCAGCAATTGAACGGTGCGGTTGTATGAACCCCTTTGCTCTCGCGCAACTCTACAAGTACTTATCGGCCCATATACCGTGTCGCGAGTGCAGAAATACACCAATGAAACCCACCAAGGCCGGTTACAGCATCTGGACTCCTCAGTGCGCCTGTCAACAAAAGGTTGGCGAAGCTATTTGTAGTTTAGTGTATTCCGTGTAACCCAATTCCTTTCTGGTTAGATATAATCCAAACCTATGTACCTAAATCCACAGTCCACTAGTACTCGTATATCGAAAATATCTACCAGTTATTGTATTATTTATTAGTTTTTTGATCGTAGAAAATTATTTTTAAGTATGTTCGTTTTATTCCCTCGCGTGTTAAATAAATAATATAATTCTCAAATAAGAAGGTAGGCTTTTCGGTAATTTGGCATTTGACGTTTTAAAAAATAATGAAAACTAGTTTTATTAGAGGATACACGCACAACCTAATAGTTTTAAGTTAATACTGTTAAAGTGTTAAAATTTGATTTAAAATGTAGGTACTTTTTTTATATATTTGTCCATTTAAAAACAACCCCTCCCCCTCAAATTCACTTTGTTACACTTGACCGTTTTATTAAAGAATAACTTCAGGATACACATTTAGCTATTTCTTTATTCTGTTTATTCATTGCGCGGCTTCAAGCATCGCTGGTAAAAGTTTGCCATAAGGTTCCTGTTGTAAATGTAAGATGAAAAAAAAAGAAAGATTGTCGGTCTATAGTATATCCATAAATACAGCTGCTATTTAGGACCGGGCTTCTAGCTGGGTGGGCAGTTGAGCCTGCGGAAGGCATTTATGTGGGCCGGTAGGCAATAACTATACGCTCTGTCTACAGCTGTTGGTATAGTCAAAGCTCGAAATCATTAAAAATAAACACTTTTAACGGGCAAGAATATTCAATATAATATGAAAATACGTAATAAATTATAATAAAAGAAGTAAGAAAAACCGAAAAAACAAAAAAAAAGGAGAAAGTAAAAGGAAAAATATTGGAAAAGATTGGCCGGACGACACACACCGATGTCGTGACTGACACTCCTGCTAATTATTTGTTTCTTAGCGAACGGAACGTCGCCGTCATATAATATTACAATATTATATTTTTATAACAAATAAATAATTATTAAAATTTTTTTTTAGTTATTAACGGTACATTTATGTATTAATATTTTATATATACTCGTATATATTAATTTTCTTTGAACATTCTAGCTATATAATTTGGTTGAAAATTTTCAATCTGTAAAAATATTAAAAAGCATTCGAATTTTCCAAATGTCAATACTGTCAGAATTTTATATAATTAATGTAAACTAACGGCGAACGCCTATTATAACGTAAAGAATCATATATATATTACATATCCATTATCTTCAACTTCTTACATAAATCACTCATAAAATCATCTCATTTCACCATCATTCTTCATCGTAATCACATTTCCATTATTTTATATTTTTTGTTAAAATATCATCCTTTGCTTATTTCATTTAATTAGATGGTTACATAATATTTGACAATATTTTACACTAAAGAGAGTTAAAAATACATTTTTATAAAACTCAGCGCTGGGTTTAAACCGACATCCTGCGCTCTCAAGTACAGGACCTCTTTAGAACCTTTATAAATATTATGCTATCCAGCACTTTATCAAAAAATTAATGTTCAATATTGTCAAAGATTGTGTCATTTATCTTTTCAGGCGATTTGCCGCTATTAAAAAACAATCATCAAATATAAGTCAAATAACTTTACAACTCAATTATACAATTATATATATATTTATAGATTTGATGATAAGATATTTTTTATATATATATGTATATAGATATATTATATGATAGTGAGAGATGGTTATGCTTATAAGAACGATGATTCTAGTAAACTCTACTTTATTACGCGCATTGCCTAGTTAGGTAGTATTTTGCATAATGTGAAATTAATGTTTGGGTCAGTAAATAAATATATAAACAAAAAAAATAATAAAATAATACATTTTTGCAGTCAAATATCTATTACTTTGATTTTAAATTTTTAAATGTCTTTAATATTTACATTTAGAGGGTTTATTATTAATACGTAAATTAAAAAACATTTCATTTCATGCCAACTTTTGTTTAGTTCTCTCCTATGTTCAAATTATCTTTCGCCATTATAATGTGTTTAGTGATTGAAACTTAATTTGTAATTATGTCATATCCCCATATCATCCAAGGGCCCAGATTTGTTAGTGTAAGATTGGTTAATGGAATGAGTAAATATTTTTTTTGTTTATTAGGTACATTAATTGCACAATTCTAAGTTCAGCTAATACTTAGAAGAAGGGCCTCGGTCCCGGTTGGGGCCTAGGGCCTGGGCTGGGCTTGCCAGCAATAAATGATATAAAAGACCGTTAGGACTCCGAACTACAAATATTAATTGATTGATCTCTCAATTTGCGCCGATTGTACAGAATACCACCATTATGCATAGTCACTTTAGTACGCTGCCAAGCTTTGAAGTGACCACTAACTATATATAAGGTAATGCATGCGCTATCACATAGGCAGCGAACTAACGCATCTGTGTGATAAAAAAATGACAGTTCTGGGACTCATGGTAAAGATGTGTAAACATCAGCGTTTGTCTGTTCATGTATGAATAGGCTATCTACCCCATAAAACACCGCACTTCACTCAAGCCTCGAAAAATCCTCGGGCCCCGGTATAAATGTTTGCACATCAAAAATCTATAATTTATTGAAAACAGTAATAAGGTGTCTTTTATTGACAGGTTGGTTGGATGCGTAATGAAGATCAGACAATCCTGACGCTGCACACACGTGTGGTTACCCACAACTCGCGCATAAGCGTCAACAATGATGACGAGGACACCTGGCAACTTCGCATTCGCTCGATCCGCGAAAGTGACCGCGGCTGCTACATGTGCCAAATAAACACAATCGTTATGAAAAAGCAGCTCGGTTGCATCGACGTACAAGGTAAAGTAAAATTATTAAAACTAATTTAATTTAATTAAACATTTAGAAAAATAACAAACTATCATAAGTTTTAACTAGCTGCCATTCTTTTTGGAATTTCGATATAAAATCTAGTACACTTTAGGGATAGTTAGGAAATTCGGATAAATGGTTATTTTGTGTTTTTATCTTACTTAAATGTAATAAAATGAGCGATTTTAATTAAAATATGATTTAAGTTAGCATATTTTTTTTCAAAAATATATCTCTAACAGCATATGTCACATTTTACCTATTTGTAATAAAAAAAAAAATTAAAGCGATATAAGATAGGATTATAGAATCAAAATCTTGGTGGTGGTATTCGACAACTTTACAAGTATTCGCTGAAGAATAATACTATTCTTTTTTACAGTTATTAACAATAATAATACTTTTTCTTTCAGAAAAAATATTCATTTTTTATTATTCCTTTAAGTACTATCTAACTGAGTAATATCCGTACTAAAATAGATTTATTTTAGTGTGGTAATAGTTTTATACTTGTCAATCATTCTAATTGTGACGTTAATTTTACTGATTGTTATCTAAGTTATAATAATAATTGAATTCCTATTTAAACAAAAAAAAGTTTTAAGTGGGTATGTAATAAGTAGAAATGACATGTTGACTCTGTTTATTCAACCAGTTAGATATAGCAAATTTAAATATAGAATAACAACCTTAAATGTGACGCAGCATGTAAAATATTGATTTGTGTTAGAATCGTTCGTAGGTATCTGAATCGAACATATGAGAACCGAACTTCTTGTAGAATCTTCTGGAAGATTCTAAGACAAATATGCATTAAAGAACTTATTGAAAAGCTCTAAAACAAATGCATTTGGGTCTCTAGAAGAGAGGTAGTTTTCTTAGTAAAACTTTTCGCAAAAGATATAAGAAGCCTGTTGTATTGATCGATAAGATGGTTTCTAGTGATTAATTTCGGCATGTTTTACTTTAAAATACGACGATAATTATCATTTTAACATAAATGTATATAATAGTTATATTTATAAATAACTTTCCTGTTTAGCAATATAAATAAAATATATCTAATTAACAGTGCGACGAGTATACTTGCGATTGTTAATGAGTTATATTTTTATGAATTATAATGGAAATATTGAAAAAATACACACAGTTCCTCCAAACATATCGGACGATAAAACTTCAAGCGATAAAATTGTCAACGAAAACGAGAACGTGACACTTTATTGCAAGGCTGAAGGGAGACCTACGCCAAGAATACTTTGGAGGAGAGAAGATGGCGGACACATAATAATAAGAAATGGGACTAGGTCCACGTCTGAAGGTGTGTCATTATAATTTTAATATTATTCATATTACAGATCTTTCACTCTTCTTTCTCTTGCAGAAGTCGAATTTGCCTCATTTTGAGCTAGTGAGCGATTAGAACTTTTATTTAGCGAGCTGATTGCGAGCGAAAGTGTATAAACATATTTTTGTATAAAGCGATATTTTTTTTTATGTGTTCGCTAGCGTTTTTGATGATTCTCTATAATTTTATTTATAACTTGTTGAACGTTTCAAAATATATTAAATCATCTGCGGCGCTCTAAATGTTATTAAAAATGTTTATATTTTTAATACACAGTCATTTTTACCATCTCTGGTTAGGTTTCGGTTTTAACAACCGACAGTTAATAATCGGTCAGAGAGTCGTTTTCATTTTCACAACTTTTGGTTAAGTGGCGGTTAAGTTAAGCTGCGGTAATCTTTTGGTCAGACCTTAAAAAATGTGAAAACCTCTTTTTTGTCCGGTCAGCACACGTAACCGGCATTTCTAAGAGATGATTTTTGTGTTATGCATAATTGACAGTATTACCTAAACGATAGTCAATTTTTCTGACCACTTCATAACCGGAGATGGTAAAACTGGACGTAAGAGGACTTGTAAAATCATTAATATTTAATGTCAGAATTTATAACATTAAAAATCACACACACGACAGACACAAAGAACACAATTTACATTAAACAGATGCACATTTAGTTTATTTATGTATCCATGTATATTATTAACCTATCTATACTATAATATATAATAACTTAATATAATTTGTATGTTCTCATAGAAGAAAATACATATTTAAAATAATAAGAATAAAACATAGAGGAAAAGACAAGTACTTTGTCTCTCTATTTCGGTCTATTTTAAAAGATTGCGTTTCAGTGTTACTTTTTTGTTTGCAGATTATTCGTAATAGATGTGAATAATATAGTAATTCAAAGATGAAAGCCTAAATACCTCTCTGTAAAAATAATTTTAAAAGTTTTAAAATAATTCATAACGTTATGTGATTTTAGTTATTTTGAATTTTATATGCAAAAAACCTGTAATAGTAAAATGAGTTTTTTTTACAATTTTGATCAACCTAAGTTCAACCTAGGTAACATATACAGGTTTCCGGCCCCAAATTAATTATTGCTACAGCTGAAAATTTGCATTTATTTATAACGCAAATAGGGATTTTGTTTCTTTTTTTTATTTTGGTAATTTATTTCCCTCATCGGTGTAGTTTGAAATCAGGAAATAAAATAATCAAAATTAAAATAACGGAATTTATGATATGCAACTGTACCCTAATTTAATTGGACTGCTAAATTTATTTATTTATTACGGATAAGTATTAATATATAAAAATATTATAAAAAAAGTATTTTTGATACATTTCTATTTATGTTCAAGAAAAAAGTTAGTGAATTGATTAATTTCTGTTGCTTTTATGTTTGGTCAAGAAGATAATTGTATAAAAATACCTTAATACATTTAATTGCGTTTTGAATGAAAAACTGACTTATATGTATACAATACGCTAATAATTATATACGCTTTAATATAAGTAAATAAATTTAAACAAACGTTTATTATAAAACATGTAAATATTATCACATGAACTTTTAAACTGGTATTAGGTATAAAGTAAGTATGGTATGAAGTTTTACAACCAATAAGTTTTATTAAAAAAGTTATAATGAAAATATAAATAAAATAAATATTCTTCTAATAGTTAAAAGAATACGAAAAATCTACGCTATTATTGAGAAAGTAACGATATTTAGTAATATTTAAAATGAAAATTTAATAATATGTTCTATTTGTATTCTTACAAACATGTTATTTATTATTACTACATTTGCAGTGGAATTGATAGTTGGTGACACATTGACGCTTTTGAATCTCGAAAGGAGTCAGCTGGGAGCCTACCTGTGTATAGCTTCTAATGATGTACCTCCTTCTGTTAGCAAAAGAATCATGCTGCATATCATGTGTAAGTTATAACTAGTCATTTAGAGTAGAGATTAAAGTGTACAGCAGACAAAAAGGTGTATATTTTATACAGTTTAGGAGCTATTGGAATAATTATTATTTTCAGTAAATTATTCTTACAAATGATTTTTTCGTATTTCCTTATTAGTTCTTTAATCTACTTAACTTACCTAAATAAGATATGAGATATAAACATATCAAGTCAATAAGAAAAAAAAAACGGGTAGTTAAAAAGATTGTCAGACATAATGACATAAAATAACTCGATTATTAATAAGTTTTACACACAAATTTACATGATTTTTTTTATGATTAAACTAATAACTCAGATGCCGAACAAGTAAAAGAGTTAAAAATTATTATTTAGATTCTCTTTACAAATAAGAATCCACGTGTTTCACCATATTGCGAATATCCAGTTAAGGGGGGTGAAAATGGGGAGGTGGTTTCTTCAAAAGTAATACATCATACATCTCTCAAATAAAAGGTGTTATAAGGTGTGAAAATTAGTATTTTCACACCTTTTATAAAATTCTTAAAATTCATTCTTAAAAATAAAGAAACACGCGTATAAACACTAATAAAAACAGTTTCCAGCAAGAAAACTGAAAATTAAGAGGAGATTTTTTTTATAAGAGGATACCATGGTAAACCTTATATACAAAATACGAGTATGTTATTTCTACAACATAATCGTATTTGGTACATGATATTTGGTAAAAAATGGTATTTACCTTCTTATTCAAAATGAATAAAACAGGTGTTTTAACATTTTTTTGAAAACCCACGTCAAGGGAGGTTGATTTTTTTCACAAGGATGTTATATGCTCACAAAGAGGTTATAGGTGGGAAAATTAGTATGTAGAATCATCTTCAAAAATAAAAAAGTGTTTCATCATTTTCCGAAAATCAAATTATAGGAATGAAAGAGGAGAGGATGATCATATTTTCTAGAGGATAAATACATCTCATATATAAAAGATGTTATAGGTTTTTAAATTCTTATTCCTTAAATTAGA